>JAFBJZ010000623.1:162500-3102500 GCA_016785225.1 Psettodes erumei
ATGTGACAAAGTCAAGGTTACACAGTCCACAATGAATGGAAGTCAATGCAGTGTCCTAAGGATAGCTGTGCAACGTGTTTGTGTGTGTGTGTGTGTGTGTGTGTGTGTGTGTGTGTGTGTGTGAAAGTGAAATAAAGCTAAAGGGACCAAAGTCTTAAAACCATCATGAGACTAATAAGTCCCAGTTCTGGACTCAACCCCAGATCTTTACCGGAATTCTTACTGCTTAAAGTGTACCATACATTTTTATGCAGTACAAAATTAAGACTTTTACAAATAACCCTCACTGACAGAAGTGACAAATGTTTCACCTCTGTGCTCTATCTGCCATCTGCCATCAGCCAAGGTCTGTTTGCCTGTGTGTCTAATGCAATAATTTAGCTGCACACAGAATACATGTATTCATAAAACCCTGAAATTCACATTTATTTGAACTCTGCACTTAATTTGAAACTGCACAATTCAAATTTGACTATAATTGTTCCTGCAAATAGCAGGCTGGCTTTGAACAGCCAGGGGGTGAGTTTAGTTTAGAAGGGAGGTCTAAAGTCTCCTGCGCTTCACCACAGTCTGTTGTTGGTTCTAACTTACTAGGGCTGGAATGGCTGTCAGGCTGTTTGGAAGTTAGAAATCTGCTCAGCTAGCTGCCATCATGTGATTGTTGGCAATAAGTAAAAAGGGAACAGGGCTTGGGTCAAATTGACATAGAGCACTTAACTGTGTAATTCTGTTAAAGCAAAACTCAGGTTATTCAAATAAACCGCCATAAAGTTTATAGGTTGGGGGTATGGAATGAGACACTAGACACACACACGTAGAGTGTCAAACAACAGCTCGTAGGAGTGAGTGATGCATGAGGTTCTTCAGATTAGTAAAGACTTTTTGACATTGCAGTTGTTTCACTGGAGTTAGCCCCAGTTTTGCCTCTCATGTATCACCACTACAGTTTAGTGGTGGTTACGCAACCAGTTTTTTGAAAAATAATCACCCAGCAATATTTGAAAAACCCAGAAAGTTTTTTAATAATACTGACTACTGTTCTGATTGGATGTGAATCCAGGATCCTCAAAGACCCATCTAACAATCTAGTTGAAAAAATGTTCTGTCTGATGCACAACTTTCTTCATTTTAAGTATATTTTGGGTATACCTACCCTTATTACAGATGTTGGCATTACGTTTGTTTTTCTTTTCTCTTTTTAAATGAACTATATCATAACTATTTATGTTTATGTATATTTCTGTTTTTTTTCCAATATTTGATGTTCTGATACTGTTGACATTTTGCTTATGTTTTACAGAAGGAGAGAGAAAATTTTGTCATAAATGAATTGGAAATGCATGAATTAGTAAATTAATTTGTAAGTTGAGAAATGGGTTAATCATTCTTTTGTGATGAAAAATACCTTCAGTATGACAAGGAATGTTGCCAGTAGCAAATATGTGGCAAAACTATCATTCATATTAATAATTTTTCTATATCAGCAGTGCATGACTTCTTCTACATATGTTAAATGGATCACTCATAGTGATGAGTAATTAATTATCAGTCATGAGTTTTCTTTCTCAGGTATACAGTATGAAGATTTAAAGCATTTCCAGCCTGTTTGTGCTGCCCCCCATTTGGACCAAAAGAAACAGCTGTTGCAGGTTTAAATGACCATCTTGGGTTTTGGGGTTTTTTTAAGATCACTGGGTATTTTTTCAGAAAATCAGTTGCTGGAGAAGGTGGGACAGTTTCTTAAAGACCAGTCTCAGTTCTTATTCATTAAGTGGACCGTGGGTAGTGGAGCCATAGGGGCGGCCAGCCATTTAGGGTGCTGGAGCACAGATGCATTTTGGGGAATAATGACAATCCAAGAGTCGGAGCTGTTGTCAGTAATACAGGGGTAATTTCCATGCTGCATACACTTCAGTTTGCCAGACAGTGCTTATTAGAGTCACACTTGAGCACACAAAACATACGCATGCTTACAGTACATGCGGCACATTAAACAAACATAAAACAACCTGGAGTGGTCAAAATGACTCAGTGGAACAATTTTCAAAATAGAAATCTGCATTTTATCACATAAAACAGTATATAAACTCACATCTGTCGTACATACATTCAGCATGCAGGAAAGCTAGCTCATCAACATTGTGTCATCTAATGGGGATGCTCATTATTAACAAATACCTAAGATTCTCCACCATCTGTGATGTAGCTTGTGGTTTGTGAGCTAAAACCCAACAAAGCTGCTTACCTCATGCCTCATGTTACTGAGTTTTCAGTGCTAGTGGCAGGAGCATCACATCTGTAAGCTTAATTAGATTACTAGATATTAACAGTGTGGCGCTCCCTGTGTGGGAGTCACTTTCCTGTTGTTGATTGAAAAGGTGATAACACACACACACACACTTACACATACATTCATGCGCACATAAATAGAGGAAATGTAGAAATGTTTCCCAGTCTCCCATGTCTGTCTAATGGAGGGCCTCCTTGGGCCCTAAACAGTAATTCCCACTGTTTCCTTGAATGCAGGAAGGAAGAAATGCCCTGCTTGGGCAGTTTGTTTATCTACATAGTTTTATGTGGCTTGTTTGGGTTTTCTTGTGATTTTGTCATTGATACAATTATAGGTTTAAAATACACCATAAATTAGTGCACATTATATTTAGAAAGCAGTACATATGTTTTAAAATAAAGCTACATCAGTCTAAAAAAATACTACAAAATTCATTGAATGATAAATACAGCATAATGTAATTGCAACCTAAAGAGAAATCACAGTCAGTATGAATGAAGTACTTCTTTCCTTGTAGGGATAGCTAGGTGTCTTCAACATATTTGATAACGTTAAGTAGACTAATAGTCATAATCTTATCTTTTTTCTATCTTTCTGCCCTCCTCATGTTCGCTTCTCCCCAGTCTAAAGGTGGACGTTTGTGCAGCAGTAAGCGGCGTGGGGATCCCCAGCTCTGTAGGTAAGCAGCTGTGCACAAAGACAGAGAGAGGGGGAGGCAAAAGGGAAAAAGCTCAGTGTGTGAGACAACAATCAAACCAGCTTCATCGCATAACTCATAAGTTTCCTGCTGAGGAAATGCTGCTGTGTCACAGTAATCAGGGAACAAAGGAAGGAGTGAGAGTGTGAACAAGAGGAGAAGCAGACAGACAGTGGAGGTTTGAAGTGCATTGTGTCCACTGTCTAACGATGAGCTGTAGATTACGCATACAAATGGTTCCTCGCTCCATAACTAATGGGACAGCACACACATGCAGGCACACGACACACAGACAGCTGGATATTCTTTATCGCTTTAAGTGTCACTTCTCCGTAAATCTCTGCCTCTCCTGTCCAGACCTGAAAGCTGAGCTGCAGCTGGACTGGTTGAAAGGCACCAGGGGCGGAGTTAAACGAGTCCTCTTCCTTGACACCCAGCAGCCTCATCGCTTGGGACTTCTCACGTTGGATTACAACCGCCCACGTGCATGCCTGAACTACACCATTTACCTGAGAGTAAGGAGCAAATCGCACACACATACAAACTCAAAATAAATGAGGCTTGGATTTTGTGTGTATTTTACAGGAAAATTAGTATAGTACTAGTATAGTAGTAGTATGGTACTAGTACTAGTTTACTAGTATAGTACTAGTAAGTTTGCTACTTAAATCAAAGCAAACTTTAACAACTGAACATTTCTCATCTCTTCTGTTACTTCTCCACAGGAGGAGGATGAGTTCAGGGACAAATTAACCCCCATCTCACTGGCTCTGAACTACAGCTTGGCCCCTCCTCCAAGTGGCCAAAACCTCCCACCTGTCCTTAATCACTACAGCAGCACCTTCCTGCAAGAGCATGTGAGCAGACTATATACTGTATATACAGTAGACACATATACTGTATTTCACATATAGAGTCATATTATGTCTTCCTGATTTTCCATATGGTAATTTTGATATTTTAGTCTTTTCTCTGCACACTTTTGCTCCATTAAAGGGAATCTATACGAGGCAAATTTGTGATTAGAACTGACTTGATTTGACAAAACCCATCCTTGAGCACAAACTGCAAATGCAACTGATGGAAATGCTGGCCTCGGGCACAGGAAGGCCTATCACAAGTAAAAAATTATATCTGCACACACAAAGCACGTACATCCTCTTGTGTCTGTGTTATATTTCTTCTATTTTTGGTTTCATTATGATGCCCAGTTTACCATGAACATTTCCTCATGACGACCACCATACTCCCTCCTCCCTCTCTCTGGCCCCTTTTCCTTTAGGCCTACATTCTCCTGGACTGTGGAGATGACAATATTTGTATCCCTGACCTCCAGCTCTCTGCCAGCATGTAAGACTGACGTAGCCATGCCCTCTGGCCTCATCCTGTAAACACTCAGTGCTTCACATGGCCAAACACAGACACACACACACACGGCGAAGGCAGAGAAAGTATTCTGTTATTCCTCACACAATGAGTAAAGTTTACACTGAAGTTCCTCATATTATAGTTCAATATACCATGTGGAGTGTGTGTGTGTGTGTGTGTATATGATGGTGCTTGTCTGCATATGTGTATGTGAATGAGCCCTTCTCTCTGTAGTGTTTCCAGCTGTACGATATCTCCATGGCAGCGTTATACAAACATCCTGTCACCGTCCACTGACTGACACACATACTCTCTCACACACGCGCACACACACACGCACACATTGCTGGGGTTATTGTTGGGGTCAGGAGTGTCACATTCTTTGTAACTTAGTGGATTACTCATAAAGACCAATGCTAAAAGTTATCACCTTAAATACAACACAGGTCATTTTTTTGGAAACTGAAGCAAAACGATCATTTCCTATGTCCTCTACAGAGCTAAAATGTTTTCTTTTCTTTTCTTCCTTGTATTCTCTTTTAAATGAAACACACAAACACGCACAGGGACTGCTCAGAGCTTGTGATTGGAGATGACAATCTGGTGATGTTGACCATCACTGCAAGGAACAGAGGAGAGGGAGCCTACGAAACGGAGCTACACACAGTAGTACCACCAGAGGCTGACTACATTGGAGTGGAGCGGAAGATAGAGGTAAATGCACACACGCACACACACACACACACACTGCACACAGATTCGTCTGAAATCAATTATCCTGGTTCGATTTTAATGTCCAGCAATGTGGAGACTGAAAATAGACAGATAGGATGAGGTTGTTAGCTCACCAACAGCTGAAGCATGTGCCAAGTGAACATATGAAAAAGGAAAAAAGGAAGGGGGCTATTTAAGGCAGCAGTTATAGTGCAACATCACATCCTGTTGTGTCGTTGGGCTGTGTGTTAGTTTGGAACGATTAAGGCGAGGGTATCAGCCTATCAGGGCATCAGTATATCTTACTGGCAACTGCCCAAAGGACCCTATTTTGATTTACAAGCTGCATTAGTGACCACGGAAATGGACAGGGTTAACTGCCGTGTGTGTGTGTGTGTGTGTTTGCATGCCTGTGTACGCTAATGAGTGTGTAATGGGACCATGTGATTGATGAGGTTGTTACTGTCAGAGCATTCATCGCTCTTCCTCTCCCTGCCTTCCCTCTCCCTCCCCTCCTGCCTTCTCTCTTTATTTAATCCCTCACTCCCTTCCCCCTTTGATGGTGATATGCTTCCCTCCCTTTTTCTGTTCTTTCTTATCTTAACTCTCTCTGCTCCCTGTTTGTCACTTTTATTTAAATCGTTTTTATTGTCTCACTCACTGGCCTCCTTCTTTTTCCTCCCCTTTCTCTTTGATCTCCTCCCTCTGTAGTCTTTGTCTCAGCTAAACTGCGAGTACACGATGGTCAATGATTCCAGGATGGTGGTGTGTGACCTCGGGAACCCAATGGTGGCTGGGACAGAGGTGAGTTTTAGCACCCACACGCACAGACGAACACTCACACACTCTTTTCTCAAACCCCCATTCAAACATCCACGATTAAAAGCCACAACTGTTACTCATCAGGTTTAATTCACATTGATTGATGGTTTCCAATGATTATTTTTCACCACCTTGACCCTTTATCCACACGCTCTGACTCCCATGACTGTGCTCCACACTCAATTTGTGTGTGCGGGCAATGTGTAATAATAATAATAATACATTTAGCACTTGGATGACACATGATACATGCATCTTTGTAAAGAGTGGTCCCTTCCTACATGAAATTAAACCACACCGGTGTACATACTGAATGCTTGCCACATAGCATGTCAGGTCACATTTAGTGTGTGTGTGTGTGTGTGTGACTTTAATATGTAGTTTTTAAAGGTGTCAAGGCCGGCACAGAGCAGGGTGTTTGAGTTTTGGAGGCGACACATGGCATTCTGATAAATCAATAATGTGGTCATGTTTCACCACTGGGGGAGGAGAGCAAAACTAGGCCACATCATGTGTGCTTGTGTGCATGTGCATGTATGTGTTTGCGCTCCCCAGCCTTCCAGATGTTTCCCATATTTAATGCTCCCCTTGCCCCATTGCATGTTCAGGAATCTGTAAGCTTATGCAGAAAATACCTCCACATGCCCCATATGGACTCACATTGTACAACTAAATAATTCTCAGTTTTGAGTTCATGCATTTGTGCCACAGCCATAGTGCCTCCATCAGTGTAGGAGGTACCTATGCCTGATGAAAAGTTGGTTTTGGCCTTAGTAGTTCACTGTTGTGTGTGCTGTGTGTGGCATCACTGCAAGTGCAGCTCTGTAAATTTATGTCCAAGTTTGGGTAGAAATCAATAATGACCAAAGGTGCAACAAGAACTGCAAACTATTAGTAAGGTTTTGACCCAACTCTGATTTTTGGTAGGCCAAAACACAAAGATGATACTGTACTTGTCAATACTGGATGGATATGCTTTACATTGTAATATCTGTCATATCACCAGTACAATACATATAAAGTGAAGCTCTGTACCTTCTGCTGAGCAGTTGCCGCTGCCAACTGACAATTACAAAGATAATGGGATAATGGTAAATGGTAAATACCAGACCAAGTAAAGCTGTGGAAGCAAAACCAACATGGCTGCCAAAAGTTTTCATACTCAGAGGTACAGCCAAAATGGTCAGTTGAATTCTTGCTTGTTCCAGTGGATGTTTTGTGTGGTTGAAAAAAAGCAACCTATTATGATACCCTTAGAAACTTCTCAAACCGCTCGTCAGTATAAACCACATCTCTCAGTGTTCAAAGAGCAATTGTTTTGCCGAATGCTATTTGCAATGCAATGCGATTTGCTAGATGCATTGCTTGTGGCAACACTTCAACAAGGATAACAGCCATACACAGAAGCCATGTATTTACCCATACTGTGGCACAAAGACAATTATTTGGAATAAACTGAGCATTACAGATAGACATTGAAGAATCTGACAACATTGCAAGAGTGCACTGAGAACATTTTTGTGGATGTTTTGATGTTTCTTCTCCCCCATGGAAATGTGCAATCCACTGTAACCAGGATGAATTCAGGATGACCGTAGCTACTGGTCTCTCTCTAAAGGATACAGCTAAAATTTTAACAGCCACCTTTTAAACCTGGGGGTGAGTGTTGGATGCTTAAAAAGACAGATTTTAAGAGACACACTTGGCCTCTCGTTCCATAGCCTCTTCAGACTTCTAATTTGATGGCGTTCCTCCTCCTCCTTACCTCTTTGTGACACAGATTATCATAGCTGATAGTGATGTCTGCTCCCCCCTGTTTGAACGACCCATAGCCTACTCATTTGGTGCCTGTCTCTTTAGATATTTTCCGTCCTGACTTTGTAGTCCTGCTCCCTCCCACCCAGCCCCACCCCAGGGTTGCCTCTTGAAGTGTGAATGTGAGTCTGCATGCTGTCATTTCCCCCTCTGGACCATATGTTTGCTCTATTGTTTAGTTGAGCTTACACACATACATGCACACAAACACACATGCGCATGCATGAATACACTGTGGTACATTGACAAGCTTGAGCACACACACACGCACACACACACACAGACACACAAACTGCTGTTGCCGTACACTGGATGATGAACCAACTCCTCCAGATGTTTTGAGTTAGCCTGGAGGATGGGATTTAAACTGAGGAGAGACAAGGAATTTAACTGTAGCATTTAAGTGTGTGTCTTGATGTGTTGTCTGGCTTTTCTCGGATTTAAGATTTCTGCTGGTGTCAACATGCATGCACACACATACACACAGATGTGATCGTCTGCCTATGTAACACAAGAAGATCAAGTTAAAAGGGGTTTTACTGTATATTACTGGACACCTCGAGACATGATGTGGCTACTGATGATCAGATGCGTCTTTATTCTGCCTTTCTTCCTTCTCAGTCATCTCTGTGTAAATGTCCTGCTGTCATATTTTTTAAACATTCTCTCTCTTTTTTGCATTCTCTCCACACTGTGGCTCAGCTGTCTGTTGGTTTGAGGTTTTCTGTCCAAAGACTTGATGATGCTGGACCAAAAATCAGCTTTGACCTACAGATCCACAGGTGACACACCCACCGACAGTCACACACACCCCCCCCCCAACCTCCAACTCAGGCACTCACACACACAAAGAGCTTGTTTGGCTCTCTTCTCAGCCATGTAAATAAGTTCTGTGTCTGTCCTGATCCTGTCACTGTCTGCGGTTTGATGAAACTAACTGCAGTCACAGAAGAGGCAGATGGCCATGGAGAACTCCAGAGAGACAAGCTCTGCACAAGACTTCTACTATTTGCTTCATTGTATTAATTTCGATACAGAACACCACTAGACACAGATACAGACAGTTAACTGAAGGTGAAGCCCACTGCTGGAGGACCTCCTCTTAGAGTCAGCTAAACATGAAAAATAAAGCTTCATCATGAGATTTTCTGAGCCTTTGGCTTCACACTTATTGTATTAAAGCTTCCTGTGGCATGTTTCTACATATAGTAGATGTAGAATAGTGAGCTGTGTATTTTATGTTATGCCTTACATTCTGTGTCAATACCCTGTGAATCTCTCCATAGCTCCAACAAAGATAACTCCAAGAGCAACCCAGTCTATTTGAATCTGTCCATCGTTGCCAAAGCTCAACTACATTTACGTGGGTGAGTCAAAACAGCTTTGCTTTGAGAGTGTGCCGTCTTCTTGAAGAAATAATGACGAGTGCTTCCCAAAGATATAACTGATCTGGTTACAGTCTAAATTTGTCAGTGTTTGCAGGATAATACTGCCCCTTTTGGATTTGATGAGCCTGTTTTTATACAGATGGAAAACAGCATGAAAACACATTTCGAGAAATAGATTTTGAGCTAATCAAGTGCACGTGGGATACTATCTTTGACATGTACATAGATGTCCACATGCCCACTGACACACACTTCAAAGCTTGAGTCCTTGTGTGGTGTGGCGTTGTTTGGGTGTGGTCACTTGTACACACAAGCAGAGGGGTCTCATGAGACTCTGCCCACCTAAAATTTAAAAAAGATTGAGATAAGATTAAGAAATATGATTGCAAGCATTCAGTTTCATTGGCCATTTATCTTACAAACATTACACCACCATTTGGAGCTTAAAAAACTTATCCCAGCTCATCTAATGGGGCTTTATCCATTGTCAGTTTTCCATCAGCTAAGTTTCCAAAAAAGGAAAATCTCCAAACTAGGGCTGAATTTAATGACTATTTTGATGGTTGACTAGTCAATGATTATTGAAACTATTATTGACAAATACAATGTTGGTTCAGCTTTACATACCCTAAATCCATTTAGAACTTATTTGCAAGGTGTTTATGTTTTGCAGACATGGACAATCCACATACTTACTGATTATATTTACAGACAATATGTTGAAAGAGTTGTTTGGTCCTAGCCATGACATGTTTCCTTCCAAATGTAACTCCACTGTAAACAATGGCTATAATCCTCATAAGTCCTTGTTTGTTTTGTGCAAAAGAAAATGTATTCCAAAGTTCATCAAAGCTAATATGAGGCGTCATGTCATCTAAGATCCCCAAAATACAATGACCAATGCAGCTGTCAAAATTCATATGGACAGTGAATATTATATTAAGATGGACTCTCACCAAGCTGTTTCTCTTTTCTCCAGTGTGTCTCATCCCTCTCAGGTGGTGTTGCCATTTCCACGCTGGGAACCCAAAGAGAAACCTGTCAAAGAGGATGATGTGGGACCACAAGTGACACACATTTATGAGGTAAACGGATACCTTTACACTGAAGTGCAGCCAAACACCTGATTCTCATGTGAAGTGGTGAAGAAGTAGACAGCTGGCAGTTTTTGCTTCTGTTGATGTTGCTGGTTTATTAAAATAAAAAGAGCAGGTGGTAGGTTGTATTCACTCTACAACAGTGGGTGGGTAGGTGATGGGAGGGCTCTGTAAGTTGAAGTAAACAGAAACACACACACACACACACACACACACATAGAACAAACCAGCAGCTCTATAAAGATTTGGGCTCTGGCTGATCAAAGGTCCCCAGCTCAGGAGTAATTACGGCTGCAAAGACAGGTAAAGAGACACAGAGAGGGAGAACAGTGAATGGAATAGGAAGCCCTGCAAGGAGATACGAGGAAAAAAGGTTAATGGGGTCATACTTAAGACTGGACAAAGTCAGTGTAATGAGTAATAATCACTGAGAGGAAAAACAAGGTCAAACAGAGGTACAGACAAATACATAGGAGGAGGGAGGATAGCAGACAGACTGGCAACAGTTTACAATAGGTGTGTGTGTGTGTGTGTGTGTGTGTACATGTAATTTCCTTTTGTTTTAGATGGACAGCTGCTTCATTGAACCAGAGTGCAGCAGTTGTCTGGCCTGTCCTCCAGCTGATAATGATTTTCATTTGTGGTACTTTTTTCCAGTTGACAGCTGCTTCTAGTTAGATAGGAAAGTTTTTATTTTTTTTCTTTTTCTCACAGAATTCTTGCCCCCCAGCGCCAGGATCATGTCCTGTTTGGAAGACTTGCTTCAGTGTTAATGACTGAGTGTGTGTGTGTGTGTGTGTGTGTGTGTGTGTGTGTGTGTTTGAAAGAGAGAGAGAGACAGAGAGAGATTAAATATGCATGTTTGTGAGAGAGAGAAAATGCAGTGTTAAGAAAAAGAGGATTTATTGAATTCATTTAAACTCATAACTCATTTATCCTAATTTAGATGTGGAATGATGAGCAAGGTGATGGTGTAGGTTTTACTTGTATTTCAGTCCCAAGTGACCAAAGGCTATATTAGTATTATCTTCACTAAAGAACACAGGTGGCCTGTGTCATCATGCCACAGTTAGGATAACCTGATTAGAGCCTCAGTCACTTCAGACCTACAATAATAAGACAAAAGCACCTACAGTACTGACAACTTTTGGCTCCCCACCCCTTCTCCCTCTCTCTATGCAGCTCCATAACTCTGGTCCCAGCAGTATTCGGGAGGCTGAGCTTCAGGTCGGCTGGCCTTCCCGTTTCCGTGATGAGAACCTGCTGTATGCCATGGAGATTCAGACTGATGGACCAATTAACTGCCGGACGAACACCAGCCTCAACCCACTTGGTCTTCAGGTAACATGAAAATATGTAAACACATGCACACTTATCCAAGCAGATATATGTTCAAAAACAAATTCATCAAGACCCAAATAAATACAGTAATTATGGATGGATTTCCTATGATGGGAATAAACATGTTTCATGCTATTTCTAACCAATAAATTACAATTTCTACAGCAGCATATTCATGCATTCACTGGTCATTTATACTGGCTGATTTAAAACATAATTGTTCCTATTGTTCTGGCTGTTCTCTATGTTACTTTGCCAGTTGGCTCAAAACCAGGAGGCTTGGTTATTATGCTCATTATAAAAAATTTGACCAGCAGGTTTCCAATATCTATGATATCATCTGTAGAGTAATTTAAAAATAAATTATGCATGTGTAATTATTTATGAATTTGAAATGCTACAAGCTCTAACGATCAGATATACAGCACATGGTCAGATTTTTTTTCCCTTCATTTTACTTCCTGATTAAATTTTTGTCAGTTTAGCTTTAAAATAAATGATATGTCACTTTGGGTTGGGGCAACTTGTGATAGCTGTTATTTTTGACATTTGGCACAGTCATTTAGCCTATTATACAGTAGACAATGCATTGTAATTAAGAATAAGCAATAGCTGCAGTCCATACTTCACAGCATGATCCCTCAACAGGTTCCCATCGGTCCTACATGGACACTGCTTCTGTGAATTGAAATGGAAAATAAAATTTCATATTGTATCACATGACATGCAAAAGCTTTAAAATCTTACTTTACAAGTGTTCTTTGTGTTCATGTTCAATATCTTCTCCTCATTTGCTGTCTGTACTACATCAGAGCCCATGTACAATACAGGCCATATTAAATCACTAATATGTGTTCATCAGTTTGTTCTGACAAATAATTGTTCTCAGAAGGCAAAAACACATGTTTTTGAGGAAATTATTAGAATAACACTGAGGGAACAGTGAGTCAACAGTGGAACAATTGAGTATATTCTTGTTTTCAGGTCATCCTCCCTCATTTGCAAAACCTTTATTCTTATAGGTCAAATCTATAGTTTGATGAAGTCCTTTGGGCAGTTAAACAGTTCTGACTATATTTTAAATATAAATGTAAAATTGGCTGAAATACAAGACACAATTATTGTAGACTGTTCACTCTAATTCCTAATTTGCTGAAATACAAACTGAGTCAATAACGTAACTTGTCGGTGTCAGATTTCCACCCTCCAGGATACACCTGAACTATTGGGTTTCCTGAGGAACACCAGCGCTCCTCCTCACCGCTACAAAAGAGCCGTGGCCAAAGCTCAGAGTTATAGCGGTAAAACCTTGGTGAGCCACATACATATGTGTACTGTATTACCTCTTAAGAAAACAAACTCAATCAAATGTCCATTAGTGATTCACAGATGTTTTGTTTTCCTCTCTACCAACTTTCTCCTTGTGCAGAACTGCACTAACATCTCCTGTCTGAGGATCACATGTGTGGTTGGTCACTTGGACCGAGGGCAGAGTGCAGTTGTCAAGATGCGCTCAAGGCTCTGGGCACATACTTTCCTGCAGGTCAGTGTCTTGAGCTGTCATCTTATCATCTTGATTTTTTTTTTTTTTGCTTTCCTTCCCTCTAAGGTTAATCACTTTTTTAAGTGTGTCATCATTGTTTTTCTGTATTTTATTATTGTGCAACTAAACTAAAATAGCTAAGGTTTAAAGTTGATTCTTGTCCCTTTTTGGAACAGCAGTTCAACAGAAAATTATTTCACAATAATGTCCATTAAGATCTGGAGCTTTTGATCATATCACTTGACCTTTGTCAGCAGGTGAAATGCCCAGCTGTTATGGAAATGCAGATCAGTTCATATTATTAAACACCTAAGTGATACTGATCCATGCTGGCTTACAAGCTGAGGTCCAAAATTCCAAATAAACTGCACTGAAAGTATCTGCGATAGGTCAAATGTCACCTTTTGTGTCCTACAGCGGCGTAACGACCCATACATTCTCAACTCTACCGTGTCCTTCATCGTCACAGCCATGCCTTACCGAATCCAACCCTCCACACTGCCTCAACATGCCACCTCGGTAAGATGAAGAAAGGAGACAGTGACTGAAGCATGTCACTGTGTCAGTTGCTAAAGGAGAAGAAGCAAATCTATCAACACTCACAAACACATTTGTCTGTCTGTGGTCTGCAGATGGGGACCCTGGTTTTGTGGGGGACTCCGGATGTATCATTTGCTGTTCCTCTCTGGGTCATCATCCTGGCCATACTGCTGGGGCTGCTGGTGCTAGCCATGCTAACACTTGCCATGTGGAAGGTACAGGCACATACACAAACACAAACGCTCACACATATACATATAGTAGATACACACATCATGCACCATCCTCTGCATTCCCAGGGGTAGTTTAATTACCCAATCCTACACTAATAGGTTAATATGATTCCCTCAGTGCGGTTTCTTTGACCGGGCGCGGCCAAAAGCCAACCAAGACGTCTCTGACCAGGAGCAGCTGACGTCTGATCAAACAGGTGAGGCCTAAGATGATGACAGCTTTCGGATCAGAGGAGTGTGGCTTGGGAGGGATGTGCCCCTTCTGAGTAACTTAAATCAGATCTGAGATCTGTATTAGTAGTTGGATCCAACATTCTATGGCTGGATATCTTCTGCCTCTTTGTTAATGACACTGACTGAAAGGACAGATGGAAGACTGCAGTGCCGTACAGACTGGGACCAAAGAACTAGGTTCTGACCAGGCAGAATGGTATGAAAATACACCTAACAGGCTCAATCACACTCACGTCCATTGTTTAGCATTATGATGAAGCACCAGAACTAAAGACAGCAGGGACTTTGTCGGGAGGACAGTGCTTTAAATGCCTCTGTAACTGAACATTTTCATGTGTCTGGGTAAGTGAGGCAGAGAGACTAAAGTTTGGTGAGGATGGGAGCATTTGTGAGTTGTGAGTGTTTATGTGTATACTGTATGTGCAGGTACTGTACATATATGCGTGTTTATTAGGTGCCTTTTGTCTCATCCTTTTATTCAGTTATCAATTCTGTACACACCTGATTAAATTTATCCTTTTTTTTCAGACCAGGCAGTATACAGATGCATTTTACACACACACACACGAACACACACACACATATACAGGATGCAGCCACATGCGTAAACACAAAGGCACAAAGTTAATGTGTATATTTATGAATGTATGTGCAATATTTGGGTGTTGCGTGATACTGAAGCTTGTTTACACTGGCATTATTTTATTAGAGCTTAATTGGTCCATTGTTTATGTATATAAGTGACTAATTGGTATATCAGATATTTGTATTGGAAAAGCAATTAAAGCAAGTGTTTAGACTGGCTTAAGCCACCACGTGAAATTTTAAAAAAGAATAAAGTGAAGAGACAAATAAATAAATAACTTATTACTGCCATGTCCATTATTTTGGATCTTGTCATTTGTTAATCTGATAATAATGCATCAATCACAGGCTGGCAAAACAAAGCAGTTGGGGCACCAGCAGCACCCTGAATTTTACACTAACTTTTAAAGTGTTATTTGTGTCAAGTGTGAAGTTTTATTAGAATTAAGAGTTCTTTGATTACTCACTCTCACCATTTTCAGTCTATTAGATAAATGAGGTTTACATTGCCACTCACCTAAATTAGTTTAGACTGTGAAATTACTGGTGCATATCACAGAAATATATAATAATTACAAAGGGTTTTTAAGGTCAAGGTTTCAATTAGGTTAGTTATTCCATTTCAAAACACAGAAACCCTGTTTTCCCAAGTTTCCTTAATACTAACGGTATATAGTACCTTTATTACCAGATTACATTTATACTACTGTATATATTCTTTTTAAATTTCTTTTATTTTAAATATGCTTAATACAATTTTTAATGGTGCACTACACAATGTATGATGGTTGCACTACACAAATCAAATATAGAGTTTGTAATAGCTGTAATAATATCAAGAACAACCTTTTTCTTGTCAGTTCTGTCCATTAACATCTATAGTTCAAGGCTGATGTCTCCACCTCAGCAGAAGGACTCTTGCTCCTCCAGCTGGTGCAGTTTAGAAATGAATGTTTGTTCTCTGGAGGAGCACCAGCAAAACCTGAGGGAGCTGCAGGAGAAGAAGGCCTCTTGAACTAAAATGCTGGTGGTCAGTGTAGTTTCAGTAAACATCAAAAACAAGATAAAGACATAGCTGATGTGAGGCAAATGTTATTTTGAATGATGCTGAGCAATAGGTTTGTGGTACTTGTCAGTTTGGTTTCAAACTATTGCATTTATTTGTTAACTGTTGGCAATATCAGTTGAGTTTTTATTAAGTTAAAATGGAAAAACACACAGCAATGTAGAGCTCGAACTGTGGCTGAAACCAGAGTGCTGTAGATTAGTTTATATTATTCTGTTAATTATCTGATTCAAAACATGATTATGAACTATTGCACTCCCTTCTGGACAGTAATCTAAGGATTTATGTCTGTGCACTGTATTGGTGATGTTCATGTTCACCCTAAATGCATCCATCACCTAATGTGATGGATGCAGACAAACTCTTTTCATTTCCTTGAGGTTTTATTGTACAGAGAACCTGTGTTGTTTTAGAGGAAAGGTTTCAGGATTTAAATGAATACAATAAAATAAAATAGACATAAACTGTGAATTTAATTATACTTTCTCTGTTATCTAAAAGAAAGTGCTTAATGTTGTATATCAAGAGGAAGCATTTATCACATATTTATCACACACACAAAATAAAATCACACAAAAACTACATAAGTTCAATATAGACAATAGTAAATTTTGAATTTAAAAATTGCAAGATAAGCCTGAACATGTGAGGACAGCATAGGAGACATATGGCAGTTTCTTCTGTAGACTCTTTATTTATTTGAATATATTTGATCAAATGTAAAATCAGACATTTGAAGCAAAGATTTAACAGTTTCTGACTAGCAAACCTCAACACCATCAAAATATGGGATTATTGATACTCACTACATACTGTACGTTGGACATACTATTTTAGCTGAGATTAATCGCACAAACAAACCCATATTAAAAAACCCTTTTTAAAAAAAAAAGTCTTTTACTCCCACAATTTCCTGGATTCTGAGCTGGTGCAAATGAAAAATATCTTAGGTGAAGCAGTATCCCATGTTGTTGACGTCAAATAAATGGTGATCTTGAAATTTAACTTCACTTCAAAAGTCTGTATATGGGGATCAGTGTTCATCCTCTGCATTGGCAACAAGTTTATACCAACATTATAATGGAAGACTTTGGCTATTTACAAATTGCTGAGACTGAGTTAGTGTACAATTTCTCTCAGACATGCTGTACATTACTTATGTGTATTAATTCAACTAAAAACACTCCATCCCACATGTCAAAGTGCAATTTCATAGATCACCACAAGGTGGTGCTTAAAAACCATAATCAATATTATTATATAGGCTTACCTATTTGAATGGGCCTAGTTCAGGCATATTTGTCAGAAAAGGGGTATGATGTTATTTAGTCTTTCTAAGCTTAATAAACAGATTAAGCATTTCTGATAGGCTGATATTAGGGTCTAACTTAAAGTCCCTTAATGTCCGTGGCCCATAAAGATGTTTTCACTGATGTTGCTGATTATATCTCCTATATTTTGTCACTGTCAACTAATCCCTTGAGAAGACCAAAACCAACAATGAACTGATGAAACAAACAGGTATTTTCTATGCAGCCAAAGTCTGATCTACTGTACTACTCGGTCAATCACAGCTCTATCGCTATCTGAAAATAGTCCCCTTAAATGCACTTTATTCTTGCTAAAGCTATTTAGAGAAAGGTTTAGGCTTATGTAAAAAAATGAAAACATTTAATGTTTGTGACCAGTTTTGAAAGATTTGGGTCTTCAGTAGGGATGAATGGGTCAGAGATGGCATTGAATTTGTCGACAGTAAGAAAAATGTAACACCAGACTTTTCCTTTAAGCACCCTACCTTTTCACAGATTGGTCTGTGTCATGATGTCATTTCAGGCCTGTTTTTGAAAAAAATAATCAATTACTTCAAGGAAATGTACAAACACGGACCAGGCTAAAAGAGAGGCAGAATGGCTAAAAAGACAGATCAATGAAACAGTGAAGAATATAAGACCACATAGTATTGAAGGAGAACAGTCACTGGGCAGTGTTTTAGCCTGAGCAGTCAAACACAAACAGAAGAGAAAAGTCTGGTTACTGGGTTTACAATGGACACCTTTTAGAATGGTTAATGGCTATAAAACTGCAGTTCATATTCACACACACTGGAGGTTTACAGCATGTGAGTCAAATTAGATTCCGAGGAGGCTGAATTATGGAGATGTTCCCAAAGAGCTGTAGCACATTCATGAACATTAGGTCGATACCTGAAGTGAACTGACAAAAAAGATAGCAGGACCACTTGATAATGGTAAGGTAATGGAATGATTGAAGAAGGAGGTGCTGTGGCACATACAGTATATAGGCTACATAAGGGTTAGAATATCTATCCACAGACTGTACACTCCATAGGATACAATTTACTGTACATGATCAACACCAGCTGGCTACTTAAGACTACAACTCTCTCTCTCTTTATCATTTGAATAGTAGCTCTATCAGTCATCAAAAATAAAGTTGAGATAGTTTGCCCGATGTTTTTTACATTCCCTGTCCCAGCATTTATTGTTTTCACTCAATGACAAACCTGGATGTCATGATGTGATGAGAAACAGTCTGTTAGTTACTATTGTTACAGCTCTATAGTTTAAGGAACAGGGGGCACCACCACCACCAACACCATAATCCTGCTGGATGCTTCATCAAAGTGCTGCTGCTTTGAACGAACTCATGTGACTGTGGACATGCACATACTGCCTCAGGCCTACAAACAACACACACACACACACACACACACAAAATGTTCCTGAGTATGAATTGTAGGATAGTTATTTTGGCTCTGCTCTATGGCATGGCATACCATCACTGAGGAAAAGGGATTTTAATGGTAAAACCCTAAAAACCATGTGTTGCTGTGAACTAGTTAGTGTATACTGTATATCTAAGGCCATAGTTTCTGTAAAGAAAGCATCATGATAGGTTTATTGATTGAATGGGAAGGTCTGGGAAGTAGGATGAGCTGGACTTTCTTCAGGCTGCCTTAAGACACAACTCCAGATGAATGCTATGCAAATGTAACTCTGTGTCAGCTAGATGTGTAAATATGCAAGTCTTGGCGAACAAATCAAACTTAAAAGGTTATCTGCAAAACAATCTGTTAATTTCAGTAGCCAGGTTGGCCAACTATGGTTTATATTGTAGTAAGAGGGTTGAGTCCACAGCAAGCTAGAACTCATTCAGAGGTATTAGACATAAATACCTATTCCCTTTTTGTACATATTTGAAATGCTGCACATAGCAGCCAGGGTGAAAGATGAGCACATGCTGTTCTGGAAAGGAATGACCAGGGTTTGCTAACAAACCATCATCCACATACTGCAAAAGCAGCAATTGAGGACAACTTCAGTGGTTTTTACATTCAGGCCTTTTTCAATTGTTTTTTATTTGCAGGCTGCACTGACAACTGAGCTCTTAGCTACCAGCTACATACACACGTGCACCTGACTCCTGTACTCCATTTAGACAGGAACACAGAAAAACACACACAAACCAACTCGCAGGCACATACACATGGAGATGAGTGGCAAAACGCAACAGTGGTAGCACACATCTGTCATTGTATGAAAATGAAAAAATACAGTATTAAAGTAAAACTCCAAACCTTATCAGATGCAAAAGGCAGCATACTGTAAATCACATCCACTGTGATTGAGCCTTGTCAGCTGAAACACCACAGGTCTCTCTTTGACTCATAAATGTCACCACAAGCCAAATAAACAAGGAAACAAACATAATGGGGGGTCATAAATACAGTCACCCACTTTCTGCACTTTGACATCAATGTCTATGCTTATCCATGTGATACAAGGGATGGTTGACTGCTCTTCATTCAGGTTTGAGCCATGTAAAGAAATCAAATGTTATTAAGTGAAATGTCCACCATTTATCCTCATCATTCACACTGCATTCATTTTTGCTTTCAGCATTGATTGCACTGACCTCATGTGTAATACCACTTATGAAGGCTTTCTACTGTACTTCATACTTCAAGATATCAGTGAAATAAAAGAAAATGTGTAAATACTGGTTAACTCAGTCTATATTACAGTAGTCTGGATAGAGATAAAAGAGTGGGGGTAAACACAAAGCAAACCACGGGCATTTAAAATTCCTCAAATGTTCTACTCTCTTGTCAAGCACCTTTCACTCCCAGCACTAGAGTGGCCCTCTATGCTGATTTTAACCTCCTGAGGGACAAAAGAGGGCTTGGGCAGTGTCAGAGGAGGCTCCTCCTCAGTTTTCTCAGTCTGATCTCTCTCCGGAGCCGACCAGCGTCTCTTACGGACTGTGGGTCTCTCTGGATCACCACATGGCATTTTGGTGAGAGCAAGCATGTCTGTTTTCACTGATTCCTGTCTTACTTCTCCAGTCCCTGAGGCTGTCAGCATTGGTCCAGGTCCATAGATCCCCTCTGCTGGTCCAGGAACCATTCCCAATCCTGGTGGTAACTCTCTTGCTGGTCTTGGCCCAGTTACCTTCTCCATCTCCTGCCCGTCTGCACAGGAAGCCTTCATTAGTAGACCACTGTTACTGCCTGCAGTGTTTGAACTCTTACTGTTTCTCACAGTGGCATCCAGATTGTTACAGGAGTCAGAGTGATGACTTGTCTTCAGCTTATTCCCCAAAGCCTGGGTTTCTTTTACCGCACCATTCCTCAAGCCACGGAGGGTCAGTGATACACACACATCGCCAACACACAGCTTAGCGCAAGACAGCTCAAACAGCTGGGTGGTCCGGTCAGGGCAGCAGGACGACCAGCCCTGACCAAATACAAAGAAGGGGTACTCCACCAGCACCTCTACACACACCTGGACAGGAGCACATGCACAACACAGTTAGCTCTGAGGAAAGACAGACCACTGAAAATTCTGCAAAGCATTTTACAAAAAGCAAACACTGTGAAGGACTTGGACAGGATTGTAGCATCTTTCAAGTCATTCTACTGAAAACTGGTGAAGTCTATAGTGGAGCCTGACTGATATATTTTAAAGGAAGATGAAATTTTAGCTTATCAGAGATACTCTATATTGTATATGAGGGCCAATAAATCACATCAACTTGGGTACAGGTATGTTTGAGTTAGTTTTGAAAAAGTGTAACCATTACACACTTTGTCCATCACAGCAGCACTGCCTTTACTGCAAAATGTAAAGTGTTCCAATTAGTACATATCTTGGTCAAATTTATGCTAAATAATTAATACAACTGATGAATAATTGTCCGATTTGTCAAATAATCAAATAACATGATTGGTATTTAACTCTACAATCCAATATCAGTGAGGCTCTAGTCTACAGTCCATTTTTTCCAGAAATTGAATCTGTAGCATGGTTGACCTCATCTATAATGGCTTTAAGCTTTCAGGCTATTGGAAAAAATTTTGAATTCTGCTGCCTATTTATTTGTTGTATGACCTTCACTGTGTACTATCACTGTAGGACACCAAAGACTTGAAATTTCAAAACATATACATACTAACCTTAACAATTACTCATATAACACAGATGAATCTGGAATATCCCACCTGGGCTTTGAGCTCTCCTACAGAAAATTGTATGACCACAGCATTGGGAGTTTGCCCACTGTCAATACGCTCAACCGTGCTGGAGTCAATCTTCAGCTCACTGCTTATCTCAGCACTCTGGATGAAGTCCTCTGTCTTGAGGTCCTCCACGCGTTTAAGCTCCCCATCAGCCAGCTGGATGATGGAGCCTCGCATGAAAAATGGAGGAAGTACCACAGGGGAAGAGGAGGAGGAAATGGGGTGGGAGGCCTGGATGGAAACAGGGGCCGGGGTGGGAAGAGGAGCGGGAGTTGGGGAGGGCGCTGCCGCTGCCGCAGGAGCCTGGTTTGTGGGCAGGACCGGCAACACTGGAGCCTGTGCGATGGCAGTGGGTTGTTGATTTCCAGCTGGCCCTAGTGCCTCACACTTGGACAGTGCTGTGGCCAGATAGGCATGCGGCATGGCGGTGGATATTTGAGGGGTAGTGGTAGCAGTCAGGGCACTGATGGTACGAGTAACCTCAATTTCTGTGCAGTTATTGGCACCACTGACTGGGATGAGGACGGACTGGCCACTTGGGATGACCAGGTGCTGTGGCAGTGCTGTATGGTAGCTGACAGCATGCTGGTTTGCACTGGTGATGTAGCCAATTATGGGCGGCTGTGTAGAGGAATAGAGACTGGCTGGCAACTCCTCAGGGGGTAGAGTGGTCTGGATGACTGTTTGAGGAGTGACAGACTTAACCATCTCTGAGGAAGAGAAGGAGGTGAAAGAAGAAGATCTGGACACTGGTTTTCCCAAGCAGATGCCTCCTTTCTCAGTCTGGACTAAAGAGATTTTATTCGTGCCAGTTTCATGTTCTGCTCCATGGTTGGGCTGGGCCACCAGCACCAAGGAGGTCTGGAGTCCTGCAGTGTTTTGGCCATAGTCTGTGGGCAGAAGGATATGTCTGGCCTCATAGCTCTGGACCTGCTGATGGTTTGCTGGCTGACTTGGGGCTTTGGCCTGTTTGACCACCTCCAGTTCCCCATTTAGCAAACCCTTAGAATGTCCCTCTGTTTTCTTTCCAGCTGAACCATCTGCATACTGAACCACCAACTGGGAGGGAGCAAGAGTAAGTGTTTGAGGAAGGACAGCTGCGTGAGAGTGGAGCTGGAGGTGGGCTGTGGGTGAACTGACAGCGTTTCCGCTGACAGTTAGAGGTGTTCTGTTGTCCAGTTGGATGTACTGGCTCGTGACTTGGGGAGAGTTCGGTAGTGACACAGGTGCCAGCTCTGAGGGGGAGAGGCCTATTTGAAACTGCTGCTCCCCTTTGGTGTTGGGGGATATGAGAGTGGTGGTGTAACTATCCAGCTGTGAACGCTGCCCCACTATGGTGGAGCTGTTAGGCACAGAGCTAGCATTTGTTGAGATGATGTGAGAGGAGATGTAGCCAGTGTAGGGCCCAGAGCTGATAAACTGAACATTGGGTCCCAGCTGAGCAAACTGGATCGTCCCGGCCTGCTGGGCAAGGGCTGTGGGGTAAACTGCAGGCAGAGAGGCCAGGGGCACTGCAGACAAAGGAGTGGCTGAGGAAGAGACAGAAGTGGAAGGAGAAGAGGATGAAGTGGAGGAGTTGGAACATCTTGGGCTCTCTGCATCTGTAGATTTGCAGCGTTCACTGGCTACACTCGCCAGCCATGCCAAGTTCTCTGTGTGGGGACTATCGGCCACCACCGTGGCTGGGGGAGTAGCCGTGGCTACTACCAAAGGCCTCTGCTCCAGAGCCAGGATCTCACGCTTCTTAGGAGGCAGGCATCCATTACTCCGCTCCTGGTTGGATTTCATCGTGTCGGTGGGGTATTAGTATTCCCTGATATTACTTCCAAACTCCTCTGAGGCTGCCTTTTCTCTCTCTCACTTCCTGTCAGTGGTTATGTGCAGGGGCGAGCCTCAATGCACGCTGCACTGCGTGGCTCTGACTCTGTTTTCACTGGTAGGCAGTTTCAGATCTTAGACCAGAGAAGATGTCACTCCAGCTCACAAAATGAGCCCCATAGACTTCATGAGGAATCATCTCTGACCGATCCACCTTGTCCACAGTGTCAGCAGTAATCTGGTGGCAAAGAGAAGCTCCAATCAGACACTCAGGTAATGTACAATTGAATTAAAAAGTCCAAATGATATGCTTAAAGATTTTAAAGTCATTTTCTGTATCAGTGATGTGTAAATGAACATGACTTATCTTGACATGGCTTAGCATTCAATCTCATTTGTCTAATTTCAATGCAGAACCAAAATATGTCTCTCTTTTTCTGTTTTCCCACAATTTGGTACCCAGTATAACTACTGGATCTGATCTGTGTTTTTTTCTAATGCACTTGAACACAACATGTAAGCCATTCTCTGTACATGTTTCTCTAAGATCAACATCGAGCATCTACATGCACAAATGGGAACGTACAGCACTGTGTTGTGTGTCATCATTTTGCATATTGTAGAAAAGGCTCTTTCATGTTCTACAACACCAGGCAGAAGTTCTCTGAGATGCAGTGTTTGTATATGTGTGAAGTCATGTGCACAGGGTTAAGTGTATGTGCGTTGCTGTTAGCTGTTATCTTGCCCCCGCCTCTGGGGTAAGAAAGCGAGTAAAAAGAATAACAGCACAGAGTAACAGCCTCATAGGAGGTTATGCTTTTGTCTTTGTCGTCCCAGGCCATGTTTTGAGGCAGTGGGCCTACTGTAAATATAACATCCACCTCCAGACATGAACTCTGGGTCAGTGGGCACATCAGAAAAAGATGAAGTGAAAACAATATGGCTTGAAATCTGTTTACAGAACATTCTGCAAGAAGCATGACCGGGCCCTTGTTGCTATCAATGAAGTGCTTGAAAATATTTTGACAATGGCCTTCTGCTTGAAGGAAGAATGAAGGCTGTGTTAAAAGAGCACAGAAACAAGTTCTTGAAATGGCTCTAGAAATGGTGAGGTTACTGGAAATTATGGTAAAAAGGAGGTGGGTTAGTGAAAGGTTCCCAAGCGTGTCAACAACCCAGCTACACGGGCGACCATCAGTGTTTGACTGCAGGTCTACTCCAACACATTCTCATATACTGTGGATTCATATGTGCTGTGTGCACACTTATGTGCAATATCTCTAAAACGTGCAGAAGTAAATGCAAACACTACCTGATGCATTTATTAATTTAATAACATTCACATGCAGTGTTTTTCTCCCCATGAGCTTTTTTCACACTTTATTTTTCAGATTGGCCATTCTTTCCTGCAGGCTTATCTGTGGGTCAATGCACAGTATTCTGAGTTGTTCATTAGCCAGAGGAACCACAGTGATGGAGAGTATGTCACCATCCATTCCTTTTTCTCCCCCTACATTCCATTCAGAGAAGCCAGGCTGTTTGACGGTGCCAAACTGTGTTTTCATATAACAGAGGAGGTTCACTACAACGGGCAGCTGTAAACATGTTACATAAA
This sequence comes from Psettodes erumei, assembly GCA_016785225.1. Lineage (NCBI taxonomy): Eukaryota > Metazoa > Chordata > Actinopteri > Pleuronectiformes > Psettodidae > Psettodes > Psettodes erumei. The sequence continues at coordinate 187,206 of JAFBJZ010000623.1, forward strand.
GACAGGGTGAAAAAAAACACATAAGGCGACCTTGGTCTGTTTCTGTTAGATGTATCTATAGCTACTGCAGGCTTTGACAAGGTCACTGCATCCAAATGCAGTGGAAGCCTCAATCTGTGCAGTTCATCCATACAGCCTGGTAGATCCAACGGATGTAACAAAGGAGGACTGGAGAGAAACAGAAACAGAAAGAGGATAGTGAGGGGGAGGAGTTGAAGACACGCAATGTAAGATGACAGAACTGTGCTAAAGGAGGAAAGGGAGTATGTGTGTCTGTGTGAGTGTGTGGTTGGGGGTTGTTGGGGGAAAAAAAGCAGATTAGGAGCAGAAAAGGGGAGAGAGAGAATAGGGAATGGGGAGAAGACAGAGTGCTGCTTCTCCTGACCCACATTGAGCAGAGCCTGATGCATCAGAGCACCGTAGCCCCCACCTCGCTGAGAGATCTCTGATCAGCAACACGGCCGCCCCTACAGTACGAGTGGCGCATTGCTTGGTGGCAACAACCCCACCTCAGCAACACCATATCAACACTGTAATGACATCACATCTGAAGCACAAGTACCTCCTTTGATTACAGCTACACTGGAAACAAAGCCAGCATGCTCAGATTTCCAAATGCCACAAAAGAAACCTATTAGTACAACAGACACACACAGATAAAACAGGATGCTCTTAAAGAAGGTGTCTTTCCTTTCCTCATTTGACCTGTGCACAAGCACTCTCTGCACAGGGTCACACACACAGACACACATATACACAGCACTGCAGCCTATTATTAGAACTCTGGCACCAACAAACATATGGCCTAAGTGATGCTATGGAGAACAAAAGCGAGCTCTTCAAGACTGTCACAGACAGCTACTGTAGACAGCATGGGATCCCCCAAGTCAGCTCCTGGGAACCAGGACTCCAGGCCTGTCTCCTCTGATACATGTATTGAGAGATGACAACCAGAGGGGCTAGATATTCTCTCTGTTCCGATGCTTTTCACCTCAGACACGATCATAGAACCTCTCTCACACTCCCACACAAAAAGCTGCACAAACCACGGAAATAGGTTGGTGTAGTGTCATATGTGTCTGCCACCTCTACGCATGCTGGAGCATTGAGGAGATGATGTTTTCATTCAGCCCCCTCCCTGCTGTCTCCAGGTGAGAGGCCCCCCCAGCGGAGTTACAGTGCCTCTCTCATGTAGTAGTTGCTAGCTCCACCTGATCCCACAGTCTTCTCTCATTCTCCCAGAGACCCACCATTGATTCCTCACATTGACCCACTACTTCATAGCAACAAAATTTCTCTTTGCAGCAGGATGATGCAGGGATGCAATAGAAAGGCAACAAAATTATTTAGTGACGGTGTCCTTAGATGTTGTCTCCATGCAGAAATTCAAACAAAAAGCTAATGCTGTGCCCCTGGGGTTACAAACCTAATGTCAGCACTGCTATACATCATGTATCACCTGCTAGGCCAGTCATAGATACACATTGGATACCAGGTACGGCGAATGGCTATATATAGAAAACAAAAACATCATTATCAATCTGAGCTCTGGCATGAAACAGAAGGGGGAGGTACAGTGGAAGACAATATGTGTGCACAAATGGATGATTCCTTGCATATACAGAGGACCTCACCTCAACCCAGTTATAAACACAGCTGCTTTGACCACACAGCAAGTCGATACAGTGCATTACGTTTTTGTTTTTGTTTTTTCGAATACCCGAAAAGAGACATTTTACTGCCCCTTCTCTGTACAAAAGCAATGCCTGTGCCTTTAAGAGGCGGACCGACTGTGTGGCAGACTGAAACAGACGGTAAGACCAGGCAGTGGGGCTCAGGCAGTTTGTCTTTACAATGACTCCAGAGTTCTGCATTACGGATCGACACACACACAACTTCACAGTTTACACATGTGTACATGTGATGTGTACGCACCACTACGATGAATGCCGCTGAATCCCACAGCTCTCCACGACTCAGGAAAGATGCTGTGAATGTTGCCTCCGGGGGGGGGGGGTCTACAATGACAGTGAGAGTGCATGAGTGTAGTAGCAGGGCAGAAATTACTATTATGCCACAAATCAAGAAAAAATTGTCAACCCACCCTCCTCCCCTCCTCTCGTTAGAGTACCAAGAATAGCTCACCAGTTTCTTCACAGCCACTGCTTGCAGAGCATGTCCAAGGATTCTTCCTGCCTATCAGTCTGTGTGTGTGTGTGTGTGTGTGTGTGTGTGTGTGTGTGTGTGTGCTGGAGACGTGTTTCATAGGACTCCTCTTCCCGAATCTCTCCTTTGTGCCACTCTCCTCTCCTGGTGCTTGTCTTTGAGCTGCCCCAGCTCTGCTGACTTCCTCACTGGCCCCTCCGGTTTTGAAGCTACGTTGCCCCCGCAGGCTAACAGCAAAGTTCCCAATTGTTGAAGCTCAAAGCGAGCCCTGCGTGCAAGACTCCTTCAACTTGTGTTATGCAAGGCCACCAGACTGCCAGCTCCCTCTCTGCCTGGCTGCTTCTCTCTCGCTCGCTGTCTGTGTTTCTGCCTCTCTCCTTTTTCCTCTCTACCTCCCTCCCTTCTCTTTCTTTCTCTCTCCCTCAGTACTCCACTGAAAGCTCCTCCCCCAACTGGCCTCATCAGCCGCATCAGGTATTCATTCAAAAAAAAAAACACTCTACTTGGCTCAGCGCCCAGACTACGCTCACGCAGAGAGGGAGGGCGCAACAGACTGAGGGTGAGGGGGAGAGGGAGCGAGCTGGAGAGGGATTGCTCAGATAGACATACTGCATTAATGTGAATAACGTTCACATTCACAGTGGCACGTACATGCATAGATGCTAACACATATGCAAGCGCACAAGCAAACTGGCAGAGGATTAAATTTCTGTTAGCACGTCAGAGCTTTTCTAATGCACTGCCTTGCTCTCGTTCATCTTCATATGGATTTTCCCTGCAGAGACAAATCTCCTTATTTGCTCTGTGACCTGCCCTACAATTACAAAGTCCCAGCTTCTATTCAGCTGCAAAGCGACTTCAAGTATCCTGCCAACCAGCCCCACACCCCAAGGCTTCCCCAGGCCTCCCCCATCTCTTCCCCAAAGATATTTTGCTTAGTGCAGGCAAGCAGCACTGATAAACACCCAATATATGTATTTATTCCTCAACCCAACTGGCTCTCTTTGGGCTCATCCAGCCTGTGACAGTGTTAAACCGCTGCCAAACCCAGGGAACTTGTTTTGTACAAACATAAATGCAGGCTATGTTTAGAGGATGGTAAACCGTGTACATTTCGGCATATACTTCTTAACCTTTTGTACAGCCACTGTTTGCTGTAGCCACAACAACCTGGAAGACATTGGCATTAATCTAAATAAATAATATATATTTTTTAAAAACATGTGCTATCTGTCTTTCCCACCAAGGAGCAACAACTTCATCTTCCTACTGTGACTCATATTTCCTTAAAGAAGCAACCAAGCCAATGTGAATCTCAGGGACTATACAATCCCCATAGCAAGGCCATGGAGAGCAACATGCGAAGCATTTGGAAATCTTACAAGACATTGCGGTTTCCGAACATTGACATGACTTGATGTAAATTGAGGGCCAGAATTAATATCAGCCAAATGAGGTAAAAATAAGCTTTCCTCCCAGAGTTCACAAAATCCAGTTTAAATTGCATGGAGCAAGAATGTTCACTGTTCTGAGAAGGTCGAGAGTGAGGCAGCATAAAGACAGACCTGTCAAATCTGACTTGCGGCTTGTAGCCTGATCAAAGACTTTTCCTGCACAGAAATGCACAGATCAACACAGATCAGGAATATTTCATCTTTTTTGACAGTTTTGCATCTACTACTGAATGATAATGAATTTTATGGTCCAACCTGAAAGAGGGTTTTTGCTAGCCTAGATGCATGTATTCTTTTTTCTAAGCATAAACACATACACACACACATACAACTATGGTTATTCCTCAGTGCAGTACACACATAAAGAAAAGAAGCGCTCCAAATCACAACAAGATTTAAGTCACCTTACAAACATTAACTACTGAAAGCTAATGATCAAATGAGTACCAGTACTACATAGTAGTAGTAGAAGTGTGAATACTAGTAATGAAGTGACACAAGTAGCAGTGGCACTTTGCTCTACCATCTCAACAAATCAACACTGCATGTCGCTTACATGCGTCCATTTTTAAACAGATTCCCGCTCAGTGCTCTATCTTACTCATACACTCAAACCACAGTAGCCTTCAGCAGCAAACATCAGGTAAACTCAAGTGGGCTCCAGTTGCTGCAAGTTACAACACTACACCACCTTTTGTGCCCAGAGAAACACAAGGACCAATTTAAGTTCTGGGGGGAAACTCAGCAATGACCTCACACATCTAAACTCTAAAAACATGAATCAAATTACCTTGAAACTGTTCAGGGTCTGGCAAACAAATTATCCAAGCTTCATTACCTGCATTCTGTTCTGCTTCCTCACCACACACTTACTATTGCTAAGTGAGCCTCCTCTAATGCAGCAGACATGTCCAGACATGTAACACTGATCCTCTCTCACACAGAGTCATACAGGAGAATGTAGCATGCATGACAAAGTCACACATGGGAAATAGAAATCTCCCACAGTGTGCAATAGTTTGCATTAATAAACTCATTCATTTCCTTTTGAACACTTCCTGGAATGATGTATAAGAGGTTTTCACACATACCAGTTCTATATATTTTACAAATGGGGTGTAAGATGCAATCAGATCCTTCAGTTAAGTAGCAGCACCTCAATGTAGAAATAGAAATCCCAATATTGGAAACTGTAAAGTAAAAGTTGTAAAAGTACAAAAGTAGTATTGTAGGTAGTAAGTAAGTAAGTAGTAGTGAAAATATAATTCTATTGTCAAAAGTGAAAGTATCTATTACATGATTGCATATATCTGTGTAGGTATAATCTGATAATGCATCATACATATGCATGTATCACTTGCTTTGTAACCAGAATCAGAGTGGCAAGTAACTATAGCTGTTAAAAAAACTGTAGAAAATACAATATTGTACTGTATTACTTTTTACCACCTAATTAAGAGTTCTCTGTCAATCAATTTAGTAACATTTTTGACTATCATATTGACATTTCATAAACCAAACTATTAACAGTAACAGTAATAATAAGTTATCAAAAAATTCTGGTTTATTAGTTGAGAAAGCAAAAATAGCTAATTGTTAGTATTGTACTGTATTACTTATACTAGTAATATAATAGTAGTAATAACAGAAGTGACCCACCCTTCTGAAAGACTGCAAATGAGGTGTGTTGTCATTCCCCTTTCCTGTCTCACTCTGACACTTTTTAAAATTGGCCTACATAATTTCTAAAAAATCACCCAAGGTCCTCAGTATCAGCAAAAATGTCTTGACTGAAGACAAACTATTTTTTATCAGAAGTGGACAAAAATATTTGACCCCTTTTCAGAGGGGATGGGAGGTCCGAATGTGATTTAAATAACAATTTATTTAACAATCATAGTTGACTTATAATGCTAACAATGTAAAATGCAAAATTGACTGGCAGAATGAAAATTTTTATTGAACTGTCACGCATGTAAAGCTGCCCAATCTACAAGAAATTACCTTACTACAGTAAGGTCAATATCATATAAGCTACCTGATCATTGGCAGCAAGTGTGTGCTCAGTAGTTTGTCCAAGGACACTTTGACAGGTGGAGGTGGGTATTAAACCACCAACTCATTGACTGGAGGACAACCCACTCTACCTCTCAAGACACAGCTGCCTCAACACAGATGGAAGAAATATTAAAAAGTGGTGAAGTAAACTTCAGAATGTGGGAACAGACATTGAGAAACATTATGCATTAGTGATATAGAGAAAATGAAAGGGGAGTGTGGGTGGTGGGATTAAGAGGGCATCTGGTATCAGTGCGGGAGGTAAATAACCCTGGCTCAGTTCTGTCTGAGAACAGACCCATCTCTACTGTGACGTGCCCCGGTTTGGAGGGAACAACATGCACACTCCACACTATGTGGGGAGAATGTGAAAACGCTTGCTGCCATGGCAACAAGGCAGCTCCACGGTCTCCAGTCCCCATTAAGAAAGATGGGTGGCAACGTGGCTGTAGCTCAATGGTGGTGTACCATGACACACTGAAAGAGCCTATTGAAAGCCAGTGAATTCAGCAGTTAATGAAAAGAGCAAAGGGACAGAAAATCCACCAGGCAGGTGACACTGACCTCACCTCAGTGGATGCATGCTCCTGTGAGAGGGTGTGAATCATATGTATGTATGTATTATTTGTTCAAGCTCTCTATATTCATGAGCAAATATTTTATACTCTGGACATAAAACCTTACAGAGATTGTCACTGAAATCAAAGCTTAATTAAAATAGAGGACTAGTTGAGTGCAGCAGAAGCTCAAAGTGACCTTGAACAGAGTCCTTGGGTTAAATGTATTTTATTAATTGCCATCTTGGTGTAAATGTTTTTTTTCTGAGAGTTCAGTGTGATTTGTAGCTGTGGCAGTGACTGCTTCGTGTCAGGGAAATCAAAAATCATTCATTCAACCTGTTCAATCAAAATGACTTCTGTTAATTATTCTTGTTTCCACACACAAATTCTGTCAACCAAAATACAACACATCTTTTCATGTATGTTGCAAAGGATAACAGATTCTTTAGACATGAAAGCCAGCACACAGATTATTGAAAAATTCATGCAACTCAGTCAAATAGTTTTGTTTTTACTGCAGGACACCATTCAACCATATTCCTTAATTCAGTCTCATGTAGATATTGCAATTGTAGTGAAAGCCAGATTCACCAGAACAAAACAGTTTTGAGCCTGCATGGGTCCAAGTGCCAGGACTCTTTTCATTCAGCTGAAAATAGCAAGCCACTGCTTACGCATGTCTCCAGAACATAGTTTAGGCAATGAAAGGATTGGGTGGGAGTGATTTGTGGAGGAGGAACGCAGTCACTGAAGGATCTCAGTAGAGTTTGCTCAAACAGACATACCAAATGAATCATAAAGTCATCAAATAGAGTAAAAAAAACTGAGCACATTGTGCAGTCAGGAAACAAAGTTGTTTCTAATCATCCTTCCAAAGATGCCCACCAGAGGTTTGTTGTAGTAAGGCAACACAGGAAAGACAAATGAGGAGGAAGTAGCCCAGTAATACGATCTGTGACATTTTATAATGTGTCAGTCATTACAGAGCACCAGTAACAAATTCTAATTGAGGACACTTGTTTTTCTCCCATTGTAACTGCCTGAGTTAGTTGGTGAAGCAGGGAACACAACATCACTGAAATGACCTCGCTGACCTCAGTGAAAGCCCAACCACACCTCCCTTCTGCTGTTGTGTGAATGCAATACCAGATTCACACAACAGAGGGCAGTACACCAGCATCAGCTGCACCTCAGAGTTGGATAGGTGCTGTACTTTGATCTCTTTTTAAATGGGTAAAGTGTAACTCATTATGTTAATCATGAAAGTAAACTAATCCTTGTCTGTGACTACTCCATAATGAGAACATATTAGTAATTTAGCTTAATATTTCCAGCACATTCCAGCACTTTGCAGTTGAAGAAATCATAATATAATGATATACAGAGATCAATACATAACAAATGAGAAAAGTACATGAATGCTGAAGTATGTATAGCTTTGATTCTGTGGCATATTATGATATTCAAACAACATCTGTTCCAAACATTCCCAGTATGATTAAATATAAATGTTCCAAATTCCATACAAACATCTTGGCAATCTAGCACATATATTAGATTGAAACCTGAATGGAAACAGCACTACCCTGCCTTACAAAGATAAAGAGCAGTTACAAACACAATGATCATTTGGAATGTGAAGGCCCTTAACCAACTGTGTATTACATACAAGTTGTATATCCTTGACTGTATTTCCTTTTAGACTGATAATTGATCATTGTCACGAACTTTACAACCTTAAAAATAAGATGTGCAAACAACGAGACTGTGCAAACAAACAAAATGGCTTTAATGATTTTATATGATATAACAAAATGTCAACAAGATTCTGTTTTTAACTTTAATCAAATATGCAGTGACTGTGAAAGTGACTGACTTTGAGAGACTGTACATGTGTGCTTATGGTGGTGTTGTTGGGGATTATTTTGCAAGTAATGCATCTGTTGCCAGGCAAATATACTTAAAGCCATGCTAGTTTGAATCGGTGGTGAAGTGGAACATGGGGGGAGGGCAACCCAGCAAACATATTGCATGTTAGGATACTTTCTACCCTTCAGTTCTCACCAAACATACAGTGTATCTGCATCAGCTGTACATCAGACAGTGTGCTGCTCTAAACCAACATAATCCAAGAAATAGAGAAAGCCTGTTGCAGTAACCAATGCAACCTCAATGGTTGTCTTGACAACTCAAGCTTCTCACTGCCTTAAGCAGAACTGTATTCACACCAACACCCAGTAACCTAATGTTATGTCACAGAAAATGCTGAACTACCCCCCCAACCCCAACACAGATACACACTCTCTCCATCCCTCACCCTCTACATCACTCACCCTGAGTGTGTAGCCACCTCATATTCATATCTATTTTTATAACAGGAAAAATAAATACAGCACAAGCAATGGATCCTCAAAATTAGTTCATTCATAATTTATTGGCACTGTAAAAGGCAGTAAACCAGCACAGTGCTGATATGATGCCTACATCCAAGTGAACTGGCGTAGGGACCATATGAAAAGTACTGGGAAAACTGCCCAGCTTTATTTAGAATTTTATTGGGTTGTTCCATCAGCATTAAAAATTGTGTTCGGATCAAGTAATGCTGTTCATATACAGTACATAATGGCACTGTGAGTCCTAAAAGTTTGTGTGCATGCTATGTATGTCACCTTCATAGGACCCCATAGCATCTCTAGTGTTAGAGCAGGCATTCACGCAACAGGCTTTCCTCCTCATCAGCAGTCCTACAACAACAACAACATCCAGCAGCATGTCGGTCCATGGCATCTTCCTGCAACTTCCAAAACACCTCCTACTGTGTGTGTGTGTGTGTGTGTGTGTGTGTGTGTGTGTGTGTGTGTGTGTGAAGAGCACCTTGTCATTTTGGAAGCTCTAATGAAAAAAAATATTCATGCAAATTTTTGTCATTCCCAGGACAATATTTTTGTCCACATTGTTTCCCTCATACCCTCTACCCCATACATGACAAGGAACTCAGGCTTACATACTTCACTGACTCAGTACCATATGGTATGCCATGTGTCAGCAAGGAACTAGACTCGTCAGGCATGGCATCAAAGAGCGGATATAGAAAAAATGGTAAATGTGATGTGAATTCAATTTAAGTCAATTTAAGAGCAGAGTAATGTCATTAGTAGTCTTGGAAAATATTTGATGATAATAATAGTCATCTATAGACTGGAATAATATATTTTTGAACACAGTAAGCGATTAATTGGATAGCTCACAGGATTCAGTTCTATCACTGCCATCATTTGTACCACATTGGCCCATTTATAGCCACAACGATGACCTTTAACTTTGGTTTAAATAAATAATTTCTGTTGATAATCAGTTGCTATTTGTTAATTCACTGAAAGGGCTGTGAGGTTTATTGCAACCTTCAGTCTGTCATAAATTAGAGTGATCAATTTTCCCTTGAGATTTCTGTAAATCTCCCTCCTTCACATTCTCTCTGGACACAAGCCAGAGTATATCGCTGCAAAAATAGCTTACAAACATGCCATGCAAGCCCAAATGGAGCTCCATTCCCTAATTAGTATACATGCTGCTGGTAGGTAGTGCCTGCCTACATTTTTCTGGTCCTAAGTATAAGTCTCCAAGACTGATGGACAGATATAGTTATATTATTATATATATATACAGTTATATTATTCCATGGCCTACAGTAATGGCATGGTGCATGGCAGCAGTATGTGAGTAAAGGGGGTGGGGGTCGCCTTGTAATCTGGGAGAACCATCTGTGGCTGTCAGCCGAAGCTGCCACTTAGTGGGCCAAACACAATAACCGCGTCAACACTGGCCAACATTTGGAGCTTCGGTACTGCTTCGTGTGAAATGCCAGAAAACTTGGAAAAATGACAGCATGTCTTGAAAAACAAGTTGAAGCAACAGTTCAAGCTGTTTCTGAATTTAGTAGAAAATGATTTTTGTTATGGAAAGATGATATGGTTGACTTTATGTGATGATAAATGAGGATCACACACAGACAGAATTTAATAGTAAATAACAGTGCAGTGGTCTTATCCTCATTGCATCAACACTGCTTGAAAATAATAATAATTGACAAATGTACACTAGGTGGAGCCAAAATCATCTAAGAAGAAAGTGGTCATTGTGCACTTTTATCCACCATTTTTACAATTTCAGCTTTTCACAACAGAGTTGTATCCTTTGATAGCCATGCCTCTATAATCTGTAACATTTAGAGTCGTGTTTGAGACTTCAATTCAGTGAATGCTCAATCAATTTGCATAACAACCCATATATACCATGAAACCCATTTATAACACCAGTGCTTTTAAGTAAAATCATTCCCATGAAGGAATTGACTGGACAATTTAGAAAGGCACATATCACTGTATATGCATAAGATCCTACAATTTACAAACAACAAAAACCAAAGGTCAAGAACTGACCAATGACCTCCATGATAAAACTGCAATGAAGCATAAATCAGGGTAAGGTATAACCAACTCAAAAATTTTTGTGTTTAATGGCAAAATCGAAGATTTTTGCTACCACCATACAGAGTAACCAGGCAAGAAAGGCCTTGGTAAAGGAGGTGACAAAGAACAGTAGGTGGGGGAGCCTGCTGGAGCCGACACCATAGAAAGACTTAAAACCCTGTCCAACATCTGTGGAGAGACATGAAGATGATAGTTCACAGTCGCTTCCCATCCAATCTGATAGATCCTGAACAAATATGCCCAAATAGAACAGTATAAACTGCTCAAATCCAGGAGACTAACCCAACAAGCTTAGAGGCTCAAAGTACTGAAATTAGGATCTCCATACTTTTGAAAATAAGTTCCAGTCCAGTTCTGGATTTTTAATAAACTGGCAAAAAATTTTAAAAAATGGTGTTTTCATTTTATCATTGATTACTTGTAAATTGTTGGGCAAAAATATTGTTTTTGTCCATTTACAATTAAATCTACAACACAATGTAGCGTGCAACACGGAAAGGGGGTGTTAGAAACATAACTAATGCATTTTAAGTATATAAAACATAATGTAGCTTCTTAAATAGTTTTGATACACTAAGAATTATCAAATAACTCAAACATGCATGCTCTTAATTAGTGGTGGTTTCATTTAACCTTCTTAAATGCAAAAATTAGTTAATCACATAAAATACATAAGACATTTACTTTTCAGCCATACGCAGAGTCAGAGTAAAGGAAGAGCAATTGCTATCAGGGTTACTTTCCCTTCAACACATTTAAAGATCCCTTTAATCCAGAGTATAAGAGTGTGATGCATCTCTCTTACAGTGACATAAGTTAACCACTCAAAACTGAAGAGTCTGAGCATACAACAATTTTTAATACAAAGACATACTGCAAGTATAATCTCATGTATGTATAATTACAAACATTAATACTAAGTGATACAAGACATTCATCCTCAGTTTGGAAGAGTATTTAAAAAGAGGCATTCAAGTGTAAATGAAAAGGTAGCATATACCATCATTTTTCTTGTCTTCAGAGGAGACATTGTAGATTTGGCACAGGAACAGATGCTGAAAGTAGCAGATGGAAATGCAGTAATACACTATGTGTCAGAGACAAACCACAACCAGGTTTTAGGGAACTCAAAATAGTTCATACTGGTGCCTAACAACCTCTCTGCCAATGTCCTCATGCTCCTGCGTGTTCAGCAAACACCTTGAAGGGCTGTCTTGAAGGGTGTCTGAGCAGTTCTGCTGGCATTTTTCAAAAAACATCACACAGTGCCTGCTCTGCGTAGAACTCTGTTGTAGGCTCTCCATCATCATCTGGCCCTGGAGCGCTTGACCACAATTGTACCAGCGACCATATCATACACAGTCCGGTTGTGCTGAAAGAACAAAAGTGTGATGAAGGCTGGGAAAAAGAAGGCAATTGAGAAGTTCTTGTTCAAGGCTCGGACAGTTGATCTGTAGAGGGAGCAGAGACCATGGTTACAAATATAAGATGCAAAGCAATGATTGGTTATATATTATAATGAAACTGCTGAACAACAACCTTTAAAGAAAAAAAAAAAGGAACTACTCACGCAGACAGAGACACATTCGTTGCTGGCACCACAAGTACCCTGTTAGGCTGAATCAGGACTGATGAGTCACATGTAACAACTCTGAGCCCAATGAGAAACTTCCCTGGAGTGGCTCCTCCTGCTCCCCAAATGCACACAATCTAAAGAGAGAAAGGTGCAGGAGCTTGAGGAAAATAGTTGACAGTTGAAGTTCATGCCACTGTTTTTTCACACCATTTCTGTTTTAAAATCTGGATAACAGATTATGCTAGAATTGTTTGAGTGCTCACCTCATAAAAACACACCAATATCCGGTACACAAGTGCAACAAGCATCATTTTCTGTAGCTCCTCCATTGATGTGTCTTCATCTATTTCTTCCACAATAAAATGCATTGCAAACTTGGAAACATCCCTGCAAATAAAATAAAAATATGTCGAGACACTAATCCAAGAAATCACTCAAATTAGAATTAGGAAGGCAGCATTTTACCACCACCACGCCTGCTAAGGATTAACTTACTTGATTCCACTGAGGTGCATAATACTGATGATTATGGTTGCTTTGATGAAAAACAAAATTAAGAAATCCACCATCTCAGCCAGTAGTCTTTGTAGAGGTGAAGGAATGCTGTATTCTCGACCTGGTGAAAAGCAGTGGAAAAGAATTAATAAAAGTAAAATTGTTGTCAAACAAGTATGTGGATACCCTAACATGTGCCGCCGCTGAACATGTCATTCCACAACCATTATCCTATATGATGCTGTAACAGTCCCAACTCCTCCAGGGAGTCAATACATGCACTACATGTTGTAATGTGTATAGATATTTCATTTTGAATACTTCTAAGCCAACCAATATGTATCCTTCATTCCTTGCAGTGTGCAGAAGTATTTTAAGCAGTTTTTAGACCATCATTTTGACAAATAACTGCTGTATGAGTACTGGTAGCGATTGTGTGAGTTCACATTTGACGACCTGCAGACAGAGTCAGCTGTTCTTACCTTGTCTCTGTGCATTTCCGTTCTCCTGCGGCTGCGGCGGCGGCTGAACGGGAACAGCAGCACCACCTGCAGCGTCACCTCGCCGACTGCTTGGGGAGGCCACGGCAGGTGAATATGGCGACAGCGGAAGAACAAACGGGCTGGTATACCAGTGCGGGGGGTTAGAAACAACAGATGCCGTCGACGTCTCGCTGGCTGACTGTAAGTAATGAGGGTAGGATATGGCTGACGCTGCCAACCAGCTCTGCCAGTTCATATACCCAGTGTAGTACTGCCAGATCCACGCCTGCAACCTCTCGCAGTACTCTGACGTGGCGCGGCTCTCAACGGCACCCCTCTTGCTTTCGACATGGTTGTGGCTACCTGTCCTCTGACTTACATCGTCAACGAGTGGCTTTACTTTCTTTTCCTTGCCGACTTCCATGTTTGTGTTTTCTTGGTCAGCCATGTTTGACGATGGCGCCGCCTCACGTAAAACGTCATTCGGGATCATTTCATCTGGACGAACACAGACGAAGAACTGTGAGGCGCACACTGGGGTCGATAAACATCATTGTTAAAATTATACCGACTTATAAAATGAGTAACTAGTCTGTTTCTGGAGACAGAAAAAATCTCACAAAACTCTCAATACTCGCGACAAATTGTCTCCACCCGGTTTATCAGGCCACAGTGGTACGTTCCAATGAACCCTTGCATTTCAACAACCAGACTGAGGGGGGCGTTTCTGCGAGATGAAGACTGCATTGATGTGACTTTGGGGGTTTCTCGTTCACGTTATGCAGCAATTCAAATGAGCAAATAATAGTTTCATAACGTCACTTTGGATTTGTTTGGGTGAGGCAAACTCCAGCTGTCATTTTTACATCGTTAGTCACTAAGTAAAAAAAATATTGTCGCTAAGATTTTAAAATAATAAAAATAAACACCCATTTGAGGCAATGTTATTTTTGGTGTATTAGCAATTCAGTAGAATTGAATTAAGATTCATTTTATGTTAACAATGTGACAAAGACTTTGTGTATAACCACTGGGAGCTTTCAAAGCAAACAAACTATTTCTAAGAATTCATCAACATACAACCACAATATTAGTACTTACAGTATAGTGTAATTGTGTTTAATTGGGTGTAGACTTTTCTTTAAGGCTTTGTTTGGAATCACTCAAGGTTTTGCATAGACCTTCTCTCATGGAACTTTAAATTTTCAACAACAGAAAACACCATAACAGTAAAAACTGAACTGAAATTGCAATTCTACAAAATTGCACAGCTAAAAAAAAGTCTTTATTGGCGGTGGCAGTCAAGACAACAAACCAGCTTTTCACAATTATTCTCTAATCCTGGAAAGCCCTTTGATGAATTGGGCCTCAACCTACTGCCCCATAAGACACTTAATAATTAAAAACAAGCTATGTGCACTTGCTTGAATTCCATGAATGGTCTAGGGGTCAATGCTCCAACCCCAGGCAGAGATGTGACCTACCAATCTATTTGTGACCTACCAAATAGTGTGGGGGGGTACAATTTGTACCCCCCAACACACCGATTGGAAGCATGATTTTCCAGTCTTGGCCAGTCAAGGGTTACTTACTGTAAGATGTTTCATTATACAACTTGCAAGAACACAAACTTGTGTCTGGCACCTGGCCACTGTATACAAATCTATGTTACATCAACATTAACATGGCTATGAAACAAATAGACATTGGGCAAAAGAAAGACCATAATGACCACATGGGTCTACCTTAGATTTGTGACCACAGGCCATGGTTTGGCTTTGAAAGATAATTTTAGAATTAGTAAAATATGCTTCACTTTAAAAAGGTGTTCCAGCAAGTGCATTCACCACCAAATGGTCCAGTGACTATTTAACAATGGACATACCCAAGAAATGTTTCAATCTGCACACACCCCTAACTACCACAAACTGTAGCATCAGAGGTAAGACTTTTTTATTTTATTTATATAATCACATTATAGTTAAACAACTGATTTGTCAATTACCCACAGCTGTTAGTTTTCCATCTTGAATTTCTCATTCCAATGTTGTCTTTCCATCCCAAGACTGTTTCTGCACAAGTTTGCCATTCTCAAAAGAGATGCTTGTCTGGAAAATCATATTGGATTCATCAGGAGAAAATACATACAACAATGTCTACAAATCCAGGCTGGCGTTTTTTTTTTTAATAACAAAAAATGTCTGTCTGCCGTCTGCAGTGGTCCCGTTGAATTCTTTGTTGACCTTGAACTTGATCTCTGGGGTCATGAAAGTACTTTCAGACTTGATAAAAAGAACCCCAGCATTATCCACGCTGATCACCAGGTTTGGCTTCACCATGTTGCCCATTTGCCAGGTGGCGAAGCCCATACCTTCAGTACAGCCATGCTGAATAATGATGCTGTTTCTGAATGGATGTGGTTGTGTTGAGTTGAAAATGCTGATATTAATTAAACTCATCTGCCAGATCATCTGGTAACATGTAACACAATTGAGATTGACCTTACCGATTGCCTTCATGTAGTCCTTACAGTTTTCGCCGGCAGACAATGTCCAGCTTCCAACGAGCTGCTCAACCATTAAGAAGAAGCTCAGGTCTGCCACACAAACACGAGACGCGAGACGATACGTCAGCGGTGAAGTGCGAGGAGGAAAAACTTGTTATTAGCCTGGTAAGCACGTGCCCGATCCGGGGCTACCAATCAAGAGCAGGTGCCGGCGTTGCCATGGAAACGGGCGGATTAGGGCGCATCTTAAAGGAAAGGATTTTGATAGTGTGTTTGACTTGAGGGGGTGAAATGGGAGTTTAGTATGGGTCTGCTGACTTCATCTTAAACTGGGAAGGAGATGGACTGGTGCAATGTCATCTACGGGGATCTAAAATTAAACGTCATTTATATGTATACTACAGGAAGAAAATGTTACTTTTTCCATGCAAAGTCCACCTATTAAAAGTATTAGATTTACAATAAAACAGAACTCATGGTACATTCAAACGCAGATATAATGTAATTTCTCATGACTGCATGAAGTTTTATTGAAAACCTTATATATGTCCAAAAACCCTTCAAAATTTAGACTTGACCCTCTGCTACCAAACATCAACTCTGCTCCGGCTGAATGCTGTTTTTCCCCAGTAGATGGCGCGTGTGAAAAGCAGATACAATGTAAGTTCTGTTAATAACTGTTGTAGTATATTTTGAAATAGTATGTGCTGATCATATGTATATTTATTTTATTTTATTTTATTGCAGTGTAGGCCTATCAAAACAGTGACAGAAAATCATTTATCAGTTGGTTAGTGCTCAGTGGTGGTGGTCAGTCATGTAGGCTACTGCCCCCAAGTGCTTTCAGCAATACATTACAGCACATCATTATGATTGCACTTTTAAAACATAAGCAACCCAAAATACTGTACGGCGGGTGTATTACTAGTTGTATTTAAGACATAATGAAACCAGATGTACAAAATTAAGATTCCTCTTGCTCTGCTGTTTGAGGGGCTATCACAGTCATGTCAAGGCTTTTACAACAACTACATAGTCCCCCACTGTATGAGAGATGAATTATCAATCATTTATATTTATTCCATTTAAATCATCTCTCTGAAGTCCTATGCAATGCAAAATGCAGATAACAATATAGTTTTTCACATCCAAAATAAAATTAAGAAATCCATAAATCTGTATTTGAGAAATATTTCAGTTAACTTGATGTAACAGCTCATAAGTGCTGCTGTTGAATGTCTCCATGAGTTTAAAGTGGAAAAGAGTCAGACAGAAATGACTGGAGATCCTCCTGTGACATATCACCACAGCTGTGTTGTTACTGTCTCCTCTGACTGCACACTTCCTGTCATGTAACAGTTCTGTTCATGTAACAGTCTAAAAGTCCTTCAAACATTTGTTGTAAAGTGGAGCTTTACAAAAATCACTTAAAACTGATTTGCCACTGCCTGCAAATGATGAAATTGTTGTTTGAAAGCCCATAGAAACAAAAAAAGTAGTGAGGTTTGATGTCAAAGCGACACAGATATTTGAAATGATAGAAAGACAGACAGATAGATAGATAGATAGATAGATAGATAGATAGATAGATAGATAGAGCTACTTTATTGATCCCAAACAGGGACATTCTTGCAAAAACAAACTGGTAATGGGTTAGGTCATTAGTGCTTAATTTGTATGCAGTTGGTAAAGGATGGATGGAGCATGTTATTCCTTTCTCAGATTAACAACTGGAGTTGGAAAAAACAGCATTTGGGTTGGGGTCATATTTAGACTTTGTTAAAAACATTTATATTCTATCACAACTCAAAGGGAGTCCTTTGGGCATACAAGCTGCTGACAGTGTATGGTGCAGTGAAATGTCCTCTGGTTGGCTGTTTTTACCCTCAAATGAAATCACACATGAAAACAGAATAGAAATGCTAATTTTATAAGTAACGTGGGGGAGAATTTTAATGACATACTTGAGAAATCTAAAATTTGAATTTTAGGCAATGTTCAGCCACTATCATGCCACAACTTTGTCTGATGTATCATGCAAAATTAGCTGTCATTATGAACAGAGAAATCCGAGTCAGAACATGCAGTGTTGGAAAACTTTAAAGAGACTGTCACATGACTACAATACTTGATTTCATGGTCCAAACACACTAATTATTCATTCATTTCAATGAGAGCCAGGCTGTGATATCATGGAATGTTGTTTACCAGTCCAATAAGCCGATTATATCTTGTTCTGTCACCCAGGGTTTCTCTGTGTACATACAGGTGCCATCCAGCAGGCACAGAGCCAATCTAATGAACATGAACTCTCGCTGGCAACTACAGAGTAGTCCTTTCCTCCTGGTTTTCATCAACACTTCAGCCCCCATTGATGGGAGAACAGTGGCCATGGACAAAAGCTGTATATACTGTACAAACACAGCTCTGACCAGCAGCACACTGACTCATTCTTTGGTGTGTGTGAGAACGTAGGGGGACCCCTTTCAGCTCCTTTGTGCTGGTGTCTGTCAACAGTGTAGTTGGAGGCAGAGCCCATTGTGGTGGCCAGTGTTTCGTATTGACACAAGGCCTCGCTCAGCTTGTTCCCAGGGTCCAACCTGAGGACTCATGAATAATGGAGAGAGGATCCTCAGGGCCACGGTGGCTCAGAAGTCTGACTGGGCTCATTAGAAACTTAAACTACAGATTTATATGTCAGTAGGTAAAATTGGGGTCACAGTTGACCACAGTGATGGTGAACTTTGTTGCAACCCCCTGTGCAGCCAGTGATTTGGCTGTGCGTGGATCAGTTAAAGGGATGGTGCTTCATTCAAATATGATAAATATAAAAGGCACAAAACATTTAAACACCTATTGCAATATCATGAGAAACTTTTTAACTTCTCCATCTTGTTTGAGAACATTTTATTGTCTTCTCTCCTTCTGAGCCTCAACTGTGTTTATTATGAGCAAGCGAGGTAGGAGACACAGCTCCGCATACAGATCTATTAAAGCCTTTCAGCAGCGCCTTTTACGTACTATAGTTGAGACCACAATCTGTTTAACAGATTGATGATTTAATCATTTGTAGACCCCCCTGACTTGTCTGGCAACCAAGACAACTTAAAACTAAGACATGATTTTCTTTTTGTATTATATTATATTATATTATATATATTTTCTTTTAAATTTAATTTCTCATTGACTTTAACACTAAAAGTGTCCACTACATGAGAATCACACAGTAAAGCATCCCATTAAAAGCCTGTTGCAAATTCAAAAAATAAAGTCCAGGAAAGTTTTGCGTTTGGTATCAATTTGAAGGACTCAATGTGCGCCATGCCTTTGGCACTGACAGGAGGCATCACTTCAAGTTTGCACATCCCAGCAGGTCCCAACCATCTGTTGAGAGGCTCACACGTCCTGAGCAACATGCCCTCTCCTCTTTGCCTTTTTACATGGCTGCTGGATGAGGGGTAACCATAGGCCAGGGTGGGTGCCAACTGATCCAGATGAAGTCTGTGTGTGTGTGCGCTTGTGTGTCTGTCTGTTTGTGTGTAAGGTGGAGGTCAGGGAAGTGCCTCTTGCATGTGTGCTTTGAGTTTTTTCATGCTCCCTGCTTTCATCTTCTCTCTCATCCCTTTATCCCACACACTCTCTGCGCCTCAGGCTTCTATTTTGTAGCACTGACTGGCTTTCACAGAGACACTGCTTGTTCTCTCAGTACAGGGAGAGCAGCCCATGGGGTACAGCCACCGGGTGCAGAGTGCAGTGGGCGGAGGGTTCACCAGGAGCTAACTTGATGCATACTGTACAGCTTTCTGCTACTCTTTAATGCTTTCTTCGATCCCCAACAGTGGGCCGGAGTTCTTGTGTGAAACACAACTGTCACAGTGCTTAGAGTTGGCCTCCTGACCCCTTACAACATGGGAGAGTGAAACCCTCAGCTAGTAGTTATATAAAGCCTGATGGAGTCATGAGAATCCCTGATGAATCACTCAGCGTGAGGATCGCGCAGCTCTGCATCTCATGTGGAACGATTATTTCATCCAGGTCAACATAGTGTTCTGCTTTCTGTTAAAAGCTTTATATTGGTTATTGTATGTTCAAAGTGCTGCCATGTAATCAGTGAGGCAAGGAGTGATAGTCACAGAGTAGTGTAAAGGCCGTCACATGAATATGTGTCAGCAAACTTCCTTTTATCTCTGTCCTGCCTCCCTCAGATCCTGGTAATCCTCATATAACCTCTTATACACGTGTGCACACACACACACACACACACACATATGCACACAGTCCCCATCCCCACCACCCCACCCCAATATCCCACGTGCTGATGTGAAAGTGGGAAAGAGCCTCTAATTGAGCATCATAAATATTTCATAAGTATTTATCTATGTATTCGTTTAATTATTTATTTTGGGGGGGGGGGTCAGCCAAATAACCAATATATTCATCCCTTTCAAGGATGGTTCAGGGAACATTGATATCATCAGGGATCATTATAGAGATCAAAATAGCAAGAGCTCTCTAACCATTCCTATCAATTCATCTTCAAAACAAAGGGGCATATAACTGTACTGGATCGCTGTAGATACATGTAACAAGTCCAGTGTGCCATTTAATTGTCTAATGCAGCTAAGAAAACAGTGATGCAATTACACAGACTCCAAGGACATACTTTTGATTTTGTCAGGGTTATGTAGATTTGAATGAAACACTAAAGACTACAGTCTACATAATCATTATGACATTACACCTTGACATGAACATGTTATAAATTTTAAAAAGGGTTCAAAGAAAAAGAAAAAATACAAAACATGTGAATTGTAAAGTAAAAAACAATGTACAGGGCTGATAGAAATAATGATGGAACTAATCAGTAGGACTTGATGGGATTTTGATGCATGTTTGTGGAAATGAGGGAAAAAGAGAACGAGAAAAAGAGTAAAGGGGGCTGTGCTAACAGGCTTTCTGCAGATCACTGGCAGTTTGACTGCAGTGGAGAGTAATGGGGCTGGCAGGGCGGAATCAATTACTGGCCACAACAGATTTTCCCACAGGTCGGAGCTTGGGAAAGCAGTACTTTACTGCAGCGTAGACAGCTGGCACAGAGCATGCTCTGGGAAAGGAGCCGGCTCACAAAAAAGACAGCTTTTTTTATAAACTTGTGATACAACATAAATTGGGCCTTTTTGTTTCTCTCTTTTGTCTAAAAATGTTAGTTGTTATCATCACTAATCCAATTATTTTCCAAATTGAAACAGGCAAATAAAAAACTGCACAGAACCCAGAAAAAAAGCCCTTGACATAGATGTGTGAGGTAGTGTTAAGAAGTTTCTCATAAAAAGCTAGTTGTTCCTCAGGGACTGACGTGCTCCACAGTGCAGGTTTCCACCAGCAGTGACCAATCATGTTAGTGCAGATACATTTAAATAAGACCCCCCAGCCCACACACACACACACACACCTTACCTCACACATAGATGTCTAGACACACACACTCCATTGATATGCAAACAATGTTTTTCCTGCAGCACCACAATGTGTGGCCTTAAAAGTGGCTTACTTGTGGTCCTCCTTTCTCTGTCGAGGGGGGGCTGTCTCCTGTTGCGCTTATTTGGGAACCAGTCTTATGATCTGCCTTCCCTCAATTGTGGACTTGCAATTTAACTGGTAATGGGAAGCATTCTTGTAAACCTTGTGAACAATATAATTGTTAGGGGCCATTGTGAAGGAGTGTGCACCATTATGGAAAAAAGGGATAAGATATTTTTATTTATTCAGGTGTGATTCAGGGTTTCAATCCAGTACATAAAGTTGTACATATCAGAATTCAAAGTATTGTTAGAATATTTTTTGAAATGGTGTTCATGCCCTGTAATTGACTCTAAGCTCTGCTTTAAGCCTCGTATTTGGCAGCCAGTGCTGAGATCCTGGTGTCAGTATTACAACCAGAAGAGCTTTCCTTTGGAGAAAAAAAAAGATTTACAACAAAGAAACAAGGAAGTCAACATATCCTCCCTGGCTTTACCTATCCGAAAAGCACAAGGAAAATAGATGCCAACAAAGGCAGGAAAGCAAAGAATGAGATGGCGGGTGTATTACTGTCAAACAGTGGGAATAGTCAAACAGTCTGGTCTGGTCCCTGCCTAATATAGCGCCTGGGTGCTGATTGGAACCAGAGGGGACAGGCAGGAAGCTGTGGCCCATAGGATAACATTGTTGTATGGACGCTGTGTGGGAGACATTTCCATTTCCATTCCATTCATTTTCAGTCAGACAAGCTATTTAGGTCCAGCATGGGTGGCATTTTTTTTACATAATGTGTCACAGCGTGTGTATATGCAGTTAAGTTTGTACACACTTCCACTCTGTCTGAATAAAACATGGTCAAGGCATGATCTCACAGACACAAGTGTTCTCCCAGATTCCTCCCCCCACACACACACTCACCCCTCAACACACACACAGAAATACAAACTTCACTGCAGCAGTTGTTGAATGACAGGTATAAGATGTCAGGATGGTGTGCACACAGGATGCAGGCACGGCTGCGAGCGTCGCTGCTGCCGACAGCCCCAACGGTTGACATAGTAAATCAATCTGATGGGAGGGTGGGTAGAATGGAGGTGGGAGGGGGGCTGGTGGTGGTGTGAGTCCAATGGGACTGAGCCGGCCTCTGTCAGACACACTCAGCCAGCAAGAATGAGACTGTCGACGGGTGGGAGAACACTTGCCTGGAAGCGCTCACACGGAGATTGAGTTACCACGGAATTAGATCAGGGCTGTGGGAAACAGCACCCTCCTAAACACACTCGCACTCTCTTGGTCACACACACATAAATACATGCAGACGCACCAGCACACAGTTGGGGCCACACTCTTGCGCACAAAGAGTCACCAAGGGAGACCTGAGGGAAGATTGAGGAAGGCAGCTGGGCACACGCCAATTTCAAACAAATGCTTGCTTATACCTCTTAGCTTCCTGGCACAGGTTCGAGAGTAGTTCCTTCAAATTGGTGCCAAGTTAGGCCTGGGGTCAACAGGCAATTTTGGCACACAGTCCAAGTTATCAAAGGTAAAGAGGAAATCAAGAAACAGGGCAAGCACAGACAAGTGAACTCAAAACAGTCACACTCAAAAAGAAGAGGACTGATTTTTATCAAAATTGTGGTGGAGGCTGAGACAATGTTGCCATGCCACAGGTGAAAACCCGAGGTGTTTGAAAGAAGGATAACTATGTTTAGTAGGCTACAGGAATGTCAGCACTAATGTGAACAATCTTGACAGTCAGGTGTGAGTAGTATGATTTGTATCTGCTTAATGGAGACTACATGAACCTGCCTGTCCTGCGGACCTGGTGGCACCATGGAGTCCTGTTTCCGTAATAGTATCGTAAACAATACTGAAGTGATCCCAAATTGACTGAGTGGGAGGATGGGAGTGTAGAAATGCATGAAATGGGTGAAGGTAGGCAGGATTTTTAGTGAAAGTATGTGTTGACAGGGGGGGTCTATGTGTGTATTGACAGCACGAAGGGTCATCCACACTCGTTGCATCAACAGAACGATCGAAGCTTGAAAATTGTAGGCTATCTGTCACTGCTGAAACTTCTTTGACATTCTGGGAACAGTGTGTTGGCCCGCAGTTGCTCCCTGGAATCAAGCTCTGATCTCCCACTTGTCTCGCTCCCAGCACACCGAGATAACAACTGACCTGATGGACAGAGCAGGGAAACAGCTGCTCCTCTACAAGCTACAGGAATGGAAGACAGCGCGGAGTGGGGGGGGTCACGCTCCCACTGATGGCCTTACCAGACACTTTCTGTCTCACAGTAGGAATTATAACAGTAGGACTGCTGTTTTCAAAGTAATAGTTTATTGTATTTTATCAGAATCAGAATCAGAATCAGAAAGATTTTTATTGCCAGGAGCAGTAACGGTCAGGTTACAACACTAGGAATTTGCTTTGGTGTCAGGTGCAGAATAAGCAAAAAAAGCAGCATGAAAAATAACAGCAACAACAACAACAACCACAACAATATGCATTTATGTTTAATGAAATATATGATATCAGTGGTGGAAGAAATATTCAGATCATTTATTTTGCTGAAAGAAGTTAAGCCCCAGTTTTAAAAAAAAGTTTTCAAGTAAATGTTTGCAATAAAATGTGTAGTATTAAAGTAGTAGTTAAAGTAGTAGTAGTAGTATTAAAGTATTAATACTATAGTATAGTATTATAGTATTAAAGTATTAAAAATAAAACTTGTCATAATGCAGAATGTTTCTCTGTGAATGTGAATGATTATTATCTTATTGGATCAGAAATACTGATCCATTAACATGTAAGCAATACGACTTTAATGATGTAGATGGTTACTCACTTTTACCTCATTTTAACTACTTATATGTAGTTGTTGCAGTTGTACTTATATTATAGTATATATATATGAAACTAATTTACTGATCATATATTTTATGTGTAAAATCATAATTTTGAAAATAATGTATAATTATAATCAATGGAGTGCAGTGCCCTAAAATGGTACTGCCTATACATCACTTGACTTAATATTATTTGTTTCTTTCAGCTGTTGTATGATGGTTCCATGAGTTAATAAAACTTTGCATATTGCATATTAATTACTGAAATGTACTCATTTATCTTTGTAAAACATAATATAATCAAAAATGAAAGCTGGACTTATTAAAAAGGCATATAGATAATAGACCAACCTTGCACCCCATCTAGAGTGAACTACTTATATTTCAATGCTTCTGCCTATGTAAGTTGCTTTTTATGTGTCTCATGATCAAAACATTCATGTGTGGATGCATGTACCTCAAGCTGTTAAAAACATGTCTGTTTCTCTTTTCCCAGTGCGCGACAGCCTTGAGCGAGGTTCACTGCTTTCATCCACGGTGGAATGATTCCCTGGGAAGGTCTCCCTGTGCCAGTTATTCGGGGAGGAGGTGGAAGAGGGGTGCCTGGGGAGGTTTTAGTTTCCTAGGAGAACCTGGTGACACCGACTGACTAATGCTGGGCCTCCTGGCTGATCAGCGCTGTCGTGGAACCACACAGCTGACAGCAGACAATAAACAACACACTCTGCTAATGGGCCGTGTGTCCTCCACCACACCAAAGGCTAAGAGGGCTCCCAATATAATGGGGCCTGTTGCTCGTGGAAGAGGGTCTCAGCAGGGAAACTAGGAACCTGAGGCCAGGAGTCTACTGTCACAAGAAAGAAGGACCAACCTCAGTGCTCTTCACAGGACATGCTATGAATGTCAAATTTTAAATACATCATTTATTATCAAGCATTGGGTATTGTTTTAAATAATTTCAAATATGAGCGTCAACACCTTTATTAGAGCGCTCCTCTTTGAGTCGATTTTTTTGTTTGTTTATTTGTTTGTTTATTTATTTATTTTCAAAGCACGTGTCATTCACATACCAGCTGGATTTTAACAGGCTCCAGTGGTTTCAGGGACCGCCCACCTCGTCTCGTGGTATCCGCCCTCCTCTCCGCGGGCTGAAAATAATCCTTGCAGAGACCTGACATTCAAACTGCACAGACCCTCTGCTTCCAGTGCGCCACCGGAGCGTTCTCTCTGCAAGGATCACTACAGACTTGGGAGCGAAATGAAGCGAAGCCACAATTACAGCTCATCGGACAGCGACCTGGACGACACCGTCGAGGTGGAGAAAGATAGTGGCGACGAAAATGGGTTTGTTATCATATATTTATCATATTCTAAAACGGAATTAGTTTGTTTGGTATAATTAATACATGCATTTCATTTGCATTGTTTTGTTATTTTTGCCACTGCTAAAGTGTGTGTTTTGTTTCAATCAAAATAATGATAATAATTTGTGGCTGTCTCACCCTTCAGACAAATTGACTCTCACAGCTCGATGTCACCCTCCAAAACCACCCAAGTTCAAGCCCGAAAAAGGCGCAGAGGGGTGAGTAAATCCATAATCTCCTCTGTCAGTTGGCGCACTGATAGATGCCCATGATGTAAATGATATTTACTTTATTATTGTAATTATAATAAATAATATAATTTAACAGATTATTGAGAAACGGAGACGTGACCGAATAAACAACAGCCTGTCAGAGTTGAGGAGACTGGTGCCAAGTGCCTTTGAGAAACAGGTAAACTGGCTGTACCTTCAGTCTTGCCACATATGCATGGGCCCATTTTTCCCATACACTTTTTACATGATCATCTAATGGGAAACAACCCCTTTCATTTAATTAAAAGTGATACTATTCTTTCTTTTTCTTTCTTTACAGGGATCAGCCAAACTGGAAAAAGCAGAAATATTGCAAATGACTGTGGACCACTTGAAGATGCTTCATGCGTCCGGTGGCAAAGGTAAGTTCCCCACTAACAAACATTAATTCCTACATGATTCATTTTTACAAAACTATGCTTCAAGTCAAATGACATGTTTCTGACCTTCTGACTTTGCTGTCTGTCCTGACAGGTTACTTTGAGGCTCATGCTCTTGCTAAGGACTACCGCAGCCTGGGCTTCAGGGAGTGCCTTGCAGAGACCACTCGCTACCTAAGCATCATTGAGGGTCGGGATAGTACAGACCCCCTCCGTGTACGCTTGGTGTCCCACCTCAGCAGCTTCGCCTCTCAGAGGGAGGTGCACATTGGACTGGAGCACTTGGCCTGGGGCTCTACCTACGGAGCTGCCCCTGCCCATCTCCCGCACCACCTCCTCCTACAGCACCCACAAGGCAGGACACCTGCATCGAAAAGCAACAATAGCCCACCCTCCTCCTCCTCCTCCTCTTCTTCCTCTACCACTTCCTCCTCCTCTACTGAGGCATCCGGGACATCCAGACTCAGTGTCATGCCCCCCAAAGAGTCACTCAGGATATCTCCTAACAGCTCGCTGACCCTAAGTTTGCCTGTGCCAGCATCCAAACTTTCTCCACCGCTTCTCTCACCCCTTTCCTCACTTTCAGGCTTTCCCCTCTCCTTCGGTGCTTTTCCTCTCATCTCCCCGACAGCCCTCAGCACAGTGAGCCCCTCCTCCACCCTGTCAAAGCCTTACAGGCCCTGGGGCACAGAGATTGGGGCCTTCTGAAGCGAACAGCTGGACTGAAGGCAACAGCTGAGCTGTACCTGCCACCACAGACTTGGCAGGACAACCTGTCTCATCTGTTTTTATAGCAATAAAACATGGGGGAACAAAGCAAACTGATGTTATTTCAGTATTTATAATGAATACGTGGGAGAGGTTGCTGAAGGATATAATTTCCGCTCAGTATATCATTACTCTTATCAAGGAAGAAATTCAAAATGTTTTTTTGTAATTACTTTTAATTGATATCTAATTTTTAGTTGTGATGCACTGTCTCCAGGTAAAGGACTGATATGATGATGTGAAGTGAAGTATGGGCCATAAGTTGATTTACTATAAGCACCAATTCACAGGTAATATTTGGTAAACGACATACTGAAACGTCTACATTTGTCAACCATGAACATCTGTATTTAATATAATGTAGAGTTACTTAATTTGGTTTTGGCTGTCAGAACTTTTGAAAATGAACATGCATATTGTAGTGCCATTGTTGGAAAACTAACTACTTGAAAATTTGAAACTTGTGTTTTTGTATCTATTTGTAATGTTGCTGGTTTTTTGTTTGTTTGTTTTGCAGGTTATTGGTTTTTTTGGACCAATAAATTGAGTTTAAATATATATATATACATATATATATATGTATGTATGTATATATCAAGTTTAAACCAAAACAATTATTTCTGTTGCATTTGCTCCTGTAACTGCATAGAATGTTTGTTTTCACAATGTATAAGTGGCAATTTGTTACAAATGGCTATATGAAACAGATTGACTCCTCTGAGTATTTAACACCATATCTGTAATCTGCAGGTGATTTTTGTGTCAATCCCATAGAAGTAAATCATAAGATAATAAGGTCTCACTTATTAACTGAAAGGCAATTCCTTTACTGTGTGCCAGGTAAGTAACCAAATCCAAGAGCTTTGTTGCCCTCATGAATACCCAGGAAATCATTAAGAACCAGAGGAAATCCTTTACAGTGTTGCCCTGACCTCACCAGCTTGGGTTGGCCTGAAACGGAGACAATAGTGTGAACAGGATGGGGACACTGGAAGAAAGCGGTTAAAAAGCAACAACATGCAGACAACTGGACCAGTAAATCACTGCTCAGCTTGGAGGAGTTGTTGTTTCAGAGTAATCTTAGTGACACAGATTTTTAGAGGTTCACTGTTAGTGACTTAATTTTATCCATCCATACAGCGTCTCAGTCTTACCGCAGGGCAAGCTGCTGTCTGTGATTTGTTCGCTGAGGGTTTATACCACAGGCTTTTAATAAGAAATCAAGTATATTGTCTTCCCGTAACTAATTAAATATCATTCAGTTAAAATTACCAAGATACAAAAGTGTCTTATTTGATGTCCTTTGAGCACTAATGGATGACACAATCCCATCTCCCTCTTGGATCTACTTTTTGAATGTCAGATCATCATAATTTTCCATTTTCAACAGATGAACCACAAATGATCTGGCAGATTCAGATCCACAATAAGTCTCTTCGCTATTTTACTTCTATTTGCAACTGCAATTGCCCTACAGTTCCAAGGGTAATGGCTTCAGTTTTGTTTCTACCACTGCCACCTGCTGGAGGAATATTTCTTTTACCTTGCCATTAACATGGCTGATGGCTGATCCTGGATTTTTTTTTTGTTGTTTTTTTAATACATTTTAAATTTATTTATTTATTTTTGACTGAATTGTGCCAAAAATGTACAGTTCCAAATAAATTATCAGGACTGGACTGGAACATGTATAAAAAAAACTAGGGGAGGACTGTGATTCTCAGGATGTGTAGATAGCTGGTTCTTTTATTTGGCAGTTTACATTTTGCCGTCCTCTTTTACCACAGAAAATTATTAGATGGTGCATGCCATGTTCACAGAACCCCAAACCTTTATTCGGCAAAGCTTTCACAGAGGAATATATGAAGGGAGAAACACAAGCAGCAGAGAATGCAGGTAGGTATCAGTGGTAGTGTATATTAAAAAGAGACTAGTTCATCCTGCATCCATTCTGTCTAATCCCCTGAAGAGAGCAGACGCTAATGATGCCCCATGATAAAATTTCAATTACATCCCACCCACCCTCACCCACGCAGACATACGTTATGTTCTCACTATCAATATTGAGGTGGGAGCAACAGCACATTCTACTGTCCAAGACACTGTGCATGTTATCAGTATGGTGCCATAACATTCAAGAGATTACTCCCCAAATACTGTGCATGTAACATTGCTTTTGATTTGACCAAGGATGGATATGTATGAACAGTTGTTTGGGCAAAGACATTCTTAATAACAATAAAGCACCTTCTCCAGCTCAAGCTCATTTCAGAGTGAGTGGCCACTTTATCAATCTGTGGGTCCAGCATACTGTTAAGTGTGTGTGTGTGTGTGTGTGTGTGTGTGTTGTGAATGAGGAGGTGTGCATGAGGAAGATACAGATGGGATTAATATCATATCTTGAGGAGCATCTGGTCAGGGTTGCACCGATAGCCATTCTTCACAAAGACACAGAGACACCATCATCATCATCATCATCATCAGGACATCATCAGGAAACAACTGCAAATGTCAGTCTACAGCCAGCTCACGACACCAAGGGCTTTCACATGAAAATGGCTGTGGAGTCAAATTTCAAGAACTGAAACAATATCAATCAATGACAAACAAAATGTCTGAAATTGTAAAGTGCAGTACAGTACAATCTTTGTATGTACTTCACCTACCATCATAGATAGATAGATAGATAGATAGATAGATAGACAGATAGATAGATAGATTTGAAAAAAAGTATTTACAAAACAAAATTCATATCTTTGCGTTTTCTCTAAAATCAAAAAATTCATTCAATTCTCAAGATGAGTGCTATTGATTGTTGTATCCACTGATAATACTGACAGTAGTGATCACTGGTGGCGTGGTGTGGTGTATCATGATGTGGTGGTGAGGTCTTCAAACCTCGTGGGGTCCCTGTGGTTGGGTGTCTGTTCTGTGGAGGGTGAGAGAGCAGGGGCAAGGGAGGGGAGGGGAGGAGGCAGGACTGGATGGAGGGATGTAAATGGACCCTTGGACATCAGGACTTATGCTGTTAGCTCTTCCATCATCTCTTTGTTCCTGCGCACCACAGCTGCATGTCTCTCCTGAAAACACCACACCAACAACAGAGTGAGTCATCAGGATGGTGCTCAGTCGCTGATCAGCATGTCATACTTGGACTTTTGTGCTTTCTTTATGCTGACATGTGACAACAATTCTGCATTTCTCACCTTCTCCTGTAGACGCTCAATCATGGCCGCCATGAGGGCTTCACGGTTCTCCTTGATCTGCTCCATTTTCATCTGGAGCTTCTCCTCTGCCATCTTGCTGAAATTGCTATTCTCTTCCATTGCCTTTAGCAACACGTCCCTCTCATGCTCTCGTTTTTCTGCCAAAGCCCTTAGCACCTGGGACTCTTGGTACTAAAGATGCATAACAAAAATAATACAATGGCTGATTTCTTTTTACTGGTTTGATGTCCCAGATCTCTTTTCTCTCATTCGAAAAACTAAAAATTGTTTTAAACAAGCAAAGCCCCTCACCTTCCTCCGTTCTTCAGCAGCCTCCAGTTTCTTCTCAATGTCCTCCAAAGAGATATCTCTCTTTGGGGGTGAGGGGAGGTTGTGGGCTGCATCTGACACTGGAGACTGAGGCTTGAGAATCACCTCAAAGGCCTGGCCTGAGGCTCGCTTGTTTATAGGCTTCACTTCCATGTCTGTAAAGATGAGATGATTATGACGATAACGCCAGAAAAATCAATGCCAAATAGTAAAATACATCAGTTCAGCAATATGTCATTTTAACCAAGTGTCAAGTGGCTCAAAACATCCATGGGGGGGCAATCTGTTTGATAAAAACCAAACCAATATTTGAGGTGATCCATACCTTCGAACTCACACACAAGCTTGTTGCGTGACTCTGGGTAGAAGCAAGAGCAGATGAGGGAAAGGACAGACAACTCCTTCATCTTCTCTTTGTATGCTGTTGGAACACAAAAATATCCTTGTGAGTCTCTCACTGTGTTCAAAAATCAGTCAAAATTAATATCAAGCTAAAATCACATCACTCCTGAATATCACTGTACAAATAATTAACAAAAATGCATGAGGTAGTTTCAAAATGAAGATATTGCACATTAGGAAAGGAAAATGGCTCAATTAGCATCTAGATGACCACTGAGTTAATGGTGATGATCTGTGGATCTGATCTCAGTCTAAAATGTACATAAGTGCCATTATGTTTAATGATCCACTGGATTGATGTGTTCTGTAAGGGCAACCAACCTGAGATCAAACAAGCATTACAGCTATTTCATCTGCTGTTTCAACAAGACATTTGTGACACATTTTAATCAACAATTAGAGTGCCTTGCCCAATATCCCTTTACAACTCACTATGTTTTCACCAGCTTCATGGACCACTTTTAATCTCTCAACAATTTCTTTTTCCACACTCTTCCCGTATTTGTGTATGTGCCCACCAGGCTCTACACAGGGGACTACAGATTGTTAGGGATGCAGAGCCTGCTGCTGCAAAGGCTGGTGTGTGAAGCAGCCCCTTGCTGCAGGGCTGGCCTGCCTCCCACCCTGCCATGCACATGTCTACTCCACTACATCTCTGCCACCACATGAACCATAATGAAGCAAATCCACACACAATACTGTGTTTTAAAATGTATGTATGTTAAAATGTTTTGTAAAAAGGTCAAAAATCATGAAAATATGCATGGCAAATTCCTGAACTAAAACAATAACTGACCATCAGAGGGGATGAGTAATGAAGGATATCTGTATTATGTTCATGTATAATGTTCAATGTGCCTTAATTCTTAGACATAGTTGTCCATAATGGAGACTTTTCATTTTTGACATAGGCCAATAGTGGGTTTTTTTTTTAGCAAAATAAAAACAACACGTCTGTCACACCTGATGATGCATCCATGGCATGGAAGAAATAGGATATAGAAATTAATATAAAGGAGCAATCCCAAATAAATTAAGTGATTAAAGAATCACGTTCAGGTTACAGAAAAACAAAGAAACGTTTCAAAGTAATCAGTTGGAGTCGTTTAGGTTTTAATAAAGCGAGGTAACATAAAATACAGACTGATGAAGCCTAAATGGTCGGCAGCCCAGCATCTTGGGTGGGGTCGGTCTGCATTGTGCTGCATGTTGGGGCCGTTGAGCATGAATAGCAGGTGCAGAGTTGTAAATAAAGCTGTTTTAGGGCCAATCTATACCCTCCAATAATCATCCAGTTTCCCAAAAGTAAGCAAAAAGCAAATGAGGAATAACACGTTGACAACGAGAGAATAATTTTAGGAGATTTCAGTAACCTAAAGACGGGAGGATGCTTGGCTCGTCAGCCCATATTTTTTTCCATCACTACCAGACTCCTGCGCTAAGACAATACGCCCGTCGTCGATAAAGAAATGACCTATAAACAATTTCACTTAATTTTAACCATTTCATTCAAAAGACAACATTTCTCATTGGAGCCCTTACAGAAGTACGGCCACCGGCCTGTATACTGTACCGGTGTAAATGTATCTATCACATCCGCCCATCCATCCACCCACACATCGGTTTTAACAGGACCGGTCTGAACATAGGCAGCCTACTTACCGGTTGCTGTTTTAGCCATGGCTGATGTATTTCTCTGCAGAGGGATGCTGTGGCTCTCTTCAGGTAAACGGTTATGCTGCTTAAGGCACTGAGTCAGCGAACAGACCGCGGCGAGGGAGCGGACGGCAGACAGGAGGTGGGAACGCACGGGAGCGCGCAAGCAGACACCTCCTCTGTTCTCTGACGCGCAGATCCACCTATAACGTTGTAAAGCTGTCAGTTAATGCATTGACAGACACGCTGAGATGATATTAATGCCCCCCCAACGGCCAGATACTTGTATGCGAAGTGTATTTCACTTGATCCACCTTTATTATGTGTTATTATATTCCCCATTTTTAATAAAATTGGCTAGTTAGAATTTAGGCTTGTGACAACCAACGCCTTGGCCTACTTGTCAAAAACATTAGAAATGGAATTTGCCATTAGTCTGACTGTCCAATTTAATGTAATATTTCGATGTGCCTACTTTGATAAAGGCAATCCAATAGCTCTTGCATGTATACAGATATTTGTGGGAATTCAAGTTGAATCCAGCAGCACCATTCGAAATTCTTGTACCCTAGCCAGTCAAAATATTGATATGTGTTGCAATATCAATATTAAAATTGTTCTATCATCTTATTTCAGTATTATATCAAATTATATCAGTTATATCAGTTTATCTGCCAAATTAATGATTCAGCACACTGAGGACCACATCCATAATAATAATTATTATGGATGTTGGTCTTAATTATACAGGGCTTCATCAATCAGATCTGTGATTACTAACAGCTCAGTTTGCAAAAAAAAAAAAAATCCTCGCCCTCCTCTTTTTCACATTTTCTCCTTTTTGCACTAAGAGATACCAGCAGTGTGTTGTGAACTTGTGCTTCTCTAACATAAAGTGACAACATAAAACCAACCATTTCAAATGGCATGAAGCTTTATTAGGGATAAGACATCCAGTGGAATTACGTTCTTTTAAAAATGAATGACGATTTGAATGAAACTTCTCCAAACACTGCACAAGCTTAATAATAAAAAATAGGCATTAATGAAACAAGGATCATTTGAGTAATGACAGTTGACTGTTCTAAGTTTTATGGATAAGGAAACAGAAGCAACCTCATAATTGATGTGTTAAAGATGTGTTAATTGATCACAGACAAGACAGGTTAAATGATGAGAGAAGGCAAGAGAAAACAAAAGTGAAACAAAATTCATGACTGTTTATTATGATGGTGAAAACAATCAACGCATAAATAGATGGCAGTGCATAAAATTTTTAATTCAGTGATTATAATGGACACATTAAGGGTATGGCTACTCATGAGCAGGAATGCATTATGCAAAAAAATTGTTTAAAGCTCAGTTATTGCATGGCACCATGTCTTGAGAGCTTGCACAACAATGTTCCAACGTGTCACACTTGGTAATGCTGTGCTTTGGCTTTCAGCTGCTTCTTAATGTAGTGACCAACCAGCAACTGAGGACGTTGTTGGTAACTGTGAAGCACATCATGAGAGCTGCTAAGCTGATCCCCCTTCAGCCGATCCAGTAAAGCCACACAAACTACAGCCGCTTTACACAACAAGAAATGAATGTTGAATACCACTGAGCAAGGTGTGAAGAAAAAACTCTGTTTTAAGACGGTGGAAAATTTGCCAGTTACAATATAATGCTGATACTATAATTATCTTACCTCGTATACCACTCAGCTTGCACATAGCGGCAAAAACGGATGACTCCATTTCAATGTTGCAGACTCCTGCTTCTCTGGCTTTACTGAGGTAGTCCTGTTTATCTTTCTCAGTGTAGGAGCAGAAAGCACCGTCTAAACGGGCTTGTCCTGGATGAGTGATCAAATAAAGAAAGAGAGAAAGCTAGCAAGAGATGCACATGAACTGTTGTTCATGTCTATGAACAATGTGACTAACACATCAATGCAGCAGAACTCATACCTTCATAGAAATCCAGAGTACACATGGTGCTGCCTATTACTGTCTCAAACTGGTTCAGCTCTTTGCTGCACTGCATCAGCTCCTCAGCTAGGCTTTGGTCAAGATCAGTGTTGCGCACCACCATCTTCCCCAGGATCAACTGCTCAAACCTTGGCAGAAAGGTGGCATCCACAGACTGTTTGGTAACAACAACAGTACCAGGCTCAAGCCCTGAAAACCAAGAGTGGAAATTAAAAATGTATAGGCTAAAAGTACAGAAGGCATAAATTAAATAAGTATTTGTCATATGCACAAATGACATAATGGACAAAAGTAAATAATAACTTATTTGTGTAAACGCATTGTTTATTTATTTTTTTAAAACATCCAACTAACTCTTCAACCTCCTCCACCTTATTTTCAGTTAACGTAACAAATATTTTTAGTTTAGTACCATACAACCTTTAGCCATGTTGGAAAATATATGTATGTTCAAAGCTATACCAGAGGACACCAACCACTGGTTTATAGAATAGCTAGAAAGAAGGTTGATACATATGAAAAATGTATTTCAATAACTCTGATTTTCAGGAACTTTATGTTCAAAAGGGAATTTGAGCTCCCTCTTGTGGTAAAATTAGAAAATGTGTCTAGGTGGACGATACAAGGCATTAAACTGTTATCTATGACCACACTGACTAACATCAACTAATCTCATGGCAAGGACATGTGACAACACAGGGAGTCTAAAGCAAGTCAAAAGTAAGTAAGTGGGAAAGTAGCAGCTTTGGAGCAGTAGCAGTATTTATGGTTTTGTTTTGCAACAAATGTATAATCAGCGGTATTAGCAGTTACTTAGTTAATGCAACATACTTCTAAATAATAAGCCTTACCTATTCCACCCGATGTCCCAATGCGTATAATTGTGACATCTGTACAATGTGCATGATGCAGGAGCTTTATTAGCTCATGCAACATTATGGCAATAGATGGAATGCCCATCCCATGCTGAAAAGTACAACACAGACAGTATTTTAACTGCAGTACACAGAATTTGGTCTTATATTTCTTTTGTAAAAGTTTAAAAAAAATAACAAAATTATCTTGAGACTTCTGTTCTTACATACACTGACAGCAAGGACAGGGCCGACTTTGTACATGGCATAGCGGTCTGTTCCAGAGCAGATATTTGGGTACTCTGATTTGGGGTCTTCCATTCCCAGCTCAGCAGCAATGTACTCAGTGAATGCTTTCATTCTCCAGGGACTTCCCCCAACACATACAAACTACAAGAAAAAACACACACACACACAAAAACCATAAATCTTTGCTTATAAAGATTATCATGGTGATTTTTTTTCCACAGAAGAACATCATAAAGGGCATTACTTTGACATCACCAAACATAGCTGGTAGGTTGTGAGTCCCTGTTCCGAGACTGAAGTGATAGAGGATATCATCTTTCAGTGTATCCAAGTGTGGGTTGTGCACATAAACAGGGCTTTAAGGAAGGGAGAGAACAGATGAGAGAGGGTCATTTCTAGCCTGATGATCAGACTGATTTGCCCCTTCAGTTGAATCATTCACTCAAGAAGTCGCTGACCAGACTGGATCCATTCAAACTAAATCTAAAAATCTTATTCCCTCACATGACCCTGTCTTTTATATGCATGTGTGAATGAATATAATCTTTATTATCATCATACCACAGTACAATGAAACACCATTTTGCTGCTGTCAGGTCATTAAAAAGTACTAAACAAGAGACGAAAACAAGACAACCACAAAGGCAATCGCAGCATAATGTTAAAGCAGCATTTAAAACAGCAGCAGAATCAAGCAGCAGTGTGGAAAAGTGCATTTGGTGCAGATATATTGAGTCCTTGTTTGTGTGTGTGTCTGCTCACAGTTACTTTTCACTGTTGTGAGTGATATTGTATGATAGAGGCCACATTTCTGTGTAAAAAAATGTTTTTTCAGTCTTTTTGTTCAGATTTGTACTGCCCTGAGCTGTTTGTCCAATGGCAGTGGTTCAAATAGGGTATAGCTGGGGTGTGCGTTTTCCTTCTTTATGCTATTTGCCATGGAGTAGCTGTCAATATTACTGTATCTTGTAAAGTTGTTTTTTTTTTTTTTTGGTAAAAGAGCCATGTATAAATCGTGTACTGATAAATAAGATTATATTATAATTGGCATTCAAGTCAATCACCCATACAGGTCGAACATTTGTGTATCCTTTACAGCCAAGCCGCACATAGTTGTGATTGAAATGTTTAATCATTTTCAAAAAAAGTTGATTTTCAGGAAGAATGATGAATGTCCTGATATCTCGACACGCGCCAGCCATTTCCTCATTCCGAAATTAAACTGAAAGTACAACTTGAGGGAAGTCCCTGTTTATCACCAACACATTAGTTTATTAAAAAACTAACAAAAAAGCGGAGCCTCTCACCTGCTGCATGACACGGCCTGCCCGTCGTCCTTTGAGTCCATATTCCTGAAAAGAGCCGTGTCCGGTCAAAATGTGATTCATTGAACAGGAACAAAACCAGCCACTGACTACACCTGAACGTTCAAACAAAACCGAACTCTCACACGCAGCGAGGAATTCGACTCACCTAAAACTCAATTAGCCCAATCAAGATAGATTATTTTCACACTGAGCCCCCAGAGTGTATAATGACACATCGCACCACATAGCACTTTTTCACAGCAGGGGAGAGAATAAAGATGTAGAGATTAGCTCCATCTTTACCTTTGAATATAACTAGCACAGCCTAAACTTTACTAAAACGAACAGCACGGAGAACGTTACCTGCTGTTTGTTGCCGTTACACCGCCGTTTCCTCCACTTCCCCCAAATTAATTTCGATGTGTGGACATCTAACGACACCGTAACGCGAGGATCCAGTCCGCGATGACGTATGTGGAACGCGTCACTATGACTGGCCCAGTAGCCTGCGCGCTCGTGGGATGTTGTAGGCTACTCCGCTCCGGTCACGTACCAAGATGACTAAACTGCGGATGTTCAGTTTCCACAACCAGTGCAACCACAGCCCCACGTTTCCAAATAATTCCGAGGATCTTGATTGTATTTCAGTGTTTCTGTGGTGTCCAAACTTTACAAATCCACACGCAATGCAATTCAATTGGTAATTCCAATGGACGAATACTTGCATTGTTGTATGTATTTCACAATAAATTTCTGTAGGCTGTATTCATTCATGCTTGAAAGTCAAAGTTCAGTTAAAAGACTACAAAGACAGGCAGAACTATCACAAAGAGACACAAACCCAAACTACACACAAAACCAATACAAACGACCACAGAGAGGTGGGAGGAAAACCCTTGCACAATTTTTGTGGGAAATTGATTGATTGAAGAGATGGTGCTGAGAAAGATGCAAGAAATGTATAAAATGTTTGTTAAGTTAATCCTGTTGAGAGAAACAGCATGATTCCAATACATACAAAGTTTGATGTTGTACTATTAAAACTCCATTAAGGGATTTTTTTTCCATTTGGAAGGCTTCAGCAACTTAACATATGATGTGATACATTCAACAGACATGATAATATCCACCTTATGAATGTAAACCCAATATTCATCCTCATATAAATTCTGTTTTCGTCTCCACTAAAGCAGTGGTGATGGGAAGGCAGCATACAGTGATTTTACTGGACCTTTTTTGTTGAGACAACCAGCAGTTGACGCAGAATGAGGCTGATAAGAGCAGAGTTGTAGGCCAAGTACAGTCTGCTTTCTCAACTGCTTTCTCTGGGAGTTTGTCGCTACGTGCATCACCCTTCACATTACACACAGGTATTTGATGCACTTTAAATATTAATTATTGCAAGTTTTAATGAAATGACAGAATGAAAACTTCAACACACCAAACTGCTGAGTCAAACTTTCCTTTATGAGAGAAGTAAGGTAGGGTTTTGTATAATGACTACAGTATAATAAATAACACAACATTTTTAACCGTAGTTTCTTGAAAGTAACCATTAATATCTTAGTTTAGTTTACAGCATTTTAAAACAATATAAATACTTCACTAAAGCCAAAACCACGAACAGCAGAAAATGTAAGCAAAAATGTGATACTCATATTAAAGCAAATAAAGTGGTGTTAAGTTAATGACTTCAGATAAAATAGTTAGCAAATAATAAACATGTGATTCAAAATGTCACATTTTCATATCGAATTTAACAAGGAAAGCCAAAAGCAAAAACCCCTAAAAACACTCTTTGGGATTAACGGTGCAAACTGTTTCTTAGAGGGATTGAGGCACTTCTGCCATCCTAAAAGCAGAAAAAAAGTATTGATAGATTATTTTTAAATTGTTCATGGCTGTGACTTTATTTTATCAAGATACCACACTAAATTCAACTCAGTAAAAAGCACCCAACCCCCATAGTAATGCATACAGTAGGACGATAATAAAACAACCAGCAACGAGTCAAGGCTAATATGTGTAAAACTTAAATGTATTTTTACATCAATTCAAAAACACTAATTACTGTTCAAATAGTAAATTGTGTAATTGAAATTATTATATATAGTTTACACAGAAGATTAAACTTACATTTCCTCTCTTCTACTCTCCATCTCAACTCATGAAGCCTCAGATCCCACGGATCTCTCTGTTAAGATAAGATAAAATAACACAACTTACTCCACAAAGCACAGTTATAACTATTTTGACCATTTGGTGAGAATACTACATTAAAACTGGATAGAAACAGCTAACTTACTGCCTCAGGCAAGGCTATGGGGTGCTCTGGCAAGAACTCTGGCTTCTTCCTGGCCTCAGGACAACTTGCCAGCCCAATTAAAAAATCTCGTGTGTAAGATATTCTGCCTGCAAATATTATATGTATGAAAATAAATATTGCAAGAGTTAATTTAAGTTCACAAACAAAAGAAGGGATAGGCTCTGCGGCACCACTCCTCAACAATAACCTCCCAACTTGTAAACACATCAGCAATAGTTGTCATTTGTGATTACAAAACATTTTTGTTTCACCTTCTCTCTGTTTTTGGATGTTGATAATCTTGAGGAACTGTTCTATGTCAATATTTGTCTAAAAAAACAGGGGAAAATGATCAATATTAACGAGGGATACCACAATATTGAAGAAAAAACAGTCTGCCAAAAACATTGTGGGATATAATGTGTGGGATTTCTTACCTGTAGATTCACTTCCTTGATCTGTGCCTGTGCACATGTAGCTGCGTTTGTGTTGGGCTCTGAGTGAAGTGACAGAAACCTCATAAGAGTTCACCATTAAATGTGACACTAAGTAATAACAACCAACCATAATGTTCCAGATTGTTTACCATTGTCAATATGGTAGCGACGCAGAGGTCTCGCAGGCTCCAGATGTTTACGCAGGATTCTTCTCGTGGATACTTCCATTCTGGTGTCATTAAGGTTCAAACATATTTAAGGCCACTTCACTGCGCTTCATCACATTTATACTGAGTGGTGCTTTATTGATACACGCACCCAACACCTATGTTTCCATATATTATTATTATTATTATCCTTATAGTAATTTATGTGCTTTCTGTGGGACCTGCACGCTATTGAGGGTTCTGTAATGAGCTCTAGCCACTGGCTGTATTTCAGGAATAGTTTAATTATTATAATTATTGGTTTTAATGAAAATAGTCTGGGAAATGGCAGGGTTCAGTTGATCTGTCCCAATTTATAACAGACAGGTGTGGAACAGAAAAGGTACTAATTAGCCGCATCATATTTATCTTATATAATTTTGACAGTAACGGTAAATTTCTGAAATGAAGTTCCCTAACAAAATAGCACCGACATTTTTCGGTGGCGTACGAGGCTGACTGCAGCAGAACAGCTAGCGTGAGCTAATGTGGTCGTAAAAGTTACAAAAACGTTGCAGAAAATCGGCCCTGTTTGTTAGTGTGTTAACTTTAAGATAACTAATGGACTGATAACCAGTTAACTCCTCACATCAACTCTCGATGAAGCTGCAACAGGTGGAAATGTTGCCCAGTCTAACTTGTTTCATGGCAGACGTCTGTGTAAACTGTAGACTGCATGGTAACGGCTAGCATCTACCATTAACTCTCGTTTACGTCGAGCTATCCCTGCTTATTTCATAGTCGGGTCTGTGTCTGGAAACCAAACACGGTTTTTTATTAACGTTAACGGAACAAAATGCGACAGTGAAACTACCGACGTTAGTCGTGCAATTGCAATTTCATAACGATTCATAAGTTCGAACAATGTAAAATCATCATTCTAGCTAGCAGCATTCTTCTCACTGCGAGTTGCGGGCTCTCATCGTCGTCGTTTAACTTTATAGAAAAGACACTGTGGCAATTATTCACCTGTAATTCTACCAATTTCCCGCAGCGTGATTTTCCGCCTGTTCACCTTACCGGTGTCATGCTCATCTGAAATCCACTACTTCCGGTCAACGCCTTTCAAAATAAAATCTTTATGTAAATTACGTCACTTTATCAGACTCCAAACGGAATCGCTTAATAATTTCTCCAAATAAGCAGACATTATTGTTTTATAGACCTTTATATAACCTGTAATAATAATGTGGCTGCCTTAAGAGCTACATGTAAACATTTTTTTTATACGTAGCACTAAATAGCAACGCTGCTATAATTTAAATTACACGTTGATGAATTGCATGCTGAGGTCCTTGTTGTGGGTTGAATTTTGCACCTTTGTAAATCCAAGCATCGTTTTGGGTCATATTGTGTAAAATAAATAAATAAATAAATCAAATGGTGAACCATCAACTGATACACTGGAGAATTTCATGCAACGCAACCTATCATTCTTTTGCTTGTCACAAAACGTTGCAAAAATGATTGGTTTCCAAATTATATTTTTTTCATTTCTGCTACACTCTCAAAGATGAGGAATAATTTTGTATGTAGGTTCTGGCATCACTGCAGTTTTCAGTGTCACGAATCATCTCAAGTAATCCCAAGATGATGCAGCACCTATTGGTGGTAATAAACCTTGAAAGAAGAGGCAATATTTAAAATAAATATTGCAGATCCTCTCTGTGTTCACTCTTCCTATCCGTGTTGATCATCTCATTTTAAAAGCCTTGCTCTTACATTATTTGAGTTTTATAAAAAGGCAAATACTGTACTTCCCAACTTTATCAGGAATGCAGAAAAAAACTTTATAGGTTTATGTCAGCAAGCAAAATGTGTGTGCACTGTGATGGTCTCTCGGGAAAAACTGACAATAATTCACACATATTTATAACAGATGCACTCGCAACATCAAATAGTAAAATTAAATTTACATACATATTTCAAAATTGTGTGGCAAGGTGAAATTAAAAATATGTCAATGAGAAAATCAAAACTTGAATATTTCACTCAAGTAGAGCATTGTATGCAAAACCCAGTCACCTGAATTTATTGCATGATGGCAAGAAAACAAAACTCAGAACAAAAAACAACTAAACCCCCCATGTTCAAAAAACCCATGCCACATTAATTAAAAAGAGGAAGAAAGGGCAAATGCTCCCCTTAAATCAACTGTTTAAATCTGCATCGTGTCCAAACTTGTAAGGGCATGTTTGTGCCATGTGCCAAAACATGTCCCTTTCAAATAAACAGTAGCTTTATTTTTCTTGAACCTATTGGTCTTCCGCTCAGTTCTTCCACTGCTGTTAAGGCCTCCTGA
The DNA here is from genome assembly GCA_016785225.1 of Psettodes erumei. Lineage (NCBI taxonomy): Eukaryota > Metazoa > Chordata > Actinopteri > Pleuronectiformes > Psettodidae > Psettodes > Psettodes erumei. Next base: position 229,373 of record JAFBJZ010000623.1, read on the forward strand.
CGAGACTCAAACACTACAGTCGCAGAGCCTGTAGATTTTCCATTTTTGTCATACTGCAGTGAGACAGATCCAGGGATAATGCGATATCCATAACAAAAGTCACTGATTTCTTCAATTCGGATTTGGAATGGTAAGTTCACCAGCTTTACACAGGTGGGACCATCAAAAGGCTGTGACGAGGGGCCAAAGTTACCATGAACACCATTACCCCTGTCATGTGGAGCACAAAGGCCCATTGTATAAGGTTCATAGTCACAGCCTCCATGGGCCTGAGCCTGAACATTAGTCATTGGTACATTACCGTCACAAGGAATCCTAAAGTTAGGATACTCTGTATCACCAGGGCAATAAGATGCCTCACTGCCTCTGCTTGAGTACTGCTGTTCTCGCAGTAGTGGCTCTTGCACCATTGGTGAATCAACACCCAACTGCTTCATCTGAGAACGTGAAATGCATTTCAGTATGACTTCTGACCCAAGAAATCGTTGTCCATTGAGAGAGATTGCCCTCATAGCCTCTGCCACAGACTGGAAGAGAACCAAAGCCTTCCCCTCACCAACACCTTTATGGTCATGCAGCAACAACACCATGTCCTCAGTGATATTAAAACCATGGAAGAAGTCCATGATCTCAACTTTCCTTACATCTAATGGCAGGTTCCTCACAAACAGGCACATTTTCTCAGAGTTGTCAGAATCACTGTGGTAAGATGGAGGCCTTTCTTCAAACTGTTCAGCATTTCCAGGATGTTGAACCTCCATGCAGTCAGATTCCAGAAGGGTGATCATCCTCTCTCTTGATATCGGGCGGGTATAAATCCAACGATTACAAAATAGTCTTTTTTCATGAGTTAAGGCATTGCAGTAGTCACGCTGATTCTTGAACAATACAAATGCAGATCTAGTTCTTCTCCCATCACTACCAATCAAGTGCAGGATTTGGTCGTCCTCAAGCTTCGCATGGTGAAAGAGCTTTATTATGTCTTGTTTCTCCACAGTATAAGATAGGTTGTCCACCAAAACACAGTATTCGTTGTCAAAAGGAGCAATGACCCTCTGGGCCAAGGGCGACTCTGACCTTGTATGATGTGGATTCCTTTGATTTCGAATAGGTGATCTCTCCCTTGCAAACTTACTGTCCCTGTTGACAACCACTGGTACTCTACCTGTAGCCCGATGCCAATCATGTACTGTTGTCATGGAAACCTCTATATACCTTGACCCAATATATCTCCTGTCCCTCTTCAGGCCTTCCCGTGCATCCTCTCTTGTTGCAAATTTGACGAGCCCTCTGCCATTGTTCACACCATATTCATTTTTCAATACAATTATTTCGTCAACACGTAAACCACTGAAAAAATCACGTACTTCCTCTTCAGTCACAGAGTAAGGCATTCCTTTTAGAAACACACACAAGAAGTCATCATTACAGTCTGAAGCCCTCTGGTGCTGGGAGGGAGGAGTGTGACTCGATCTGCTACCTGATCTCCTGCCCACTTCAGGGCCCAAAGGTCTTCTAGAATGTCTTGCATTCTCCTCAAATTGCCTCCTTTGATCCAGCTCTGTATTTTTTGTACTTCTTTCAAGCATGCTCTGCATCTCTGTTTTACTACTGAGTAGCAATGTAACAGGTGAATCCTTAATGCAACCCCCTGATCTTGTCATGGCTCTTCTTGCATCTTCATCCGAAGCAAAGATAATGAAAGCTTCCTCTCGCTCCCCACCAATTATATGCACCCCTCCATCTGGAATTTTGAGGCCAGTGAAGAACTTGCGTATATCCTCAGTACCTGCTGTGACTCTCAGTCCCTGTAAACGGATGACGACTGCCATGCTGAAGCACAAATACCAGCACCTGCAGACAGAAGGGTATAGAATAGCATTATTGCTAACAGAGCTTCTTTAGCTTAGCTCAATTTTCTTGGTATTCCAATATAACACCACTGAATCTGAATACAAATGTCATGTAAAGGACATCAGAAACAAGCCAAGACCATTACAATCCTTGCCCACAACATCCACTTTCAAACAGAAACTCAGAGTGGTGAAGTTAACTTTAACAATTTGCCATCTGCCACAGCTCACACTCTAGAGTGAAAAGCTCAACAATGTCAACTAAAAGCATAAATAAATGAAAATATGAATACACCCCTTTCCAACCAAAATCTAAAGTTCACATTCAATCAGGTTCCACACAAGACCCTTGACCTAATCACACATTCATCATTACTGATATTATTGCAGACAACAATGACACAGCAGTCCCTAGTATTTGAAAATTGCAGTCAAACACTGACTTTAACCACCGAACACAAATTACAAACAGCATTCTGTCACAATCATTTACCTTTTTCCCTAGATCAAATTCATCACATTTGTTTATGCAACTGCACAAGTAGAGAACAAAAAAATTACCAACCATATTATCTTAAATACTTGTGCAGGGAATGTTGTGCACACGTCATATTTAAGTTAAACCCTCTCTTACAACTACCTCAAACCAAACCCCAACAATTCAAATTCATCACATAATCCAATCAAATGTGCATGTTGCAAATGAAACATTTTAAAGGCTAATTGATTTAATGTGTCACTTCCCAGTATGTGACAAGCCATAGAGAACTCCACATCGCCCTCCTTTTATGTTTGTGACCCTTCCCTTAAAGACCAGAATTATTCCTGCATCCAGCTGTTGTGCATCAAAGTGCAATTCAAATATTTTCAAGTTTACTATGAAGTACATCCACTTATCCAACCAAGAAAGTGACCTGTGATGCCAGGAGTGAACAAGTATTTCTCCATTGCAATTGGTTGGCCTTCGAAATTAGATGACCTTCTGGATCCATGAGCTGCAGTGTTCCATTTCCCAACTTTTTCCTGCCTGTCCCGTTTGCCTCAGCACCACTTCCTCCTTGGTACACTGGCATGAAATGATACAGTCCAACATATTTTCCATGGAAAATGTGATCATCTTCGGATTGAAGCTTCTAATCATGCTATCTGCTGTGAAATGAAACTTTTAAGAAATAATTCTTTGCTAATATTAATTGCAACCCCTGCCTTGTACCCTATTTTCGTAGTTTATGAATGCAATGGTACATGGCAGCTGAACGGCAAAGTTCTGCAGTCACGCCTTCCCTTGCGCATTAAATTCACCCTCGGGAAGGAAACATCTCCACAATTTCAACGCGCTAAACTTAAGTAATTTGTACAAGTGACTTAACTTTGTATGGTTCTTAAAATTTTGCCGCAACATGGTAATCCTTCAATGTGACATGGCTCTCTGCTTAGTTCTGTACCTCTGTCTCAAAAACCCTGAAATGACCAAAACCTAGTTACACCACCTCCTGCTTGTTGTAGACGCCATATGAACTTTACTTAGCACAGCACTTCGCTCCTGGCATCGAAACCCCAGAGCAGCCAGCGTTAGCTAACTGGTAGCTGCTTGTCAAACGATCCAATTTCAATCCGAAAAATCGAACAATGGCTGTTTAGCGTTTAGTTTTTCACCCAATTGTAACTCTTCTTGCCGTACAAAAAACACACAATCGGAAAACAGAGTAACCGTGCGTGGAATTTAACTTTTGCAGCACACATAGTTTGCTATGCAGGTGGCACCACGGCAAACGTGATAAAAGTCCAAAGCTCGGCAAAATGTGGAAATGAGCTTGCGTTAGCTACGTAGCCAACTAGGCCTCTCGCTCAAGCGTTAGCTCGTGTGCTAGTCCATGGCTGGCCTAAGGCAATGAGAGTCTTCTTTACCGAGTAACACCACAGTACAGCTTGCTAACCAACGTCAACACTTACACAATTGACAACCACAGATTCTCGAAGAACAATGGAAAGAATTAGGTTAGTTTAGTTCAACTTCGTGCCGTTTTCGCCTGGAAGTGCAGGAAAAGGGTCCTGCTGCAGCGACTGACGAGCTACAAACCAACGAAAGATCCATGTTGCCACCTACTGGACTGGAGAATGAGAGAATGAGAGAATGAGAGAATGAGAGAATGAGAGAGAGAGAGAGAGAGAGAGAGAGAGAGAGAGAGAGAGAGAGAGAGAGAGAGAGAGAGTGAGTGAGTGAGAGAGTGTGCGTTTTAGTCTTAAACTACAAAACCCATACTTCATTCCCTACATTTCCTGCTCAATCTGATATCATTTGGAATGCTGTAAAAGTATTTAATGAAACTCCAACTATTCCTCAGAAATTAAAACATCTGGTAACAGTGGGCTTTGACCTGCATCTGTGTCATTGTCATGGTAACAACTCTGACTGAACACTTATCTCAATCTCTCGTGGCGTCTAAAATCAAGCATCATACATATGCATGTCTTTCAAGAGATAAAGACTGATCAGATCTCCACAATACATACAGAGGAAAATACAAATCATAAATCATGATTTCTAGTATTGTTGTGTAGGAGAAACAAATTGAATACTTAATGTCATAATCCCAATGTAACTAGAATGCATTTTGTAACAGAAGAGCATAAAATATTTTGTTCTACAACTATCCAAGTGAGGCTGAGAGTGTAATCTGTATATACAGTAGTGTGAAAAGGTTGAGGTTGATTTGAAGGATGTATCATATTGGTCCCCAAAAAGTAACTTCATCTACCAGAAAAACAAGGAGTCCTGCAAGAGATAGTATGCTTGCCGGAGAGCCTTGATTACAGAAAGAAATAGAAAAATAGAAAAAACCCAAGTATACCCTTTACCCTGTGCTGTTTTAAAGGCAAATGTCAGTTTACTTTATTTCTGTTTTATGCACTCATGAAGTAGATTGATAAACTATTCAAGTTCTTATTTTAAGAGTATCCTCAGATTACATTTTGCACATTACCATAGGCCACAATTAAATACAGACAAGTTTCTTTCAGTTCAGTTTGGTTTCGCTTTTCACGGGTCCATCTGTTGGGCTTTAGTTTATTTCTCTCCCTCCTCTCACCACTGAACAGCACTAATTGAATTACAATGTAGTGAGGTTTTATAATTTAGTTGGTCGCTGACTATAGCTCGGACCCGCAGTGCACAACAGGGTTCGCGCCAGCTGTGCTCCCACATCATGTGATGTTGTTGAACACAGCAGCCGCAGACAGAGAGACACTATGGGGATCAGTGTGTAGTAAATGGTACCCCAAAGACATGTAAATAGTTACTTCACGCTGATAATATTTTTTGCATTTTGGTCAAAGTAAGACACTTTTGCGAGGGGCTTGGTTTTGGTGATGATCTGTGCATTCGATCTCTCCTCCAACTCTTGGCTAACTATGTGAGCTCATGCTAGCTCGAGAGTATTAACATTCACCCAGGCTGAAGCTGGGGCGCAGCAGTAGCAGCGGAGCCACAGAGCCACAGAGCCGACGATCATTTCCGACAACTCCGTATGGATTGGACGTCGGCATACATTGTTGCTTGATGTTTTACAAAGGGCCCATAATCAGCGATTTCGAAGATGGGGGAACCTTGTGATCTTAAACACTTCATAAAGTGAGTATCTCGCAAACCGATGATCTTAACTTGGGTTGACGTTAATTCTGGCAAAACCTTCGTACTGCACACAAGACAAAACATCATTAACTAGCATGCTAGTAAAGCCGGGTGAACAGAGTCGAGTATGTGGGTTCATTATATCTTAAACGGAAATGCTTATCAAACCCTTCCTGCTTATTCATAAAATTTAGAAAAGTGACTGTCTCCCACCAGTCAATAAAGCCGTCATCACTAAGTCTTTATATCTTATGTACAGTTCGAAATTCGATGAGCAAAATATAAGTTACCAGAAGTGGAGCTAACCCTTTTGCTGCTAGTTACCAAAGTTAGCTATCCAGCTAGCGTCAGATGCTAGTTATCGGCTAGCCGCCTTCGTTTATACAAACAAATATGTTTTACCTATGCCGTGTAACCGAAAAGGTAAACATCACACGTATCGAATTTTCAAACACGTAGCTGTTGACTAACAGTAACAGCACGAATTATACACAGCACATCACGAGCTAACGCTATCTTTAAATGTGGCCCACGAAAGCACCCTTTTAGTGTTAGCTTGCCCAAGTTAGCTTCGCTTGTTCGAATAATTATAAACCGGCACCACAGTAGGATAACTACGCTCATTCTGGCTCACCAGCATGCCCATTGCGTATGTGTAAGCGGTAGGTAGCACATCTTGATAAAATATCTAACAGGATTCTTAGGTTTACTGCACATCCTCTACTCGTTTTCATAGTGGTTACATTCCCCCATTTAAAGGCCATGTTTTGGCTGCTTCCACTCCTCCCGCACAGGCCATGCTTTAAGTCTGTTTTTCGATTAGCCTCCAAGCAGTCACGGTTTGTTTTCAGAGTGTGGATGTGTTCTTGAACATAAATACTCATTTATTGCGAATCTATAAACACTCGTCGTTTTCTGTGGCCCGTTGACTTGCGCTTTACATGTCTAGTAATGAGATGCGTGTCCTCTTGTCGCCCTGCATCCATTTTCATCTATCTTCGTCCATAATAGATACTATTTATAAACCACAGATGAATGTAACCTTGTATATGTTGTTGCTGTGATGCAGCCAAAGCGACGATAGCAGAGTCTGACAGCCCACCGAGCTCAGAAAAGGGGGAAATCTTTGTGTCGCACACCCACACTTCAAGACGCGCAAAGGGTTTCTGCCAAATTGCAGCGATAGATAACAGGAATCTCAGGAGGGGACGCTTGCACAAGTCGTTAGTACTCAACGGTTTAAAGTATGTGACACCACGTTATGTTTGATATGGTGCATGTACTGTGCAGAATGTTTTTAACAAGCACGTTATTAAACCCTATATGTAAGACTTCAAACATTAAAAAAAACATTTTCTGCATTTGTAGGACGACGCTGTTAAAATGATAAAAGTTATTGACAGTGCAGTCGTAAGTTCTTGTGGACGAATGAGACTGAGTTCATTGCAACCCTATCTTTCTTTTTGTCAGGTGTGCCGTCACTTTGGAGGGCTCATTTCTGTGATTTGGATTATTCTTGGCCAGCAGCCTCTTCAGGCCTACTAATCCTAGACGAGTTTCTCAATGGACACTCTTCTCAGGTCAGAGATCAGGTAGTAACCAGCACCAAACAAAACTTAGAGTGTATATCTTGTTTAGAGCAGTTTGATGTGAATTTGGAAATTATTTTTGGTCTGATTACCAAGTTGTATTTTTGACTTGCTGCTATTCAAAACAATCTGAGTTCAAGGTCAACCCAACCCCCCAGTGATCTATTATTATTTATAAAGTGATAGTTATTTGACAATTATGAATACAAAATCATCCACTGTAAAAATGTTTTGAGCTTTTTTTAAAATTAGACATTAGAAAACATGTTGTATTCCTGCCTTGCCACTGTATAAATTGATTTGTCTTTCTTTTATGCAGTGCAGCAGCACATACAGTTTACATATTAGTACCTAAGGCAGTAGTAAAATAATGTAGAGATGCCTCATTAAAAAGTCATTTAATTCTTTTGCATGAGCAAATTGACTACATCTACACAATCCTTGCTACATATGGGAAAGCATTCTCATATGTGGTGTAAAAAATTGCAAATAACCGAGCGAAAAGGGTGAAGTTCTTGGTTTAGCAGGTACGTCTATCTATCACTTGATTTTAGGCTGCTTGTTTTAGCCCTTATGATATAACTGAATGTCCCTGCAGAAGTGTGTCATTTGAAGGTCACACAGAAGAAGGAAAAAATTAAATCCTCGAGGATTAAATGACCCAGTTGTTGCCTGCCCACCCAAAGGAAAACATACACTTAAATGGGACAAAAAGAGGAACAAAACCCAATTATTCACCTTTTTACATGTTCAATAGTCAACCTCTCTGTGCTTCTTTGTTTTTTTTAGTTTGTGTATTTCCAGGGGCCCTCATAGATCATCTATGTTCTATGTTTCATGTGCAGTCTGTTTGCAGTTAGTTGTTGGTTTAAAATCTACATTGTTTAGTGTTAGTGATAAATATGATAGAAATGACCATGTATCATAATTGTCCTATCAAAACAGAGTTCCTGGGTTTTTTTCATGGAACAAACACAGCTTCTTCTATCAGAAAAACCTAATTGCATTATTAAGTATTTAGTATCTATACTTAAGTATTAAGAGAAAGAGGAGAAAGAATCAAGTCTGTAAACCAAACCAGACTCTAACTTTTGACACAAACTACGACATGACGACTTTGTCCTGAATTAGACTCAGTCCTTGGAGTTTTGTTGCATGTCAGCCATTCTTGACTGCATGACTTAAAATGCATTTTATTTGTGATTTGTTTTTCTTTAACTTGGAGAGAAATGTCTTTTGCTCTTCAGGTTTTAGGAAAACAGAATAACAAGAGTGACATGTTTACATCCTTTGAGGATTTGGTTTCTCCTGTTGCACTTGATCATCTTAAAGTTTTTAACATGGTTCACTATGAACTGTGCAAATTCATTTTTGTTTTTCCTCTCTTTCATGTTCCCATTGTGTCCTTATGTAACCACAGAGAGGAGGGCAGTGATGCCTCGGTAAGTCCTAACACCAAGCTAAAGCAAATGAGCATTTTAGCCATCTTTATATTGATAAAATCCTCATGTCTAATGTCATATTAAAAAAAACAACTCTGGTCATATATTTATTTGTATTTTTTTCTGTCATTTTAGGTGAAGGTTGAGGGGCTATCCAAGGCAGCTCTAATCAAAAGCTTGTCTCCCAGAGTGATGCTGTCCAATCATTTGTTGCCCAAAGGGACCAAGACGAAGGTCAACCTGGAGGATCAGGGTCGTCAGAAAGTGTCCTTCAGCTTCTCGCAGACCAAGAAGCCACTGCAGAGCCTATTATTCATCCCTGCTAGCCCCGACAAGTCTGCTGATGAACCTCAGGCTGCCTTTTCACAGTCAAACTCAGACAAAGAAGGACAGAATACAGACAGCAAATCTGAACAAAAACCGACCCCCACAGTGCCAACATCAATAGCAGAGACACCATCTCAAACATCAGTCTCTTCTGCGACTAAACTAAAACCAGACTTAGCAAAGATGCATTTCAAGAAGCAGATTCTCAGTGTCTCTGTGACTGAAGAGAAACCAACATCTGCTATGCCAGAGGAGCAGCAGTCCTCTGAATTACAGGTTTTGCAGAAATCACCAAGCAAGAATGCAACTGAATTCCCAACACCCCAGTCTCAGAATATCAGCAGTATCTGCCCACTTGAGAATGCTCACATTGAATCCCCTGAGACAAGGGTAACCCTGAGCCTCAAGCTGCCTACTGCTTCCTCAGGAAAAGATGGAGAGACTTCCAGCAGTACTGAGCAGGATAAGGTAGACAAAAAGAAAGCCAGGTCCCACTCTGATAGTGCTCCCCCTGGCTCAGAATCCGATGGAGATTCAGTCCAGATGTCTTCCAGTCACAAATCAGTTGACTCCAAAAGTGAAACAAAATCTGACAGCAGAAGCAAAGAGGTAAAAAAGTCGTCCTCTGGTTCACATATGGAGGAAAAGGAAAGAATTTCCTCTAAGCGGTCGGAGAATCATGAAAGGTCTTCGAGTTACTCCAAATTAGACCGCGATTGTAGACACACATCATCTCGCTCGGCTCGATCAGACAAAGATCGCAGAAGGTCAAGGTCTAGATCACGGTCTCGGTCGAGAGGATCTCGGACTAGTTCTTCTCACTCAAGATCAGAGTGGTCCAGAGGTGACAGAGGATCACGCTCTGAAAGGTCATACTATCATGATTGTGACCGGAGATCACATAGGAGTTCTCCCCGCAGAGAGAGAAGGTGTTCTCGTTCTCGCACAGATAGAACTCGTGACAGTTCGGACTCTGAAGATGACCATCGGAAGACCAGGACAAGGATGAGGACAAGTGACTCAAGTAGATCGTCTGTCCATTCAAACTGTCATAAAGAGTCAAAATCATCTTCTTACTCAAAATCTGAGAAAGCCTCTAAATCAGTCGATTCGCCATACTCTTCAGAGATAGATAAAAGAACTCAATCATCAAAATCTGAAAGGACTTCAAAACGATTGTCAGACTCTGATTCACAGCGCAAGTGCTCTCCTGATCTGGACTCCAGTTACCATAGATCTAGCACCCATCACAAGTCAGAGACCAACAGCAAATCCTCTTCTTCCAGTATGCATACCCACTCTCAAACATTTGAAAAATGCCCAAAAAGCAGTTTCAGTGACTCTGAAGCAGATCACAAGGGAAAATTGCAAGGCTCTGACAAAAGCTTTGGCTCAGATGATAAGAGTAAAAACTCCCTGAAGAGCACCAGCAGGCCAGACTCAAAACAGATGACACCTTCTCGATCTTGTATAAAAACCACTGGACATGACAGACAATCAGATGAAATGTTTTACAGCTCCAGCAAAGCGCTGTCATGTGCAACCACCACAGACCTTTCTCAGATTGAAAAAGAAAAATCAGATATTAAGGACATGGTTTCATGTTATGAGCAAGACTCATCATCCAAAGGAGCAAACGATACTAAATCAGGTCTTGAAGTTGAGAATAAACATGCATCAGCCGTAACCTTAAGTGAAGGCCTGAAGCATTTAAATGCCACCCTGAAAAACTTGCCCAATGTGAAGGATAGCCTTTCTTCTAGTGATCGACCGCATGTAAATTCAGACGCAGCCACGTTAAATTCATGCATTATTAATGACAGCATATTGTGCAGCAGGGACTGTTCACCGGGGCCAAAGTCCTTACCTGACACATTGGATATATCTGTCACTTATGATGTCCAGCAAAACACTAAACCAGAGATTGTTGAGCTGAATAAAGCCAGTGAGCAGTCTGACACAAGCGGGCCACTCAAATTAGAGTCATCGTGTCTTGGACATGAGAACCAGATGACATGTGGACAGCAAAGTCTGGACACCAGTAAGAAGAGCAGCGGAACGACTAAAAAGTCACGGTGGGATATTGTTGGGCAGGACATGTCAGAGGGTGATAATTTACAGAGGATGATTAATGCAGAGAGTAAGCCTACTGTTAAAAAAGTGATCTGTGTCAAAAAAATAGAGTTTTCTAAAGAAAATAGCCAACAAGACACTGATATTAAAGATAATATTCAGAAAGAAGCTGAAACACATTCCAAACTGGTAAAGCAGACTGAGATCTTGAAGCAGGAGGTCGTCTCAGACAACACACCCATGAACGATAACTGCAGAGACCAAAGTGAGCCTTCACAAACATGCACCAGCGCTGACCACTGTGACTTAAAACTCAACACTTCTCACCAAACGAGCACAGGGGAGGGGGACTTTAATGATGCATCAAAGGCTGATACAGCTGCAGAGTTTAAGAGTTGGAATGGAAATGAACACGATGAAATATCGGAGAACAGTGATCGTAAAAGCCAGCCAAGCAAGAGAACGTCACTTCATCAGGATTCATCAAGAGGGCAGAGTGACGCCAGTGATAGTGAAAATTCGGAGTACGACTCCGACTGCGGCGATGCTATAAAACGACTGCACTCTGTGGTGGTGGTGCCAAAGAATTCTTCCCTGACAATGGACACGCACAACACAGGCGCTTCCTGCAGTCCTATGAATATTTCAGAACTACGCAATGCTAATATGGCAGTTGAGGTGAATACCCATGAAGTCAGCTTTCAGCAAAGACATGAGAGTTCTTCCACTGCATTTGGCCCATGTACTGGTGTAAATGACTTATCCAGTAGCAGTATCTTGTGTCAGTCCCAGAGCAACATGATTGATAGCACCAGTCATTCCGAGGGTTCCAGCGTTGTCGGTGTCCTGCCTTACATGGTTGGTCATATCAGCGCCCATGGAAGTGCCACATGTCCTGCCTACAGCCTTGATAATTACAGACAGTGTGAACAAGGGCCCAGGCAGCACACTGTAGGCAGCACAGGCGAACGGATGTATTCCCACTACCAACACAGTGATTTCTCCATTGCTGGCAAAATCAATGACAAGAACGGATTCATCCTGGGTTGGGATTTTTTACCTTCAGAGCAGCCAAGTAGTACATATCAACAGCCTGATAGCAGTCATGGGCCACAGCTACCAAACACTAAACTGACAGGAAGCTCTTTCAAGGGACAGGAGCACAGGCAGAGTAATGCTTCCTGGAACCATCAATCCCCAAACATGCAAACAAGCAGAAAACCCTACCTTCATGCACATGAACATTATCAGGATCCTGCAGGTGAAATCCATCCAGATTCTCTAACTAATGACCATGACGACGACACTGGGGAGAAAGTGTCAAATGTGATTAAAATTGAATGGAGTGGATCTAACGCTGCAGGGTCGTCAAGCTTTGTACAAGGTCATGAAATAAGCAGCAACAGCAGGGGCTCTGTTGTGCCCGAACCTCCGAGAGAAGACAATTTTAGACCCCACAGAGGCAGGGGACCTCCTAAGAAAAGGCGTCCAGAGATTGAGTCAGAGTCAGACAATGAGGCAGAGGCTGGGCCCGCAGGCAAAAAGGAGCGACAGGGAGATACTGACTTCTCTAAGGAAAGTCTTGTCAAAACTGAGGTGCAGCGTCCATCACTCATGCTGCAAGACTTTCAAGATGGCAATAAATGGAAAGAGATGGCCAAGTCTAAAAAGATGCCTCCTTACTTTGACTTAATTGAGGAGAACCTGTACTTGACCGAGAGGTAAGGAGTCATCCAGCCTGCATCACACCACATCCAAATTTGTTCCAGTAACAAATAATAATAATAAGTACTTTCAGGTTTGAGCTCGAAACGTTTTTCAATATGTTATTTGTAGAAAGAAAAGCAAATCTCATCGAGATATCAAAAGGATGCAGTGCGAGTGCCCAGTGCTGCCCAGAGAGGAGCGTTCAAGAGGAGTATTAGCATGCGGGGAAGATTGTTTGAACCGGCTGCTGATGATCGAGTGGTAAGTTGATTTTTTGACCGGGAAAGGTGTATCAAAGGTGTAGGAGGGATCCAAGGAAGACATGGAAATACAAGAGACGCATTTTAAATTGTAGGTATTGACAGCATTGCACAGTTTGTGGAGAAAGGTATTGACAAATACTGCTTCATCTCATTTTCAACGTTTGGCTTTAAGTACATAACACAAGGGTTGTTACAAATCATGTTTACCATCAAAATTCTGCAAATTCTGTCAAAAGTTAAGCCAGATGTGTAGGAGTCTGACCGTAACGTCTTCTTACTTTTTATCTTGAATTTTTAAAAAAATTTCCAGCTCATCGCGGTGCCTAAACGGAGTCTACTGCTCTAATCGACGCTTTCAGATGAAACAACATGCAGACTTTGAAGTCATCCTCACAGAAGACAAAGGCTGGGGACTACGAGCAGCCAAAGACTTGGCACCGTAAGCCCTTTTACATTTTTAGTACAGCATCTTTTGTTTTTCTACCATTTAACATTAAAAGGCTCACAAACGATCACACGTAACTGTCATTTTTGCTACCTCAGGAACACCTTTGTATTGGAATACTGTGGAGAGGTTTTGGACCACAAGGAGTTCAAAACAAGAGTGAAAGAATATGCTCGCAATAAGAACATCCATTACTACTTCATGTCTCTAAAAAATAATGAGGTAAGAAAAGAGATGACACGTTGCATTTAATGTTATTAAAAAATGCACCTGGTATGATGAAGATACACTTGATTTTGTGTTTTCAGATCATTGATGCAACACTGAAGGGTAATTGCTCTCGGTTTATGAACCATAGCTGCGAACCCAACTGTGAGACCCAAAAGGTACAGTGGCAGAAGAAAGCACTGTGATAATACCCTCACTGTCACCCTGCCAGCAGTTAAAATACCTGATGGGAATTTTTTATTCCATTTCAGTGGACTGTTAACGGCCAGCTCAGAGTTGGGTTCTTTACCACCAAGGCTGTCACTGCAGGAACTGAACTGACATTTGATTACCAGTTCCAGAGATATGGGTACTCACACACACACTCGTATCTTGTGCTGTCTATGCCTTTATGTAGATATGCACTGTATTTTCACATAGTTCGGGTGACAAAGAGTGGTCATTTAATCTGAAGACCTGTGTTTTTTTTTCTTGGTGATTTCACCTTTGTTTTATTTAACCCTCCAGCAAAGAGGCACAGAAATGCTTCTGTGGCGCACCCAGCTGCCGAGGCTTCCTGGGTGGAGAGAACAGAGTTAGTGTTCGAGCAGCTGGAGGGAAGATGAAGAAAGATCGCAGCAGAAAGAGTGCTCTCACTACGGTCAGTTCTGTCAGTCATGTTGGAAAGTCTTTCAGAGTCTTTTGGAGAAAAGTTATTTGTAAATAAAAGATATTGCTAACCGCTTTGTACAGTGGTGTTTCTCTTTAATTTAGTCAAATATATATTTATACATATTGTCCTTCCACAGGTTGATGAGGAACTGGAGGCATTACTGGAGAATGGAGAAGGCCTGTATGATGAGAAGCAGGTGGTGTCTCTCTGCAGACTGATGGTCCGAGTGGAAACCATGGAGCAGAAACTCATGTGTCTCAAGCTCATACGAGTATGGCCTCAGCATTTAATTGACTAGTTTCACAAAATAATTTGTTTGCTTTGCTGTTACGATTTGACTAGAATGTTGAGATATTAGATATTATTTTCATTTGCTGTAGATAATGTGTTTGTGTTGCACAGGATACTCAAAATCCATCATGCCTGAAGCAGTTCCTGGACCATCATGGATTGTCTTTGCTGTGGATCTTCATGGTGGAACTTTCTGAAGCTAAAGGCAACAGTGCCAATAACATCAAACTGCAGTTAGAGGTGAAATATATCATTGATTTTGTGTGGTCACATTTCTTTATTTTAACTTTTAAATCCACAACACCATCTTTTGCTTGGTTACTGATAATATGTTGTTTACAGATAATGAAGACCCTGGCTGTGCTTCCCATCTCAACTAAGAACATGCTGGAGGAGAGCAGAGTCCTGACCTTCATTCAGCGATGGGCCCAAACAAAAACTCTCCCTCACCCTGCTGAGATGGACGGCTACTCCAGTGAGAACACCTCCCGGGCTCAAACACCCCTCAACACTCCTGATGGTTCCTCCACGAAACTGGGACCAGAATTGGACGGGGACAGCTCCAAACCTGCTGTTTACCGCCGCCTCAAAATCATCAGTGAAAACAGTCTGGACAGTGCACTCTCTGATGCTAGCAAAGCATCTGATGGGAAGGAGGAGGATGATGATGATGAGGAGGAGGAAGAAGATGAATCATCACATGCAGGACTCCCTGATGGCAAACAGTTCAAGGCAGACCCAGTGTGTGAAGCTGCAGACCCAACAAAAGATGCAATGGAAGAGCCAGAGAAAGAGGTCAAAAGGGAGAAACAGGTGCAGGTGGGGATGAGTTCAAGCAGTCAACACCAACCTCAAACTGAGGAAGTAACAGAAAAAATGGAGTTACATTTGCAGAAGGACATTGAGAAGAAACAGGACACATGTGAGGATTTGAAGGAGACACTTGAAGACTCCAAGGAGACTAGTGAGGAGGGCGGGGAGGAGCAAATCAGTCTCGCAGTGAGAGAAAAGTCTAAACTGGAAAATGAGCAGTGTGCTGTAAATGTAACTGAGCCAGAGGGTCAGTCCATCCAAACAGATGTTGCTGATCTTCCACCCACACAGCCTTCAGAACAGATGAAAGCCCAGGCAGAGACACAAGAGGCTGAGAAGGCTCCTCTTGACAGTGAAGCTCAGCCTGGTGAATCTACTACCGATGCTCCGCCAATCTCTGAGATCCCAGAAGCCAGTATGCCCTCTGAGGTCACAGCGGCCCCTGTGGACCCATCTGTGATAGGAACTCCTTCTCAGGATGAAGAGGAAGGTGTTTCGGATGTGGAGAGCGAGAGGAGTCAGGAGCCCCAGCTCACTGCTTTGGACATTAGCGGCATGGCTGCCAGGCTTCTGGAAAGCTGGAAAGATCTAAAGGTGAGACATTGTCAAACATGCATTAAAATGGAAAGTAATGCCCCTTTTCTGTTTGTAATCTGTTTGCATGCTTGTCATTTCAGGAGGTCTACAGAATACCAAAGAAGAGTCAGGTGGAAAAGGAAGCAAATGGTATGTTACAGTCCAATGCTGCTTTTTAGCCAAAACATTTTTCTGTATATTTTTGACTGGTTAACTTTTATCACAGATCGTAGCCGAGATCGAGACACAGCTTTGACACCACGTGCCACTTCTGGTAGTCGAGAACGTGAAAGGGAGCGGGAGAAGGAGAGGGAACGCGACAGAGACAGAGATTATGACAGAGATCGAGAATGGGACAGGGACAGAGACAGAGATCGTGATCGGGACCGTGATCGAGTCTCTGACAAAACTCCCCGCAGCACTGAGAGACGGAGGAGACGTTCTACGTCTCCACCACCCTCATCCTACGAAAGGAGCGGCCGACGCACGGAGGAACGGTAAGAATTCTTGTCACTGGGGAACAATGTGAAGTCTTCCAAGTGCAGTGACTATAACCATAATATAACCATATACCATAGTAAAGTTTTGCCATTTGACTGTGGTCTTTTTCAAGGTTTGACCCATCTAACAACAACAAGACTCCAAGGGGAGTCGGTTGCAAGGAGCGGAACAAGCTGTCCACAGAGGAACGCAGAAAACTATTTGAGCAGGAGGTTGCTCAGAGGGAAGCCCAGAAACAACAACAGCTTCAACAACAGCAGCAGCAGCAGCAACTTCAAACTATGGCTTATGACCCTGCACTGGCCTTTGCTTCTAGTCCTGGCTTCATCACCTACCCCCCTGGATATCCCATCCAGACCTTTGTGGATCCCTCCAACCCCAATGCAGGCAAAGTACTGCTCCCTACCCCTTCAGTTGAACCCACCCTGAACTATGAGCAGAATCCTCCTCAGCGTCTTATCACAGACCTGGGACTACCCTCTCCATCCTCCACTTCCCAAGCCACTCCAATTTCTAATCTCTCTCAGCACATCACCACCACCAACCTCACCCCTGGAAACCCCCAGCAGTATGCCCAGCCAACTGTAGCAACCCAGGACACAGGTGTAGCTGTCCTCTCTGTACCAGCCCAGACAGCCCCCCAGGTACAGAGTCAGCAGAGCTACACCACTCTCTGGGATCCCACCACTCAGCAGGCAGTGACTGTGCAGACTCAACCAGCACAGCAGTACGCCACAGCTACGGCACAGGCTCAGACACAGACAGCTATCTATTACCAGGGCCAGCCATGCCAAACTATCTACAGTATCCCCACTGCCTACCCTCAGACTAACACACCAGTCATACAGGTAGGGTGCATCATCTGAGTCTGATATACCTTGGGATTGTACACTGTACATATTTCTAAATACTAGTCTTCGCGAATAAGAAGTGTTATAAAGCAGGGATGAATTTATTTTTGCCATTAATACCTCGTAATAAGGATGTAACAACTGAAATACCTCATGAATGGATATGATATGTTACAGTAGACAGAAGTCTACCCTTGACTACATAAAATAATAGTAAAAATAATCAGATGTAGTTGCAGGAATGGGGATTTTAGATAGAAAAAATACTTAAAATATTTTTGTTTTTTCAAAGAAAGGGGCTGCTAAGTTTTGCACCCAACTGCATGTATTTAATTTGTATTGAACGCTACAACCCAGTGCAGTGCAGTATTTACTTCTCTCCTTAAACAATTTCTGGAATGACCAGTCTGATCTGATTGTACCTTTTGTCTCTGAAGGCGTACACTGAACCCACAGCCAGCTACCTGCATAGCCAGCCAGTGTATCCTGGCCATCAACAGGGAGTGGTGGTGCAGCAGGGAGGCACAGTCACCACCATTGTCACATCCCAAACTGTGCAGCAGGTAACACACCTGCTCCATCCAATTTCTAAGAAACAGGGTAATGGGGCAAAACACAATGAGAGTTATTTCAAAAAATTTCCTAGCAGGATATCACTTCAGAAGAGTCAGATCGCTTTGATTTGATAAAAAGGAGGAAAGGGGGTACAAATGCTGAAAAGTCTGTAATGGTTTTATGAGGATTATTTTGGCAGCACAAGCCTGCTGTAAAGATGGACTGTGTAAGAGGGCTCTCTTCTTAAATGAGGCAACTCTCTGTCTCAGTGTGGCCACATGGGGGTAGTATACATCTACATTATGCAACTCTCAAGAGCTGTTTTCATCTAAGATCTGTCGCATACAATTATAAAAGTGTCATTGAAGGTATGAATAAGATGTCAGTATCAATCACAATGGCACGCGTATAATCTGAAGCCGTGAGATTTGCTGCTGATGCTTCTTTTCTATTTGCTCTCTTCTCAAGGAAATGATTGTACCTAACAATGTGATAGACCTGCCTCCACCCTCTCCCCCCAAACCCAAAACTATCATCCTACCCCCGAACTGGAAAGTGGCTCGGGACCCTGAAGGCAAAATCTACTACTACCATATTGTCACAAGGTTGGTATGTCACTGTGCCTATGTACTCATATATTTATGTATTTATGTATGTATGTATGAAAGCCCTTGCATAGATTTCCATGTCACAATACTTCCTGCTGCATATCAGGCAAACACAGTGGGACCCTCCAACCTGGGATGGAAGTAGCGACAACACTAGTGTGGACCATGAATCTGAGATGGACCTGGGAACACCTACCTATGATGAGAATCCTTCCAAGGTGAGCTTTTAGCTTGGACCCTTTTTCTTTCCAGTGAAGGGAAAGCTATGGTCTTTCACTTGACAATGATGCAGAATCATCTTCACATTTCTGTTTTGTTTCCAGAAAGTTTGTGCTTGGATGCAAAACATGATTATAGTGTTTGTTCCTTGAGGTAATTGAAGATGCTGCCCTAGTGATTACTTTCAGCTGTCTCTCAATGGGGAAAAACCATCAGCATGACACCATATTCAGTGAGTGCTACATTCTCACTGATGACTCGTCCTTGCAAAATGGCGCCATCAAAATCAACATAAAGACTCGAGATTTGAATCCACTCACCCCACCCCCTGCCTGCAGACAGTTGTCTGTCCCTTAGCCTCAAGGCTGTATAGGGAGGGGTGGTTTTTGTCATCTCCTCTTCCTCTGGCTCATCTGTTTTCCCTCTTCATTTTCATCCTAACTCTGAGGATAATGAAAACCATCTGGAAGACTAAGCATTCATTTATTTGCGATTTACTTAAATATTGCTACATACTTCTCTCGGTAGACACTACTACATAAGTGTCTCTTTTGTCCCTTTTAAAAAGATGTAAGAATTTTTGGACGCTTCGAAACTGAAATGGAGAGTTTACTGGCAAGAAGAGCGACAAGGTCATGGACCAGTATGTGTTTAGAGGCGTACATGTCCAGCAGTTGGAACAATGGCACATGCTTTGCACTTGTACACCATTTGGTTCCACTGTTTCTGTTTTGTGTGTGTGTGTGTGTGTGTGTGTGTGTGTGTGTGTGTCTCTGCGCTCGCTTTTGATCCTCGCCACTTTGTTGTGGGTGCAGCCAAGTCAGCTGTTGCCTGCTTGCCTTTGTTGTTGAAGGCTGAGGCCAGAGAGGCAGCATCCTGGCAGGATATCCCTGCTTTTTGTCAAGGAGCTGGTGAGCAGGTGCTGTTTGATGCCACACTGACCTTGATAGCTTCTGTTCTTCAGCCAGTTGCCATGTTTGATTGAGCTGGTCCACAAGAAGGGCCTCACTTTTGGTTGTATCAGCAGAAAATGAGTCTGCTGTATTGTCACAAGTTGCACTTTCAAAAACCAAAAGGTTTATTTTTATACACAAATTATACCCGTTTGCAAACAAGCATTCTAATAATATAATCCCTTTCTGCTATTATGTTGTAACAGTTCTCCACAAAGACAGCTGAAGCTGACACTTCCAGCGAGCTGGCAAAAAAGAGTAAAGAGACGTTTCGGAAAGAGGTGAGTCAGAGTATCTATTTAACTCCAGATGTTTCAATCCTTTACACCTCTACACTTTACAGCCATGCAGAATTAAATCTGGTTTAACGCATGCTCTTTACATGTCTTTCTTGTGTGTGTCTTTCTCAGATGTCTCAGTTCATCGTGCAATGTTTAAATCCTTATCGGAAGCCAGACTGCAAATTGGGACGCATCAGCAACACGGAAGACTTCAAACATCTAGCTAGAAAGGTACGATTATACAATTGGAGGTTTTATACATGCGGTAAGTATTTTCATTAATCCCTTAGAGGCTTTCAACCTTTCATTTGCTTTGACATGGTCAAAACACATTGAAAGTACTGGTCAGCTTGTAACTTAAAAGGGGGAAAAAAAAGTTTCAAAGTTTCCCTCAAACCAGAACTAAATAGTTGAGCTCCCACGATTTCTTTCTCCGGCCAAATGTTTTTGTATTCTGTTTTTGCAAGAGACCAAGAACATATTGTGCATGTCAACTATTATCTGCTTCTCTTTTGTTTTACTCATTCCTTTTTCTAAAAGCTCTTTGCAACTAGCTTTTCTTCAAAGGGCGGCACTTTTTTTTTTTTTTTTCTATGGTTCCCAGTGGGTCCATGGATTGTGTATGTGGGGAGTGGATTGCACTGGGACATGCCAGGACTCTGAGGACATGGGCACAATAAACAGAAAGACGAGCTGGGTTTCACTTGTTTCGAGACTAGAGAGTATTCTTGTCTCAAATTATAAAAAGGCAAAGTCAGTAAAAGAGAATTAACCATCCAGCCAATCTACCACAACTTAGATTCAAATCATAATTAAATCATTTACTGTACAGTGATGACAAGAAAAATGTCTAACTCTTTCCTCATCTCTGCTCAATCTCCCAGCTAACTCACGGAGTTATGAATAAAGAGCTGAAGGCTTGCAAGAATCCTGAGGACCTCGAGTGTAACGAGAATGTGAAGCACAAGACCAAGGAGTACATCAAGAAGTACATGCAGAGATTTGGCTCTGTGTACAGACCCAAGGAAGACACGGAGGTGTACTAGCCACAGATGTCACACTCGCTCTGCACAGGAGAAGCACAGATTTGCCTTTCCATTCACTCCTTCAAGTACGAACTGACCAGCTTGAACCGTGAAGTAGTTCCTTATCTGTATTTATGACTAAGAATTGCACTGCTGCCAGAGGAGCTCTCTGGGCCCCATGGATCATGGAGGAGCCCTGTTCAAGAGACTCGAGTGCTACTGAATGACCAGGTGCAGTGTTCTCGCAGGATAACACTGAGGGGTGCTACATAGACTAATGTTCTCACTGACTGTTTGATTTTTTTTTTTTTTCCATTTGTGGCTCTTAAATGTTCCTGAGATGATCACCTCAATTCCACTTTTTAAACTCTTGTAGCCCTGATTGAGGATTACTCAAGGGAAAGGCTCTGTTTTCATGTATATCAAATTTCTTTGTTACTTTCCACTGTTCCCAATAATGGATCAATGACGGAGCGGTCCAGTATCCTCCCCCAAACCCTCCTTTATCTTGTGCCCCCCCCCACCCCTTCCCCACCACTGATTCTGTATCTGGTGCTGCTTTTAACTGGGCTGTGGAGGTGAGGTCCAAGCCTCCACTCCTCCAACCCTGCCTTCTTAACCACAACACTTTGGAGTCTCTGTTGTTTTATGAATGCATGTTGTAGGCTGAGGTCAGAATGGTATCCTTATGGAAATTCCTACATTTTCCATGTCTCCTGCTTCGAGTAATGGGTAAGTAAGGGATTAGCCAATGAATAGCAGGTTGGCAAAGGGGTTTCCAGATTAATGTTTCCACGACTTTTATCAATTTATGTATAATAGAGGGAGCAGGGTTTGAATGCTGCATTTGATGTGCTGTTTAACCGCGTGTCAGTTTTTCCTCATTTCATGTCCAGCTCCTTTTCCCAGCTTGTTCGGCTTGGTTTCCTCTGGAATAATCCTGAAAATGAAAGTTGTAGCATTGCAGTTTTAACAATTTCTAAACATCTTGCGTGTGATCTGGTTCTTTTTTCATCATTGTCGGTCGTAGTCAGACAGTAGAGATACTTTGGTCGGACTTGCTCCACCAACTGTCAAAACATTCATTTGGAGGCCTTTTAAGGTAGTCTCATTACCATTAGAATCATGATTGGTTGCAGCCTATTAAATTGCATTAAACAAAGCTCCAACATATGTACATTGCTTTATATGTGAATATATTGAATAATAGTTTTGGGAATGTCTAAAAAAGCAGACAGTTTGTAAAAGGACTATCATTTCATGAATAAAAGTGTAAATAATGTGTAAAATTACCAAAGCTGTTCACAGGAGACAAGGGTCAGGGAGCACAGTGAGCCCACTCATCCTCACCAGCTCAGCCCTCCTGATGCAGTTACCACACTAGTCTGTTAAACTTAGGACCCCACTGACTCACAGCCCTATATTTTATTTCAGTGGTGGGGGAGGTTTAATTTTTTTTGTATTATTTTTGTATGTACAAAGTAAGTTTCGCCCTACCCTTCTGTAAGTATTGTGTAAGCACATTGTCATACCGAGTGTACAAACATTTTAAAAGATAATAAACTTTTTTGTAAAATTATGTCAGTTTCCTTGCCGTACAGTTTAATGGCTTTCTCTCGGGTGTCAGTTAAATAGACTTAAACAAATCTAAACAAATGCGACTGATGTCTGTTAGATGATTAACTGCTGAGTGCACACCCAGTCCCATTTTAGATTTGCTCACTGTTCTCATAAGGGGTGCACATGGCATGAATGCCACTGCGAACACATGCTGACAGTGGTGAGCCAGATGTTTGACCCCTGTAATGGGAATCAAAGTGATCGACTGCCTTCATTAGAGACGTTAACTGTGCTCTAAATATGGAGACCGGTGACGAGTGGAGAGAGGCACTGCTGCACTTCCCTTCTCCTCTGTCCCAACCCCCCTCCCAGGATGTGCACATTCCGCAGCCTAATGCCTGTGTGCTCCAGACCACAGTTAAGCAGTCCCGTCTGGAGTGTGTGACGGCATGTAATGCTGCCCTAGGCCATGCAAGATGCCTGCTCCCACTTAAAGCTGAAGTCAAAGAGATCATTAACAGATCTTGAGTTCAGAACAAAGTGGGAGCAGAAATCAGATTACACCTCGGCGAGAAAAATGAAACCTTCCTAAAGAACATTTTGGATGGACTTTTTATTTTCATTTCACCCTCAGATTATTAAACACATCTTAACTGACTTAACTGGTTTTGGATAGGAAATGTTCTTATACACTCAATCCCTTGATAAGGGGTAGTGTATTCCAAATATTCCCAAAACTTCCACTAAATGCAGTCCGTCAAGTGGGTTTTACACTTCACTGTAAGTGAAGGGACATCTCTATTGGATTGATGTTGGTCATATTATGTTAATAAATAAAATAAAAAATTGGCATTTTGCCAAACATACTTTTACACACATCAAAATTCATTTTTGCACTATCACTTACTTGCATCAGTTACTGATGCTACACTTAGCTGCACAGATTTAGAGTCCTGAAAGGGCAAAAGCAAAATGACTTCAAGTTATTTATTACATGAATAAAACTCTTACAAAAACACATTAAGAAAATATACACAAAACCATACATGGCTGTGATTTTTAATAAAAACAAATAAATTCAATCCATTTGAAGCCTTCACATAGTGTAACTGCCATACAGCAGATGTCCATAGTTATGATTTTGTTTTTGTTTTTTTATTTACACTTGAACTGGTGATGAAATAAGATGGACAAAAGTACTGAACAGTGTCTTTGGATTTTTTTAAAATCCAAGAATCTAAATTAACGGAAAGAAACTGTGTATTTTGAATCTGAGGAGAATCGATTATTTTTATTAATTTTCTTCCATCTTCCAATTCATAATGATCAAACATTAAGCCATGACTTATCACATCAAATCAATATTTAAGATATTTACAATCATAGACGATTAATAGGAAGAGCTAGGAAAGGTGTGTATATTTATGCTTAATTTTCATGTCTTCTGATAAGATTTGAAAAATTATTGGTGCACATTATATCCTCGTTGTAAATAAATACCAAGGCTACTTAGTGGCTGCAGCAGAAAAAGAAGGGGGGGAAAAACAACAGAAAAGGCAACAAGTTATATTTTTAAAAATAGCCTAGTGAAGTAGTTCCTATCTACACAAAGTGTTCTTATAAAGAAAATAACAACTAAAAGCATCATAGGGATGGTTAGGAAGAATTAACCCTCAATTTCCACTGGAGAAATATGATCACCTGGCCATGTAAAGTCTGAGCTGTGTTTCTTAAGACATTTTGCCATTTGCCATTCTCGCCACGTGTAAAAGGTCCCTAATGTAGTGATGGGCAGTTCACTGTAATAATAATATTATTATTATTATTATTATTATTATTATTATTATTATAATAATAATAATAATAATAATAATAATAATACATTTTAGGTCTAATCCAATCTGACCATGAATCAGATGGTGACAAAGCTGGTGTGTTTTTAGAATATTTTTTGTTTTCTTAACCAAAACAGAATCATAAGTGTCCAACAAAGCAATAACCACGAGTGTCAGTCTCCAACAGTGACAGGTGTTGATATCAAGAGTGCCTCCCTTGTCATTTCAATCAAAGTTCTTCACTTGAGTCTGTGACTGTCAAACACGTGTCTGAAAAGCTGTCAGACCACAGAAACACCCTGCGTGGGGCAGTTAAGAGCTGTCACAACATCAGGCCTCTCGATGCGGGCCAGCGCAGAACACAGCACTCCCAGAGTGGAGCTGTCTTTCTGGGCCCAGTTAGAGAGAAGCGTGTGAACAGCGGCCTCCCCACGTCCAAACAGGTCTAGCTGTTCGGTCTCATAGCCTAGCGCCGCTCCCAGCTGCCTCCATCCCCGCCCCCCACCCTCCTGCAGCAGGCGTTCCACTTCTTCCTGTCTGTGGGGGGGTAAGTTGATGTACAGTCGACTGTCCTGCTTACTGTCTCTCGTGGTACCTGTGGAAACACAAGCACAATTATCTACCAAAAGCTACATGGATAGGATGTTAATGATAATAATCAATAATAATAAGTATATTATCCATAACATAAGATAGCTAACATGATAGAGGTTTCTTTTTAGAAATACCAAGTTTACAATTTATGGGTGCAAAATGAAAGCCTCCTTGTAAATATTCATGGGGGAAACACTGAGAAGCAAAAGATGCCCAGTGGAGTTTTCTTGTAAACAAACAAATTTATGTTTGCATCCATTGGTTCTTACCAAAGCCCACTGTGTCTGTCCCTGATGCCTGATAAACACGTTGAATTCATTTCTTTCCTTAAAATGAATCTACAATGCCAACTTTTAAAGTTTTTTGCAGTGTTTGCATTTATGTTTTGCTAGTTTGTCATCACCTGTCAAATAGTCAAAGAACCTGAAACTGGCCGCAGGGAATGCTTGTGCATTTCCACAAGATACAAGAAATAAAATGGGGCTCCGCCAACAACAACACTGCTCTGTAGCACTACTAGTTGTCAAATACTTCACAGGGTCCCTTCAAAAGAAAGTCTAGAATGGAAAATGTATTTTTATTTTTCTAATGCAATCCATTTTTTTCCTAATACAATCACAAAAGCCATTTGACATTGTAAAAACATGGACTGAAATTAAATAATTTCTAAAACATAGTATATTAGATTACCTTTGATCTTATTTATGAATCTTCTCTTCAATAATCTACACAGCTAGGCATAAAGGCATTCCAGTAAATTGATTTAATAAAGGGTTACATGTTTTAGTAACCTTGTTAAAATAACTTCTGAAGCCTACAAAGCTAAATGTAGTTTCATTTCAAAAGAGGCTGTATCTACCACACCTTTGCTAGGCTGGTTGTCTTGGAGGCTGTGAGAGTCCAGAAAAACACCGCTGTCACTTTGAAGCTTTTCTCCTTCTGGAGATGATCCCAGCTCAGCTGCACGGGCCTTAGAGAGAGCCTTCTTCTGTTTACATGACCTCCAGCTGTGAAGAGCACAGAAAAACAATGTCAGTTAAATTACATATACAGTGATATATATTATATATATATGATATATAGTGACATATTTGTCATCCCCGGGCCAATCTTATAATCGTTATTACATCCATTTAAGGACTAGGACCCAACCCCAGCAAGAACTCACCATTTATAAGCCACATAAAGAAGCAGACCCAGCACCACGGCAGCCAGAACAGACACATAAGCCAGAATGTTGTTGCTGCCACCCTCGTCCTGCGGGGTGAACTTGGGTGTTCCAGGGGCAGGACTGGCCTCCCCTTCCTCCGTCACCTCCTCTACGCCTGGAAAGCGAGGAGCGTCACGTGGCCCATCAGACTCAGCGGGACGGGACAGAATGTGCAGCTTCTTGTCTTAATGTAGAGAAAGGCAGGCGTGTAAGGTACAGTGATATAGTATGTGCACACATGAACATCAGAAACACATTTGGGCTGCAGAAATTAGGGCCAGGAATAATTCCAGAGAGGCCTGTGTGCCGGATGTAATGATAGCCTCAGTCATCCCAGTCCCCCTGGGGTTTTCAAACCTTTCAGTGCCCCTGTTTCCAGTCCTGCTTTCCCTCCTGTGGTGTGCCTATTTCAGCATCAAACACTACAAGGTACTATGCTGAACTCTCGGGGTCAAAGTGTCATGATATATGGATCCAAAGCGTGTACAGATGACCTTACTCCTGGAGAGCGAGAGCAGCCATTGGGGAGCAAGCAGACTAGCCGTCAGGGTCAGCGGCCTCCTTTGGCCTTCAAGTTCCTGGGGTCAGTGACCTAAAAAACCTGTTGAGCTCATACCAGTTGGACTACAGCACTTAAGTAGGCTCTTTTTTGCTACTTGTGTTTCCAGGCTCATAGTGTTACAGAGTGTTCAGATGAGGTGTGGATGCAGGTGTTGACCACATGTCGTTGTATTCTAGCAGACACTCCTACCCCCCCCAGCTCATTCTTTTATCTTTATATTTTTCACTATTACCACCTTTCCCTGCATTAGATCTTTAAAGGCCAGCACAGTCTTTTTCTTACTGTCAGCAAAACCTATAAGAAGAACACAATCACCCATCTTTCAGTACTTACCTACTCACTCAACTGCAGCCATTCAACCACAAATCACTATAAAAGAGGTCATAAAACCTATGGCTTTATTTTTAAGAAGTAAATTCCTAAACTATCCAGGCACTGTAGTTTTATAGTTTAATAGTCTATTCATTGGTGACCATTTTCAGCTGTGGGTTTATAAGACAAACATACATATGTAGGATGTAAATGCATCTTAATGAAGGAGCTTTCAGCTGTATTTTCTCTCTAATTCTCCATCACAACTCACCCATGCAGAGTGTGTCAGAGTTGGGCATACAGGCTCGGATCTCCACTTCGCTGTCAGAGCACTGGGTGCAGGTCTGGCAGGGTTTGGTGCTAGCACGCTCCTCAGAAAACATTCCAGGGCCGCACACCTGGCACAGGGTGTTCCCCTGAAGGCCACACTCCCGCACAACACCTTCTCCTCGGTTGCATTTGGAGCAAGGTGCGCACAGGCTGTGGATGCTCAGAAAGAAGAAGCCGTGGTCACATTCGCATTGTGTGTCTTGGACAGCAGAGCAGGAAGCCACCGTGGGGACGCTAGGTGGGCACTTGGAACAGGGAAGGCAAGGGCCGAGGCCTTCAGATGGGGAAAATGTTCCTGGGGAAACAGATTTTTAAAAAATCTGTATCAGTCTAAATAAACTGTTTCTCTCAAAAATATCAGTGGCAATGATGAGACGCAATGAAGTTTAAACTCTTCCAGCCCCTAGGACAGATGACATTGATATTAAGGCAGGTGAAACATATTGTATGTTGGCACAGTAACATTAGATTATAATTGCTTACCCAGTGGGCACGGTGCACACTTGGTATTCTCTTTCCCACATTGTGCCTCCACTCCAAAGCCAGCAGGACACAGACTACAACACTGCCCTGATTCAGTGAACTGGTTACTGGCACAGGAATCCCCAAAAGTAACCTGTAGTAAATAAATGGCAGTAGTAAGAAAAGATACCACCCCCAAGCTTTTTTGGTTTTTATTTGAAAGAACAAAACAAATGCCATATTATTTATTGTGGCAATTCTGGATCCACCCTGTTTACACTACATGATTCCCATTCTACTTTTCAGGCAGTAGTTTCCCAAGAAAGACAAATACAAGACGGGACATTTTTCTTTGTCTCTGTTTTTTTGCCTTACACCACATGTGGGAAGAAAATCGCACACATCCCACTCCTATCTAAATTAAAGCAGAGATATGGGTGAAGTGAAAATGGCCTTTTTTAAGTCTTTCTATGTGCTTCAGTTTTCACCCTTTAAGTATTTAGAGTGCTTATCTGCAAGTGGGTAATGGAGAGCCCAGTTTGAGTTGTGACATGACATGAGGGATAGATCAGACATTCCTAACGGCTTGTAGCAGGGCTAGTGCCTGACAGGAGCGGCTGGCTTTAATCAAATTGCTTTAGACCAATGGAAAGAATAAGCAGAAAGGGGTGAAGGAAAACACTCAGAGAAGGAGGAAGGAAGAGGTAAAAAGAGCTTCCACCCTCCCACTCATTGCAAATCAGTTAGAATGACGATGTGTAAGTGTGTGTGTGTGTGTGTGTGAATTAAGCTGTGTGTGTTTTTTTCTTGACAACAGAAAAGGGGGAGGGGGGTATATAAGGGAGACGGTTCCAGCCCCAGGCGAGGGTGTCAGTTAAACAAGGCTGCCCAGCATGTGACTGTCTGTGTGGGTGGGTGGGGGGCTTTGAAGTCACCAAACCCTGCAGGTGTGTCTCTGAAGGTCAGTATTTCACTGACTCCCCCCCCCTCCCCTTCTCCAGACTCTGAACATCGGCATCTTGAACATGCGCACATTTAATGGAGATTGGCCTATTCTGCCCAGGGGCTGACAAGAGCAAACAGATGTCTAACAACTAACCTCCTGCAAAGAGGAAAAGTAACAGCTAAACAACCCACTGATGTCTCTCTTTGTCTCTGAAGTCTGCCAAGAAACACAGGCAACGTGTGCAAACATGCAGAGCCTCCAAATGAAAAGCCCACCAGACACACAAACAGAGCACACACACACACACACACACACACACACACAGTGTGCCATGCCCTAAGACGCAAAGCTCTGAAATGTTCCATGCTGATATGACAGGAGAAATGGCTTTGAGTCGGCGCTTGCCTCATTCCAAAAACAACACCCAGTTTTACTGCAATGCTTTACAGAGGAGCCTGATGATATCTGAACCAGCCACAGAACCCAGATCAGAGGCATTAGTGTGTCAGGGGTCGTAGGATCCAGCAGGCAGGACCCAGCAGGATGTTTGGGGTTGGCAGGCTGTGACCAAGCTTGGGCCATAATAACTTGGAGCAGAAAGGCATTCTGATAACTCTGGTTGGTCCTCCTCACCATGTGACAGATGGAGCTCCCCTCCCAACACTAGCTAACCTTTTAGCCCTCAATCTATACTTTGGTAAATATTTGGTAACGGTGGCTCTGCTTTATGTTCACCTCCAGCTTGGATTTCTGTCATTTCATGGTGCTTGGTATGAGGCTGAGCTGGTGTAGCCCTGTAAGCCTGACTGCAGAGCCAACTCAGCTAAAAGCAGGAACTGCCAAAGTTTCCCCACTGCCCAGTGTACAATGAAATATTTAGTCCATGCCCCACTGGAAACAAGAGGGACAGTGATCTACTCAGTAGGGGAATGACAGCCCAGTTTTCACTATCTGCTGTATACACTGCAATAGTACCACATATGGTTGCCACTTAATGCTTATCAGTGTGACAGATACAGTATTTTCATATCCAGTTTCTGTTTATGACACTTAATAGTGGGACATAACCCTTTTTCATTTCAAACAAAGGGAAACATTGATGCATGTATATGTAATTTTAATATAGGTGGGTAAAATTTGTGTGTATGTATGTGTTTCATCATACGTGCAACAGCATTAGATGAAAATCAAAGCTTGCTTTAACTGTCTTCCACTTTTTGTGACATGAGAAAGCAAAGATCCACAAATTACAAAAATGTGCTTTTTTACTTCAGTGGGATGTAAAAGAAGGCACTTCACTACTTTTACATTTGTTTACTCATAAATCGATCATAATGGACCTTTACCCTCTCACTGCAATTGATGTATTGCTGTGATGTTGTACTTTAGTAGTATGTCTGATTTTCAAAGCCTAATCTTCAAAGCCTGCTCTGCATGGTTCAAATAGCCTTGTTGTATCTGTCACCTTGGGGCATTAAGTCTGAAGGGATGGGGGCTGCAGATGCATTTTCCATTTAGGCAAGAAGCTGCAATCTGAAGGGATTCCCCAGTGAGAACAGACAGACCACCAAGGAGCACTGCTTTCAATGGGGCACTCAACTCTACGGCTGCTGGAGTCACTCAGTCATCGCAGATCGGACGCACACACTGGATTTCAGCCTCCTCTGTGCCTAAAACATTTCCTGTGCCCTTCTGATGTCAGACCACATTTGAAGTGCTTAGGCTGGAGTTTCCACAGTTAATTTAATCTGCATGAAAATAAACACACAAAAGGATGTTCTCTCTCTCTCTCTCTCCCTGTGAAGACACTGACGCATGAGGCCTCACAAAGCAGCAGTGATGGGAACAGACAGGGTCATTCAACAGAAACAGCCTTAGCTGAGGGAAAGTTGTCTAAACTGCACATCCCATATGCACTGATCATTGTCATTAGTATACAGGAAGGATAAAACACAAATTAAAGGATGTGTGTTGCTCTGTTTTCAAGCTGAGAACTTGTCCAACACTG
Organism: Psettodes erumei; assembly: GCA_016785225.1. NCBI lineage: Eukaryota > Metazoa > Chordata > Actinopteri > Pleuronectiformes > Psettodidae > Psettodes > Psettodes erumei. Next base: position 260,075 of record JAFBJZ010000623.1, read on the forward strand.
TCATCCTAAATCAGCACCAAGTGACTCCTTTAACTATTAGCCTGCCGATTTTCGACTCTCACCAGTAAGCTGCGTAAAAGTTCAAATTTGAAATGACCCTAAAGTCTCTCCTTCCAAAAAAAGGCTTTGGTGTTCTATGGAAATTGAAATGACTGTGGTAACAAACTGAGCCACCTCCCACCCACTCAACTCTCTCACACACGCACACACACATACGCCACTAACTGGGAGAAAATGATGATAATTGCTTTGCTCCAGATATCCAGACCCCCACAACACTGCAAGCTGGGCCACTCTTTCAACAGGATTTGCTGTAAGTAGAAGGTAAACTACAGGCAACACTGGAAAAAGACTTAACAGCAGAGAGTCATTAAGAGCATTCTCACATACTGTAACTTACAGTGAACGTCTGCAGTAAATCACCCACTGAGTAGTGAGCAAACCATCTGACGGCTCAAATGAAATACTTCCAAGTAACCATACGTGTCTGTATTTGCAAAGCAGATGAACTAACTTTACATTTCACAAAGAAATCACACTGATATTATTACCCTTACATCTGGGAAGCGATATGCATCTTTTTAAGAGCTGAAGTTTAATCTTCGATCTTTGATCTTAGCAAAAGTGCTTTGACTCTTGACGAGCGTGTCTGGACACGAATAGGAGCCCAGTGGGTTTTTGGAGGAAGATGAGTGTCAAATTATTGTGGGAGGCAGGGTTTCTTTCTTTCTTCTTCTACTCATCTTGGTTTAATGATATGCTATCAAACAACGCTGAAACTATAATTTCTCCATATGACATTGTTTATTACTGTGCTGGTGCATAATCTTGGTAAAGTGTGAGCTCCTGCGTTTTTGTTTTCCTCTGTTGCTCCCAAGTTGTTTGGCTCGTTCTGCACCAGATTCGTGATGGGAGTGAAAATATGTCATGTGAGTGGAAAAAAATGAAAAACTTACTTCCCAGTTTTGACTTCTACGCACATAAACAAAGGATCTCCACATATTCTTAGGATGTTTTGTGACTTTGGAGGTCAAACATCAGCTTTTGCAGATTTACAGTAAGTTAGGCCACAATCCAGATATGTCTCGATAATTTGATTTCACTCTTATTTAGTCGCCGCAGACTTTGTCTTCTCACCCTTCCCAATGTTTTTGGCAAAATTACAGATTAACAACAAACATATTCACCAACAAGGAAAATGTGACACAACCCTAATCAATAATGACTCCGGTGGCGCATAGCATATTTCCTTTGGGGACAATAGTGTAAAAGTGAACCTAGTGGCTGAAGTTCACAAAGGCTGCTATTGCGGTGTTATGATGATAAAGGATTATAAAGGTTTTTGAATCATAAACATGCGAGACGTAGTTTCATTTTCAAACGGTAATTAACTATTGCTTACTTTTAAGAGCAGTAGCGCGCAGATGACAAACAGTCCCATGTCTTCAAGTCTCCAAAATCCTCCTTGACTTCGAGCGGTGCGTCTGAGAAACTCCGAAACTTTTTTTTTCAGTCTGCAGCCCCCGAAAACTGCATAAAATGTCATCAAAATCTCACTTACTTTCACCAAAAACAAACACACCAACTTCTCACCAGACGTGATAGTTAAGCAGACAGGAGAGTTTGGTCATGCTCCAGTACTCAGATGGTTGTTTGTTTGTTTTTTCAAAGATTGCAGGCTGTATAATCCGTAGATTCATGTAGGAACGGCACAGTCGACGCGTTTGCTGTTCGCAGCGCAGATTTCCCCGCTGAGGCTACGAACTTTAACACAAAGTTTCTTCTGTTTGCAGGGTGCACGGGCTGCCTCCTCCTCTCCTCGCAGCTTCGCAACAGATGAGGCAGGAAAAGCTCCCGCGAGCCCTCCTGCGCTTTTTTTCTACTCCTCCCATCTACTCAGCTTTCAAAAGTAGCCTCATGATTGGCTGCATCCCTACAACGTTGGGGGAACGTCAATCTATTGTCATTATTGACATTACAATGTTAAACACTTTATGTATGGATACATAAAGTGTTTAAGATTGGGCAAATAAAAATGAAATATACAATCCTGTGAATAATCAGGCCACTCACAACATATTATTGGTGAAAAGTTAACCACAAGCAGACTGCATTCACTAGGACTATACTCAAGACTATACTCACGTTTTGGGAACTTGTACTTTACTTGTGAAGTTACACTATACCAAGTACCAGATTTACAAATCTATGGATCAATAGTACTTCTACTTCTACTAATAATACTATGTATTAATATTCTATATATTATATAATAGTCACATGGGCCATTTTATGTTATGTACTATGGATTTTACTGGCAGTTAGATGCATTCTTTTTTAACATTGTGGTGTTGCTACTTTTATTTAAGTGTCTGAATACTAATAGCACACCACTGCAAAATAGTTACAATTCCAATATACTGTATTGGAACTTTATATACTGCAATACTGTATATTCCCACAAAACCTTCTGAAATGAATAGAGGGAAGAAAAATACATGTGGATCCTGTTTTATAAAACCTCATTACATCCGTGTCTGTGACACTGCACCATTTTACAACCCTATAGTTATACCTACATAGAGCTGTGATCAGTTGTTATCAAAAACAAAAGAGAGCATGTGAATCAAACAAGATGCTTCTGAGAATTAGCACGTTTGATCTCAGCAATTCGAAAGATTAGAAAACAAACACAGGGTAAATTACATACCTTGTAAATTCTAGTGAATGCATCACAGGGGGCCTGGGGACTTCAGAGGAAAACAAATGGAGATCTCTCAGTCACAATACTCCTTACACTTCAAAGACCTGTCAAAGAGATGAGAGGAGACAGAAAGGATATTCCTGCTCTGATAAAATTTAAAGGCATTTTCAGTCAGACAAAAGGCCTTCTTAATTTGAATTATGTGGGTTTATGCTAACCTATAAACAAGTTTGCAAGGCTTAAGTGTTAGCCCGGTTCTTTTGTTGGGTGCCCAAGAACGGACTGGAGAAACCTACAATTCAGAAACAGCATAATTTGTTATGGTCACAAATTGTTAGCCATCATTGATCCGGGTCACCACACCAAATTGTTAGCTGATCACAGGTAAAGTATAGCAGCGCTGGTCTCAAAGTGACAGAGATCTCAGTCAGAGTGAGCCCCGAAGTCCTGGTGTAGTTCACATTTAACTTCTTGGGCTGGGTGACGTACACTCGACCGAATGTAACGGGCCAGTTCCATGGGACATGGGGAGGACAACCGTCGTCCTCGTCTTGTTCTCGGAATGTGTTACCCAAAATGTGTGAGCGTTGTTTTGGCATGTAGCTAATGCAACAGACCTTACTGATAGAATAGAGAAGTTTCATCTGCCTCTTGGTATGCAAAACATTTCTTACCGGTCTACAAGGACATACATTGTGTGAAAAGTACAAAACTGAGAAGTACAGAATAAGGATTCATGATGTCTTCAAACAAAGCCGATTATAACAAAGTGTCATCCACACTGCAAAAACTGGTGATTGTTGTACATTACTGAGTCATGAAGTCATCAAGTCTTACTATTAAGTTAAAAAAAGGTCTGGCATTGTGGTTAGAGCCCTCTTTATTTTTATTTCTATTCTAGTGTTTATTTCATCATTTATTTGATGCTGGTTTCATTGCAGTGGAAAATCTCAATTTTACCAAGTAGTATTTGTCTGTCACTGTGTATTAAAATGTTTGCTTTCAACTTCTTTCCAATGCAAACCAACTTTTCTTTTAAGAATTAACCGGTTTTCTTTACTTCTTCATTGTATAAACATTCTGCCTCATTATTTCATTCTTCAACACACTCATACTGAGATCTAGAGCAGCTTTTAAAAAAAGCTTATTTTCTTTATTTAAAACCGATTGTAATTATCTTATATGTACTTTTTTGTTCTTATGAAAAAAGCTTTTAAGACTCCATAACAGACAAAAATCTGCTTACTATGTTGAAGATTTCTACAGTGTATTCAAGCAAATATCAAATAAATAAAACACAAGTTTATCAGAAATGAAAAAAGATCAGTTCCTGTCACTTTAGACTAAATTTGTCTACATCATCTTCTTTTAGAGGCTTAGACTATTAATCTGAGGGCCAAGTTTCTGTGTCAATGATAAGGCAGCTATGAAAACCAAAACAAAGGAAAACAAAAATACAGTCTTGCTGTCCACAGGCTGTGGAGACATGGTGCAGGGCAGTAGAGGCGTGGAGGGCGGAGGTTGTTGACTGAGGCTTGTTTTAGGGTTGTTGTGGTTCTTGGCAGGAACAACTTGAACAACACCAAAATGGTGGTGTCCGTCCCTCCAGCCTGCCCTCAGGTCTGGAGAGGGCAATACTGCCAATAGCCCAGAGTGAGGTGTCAACCCCTCCTACTATTGTCAGTGGGACCACATCAGAGCAACTGCACTCCACTTCCCTTATTCAGCATTCTGTGGTTTGTGTTTGACTGGGGGTCTTCAGTTCGGTTTTTATCACCCGCCTCACCCCACCCCAACCTGCTGAATTGTACCCCCAGAGGTGTTTATGGCAAGGATGACAGGATGTTCGGCCCACTTGGAGATCAAAGTCTCCTCTTCGAGTAAATGTGCTTGCTGCTTCACTGTGACCTTTTCAACTCTAATAGGGCTAACATCACAGACGCATGCAAAGGCTGGGATTACAGTAAAGGAGCTGGATGATCTCCATTGTGGCAGCAGATCAATTTCCTTCTCGCCATGGTTCACACACACAAAACAGAGTTCACTTTTCGGTAATAGGCGCTCATCCTCAGGCTGTGTGGGGTGGGGGGGTTCACAGAAAGAGATTCCTGAGTAAAAGTGCGTAATCACAACTATTGTCTATATTAGGGTAATTTCTTTTTTTGAAAAAGAGCAACACAAGTTCAGATAACAACTGATGAAGTGGAAAGAGAAAGCAGACAAACATACAGACAATCCCAAGTCCCCACGGAAAACATATGGGAAACAGACTATTTGAGTTTTAAAAAGTAAAGTGTATTTTCAAGATCTCCCAAGAACTTTATAAATGGTAAATAATAGTGGTTAAAGATAAAACTCTTCTTGAGGCCTCTTACAGGATAATTTTGAATCAAAATAAGGACATTTGAACAACAAATAATCTCATTATATACAGCATGATTTAAACTTACTATTTTGATAGAGGGCTGTGACTGTAAAGACCCACTTCTGACCACTTCTGAAGTGTTACTGCATAGTTAAGTGAAATACCACATTCATGGCATTAATGGCAAAACAGAGAAGTGTTATATATAAATTTTCAGCATGCACTGAACAGCTGTGTATGCAGATAACCCTTTATATTCATGAACTGTCTCAGTTGCACACATAACAGTATCTCCTCTTACACTTGTGTAATTTGATTAAAGTGTAATTTTTTTAAGGCCCGAAAAAGGAAATGAGATGAATTGAAGTTAACGATATTTCAAATATACTGTTGTTTCTTTACTCCTCTCTTACACTCTTGCTTATTCTAAGCATCACTTGCAAAGAATAGGTAATTTGTATGTGTACACAATGTTACAAGTATTGCATTCTCCCAAATAGTTTCCTTTGTCACTCTCCTGTCATGACACTGCATATCACCTGCCTTTGTTCCAACCACAGTAAAAGAAGAGGGTGGCAGGAAGTGAATTCCTCTGAAGCTCGCTCACATGCTTCACAGTCATTGTGTGCCCGCAGATGTTTTCCATGCCTCAGAAAACAGTTCACTACCAGTACAGACATGTGTGTGTGTCCAGCCAACAGTTTACTGAGTTCATTAACAAAACATCTCATCCACACGGGAGTCATAGTAGAGTAGCAATGTGTTCAAATCAGATCAACATGGATCTGACATATAATGATCTGTATGAAATTCAATAGATGGTTGAGAATTTATACGCAGCTCAAGACACAAGCTCAAAAGGACAATTTTAAGGTGAAATAAAACACAGATATAGTCCTGTAAAGAAAAGAATAACAAAGCTACTATAGAGGCATTTTTCTCCACTGTGTGTTTGAGGCAACAGAAGGCTCCTCTCGAGCTTCATTGCATCCAAGTTCAACAATCATGATTTAGTAAAAGGAGAGTATATTTCACATACTTGACATTAAAGCTGTCATTGCTTTAATTGTAACAGTTTTACATTGCTTACAGCCTAAAGAATGCAGAGTTACACACTGTGGGACTGTGGTGCACTCCCACTACAAGGATCCAACAAATCTGGATTTCAACTGCTGAAAATGATCACACAGCATAGCACTTGTCCATCTGTGTCTTTCTTTGCAAGAGCAAACCCTCTTGTGGTACTCACCAGTATTGCAATATGGAAATCTCGAGCAATGTCTGCTGTAGTTTTTCAAGCATCCAGGAGTTTAAAGAAGGTGCCATTGCCAAATAACGACTTTGGGACATTCAACAGCACAAACATCATAGCCGTGCCTCTGGCAATGAAGGATCCAGGAACAAGGGGGCCTCGGGAGTTCACAGCATTACTCCTCTCTATGTCTGAGGCTGAATGTGAATCAGAGTGAGTCATTCCCCTGAAATATGACTCAGCGTATAAAGAGTCTGACAAGTGTTCAAAACTGCAAATTTCAAGCTCTCTGCCATCCACAAAACAAGGTCACTCTTTGGAATGATGCTGATTAAAAACAGTACGCAAACAAAAATATGCAATAAAATATCAAATCATTGAAGGATAAAAAAAAGTGCTCAGTGTAAAGTTGCTCTTCCAAAGAGGTCAGTGGCTGAGAAGGATAGTTTCCGAGTTCGTAAAAGAGGGAAGGCCTTGTTGGGTTTGCTGATTATCTTGGCAGTGGTGGTATCTGCAAATAGCCCTCAGAGTTCCTCCACCATTTCTCCATTCATTTCCCAGCATTCTCTGTGGGATTGTATTCAGTTTCCCCTGATGACACCTGAGAGATGCGGCGTGTGGAGCCCCACAGGCGACGGGGGAATTGTCCTGAGCGAACCTGAGACAAGGTGGGTGGAAACATGTTAATCTTCTTCAGGGCTAAAACAGAGATGTTAGGCCAATGGTGCTCAATTATCATCTGAAAATCTGGTTTTCAACTGGTACTTAGCATACAATTACCACCCTCCTCACACATTCGCACATACAAACACATAACACCACCACTCCTGCATCTCACAAATCACTTTATGTTCTCGTTCTCACCTCCTCTGGCTTTCCTGCCCCCACGACTATTAACTTCCCATCCTCTAGTCCCACTAGGATGTGGCTGCACTCCTTTGTGACAGACACACTCCTGACAGAAACCTTCAGGGCCAGGGGTGTTACCAGAGCATCCAGACTGACAAATAAAGAGTGAGTTCACACAAGATTCAGGTTTGAAATTTTCTATAAAGGCTACAGACTGGCAGACTGGCATTACAATGAACTTCAAACTATGTCCTCAGTTTCCTTACCTGTATAAATCTAATATGTGGAGGCTGCCCTGCATGGTGCCCAGGATGACATGTTCAGACACCAAGTGGAGAGCAGTCACCTGCTCCTCCATGGTGAAAGAGGACAGCAGACAGCCGTTGACTGAGTAAACATAAATAGAGTACTTGCCCTGTAAGAATAAGAAGAATTTAGATCTTGGCATTAGCGGATTGAGGAACTTGTTTGAGTAAACCCATGTTTGCATATGAATTGTTCTAGTATATATGTATTTTAATGCACCTTCCTGTTAGGACGTTCCTCCAGTGAGGTCTGTACCACAATGTGGCCTTCCATGCCCACCTGCAGCTCAGATATTTGGACTGGTATGCAACTGTTCCCGGGAGGTCGCAGCGTTCGCAGGAACTGGCCTCGTCGGACAGTGTGCACAATCACTGTGCCATCCTGACACACAGTAAACAGAGACTGAGGGCCATATTTGATCCAAATCAAAAGTGGACATTGTACTTTTTTGATCAATTTTTAAGTTTCACACTTAAAGCCACAATCAAATAACAAAATGAAAGCTCCTTTAACAACAGCTAAGAATGACAGACTCACATGTTCCCTGTATCTTCTCACTCTGATTAAAAATGACAGTCAGGCAAGACTGTGGTTTACCCTTTTTGCTACTGTATGCTCCCCAAGTATGAATGACTGCAGGCTATAAGCACCTGTCCACCCCATGAAGCTTGTTTTTCAGTGTTTTGTGGAGCTGGTACATATTACAGTCTCCCTTTTAATGAGCCAAGTAACATTTTGCTTTGAGAACATCCAAGTAGGATTTTTAAGAATCTTATGGTTATTTAGGTTGGACGGCATTTTCATACAGATCTGAAGCAGCATACATGCCAGAGATCAAAAAAAGACTTAAGACTTTATTATCTTTGCTTTACTGGCTTATTACCTTCATACTTTTGATTGTTATAGTGGCAAATATGGCGTTTATGGAAAGGCTGACATGATGTTCAGCACACCGTTTTATGTCCGGCAAGGCGTTTATCGAGTGACACCTCTGACCTTTGACCCTGAGACAGCCATGTCCAGTTCTGTGCTGATGGCCACACAGGTGACCTCCTGGTCATGTCCACAGAGAACCTGGATTGGCCGAGGCGACAGGCCGCTGGAGAAACCACCCTGAGAGAAAAACAAATGAGAATCTATATGTGCAGCCATAACACTTGGGATGCACCGATACCAAAACCAGTATCTCACCATCAACAACAATTACGTGATTTTGTGTATTTAGTTTGTTGAAGTCAGAAAGTGAGCAACATCTGATGACAATAAAACACATTTAAGTAAAATTAGATCTGTAATGGTATTATTCATTTTTGTCAAGTACTCAAATGTAAGTACTTTTACTGGTACTCTGTATGAAATAAATTGGTATCAGTGCATCCCGAATAACACTAATGGTGGCTTTTAACTATACATGTGTACAAGCATGTGAGTGACTTAGATGTAGACAGTGATAAATGGGTGACCTTTACCTGCTGTAGGACCTGCCACACTATACAGGATGTGTCCCTCGAACCAGAGATGAGGTAGATGCCACAGAGATCCAGAGCCAAGCAAGTAACAACATCTTTGTGGAACACACACAAATACAAATAAATTTCCAACATGAAAAGCTTTTATATCAAAAGCTAAGCATATGAAAATAAGAGCTCACCAATGTGCCGACAGATCCTGCCCACCAGCTTGCCCTTGCCCAGTTGGGTAATGCGGAGACTGCAGTCCCAGTGTCCTCCGCTGAACAGCAGACGCCCGTCGTTGGACACCACCAGCACCTGAGCACTGATCTCCACACCGGGGGAGAAAGGTCCACTCAAGAAACGCTGTGTTCTGCCATCGACAAAGCAAACATTGAAAAAGATCAGAGCGACTCAGAGGGAAGAAGCAGAAGTGACCTCTGGCCAAAATTTGGAAGAGATTTATACTCAGTGCATTAAGCTTTCACGAAATCTGCAAATTACAACCTGCGTGAAAAGCCCAGTGTTCATAATGCTTCTTCTTCTGATTTATTCTCAGTTTATGTCATCCAAAAAAATAAGATCGGCTAAAGCTAATTTTATTGATTGCTTCCAACCAGCTGTCAGGAAGGTTTAATGCATCTTTTGAAATGCTATTAAAAAAAGGATTTTACTGACTGGGCTGGAAATTTCTAAATTAAAAATATCAGAAAAAATCTTTCAAAAAATACCGAAGAACATTTTTTACATTTTTCGGAGTTTGACAGTAGACAGTAAAGTAAAAGTCACACTCTTTTCTTTCTTTTTATTATGTTTTATTTTAATGTTAAATAATGTGCATTCACTCACTTTGGATTAGTCATTGTGGGGTCCTTGGTGAAGGTGAAGTAGTTGACAATGTTTTTGTCATATGGCAGCCAGCTGTGTGTTCCTATCAGCCCATTTGAACTTACAGTCACCTGGAGAGAAATAATGGCAGAACATGAAAATGAGAAAACTATTTCAAATGAATGTCCTATTACCGGCATGACTGTGCTTAGTTTGAAATCTGGCCCATCTGAAAGAGTCCATACCAATATGTCTGAGCCCTGAATGATGAAGGAGCGATTCTGGTTCTTTGGTACCACTGCCTGGACTAGAGCGATGCTGTCACTCACCACCTGAGTTACACCCAAACATACATTTAGCACAACATGAGGTCATTTTTTTTGTAGAAGAGTAATGGGATCCTGAAAGGACTTAAAAGCAATTTATGCTGTACCTCCACAAATGGCCGGAGTTTTTTCAGCTCCTCAAAGATATTTGGTGGCATAGTCTCCAGGCGGGCCTGGCGCCTGGTCGCGTTCTCAGCTGACATACGAGGAGGATGAGGCTCCTAGGTGGAGATGGGGACATGATATCAAACTGCTGATGCTCTTGAAACTGAAATCACAGAATTTTCCCAGTGACTTGGGTCAGGGGTGGAGAGTACCTTGAGGAGTTGACAGGGTGTCTGTCCAAAGTTGCTGATGATGCCTTCCAGGGCCTTACGCTCATTCTCGTTGGCAATTGCATCCAGATCTACTGCACCTGCAGAGAGTAATAACACCAAGCAAGGATAAGTTTCTATGGGAAAAGGAACTGAAGAAGCGTTTCCAGGTTTTTTTCTTTAAGAAAAAGGATTTCAGTCTTGTCCTACCCTCATAAGTGCAGTAGTAGAAGACATTGAGTGCCTCCACTGCCTCTTCACCTCTCTGCTTGTATCCAAAGATCAAGTCAATCCACTCATGGAGGTGACTGGACACATGCTCACATTCCTGAAGTCAAACATACAAGATGCTGTTATCTTAAAAGGTTGCATGATTGGCAACCAATCAAAGTTTTAAGACTGTGGCTGTTTGTGTAGACTAACCAGGGCTTTCCTGTGTTTCCTGATGAAGTCCTCTCTTGACGTTGCCCAGCGAGGAAGCATAACATCTGTCACTGGTTCCTGAGATATCTGCAACTGTCCAAGGTCAAATCCTACAACAAACATGAAGGAAACATGGAACATTAGGTTCCTTGTTTTAAAGTTAACCAGCTATACATCTAGAGATGAACCAATCAGATTAATTTGCTTTCAAAACTGTCAGTTTAACCACAGGCAGATTGCACCTTACCGTTCATGTTCTCCAGGAATTCTGGGTAGTAGAAGAACTCTGGGATGAGTTCTTTGACGTCGGCTGGACTCTCCATGCGAGCCTGCCAGGCGGCTGCCACTGAGTGGAATTGTCGGTCTGCACAGTCAAACCTAAACAATCACAAGACACACACCAGCATGACGACAGAGAAAAGCAGGAAATACTATGAAGTATCATATGCCAGTCAGAGTCCCCACCTGCCGCTCTGCAGCTGGATATGCAGGCTGGTGAACGGCTCCATGCGGATCATGTAGTGCATGACTCCTGCTGCGTTTGAGTAGTGTGTGCCATAGTGGAATTTGTCAATGGTGCCTGTTGGGTCTTCAAAGCTCTCATACCTGATAATAAAAAGGAGAAAATGCTGAAAACACATTCTTGACTTTGAAGAAAGCTTAGGTTCACTGATACATACAGCCACTTACTTCTCTCTGACATTCTGTGCATGGCGTGCGTTGACCACACCTATGGGTTTAGACAAGTCTCTGAAGACCAACGGGTCCTCCAAATCCAGAATAGGAGATGTGTAGTCACACAAGACCCAGGGGAACTGAAGATGACAAAACACGACTGCAACATGACACATCCTCACACTGTAAGTGCCTAATCTTTTTGCAGTAAGGGGATCACAAATATAAGCTGTAAAACACTGTCAGGGGAGATGGTGTGCATTTACCACAGGATATTGCGATAGGTCATTGTGGGTGCGTCCAGCAATGGTGTTCAGTTGCATCAAATACTCAAAATTGGAGATTTCTCTGTATACCCATTTCTGTTCAACATAGCATCAGATTGGTCAAAAACAATAAGCACAATTCAGATCTAATATCTTAGTTTATGTAGAGAAAAATGCATTAAATACACACCTGTGTAAGCCCAGATGCCTTCAGTAGTTCTTGGGGGGAGCGGGAGCCAAAGTAAAACAGGTTGGGAGGCCGCAGCCCTAGGATCCTTGAATATACTTTGTTTCGTACCTGAAAGGGCAAATATGATTGTTTTTTCTCACATCCCCACATAATTTAAAAGGCTTATTATTTAATTCTAATTAAAGAGCAAAAAGAGTTGGTGTCATTCTGAGCACCACCTTCTTCCTGAAGTTGATGAAGTAGTGAGCCTGATCTATGAAGAACAGCTCCAGTGCAGATCGTCGCAGGTTGTAGCGCCTCAAATGGACTTCTCTGAGCTGAGACAGAGGCCTCTTGAAATCAAACCCGATTCCTGAAGCCAGAGATGACACTCATTTTTCACAGAACCCTTTGAAGAATCGTAGAAAAAAAAGATGTTTGTGACTGACTTTCTTACCCTCCTCTGTCTCTTCTTTCTCACTGCTGCCATCGTAGAAGTACAGATGGTGCGTGGTGACTTCCAGACGACCAGGAACAACTGCCACAATTGTGATGAGCTCACAGTCTTCAGACAGGACCAGTTTTTCTTTCTGGCTTTCATCTTCTCCCTCCACCCTGAAAGCATTAGAAAGCGGTGAAGCCTTTATATTTTCTGCCCTCTTTTTGCAAATATCCGGATTTTTACACTCAGGTGTACATTTAAAATATTTTTATACCTGTTCAGTGAAATGCAGTATTGAGAAGAGACTGGCACAAATGATCTACTATCTAGAGACTCACTTATTATCCAAAAAGACGAGGTCCTCTTCTTCCAACTGATCATCCTCCATATCACTGACTTTTGCTTCCTTTGCAACAGCCAACGGGAGAGGTTCAGAGCTACGAGGGCTCTCAGCTCCTAAAAAACAAGCAAAATCACAAAACGCACAACACATCTTCACAGCACCACTTTGTTCAACAAAAAGGAAAAGTTCATATGTTTGTACTTGTGACATACCCATGTTGTCCCTCAGGGCACTAGCCTCACTGTGGGGATCATAGTTGTAGTTGGGCACAAGTTTAAGACGCATCTTCGAATAGGTCTCTGCACTGGACAATTTCCATTTCACCTCTGGTTGAACTCTGCTTGAAATTGGGTAAAGGACATATTACAAATGAGCATATTCTGGGCTGGAAGGTGAAGGACTGCGTTGTCTGTCTGCTGTAAACGTTTTATAACTATTTCGTACAACTTAATAGATCTTTGAGACCACTGGCAGTACACTGGTCCCACTGAGATAAATTTGCATGTGAATCCTTGCCAAAGCATATTTTTAAAATAACTGATCGAGAGTCAGACGTTGTCACACCTGTTGGCCCATGCTCCTCTCTCGCTGGTCAAAAGCCTGCGGAGAGCTCTCCAGTGCTGCCACACCACCCCCTGCTGGCTGGTGCTCTGCTTCTGCCCACTGAAGTACCTGATGTTCTCACTTCTGACTCGCTTCAAGTAGGGGTCCACAATTATTTCCTGTTTTTGTAAAAAAAACAAAAAACAGCCACAAATGTCAAATCAGTTATCTGAAACGTTAAAACTTCGTTTTAGCTTGCACAAGAGCCTGAACATGCTCATAACCTGAAACTTTGATTTGCTGTCAGATCTGTCTTTGTCCCATCTGAAGGCCGTGCTCATCAGGTCATCGAAGCAGGAGTTCCAAAAATTGGACATAATGTCGTGGCTCCTACCAAATGTGTCCAGCTCATACTGCTCCATGGTGGGCTGAACCTAGAGGAGGATTTTTTTTTGAGAAGAGAAGCAATCATACCTGGCAATGAAGCTTAGAAAATTGTACAACGCACATCAATAAAAAAAAATACTGCGAGTAAAAAAATCCAAGAAATAAATTATTATTAACTCCTGTCACTGTAAATAACGTTAGATGCATTAAAAAGCGAGAGACGAATGGCATCGCATGTCTTTATCTCATTAAAGAGATATTTTTACTGTGCACTGTTTAAACCCCTCTGTTGTTCCTTCTTCCTTCTTACTGTCTCCCACTGCACACTTTTGGTCCTTGGAACCTTGGAGAGATTGGTCCAAGGTTCAAAAATGTTGAGGCAGCCAAAGTTATGCCACGCTGTCTAATGAATTGTGGGATCCGTATACAAAAGTAATCTAAACAAAACAGATTTATGAACATGCACTGTCACACAGAGTGATGATATATCTGCGCTCAGCTCATGTTGAGTGTGTCTGTTTGGCATCAGCTTATAAAATAAACTGATCTCTGCCTAAAATACATTGAAGGTCAGCAAGAAAACATTTGGGAGTCTAGGGCTGTTTTTCTTAACTCTTTCTAAACCTATGACAGCATTTTTTAAACTTTACACTATATTTCTCAGCCACCCACTGGGAGGTAACTGATCAGCAAAGGAAGCCATATTGCATATTCAAATCCTGAATGTAAACTCATGTGACAAAGAACAGAAGCAGCAGTATCCGAGCATGGATGGTTGCTTATACCCACTAAGTCATAATAAAACCAGGAGAGGAGGCTCTCCCTAAACAAGATAAATGAAATCTAAATTTAAATGCAGAATGTCACCCAACACACTGACCTTCTGCTGGTAAAAACCCTGCCACTCCTGTGTGCGACAGTAAATCTTCAGGTCCTGGGCGAAGGTGGTGCTGCCGTTGGTGATTGGCAGGTTGGGCAGCAGGTTCTGGAGGGTGATGGGGTCAGCATGCTGGTCGAGCAGAGTTCGCACGATGGGCACCAGCTGGGAGAAAGTCTCTGAGTGTCCACAATTGGTGCCATCCATTACGGCTCCTGGCCACAGGGGGGCACCCAGCTTCCCCAGCAGGAAACACACCTCCTCCCAGCTCAGACACAATACGGTCTGGAGCAGACTGTGGAGCTTCACATAGGCCATCACACACACCTGAAGAAGGGCAAAATGCAAATACTTCACCGACTTTATATCTGAGAGCCTATCCATGACTTTCCTAAAAAAAATCGAATACATAAACAGAGTATACAGTGTAAAAAATCTTTACAAGTAAAAACTCCTGTTTGTAAAATCATACTAAAATAAAAGGACAGACATACTTTATAATCAGCAATATGTGCTTAAGGTATCATTAGTAAAAGTACTCAATACTCACTATAGGTGGTTAATTGTACAACAACTCTTTTTTTAGATAATTTGATGTTTTGTATGACAAACCTCAGTCTGCAAAGTAACTCCAGGTGTCAGGAAATTGTAGCAGGGAAAAAAGTACAAACTCACTCTGAAGTGTGTCAGTGCTGAAGTATCATACAGCCTACATCAAGCTATCAATCTATGTCAGATTTTTTTTTTAATTTTAATTTCATTTTGTATTGTACAACTTCAGTGGCTCTGGGTTTATTTAATTCCCAAGACCCCCACAGCTGAGAGTCAGGGTGCAACAACCAGCAACATTTGATGGAAAGTTCATTTATGACTGCTCCCTCAATCCCACTATCCAACAGTGAGAAGAGGAGAAGAGCAGCAGCAGGAGCGGCACTCTGAGAGGAGCTGCCCTTTCATACAGAACACTCCCAAAGAGGAATGATTGCAATGCCTTTGAACAGAAACCCATAGAAGGCCTGGTATTTCTTGGTATGGCTATATCTGAGTGCACTTATCATGTCAAAAAATCTGTAACCCCCCCTTTAAATTTATTTTCTGTAAAGTTCAATCTTGGGTTCTGAAAGATATTTGCAACATATTATTTTTTCTGTACATTTATTGTCGGTGTCCTGAATGGGACGAGTTGCGGGTGCAGCTGCTCACCTGTGAGTGCTGCTGTTTGATATATCCTGTGATGATACGCAGTCCAATCTGGGCCATTTCCTTCAGTTCGGCATTCCCGGGGCTGCCAGGGGTGCTATGCCAGGCCTGTAACCTGTCCAGCAGGTTCACCACCCCCTCAAATATCTGCAATGCAAAAACAGCTTTCAACAAAGGACTTAAAAGGGCTAGACCTGTTTCCACACCTTGCAGCATCTGAGACAACCTAAAGCCTAAAATAAGATGCAGCTTAATTTACATTTGAAAAGTGATTGAGATGCCACCTACACCCAAACAAGACTCTCCACCCTGCATTAACTCAAGTCACACCACATCCAGCTGCCCCTGCTTTCTATTTACTAAGGATCTAATTACTTAAGTCACGGATCCCTTTAACATAACGATAACTGTATAATAAATACTTTTACTGTATTTTATTAAATTAGAGCAGCACATCCTGACAGTGTAATCTGACTTTTAAAGTTTGTGTTTCTCAACAACTTTATTTCATAGACAAAATATGTAATTGTTCTTCAAGGCTTTATGAGTAACAGTTTATAATTATTGAGCCCACAACAGAGACAAACAGAATCATTGAATGGACTGACTATTCTGCTCATATAATTTCACATGTGCTACCAGCTCCTTCACTGCTAAAAATCTGCTGTGCTGCCTTTTGGCAAAAAAGAGATTTGAGAGAGACAAAGAGAAACTAAAGTGGCCTTTTGGCCTGAGGACCAAGCATTTGAAATTTATCAGGGTGTTAACTTCCACTGGTGATAAGTATTTATATACAGCATAAGTACAGCTGTACAGTGACCATCTGTTTCATAGGGTTTCATGTTCTGGACTATTTTTTGGATGGGAGTAGTCACTGTCTCTGTGCTCACATAAGCTAGCTAACTGTCTGTTAGTGGTATCAATTTTCTCATCTAACTCTTAACAAGAAAATTAGTGCATTTCCAAAAAATGTTCCATACACCATCATGAGTTTGAATAATTATATGTGCATTTTTATTTAAATATCCCTTTTAACTTGAAAGTACATTTCTGCTTTGTGAAGCAAAAAGGAATTCAAGTAGTCTCATTCTATATTTTTAAAATATGATATATTACATGAGCTTCATCTTGGTAATTTGTTATTACCTCATCCACAACCTTGTTGGGGACAGAATGATGAAGTCCTGGACTTATTTCCATAAAAAGTGTTTTTGTGAAGATGGAGATGGTGTTGGGAGGAGTATGCGGTATACCTTTTCACTCCACAGTGTGTGGTTGTCTGTGCCCTCAGCAAACAGGAAGTCCTGCAGCAGCCTGAGCAGCCGAACCAGACTGGGACAGAAAGGAAGAGACACTCCCTGGGCGTCCCTCAGGTCTGACAGAGATGACTCCAGCATCATCTCCAACAAACTGGCACACAAAAAAGAACTTAAGTAAACAGTACAATAATATTCCTGGGTGTGGTTTAGTTAGTTTTTCCATTGCAACACAAGCTCAATGGAAGTATGTTCTCTGAGAACAAAGACATTTGAAATCAATGTAACCAACCTGCGTTTGATATCATCGGGAGGGCGGACCAGTTGGCAGGACGAGCCCAGTTTGGTGAGGACAGAAAAGACCTGTCCTCTTTCCCTCCACACCACATCCTCTGGCCCCTCAGCCCCACTGCCGCTCCACAACACGGAAAAGACAATGTTGGTGAGGAGGTTGCACATCTCCTCCTCAGGTGTCTGCTGTAACATAAACACCACTCAGTCCCAAACTCACACAGAAAAGAACTAACGCAAGACACAAAAAAATAATACGCTCACGATTCAGTGAAATCTGAGCAAATAAAGCAGCCATACCTGTGGGTTGGACGTATTGGAGATCGTATCTGCAGTAGGAGGGTCTGTCCCGTAGCTCGTATCGTCCAGCACATTGGACAGACTGGAGCTCTTCCTGGGTCTGAGTGGTGGAAATGGTTTGCAGTGCTCTAGAGGAGACGGTGTGTTTGTCAGACTACCTGCAGGAGTGTGTGTGCCCATCTCTCCCATGCCTCCTAGCTCTAAATCTAAGGGTGATGTACCAAAGGGAGAGAGGGGCTGGTACTCTCTCCCCTCCTCGTTGGTGCAAGATGAGGCGATATCAACTGTGTTGGAGGTGGTGGATGAGTGGCTGCCCTGGTCTACCAAATCAAATGGCTTAAAATGAAGGGAGCTGGGGAAGTTTTTCAGTGGGCCTCCACCTCCGCTGGGAGGCGATTGGGATAAATCGGAGAACCCCTCAGAGATGTCCTGCTGGCCGCCTTCATCCTCCTCCTCCTCGTCCTCGATGTCCTGCGAGGTGCGGTAGCTCAGGAAGATGTCAGTGCGGGTGTCCTCTATGACCACAGTCTGTTCCCTGCGCAGCTGTGGCCGAGGGTTTGGCTCTAAGGAGCTGTGGGTGCTGGAATCCTTGATGCTGGCAGTGCGGGACTCGTAGGACTCTTTCACATAGAGTTTGGTGAGAACATCCTGCCAGCCGGGCTGCTTAGCGAGCTGCTTCACATAATCCTCATTGGAGTAGATTAGATGAAAGAGCTGGGATAATAACAGAAAAGAACAAAGAGAGCTTGTTTTTATTACTGAGATGATAAATATGCTTGGGATGAAACTGCCTGTGGTGACTTTAGCAGAGCAGGAATCATGTGAGCAGACTGACCTTGCGACAGACGTCCAAGCGAACAGTAAGCTCAGCTCGATGGGACAGACAGACTACAGCCAAGAGGTCCCTGAAGTTAGGACTGGCATCTGTAGGTGCAGTGACAAATATCATTTTCAGATATAAATAATGGGATCTTTCATAATCCCACTTATTAATTTCTTTCAGTTTATTAATGAGAACAAATCTGGTTTGACAGGTGATATCAGGCATTTACACTATACACAGAATTCAGCCTAGGCAGAGGTCTGGTCTCTCAGAGTGCTTTATGGTTTCATTTTTTATTTATTTTTGGAAATTTTATTAGTTGTATGCATGCCTGTAGACAAAGTTGATACTTTAGCATGTTGAGCTGACTCGAGGACGCTAGGTTATGCTGATTCAGCATTATGTGGAACCTTTACCTTGTGCCTAGTTTTCTGTAACATTTATAAAGGCCTTTTTTATCCTCAAATTTAGAGCTCACTACACCAAATGAAGTGTGGTTGCTTCATCATTACCTGTAGCAAGGACCTGCTCATACAGACAGCGCACAGTGATCATGGTGACAGGAATTTCTTCAAGGAAACAAATCAGGCCAGGGTAGCCAAAATCCTTAAGCTTGATGCGCTGCTTGTTGCGCTCAGACACTCGCTCACTCTTAAGGATTTTGTATAAAACCTGTAACATCACAAGAAAAATCGAGGACTTTTTTTTCTGTCATGTGACACTGTGCACGGGAGTTTGCCAGTGGAGGAACTTCAGCCAGTTTTTTCTCACCCTGAACACCCTCTCTCGGGCCTCATCTCCAAAGCTTGGATTGAGCAGCAGACAATAAAGCTGCTCCACGCCCCACTCCAGCAGCGCGGCCTGCACCTGCTCGCGAGGGGGGCTGCTCCTTAAGAGCTCATACAGCACATCCAGAGCCCTCACCACCTGATTAGGAGAGGAGTGAATCATCAGAACAGAGGTGAAGAGGTGATGGAAGAGGAGGTTGATAAAGCTCATATGTTTTAGGGAGGGTAAAGTTTTAAGTGGTCACAAGTACAGATGTGGCAAAAAATGAAAGAAAAAACCTGTGTGGATGATCGGGGGAGTGTGATTGGGGAATGGCAGTGAATAAAGTGAAATGATTACAAAATTCAACTCCCTAAAGAAACAGAGACAAAAAAGCATGTACAACCTGCTGCTCCTCTCCTACAGTCAGAATGTAAGCAAGGACACTGTGAAGCTCCTCCATTGTAGGAGACTTAAGAAAGTCTTTCAGCAAGGAGAACAGAGATGTCTGAATTGTCTGCTTCTCATCAGACAGAGAGCTGCCATCTTTTTCCACACTATGACCAAAAGATATAGTTGAGAAATAGTGAGTCATGTCTAAGAAAATCCCAAACATTTATACACACCCAATTTCCGTTCATTTTGTTTGGAACTCTCTAAATATACTGCATATTATGGTGGATGTCTTCGCCTTAAAGGTTTACCTGTAGAACGTCCTGATAGTGTCCAGAATGTACTGGACCCCATACTTCCTCTTCATGCGCTGCTTGCCTTTGTTTATCACAGACGACAGGTATTGCACGTGTGCTTCAGAAGAAAAAGAATACTTTTGTAATTTTCCTTTTTCCAGTATGCAAACTTGTGCCAAAGAAGTGCATTAATTTATTAAAACAGGGCAGTGGAGTGAGGCTTCAGGCACAGATGTCGTTTTAATGCCTGACGTGGCTTGAACTGAAAACAATAATGTATTCTGTCTCTCTACGGTGATTTTTAGCTTCCTCATACTCCTCCTCAGTATGGGTGCTTATATACACATAAAAAGGGACATCACTGGCTTCGGCAGACATGAAAAGGTTCACAGATGGGCTGCGTGCACCTTACCCAGACAAACAGCGAAATGGCTTTTGGTCCAGATGCGGAAGTCAAAGAGCAGGTGCTGGTAGAGTTGCTGTAGAAGTGGGCTGTTACCCTCACTGAAAACCTGCTCCAGCAGTAGCTGACATGCCATTAAAACATTCATGTCCATCATACTGCCTGGAACCTGGAGGAGAAAAAACAGGGGAAGTGGGTGTTTAAGCATTTCTGTGTTCAAGTATATTTTCATCATTTTGGATTTATGTGTGCACAAAGAGGCTTATGCAGAGTTGGACTCATATACACTTCATATAGACTCACTTCAAGTATTTGTGTATTGCACAGCTGCAATGATTACAGCTATTACTTGATTAATCAATCAAACCATCTATTTCGATAACCAAGTAATGGTTTCATTCATTTCTTTGACTGTTGTATGGAAAAAAAAAATCAAGACACATGATGTCATTAGCTTGGACTGTGGGAAACTTGGGGAGATGTCTAAAAGAATGAAAGACTAATTGATTTGTAATGGGAAAATGTAGCTGAGAAGTCATTGATAAAAAATAACTATAAGTTGTAGCCCTAGGGTACAGTATGTACTGTATGTGCAGCTTCGCCTCTGCCAAAGTAATCACATGGCAACGCCATATGATTATGGTTTCCTTACAGGATGCTCCACCTTAACGTCATATATTTCAACATATCCTGTCAGACAACCAGTTTAGCTGTGCTGCGCCACTGCAACGCCTGATTGGCTGAAACCGTCAAAAGATTCTTCTGTTAAAATCTGTTAAAACCTGTTTAAGTATTTAAGCTACTGAAATCAATTGTACTGTTGGTTAATCATGAATCTGAACTAGTCATTTCTACTACAGAAAGTAGTAGTTGACATGTTTTAATCTGCACAGAATATTCCCAGATTTCAACACAATATTTTGAAGCAGAGACCCTTTGTTCTCATTTAGAGAAACTATGCAATTGGACAAGTCTGCATAGATTCCCCCACACAAGCATGTGATACTGCTGCTCTGAAGGGACCACTGCTGTCTCAACAACTCCATAGCCATTCATTACACAGCAATTACACTGCAGCAACACAATGGTAAAAGGTCAACTTTTCCCTTTCTTGCAAACTAGTTTCCACTTTGCTGCAGCAGATGCCGTAAAAGGCACTTACTTTGCTGAGTATGGCCCCTATGATGCTTGGTCCATTGCAATGCAACAGGCTCTCCTGGTTGACAGGGTGATGACGAATCAGGTTTTTCACCATCAGCAGGAAAGCAGCAATGCTGTTTCTCTCCAGTCTGCCTTCTGAGAGAGAGAAAAAAAAATAGATTTCCCAAAGTTGTATTTATGCTCTACAAAGCACTTTATTGACATTATCATAATTTAGAATGAGACAGATGTTGCAAAGGGTATTTGTATTTGTATTTGTCAGACTGTTATTTACCTAGATTGTAAGCTCCTGAACGGCAAGTCAGTACACTCATGGTGACTTTTAACTTATTCACACAGACGTCAGAAACTTTACTATGTTTGTCTGTTGTATATTATATAATGTGCATGTTGTTTGACTGACACTGACTCACGGTCTGAACTGCACTACAAAATCATAACTAGCAGAAACCGAGAGCAAGCGATAAAGGTTAATTTTGCAAAATTACACACACACACACACAATGTTCTCTGACCTACATATTATATCTACATATGTGGGTAATTTTGTTTGGGTATATGAATGTAATTTCATTATCACAGTATATTTCCAGAAACATATAAATATATACCCATACCCTGTAATTTAGGTGAGCCCACCTCTTTCCTGAAGACACTATCACTGCATTTATCATTCAGTGCAGGGACAAAATTTAACTGTGAATAACTAAATTAAATATGAACTGACCTGCAGACTTGTTAAGTGGAAGGAGAATGGCAGCAGGGCCTCTGGAGGAGGTGAGCTCTGGTCCAATCAGGTCGGAAATTTCCTGACTGCTGTTGTAAGCCTGCTCTGCCTCACACACCTGCTCCAGCAGGGGCAGTACAACCCCTATACCTCCCACCACATTTACAACATCCTGGGGGGAAGAAAAAACATTCCCACATGCAGTGTTTTTCTGAGCTGCCAAATTAGTTCTATTTTGATCAAAAATGAAATTAACAAAGGAGACTTGCCCAAGAAGGAAGTAGTGCAACAGCAAACAAGAGAAAACCAAGGAATAATTATAAGGAGTTAAAACAATTCAAATCCAGTAATTTGTTACCTGTAACTGAGTTAACTGTATGCATTATATGTCAAATCTAAAATCATAATTATGAAAGTTCTTGTTATGAATGTTTCATCTCTAACCTTGATGTCCCAATTCACTACCCTGTGTCCTGTCAACCTGCCATCGTACTGGTGATTAGGAGACAGGTCCAGACATATTTGGCTCTTGAAGGCCTGAAGAAAACACATACATACACATGTAAAAGGAATTATTTTTACTAGTATTGTTTATGAATTTATACACTAACTGCAGTGTCACAGTGGGCCACCTGTGGAGTGTAGTAGAGCAGAAGCTTGCTGTTGAGGTCAGATAACTCTCCATCTGCTTTGAATAAGGAGACATGATTGGGGCCTGCAATGGAGAACAGAGAGTGATGGAGGTCATAAAATATGCAGTTACTTGGTGCACATGTAAGAAAATACACGTCAACAAAACCATAAAATTCTTTCCATTGTTTGGGCACTGTGATTTGCCTTACTACTAGTTTCCTGTACGATTGAATTACTGGCAAATTTAGCTACATAGTTAAATAATTAAATGCTCAAAGTATATAATGTGCAAAGCAATTTATGCATTGCAGCAGAGAATCACCCACCTGCAGCATAGAGCGCTCTGGTCTGGCTCTGTTGCAGAACCTCGTGGCAGATGAAGGCAGTGCCCAGGAGACCATCTAGAGATGTGGGTGTCCCCCACTCTGTGTCCTGCAGGCCAGCTGGAATGGTGTGCACAGTGGAATCGCCTACAGAGCCCCAGTGGCCCCCTGCAAAGGAGGCCGGGAAAGACTGGGAACGGATAAGGGAGGGGGCATGGGCAGGGAAGGCGAACTCAGGTGATGGGTTAGAGGACGAGGTCGTGGGCAGGTTGGGAGAGGTGGTAGTGGTAGTGGTCCGGTGGCCTGCAGAGCCAATGCAGCAGGAGGTGAAAGGCTTCAGGATAAGATTCAGGCAGGGGGGAGACAGCAGAAGTTAGACAAATAGAGGGGAACAACTTAGAAATAATAGGATATGTCAATGGTTGGGATATTTTAGATGCCAGTTTCTGTTACCTCACTGAGAGATGGAAAGCGAAGCTGAGCAGTTTTACGCTGCTCTCCATCAATGTAGATGGTGACCAGGTTCTGTCCAAATGGGCGACGGCCTGGGATGTGGACTATAGCCACCGAATGCTGTGACAGAGGTAATATTAAAGAGCAAACAAATGTGTCAACACTGCAAAAAAGCTGTTTATGCCAGAAGTCTGAGCCTTACACAAGTTACAATTTTGTTTTGCAAAAATGGAGGGAATATTTGCAGCTCCCAGTTTTAATCTAACCATATTGATGACCTTTCTAGCTGCAGTAGTTGTCTCTTTGGGAGACACACTTCAAGGTTACAGGCAAAGACAACACAGTTGAGAAAAATGATGTGATTTTTTCCTTGATCAAATCTATTTTTATTTGGCCCAGGCTAAATGAGGAAAAACATTGGCCAAAATCCTGGCTGTAATATTAAGTATGTGTCCAGACTCACCCAGCGTGAGTCAGCTAGTGGGTGCTCTGGCAGAGCAACAGCCATGTAGTCTTTCTTAGTGCAAACAGCCACAACCAGCACACCCTCCATGGTGAAGAAAGCTTCTAGCCCAGTTCCACTAGCTGTGAAGAAGCTTTACAGAGAAAGGTTTCTGTCAGTAATAGAACTATACAGGTGGACACTGAAATGCTTGAAATTCAACACCATTCTTATCAACACTGTGTCTTTCTACCTGTAAAGCTGCTTCCTGCGTGGTCCTTTTCCCATATCATGCTGAGCTCCTGTGCCAGAGGTGGCAGGAGGTCTGGGCTTGTTGGAGTGCTCTGAGTGACAAGAGGGGAACTCCATGTTGAGGCAGAGCCAAGCATGAAAGGCAAACCCGTTGCCTGGCCAGCGTTGGACAGTGGGCACCATAATACCTGCCATGGGGGGTGTCAGATCAAAGTACTGCAAGGCACTGTCCTGGGCCTCTCTGGCTGCCATGGCCGAGAGCACTCGAATGATGCGAGTACAGTAGGGGTGCACCTTCCCTGGCCCCACACCGTTTTCCTGATCCACCCTGAACAGTTTGAGCAGACCCTTCAACTCCTCTGGTTTCAGACACAGGGAGCCCAGGTGCTGTAGAAGCCCCAGAAGAGCATCTGCACACTGCCTGTCCAGACTCTGGGGCTGGGAGAGCACCTGCAGCAGAGACCCCACCATGCCTGCCTCCACAGCCACAGTGCGACAAGACAAGGAGCCACGACAGACAGTGGCCAGCCACTGCGCGACCAGCAGCTGCAGGTCCCTCTGACCTAACAGGTCAGGCAGCCACTGCAGGAGCAGCAGCAAGGGCTGGTCGTTACTAATGCCAAGGTGATGAACATGAGCATGCTCACCCTCCACTGCCTGGACACAAGGGGGGACGAAAAACAGAGGCCACGAGAATGAAAACAAGATATAAACACAGTCACATGACAAGGCAACTTCAGGTAAACTAGCACTAACACAATTTAAACAGGAACACCGTCATAAATAAGAGCAAAGTGACGTCTACTGTCTCTGCACCCAGCTGGGATAATGAGGAAATGAAATGTTTCACCATGTTCATCAGTTCCTGCAGCAGCCTTTTGGTGGGTTGACCTTGACTCTTGAGCACATCAAACAGCTGGGAGTAGCCAATCCTCTCTTTGAAAACCTCCTGTGGGGGAAGGAGACAGAAATAGGCTGGAGAATGCTGCTCCATTGGGGATAACTGGTTGGCACACTTCCATTTGTTGGAGGGGGAATAGAATGAACTTTTATGAACAGAAACCAGCTGTATGAATAATATGAAGTATGAGTACTATACATTTTGACCATACATGATCACAAAGGGCCTTACCTTTGCAGACGGCGAGTTACTCATTATAGCTGTGAGTACTCCTAAAGCATTAACTGTAATACTGTCTGATCCTTTCTCCCAAACCTGCATCAAGATAAGGAAGTATAGTTGATTGTGTCATTGCAGAGATAAAAGTCAGAGTGAGTTGACACCAAAAAGCCAGGAAAATGTGAACTTTTGTGAAACTGCACATGACCAAAAAAGGAAACAAGCCAGTTTTGAGCAAATCTTTCACCAAATGAATGAAGGATTTTTCCTTTTGATCATCTGTAAAGTGCGATTAGATGTAGTGCACTTTTCTTTTCTTTTCCACAGAACAATTATTGGAGCAGTCTGGGTCAAAGTAGGCAAACTGTTGTACTAGTCACCAAACAATGGCCTCTTTGTTAATTAATGATTGGTCCCAGCATGCAAAACCCACGGCTAGCCACCAAAATAGACTGAGGCAACCCCTAGCTATTGCTGAAAATTAGGCAACATCAAACCCCAGTACACGAGCCAAGTCTTTCATACAAGCACCACCAGTTAAACGACAGAGCAGCCAAGATACGAGGAAAAGAGGGAAAGACGTGCACTGAAAAACGACCACTCCATGTACATGAAAAGCACAGCACACACCTCTTGCCCAGTGTTGTCAACAGGGAATTCAGCCTCTAATTATGAATGTCTATAAATATACACTCCCACGTGAGCAAATGACTAATCCTGACAATCTAAATCTTAACTTTTCAATGTGCACAAAGCCAACAGCAGCTTGTCTTGATGTTTATTTAACAATGGATTCAAGAAGAAGAAACAGTGTCCCCAAAAATAACAATAAATGACATGTAACATAGGCTGTAAGTGGACCAGAACTGCAGATTAAAAAAGGGAACTCCAGATAAAAATGATGACTAATAGCCATGCTACCTGCTTTATTTACAAATAAGAAAAAGCCAGACTTCCTGCCTAAAGCTTCCTGTTTAAACAGCACATAGTTAATGAGTGTAGAGAAGGCTGAGTTTCCTGCCAACAGACCAACATCGACACTCATTGGAGGTGGTTGAGGGTATACCTGGTCCACTTCGACCTCTGTGAGTAAATGTGTAGTGAGGTCACACACAACTTCGAGCTCCGGCCTACGCCTGTTGCTCTGAAAGAGCTACAGGACATACACAAGCACACAGAAACACACAACACAAGAAGACAAGACAATTAGACAAAAAAGTCTTTGATCCTGTACAGCGAAATACATCTGTTTTGAGAGATTTCACGGTGACCAAACAGAGACAGGTTAGAGAGCAGATATGACACAACAAAAAGAAAGACAAAAGTTAAAAAAAAAAAAAAGTGACAGAGTGACAGTCAGGCCAAATGAGAGATGGACAGATATAAAGAGGTGACAGAGTAGACAGACACATTTTAAGATTGAAAGGGTCTGACCTTGCTGTTCTGAATGAGCCTGAGGATGTGTTCAAAGCAGTTGTTGTTGAGGAAGATGGCCTGAAGGACTGGTCTGTCAGAGCACTGCAGGATCTCAGGAACAGCAGCTAAACTCGACAAAGGATCACACTGATCTTATTACTGGACATCAGTGAATTATTTGTGTGATTTTTTTGTGGCCTCAGTACTGATTGAGAGCGAGAGAACATTCAGCTAGTGGATATACTCTTACTTAGCATTTGGCTTTGGAGCGAAATGAGACTGTCTTCCCAGCTCAGCCTGTCTTGATGCTCACTGCTGAGGGGACGGTTCCAGTTGAGCAGCTGAAAGTAGTTCTCTAGTATCGTCCGGATCTCCACCTGCCGCTCCGCAGGACTGCTGGAGTGCAAGACGTGGATCATCGCCGTCAGACACTGCAATGTCAGCTGCGGGAGCCCCACGTCCTTTGGTCCAGGGGAGGTCTGGCAGCACCACGCCCGCAAAACAGAGAACAGGTCCTCAACAGAGTGAGGGGTGATGGAGAGAAGGCCATTCTTCTGCAAAAAAGAGATTCCTCTGTAATCAGTTTTAAATTACATTTGTAGTGTTTTTTCTCAAACTGTGGATTAAATCAGTGATGAAAACAGACAGACAGGGCAGCAGACCTTTCCTCCACTGATGACAGCACCCTGGAGATGAACCAGTCTGAGTGTGAGGCGCTCTGAGATCTGCTCACTTTCCTGTAAGCTCTCTGTGTACATGTGGTCATGCCAAGAGACAATATTACACAAAGACCAGCTACCATTAAACCACAACACAGTAAATATCATACACAATAGTGTCAGAAATCTCTTTTGCTAATGAATTTAGAAAAAAAAATTTAAGTGCATGTTACAATGGCTCAGCATCATTCCCTTGCCCCACCACCATCGTCATGTAGGGTTATGTACAATCACTTAAGCTTAAGATTTACAAGCTGGCAAATTATAAAACAATTAGCTCTTAACATTTGAAATTATAGTATACTAACACAGCATAATCCTAAAATGTGGACATAGTGAAAGCGGTCAGTCTGAAATTTGAAATTTCTCAGTGCTCAGTGATCAAAATGGCATCTGATAATTACACACATTTGGACTCTTGTGATTAAAACCTGATAATGAGACACTTGCAGAATAATTTAGTTTTTGACCAAACCAAACATACTGACTGAGTGGAATGTTTTGGACAAAGGGTGATTTACTAGGAAGATCTGAGAAAAGATGAAAAGGGTGCAATTTTTCAAGGTCAAGTATGACAGATCTAGTGGCCGGAACAGTTTGATTCCTGCGTTATGCGAGGCCTGACAGAGATCAGAAGAGTAGAGCAGACAAAAAGGGAGTGTCCCACCGTGAAAGAGAGCAGGCAGCTCCTCTGGCAAGGCCAACGGGGAGAACTTATACTTGTTCCTCTCCAGCAAGCTCACCTCCTCCCTGAAATGCACACAAAGCCTTGAGTCACCACACTCCCACTCACATCACACCCATTTGGTGTGCGACTGGTGGCACTAATGAGGCCTGACTTAAAGGCTTAGAGGCAACAAGATAACAAAACATCACAAAAAAGGTTGGGCGAGATGCTAAACGCTGCATATGGTGAGTGTTTTGGCCTTTTGTGGCTAAATTTCACCTACCACAAAGAGACATGCACACACAAACCCACGTGAACTCCATGGGTAAATCAGCACGTACTCACCCTGCCAGGCGTCTCCTCCATGTTTGATAAGGGTCAAACAGACTCTCACACAGCACGAGTCCATGCTGCATAACCAACTGGAGAGAGGACGGCTCCCCTTGTCTGTTTTTTAGCTGACCAGAATACACGTTCAGACACACATGTTCATCTGTAAGTCTTCCTCAGCACACATACACCTATTTTAACATTCTTTTAACATGCAACAAATATAGCAGAGCACATCACAGTTCCAGTGAATAGAAGGACAACTACACACCCACTTCTCTTTTTAGTGTAAACTCGTTCTGTTAGTTCTGTATGAGGATATCACATACTATAAACAGGATCAATCCAGTGCAGGTTCTCTGTATTTCTACTGCATATCACATTTCTGCATAGTTTGGCTAAAATGGCACAAAGTAATCTTTGCATTTGTGATATACTGAACAGGCTATAGAGGGCCAAGCCACATTATAAATCACTGAACTCTGTTTTGTTTGAAAGTCAGCTTACAACAGCCTCACCTGGTCCAAACAGAAATTCAAAAGCCTGATAGTTTCAAAAACAAAACCAGGGGTCTTCTCTGGGTCAACGTTCTCCATATTCCTAAAAGCACACAGAAATATGTGCAACTGAGTGTTAAGGAAGCCTGTCTGACGCTTAGCAAAAATAGCCATCTCGAATACAATAAAAAAAGGATAATACAATGAATCTACAGAATGTATGGGACAACTTCCTAACAGTGAGTTACACAATCTTTGCGTCAATGCATTGCAATTCCTGGAAAAGGTGAAAAAACATCTGTATTCATCTGCTTCCCTTTATCTCCATCTCCTTTGTGATGGGGAAGATGGGAATATCTCTATTTATACTATTTAAATAAACTTACTTCAGTACATTTCTGTTTCCTTACAGAATGGTAATTGATACACTACTGTTAATTAATGCAATTTAAATCCTATAGCCTTGTTTTTGGTGACTACTGAAACCTACAGAAGAAATGTTAGTGTCTACCATAGTACATCTGCACATTGTTATTTGCTGCTCAATGATAATGACATTAGAGCTTGAGCTCACATAATATCACGACAGCAGTTCCACTATATAACTCATTTTACAACTGTGACATTGAAGCACATGCACAGGAGACCACAGCACCCTCACCTGCAGACAATGATGAAGAACTTGATGAGGAGCAGCGGGTGCGGGGTGCTGCTGTTTTGCTCTGCGGTGCCAGAGAGGTGAAGTGCGCTGTGCCACAGCTGTGTGCTGAGGAACACCAGTACCTCCCTGGGGAGCAAGGGCACCTCCGAGCTGCACTCCTCAAGCCTGGGAGATTGGGAGAGGAAGATGTGTGTGGAGATGTGGGAACAGAGGGGAAGGGAGGCAGTAGCAAAAAGGGCGTTGTAACAGGGGCTGCATAAACATAGCATAAACATTTCAAAATGGTATCTCTACAGATGGTTAGAGTTCATCCTGCTTTGGTGAATAAACCTTTGGCTGTGTAGTTTGTGTACAATTAATAAGCATTACTACTCACCTCCGAGGCTCCAGTGACTGCACATCAATGAGTCTCTCAAAAGAGGCCACAAACGCTTCCAGCCACTGCTGCAAATAGCCCACATCTTTCTGCAGGAGGGAGGAAAGAAAGTGTGAAGAAACAGTGACCTTGACATCTCCTGGCAACGTACAATGTGATTAAACAATAAAGCCAGTGTAAAATGTGTATGATTACAAAAAGAAATTTGAGTGAAACATGGTCTTTGGCTGTGCTCATTTGCTTTTCTACCATCTTAAAATGCTGAGCACTAAAATGTGACTGAAAACATGGCAATGACTAAAGCGTATGACCTGTTTTTGTAACAGGATGTTGCAAAGCGATGTAACCCTGAGAGGAACACGTGAGCAAATTCTTTCCTTTTTTCAAAACAGGGGGGTTAAAAGAAACAAAAATCTCAATCCTGTCGTTTATGTTCATATCAGTCAAGTTCTATACATGCAGTAAACTCAAGGGAAACAGCAATACAAAACAGTTTGTTGTCCTGAACAAGGCCTTACCACATCCTTACAATGTCATTTACGATGTCTGAGGATGTTTATACACAACAGTTGTTATCACAACTTTAATCAGCCTCTGCAGTGCAACATATCTTGCCACTCTTCACTTCTCACATCAGGTTCTCAATCTCATTTCAGACTAAGTAATACCATAACACCCAGGTCACCAGAGAGACGGGGTCGACTTCACACTGAAACATTTAAGTCTTTTTAAAGATGTAAATGTATGTTATATCTTTGCATGTTATTCTCAGTGATTATTAAGAGATCCTGCTGATTCAGACAAGTCTTCTGCAATTACAAAAAGGTTACAAAATAACATAAAACATAGTACATCTACAAATGTTCCTTGATGTACTGGGTGGTGGAAAAACCTGAACATTTTGAGCATGCACGTAAGCAGTGTCGCTGTTTGTTTGTTTTTTTGTTTTAACACAGCAGCTTCTCCAGGGCAGGCAGTGTGAGGGAAGACATGAGTTGTTTCAGACTGACTGACTCATGGTACACAAATAATATACCTTAAGCAGCACATGGTGTAACACATTCAGCAGGTACTTCCTCTAAGCCAACAAGCAAACAGGTCAAGAAATGAGCAATGTAAGGTGTCCAGTGTGGGTTACGTTTAAGGTTGTACTGTGACTTCAGAGACTTAATTGATCCAAGGCACATACTGCACCTGTATGTTAAAGCTCACTGCATGTTTCAACATGCAGTCAGTAGTCACAGTACTTCTACTAAATATAACATCAAAATGGAAAAGGAAAGCTAATGCAATTTACTGAATTAACTTTGAAAACAATGTGTAACTATGTCTTTTCTAATGCTGCATAATTTAAATGTACATTACCAACTGGCATTGACTTATGAGCCAGTCCATCTCTCATTGTACGCAGCTGAGCAGGGTGCCAGGTTCTTGCGAACCCAGTCTCAGACGAACCCTCAGTGTAGTCCACGGTCAGCAGCTCAGCAGCAGCAGCAGTTTATTGCCGATAACACCAGCACCAGTCTCTGAATTCACTAGCCTCTGATCTCCCAGTGTCAAGCAC
This sequence comes from Psettodes erumei, assembly GCA_016785225.1. Classification (NCBI taxonomy): domain Eukaryota; kingdom Metazoa; phylum Chordata; class Actinopteri; order Pleuronectiformes; family Psettodidae; genus Psettodes; species Psettodes erumei. Next base: position 291,666 of record JAFBJZ010000623.1, read on the forward strand.
GCAACCAGGAAATGACACTTTAACGAAGCTTATTTCCTTCATACTCCTTGTCAGGCCCCTTCCTCTTTTCGCTTCTACTGCTAGTTGTGAGCAAATATAATGTGGGGTCTATAACAAGAGCAACAGTGACACCCTGGGAAAGCATTTCTGAGCTGGGTAGTGGCACACAGACTGAAGAAAATGTTATGAGTTGAAGCTTTCTTTGTGTCGGTAATCTCACTATATTTCTAGTTGGGGAAGGCTTAGTTCACACGCCTTTACCCCTATCACTGTAAACTTTAAAGACAAAATCCGATTGCTAAATAAGCAATTTCCCCCTTGGGGATTAATAAAGTATTCTTATTGAAAAATTTAAATTACATTAATCAGAAACATACTGTGTGTAAGAATCTCTGCATGTGAAAACAGGAAGTTGTGAGCATCCTACTGTTTTGTGCCTCCAATGTCCAGACAATAATTGGTGTAGGAGTAGTACAAGAGGTGTAAGAAAAAATATAAATATCAATATATTGTGATATTTTACTTTGTGATACTGTATTGATTTTCAAAAACTCAATATTTATTTTTTTACTGGCAAGCAGATGTTACTCCTTTTTGTCAGATCAACAAAAAAACTTTATGTGTCAGCTGTAACAGGTATGTACTGTACTATAACTATATACTTAGCTTGTTTACTGAAAATTTTTTTCTTAAATCTGAATGCAGATGGTTGTGTCTTCTTCATACTATCATAGTGTTTTTACAGTTAGATTTAAGTAACAGCTTTGTATGGTGATGACTTAGGCATACTTTTTGATGACACCTTGCATTGAAGATGTCGTCAATTATTATTCTACTTCCTGGAATTCACACAGCACAAGGACACATAGTAGTAGGTTTAATTAAGTGGCATGAGCTGGAATACACTGGTTTACAACTCTGCAAGCTGTGACGACAGGACTTAATTTTATATGCCACAAATGATATTAGATTTTGAGTTTTGTTTAGACACAATGAAGCTGTGTGGAACCGCAACAAGTACATTTTTAGGATATAAAATTTTATAATTTTTAAAAGAGGCCACTGATAGGAAGTAAGACCAGAGAGATGTCACAAACCAGCCAAGAGGTACCAGCTCCAAAAAACAGTGTCATTTATGTCTGTTCTCTCTGCACATGGCCAAGCAGCTGTGTCGCTCCGCGCTGCTTGGCATTCTGCTTCGCTCTAGCCTGCACAAGTGAAAGCAAAGAGCACTTTGATTTTCCTGGTCAGCCCCTCTGTTGGTAAACAGGGGAGATGGAGGCACACAAGAGAATTCTACCACAGGGCTCAAAGGGCAGTTGTAGTGAGCTGCAGCGATGGCTGTTTTTGTTGTTGAATCACTATAGTAAATTGATGTGCATCAGTTATTGAGATAAATATGACACAGCAGAGTGACTGACAGCATGGTTACAAAAATACTACATGATTCGTTTGTCCACACGGCTAGCATAGGAGGTGGTTTCACAGCTGCGTCCATGGGTGGAAATCGGGTTGTCTCTGCTCTCTTGTCCATCTCCTGCCACTACAGGCTTTAATTAGTCTCTCCATTAGTCTCTCAAGCTGATGATTATGGGCTAATCACACACTATTTCTCTGCCAGCCTAACAACTTACTGGATCTTTAGCAGCTAGAAATGATACTTCTTTATCCTTTCAATTCCATCCAGTGTTATAATATAGTTTTGTAATTTTGCTTCTTTGTGCATTTTTGTTTTGGGTCACTTGTTGGCAGTGCACACTGTGTGCGCACATTAAGCCTGCTTAAGCCAGCTTGTGTGGTGTGTTCACTTCTGTGAAAGATTAGCCTAAACGTAGGGCCGCAATGTAAGCTTTGGATGATTATTTCTTAGATTACTTGTAACAATGTTGTTTTTTCAATTTAATCAATTAGTTAATTGATTATCAAAATAGTTGCCTATTAATTTTCTGTCAAGTGAATAATTGATTTTACCTGACTGTTGACACCTGATGCTTTGGCAAAAAAAACACGAAAGCTTCTGTCAGCTGCCAGGCAGATTTTTTTTCACAAGAGGTGTAGTGTACCTTACTCAAACTATTCCATGATTAAACTGTATTATACTTATCATCTACCTTATTGGAATGTTGAAATGAGTGATGGAACCGGACAGGCGGACAGAAAGGACAGAATATTAAAGACGTTTGAGATCGCTGAATTGCTGTTACCTGCAACCATTGACAGCTGAATCAATTGGTTGATTATCAGTGACAAATAATTAACACTAATAGTTAATAATTAACAATAATTGACACTAATTAATTGAAGTAATACAACCATATGAGTGTCCAATTTTTGTATTCACAGTTTTCAGAGAAAACAGGCAACCTGAAAACATAACTTTGATAACTTATTACCAACACCATTAAAATAGTCCCAGTTTTGAAGTAATCAGCGGAGTCATTATCATTAGATGTGCCCCTACATGTATGTAACACAAGCAACAAAAAAAGCTAATAGTGTTCCTGTGTTATGACTTAGGGGGAGAACGAAGAGGCATGTCCAAAGTAGTACCTTTTTGGGTGTCGTGAGACACGATCTGACAAGTTAAGTTAATCTTTCAGTGATTAGATCAGACTCTTCTGTGTATGTCCATACTTGTCAGGCAGTAGCATTTTACAGTGGTCTGGAAAACATTCTCAGATATGAGATATAGGACTCTGAAATGGTTCCAGTGAGGCTGGTTTTATCTCCAGCAGATGAAGGCTTTTGATGTCTAATGGTCTTGATGTGCACTGAGCAGAGGTTTATTTAAAATGCTCTCAACACATTTAAATGTGCAAAAAACTGATAAATATGAATTGTTTAAAAACGTTGTAAGTTATTTACTGAACCATTTCATGGAATATTTGCATGTCTTTGGTGATATTAATGCATTTATATAATACTATTGCATTATAGCAAATAATCAACTCTGGTCGATAAGGGAAGCTGTTATTCAGTTTGTATTTCATTGCCTGCTGGCCTACTTGGTTATTTGCATAAGTCTCAGTTTGGGACAAAGACAGATACTAAACACAGTGGCTTTTCAGCTGTTTAGTCCTGAACCTCAGCTGATTATAAAAGTCTTGCTAAGGGTGTGTGATTTCTTGCACAATAGGAGGAAGCAGAGCTTTTATCACCAACAAGCCTGAGCAAGCTGAGCTGTCTTATTGCAAATACAGAGCAATGAGCTAAGATATGTGCTCAAAATATAACGCAAAGTCCCATAGTCCAATATGTTTTGATGGACATTTGCATAAAGAGATAGATAAATGAGAAAGAAATGAAATGAAGGAAAAAGACTGAAACAAATATATGAAGACATCTGAGAAAAAACAGTCTTGTCAATAGTAACACACAGATTAAAATATTTCTCAACTTGAATTCAGATCTGTTACAGGGTGTAAAACAGCTGCCTGGGTATGTTTGATGTGACTCAAACAGGGAGTGTCAGGCCATTGCCACTGTAAGTAAGAGGCTTGTTTACAGATAAAAAAATATATATAATAAAAAAAAAGCTCAGGCCTCCTTTTCCAATTTGACTGATTTGCAATAGTGAAAAAACCTTGATGTGAGATGAACAAAACATAAAGCCTGTAAGGTGAAAAAAACTTGACCAATAGGCAGGCAAGAAGAGCATCACATGCAGATAACATCTATAGGAGAGGTAGGTGATTGTTTGCTGATGTGCTTCTGCTGCCTCTCCGCAGCCTATTGTGTTCCTCTAAGTCACGTAAAGTAGTGCCATTCAGTGCCGGGCTCAATTAAATCACCTTCCTCTGCTATCCTTCATTGCTGCTTAACAGTAAGAACAGATCATTCACAAATGTGCAAAAATCTCCTTCCAGGAGAGCTTGGAAAGCTGTGTCATTCTCTAGTGATAAATATTTTTAAAGGAAAACAGAGAGAGCAAAAGAAACTATTTTAAACTTTCTTCTTTTAGCCTTGAAGACAACTGATAGAATTGACAGAGAGCCAGGAGGCTTAATAAGGAAGTGGTCTCAGACATAGAGATGCAGCTGTCAAATCAGATTAAGGGCACACACTCACCCACATACACATACACACCAATGACTCTTTCTGGCAGTGACTTATTTGTGTCAGCACCTACAACTTGTTTTTCTCTTCTTTTTTGTTTCAAAGAAGTTGCAGTAGCAACTCAGAGCAGAAGTGGTGGGGTGGATTAGAAACACACTTGCTCAAAGTGACTACAATGGCCACTCTAACAGCGACATACATACGCTTCTTTTCACTTTTGTCACCCCTGCAATCAGAGGGGTTTTTCAGTTATTCCATCTTGAACTTATACCCTTTAAAAAAATTTAAAAATTGATATTTTTAATGGATATTTTCCCCAGGTTAGGATTAACCTTGGACCTTCATTATATGTAGTATAATGTAGTGTGTGTGTGTTGGGGGGGGTAATGATATTGACAGGGATAAAGCCCTTTAAATTCTGCTGATGATAAGAGAGGATTATTTACGCCCCACAGTAAATGTACAGTACAGGAAAATTTGGAAAGACTCTTCTTGTTTGCTTGTCCTCAGGCAAAGGAGCAGATTGCATGCACATTAAATAGTAATAATTCATTCACAGCTCAATGACTGCTTCTCCTTCCAGGAGAGGCATGGCATAAAAGCCTTTGCAATAACCTCTTGTATAAATTTGTTTTCAAAATATTAACAAGATGTTTCAATTCAGTTAACAACCAAAGGATTGAGCTGTAGTAACACCCACGGGGGTACGCTAGGCAAAATTGGAGACCAAAGCGAGCACCACAAAATACAATTTGACACTCAATTTGCCAAATTAGGTTAGGATTTTTCACTAGAGAGAAATTCAAACCCGTGGATTAAATGTGCTGCTGGGAGCAAAAGGATAACAAATGTTCAAAGTGATAAGTGAACAATCCCTGAAAAATAACAGACTTCATGAAACATTAATCCCATTAAACGGTAAAAATGTGACATGCTAAGGAAGAGGGACAGGGAAGAACAGGAACAGGAAGTAGCCTGAGTAACACCTGCACTGTACCAGGTACAGGATGGATCTTGCTTCATTAAGTGGTTTAATCTGATCAAGTACCCTCACTACTTCCAGCAGTTTAAAACGTCTCAGTGACAAAGCCGCATGATATGACACGATATCCTTCTCTAGTCCGCACAAGGCAGCCCCCATCATTAGGTAAACAAATGGATGCTGTGCAAAAAAAAACAGACGACTTCCTCGTATATAACCGTTCACAACAAACGATCAGAGACAGGACACATAACACGGCCGAAGTACACCACACACACGATCATGCGTCGATTGGTTCACGTTAGAAACTTAAGGCAAGAGAGGATCTGCTGCTAACAACAGGTGTCACCGTCAGGTCTTCCGCACTTGCACTCACCTTTGTGTAATATAACATCCAGAGCTCGTATAGCCTCTCCTTCGATGCCATTCCGCCGCCCTTATGATTGCTCATTGCCTCCCTTTTGTTTATTTTTTAAAAAATCATGAAAGTGCGAAGCGTGGTCAAAGCCAGGGTAGTTTGAAGTTGTTTCCTGAAGGCAGGAGGACGCGGTACGCAACCATTCCTGCAAATTCAGGGCGCAGCAATCCACACACACACACACACACACACACACACACACACACACACACACAGAGGCGCGCGCACAAAAGTGCTTTTTCCGCCTCGACACGCAAAGTTAACAGAGTGACGTGAACAACCCAAACAACATGACGGTGTGAACGTCACCGCGATTTGCGATTCACTGTCGAAATTGTGAAAGCAGGAACAAAATTGCGTGGAAATGCGTGTCCAGAGAGACGCCCATGTCCGCATTTAGAGCGAGCTTGTTACTGTTGAGATCCCTGTTAGAGCGAGATCCCACGGAAGCGACAGATGCCGTCCGCTCAAGACCAAAAATACTGGCACTGCCCACATGCGTTCAGTCGGTTGCTGGTGTGGATAGTCCGGTGCGACGTGTCGTATCATCAACTAGTGTTTGACTCTGTGCACAAGGCGAGAAATACATTGAAGAGTTGGCTCTCGATCATGCATACAGGTTGCCTGGTGTTCTTAAAGAAACACACGCACGCACGCACGCACACACACACACACACACACACGCTTAGAGTAGGCCTAGATTTTGTTGGAATCATGACATGATGGGAAGGCAGCGGGGTGTCATTGTCATCATGTTCATCTTGTGCTTAATTCTGTCTTTCAGCACTTAACTGCTGCAAGATGAAAAAAGTAATTCAAATAAATGCACAAAAACAGAGAGAGATGAGATGAAAACAAAAAAGCGGACAGAAAGCCGAGGATACAGCCATTGCCAGAGTCAAAAGTGTTAGATGGAGATGGCTCCAGTGACTGGAAGAATAAAACAATGCTCCTATAAAGTCAAAATGATGGGAAGTACTTTTTTTTGCAGAAATTTAGAAAATATTAGCACATCTGACTTATACTTGGCTTACAACAAGAAAATTAGCGGGCAAAATGCCTGCTCTAAAATTAGATTCAAAATGAGACTATAATATTAATTAATGAAATCTGTGATATAGTTGGAGATGTATAGATGAGGTCCCCAGGCATTTGCCTGGTTTGCCTCTCCTGATGGTACACCCATGCATACAGGACTCATTTGAGGGATGTAAGAAGCCAATCTACATGCATTAACGACAATATAGTCAAATGGGTTTTCCAGTAAAATCCACCCATTAAAAGAGAGATTTTTAAAAAAGGCATGTGGGGCAGAGGAAGCAACATGTAGACAAGTTATCTCTTTAAAACAAATTCTGAAAGATTGTGTTGTGCAATTTCTGCAGAGTAAGGATGAAGCTGTTACTTTGCACAGCAAGCAGCATTCAACTCTGATAACACAAAGACATGCAAACAAACACACAGCTGAACTTCAGACTCTAGACTATAATGGTTTTCCGGCTCCTAAGTAAGAGGTTATAAACAATTATTGCACATCATTTATTACATTCCTGATGATGAATCAGTAAACCAGTAAACACCAAGAGATGTAAACTGGTAAAAGTTGTTCTAAATAGAATACTGAAGGTAAAACATAGCAATAATTTCTCTGCATTTAAAATATTAAGCTACCAGTAATGTCAAAAGTAAAAGTACTAATCTAATTCCCTGCCTGGTCATTTAGGAAGATGGAAACAGAGAAGCTTGAGGCAGATGCATTACCATGGTGATGGCCCACATTCTTAACCAGGATGTGACCATGTGGCCATCAAGAGGGGGGACAGACAGTGTGACAGTGTATACTTTAATACTTAAGTCCACAGTCTCTAAGTAGTTTTAAATATGCTTTTCGTTAAAGTTAAATTTAATCAAAACATTACTCTATCTGCCATTACACTGGCTCCAACATAAACTTCTGTGTGTTTGACATTTAGAAAATGTCATAAACAAGAAATAAAGATGCTTCTTATTTCAAATAGTAACGTTTCATTTCATCAGTATAATCACTGCTTTTGTTTATTATTCAAATGTATAATAACAACAACAACAATAATAATAATAATAATAATAATAATAATAATAATAATAATAATAAAGTTTATTAACTATTCAAACAAAACCACAACACACATACACAAAACAATATTAGGCAAAAGGCCACTACGATCGATGGGCTCGACGGTCGTTTCAGTCAGGACCCGCAGTGGATGTCAGAGAGAAGTGAGCAGCGTGTAGAAGTAAACATGGAGCGAAATGTTGGGTCACTTCAAGAGCAGGCCTTGAAGAGAAAAGAGAGGTTAAAAGCACTGCGAGACAAAAAGCTTCATGTAAGTAACGTGCCTGACGATGTCTCGTTTATGAAAACGCATTAAAGCCTCGAGAAAACACGTCTCCCTGTGTAGTGATGTGACGTTAGCCGCCTTAGCCCGTAGTTAACGTTAGCATGTGGAGCTTTACTCTGGTGTTGGCGGTGCAAAGAGAAGATATGGAACTCACACGTAGTTATGTACAATATTTACTTACTGCTGTGCATTTGTAGTTGGTGTCTTTCGAGTTTCTCTTCGAGGCGGCTTTGGGAGACTAACTTGTACAGGCTCCTGTCTCATATATACAGTCACGACGGCGTTTAACTGCGAGTCAGGTACCAAAGTTAATGTCAACTTTATTGTCAATAAACCCTCTTTTTTGTCCGTGTACACGTTTAACCTTTCTCTGTTCGTCTTAAATGGCATGACGATGGCAAACGCGTCTGAGGAACTTGATAGTCTGAGGTAATTAGGGAATGGCAACTAATCAGGTAATTTAAGAATACTACACTTATTTGCAACTCCTTTCAGAAATATATTCCATCAAATAGGGCTGTTTTAGCTGTTGTCCACAGAAGCCCAGCCACAACCATGTAAAAAGGAATATTTTTCGTTAATTGGAGCACTCCAACTTGATCACCATCATTGAAAGGGTGCTAAATTTGACATCAGTACCACAGTGTAAATAAACCAGGTCTGATCATCATAATTGTGATGAAACCAGTTAACAGACATTTACTTTGTTTCGGGATATTGTTCAATCAAATCACTAAAACGTTGCCTGTTTTGGGGTTGGGGGTATACAATAAATAGTATGTACTGCAGGGGTGAGCACCCCATCATGATTGGACCGAAATAGTCACATAATACCCACCCATGGAAGACATTACATCTACTTTATTATAGGTGTAATGTGACATTTTTTACAGAGTATACAGCTGGCCCTAAGTTTAAATAGTTACTAATAACTATACTAATAATTCTTTTTTAATCGATATGTGTTGTAGTGTGAATTGAGTTATTTTTTGCACTAGTACAGGCTGTCCCTGCAGTGGTGGCAGCAGACTGGAGTTGGGCTGGGATGGAGATTGTCGCAGCTTTGTCTTTTGGTATCGCAATATGAGATTATAGACATTCATATCTCATTTTCTGATTTTTTTACATCCCTACCTAACAATATAAGATTTGCATATCAAGGCATTCTGGTTCTTGAACCACATATTCTAAGAGCAGGTTGTTGCACCAGCATTTCAGTGGGTCCTCATCAGGCTGCTGCTCTCTGTGTTGAACTGTTGAAACATCCACGCAGTTATTTGGCTCTGCTGTGACAATCTTTCACTTCTGAATATACAGTAAATGTGTCTTACAACAGGAAACCCTGTTCAGTGTGCAGGCTGCCATTTTGGCAGCTCAACCAGAACATGTTTAACAAAGCTGTTGTTGAACAGAATTGTACTGGCTTGACTAGCAATGTTTGATAAATGACTGTTGACATTCCTGAAGCTTGGGGTTGTTGTCCTTTTGTACTGCACTTCAAGAATGAGTCAGACCCCTGAATTGTTCTAGCAGGTGGACAGGAAGCCTCTTAAGGAAAATGTAAAATGGGAGTGGTCCGATATCCTTTGTTACAACATTTCATTCACTTTGCAGGAGCCCTGCAAGCCTATTGCATGATTTGTTTCACATAGCATATCATAGTGTAGGCCACAGTATGAAATGCTGTGGCTGTTCTGGTATGTTAGCTAGCATGTTAGCTTTTTTGGATGTTACCAATAGTTCTGGAACAACTGTTGATTTTTTTTTTTTTTTTGTGATGTTTTTAACAGGGGCGAGAGCAGGAGGATGGGGAGCCGGTGGAGAAAAAAGCCTTATTACTGGAGACTATGGAGGAGAAGCACAGGTGGGTTCATCCCACTGCTCGTGCTTTTTTTCATGCATGTGACTTTAAACACTGCAAACTGTCACAAGCTGCACCATAGGAAATGAAACTGATACTGAAGAGCACCATCAGAATATGTATCTGCCCTTTATCTTAACGCCATCTTCTGTAACACAGCACATGTGTACGTGTGTCAGCACAGGTCAGAAGATGTTTACACTGGTCTGGATCATAGCCTCGTGCTATTAACTGCTCAAATATCCTGCAGCATGCTCAACTTTATGTATCACCCGGCAGGAAGAGCAGCCATCTTTCCTGTCCTGCAGGACCTTTTTTGCCATTGTTTATATTTAATGACCGTGCACTGAGGGAGTGGCGCAGTGTTTCCTCCAGTTCAACAGGACAGATCTCTCTCATGAAAATGAAAATAACAGCATACTTTAAGAGCCCAGTTTAGACCATCATCTATGAAGAAAGAAAAGATAAGTGCTGAATGTACTGAGTTATTTTTAATCTGTGTTTTGTCAAGTGAAGAAACACATCTGTAGCAGAGTGTAATGTATCTTGTGATTACTATAAAAATTTCATGGGAGATCAAATTCCCAAACAAAGGCATGAAAGAACAAAATAATCAGCATGTTGGCCCTTAAATGAATCCTATTTGAATTAATGACAAGTTTAAGATGTCAAAATAAATTAGTTTTGTGCAGAAAGCTCCCTGCGTGTTATTCATTCCTTCAGGGCTATCTAACTATCTAACAGGGCTAACTGCACCATGCAGCTTTTCCTTTTACATTTTGTTAGGTGTGTTTGTTTTTTGTTAGAGAGCTGGAGAGGTAAGTACATGTCATATTCTTGGAAATAGCAAACAAGTCAAGGACGTTCAGAACTTGTTAGTATTAACAGTTTCTGAGGCTGTGCTGTTCTGAACCTTGTGAGTGGACCACACTTTCTCACTAGCTCTCTTTGATGCCACAGTGTGCTTCAAGTGGAAATGTTTAAATACAACCCAAAGGTTTAGGCACATCAATCTAAGAGAGTTTAAAAAGGGAGATGTCAAACTTTGATAGACAGAACATTTACACATACAGCCTGTTAATCCTGTTTTTGTCCTTGTGGTAGCACTTAACATGGTGGTGTTATTCATGATCTGTGTGCCTGTCTGTGCCTCAGTCTATAAAAAATACAATGACTTTTCCTGAACAGGATGGTGTAAAATTCAGTTTGGCAAAGTCATTTAAATCTTTAATTAAAATTTTGACACTTGACAACTTCGCTGTCCTTCAAGAAGTTTCTCCAATCGCCACACATTATTTCTGGAGCACAGCCAGAATGACCGTTGCTTTATTGGTCACCTTTTTCATCAAGGCCCTCCTTCCTTGATCGCTCAGTTTTTGTTTTAGTGTAGATTAATGAGGCAAAACATAATTTAAACCATTTTAGCACGAGGCTGTGGCATAACAGAATAGGGGAAAATAGTGAAGGGGTCTGAATACTTTCTGGATGTACTGCAGGTGGCATGGGAATTCAATTTAATGTTAAGATGAATAGAGTGACATATTTTTCCACTGAAATAGCCTCACAGAGAGAGATGTGTGTGAACTAAGAGTGGACCTCAGTCAGCCACATGCAGAATATGACCATACCCATACAAGGCATCGGTCTGTCCCTCAGCAGCATGAGTTTGATGAATGATAAAGAGTGTACCATCTCAAGCTTCATGTCAAACCCGTTAAGCTCAGAACAGCTGATAACTCTGTTGGTCTGTGTTTGGTCAGGCAGTACGTTACCTCTACCCCTGGACTTTCTGCACAATCTGCAGAGATGGTGGTTAAGGCTCACCAGGAATTCCTGTGTACAGACACGATGAAAGACTGCATAATTCAATATCAAGGACTGCATTCCTCAGCTGTTAGCTCCTCTCCTCGAGTCTGTGCCCAGGAGCAGGTGGAGCATGTTAATCAGACGTGTTCGTAGGAATAAAGACGGACATTATACCCAACCTAGTTCAGACATTAGATGTGCAGCTGTGCAGGGTTTGCAGATGGTCTTTTATGCTCCTCAGTCTCCGATGGACTATATTTGTCTACAGTGCCACCCCCTGGACAAGAGTGTGGGAAACAGAATGAAGAGAACAGCTGATGATGTATCATTTACTGCTCAAAGCACTAAAAGCAGACTGACTTTAATAATTAATGTCTGTCGTCCAGAGAGCTGAAGCTGAGGAATTACACTCCAGAGGATGAAGAGCTGAAGGAGAGGCAGGTACCCAAAGCCAAGCCCGCATCAGGTGAGAACTCTGTACTCACAAACAAGCTCTGAAAAAACATTAACTCCAAGTGTCGTTTAGTTTATCATACTCTTGATATTAACATAGTCAGCTAATGGATGACACCCCTTTGACCACTGCTTTCAGACTTCTGCTGCTGTTAGTATTTCTGATTCATTACTGATGACAACCCCTGTTTGTTTGCAGTGGAGGATAAAGTTAAAGACCAATTGGAGGCAGCTAATCCAGAGCCCATCATTGAAGAAGTGGTGAGTAATTCTGTCAGTGTAAATGTAATTCCATGTGTTGTTGCACCAGTGGCCACAGTATTCAGCTGTTCTCATTTCTCAGGATTTGGCCAACCTTGCACCGAGAAAACCAGACTGGTAAGACCTATTGGAAATCCTCTTCCCAACGATATAACACTTAAAATCTTGGTAAAATTAAAGAGGATTTGTTATTGACACTGTCTTTTTATTGTGTTCCTGATTGGAGGGATCTGAAGCGCGATGTGGCAAAGAAACTGGAGAAGCTGGAGAGGAGAACGCAGAGAGCCATCGCTGAGCTCATCCGTTAGTATTTCTTGTTTTCTGTTTTACTCGGTTTTATTACTGAATTCTCCAGATGCTGCACAGACCACCGTGGCATTAATTATTAGGCTAATTGCTTTGTGGTTTCCAGACTCCACAGAGGTTTGGAGTCGTCTAGCGATGTCAGTGGTGTGATTCCTCCACTGATCCACATTCTAAAAGTAGACACGAGCATTCAACAGATCACAAAACAGATGCAACTGTAATGGCAGCTTTTCCCTCTGTGACACTCTTTACTTTTGCCTTCATTTCCATCACAGTTTTTTGTCATGTGGACAAGAGCTTGAGTCATTGTCTCACATTAAACAGATGCTTGTAGCAAACAGTCTGTCATTTCAGTTTGGTTTTAGTCTTCTGTGAAAACTTAGATAGCATTACAGCCACAGTTAAATGATATCTCCTTGAACGATAGATATTTCCTCTGCGTCTTGTACTGTCTGTGGGTGGGATGTCACCACCATACGGGTCTATTCTGTGAGCAGCAGAGATACTGTCACTGGATGCAGTGAAATAATGAATCCAACTAACTGCGAGCATTTGTATGTCCAGGGGATCGTCTGCGAGGCAGCGAGGAGGAGTTGGCTGGAGCAGTGGGAGCGGTAGGGGTGGAGGAGGGAGACTCTGACTGAATTCCAGTTGTGACAGTCAAACAGTGACCTGACTAGCTAGACTAGACTCATTACATCTATGTTGTGCCCATAGAGAATTATTCTGTTTTCCAACAGAATAATTTTTCCTGTCAGGTCTTTATTTGCAGGTCCTACCTTCTATCATTGTATTATTACATATGAATATGTAGTAGTACATTCTGTACATGTGCTTAATCAAGGTTCACTGTTGATGTAATCCACAATATTTTTGTTGCAATTTTTTTATATTTTCAAGTAAAATAATGTGAATTTTTCAAATGCCTGATTATTATTTCTGTGTATTTTCTTTTTATTTGAAAGTCAGGGTGGGCAATGTGGATAAAATCCAACACTGATATGTAATTTTATGTCACAATATTAATATAGTTTATTTGCTGATGTAGCAAATTTTGTGAAAAAAACTATTTTAAAAACTGTTGGATTGATAAAATAACCAGATGGGGATGTTTTTTTTCCTACTGCAACAAATCAAAGTACTACTGAGTACTACTAATACTGACATAAATATAATCAATTATATCATATAATCATATCATGGTTAATATATTAACAATATTTCCTTGAAGCTGTCCTGCCCATTTTTGTAACTTACCTACACCTTATACATCAAGAGATGTTCAAGAGATTCTACAGTAAAACAAATGATCGACCAAATGTAAGCAAGCAAGTATCCTGACTGGTATTCCCTGCTGAATTTGAACTAGGATCACCACGTTATAATAATTATTTCTTAATATCTTTTGTCGCTACCAACCAACCAATAAAAGAAAAGACACTGTCTTAAATACATTGTGTTTATTCAGAAAATTATCTGAGAATGCAATCTCTAATTGTTATGAAGTGACCTCTATAGTAGTTAGCTGTAGCCATATTAATGTCTTGCTACACTTGAATCAAGTTAGTTTTGATCCAATGGGGGCTGAAATAGAGGAATGATGATGCGCAGGTAACAATAAGTTGCTTTTGGTATGACATTCACTAGTGATATCTATTGCAAGCACCTAAATACCTGTTCTAAAGTCAAACACTCCTTTCACAAGAAAGTGCATCTCGTGTCCACATTGGCCAAAACTCTTCTAAATAAGGAGGATATTGCACAATTTCACTATATTATCACTCAAGTACAAGGCCACCTGCTCCCTTCAACAGCTTTCCTCTTTCCAAAGGCAAATTATCGAGGCTCTGAAGAGAAACAAAGCATTCAATCACTGCTACCCTGAAGTTTACAAAAAAAATACCCAAATATGTGATTTAAGTGTCACTGAAATTAATAATAGCTTGTACCTTTGTTACAAAACAGATTCTCCTACACACTAAAACCTTCAAAAAGTATACAGCATTGGAGGTGAAGCTCACAAAGTACAGACATTAACAGCAAGATGATAAATACTGCAAAAACTGAAATGTTATTATTAAACTGGAACTGGGAGCTTAATGAATCTGTGCTGACACTCGATACTCTGATGATCATTTAGTCTATTGTTTATCCTGGATTTTGGTATTTAGTAAAAAGAAACTGAGATACTGTCATCAGAGGAAGCATCAAATCTTGCACCGTTGGGGAGTCAGAGGTTTTTTGGCACTGCATGCAGATTATCTAACGATAAAGGGTTATTATCTTATCATATCCTCAATACCTCACCTCAGTCATAGGTTGGCATTTGGGTGCCACGGGGACCTCCACAGATTTAGCCCTTGAGCAGTGTTGTTGTTGACTTTGTTGAAACTGACGCTTTATGATTCAGGGATGGGTAACCATCTGACTGATGCATTTTAAGCATCCTTTGTGATTGGAGCCTGTCAGTCGCACTGCCCACCGACAGATTCAATCTTCCTGGCTGCAGGGCCCAGTTCCACCTTGCACACCCTCTGTGCAAACTTAAGTGAGCACAGTGTCTCTCCAACGTTATTCTCCAGAGCGGACACCTTTTAGCAGAGAAGTAAAAACATACCAGATTTCACGACAAGCATCCACAAATATTTAAAATGTGATGTACTGCAAGTATGTCATTCTTCTGAAGCTGCGAACCCAGAAATCTAGAGAAGAAATTTACCTGCACCACCATGACAGTCTTGCTGCCTTTGCCTAGGGAGTCTTGTAATAAGTAAGTAAGGCGGGAGTTCCTGAACGGGATGTGAGTCTGCCGAGCCCTCAGTGCCTGAATTACATCCCCCAGTGCTAGCAGGGAGCGGTTAATATTCTGGGCCTCCTTCAGCCTCTCTCCCTCTGCACCAGACTTCCACACCCTCTCTGAGCCGGCTAGGTCTACCAGGTTCAACTTGCCTGAGGAAGAAAAGAAAACTTGGAATAATGGGTGAAATGATGAAGACAGTCGTGCGTCTTTTTTTGCTTTCCCATGCTACTTTCTCTCACCCTTGCCCTCAACTTGAATAAAACAAAGAGCCATTTGAAACACTTCCCATATTGGAAGACACAATGCATACAGTATGTGACTCACCAGTGGTTTTGGACCCTGTTGCGAGGTCTGTGCCCTGAACCGTGATGCAGAGCAGAGCATGGGAACGGGAGCTGTGCTGGTTCATCTGAGTGCCAAAGGTGATCCTGTTCCTTCGTGCTGTTGCTAAAATCTGGTCAAACCACAAGTATATTTTGCACAAATGTTAGTTTCTGTTCTGACAGCAAAGAGTTAATTTATTCAATTACATCAATACAGACTGTTTAAAACATACATAGGAAAAATCTGTCACCTTCTTAATGTGCTGAAAGCTCTTAACTTCGATGACCCTGAGGCCTGGCACATGTAGCTGTCCTGTTCCATCTGGGTTGATCTTTATGTCTAGTTTTTCTCCATCCTTACTCAGCAAGTCTCTGGAAATAAAATAAAAATATGTCACAACAAAAACACACTACATTGTATTGCAGGCAAAATGCCTATGGCAAAGCTTACCTTAAAACCTCATTGTAGATCTCCACAGAACTGACAGTGACAGTGTAAGACCACATGTCCTTCCTCTCCTCAATCTCACTGAAGAGGTGTTTCAATGCTTGCTGGTTGATACCTGGGTTCTCCAAGCTCCCCTGAAAATCAAATGATACTTAATAATAATATAGGTTAATATAGGTTATATTATATCAACCATCACTCTATAGT
The DNA here is from genome assembly GCA_016785225.1 of Psettodes erumei. Lineage (NCBI taxonomy): Eukaryota > Metazoa > Chordata > Actinopteri > Pleuronectiformes > Psettodidae > Psettodes > Psettodes erumei. Next base: position 307,968 of record JAFBJZ010000623.1, read on the forward strand.
TAAGTCTATGGAATACCTCCATGGTGTAGGTTTTTCCAGAGCCTGTCTGTCCATATGCAAATATGCATACATGGTAGCCATCGATACAGGATGTCACCAGAGGCTCAATCTCCTGAAAGACCTGGTGAAAGCAAAGTTATCATTGTTGTTATGTCTACATGTCCTTCTTAACTGCATGTTGTTCATTTTCACTACCTCTTCCTGAGTGGCCTGGGGGTGGAAGACCTTGTCCAGTTCAAAGATGCGGCCCTTTCCTTTATTCATCACTGTGAGGGAAGACTCATTGTTGGGGTCTGTTGTCACCACCACAGATTGGCCCTCCTCATGTTGGTCCTCCTTCAGCACAGGCTTCACACGACACAGCACACGTATGTTCCCTAACAACAGTGGGCATCCCAGTCAATGATAGATTTCATATGTTTTGGAGTGAATTTATGTTTCTTCTTCTCTGCATACCTTTGAGCTCCACCAGCTGCTCATGGTACTTCCTGCGTAGTGCAACTTCTTTCCTATACTTCTCCAGAAGATCTTTGTTGGCTTCAGACATCTCACTGATAGCTGCTGAAATCTGCCAAAGACATAAAACAGCAGGATTTGCTCTAAGCTAGACTTGTCAATTTAGTTGGATGTATTTGGATCACTGCCTCCAAATACAGCAGACTAGGTCATATTGTAATGTGACAGTACCTGTTTTTTTGCCTCATTTATAGCTGCTCCATAAAACTCTGAGAAGTTTCTAACTTGGCTCCTCAGACTAGCATAGTCTGTCTTCATGGAACGTAAAGTCGGTGGAAGTGCTGTCAGACGCTTCTGCAAGCCTGACCAAAACGAAAAGCCATGTAGAAACATATTTGTTTCTCTTGTGTGCTCAAACCAATATCACTTTCCTTTCGAGATTTAATTGAGTGTCACTCACTGAAGAACTGGTCCTGCAAGTTCTGAAAGTGTTCTGCTGAGCAGTTGGTGGCAGCCTTGACAGCCTCCTCTTTCCTCTCTTCCAAGTGGCCAATCTCTTTCAGCAGTTCCTCTCTCAGTTTACCGATTTCTCTCTCATACGCCGCAATCTGTAAAAAGGTTTAGCGAAGCAGTTTTTCAATCTGTCAGCTTGATGGGTCCAATCTGCACAGGTTCAGCTCTGTAATGAGTTTATCTGTCAATGCAATTGATCCAGGCTGTGAATTTCCAACAGTGAAGTGGAAACATTCTCCTTCTGTCTTTAATTTTCTCTCCTGTAATCCTCTGTTCTTTAGCGGTGGGCTTTATTTACCCCTGTGGACTGTGTCTTTTTATTTTATTTATTTTTGCTGGGTTTGCAGTGCAAGCTATATGTTCCTCAAAAATTATTCCCTGCCTCTTAGTAACGAGCCGCCAGTAACAATTTCTGCATTGATGGATATTTAGTAATATTGTGGAACATTTGGTCTCCAAGAAGACACAGAGGATACACATCCACTGCTGGATTTTGTTTGTGAAACGTTGCCAAAGTGGCTGGGGCTCAGCCCCAACTAAACTTTGGAATTGGAGAGAGTATAGGACACCCTAACCAACATTCTCATTTGCTTCCTGAAATTCCAGGACAGGGAGACAGTCTAACATTTGAGAGAGAAGTCCTACACGACGCAGCCAAACTGACGTTCATACAGGACCTGTTGGCAGAAACCATGTGGAGATGCCGTAAATTCATTACAGCCAGGAATCCGTTCACTGAGATGGGAATCTTCAGGGGATTCCAAGTTACGAGTGGTCCACAACAAGGGGGTGCTCCTTTTCTCATCGCCTCAGGGGGCTGAAGAGTTTCATCAGGAAATTCAGTCTAAGGGAAGAACCCTGTTCCATGCATATTGTAGGACTTCTATGTAAAATGGTTGGTAATGAGAATGGACATACGGGGTTGATTACACCAGTGTTGTAAATGACCAGGTGGGTCATTATTAGGTGTACTCCATTATTGTTGCTTCATTAGTGTTCTGTTTATAAGTGGTAGGATTGTTAAACTCCACTTTATTAGGTATGACAGTGTTATTGGAATGGGAAACGGTCTGCTCTTACTGTGTTTCTCTCATTCATCTTAATTTAAATCTAGGATGTTATGACCGGGAAATCATGTATCTGATATATTTTATTAAACTTTTGGACCACAGACCTAATGTATCTTTTGTTATTTAATACAAGTTATAAACCAGAATTTAGTTGTACTAAATGTTGGTGGGGAATATAAACTGCTAACGGATATAGTGGGTGTGGCTGGTGACGAGTTTGAGCCTTCACACTTGGTGGGTTCACATAGATTATTTGCTCCTCATGTAAATGTGGATCAGCGTACCCCAGCCATTTTTTGTACTTTGGGGAATATGGGTAAGAAAGTGCAAGTTCATAGCACTTCAGTTGGGGGTGTCTTTAGGGCAGGGGGAGGGAAGGTATTAGGCAGTTTTGTTGGGGGTAGGGGTGTTTTTTTTGGTTTTGTTTTTCTTTTGCTTTGTTTTGTTTTTTTTTTACTATGTTGTGTTTTCTTTTTACCGTATATCACGTTTACATGCTGTTTAAAAGCAGTGTCTTTATTTACTTGCAGAGATATTACTCTAATACTGCGCAGGGCTACCTGGATCTTAAATATGAAATATGTCTCAAGTTAAAATTACGAGTTGGAATGTTAGGGGGCTGAGAGAGATAGCAAAAATTTGGCAAGTTTTAGACAGAATTAAATTACTTAAGTCCCATATCATTTTTTTGCAAGAAACACATTTGAGGGACATGGAAACCGACAGAATACGGAAAAGATGGCCAGGTCAGGTTATTTGTGCTTCATCTAATAACCATACTATAGAAGTACTCATACTTATACATAAATCCATAATGTTTCAAATGACTAATGTGACCCATGACCAATTTGGAAGATATATTGTTGTACAAGGAAATATAGACTCATTTAAGGTAAATCTGGTTTGTATCTGGGCTGAACAATGATAATCCGATATTCTTTCGGGACCTCTTCCACACTCTGTCCACTCTTCCGGGTGCATTCATTATAGGGGGGGATTTTAACTGCACTTTAGTACCAAAAAAGATCACTCTACTAAGGTTGACTCCACCCATGCTCAGACAAAAAAGGTATTGCATCAATCATGTAAAGATTTGAATTTGGTTGAAATTTGGGGGGAATTACACTCAGATAAAATTGAATACTCATGTTACTCAAGTACATATGGATCTCATTCACGTATTGATTATTATCTGGTCTCCTCTGAAATTTTGGCTAAAATAAATGGATGCTGGTATGACAGCATCGTCATCAGTGATCATGCAGCTGTATCTTTAGATTTACATGTAGATGTAGTTATTAGCAACACAAGGAAATGGAGATTCCCAGTTGAACTCTTACAGGACCCTGAATTTACAAAACTTGTTGAGGAACATATTGATATATATCTTGAAATTAATTCAGACCAGAGTGATAGTTGTGTGAGGTGGGAGGCATTCAAGGCATATATTAGGGGGTTAATTATTAGTTTTACAAATTACAAAAAGAAACAAAGGCACTCGGAATTAGAAACACTGGATAGTGAAATTAGGCTGTTAGAACAAGAATTATACAATGACTATAACCAAATGAAAATAAAGGATCTATATATAAAGACAGCTCAGTATAATAAGTTGTCAGTGGAAAAGATTCCAAAGAGTTTAATGCGGCTTAAACAATCTTACTACAATTGAGGTGAAAAATGTGGTAAACTGCTGGCCTGGTGACTTAAGAAAAAGCAGTCTGAGGCTCTGTATGGGTCAGAATGTGTCGATGACGCAGAAAGTCAAAACTCTTTTTTGGGCCAGTTGAAATTTCACACTGTCAGAAAGTGAGCGGCAGGAAATTGACTGTTGTCCAACATTAGAAGAATTAGCAGGGGCCATTCGAAACACGCAGAGTGGAAAAGCGCTGGGTCCAGACAATTTTCCAATAGAATTTTATAATATATTTTCTGGAAGACTTCTGGTGCGACTTTGGGCCAAGTATGAGGAATCCTTCACCAAAGGAATACTTCCTCCCTCCTTGAGGTTTGCATTGATAACCTTAATTCACAAGCCTGATAAACCCCCTAATGAATGTTCTTCCTTCAGACCTATTACGTTGATGGGGTGTGATACGAAAATATTGTGCAAAGTGTTGGCCAGTAGATTGGAAACATATCTCCCGTAACTTGTTACTCATGACCAAAATGGTTTCGGTAAAAATAGACAGGGATATCATAATATTCGCAGTGTTTTTAATATACTGCATGGAAAATATAACTGTAAAGATACAGCCATGCTTTCCTTGGATGCAAGCCAAGCTTTAGATAGAATTGAATGGGGCTATCTTTTTAATGTGCTCCAACATTTTAGATTTGGTGTAAACTTCCTAAAGTCAATAAAACTTTTGTACACTAGCCCAACTGCTCAAATACTGACTAACAACAATGTCTCCAAACCATTTACTCTTCAACAGTCAACCAGACAGGGGTGTCCACTTTCACCCTTACTATTTGTATTGGCTTTGGAACCCTTGGCTATGGCCATAAGGGCTCATAGTGGTATCTCAGGTGTGACTATTGGTGAAGAACATTGTTTCATTGTATGCAGATGACATAATCATTTTTATTTTTATAATCATTTTAATATTCCCCAATTAGAGAACTTAATTGAGACCTTCAGAAATATTTCTGGATATAAAATAAACAGTACAAAGTCAGCTTTAATGTTATTAAATGAAAATGAAAGGTTGCAGCCCACCACTGTTAAACCATTTATGTTCTCTAAAGAGGGCTTTGTGTACTTGGGGGTCAGAATCAGCCCCGATGTAAAACAATTGGTTTCCTTAAACTATGACCCCCTGGTGGACAGAGTGAGAGAGATGCTGAATAGATGGCCACTAATGCTTATTTCCATGATAGGCCGTGTAAACATAATTAAAATGCTAATCGTGCCAAAGCTTTTATATCTTTTTCAATCTCTCCCACTTCCTTTACCAGTAACTTTCTTTTCTAATATTAGGGAACTATTAAACAGGTTTATTTGGCACAACAAAAAGACGAGATTTCATCTGAGACTTCTGTATCTACCATATGAGAGGGGTGGGCTTCAGCTCCCTAATTTTAAATGGTACTACTGGGCTGCCCAACTACGATCAACAATGTACTATTTCTCAGAGACTCCATCTCCTGCATGGTTTAATATGGAACAGCATCAATATTTGGATTTCCTCTCAAACTCTATTTGTACTCGAACACTGTTAAAAAACTAATCAGGCAAACAGAGAATCCCTTTCTTAGACACTCAATTGACTCAAGTGTGGCATTCAACTCACTAGCATGTTGGTGACACACCTCTGCTTTTGCGATTCTCCCCCATATGGAGCAAATGTCTCTTCATACCTGGGAGAGCTGATGGTGGATTCAAAATGTGGTTTAATAAAGGTGTTGAAAAAATCTCAGATTTATACAAAGATGACAAATTATTGACTTATCCTCAACTGGGTAATAAATTTAGCCTTCCAAATATGTACAGCTTAAACACTTTATAGCTACACATAAATATCTGTCCTTTGTACCTTCGCTTTCCAGAATAGAAGAGTTGACTGTGTCCCATATACATGGTAGTGGTCAACTCTCCCAGTTCTATAATCTATTATTGACTTCCTCAAAAGATTCTTCTATCAAAAAACTTGAGGCTTGGAAACGCAATTTACAGGAAGATATTCAGGTAGCAGAATGGGAAATGGCTTGTTTTAAAGCCCAGATCCATCTTATCTCATACTGAGCAGGCTTAGTCAGATGTTCCCTAATATTCCAGATTTCTGTGTGAAATGCAGAGAGAAAAAGGTACTTTAATTCATTGTCTATGGGAATGTGAAAAATTACGATTCTGGAAATCTGTGGTTGATTGTATAAGCCTTTTAATTGGGAAGGGAGTCCCTTTGTGTGCCAAACTTTGTGTACTGGGCATGTATTCTGAGGATTTTACTGTAACCTTGCAGCAGCCACTGCTCAATGGAAAAGTGTGGACACACCCTCCTTTGGATTGTCAATAAAAGAACTAGCTGCTAATCTTGCCTTGGAAAGACTTACATATATTCTCAAAAAGAAGGACAAGAAATGTGTCTATTTATGGGGTCCATACATGGTTTTGTTGGAATCCACGGTCCTGCATGATTAATTTTTTTTTTCATTATTATTAATGTTATTCTATGCTATAATTGTACACTGCTATGGTCTGTTTTTATAATTTTATAATTTTATTTATGGTTATTTTCATGTACACACTGTATGTGTGTATTTGTATCATTCTGCCTGGGTTGGGGGAATATTGTTTTGTTAATTTGTTAAAGAAAATAAAAAATATATATTAAAAAAATATTGTGAAGCATTTATTGTCAAAAGGCCAGATGATGGTTCACAATGAGGTTAATGTTCATCTTGCCGCTACTGGTATGATTAAAAAATGGTATAAGTGCGTACTTCTAAAAACACAGGTTATATACTTTACATCACGCAGGTGTACATTTTTTTTATAGAAATATATGAAAACATCAGTTTAATCTGCCCATGTGGGTGTGTTCTATTTGTGCCCTTCAAAGCAGACATGACAGATAAGAATTCACAAACTAGATTAGAGTGAATTCTGTTTGGTTGTTACCTTGTGTTGCAGATTACAGCTGTACTCATCAGACCTCCTAATTTGTTCCTCCAGCTGTTTGCACCGCTCATTCTGATTGGACAGCTTTTCTGACAGCAGCTCATTCCTCTGTCTGGCTTTACTCAGTTGCCTTAATGTGACAGGTGATTCCACCTCCACAGTCTGGGTGACATACTGCGATAAAAAAAGTGCATCTGATTAGGGTCATCTACTCTGAAAACATACCTGAGAAAATATTGTGGCTCCTTACTTATTAATGTTGGTGTCTTTCCATTTAACAAATATCACATTCAAATCTTATTTATAGAGCTTTTCTTGAGTCTTAAAGTCACTCTTTAATATTCAAACCAATTAAAACACTTTCTTATTTGAATTACCTTCACCACCGGCTCCTTGCCTCTCTCTCTGTCCAACTCCAGCTGCAGCTCCCTCACTCTATCCTCTCGTTTCCTCAGCTCTTCTCCTCTCCTCCACTCACTGTGCTCGTTCTGTCGCTCCAGTTGTGACAGCTGCTCAGCTCGCTGCTGCAGGGAGATCTCCAGCTGCTGCACTCGGCTGCGGAGGTTTTCATTCTCCTAGCAGACCATTCAAAAAACAAGAAGTCAGTTACAACTGCTTTGCATTTACTGACACATCAGTGAGCTCTCAGCTGTGCCAGTGCATCTCACCTTGATGAGCATGGTGCTGGACTGTGAGGGGATGGCTGACAGCTGCTGCAGGAGGCCTTGAGTGACACTCAGACTTTGCTTCAGACTTTCGTTCTCCGCTGACAGACAGAGCACTCGCTTCTCTGAATCTGTGGCCCCCTAATGAAACATAACACTGGGTCAAGTTGCAGCGTAGCACTGAAAGACGCATCAAAACCAAAATACTTTGTCATGTTATCTTACATATACTGTTTGTCCTTGCTGATAAAAATTTTCTTCACCAAGTGTTACACAAGACCTGCTGAACCTCGTTTGCCATTTTCAAAGCATTATTTTTAATTCAATGCATGTAGGAATACACTGTTGATATATACTATTCATGTTTGCTGATGAAGTGAAAAGTAACAAAGAGTTGATGAACATTTAAATCAACAGTTCACTGTGCTTACGGTGGCAGTTCTCAGTCTTGACAGCTCCTCCTCACGTTCCTCTATGCAACTCTTGAGCTCATCAATCTGTGCAAGACATTAGATTGTTTAACAGTTTACCAAAACAGATATGATTTGAGAATATAGCCATCTCCTATTCCCTATTTCATTCCATCATTTATAGCACAATGGGAAGTTGTGTAAACCTTATATTTTGTATCTATTTTTTGCCCGTAAGCCTCTTGCTACGTGATTGCTACGTGATACTTTATGCAAAATAGACCCGAAAAGGCATAATGCATTTATGTAGATAATGCATGTACAATAATTTTGTGTGTCCACAGGCTAGGAATGAACTCATAATTAAGTCAAGTCATAATCAAGTCATTTATGGAAAGGTTCTGAAAAAAAACAACAATTCAATTGTTTATAGATATTGAGGTAGCCAATTTCTCAAAAATTGATTCAACTAATATGCAGCTGCTCACCTGCTGTTGAAAGGCTTGTATGCGAGAGTGTCGGTCTCTTTCCTTCTGCTCCAGTTGTGAGTGCAGCAGATGGAGTTCTCCTCTCAGCTTGCTCCTCTCACCCTGCAGGCCATACAGAGACTCCACCAGTCTGTGAACCCCAGCCTGTGTCCATGCATCACTGCTGGACTCACCTGGAGTACATGAACAAATGCTTTTATCAGCATCTTCATTATCACCAGCCTGAATACTGGCTGCATCACTGACAGAAAAAATAGTCATACCATCTTTGGACCCATATTCTTATTAGGCTAGATTAATTCAGATTTTCCACAGACCACGCATAATGCATAATATTAATAAACCTTAAGTATGCACTTAAACATACCATCTAGTCACTGTATGTTGTAGATAAGTTAGCATTATTGCTGCCGTGTTTCCACTCTCAAGTCACCAGGGCATCACAGACTTGTGTGGCTCTGACGTGCAGCCTGTTTCAAGTGCAGAACCATGGTTCACATTTATAAGATGCTACAACCTGCTACACTTCCCCCATTGTTCCAAAGGCATTAGCAGCATGCTCTGTTGCATTTTAATCACTTTCCTCCTCCTCAATCATTTATCAGACTCTGTCATTTTTGATTCTCTTTGCAGGGGTTCACGCTAATTTTATTTAAATACCACATCAGGCTTGCTGTGTCACAGTGAAGCAGGAGGAGGCTGTGATGCCAGGAAGAAAAAAATATGGGATACACATGGAAGATAAGCCACAGCTGAGCATCAGGGTTGTTGATAAAAACACGTTTGCAAGAAATGTGAAAAGTCTATGATCTGTTATAGTCTGCAGAGGCACTGAGATGACTTTTAAAACAGCAGCTTGAAATGATGAAGGAAAGCGCATTTCCTTTATCTAAAAAGCAGTACAGCGATAAATGTTTTTTAAAATAGTAAGCTTGATGAATGACCAGTGAATGGAACACCAGCCATTTTATTCTAACAAACCAAATACTGAACAGTAGATCAAAATCAGCCAAGTTGTACAAGGATGGAAACACAACGCTCCTCCACTTAGACCTGCACATTCCATTACAGTATACAAACAAAGCCAACAGCCTTGTAACACTGGGGTATAGACGCCAAGCTATTTTTAGCCCCAAAACGAGAACATGTGGCGCTGAGCATGAGCCAGACCTTGTAAGTGCATCTGCAAAAAAAAAAAAAAAAAAAAAACAGCACTCAGCCATGTTTTATTTACGACAGTGAGCTACAACATCACTGTCCAAGTACAGCACACACTCGTGTATCACATCTATCTTTGCCCTGTAGCTAATGAGAGTCAGTGTGCTTAAACACACCCACACACTGAGATGTTTAACCCTGTCTGTTCACACATGCTATCATACATATTGACTTATTTCTCTGAGGCTGTATCAGTCAGCCTTCCAACAGGGATGTGACCTCTCTAGAGCTTCATGAAGTCCACTTGTTAAATTGCTGAACATATGCACAGCAAAGTGATGTGCTAAAACAAGTGGGGTTAGTGGGCTTGCCACCCCTGTTCTGATCAAGGCCAAAGAAGCACCCAGTCAAGTCTAAGATACAGCTACAGATACCAGCGGTGAAAGCTGCGGGTAAGTCGCACCTGTTGTTAACAGGGCCTGTTAAGTAGGCCTCTGCGACATTGCTGATGCCAACTTGACTTATACCCATACAAATCTAATCATTCTGCTCCTCTGCGAATGACTGTGCCCTTATAATAAAAGGTGTATGGTGTGCCTATGTTTGAAAGAAATCTTGGGTGAGCCAAGAATGGAAAAACTACATCATGGGACACTGACATGAAGAATTTCTTAAAAACAGACCACTCCCGTGACAAAAAAATCCTTCCTGTGCTCTTCTCAAATTGTGTTCACATGTTCAATAGTAATGTAAAATGAGAGCACTGATTATTTTCATCTGTATTACATACCCCACTGGCTATACACCTATTATGATGAGCATGTGAGAGTGGTATTCTGTATCAGCTTTCCTTCTAATACATCTTCCTCCATCGTTCAGATGATCTCATTCAGTCTCATATCATAAATCTGCCTTTGGACCTCTGCAACATTATGCTGCTTTTTTTCACACCAACCGGTCTCTGCAGTTATTTGAAAAAGCCCTATGACCTCTAACTCTCTGTTTTCCATCACGCTTACACCCACCACCCAGAAATGTAAATCCATCTTCCTTGCACCTTATTTCACCATCCCCCATCCCTTCTTTCCTCTCCTCCTCCCTCACCCTCGCTCAGCGGGCTGGTGGTCTGCTGCTGGCTAATGGCCTCCTCCATGCTGCTGATGATGCTGTTCTTATCCCTGAGGCGACAGCGGTAGGAGGCTCGCAGGGCCTTCATCTGCCGGCGGTGCTGGACGCGGTGCCTCTTAAGCTGGACCCGGTACTGATCAGCCTGCTGCTGCAGCTGCTGGAAGTGGGAGTACTGCTCCAGAAAGCTCAGTAAGTGGGACATCACTGCCACCAGAGGAGACTCTGCTAACTGGGCAGTGCAAATTGCACACACACACACACACACACACACACACACACACACAAAGTTAAGGGATACTACAGAAGCTCCTATATGGAGAACTGGGAATTTGCACTGTTAGCTGAGTCAAGGTGATGACACGATTCTGCTACCTTTCCTGTCGTTTCCAGTTGAACTTGCGAGGCCCTTCTTTTCTCAGCCTCCTGTTTGAAAGACAAAAAGGCAGCCAGAGGAGTACATGCTGGGATGTCGGGACCATTTTCCTCATCTTCATCACTCGGAGACAGTTCATCACTGTCACTGCTACTGCCTAGATGTCAACAAAAGCACATAGACAATAAAGAGTAACAGAAGTGTATATGCTAATTAATCAGTTATTAGAGATTTTACATCATATATCATACAAAAGCCTTTATGTCGTTCTATAAATAAGATATTTGAGCTCTCACTTGATTCACTAAGTCGAGCACAAGCTTTTTTCCCCATTTTGGGGGTGTGGCCATCTCTCCTCCTGCTCCCTGTTTCCATGGAAACAGGTCCTGGCTCCTAAGTATCACACATGAGGGTCAGACATGCACAAAATTTAAATATTTACACATTACATATATAGAAATGCACACAATGGCATGCAGTGACCCTACCAATGTTGACATCATGTATGAGGGTGCCTATAACCACCTATAACCATTTGTTTTTTTTAACTGTCACTGTCATGTAGTAATACATGCATGTTTCCGACAAATAAATGCTTTTCCAACAGAGAACCCCCAAGGCTAGACATGATCTGACTAGACATACGTCTGTGGAAGCTCCACATGCCCCATCTAAAGCTTCCTCCTCTTCTTCTTTCTTAAAGACGGTGTAGAAGATGTAGACTAAAAGGGAATAGAAAGCGTACATCTCCACACCATCCAAGAGTCTCTGTAAATGACACAATAGTCAAATTCAAGTCCGTCATGCAGCAGAAATCTTAACTGTCATTCCAGTGCATCATGCAAATGCTTTACTTCTTTACCTTATGGCATATTTTCTCCTCTTAGGTGAGGATAATTTCATTTTCCCATCATTTGTATTATCCTTTCGCCCTCATTCCGTGTTGTCAGTGACAAAGCTTCCACATGCAGCCCTGGTTCTCAGACCTGCAACAGCATCCCAGTGCGGCACTGTGTGCAGCTCCTGTATCGCTCCCTCTCAACCATTCTCTCCTCTCCCCTTTCTCCTCCTCATTGTCCTATTCACTTTGCTCCACCCACAGGCTGCATCTGCAGTGGGCATGCTCACTACAAGTTTCCTGATCTACTGCAGTGGTGGAGTGAGGGATAAAGAGTATGGTGCTTTTAAAATTCAGTCTATGGTATGGAGATAGACTGAGCCATGGTGAGCTGATGCTGATAACAGCAGCCTGAGGCAGAGATGGATGATATGTGATGAGATGTGCCAGGCTCCAGGTTCATAAGGGGCAAAAAATGTACTTGCAAATATCGAGATGTTGGATAAAGGACTAAGTGGCACAACAGTTAGACAGCTGAACATGACCTAAGAGACCTTTGAAATGTAAAATGAAGTCGCATACAGTAACTAGGGTGACATTCACATAATTTATTCAAGACATGATAATCTTCCTGAAGTAGATATGAAGATTTTTGTTCACAAAAAGCCATTCAACAAAAGAATACATTAAAGTTCAGCATGTGTAATTATTAAAACATCCACATTACAAAAAAGACATGAACTGAATGATAAATCATAACAAAAAACAACAGGCAGCACAATTGCTATAATTGTATTGACACTCTAAACTCACAAAAATCCTGTATTATGTTGAAAATATCACTAGTTGTCTGTGCCTTGTGGCTTGACAAAGGTTTGAGATTTGCCCCACAAATGCTTGCCCATACAGTTTACTGCATTAAAACTGCCAAGGCAGCTACTTACAGCTCCAACATCCTGACAGTGAATCCGCAGTGTCCAGTACAGATCTCTGTAAAGAGTATCAATACATTGCTAGGACAAAACTTTGGACAAACAAGACTATCCCATGTGTAATTTCAGGACTAATGAGCTGTAGAAATGTAATAAAGTGCAGTGATGAGTTATGAAATTGCCATGATGGGGTAAGAGCAGGGCCAAGAGCTTAGACTACTACACATATTTTAATAGTGATACTGCTGAGGTTGCAGAACAAATTGGACACAGACCCTGAGGCAGCTCGATGGCTTTACAAACACTAAAATCTGTTAGCAAAGAGTTGTCTGCAGGATGTCAGTCACCTTAGAGCAAGTCACTGAAATGATCACAGAGGAAGATAGGAGACCTAGGAGAGGAAGTCACAATGGATGCCATTATAAAATAAATGTCAACCAGGAACTTCTGGTATACCTAAACAATGGCTACACAATGCCACCGTGGCCTGTTAGTTATAAATTGTGGTCACAGTCTTGTGCAAATGAAGTTTGTTCTGTGATGTCAGTGCTTTTATTCAGAATGAATGACATTCAGTCAAGGTCTTGGTGAGCAGCTACCGTATATTCCTGTAAAACACAGACATCTTCAAAACAGAGGTGAGCCCAACAACTGTCTTTTGTTGTCATATAGTGGGACTTTGCAATTTCATGATAGACATTTTAGCTGTCATTTTTACTGCTGTTTTCTTGCATGATTATTTTAAGAAATAATACTACTACTAATAATAATAATAAACATACCTGGAAATTCTATCTGTTAAGCACAAGTAAAGATTTCAATTAGTTTTCCACTTTTATGCTCATACCCTGAAAAACAACAGTACAAGATGAGGATATTCTGGTTATTGTGATTTTCACTTTTCTATATTTTCTACATTATTTCTGCTTATCTGCTGGACATTAACATCCATATGTAAAAGCATGTTATTAAGGCTTTATTCCCTGTGACCTTGCAGTGCTGCAACGAATCATTGTTTTTACTACTAATGATCTCTCCATTATCTTGACTGTTAATTTAACAGTGTCACAAAACAGTGGAAATATAGTAGGTGTGTCACAAATGACCAGAGCATTATGTAACATTTTCAAGTTCTTTCTGTAAGATCATGTTCTAAAGTGCTGAGATATTTTTCTTAGTGATGTAACAAAGACAGAAAACAGCAAAGTCAAACTTCAGAAGCTCAGATGTTGCCATTTTGGTTTATAAATGTTCCTCCTGGTAGATAAATATCAGTTCCTCCCCACCAGACTTTCAGAACTGAAGAAGCCTCTTGGATGAGAGGTGAAACGTCTTTGACTCACACGAGGCTAGTCCAGTTGCTTTATTTTCTACTTCTTTGGAGAATTACCATGACCTGGATGACTGAGAACCTACACAGATTTATTTATAAATGTTAATTGCCCAATTAACTGGATATCAATATTGTTGCCTTTTAATTTTCTTTCAAATGAATTAACTGGCAAACTGCTTTAGAGCTAGTTGAAATGTACATTTAAATATAGGTTAAATTTTCCAAAATGCTTATGTTAGACAAATTAGATTTTTGTTATTTTTCAAATTTGTCTTTGTAGCACTTAGTGCATAAATATACACAGCTGTCATCTGATTCACTAAATGTTTATGTTACATCGCTCAGTCACATCCAACAGAAACTTGCTAAGGGCCTTCGTTGACGCCCAGCAACCAATTGACAAGGACCCTTTCAAAAACCACTTGATTAGTTCCCCAGAGGTGGCTGGAGAAATGAGCGGAGCCAACGTGTTTGTTCCCACCTGTGGAGTCACAAGCAAAGGAAGGCTGAGGGCCACGCCACCCACAGCCCCTAAAGCATTACCAGCAAAAAGGCACACTGTGAGACAGCAGGACAGGGAGGACAGGCCCAGACAGCGGGTCATCATCGTGAGAGCATCTGCTGAGAGCCAGTCACACAGTCCCAGCAGCAGGCAAGAGCCACACAGGAGAACGTGTGCTGTGTTGTGGTCTTGACTGAGCCATAGGAAGTCGAAGGAGACCAGTGCTGGAGCCAGAACCTCACCAGCCCACTCTGCTTCTCTCTGGATGGAGCCAAGGTGTGAGCTGGAGGGATGCAAGATGCAAACTGCTGCAGAAAGTCCAAGCAGGGAAAGACCGACTGAAGACGCTCTGTGATCCTGCAGAGTGAGAGAGAGGTGAATGAATACAGAGGCAGGAACAAAATGACAAAGCCAGAAATGCAATGCATATAAAAGGATTAATTAACTAAATTCTATGTAAAATTCACAGAAATGCTATTTCTGCTATGCTATGCTTTGAGAATGTTTTTTTATATTTTATACAGATGAACAGCAGTGGGCAACCAAATATTTCCAGTTTCTTTCTTGAACAGTGACTGTGAATGTTAAGATTGTTTGATTCACACATTGTTTCAGGCCTAGATATTAAAGTTGGTAAACTGCAACACCACCACACTGAATAATACTCACCTTAAATAGTTTGTGAGACAAGTACAGAGCAGTGGCAGACAAAAAGATGTTGGAGCATGAAGTTACCCACTCTATTTCACAAGACGCCATTGAGCCAGAGGCTCAAAGTTCTCAACGCTACCGTTACAATGGCAACAGAAGAAATCGGTTAGCCTCTGAGCCTCTTGTCCCTAGTTATCTAATGAAAACTCTAATGTGTATTTGAATGTCAGCTTGTAGTTCCAGGGCAGGGCGCAGAGAACCAAACTTTATACAGGAAGAGAAGCACGTTTATTTTGACATGTGACAAGTGCCGAGTTGGATATTGCGCAGGCGCCAAAAAGACGCGTTCAAAATTCTCGTAAATCCCGCAAGATAAGCGTACTTAATTAATAGGAGTTGTGAATGTAAAATATGTCATATGAAACACTAAAGAATTACTTCCTGTTTTTTATTATTCTGTGAAGCCCTTTTGATTGCTTTTGCATGAAACTGTGCTCTACAAATAAACTCGAACGACATTATGTATCTCACTCAAAATCTGAAAGATGACATTTGTGAGAAACGTTTATTTAACTGACATTTTGTGCTGTAGTCTACACATAATTAGTTTTTTTGGTTTTTAAATATATACTTTAGCCAGAAAAAAAGATATTTAAGATATAAAAAATCAGTTATGCCAGTAACAGAGTTCTATTGATTTCATCTGATGACAGTAATCTGTTGGAAACGATATACAACAATTTTTTGTTTACTTCAAACAAAAGTTTCGAGAAAAATAAACAATGTTGTCTAACAGTAGGGGGTAGTACTGCACTCGGCCAAAAGAAAGACTTCTAAATCTCCGACAGTCCCTGAAGCAGGCGAAAGTTCGAAAAGTATGGCGGCGGAGGCATTTGCGACAATTACAGAGCAATGGATTCGGGACAGGTTACAATTAAAACATCCCTGTCTCGGTAATATTGTTTGCGTTAATACAAACTTTACATAGGAATAAGTACTATAAAACAATAAGCGACAATCTTTGATGTTTTAGCTTTTGTGATGTAAAACAAGTGCGGCTTTTTGCCGGTAGCTAACCTAACGATAGCTAAAACAGCAACTGTCACTTGGTGCACACTAATGCAGCAGTTTGAAGGTGGTGCAGTGTAATCTCATACCTATATTGCACTTTTTAACTAGATGACGTCCGCTCACTGAGCCTCCCGGGGACATCTGAGGAGAAGATCAGACATCTGGGAAGCGCACTGAACAACTTTGTCCGTCTGAAGTCGCTGGACCTCTCCTGCAATGCACTCGTCTCTGTTGAGGTAGTTCTGAAACATAGGCTAGATTTTGTTCCTTCCTACATGGAACTATGTTACTGTGTTACACTGTGGCAGAATGTAAGGTTAATTTTTCCTCTTTATTTCCCCATAAATAATCACATTACACACTGTCTGGTAGTACCATATACAGTACACCATGATTAAATGATTTATTTACTCCACGTTTGCACAGCATGAGCACAAATAACAGACAGAGATAGTTTTACTTAGAGTTATTTTCCTCTTGTTCTGTAAAAAAACATTCTATTCAACTCCAACCCCTCAAATTCATGACAATATTGTACCTCTTTGAATGGACACAGCAAATGGATAGGAATTTAATATTATTACACATCTCCCTCAGTCTGGTCCATCGCTTTCTCACACACTCAGCCCAATAAGCTTTGCTCAAACTTTTGTAGCAGGTGTCGTAAGGAAAAAAGCAAAACATGAATTGGATAAAAAGATTTTGTCTGACCCCTCCTTAAACTTTTAGATAGATAGATAGATAGATAGATAGATAGATAGATAGATAGATAGATAGATAGATAGACAGATTACTTTATTCATCCCTGAAGGGAAACTATGTAGTCATAGCAGCAATCTGGTACATTAAAATACAATAGAAATACAATGACATAAAACACTGAGGTAGAAAAAATAGAATAAAAATGGTCTAGAAGTAAAAATAAAAATACGGAATGGGACAAGGGCACTTGAGAAAACACAGGATAAATAGGTACATAGGTAAATAAAGTGCAGCAGCAAGATGATGTTAATAATACAGATGGTAAAAGGGTTATATTACTTTAGTAATAAAGTAATACTGTATCTGATATACAGTAATAGTAACAGTAACAATAGTATCAATAGTATAATAATAATCTAATATAATATATAAAAGGATCATGTATAATATATAATATAATAATAATATATATACTAATATATAGTAATAGTAACAGTAGTATCAACAGTATATGTGTATTTTGGGGTTTTTCACAGGGGTTGCAACACTTGAAAAAGATGGAGAGACTGATCCTCTATTATAACTGTATACCTTCACTTGAAGAGGCGAAAGTGCTGTATGAGCTGTCAGCTTTGAGAGAGTTGGACCTCAGACTAAACCCTGTGACCAAAAGTTACCCAAACTACCGCCCTTACCTGGTGTATGTTATGCCCAACCTTCGCAAGCTTGGTAAGATATAGCTATTTACCCGAATTGTGCTCCTCTAAGACATGTTTTTGGCATTAATAAGTGTCCTCCATTTCTTTCCAGATAGCGACTCAGTTAGAGACACTGAACGCAAAGCAGCCATAATGCAGTTCTCTGACCTACAACCTCAGCAGAAGAGCCCCTGTCCAAATCAGGATGAAGAGCAAAGGTATGCTGAGCTTCAAATGCTTAACTTAATTGTATCTCAGCTCAAATTATATTTACCCTGCATCAGGCCACTTCAATAAGGGCCCTCACTCAAATCTGCTCTTTATTTATGGTTTATGGAATGGTCAGGGTGACTTTGGTATTTAATTTTGGTGAAGCAGCCACACAGGGAGCAATGCAGAGGCTTTAATGGCAAATATGTTGTAACCTTTAATGGGTGTTTTTGGTTGTTTGTGGTTCCTAGAAGCAGTGATCAGAGACTGGCTTTAGTTGACCGCTTAACCAAGAGGCTCTCTCTCCTGACTGACACTGATGATATTGTATTGAACTCTGTGGCAAGGAATCAAGGAGGCAAGAGTGGCACCATATCAGACTTTATTCAAAAGGAGGCTGAAGGTAAGATGTTGTGTCCAACAGCTAATTTTCTGCTCAGAACCAAACCAGCTGGGTTCACGTTTTGTTGTCAAACCATCTCCTCAGTCTTAGAGCCCAGAGAGGAAGAATCACTAAACTTTATACAACAGAAGACAACAACAAATCCAAAACAGGTGACTTCATTTTGCTGTAGATGAAACAGTATCACTGGTAGTGCATTCACATTATTATGCATTTAATCTGTTTTTGTTTTCTTAAGGAAATGGCTAAATCCAGCCTTAGGTATCCATCCACAAAATATAGTAAGTTTTTACAACTCTCTGTATGAAAAGTCAGCTGTTACTTTCTCCACTGCGTCCAACAGCTTTTTTTAAATTGTAAATAAAATCTGTAATTTTGACTTTGTAATTAGAATAGTTTATCAGAACTGGGCGAGCACGGGATAAAACTACTACTACTACTTTTATTTGTTAGTCTTTTCAGTTGTTGACAATGTATAAAACCACCACTGGGTGGAGACAGAAGCGAATTCTTATTTCTTTTTAATCCTAAACACAGTCTATCTATGTGTCTTGTCTATCAAAGGTAAATTTATAATAGTTTTTTTTGTTATTGTAATTTACCAGATTACACCATGTCCAATGTGCCACACACAAAAGATCCATCTCATGAAGAAGGTTCTACCTCATTAGAAGTGACTGAAAGACCGAAAGTGTCCTTCAACCCCTATGTAGAGAAACACAGAGCTGTGCCTGGGAAACCAAAGGACTTTCCCATAAAGACCAGACATTTAGCCAGGGGACATTTCACCCCCCATCCTGGTAAGAGCTAAATGTCTGCTCTCAACAAGATCCCTTATATTTATTCAGTTATAGTTATACACATCCACAAATACCAAATTACCATCACTGGCCATTCACTGGTATGATGTTGAATGTTTGTTTGCAACATGTTTCCAGATCATAGTCGCTGTCGTAGTTTGACATTTACGAATATCCAGCCTCCCAGTCCACATCGCCCTGGTCTGAATCTGTCTGACCCTTCAGACCCCATCTTACACCCTCCAAGACTGACCTACTCCAGCTTCAACAAGAAAGAGGGAGACTCCAGTCCACAGCAGCAAGCAGAAAAAATCGATATTTCCAGCGGGATACAGTCGTCCTCAAAATTATTCATACCCTTGCTAAATGAAGTGTGTGATTTTTGCATATTGTCATGAAATGAACGCATGTTTTCAAATTCATGCATCAGTTATATGTGACCAACAATTGCAACAATGACAACAATACAAAATGCAAAAAAATATTTATGTCTAGGGTATTGTATTGATGCAATCCCAAAAAATGCCATGTTCAAAATTATTCATACCCCTGACAACATTTAAACAAAAATGTGCCAAATGTGGTAATTTTTGTCCAAGATGTCACAGTGGAATAAAACCCTTTATTTAAAATTGTTGACCAAATGTTAAAGCAAAAAAAGACATCTTTCCAGAAGAGTATAAATAGGGGAAAAGTGTTCAGATCATTCTCAATTCCTGGTCATCATGGTCAAGAAGAAAGAGCTCAGCGAAGACCTACGGCAGCGTCTTGTTCGTACCCACAGTGAAGGAAAGGGTTACAAGGCCATTTCCAAGCAGTATGATGTCCCTGTTTCAACTGTCCAGAGCATCATCAACAAGCACAAGAGGTTCAACACTGTTCAAAACCTCAGTGGGCGTGGTCGGAAGCGTAAGGTTTCCCCCAAACTTGCTAGGAAAATCTGCAGAGAGGTCAACACCAACCCACAGACCACAACCAAGGCTCTAGTTGAAATGCTTGACCAGACAGGGACAAAGGTATCAAGGTCCACCATTGAGCGAGTCTTGCATAGAGGAGGTCTCCATGGACATACACCTCAGAAAACACCGTTGCTCACGAAGAAACATCTGGTAGCTCGCCTGGCCTTTTGTAGACGCCATCTGAAACAAGATCCCAGCTTTTGGTCCACCATCCTGTGGTCTGATGAGACGAAGTTGGAGTTATTTGGCCATATGGATGCTCAATATGTCTGGAGGAAGAAAGGAGAAGCCTATAGACCAAAGAACACTGTGCCCACTGTCAAGTGTGGTGGTGGAAGCTTAATGCTATGGGGATGTTTCTCCTCCAGTGGCACAGGGAATCTTGTCAAGGTCCAAGGCATCATGAAAAAGGAGGATTACATAAGGATACTTGATGAAAATGTGAAGGAATCTGCTGTGAAACTCCAGCTTGGCCACAACTGGATTTACCAAAACGACAATGATCCTAAACACACTGCCAAGATAGTGAAGAAATGGTTCGAGGACAATGATGTCAATGTCCTGGAATGGCCAAGTCAGAGTCCGGACCTGAACCCCATTGAAAACTTGTGGCATTACTTGAAGACCAGGGTGAGGGCGAGGAAACCAACTAACCTGACTCAGCTTGAGGCATTTGCCAAAGAAGAGTGGGCCAACATCCCACAGGAGACATGCAGGAAGCTTGTGGACACATACAAGAATCGTCTGGAAGCAGTCATAAAGAATAATGGCTATGCCATTGACTATTAAATAAAGACAATGGATTAGGGTATGAATAATTTTGAACGTGGCATTTTTGGGAGTCCAATAATACAATACCCCAGAAATAAATATTTTGTTTGAATTTTGTATTGTTGTCATTCTTTCAATTGTTGGTCACATATAACTGATGCATAAATTTGAATAAAAACATCACACGTTCATTTCATGACAATATGCACTCTCCAGAAAAATCACACAATTTATACTAATGTTAATAACTAACATTTAGATAGTTAAATTAAACTTGTATACTTCCACATTCTTAGAGGCTCAGACAGAAGTGGAGGAGCTGAGGAAGGAGATCATGGGGCTGAGGGAGAAAGTACAGGAGGCCGAGAAATTCAAAGAACTGTCAAATATGCTGCAAGAAAGCCACAGGTAAGAGGAACCCCGCCTACCATCTGAGCATTGGTAGTCATGTCTAAACCAGTGCTGCTGTGTTGTCTGAACGCATCTGTGTGTGTTGCAGGTCCCTGGTGGCTACCAATGAGTGTTTGCTGGCTGAGCTAAAGGGAAGTGGGGAGCATTAAAGACAAATCTGAATGTGGAGATGCACACCAGTATGAAAATATCAAAAGCAATCTAATGCTTAGTACCAGATTAGCATGACAGTCACTGCATGAGGCCCCAGCAGCTGAAGAGTGTTTTAATTCATTTATCATTTATTTATTTATATCACTGCAGTCTTATTTTACAAGCCTCTTTGATAAATGGCTATTATTTCAAAAAATATGTATAGACTGTGTTTAATGATATAAACAATAACAGGGGAAAGCAATTCATTCAAGCAAGGTTGTGTATAAGTATGTGACAGAGCTGTTATGTTAACAAATGAATTCAGGGGGAAAATATGTTAATATGAAGGTCATAATGTATTTTCTGGATCTGTGGTAAGATTATGTCTCTATTGGCTGTTTTCCCCTGTTTTTATTTATTCAATTTTTAGGTCAGTTGTATCTCCATCTGCTTTGTACACTGCAGCAAAATGAATGCAACTCGATTCCAGCTGCACTGTGACTTTATTTATATCTCTGCCTTAGGGCCTGAGAGCTACACACACTTTTCTCTCACAGACACTAATGCAAACTTGGCTTGTCAGGTTAGCATGGGGGTTCTACATAACCTGAATGTATCTTTTATTTCGATGTGAATTTTATAGGTCATTGATTGGTACTCCTGGTAGGGGGTTTCACAGCAAGAATATAAACCATTATATTTTGACTGGCACCTCAGTAACCTTCTCAGCAAAGGTTCTGGGGTGTTTTTTTATTATTATTATTATTTTCAATAAAGCACTACAAATCTTGAACACACATTAAGAGGTCTATAGAACAAGAACAAAAATACTTTGCATGCACTGGGGCACAATAGTACATTAAAGGTTATTTGAAAAAATAACAAAAAATAAGACAATATTGTTCTTCCACATTAAAGGTGCACAGTATTTGGCATTAAGTACAGAAAACAGATCATACTCAGGCTACTGCGGCAGACAAAAACTAACACACTGATAGCTTCTGGTTTTGCACTTGGTGCACAATTCCTCATAAGCTTAAGCTAAGGTAGTGTGTGACAAGTAGGACAAAAACTATGTTGGAAAAATATTTTACAAAAGTATATTACTCATTTGCAATTTTTCCTTTATCTCATATAGTATAGTAAAACCCTGCTGCGAGTGTGCCATAGATGACAGTACCACACATAAAAGGTAGTCCAAAATTCGTCAATGGACAAATCGAACATTATTAAAAGATTAGCTGACTTTGTACATGTACAAGTTAATACATATTGATTTCAAGCAATACAAGATTTTATCAAGATTTACAGTTTCATCACTTCATATATTTTTTTTAGCAAGAGACCAATTAATTCTATCCAGTGGTCTGTCCTCACAGTAGGCACAGCAGTTCTGATACGGTACAACAAACTCCTTCTGTCACCTATATGCTTCTGAATCAAATGCAATATACATAACATGCACAAAGTACAGCAATACAGGAAAAACAAAAAACATATGACGCCAGTGTCATAAATTAAGTCATGTGGCTTAACCTTGTAGAATATATATAGCCATACCACAAATATATTAAACTACTGACATCTGATTAAGGGATTAACGATGTAAGTAAAAATACAATCTTGTACAACTGAGCTCATCTATTATGGTTAGAGCTTACTTCAGGTGAATTCACCAATTTCATATTCCAAAGTCATGTAACAAAATTGTTTGTGTGTAGGTAGATACAATAGGCTCTGAATAAAGACAGTGTGAGACAAAATACTTTAGTCCTAATAAATTACCTTTTAGCTGTTATAAGCAGGCAATTTAAAAGATTTGCATGGAAGGACTTTTCATATTCACAAACACACAGATATGAAAGATAAAAAATGTTTAGTTTGACAGCTATAATTGTGTTTTGCAAAACAATTTAAAGAAATTGATACAAATCTTAATACATCTTCTTGGTTTGAGCTGAAGGCAGTATATTCAAAATGGCAATGTGAGTTTATGAAATTAGAAAAATGAACAACACATTTTTAAAAAATAAAGACTTAATAATGGCTGAGAAGTGGGGGTGGCCATGAAAATACTAACAGGATGGAATAAACAATTGAAGTTTTCAAATGAGATAAACATATGACATATGATAACATCTACATGTAAAGGATGTATGCCAATTATTCCTGAAACTCAAACAAAACAAATTAAAAATACATTTTTTGGGCTAAGTATGGGAATAGATGTTCTCACGCTGCTGTTCTTCTTTGTGCTCAATAAATATTAATAAGGTCCTAACATAACAACAAAGCTTCGGTTTGCATTGCATCACAGTTTCTCTCGTTTGTGCTCCTCAATGATTTTGCAGAAACTTGCTATAAAGACAGGAATGTACCAGCTGGTGATGACTTTGTAAAAATAGATGTAAACAATTTTCCAGTTCTCTAAACAAACTAAACAAACATCTCTCTTTCACACACACAAAATAGATGGGTGGGAAAATATATGAAATCCTATTCTTTTGTGCTTTCTTTGAGTATTCTTTTTTTAAATAGAAAATTATACATAGTAGTTGATCAAATGTTTATTTCCTCATCTTTGCCCTCACATGGGTTTGGCCACTGTGGGTTTATTAACTTTCCTTTCATATGATCCTTGATGTTTGTATCCTGAGACGTATCCAGAAGTGTCAACTACGTCCACTCGTCCCGCCTTACCTTTCCCACGGCCAGTGCCATCAAAGCGCTCCTTGTGTGACCCTGTAAATTTGGTGGTGTCTGTAAGGCGGCTCACTGTTGGGGAGGCTACGGCTCTCTGTGAAGAGGTTTGCAAAACATTTGAGATTAACATTCAATAATTGCTGCTAAAATAGACATGATGTGATTTGTAATAACATCAGCATTATTCACATTTGGAGTCTTACCGTAACTCCTGCAATGATAGGTGCCTTCCCTTCGATCTGCTGGAAGACCTCCGCCTCCGCCTCCTCTGCAGACTTGTCTTTATATTTCTTTCGGGCCAGCTCCCCAAGTGCGACCTTAAACTCATCAAATGTGATGGTGCGGCAGGATTTCTTCCTGAATTGTGAATGGAAAAGGACGTTAAGTATGGGAGGGCATGTGCTGCAGTACAGCAGCACATAAAGCTCTGCTACATTAAGAAAAAAAGTATGTGGAGCTCAAGGGATGAAAATGTGGTGTTTGCGTTTGCTTTCTCAGCAGGTCCTTTCAACAGCCTCTTAGTACAGTTTGAAGGTATAAAATGAGAGTAGACAGTAGTGTACACACAGCCCTGTGTGATCGCTTCAGCATGGTGATGATATCCTGCTGAGATAAACAATGAGGAAACGTTTACTGTTTGGCTCTCATCTCCCACTGTGTCTCAGTACTTAACTGTCACCCCCCCCCCCCCCACACACACACACACACACACACACACACGCACACACACACAGATGCAGGGTGTATATATGACAGCACATCTCTTCCTATTATGTATTGCGTTGTGTTTAGTTGCAGTAATCTGGCCTAATGTTTTCATTGTAGCATTCTTACTGGGACAGGTAGACCTGCCGAATGCAACTAAGGCATATGTATTCATATTTATTAGCTCAAATTGTTGTAGCCACTGACAACACCACGCCACAGATTGTCATCATCAATCATTCCCCTTCAGAGAGTGTTCCCGTTGTTTAACTGGCCATTTGCCTGTTTCAACTTCCACGGTAAAAGTGCATAGTTACATGAACACAAACAGCCATTGCTGTGGTGATAAATCACCACCACAGGAATGGAGTTCTCATATGTTTAACAGCAGCCCATAAAGCTTGCATATTGCCCCGGGCAACCTGCTGTCATAGCAACAAGTAACAGTAAACATTGGGTGTTTGGGTTTATTATTAATTTGACTCATCCAGTGACCAGGTTTTGTTTGGGGGATCCATCAGTGTTAAACATATGAGTGCTCCATTCCTCTGCGCCTGTTCCATGCTGTCTATTGTCAGAGGGGAGAATGAAGCTCCAGCTTCTGTTTCTTTCCAAGGTAGATAACTGTGTCCTTCTCGCAGTGCTCGCTGTGCTATTAGATCAGACCTGGCCTGGGGGCCATCTGAGGCCAGATTTGATATGGCCCACAGCTTCTATCTTAAAATTTATTAACAGCACTGTCTAAGAATTTTAATATTCTTGTGTGAAAGACCAGAACAAGTTTCATATATATATATTTAGAAACTTATAAGACAACATCTCAGTTCCCATAATAAGGCATGTTTAAAATTAACCTGAGGTATTCCAGACAGCTTGTTCTTTATTTGATTCTTGAGAGTTGTTTTTTTTTTTTTTAGAGTTGTCACACCTAAATTGCTTATATTTGATTATATTTTCTTGTTAAGAAATTAACATTGGTCATTGCAAATAAAATTGTTTCAATGGATTTGTATGTGACTTTTATGGTTCAAAAAGTCTCAGGAGGGGCCATTTTCCCTTGGATATTCCCACATTATCAAATCTGGCCCTCTTGAAAAAGTCCGGACGTGCATTAGATTCTCCAAAGTATACAAATAAGCTCTGTAAAGCTGAGGAGGCAAGGGTTAGCAGGTGAGTCTTTTAGTTCAGGGTGGTGTGGTAACCAAGCTGCTATTCATGTAGATACATGGGTAGTAAGTGCTTAAATAAAGGCAACTGGATTTCTTTTTTTCCTTGATTATGTTCCACCTCTCATCCAAAAGGCTTCTTCAGTTATAAAAACTGGTAGGGGGAGTCCCAAGTATTAGTAGTAAATGCACCTAGCCACTGGTTCAGATATCTGGACACCTGGGTCAAAATCAAAACCCAAGAAGTTGAGGCTTTTATGGAACAGATCAACTCAGTGGACTGTAACATCAAGTTGACTGGGGAAGACATTCAAAATAACGGGTTAACTTTTTTAGTCTGTGCCGTACTCATGGATAAGGACAGAAGCCTCAACATTGAATTCTACTGGAAATATTGACATATGGACCAGTACCTACTGTTTGACTACCATCTACTGGAACACAAACTCTGAGTCATCAGGAACCGGCACCACTCAGCAGAGAGCACCCCATCCAAGGCAGGAAGAAGGGAGAAGGAACACGCACACATCAAGAGAGTACTTAAAACATGTAGCTATCTCAACTATGCTTTCATCAAGTCAACCATGGCATACAAAGAAAAACCTCAAACATCCACAGGTGAAGAACCAAACAGCAATAGAAAAACCATTGTTGTCCCATACCTGGCAGGATAATCAAAAAACTAAGGAGAATTTCCCAGTTAACTTCAAACCCAGCAACACACTCAGACAGAAAATAGTTTACTCTAAGGACAAAACACCAAAATCCAAGCTTAGTAATGTTGTGTATGCAGTCCAATGCATTGAGGACCGCTCTGATCGCTACATAAGAGACCAAACAGCCACTTCACAAGAACATAGCTCAATACAGGAGTACAAGCTCTTCAGAACAAGACTCAGCTGTTCACCTGCATCAAAAGGAGATGTCCATCTTTTAGACAGAGAGGACAGATGGTTTGTCTATGTCCAACTGAACAACCACCGCCGAACAGAGGAGAAGGCTTAAGATGCCAACTATCAGCCAATTTCCCCCCACTCACAGCCTAACGACACCCATGCAGCTGGGTGAGGTAACACCTCACACAATGGGCCATTAGGGTAACAACTAACCTATGATTCACACCTGGTGAGGCTCATCAGATGAGTCTCATCCCAACAACTCACATGACGCCTTTCGGACAAGAGGTAGAACGTCTTCAAGGAAACAAAGTCCAGTTGCCTTTACTTCAGTATTCACTAATATGATGACCTGGATGACTGAGAACCTACATGGACATGTGGATACATGGTTCAACCATCTGCAGTACATTATCCATATACATCTGAAACAGCAGCTAGCTGAATGTGTTCCTGTGCTGTTCACAATGATGTTCAGGGATGATGAAATACAATCAAAGCCACAAAATGAAGCCACCATAAGATCATGCTACTAATTAGCCCACGCCAGATTTCTATCTCATCCATAGTTTATGCTGTGGTATTCTGCTACAAAGGAGGCAGACAGCATCTGAAAAACACAATGTGGTGCAACTGGCCTCTATGCCCACAATAAATAAGGGTTAATTCAGCCATGCTGTGACTAGCCAGTGCTCATTAAGGAGTTTAATTGTTAATGTACAAGCAAAGACCTTTAACACTAATTAAAAGGAAAGTGCATCTCTGATATGGCATTCCTCCCTGGTTTAGTAATCCCTGGAGTCCCTTGAGCACAAATGTATTGCCACTAATGAAAATGATACTCTTGTAGACTGCTGTAGCTTGTTTTTATACTTTAGTCTGCTTATTCCATTCTCCACTGTGCTCTTTGCGCATGGTGTAGTGATTTTCATGAGTCACAAGATGGTCTATAAGTGAAAGGATGGGATATAGAATTGCTTTGGACTACATATGATAATGTTTAAACTTATAAACAAACATAAATGGACCTGGTCAAATATGTAAGTCAATTTAAGTCTCTAGCAATTGAAGACATACAGTATTTGGCCTTTGAAAGGTTGTAAATGAGGTTTGGATCCTGACACTGCATGATAGTGTATCATCCTGTGCAATTTTTGTGAGTTTTGTGAGCCTGTCCTTCCATACAATGTTTTCATTCTAATGAAATTTTTTTTAAACTTAACTATACAGTATGTGTGCAATTCTATAAAAAATACTAATATTTAAAGTGGTGTGGAGGATATTTACACTCATCTGTCAATGTATTATCAGCATAGACACTGAGTACACTTGCTAAACATGAGCACAGTTGTGCAGATATAAAGTTTTCTCCTTTGATGAAATTATGTCGAGGCCCTCTCCGATTATTTCCCCAAAGCCATCTTAATATAAGAAAGAACAGCATAATTGCCCATAACATGGTCTTTCATAGCTACAAAACATGTATCTTTGACTTAATTTACTTATTTTACAGAAACACATTTTTCTTGGAAAAGTCAATGCCACTTATTTAATTCCATCAGGGCTAATGAAACAGAACATAAACATCCTTTGCATTACATTGCTCCATATCAGTGGCCTCTTGGGCATACTGATCTCTGGGTGACTAAACCTGTCATCATCATTGCTACTGCATCATGTGGTATGTGTTAAAAGAGCACAGTCCTGTAGTGGCATGCCAGCTCCAAGACCTTTCATTAATCTGTTCAGATGTTGGCAGATTATTGAAAGATAAGGCCCCCAAACCAGCTGGAAATTATTTCACAACATTTAGTCTTTAGAGAGCAGACAGAACACAGTTGGTGTCTTTCTTACTTGACTTTGCTGAAGACAATGTCCACATCGGTTAGGGTGATATTCTTGCCGTCAATCACATTGCAGTCCTTGCAGAGTTTGGACCAGTTCTTGCCATGCATCTCCTTACCGGTGGCACGAGTGTCACCGTGGATAGCAAAGCGACGAAATGACTCTTCCAAAGCAGTCACCTCCACTGGTGTGGACAAACCCACCCCTCCTTCACTGGTCCCATTAGACTCGGATGAAAGCCTTTTGGATGCCCGGTCTTTGGACTGTTCACTGTGCAGCCGTAAAGGAGCCGAGCTGATGTTAGGATGCCGAGCCGTCTGGACTTTAAAGTCATCTACGTTGTCTCTGAGAGAGGTAAAAATTAGGAATAGTGAAACACATACAGTGCACTGAAGCTACTCCTTCAAACCGCTATTCGGAATACAAGAGGTCCTTAAAATAACACAAGGCATTTGAGAAGGGCAATGGGGAATTATGACTATTGACTCTACATCAAGGATGCAACGTGAAATAATTCCTATCAATATCTTCAAGAAAGCTGATGGAGCTGAACAAAATCAACATACAAGCAAGAAAGATATTTAACAACAATAGTTAACAGTCACACAGTTCCCCAGAAGTTTTTTTGGCAGATTATATCTGATCTCACAGCTGTATGACTTGCAGCAGACAAACCATGCTGCAGAATGTAATCAGTCCATCATGCCTTAAGGTAAAGACAGAGCTTGCTAATTTGCCTCTGCCTGTCCCTTTTTTGTGAGGTAAGGTACTATGTTGCAGACAAGATCAGTCTCTCCAGAGGTATGTTTTCTGTTCTTATACTGCCTGTGAATTGGCAGATGTGTTCCTGGCACAGATGTGAAGGATATAAATAGATCTCTGTGGAATTCAAAGGCACACGAATCAAAAAACAGGAGAGCAAAGGGACATTTGAACTAACACATACAATGTGAGATAAAGGATCTAATGATGGAGATGACCCCTAACACTTACTTCTGGTCCGACATGTTTGTGCAGGAATTCAGTTTCCTCTGTGCAGTCTGCGGATTATAGGACTTTTGATTTCTCTTTGTGCTGTGGAGAAGGTGAGAATGCTGGTGAATTGGTGAATAACCACTATATTCCTCTCTTCACTCTTTAATCATGCTCCAATATAAACACAATCAAGCATAAGGTCTACTCCAGTCTCACACAAACACACAAACAACCACAGTCATACAGTATATCTAAAAGCTTCACAGAGGAGTGAATAACAACCACAAACCACAAATCAAACCCCCCCTCAATCATCATTAACACCAAATACTTCCTGATATCTTTTTTACTGTGACACATGTTTTTAAGGCTGAGTTTGCTGGTCAAGCAAAAACTACACTTCTCTCTCTTGCTGTGGATGATTTCATTCACTCTGAACAGAGATTCCTCTTTAAATACATCACCACCTAGATTTGCACACACTATGCACAGAGGGAAAGGGCGGCAGCTTCCCAACTCAGACACACTGGAACAATATTTGAAAGACTTTGTTTATTTGGGAGGAAGCAGGAAACACAAATTATTCTGATACAAAATAGAAGCCCCTGCTGCTATTTCTATTAAGATATTTTAACCCTACACAATATTTGTAGAAAGTAGTTCTCTGCTCACCTTTCAGCTGTTCCCATTCTCTGCATCACTGAAGGACACATGTTGCCATGGCAAAGTACATATCAGAAAAGTCGCTAAACCTATTTGTCAGTTGTTGCACTCACCACTGTGTCCTGTGGACTGCTGTCTGCTCCAGCTAGCAAAGATTCAAATGAGTCATCCAAGTCATCAATTAAGTTATTTCACTCACCTCCCAACAGCAAAGTATGGAGGGTTTTGTTGACATGACCCTGTGGCCAGCCAGCAATCACAAATGTGACCTCACTAATTCGTACAAAAGGTCCAAGATTGGCAATGCATAAAGCCATTATAATCAGGATATCAAGTCTAAGAAAAGAGCAGATTTTTAATCTATATGAATAATGATATTCAGAGCTACACACACTAGGACCCATTGTCCAATGCTTGTGGCTTCTCTGTCTGACCTATGAGCATGTCTTCACACATAGACACAATGGTGGCATCGCAGAGTGACACTATTGATGGCAGGAGTTTCTGTAGTCATATGTCATCGCGGAATCAGGCCGGGACAATCGAGACTGAGTAACTGGGGGTGAATAGTTTTATGACTGAACCACATTTCTCTTCACTGAATTATGAATGTATGACGTTAATGCATGTATTTAAGGTGTTTTTAATGGAAAAATCTAAATCCATCCAGCAATGAAACACTGTCATAACTCTGTACTTATTAACAAAAGATACAACATGTTCAGCCTAAACATGATTTATAATATATTTATCCAAAGTAAGCAACCATTTCAATCAGGTCATAGTCGGGGGATAGGGCTGCCAAACATATCAATGTACAGTTAATCATAATTTTCTCTGAATGATATTGTATTGATTCTTAAAATCTCAAGATCCATATTCACATCTGTGCCTTGTCATAATGAATATGTGAAGATTTGCAGTAAATGTTACAGGTAGGCTGTGATTACTTGTTATAAATATATAGTTTTATTTTTCCAAGTTAACTCTTTCAGTCCACAATTTTATAACAATGAAATGTGTTAATTGAGCCTTTTACTTAATAATAATAATAATAATAATAATAATAATAATAATAATAATAATAATAAACAAAATTTTACCTTTGTATTTGTACAATGTCCGTTTTTGCATGATCTTCAAGCATGCACTTAAATAATGTTGTGATTTATCAAAACAAATATCAGTGTCTGGAATTTCTTAATTGAAATTCAATTGTGGTATTTTCTTTAGTTTCTTAAATTAAGTAATTAAAAATGTGTATATGTGATGTAGGTTGTGATGCTTCCTATAATGCACGCACTGTTGTTATTGACTTTACATTTAAGTGGGTATCTACCCACTTAGTAACTACCCACTGTGTTCCTTTGTATGTCAATGATAGCAACAACATCTATGTGACACAAAGGAATCTTTTCATTCTCCTCCAATTTATAGTCAGTTTTTTCAAGTGTTGAATAAGTCCTCAGTACAACAAGACTCCTCCAACACATCGTGTAGTACATAAGAAAGAGGTCATTATCACTGTGCTGTGTTCAGTGGCTTGAAGTAGAACACATACTGGGATGAAAGAAATGTATTACTCTGACAGACTTTTAAAAAAATATTATTGTAGACCTATAGTATGGAGAGGAACCCATCCCATTCCATATTTGCTGAAGTGCACATACAGAAAGGATGCATGACACATTGTAAGACTTGATTTTTGTGTAATTCAAAACTATGCAGAATTTCCTTTAAATGATAATCAGACAAATACAACTGTCATTTTAGGCCAGTTTTGTCCTGTGCCTTTTTTCTGCTCCAATTTGCCACAACGCACACAGGAACCATTTGGTTAAGGGCACATCTCCAGAGACAAATCTGTGACTGGATGACAGCATACTTACATACATACACTTGCCTTCTAGCAACATGCTTCACAGATGAGTGCTTTAGCCATAAATTGACCCATTTTAATCTGCATCTATTCATAGCAACTATACCCTGCCAAGGCTTTACCGTTCTATTAATTCTCAAAGGAGGAGATCAGCCAGAAACGTGACATGACACACCAAAAAACTACATTGTATGTTTAAATGCATTCAACAAATGGTAACTAACTCACAAAATGATGGCACTGTTGTCAGAGTGATATGATTTGAGAAAGAGAGAGGAGAGATGATAGTATTTAACAGTAGCCAACTGCTCATGCCATCACGGTGAGTAGACATGCCCAGATCCCATCTGCTTTTGATCTACATCAGTATCCTTTCTATGCAGCTGATCTGGAATGTGACAGTATCTGCCAATCGTAAATGTAAAACAGAGAGCACCATTGCCACAGTGAAATGAGGTACTGTACATCTAATAGAGTACATCATGTCTGCCAGCTCTCCGCCTCCCTGGGCTAATGAATGGAACAAGCTAAGGTGGTGCCATATGTTGATAAACATTGTGTAATTAAAAAAAAACTTGTACTGTTTCATGTTATACTTTATCATTTGAATTGTTGTGTTGCAAATCACACTCAATATTATGCAATAAGCAATATTTTCTAGCATTTGGAAGACTGAATGAGGAGCGTGAATGTGAATGTGAACACAGAACACAGACTCCATCCAGCCGAGACAAGGAGCTTGTACCTAAAACAAGAGCTCCTTATGTCATACAGTGGTTTGGGTATTAATTGTCTGACACAGACAAGAAAACCATACATTGCAAATCATGCTACAGAGTGGTCCCCACAACAGACTCAAATTGCTGACCTTTTTTTTTATCACCTTCTCTAATACCATGTCAAATAATATGGAGGGAGTTGACGGATGAGAACCACAAAAGTACAGAGCTAGACTTTGGCTAGGCTTCTGTCTGCGGCACACCATATGGCTATTTATTCATTCAATTTACAGAAAATGTGCTATATCTTCATATGTATCATTAACTGGATATGAAATGACCTTTATTGCAATATGATATTATGGTCATATCACACAGCCCGAGGACAGGCAATACTGAACAATGTTAACCAACAAAGCACCATATTAAAAGGCTGGAAATTTTGAAAGTTTCTCTTATTGTCTAAAAATTCCATGAAAGGAACCAACAATAAATTCATCCTACTGACTTGGCTTGCCTCTCTTTCTCTACCTATTTTCCTGTCTGCATCTACACTGAACTGAACTAGGCAGTAAAGGTAAAATATATATATAAATAATAACAAAACCTTGGACTCAGCAAGCCTGTTTCAGGATTGCACCACCTAATACTCTTAAATATAACCTCTTAAACCTTTTCCCAGTTTGGCTACTCCACCCTAACTCTCCCAACAGACATGATGAGAGAGGGCATGACATCAGTCTCCAGCAGCCTGAGTCTGAGGTCACCAGCATGCTGTCTCTGTCAGTCCTCACCTCCCTAAACCCTTAGACTGCTCTGGGAGTCAAAGCTTGGCAAGCCCTGTGCTATAGAAAAACAAGATGTTTGAAACAAGCTACAGCAGTTATTGTTGGCAACAGGAGCAAGCCAAATGGAGGTATAAGGCAGCGTGAAGAAGGCCCGGGGGTCCTTATGCAACCATTTGAGAGGAATACTCTACGTAGCGCCAGAGACAGCATACATGTCCCTAACATGGCTCAGATGGAGAAAGGCCTGTTAATCCAACAGCAAATGAGTTGTGAAGAGTCTAGTTAAATATTTTTTAGAAGCTAGACTGTGTTGCATAATGCCTCACTTAATCAATTAAGATAACTCACTTTAAAGTCTTTGTAATGACACAGAAATGCCATCTAATATGTTAATGTCTTACTTACAATCATATATTCCAACACAAAAATAAAACACAGTTAAGGTCAGTTTTGTGTAGTAATAAAGGCAATAAAGTCATAAGACCAGAACACTTAATTTTGCCCAAAAGCAATCCTAATATTTTGTAAATCTGAACTAAATTTCAGAGTCATCACAACTGAGATGGGATAATTTACAGTCTGAGATTAATTGTTTGTGACAGAACCCAGAGGTTCTCGGATTGGTGCAATAAAACCTAGAGCAGTGAAATCTGGGACAAACACAATTACTGTGGTCACTTCTCCTGTATATCTTATTCAGCCTATGGGGAGAACATCACTATAGAGCCTCACTGAGGAAAAACAAAACAACCATATCACCTTCCTCATTTGGAGGAGTACTGTCTTTATAATTCCACTTTTTTTGTTTTACATCATAATGCATTAATGACCTTTCCTACTTGTCCTGGCAAGGTTGAATACTATTTCACCATAATTCATTTGCCATTAACCAATCAACACTTCTCTGATTACATCATACTCATTTATAGCCATCTGTCCAGAAAGAGAACATTCTGTACTCCATGCATGTAAATGCCTCATTACTCTATTTTGCCTCAGATTTGAAATCTGGAGTAGCTGCTTAGAACATCAATACGTTAATAAAAGAGGACGCAAAGATATTTTTAACTCGCCTAATTATGTAACTACCTCCATGTAACACAGTGTCTTGACACAAAGGCTGCATCAACTGGCCAAATACAGTGTTAATAATTTTTAATTATTGAAGGACACGTTAACTAGTCAAGGTGCTTCAGAGGGTAAACAGAGGAGGAAAAGGCTAATGTTTATGTTACTGGTCAAAGCTGCAGTGTGTCTGGGCGTGTTTTTGGGGCGAAGCATGTTACATAAACTTGCAAATACCCGATTCCCACAGAGTCCACGTGATCAGTTTGTTATTGTCAGCACATAATGTACATCTGCCAATGCAACAACATGGCATTACAGGCAAAAAACCTTTCGATTTTACTCTAATGTGGTCAAAGCATGCTGCCACATGCCATCATAAGGTATCTTTTATTGCAAAATCGCATTAAGGAAGCATACACAGACATGAAAAATAAACAAAAAGAATCAGGTGAATGTGTGCAGGCTGGCATGCACTCAATCAAATTCTTCTTTCCTGATGTGACGTGTAGAGCTAGACTACCTTACCTTACACTAATAAAATTAATGGTGGCGAATTCAATTTTAATTACCTGATCACGAAATACTCCACCTTGTAAGAGTCACACTACCATAATTGCGCGTCGAGCTGCGTTAAAATTTCCTGCTTCCCCTGGTGCCTAGGCTCGACTCTGATCCGATGGTCCAGTCCCTCCGAGATGCTGAAGAGAAACTAGCCCGCTGATTGGCTGCCACCACGGACGACGACCTGTTTTCTTCTTGCCTCGCTATTGGTGTTGTTGTAAGCTGTGATGGTGTCTCGGTGCTCAGGGGTACATGAGGAGCTCGGGGCTTCTTGTGATTCTTCGACGGGGGAGATGGGGGTTCTTTACGGCTTCATTCCTGTGTGATCATGAGCCGCACATGGAAATGTATGATAGAGGCCAACGCTCACACACAGGTACCAGTAAAAGCGAGTCCTCTCATGTTCAAGTACAATACGTAGTTGTGGTACCAGTACCACCACGTACCAGTGGTAGGCTAATGGCTGGGCATGGATGGACATTATATAACCTCCAAAGTCTCTCTCAGACAATTCAGAGACAGCGGGAAGTGGAAAAACATGCATGCAAGAAAGGGCTCTGGATAGTGATTAAGATATGATGTGACGTGATAAAAGCAGCCTGGGCTTAGTGTAATCATTTGATGACATAATATTCTTGTTCAAGCTGCATCAATTGCGCCACTGTGTGGTTAAAAGACGGTTTTATTGAAAACACAGAAATTCACACTGACGGAACAAACATGGCGTGTTAATTCGCTTTACTATCAAAATGAGTGGTTGAACAGTTTCTCTGACCTTCTTGCAGCAGTTCCACCAACGTCCGCACAGCCACAATATACCGTTGATGAGCAACGTACAGAGCAATAAACACAAGATGAACACGAAGACAATGACGTGTAGCTGCTTATTTGTCTGGGGGCCCCAATGTCAAGATGTCTGTGACAAAAGGTCAACAGAGTTGATATACTGTTAAAGTGATTACGCAAAAATCCACATAAAAACACAGATCCCTGTACACCTAACATCTTAAAAACACAAGACAGCCGATGTCTACGGCCCTCTAGTGGTGAAAATATGTGATAGCATGGACAAACACTACAAGAGGTTGTGTTTTCAGGTCTGTCTATTAGCAGGATTAAACAAAAAGCAACCGAGTGATTTTCACAAAATTTCACTTTTTTATATCTCCATAAATGCATAAAGACTTAATAATAATTAAAAAAAATAGAGGGGAACTTCACAATTCTCTCAAGAAAATTATATCACATCAATATGATTAAATTTAATATAACATTAATGAAATAATATTGACAAAAAGTAATATTTACTGCATTCTGGGAGCATATGGTTCAACAAATGTTGTACCTGTGGTACCAACGGATTTAACTCTGGTGCTTGATTCACTGTCACATCAGCCTTTTGAGCCATTGCAACAGTTAGACCTGAAAATGATCTCCTTTAAGACAGTCCTGCTGCTTACACTGGCCACATCCAAAGTGACATCCATGCGTTATCATTGAAACTGTCATGCATGCAGTTTCTTGTCGGAGATTCGAAGGTTTTGCAGAAGCCTTAACTCTGTCTTTGTTCCCCCCACACACTAAAACACACTTAATCTGTCAATATCTGCACTATAACTTAAATCTGTTGTGCAAACCCATCCAATATTGCCATTAAGATTTAATGTCATTTCACACTGTGCAACATGTCACTCATGCATTTTTCTGTCTGTATTGTACATATTGTTAATCATTTTTATTCATTGTTTGTATCCTCCTGTTTAGATTTTTTAAAAATTTTTTTATATTGTTGAATTCTCTCTGTCCATGTTTTTGCTGTCCACTTTGCTGCTCCCCATTGTGAGACTTATTTATTATTTATATTATATTTTATTTGATCTTATCTTATCTTGCTTGCTTCAGTCTGCTGCAACATCATTAGGCAAATTTACTTGGACTCTTTGGTAAATATATTGGAGTAGTTGAAGTCCATATTTTTTAAGAAAATGTAGTGGGGAAGAAGAGCAAACTCAGGTAATCTACAGATACAGACTTCCAAATTAGTGTTGTTTCCTGTTCTCATAAGGTGTTTTGGGTTCTACAACAGACACCCTCATCCAGGTGACCCAACCAAGGTGGATCAAGTCCAGCCTGTGTTCAAGTGGCAATCTGCTGACCCCACTGGTCACCCCTCTTCAGCCAAAGCCATCTTGATGCTTTCTTCATGTAGTTGTTAATGGCCTCCTGCTGTGCCCTCTGATGCCACGGACTCCGTAGGTCCTGCTGAGGCCTGCAAATCCAGACAGCCCACTTCCACTGGCATACATATGGTCCTCCACCAGCTTCTGGTATGTTGCTCTCTTCCTCTCTTGAGTTTCCTCCATCCTGTTCTTCAGTAGGATGAGTTGCCTTTTTGTTTCTGACACCAGAATGATGTCAGGTCTCAGCAAAGACTGGGTGATGTGTGGTGGTATTTTCAGCTGCCTCTCCAGATCAGCTGTCATCACCCAGTCTCTGGCTGTGACAAGCAATCTGCCTGAGCTGGTCTTGGATGTCTTTGGTGGCTTCTCTCCCTCCCTGGCAAATGTGTTTGCTTTTGCTATGGTGTGGACATGTCTACTTTCATTGATCCCCTCACTCATTGCTTCAGTGATGGATTCGAGGACCTGGTCATGTCTCTACCTAGAGCCCCCCTCACCAAGTGCCCCAGAGCAGCTGCTCAGAATTTGTTCAAGGGTGCCTTTTTGAAAACATAAGGGGCATGCAGGTGTGTCTACTTTGCCCCATGTGAACAGTTTAGATGGGCTATGGAGAACATTGTAGGCCCCCTCGATTAAGAACTTGATCCTCTGGGAGTTCCACTCCAGATGTCCTGCTAGGTGATGTTCCGCTCCATCGTCTGCTTACGACTCCTCCAAGCTCCCAGTTGACGCAGGGCCACTGTTCTGCTGGCCAGCTCATATTCCACAGATGCTTGAACCTGCTCCTGTGCAAGCCTCCAAATCTCCTTCCTGCTTACAGTGTTGTATCGGGTTGATGTTGAGCTCCCCAGTCCAGCCCTGCCCTGTGCCACACTCCCAAGGAGAGCCTTGTGCTTTAGCTGAGCTTCTGTCTGGTAGACCTCATCTGCCAGCCTCCACCTCCTCCCTGTTCTCACGGTGATTCCTGTGCCAGCCACTCTGGAGCCATTTGATCCAGTTTACTGCAGATACTCACAAGTCCGTCCTATGATGAGCTCCTCTCTGACTGACCTGAAGAGGAGTTTGAGCTTGTGCCTGTTTCCATACAGCACAATGCTGCTCAGACTCCATGGCAAACCCAGCCACGTACACAGATAGCTGCTCACCTTGCACTCCAAGCCTTCCACCACTGTCATGGGGACCTCATACATGAGCAGAGGCCAGAGGATTCTTGGGAGAATTCCTTGCTGGTAGAGCCAGGCCTCGGGCCATCCAAGGAGTCCTGGCCTGTCTATAGTTCTTAACCAGCCTTCTAGGTTGGCACTGGTGAACTTGATGTAGTTGGTATCCTTCAGACTGTGGGTGAAGACCTTCCCTAGGCTGTTCACTGCCTTTTCCATGATGGATGGGATCTGGACCTGTCCAACCCGGAAGCTGAACTTGTAAGTGACATTCCCTCTCCTCAGAACCAAGAACCAGGACTTTGCAGGTTTGAAGCTCATGCATGTGAACGACATTAGCTTCTCTAGCCCCTGGAGGATCCATCGGGTTACTGGTGCTGAGGATGTTGCCACCATCAGGTCATCCTTGAAGGCTCTGATAGGTGGTTGCCTTACTCTCGACTTGCTGACAAAGCTGTCAAAGCCAGCACAAAGAAGGTGACAGCCGGTTATTATCCTCACTTCAAGAGACCCTCAAACTGAAGTTGCTGTAATAGTCCAGGATGAGGTCTTTCACCTTCTGGGGTATGTTGTGTCTCTTGAGTGCAACCTGAAACAGCTTGTGGGGTATTGACCATAGACAGTGGAAAGGTCAAGCCACAATACAGAAAGATTCCCTTTGCCCTCTCTCGTCTCTCTGATCAACTGCATCACAACACCTGTGTGTTCAAGGTAGCCTGGGATGCCCGCTATACCTCCCTTCTGTACCGATGTGTCAATGTGGTTGTTGCCAGTCTCCTGGCCACAATGCTGAAGAAAATCTTGCTCTCCACTGAGCAAGGAGATGATCAAGAACTGATTTCAGACCCCTTTAGCATGTATCCAGGGTTGGGCAAGCTTCTGACATTGTAAATACTGTAATAAAGTATTATTACTTTATTTACAGTAATATCATTACAGTTTGGGCAAAATATATACCCATCTAAATGGCTATTTGTTAGTTTCCAGTCTTCAAGATAAGCTTGTCTGGCAATATGGGAGTCGCTCATCTTGATCTCATCTTGAGATACTGAAACAAATGTTAAAAGAGAACTTACGGTTAAAAAAATCATTGCCTCTGAAACATGACTGCTGTATCCCACCAGACCACCCTTCTTTCCAAGAGCGAGGAAGTATCTTTTTTTATTGTCAAAACACAACTTACAACCTTAAAATAAGAAAAAACTCAAACAAAAGCAGGCAGTGGAGGCAAGGAGCTGACTGGCTAGAAGATGAGTCATATGTGATAAGTCCATGAGCTACTTAAGAACCAAAGAAGAGAAAAGAGAGTAAAGGAGATCCTCAAGTGGCACTATGGGACACGACAGAACTATCTGGCAGAGCACTGGAGTGAAGACCACGCTTAAGTAGTACTGTAGATGAGCTGAATGGAGGCAGGTGTGCCTTGTCATCTGCTGCAGAAACCAGCCACACCCCCTGCCAAGCACATGACCTGCAGCAGTAAGAACAGAAACAGAAGGGGGACAGAACATACAAAAACCAAACCTTCACAAAACATTAACATAGAGACAAAAAACAAAAATATCAAATTATATATATAAATATGTAGGTATCCTGGATGCTATATAAAATTCCATACATCTTCACATATGTCTATTGACTGCGCTGCCTGTTTTTTTCAGTAAATCTCTTAAAAAATATTCCATGTCTAACTAAAACAATTCAATACTTCAACAATCACATTACAAAATAAATGGCAGATAGTTTCAATTTCGTTACAAAGAACACAATTTCCTCGATCTATTCATTTTCTTCTGCTTATCCTGGAACAGGTTGCGGAGGCAGCAAACTGACCAAGGATTTTCAAGACCTCCTTCTCCCCAAGAACATTTTCCAGCTCCTCCAGGGGGACGCCGAGTTGTTCCCAGGCCAGCCAAGAGATATAAATTGTACAGCAAGTTCTGGGTCTACCCCTGGTCCTCTTCCCAGTTGGACATGCCTCAAAGGGAAGGTGCACAAGAGGCAACCTAACCAGATGCCCGAACCACCTAAACGGTCTCTTTTAGATTCAAAGGAGCAGCGACTCTACTCTGAGCTCCCCCTGGATGTCTGAGCAAGGCAACCTTGACGATACAGGCTGATGGTCTTTCTGCTGGGCATTGCTGCCTGATGCACCTTCGCCGGTGCCTTATTGCAAGTATGCGCCTATGAGCACCCCTCAAGCCAAGCACAAGAAACTTACTGCAAGGCTACAACCCTAACCTGTCACCCGACCTACCCATGGACAATGGCTGCTGACAGGTCTCTGGGGTTCATTAGGTGGGAGCCTCGCTCCGTCTTGGTGTTTCGCCTTCTTATTCCCACTACACCTCCGGGAGGCTAGGCGGTGAACTCTGTCGTCCCAGTGTCACCCCCCAGTGTCACCCCCCAGTGCCCAATTCTTTTCTACGCCCTGCTCCTGTGCATCCCATGTCGCGGAGCAGGGGAACAGTCGAGGACCCGACGAAGCCCCTGCATCCTACTTCGACAGGGCGCGTGAGGCCAGCCTCTCTGCACTCTTCTGCCACGTCTGCATACCTTGACTGCTTCTGCTCGCTGGCAGCCTCCATGCCCTCCTCCCATGGGACAGTGAGCTCCACCAGGAGGATGGCTTTGCGTGGCTCTGACCACATGATCAGGTCTGGCTGGAGCGATGTTTCTATGATCTCCCTGGGGAGTTGGAGTGCCTCCCCAGGTCAACCCTCATGGACTACTCGCTGCCCGGTGAGAGGACTGTCACTGTTACTCTCTGGCGAAAAGGGTTGACGTTCTCTAGGGCCCTCACGAACAGGATAGGATGTCTCGCTGGAGTGGCAGGTCTGCTGTTATCCTCCTGTCTGCATGACTCTGCCACCTCTGCCAGCTTCCTCAACACCAGGTTGTGTCACCACCTGTAGCGGCCTTGGGACAAAGCTATCTTGCAGCCTGACAGGATATGCTGGAGGCTTGCATTGCTGGTACCGCAAAGGGGACAGGATTTTTCCATGCCAAATCACTGATGGAGGCTTCTGGGACAAAGTAAATTGTCGTAGGTGGCTCTGATCAGGAAGCTGAGCTGGCTTGGGGGATCTTCCACACATAGGACCATGACAAGGGCCCGTCTTTAGTGCCTTCCCATGACATCCAGCCTCCCTGCTGGCTTTGTGAGACCACTTTGACCTCAAGGCACTCCTGCTCGGCCCTCATCACTTCTGCCACCTCGGCTTCTGGGTTTTCCACTCTTCCTTGGAGGCCTTTGACCAGAAGAGGGGGGTCTTGCTCCTCCCAAGGCCTGCTCAACCCTCCTGGACTCTGCTGACCCCTCGCGGTGTTTCAGCCTGCTGATTGGCATGTCGACCTCTTCCTGGGCTTTCCACTTCCTCCCTGTTCATATTTGGGCACCAGCTGCTCTCACTAGTTGGTCAGTGGATTCCCTCAGCTCCAACACCACCCAGGCGTTCTCCTGCTTATATCCCAGTGGCATCACAGTGGCAGCTGCAATGTGTTCCTGTTGAAGAGGCAAAGGGGCAAGAGGCATCTGACAGGCATTTCAGCAGTCCCAGCCACTTCCTGATGAATGAATTTGCCTATCCATCTTGTCTGCCACAGCGGAAGGGACCTCGCTCATCTTCATAGGCCAGATCACCCTTGGGTACAGTATGAACTGGTAGCTCCATACTTTGTACTTGCCAGGGAGCTGGCTGTGATTGATCCTGGCCAGGCCATCTGTGAGCTGCTTCTTTACTACTTTGCCCATCTTCTGATCAGAGAGGTCCACTGTATAAGTATGACCAAGGCTACAAATGGGTTGACTCGCTGCAATGGGATCTCTTCACCACCTGCGACAAAGGTGGGCGCTTCTGACTCCTTTCCTCAAGGACAGGCTGCGCGATTTGGCGGGTTTGATCTTCATCCTCATCCACCCCACAAGCTTGTCAATCCTCTTCAGGAGTCTTGCTGTACAAGCTGCTGTCTGGAGGATGGTGGTGATGTTGTCCATATTGCCTCTCACTGGTGGTAGCCTTTGACCTGATGGTAGTTTTACTTCTAACTATCTTCCTTGTCCCTATGAGAATGATCTTGAAGGCTGCCACAAATAGGATGGGAGAGATTGAGCATCCCATGGCGATAACAACTTCCAGCTGTTGCCAGTCTGTGGTGAAGTCCTGATGGGTGCCACACATCTTGAGGTCTTCAAAGTACTTGGCTACCAGGGCTCTGATGCAGACAAGGATGTAGAAGAAGTCCAGGGCATACTCAATGAGTTGGTGGGGCACAGACCCGTATGCGTTGGCAAGGTCCACACCACATGAAGGTTACCCCTCTCTCTTTTTGCTCTCTGGATCTGCTCCCTTATGACTGCAGAGTGTTCCATGCACCCTGGGAATCCTGGCATGCCTGCCTTCTGGCAGCTGGTATCAATGTACCCATTGCTGGTGAGGTAGATGGTCAGCCTCTTGGCCAGTATGGAGAAAAAGATCTTCCCTTCAACATTTAGGAGTGCAATGCTCCTGAACTGGCTGATGGTGGCGGAGTTTGCCTCCTTTGGAATGAGAACTGTGACAGCTCTTTGCCACTCTGAAGGGATGATTTGGTTATTCCGTGCCACTCTCAGGAGGTTCTGCAGATGTCTCTGCACTCCTAGGGAGGAGTTGTAAAGCTTGTAAGATATCCTGTTGGAGCCTGGGGCCGAGGCTGCTTTCACTTTCTGGACAACTTGTGATACCTCACTGAGTTTGGGGAGAGCCACGTTGAACAAGAAGGATGGGGGGGCTAGGCAAGGAATATAACCTGGTGATCCCAGAGGAGTTGACTTTGCTGGGTCACTATACTGCTCCCTGATGTAACTCGCTAGCTCAGATTGTGTGATCTCTAGCTTCTCGCTTCTGTTATCCTCCAGTAGCTGTCTAGCATGCTTGAAGGGTTTTTTGAAGAAGCTGATTTTTTCCTTCTTCTTCCACTTTCTGCGTTTGTGGATGTGCTCCGCCCTCCGCAGGTTGGCAAGGTTCTTCTTCACCTCCTCCCACAGTGGCTTCAAGCCCTCCTTCTCCT
This sequence comes from Psettodes erumei, assembly GCA_016785225.1. Classification (NCBI taxonomy): domain Eukaryota; kingdom Metazoa; phylum Chordata; class Actinopteri; order Pleuronectiformes; family Psettodidae; genus Psettodes; species Psettodes erumei. Next base: position 351,626 of record JAFBJZ010000623.1, read on the forward strand.
CCTTGCTTGCTTTCCTCCACTGTTTTCAGAGCTGACGCTGCCTCTTCACCAGTTGCTCGATCTCTCTCTTCCTCCTCCCCTTCTGCTTCAGGCCCACATTTTGCTTTGTAGCCACTACCCCAAACCTGCTTCTGCATTCCTCGTACAGGATGTCTCCAATGCTGTTCAGCTTGGACTCCATTTGGCACACATAGTGAGTGCTCTAGGATGATGATGAGGTCGTTGTTGAGCTGCTGTCAAACTGCCACCTTGCTTGCCTTTGGCCATTTGTCCGGCTGTCTGCGCCCAGATTCTTTCCTCTCTACCCTCTGGCCTGGCTTCTGATTGTTGGGGTTTGTCGGTATTCTGAGGCTCGTTGATGTTCTGGGGTGTTTTCATCTGTGCTCCTCTCAGAGGAATAAGTGTCCACCAAGGGCCCTCTTGTGTCCTCCACCTGCCTTCCCTCAGCAGTGTTGGAACCCTCAGCACTGTGGTTAGTGACCTGGCTTTGGGCTCCTCTTGTCTGACCCGCAGTTGCAGTGCAATGTTGCTGCTGACCTCCCACTTTACACTTCTTTCCCTGGTAAATCCTTAGCCATGTGAAAGTTGTCACCTTCTCCCATCCACACCTGCATCTTCTTCTGATAACTCTAAGGCTGTGCCCAGTCACCCAACAGGTCACCCCTTTGGCTAAGCTCCTTTTTCACCATGATATGATGCAACTCTTGCACCACTGCCACAGCAGCATCAATCATGGTCCATTTTACCCTCATTTGTGAACAAGACCTCAAGCTCTTTGAACATCTTCACTTGAGGCAGCAACTCACTCTGAACTCAGGGAGAGCAATCCATGGCTTTCTGGTTGAGAACCATGGTTGGACCATGTGCTGACTCTCATCTCCATCATTTCACACTTGGCTGCATAGAACTCTGGTGGATGCTGGAGGTCATGGTCAGATCCTGCCAGTAGAACCACATCTGTAAAAATCAGAGCTACATTTCTAAGGTCTACAAACCGGATACACGCCTCTCCCCTACTGCGCCTTGAGATCCTGTCCATGAAAATCACAAACAGGATGACAGGTGACAAGGGACAGCCTTGGCAGAGTCCAACACCTGCAGAGAATGTTGTGCTGAGAATATAGACAGGGCTCTCCCATTGGTTGTACAAGGACCCAAGGGCCCAGAGCAATGGCCATGGCATAACCAGCAAGGTTGTAGGCCTTTTGCAAGTATACAAAGCACATGCAGACTGGATGGACAAACTCCCACAAACCCTCCAGCCACCCTGCAAGGGTAAAGAGCTGATCCACTGATCCACAGCTAGGGCGGAACATGCAACTCCTCCTGGAACTGACGTTTGACAGTTGGTATGATGTGATGGTCTGGTTTGTTGCGTTTCTGCCCCCCCCCCCTTTGTTTCTTTTCTGTTTTCAGGTTGTGGCAGGAGGCGTGGCTGGCCTCCCAGGCTTAGATGAGACACACCTGCCGAGCATTACCAGTAATCACCCTGCCTCTATTTAAACCCGGTCATGAGTTCACACTCTGCCAGGTGATTTCCATTCTGTCACATGTGTGCGCCTTGCCCTGTTGCCAGCTATCACAAGACTGTGGCCAGCCTGCCTCCTTCCTTCACTGCCCAGTTATATCCATGGAATTTTTGTTAACCTTTTTGCCTAAAGCATTAAAAACTCGGAAACCATTGTCTCTGCTCTCCTGCACTTTGTGGTCCAAACCCCAGCCGTAACATATGAGCCTCCTTTCCAGCAGGTGATCAGATGGCAGCTCTGCTCCTCTTTTCATCCAAGTGTCCAAGACATATGGATGCGGATATGATGACATGACCACAGAATATATCTTCTTCCTTTGGCCTAAGGTGACCTTGGACCAAGTACACTTGTGAATCACCTTATGCTTGAACATGGTGTTTGTTAAGAACAAACCTTTCTGAGGAAAGAAGTAAAATAACAAGACAGCACATGGGTTCAGATTAGACATGCTGTTCCTCCCAATCCCACCCTTTCAGGTTAATCCATCATTGCCAAATAGAATTTTGGAATCCTCAGGCAGATTCCTTTCCAGAGCTCTACCCAGAGCTTCCAAGAAAGCTGGGTACTCTGAGCTTTTGATCGGTACATAAGTGCAGACAAAACTCCAACACAGCAGTGCTCAACCAGGGGCTTGTGAGTAACCCCACACCTGCCCCAGTCGGCTCTCTCACTTTGGGCACCTCTGGAAAAAGAGATAGTCCACCCCCTCTCCAGGGGCCTCATGCATAAAGGAGTGTGCAGCTTTCATACTGGAAAATGGTGTATGCACAAATCTCGAAAAATTAGTATATGCTGTATAAGTAAATATCTTCAAGTATATAAAACCGTGCGTATGCCATGTCCTGTGCACCTTTCCTTTGTACATCCCAATTAACGTAAAAGTGATCGCACACGCACCTGCCACTGAACCCCGCCCTGGTTCTGCCCATAAATTACTATGCAAATGAGTATTAACACACTCCGCCTTACCCTTTTTTACATAACCTTTTACTTTTAACCTTTTTTAATAACAACGGAAATCCCGCCGCAAACACACTTAACAAAAGGACTTAATTTACTGTGACACTGAGTTGGGGATCAGTGACGCGGAAGCCATCAGGTGGAAGGCCTTGCACTCTCTCTTTCCAAAGCCGGGCCTTGTTCAGCGCAGAGTTACAAGAGGATAGTTCTTGGACATCTGAATTGGCTTATACACTCACCGGCCACTTTATTAGGTACACCATGCTAGTAACGGGTTGGACCCCCTTTTGCCTCCAGAACTGCCTCAATTCTTCGTGGCATAGATTCAACAAGGTGCTGGAAGCATTCCTCAGAGAGTTTGGTCCATATTGACATGATGGCATCACACAGTTGGCGCAGATTTGTCGGCTGCACATCCATAATGTGAATCTCCCGTTCCACCACATCCCAAAGATGCTCTATTGGATTGAGATCTGGTGACTGTGGAGGCCATTTGAGTACAGTGAACTCATTGTCATGTTCAAGAAACCAGTCTGAGATGATTCCAGCTTTATGACATGGCGCATTATCCTGCTGAAAGTAGCCATCAGAAGTTGGGTACATTGTGGTCATAAAGGGATGGACATGGTCAGCAACAATACTCAGGTAGGCTGTAGCGTTGCAACGATGCTCAATTGGTACCAAGGGGCCCAAAGAGTGCCAAGAAAATATTCCCCACACCATTACACCACCACCACCAGCCTGAACCGTTGATACAAGGCAGGATGGATCCATGTTGTTGACGCCAAATTCTGACCCTACCATCCGAATGTCGCAGCAGAAATCGAGACTCATCAGACCAGGCGACGTTTTTCCAATCTTCTATTGTCCAATTTCGATAAGCTTGTGCAAATTGTAGCCTCAGTGTCCTGTTCTTAGCTGAAAGGAGTGGCACCCGGCGTGGTCTTCTGCTGCTGTAGCCCATCTGCCTCAAAGTTCGAGGTACTGTGCGTTCAGAGATGCTCTTCTGCCTACCTTGGTTGTAACGGGTGGTTATTTGAGTCACTGTTGCCTTTCTATCAGCTTGAACCAGTCTGGCCATTCTCCTCTGACCTCTGGCATCAACAAGGCATTTCCGCCCACAGAACTGCCGCTCACTGGATATTTTTTCTTTTTCGGACCATTCTCTGTAAACCCTAGATATGGTTGTGCGTGAAAATCCCAGTAGATCAGCAGTTTCTGAAATACTCAGACCAGCCCTTCTGGCACCAACAACCATGCCACGTTCAAAGTCACTCAAATCACCTTTCTTCCCCATACTGATGCTCAGTTTGAACTGCAGGAGATTTGTCTTGACCATGTCTACATGCCTAAATGCACTGAGTTGCCGCCATGTGATTGGCTGATTAGAAATTAAGTGTTAACGAGCAGTTGGACAGGTGTACCTAAGAAAGTGGCCGGTGAGTGTATATCATTCATCGTTTTGGGCCAGTAAGCCAGTGCGGTCACTGAAAACACGCTCCCTCCACATTCTGCCAGTCGCAACATCACCCAGCAGCGCCAAAGCAACCATTCCTTATCATAATATCATAATTCTAGCAAACTCTAGATCAATTCTAGCAAAGTCCAGTTGCCTTAAAGAACTCTTTCGACCATTCCTTATCAGGTATGACACCGTCATCTGTACATATCCTTTTATAGGCCACGCCTAGTTACATGATTACTCATCATCCACGGGATCATTTACAATCACATAACTATTTCGCGTGCATTTGCCCATCCGGCACTTTGTTTGCCAGCCAAGATCTGTGCGCCTCGCCACCTGTGCGTCTGCGTGCGTCGGCAACTGTACAGTCCCCGGCATGCGTTCTCCATATCACATAAACAGAGAAAACTGTCCAGTGAATAAGGCATTCTATCTATGGGAAACTACTTTCATACAACATCAAACATACACTATATTACCAAAAGTATTTGCTTACCTGCCTTGACTCATACTATGAACTGAAGTGCCATCCCATTCCTAACCCATAGAGTTCAATATGATGTCGGTCCACCTTTTGCAGCTATTACAGCTTCAACTCTTCTGGGAAGACTGTCCAGAAGGTTGAGGAGAGTGTTTATAGGAATTTTTGACCATTCTTCCAAAAGCGCATTGGTGAGGTCACACACTGATGTTGGTCGAGAAGGCCTGGCTCTCAGTCTCCGCTCTAATTCATCCCAAAGGTGTTCTATCGGGTTCAGGTCAGGACTCTGTGCAGGCCAGTCAAGTTCATCCACACCAGACTCTGTCATCCATGTCTTTATGGACCTTGCTTTGTGCACTGGTGCACAGTCATGTTGGAAGAGGAAGGGGCCCGCTCCAAACTGTTCCCACAAGGTTGGGAGCATGGAATTGTCCAAAATGTTTTGGTATCCTGAAGCATTCAAAGTTCCTTTCACTGGAACTAAGGGGCCAAGCCCATCTCCTGAAAAACAACCCCACACCATAATTCCTCCTCCACCATATTTCACAGTCGGCACAATGCAGTCGGAAATGTACCGTTCTCCTGGCAACCTCCAAACCCAAACTCGTCCATCAGATTGCCAGATGGAAAAGCGTGATTCATCACTCCAGAGAACACGTCTCCACTGCTCTAGAGGCCAGTGGCGGCGTGCTCTACACCATTGCATCCGACGCTTTGCATTGCACTTGGTGATGTGTGGCTTGGCTGCAGCTGCTCGGCCATGGAAACCCATTCCATGAAGCTCTCTGCGTACTGTACTTGGGCTAATCTGAAGGTCACATGAAGTTTGTAGCTCTGCAGCAATTGACTGTGAAGAAAGTCGGCGACCTCTTTGCACTATGCGCTTCAGCATCCGCTGACCCCTCTCCGTCACTTTATGTGGCCTACCACTTCGTGGCTGAGTTGCTGTTGTTCCCAAACGCTTCCATTTTGTTATAATAGAGCTGACAGTTGACTGTGGAATATTTAGGAGCGAGGAAATTTCACAACTGGATTTGTTGCACAGGTGGCATCCTATGACAGTTCCACGCTGGAATTCACTGAGCTCCTGAGAGCGGCCCATTCTTTCACAAATGTCTCGTTTGACAGTCTGCATGCCTGAGTGCTTGATTTTATACACCTGTGGCCAGGCCAAGTGATTAGGACACCTGATTCTGATCATTTGAATGGGTGAGCGAATACTTTTGGTAATATAGTGTATTCTAAAGACAGTTTCTCACTCTCTAGCTATTTGAAACTCTGATCGCTTGGCTTTCTTCCATATCAGTTCTTTAGTTGATCTAGATCTACATCTTGTAATAACTAGACGTGGTTTATCTCCATTCTTCCTTCCAATTCAATGGCTGACGTCAATGTGGAGACAGAAGATATTATCCACAGCCTCTGGAACCACTTCACGGCAAATGTCAATCACACGTTTAACATCCTCACTTTCTTGTTCCTTTTAAGGTGTACAACCTCAAGGTCCCTCTCCTTTGATAGCGCTCAACCTCATTCACCTTGTCTTCCAACTCTGTGATTCTATACTCATTTTCGGCAGTTGCTGACTTCACTGTGGTAACAACTTCCTTTATATCCTGTAATTCTCTGAAAAGAAACTGGGGGCTTTCTTTCAATACGTCAATACTTTCTTTGTTTTGCTTAATCAAAGTCTCCAAATTCTCAACCTTCTTTTCTTTACCATCCGCTCTGTCATTAATTCTTTTGGTTAATACTGTAAACTCACAATGTTATCCTGAAGCTCATCCAAGGTGGGTTCAAGTGAATTATAAATAATGATTTTATTTTTTCATTATTATGAATAATAATCCTCCATCAGGGAGGTTTAACTCAAATCCAATCAATTTTATTTGTGAAGCACCAGATCACAACACACATTATCTAAAAGGCACATTTCAGAGTAGGTTAAAAACTAAAAGAACCACAAAATAATATTTAAAAAACTTGATTTACAATAGAAGAACAGTAAGAGATAATTAAGATAAGATTTAAAACTATAATACAAAATGTGAATTGTTGTCATAGATAAGTTGTACAAGAATATGAAAATTTAGTCTAATTTTGGTGCAGGAAAATGTGTACAGTAGCACAGTAGTCCAGTAGCAACAGGGAAGAAACTGTTCTTGTTGCATGAAGTTTTGGCTGTGATGGGCCGCAGGCTCACGCAAGAGGGGAGAGGTTCACACATTTTGTGTCAAGGAGGGAGGGATTGGCCACAATCTTCTCTACACAGCCTATTCATGGAGGTATACAGGTACTGGAGAGAGGGAACACTGTAACCAGTTAGATCAGATTAAAGCAGACGATATGCTGCAGGCTTCACTTTTTCTTGGCAATGGCTGCAGCATACCAGATGGTGATGGAGGCTGAGAGGATGGACCCCATGATAGAGGTGAAATGCACTATCACAGCTGACTAAATTTTTACTCTCATGTCTTATTCTCTTTAGTAATTAAATAAATCACATATATCATATACAAGGCCACAAAGGCCACATAAACTCCTGTTAAAACAACTGATCAATCAAAGGATGTCAAATTTCATCAAAGCTTTATTGGCACAAGCATCCATCAACACCATCCTCATCATCACTGATTTACCCTTCCACCATCACTTAACATGCAGCTTTACTGTAAACACACACACCATAAAGAGTGTCACATCACTGTTTGCAGGTATAGGTCAGAGGTAATGAACAATGACTCTTTTGACTTAGAAAAAACATGTAAGACATGGGAGGATAAAGTTTACAGAAAATAAAATCCAGTAATGAAGTGAATTAAACCTGTTGTTTGTTTGGTGATGTCTTTATGGTGTTTACTGTTGCTGTTTCAAATTTTCTGCAAAAATATCCACTAAGCTTTCATTTCGGGCTTTGCAATATCAACTGTTAAAAAGAGCAACAGATAGCTGAAGTAAACTCAGTAAGCTTTTCAGGAAGATTCCAAAACACATACAGTGTATCTATCGGAATGAGGGGGGTAAAACAGTGGATAACTTAGAAGTGGGGCTGGACTTTGGCTGTCTGTATAAATGAGAGTAAAATAATTTAAAAAACAAAAAAATCTGTTGTTGTAAAAACACAAAATATATACAAAAATGGAATAAAACACGATAACAGGTCCAGAGATAGTTAGAATGCATACAAAATAAAAACTAAATTTAAAAAACTCTGTCCATGGTTGCATGGTTCAATTTCACCATGCAGAATTTTTTAAATAAATAGTTCCCAAAAGCAGGATATCCTGATGCAGCACCATGCAGACATCATTTAATGTGAGGTATCATCTGTAGTCATAACTGAGCTCCCCAGAGGGTCCTGCACATCAGGAACACTGTCAACAGACTTCACACCAGGGCTTTGAGCCCCTTCATCAGCATCAGGCTTACAGCTTTTGACGTTAGTTGCAGACATTTCCCCTTTTACATACAAGAATCAAGAGGAGATAAGTATTATTTACAAACTGCACAAGCTAATGTTCGTTTGTAATTTATATTAATAGGCTTCACTCCCAAAAGTTCCCATAATCTACATGTAATAGATTTATATGCAAACATTCACAGATGAAAAACAGAAATCTCCCTTCACTGTAAAATAGTGCAATAGTCCCATTCCAAATACTAAAAACACACAAAGTAAGTATTGTTGACAATGTCTTTTGTTTGACAACTTAAATGATTTCCTATATTTTAGTTCTCAATCAAACACTTACTTACATATGGACTCTGAAAGTCGGCTGTTGAGTGCGCCTTTATCATCAAATTTGCTGGTACTGCAGGAAAACCAGAGCAGCCATGATCACCTTTCTTTGATAGTAGTTTAACATGAACTGTAAGGAAACGGTTTTACCTTATACTCTGTGAAAACGCTGGCTCACAGTGGCTCTCAATTGAGCTCTCATGGTTCTGTAAAAGAAAAAAAGAGCTTTTACAGACATGATGAAATGAACAAGTGACTGACAGAAGCAAAGGACAGATCTCACCTGTGGGGCCTTATTTTGGGTTTTCAGATCATTTGGTTTTCCTGCTCCAATATCTTGGTTTCTAGCTTCTTTTTGGCGCTGTATCTTTATATATTCATATGTGTTTATGCCTTTATAGACTGTATAGGAGGAGAACAAATGCCAGATGAAAATTATGGAAAGTACTGAATGAGGAGAAAAAACCTTCCCCCAAAGTCTGTTTTGAAAATTGTTACTCACAAAGGTAAACATGAAAACCCAGCAGATGGCCGAGCAGCAGCAGGCAGGTGATGCACATCATTAATGTTATAAAGGCTAATATAAGGAGACCAGCTGAACTAGTTTTTATGGGTGACAATGGTAAAAACACCAACCAGGTTCCATTCGCCAACATGCCTATAGGAAGACAGTTACATAGCTTTTAATGATGCAAAAAAATATTATTAACACTGTCTCTATTCAGTCAAATAAAGTTGTGGTGACTCACTTCCAAATTGTGGAGCGGTCCGTAAACTGTTTGGGTCAACGTAATGCTGAATAATGATGTATAAGATGACAACAACAAGCAGGAAGACACCTAGTACCGCAGAGGACAGCGCCACAAAGAAACACCTGTAGGCAGCACACAAAACCTGACATTAATGTTTATATGTTTGCATGCCAGGGAGAGAAAATCATCCCATACTTCTTCTTACCAGTAGTTTCTGCCACCCACGCAGGTGTTCAGCCATTTGCAATGGTGATCAAAGTCTTCCACGCATTTGTTGCAAGTGCTACAGTGCTTTGCTTTGGGGCCACTACATAAAGATTGATGAAGATGAACACCATTCAAACACAGTTTTTCATGATTATCAAATGATGTTTCTAACTTAACTTAACTAATTTACTAACTTAACTAAAAGACTATATCTTTGAATACATACACCTTCACATCACAGACATGACAGTGTTGGTCCTGGATGACATGTGGTTGCTTTGTCCGGTCAAAAAGTGGCAATGGACTGGAGTAGCTCTGTTTGGCCCTAACACTGGCATCTGCTGGATCTATGGTAACAGCAGCAATATGGGTGCAAAAGTGTATAATGAATGCTATGCCTGTCAACTGTACACAGTAAGACTCAAGGAAAATAGCACTAATATTAGGAAAACACTACAATAGCTGATGAGTATGCAAAACATTGCAAAACAGTAAGTGGCATGAGTAAAAATGAACAAGATACCGCATACACAAGTGCATCTTTTATGTGAGAAATGAAGTCAGGTCTGAAGAAATCATTTGTTTTTACAACTGAGTGATGCTGTAGTTAAAGAAACTTCTGTGTCAACATGCAGCATTCACAACAACGCCAGATGATGTCTTTTGGGTTAATAGAGGCAATAGAAACAGAGAGTCATGTCTGCTGTGACTGAAGCGTGCACAAAAAAACCTTTGTCTTATTGACCAGGAGCGCAAACGAAACTGCAGCAGAGGCTAGTGTTTGCTCCGTATTCAAATCTGAAAGACCCACTACTGCTGCACACAAGGTTTAAGCTGTGTGTTAAGGATACAGAATAGAGCACATGGTTCCACGGCAGTGGCAGAAGAGGAATATAGATGCCAAAGCTGGCTATGGCCAGGTAACTATACACCAGCCAGGCAACCACTTGGAGGGCTTGAGGGGGCCATGACCAGCCATTCATCTTGGGCGGTTTGGAGGGGACCAGCTCATTTCTGCTGCTGCCACCCGGCATGGGAGACGTGCGTCTCAGCCTTTGACTGAAGCAGCTCATCTAGACAGCGCAAAAAGACAACAGACACAACAAGAACAACAAGAAGACAGGCACAGTCAGCAGAGAGTGTCCTCGTTTTACTACACATAATGCTACCAGAGTGTGTGCCCACATTTGCTGGGGAAACGAGTTAGGAAAATGAGCTGATGATGAGCATGATGACACTGACTGTTCAACCTCTATTGCACCTACACATCAACTGGGTGTACCTAACATGGGAAACTAATACAACAGCTTTCGTCTACCTTCACTGATATAAATAGTGGACACAATATTAGAAACAGCGGTCAGGAATACAGAAGCCCATCATCTTCTTCATCTTTAGAAATGAAAACATTAAGAGTTAGGCTACAGTAAACGGCTGATCGAGGGTAAAATAGCTACACATGTGCAACATCCCTGGTTCTGTAATAAGGTCATGTAATCACATGTTCTGTCTGTGGCCTTATGCCTGACACAACACTGTGTATTTGTTCCTAAATGTTTGGTTGTCGGCTAGTGGCTAACGTTAAATTAGTTTTCATCCAAGAGAAAGTACTTACGTTCCCAGTGAAAGACAGTGACCATGAAATAATCAACATTAAATGTTCCTGTTTAAATAAAAACGGAGATCTCCGACCTCTTGGGATCCAGCGATTACTTTGTCAATCGGGCAGGTACTTGAAAAAAGGGGGAAAAAATACAGAATGAACAAACACAAAACGACAGGAAGACGCGACTCATTAAAAAAAAAACAGGAACAACGGCCATAAACATCAATAAGTCTTCAAATTTTCCTTGTATTTGTGACCGAAGGACGTCAGTCAGAAGTTCAAGAAATCAACTCACTCAGCAGGTCGGAGCGGTGCTATGGAAACTGTCCTGCTACGCATGCGCACTGCAGTCCCCCTCAACATACCCAGCTTCTTGCTGACTATATACCGTACGCCCGACCGTAAAACGGAGTCTTTGCGCTTCCTCTTTAACCATGGAGAAGTAAAAACTCCTCAAAACAGCTGATGCTCTGTTCACATAAGCCCAGGAGAGGAACTGTAAACACAAATATTCACATTAAAATTGCCCTTTCAAAAGCCTTTCTTTCATGGTTGACGTTTAAGCATGAGTTTCCCGTGGTGCTTGTCAATGCTTAGTTCAGCCGCATGTATGCCATCTTTATTTTCACATCCCTGTTGTGTCCTCAAACACACTGACAAAATACAATGATACAAAATAAATTTGAGGACTTAGCAGTGCTGCTGGGCGACTTTACATCATTTCACAAGAAATGCACTATGTTTTGAGGCAGGTAAAGTTGCTCACACAATATTAATAAAGAAGCTGATCATATTTTTTTCCATTTGCTTATTGAACCACACACTTTTATAAATACAAGCGCAAGCATTTATTTTTCAGATGTTGCACTTATACAAAAACATACAATTACACTACAGTCTGTACAATCATATTCAGTCAGAGGCCCCGTGTCCACAGTGTTTAAACAGTTGAACAGAGCACCCAGTGCTGTTACCACCAGGATAAAACATCAATGTGTGTGTGGTCAGGTGTTGGCTGTGCTCTCCAGCTCCGGAGACTGCAGGAACTCGTAGGGATCATGAACCATTTCTGACTGGTCTCCAACACCTAGGTGTGATGGGCTCCCTTTGAATGAAAGAAAACATGGTTCATACATTGTTGCATCAATGTTACTGTTAAAAATGTTGGTGAAATTTAGCTATTCACAAAGAATCTAAGCAGCATAGTCTCAAGACTTGTTAGCACAGAAATGTATAAAATTATGTATAAAAAAACAAAAACTGTAAAAATGTAACTATAAAGCATTAGAATTAGCATTTTGAGCAACGCTTTTTTCCATTTCGCTCCTTTACCTAGGTGGTGCTGTTCCCTTTCTGAGGCATTAGAGAGGGAGGACAGGTTGGATGAGGGTCTGGAGCCAACTCTGTCCACCTGAGCCTCTTGGAATTCCTGCAGGAGTTTGTCTGCATCGTCAAAATGCTGCTGGGCCTCCTCATTCCCCTGCTCTTTTTTTACAGTTTTACCTGATAAAGAAAGAAAGAAGGTATGACGATCCCTCTAGTAAATCAATTAAATGAGGAATTTAATGAGCCCCACTACTCACAAGTTTCTGTCTTACAGATACACATCAGAAGAAAAGAGTGGAAGTGTGCAAACTAATAACCTCAATGGCATTAAACTACCATTTGCCACAACCAGGTGACAGTCACAATGTACCAATGTGGCATCATCAGGGATAACAAGACACAATTGTGTTTTGAGCAGTTCTGTTTATACTAGCTTTAGGTGTGTAGAACATTTTAAAAGACATTTTCCCAGAAACAGACGCAGTAAAAACTGCTAAAGAAGTTCTTTACAGGGTTATTGTGCCCTATATTGCAAATGTTTAACAGCTCTCTAACTATTGGCAATACTGCATTCTACCTTAACTATGACTGGTATGGAATGTAGGTAGAGTGCTGACAAAGGATAATCACCTAATGAGTTCAGCATGGAAATATCCAGAGACATATCAGGATAACTCTTCATTGACATGAAGTCCAGGACTGAGCCGCTCTCCCCCAAGCCAGTGCTGTCGGCCATCTGAGGGAAGTGAGCAGTAAAGTAAAAGTGGACAACAACATTTAACAATTTCGATGTGTGGTGAAGTGCGGTGTCATCTTTAATAAGATACAGTTTACCTGTATGTCACAAATGTTGGACTTGGTTTCACTGGGTTTCAGCAACACGTTCCTTTTCTGAAATGTAAAATTATGTTTATAATTTACACATACCAGCCCAATATCACAGTAAACAAAATGTGTTGACACAATCTCAGCGGGAAGAGGTGATGGATGAATCTGACACAAATACTGTGAGTAAATAGCGTAAGTACAAATCATCTACCTGTCGGATCTGATTGACAGCTTTAGTGTGATCGCCTGCAGTCATTTTGTCTAGAAGACCGTCAACCCAGTGCTTGGTGACACTTCCACAGCCTTTGACAAACTCCTGTATACTTAAGGGTGCGATTAAAACAATGAAAAAAAAATGACAAGCTTAAATTGGAGACAAATTTACGTGCAGAGATTTGTTTGACCCAGGACCAAAAAATCCCCTACCTCAAAGCACACTGTACCCCTGTATCATCTCCATAAGCTGTGTAGAGCATGTCCACCTCATCAGACAGCAGGTCTGGGAAGACAGAGTTCTTCTGAAGGCTCTGGATGTTGTAAGCACTGCTCAAGAAGGTCACTACACGACAAAGACGAGACAAAAACAGAATCAATTATACAACACAGACACTGTGGCAATTAAAGTGACTAATGTGAAGTAAATCAATCTTTCTATCAGTCTTCATGACATACCTTTGTGTCTCCTGTCATCTTTGAAACCCAGGGTTGTTAATCCAGGCAGTAGCTTATTGGACAGAGAACTCAGGTCCACTTTATGGGTCTCCTCTTCTGCAAAGAAATGACTATGAATAATGCTTCGTACACGAATATCATATATAATACTATATGATAATGTGAAAACACTGGATTTCCAAAGATGTTTCAAAATTAAGGCAATGACAGCAAACCTTCTGCATCAGGATCAAGCTGATTTACAACAGTATATAGAAGAGAACCATCTGATTCTTTGCGCAAGTGCCCCATCTGGAAACAGGTGGGAAAAATATTTGTCATAATTTGCAAAAATTACTATATTATTCCAGAGTATGGAACCCTTGTTACCACACAAATACAACCATAGCCAACTGAAACAGTATGCATTTATACACAATAAGCGAGGTGGAAGACCTTTGAGTTTGGCATGTATCGGTTGATGCGATCCCGAGCCTCGTCCGCAGAGTGTTCAACCAGTGCCAGAACATGCTCCTCTGCTGTACTGTCAGTCAAGCTGCATGCATTTCCCTCAGGTTCATACAGGTAACTGAGATAAACAGAAGTGACTGTCAGCTGATTATCATCCTGACAGGTTGCTGTATCACAGGTGTGCAGTACTTTCCTACTGTTTTTTTTTAAAATTACATTTCAGTCCTTTGCAAAGTAAATCACACCAATAGAGATTTCAGCAATTAGGAATACCTGATGACTTCCTTCATATCTTTGACTGGTTGTTTTCTGGACTTCTTCGCTGATTCCGCTGGGACGGGGATTATCTCTGCAGGAGTTACATCGGATATAAGATCTTCATCTCCCAAAATGGCTGCCTGCTGGGTGAAATCCATGTCCTGCATGAAAGACATGCTGCGCTTCAAGGCCAATAGCCGCTCCTGCACAAAGAAAGAAGGGAAAGCAACACTTAATATTAATCTGCATAACTGGCAATGTATACAGCACAAACGGAATGAAAGGGACAATAGCTGTTGCTGATAATTACAATGACATATTAATGGAAATTAATAGTAATATAATAATAATAATAATAACAATAATAATAATAATAATAAGAAGAAGAAGAAGAAGAAGAAGAAGAAGAAGAAGAATAAATAATATTTTATATATTTTTGTAGAAGAAATTTGTTTTTTTTCTATGGTCCATATAATCTCATTACCTTGCTCATCATCTTGAATCCTGTATGGAGCAGTTTCTTGGCAGCCTTATAGTAGACAGTCTCTGGTCGGTTGTACACCATTGCATTGTCACACATCAGTTTAAAGTCTGCCTGAGGGCCCAAGGGTTTTCAAACAGGTATGAGGAAAAACATATACGCTGCTATCTTAAACTTGATGATACTCTCAAAAGAAATACTGTAAGCCTGAAGATGAGAATATGGCGAAAACAATCCTCACCTTGAATTCTGTCACTGTGTTGTACTCATTGTTTCTAATCTTGTCTTTCATTGTGCTGAAGTCCATAGGATGTTTGATGATCACTGAGTAACCAGGAGCAATCGCATCTGTTACTGGATATGAGAAGAATCCATGGGGATCTTTCCTGGACACAAGTGATGAACTATCAGTATTATTCTGTACAGAGGCAGTCTTTAGATTTGTTTAGACTTGTGTTGTATGTGAAAGTGTTTGTTATCTCTCAGGTCAAGGTGATCAGTATGAATTATGTGATTGATATCAGACCAAATCTCAACATGGCCTTATTAGCATTTCACTTTTAGCAATCTGTTTAACACATCAGCAAAGTTTCCAGCCACAGTAGGACTCACCACTCCCTCTTCAAAAGAATAGTGTATGATAAAAGCTCATGCCTGTGCCCAACTAGCATTAACACCTGCAAATTTAGCTTTTTTGGGGCAATTTTATGAAAAGCAAATAGTCTGTCCCCTGCAGAAAACATGTGCTCAGCTAAATTTAATCTACCAGACTGATCGTGGGACATGTTGCACGCAAAAGTGACATTTTACTTGGGTCCAATGTGGAAAGTGGATACTCCTGGGGAGTATGATTTTCCTAAGTAACTCTCATTGAGATTCAATTCTGATATTTCTGTATATCTGCGCTCAACAGAAATTTTAGAAGAAAAGAGGTTCCCCGAAAACATTTAGGTAATCCCCAGTGACTAAGGTCAGCACATCAACTTGTCTTGTGGCTCATAATCCCCTGAGACTCTGTGTTATAGAAGTCTTTTTTTATATTATCAGAGTGGTCAGACGTTAGCTAAAACACTTCTGGAGCACTGTGGCATTAAGTGGTTGCAGAAAAAAAATTGTGGAATAACAATTATCACCTCTGCAGCTGACGTAAGAAGTGCTCCAGCAATTGCTGACGAGGAGTGGACTCATTCTCTGTAGCAGGCAAGCACAGAATTGTGGTTATTTATGAACACTTTTCCTACCAAATAACTGCTGAAGAAACGTCATGTTTCCCAAAGGAATCTGATATTGTCTTACCTTGTTGTGTCCTGCATGCTCTGACCGGTCTGTCTCCTTGCTGCTCAACTTCCACTTTCACACTGGGGTGAAACTCCTCCACTTGAGCCTCTATCTCAAACCTCTCTTTCTTTTTTTTCTTCTCTTCAGGCTGTTGAGAAACATATGATGCAAGTGATTTGTTGAGGTGATGAATAAGAATTTAATGGTGATGTTTTCAGGCTTACAGTAAGTTTACGCACCTCTATAGTGATATTTATAGTTTTTGACAATGTGAAAGGTTCAACAGGCACACCAGCACTTGCAGAAGTTGCAGCTACTGCCTCTGATTCATTCTGCTCTCGCTCTCTCTTCTTCCTCTTCTCCTCCTGTGTGATTTAATATCTTTTTAACTTAAAGAACCACAGTGCATTAATCAGGAAGATGCATGCTCTTCCGTCAACTAACCTTTCGCCGTCGTCTCTCCTCATCATCCACATATTTGTCTTTATCTTTTTCAGACTTCTTCTTCTTCTTCTTCTTCTTCTCTTTGTGGCGTTCCCGCTCATGGTCTGATCTGTCATCATAGTAGCTGGAGTCATGGCCTGATCCTGAGAGCTCTGTCACCTCACTCCCTCCAACTTTAAGCACAAGCTTTAGGGGCTTCTCAAGGGCCTTGTCCTCATAGTCTGCAATCAAAACAAACAAGATGAAGGCAATGGCTGAAACAGGAATTGCAGTGAAAGGTAAGGGGGGACGTGAACCTATTAGACTATGTAAGTATTAGTATGTTTTTTCTATAATATTTGTACAACAAATAAGTTATATATATTCAAATAAGGGTAGACTTGTCGTAACTTCCGTTTCTGTAGGCTATCTGTATTTCATGATGTTAGAATGGGATGTGTTCTAGTGTTGTTTTTCATGTAATCCCCATTGCATGTGCTTGCGTGAATATTAACATACCAAAATAATGATACAGATATAAAAATCACACATAACTTTCAGAACAAGCTGGCTTTAACTTACAAGCACAGACATAAATCAAGCAAACAAAAAGAATATCTTAAACAGCACACAGCAGGTTATACCAACAGGCTAGGCTAAGATGGCTAGCGTAAGGCTAGCTGAACAAAAGCGATGCGGTAAAAAAAAAAGGCTAACATTAAAAGATGCCAGATACCATCAACTGTCCTCCATTCCGGTTTATGTTTCTTGTGTTTTTTCCCCATGTCTCTGTATCTATATCCGAAGCCCTGTGTTCATTTCCAGTAATGTTTGAAGTGGTCGCTGGCGTCGCCCGGACTGTAACAAATATTTGCGACCAGAAAGGCAGCAGCAGCAGGCGGATGTTATTTCCCGGAACAAATGATGTGTTTCCGGTGCAACAAATCAGCGCGCCGATTTCAATAAAATGTCGGCTTTCGCTGGCAGTACACAGGATCACAGGTAGTTTCGTGACGAACACAGCTTTGTCTGATGCAGCTAATCAGCTTGAAAACGTAAATTTAACAGGTAGGAATTCAGCTTTATCGAGACTGTTTGCCGGACATTAACGTTAGCAAGTTATGTTAGCGAGCTATGATATTTCCAACTTATTCAGCTAACGAACGAGCTTTTTGAAAGCAACGTAGGTCTGTAAAGATCTGAATGTCACTCTGATGTCCACAGTTTTACGGGAATGGACGATGAAAAAATGGAGGCGAGACACCAGAAACAAAACATCCACGTGGAGGTCCATGTTAAATCTCACAGGTGGGTTAGCGCAGTTGTTCCAAACACGTCTCTGAATACATGTCTGCATTTCAAGCAAGGAGCAAGGAGTAAAGAGGGCAACTGTCCAGCAGTCCCTGAATCCCCCAGGGGTCAAACGTCAATGACGAAACACTGATTTGTTAGAATTGTGCATCATGGACGTACAGTATCAGTGCCAACAAGTCCTCTATCCTCCTTGTCTTGTAGAGGCGCAGAAAACAGTGAAATTATTAAATATTCATATTTTAAAAAGCCAGTATTATCAGATGTGGGAAAACATTTGCCCACTTGTTGTTGTTGTTGTTGACATCAAATTGTTAAAATAAAGCATTTTGGAGAAGGAAATGACAACACCACAGCCATACTTTCTTGTATTGAATGTTTCTGTTGTCAATCATGTTTCAGCACAGCAAAACTGTCTGATGTGCGGATGCATGTTCTGGCACTACTGAATCGCCACAGCATGGTTTTTGGAAACTACAGATGGACAGAGTTTGATGAAGACTTTCTCAGGAACCATGTGGAGTCAGTGGCTATAGTTGATTTAGAAGAAATGGTAACACAGGTGTGTTATTTTGGTTTCCCTCATCAATATTTCTAATCATTCATAACAGTTTTTTTTTAAATAAAGAAGTAATATTCTTTTGCACCTCTTTATTTCATTTCACCCAGCCCCTTGATTTGAAAAGCTGCTCTGTCTCCACTCACATCTTCACGCTGAATGAGGAGGGACCCAGCACGCTAAGTTTGGAAGAGGATGGGGAGCTTTCAGCAGCAAATAACTGGTTGTTACCAGCAGGTAACAATGAACATTGTGCACATTGTGTGGCTTAATTGCGTGACCTGAACAGCATGTTGAGAAAATCTTGCTTTTGCATGCTGATGCATTTCCAGTTTTATTCAGTGAGGTTACATTGAATGCAGAAAGATCTCATGGGTTACAAAATATTAATAGCCATGACTTAATGTGGTTGTGAAAAGGGGCTGATCTCGGCTCGTCCAGCAATGTGTAGCTGAATATGGTGGCTGACAGAAAAACGACAGCAAACCTTAGTGGGAGTATTTTTGCCAAAATCAACTGGTGGTCTGTCTCATGCAGGGGCAGGAGCCAGGGGTAAAGCTATCAGTGCTTGGAAAGAAAATGTATGGATTTATGTAGCAGGGGCGGTTTGAAGTACTTTGAGTTATGTCTGATAGTTTTGGTACTTGATTTGTGATTTTATTTTTTTATTTTTTTTAAACCCTTTAAATCCACTTTATCCTCATTATTCTATTATGGAGAAAAAGAAACAAATGTTTTAAATACTGAAGGTGGGGTAAAGCATTAACGTAAAGGAAATATTTTCTTTATTTGAATTTGCAGCTTGGTAAATACCCTTTTTATGTTTTCTATTTGTTGTCTTGTCTCTCAGTCTTGTGCTGATTAAACCAAAAACCAAAATTCAGTCTTATCTGAAAATTCCTCTAAAATGACTCAAACTCTGTTTTTTTTTTTTTTTTTAACAGTAGAATTCCACGGGATTTGGGAGAGCCTGGTGTATGAAAGTGGAGTCAAAACCCAGGTGAAAAAAAAAATCATGCAGCAGGGAGATGAGAGAAACTGATTACATAACTTTCTCATACTGCTGAACTTCACATTTGTTTTTAGCTCCTGGATTACGTCACAACAACAATTTACTTCTCAGACAAAAATGTTGACAGCAACCTGATTTCATGGAACCGTGTTGTGCTGCTTCATGGTAAATAACCAGTATCAGCAAATTTTAGTGACTGAGGTATGTCCAAGATAATGTACATAAAATATGTGATTTATCCATTTGGCCATCTGCAGGACCCCCAGGCACAGGGAAAACATCGCTGTGCAAAGCGCTCGCCCAGAAGCTGTCGATCCGACTGTCGAGTCGGTAAGGTCGTCCTCATTTTAGTGAACCTGCTTCAATAGTGATTGCAGCAGCTCTTTTCATTACTCCTCTCCCTGCAGGTATTCTTATGGCCAATTTGTTGAGATAAACAGCCACAGCTTGTTCTCTAAGTGGTTCTCAGAGGTACACCTGAGCTCTTTTTCTAAGGTTAAATTGTTTTATCTGAGGATCTTCGACATGAAATTGATTAAAATCCCTTTTGTGTTTACAGAGTGGCAAGCTGGTCACAAAGATGTTTCAAAAGATTCAACAACTGATTGATGACAAAGATGCTCTTGTGTTTGTTTTGATTGATGAGGTAAATAACTGACACTGATAATGCCTTAATTAGTTCAGTTCATGTCTGTTGATATGCTTCCACATTGACTGGAATACAACCATATTATTCCTTGTTCAGGAGTGTTTCTCGTGTGACTGTGTATTATTGTGAATAGGTGGAGAGTTTGACAGCAGCAAGGAATGCCTGCCAGGCAGGAACAGAGCCTTCTGATGCCATCCGAGTGGTCAACTCTGTTCTGACTCAGCTGGACCAGATCAAACGGTATTCACATTACTTTCCAAGAACATATTAGACTACTTTGTATTCTTGCAGTCACCGCTTATTACTGTTTTCACTGTTAAATCCTACCATCAGGCTTTTGGGGGTTTTGGTAGCTATTTTCTCCTCTTTACACAGGTTTGTTTTGTGTTGACTTTTGAACTCATTTTTCAGACATTCAAATGTTGTGATCTTGACGACCTCCAATGTGACGGAAAAGATCGACTTGGCATTTGTGGACAGAGCTGACATCAAGCAGTACATTGGACCCCCATCTGAGAAGGGCATCTACAACATCTACCTCTCCTGCCTCGAGGAACTGATGAAGGTGACCGCTTAAATCTAACAGGGGTTTTCGTTCTTTCGCAAGTATTTGTCATTTATAATGCAAAATACATTTGGCTTCCCAACAAGTCATGTACTTCCATGTTTAAAATTTGGGAGAAAACGCTCCAGGACCATTGGAGGTGAAAATTCTACTGATTTGCAAGTGATTGTCTTTGCTTCAGGAATTCTGTTAATATACACTGCTCAAAAAAATGAAAAGAACAAGTACAGCATCAAGTCAATTAAACTTCTGGATATTTACCTGGTCAGTTAAGTAGCAGAGGGGGCTTTTAATCAGTTTCACCAGCTTTAGTGTTAATGAAACAACAGGTGCACTAGAGGGGCAACAATGAGCTGATCCACAAAACAGGAGTGGTTTTTACAGGTGGAGGCCCCTGACGTTTTTTCCCTCAACATCTTTTCTGACTGTTTTTCACTAGTTTTGCACTTCGTCTGGGTCAGTGTCACTGCTGGACCCTACAGAGGTTGCACAGGCAGTCCATCTTCTCCAGGATGGCACATCAATACGTGCCTTTGCCAGAAAGTTTGCTTTCCCCCAGCACAGTCTCAAGAGCATGGAGGGGATTCCAGAAGACAGGCAGTTAGTCTAGGAGAGCTGGATGGGGTCGTAGAAGGCCCTTAACCCATCAGCAGGACCGGTTTCTGCTCCTTTGTGCAAGGGGGACTGGGATGAGCACTGCCAGAGCCACTGCCACTGGTGTGAATGTCTCTGACCAAACAACCAGACTTCCCAAGGGTGGCCTGAGGGCCCGCGTCCTCTAGTGGTCCCTGTGCTCACTGCCCAGCACTCTTGAGCTCAGTTGGCATTTGCCGTAGACTGGCCCCAATGCTCGCCTGACCTAAATTCAACACAACACCTCTGTGACATTATGTTTCGGTCCATCCGACGCCACGAGGTTGCACCTCAGACAGCCCAGGAGCTCAGTGATGGCCTGATCCAGATCTGGGAGGAGATGCCCCAGGACACCACCCGTGGTCTCATTAGGAGCATACCCTGATGTTGTCAGACCATACAAACTACTGTGTACCATTTTGAGTTGCTGCAATGAAATTTCAGCAAAATAGACCAGTCTGCAGCATCATTTTTTCACTTGGGTTTTCGGGGGGTCTTTGAACTCAGCCCTCCGTAGGTTGATAATTTGCATTTCCATGAAATGACGTGGCATCCTTTTGTTCCAAACACATTACCCAGACCATATCAGTATTGATATCCAGCATGATAATTTTCCCATTGAGATCTGATGTGTTTTAAAAGTGTTCCTTTAATTTTTACACTGTGAGTATTTTCATTTAGTAGCATGTTTATGTTCACATGGGGACACAGTGATGGTGGCGATGAGTGAGTTCCAAGTAGGTAGAGCAAGATGCCTGAGAATCAAAGGGTTGATGTTCAGCCCCTGATGTCTCTGCCCTGCACACTAACAGTCAAAAGTTTAAGAGGACTGCCCCAACTTTGGTCTCTTGGAACACACTTTTACTACACCCTGTAGTTCATTATTAGGACAATAGTGTACAATACTACAGGAAGTAGAGTGCAAGTGCAACACAGTGAGAACAGTGGTGGGACAAAATTTTCTTTTTTTAATAATTGATTTCCTTTTGCGAAAGAATGCCAAGAGTGTGTTGGGCTGCTGAGATGGTTCACAAGTTTAGATGAAGGTTACTTTAACATGAGGATTCCATGATTCCACATTTGTAAAATATCCAAATGACTTATTTGATCTGTACTTTAATTTCATGCAATATGTTTTCACAAAACATAACTCCGTTGAAGAGTACTTCAACAAAAACACATTTGACTATGTCATCAGGGAGAGTAATGAAGGAATTTGGGTTGCCTCCTGTAATTTCTTTTTTTTTTTCTTAAGCAATGATTGGCATGGCATGAATATCAATATAGTAATCATCTGGGCTGACACCCCCCCTCCCAATACTTGCTTGCATGAACTGTGATTACAGGATAGGATTTCATACAGGAAATATAAATTCTATGGATCACAAAAAATAGTAATGTTCAGCTTTATTCTCATGCTTCACAAGCAAAAACTTTCAGTTGAACAGGGTGAGTTGTTGAATAAGAATTTCTCTTGTCCGTTTATGTGCAGTGCCAGATCATCTACCCCCGGCAGCAGCTGTTTACCATGTTTGATCTGGAGACGATGGGGTTCGCTAAGAGTGAGGTGTCAGAGCACAGCCTGAAGCTAAGGCACATTTCTCTGTGAGTACAGCCTCCAATAGTTTAATGACACCCAAATCGCACCGTGCTCATTTATTTTTATTTTTCTTCCAGAAAAAGCAAAGGTTTGAGTGGAAGAGTGCTGAGGAAGTTACCTTTTCTAGCCCATGCACTGTTTGTGAGGGTAAGTATTTTGGTTGTTTTTAATAGATGAAAAAAAGATTTTGATTGTTTTTGTAATGTAGTTTGATCACCTGCAGACACCGACAGTGACTCTTGAGATGTTTCTGGAAGCTATGGACCAAGCAGTGGATAAACAGAAGGAGGAAAAAGCTAATCTGGTGAACGGTGTCTGAATTTATTACAATGCCCAAAGGCTGACCTGGTTGTTCCTGAACTTTCTGTCCCATGTCCTGTTTTTGTTCTATCTTTTTTTTTATTCAAACTTAATCTAATCGTTCAGAACTATGTTAAATATATTGTCAAGTAACATTGTTATAACCAGTGCTATCTGTAACACTAACGTTTTTTTTCAGGTAATTTTGTTGGTGCTACTACCAACCAAGTCCACCTTGGTTTCAGTACAGGCACTTCGGTTCAACATGGAGTACCCAATGCTTGGATTTTCTGTGCTATTAACTGCTTGCTCTTTTTGAATTTTTATGTAACATGCAGCTTTAACTTTAACAGTGCCAGTTCTTTTTTTTTTTTTTTTTTTTTGTTCTTGCTTAAAGGGATAGTTTGGAAATATACTGGCATAACGTACTGACATTAGCTACTTTTCCAGTTTTGTTGGGAGATATCTCATTGAAGTTCAAGCTTGTCAGAGAGAAATGAACAGCCATTTCATGCTGAGGCCTCGGTGATCAGTGAAACATCAGAAATACAGAGAGAGAAATTGTGGAAGGTTAATGTTTTTCAGTGCAATTGTGTGGATTAAAGAAATGAGCACTACTTATTTCTGTCTGAACTCCATGCAGGACACCATCATATGTCAAAAATGAACTATCCCTTTTAAAAAGTACTTTTGTACATTGTGTGTTTTAAAAGCAGTTATTTCTCTTAGTCCAGCAGTTAACAGGACTTGTCTAAAAACAAATTCTCTTCGAACTCCAGAGTTGTGTGCTTATTACAACTTTACTTTGAATGCAACACTGTAATAAACATTATTCTTTATACAGTTTCTGTATTGTAGAAATACATCAGATGCATTTTGGAGGTATTTAACAGAACCCCTGGGCCACCACTTGGTGGCGCACAGAAGCTGCTGTACAGTTTACTTTACAGTTTCACATGGAAATGCCGATTGTTTAATAATGTGTAATTTATGAGATCCATGTTAATCAAAGCAAGGGCTATAAGTAAAAAAAAAAATGTCCACAGCAATAACACCAGATCGCAGGTGACCTGGAGCTTGTTTCATGCAGCAGGATATTAATGTTATCTAAATCTTGCTGAGTAAAACCAGAGAAAAACCCACATGTATAAAATGTAAAGTATGAAGAGAGCTTTTGCAGCCCCCGCCATTCTCGCCCTTCCTTTATGAGACAGGCCCCTGCATGGGGATTGGAAGAAATGAGTGGTTATATTATCTGATAGGGTGCATTTGGGTTTTGTGGCCACCAATTTTACTTTTAAAAAAATTGTAGAAATATGATTTGGGTTATGAAACCTATCCTTCGCTTGCACAGTTTACACAAATAGATCAGTGGTTCCTTTGTTTTGCATGAACATGTTTTGCATTGTGTGAGCGCTCCGCTCCTTTGCATGTCAGCTGCCGGGTTCAAACAATGTGCCCTTTGTTGTTGGCCAACAGCTTTTTCACCGCACTACTTGAAAGGTGGGTTCTGTCGGCTGTTCCTGAATGTAAAAGAGAAAGCACACACTGAGTTCATCTTCACACGCTTTACGCGGACTCACATGTAACACTTGTCATCTTTGAAATGACCTCTGCTGAGCACATTTTACTGGCAACAGTCTGTCATTAAGATCAAACAAGATGTATGCTCTCTTTATACTCAATAATCAATTTGTCTTAAGTACTTCGCAGAAAACCCACGTGGATTTCCCCCTTGCGCAAAAAGCCTTCATTTCATTGAGGAAATATAATTGTTTGTGTGAATTATTCCTTTAATGACACAATATCATTTGTACCTAATTGGCGCACATACTTAACATTCGTCAATGAAGTCTTTATGTGAGATGAGTCACACGAGGAAGCTCTCGTTTTACTTTAATGTGATGGCTGATCACAAAGTGGAGAGAAGAAAAGGAAAGTTGTAGCAACGGGCATTGTAAATAAAACCATAATTGCTCTTGTCTGGAGGCTTTTCTCCTTTTGACTGTAGTCGGTCCAAAACCAGGCAGCTGTTAAAAGGCAATCAAGACGAGAAACGGAGGGAAATCAAAAGCCTCATTGTTGCAGGCTTTTTTATCGCCGTTTCATGCTCTTTGAAAATCAGAGAAAAACTCCAAACAAAAAACAGTGTGATGTTTATCCTCTCAACCGTTGTTCAGGTACATGGCTGAAAGCAATGGAATATAACTGCTTGTGCCAGTGGTTATTCACGGGAAGGGGATTAATTTATACTCAGTTATAGGTGCGTTATGAGGAAACTGAACAGAGCTGAAAAGAAAAGAGAAAGAAAAGGTTAAAATTACGTTTTCAAGAGGTTATGATTTGCCTTATTTGATACACACGTTTAGAAACACCCTGGTTTACGTCCTCCGCGCAGACACTCGTTCATAACGAGAGCCCATTAAAGTTAAATTGTAGCTGTTGTCGCGTCTTCATCCGCCAGCCCTTGATGATAACCAAGACTTTAGTCCACGTCAACGTCGTTTTCTCCAGTCTGAAAATACATGAAAAGTTGGTCTCCGCTTCAGTTCAAACATTTCTGCATCTCGTGTGATTGGCATCCATTTGAAGCCGGATGTTCCTGAGAGCCGGGACACCTACAGAAATGGTGACAATTAGGCACGGTAGGATCCAAGGAAGCTGCCATCAATGAGCAATTCAAATATCAGTTTATCCTGTCCGCCCTACACTCTGGTGTATGAGAGGAGTCAAATGGCAAACAAATTGGCAGGAGGAGCTATATCTCTGCACTCCACATTCATCATATGGCAGTGAAACTTCAATGTGATATACTACCACTCAAAGAAAATAAGATGTTCTTCCAGAAGCACAGAATAAGGTCGTCTGATCTTCTTCCAGGCTCTGCTGTTTAGGTAATAAAGAAAGAGGCCGGCTGCGATTTCTCATATGACTGGATGAATGAGTGAGCTATTGACACCGAGAGTATAATAAGAGTTTATGCCTCGATAGCATGCAGACATCAAAGTAACATTTTCTACGAGTCTTGAACACTGTCTGCACTGGAGTGAAGTGTTTACAAAACACTAACATCACATTCATGTTTCCATGCTAAGCAAAAGGTCGTCCAAGTAAATGAATATTTAGAACTCCTGGCTTGTGTTCTGCAGCCAGGCCCCGTGTTTTAACGCCCTGCCAAGGGAAACAAACTATAAAACTGCTGAAAAGCTTTTTTGATGTCTGGTGGTCTCTCTCTCTCTCTCTCTCTCTCTCTCTCTCTCTCTAAAAAGAAATGGTATTCTGTTTAGCAAAACAAAGGATATGACTTAGTGCACAAAGGGCAGCCCGCAGACTGTAGGATAGTCAATTACTTAATAATGTTATTAATAATTGATCCTTGTGTGTTCCTTCACCAGACGAGAAAATTTACTTTAACAAACCAAAATGTCATGTGTATGTCCATCTTAAACAATGTTAGCCTTATTCCGGTTTATATGTGATCATAGGCCTTATGTATGTGGAGATATCATTTTAATTTAAATTAAAAATGTTGGATTGTAAAGCTGCTTTAAAAACCCCAAATGCCATAAATGGAGTTGAGGACTACGCCAACAGAGGACTCTAAACTACACACGAGCTGCCAAGCCAGCGTTAAATAAATAAAACCGGAACACAAACGAATGTTCTTTTCAAAATAGTATTGTATTTTGGGGGGGAAAGAAAACACAATTAAGTGTACAGGAACAAAAACGTACACTAAAATAAATGTAAATACTCTACTCAGTGGTTCCATTACCTTTGGTTTAAATAAAACACATACTTCCTGAAGTAGAACTATTACAATTAGGCTTGTTGATCAGCAGAAAATTAATTGTAAACCAAATAAAAATGTATATAATAATTTATTATATTAAACAATTTATTACCATTTTATGCAGCTGAATTAGGCAGTTCTCAGATCAAAGGCACCTCATGATCAAGACATGTTATGTTTGCACCATAATTCAAATGTGCAAACAGTTTCACTATTATGGGCTGTAAATCATTTTGTGTGTACAACAAGTTTTCGCTCTGAAATGGCATGAGCCATTTAAAGACATCACTCTGGTCTAAACTTGTTACTACTTGTTGGTATTTGTCATGTTTTAGATTCTTTAAATATCGAGGGAGTAATCAGTTAAAAGACAATCAATTAACCTGGATTAATTAGTGTGAAAATAATTGCTATAGTGCTGTTAAAATGAAGACAATAATTTGGAAGTCCTTCATTGTGGCTAAGTCAACATATGATGAAATTGACATTGATCTAAATACCAAAGTTAAGGTGCTAAACCTTAAGGACCTTTATTAATGAGGAGACCTGCCTGCCAAAACAGGTTGCTAATAACCGGCCTACAGCATGAGCAGAAACGTCTCTCCTCGAATACTGTCATAATGTTTGACCTCTTGCTCAGAAGCTGGTTGCAGCGCTTTCATCAATTACGTGTTTTATTTTTAAAGCGTAAACCGGAAGCTCTGTACGTGTTTTTGTGTGTCCTGACCGGGTTTTGACGCTCCCTCCTCTGTCTCTGCTTGCGATCAAACCGCTTCCACAGTCAGTCGGACCGAGGCGATGTCTGGAGGCACACAGCGGGTGCGCGCCTCGTCCCGCTGTACGTTTTCCAGACTTGTGTT
Source organism: Psettodes erumei (assembly GCA_016785225.1). NCBI lineage: Eukaryota > Metazoa > Chordata > Actinopteri > Pleuronectiformes > Psettodidae > Psettodes > Psettodes erumei. The sequence goes on from JAFBJZ010000623.1 coordinate 379,364, forward strand.
TCTGTACAGACACGACTGATGCGTCAATGAGGACGTAATTTAACGACCTGCCTCTGGATGAAGTTGGAGTTTTTTCCCCTGCTAAATAAACACAATGTGACCATGTTGAAGCAATCACCGTTTTGAATCCTTGTGGGATTTCGGAGTACCTTTTGCTGATCCAGGGAAAAGGGACATAAGAATGGGCAAATTTCAGTCAAAACATGGTAAGAGACGATGTAGCTGAAAGTAATGAGTGACACAATTAGTTTTAAGCATTTCCATTATGATCTTACAAAAAAACTAACGTTTGTCTGTTTCGCATCCTGTTCCTGGTGACGGGATCTAAAGCGTGTAAACGCAGAGAAAACCCCGAAGGTGAGGATGGATCGTTTTACATAATGATTTACATATTGCATGTTTGTATATATCATAGGCTTGAGATTTATACTTGCGTGTTTTCTTTTTTTATGTGTCAGGAGACAGTTTTGTTGTGAACGCCTTCCTCCGGAGAGGGATGGAGGAGTGCGAGAGGTACAGTGCGACGGAGCAGAAGCTGAAGAACATGCAGGTATCTGGCTCCTTTAGATTTAATAACTATTTTCGTTTTCTTTGTCGTATTATCTATTTTATCTGATGACAAGCCAAATAAAAGCGTCTTTGATCTCTCGTGGGGATGGAAATGAAAAGATAAGCTTCCATTAAGTTATCCCTTTACATCTTTTTTAAGATTTGTAGGAAACAGGAAACAAAGTTTAATGACGGACCATAAAGCGAGAGAAAAAAAAAAAAACAAATACAAAGTTCTCTCATTTATTTTAGCATAGATGACTTTTTAAACCTGTGCTGCCCAAAGGGTAATATATGAAACAAAGCTGCTATTAATGATATCTGCATTCCATTTTGTTGTGTTTTATGTGCATCATTCCCATTTGTTTACAGATTTACCTGAACAAAACTCATTACTGGTAAAAAAAAAAAAAAAAAGTGTGCCAGGTGTGTGTGTGTATGTGAGGTGAAGGTGATGGGTCTGACAGTCACTTCAAAGTTGACTGGCTTTTAGCCGTTATACTCCCTTTTCCTGAAAGATGAGCTGAGCGCTGCTTGACTTGAGGGGAAGCGAACTCTATTCACAGGCATGTGTGACGATATGGTGATGTCTTTTTCAAAGTTGTAAGGTTGTTTTTCTTCCTGTCATGTCTGGCTCAGCCACAACACTGCAATGGTTATTCCCCTGCCAGCATCATTGGATGGGTTATGACAGCCATGAGCCCCATATGTGTGAAGTGGCTTGGCACGCGTGCGCACACACACACACACATACACACACACACACACACAGGCACACAGGCTAGATGGAAAGGTAGTCGTTTTTTCTCAGACTGAAGGATATAAAGTTTGCTCTTGTGGCTGCTGGCATCATGACTCAAGGCTGTGTCTTTTTTCCTCAATGCCTCCCATTCTAGTATGGCTCCCAGTGGGCAGCCCCTCTGTGGCATAACATTACATCACTTCAATTAGCGTGTCGTTTCATAGGGGCTTGAGAGTCCCAAGCTTGCAGACAGAACGTGCGAGAAGGTCATGTAGAGGTACTGACAATCTGTGGGTGGGTGGCTGTAATAGTGGAAGAGTTATGGGTTATATCAGGGCTATAAACCACCCACTGATGGCAAATTAAAAGAGAACTTTGCTCTGCTTCAGAGGAGTCTTAACTTCACACTCCCCTGAAGGAAAACCACCACAAGGCAGAAGCTTGGCACCTATTAGTAGGTGGGTCCCACCCAGACTTCTATCAAAGGCCCCTGATTTATATTGAATCATTAGTTGGTGGCCTTAGAGGCTCACTCACAGATCAGAACTGGATAACTATCAGCATTTAACTAGCCAGTTCCTGCTCTTCTCTGGCTCTTGTTAAAACTCGAAAACTCTCTAAAACTAAAATGGATTGGTGGAGCAGGAGGTGGAAAGAACAAACTTGTAGTCACATCTATTATTGCATATATTAGTCCTTGTGCATCTTAATGGTGAAATTGTATAAAAGTATCTAGTGTTTTCTGCTTTTTCTGTGTCAGAAAGTAACATGGAATTTATTTCTCGCCATCATTCAGGCAATAGTACTGAGAGTTTTGAACTTCTTTCATACAGATGAGAGATCACCATTTTTGCTTTGTTTTATGTGACAGTAAATCTAATATCTTTGGGTTTTGGACTGGCATTTGGATAAACCAAGAACTCTGAAGACATCACTTGGGGCTTTAGGAATGTGTAATTGGCATTTTTTAGTAGTTTGGTCTTAAATGTTAAAAATCATGTATATGTAGATTGATCCTTGATTTAAAAAAAACCTAAATGCACAAAAAACTGTTACTCTGAAGATATTGTGCATGTATGCTCAAAATTTTACTGCAAAATTCATATATGACTACAGATTTATGCAGCTCTATTCGTGCTGTTTGAAAGGAGTCTATGCCTAAATTAATATAAAGACAGATGGTGTCCCTGGGGAGATTTTTCATGAAGTTTAGTTTCCCATTTAACAGACAGACTTTTAGCATAGAGAGAATTTATCTCTGCTGTAAAATAGCAATATAATTTTCTCATTTGATCCCCACATACTGTTTAATTGATTCCTCCCTAGGATCGGCAGAAAGTTTCACTTGTCCAGATATAATTCCTGGATAATGGGTTATTAGATGTCTGGGGTTGACACCACGGCTCTACAAGTTCAAGTCAAAAAGGAAACAGCAGTGACACTATATAATTATATGTTTTGGGTGAATTTCAGGCACATTTTCTCCTCCTTGGCATTTCAGGATGTGGATCTCACCAGACAGTCGTTTCATTACTTTACATCACTAGTTGATGAGCTGCAGGGACAGTTAAAATAACTTATGATTTCATATGTGACGAGTTGGGCCAAACACACTGTTTAGCTCTGACCATCCCCCCTCCTCATTGTCAATTGGGGGAGTGGGATTCTTGAGCTGTCTGGCTGCAACTTCAAAGCACAGAGCTGCGAGTTATAAAAGGGCTCTGATATCAGTGGAGCCTCCAAACCCTCACCCCTCTGTCCCCCCCTGCCCTGTCCTGGGGGATGGGCTGAGGGATGGAGTACTAATAGGGAGGGGAAAAGGGCATTAACAGAGCTCATACCCAACATCATTCTGTGTAAACCAGTAATCTTCTCAATAAAGCGTGAATGCTCACCGCACATTAGCAAGGGGTAGCAAAGGATCAAAAGATGCAAATATCTGTTTAAATATTGATATTACTCCAAGACCATGATCCAAGATTGCAGCTGGCAGTTAAGTGACAGTAAAAGTGTGGTATAAGTAGACAAAGAGAGCATGACTCAGCAGGATGACTGGACTCATCCTGGCTACAGTCGTCAAGGGTTTGACACATCTTTGAAGGTGTCCAAGACAAGTCGCACCCATCCAAGCACCTGGTGTGTTGTAGACATATTACAGGTGAGATCCAAGGTGTAGTCATCCACCTCACACTCAAAAAAACAACTTAGTCTGTAGTTATTGAATATGTAAAATGCAGACAACTCCAAAAAACCCTGTACTTATCCAAACCTGCGTTAATTACTGGAAGATCTCTGAGAAGGTTCACTGTATTTCACCTCTGGAAACATCAACAGTCCAGAGCTGCACACTCACACGCACACATACAACTGCAGTGCTTCATTGGGCTTCAAACAGACATGCTTGGATGCCCAAAGAATGACAGCCTAATTCAGCCTTTCAGCACCATCTTTTGTCTGAAAACTTCCCACAGACTCAGCCTCTGGAGGGAGCATGCCAAAAGCTCCAGGACACAAATTTATTTTGACTTTTCGAAGAGTTACACAGTACTCACCCCTCAATAATAAATTAGTTTTAAGAGCACAGTTCCCAAGCAGCTCACTAAACTAATTGTAAGGTAATGTTTTTTTAACATTCATTTGGAATCTGTGAATAAGAGTTTCCCCTTATATAAAAGTCCTCATTTGGCGATCCTGCTTGAAATGGATGTTTTGTTTGGACAGTTTTGCCGCTGGGCATCTTGGTATATCTTCTAGTTACCATGTTCATTTTAAGTTAGCAGTATTTGATTTGGATCTGAGGCTGGGATATCTGTGTAATCTTAAGGCTGTGGCCTCAAATGAGACTTTATTTTTAAGTACACAGCCACAAGTTTAACACTGAGACGTTTCTTTTTCAGTTTAGAGTTGTGTGTGTATGTATTGGAGATAATTTTGCAGCTCCTGAGGTCTGAGCATTTCAAGTTTAATTCCAAGAAATATCCTCATTGGCAGCATCTCATGATTTTTTCACTTCTGTCTCCCTGACAACTAAAAATGATAAAAAAAAACAAAAAAAACCCTGCCCCTGCTGCAGCACTATGCAGTGAGTAAAACATTGTGGAGAGGAAACACAAAGGTGTGCTCACGCATTGTATGTACTGCTTTTGAAGGGGCTTGAAGACATTTGGTTTGAGTTTGTCCCCCCCCCCTTTTTTGAAATTGGCTTCACAAGAAGGCGAGCTGTGAGCCTTCATCTCTGAATGAAAAGCATGTGGCTGGCATCCAGAACAGCGGGGTCTTTCAGCACGGCCCCGGCAGACATCTGTTCCTGGTTTGTACAGCAAAATCCTGGAGCAGGGAGAGGGGCTGTGGTGGGAAGGGGGTGAGAGAGGGTGGCAGGGAGTAGGCAAAGAGGGGGAGGAGTGGTGGGTTTAAGAGTGTTTTTTTTCTTAGGCAAGAGTTTTGAAGGGCTTTAAAGGTAGTGGGGGAGGGGAGTAATGGAAAGCCTCATCTGCTTGTCCACTGCATTGTTTGGGCAGGAGCTGACCATGAGTCTCATCTTTTTGCCTTGACACTCATCACAAGTGCAAGATGCTTGTTTTAGCCATTTCTTTCATGTTCAAGTGTTAAAGCATATGTGGCTTTTGCCCTGGAGTCAGAGGTCGAGTCCCTCTCTCTAACTCCCTGTCTGTATGTTTGTGGGTGAATGAATGAGTGAGAGGCACTGGGTGGTTTGTGTGGCCTGTGCCTAATGGAGAGAGACATTAGAACACTGCAGGCAGATTAAATGTTTATTTTTCTGAGGATATTTATACTGTCTGAAGGACTTTGAAGCAGCTTGCTCACTTTCAACCTAATTCCTATGTGGTCTGTGTTCACAACAAGAGCAGGGCCTCTCTTTGACCATCAGGAGGAATCAAAGGGCCATCACACATTGGTTTACAAGCCTTTGGCACAAATCAAGGGCTGTAATAACCTTAGGCAAAATGTGCCATGGCCCTCTGTTACCCACCTTCCTTCTTGATTTTTTGACTCAAAACTAGAATTTTACACAGGGCCCTAGTACAAGTCCTCAGGATTATGGAAATGTTGGCCTTAATAATTTGGTTTACATTTCAGTCTAGTAGTGAATTTTAATAAACTAATTTATAATTACAGTAGTCAAATTCCTATACACTCATTGTCACACAGAGAAACTGAAGCCTTAAACCCTAAGGCTGTTTCCCATTTTACACTGTTGGTAATCGAAACGTCAGAACATAAAGGAACGGTACAACATTTTGTGGAAATCCACTGATGGTTTTGTTGCCAGAACTGTATGAGAAGCTTGATACTACACTCATATCCGTGCTGCAGATGTGAAGGCACAGTCAGCAGTTAAGCTTAAAGAAAAAAACAGGGAAACAGCTAGCCACAGATGCTGTCCAGAAATCAGAAAATCAGCCCAGACACACCTTAAAGGCCACAACCTGACTGACAGCATCCGTGCATGAAAAAACACAACCAGTGAAACACATTTCAATGGATCCAGTCTGGCTGTGCAGCAGTGGTGCCTTCACATGGGGGCTCTGGCAAAAAAAAAAAAAATCATTGTCCTGCAAAAACGTTTGGCATTCAGGCATGAAAACAGACAACTATTGCTTATTGACAGGCTCTTTCATTTTACAGAGAAAACTTGGACAACCGTTGTTGTACCATAACATGATTTTATCCACAGATATGCTGTACCATTGGTTAAATTCAATGGCATATATAATGATTAAATTTTCTCCCTGCAGCTCAAAGGAGCTTGGTATATATTTAGACAAGAGGAATTAGATGAATGAGACACTTTACTTCCTTCATTACCGGAACTCTTATCTGCAGACATATGGAATGAAACTCTGTAGAGATATCTCAGCCACTTTGAAGTCGCTTTCTTTGTGTCGCTGCTCTTCATGATATTTATGAGATGTCTGTTTGGGTGCTTCACAGAGATCCATGCAGCTTTACAGGGTCTTCTTACTGCAAGTCATCATGCATGCAATCATATGTGCGTATCTGAATTCCTTGAATGTAGCCCTTTGCAGGTTTTAGTGACACTGCATGACCTAGACAGCATGGCCACTGATGACAGTGGGGACAGCTCACTTCCTCCACGTGATTAGTGTCCTGGTGTCTGTTCAGGCAGTCCCTATGAGGGTTAACACTGGTCTATGTCTTTGCTTTTGCTCCCTGCCAGGGGAAAGAAAATACCTGAAGCTGGAGCCCAGTGCTTAGCGCTGACATTTTTGGCAGAGACTGCTGGATCCAAGTCTGTGTTTGATCTTGCGCTTCTCCCAGCCAAGTAAAACACTGGGAGACTCAAAGGTTATTACATTTTAGTGTGTAAGGTATGTTTCCACATAAACCCCTGTTCCCCCTTAGAAAGCTTTAGCTCTTTTCCAAGTGGACTTCATTTCACAAGCCTTAGAACAGCCAGGGGATAATTATATTTTTTCAGTTATGGTTGTTGCTGTCATTATGGCTATTGTTAATTGATGACATTGTTTTAATTACAGCTTTGGTGAGTATAGTGCATGTGATGCGCTCAGGGAGTACACAGACCTCATATATAACTTAAAAATGATCAGAAGAGATGTTGCCGATCTATTTTTGTTCAGTATTATTTTTCTTTGAATATCTGCAGATTGAAAGGGAGACTGAAGTTTGGCTTGTTTGCTTAGAAAGGACAGGGGACTCCTTTTGGACAGAGTTTGTTATCCTATGAATTCAGCTAGTGGAAATTTGAGATCTCCACAAAGGTCAGATCCTGACATATATTCCTCAATACAGGCACTACATGGGGAAACTAAAGCAGTATGTAGCACAATACACTGATATCTATACATCTTAGGCATGAATGCCTCCACTGTTTTTGGTTGCATGGGAAAGCAATCAAAGACATAAGGCCAGGACAGAATAAGGATGGCAATGGCACAACAAAAGTAATCCAGAAAATATACTGCATGTAAAATTATGCAACTGTGGTTTTTGTAGCTACTTCCCGATCTAGTTGTGATGCAATGTATGTGGACTTTTGGCCCTTAAGTGAGTTACATACACTTTCTGTTCATATAAAGACTTGAAAGCTCACCCCTGAATGCGCTGAAACTTCATCCTTGCTCTACATTCCTGAACCTGACGCCCTGTTAGGTTTGAGGTTGAAGAGTGGAACACCACACACACCACAAACCCTGGCTTCCTGGTTATGGAGGATCCCCAAAGCGCCTGGTGCTCTCACCCATTGTTATGATGCTGTGCTTTTTGAAGCAGTCTCTTTCTCTTTTCACAATATTCTTCACTACTAATTCAGGCACTGTCATGGAGTATTATAGTCAATGTTATAGAATCTACATGGAGATTAACCATCATTTTGGGTGTTTATTCCATGCAAGGAGTTGATATCTAAAGTTCATTTGATGTTCAAGGTGACCTTGAAAAAAACACATTCATTTATTGATTATTGAATTTGTAGCAGAGCTAGGTTCACAGGTGAACAGACTTTACACAATATCTATCTTTTTGTCATCCAATTTCATATACAGAATGCCAAAGCATAAGATTTATCAAACATACCCAAAACACAGATCCCCAAGGAGCTAGGCATCTTTCTTTCTGCTCTGAGCTGAGCCTTCCCCCTCTTTGGGACCCCAGGCCTGCACATGTGTAGGTATCGCTATTACTCAGCTCATAAAACGCCACAGTCACATCTGAAAGTGGTTAGCTGTTGAAACACACGGTCGGCTTCAAAGCTTGGATCCAGGCTCTGCAGACAGCACAGGCCTGGCCCTCCTTCTGCACATCACATTCCTTTTCATATTGGGAATGGCTGCAAGCTTGCTTTTCGCTACACAAAACCTGTTCCCATCATCAAAACCCTCAATGGATTGCCATTAAAAGGAAGTGGTTTATTTTTGTCATGGGTGGTAATTTTTTAGGGAGGTTGGGGGTTGATTTAGGAAATAATGGTTTCAAAATGATTCTTCTTATGTGTTGAGAAGAAATAAGAACTCAGCGGTTTTCACACTCACACAGTGGTGTATTTATATACCCAAACACCTTTTGTGCTTTTTCTATATATGTCAGAAAGGGAGGCAGAGAGGATGAAACAGTGCTGAAAGAGAACACTGTTCTCATTTTCTCTGAAGGCAGCCTTCTTTTCTTCCCCCACCCATTTCTTTCCTGACCCAGTCCACTTCAAAAGCTGACCTAGCCGTGTGTTTACCCTATGTTTACCTAAAGGCTCATTTCAAATATACAGCCGTTCTCTCTGCAATGCCTGCCCCCCTCCTCACTGAGAACCTTTCAGAGGCACCATCTGCTCATAGGAGGTGCTCCATGAAGACAATGTACTTTGCTGGATTTCTTTTCATGATATTGATGTGGCAACATAGAGTTTTACAAAAATGTTCTTAGCTTACAGTATACCAGACTGTCTTAAAAGAAAATTAGAAAAAAATATATGTGAAGCTCATAAAAAATGCTTTTTGGTGGCAATAAACGAATGCAGCAAGAATTCTCAAATATAGTAAATCTGCAAGGTCTTTCTCTACAACCACCACCTACTTCCTTGTGTTGATAGGGGCTGATTGATCCTATCACTTCAAGAATGCTAGTATATCAGAATATCTGAACTTTTGCACCCAGTCCCATGATCAGGTTTGAGAAGTGCTCTCTCCTGGTAGCACCTGATTATCTCATAGCTTTTCAGCCATTGTAGCACCTCATCACCCTCCGCTTTTTGAACAATAAATCTGCCATCAGGAATTTTTATCTAACATTATGTATCACACTTAGTCCTTTTAAGTGGACTGCCTCCAGACTAGGAAGCAATGGCGAGAGCAGAGAGCTCCATCAGGCCTGTTGCTGTACATCTGAGATAAGTTTTTTTTTTTAAATGCACAAGCCACTAAGCTAAGCTAACCTGTCATGTTTAAGCGCATACTCTCGTGCAAACTCCAGTTTCCAGTAATTATGGCTAAGAAGCAGCAGCTCTCTGTGCCCTGCGCTGCAAAGACTGAGTCGGAGAACGAGGTTGAGCTGAGCCGAGCTGCCCTCTGCACCATAGCCTTTTGATCTTTGCTTGTGCCATGGAAGACATACACACACACACAGCCAATCTGCCAGGTCACTGAAGTGAACACATGGCCGCTTCAGTCCAAACGGAAGAAGCACAGATGTTATAGTCTTGTTGACTATGGCCTCAGAATCTCCTCTTGGCAACTTTCTGTGATGTGTCATAAAATAAAAATTACAATTGATGGTTTGCACCACAAGGCTTTAAAATTCTTGTCTTGTAGATACAATTTCAAAACCAATTCATCATAAGCACACCATCATATCCTTTTTTTTTATTTTTTTTAACCAGTAATTTTCTTTGAGAATAATTCAACAGAGATGTGAATGAGCTTTGCATGATTTTGATGCATCAGTAATTGGCCCATGTGCTACTCTCTTTTTTTTAACATCTTATCTGTTCATCATCAGTTTTCAACTTTGTAATCTTTTTCATGGGAAGTTGTGTCTCATATGACAGAGCATTATAGCCAGTGGCCGTGGTAATGGTCCATTTTTACATATCCAGGCTTCCTTCTTTTTGTCTGAAGATTGTGGAGTTTCCTCTGCCTCCTGCACCCAGCAGGAGTGTATTTTTAGGAATCCTCAGGAAAACACTTGGTGTTCACCCTGGGATGACCCCCTGTCCAGTTCCAGGCCTGTGAGGAACTTCACAGCTTGGAATTAAGCCAGCACTTGCAATGTCAAGAATTCTTGTGGTCTGTGAGACTGTCAGTCCCATACCAGCTGGAGGATAAGGCAGTATCGCACAGTCAGAGAGAGTTACACAACAACAAAAAGAGAGATGGGAGATGAAAGAGGACCAGCACCTCTTTTTTCTTTGTGTCAGATTTAGGATATTTTTTGCCAAGACCTGGGCAGCAGTGTGCAAAGCCAAGACTTTTTTTCAGCCAAACTATGTTGACAAGATGGCCTCACGCCTTAAATATTCCATAGTAAGGAGGAACAGTATCAATTATGTAAACAAGTGGTGTCTCCAAGGACCCAAGGTTTGGCAAGTGTTGCCGAGAATAGTTAGGCTGCAGCAGATGAGTTATTAGAGGCTTTGCCTGCATGCTTGCCTGTCTCCCTTAGTTATTTGTTGCATCCTGCTGCACTGAACTCTTTATTTTGGCTGTCTCTAACCAGCAAGCCTGATGCCCCCTGAGCACTGAAGGCAATAATAGTACAGTACAACAGCCGCCCGTCTCTGCTCACTGTACCTCCCAGATGAATTTGTTGAGAGTTCATGCTACATTACTGGTTGATGGGTCATGGCTACATGGGCTCCTCTTATCATGGTCAGTCATATGGTTCTGTACCTCTCTGTGCTAGCCATCCAAAGGGAGCAGTAACTAGTGGGCTGAGGAGCTTTACTTTTGACCCTGAACCTGTTCGACCCTGCTGAGGGACATGTTCAGGAAACCAGCAAGCAACTCATCTACCAACCCACAAGCTTTTGTAACAGCAGGAGTGCCTCAGATTCAAGTGAGCGGCCAAAAAGTCAGCATGAATTAGACAGACAGCATCATTCAACTATGTACTCCAGTGATTCCTAACGAGATTCTTGTGTCCCATGGGGTGCCTCTGCTTCTGCTAGAGCGAATGTGGAGAGCTGAACTAACTCAGATAAACTCCTTCAGCTACCTAAAGTCATGAATAGAAATTTCAAAAGTAATCAAACTGTTGAAATAGTTCAAAGTAATAAATAAATTTTCAAGCATCAGTCATTAGCAGTACAAATGAAAACTTGATGGAAGCATCCTATACACTCACTCTTCAATTTCAAGGAAGAATTACAGTAACCGTATCAATTTAGCATCCAGTTTATAATCTACTCACAAGAACCAGTTTAGAACCTTAAGGGTAGTGTTGATTGAGTGGTACTAGAGCTCATTTGGTTGGGCTGTGGATCTACATCAGGTGAAAAAAGGCTTGGGAACCACTCTGCATGTAAAGCCTGGGCAAGGTTACTACTCTTCCACACTGGTGCACAGCTGTCCTTCCCCAACATGGTTTGTTTACATTTCTCAGTCACCCACAGGAGCACTGTAACGCCTGTAGCTTCACCAGCGTCCGACCGCAGAGCCGCACCCCTATGAACTGCCAGGCCGGGTTCTCAAAGCTGTGACTCAAATCCCTTGCAGCTTAACAAAACGAGCAGTGAAAACAGTGTTGTTGGTGGTTATCACACAGGTGAGAGCAATTATAACTGACATCTCAGTACTAGACAGACAGCTGGAAACCTGACACTAACTGAGATACACAAAAAAGCAACCGTACAGGTGAGAGTGGCTGTGTTGAAATGTTTTTTCACCTAGCAGGACCAGACAAGGCGGAGAGGTGTCTGTAACTGGAAGACAACCAGTTCAAAGAGTTGATTTTAAATACTAAACCACCAGGATCATTGCAGCGGCTGTGTTTCAAACTGCTCAGCCTGCGGAGAGCATGACTGTGTGAGCAGTGGTGCTGGACCATAATGGGATTGGCATCACAGTCACCCTAACCCAACCTGACATTCTGAGATCTGCTGTGTTGTTTAAAGGGCCTGAGGAATGTGGAACAAATCCCCTTAGCTTTATCAGCCTGGGTGCACTCCCCATTGGCCGGGCATAAGTGCCAGGGGCCTGCGCGGGAGCTTTCAGAATTTCACATGGAGGCCAGAAACAGAGGAACATCCTGTTTGAGTCTAACCGCCTATCCTACACTGGCTTTGATACACCATTGCCTTGTGCACCCAGCCTCTCTCTTGTTTGTTAGGATGTGCATGCATGCTCAGAAAACATTTAGTATCGCTTGTCTAACATCTGTGTACATCTCTTTTTTTCCACATCTGGTGCTCCAGTATTGATCACTTTCAACCTGAAAAGATTACCTGAATATCTGTGTAGCTGGGCTGAAAGAAAATTCAGCTGCAACACTTTCAGTAATCAAGATAATTGATTGTCCAAGTGCTTGCTGGTTCATCAGACAAAAGAAAACTATTCACTGTTTTCTGACAGTTTATGGGCTACCTGATTAGTAAAGCCTTAAATCACCACAAAACTGAGTTTAATTCCCTTTTTTAAATATAGTAAGTTAAATACTTTCATAGTATGCCATAGCATAAGACATGGATTTGAGACATGGACTTGCTCACTGCTTTGAAAACTTTAATCACTGGATTATTTACCCATTGAAAACACTGTAGTTTTAACTTGCAATAATTGCTATAATCCCAGTACAAAATAAAATCAAAAGACAATGTCACTTGTGACTGTTAAAAGAACTCATTTTACTCTATTCTGTTCAAGTAGACCATTAAAATGTTTGAGTGTGTGTAGCACATGCCATTAGTCATATAAAAGTCCACACAGAGATTACACAACCAAGCCCTGTTGCGATCTGAATTAAAGCAACACACTCTCTGTGGTGCTGTCATAATGTGTGTGGCACTAGATTTCAAACTGTATTATAGTGTTTCAGTTATACTGAACTATAAATGACACTTGGTGTTTTTCTCTTTCCATTAACTGATCATATACATTAACTGTGTTATGATTTACTACATCTTTAATTTAACACATTTGCCTATCCCAGATTCCTGAATGTGATTGTAGTCATCAGTATGAAGCACATGGTTTCCCAAGTCCCCCTAGTAGCTGCCTGTGTGACAGCTGAGAGGAGGGCACTCCATTACATCAGACTCCTATCAAAGCCTGCTTTAATGATGGCAAGCTGATTACAGCACCAATGACAGATGAAGGGATGGTCAGCCAGCGATGTTAATCTTTGTTTATGCCACCCAGTAGGTCATAACCAAACTGAAAAAAGAGCAGTGATATGGTGAGGAGGGGTTCAGAGATAGTCTTTCCTGATTGAAGGGTGACTTTCAGTTGTTAACATGCTGCCTCTTACATCAACAGGCAAGCATGCTCATCTCTCCCCACAGCTGTTGTTATACTAGGACCGAAGAGGCTTTGCCCCATTGATTCATGTCCTGCCAAGGGAGAGGTTTTTTGCCTCCTGTTTGACCTCAGAGAGAGTCCCACTACCCTGAAAGGGCTGTATCTAGGCCATCTTGGCCACATGAGGCCAGTCGAGATAAAAGCGTGGCATCCTGCTCTGATCTAATTTCCATTCATAGAAAGACATGTCATGACACACACACATAGATAAAATACATTAATTAGCGGACAAAGGCAAATTTTAGCCATCTAGCAATGACGACTGATGACTGAAGCTGAAAATCCAAACTCTCATTGAGGTTCATTGGCTCTGCCATCATAGCAGCACACTGTTATAAACTGAATTGTTAAAAACACACTTTTATCTTGTGTTTGTGTCAGGATTATTGTGTGGGCCAAATAAAATCTAGCAGTATGTGCACTACTGTTTGTTTTAATATTGCTTCTCACTACTATGTCCATGTACTCCGTTGACTCTGAGCACCATAATTACTCTGACTTGGAATGAAAGCTGAGGCCTGATGAACCAAAAAGGACAGGGAGGGGGCTCCCTGTTCAGCCATCAAGAGACCAACACATTGTTCTTTTAGTGTCTTGCGAGAGAAGAGACAGAAGTTGTGCAACCAGCCTTTGCTCTGTTGTTCCCATAGTTTCAGCCCCAGCCCCTTCCCCCTCTTCCCACCCCTCATCTGCCTCTCTCCAGCATAACCACTCACATCTGGTTTTGAGTCAAGGCCAGATTGGTTTCTTTTGGAATGGAGAGCTTTTATTTCTCAATGGCCCCACTCCCTCTCCAGTTTCATTCTGTGGTGAGGAGTATGAAGTTTGTTTTCGAATTGGTGATATTTTCTTTATATTGCTACTATTCAGTCCTCATTTTTATCAATGGGGAACCCCACAATCAACCCCAAATTAATGGCCAGTGGGAACAGGGAATGCTGGTTGGCTAGTGGTCATCAAGGCTTTCCTGTGGCACGCTCCTTAGTGTCAGTTCCAGGTGACTATGTATTTCTAGAGACTGTACACTCTGGAGAACTCTAACACTGTTAGCCGCTCAGTATTTTTCTCCGAAGCACTCAAATTAAGGAAATAACTAAGATTGTTGACCTGGTTTGGGTGATGTACTGCACAGTGCAATGTAAACAAGCCTCATTTTTAGAAGAAAACAAGAAGAACAGATTTAAATGTACAATAGTAGTACCTACTGTACTTTATATAGCCAGCTATTTTAATGTTTATACCAATGAGCCATTTTCAGTTTCTCAGAAAACTTTGCACTGTAGCTTTCAGATTATGCTCTTGTAGTTGAGAGTTTGCTCTTGGATATGCAGCCACACATCTGATCAAGTTGTCATATTTCATGCCCCAAGGTCAGAGGAGCTGTGTAAACAATCCTTGTGTTAGCTTCTCTTGTTTTTGAAGATGTGATTTTCATCATTCTTCAAATCATTTGTGCCTTGTATGGTTTGAAGAATGGACTAAAAGGAGTTTTGTATACTTATATTTAGGGGCTGAGCTGGAGGAGGGGGCTGTGAGAACAAAGATGTGCAGTGTTTTCCAGTGGGAGGATGGGTGGTAGGCAGGCGGAGAGCGGGAGAGAGACTGCTGGGGGATGTCTGATGTCACCTGGTAGGGAGCTATGAAAGCTTCTCCTGGTTACCTTATACCACATAAAAGTCTGGAAGTAGGCTGAGGCTTTAGGGAAGCTTGGCAGAACTGCTGCATTAAACAGGAACAAACATCACACGCCATTTCTGTCTGTCTCTCATGTCAAGATATCTGGGAGACATAGCCTGTTTACATGGAACAGTGTCAGTGCATATTTCCAATGCACTTTTTTTTAAGACAATGGAGATCTAATACCTTATCATCTCCTTGTCATCCTGGATGAAGCATCTGTCCCATACATGCATTTTTTTCATCCATCCTCCCCCATAACTAATATTACACACTGCATAGATGTGTGTGCAGCATGGACTTCAGGTGTATGTCACTGTGAAAGGACAAGCACACTCCCAAAATGCTAGCACATTTAGAGCAGCTTGTGATGTGTTTGTGAGAATGAGGACTACGAGATGCCGGAGTGCAGTCCATTACACATGTGGTGGGCAGATTTGAGCCCGACACTCTGAGCAATGGGGATGGCGATGCCATGTGTTTAGACGTTAAACTGCAGACTGCGGTCAGACCCAGCCTGCTCTCTCATTAGGGCCCCCCCAAAAAAAAAAAAAAAAGGGGTGTAATGGGAGTTGGGGAGGGAGAAGCCATGTGTTTAACACAAGCCCTGATGGTTCCCGCCTTGTGCAGCCAGCAAGACATCTTTTGATGTCTGAATTATGATTAGAGGCAAAATTTGCTTTTTGATTGATTCACTTTATTATAATTAACGCTGAATCCTGTCTGTCATTTAGAGGTGCTCATACCTTGCTCTAGCTGCACCTGCGGGAATGAGGATGAGAAGTGATTGTCTTTGATGTTTCTCTGAGATGTGGTACTGTGTATCTGCGAGAGCTCCCTCTTCCCTTACATACTGCCCTTAATGAAGGGACTGCAGTACAAAGGGGGAGATGAAAAGCATCCAGCACAGAAGGGAAACAACAACTTGGCTTTAGAAACCACAAAATATGGATGTGCAAGGATGGACGTGTTGTTCTCATTTCTAGGGTGTATGAGTATTTGGTGATTAAAGAATGTTGCTTGTTTGGGGTCCTCAGGGAGTTGTACCGCTTGTCTGCACCTCTCTCAGAAGCCCTCCAGAAGTTGTAAATACCCACCTTCCACCTCTCCCCTCTGTGCTCACAGGAACTGGAGTAAGCGATAGATAGGCCATATCTCCTTTCAAACAAACCGCATCCTCCTCTGCCTCTACTCTTATCTGCATTTCTCTTCTCCTGCTTTTATTCCTCTTAGGTTCCATTCCTTTCTTTCATCGTTATCCCTCCTGTTCACTTCCTGCCTCTCTTCTGTTTCCTTCCCCTCCTCTGCAACCCACCCCCTTCAACTCCCATTCTTTTGTGTGTTTTCTCAATGTCTCCGGTGGCCAATTCGCAGGGGGTGTCCGAGCCTTGACCCTGAGACTCAACAACCCCCTCTTTCAGTGGTGAAGGTCAGTGTCAGATTATAGGCTGAAGATATCATCCTCTGAAGTGAAGAATAATCACGGGGTATGAGATTGTTAAATAGAACCACAGGCCCTGGCGCTGTCATTACTTTGAGAATGAGGGGAAGGGGTTGGGGGTGGGGGGCTCACTCACCTAAACGCATGCAGATGTTCAGACTCTCGCTTGAGCCTCTGCTCAGTTGAAGGTACATGGAGTGCTTTTGTTTTCTAGCATCTATCTGTTTTTTATTTGTCTCGTTGCAGTGGGCCTCCTTGCTTCAGTCTGGTGAGATTTTATTTCAAAGTGTGTATGGAGCAGCTTAGAGTACTGAGAATGACGTAAATAAGATGAATCATTTGTTGTTTAAATACTTGTGGTTTAGGGCCTGTGCTGCACTTAATTTTCATTGTTTCCACAATCCAGTTGTAATTAAAGAATGGCTGTATGTGTGTGTGCAGCATGGGGACCCTGTTGCCTTCACTTCAATGTGCTTCTGCCTTAACACATGTGTGGGATGGTTATGAATGCACTCGTGGTTCTGTTTTATGCAGGATATAGATCATTCACATATGACAGCAGAGCCTTTTTCCCTCCCACCCCTTTGTCCTACTTTTGTTTTATGGTGATGGAATTGTGTGTTTAATCAGTCCCATCCTATCTGCATGGAAATTTCCATCTGGCAATTATTCTCCATTCAAAATAAATACACGCATGTTGCTGAGAGCTCATTGTGAGGTTTATTTTACATAACCAAACTTCTTAGAGTCAAGTTTGCAATAAGAAATACAACAACCCCCCCCCAACACACACACACACACACACACTGGGCTTCTTCCATCAAACACTCCTTAGTGGGTTCCATGCCAAACAGGATGAGAATAAACAGGCTGGCTAAGAGAGAGGGAGAACTCAGATGATGAAGTGCATTATGGGTTGTTTGATGGCTGCGAGGGGTCCATTTGAAGGGCTTGAAGGAATCTTGAAAGCTTGGCTATGGCTGTGCTTGCCGTGCCCCAGACAGTGAAACACAATAAGCGTGCAGATGTTCAAAGTGTTTGGCTGCACTGGAGCCTCCAGCCCTCTCCCTCTCATCTGAGTAGGAAATGCTTTAGCTGGAACTGTTTGTTTTCACTGTGTCTGTGGTCTGAACTGTAGATTCACTTACATCTCTGACCCCCCCCCCCACCACCACCCATGTATTTCCTCATCTCAGGAGTTTCCAAATGGTGAGCTGAAGGAAGGACAATTCACAGATCAACACTGTCCCCTAGAGGGTAGGTGGAGAAGGACGTCAATTTTTCACTCCTTGATAAGCTTTGTGTGAAAACCATCCCTGAATATTTACAAATTAAATAGTAAATTCCATGAATAATATAGCCTGGATGATAGTATATATAGATCTGTGTAGTATCAAAGTATGCATTTATTATTTGGGGATGGTTACATGCAATTTGGCACAGTGATTAAAGGAAAAAAGTTTGCTGGTTTGTCATCTGGCCAATGCATGTGTAATTATATCACAAGATGATAGTCCTTAATTTTATGTTTATTGTGCAATAAGTGCATGGCAGATATTTTGGGTTAATACAAAGCTTTCATTAGACCAAGCTGCATGTACCAAAGACAGCACTACTGTCTTGTGCAGTGTTTTTTTTTAACATAGTGGCCAACTTCAGAAATGCAAGCCCCATGATACCCAATACTGAACAAAACACTGTAATTAGGATGAGGAACATTTCCTGGGCATCACAGACATACTTAAAAATCTCTCTGTAATCATAGTTTGAACAAATAAAAAGCCACAAAGCCCAATGTCAAGATAATGCTTGGGCATTACTGCTTGGGACTTAGTTTTAATTTTGTGGGCTAGAATAATTGTAGAGCCAAAGAGAAACACTAATGCACATGTATTAAGGAACTGAAAGTACAAAAAGAGCTGCGTACATTTTGTGAGATGTTTTCTTTGGAAGGGCTATCATGTTTGGATTCCAGCATAGGAACAATCAAGATCTAAGTCAAGTTTACGGTTTTGTGAGGCCTTGATATTCTCTCTGGAAGTGCAGCAGCTTGAGCACAAAAACTGTTGCCTAATTTCTGGATAGGAAATCAGCATTTTTGATCCTTAACATAAAAATGTCCTGCTGTGTTAACAGTGGTTCTTCCTCCCGAGAAGGCCGAGGGCTGTGAAAACTACCTACAGTACCTGCACCCAGAGGATGGAGAGCGGGAAATACTGAGAGATTCCACCAAAGTCCCCGGGAAGAAACGCATCAATCTGGATGTAAGCAGCAACATGACCTGGCAACACTGCTATTCTGTGACATGATTGAGTTTTCAATTACACTACAATTCACAACTGTGTTACATGACCTGTGTGCAGTGGAGAGGGGGGTAGAAAGGCATAACAACTTATAGCAAGAAGGACTTTGATTACCAGTCCAGGCCTGTTGTGAAAGAAATTTGCATGTTCTGTTAGTGTTAGGATTTCCTTTACAGGCTTTTTAGCCCAAAACAAACTACAACTTAGTTGGATTGGGACACTAAATATTAAAGTGAGAATGAGCACCTGTCTGTCTGTTTTAGGCTTGTGATGGACTGAGGACCTGCACATGGTGTTTCACCACTGAAAGAGAGACAGGCAATGTGTAGTGAGGGACAATGAATAAAACAAGTGTTTGTGTCAGTGAATTAGTGTTGCTTCACATGGCAGGATTTTTCAGGTCAGAAGAAGCTTGGTCCTAAGGTATACGCTAAGAGCCAAGAGTGTTGAAACTGCTTCATGTTTCGGTGAGTGAAAGTTATTTAAACATAGGTTAGAAAATAAATGCACAATAGGTAACATCTATCCTCACCACCACTGTATACTCCTTGCACAGAACATCTGTCTATATGTTGACACTGCTCCAGACCATATCCTGATTGAATTTAGGGGTCAATAAACAGAATAAATACATTGTATTGCTTAGACTTTAGAAGTGTTAGATTTGCCCTTCGGTGATCACTGCTGGTTATGTGAGCAGAGGAGATATTATAGAACCATAAAGGGCTGCTTCTTCTCCCCAGGGTCTCCTCCCTTGTAAATGCATGCTGCCTTTCATACAGTGTCAGCTATCTGCCATACTTGAAGCAGGGCATATCAGATTTTTATTTTTCCAATTATGGCCATGTTACCAGATATATTGGAAACGAAGTTACTGCCAAAACGTTGTTGCAGTTGCACTCATTTTTCCTGGAATAAGGTAAAAAGACAAAGTCAAAGTGGAAAGGCTATTCCAAAATCAAAAAATCTTATCTGCCTCACTGCTCTGCTTTATAGCTCTCAAGATATATGAATTCATACAAAAATTTGAATTGTGAAATGTGTTTTTGAAACTCCTCCATCTTCCATTGGACACACTTTAGTTGTTTATTTTTGCTGTGTGAGGCAGACTTTACAGTTACCTGCAGATAATGCTCTGTAGCACAGGTTTAATCTGAATTCAGATCAGAGAGGATGCTCAGTGTCACATGCAAAATTGAGAGAAATGCTTTGCTGCCCCCTGCTGTTAAACATTAAACACACTGCTGTGTTTGGTATTTGAAATATGAACTATGTCAGCAAAGCCAGGCCCTCTCGCTGTTGGCAAAAAATGCATATAGATGCCTTTATACTATTCATATATAAATATATCATAGATTCAGTGCAAGTTTGCATCCACAGGACTTGGAGTGTGATGTGTCAGTAGAGGACGACAACCGTCAGGAGTGGATTTTCACACTTTATGACTTTGACAACAGTGGGAAAGTTACAAAGGAGGTATGTGTGTTTTAGCTGTCATTATTTTCCTTGTATCTGTACTCCTGGGTGTAGATTATACTATAAAGTAACTGCCACTAATAGCGATAGCCTGTCCCTTTCAAAATATCCAAATGTCAATCTGTACAAACTGTTTCCTTCCCTTCACTATAGGACATGTCCAGCCTGATGCACACCATCTATGATGTCGTAGATGCCTCTGTGAATCATTCCTGCCATAACAAGAGCAAGACTCTACGCGTCAAACTGACTGTCACCCCAGAACCGAGGTGCCACAGAAGAGAACGGGAACCTGCGGGAACAGGTCAATGAAAATAAAAAAAAAATAATAATAATTTTACACATTAAACATTATTGATGTTAGTGCCTGATTTATGTTAAGGGTTTATTTTTGGACTTGCCAGATACTTACTGAAATATGTTAGCTTCTGTGAAGGCCTACCATATGAGTAAAAATAGCTAATGTAGCTATTGTTGATGGTGTTAATCACTTTATGCTGTTCTGAGGTCTTATGCTTCATCTCCTCAGATCGCTGTCACCAGGAGGACGGGCGCTCAGCTGACAAACGTCTGTCCTCATACATCAGGTCAGTATCAACAAAAGATACTTTGCTTCAGACTTTGCCTTTGGCTATTGTACTGATGTGTGTTCTCAGAAGTCTCATTTTATCATTTGATTTATTTTGAGCAGCAAAGGGCAGAGCAATGAGGCTCCAGCTGCTGAGGGCCAGCATTACTGTGTGGATGAGAACACAGAGAGGAGGAATCACTACTTGGATCTAGCTGGTATAGAGAACTACACTTCAAGATTTGAAGGTATTTTTTCCTCATGTTTTCCAACCTGCTTGTTGTTGTCAGTAAATTTTAGTCAAACAAACCCCAGATGTGCTGTCACTGTGCTGTCACTTTAGGCACCACTCCAGCCATCTCTGCTCAGGAACCAAATGGTCAGAGCTCCCAGAGCCAGAGCCGCTCCCGCTCCCAGGAACCAGAAACCCAAGTTATTCACCAGCGCCGCTCACAGATCATCAGCGATAACTACAACCCCATGGAGCCTCGAAGCAAGGGTGCGCAGTTCCTCAAGTCGCCCAAAGGAAACTACAAAGGCAGCGGAGGCAATAACGGGGGCGTTGGAGGTGGCAAATCCACTAAATGTCATGGCTACCACCCCACTCTGCAAACTATGCTGCACAGTGGCAGCGCAGCAGGCCACGGAGGTCAGGATGTGTACCACTTGCCGCACCACACCCAGCCTTCCAGCCACCACCAGCACCCTTTGCAATACAGTCACAGCAAGCGCCTGCGGGCCAAAGCCAGGGAAGCTCTGTCCCCATCCAAAACCCCACTGTCCCCTCAGTCCCAGCCGCAGCCCGCTGTGCCCTCTGTACTGCCAAGTTTGGAGAGAGAGCAGGCGTCTGGCCCTCCTGGGAGCCCGGGGTTTGTGGTCCCTGTGGTCCAACGTCATGAGCACCATCACCACCACGAACACCATCACCACCACCACTACCACCATTATCATCAGACATGACTGCCCTCAGCGTGCAGTGACTGAAACTGTACAGGGCCAACCACAACCAGCTACACCAGTCTGAATGACTTTGCCCTTGTCCCATGGGAGTGTCTTACACTCAGTCCAGGGATCTTTTTATTCTCCTCTTGCAAGCTATACAGATATATCCTGAGATTAGATGTACTGAGGAATGGTGTAGTGTGATGGCAGAAGATACTGGACCGGAAGGATGTTTTGTTCTGAAGTTGTTCTATAATAACAGAAAGATGTATTGATTATTGCTGATCTGATGGGACTGCTGTAATTGTGGCTTGTTTTTAGTAAGGGACTGAGATACCAGAGAGGAAACAGATCGGAGGACCTTTTGACCCCACATCCTTCTCGTCTTGATGCTGTTGGTTTTAATCACAGGAAGCTATATATCCGTGTAAGTGTGTTTTGTTTTACGCGAGACCTTTCCAAAAAAACATGGATCTCAGGTGTAAAGGTGCTGCTGTTCTTAAGCTTTTGACAGAGAATTCTCCCTCTGGGAGGCCTGATGTGGACTGAGGGGTCTCCTGTTTGGAGAGGGAATATGAAATCACCACTGCCAGTTTTAATGCAAAAATATCTTGCTATTATGTATAAAAAAATCTATATATGTAAACACATTTTATTGTATAATTATTATACTGTATATGCATATTTCTTGGATATAATTATGCATATGTGTATTTGTCTTTTCTATATTTTAATAAACGTTATACAGTTCATGTATGTCATTGCCACTACAGCTTGTTTATTTCTGCTCCTGACATACTAGATAAGGGTGCTTCAGCTGCCATTGTGTGGACAGACCTAGAACAACAACTCAAACCGGCTGAAAATAACAGTCAGATAGTTTGCAGAATTGAGAACAGATAGTTAAAACCTGACTGTGGTTCCAGAGTAGATGCTGAATTTCCCTAAAGGGTTCACACTGTTCAACAGCTTTCTCCAGGGTGTTTCCATTTGCCTATGGGAAGAGTCTTATGCCAAAGTGAGATATTACCATTACACTGGTGCAAACAGCACCTGGTTCCTCGTGAGTCAATTAGTTTGAAGTAATTTGATTAAAGTAAAATCAATTGAACTATATGCACAGCGTAAGCACAAAAAGCCAAATAAGAAAACTCCTCTAAAACAGGGGAATTCAGCCATCATTTATTGCATGATCTTTTCTTGTAAGAAGTCCCGCAAATCAATTGTCCTGCAATGATCCTGGAGTGCAAAAGCTGGTAACCACTTTGTGAGTGCTCAATCTGAATCGGCCACCCGGTGGTGACAAATAGCTGCCCAATAGCTGTGCCAAAAGTACAAGACATCAGTGATTCTCTTAAAATTTCTTCTCTTTTTTTTTTTTAACTTTGAAGGGAGCAGTTGACTAAAAGCTCACCTTGAAGTCCCTTAGAATATTGTTGCTGTCCTGGACGATTTGAACACATGGAATAAGTTCCCTCAGCAAACAAAAAACAAAACAACAACAGTTTATGAATCAAGTTTATTAAGTTAATGAGATTGTGTTGTCCACTGCTGTGTAGTTATGACTTTTGTTGCACACGTTTTTAAACGTTTCTCGGACACAATCAGCTCTAACAAGAAAGAAAGAAACAAAGTAGTAGTTGGTCTGTAGTTAATACATTAAATAAAAGTTTTAATCTCTTTTTTCAAACGGGGATTGAATTTACTTCGTGTGAGAAAGGGCGAATTAGTAGATGTAATGTATGTAACTGTATCTTTGGTATTTCCATCGCCACAACAGGTAAACGTGAGCTTGTCACTTGGCTGAAACATGTTTGATTCACGTCACCACGTGGTGAAGATCTACCTGTTTTTTGAGGGGGGAACTTGAACTTGAGCGAGGGATTTATTTGAATACCATTTATATATTTCAACACTTGACTGTTTGTGGCGCTTCCAGTCGAGGCGCTTTCGGTGAGCTCCGCTCAGAGAAAAGCAGCATTCCCTGCTCCGGTCGTCAGGGATTTAGGGGAAGGACTGAATCTGAGCCCCGACTGAGACAAACAATGGCAGCTATGAAAGGCAAGGGGAGTGGTCTGCCTAATGCAAATATCCACTTTGTGCGCCCTCGAGAACCCTCACTAAACACTGACAACTACCAGCTTCCACCCCAAGTGCGTAAAAGAGCTAGAGACGCGGGCCGGAAAGCTTTTTTTTGTTTGTTTGTTTGGCATGGTACATTGTCGTTTTACATTTTCCTGCAGATAATATTCTTGCATGGAAACTTCACTGATTCAGCAACAAGTTGGGGGAAATTCCTTGGTGTCAACTGGCGGAGAGGAGACGGGACGTTACTGTAGCATCACTGAAATGTGTCAAGTGCATCTGCTGAAGGACGAAGGACAGAGAGGTAGGAAAGGTATGGAGCCCAAATAAAAGTACAACATGACGACATCTCTTATCTCACTGTATTTTTTGCGTTTCTCCTACTTTTCGTTTCTTTATGATGCCAACTTTTTGGGAACTCGAGCTTTTCTCCCAATATACAACCGTTTGTTCGATCCACCTTTTAAATTGTGCTGTGCGGCTTATTTAGCGCAGTTAAGCCAGTTTTAGGAAAACGTGATTATCCCCAGACCATCGATACGCTGGCTTTCATTCAGGACATGCATGAGAAAGGCTTTGCAACATAATAGATCAGTGGGAGTCTGTCTGCTTGTATAGGCATGGGGCGAGTGGAGGGGAATCTCACTTGAATATCGATATTGTTGGGTTGTCCATGTGAGTGAAGCTTTTTATTAAATCCCCCCAAATTTAAGCTTAGCCCTCTGGTATGTAAATGCTATTAACTTGAAATATAGAATAGACAATTGTGAGTAAACATTTTGGTAAAATAAATAGCACTGATAGGTGGTAAGTCACATCACTTCTTTTGCCAGTGGTGAGCATGAAGTAATGGAATGAAATGCTACTGTAACCCCCCCCACACACACACACACACATCAAAGTGGGCTCAACATGAAGCCTTTTTTCTGAACAATTGCTCCATTCTACCCTGAACCCCAACCCTGACCACCCCACAACCCCCTTATTCCCAGTTTCCACTTGATTAAGCCCTAAGCTGAGCAGAATTGAATCTGGAGGGAAAATGGTTCACTAATTCTGACTCACTAGAGTCCAGCACAAAAGAGGAAGAGCAGTCTCTCTGCTCAGATTTGAGTCTGGTTCAGTAAGTTGACAAGGGTTCACCCCAACATGTTGAAATCCACATTGTCAGATGAATGCTGGCAGACCAGACCGACCATGGAATAAATGTGAGGTGGGAAGAAGAAGTGGCAGAGAACAGACACTAAACTTCCAAAAAAATTGTAATATTTGCAATAGTCAATTAATGGTAATTCCCCCTTGGTCTGCTGTAAAGAAACAGTGTTGAATATGTAATGACATTTTCCTCTGGCCAAAAAAAAATCTCCCTCTCGCCCACCTGGGCGGTGTTTTTCCTTCAGACTCGGGTCCTCTACCAGAGGCCTGGGAGTCTGAGGGTTCTGCGCAGGATCTTAGCTGTTCCCAGCATTGCGCTCTTTTGGACAGAGATCTCCGATGTTGTTCCTGGTATCTGTTGGAGCCATCCTTCCAGCTTGGGGTCACCGCCCCTAGTGCCCCGATCACTATTGGTACCACAGATGCCTTCACACCCCACATTTTCTCTATCTCCTCTTTCAGCCCTTGGTATTTCTCGAGCTTCTCATGTTCTTTCTTTCTGATGTTGCTATCGCTGGGGATTGCTACATCTATCACTACTACTGTCTTCCGATGTTTATCCACCACCACTATGTCAGGCTGGTTGGCCATCACCATCTTGTCAGTCTGGATCTGGAAGTCCCACAGGATCTTGGCCTGTTTGTTCTCTGTCACCTTTGGGGTGTCTCCCACCTGGACCCTGGGACCTCCAGTCCATACTCTGTACAGATGTTCCTGTATACTATGCCCGCTACCTGGTTATGCCGTTCCATGTATGCCTTGCCTGCCAGCATCTTACACCCTGCTGTGATGTGTTGGACTGTCTCAGGGCCTTCTCTACACAGCCTGCACCTGGGATCTTGTCTGGTGTGGTAGATCCCGGCCTCTATTGCTCTGGTGTTTAGGGCCTGTTCCTGTGCTGCCATGATTAGTGCCTCTGTGCTGTCTTTCAGTCCAGCCTTTTCCAGCCACTGGTATGTTTTCTCCATATCAGCCACTTCTTCAATTTGTCGGTGGTACATGCCATGCAAAGGCTTGTCCTTCCATGATGGGCCCAGTGGTTCCTCATCCCTTCTGGGCTTTTGTTGCCTGAGGCATTCACTTAGGAGTTGGTCCTTGGGGGCCATTTTCTCGATGTATTCCTGGAGGTTCGCTGTTTCCTCCTGGACAGTAGTTCTGACACTTACTAGTCCTCGGCCCCCCTCCTTTCGCTTTGTGTACAGCCTCAGGACGCTGGACTTAGGGTGAAACCCACCATGCATGGTAAGGAGCTTCCTTGTCTTGATATCAGTGGCTTGTATCTCTTCCAGTGGCCAGGATATTATCCCAGCCGGGTATCTGATCACTGGCATGGCATAGGTGTTAATGGCTTGGATCTTATTTTTGCCGTTCAGCTGACTTTTCAGGACCTGCCTTACCCTCTGGAGGTATTTGGCTGTGGCTGACCTTCGAGCTGCCTCCTCATGATTACCATTTGCCTGTGGGATCCCCAGGTATTTGTAACTGTCCTGCACATCTGCGATGTTCCCTTCGGTAGGTCAACCCCCTCGGTTGTGATCACCTTTCCTCTTCTAGATATCATCCGCCCACATTTATCTAGTCCGAATGACATCCCGATGTCTTTGCTGTAGATCCGAGTGAGGTGAATCAGGAGTCAATGTCACGCTCATTCTTTGCATACAGCTTGATGTCATCCATGTAGAGGAGGTGGCTGATGGTTGTTCCACTTGAACTGGTATCCATAGCCACTCTTTGAGATGATCTGGCTGAGGGGTTTAGGCCTATGCAGAACAGCAGGGGGACAGAGCATCTCCTTGGTATATGCCGCATCTGATGCTCACCTGGGCAATTGGTTTTGAGTTGGCCTCCAGAGTCGTGTTCCACAGCCTCATCGAGTTCTGGATGAACTCACTTAGGGTCCTATTGATGTTGTACAGCTTTAGGCACTCCAGTATCCATGTGTGTGGCATCGAGTCATAGGCCTTCTTGTAGTCAATCCAGGCAGTGCACAGGTTGGTGTTCCTCGTCTTGCAATCTCGGGCAATCGCCCTGTCCACCAGTAGCTGGTGTTTGGCTCCTCTGGTGTTGTGCCTACACCTTTCTGTGCTCTGCTCATGTATTGCTCCATGTGCCTACTCATCTTAGCCGCTATGATGCCTGATAGGAGCTTCCATGTGGTGCTGAGGCAGGTTATCGGCGGTAATTGGATGGTATTGTTCCTTCTGGGGGTCCTTCATTATGAGGACTGTCCGGCCTTGGGTTAGCCACTCTGGGTGGTTTCCCGATATTAGCAGCTGGTTCATCTGTGCTGCTAGGCGTTCATGGAGTGCAGTCAGCTTCTTGAGCCAGTAGGTGTGTATCATGTCAGGCCCTGGGGCTGTCCAGCTCTTCATTTTGGACACTCTGGTTTGGATGTCTGCTAGCGTGATGACTACTGGGCCTTGTTCTGGGAGTTGGCTGTGTTCTGCTTGTAAGTCTTTCAGCCATTGGGCATTGGTGTTATGGGTTGCCTCTTTCTCCCAGATACTCTTCCAGTATTGCTCAGTCTCAGCCCTGGGTGGCTCCGTTGCCATCCTGTTACCCTGCCATTGAGAGTAGACCTTAGCTGGGTTGGTGGAGAACACCCTGTTTATTCTCCTGGCCTCTACCTCTCTTGTGTACCTCTTTAGGCGGGTAGCTAGGGCTGTGAGCCTTTGCTTAGCAGTCTCCAGTGCCTCAGCTGTGGACAGCTTGTTGTATTTCCTGGGCTTCCTTACATTTACACCCTGCTCAGTTCTGTTAGGAGGCTGACTTCTTTCCGTGTCGCCACGATTTTTGCCTCTAGCCTTCTCCTCCATGGGGCTCGCTCCTTCTGGCTACCATTCATGCTGTTCATCTTGTAGCCAAGCATCTCTAGGATTACTGTTGCCGCTGCATGCATCAGCTGATTGGTCTCAGTGATGGTGGTGGTAGGGACAGTTAGAAGTGCTGTGTTTACATCCTCCAGTAGAGACTGGTCTGGTACTTTGTTGTTTAGCCTTGGCAAGGAGGAGGTAGTTGAGTTCCTCCAGGACTTCATGATTCTCTCTCTCAGGTCAGCTGCCCTTGCATTCAGTTCGTCTTGCCTTGGGGCTTGGTACCCAATCTCGATATTTGGGGTGATGATGAAACCACCCCCAAGCTGACCTGGCGTCCTGGCTCCCCCCTCTAGTTCCGATAGCAACTTCCTCTTGCGGATGTTCGAGCACTGAGCTAAGAGCTGTTTCTTAGTCAGTGAGGATGTGGGGTTACGCAGCAACCAGTTCTCCCACATCCTCTGCATCTTTCCCTCTCTCTCGCTGGGGTTACTCCGTGTAGTAACACTCCATCAGTACCATGTTCTCCATCCTGCTCCATGAATGCCTTGTATATATATATATATATATATATATATACTGTATATGTACAAATAACTCAAAGGTATTCAAATCACAGTGATAGAAGATACAAAAACAGCTACAAAACTTTATATGTTAGAAGCTGTTATCACCAAATGTTTGTTAGTAGGATTTGATTACTAATCAAATATATATACACACATATACTATATTTAGACAGTATAGAAACACTGCATTTGTCATTGAGAAGTTCCTCAATGACAAAATTCCTCTTCTTGATATGCCCAATCCTCAAGAGATGGGTATAATTAGAACTATGGAAACAGGAAACACCTCGCCCTCCCTATCACCACCCCCGTTGTCTCTCGCCCTCTCTTTCTTTCTCTCTTTCTTCTCTTAGATATGCATTTTTTGTACAAATTATCAGGTACAGAGAAATTGAGTATGGTCCTTAATGAGTCCTTTGATGGTTATCACCGTGTCTTACGTCCTTAGGTTTACTGGAAATGAGGATGTGGTCTGTGGCTAGATTTTTTTGTTTGTTTTCTGTCTGCCTGAAAGAAATCAACAAGCTGTATGTTCAGTATGGACAGTTTTGAAACATTGGACTTTGGTAGCCTTCCTCTGTCTGCCTGTTTTGTGAAGAAGACTCATGTATTTTCATTATTGTAGATATCTTTTGCTCCCTTTATTTTAGGAAAAAGATGACTAACCTTAGCCCTGCCTACTTATTTTGACCAATTGCCAAATAACTCAAAGGTATTCAAATCACAGTGATATGAAAAAGAGAAAAACAGCAACCAAACCTTATATGTTAGAAGCTGTTACCACTGTTTGGTAGTATGATTTGATTAAGGACGAATCAAATAAATGACTAATTGTTTCTGCATTAGTTGTCTTGCTGTAGCAAATATAACAAATGTGAGAGAGGTAGGTGGACACTTTTATTTCTATTCAGTCCTCATGATGTCAGACGAACACTAATATGAATTCACACATCTAAACCTGAAACCCTTCAGCTTCAACGGTGTCCAATTGGTCCAGCATGAGGGATGAGGGAGAGTGCCTTTAATTTCCCCTTTTTCCAAAGATTACTCACCAATCAAACCTCCCTTACCTTCCTCTTTGGCCACATAAATGAGCTGCTTGTATGTTGTATTCTGCTTCTGTGAAAGTGCAGAGATTACATTTTTTAAAGAGGGTTTTCTCCAGTGCGCCAGCACCAGTTCCAGTGGTGTCTCCCTCTGCTCAGGCACGCAGAGTTAAAGAGAGAGAAGAGTCAGCATTTTTTATTGATTCAGAGGAGCAGCTCCCACCTTTTCCCCTTCCTGGTGTGGAATGCACACCTGGAGGTGTTTGCTGAGTGGTTTGAGTAATCTATATAACAATGCAGGCTGACATCTGGTGCAATCAAAAGTACTAGAGGCACTCTGACAGGCCCTGAATTGTCTGCAGATCAATGCCTGTGATGCTTTTGATGTCTTTATTGAATTATTATCTTTAATTCTTTATTTGTTATGACTGATGGAAGAATAGAGAATTCATTGGTTTTAAGGTGATTACAGTGTTTTAAATTAGCAACAAATTTTAACAAAATTTGTGAAAATTAATATAAACTTCATTCACAGCTTTTGGATACATGAAAGATGCAAAATATAGCAGATAAGGAAATGGAAAGAACAGGTAAAGTGCAGTAGTCTAGACTTTATTGACATGGCAGGTCAGTTGAGCTGCACTGCTCTCCGCTCCCCTCGCAGTGTACACACAGGAGGGAGATAGGCGCAGATAAAACAACAGGGTTACGCCCCACTGAGGAATTGGGATGCCTTGGGGGGTGAGTCTTTCTGCCTGGCTAGCCTTAATATTGTGATTCTCCTCAGTCAACAAAGCAGTGCATTTGATGGAACATGTCAGGTTCCTCCAGGATTCGGGGGCTGGCCCTCTCCTCTGGTTAGACAGCTGTCAGCCCCTCAGAGCCCAGAGAGCCAGCAACTCCTCCATGTGCTGCTGGAGACTTTAAAACTGCAGAGTGGAGTGAGGTGAGTGCTGATTTTCACATTTTGATTCAGTGCCGGATTGTAGAATCAAGTTTTGCCCACCCTTGGTCTTTGGGATTCATTAGCTGTTGTTGGGTCTCTGAGGCATTGTTTTGTCTTTTGGGGTGTAGTGATTGTTCTCAGAATTCAACCAGCATTTATTTTTATTTAAGGAAGAGGTTGATCGGTAGTGATACTTCAACTGTACTTCATCTAAGAGGAAAACAAAGATAAGCATTATTGTTGCTGTCTCATTTGGACAACGGCTGTTGTTTTCAGTTCATTGTGTTGAGATGATTTATATTTCAAAGTGAATTTAGATTCTGTTAAAACAGAATTGTAAGTTATGCTCAGCTTCTAAAGAGCAAAGTGTTAAATACAATGTGATGCAGCCGAAATATATGGTTTATATGACATTGTAACATAAGGCTGCAGAATGTAGATCAATGTTAATCAGTGTACAATTTAAATTCGTTCTTTAACAGATTTATGGGCATAGGCAGGCAAGTCTGTGCAGATAGAGTAAAATCTAACAGTGCATTTAATATAGGAAAGGATTTTTACATGTCCTAGCTCTTCTTTTTCCCTGCAGCGCAGATAAAATTGGATTTGATTTGACATTTAGTGGTAGGAAGCTTAATTACTATAGTTTTACTACAAGGTTTACTTATTAAAACGTTACTATACTCATTATTATGAGGAGTATGTCTTACCTTATTTGTTTTTGCCAAATGTTCACTGTTAACTGCTCTTGTTTAGCCTAAATGTGTCCTCTCCTTGAGCCTTCGATGGTTTGAACTGTAAGGGCCAACGTTGTAACTCGACCTTGCCTCCTCCAGCCACCTGTGCTCGCGTGCCCAGAGAAAACACTGGCTTTTGTGTCGTTGTGAGATGTCCACACAGCAGGGGGCTAAGGTGCATCAGGGGGCTATGACAGGTGGCATGCTCCTCCTAGGATCTCCCTGCAGTAAAGGGCATGAATGTGGTTGGGCCGTTGGTGGGACAGCTGTGTCACACTGCCATGTTGGTGGATGTAAAATCTAATTCTTGACAAAGTCATCAGAAAAAGAGTGTGATTGCACAGTTGACTTAAGATGCATTCTTTCTAACAAAAAAAAATTCCATGCAGTGTATGCATATCTCCATACAGACTCAGTCAGTCAGTCTCAGTCTGAGTGCCCTCTTGCTTTGCGGTTGGAGATGGGAAGTTTGGGGGTGCTTCATACAGTATGTGACTGTTTTTCTAGCTGTTTGCATTTCTGTTTGTGTGGTAATCAATTGTGAATACTGGACACTGAAATGTGGAACAGCACCACAGAGTCTGTCTGTGAGAGGTGGAACATTCAGTTGGAGACCCCCAGTGACTGTATTTACCCGCCTGCTGGGGCTGTTTGGGAAGGGGCAGAGGAGGGGGCAGTAGCTTTGGCTGTGTGAGCCTGGATAGTGATGTGATATGAACTCTCAAGGCTGTGTGAGGCAGACAGAAGAGCAAGGACTCCTTCACTCTGTCCTCTGCAGTGAGACAACTACCATACAGTCCAAAACGGAACTGTAAGTATTAAATTTCTCTTGCTGGTTTCTGTAGTTTCTTCAGATTTATCTTCTCAGAAAAGTCAGGTGTGGGATTTTTTTTTTTTATTTTTATGAACTTAGATTTGGTTGAGAAGAATAAATATATCCCAAACACTGAAATTGGTATTCATAGCTTAACACTTAATTGATTAGGAGTTTGAAAGAAAAATGAATAGCAGCTTAACAAATATTATTTTTTTAACCAGAATTGCTTTATTTGTTTGTTCCTTTCAGGTTTTCAAATGCAATAATTGACTGCCTTTGTCTTTGTGACTTTGTCTTACATTATAGGACATTGAATAATTATATATATATATGTAGCAAGACATTTGATGATTTAACTTCATTTGAAAAAAATCTGCAGATTAATCGATGAAAATAATTCTAAGCTGCAGCCTTAGTTAGATTTCCTTTTTACAAAGTAAGGGCCCCACAACTTCTGTTTTTTTAAAATGTAGATGGATCTTGCAGACATTTTTCTGCCATGAAGATGCATGCAAAAATTTAAATGATGGCACAATGATGCGATTACTGAAGATGTCAAAAAAAATATCTTAGTTTATATATGAGAGGGTAAAGTTTAAATTTCTCATAACTGGTGTTGGGTGGCCTGTGTGGCACTGTGAGGTTGGTATGAAGTGAGGTTGGACCAAGGTGTCAAATTCCACAGTTTGGTGTGTGTGTGCATGCGTGCGTGTGCGTGTGTGTTTCAGTTCATCACAACTGACCACCCATCCATATACAACAGAGAATATATTTTACAATTCCTCCAGTTAATTCCTCCATGTTTGTACTGTACGTTCAAGCGTGAGTGTGGACACATACTCACTGCAGCAATCTTTCAATCTTTATCCAAACAACTGCCCCCCCATCTGTCTTAAATTTTTAACTGTGGAGTTACAGTAAGATATGAATGAAAAGTGATGAAACTGCATCTTTCTTGTCTTGTGACTAATTTGTTCCCTTGATAGATTTATCAGATCGCATGCCGCCCCGGGACATGCCCTATCTGCTTTTTCAGATCACATAAATATTGTTTACCAGAAGCCTGGGTAAATTAGGCTATTTTAAACTTAACAGTTCAACTCATGGAAAACAACCGGAAAGGTTTAATTCTTGGAGTTGTACAAACATGTTTTTGTAAGCTGTTGCTCTTCTTGTCCAGAACTTCAATGACATCTTGATTTGAATCAAAGCATACTGTCTATGCAGTATGAAGCCCTCCATTTTTTAGATTTTTTTTTTTAGGGCATGGACGTCAATGCTGTGGAATAAATTACTGTCATTTCAAAATGTAAGTCTTTTGGCTCCTGGACTGTTGTTTGATGGTTATCCCAGTGGACTGGGCATGCTCCTAAATCATCAGGAATATAGAAACACACACACAGAAGCCACCTAGTGGCTGCAGAGGAGTAACATGTCCTCATTCCTAAATGGGACATATAAAGAGGAGAAAATGAGGGATTATAGAAGGAATGGGAAATATATATATATATATATATATATATATATAATGTATATTGTATGTAAAGTACAGAAAAATTTAAAAATACTTTTCACATTGTAACAGTTGAGAATCTGGATTGTAGCATTGTATTGTGTTGCAACATAAAAAATATACATAAAATGCTTTGTTACATTGTGCAGATTGGTACAGTATCATAATGAGGTGTGCCCTATCTGATCCAGTCATTTACATTTCAATGATGATTTGGGGCACAGTTAACATTAGTTGAAGAGGGGCGAACAGTGTGAGAGCTTCAAGGGACCTCTGTTGCTTTTCATTTCCCCTAATTTCCTGTCATCCCTCTAATGTCAGTTTGGGAATAAATAATGCCCTTATGAGTCTCTAGAAGAAAAGCAACACTGACTGGAAGTCTTAAAAACATAAGTGGTCACCAAGTGGTCATGACTAATATGGCTGCAGCTTCACTCCTTCGGCCAAAACTACACAGGATAGACTCAAAATCTGCTTCAGCGGGCACCCTGCTGGCTCAGTTGGCCTGATGCATCTCTGCATCTTGGATGTGAGCTGACCTTTGTTGTCTTCAGCATGACCTATTTTGCTGCTCATGTGCAGTACCAATTCAACCCAGTAAGATAAGACTTAAAAAGAAGGAAAAATAGAAAAGGGGGTGGTGATGGAGGAAACATAAAGGAAGGAGAAAATCTGCCCTAACTGACAGTGAAACCAGCCTAGTGGAAAAGGCAAGGGCAGCAGAAATTATAGGGTCAACCTTGGCACAAACATTATGAGCTGGAGAGAGAGGAGTGTATATTTGTACAGTGCATATGTGAGGTACGTGTGCTTCTGTTTATGTAGTAGATTATACAGTAGATATATACATAAGATTAAATGTAGATCCACTGTATATATAATAACAGGTGCAGTTAGTGATTCACATTGTCGCTTCTCATGCTATTAATGCTTCTCAAAAGTATGCAACATCAAAGTGTGTGTTGTCCTCAGTGTTTCTGTCAACAAGACAGTAAGTGCAGCCACCGTGTGTTGTGTGACTGCAGCCACTGACAGTGTGTCTTTTTGTTTTCTGTTGGAACATGATGATGTCTGGTTCTAATGACGTCTGACAAGAATCTAGACCCTCTCTCTCTAAATATAAACCCAACCCAATTAACTATCCTCACTGCTTTCTCTG
Organism: Psettodes erumei; assembly: GCA_016785225.1. Lineage (NCBI taxonomy): Eukaryota > Metazoa > Chordata > Actinopteri > Pleuronectiformes > Psettodidae > Psettodes > Psettodes erumei. The sequence goes on from JAFBJZ010000623.1 coordinate 413,904, forward strand.
TTTTTAAACAAGCTGACTTAATGTGATTTTCACATTTTTCCACAAAGTGGGCATTCTGACAGAATCGAAACACTGCATTCCAGCAGTGAAAAACCTGCTCTTCATTCTCCTGTGTTTCTGTGCCTCAGTGAAGGCTTTCTTGTGATGCCCATCAGGCATCATCACCATGGAATATTAACTTAATTGTATGACTGAGTTTATTCTCGGACTTTCTCTTATGAAATGCTATTTTTTTTATAGAATACTGTTTTGTTTCGAAGATGGAACATCTGTTTTCTTTAACAGGAGGAAATGCCCACATATGTCAGTAGTTTGTAAGGGCTAGTTAAAGGATTGGGTATTCCCCTGACAATATTTAAGGGGAACGCCATTGTAGTGAGTGACCTGAGCCACCAATCCTATGCTGATGTCTTCCTTTCTTTTTCCCTTTGAAAAGCAGCAGAATAAGCTGAAACCCTAGTCCATTTGTATTGTCAGGACAAAGGGAGGCTATTGTGGCTGGAGGGGTGGAGGGGAGCTGCTGGTAGAGGTAGGGGTGCAAGGGGTCGGGGGGTTAGTCAGAGCCCAACCCCTGCTGGGTGGTGTGTTGGGGTGGGGGAGAGGGGTGTTTTGTTTTTTCTGAACGATGAGCCTGAAGCTGCAGCAGTGTGCATTTATCCAGCTGGAAGAGGCTTCAGTAGCAGAGCAGCAACAGCAGCAGCAGGGCGGGGGAGGTTACGTTGGAAGGAGGAGGGAGGGTGAGTGAGTGACGGGGAAGCCAGCGCACTGCTTCTCTCACGCTTCGACAGGAGTTCAGTCTGCTCCAGCTGCCACCACCACAACAGACGGAGAGAGTTGGAGAGACATAGACCTGTTGATATGACAGCAATGACTTACACAGGGGATCATTCACTGGATTATAGCGCCTGGGGTTTATGACACTTCTTTACTACTTTTTTGTTTTTTCTCTTGAGTGTCTAAATGCTGTCACTGGACAAGATGCATTCCAGAGCAAAGTCCCGGAGTTGTGACAACTACCTCAGTATTAAGGTACAAGCCTAAAATATGCTTTTGAATTTCTTACTATTGTAGAGTAGTTTTACTGTGACTTTTCAATAGTTGCTGTCTTGTGCTTCTCTGTGATTAAAGTCCCTTTTCTCATGTTGGCTATGAACCTGGGTTCTGGGGAATCTTTAGCAACAGTGCTGTTTGTGTATGTTATCGTGCACATTCAGAAAATGGAGGGGCTTTTTACTGTCTAAGCATGGCCACATTTGTTACTTTGAGTCTTTGCTTGGCAGCCAAAGTAGAGCAGATAGCTCTTTACACATGCATAGAATGAGGGGGAAGGGAGCACAGTTTGTATGCTGATTAAGGATTGTGTTTTTTCTTGATATACACATGTCCCTCTATTCTCATTTAGAATTCTATGATTTTATTTTCTTTTATTTTTCACTACGGGCATATATTGATGCTCTACAGTGATTAAAGATAAAATAGGTGTGCATTTTTGAAATGTAGCCAAACCCAGATCTTGTGAGTTACAGAGGGCTAGATGCATATTTTAGCTATGTGCCATCATCAACAGGAGCTGGCTTTATTGGGAGAGGGGTGGGGGCTGAAAACAAGATTTGATTTGTGTGAAATGTATCATTTCTGGGGCAGTGTAGTTTGTATCCTCTCTGATAAGCCACATTTCTTTATCACCCTCCCACTTGTTTTGGTATGCATCCATTCTATATTTACCCTGCAGAGGTATCAATAGACTGTTGTTAGTCTCCTTTGTCTCTGCTGTCACTGCTCATCACTGTCTGATTGGTTCTCCATTTACTTTTTACCCTCTTGTTGGGTTTTCCTTTTGTGCAAAGGCCTAATCAAATACTAGATGAATGTGTGTTGTGTACAGTACATAACACACCCTGAGCAGCCCTAACACAAGTCTGTCAGGGGGTTCATGAACAATGTCCTGATTACATCCTTTAAGTCATCAGTTTCCTTCTGACATAAATCATGTCTTTCTGATAAATAACATGGAAATTAAAAAATATATTCCTTCCACTCTAGGCTAAAGTATATTTTCCTTTGGCCTTGGGTAAAAAGTAAATTCTACTACTACCACTCTGTCACTCAGGCCTAGTATTCTTTGTTTTTTTGACCCATCTGAAGAGAAGAGAAAAGAAAATGGTAAAATGTTTCCCTTAGTTCATCTTCATGTCACACAAATGTATATGTAATTGATAGGAAAATTAAAAATAGAGGCTTTTTCTGTAAACAAGTAGGTAGGCCAGTTTATCACCTCGAGACTTCTATTATTGTTGACCTTACTGTGCTGCACAAACAGTGTCGGCCTCTGAGGGTAAAAATTTATCAGCCGAGATAACATCATAACATCTACTAAAGTGCCTTTTCAATGCCATTCTAATATTATGCTGTTGTCCACAAGGAAGAGTGTGCCCCAGAGTGTCTATACACATGATTTCTGTGTGTAAAGTATGTGTGATCAATGTAAAATCCTGTTTAATAGACAGGTATGTGCCTTAAGACACAGAAAAGACCTGAAAAACTCCATTGACTACATTTAGATTTAACAATGTTTTGATTGAACCATGCTCTTTGTCTGGCATTGTCAAGTAACCTTACTTGGTTACCTCTCTCCCTTTCTGTAAGAAATAATGTTCAAGGTGGGGGGGGTTTATTTATTGGGAGTTATTAGCATACAGATCTTTTGTCTGACTTCGTATCCAGGCCCCTGCCTTTACCCCTCCTCCTCTCATTATACAGGACAGGATTTCTGCTGGTGCAGATCAAAACTGGAATCAAACTGAAGGCTCTATACTCAGCTATCACTAGGCTCCTTTGTTGATATCCTGGCACCTGGCAGTGGGGCAGGTCTGAGCAACCTGTGGCTTTTGTCAGCCCGCTGCCTTTGAGGCTGTTAGCAGGGTGGTTAGTGAGCGGCCTGTATGGGGGCTCCAGGGCTCTCCTGTTACACTCCCCTGGTGGCTTCATGCTCCACTGGAGGCCTGGTAGGCAGCGCCTTTTGTGTCCCTGACCAACTAAATGTTGTCAGTGACCACCTCTCTTCACTCTCTTTCTGTCTGTGTGAGCGTGTGTGTGTGTGTGTGTGTGTGTGTGTGTGTGTGTGTGTCTACTCGCTTTTTTTCTTCAATGATGTACCCCTTCTCTTTTTCTTACCCTAAATTGCTCTCATGCTCACATGCTAACACAACAAAATAATATTAATTACAACATATTTAATGATTTTTATTGTCTGCAAAATTTACATTCAACTCAAAATTAACAGGAATGTATCCTCTCAGTTTTCCTGTTTCATTGAGAGACAACCTGCCTCCCTACATTGTTTGGCTTACACTCTTACCCTGTGCACCTCTTGAACAGCTGGTTTACCAACAGCGCAGACAAATGTGTCCCACCTGGAGTTTGACGTCATTAATTACAGTAATCCATCACGCAGGCGGTCACTTACAAAGACCCAACATCAGAAAAGGGTGGGACTTCCCACTCCGCTCCTGTCCTGGCTGAAGGTCTGTGGCTAGACATACACAACCATACACACTGCATTCCTCTCTGGCTCAGAGCAGATGGGAAACTCAGCTCTGGCAGCTTAGCTCAGTCACTCTGCTGAGACATGCAGATATTTCTCCTCACTACCACAGGTGACACTTTTGAAAACCTTCACATGTTTCCTGTGTCTGTAGTACCTCATGTAAGGTATCATCTCCAGGGCGATGATGAAATGTTTCTTTGCCTTTTCTGAATGTAAAAACTTTGTTGTTCAGATAAGTGCAGGTTTTGTATTCATATTGTAGCACCAGATTACCGAACCAGCTAGTTCGTCAAATCACTGCTTCTTTCACTGCCACTGAATATTTTTCTGCCCTGGGAACCTGAAGAAAAACTCACTGGTCTGTCCTATGTATGTGAGGGCTTTCCTCCCATTGTTAGTTTTCCTCCAATAAAACACCATGTTTTTCTTCTCCTCCCAGGGGCAACAGTGACTAATGTCCAGAGACATTTTTGTCTCACTAAAAGCTGACTACTAATGGAGGTGGGCGTTTTGTTTCAGGGCACTAACACTGTACAGCACATACCACTTAGAGAGGCGGAGTGCACAATGAGCGCCTTGTAGTAGAGTGGTGGCATGTGTACCAATGCACTGAACTGTACTCGCTAGCCTCTAATTGATGGTGCTGATCTGCTTAGATCAACGGGACAGATCTTACAAAGGGTGAAACATGGGCTGTTTGACAGGTTATGTTCACCAGACGACAGACAATCTCTCCCTATGTATCGTTGTTTTTACACACTTTCATTGTCATGTAAATGCAGTGGAGATGTTCAAGTGAAACTTCGCTATGGGGAGCTGAAGCCTCAACCCCTATGTTCTTCACCATGGTACACAGTTTGTCAAAGCTGTGGGAGTTTTCCTGACATTGCTATCTATCCGTGTGGTTATCATTGGAGGCAGATGTCTCTATTCCACTGTTGTGTTCCACTCGGGAAGGACAGATAGCATAGGGGTGTTTGGCATTGGCTATCAATGCTTAGAGGAAGGTCATAGCCTGAATGTGAACTTAACTACAAGAACAGGTCGACCTTGTTCATGACTGCTGTAAATCCCATATGTCCCATCTCATTCGTGGACACGTTGTAACAAACCATATTGGACAATGTCATCTGTTCTGCAGTGTGGTTGTCCAGGTCAAGGAGGGGTCAGATAATAGTCAGTGATGACATGGTTGTTATTAGAGGGTAGCATTGCACCAGGCTGGCCAGAACTGGAGTCCGGTCTGGACTTTCCAGTTCAGCTGTTTGTGTCCACTGATGGTGACGCCACTCCTACCAGGTGTTTCCCCTTGTACTGATGGAAAGACCATCATGGCTGACATGTCATGTTTCCTGCTATGTTTAAACTTCCTGTCTGTCTGGTTAAGTGGGGTTATTCTCTGTAAATCATATGCATATTGACTGTTTACCTCGTTGAATACATGTATAATAAGAAAATGCCTTATAATATGTATAGTTTTGGAAGTGTAACCTGTGGTTACCTAGGCTGGGATCCTCTAGAGGAAATAGATGATTAAAAGCTCATTTGTGTCTTATTTTTGCTCTGGATACTGTTACTATGCTTATTTACTACACATCCAGAAAACTTTAAATGCACCAACTTGAAGAAGAAAAAGCCTGTGTCCAAACTAAGGTCATAACCTGTGATTAGGGTTCACGAGTAGATGTTGCTTTGTTTCAAGGGGTCAAAAACACTGAAAGGGTTGGCATACCCATATCAACTACAATGTTTCTTTTACTCACTTCTTCATTTTATGAAATTTATTTAATTTATCACAGGGGACAAAAGAGATCATTTGACACAGATTTTTTTTACACCCAGTTAACAGCTCACTTCTTTTGTTTTTGTTTTTTTAAAAAAGGCTAGGAACCTCTGGTCTGGCTCCACATCTCCATTCATATACTTATCATACTAGAAAGAAAAATGGCTTCACATGCAGCCCGGAGCATTGCTATTGCTAACACAACATATTTACTGCAGAACAAGCTTGACATGGTTAAATATTTCAGTTCTAAATTGTCTATTTTTTCCCTCAGGACACTGAATCTTTGGACAACTGTATCCAGAACACCTTGTCAGCCCTGTACCGCCCCTTCACTGCCACGGCTGCCACTGTCCTGTGGCAGCTCTTCAGCGTGGTGGAGAGGCAGTACCGTGGAGACGGCCTCCGCTGCCTCATTGACTTCTTGCATCCTGCAAAGAGGATTCTGCAGATCATCCAACAAGAAACCTGTGTGAGTATTTGATATCAATGGCACCTGAGGGTAAAATCATGGAATCCAAGAATGCTTACTGTGATTTGTTTCTGAATTCCTTTTGGGTTACATCATAGTCAAAGATTTACTTGCTACTAATATTAGCAGTTTATTGCAGGGCTGTTCTGAAATGATTTACTTTGAAAATGAGGATGAGGAGAAAACGCAATAAATACAGCACCAGCATTCACGCCAAGCTAAGTAATGTGTGCGAACAGTGCTGCTGAATGTGAATATCATTGCTGAGTGGGAAGTGGGGGCACCAGACTGAGACAGAGTTGATTATTGTTCCACAAACAAGCTGAAAATCAGCCATCCTTCTCTGAACAGCAACACAGAGGGAAAACTGTGGTCTGTTTGAGACACTGCCATGGATGCTTGTGTCCAAAGTGAAACTCAATATTCCCTCTCAACAGCTTTGATTGCTGTGTGTTAGGTTTTTTTTCCAGAGAACTGAAACTTTATTCCTCTGTATTTATCTCTCTGGTGATTACACTATGACGATAGCCACAGAGCAATAGTTTCACCTAAGCCCAGCCCCTGAGAACAGTCTGCTGTGCACGAAGAGTCTTTGTATTGCAGGCAATATCGAAAGAAGATAACATCCTCAGTCTTTGCCTCAACATCCATACTAGGATGAAAAAAGCCAACCCTTGAGAGCTGTGTCTTTCCTCACTCTTAGGATCAGTTTTTCTTTTCATGCTGTCACAGTAAAGATTTGTGTTGCAGTTGCTGTGAAACCAGGCCTGATGAGACAGGTTTCCCTCTGTAGTTGAATGATCACTGACAATGATTCATCCGGTGCGTCCCATGAAATCATCTCATCTCTGATTTTAAGTTAAACATGTGTTTGAACACAGCTTTGCAGATGTCACTTGAAATGATACAAGGTCTACCACAGCTGAGCTGTGACACACAGGTGATAATGATGTTTTATGAGTATGGGCACTTAACTTATTCTCTCTTTTGTCTCAGGTAAGGTTCAGAGGCTTGTTGTTCTACCATGAGGGTTGGCCTCTCTGCATCCATGAGAAAGTCATCCTGCAGCTTGCCCCTCTGCACAAAGTCCGCCTGAAGCAAGGAGACTTCTACCTACAGATAGTTCCTTTGGGCCGCAAGACTGTCAAGCTCGTTATAAAATGTTTGTCGGCCAGCGGGCAGGCCATTGTAGAAGTCCCCATCGCAGAGAGCATGTATGGCAGCATCTTCACAGCTGAGTTCTTGCAGAATGTAACACGTGACCGAAACCTGCACCCGCTACAGAACTGCCTGCTCACGACCGGTACCTCTGTCTACAGGACGCCGTGGAAGAACGTGATCATCCCTCTGTTTGTCAGTAGCACGTCGGACACCATCATGCAAGCACACTACAGCAGAGGCGGCTTCCGCGGCCATCTCAGCACATGCAGTACCAGTGGATCCACAGGCACTTTGGACAGCCACCGCAGTTCTAGAGAGTCCCTGCACTCTCAGGGAGCTGACTCCATCTTCTCTGAGCCCACCTCACCAAGTAGAAACAACACTGACCCCAGCGGCGACAGCCGCAGCATTGGTGCAGCAGCCACTACTACACCGATCATTAAGATTGAAAGACCCACTGAAGAGTATGGGATAGGAGAGTGGGGTGAGGACAGCGGTGGGAAAGAAATAGGGCCAGGATCTAAGATGCTCTCTTTTAGTACAGACCTCAATAACCCAGGCCCTCGACGTCGCCTTGCAAGGGACTCTGTAGCCTTTGAGAGTAGGAGACTTTTCAGAAAATCTTACATGGAGGCCTTGCAGAATCCCATGAGCCTTGGTTCCAGCTCTGAATCCATCTTGGAGGAAAGCCAGGAGCATAGTGCCGGCCTAAGAGAGAGAACAGTGACAGGAGGCAGCAGCCCCGACACACGGACCTCCTCCAGAGAACACATATCTCATCGGTTGGGTAGCCGTGGCTGGCTCAGTAGTGATGATTCCAGGCCCAGCACACCTTTGCTTTACTTACAGAGGGGGTTACGGAGTGCAGAAAGACGCGCTGAACGGCGTTCAAAGTCACTGGAGAGGACTAACAAGGCAGGCCAGGTCAAAGGCCACAGGGAACGATCCTCCTCTGGAGGATCAGCAAGCATCTCACCCAAGAAACTGATGAACGGCTATGCTCTTCGTTTTGGGAAACTGCATGTGGAGGCAGCATTTCCTGGTTCTGAGAGGAGAATTGGAAAAGAAGAGTCAGGTGCGTGATGCTCGTGCTCATGTTCAACCCTTTTGTTGCTGCGTTGCACAAATATCACACTGACTTGACAGTTAATGATATAACTGGTAAATACCTTGACTGATTGCTTTATCTGCAGTAGAACATTTTAAGTACATTTACTCTACAATCCTATCAACAATATGTATAAAAACCCCTGTGAACGTTTTGCTCATAATACCAATAGCAACCTTATCCTTTAATTGTAATATGTCTTTCTTCCATATAATTTTGATGTATAATTAAAAATCCACAGGATTTGAGACAATCTTAGCATCAAAGATGTGTCTTTAAACAAAGCAATTCTGTTTTATTAATATATTCTTAACAGAACTTTAAACTTCACTGTTGACAAGTTTGACTCCCTCCAGGAATGGCTGAGCCATCAGTCATCAGCTCGTCATCTATTGCTTATCACACAATCCAACCTGAGGGTATGAAAACCAAGTTTCACTCTTAATAGTGAGATAATGGTGGTTTCTTACCAGGGTGTGTGAATGTACCCTGCGGCAGGACTGGTTACAACAGTTCATCAGGTGGCTGGTGGCTGAACGCTGTTGTTGGTGAGAGATTGCTTTTCAAAGCCCTCACTCTGTGTTCTTTGGCACGTTCAGGACAGGTATCGCCCTACCCTAGAAACAGAACTTAGTCACATCCCTGTGTTTTCTTTACCACTGTAAGGTCTTTTTTGTTTTGTGTTGGTCTTCACTGAGCAGCTCAGGAAAGTGGCAAATGTGAGAATACCATGAAGGGAATCATGCTGTTTTTAGAAAACACGGCTTCCATTAATTGAAATGTGAGGTGAAAACTGACCGGCATTATTGAGCCTGGACAGTGCCTGTAGCTGACACTGTCCATGGTCAACAAAGCTGTGTGACTAAGATCTTTTAGAAATAAATCATATATATTTTCTTATTTAATACACCACCACTCAGAAAAAATACAGTAGTTAGGTCACATCACTGTTGCTGTGATTACCTCAGAGGGGATTCTATTTCAGCTATTGCAAAGCAGGTTTCCCACAACCACATTTCAAAGGTAACAAAGGAAGCCTGTAAACTAACCACAGGGACCCCAGCATCCGACAATGAGATGGCCCTGCAGTGTTATCGGGACTAGGAGCTGAACTGATCCCCAGATGGGTTGCCTTATTTACAAAAATTTCCTTTGTGAACCAATCAGCCACTGGGGATCTGCAGGAGGAAAAGAAAAGCCTTTCAAACACTGCCTGTGTCTTTGAAGGGTCCATTCACTCCAGAAACACAAGACCTTACTTGTACTGACTCACTCTGACTCTGGAATAAAATTAATTCATAAAAAATAATTCACAAGGGTTAAATTGCTCAAGATATGAGCCAGCAAACTCTGCAATACCAAAACACCCAAATCACATTCACATTTCATTTAAATGTGATCAGCAAATCCAACCAGCAACCAGTTCATTTTTAACCCCTGGTGGCTTTAAAATGCAAAAACACACTTTTCTTTTCACACAGGACGGTTCTCAGGAGGCTTTACTCTACTTTTGTCACTTCCTCTGAAAACAAAGCAATTTAGGAAACCTGCATCAAACACAGGCCTGGCCACACAGTCGTACAGGAAATGCACTGACTGTTTAAAGACAATAGATGGCTGAGCTGGAAGGGTTTACTGTCACAGAACAGAGCAGGTCAATGCAAGAGGCCTCAAACTGCTTAAAAAGACAACATACAACAGATCATCAGCTGGTTGGGTAACTGCCTCACATTGAGGTTTTATGTTGTGATACTTTAATGACTTACAGTATATTTGCAAAAATACAGTAGAAGGCCCAGGCCTTATGACTATGCTGTCCCCTCTTTTTAAATGCCATTTTCAGCTTCGTCATAAAAGATTTTGAGTCAACTTTTCTCTCAACCTGGCTCTTTGACTGTGACAAGGCAGATGTACAATTACACTCATTAATTAAACAAATGTATGTATGTAAATTATTTAAAATGTGTGAATAAGGGAATCTTGTCTGCAATATCAGTAATGGATTCAACCAATGAGTGAGAGTTTTGCCACAACTAACGTTTGTGTGGAGGGACCAGATTTTGCTGCCATACTGTGGACCTTGTAAACATGGGCTACACCAGACCTCTGTGTGTAACATGCCACTGTTAGAGCTGTCTTCAGGGTCAGCCTATTTTTATGTTCAGCTTTATAAATCAACTGTTATTTTTGATGATATATTTTTATTGCAAAATGCAACTTCCAAATTGATGTAGACATCTTACTTTGTCTGATATGCAGTCCAAACCCCAATATATTGAGTTTATCATCAAGTGTGACAGAGAAGGGAAGCAAAGCCTCGTATTCATAGTGTGGTAAAACACAGAGTTTGGGACATTTTTTGTGTGAAAAATGACATTAAATGATTTATTGATTACCAAATGTTGATTGATCACCTAATCAGTAAATTGTTGCAGCTCTGCTGTATCTATTTTTACCCCAATTGTTAACATTCTTCCTTAGCCAGGGACAGTGAGGCATCCAGTGGAGTATAAACAGATAATATACACTCTGTGTGAGGATGTGCAGGATGTTTTGCTGCCTCAAGAACAGGATTTAAGTCTAAAAACTGTGGTACCACTTGGGAATGTCAGGAGCAGCATTCCTATAAACAGGGCCTGGAGGTATGGATGGCTGAAGAGGAGGAGGTGAAAATATGAGTCTAATAACACCAGAGGTACCCATGAGTCAGGATGACAAGTTCCTGGTATCCACGATGAGTCAGTGCAATCTCACTACTACTGGAGCACACTTACGTTACCGCCAGTAAACACTTGTTTCATGAGGTGATACAGTGAGGTGAGAAAGCACCAGGGTTAAAGGAAGCTCCTAATTTCTGTTGAGTGTACTTTATTTTTGTACAGCTGTTGCTCAGTAAATATCACTTAGCCAGATTTGTGCGTTACTGTTCATAATTATCTCAACAGGGCAGCGTGATGAAGGCCGAAGAAGGAACAGTGGAGAGGTTTCACACAATCCTAAAGCCACCAATGGGAGCACAGCCAGGCTAGCCTCAGCATCGAGCTCTTCATATGACAACAACGCTGCCCTCCCCACACTGGTGTCAGAGGTCAATCAAGAGCTGCTCACATCTGGGGCTTTGATCTTGCCAGGTAGGGGACATGGGAAGGCAGGGGCAACATCTGGTTTTATCTTCTTTCATTTCCACCCATTTGCCTGTGCAATTTCAGCTAAACAATGAAATAACACATTTGCATCACATATTTACTTGTAAATACAATTATGAATTAAATTATACATTTAAAAATAAAAAAAAAATAAAAATGCTAAATGTATTTGTTTGATTTGTGAAAGTTTTGAGTTTTCATGATATTAGTTGTTTATTTCTTGTTAACAGGCACTGTATTTGGTCTGTGGAAAAGGCTGGCAAGCTGATTTTCACCACCTAATTTTTCAATTCAGGAGTTTTAGGAACTTCCAAGTGCTTTTTTTGCCCTAAACTTCCATCAATGTCTAATCCCACTCATCCCAGCAACATTGACTTAACACTATAAAGATTAGACAGTCTCAAATTTTTATGTAAAATGTTATAGTTTGGACATCTGTGAGTGTTAAACAGAAATGCTGACCCCCCTTGGCCTTCTTTCTTGCAGGAAACAGAGATCGCAGTGGGAGGGCGGTGCTGCAGGTGTGCACGAGAGCTCAGGTGTGGGGAGGTGAGAACTGCACAGTCAGTGACCTCACCTGTTTACTGGGCTACTACTACTCCACACTGCGGTAAGTCACACAGACACAGGTTTTATTTTATCTGTGTTAAGACCAACTCCACTAACTTTCACACCACTCCTTTTCCCCTAGGTGACCCCACCTATTGTCCCATCAGTTTATTAATTAATTTTACATATTTTTACATAACCCTGCTCAGAGTTTATAGATGAATGAAGAAGTGGTAGGTCCACCTATATGTTATTTATAGGAAGTGTATAAATAAGGACATTGTCAACTGTAAATTGATGCATTGTCATCAATGATCATCTATCCTGTCCTGACATATTTTACCTTATTATAAATGTGTTTTACTTTTTTTTTCATAAATGCTGAATAGGGTTATCAGGCAGCACCACTAACTTTAACACTCTGGTTTCAGGAAAGAAGGGCGTGATCAGGGTCTAACTGTTGTAATAGACAGCAGGAGGAAGCAGCCTTTTCCAACTCTGCTGTCATCTCTGTCTGAACTGCAGGTGAGTGTGCAGTGGAAAATATGTAATTACCCTCCCAACACACCCAAAAGAGTTTTCAGGCTAAATCTCAGTTTTCTTCTGAGCATTAACGCCATGTCTCTCTCTCTCTCTGTCAGCAGTACCACATTCCTTACACATTTCCTATTGTTCTGCCTCAAAGTCGCTGACACAGTTTGTTTTTTTAAAGAAAGGGCACACCTTAAATTTGTAGTGACTACACTTCCATTTTTTTTCTGAAAAAGCCTCGCCTCTGGGCTCTTGCAGAGAAGCCTGTGCTTACTTGTCTGTTTTTAACCACACACTGGGAGCGAGTTGTGCTGCAGCCGACTCACTGGAGACATATCATCATGTTATGATAATGAGTTGCTCCTCTGATGTAAGGCTGGTTATTCTGCAAACCACAACACATATAATAAACATGATGCTTTAAATGACTATTTCGCAATGTTTAGCTCTTCATCTTTGGAATTTACACATCTTGTCAATTTTTTTTCTCCAAATGGCATGTGCATGTTTTTCAGGCTTTAGTACCAAATGCACTTTACTTGGTTCTCTTCCTGGTGGACAAGGAAACAACAGCAAAACCTGAACGAGACATCAACGTACAGGTAGAGGAAGACTCTTATTATGAAGTGGATAAAGTGATGTGTTTGTGTTGTTTAATGTTTGAGCTACTGTAAGTAGATTTGATGAGGGATCGTAATCTGAACTCAGATTCAACATGCTTTTTTGTTACTTGTTGTTGATTTAGATTTAATGAATCCCTCTCTAATCTCATGATGACAGAGATTGGAAGTGAGAACGAATTGGCCTTTATGTAATTAAAGTTGTTGTAGCTTTGCAGGAGGACAGGTGCCAAACTCTGACTGAGACCCGTGTGCACGTGTGTTTATCTTGGTCCTTCTTCCTGCCACAGACTGAAACACTGTCGTCTCTGAAGGCCCTGCTGAAACACATTGACCAATCCCAGCTCACACGTGACTTGGAGGGCACCTTCCATTATGAACACAACCATTGGATCCACTTCAGAGGGGTGGCTATGATTATCATTATTATAAGCATTATAACAATTCTATATTTGTAAACTTACTTAAGAACTTTAGTGAGGGTCAGAATACTGTGTGAAAACTTTTTTTTCTAGTTAACTGTTAGATGCTCGTTCCTGGGAGAAAAAAAAATTGTACTAATTGCTCTTTTGCTAACATTATGTATGCGTACAAGAAATGGATTCTCTGGGTCAGAAACAAGATCACTTGGAGCTAGATAGATAGATATGAACGGATGATTTTTCTTGGCTCAACTCCTTGTATTTAGTCAGGGACAGGGACCAGTTTTTTTGGGAGGGGGGCAGGTTCTGCAGAAATGCCTGCAGATTTGAAAGATTTGTGATGTTTTGACACTGATAATTATCTCCCTCCAGCTCATTTTTTGTCTTTTTCTTTCTTCCTCTTTCCCTCACAGAAAATTGAATCATTTGCCTGCAATTGTAGTGCAGCCATTACATCCCTTCAGGAGTCAATCAGCACGCTGAGCAACAGCGGCAGCCTGAAGACTTCTAAGGTCAGTCTCCTGCTGGCTGTCTGGCCTTCTGATTTATGTGTCTCACCTGACACACAATAGTTCCCTGCTGGAGTAAGCAGCGGAGGACTTCGTTTTTACAGTTAACCTCCACACTATTTGTGCGGACAAGATCTATGACCTTGAAAGGATTTTGTTTTGAATTTAGAATAAAGCAGATATTTTTGCTTCATTTGTGTTCCACTTTGAGTTGTTATCATTTCATACCAGCAAATTTATTTGCCTCCATGCATGTTTGACTCAGGATGTGTCTGAAGTGATGGAACAGCAGAGGCATCTCATGAAGTGTGTGCTTGATGACACCAGTCTGAACAGACTGCGTCTAGAGGGAGGAACTGTCCTTGCCCGCATCAGGAAGGAAGAGGCCTGTGAGAATGAAAACTACAGGTACTACACCAAGAGTCGATGGACTCTTAACTAAGGGTCATAATAAGTAGACAATTTCTCATAACCTGTTTCATTTCTGTCAATTCAGGGATGCTGTAGACATGTTGAATGCACTGTACAACCAGGTAGATGAAGAGGTTCATAAGCTTGTGATCCTATCCAACAAGTCTCAGAAACAGTTAGAGAGACTGCTGGAGGTGCGCATGTTTGAGGAGCAGACACAACAGGTGACCTCAAACTTTAATTCTCTCCAGATGTTCTCATCTGTGCTGCTGATTTTCTCTGTTATATAAATAAGATAACAAAAACCATTAGAGAAATCTTTTCTCTTCTCAGATCAAACTCTGGTTCAGTGTGGAGGGAGAAAAGCAGCTCGCACCTTTGGAATCACTAACTCTGTCTGTGGCCAGAATTAAGGAGATGAGAGAGAGCTTGGAGCAGTTTCTGGAAGAATCTGTGGTAAACAGCGCCACAGTGCATTTCAAACAACATTTTAAAACCCCTTTTCCTTGCAGATTAGATTTATGTCTAATTTTCAGAAGACAGACAGTGCTAAATTGATTTTACTATTTACTGACAGCACCAGCAGAGGCATGGCCTACAGCTTGTGAAAGAGTCCCCAGAGTCCCTTCCAGGCTCGGTTCTCCTTGACTTTAAGCAGTATCTGGGCTCTATCCTGAGCAGAGTGGAGCGGAGGAAGGCACAGCTTGACATCCTAACCAACCTGCATGAGTTTTATGACTCAGTAAGTATTAGAAATAAAAAAATCCATCTCTCTGATCATAAAAAATCTTTCGGACCGCTTTTATGTTATAGTTTACATTTAAGAATTCAACATATTCTTTAATGCAGAGTGCTCTACAGTATCATAAAAGACAAATTTTAGATCCTTAAGACTATAGACTTCAAAGATGAATTCTGAACTTTTAGGTTGTTTTCATATTTGACCTTACTATATCGCTATATTTCTATATTACTATCACTCTTTCAAATCTGTAGGCAAACCAGTGGATGCACCACTGTCAGGAATATTTCCATCAACTCAGTTTGGATGGTACGGGTGTCAGAGTTTCAACAGCTGTGATGCAGATTCTTCAGGATTACTACACTGAGGCATCCAAGTTCTCTGTGGACAACTTCAGCACCCTCAATGACATGGTGCTGTCCCTGGAGAGTCCTCAGCAGCTGCAAAAGTGGAACACAGTGTGGCATAGATGTCAGCAAACCAAACAGCAGTTGGAAGAGGCTTTGGCCCAGCCAATGACGGCAGAAGAGAAATCCACAGCTGTTGATTCAGCAGCTTCTGTCAAGACTGTCGAGAGTCAGATTGCCACCCCTGAGCAGCATGGAGCCAACAGCTTTGTGCTTTTACCTGAGCTGGTTATGCCATTGAATTTTGAGGATAACAAGCCTCATTCTGCTGGGCCTTTCTCCAAAAGCACCTGCAATTCCTCCCCCTCACACTTCCCTTTCCCGCCTGACTGTGAAAGCAAACTAAGGCAGAGTCCGTCCACATTTGACGACACAGACAGCGACTGCACCATCGACTCAACCATATCCTGTCACTCAGAGCCTGTCTACACTGGGGCCGCTCGCCTCCACAAGCAGCCAATGAAGAAAATCATGAAGAAAACGATGAGTTATGAGCTGAAGCCAAGAGATGGCGGTCACTTGGATGTCAGCCACATTCATGGCTATACAGGTGTGTACATCAAGGGTTTGGAGGTGGCAAATAATGTGTCTGTCGAGAAGAAGCTGCAGAGGCCTGATGTAATGAGCCCCTTGTTAGGACGGAGCCGCAGCATGTCCACGCCCTCCAGGTCTCATAACAGATACAGTGATGGAGACGGCACGAAACAGAGCAGGTGAGGAAAAGAGTCACTGATACTTAACATAAACCGGCAGATACCTTTATGTGCATGTGGTACAAAAAAATAAAGAAAATTATACCAAGAATATTCTTAATCTTATAAACGGTTATGTCTTTCTATTCACCAGTAAAGTGCAGCACATCATGGATGAGATGATCTCCACAGAGAGGGAGTATGTGCGCTCTCTCAGCTACATCATTGAGCAGTATTTCCCTGAGATGGAGCGCCTGGATCTGCCCCAGGACCTGCGAGGGAAGTGCAGCATCATCTTTGGAAACGTAGAGAAGCTGTGGGACTTCCACAGCCAGTATTTCCTGAAAGAGCTGGAATCATGCATCCACTCGCCACTGTCCATCAGCAGCTGTTTTCTCAGACATGTGAGTCCACACAGTCTGTCAGTTCCACAGTGCCCCGAGGTAACACATTGACAACTTGAAAACATGTGTTTACCTGTAGTTACTGATTTTTCTTTTAAAAAAAATAATGCAGTGTTTCCAGTGTTTCACTATCATACCACTCCATTATAGTTTGTATATGTTTAAGTCACCTGCCAGCATCATAATGAATTATAACTCATGGCAGAACCCATTCAATTAATTACAGTCTCCTGGGAGCTTAATCACACACAAAGCACTCTGAAATGTCAGCATGCTTTTTACTGTAGTCAGTGTTGTAACATTTTAATCTTGTGTGCAGGAGGATCAGTTTGGAATGTATGCTCTGTACAGCAAGAATAAGCCCCAGTCTGACGCTCTGCTCAGCAGCCACGGGAACGAGTTCTTTAAGGTGTGTCTGGAAACTCTGACTCCAAAAAAATGTTTCATGTCATAAAGGAACGAAGCCTCACTCCCGCAAAGCCAAGTAAAAGCAAACCCTGTGTTATTTTCATTATTTAATACTGACAGGATTAAACAGTTTACACATTAGAGTCTGGTGGCTTCACATGGCTGATAATGATGGACAGATTAAGCTTATTACAGATATAATGTAATTGATTTATATGACTGCAGAAATAAATAAGAAAAAGTTACAGTAATGAAATGCCCAAAATTATGTTTGAGCCTCAAATAAAAAGTTCTCATCACAAGGTTTAGCATACTTGTCCCGGAGTCCGGGAAGCTTTCGACCACATCTTATGGCCTTCTGTAGCAGATAATGTTGTTCAGGTGTCATGGAGATTTCAGATCTTTATCTCAACCATTTAATAACTAAGTTTAAGGAATGCTGATATGAAATATCTGTTTATTTTATGTTTATGTGCGTTTTATCTTTTAAAAAAAATGTAATACTGACTCACTCACTGATATTTTTTTTTTTAATCTCATAGCAAAAAAATGTACTGGTCTGTCTCTAAAATATATGGCCTCAACTCAGCCACAAAAAAACCCAAATTTGACATGAAATTTCCATGACTCACCATATTTTTGACATTTGCAAAAGTGGCCCCACAGTCAATTTGTAGAAAAGCAATATTGCCACGATAGTAAGCCTCACTGTGTGTGTTTCTCCAGAATAAGCAGGTGGAGCTGGGGGACAAGATGGACCTGGCATCCTACTTGCTGAAGCCCATTCAGAGGATGAGTAAATATGCCCTGCTGCTGAAAGACCTGATTAAGGAGTGCAGCCAGTCTCAGGAGCAGGAGCTGAGCGACCTACGCACTGCGGAGGAGTTGGTCAAGTTTCAGCTTCGCCACGGCAATGACCTGCTGGCTATGGATGCCATTCGAGGCTGTGATGTAAGTTTTAAATACATGTGCATAATGGCCTGCTGTTATGGCAAATTATTTTCATGTCAGCATAAAAGCCAAGTACCGCTTAACATTATTATAAGACATTCTTGCAAGATAGAGGTCATTAAAACTATTTTGGGTTTGCAGGTCATCTTGTTATGTATACAGTAGAGTGAGGTCAGATCTCCACCAGGAATTGTATTGTTCTCTCTGACGCATGTGAATGCTTGTGTTTCCTCTCTAGGTGAACCTAAAAGAACAGGGTCAACTCCGCTGCCAGGATGAGTTCATCGTCTGGTGTGGACGGAGGAAATACCTCCGACATGTCTTCTTGTTTGAAGACCTCATCCTCTTCAGCAAGACCAAGAAGATAGAGGGAGGATACGACATTTACATCTACAAACAGTCCTTCAAAGTAAGAATTTGAGTTTGAGGAGGATTTTTGGGTAGAATTCACACTGTTTGATGAAAGTAATTTTAATAGTTTTTTTTCTATTATGTGTTTAGACAGCAGAGATAGGTATGACTGAAAATGTTGGTGACAGCGGCCTGCGTTTTGAGATCTGGTTCCGTCGAAGGAAGTCACAGGACACATTTATACTCCAAGCCAGCTCTGCAGAGGTCAAGGCTGTGTGGACAGCCATTATTGGCAAAATCCTGTGGAGGCAGGCGCTCAGAAACAGAGGTGTGTTCCTCTGCCACATTATAGAGTTTTACAACAGCTACTCCCTGTACAATTCAATGTAAATATAGTAAAATTCTTATTCTTTACTGTCCAGACAGCATGATCAATTCATCATTAACGATATATGTATTGTTCTCCAGAGATGCGCATGCAGGAGATGGTATCTATGGGGATTGGAAGCAAACCTTTCATGGACATTAAGCCCAGTGATGCAGCTATCAGTGACCGAGCTATTGACTATATAATGAAAGGAACAGGTGAGCTGTTCATGAACATTGTCTTTGTATTTTCACCCTGAATATGAGTGTCTTTCCTCCAGCTGTCTTTCTGTGACACACACTACCCCCACCACCACCACCACCACCACCGGTGTGTTTCTTTCTTTTGAGAATATAAATGCAGAAGTGATTTGTTTACCACATAATCATGCGGAGATGCTAAATGTTTCTCTGCTGAAACCACAAACCACTTGGATCTTGGTTACAGGTGTTTTTGTGCATGTTGTATTTTGAGGACTATGTTAAGGAGATTGAATCTAAGCCATATGAATTTTAAGTGCAAACCATTTTACATTACCTCTCATTCATGGTGTACCAGAGATGCTGTGAATTATCAACAGTAAAAACCACAGCAATGTTCATTCATTCCAGCTGCTTTTCCTCCCTCACATGAGCTCATGCCTCACTACATTTCTCACTATACCGACAGAGTCGAGGACGAGAGCGTCCATTGCGGTGCCCTCATTTGAACACGCCACTTCATTCAAGAGGCCTCACTCCACCATATCCAACAGCAGCACTTCCTCCTCCAGCAGCCATTCGTCCTCATCCCTGCTGGGCTCGCTCAACCTCCACCTGTGTTCCTCACCCTCTCACCCACAGACACATCCATACACCATGACCAGTGTTCCCTCCTTTGCCCAGTGGCCCTATGACTGCATAGAGGAGGATGAGCTGGAGCAGGACACTGGGAGCCAGCCCTCCATGAGTGAGTGGCCATTTTCAATTAAAGTCAGATATCATATCTGTACTTATTTTCATTATTAAAACCTTAGATACAGACAAATTTTGGCTGAAAAGATTCTAAAAATACCATTTTCACCATGAACACTTATTTTATTTTAATGGGGGATGCACAATTTGCAGCTCATTTGTGCTTTTTCTTTATTTATGATTATTAATATTATTGAAGTATTTTCGAAGCAGTGTTGCACATAATTTGGCAAATACAAATAGAAGAATAACCCTTTAATGTCAAAACTATCCAAACTCATTACACATATAAAATACAAATGGCTTCATTAAAGAATAAAAAGAGGAGTAATTAAGCAAATACAAACTTCATTAATATAGAGGAACATTTAGAACATAAGCCTTTATTACTGTCTGCCAGTGTCTTTCTTTTTGCTGCTACCACTGGGAGTGATGGAAGTCTGTACATTTTAAAACAAGTGAGAGCCTTGACAAACTTGGTAACTGTAGTCATAATAGAGTTCTGTTAAACTTGATCCAGTACTGCAATATGACAGTATCGCTCTTTTCTCTCTGTTGTGTCACAGTCACTGAGAGCTCAGAGATGTCCTCTCGGTGTGCCTCCAGTGAC
This sequence comes from Psettodes erumei, assembly GCA_016785225.1. NCBI lineage: Eukaryota > Metazoa > Chordata > Actinopteri > Pleuronectiformes > Psettodidae > Psettodes > Psettodes erumei. The sequence goes on from JAFBJZ010000623.1 coordinate 434,048, forward strand.
AGTGTAACGGGCCTCAGTAACAGGCCCCCCCTCCCCATACCTGGTCATTCCACCGTTGTCATGGAGTCCTACAACAATAACAACAATGAGGATCCCTCATCTTTCCTCTGCTCCTCCCCCTCCTCCGTAGCTTCTCCTTCAATATTCCAAAAAGATGAAGACCTCCAACCCCAGGGCACCAAGTTCATCACAGCAGTGAGTGTTGGATTATATTCCTTTTTACCTTCTTCCACTGAAATGACATGATTTCTTACCACTGCTGACGTTGCATTGTTTTGTGAGGGTGTATTTTGGGAATTAATAGATGAAGCTTCGCTGACACCCCTTAATATTTTGTGGCTCTCGCTGATTTCCTGTTCATAATCGTAATTCATTAATTTGTAATGATGACTCAGTTATTGTCTAATTTATACATAATTTATATTTAATGAAATGCATGTAATCCACCAACACAGACCTACAGTTTGTACCTTCACCCTTCATTGCTCCAATGATAAAAGTGATTTAAATTGAAGTCGTATATTTATTGAGTCCTCTTAAATGATTCTCTAAGGAAAATTAAGCCCCAAATATTCAGTAGCATATTTATTGGGTTGTTATATTAGTCCTGTGAATGTTATATTTGACAGAGTCAAGAGCAATTAGGATTTGGAGCGTGTTGTATATTTTGTACAATTATATGTATTTTGAATATTTATATTATCACATTTTTTATTCTGCTTGGATAATTTTGTACATCTAAAAGTATACAATACATAAACTACTCGCATGTTACTTTTTTACAGTGTAAAGAAGACAAAATAAATAAATAGATAAATAAATAGATAAAATCTAAGATCATATCACCATATCTTTCTAAACTTCTACTACTTTCTGGATGTCATTTTTTGCATTTTAGAATTTTTTTATTTTTTACAGATTAGAAAGAATAATGATAGAAGAATATTTGCACTGTTTGACTGCAATTTGACAACAATGATGGATTTTAACAACCCAGTATGTGTAAAACAAATTTGCCGGGGATAGACAGTAGACGATAACTTGTAGTGTGAAAAGGTGACAAGGTTTAGGATTCAAATCTCTAAACCCAAATCCACCACTGCTCTGACCAGCAAATTGTAATCAGTGTAAGTGAACTAATTATTTTAATGATCCGGCATATTTTAAGTTGGATTTCTGAGAATATAAAGGCAAGTTATAGAGAATAGCTGCCACTTCCGTTTCACTCACAACCTCTTTTGATGTTCTGTTTTTGTGCAGAGCAAGACCTCTCATGTAGCAGTAGGCCTCTCTACTGTGGTCTGACTCAGAGCTGGGGGTTTTAGCTCAGTAAGTAACAGGCATCACCTGAGTGGACATACAGAACCTTTTGTTTTCTTCACAAACCTCCTGAATGTTGAAGTTTGAGGTGCGACCTCTGAATACTAATCTGGGTGAAAACTGGCTGTTTCTGCATGACAGTGTGTCCTGCTGGGTTTTGAAGGGTCTTTTCCTGAACAGAAGTTAGTTCTTCACGTTTTCCTCTGGGCTTGACGTTGACATCAGTGTGACATTTGGGTCACCAAATATCATATGTTTAATGTGCAGCTAAACACATGCATGTTCTGTTACAGCCGTCATTTTTTGGATTTTGGATGCATTTTGGGTTGAAAGTTTTTAACAAACCATTTTTTTTTGTTTGTCATTTGTTTGTTTGTAATTTTCAAACTTAAAATACTCTCTAATAAAGTTTATGACAGCATCAATAATCTTTCAAATCTGTGTTGTGCAAAGCCATTTTACATCCTCAGTCATTGTATAAAATGGTCCTTTATTTGACTGACATTCTTAATATTGCATGGTGGCTAAAGTAAAACTACTCTGTTTGCATGTGTTAGCATTTATTTATAAAAACATCTCTCTTCCTGTTTTTTTTTCTTTGCAGCTATGAAGTCTTCAAACTGAATGGTGCCGGAGCAGTTTGTTTATCAGAACAAGGAAATGACATTAAGAGGAGAGGAGTCCAGCTCTGCAGCACTAAGACTTTTAATGGATGATGCTCAACTCTTATATGACACTTAATTGTGATACTGTAAATTAGAAATTGACTTGTTATATACAGTGTCATGATGGTACGTCAGTGGTCTGTACATTTGATTTAATAAACTAGATAAAAATCTGTGTTTATATTGTAGATGAGGTTTTTTTATGTCTTTTACAAAAAAAATGCAGGCAGGTCTGTACACACAATGTTGTGCTGTCATATTTCTTTTGTTGCCAGTTCCTGTGTTTTGGCTTTTTTGTACAGATGATTAAAATGTTTAAAACATTTTGTTGCTTTCATGGCCACAGTGGGGTTCAACATGCTACTTTATTTGCAAAAAAAAAATTCACAGTTCAGGAAAGGTTTGCGTATGTTCAATGCGCTGACAGTGTGCGTGCAACTGAAAACAAGATATTTCCACTGATTACAAAGTGTGACTGTAAAACCACACACATGCAGAGACCCTTGCAGAGAGACAGCTATAGCTGCACAATGAGACCCACTCCTACTGTCAGAGATGCAGATGCTGAAGAGGATGAAGAGTGGGTTTTTCTTCACATGAGAGAGGCTGACATTTGTCAACCACAAACCTTGTGTTCTCATTGAGTGAACCATCAGAAATAGACCACAGCCCGGGCTGCTCAACAGGTGTTTCAGCTCCAATATACGCACTCAAGACAGAACTGAAAGCCACACACTTAAAAAAAGCAGAAAACATAGAGCATTAATTTATAGTCCATTGATCCTCCATATATGAAGAATTGATTTAATTTACCTAAATTTCTTCTCCATCACGGCGATTTGGTATGTTTTGCTTTAGAAAACCAGAAGCAGAGGATTACAGAGAGGAAAGCGCCAAGCCCCAGCACACAAAGTGACAACGCCTCCATCTGTGAAAAACATAATGACCATCAAGCATATGTTCATTTTATGTGTGAATATAAAAACAAGTCCATCTTTGAATTATATTTTGTTACAATATTTGCACACCCTCACCCTCAAATACTGTTCAGTTTCTTGATTCCAGTGGACCAGGTCAATGCTTATCAGACAGGCTGCGACCACAGATACAACAATACAGCTACAGTTCACACCAAAGGACAACTGGAACAAAAAGTCACACAATAAACCTTCAGCCAAAAATGACCTGTAATTTGTTATCTGTTGAGCTTCTGTTGAGTTGTACTTACAGGTAGCAATTCTGGATATTTGAACAACAGATTGGCAACAACTCCAGCAATGATGAACTGCAGAAAGGCAGATGAAAGCAGCTCAGAGTCATCTTAAAATATCTGCACATTTTCTCATTATTTGTCCTCAATGGATAATTTCAACTAAGTCTTGAGGACTGTATAGGTTTATCTGTTTTACTTCAATGCATTGGTTTAATAATGTAGTTCTTGTTTGTTTGCCTACCATTACCCCAGTCAAGTGGGAAACTCTGAACAGAGAGAAAAGGAACTGTGTCATTTCCTGGGTGACAGCAAAAAGAATCCCCACTCCAAGACTGAGGAAACCGCTCACCATCTGCGCAGACTGACAGAAGAGCACACATATTTATACTGTATGTGTATATCTACGATATATCTATATACAGTATTAATATCTACATCGTTATTTACATAGGGAACAACTGTTTTATCATATCATTTTGGCCATGTAGAAAAGATTCATGAAATGTCAACATTTCCAGAGCAACCAAGCATTTCCTGTTGTTGCTACCCAAATCGGCATGAGGGGTATGACAGCACCTCTAATCTATGATAGCTTTGATTAGTCACATGGGAGAAGAAATGACCACAGATGTCATCACTAATGTCTTTGTTCAGTGTTCAGTGCAAAGTCAAATATAAAATTGTAATAACAGTTGTGACATCCATCCATCCATTTTCAATAATGCTTATCCGGGAACCTGGGTCACAGAGGTGCTGGAGCCAATCCCAGCTGATTTTGGGCTAGGGTGGGGTACATCCTGGACGGGTGCCCAGTCTATCACAGGGTTGAGACAATTGTAATATTTTAGTTTGTTTGATATTAAAAACAAAAAATGGCCGAGGCAATCCTACAACCTGCTCTGAATTGATTTGACCTGTCTGACCTTACTTACATTACTGAACATTGTGACCTCCATAAAGGTTTTATTCATGTCATGACTGTTACAAGAGATTAGAAATTTACAAGTTTTCAATGTTTTTGTATTTGATGAGCTGATTTAGCACTCTTACCCCCAACACAGCAGGTTGCTTTTGCAGCAGATCCTGCAGTGGCATTTCACTGTCTGGCAGGAGGTTTGTAGCCTGGTAACATTGTACCCTCGAGGGCTCTCTTCTGCTGGTTGTGCACAGCTCCTCATCAGCTCCATGGATATCCATGTCAGCATCAGCACAGGCCATGGTGCTTCTCTAATCTGAAGGGATAATGTTTTCCTCATGATGTGCAATAATATGTTTTATAGCTTTAAGGAGTACTGAGTAAACTGAATCCCTTGTACATTATAACATAAAACCGTATCACAATAGTGATAACCTGTTGAAATGAAGGTGTAATGCTTTTTCTCTGTGTAAATGAGGTGGATCAAATTTTAGAAATACCTTACACTATACTGTAGTCTAAAACAAATTCACTACAAAGTACAAAGTAAGCACCTCAACATGGTTCCCTGTAGATAAAAGAGCGATTAGAGATTCATTCACATTTGAAATCTGCTTTTCTGGCTTTTAATAATTGCTAAAGCTATTTGTTTTGCTATAGGGGGTTTTGTGTAAAACAGGTATACTTTCATCAGACAAGTTTGTTAAGCATTAATTATAGGTTAACATAATCACAAATTCATCCAGTTGCCATACCTGAACTTTTTCTGGCTACTTGATGCAAAATATGGTATGATAGAAAAACACAAGCCACCAAAGATCCAATACTCATGTTCTTTGCAAAACTTTTGTGTTTCTTAGATGTCATATTTAACACATACATACAAAACACACAATCTTATATATACATGCACATTAAGGGAGACTTTAAAATGCTTGCAAATTATTATTGTGTGCTGAAAATATGTACAGCAAAGCATTTAATTCAGTAAAACTCTCAGATTGGGATTCTTACCACATTGGCCTGGAGCGGTGTCAATTTCAATCTATCTACACTATCTGTGTAAAACAAATGCTGAGCTCTTTGGGCATTTTCACTTCCTCACATACGTTGAAATGTGAGGCAACTTCACACCTATTTTCCCCACCCTGCCGGTGGCCTCTACAGCATTATTATGCTCAGTTCTACTCCATTTTTATTGTGCGTCTGATTCAACAAAAACACTTTTCTTTAAATTTATGAACATAAATGAGACATAATATGAGGCATTTACAGTTTACAGTACAGTTGTCAAATCAGTCTGCACTGTTTTAAGTATTTTATTGGTTTTTGTATATTGTGTGTGTGTGTGTGTGTGTGTGTGTGTGTGTGTGTGTGTGTGTGTGTGTGTGTGTGTGTGTGTGTGTGTGTGTGTGTGTGTGTGTGTGCGTGTGTGTGTGTGTGTGTGTGTGTGTGTGTGTGTGTGTGTGTGTGTGTGTGTGTGTGAGTCTGAGGGGCGGGGTGGGGTCTGAGAAACGCAGCAATTGGCCTGGCAGGTCCTCTTATCTTTTCAACCTTATTTGACAAAGCAGAGATCCTCAAGTCTGAATCGAGTTAAGAGAAGAAAAAAGCACAAAAGGTATATAACTGGAAGCCTCAACAACAGATTCAAAAACATCGTTGGTAAAATCTGCTTTACTGTGTCTTTGCACTGATCTTGTTCACAGGAGAATGAAGACGACATTTGAATGTAATGAATCAATGATCATCACTATTCCCATTGGGAATCTCAAGGATGCTGGATTGGAAGAAGTGATGCCAAAAAGCTTCCATTGTGTTTTCAAAGATTCCTACAAGATCTTTGTGGTTAAGGGGAAACCAAAACCTCTCGGAGTAAGTTCAAATGTTTCCTACACAGGTGGAAATCTGTGACATCCACCATGCAAAGGTACTCTTAAGTAGCTTGTGCTTATAATGTTCTGGTATAAATTGAAACACAACATTGTATTGTTATACTGTATTTTCTGTTTTATTATCTTCTCTTTGTAAGGCAGCCCAAGCCATTGCTGGTGTGTTTCTTTGCACTCTCGGCCTGGTTTTAACAGAAAAGATCTCCAGGGTCTACACTTTACCCAGTGTTCTGGTAAATATAGTTTCAAAACAAAAGCTTGGAAGTGGTATCCACGATGGCTAAAACTGCTAATCATTTTATTATGTCATATTATTTCGTACTGCTATTGTTTGATGAGGAATTGTGCCTCTGTGCTTCTACTTTTACCTTTTACTGCTGTGAAGCTTCTGATTTCATCTTCTTCTGTTGTGCCTATTTGAATATAACCATATTTATATATAAAACAACTGATATGTTTTTATCATGATCTTAGTTTGTGGTGTCTGGTATGCTGTCCTATGCTGCAGGAAAAACTCCCCACATGCCTATCGTAGGTAACTTAATTAAAAATATGTATTTATTTTTATTATATTTTCTATTTTTATAAATATTTTATATTTTTATTTATGTATTATTACTTTTTGTGAAAAAAAACAAAAAAGATCTTACAGGCTAAACATGTTTTTTTAGTGACATTTGTCAGTTATGTTGACTACTTTGAAGTATAAAGTATGAAGTTGTATGTTTTTAATGTCTCTGATTGAAACAAAACTTGTAGAATTTATTTCATTCAGTTCAGGGTTTCAATAAGGTGTGATATATTATCTTCTAAATATGAAGCGTGATGTTCTTTCAAAACAATTCTGAATATGATATTAATGTTTATATATATATGTTTATATATTTATATATATATAATTTTATTTATTTTTTTTTTTTTTTACAAAAAATTGAACTATAGAATCTCTTTTCAAAAGGAAATACAGCTATTGTTTGATCGCTGACAATGTTCTAACTGATTAACACACTAACCCTCACATTGCTACAAAAATGGATGTCTGTGTGGACATCCACTGAATGTAATTTAATGTATTTTTCCAGGCAAAGCTGTCATTTTCTCTGAACATTATCAGCTACTTCTGGTCAGTTGTGGCTTTGACCCTCAGTGTGATCAATCTGCAGACGTTACCAGGTTATGAACAAGACAGTGCCACGGTAAAAGGAAAACACCACTAACCTACATGGAGTAACCAATTGCTCTGAAATACCAAACCACTGTGTATTCACTTCCCACAACTTCCCAACATTTTCACAGGTGCTTAAAGGAATTGACGAAGTGGCAATGAGTCTGCTGCTTGTTGAAAATTTTGTTGCCCTATTCTTGAGCTACTGGTTAAGTAGAGCTATCTGCAGACAACACTTCAACTCTTTGGTATGGAATTTTCTTTGCAGCTACACACACTGTCAGATGATATCAATATTTTGCAAATAATCATTATCATTCTTTTTCTGCAGCCCACTATTCTGCTGAAGCAGGGAGATGGAGTTTAAAGGTTTTGAAGGATATCAACAAACCAAAGACCAAACCAACAAAATCTATCTATACACAAACATTTACGCTCATAGATCCCTTAATATACTCCCCCTATAAGATCCCTCTTCAAGAAAATGAATGTTTTTTTTTGTTTCAGGTATAGCTGTAAAATAGTACATTTGATTATAGTGTGTCACATATTACTTTTGTTTTTGTACAAGTGCCTATTTCTCTTGCCTTTTTATTGTATATGATTTTGTGTCAGTAGCCATATCCATGTAGACAAATACAGAAGTCTTGAAAAATGCTGTTCTGTCTCAACCCCTGGCTTTTTTAAATCAAATTTGAAAATTTGTATGACTCTTATGTTTCTTTTAAAAAACAAACAAACAACAAAGTCAAGGCTTTTGTTACCATGACTCCTGCACTCTCAAGCTGTCAGTCTGTAAAATCTTAAAACATGATTTAATCATCTTTTATTCATGACTTTTTACTTTGTATGCATCGTATCTTTGTTTTGGAAATATAAATAAGCTAATTATTTTGTTCATTTATGGTTATTTTCTCTTTACTGAGCTGAAACAATACTCCTATTGCAGACAATGCACACACTAGAAAAACAGGCGTTGTTTAGACCAGTTAACGACAACGAAGCAGAGAATTTATGTTTGATATGACAGACATTTAGGAAAGAATATAATATTTTATGCATTGTGTCCTCCTACTACCAAAAAAAGATATAATAGAAGTGCAGACTTAAAGTTCCCGAATGAAACGAAAGGGGGAGATTACGTTTACAATGGCTTTCACTATGCAGAGCTCTCTACACTTGTCTAATAAACCACCCAATAATAACACTGACAGTGAATCTTTAGAAAACGGGTGTATCCATGGGGGTGTGACTTTCTTGCCGCTCTTTGTGAAACATGATAAAGCCCTCTGCTGGGTTCCGGGTGAGTTTTTGGTTACGGTGTCATGTGAAGCCATGAGCGGCCACAGGAGGGAGATAAACACGCACCATGTCGAGTCAATTTACCTTATCGTCAAAGATGTGCTCTCGGAAACACCTTCGCTTGAATTTGAAACTGTACCGTGTTCAAGTTCACAAAACATAAAGGCCAGCATGTGTTTTGTTGTTGTTGCGAGGTTTCAGTTTAATATTAACTGGGAGATTTGGAAGTCAGTCTATGTTTTTAAAGTCGTTGCTTAGAGGTCACACTTAAAAACAATTCCAGCTACCACATGATGAAGAGGGTATGCGGACTCTTCCGCTTTGGGACACTCCCAACAAAGAAATTACAGCAATCAAAATTTTTTAAAAATCAAAAGTGAGTCATTTCTCCTCCAACTGTCGTTTTACCCTTCTGCTGCTCAACCTGCCCCTCCGACACCACTCCACTTAGCTTCAAATGTCATTTATATATTTATTTTGACTGTTTCCTGTCTGTTGTGGCTGCGTCCTGCTATGGCGTCCGTGTATAGCGGATCCCACACCTTGAGCAAGGATGATGTGAATTACAGGATGCATTTCCGAATGATTAACGAGCAGCAGGTCGAGGATATCACGATTGAGTTTTTTTACAGGCCGCACACGATAACGCTGCTGACATGCACGGTGCTCAGTTTGATGTATTTCGCCTTCACAAGGTAGGTCTCTCGCAGCTATCGCTAGCTTGGTTAGCGGATAGCTAACAGGAGCGGGGATGCTCCTGACTCTTCACTGGCTTTTCTCCCTGAAACTCACCCTACACCCACATGCAGGCACTAGGAGACTCTCTTAGTTTTAAGTACCAACATTTCGCTGTCGTTGATCGCCAACGCAGGCTTACAGAGAGAAGCGCTGTGTCCAGTGATGAACAGTATTTCCTCTGCGGACAGTAGCGACAACCATGTAACTAGCAAGGAAACGCGATACCTTTGACGCCATAATCTATTTAAAAAGACACGATTCCCCCCATAAATGTAAGATAATGCAGTCACTAGCACCTTTGCCATTTGCCAAGACATGTGAGGTACATCCACATCACTACAGCTGTGGAGGGGATATTAATTCGTACTTACAAAATGGTCTGCTTAACACACACACCACAGTGTCAGTGGTCATGTCTGACTTCGGCTTACTCTTTCTACAGAGATGATGGAAACCCTGACAGTAATCTCTGGGTGGGCCTTATCCTGGTCATCTCTTTCTTCCTTGTCATCAGTGTTTTGGCATTTCCCAATGGTAAGCAAAAAATAAATGAATGCAGAAGTCGAGTGTTTGTATAACCTTGAACCAAAGGTAATATGAACGTGCTTCACAAATACTTGTAGCACAGTCCATAACAACGACCGCTTTGCACCAAGCCCTCAGTCAATGATAAGTTATTGTTATGAGATGAATAAAAGGAGAACAGACAAAAACAAGTCAATAAGCCACACATCTAGCACGGTATCGTTAGTGTTTGTTGTCACTATTTGTACAGCTGTCAACACAGGGATGGCCACTGCATGTGACATAGTGCAAGCTGATTTGTTTGATGATAGGCGTAATGTGTAAGCTATGTTTCTGACTTTTAATGTAACTTATTGTTGCTTATGTCCTTCGTAAAATGTTCCCAGGCCCATTCACCAGACCACATCCAGCAATATGGAGAATAGTGTTTGGTGAGTTATATGCTAAAAATATGCCAGTGCAACACTGCTGCTGTTCAGACTGTAGATTCCCCATCTTAATGTCATGTCCTCCTGCTGCTTAGGTCTGAGTGTCCTCTACTTCCTTTTCCTGGTTTTCATCATCTTCCTCAACTGGCAGCAGGTGAAGCAGCTCATGTATTGGTTGGACCCAAACTTGCGCTATGCCAAGAGAGAAGCAGACATAATGGTGAGTGGTTAGTATAGGCTTACACAGAGGATAATTTTTCAGATTGATTTACATGCATTATCAATCACTCTTATGAGGCTACATCTGCCTCTCTTTACAGGAATATGCTGTCAACTGCCATGTCATCACTTGGGAGAGGATCCTGAGCCATCTTGACATATTTGCTTTCAGCCATTTCTGGGGCTGGGGTATGAAGGCCCTGCTCATTCGAAGTTATGGCCTGTGCTGGACCATCAGTATTACCTGGGAGCTTACTGAGGTAGACAGGCACATGCCAACTGAATGTTCCTGTGGTATCACTTTCCCTTTGTCTACCTGCTCCTCCCTCTGTCCCTTTATCTTTATAATTGGGAAATTTGAAGGTCAACTAAGCTGCTAATGTATTTGAAAGTAACTATAAGTATTTGTAAGTGATTAATCTGGTGGAATTTGCAGATGGGTTTTGGCCCTTCTCAATAATTTTATGCATGAAATATCATTTTATATTCATTTATCATTATATCATGAAGTTTGCAGTTTCTCACATATTTTGTAGACTCTCATAACATTATCTTTTTCTCTTCGCATAGCTGTTCTTCATGCATCTGCTGCCTAACTTTGCTGAGTGCTGGTGGGACCAGGTGATTCTGGATATTCTGCTGTGTAATGGAGGGGGCATCTGGCTTGGCATGACTGTGTGTCGCTTTCTGGAGATGAGGACCTACCACTGGGCCAGTATTAAGTATGACCTTGCAGTCTGGAAATTAACTGCAACTGTGTCGTGTCCAATTCTGACCTGTTCCTTGGTCTGTGTGAACCGTACCAAGGCAAAAACACCCAGCTATTTTAGTTGTGTTTATAAAAAGCTTATATCATAAGTGTGGCGCGTCTATTTCATATCATAAGCCCTGATTCAGTAACAATATACCTATTATATTGGCAACAAAATTTGCCTATATAGCTCCTTATTTTTTGGGCTCTTTGTTTTAAATTGAAGACTTTTTTTTATCAAAATTTATGAAAGCTTTACTTTTATGTTATCCATCAGCTAAGGTGTGTTTTTTAAAATATTCCATTGATAATGTTAATGCACATTATAAAAATGTAGGTGTATAAAGTCAGAATAGGTAACGTAATTTCAATTTGCCCTTACTATCATCGTAACAAATTCTGTTCCACTCTAGCATTTCAGATACATCTGAAGATTCATATATTGTTGTTTTGGAATATGATCTCACACCTTCATCAGGAAGGACTGGACTGAATGATTAATGTGATGGCATTACTTTCATCTGGCTTTGTCTGCTGCACTAACATAATACTTATTGTAAATCTCTCTGCAAGTCTTTGTAACCCTTCTCTGGTGCTTCCCATCCAGGGATATCCACACCACCACCGGGAAGATCAAGCGTGCTGCGTTACAGTTCACCCCTGCAAGCTGGACCTATGTACGCTGGCTTGACCCAAAATCTTCCCTGCAGCGAGTGATGGGCGTCTATCTGTTCATGATCATCTGGCAGGTGAGGCAGTGGGAAATCCTCTCTGGCTGTCTCATGGTTACTAAGTGCTGTCTAGCTAGAGATCTTCCCAAATGCATTTTGTGCTATATCCCAGATAATCTAATTGGCTCCTCCATTTTCTAATCTAACATCTACCCCACGTGGATCTATATAATGCTTAAGTGTCTTCCTGTTTACATGTTAACAGCTTAATCCCATAAGAGTGAAAGACAGACTGGATTACTTGAGGGCAATTTATGGTCATGGGAAAACCATGGATGGAGAACTTGAGTAAACTCCACTGCTCTCCACTGGAGAGTCAGCTGTAGCTGCCAAAACCTAGAGCAACTGGCTGCCATGGCGATGAAAGCTGGTGTTTCTCTCATTTTTGTGTGGTGATGAATCATCATCATCGTTCCTTCTCTCTCCCTCTGGTAGTTCCCAGCTCTCATGAGGCTTTAAGTAGTAATTACCAGTCTTTTGAGAATTAGCTGAAAAGTTCAGAGATCTTTATTATCACTTGGGGATATTGGACAAATAAAAAAGATATAAGATGTTTAACAAACAGTTAAGGGGGGGTAGCTCGGCTGTGCTTGGTGTACTGACAGTTTAGCTGCTCTTCACTTAGACAAACAAATGCTGGCTTTGTGCCAAATGAGTGAATAGCACAGCAGCAGGACTCTGTCTCATTATCATTCAGTGTGGACGAGGGAGACTTGGACAGTGTTTCCCTCAAAATGAACTGCCATTGTTTCTGTCAGTGTGTTAAATCAAGTGTGACTTGCATGGTAAAAGAATCTTTGTTTGTTAGTTCCATCCCAAAGTGGTTACAGCAAGTTATGTTTGCGTTATATAATTAATATACTGTATATGGCCAGTGAAAAGTCTCCCAAGCAATTAATTATAAATATTTTAAAACTAAAAGAAATCGAACATAATTTTATTGGAAATGATGTAGGTGTATCCAAGAAAGGCCCAGCAATGGCTACAGTCCTGTAATGTTCCAGGGAATGAGCTTTGTACCTGTCGTCTCACTGGCACTGGCATTGGTCAATAGATGTTCTTTCCTTCACCTGTGATTTTGCTTCTATGACATGTCAACATATCTGTCATGAAAGACTTTCATGTTCCCTAAAAACAAATACAGGACGTCAAAGCCACTGCAAGTCATTATCAGTGTGGTGTGTTATATATTGGCCACCTGGCCTAAATCCAGCTTCACTTGTGTTTTACTTACTGAATTAATGGCAGAAGACAAAAGCCCCCAAATTGAGTCAAGTATCAGCAGGGAAGATACTGCTTATCTATGGATAAGATAAAATCAATGTTTATTATTCATATTTGCTAAGTGTTTTTTATTTATTTGGGAGTCTGTGTATGAAAAGGCCATGAAATGACCTTGAAACATGTTTGAACACAGATCCAAAGCAACAGTAATGGTTTCTCTTATCCTGCCAGGTTTTACACATCTTATCTTCTGTCTGATTTTTTTGTTCACAGCTAACAGAGTTGAACACATTCTTCCTCAAGCACATTTTTATCTTTCCCGCAAGCCACGCTCTTAGCTGGTGTCGAATCCTGTTCATCGGTATCATCACTGCTCCAACAGTGAGGTAATAACACTACATTATTGTAGTACTAGTGATAGTTGGAGAGTAGAAACTACTGATGAAATACTGATGAATTTAACAATTGAACTATGGTTGTTTTTGCTCCAGGCAGTATTATGCCTACCTTACAGACACACAGTGCAAGAGAGTTGGGACCCAGTGTTGGGTATTTGGGTAAGTGAATCTTTATTTTTTTATTTAAATAAATATTTTGTAGCCTTGACTAAAGCTTTTTTTTTTTAAGTGAGGCCTCCAAAATCATTTGCACAACACTGGATATATATGTGTGAACTGTAGTGTACCTGCAGCGTGCGTAGAGACGTATTTGTTTTGAATTTGCATTCATTTTTTTCCTATTAAATTGAAACTGTACTGCAGGTGTGTCAGAGGTTTCATTTGTGTGTGTATTTATTCTCCCTTCATTCACAGGGCAATAGCATTTCTGGAGGCCTTAGCATGTATTAAGTTTGGACAGGACTTGTTCTCCAAAACACAGATCCTCTATGTGATCCTCTGGCTACTGTGTTTGGTAAGATCAGAGCTAAGTGTGCGGCCTTCTGTGTTTATAGTAGGCATATTACCCTTTAAAACCTTGTCTATGCCAGCCACACATCACATCTGACTTTCTGATTCAAAACATTGTATCATTAAAAAGCTGTCTGTGCTGAAAAGTATAGTCCATGAATCATTAATCACTCGCTGTTACGTCCTGTTTTTAGGCCTTCATTACATTCCTGTGCCTTTATGGAATGGTGTGGTATGCTGAAAATTATGGTCCAACAGAAAAGGTATGTTTCCTGCCCTAAATGCGTCTTTGGCCTTGTGGTGTATGTCATTTAGTTTGTTACATTAATGTTGGTCTCTACATTAAGAAGTATGTCAGTCTTGATAGGGACGCATTATGTCATGGAAACACTTTCAATGACATAATGTGTCCCTAATTGTGTTGAAGAAAATAGGTTTGTTTTTGTTTTTTCACTTAAAACCCTAAGGCAGTGCTGGTTTACACACTTGTACAAGTGTTTAAACAGAATTCCCATTTGAGTATGCACCTCTTGATGTAAATGTGAAGGCTATTTCACATGTTGTTCTCATGTCTGAATAAGCACCTGTGTCACCTTCAAGTAATTCACGAAAATTACAGCAGCGATCTCACCATGCTGGAGCCAGTATTTACTGTGCACTTCCCTCCATATATTTTCAGTAAGCAAACAGGAAGTAATGCAACTCAGTCAGTAGAAACAAGGCAGAATAGATTGTCTGTCTAATAAATAATGAGGCTGAGAATGATTCTATGACTAAAGCTGCAGCAAACACAAAGCCAGGTCAAACCAGCAGTGTTCATGTTTCATGTCTAATGTCTAAAGAGTCAGCTGAGTTTCACTGGAGGAATCTCAGTGAACATGATCTTGTAGGCCTGTTACTTTCTGAAGATTCTTTTCAATCACATGGTCAGTTAGCTTCTGTGTTCACTGTCCAGTCAGTGGTATGTGTGTGTCATGTGTCTGAACCTCATTTACTCTCACAGAGCTTCTCAGAATGTGAGGACAGTAATTACACAGAATCTGCTGACCACCCATTTAAAGGTACAGTGACTTTCCTCAAATTTCTTAACCACATAAAAAGCTTTGTAAAAGTATATGTAAGTGTTGAACTATTATCCTTTAAAAAGTTGAGTATTTGAAGTATTGCTACTTATACAATGTTACTTATATCATAAATCCACAAAGTTCAGTTACATCTTTTGTAAATTATTTACTGTGTGGGGATCATGTTTCAGGAGAGACGGAGGTGGATGGAGACAGTCCTACAACCAGACGAAGAGGGAAGGGCTCAGGAAAGACCAAATCCGTCAACGGTCTGGACAACCAGTAGGAATTGGAACCAGAGAGGGTGCTGGGCGACTCCTGAACTCAGCCCGGGGAGCCAGGCGTGAAGGACCCCAGGTTGAATAGGGGGTTAAGATGCAATCACTTCTGGTGCAATTGAAGTGTAGTAAAGGGAGTGGAGACGGGAGGGGCTTTGTGGATGAACAGGTCCATGCAGTGATATTAGGAGTGTGCAGAGGCTCGGGCTAAGAGCTAAAAAGAGATGCACACTAAACTATGTGCTGTAGTCATAAAAGCTCCTAAACCACTGATCACAGGTGTGTGCGAGAGAGAGAAAGAGAGAACGGGGGGCAATAAAAACAGCTGATTCTTGATGTCACTGCATGATTATTGTAGTTGATAAACTATAATTTCAAAATATTTATCCTACAATACAGTATATCATTGATGGTTAATGTACATTTGACTGGTTTACACCTGCCTTAACTCCAATATGTTGGTTCAACACATTTCAATGTTACAAGCCAGTGTGTAGAATTTATCAGTCTTTAATAGTACCTGCCATAGATTGTCTATTTAAATCATAGATGTTCACACTTGTTTTATGTTTTATAACTTGAATGTGGTCAGGATTTCAATGCAAGACAGCTTTAGCTTGATAGGATCATGGACTGAGGTTTTGTGTTTGACCTGGAACAAAGCGAAGCACACAGTTGAAGCACTTTTCAGTAGGTTTTCTCGGAAACACTGTACATTTTGGAATGTTTGAGTGTTGTGCGATTCTTTGTGACCTTGAGTAATTTTTACTGCCCCTCTCCATCTGTGGCTGCTATCTTTGTTTTCTTTGGCTTTTAAAAAAACTGTACTTATAACAGAGGGCAATTATTCTAAGTCCTGCATGTCTCATCATCTTCATCCCGTTGGTTTTGTTTTACTCTCGACCTTGTTATTGCATATATTGCATTTGCATGACTGTGTCAAATCAAATCAAGTGTTTTAGTCGGAAAATGTTAGAGTAGTCAACACATCTTTGTATTACACTGCACACCAGAATGCCAGTATTGTTAATTTTATGTCTTTTGCTGTAACAGTTGAATTCACCCCTTGTGCCTGTTTGCATGTTTTTTTAGTCTTAACTTTTCTCATTTAGTACTAAGATTATATTTGGTTTTTTGTGTTTGATTCTTCTGCCCTCATTTTTGTTTGTCAGTATCATCTCAGTGCAGATGTATCACGCATAATCCTCGACAATCCAGACATTAACCTCTGTGTAATGGACCAGGCTCCCATGCTGCAGTAGACACTATAAATGGTACATTGTCTCTGGATTAAGACATCATTTGCCAAAAACAATTCCGCTGAAAATGACATGTGCTATTCTTTTTCACTGTGAACTATTGAAACATATTAAAATGTTTTACATCTCCTCTTAAATTCATGGGTTTTGGGTTCTGAAAGAGAGCAGCAGCACTAAGTGTAGATCTTACTGGCCACAATAAATGTCATCATTTTTCATGTGACAAAATATTTTTGTACTTGCCATCACTTTCATGAAAGTGGGAGGCAGCTTGTGTAGTTAACAATATGAAATCGTGGATGACCTTGCTCAACCCCTGAAGAGCAGTCTGCTGGAAGGAGTGCCAGATTAGCTGACTCAAACGCTGCCTGGCTCAGATCAGATTTCACTCCGTCTGCACACCATGAAACACAGACTGAAGTAGTTTCCTCATGTTGACCTATAACAACATGTATTTGAAGGTACAGCTTATGCTCCCTCTGAAAAAAGACAGCAATAAATTTCATGTAGTACAGAACATGAACAGTGGGAGCAGAGCCTGAGATAGAAATTAAGTCTGCTGAAAGAAAGAAAAACCCTTGGATTATCGGCACATCACAAACCACCCCACAGTGAGTATTAAGCCATAGTGCATCACTACGTAACAGTTGTTGGAGTTACTGACTTGGAATACAGCAAAATACTATTTTAATACTTAATATACGTTGAAAAAAGGAATGTTGTCTGCTGACTGTATTTTGAGAAGGCCGCATTGCTCCAAAACAGCAGGGGACGTAATGGCTTGACCTCTCCAACCTATGTTTAATATAATCTCCAGAGGAGGGCAGCAGAGAGCATCAGGGCCGCCATGTGAAATGTCACGTGATCTTCTGGGCCTCAAGTAAAGGACAGGAGTGTGCGCTCACAAATGTATCCGTCTGTACATTCTCACCTAGTTTTCAGACTATCAGGATATTTCAGCCATGGCCATGAGTCCGGATCCCCAACGTGGTGGCAGCCTGAGTCCAGAAGGCATCCTGAGAGAGATCCAGGTGAATTTGCTGGAGTGTAAAGTCTGCTTTGAGAAGTTCTGCAGTCAGCAGAGGGAACGCAGGCCACAAAACCTTTCCTGTGGCCATGTACTCTGCCTGGAATGCATCACAGCTCTGTCCCACCCTCTCCTGAGGAAGCTCGAGTGCCCTTTTTGTCGACAGCTGAGCAGTGTTGACAGCACCTCCCACTGCCAGGTTCTCAGTGACCTCCAGGAGCTGCTGTTGTCCTGGAGTTCCATATCCTCTGGTCCTCTTCGTGGGGCAAAAGGAGGCCTTAACTCAGCTGCAGGTCCAAAATCCACAGCTCTGCACCTCTACAAAGAATTTGGAGGTTGGGGGACTCTTATCAACCCCACTGGGATAGCTGCTTTAGGTTCCTCAGGAACAATAGTGGTGGTGCATGATGGAGAGAAGAGGGTGGTGGTGTTCAGTCCACAGGGCAGGAAGCTGCACAGTTTTGGGCGAAGAGGACAAGCCAGTGAAGAGATCTGTTACCCAGTGGATGTGGCGGTGACTCCCTGTGGTCACGTGGTGGTGACTGATGCGGGTGACAAAGCTGTGAAGGTCTTCACCTGCAGAGGAAACCACCTGTTGACGGTTAAGGATTCCTTCCAGATGCCCTGGGGTGTGGACACAGACAGCAGTGGCCACATCCTTGTCTCAGACAACCAGGCTGGCATTCTGTTTCATATAAAAGTGGACTATAGTCATGGTGTTATTCTGGAGCATCACGCATCAATTTCTGACCTCCAGCATCCAAAAGCAGTGGCCCACTGTCAAGTCACTGGGAACACTGCAGTGATGGAGCACATAACTGATGACACACATCCACCTGAGAGGCAACAACGCACAAGCCTGAAGGTGTTCAGCAAAGACTTCCAGCTCCTTTATCAGACAGACAGTTTTAGCCTGGCCCTTCGGTCTTTGGTGAGGCTGAACATGTCCACTGTGGTGTTAGAAAGAGACGGAGACGTGATTGTGACTGACTCTAAACAGGGGTCAGTTTGGGGTTTAGGGAAGCTGCAGAGCAGCCCGGTCCTGACTCCTCTTGTGGGAGACCATCTTATCCATCCAGTTGGACTGGTGTCACTGAACAACATGCTCATCATTCTGGACTGTGGAGACCATACAGTAAAGATTTATTCTGCTAAATCTGAAACCGGGCCCAAGAAATAGTTTGTGCATGAACATCTTGAAAAGTATCTTATGAGAAATGTAGCTTATCATATTATAAAGGGATGAGGTGGATATAGGTAAAGTTTTACATTGAAAAAACTTTTACAAAATGTGTAAAATTTAAAAAATGCTATAGCCTACTGTATGTGTTGTAGCATTGGTTGTGCAATCATGTAAATCTAATATGTTTGTCATGTTGTTATTATCCCAGCACTATTTTTTAATAAATAGTATATGAGTCTCCCCACCTTTTGTTCCAAGAACTATCCAATAGGACACAAAATGATTAAAGGCATAAGAAAAGAATATATACAATTCTCGCATAAAATTTTTCTTTTTTTTCGTTCTGGGTTCCCATAAGAAAATCCTCCAAACAAACTATTAAAAAAATCAGTCTCGGTGGAAATGCTCACAGATCTTGTCCACAAGGTCATAAAGTTGTGATGAAGGGCTGAACAAGTAGAAATCAGAGCCACAGTTTTCACTGACAATACTCATTATTTAACTGACTGCTAATGCATTTCACATGGCCTCAAACATCTTCAAATAACATTTTGAAAATTCCCTTTTTAGTATTTAATGGCACATTTACGATTGTCATTACTGATCTAAGCTGAGGGAGACTGGGCTTTCGTTTATCACTGTTTAACCGTCTCCTCTTTGTTCTTGTTTTTAAACGGTCTTGTCATGATGCCTTGTCATTGGTCTACGTAAATCAGTTTGTCGATGAGCGGCGGCGCGGTGCGTTCACAGCCCTCTCCCCCTCTGTGGGCTGAGCCGTCTCCGGCCTGCCAGAGGACAGTCAGTGGAGCTCCCAGCGGAAGATGGCGGTGGGGATGCTGTGTGGGGCTGGAGCAGAGCACTGGATTTACACAAGAAGCGAACCCGGGTGGATATAAAAGAGCGAAAAAAATGAACATATCCGCATCTCTTCTCCTCGATGTCTGGACTCTCTTGGGGTGGTTTGAGTAGAGTCTGTTGCCCTGTCTTTTTTTTTCTTCCGGCAGAAATCCGACAGCCTCTTGTCGGGGATTCACAGACTGATAGCTCGGCGCACAGACAGGGTGGGAGTGAAAAGTGGACGAAAATGTCGGATACAAAGGTAAAAGTTGCAGTGAGAGTTCGGCCCATGAACCGCAGGGGTAAGTGTTAACAACGACGTCTTTCTGTTTTCTGCAAACTCGCATTCGCGTCTCCTCGGATTCACGCTACGTTATCATTTAAGTTTCTGACTTCTTCGCCATTGCTGCTTCCAGTTTGAGTTATTATAAGCCTGAAGTCAGAAGTAATAGTTTTTAAACACGGGTCAAAAGAAGCTTTGATTTCTTTCGGGGTTTTTTTGTTTTTGTTTTTAACTTGTCACACCCCCGCTATCCACTTTACTTTCCCCCCAAACAAACTTCTCTTTGCAGAAATGGAACTGAACACAAAATGTGTCGTGGATATGGAGGACAACCAAACAGTTCTGCACCCGCCACCCTCTAATGCAAAAGGAGAGAGCAGGTAAACAAAGCTGAAATGCTTCAAATACAGCCACGCTGGAGTTGAGGCATCTTTGTGCCTTACTGTGGTTGGTTTGAGTGCATTAGTGCACACCTTATGGGGGCTCTTGGGTTTAGGAATTGTCTGCAAGTGAAAGAGCAGAAAATGCAGATTGCATTAGAATAACATGTTATAGTGCATTTATAATAATATTCAAAGTTAGCACAGAACTGTTTATTCACTAATCTCCTTGTTAAAAGTCCAGCTTGACTATCTAAAAAAATCCTTGATCATGATACATAGCAGCAAAAATGAAACTTGCACAACAAAAATGTTTACTTGTAGTCAAACCAAACATTTTGTTGAAATAGTTGCCAGTAAATAAATTCAGTGGCCCCCCAAGAAAGGAATGCTGCACCGGTGTTGCTGCTGAGGACATGATTTCTGTCACCCATCTGCCTGCAACATGATATTATGTTATCTAATTCATGTGAACTTTCTAGTACTAATCACCTCTGCACAAAAATAACTACGCTGCTACATAACAGTACATTTTGCATTCCTGATGTTGAGTTTGAATACCAAGTGTGGTGGTCGGGCATGTTGAACACATGAAGATGTCCATTAGAACAGACTGATTTTGAGCCATGGTGCATTCACTGTAAAGCTTTGGAGTCACAACTAATTTACGTTGTGTGATGTTCGAAGTGGAGATAGACCACACGTTGGCTGTTTACAGTGGCAGGATGCTGCTTGCTTATGTGATTTAAAGTGGAGAAAAGCATCCTCTAAATTTTCTGCCCTTTTGACCCTGAAGGTCAGCCGATAAGCTGCAGTTTCTGCTGGTTTGTGATCTTGCATGCTCTCAAACTGTAATGAGGGGATGTCTGGAGTCGCACAAGATGTAGGTTAATGATGGCTACATGCTTCACGGCCGTTAGCAATAGTCAGAGTTACATTTCAGCCATCGTAGTTGAGGTAGTTTTTGGTTTGTTTGCTGGTACCACACATGATTAAACAGCTGACCTTGTTGCCCACTGGCACAAATAAATGTAAAAGGATGTTCATTTAATTCAACCCATGTGTATTTTTTCTTTGATCTACCACTCCTTTTGTCCTTTTTGGATTATTTCAACTCTTCAGGTTCCAAGCAAGTCCACTGTGTGACTGCTGAAAATTAAGTCATGGGAGGCAAAATATGTGCCACAGTCAAGGCTTTTCTCGTGGCCTTGATCCAGTCTCGTTAAAGTGTAACACTTTCTCTGCTGTTCCATGCAGTCAACAGTCAGCATTAAATGGTAATGAGCCCGGGCCTGCAAATTAACCTGTGGTTAAGGTAATTATCGGAACAGAAACTGCCACACAACAGCGGCGTTCCAGGCAACCAAACTAATCAGGCTCAAAGCTAACATATGTGGAACAGGACAAAAAGCTGTTGTAGGTGAGAGGTTGCAGGAATGGCAGTAACTGTCCAATGACCACTGCTTCTATTATGTCACATTTCTATTCTATAGTGTAGTCCAGGCATATAATTACCTGTTAACATTTCGGCGCTGCTGCTGTGTGTGTGTGTGTTTTGGGTCTCTGTGTTGAGGCTGCCATGGTTTTCTTAAACCATATAATTTTCCTCCCAGCTGCTTGTGGAGCCACATATGGGGATACCCTGATCACTAAGACTTTGCCTTGTTTTGAAGACACCTGCTACTGCCTGTTGGAAATGTGTCCGATTTAGGGGGTATTAACATGCCATATACTGCTGCAGGGCCAAGATCATGGGAACCTTTTCTCTCTCGTGGGAATGATCAGGCACATCCCAAGAAAGGCAACAGCAGTAATACTAGACATGTCTGAAATAATAAAAACTACCAGTTTCTTGAGGCTTTACATTTTGAAATGCAATGACAGTGTAAATCTTAGTCTCTTTTTGTCCTGATAGATTTTCTCAATACTTACAAACACTGAATGTGGTTTCAGTATGATGAAACAGAAATGAAGTCTCTAGTGAGGTGAACTTGGAGTCAAGACCTTGTTGGATCATTAATTAGTCACTGAAAACTTTCCACTTTTCATCTTTTTTCTTTAAAATCAGGTTTTACACAGACTACACAGCAGCACAAAAACATGTAAACCATGAAAAGAATTTGAAGAAATATAAGGGATTTCTTTTGATGGCTAAGCCTCATTCTTTTCTCAGGCGAGCATTATAGCAATACTCGTGACACCCCCTCCTCCCTTCCTCTCCCATTTCCCTTAGAAATGAATGATAATCTTAGTGGTGGGCAAATGAAACGTGGATTTTGACTTCAGGGCGACAGGTTAAGTTTCCCAAGTTTCATCTTTCGTCTACCCATTAAGCTGGCACAAATGGCACATCTGAAATGGGAATCTGGGAAAGTAGTTTTGTTTTTCACACATCAGTCTGCTCTCCTTTGGGATTTAGACACAATGAAGGTGGGGGTGGAGAGGCAGAGAAATACCTGAGGCTGCTGTCGGCACAGGGGATGAGCCGCGGACCATCTTGACAAGAAAATACACTTTGTCTCACACACTGGGGCTGTATTACATCTATCATGCTCCAGCATGTCTGTCAACATTCAGCAATTGAGTACAGGGCCATTGAGTCTTGAAAAATGCTCCCTATGCAAATATCTTCCTCATTATTTCAGTGTTTATGCAAGAGTTTTTGCAAAATCCAAAAGCCAACCAGGACTAACTTTGAAAAGAGGTAAAATGGAGTGTGGAGTCTGGTTTATGTCAGAGGAAGGTGCTGTCTTTTACGTTAAAAGGTGCAGTTTTTACAAATATGTATTTAACTAAAGATGTGCCCCCCACGCTTCTGCAGTCCCACATTTAAAATTGGTCTGCGGAAGCATGCCTGTAACCAAGCTTGTAATTTCCACTCTAATCTCATCCTTATCACTAATGGTTACAAGAAGCTCAATTGGGTTTATCTCTGCTTGACTGTGTTATCTTGCTTACTTGGGTATTGTAATCTGAAGGCAGTGGAGAGGAGCAGTTAAGACATCCACCAGGAGGCACTGCATTATTTACACTGTACTGCCCTTGTTTTTAAAAAAAAAATGTTTAGCGACAGCCTAAAAGGTAAAGAAAGATATTTAAAATGTTGCTACGTGCTGCTGTTTAAAGTAATTGTTGAACATTTTGGGGAAACATGCTAATTTGCTGTTCACATCAGATCAAAATACTAAGATTGATATCACTCTGGTACATCATCAGTACAGTAAAAAATGGAGTTGCAGTCAGCAGCTGATTAGCATTGTGTGGCACAGGGACAGGAAACAGAAGAATATAGCTAGCCTAACTCTATTTAGTTATAAAAAATGCGCCTGTTAGCACCTCCAAAGCTCACTCATAAAGGTTTTTTTTTATTTTGCCTTTTGTTTAAACTGTACAAAAGCTACAGTGTAGCAATGTGAATCTGCTGTTTTCTTGGCTTAGAGAGCAGTAATGTGGAGTCTCCTGCGGTTGCCTAGCAACTACTCCCTTTAGCACATAACCCCCATAAAACAGCAAAGTGTTGTTACACAAACAATATTTGATGATTTTGGGGAATTTTGTTACCGTTTGGATGGAGTCAGACGAGCTGTTTCTCTGTATTTCTATGTGTACCATGTAGACAGAAGGCTCGTATCAATCTTCTCATCTACTCTCCTTCAGAAAAGGAATGAGCACATTTTCCAAAACATAGACCTACCCCTTTAAATTTGGTTGCATTTTTTCCCAGCAGTCTTTCCCCTCTGCAGCCCAGTGTGGTCAGCATGTGACTCGAATGCTTTGTGATTGTTTGTTAGCACTTATGATCCAGAGATGTCAAAGACACAACGCTTCTATCTTTGAAAGCTGCTGATTCTCTTGTGTTGTTGAAGGCTTGGAGCGTGCTCACATTTTCTCTCAAGTCACATAGCACCACGTGTCATCATGCTTTCCAAAACTTCCAAAACAAGCCTTTACTAAATGACAATGCTTCCTTGTCCAATGGCTACCCTCAGGAATGTACGCTTTGTCTTCCCATTAGGCTCCCTGTGTGCCAATAATCAACCTTTCCATTCGGTAAGACGTTGTTCTTGGAGTCAGTTGGTCGAATATACACACAGTCAGCCTCACTTTTCTCTTTTATCTCTTCTTCTTTATTCATCCATGCCATTAGTAGAAAGTGTTGTGTGTTGATAGAAGGTTTGTATTCCCTCGTGGCCTGTTCAATGTTTGTGTAGAGGGTGGGACATTGTTTACATCTTGATACACAATTGAGAAAAGATGGCATCCTCCCTTTTTGTCAAGCCTGTGCCTCATTAATCTCAGATGTGGCTTCTCACTATGAAAAGATTCTGGTTTTCTTTTTCGCATGAGTTTTTGAAGTTTTGAAGCTGGCATTGTTGTGTTTACATGGATTTAACATCATGGAGGGACAGGCTTATTGTGGGCTCACTTTTAGTCAGGCAACATTAGGAAAACCTTAAAGGTTTTAACCTGCCTGCTCATGATGTCATCAGTTCATCATTTCAAGCATGCAATTTCTGTAAAAAAAAATATGTTGGGCATAGTTTTCTGTTTTTGGGATATCTTTTTCCACTTCACAAGCATGGTTTTTGTCAGGCAGACAGGGTCAAAGGAGGTGTGTCCTGGTCGTAAATGTGTCACTTTCTTTCCCCTGGGGAACAAGCCTTACCGCATTGAACAAGTTGATGAACTTCACTTCTTTCTGGCTTGTCTGTTTCTGTTGAAGCAAAGTAGCTTTGAGGCGTCAGAGCAGATGTGGTCAGTATCCCTCTCTGTGTTTTTGCAAACACACAACACTCTTGACCCACAACCTGCTGAGCCAGCTCGTCACACCGTGGTGTCAGAAATGCCAGAGAGGATTAAATTAGTCCCTGTCTGCATCGTACGTTGAGTTATAAACATTTGTTGTGGAAATGCCGGCATGAGCATCATGTGCAATGCTGATGGCAGAGTTGAGACCCTGAGTTTGGCTGTCATTTTGGAACTTTGACTCACGAGGGTGGTAGGGCTTCTCACTTCCATGTTTACCATTGTTGCTTAGCGACTGCCGTTGCCAAGACACAGAAAAGTTCTGGAGTTATGTTGATGACCTAATGAGTGATGTCCCCCAGCCACCCCGAATACTTTTTGTAGGAAGTTAAATTTAGCATTTGGAACAATGATCCATGGGTGCAATAATTTATGCTTAATAAATATTTATATATAATGTATATTTACTCAAGTACTTACATATATGCTACTTTATATTTCTACTCCACTACATTGGTGTGGTTACTAGTGACTTTTCAGATTAAATTTTACATACATTAAATCAGTAGGTCCTAACCATTTGGGCTACTTGCCCCTGGATTCATTTTAGATAACAGTAGTTCCCAAAAATATTTTTTTTCCAAAAATTTAAAAAGGCTTTGTTTTTTGTTCTTTTGTCTCCGATTAATCGTTTCACGACCCCTCAGATTCATTTCATGAAATTTTGGATGAGCTACAAAATTAGCACTTTTAAGTAGGACTGTAAGACAGCATTTTTACTGTGGCATTGGAACTTTTACTTAGGTAAGGCATTGTAAAGCATAGTATGTCTTCCACTGCTGTTCCAGAAATTGTTTGTGTCAGATGAGACTTCCTGCAGCAGTCTTAGGATCGGTCCTGCAGGTCTGTTTGTATCATCAGCCAGCCAGCTTCCCTCAGTGCTGTCTTGGAAATACTTCTGACTGTCCTGCATGTAAACCTCTGACTTCAGCCATTTGCCATTAACTTGTGGATCACTCCTGCTAATAAAAGCCTGGTCAGACAAGAGAGCCACACCTCCTCTACTGTAACTGCTTGCCATTTTCTTGCTCTCTCCTGTGTGTCTGTTAGTGCAGCAGGGTGACCTCTGCTTTGAGTGGGTGGGGACCGGCATGTTCTGTTCTAAACATAATGGAAGACCATCCTGAAACGTTAGCTTGTTGCCTGCCAGAGCGCTGTGCGCTGTAACCCAACGCTTACATACACACACGCACGATTGTGTGGACAGTGTGCTTGGCTCTGAAGCTTGTTGAATTGTGATCATCTGACGCATATCAACAGCCGAACAGGGGCAAGAGTCATATGTGCGGTTAAATGGAAGTCAAAGTTGGCTGTCAATTGAGGGGATGTCAGATTAGATAAGATAATAAAAAACATATTGAAATATCTATTTGTCTGATGCGTCTGTGGGTGTGGGCAATGTCATTTCTTAAATTGTAGATAGATGCTTCAATGGGTGGATGATATAGTAGAATAATCTGATGTTTTGCCTGTTGGGCAAGAGGAGAGCAGTTTATAGTGGCATAATAACCCAGTGGCCTTAATCCTGCCCATAACCACAGGGGAGGATTCCACTGCTGCTCTCCCACTCTCAGATGCAGACGTAACAGGAAGATGTAACCAGCCATGTGTGATGAATTTTCCAAAAAAACACAGTCTGGTCTTATTTCTTACTAAAAGTGATAAGAAAAAAAAGGATTTTAAAAAGAAGATCAAAATGTGCTTCTCTAATCTGTCTGCTGCAACACAAGAGCGGTAGAGAGGGGCAGAGTCACAGTGGTGTGTGAGGCCAAGTTGATATTGTTCATGAGTGCTTTGGCATCAGGTAGCTGGAGCCTGGGAGCCTGAATGTGTCCTTGATGACACACAACACAACCAGCCCCCAACAGGGCTCATAGACTTCATCCCTTTGCCTGCATCTGCCTCTGCCTCTGAGGGGGAAGAAGCTGATGCTGTCTGGCACTTCTGTGCCATACATGTGTGTCACCCATGTTTGTTCTGTACAACCACAACATGGCCTTTATTATGCCCTCGAGCAATGACTTGACATAAATGGTGAATATTAAGCAAATGGCCTGTGGGCTTCATGCGTGAGTCAGCTGTACTGTACTGTTTGGCACCATGTTGTCAGTGGTGACATTTCTTAAAAACATTGGAATTATTGCCCAATTAATCATATGTATCCAATTGAATATCAGTAGAATAATGCCAGATTGATATGTTAAACAAAATTGAATATCCTATGACATTTATAGAAGGTGCAATAAAATGTTTTGTTTTTCAAATGAGCATGTTTGTGGCCATAATATATAATAAAACATGTTTTTTTTGCAATTTAACAGATGTTGGAACTGTTAAAGTGTTCTAAAACTAACTGTTATGAAATCCTTCAGAGAGATCACATGGCTTACATGGCTTCTACAGGCAAGATATAAAATTGATAAGGAGGACACTGCTTTCTGGGGAGATTTAAGAAATTATTTGGAGCCTAATGTATTCAATGTATTAAAAATAACACTGAATTCAAATCAGTCAGGTTTTGTTTTAGAATGAAATTAATTTCTTCTGAGATTTTGTGAGGAAACGGTAGTTCTGTAAAATACTAAATATCGCCACTTCCAAGCAGTTCCCCATTGTCTTGTTCAGCATTCCTAGCATACCAGATTTAGTTGTATATACTGTACATGTCACCAAACCACGGCAGTGACTGTGCTACTGCTTATTTCCTGCTGCAGACACTACACTACACTGTGCTGATTTCATGGCTGTCTTTATCCTTTTCTCACTCCTCACTCGTTTTATAATATTATAGCTGCTGTCTGTCTATTTGTCTCCCACCTGCTTCTCTCATCTTTGACATCTCCCCTTTGTTGCAACCCTGAAGCTTGAAGATTTTTTTTTCCACTTTTCACGTTGACATGCATTTGGACCTGATCAGTTTTCTTCCTAGTCTTATATCTGTGGCCCCTGTTGTCTGATGCTGATTCATATCTCACACTGGATGTCCCCTCTCTGCTCTGCAGTGGAGAGGGACAGGCCAAAGGATGGGGCCCTTTGGAGTCTCAGTGGTTGTCATTGGCCCAGATTCAGATTTAGGGTATGGACCCAAACCAGGCCCTCTTTCTCGTGCTCCTCTGCCCACTCACTCTCTTTCTGTCCCTCATCATAATGAGCTTCAGATCAGTTAATGGCTCTCAGACAGGAAAGCTGTCCACAATCCCTGTTCTTTTGGGAATCACATTGTTGTTTGATTTTTTTCCTCCCTTTTTAGAAATCACATTTCAAAGAGAAAAGTAACAAAGCAACGTAACCGAAAAAAAACACAAAAGCCTGTCATGTGGATTATTGGTGGAAAGCACTCCAGCTGTGCTGTTGTTGGTGACTCAGCTCAGGTTTGGGGAGACACGTTGGTGCAGTGTTTCTTATAAAAGCAGCCCGCCCTGTGTAAAGGTGATGCCCACCTCTGTCTCCATGCCAGGGGATGCTCACTGCTGAAGGACAGGCCTGTGGCACATGTAGAAGCACTGTGGTGGTGTTGTACTGCACCACACTGCACTCACACACACAGTATACACAGTGTAATGGCTTATATGCTTGGAATGGTTGGGTCTTGAATTGGTGTTATATTTTCTCTGCTTTGGGGACTTTGGGGACCTGCTCCAGTTAAGAGAACAATCCTGCATAACTCAGAGCCATACATATACTATTCTTTTGTCCTTAGTTCCGGCAGCTGGTAATGCTGAGTGCAGCTTCCCCAACCTGGCCTCCCGGTTAAATCCACAGGCATAAGAGCTATTTACTCAACAGAGTCAGTGGGACATTGAATCCTAAATCTCTTCCCTTCCTCACGCTCCACTGGCCCAATTATGAACCCAATCACAGTGGCACCTACCACCAGGACACTGGCCTCTGTGTGGAAGTGACTGAATGAGTGAATAAATGGGGGAAAGGAGTGAAAGACGAAGTCACAATAGGGGATTTTGGATTTTGGATTTTACAGAAAATCTTGAGAATGACAGTGGGTTGGTTCTAATGTTTGTGTCAGCACAGACAGTAGAGAGTTTCCTACTGTGACAGTTGCACCTACATTTGACTGAGTGTTATGTCTGTTGAAACTGTATCAACACTAACTATGTTCCTTCTCCTCTTTTTCTTGTCTCTTTCCTGGTTCGGCCGTGGGTTTCTTCTGTTTATGATGGATCGCCCTTCTCATTCAACAGGAAACAACCTAAGGTAAGTAACGTAAGTTTCAACTGTTTCTGTTGCTACACAAACTGGCTCACGTCAACAGAGCTGATGTGCAGTGTCACCGTTGTAGTGCAAGCAGCCATTCGTAGTGATGTCTCACTCACTCACCAAAAGAAACCAGTGATAGGATGCAGCACAGCCAGCAGTGTAGAGGCATCCTGCACACATCCATCCACTGTTGTGGCATTGTTTCTAGGGCCATGATTGAGAGTGTTTAAGCAGTTTGGTTGGTCAGCAGGAGTTGGGATAGATGTCCATGTGAATGTGCCAGTGCTAAGATCTTGTAAACACCCACAAAGGTTCTACAATGAGAGAGGGATGAGCATGGACACTGGGGCAGTGTGTGTGTGCATTCAAAGCTGCATTGTTGGAGTGCACCCCCACCTCCCCCCTTGACAACAAGCTGGTGACTAGCTCAGAGATGTTTCACACACCAGGGTTGGGCTTTGTGCTCAGTACACTTGGCGGCTGATGGGACCACAGAGTGATAGCATGGTGCATGGACTCTGGGGGCCCGTGAACCCAAGTTACCCCACAATGGCCTTCAGCTAGATGGGCATGTGGCTGTCTGCTAAGTTATAGTGGCACTCAAATGAGCCTAGAGAACTCTAAAGGGTAATGAGA
Organism: Psettodes erumei; assembly: GCA_016785225.1. Lineage (NCBI taxonomy): Eukaryota > Metazoa > Chordata > Actinopteri > Pleuronectiformes > Psettodidae > Psettodes > Psettodes erumei. The sequence goes on from JAFBJZ010000623.1 coordinate 464,010, forward strand.
GGCTGCAGTACAATCACATTTGACCAGTTTTCATCTTACAAATGACAAAAAGGGCTTTGTGCTTTTCAGCTTAATCATTATTTGTACTGCTGATTAAAAGTAATTGTTCAATCAAGAACAATTTGTTACACAGTCACACCCTCAGGCTGTAGAGAGGCAGACCAGAGGAGACTGAAGCCCTAGTTACAAAACCAGCTCTAATTGAGAATGATGGCACTTTTGTTCCTTTAATGGCACCCCCTCACTTGTCTGAAGCCACTTGAGGAGATCTGGCTTTCAAAGCAGTCAGTGATCTCAGTGCTTCCCATGCTGACTGTGCAACCAGCTGCTCCCTGGCTAGTAGCCCTTATTATGATTAGAAGCAAGTTCAATTATTTTGGGGTATTTGTTCTGGGGATAGTGTGCTGGCGAAGCAGCAGCAGCGCAGGGTTAGCAATCTCCTGCATCTTGGAGGAAATCTTAAAAGGAGAACTGGCTGAGCTTGAATAAAAATCCAAGATTTATTTCATTTTATTTAAAGAGTGGCCAGGCCACTGCAGCAATAATAATTAGTTGCAGAAAAGCAGCATAGCAAAATAACAAAAAATATTACACCAAATCAGAAATGCAGTTCATTCAGTTATGAATAAAACTTCTAAGACATATATTACAGGTTTCATCCTATAGATAAGTGGGGTGGGTGACTGACCATTTTTATATTGTGATCAATCTCAAATAAATCCATGATGTACTTTTGAAGCAAATTGTACAGATGGTTAAATTGTAGGACATTTACACCCTGTCTACCCTGATATCATGGATCTACCAATGATTGCCAACTAGATGGCTGTAATGATGGACCAGCTATCTCTATCACAGGGTGTTTTCACATGCGACATGTTTGGAAAAACAATTCAAGTTGAGCTAGCAGCATGGCATAGCAAAGAAGGACTCGAAGTCAGTAGTTTGGCAGTGGTTTGGCTCTGCACAGTCAGGAAACTTAGACGGGCAGTGGTCAGCACTTCTGGAGGCAATGCGACAAATCTGTTCAACCCGTTAAAAGGAAGCACCTGAAGGAACATACTGAGAGTGTTTCACTCAGGTCGATACAACCACACTCTGTATCCCTATCTGTAATTGCATAACGTGAACAATTATCACTGATCGACGCATTAAAGCAGTCGAAAAACAAGATAAAAAGCAGTAAACATGCTCTCTATCAAAGAATAAAGTGCCTCTCAGAGCTGGGGACAACATGACACTGATGCACACTTTAGATGCACATTATGGTTTGAGAGTTTCTTTAATGTAATATATGTTTTTTGTTTGTTTTTTTTAAATTGTCCAAATTGTCCAAATTGTCCAAAAAAAAAGTCCATAGGCTTGTTGGAGTCTGGATATTCTTGGAAGTACATCTCAAATTTGGGGGGAAGAACAACTCAGACTGTGACTGTGTTGAAAAAGGTCGTGACATCATTTTTCAGGAAGATTAGCTCCTACTAGAAACAACCTAAATCGAATGTTGAAACAACCCACAACCTGTCTGAAACTATAAAAATAAGTAAGAGCAGTTCAAAAGAAAACATGTCAAGAAAGAGTGCACACTTGTTACTCCAGCAATAATTTGAACTTGCAAAGCTCTAACTGACATAGGTCCTAGGCAGATGGAGGGGGCTGCACACATAAAAGCTTTGCTATCTAATTCAGTGCAGTCTTTTTCCCAAAAAATAAAATCTTTACAACATGATAACAACCCTCAATCAGGGGTCACAACAAGCAGACAGACAATATATGACATGAGAGTTGTTATTGTAGCTCCTTGAATGAGAAATTTAATGGGAACTTTAGAACACATGGGGGTTCAAGTGAATACAGTCGCAGCAGCTGTTCTGTCTGTCTGAGTAGGGGTCCTTGGTAAATGAGGCCACTGGTCTTTCCCACAGAGCATCCTCTCTGTGCGTTATCCTTCCTGCTGATGCAGGTGCCTGGGGAACACAAAGAGTCTCTGCTGCTGAAGTCCATGTTGTGAGACCCGGCGAGCCGAGGGCCCGGAGCCAGCCCGCAGCACCGGGAACAACTGTGGCCCCGTTTCCATGGAGACAAGGGTCACCGGGTGCTGGAATTTCTTCTGGGGAGCGCTGACCCTGATTTATGAATTCATTTAACTCCAGCCACAGTGACAAACAGTGGATTTGTGCAGACAATCATGGCGCAGCCTTAACGAGCATTAGCTCGTTAGACTTCATCTCACTCGCTTAGACAAGCTCAGTCCTGCTGATTTACTGTGGGGTGGCATGGGAGAGTATAATAAGCCTGTTGTTGTACCTCAGAAGGAAAAGGAAACGTGAGAACATGACTAAGAAAGTGTTGTACATGCTTGGGCAGGTGTGAGAAGTGTGTGTTTACGCTCGCTGTGCTGTCTCATCTGCAGGTGTTCGCCTTTGACCACTGTTTCTGGTCCATGGATGAGTCCAATGTCCCCAAATATGCTGGTGAGTCATAAATGCTGAATGTCATCTTTCACTCATCACCAAAGAACGCAAGTCGTGCCCTATTTCAAGACAAGACCAGTGCAGGGAAACTCCCTACTTGAAAATTTTTGCATCATGCAAAAAGTGGACAGTATGTGGTCATTTGCATTTTGAGTGAATCCATTAAACCATATTGTATTTTCTAAAAACAATAAAATCATCATGCAGTGCATTGCTGTATATTCTTAGATCATAGACACTGATAGTATTTGTAGTATTTGTGAGTTGAATAGTGCAGGTTGTTCTCATTTGCAATTCATATTGTGTTATAATAATAATAATAATAATAATAATAATAATAATAATATGTAACAATCTGCCACTGCTAAACTTCTCAATAGGGCTGTCACTTTTTAAGAAAGTGACATGCAATTTGTTCATTGAGGACAGACATCTGGTTACAACCAGTCTTAAAACCATAACCGACCAGTTGGCACACATTACCAGCATGCTAGCATTTTATGGGCAAAAAAGTACATTAGAATATTCTGATTGTAATACTGATATATAATATATACTATATTTGCAGAAACTAAACTAATATTGGGGCATTCACTGAGGGCTGTCTCAGGAGCGCAGTCGATTTGGGTGCAAAGGCATCGGTAGGAGGTGAACAGCTTGATAGGTCATAGGTTATGCCATAGGTCAAGCTGAAATGCACCCCTCCACTTCGAACGCTCTGCATTCGCGTTGATTTTGAATTTGAACGTACCATTACAGTTCACACAGTTTCCCCCACATTGAACTGATTTGAATTTCAAATGAAAAAGTGATGGCCTTACTTCTCATGCAACCATTCCCGTGGTAAATCCAATGGCTTCCATTCCCCTCTCTACTGAAAAGGTTACAGCTAGCATTTTGAACATCTGTGGAGAAGAGGTTAATACTGCCAGTCACAGGCAGACTTAAATAATCATCGTGGATATGTTGCTTGTAATAGCGTTGTCTGTGATAGGAACGTAATGCTTCCATCTGCTTTGTGCCAAAGCAACGAGGCAGTGTGCGTAGGGGAGGGCTGTCTCAAGGGTCAGGGCCACGGCTTTATTTAGCTCATTAAACAGCTGTACCATTCAGCAGCAGCACAACAGTGAGTCACACAAGAGGTTTCTCAACACAGCCCTGCATTTTCCACATGACCAGACAGGAATCTGTCACCTTTCATGCATCTTTGTTTCTAGTTTGATAGCCCCCCGTTTGTAAGGAAAACAACTACATAGAAGCAGATAATCTCCATGGTCACTGATTCTTTGTCTACAAGGTCAAGAGGTGGTGTTCAAGTGCCTTGGAGAGGGAATACTTGAAAATGCATTCCAAGGATATAATGCTTGCATATTTGCCTATGGACAAACAGGTAACTGACACTACTCAACATGAAACCTACACTGTCACAGGTTTTTGCTTAATCTGTAAAACAATGCAGATTTACAAATGATGAATTGGCTCTATCATACTCAAGGTTAAGACTGAGTACATTTGCAGGCAGAGTTGTCTCCAGATGTGTCTGTGAAAAAAGTTTGAGGAACAGGAAGATTTGCGTTTCTGATCACTCTGGTGAATCGCTTAACTCATATCCTTCCTCACCCTTGAACAAATTAGCCTCTTTATCTCACTTCCTATCTTGGAGGGAAACTCTGAGGAGACAATCCTATTTGATACTTTGAAGAGAAGAGTACAAATATTGCAGTTGTCTGCACTTCAGCTGATGTATGAGGAAAAAGATGTGTTGTATGTGCACATAGCATTTAATTTGGATTGTAATCAGTCTTACTTAAGAACCCTCATTCATAGCTTCACCTTTGTGTAGAATACAGTCATGTCTGACTACTGCTTTGTCCATCCAGGTTCAGGCAAGTCCTTTTCTATGATGGGGAATGGGGAGCAGCCCGGTTTGATCCCTCGACTCTGCTGCTCACTGTTTGAGAGGGTCCACAGTGAGGAAAACGAGGCCCATACCTTTAAGGTGGAGGTGTCCTACATGGAGATCTACAATGAGAAGGTCCGTGACCTGCTGGATCCCAAAGGGTGAGTCTGGTTTGTTGTCTTTTACTTTGTCCTAAGAATGAGTATGTGTGATTTGGATTGCCTCACTGAATTAAATGAGGTAATGCTGCTTTGATAATGCCTATGACCCGGGGTGACAAACACAACTGGGTTACACAAACCGTGTTTGCTCATCCAGCACAGGTGGTGTCCTCTCTGTAAGCTCCCACTCTGTGCTGCTTTGCATCTCTGTTTCTAGCCCTGTTGTGTCTGGTAAGCTGAATGGGGGACGGCAACAGAATGATGTGAGTAGGAAGCTCAACCCAATCATTTCCTGCAGAACTGAGGCCAGCGTCGTCCTCTGTCTCCACACTCTGATGTGGGTTGGCAGACAGACTGCAGGGGAGGGCGAGCTGTGAAAGAGTTTGTTTCAGGGACGTCTGTCAGTGTAGCTGGGAGCTGCATTACAGTGCAGTGCTCTGTCTACCGCAGATGTCGGAAGATGTAGCCCAACCCATTTCGATGGCAGCTTCCTCTCACTTGTATTACAAGCCTCACGTAGTAGGTGGTAGATTACTACAATGGAAGCATGGAACCTGCTTTCTGTAGGCATGGAGGGACTCTGTAGGATTTCACCTCAGCATCTGGCAGACAGCCAGGTGAAGATGAGCTTCAGGTTACCAGCCTGCCCCATCTAGCAAAACTCCTGCCGTCCCCTACTTTGAGTTTGTGACACAGCACATGCACTTTATCAGGATTAGGGAAGTTTTTCATGCGAAAGAAATCCAACAATGAATTGATGTTACTTATAAGTGTTGACTGTATAGCTGAGGCCTTATTAAGCCTGTGTGTCATAGAGTTATACCATTGTCTATAAACACATCATTGAGACACATTATTGCACTGGGTGATGTAAACATGCTACACCAAACACATTGAACAAACTGCATTGAACCCCTGTTATGATGGAAGTTATTTCAACATTCCATGCCAGCCGTTGGATTAATTTCCATGTAGTACAGTTTGGGGACAATTTAAAATATAACTTTTTAAAGTGAGTGATTAGAAATGGTTATACTGTCAAAGTTTTTTTTTTCTTCAGTGCAGTTGTTACCAAATACCAATAGGAGATTGTTTATAATTTCCCAGCAATGAGTTTGAATACATGTTCCCAGATGAGGGAAAATAAGTCATTTAAGGTTCTAAAAACCCTGAAGCATTCGTTTAAGTTTTCATTCATTCTGACCGAGCTCCCAAGGTCAGAGTGTATGTGTTCACCCCCTCCAAATAGAGAATTTGTTGAGTGGCCATGAGTGCCAAGAAGTTTTGCTTCCAGGAGGGACTTCAGAGGAAGAGGAATGTCAAATAAAATGTGCAGCATGAAATCCACATTTGTCTTCATTCTTCCCTTTTTGCCTACTTGTCCCGAACTGGAAATAGTTTTCCTCCACTTTCTTCTCTTTTCTCTACTCATTGTGTTGCCTTCTCGATTTTTTTTTTTTAAGGAGCCGACAGTCCTTGAAGGTTCGGGAGCACAAGGTCCTGGGTCCATACGTGGACGGTCTGTCTCAGCTGGCTGTGACCAGCTTTGAGGTGTGTCTTTCACCCTTTTCGTGATCATAGAGTGACCAGCCCTGTTTCACCCATCAACGTGTCGTATGTTTCCACACACATAGACTTGATTTATAGTATTCAGTAGAAATGCCTTTATATTACGTTCCAAGTCGTCAAATCATTGATTTAAATTTGGAATAACCATTTATCTTAAAATCCTCCCAAGTGCAGTTAACTTTAATGACAGATATTCCTGACGTGGGATATAGTCATGAGGTTTTGTGTAGTTTATATGCCAGTCCTTGGCAGGACCTTCCTTAATTATGTTTAAACATCTCCACCCTGTTCCTCTGTGCTCTGCTCTGCCTGATATTAGTCCAGTGAATTTCCCATAGCCTTGGCTCACTGCCTACTGTAACCCAGCTAAATCACATGGAGTGCAGCCATTATGTGAACACCGCCTTACTCTCCAGTAATCATAATGATGCATTTGCAAGTTTTTCCTTAAATCCACTGAAATGGTTTCAAACTTTGTTTCAAAATTTTCCAAAAATGCATTACATCAACAGTGACTAATAGCATTGTTTTTTTTTTCTTTTATGATCTCCTCACAATCTTTTTAGGACATCGAGGTGTTGATGTCAGAGGGTAACAAATCTCGCACCGTTGCAGCTACCAACATGAATGAGGAGAGCAGTCGTTCACACGCTGTCTTCAGCATCATTGTCACGCAGACACTTTATGATCTACAGTCTGGGGTCAGTCTTTTTCTTGCTATTTGCCAACTTTTACCAAAACTAACGGGTACATTTCTCTTTTTCCTATAAATGTATTTATTCAGATTGGCTGTGCATGTTGTCATGGTAAACAGAATTCAGGGGAGAAAGTAAGCAAGATGAGTCTGGTTGACCTGGCAGGAAGTGAGCGAGTCTCTAAGACTGGAGCTGCTGGAGAGAGGCTCAAAGAGGGTAGCAATATAAATAGGTGGGTATACTTTTTTATACAACAGCCATACAAATGTATCAAATCAATCATTTGACAGGGTAACACTGTTACGGCTTAAATGGATTTTTTGTTTGTTTGTCATTTTAGATCTCTCACCACATTAGGCTGTGTGATTTCTGCTCTGGCAGATCAGTCTGCAGGAAAAGGGAAGGTCAAGTTTGTGCCTTACAGAGACTCAGTCCTCACCTGGCTACTGAAGGTTTGACCCATCTATTATTACTGCCCTCTCTTTCGGTCATCATAATAACATGTAATGGTACTAGGTCTGCTGAAATGTGACTGAAAGTTGACCAAAATTTGTACCCTTTGCTGCACATTCATCCTGTGTTTTTGCAGTCTTTAAACCACACACATAGATTGAAAGGACAAGTTTAGCATCGATGCGTCCTTGTCTCGTCTCCAGGACAACCTTGGCGGCAACAGCAAGACAGCCATGATCGCCACAGTGAGTCCAGCAGCTGACAACTATGAGGAGACTCTGTCTACACTTCGTTACGCTGACAGGGCCAAGAGAATTGTCAACCATGCCGTGGTGAACGAAGACCCCAATGCTCGGATCATCAGGGAGCTCAGGGAGGAGGTGGAGAAGCTCAAACTTCAGCTCTCTCAGGCCGAGGTGAGAGGAGAGCGTAGGGATTCATAAATTATGAATGCATTTATGCCGTCAATCACACGATGGTTCAGAGTGTACTGATACTGAATGTTTTTTTCATTGTTCACATCAGTCCATGAAGGCTCCTGAGCTGAAGGAGAAACTGCAGGAGTCTGAGAAACTCATTCAGGAGATGACTGTTACCTGGGAGGAGAAACTGAGAAAGACAGAGGAGATTGCCACTGTACGCACATGTATTTTAAAAAGACACCTTAATCTCTGTTTTAATACATCACATTTCTATACACTTTCACTGTTCTTATCTACAGGAGCGTCAGAAACAGTTGGAGAGCATGGGCATCTCTTTAGAAACCTCTGGGATCAAAGTGGGTGAAGACAAGTGTTTCCTCGTCAATCTAAATGCTGATCCTGCCCTAAACGAGCTGCTGGTCTATTACCTGAAGGTAATGTGGCAGACAGTATCTTTACTGCTGATGCAGTTTTGCCTCTTTTACGTCACTGTTTGCACATCAGGATTTACATCGCAAATAAAACCACAAACGGGCAAATCTTACCGTTTACCAGATTAAATTTAGTTGTGATGCCTCAGCTGAACAGCATTCCGGTCTTAGCTCTTTCCAAGGATTCTTTAAGGCAATATAATGTTTTTATTGACTGCAATATGCAACTCAGAGATGCCAGTAAAGAAAATATAAATCTAGCTGTCACCATGTAAATTTAGGGCTTTTAGTAGTGTTAATAGTGGGTTTTTCACTAATAATCCAGAAGTGGGACAGCTGCACATGCCTGTGCAGTAGTAGCAACCAAAGCTGTCACTGGTACGTTGACATTAGCTGCATGAATATAGTTTGAGTTTATAAATGTTCCATGTTTTTCAATTGTTCTAAATTGTATATAGAGCCATTGTTGGGGAGTTTTTCCCTATCCAACTCTGGGGATCTAAGATTCACATGAGGTATGAGCGTGTATTGTTGAAACACCTTACATCGACCGTCTCTGTACCCCGCATAACACAGCAGTAATATACTGTATGCGGTCAACTGAAGGCCTGAACTGGAGCACACATGTGGCTTTGATCCAGATGAGGAGTCCAGTCAGAGAGGGTCTGGACTTTGCAAAGCGCTGAACTGGAACAAACAAGCAGCTCGTTGAACCTGTACGAGCAGAGGCATGTGAGGATCAGCCTGTGCGGCATGCAGAACAACAGGCCTTTGTCTGGGTTCTGCAGACCAGCCTGGCACATCAGTGTGGAATGACTATGGTAATGTGAAATGGTTTAGTCCGCCAGAAGGTCGGACATCCTCTAGAAGCTGGGATGTTTGTTCAACAACGCCCTGCGAAACAGAAACAAGGTGGTTTTTTCACTATGGCCTTCATTTGCTTTGTTTTTTTTTCTTGATTTCCTCCAAGTTAATGTGTTTTATTTTCTGTAATGCTCTTGTTCAGATTGGTTCAATAATTAACAGTTAGTAGCTTGTGGGGTTATGACAAAATAGTTTGAATTTAAGACACTGGGTGTAATTACTTCCAGATCTGACATTATAGTTTTCTTAATTGGTCCACCACCTTTGTGTAGGAGCACACTCGTGTAGGTGCAGACACTTCTCAGGACATTCAGCTCTTTGGGATCGGGATCCAACCAGAGCACTGTGTCCTGGAGCTCTGCCCAGATGGTGATGTCACCCTGATGCCCATAGGGAATGCCAGGTGAGTTGCTATGCTGACTCCCTCCAGCGTACTCTCTATCTCTGCATATGTCTGTTGTCTCTGTCCTTCATGGATGACTGGACCTCAGTGTTTCACATGACCTCACTGTACAGGAATCTCTGATCTGAGCTCCCCCGCTTTGATTTCAGAGCCACATCTCCTCCCACTACAAAGGGATTGTTCTTTCTCAATTTATTTTCCCTGTTCAAAGATGAAGATTATCATACTATCTGACATCTTCATTAGCAGAATTTCTTCATTAATTTCTCTGTTTTCTGCAGGACCTGCGTGAATGGAACAATGATTGATTCCTTGGTGCACCTGTGGCATGGAGACCGCATCCTTTGGGGCAACAACCACTTCTTCAGGTATTCAGCTTCTTTCACTGGAATGTGTGAACGGTCACGTCAAGTTAAAAAGTCACTGATGGGATGTCATGTCATGCTGCAGGATCAATCTGCCTAAGCGAAAGCGGCGGGACCGTTTGAAGGAGCTGGAGAGAGCTTCTCCTAGAGAGAGCTTTGTTGAGGCAGATGTGGAGACTGCCAGTGAGGCCTCCTCTGAGCAGGACTACAGCTATGAGTTTGCCCAGATGGAGGTCATAATGAAGACTCTTGGGAACAACGGTATTATTAAGATAATCGCGACGTGATCTTTTAGCTTTCAGTCCACGGTTGTATACAGTATGTATTCCACTTTGATTTCAGCTACTCTGACCAAAAGCATAACATCTTTTAGAAATACCATTACTGTAAAACAATACTTTGTTTATCCCATTGGATGTATATACAGTAAAAGTCATTGCCTTTATTTCCTCAGTGGATCATTGCCACAAAATCCAAATTTTAACGGTGAGGGTGGGGCTGACATGGGACAAACAAGCATCAACAAATGTTATTAGCTGACACACCTCTCAGTCTTCAACAACTGCTGATTTGTAATTGTTAATGTCAATTCCCTTATTAATCAGGGAATCTATCCCTTAAAATGACAGAAATAATGCAAAATGACCACCACATTGCTCAAAGTCTTCAAATTGCTTGTTTGTCTGACCAACAGTCCGAATCCTAAAGATAATTAGTGAAACTTGAGCTATGAGAAAAGCAGTATATAAAAGCATATTTGAGATGCTGTTGAGGCAAACCTTTGCTTGAATATAACAAGTAATTACCTTCAGCCTTCAGTATGTTATGTTTTTGTCTGTTTGTCTGGGTCAGGTTCTGGATACAGGACGTTTTTCAAGGATTCACTGAACAATAGGGCAAAATGGCACACTTTGCATCATATTCAGCCTTAGTGGAGGACTGCGCTCTCTTTCTAGTTGATTATGAAATTAGTTGTTGATTAGTCAACTAAACCTCTACAAAGGGATTTTTCCTTTTGTTACTTTGGTTTGAAAAGTGCTTTTTAAAAGACTTTATTATTGTGGTTGTTGTTTCTTTGGGAAAAAAAGTGTCCACCAAATGAGTATATGTAAATGTATGGTTTATTATTATTATTATTAACATTAAAAAACTGAATTTAAATCCAACAATTATCGATAACATTAATGATGACCTTATTGGAACTGTATTCAAATTAAAATCCCTTGCTGTGTGTAGACCCCATGCAGAATGTGGTCCAAGTGCTGGAGAAGCAGTACCTAGAGGAGAAGCGAACAGCTCTGGAGGAGCAGAGGATGATGTATGAACGAGAGCTGGAGTCGCTGCGGCAACAGCTGTCTCCCGAGAAGACGCCGCAGCACCACCGCAGCAACAGTGACCGCCTCACCTTTCCGACACACACAGCGCACAGCAAGCTGCGGCTGTGGACGGAGGAGCGGTTAGTTGAGCACCCATATGCACTGAGCTGAACGCTGCAAAGAGACCTTTGTACTTTTTTATTTCATGAGTATAATAGTTTTCTATTTTGTAAGTATTTCTGCTTTATCCAGGGATGCAGGAGATACTTGTAATATTCACCTTTATGAGGTGTACATAGTTCTATGTAAACCCAAGAATGAAGTCGGTTGAATCTTGTGATCTCATGGATTTGGTTCAGCGCTGACTCATTCTGACTCAGTCAGTTCTTGCAGGCTTATCAGTGCAGGATGCTATGAATATAAAGTTTTTCCTTACCCTAACATGCTCTGTGGAGTTGAGATAAGCCTTAAAACCTGAAACAGAAAATAGAAAACTTGAGTCATCAGGTCAAATGGTCATCTTTCTGTAATAAACAGAGATGTGACACTTAATCCAGTTGAAAGTGTCAATTGGAAAATTGTACAGTGCAGGCAGGCAGTGGATCTGTATCAATACTGTGGTTCACTGTAGTGTCCAAACCGATGAAGAATCTTTTCCCAAGGAACCTTAAATCTGCCAAGACTTCATCTACCGCTATAAGCAAAATGTTACTGGATTCATCCTTGGTGTTGTATACTTTACTGAGAGCTGATTTCCTGTTCCCGGTAAACTTAAGCTACTATGGTTTTTGAAAATGTCAGAAAGAGGGCTGTATCTGAGACGAAGGGATCATTGTTTCTAATATGGACTTACACATCACACAGTTTCTCAGGTCATAGTTTAGTCAGTCATTTAACTTGTAAATTCACTGGATTGGAATATTCGATCCCAGCTAAGGAATGAACAATAATGACGGGTCTTCATCTTCATGAGTGAGTGATCTTTGTGTTCTGTGTTGTGTGTGTGTGTGTGTGTGTGTAACAGGGATGAGCTTTTTCGTCAGAGTCTTTCTCGACTCAGGGAGCAGGTCGTGAAAGCCAACACCTTGGTGCGAGAAGCCAACTTTTTGGCAGAGGAGATGAATAAACTCACTGACTATCAGGTCACTCTTCAGATTCCTGCAGCCAACCTCAGTGCAAACCGCAAGGTCAGAACTCTGAAATAATCAGCACATGGTATCACATGTCAAGGTGTGTGTATCTACTGAAACTTGACGAGTTTCCAAATGTGGAAATCTGCTTTTATGTAGCGTGGAGCAATAGTGAGTGAACCAGCCATCCAGGTGAGGAGGAAAGGGAAGGGGACCCAGGTGTGGACCATCGAGAAGCTGGAGAACAAACTGGTGGACATGAGAGACCACTACAGAGACTGGAAGGAAGGCGCAGAGGAGATGGTGAGAAAAACATGGCCAAAAAGAGGAAAAGATTTATAAGACAAAAAATAGTTCATCAGATTATCAAGTCTGCTGCTTTGTTTTTTTCAGTACAACAAAGGAAACAGTAAGCACTGTGATCCATTCTATGAGGCACAAGAGAACCACAACCTTATAGGGGTGGCCAACATTTTTCTGGAGTGCCTTTTCCATGATGTGAAACTGCAATATGCTGTCCCCATCATCAGCCAGCAGGGAGAGGTGAGGGTGCAGCTACAGCAACATGAACACTTTATCTGTTCACTTTTAAATACTGTATGTAATATTACAGCTTTATGTCTGTCTAAAAACATTTTTAACCTTTTTTTTTTTTTAAATTAAAGTGACATTACTCTTAATCTGCTTGTTTTATGCAGGTAGCAGGCAGGTTGCACATTGAACTGATGCGAGTCAGTGGTGCCATACCAGAGCGACTGTGCGGGGGAGATGACTCATCAGAAAACTCTAGTGAGAGCAGCTGCTACGAGGTCATGGACACCAACGGAGAGATTGTCCACATGGCCAAGAGGCTCACCTGCAGGGTAAATTCCTCCCAGTGGAAAATTACACTGGGGTTGTATCGCTTTTTTCACAAATGAGCTGACATTTCTCCTGGAAACATTTGTTCTAAGTCTTATCAGCGCACACGAATGCTCAGGAACTTCATCCTTTCTTCTTGTCTTGTTGCAGGTGCGGATCAGGGAGGCTACAGGTCTGCCGCTCAACTTGTCCAACTTCGTCTTCTGTCAGTACACCTTCTGGGAGCACGGTGAGCCAACTGTGGCTCCACCCATGGTCAGCCCAGACAGACCTTCCCCTCGAAGCCCAGATGCCCACTTCACTGTCCAGTTTGATCACTGTAAGGTAAGAAAACAGTGCCACAGAACGTTTCAGCTGGACATCGATTATGCCACTTTGTTGCTTTTGTTCGTAACTTATTTTCATGTCAGCTCATTAAATTTTGTCTTTGTGCAGGACTATGTTGTGCATGTGACGGATGAGTTTTTAGAGTTTATATCAGATGGAGCGCTGGCCATAGAAGTTTGGGGTCACTGCTGTGCTGGGAATGGACACTCAACCTGGGAGTTAGACGCACTAGAGGCCAAGACCCAGACACTGCGAGACAGGTGCGTGTTTCAATCCGAATTTTGCACAAAGGGGGCTTGCATGCCAACATTTCACACCTTACTATTCTTGGCTGTGGATTGTTGAAGGTGGAGCGAGGTGTCTCGCAGGATCGAGCTGTGGCTCTCCATCCAGGAGCTGAATGAGCAGGGGGAGTACTCATCTGTGGAGCTGCATTCTGGAAAAGACATCAGCACAGGAGGAGTCTTCCAACTCCGTCAGGTCAGAGCAAAACTATGAAGAAGTTTCCCCCCGGGTCAAACTGGCTGCCCTGGCTCAAACACACACATCGGAGGATCATAACTGATTACGTTATCATGAACAGACCTGCGCGTGAAATAGTTTGAGAGTGCAGTGTTGGAAGTGGCACTCTGATGGTGAATTATGGGGAATTTTATCCAAGCAGGGTCACTCCAGGAGGCTGCAGGTGTGTGTCAAACCAGTCCAAAACTCAGGCACTCTGCCTCTGCTGGTGGAGGCTGTGCTGTCCGTCTCTGTTGGCTCCGTGTCGGCTCGTTCCACCAAACTGCAGAGACCGCTCGACAGCTACCAGGTCTGTGGAACACGCACATGCATACATACCTATTTTTGAATGTTTTGACTGTACACACATCCCACTTAGACTATGAATCTATGGCGCTCACGAAAAAATATGTAACTGACTGTGTTTAAAAAAGAACAATGTTTTGGGAACAGTGTGCTCGTTTCATGCCAGTGATACACAATATTGTGCTGATTCAGCCAAAGTATGTTTAGTCTATCTCTGGTTTCATGCCATGAGTGGTTCATCTGGGTCGCTGGCAGTCTGTCTAGGGGAGGCCAAGGAATGTACAAACTCATTAGTGCCCTGTTAACATGCACTTATGTGCCCTGACACACAGGAGGGAAGTGTTTGATTCTAAATAGTCATGGAATCTTTTTTTTCCGGTGTTGGTTGTTTTTTTAAGGCATTATTTACTCATACGTGGACATAAGTGGCTCTTTCAATCATATTCCTAGAAATTTACATGAGCAGTGAATGATTTGCACTGAGCTGTCATGTTTGCCTCCCCCACATTTGACTGAGTGTGTTCTCTCCTGCCAGAGAGAGGTGGAAGAGGATATGGATAGTTATCAGGTATCATCTCAGCCCCCCCCAGCCCGCCCCACTGCTGCTCCCCTGTAGTTCATTGTGCAGCATGAAGGAAACCAACTGATCGTGTGTTCACAACTCGGCCTCTTGCTGAGAGCATGTTAGGCAGGTGTGCTTTATTAAAACAGCAGCTGCACATGTGGATGATTTGTGATGCTGTATTTATCTATCACACCAACCGTTCTTTGGCAGCTCTCTGTGCAAAACACATGCCAAACACAGTTCCACCCATGGCCAAACTCCCAGCCAGGAGTTGATCTGCCAGGGATGTTGCCCCACTCTCTCTTGCCTTGCCGCTCACGTTGCGCACACTAATGCTACCGTTTGCTTGTCACTACTGAAGAGCTGCAGTAATAATAAGACTCACTTAATCACCTGAACATTGCATGACTGCATGATATACAGTACTTTGCATGGTGGACACGAGCTGATGTCAGAAGTGTAATGTGATTGGCTTCGAGGTTTAGTCTGTTTGGACGATGCAGAGGGGAATCTCCTCTCTGTGGTGCTCTCATGAAGCAATCCACTTTGTATCCAGGTAGGATTTGGGTAGCTGTGGCTGCAAGTGTGTGTGTGGTAAAGGGGTTAAAGGAAAGTTTCATGAGTGTCTTTTGAAAATTTGACCATAATCATTTCTTAAAGCAATAATGCAGGCCTGAAAGCTTTTATTTTCAACATCTTTGGTTTTGGAACTTTTATCAGGAGTGGCTTTATTCTATATATATAGAATACATAGCCTTTATGATATATGAATATATATATAGCTTTTATGATATATTTCAGTAGGTGTTAGGAACAAAACATGTTATTTCTTCAAACATACAAGCCATGTCCACTCTTGCCACCTCCTGGTAAAACTTCACTTAAGCCCCTGCAGCAGATCCTCTCCATACTGAGCCAGCTGGTGCTGATTCTGGTGCCTGTCTGCTTCTAGGAGGAAGATCTCAACTGTGTTAGAGAGCGCTGGTCAGAAGCCCTGATAAAACGTCGAGAGTACCTTGATGAACAAATCAAGAAAATCATTAACAAACCCGGTGAGTCTGAGGCTCTGTGTTACAGCTGATGATTCTCTTTTTCACCCTTTTTGGAAAATTTTATTCTCACTGCATTGTGGTTAAAATTGTCTTCTCCTCGCTTTATTAATCCAGAAAAGTCAGAGGAGGACATTGAACGTGAAGCTCGACTGGTAGAGCAGTGGGTTGGCCTGACTGAAGAGAGAAATGCAGTGCTGGTACCTGCACCTGGCAGTGGCATCCCTGGAGCTCCTGCAGACTGGTATAAAAAATACTATAGACACTCTCCCAAACCCATCAGATTCACTTCATCTGCAGCCCTTTACTTTTTTCACAATTAACCTCTCATATTTAATGGCTTATAGGAACCCACCTGCAGGAATGGAAGCTCACGTCCCTGTACTCTTCCTGGATTTGAATGGTGAGGCAAACACATCCTTTATGCAAACTAATATTTCCCAGATTTTCTCTCAGGCTTTAGAAGCGCTAACTCTCCTTTACACCACCAGCGGATAATCTGACAGTGAACGAGCAGCTGACCGGCCCTCATGCTGCAGGCGTTAACTCCATCCTGCCCAAAGAGCACGGGAGCCAGTTCTTCTATCTGCCCATCATCAGGCACAGTGATGAGGAGGTGAGCAGTGGGTTTGACTTCTCCTCCCTCTTGTGGCCAAAATGGGAACTCAGCGAACTACACACAAGGAAACGTTTGTCTGTTTCTGTTAGTGGTGTGCGATACTGGATATTTTGGTATCGATCCGATACCAAGTAAATACAGGCCAGTATCGCTGATACCGATACTTAGCAATAAATAAGGCGGGCGCGTCATTGAATTGCTAAATCTCAATTCATTTTCATGACCTTAAGTGTTTTTGTGATGTTTCCTTTTTTATTATTAAATAGTTAAAACCCAGGACAGAATTAGGACAAAGTTTATAATTAAATAGAAGATGCTTTATTATCAAATGTTTTAAGAAAAAACTCAAATAAAAAGTGCACGCAAATCAGTAAAAAAAATAAAAACAAACAAGTACTTTTGAGAAACTATAATACAAAAATTAAATAGAAATTCTCAACAACAAAATATGAAAATATAAATAATATGTAAACAACACCCCCTAAAGCCTTTAATTAGGTTTTGGTTACAGGTTTTTGTTCAAGAACAGTATCACATTAACATTTTTGCTTTTAATGTACTTCGTCTGTGACTCACTAACTGCCCTGCTTTTGGAAAAAATCCTCTCAGCTGGCACTGATGTTGCAACCACAGCCAGGTATTTTTTGGCAAGTTTGCTCAGATAGGGGAATGTTTGTTCATTGTTTTTCCACTATACCTTACGAGTTTTTTGGAAATCTCACATTTAACTGTTGTTTAATTTTCGGCTTGAAAATACAGCCACACAGCGCTCCCCTTCCTCTTTCCTCATTCTCCTGTCCTGCCTGTGCTGGTGAACCTGAGCCAGCAACTTGCTTGTTTGTTTGCTTTACGCGTCTATGTCATGTCACGTGACTCATGTGACGGCGCACCATCAAAACACGAGGGGGGAGGGGGAGCAAAGTGCGCCTGCTCTGTGCTGACAGGAGCGGCGAGTCCGGTGACC
This sequence comes from Psettodes erumei, assembly GCA_016785225.1. NCBI lineage: Eukaryota > Metazoa > Chordata > Actinopteri > Pleuronectiformes > Psettodidae > Psettodes > Psettodes erumei. The sequence continues at coordinate 481,382 of JAFBJZ010000623.1, forward strand.
TGACCGTTTCCTCTTTGCCAAAACCGCAGCATTGCAAACAAGAGCGAAGTGAAGAATCAATCTCACCTGGCTAGTATTGATCCAATACCGATACTGACTTGGTATCGATACTATCGGCTTTGCCATAACTTCTTCAACTACCACCAAGTTTTAGTGTGTTTGAAAGCAAAGTAAATGTATGTTTTGCTGTCAGCTGTTTTATAAAGGCTTCTTGCTGAATTAGGCTAGGTTCACACTGCAGGGCTTAATGCTCAATTCGGATTTTTTTGTAAAATAATTTTTTGGGGTTTTTTTGCGAGGTCGTTCACATTTCCAATTAAATGCGACTTGTATGTGATGTCCGGTGTGAACAAAAGTGTCCCGCATACGCATTGGAGGACATGACGACGTCACACGCAGCGAGCGTGCTCAGTGTTTACAAGGGTAGCCTAAAGCCTAAAGTAGCCAGCATGGAGAACCTGGCGACGTTAAAGTTGCTGTTGTGCCGGAGCCAGAACATGCATAAAAATGTTGTGTTGAGGAGATTGAGAAGCAGGAGGGCAAGGGTTTTGGCCCTGGTGTTTTGTGGGGCAGCGGCAGCAACGACCGATGTGCTCCGCTGCTTTACTGACACTCAGTTCATAAAAAAAATCATGTTACGAGAAGAACCTTTGTGTACATCTGTGAGCGGCTGCTTGTACCACTCATGGGAGGAAACACATTTTCGGTGGCCTATTTCAGTGAGCAAATGCGTCGGCATTGATCTTGTTGATGACGTGTAGGTCGGATGAATGCGACCTGTCCGTTCAGACTGTCACATGTCAAAAGATATGTATCGGTTTCAGGACCACACATCCAAGTGGCCTGGGTCGCATTTGTAAAAATCGGATCTGTGTCGTTCAGACGGTCATTAAAAGATCGGATACAGGTCGCATAGGGGCTAAAAAATCGGATTTGGATCACTTCAGGCTGCAGTGTGAACCTAGCCTAATATTCATTTTACTGCTTTAATTGTCAAAGTTATTTTCTTCAGATAACCTCACACAGAAAGGGGCACTATAAGGCAACATTTTTTTTTCCCTACAAGAGTATGTCATTGCGTGACATCATGCATGGAGGCAAGCTTTTAAAAGTTAGCCTTTTCCTCTTCCTTTGATTCTGAGCACTAACCATACAGTAATCACTACCACTCTACAGTGGGGCAGTGTCATATCAAATCTACAGCCCACCTACATGGCTGTGATCCATAGCTCTGCGTGTGCAGTTACAGCCTGAAGGCACAGAGTGGGGGAGCTACATCACTAACACACAACTCCTCTGTTTTACCAGGTGTCAGCAGTGTGCTCCTGGGACTCGTCCATCCATGATTCTGTGCACCTCAATCGGGTCACGTCTCCTAATGAACGCATCTACCTGATAATCAAAGCCACAGTGCAGCTCAGCCACCCTGCCTCCATGGAGCTGGTTCTCCGCAAGAGGATCGCTGTCAACATCTACAACAAACAGGTGAATGGGGATCAGATTGAGGTCAGCCCTGAGGTGTGCATCAGTGGATCTTGTTTAAATGTTCCAAACAATGTTCTATTTGTTTATTTTTTAATGCAGAGTTTCACTCAGAGTCTAAAGAGAAGAATGTCCCTAAAGAACACACTTTACTCCTGTGGTGTGACTTATGAGATTGTGTCTAACATACCAAAGGTACAAAGTGATTCTCCGTGGAAATATGTTTACCATTGTATGAAATGAAGACTTGCAAATAAGCAGTTTGGTGTTTATCTTCATCAGTCCTTTTCTTTCTCATCCCTTGGTAGGCCTCAGAGGAGCCAGAGGAGAGGGAAACCTTGGCCCTCATGGCTGCTCGTGGTGACATCGAGGACACTCAGGATGGAGAAACCTACATAGAGAAATACACACGGGGCGTTCTGGAAGTGGAGAACATCCTCAGTCTGGAGAGGCTACGGCAGGTATTGTATATAATAGCATGAAGTATGATTTGGTGTGGAAATAGTGCAAAGATGCCATGTATACTTAGACCTGTCTTTTTCCCCCGCAGGCTGTGACTGTGAAGGAAGCACTTGCTGCTAAGGGGAGACACCTAAGAAGGAGTATCAGCACACCAAATGTACAGCATGTAATGAACACATCACTCACTGCAGGACTCATGCAAGCATTTGGAAATAACTGTTAGATAATAGGATGACACTGACTACATGTTTTTCTTGCTCTCCAGTCTTTATGCAGTAAAACAGACCTGGCGGTTTGTGAGGATGAAGACTGTAAGGTAAGTCACAAAAGAGTGCTATCTGTTGTAACTGCTTCTCTGATCATATAAACTGGACTGTTTGGGATTTTAGGAGACATGTCTTCATCTTTTTACCAGAGGTCTTCACTTGTGTCCGTTGAGACCGTAGATAGTTACAAAATTGTGTTTTACAGGGTAAAAGAGCCTCCAAGCTGTATATATGCTTTCATGTCATGAAATGTGAACCACATATATCACTGTCTAGGACCACTGTGACAGCTCCAACTGTAATCCCCAGGATGGCTCCCTTTGCAGCACACCCACCAAATGTAAGGAGAACCAAGGTAAAGATCATAAGAGGCACATGTGCAGCGGATAGATTGTGTTCTGTTTGCGTCACTACATTATAACTGCATGTCTTGCACAGGTTTGGTTCCCGAGAGCCCAACCTTTTTCAACTCCAGCCCCTTCAAAGTCCTCTCCCCTCAGCCTCCCAAATTCCTCAAGTCTCTTCTGCCAGTCAAGGAGGAGAACAAGACCAAGAGAGCCCTGGAGGCCCGGCCACTGCTGGGACAAGAGGTAAGGAGGACCATCTCTCACTCAACAAGGAGGTATTCATGTCTTTGTTTCTGCCATGTTGCTCTCTCTCCCATTGAACTTTTCTTTAATACAACATGCCTCAGTTTTGTTAAGTCCACCATTTTTACATTTTACATTTCCACACCACGATAAATATATATCACTAATTGTCCAATGCTGCTGGATGATTTTCCTGAAAATGGCTTTGCTATTGTCTGACTTGGAAGGAAAACAGGCATGATGGTGGCGTCCACTGTCCTTATGTCACTGTACTGAAATGAAAGGGCATGACTTCAGCTGGGAAGAGCCACAGCACTTGCCCAGTGCAGGTCGTGTTGTAAACTCTCCTGCCATGATATTTTTCGCGATAATTGGATTTTTCAGATAGCTTGTGGCTGTTTCAGCAATTTCAACTAACCTTGCATTTTTGCTTCCATCTGTGTTTAAAGTGGACGAAAAGAGGTCGGACTACTTTAGAAGTATAGTTTGTGTCAGAGATGCTGTGACTGGGAGGCAGAGGTCTTAAGCTTGCAGCAAAACATGGTTAAGTAAGCAGCAGGATTAAAGGCAAAGAGAGAGGAAAACATTTGGAGTGTTTTTAATATGACATTAAAAGATAACAAGAAGCAACATATGGCCCTACTGCTCACAAGAAGTATAGTGACACAAACGGAGGACACTTCAAGCACTGTTTTTGAAATATGAAGCTGCATGCCACTAACTGTGTACCTGGCCTGCCCAGCTCCATGCATGCTGTGTTTGTGTGTGTGTGTGTGTGTGTGTGTGTGTGTGTGTGAAGTGTGTGCTGTTTGTTCTGACCCATCTGCAGAGCATGCGCTCATACGTGGACAGCCCTGCACTGCTCCCCCCTCCCTGCCCCTGGCGCCGGCCCAGGGCAGGCAGCGAGGGCCACTGCAAACCTTCCACCTCCACCTTCACCTCCACCTCCACATCCACCTCCACCCCCACCTCCACTTCCACCAGCAGACAGCTCAGCCACACACTGCCACACATGGCTGTAAGTGCTGCACACACAACAGCACACACCGCTCTGAGGGCTACTGGAGTTTTACAAACACACTCACATCCCACTTGTACATGCTGCTTAATTCTTTGCTGTAAGGGTCACGCGTGTACTCTTTTACAACCAGTCTTTGTGCTGGTACCAGTGCCACTGGCAGCAGTTTAGCCAGTAGTCACACACTTCCTCAAACAAACAAGGTGTGTCACCAGCCATTGCACTCACATTTTTCATTAAACCAATGCATAAGCCATTCAGTTAACACAAATGTATACCTTTTGTAGTCTGCGTATTCCTGTAAATACTTTTTAGACTTTAGACTTTTTCTACCATTGTTCACAGTACACACACGCATAAGGTGGAGAAAACAGGGTCGTCATTGTCCAAAATATGTTCACTAAAGAAAAAACTTGGCTTAAGTTGTCCTTTATAGTACTAGAAAAAGGGGTTTCTGTGGAATGAAAACACTCTATCAAACTATCTGAAATGTTTAAACAATATTTAAATAGAGGTTAAGTTAATGGCAACAACAAACACCTTGAGGCAAATTTAATAAAATACACCCACTTCAAAGTCCTATATCATTGTCATGTTCCATTATCACATCCTTTTCTCCATTCACTGTTGTTCTATACCTGCTGACATCATGTACGATGGGATGTGTCTCTTTGTCCTGCTGCTGCTATTTTGATCAGCAGGACTCTGAGGACGAGGAGACGGATGTGGACATGACTCTGAATCGTGATCAGGGCCCTCAGGAGCACAGCAGCTTCCAGCCTTATATCCCAGAGGACTTTGCAAACTTCGATATCTACAACGCCACTCTGGAGAGCCAGGAGGGGTTCCTACCCTCCCGTTCCGACTTCAAGGGAAGTCGATGTGGAGGTGGGAACGCAGAGAGAGAGGTGTCCAGAAGCCCCACAGCCAGCAGCTGCACCAGTGGCTACTTCTCACACAGTGCCTCCAACGCCACGCTGTCCGACCTGCCTTTCAGTGCTAGTGAGAGCTCTGACCACCTCAGCTGCGCTTCCAGAGACCCCCAGGACCATACCAAAATTCTTTCTGCAGGAAGCGACACCCAGCAGCCGCCACTCTCGTCAGATGGTGTCCAGGATCTGCTCACCCACCCTCAGGGCTCTTCACCTGTCAGTATTCGTAATTGCACAGACAAGCAGCAGACATTCCCTCTGCCTCACAACTGTGTTCTCAGTACCAGCCAAGAGTTCACTGACTTTAAAGGGGCTGATGACAGTATTGGAGAGAGCGATTTAGCACATTTTTCAGAGGGATGGGAGCAGACGAAACCAGATAATGTAGAAACATGTCACACTGGCAATCAACACTCCTCTGTTGGCTCTGGTATCATCGACACGTCGAATCCTGAGTGTTCTGAAAGTGCAATATCCAAATTTCCTAATAATGAAGACTCTGTTAATGTACCCGTGTCCTGCCTAAAGACAACTGAAGTTCACACGTCAGTCAGAGTCCAAATAAGTGCACCTGACAAAGTCCCAGCGCCATCACCAGCCCAAATACTTCCCTCTGCATCAGTCACACCTCCGGCAATGCCATCCCCAGCCACCCCTTCATTCACAGCCCTCTCTTCTGCCCCAGCTCTCCGAGCAGGAGGACAACCCCCTATCCAGGAGCCAGCACAGGGAGATCTGCCCCACGGGAGTCCATGCCCCAGCCCTAATCCCAGCAGTGCCGAGCCCTCTGGGGACTCCAGCGGGGATGAGAGCACCCCTGTGGCTCAGCTTCCTGACTGGATGGCCCCCGGGGAGCAGGTGTGGGTGGGAAAGCGGAGAGGAACAGTCCACTATGTGGGAGGGGTCGAGTTTGCTAAGGGGATCTGGATTGGTGTGAAGCTGGACATGGCAGTGGGTGAGTCGCTTTGAAGAGTTTGCTCTGAGAAAATAACTCCACTGTTGGTAGAGCCCAACAAATGTATGTGTATAATGGAACAATTTCATGCTTAATATACTGTATGCCGAAGATCCTTTAAAAACAGTGCTGTTATCATTTAGTTTGACCACTAGAGAGCTCTATCAAGTTCATTTTACAGGTGTTGAATGTTCAAATCAGTACGCATTTTCACAGGATCCTCATTATAGATGCTTGTCTCTTTGTAGCAGATTGATTTAACCCCAAGTAAAGATCTCAACATCTGCATGACCACTTGAACACTATGGCTGTGGGGCAAAAATGACTGATTGTGGTAACTGATAAAAGGGTGATATGGGTGGAGGCAGCAGTCCTCAGCATATTCAGTTTCTTGCAGAAACATGACATATCATGATAGAGAAGTTAATGCATAGGCTAATGCAGCTTATACAAAAGGAGGAATCAGCAACAGACTGACTAACTGCTTTTCTGTTCAAAAGAAGTAAATGTGACCCTGTGAAATTCCGGAAAAAAACCCAAATGATTCATCCATGTCACTAAATCAGTTATGTTTGACCCACTGACAGGTAAGCACAATGGGACCGTCCAGGGCAGAGTGTACTTCCGCTGCCCCCCGGGCCACGGCGTGTTTGTCAAGCCGTCTCGTCTCACCAGGGGGCCGCCCTCCATGGACAAGGAACCCCAGACTCTGATCAGATAGGACCCAAAGAAGGACCAGCTGTCTTTGGAGAAGGAGAGACCCGAGGGTGGGCCACAGATTGGTGCCATTGGGTGAACTTCAGTATGGCTCCTTACCCTCCTTCCATTTTACCACTCAAGTCTCTGAGCTGATGTTTTCTGCTTTCCTGAAGGATACCTGACATGTGCATTCAATGAAGGTATTTCCTAATTACTGTTCTAATTACTTCTCTATGCACATATCAGAGTTTTCTATACGGTGATATTTTTGATAGAGAACTGTTAACTGGGGGTCCACATGGAAGAATTACCCATATACATTTTCTTACATTGGTCTCTGTTTATATATATATGTGTGATTGTCATCCTCCCCTGAGGCTCATAGTGGTGCAATCTGCGATATGAAGATTTAAGAATGTACTACTGTTAGTAAACATTGATATTTACATTAATATGATATGTCAGGGGTAACCAAAGAACTACGGTTCCACATCTGCTGTTTGAGTAATGTTATTTTTCTAATGTACATAAATGGGGGTATTCACTCGATATCTGTGCGTCCAAGTAAAGCTTAGTGCCATATCTCTAGGAGTATTGCCACATACCCTGAACACAGAGGACAGAGCTGCAAAACCTGAGTTGCTTTCAGTGTTTGAATGCAGTTATCACATTAAATTATCCTGTTGAAGTACTGTAACACTGTGGAAGAAATAATTCCCATCCAGCATGAGACTGTTGCTGTTTGAATGCTTGCACTGGAGAGGATTCTTGGAGGGTTTGCCGACCATCTTCCATGAAATATGATGAAATCTTTTCTGACTGAAGTGACCGAAGAAACATGTGTCATCACTTTAATCCGTGGGAGGAAGCAGCTAGGCTTTGTGTAAGGCTTGGATGAACTGATGACTTATTGTTCTGTTCCCACAAAGAAAGGCACATATAAACCCCAGACTACTCGATGAACTCCATAAGAAGTTCACTGAGTCATAAATGATAACTAACTGTATGGACCTGAAACCTGTGTATGTATACCATGATGCCCAGAGGCATTCGAAATGCCATCCCGCCTCGCTAAGTGCTTGATTGGATACCTTTTTAACTGACTGTGTGATCTGCATTTTATTTGTTAAGTGACTGATGTGTAACACTATGTGTTGAAAGGTACTCAAGAATGCAGTTTTTTTCAGAGTGTTAGACAGTATCAGATGAGAGATGCTGGTAAAAAAGAAGTTAAGTTACAGAGAGGAGTTGTCCATTGAACTCAGTATTTTTATGGAAGTGTTGAACTGTGGAACTGACTAGAAAGATACAATGTGTATATTTATATATCTATATACACCCTGTTATTTCAAGTAAATGAAAGAAACTCGAGACCATACTTTAAAGAAGAGAACAAAGCTGCTCTCCCTCATAAGGAGTTGTAAATAGAAATATATTTGAACATAGTATTTACACTATTATAATGTACAGAATTGTATTTATAATGTATCTCAAACTGTTTTAATTACAAAATGTTCGAGAATAGAACATTTACAATCATCGCACCATGTTGAATCTTTATTCATTGTGTGTATGCGTGTGTGCGTTTTTGGTGGGTTTTTAAAAATATGTTTTATCAGTATACAGTATAGCATGAGATTGTATGACAGCAGACAATGGGTAAACAAAGTGCTCAGTTCTTGCATTATGTTGTGTTTCCGAAAGAGATACTGGAAAGGATTTTTGACCATCCTGACAAAGTACAAGTTACTCATTTATGGTATATGAAACAAGGACCAACATGAGCTGTGAAAAACATTTCCCATAATTTGTTCACCTAAGGATATGGTCTGCCTCACCAAGACATTACTCGTATGTTTACCGGATCTCTTGGAAGAGATGGCAACAGTGATGTTTGCTCTCCTTTCAACAAGGTCTCCTGTCGGTGGCAGCTCTATGGTCCCCTGCAACTTCTCCTGTCTGCGGCTGACGTAGAGATAAACGACACAGACGTGAACCTGGTGTCCCCCACATGTGATGCAGAGGCAATGGACTTGTCCCGTACATGACACTAAACTGAAGGCTTTTAATTCTTGCACATCAGTATAATAATTTTTCAGACACTACCAAATGCATGATCCTTTCCGCGTTTCTCATAGTCAGGACATTTGCACAACATTACTTCATCAAAGATTCGTTAATATATTATGGGCCGATTTAGATCTTTAGCCTTACTATATAAAAATATAACCAAAAACATGAATACGTATTCAGTATTGTTTTTCCTCAGAACCTTTCCCGGCAGTCTGGACCCCTTGTAGTGTTTGGAAATTTTAAAGACAACAACAAACGAATTTAAGAACTTTTTTTTTAATCAAAAGAAAAATGCAATGACGGTGGTTCATTTTCAAAGGACTTGCATTGACCACTTACTTACTCCAGTTACTCTCAGTCCATATTGTCTCAAAATATAAAACTCCTTCTCAGACTCGCCTCCACCCTATCTCTTTCGCTCTTTATGCGGAAAATGATCCACTGGGTTTGTTTCTTCTAGTTTTCTTGCTTGCCGCACTTTTAGCAACTCTGCGACACTAGGTAGCCTGAACCAAGTGCGGTGGTTTGGACCTGGGTGGAGTCAAGTGTCCGTGTCATACACATTCTGACAACTGGGAAACCTCCGGCGACAAACTAACAGGTGTCCTCCTCCTCTTCCTCCTCCTCTTCGTTCTCGTTCTCCAGAGCCAGAGTCACACATTGAGAGGCTGCCTGTCCACGCCGCAGACTCTTCTCCCCGGACACATCCGAGCACTTTTCTCTGCTTTACCTGACTTTAACACTTCAAGGAAATTGCTTTTATATAAGTATATATATATACACACACACACACAAACACAGAGAAATAAATAATGCACTCGGCACAGAAAGACACCACATTCACCAAGATCTTTGTGGGGGGTCTTCCTTATCACACGACGGACTCAAGTCTAAGGAAATATTTCGAGGTGTTTGGAGACATCGAGGAAGCTGTTGTCATCACTGATCGGCAGACCGGAAAATCCAGAGGTTACGGATTCGTAAGTAACAACAGTGTTTCATGTGACTGATCTTTTAAAGCTGGGCACGCACGTAAAGACCGGGGATAAAGTCAAAGTGAACAGCTGCAAGCTGTGACACAGGCGCAACTGAGCAGGCAAGACTTGGAAGTACTGGTCCAGGTGTAAGACATGTGATCAGACATCATGACCGGAAGGAAAAAAAATCTGTATTGCCCTTGAGTAACCAAAAAAACAAGTATCCACCAGTTTTTGGAGTGCTACCTCATCACCAAACCATCCACATCCACATATACACCAGATATCTCCATGTGCTGAACGTTAAAAAAAACCCCAAAATGTGTCATTTCTTTAAGGTGACCATGGCAGACCGGGCTTCTGCTGATCGAGCATGTAAGGACCCCAATCCCATTATAGATGGAAGGAAAGCCAATGTGAACCTGGCCTACTTGGGGGCCAAGCCTAGGGTCATACAGCCAGGTGAGGGGACTTATTCTTACACAATCATGTTCAATCAATGTGGACGTACACAGACAAGAGCCGTTTGCACAGTTGCATCCAGGGACTGCCAATGCAAAAAGTAATAATATACACAAGATAGAATTTAAGGTAGAATAAGCAGACAATTATCTTGATGTTTAGAGAATGAAAGCTTACCAGTCTTTGGTTGTAGCTTCTCTGTTATATTAGAAAGGATCAGACCACTCTCTTGCAAATCATCTCCACTGCATTAAAAAGAAACATCAATATCTTTAAAAGAGAAAAGTTTAATAATTTCGTTTCATTCCAGGATTTGCATTTGGTGTGCCTCAGATCCATCCAGCATTCATCCAAAGACCTTATGGGTAAGTTAAGCAGCAGAACTTCCATTTGTTTCACAAAATCATATAAAATGAAAAAGAAAATCTGCTTTTATGATCTTATACAAACTGTTTTTGTTGTTTATAAATGTACTTATCCATGCCTCCACCTGTTTAATCCTGAATGAGGACATGTGAGTGCTGATGTGTGCTCCTCTGCTTGGCGTTGACTGTGAAGGAAGTGAACGTTGTGTCCTCAGCCACTACAGGACTTTACTTCATGCTGTCTGTCTCTCTCTGATCTGACAGGGTCGGTAACGGTTAAAATAGCTGGTGAAGGGACATGATGATTTGAGGAATAGCTGAGTCTGCATTGGGCAGAGCACTAAAGTGTTACCTGTATACTCTGACATACACAAACGAACTGAAATGGTGACTAGATGCATGGAAGTCTTTTTTTTTTTGTTGTTGTTGTTGTTGTTGCTGTTGTTGTTGTTGTTTTCAGTTTTCCATAGTACATAGATGGTGTGTGCCTTGTTTTCATGATGATGTGGTGTTCAGCTTAACTGTGTGCTTACTTCTACTTGCAGTGGACTAGGTGGGGTGGGGGTGCAGGAGGTTTTTGTGCAGACTGAGTTTTGTTAGGGAGTTGTAACTACAATGGGGCATTGATTCTTTTCCCTTTTGTAATGATTGGTTTGTGCTTTAGCCTGTGTTCTACTTTTTTCTTTTACCTCCCCACATTTTTAGTTAACATTAAGTTGATCGTGTTTTGTTGTCAAAAGGGGGCTGATGATCACTTAGTGTGGTCATTTCCAAATGGAATCCCCTACAACAAAACAAACACTGGCTTGCATGCAGAGATTCTTTTTCTCTTTCCTTACCCAATGATGCTGTGTTTTTCTTGTTGTTGTTTTTTTGTTTTATTAACCCATTGCTTTCACTCGTAGCTTACATCTACAAGTACTCAAAACTGATTTTTTATTTTTTTATTTATTTTTTTCAGATAAACCAAGGAGAAAATGTTACATTTCCAAAATGTTTGTATGATGGGGAAAACTTCTGATATTCACTAACTATACAGGTGATTTTGGATTCGGTATTTAGTTTTGCATCAAACCAAAAAGTTTAGACTATATATAGACAAATGTTTACTGCACTGTAGCTTGGAGACAGAGATCTTAGCCAGTCTCTCAGGCAGCAGCTGTTGGCCACAGTGATCTCCACAGCCTCTCAAATTCAGATGGAAAATGGGAGTCACTCGGCAGAACTGTTAATAATGTATGGCACAGACAGGGCCGCTCAGCTGTGGACAACAGGTGGGCCGAGCCATGTGCCCATGAAGCCTTTGGTTATGGCGGGGGGATTACCCATGTGTCCTTGTGATTTACAAAGCACCTTTATTTAGCTCTCAACTTGCAGGACCACAAAATGTTGTCCACTCTCTTTCAATAGATGCGGATTAAGTCAGCTGTGCCCTTTAGCACTTGAACTGTTGATATTAAAAACGAGGTCAAATCGCAAAGAGGGGATAACAGCATATTGGTTCCTATGTTGTGGAACTCAAAATTATACGTGATCAAATTTACAATTAAACAGAAAGCTTTTTCCTGTAATCATTACACAGCTGCAGCACAAAACACTTAGGTCTAATTCACAGCAGTGGATCATGCAATCCACTTTGTAACACAAGCAGACACTCCGTAACCAGTGAGGACACCTCCAGTCAGACAGATAGAGAGATTCAGGAAAGCCATTGAGGCAGTAGAGCGGCATAGGCAGCCAGTACATGAGATCTCTGCCATGTGTTACTGAAGGAGAGATCAGCTTGTCCTTTGGAGATGACAAGGGGAGCAAAAAATAGCATGTTTCCAGCCTCCCTTGTCAGTCAAGTTGGCGTGTGTATGTTTGTGTGTAGGGGGGTGTATGTCTGTAAGAGGGGGAGGGGGTACTTGTCCATGGACCGATATAACAGTCTCACACCTGCTCCTTAATATATTTACTGAGGGTGAATTTAACACAAGTTTAAAGTGGGACCACATTTACCCAGATACCAAGGCTTGTATTTATCCATTTATACCCTGGTCTCTATACAAAACATTGCTTTTCCAATGGAAATCTCCTACTCTTACAGCACTTTTTGAAGTTGTTAAATTGATTTTTTTTTTTTTTTCGAACAGATACAACAAGGTCTCTGCACAACCTAATACAATCAAGCCTCCACTCATTAAGATACTGTAGGGTGAATGTAGCAGTTACATCGTTCGCATTCCATTTAAAAGACACAGAAAACCTTTTTTGCCATACTTGTTTGTGTTTAAGGACCTATTAACCTATGTGTGGGCATGCCTGTATGCGTGGTGTTGGTGTGGCAGTATGTGGGCAGAATAATGTCCACTTCTTATTTTAATATGTTGTGGTGTTGTGCGATAAGCTCGCATTTTGTCAAATCTGGTTTTCAGTGAAACACAGGGTGCAGAGCTGGGCTGTGTCTTCTTTTAATGCCTCTTACTATGTTTCAGATTCAGGTGCTTTTTGAAATTAAAAGCTGCGCTTGTGTTTCTTTGTGGTGTTGCCGCTTCCTTAACTTTTCATTTTTAGGTAGGGTGTTTTCAGTTGTTAATGAATGGATTTGCTGTGTTCTGAGGACTGGATTGAAGTATTTGTGGCGCCTGCTTTTCAGTCTTGCAGAATTTAGTTTCGGCGTTGGACAGATAACTGGCTGTGTCTCTGCTCTGACCCTGTGCGTCTTTGTGTCCTACAGGATTCCTGCCCACTACGTCTACCCTCAGGCCTTTGTCCAACCCAGCGTGGTGATCCCACATGTACAACCTTCTGCTGCTACCGCAACAGCTGCGGCCGCCACTTCCCCATACCTTGACTATACCGGAGCGTCATACGCTCAGTACTCTGCGGCTGCTGCCACTGCTGCCGCCGCTGCAGCTGCCTATGAGCAGTATCCATATGCAGCCTCGCCAGCACCAACAAGCTACATGACTACAGCAGGGTACGGATACACTGTCCAACAGCCACTTGCCACTGCTGCCACCCCAGGAGCTGCTGCCGCTGCTGCGGCCTTCAGCCAGTACCAGCCTCAGCAGCTCCAGACAGATCGCATGCAGTAAATCCATGAAAACTACCTGAAAGGAGAAAAGCAGGTCACCTCTTCCTTTGAACAGGGGGGAGACAGTAGAAGCTATATGATGGTTGTCACTCCCAGGTTTTTATCTTAGCAGTCCTTCCACCAAAGAGCCTAAAGAAAATCACCAAAAATGACAAATGAGGAATTACTGAATATTTTATTCAAATGAGATTAGTAGTTTGTCACTGTTGAATATTTATGAATATTTAATATTTATTCAGTAGTAAAATATTACACTCACTAGACCTCACGTCAACATTGCTGAATTTTGTGTATATTTATTTCACTGTACAAAATTCCCAATAATATTTATGTCTTATAATCAGGTTCTTCCCCACTACTTTGAATACAAACCAAAATACTTGCATACATATGAGAACAGTATGTTACATCATCATGCAGTTTTCAGTATTTCATAGTTTTGGACCAGTATTTTATTTGGTAAAGCTATGCAGACATTAATAGAGGGATTTTGTTAGGATAGCTTTCCTTTTTGTTAATAACTGTTTGGAGTGAAATAGCTACATTAGACATCCTCAACTAGTTCCTTTCTAAAAATATATTTTCTTGATAGTACATAAGACAAATGCTGAGGTGACAGCTGAAGATGGTGAAAGCACTCACTTCCCTTTAGACTGCACCTCAAGTAAACTCAGCAGAAGGGAAGAAACATTGTTGAATGTGAATCTTTCATTTTGAAAAAAAGTTTCATAATGTGCCTTTTAAATTATGCTATTTATGTATTTATTATGGAACCTTACAAACAAAAACCTTTTATTTGTGTTTGTGTATTAGCATGAAGCCTACTATAGAACATGTCCACATGTACTGCTGCATTTCTTATGATCAAGAGCATATGTTGTTTCAGAATGTTTCAATTTGGCTTCAAGTGCTATACTGTGTATAATGAACAAAATATGGGTGAAAAAGTAGCAATAACTCCGGTACTTTGTCTGTGGATTTAATGTTGTCTAAAATATACTGTAGCCTTAATTCTTTAAGTTGCTTTTTATACTTGACCAGTTTGATAAAAGAAAGTGTGACAACTGTTTTTTGGTTGTTGTTTTTTACATTTGATGTCTTGTGACATGAAATGTTTTCTAATGCAAGGGTGTCACCCATTTCACCTTGCAATTTGCGATGCATGACTTAAACTAAATTCAAATATTTAATTAGCAAAATAAAAGGAAATTTACCTTCATTCCTTTTTTTATTATCTTGTGCTCTTTATTCTGTCAGTTTTGCTCACAGCCTTTCATTTGTTTGATGAAATCATGTCAAATGATGGTCACAGTTGTGGAAAAAAACCCACAAAATGGTAGCAGATGATAAAATGATGGCCTGTATACACCTACTGCCATTTTGTGCAATGTTATGTGCTGTCTTTGTGTGGTGGGACCGCGAATGGGTTTAGTTATTAGTTGCACTACAGTGAATGAACCATAGATGTTATATAGTGATATATATATAGCATCAGCAAGAATAGATTCTCATGTATCCAGAATATATTTCAAAACAAAGACAGGCACTGAACTGGCAAGATAAGTGTCTGACATGCCAGGGTCACTGACTAATAATGAATCATTTATTTTTAAATAGTCAAATCTTTAAATACTGCTGGGTAGTTTGATGCTTCTTTTTACATTACAAATCAACAGAGATGTTGTTGATGTGTAATATGAATGTGACCTGCTGTGACTCCAGAAGACCCAGTAGGTCAAGTTCCAATTCTTTTGGTTTCTTTCTTCTGTCTGTTCTTCCAATCATATAAAAAAGAAGGTGTTTTCCAGATTCCCCCATGTTAATCAAATGGAATAAATGAATATAATAATATACAACATATTGGCTCCCCAAACTGGAATGCATATGCACAACTACCTGTAGTTTTTCAACTCTTCAGTCTCTTCATTGTTACGTTCACCTGCGTTCAGTGCTCCACTACATAACGACCACTTATGTTTCTATGCAGCTGTGAAGAAACCTGAGAGGTGGCTTGGAGTGAAACAGAGACGCACACAGGCAGTTGCAGGGTTTTGTCTATCAAAATGGTTCGCTCAAATTAAATACACGTTGTCTTTTCATTCTCTTGTTGTGGTTTGCTCTCTCGGTTTTTGTTTTTTGTTTTTTGTTTTTTTTGGCGGGGGGGGGGGGGTCACCAAAGCTGGAGCCTGACACCTGCTGGCTGAAGAGGGACCAAGCATTTGGTTGTTAATACGCTACCTACCTCCTAGCTCCTACGCTTCTCTTTGCGGATGAGGCTTTGCCTTCGTCATAATGTTCGGCACAAATTACTTCGGATTTGATTTAAACATTCACCAAATTGCAGACAGGACTGCCGCGTTCACAGACATGTCGGAGTTGTCTAAATCATGGATTTCCGATCCCACAAAGCTGCGCTCACGTCCTGTGGTTGAACATCCTGTCGAGATACGACTGCGAAAGTTTGGCTTTATGAAGGCTCCAACGTGTCCGAATTCTCACTTAACACATTCATAAAACTTATAAATGACCAAATAGTCAATGTCATTCCCATGTCCCGTGTGACATGAACGCAGCTTGGCATTCCGCGGCCTGGGGGTCGGAGGAGGTGGAGGGGGGTGGGGGGCAGCAGTTTCCTGGCAGTCGAAGTGAACAAAAAAATACCAAAGTGGGAGACAACCTGCGAAAAACACACAAATAATTTTAGAGGAAGCCAGCTGGGATTAACGCATTCATTGCGAACAACGTGAGTAGCATTTACAGACCTAAACTATCGCGACGTTCATTTTTTGTTGCATTTTCAGTTGGCTAACGTTATTGTTTGGTGAACACGCGTTGGACGGCTTGTGACGTTTTGATTACAGAGGAAAATGCTTATAACATGTCCTTTACCCCAAATATTGATTGTATGTGTTCCGCTGATACAGTTTGGCAGGTGAGTGTAGGTAATGTGGACTAAGAGGCGTTTTCCTGGTTGAAAGTGGAATTTGTGGCCTAAATTTAGCAGCTAAATCTCGCGAGTCTCTGCGAACCTCCGGGAAATTGAAGTCGGATAATCAGTATACTTTTTTAACAGACGTTGAAACACAGCTGGATTGGGGTTTAGGATATGGTTATGGATATGGTTAGGCTCAGGTAAAGGTAAATGGATGGACCCCCCCACACACACACACACACACACACACACACACACACACACACACACACATACATACACACACACCAAATCCTCCGGAGCTTTAGAATCAAATGGCAACCGGGAAGTCAATGACGTTGATGGTTATCAAACTCGGAGCCTGTACTTTCGTTAAAGCCTTAATTTGGGTTTGAATTTGAGGTAGAATAATATGTACACCACAAGTAAATTTTTAAATATTAAAAATAATAATACAAATATTTAGATATTAAAGTGTATTGCACTTTACACTCCTGACAGCCGCAATCATCCAGTCAGTTCTGTTTCTTTACCACCTCAACCTGTCACATGACTTATCCTTTTCATGTAATTTGCAGGGTTGTCCCAATATCCGGTCTCCCGCTCCGAGCCAAAGATGACCACAGAGAGGACTGAATACTCCCTGGTGCAGGGGAAGCCAGCAGACATGAACATGCCAGGCCCAAATCTGCTTGGAGGCCCTGCTCCTGGTGGTCTCCCTTTCCCTCCACCGACCGTTCTGGGACCCGGTGGTCCTGGTGGTCTCCCTTTCCCTACATCGACCGCTCTGGGACCCGGTGGTCCTGGTGGTCTCCCTTTCCCTCCACCGACCGCTCTGGGACCCGGTGGTCCTGGTGGTCTCCCTTTCCCTCCACCGACCGCTCTGGGACCCGGTGGTCCTGGTGTTCTCCCTTACCCTCCACCGACCGCTCTGGGACCCGGTGGTCCTGGTGGTCTCCCTTTCCCTCCACCCACTGCTTTAGGACGGGGTATTCCTGGAGCTTTTGGAGTAGCCAACAACCCCCAAAGTGTTTTTGGATATGGCATCAATCCATCACCTTTACCATATTCTCCACCTGGCCAGGGCTTTAATGTCAATATTGATAGTTAGTATTTGTAAGATTGTGCCATTTATTATTAATATGGAATGAAATCCATACCACAATATATCAATTCTACGTTTCTGGTTGGTGCTGTTTCAGATGATGTTTACCCTAACCATGAGGACCCTCCACCCTTTCATGAGAATCAAGACTTTGATTTTGGATTAGACAACAAGAGCATAAGAAGAGCCTTTATTCGCAAGGTAAGGAAACCAGGTTTTTGCAGACTAGGAAAACTGTACTTTAATAAAGGATTTTGTCCATCCAACTCTGACATGGAAACCAAATTATTTCTTGCTAAGGCTGCAAAATCCTTCAAATTCAGTATCTTAATGTTGCAATACTTTTAACCAGATTTCATCGAAATGAAAGAAATCTTTTTTTTTTGCCTATTCTGCTGACAAACAACCTAAAAACCTAACCTCGTTAGACCACCTTAATGCAATTTGAGATGCTCCCAAAAAACTGTTCGTTAGAATTTGAATTTAGAATATGTGACTGCTGTGTAATAATTTACCCTTTATTTCAGGTATTCTTGGTGTTAACTTCTCAGCTGATGGTGACATTTGCCTTTGTGGCTGTTTTCACCTTTGTGGAAGAAGTTAAGATGTTTGTGCTGGTGAACACCTGGACCTACTTGGTGTCCTATGCTGTGTTCTTTGTGTCAGTTTGTGCGATCAGCTGCTGTGGAAGCTTTCGCCGGAAACATCCTTGGAACCTGGTTGCCTTGGTGAGTCCGTGCAGATTTAGTTCTGTTAAAATGGGAAACGGAGAGGAGGAGCTCCAGCTCAGGAACTACCATGTTGTCTGGTGTAGACTTCTGAAAAATGCAATGTTTCTTTTTTTTCTTGAATTCTTTGTTTTAAACATTGATTTGAATGACCAACAATTTATTCTGATGTGAAGAAGTGAGAGATAAGACAGCCCCCTTGCTTGAAACCTGACAGAGTTGCACACATCACTGTCATAAGTAGAAGTGCTGATGCATTTGTGTTTTCTTGTGTTCAGTCCATCCTGACTCTCAGTATGTCCTACATGGTTGGAATGATAGCCAGCTTCCATGAGACTGACTCAGTGATCATGGCAGTGGGCATCACAGCAGTTGTATGCTTCACAGTGGTCATCTTCTCTCTGCAGGTTTGTATCTGTCAGACCTTGCTTCTTGTATGTATGTTGTGTACATTGATAGCGCTCCACTATGGAAATCACCTCACTGTCACTCCTGGCTTCCTCCTGCAGACCAAGTATGACTTTACTTCCTGTTACGGCGTGCTTTTCGTCAGTCTAATTGTCCTGATCTTCTTCGGCATCCTCTGCATCTTCATCCGTGACAGGATTCTGCACATTGTGTATGCTGGACTGGGAGCATTGCTCTTCACCTGTGTAAGTCCTTAGAGAAACAATTTTGTTCCTGCTTTAGTGTTTATGGTGATAACAGCAGTCAGTATTGACATTGTAATTCTGATGCCCATGTACTGAAATAGGTGGGGGGGTTGATGGGGGCTGCATTCAGACCCGTCATCCCTGCTGTGACTTGACAGAACTTGAAAGTATGATTGTGACTGAAAAGGTCATAACTGCTGCATCAGTGGTTGGATTTTTTCCCCAAAGACAAAACATGAGATTTGCTTTTAAGTAAAGCTCTAAATGTTCATTTTAATGCCATCACACGTTCCCAAGTCATTCTCTGTCAAACAAAGTTCATCATTGGCATTCAGCCTTAATGTGTCTTTCAAAACAGTGTCCCATTAATTTGGAAAATTGACAGAACACGTTGTCAGCATTTTCATTTCAGCTACTGTCTACCCAAGAAATAACTCTTGGCTGTGAGGTGTGTATTATACTGGTGAACAGGCGAGTGTTGCTGGAAAGACACGATTGCTTTTAAGTTTTTCCAAGTCTAATCTTTAAGACACCACAAACTGTATTGTGGTGTAGGCAGAAATATCAGGGGATGATGTTTTGTCCAAATGTTTGATCCCATCGTGAATTTCTTCTGTGTCACAGTTCTTGGCAGTTGACACGCAGCTGCTGCTCGGCAACAAGGAACTGGCCCTGAGTCCTGAGGAATATGTCTTTGCTGCTCTTACCCTGTACACAGACATCATCAACGTCTTCCTCTACATTCTTGCTATCATTGGAAGGGCAAAGGGGGGCTAAGCAAGAGGAGTACAGATGGATATACATTCTTCATGTATAAAAGTGAATTCCCATATTCTTGATTTTTATTTTGACTCATAGTGTGCATTTATCACATAGTGCAAGATTTCTTTGCTTCACCCAGTGGAAATGTTATTTTTTTATTATAATATAATAGTGTCTGGGTTTTTTGGGGGGGTTGTGAGGTATCTGTCCTGTGGTCTAAAACTTTGTCTTGGTTTAGAAAGTGATGTCTAATGCCATTCAAAAAATTGATAAAATCATCACAATTCAGTCTGCATACTTTTTCCAAGCGTTCACCTGTATCACACAGTTCTTTATCCGAACTAGGAGTTTGCTAAATTGTCATGGAGATCATGAGACATGGACATCTTTCTATATGCACAAGTGGACCTTGGGTAGGGATTGTTTTGTTGAACGTGGTTAAGGCATAAACCAACACATATGAGAATGGCTAATAAGTGCAGTGGTTGAAATAGCAACAGTTGCTGAGCTTGAGTGTAAGCAGCTCTGTCTCTGACAACCAAACTCCATCCACCCAAATTATAAAGGCTGTGTGATATGGAGTGCACATTGAGTTGGCATTGTTGTTAAACTAAAATTTTCAATGTAAAGAATGACTTTTAATAAATATAAACGTTATTTTCAAATCCTGATCTCAAGTCTTTTTTATGTAGAGAGCGTTGCTTTGCTTTGAAGTAGCACTCACACAGTGCTGTTGCTTTGTTGTGATTTGAAACGGTTCTGGCTGAATCCAGGAAGTGTTGGGTGGCTGAGCTGGGAAACGAGGAGCCCCACAATGGACCTAGAGCAAAGTGTTGCCATTTTGATGTCAACAAACGAACAGTTGGTGCAGGATGTGCAGCGTGCGAATGATCAGTTGAAGACGGTGCTAAGTGTAGTCAAGGAAAACATAGAGCTGAGAGCCATGGCGCCGAGTTTCCTCAACGGCAGTCTGGAAAACCCGACGGAAGCAACAGGTATTGTAGGTTCTTCTTTTCGCCACTAGATGGCAGCTAGAAACGTCGAAGAGGACGAAGAAGGGGGCACCTTACGGACTGGAGTGCGATTTGCAGTTGTTAGTGCACTTTGAAAAAAATGAACATAATGAAAATGAGACAGGAACTGGAGTTATGTGGAAAAAATATACTTGAGCTGTGGTCAGTGTTGGATTTTTGCTCACCTTTATTTTAAAAGTAAGATTCGCGTTTTGCGCTTTTTGGTCATGTGGTTTCCTAGCTCTGAAACATGCAATAATACTATGCATGTACGCAAGACATTCACTCTCTTGACCTGCCGTCAGTGTGTATATGTATCTTTACTGCTAACTCCGTGAGACTTATTTCCTTGGGAAGGTCGTTGAAAAGCTTCGGGGCCCTTGTTATAAACAGTCTCCTCTTTGGTTTTAAGCTGTGACTCTAGAACATAAAACTATGTACAGGCTTGTAATTGTATGTTTTGATGATGATATCAGAAGTATAGCAGTCATTTAAATCCACCCTGCTTCTCATAATAGTTATGTAGCACGTATGGCAAAGTTAATATTTGGCTTTCTTGTTATCAGTGTTCTCACCATCAGGAAGAAAACCATCCAGTCTGTTGCAAACCACCTTAAATGAGAGGCAGTTCAGAAAAGACCTGCAGCAAACCAAATGCAAACATGAGCACCGAACCTCGTCCCCCACTGACTTCAAGTCCTTCATACAAAGCTCGGTGAACATTGACACAGGTGAGAAGGCGGAATCCCACTGCTACCAGTTGGATGTTCGTCTGGAGGTTCAAGGTGAGTGATGCCCAAGACAGAGACATTTTAAAAATGTCATAGCAGTATTGCCAAACCATTTATTTATTTATTTTGTTATTTCATTGCCCTTTCAGAAAGGATGCTTGGAGAGATTGCCTACCAACTGGACAGAAGGATTTTGTCTTATGTCTTCCAGGGCTACAAGAGGCTTTATGGTTTCACCATACTCAACATACCAGACAAGATCAAAGAGGTAAGAAATCCCTCATTGTTATTTGAAGCATTGAAAGGAATGCTTTTATTTTTTATCCAAAACCTGGTGGACAAAAAAAAATCAATTTTGAGGGAAAAAGCTCCTTTTTGACATCAAAGTCCAAAGGCAGGAGATTGAATCTGACCAAAGCATCAACCATAACTTGTTCCCTTATCAGTTAATTTAGAAAAATGATACTGACCATAACATTCCACTTACATGACTCAGAGAAGAGTCTCAAGCCTCTCTTCCTCTCTTGTAGGTGAGCACACATCCACTGACAGGGACCGTGGATCAAAACTATCAGCTTCATCTCACTCAGAGGTTTGCTGAAATCATGGAGCAGTTGGACCAGTGTGGGTACAAAAAAGCACTTCACCCTCCTTTCTGTGAATTTATCATCAACACTTATGGGATTCTGAAGGAGAAGCCTAAAGAACACAGTACAGAGGCAATGGACTACAATAATCCAGACTTTTTGAGGAAGCTGATAGAGACCACAGCACCAAGAAAGCTTCAGAAGGACATGCTGCTTCTGCTCGCCTGTCTGTGTGACATGACCGAAAAGGATAGAAAGCCTCTTCTTCTCTGGTAGAGATGGCTGCATTGATGGACGTGCCAAATTTACAAGCTTACAGCATCCACAAATTCTCACTAAATGTTGTCGGGCCTACAGGGCCTGAGTGCGTTCAATAATTCATTATTAATTATTATTAATAATTATCCAAACTTTAACCAAGTCCTGTCTAAGAAGTCCCAACATTTGCATTGCACTGCCAACACATCATTGCGAGTTGTCACGTTAGTGGTTTGTATACTGGTTAATAAGCTTTTCCCTTCTTGTTTCCATACAAGACGCCTTAGCAAAGCTTATTGTTGTCTACAGAGGTTGTCAGCTAAACCATCCTTAGGGTACTAACAGTTAATAACACGTGTAAGCCGCAAGGACCCCCACCATCCGGTGCTGAGGGCCCTAAGGGGGCAAGCGACCCAGCCCTGCAGGATGAGGTCGCCGCCCTCCTCCGTCTCTCCCTCGAGGAAAGAGACAATCTGTGCGGTTATAACATCAACGCTTGTGATAATGTGTTGAAAGCTCTGCTTGACTATGTCAACAATACGGCTGGTAAACCAGAGTGCACTGTGCCCGATCATCTCTTGGGACAAATCTTCCTCATTCACCAGCATAGATCTTGGTTGTAAGCCATGGAGCGCTGAGATCAGATTTCTCAGTTACAGCAGAGTGTGCGTGTAATGGAGAAAACAACCAGAGAGTGCAGCAAGAGCACGAGACGCTGCAGAATGAGAGAGACAGTACACGGGGAATATATGACCGTGCACTAGTGGTAAACCAAATCCTGGTCGACCAACTCCACAAACCCAGTTTAAAAATGGAGGGTGAAAGCGGAGGACCACCGACCAGCCAGGTGAGTACGACTGACCGCACAGGTGACCAGGAAGCCCATAGCCTGGCACCTGAATTTGAAGGGAGTCTCCCCTCAAGCGTGCCCGGAGCAGAACTGCCCCGAGATGATCTCGGTAAGCAGGATGAGACTATTCGGTTGCAGTTGGAACTCAAAGCCACACGAGCTAGAGAAGCTGAAGTGCACCAATTGAGCCATCCACTAAAGGTCGAGCGGTCCCCGACACCGTCGCTGAACCTGATATGCTTAGGACTTTCAAACTGCTGACCCTCAAACCCACTGACCACCACGTCAGCTAGGTGGTCAACAATACCATGGGGGTGGGGACCCACGAAATCACCCCCAAGAATCCTTCAAACCAAAACAGGGAAACGCCTTTCCACCTAAAGGTAGAGTCCGGTTTGGGGTGAGGCCCAGACAGGGCAGCCATGAAAGTCGGGATAGAGGGAAGCTTTTAGACTCCCCCTTGGGGGAAAGTCGAAAGACAGAGATAGAGGGTTGGGTCAGAAAGTGCCTGACGGAAGCAGTGAGGGACTGAGGAAAGCCCAGCCACCTGCCAGCACCGTCAGGCTCTCCAAAGGAACCAGACACCAGTCCCCCACCAGCATGACTAAGCTGCGCCTCTTCTCCTCCCACGAGCAAAGTATACTTTGTGGGGTGGGAAGAGAACACAGAGGGGAAGACACACGTCTTCCAACCATTCCTTCCGACTCTTCACCTCCCCCACTCTTGACATTCTTGGGTGAACTTGTTCGCAAGGACAATGCCTGCTGGACATACACCTCAAAACACCACCAACACTTGCATACCACTGATCGCCTTGCCTTTCCTTTTCTCTTCTTTTCTCTTTTATTTTTAACTTAAATGTCTTTGTTTAAATGCGAAGGTTAAGGCATTATAGTTACCTTATAGTGTTGAATGCGTGATTTTGAATGTAGCCAGAAATCATCTGCCCAGATGAGCCTTGTCTGCCCAGACAAACCTCAGTAGATTTTATGGACTGTTTAACTCTTTCCCTTGCCTCAGGAGTATGAACTGTTTACACCCTCCCTCATCCACAAGAAGATAGACTGTGCAACCCTCTGGTTACCACAGAGACTGTTCGGCCCTGGATTGCTCTGAACGCTGTGGCCAGCACCCCACTCTTCAGACCAAAGGGGGGACTCAATACACTGTAAAAAGTGTGAATGGGGTTAATTAATATTCAGTATATTATATAAAAAGACTTTGTGCAGTTTGGAACCACATTATGACAAATTCAACAAATATCAATTGTTATTTAAATTTTCTTGGTATAAAATCATCATCGAATCATTGAGTTGCATTTAATTACATTTCATCAGTAATTTCAAAGATTGCAGATAATTACTAAATTTAACTTATTTCGACATCTTTGGTTTTATTCATCTTGCCCCTCGAAGAAAGTGTTTGATTCGATATAAAGCAGCGACTGAAATGTGTTTGACGCACCGAGTCTCTCTGTTACTGGTGGCAATTACTTAAATTGCGCCGTTCACGGTATGAT
Organism: Psettodes erumei; assembly: GCA_016785225.1. Lineage (NCBI taxonomy): Eukaryota > Metazoa > Chordata > Actinopteri > Pleuronectiformes > Psettodidae > Psettodes > Psettodes erumei. The sequence continues at coordinate 505,880 of JAFBJZ010000623.1, forward strand.
GGGGCTGCAAGTTGAGCATACCCTCCCGTTTTTAGTCATTCTGTGTCAGGTTTGTGCTTTCAACGAGAGATGGTAGTTCACAGCGTTTACAGTGACAGGTAAGGCATGGTGCCAAGTCTGAGGTGCCACAGTGCTGTTTTCCTTGGTCCGCCTGTTTGCGACTGCGCAGGTAGCCCACCTTTTTCTTCATTTAGTCAAATATAGAAGCCGCACCATCATCAGTGTGTATCCGACGAACAGTGTGGTAAATCATTACGCACTACCATGCTTGATGAATGATGAGGCTAAAATGAATATCAAAACGATAGTATTGCGGCTTCCAACATGAACCTTTTAGCCGCTGAAAGTCTAATGGTTGGGTCCTTCAGTTCATAGATTTCTGATGCACTATCGGAGGTTATTGTAACAGGTGAGACGCTGAGATCCAAAGATTCTTTTGATGTATTTATTGATTCAAACAGATCTGAGTATTCACAGTGCAGCACGGATGGGTGAATGGAAAAATGAAACCAATGGATTCTACAGATAAAAATGAATGAGTAGCGCAGTAGTGTAGTGCATTAGTGGTCAACAAAATTATGGCTGCTACCCAACCTGACTCTCTTCTCCTCTGTGACTAGTGAGTGCTCACCTTTACCACACAAACTTGAACCCTGCCTCTACATCACAGACACACTCAAATCACCCGTGCTCCTCTCTCTCTACCTGTATGTCTCTTACACACCAGCCCCTAATTATTAGATCTCACATAATAATTCACATTCAAAACACAATAAGAGACATAATATATCAATTTTTTAAAAATACAAAAAAGTATAGGAATATGTCAAGTACAGGAATACGTCATTACACAGAATATTTCTTTTTCTGGTCATCTCTATGACCTATAAGTTCCAGTTCAGAAAACTTATAGTCCATTTAGAGGTCAGCCATGTCCTCATACTGCCTCCTCTTTCTCCAGTAACAAACACACCTTGGATATGGGTCCGTCCAAGCAACTTGTTCTTGTCTTAATCCGAATTTGATGCACAAATCCCTTGCGATGCGGAAAGGTTTGCAAGACACGCCCCATAATCGAGCAATTACGAGTTGCGGTACTGTCCATAAGTAAAACTAGATCTCCTGCTACAAGGTTTCTCTGGACCCCAGTCCATCTCTGTCATTCCTGTAACAGAGGCAGATACTCCTTTGTCCAGCGCTTCCAGAACAGATCAGATATGTACTGGACTTGTCTCTTCTTCTCCGTGCATACAGATCTGCTGCTTGGAACTCTCCAGGTGGTAATGAAGGCTGGTTCTTAAGCGGTAACAGATGGTTCGGTGTCAGTGCTTCCAGGTTGTTAGGATCCGTGGAGGCCTTGGCGATAGGCCTGCTGTTAATAATGGCTTCCACTTCACTTCACAAGTCTTCTGCAGATGATGCACTTGGACAGAACTCTCCTAATGGCAGTGCTTACTACTGTCATCCAGTATTTCTCCCTGAGCTTGGACAACATGTGGTTGCGACTGCTGTGTCCCACCTCTTGATGTATACTTCTCAGCAGCAGGGTAGAAATATGAAGGTCTTTTGAAAGAATAATAGGATGCTTAGACTCTAAAGGAAGTGCTGCTTTACTGAGCCATCCTCCCACATGCAAGACTCCATCCTCCAGCCTTGGACACAACTTGTACAGGTGACTACTTTTCTTGACAGTTTGTTCCTTTTCCAGACACAAGAACTCCTCTAAAAACTTTCTCTTCTGACAAAACTGAATTATGGCCAACTCAGCCTTGTCAATGTCCTCCACTGTGAGAGCTCCCAGGACAGCTGCGCTTTCTTCTTCGCACCTTTCCTGCTCCCTCATTGTCTGTTGCCGCATACTCTCTTCACTCTGCTTGGCTATTAGCCTTTTTCTCTTCCTGATACATGACCACAACTATCCCTTGTACTTTAGCCACCATGCCACAGCTTTCTTTAATCGGATCCACGAGGAATAATGATGGATCAGGTGAGTAGTGGGATCCTCTCCAGTTTGTACAGCGTTGACAACAACACTTTTCTTCACCTCTGGATCGTCCTGGGAGAGATGGCTCACAGGCTCAGGGTTCACAGGCCATTCTGCTTCAGGTTGACAAAGAAATGGAGGTCCTGTTAACCAGAGTGTGTCCTTTAGAAATGCTTCCACTTTGACCCCTCTGGATGCTGCATCTGCTGGATTTAAAGCTGTATCCATGTACCTCCACTGAGCAGGGTGAGATGATTTCAGTATCTCTGAAACACAATTGCCAATAAAAACCTTAAATCTAGAGCTTTTGTTGTTAATATATTTTAGCACCGAAGCCCTATCAGTCAAAAACACAGATTCCTGAAGACTCATGTGCAGCTCTTTCTTCCACAGGAAATCCATGCAGCTGGCCATTGTTGCAGCAATCAGTTCCATTCTTGGAATTGTAATTGTCTTCAGTGGAGCAACATGAGCCTTTTCCATAATAAAAACACTGTGCATTTGGAGATGCTCGTTCTGTAACAGCAGGTAAGTGACTGTACCATAGCCTCCCTCAGAAGCATCACAGAAATGATGTAGTTGTGCAGTAATAACATCTCCAAACTCCAAAGGTTTTAAACATCTGGGTAGCTCAAATTTGTCCAGTAAGTGGAGCCCTTGCACCCACTTAAGCCAGTCTTTGAAGACAGTCTCTGGTATGGTGTCATCCCAACCAACTCCTTTTCTGCACAAATCCCTCAAGATCCCTTTTGCTGTCAGAACAAGGGGACTTAACATGCCCAGAGGGTCATAAATAGAGCTTACTATAGAAAGGACACCTCTGCGGTTGAGTGGTCTGTCCTTCAATACAATTTTGAATTTAAAAGTGTCTGACTTGATACACCACTGTAGACCTAGAACTCTTTCAATGGGCATAAACTCTCAGTCCAGGTCCAACTAGGTGCTGGCCAGTAAATTAGAATATCATCAAAAGTTGAATTATTTCAGTAATTCCATTCAAAACGTGAAACTTGTATACAGTATACTTTCCTTCCACACATAGTGATATATTTCAAGTGTTTATTAATTTTCATTTTATTATTACAACTGACAGCTAATGAAAACACCAAATTCAGTATCTCAGAAAATTAGAATATTCTGAAAAGGCTCAATATAGAAGACACCTGGTGCCACACTAATCAGCTGATTAACTCAAAACACCTGCAAAGGCCTTTAAAAGGTCCCTCAGTCTTGTTCTGAAGGCTCCACAATCATGGGGAAGACTTCTGACTTAACAGTTGTCCAAAAGACGACCATTGACACCTTGTACAAGGAGGGCAAGACACAAAAGGTGATTGCTAAAGAAGCTGGCTGTTTGCAGAGCTCTGTGTCCAAGCACATTAACAGACAGGCGAAGGGACGGAAAAATGTGGTAGAAAAAAAGTGTACAAGCTCTAGGGATAACCGCACCCTGCAGAGAATTGTGACGACAAACCCATTCAAAAATGTGGGGAGATCCACAAAGAGTGGACTGCAGCTGGAGTCAGCGCTTCAAGAACCACCACGAAGAGACGCATGAAAGACATGGGATTCAGCTGTCGCATTCCGTGTGTCAAGCCACTCTTGAACAAGAAACAGCGTAAGAAGCGTCTCGCCTGGGCCAAGGACAAAAAGGACTGGACTGCTGCTGAGTGGTCCAAAGTTATGTTTTCTGATGAAAGCAAATTTTGCATTTCCTTTGGAAATCAAGGACCCAGAGTCTGGAGGAAGAGCGGAGAAGCACAGAATCCATGTTGCATGAGGTCCAGTGTAAAGTTTCCACCGTCAGTGATGGTGTGGGGTGCCATGTCATCTGCCGGTGTTGGCCCACTCTGTTTCCTGAGGTCCAAGGTCAATGCAGCCGTCTACCAGGAAGTTTTAGAGCACTTCATGCTTCCTGCTGCTGACCAACCTTATGGAGATGCAGATTTCACTTGTCAACAGGACTTGGCACCTGCACACAGTGCCAAAACCACCAGTACCTGGTTCAAGGACCATGGTATCCCTGTCCTTGATTGGCCAGCAAACTCGCCTGACCTTAACCCCATAGAAAATCTATGGGGTATTGTGAAGCGGAAGATGCAATACGCTAGACCCAACAATGCAGAGGAGCTGAAGACGACTATCAGAGCAACCTGGGCTCTCATAACACCTGAGCAGTGCCACAGACTGATCGAGTCCATGCCACGCCGCATTAATGCAGTGATTGAGGCAAAAGGAGCCCCGACTAAGTATTGAGTGCTATACATGCGCATTCTTTTCATGTTCATTCTTTTCAGTTGGCCAACATTTCAAAAAAAAAAACCATTTCTTTTCATTGGCCTTTTCAATATTCTAATTTTTTGAGATACCAAATTTGGAGTTTTCATTAGTTGTCACTTATAAATATCAAAATTAAAAGAAATAAACATTGGAAATACATCGGTCTGTGTGCATTGCATGAATATAATGTACAAGTTTCACTTTTGAATGGAATTACTGAAATAATTCAACTTTTTGATGATATTCTAATTTACTGGCCAGCACCTGTATAATCAAACACAACTCTGAGTTTTCCCTTTGTCGGGTGGTGGACACCACGGTGCGGTATGTACCAGACCCCGCCATCACTCCTTTCCAGCTCTGCATCAGGAACTCTTTCAGCATAGCCTTTATGCAGTAGATCATTAATAAAAGTGTTATACTCCTTGTAAAACACTGGATCCCTCTGGAGCCTCCTCTTCAGATGGATTTGACACTGTTCCACTACTTTCCTGTTATTTGGCATGTTGATGTTTGAATTTTTTTAAAGGAAGGGAAACCTGGTAGTGACCATTGATGAGTTTAACTGACTTTATGACCATGTCCATGAACCTCAGGTCTTCCCTGGACAGACCCACTTGTTCCTCCACAGCAGACTCTGGAAAGTCCATCTTAAATTGCTGTTGCCAGAGTTCATCCAAATTTACAATGGACACACGTTTCACAGTTACTGGCTGCTCACAGTAATTGGCCTCTCCACCATTTCCTGTCAGTGGTCCATTTACTGTCCAGCCCAGCACCATCCTTATAGCGTAGGGGCCATTATCCTGACTGCGGATGACCTCAAGTGGTTCCATGGCTCATGGGACATTTGTTCCAATCAGCAATTCAATTCCAGCTTCAATCTGTTGTACAGAGATGTGTTTTAAATATGACCACCTTGTCAGATCCTTATTTGTGGGTATGTTTGCTTTATGAACCGGCACTGACAACTGAGTGTACGCTTTTGGCAACTCAATGAAGCTGTCATCTTCAAGTGCTGCTACCTCCAGCTCTGGCATGATGTAGCTACTGACCACCTTTCTCCTGCCCCATGGTCCAAAGAAGAATGTTGAATTTTTTCCCCAGACAATTTGAGCTTCTGCTTCAGACTCTCAGAACAGAACACTGCAGTACTTCCCTGGTCCAAAAAGGCATATGTGTGAATTATTTTATTTCCCTTCTTCGCCTTCACTTGGATCGGCACGACAGGAAGCTTACAATCCATCTCACCAGCCCCTGAAAGCCCACTGGAAACTAAAGTGTTGTACACTGTAACCTGGACGCTTCTCTCAGCCGGTTCTGCTGGTGCTGCACTGTCCTTATGGAGCACAGTTGGGTGTTTGTGGCCACACTTCGAACAGGAAATCTTCCTTTGGTAATTTTTGCTGATGTGTCCTATACACAGGCAGCGAAAACAGGCACCATTTTCCTTCAGGAAGTCAATTTTTTCTTTGTGTGCCATATTCTCCAACCGTACACACACATCTAATGTGTGTCCTCCAGTGCAGCAGGGACAGATCCTCTTGGCTGGTGGTTTTATGTCTGTAGCTTCATTCACAGGTTGAGCTGTTCTCTCCACACGACTCAATGTGGTAGCGAAGCTGCTTCTTCTGATGCTGGAGCGAGGGTGACGTTTGTGTTTCATCTGTTTGGTTGATATAGTAGTGTCCTGAATGTTTCCAAACACAGGGTCAGTCAAAATTTTCACTTGTTTTTCAACAAAATTGGTAATGTCCATAAACCTTGCTCTTCTGTTATACTTTTCCTGCAGGTCACATGCATCTCCAGCTGTCTCTGAGTTTATATGGCAATTTTAAAATAATTTCCAGCATGTTTGTGGGTGTGTCCAGATCATTTAAATACTGCACATCCTCCATAGTGTTGCAGCATCCACACAGAAAGAGCCTGTACTCCTGGAGGTCCCCCACATCTTCTGTTTTAATAGTGGATCATGACAAAGCTCTCTGCAAGTATGCTGTTGCCACCTTTTGCTCATTGCCATAGTGCTCTTTCAATAGAGCCTTTGCCTTCACGTATCCTCTGGCAGACTCCTTGTGCTGACAGCTCCTCACGAGCTCCTTTGTGTGTCCTTTGGTGTACTGTTCAAGGAAGTAGAGTCTGTCACAGTTGTTATTGGTGTTTCGTTCAACTCCATTTTCAAAAGCTCTAATAAAAGAATGGTATTTGAGTGGGTTACCATTGAAAATGGGAATTTCCCTCTTTGGGAGTGCTGAGAGACTGTGGTTGTATTAAGAGCGTTGTAATTTCATCTTGTTTTCTTAATATGTACAACACACTATCATTTGGTGATGGGTCAGTTTGTGTCACACTGGTCACAGGATCTTCAGGAGCTGTTATATAACGCTGGAGCATGAAGGATCTGGGATATGATTTATATCAGGTAAGGGAGTGACTGTAGGCTTCACAACTGTGTGGTTTCAACTGCATTAGGTTTAATTTTAACTGGCAATGGTGGGACAAATTCAGTAGCATTAAGTTGTTGTTTCAAGCGTGTTCTTTCGTAATATGAGTTCATCCCATCTGAAACCTTTGACTTTGATTTACTGCTAAGACTACCATGTGATTTTATGACACTTAGTTTTACCATTTCTTCAGCAATTTGATTCTTCAGTAAAAGCTGTTCTCTTTTTTGCATAGCTTTAACTTCTCTTCATCCAATGCATGTTTTTCCTTTAATGCTGTTTTGCTGCTAAAATTGCAAGATTTGTTTCCATTTTCAAGCAAATAGAGGAGCGTGAGGATAACGATAAGGAATGATGTGAGTGTGATCTCTTGGTTGCAGTTGAGATGCTGTCACAGGGCTGTAATTCATCCTGAGGATCTTGTTCATTTGGAAAAAGTACTGGAAGATCAGCAACAGAAGAATCCTTGCCTTTTCCGACAGGAACTTGTTCTACATAATGTATTTCCTTTGGTGGGTGCTCAGAAGTATTTGCTTTAAGTGGTAATTTCTTTGACTTTTCATGTGGATTATCCTTTATCCAATTTTCAATGTGTTCTTTGAATGCATCACTGTAATCCATAATGCCGGAAAACCACTCATTTTGTTTTTTATCTTCATCATCATCATCATCAGGAAGCAGTGGTAGTAATTCACTGTGCAGGTCAGTGGCCTTTTTCACAGTGCATTCAAGTCATTCAGTTGTGAGGGGATTTCAGTCACATTTTCTTTAGATTTCATGTATGCTTTCATTTGCGGAATAAGCGCTTTGATTTTATTAACGGCACTCATGCTGTGACCGTTCGATTTTATTTTCCAAAGCTTTGGCGGTCAGTTTGATTTCTCTTTTTTCCTTTTCCATGTTTGAAAACTAACTCAGAAACGGCGTTTATCTGATTCATTTCCGCTCCATATTTTGTATGAAGCAATACAATCACAGTTCATTCAGCTCATTCAGGAGCGCATACAAATCCATCCATAGACATTGCATTCCTTCAGTTTTTGACAGAGCAAATCCGATCCACACATTCATCCAAACATTCCAACTAGCAATAGGCCTTGAGATAACATCAGCCGCCACGTATTTATGGTCACAAAGTCCCGACATCAGAATCCAATAAAAACACGGAGTTGTTCCACCATCAGCGCGCCGAATGCATCCAGCGAAACATCCATTTAAAACATTGTTATCATTTGACACGATGTATTCCAAACGAGGCGGATTCCTTAATCCACAAACTTCCACCGGTGCGGGCCTACCTGTCCCCAGGTGAATGAATGGCGCGGCGTGGCACCTTGCCGCGGCTCCTTTGTTCCTGGCTTGTCGTTGTGTGACTTGACTCCTGTTGCGGCTTGATGATTTCAATTAAAACGCCTATTTTGTTGACGAAAATATTGCGGCTTCCAACATGAACCTTTTAGCCGCTGAAAGTCTAATGGTTGGGTCCTTGGGTTCGTAGATTTGTGACGTGTTATCGGAGGTTATTGTAACAGGTGAGACGCTGAGATCCAAAGATTCTTTTGATGTATTTATTGATTCAAACAGATCCGAGTCATCACAGCGCAGCACGGATGTGTGAATGGAAAAATGAAACCAATGGATTCTACAGATAAAAATGAATGAGTAGCGTAGTGCATTAGCGGTCAACAAAATTACGGCTGCTACCCAACCTGACTCTCTTCTCCTCTGTGATTAGTGAGTGCTCACCTTTACCACACACACTTCCGCATGCACACACGCCCACGATGAGGTGAACCCCGCCTCTACAACACACACACACTCGAATCACCCCGTGCTCCTGTCTCTTTACCTGTATGTCTCTTACAGATAGACAATAGTCACTCGGAGAAAAAAAACACAACGAGCGTATTTTGCTTTGCTTTCCTTTCCTTCCTATAAATACGTCGTCTGATGATGTTTCAACAGCTGATAGATTTTCAGAGGTAGATGAAAGTGAAGAACTAGAGCAACATTTCTGAATAATCTGAATAATTATGAACCTTACTGTCACATAGACAATTTATAGTTCTGCCACTGACTTAAAATGTAAAAATAAAATCGGGAAATATAATTTTCATTTCAAAATTTAAGTATATTTTAATTGTTATTAACTATATGAGGTGTCACAAAGACAGTATAAAAGTTGAAACAGTCGGGGGGGTTGACGGGGGCTGCATTCAGACCCGTCATCCCTGCTGTGACTTGACAGAACTCGAAAGTATGATTGTGACTGAAAAGGTCATAACTGCTGCATCAGTGGTTGGATTTTTTTCCCCAAAGACAAAACATGAGATTTACTTTTAAGTAAAGCTCTAAATGTTCATTTTAATGCCATCACACGTTCCCAAGTCATTCTCTGTCAAACAAAGTTCATCATTGGCATTCAGCCTTAATTTGTCTTTCAAAATAGGGTCCCATTAATTTGGAAAAACGACAGAACATGTTGTCAGTGTTTTTCCTTTCAGCTACTGTCTACCCAAGAAATAACTCTTGGCTGTGAGGTGTGTATTATACTGGTGAACAGGCTAGTGTTACTGGAAAGACACATGATTGCTTTTAAGTTTTTCAAGTGTCATCTTTATGACACCACAAACTGTATTGTGGTGTAGGCAGAAATATCAGGGGCTGATGTTTTGTCCAAATGTTTGATCCCATCGTGAATTTCTTCTGTGTCACAGTTCTTGGCAGTTGACACCCAGCTTCTGCTCGGCAACAAGGAACTGGCCCTGAGTCCTGAGGAATATGTCTTTGCTGCTCTTACCCTGTACACAGACATCATCAACGTCTTCCTCTACATTCTTGCTATCATTGGAAGGGCAAGGGGGGGCTAAGCAAGTGGAATACAGATGGATATACATTCTTTATGTATAAAAGTGAATTCCCATATTCTTGTTTTTTATTTTGACTCATAGTGTGCATTTATCACATAGTGCAAGATTTCTTTGCTTCACCCTGTGCAAATGTTATTTTTTTTATGATAATATAATAGTGTCTGGGTTTTGGGGGGGGTTGTGAGGTATCTGTCCTGTGGTCTAAAACTTTGTCTTGGTTTAGAAAATGATGTCTAATGCCATTAAAAAAATTGATAAAATCATCACAATTCAAAGTCTGCATACTCTTTTTCCAGAGCATTCACCTGTATCACACAGTTCTTAATCCGGATTAGGAGTTTGCTAAATTGTCATGGAGATTAATCTTTTTATATGCACAAGTGGACCTTGGGTAGGGATTGTTTTGTTGAACGTGGTTAACCCATAAACCAGCACATATGAGAATGGCTAGTAAGTGCAGTGGTTGAAATAGCAACAGTTGCTGATCTTGAATGTAAGCAGCTCTGTCTCTGACAACCAAACTCCATCCACCCAAATTATAAAGGCTGTGTGATATGGAGTGCACCTTGAGTTGGCATTATTGTTAAACTAAAATTTTCAATGTAAAGAATGACTTTTAATAAATATAAACGTTATTTTCAAATCCTGATCTCAAGTCTTTTTTATGTAGAGGGCGTTGCTTTGCTTTGAAGTAGTGTGTGAGTGCTGTTGCTTTGTTGTGATTTGAAATGATTCTGGCTGAATCCAGGAACTGTTGGGTGGGTGAGCTGTGAAACGAGGAGCCCCACAATGGACCTAGAGCAAAGTGTTGCCAGTGGCACCTTACGGACTGGAGTGCGATTTGCAGTTGTTTGTGCACTTTAAAAAAAAATGAACATAATGAAATTAAGACAGGAACTGGATTTATGTGAAAAAAATATACTTGAGTTGTGGTCAGTGTTGGATTTTTGCTCACCTTTATTTTAAAAGTAAGATTCGCGTTTTGCGCTTTTTGGTCATGTGGTTTCCTAGCTCTGTGACATGCAATAATACTATGCATGTACCAACAGGCAATTTCACGGCAGTAATGGTTGACAGAAAACACTGACCCAAGTTGTTTCCTAGCTACGCAAGGCATTCACTCTCTTGACCTGCCGTCAGTGTGTATATGTATCTTTACTGCTAACTCCATGAGATTTATTTCCTTGGGCAGTTCGTTCAAAAGCTTCGAGGCCCTTGTTATAAACAGTCTTCCCTTTGGTTTTAAGCTGTGACTCCAGAACATAAAACTATGTACAGGCTTGTAATTGTATGTTTTGATGATGATATCAGAAGTATAGCAGTCCTTTAAATCCACCCTGCTTCTCGTATTAGATATGCAGCACGTATGGCAAAGATAATATCTGGCTTTCTTGTTATCAAATGTTTCACCATCAGGAAGAAAACCATCCAGTCTGTTGCAAACCACCTTAAATGAGAGGCAATTCAGAAAAGACCTGCAGCAAACCAAATGCAAACATGAGCACCGAACCTCGTCCCCCACTGACTTCAAGTCCTTCATACAAAGCTCGGTGAACAATGACACAAGTGAGAAAACGGAATCCCACTGCTACCAGTTGGATGTTCGTCTGGAGGTTCAAGGTGAGTGATGCCCAAGACAGAGACATTTTTGAAATGTCATAGCAGTGTTGCCAAACCATTTATTTATTTATTTTGTTATTTCATTGCCCTTTCAGAAAGGATGCTTGGGGAGATTGCCTACCAACTGGACAGAAGGATTTTGTCTTATGTCTTCCAGGGCTACAAGAGGCTTTATGGTTTCACCGTACTCAACATATCAGACAAGATCAAAGAGGTAAGAAATCCCTCATTGTTATTTGAAGCATTGAAAGGAATAGTTTTATTTTTTATCCAAAACCTGGTGGACAAAAAATCAATTTTGAGGGAAAAAGCTCCTTTTTGACATCAAAGTCCAAGGGCAGGAGATTGAATCTGACCAAATTATCAACCATAACTTGTTCCCTTATCAGTTAATTGAGAAAAATTATACTGACCATAACATTCCACTTACATGACTCAGAGGAAAGTCTCAAGCTTCTCTTCCTCTCTTGTAGGTGAGCACACATCCACTGACAGGGACCGTGGATCAAAACTATCAGCTTCATCTCACTCAGAGGTTTTCTGAAATCATGGAGCAGTTGGACCAGTGTGGGTACAAAAAAGCACTTCACCCTCCTTTCTGTGAATTTATCATCAACACTTATGGGATTCTGAAGGAGAAGCCTAAAGAACACCACACAGAGTCCCAGTTTAACAATCCCAGTTTAAAAATAGAGGGTGAAAGCAGAGGACCACCGACCAGCCAGGTGAGTACGACTGACCGCACAGGTGACCAGGAAGCCCTTAGCCTGGCACCTGAATTCGAAGGGAGTCTCCTCTCAAGCGTGCCCGGAGCAGAACTGCCCCGAGATGATCTAGGTAAGCAGTGATGAGACTATTCGGTTGCACTTGGAACTCAGAGCCACACGAGGTAGAGAAGCTGAATTACACCAATTGAGCGGTCCCTGACACCGTCGCTGAACCTGATATGCTTAGGACCCTCAAACCCGCCGACCACCACGTCAGCTCGGTGGTCAACAATACCATGGGGGTGGGGACCCGCGAAATCACCCCCAGGAATCCTTCAAACCAAAACGGAGAAATGCCTTTCCACCTAAAGGTAGAGTCCAGGTTTGGGGTGAGGCCCAGACAGGGCAGCCATGAAAGTAGGGATACAGGGAAGCTTTTAGACTTCCATTTGGGGGAAAGTCTAAAGACAGAGATAGAGGGTTGGGTCAGAAAGTGCCTGACGGAAGCAGTGAAGGACCGAGGAAAGCCCAGCCACCTGCCAGCACCGTCAGGCTCTCCAAAGGAACCAGACACCAGTCCCCCGCCAGCATGACTAAGGTGCGCCTCTTCTCCTCCCATGAGCAAAGTATACTTTGTGGGGTGGGAAAAGAGTACAGAGGGGAAGACACACGTCTTCCAACCATTTTCTTCCGACTCTTCACCTCCCCCACTCTTGACATTCTTGGGTGAACTTGTTCGCAAGGACAATGCCTGCTGGACATACACCTCAAAACACCACCAACACTTGCATACCACTGATCGCCTTGCCTTTCCTTTTCTCTTCTTTTCTCTTTTATTTTTAACTTGAATGTCTTTGTTTAAATGCGAAGGTTAAGGCAATATAGTTACCTTATAGTGATTTTGAATGTAGCCAGAAATCATCTGCCCAGACAAACCTCAGTAGATTTTATGGACTGTTTAACTCTTTCCCTTGCCTCAGGAGTATGAACTGTTTACACCCTCCCTCATCCACAAGAAGATAGACTGTGCAACCCTCTGGTTACCACAGAGACTGTTCGGCCCTGGATTGCTCTGAAGACTGTGGCCAGCACCCCACTCTTCAGACCAAAGGGGGGGACTCAGTACACTGTAAAAAGTGTGAATGGGGTTAATTAATATTCAGTATATTATATAAAAAGACTTTGTGCAGTTTGGAACCACATTATGACAAATTCAAGAAATTTCAATTTTTGTTATTTAAATTTTCTTTGAATAAAATCATCATTGAATCACTGAGTTGCATTTAATTACATTAAATACTGATTACTGATTACATATCAGTAATTTCAAAGATAGCAGATAATTAGTAAATTTAACTTATTTCGACATCTTTGGTTTTATTCATCTTGCCCCTCGAAGAAAGTGTTTGACGCACCGAGTCTCTCTGTTACTGGTGGCAATTACTTAAATTGCGCCGTTCACGGTATGATGGGGCTGCAAGTTGAGCATACCCTCCCGTTTTTAGTCATTCTGTGTCAGGTTGTGCTTTCAACGAGAGATGGTAGTTCACAGCGTTTACAGTGACAGGTAAGGCATGGTGCCAAGTCTGAGGTGCCACAGTGCTGTTTTCCTTGGTTCACCTGTTTGCGACTGTGCAGGTAGCCCGCCTTTTTCTTCATTTAGTCAAATATATAAGCCGCACCGTCGTCAGTGTGTATCCGACGAACAGTGTGGTAAATCATTGCGCACTACCGTGCTTGATGAATGATGAGGCCAAAATGAATATCAAAACGATAGACAATAGTCACTCGTAGAAAAAAAACAACACAACGAGCGTATTTTCCTTTGCTTTCCTTTCCTTCCTATAAATACGTTGTCTGATGATGTTTCAACAGCTGATAGATTTTCAGAGGTAGATGAAAGTGAAGAAGTGTGCACTGTAGAGAAACATTTAAGAGAAAAAAACGTCTGAATAATTATGAACCTTACTGCATTACTGTCACATAGACAATTTATAGTTTTGCCACTGACTTAAAATGTAAAAATAAAATCGGGAAATATAATTTTCATTCCAAAATTTAAGTTTATTTTAATTGTCATTAACCTTATGAGGTGTCACAAAGACACTATAAAAGTTGTCCATTCTGCCCCAATTTTTCTCAACTTACTTCAAGTAATAAAATTTGAAAAGTTCCTTTGCTCAAGAGTCAACAGAATGTGGCTCTTCATTTTATACAGAGTTAGTGGCTGGAACATTTTCTTCACAGGACACATTATCCTGTCTACGCAAAGAAGTACCACTGAACGATGTCAGCCTTGGCCATAGCAGTTCCCCATCCTACAGTTTGCATATGAAAAAGAGATGTACCTTGAAGGAGCAGCTGAGGACTACAGTAAGAATGGAACACTTCTGACTACCTCAAAATCAAGACAGACATACTTGGCTGAAAGTATATATACATATACTGCCTATCCATTTGGTGCACAGATAAGGGATCTTGCTTAGGCACAAGACATATCCTTGTCTCAAGGAACCAAGGAAACACAAGAACCCTGCAGACCAGAAGTCTGCAAAGAATGTAAAAAAGCCTCTAAAGGCAGAGGTAAACTACCTCCTACCTTACCCGGCTGGGGAGGATGAAGAAAGTCAAGAACAGGAGAGGATTCAGTTGCTTACTAAAGTAATGAAAAGGGAAAACAAAACATTGATAAAAGAAAAACGGCCAAAAGTTATGCTCACCGAAGAAATTAAATCATCAACCAATCACCCAGCATAGAGGACATCAAATCCAGATGGCCTGCTCTATTTGAAGTGTCTCACGTGAGTCACAACTATATGCTCATGAAAAATACTTCTCTTCCACTCAAAGTGTGGACCCATGGGGTTGAAGTTGCAGGCTATCCCACACAAGGTATCCTTCCATGAGTATTTATTAAACTCATTTTTAAAAGGTTTTTGTAATCAAATTCCTGGAAAAAAATTAGCTTATTACTTAAACATACAGGAGGTCAGGATGTCAGCCTGTGATTGTGTACCAAATTAGTATGAAATAATTCCATACCTTTTTAAATACATTTGTTTTAATGCAATTGATGGCCACTTTATTGCACACATACTTATGTTTACTAACATACTACTACCAACCTACTAACCCCAACCCTAAACCTTATGATTTTTAAAAAACTCAATCTCTTCTTTTTCTTTTTAATTGAGGTCTTTGTTAAAACGTAGAGCTGTACTGAGTTGAACTTGCCACATCATATGGGATTGTTCACATTGTTTATTGGGCACTATGACCCTAAATCTGCAATAGTCAGTTAAATTGTTTGTCAAGAAGAGTTGAGATTTCACCATTCGCAAAGTGTTATATTAACTAATCAAAAATAACGAATGATAAGAAGCAATGCAAAGTGTTGATTAGATGAGATATTTTGATAAGAATATGTTGTGATAAATCTATGAAGTAAAGTAACCAATCAAGGTCATAATTATGAGTTAAGAGTTGTAATAATGTTTTTAGTGAGAATATGTGAAGTAATGAACAAATGAATGATATATGATCGATGATTTCAACATAAAAATGAATCAATGAAATGACCTGATAATGATGAAGTAATCAATATCATGATTGATTTTTAAATATGAATGACCTGATAATGATGAAGTAATCAATATCATGATTGATTTTTAAATATGGGAATGAATGGCTGTGATTAATTCAATATCTAAGGTGATTATGAATTGTTTTGATTTGAAGATAACTGTTAAGTTGATCTTATAATGTGAACACTGTGAAAGCGACAAGAGGTTCAGTGTGGGTCAGAATGACCTAGGAGCAGCCTAGGTTACACCACTGGATAAAAAGAGGAAGTGAAAGTATTGCTTAACTGATGTATGTTAGTGTGTATTGGAGAGAGGGGGTTAGGGCACCGGTGTGTATTGGAAAAAAGAGATGTGGTAAGATAAGGAGAGGAGTATAAAGTACTGAAACGCAGAAGATTTAACGTTATTCATCGGAGGCTTATTCATTGGAGTCTAATCGCCGAAACAAGTTTACCGAGACCTGTTCGGGTGATAGATGGATAGCCATTGAGAGAAGAGGTTTCCAGTGGATCATCACCATCACCGATCACAAGGAGAACAGAAGGTGCTCGTGAGTCAGCTTGGAGTTGACAAAAATCTTAAGGAAAAGAAGTTTTTACCGGATATTGACTCATGAACTCTGAATTGGATAATTAAGCCTCTCTTTCGTCTCCGCTGCTCATCGGAGAAATTGGACATTCTGGACTTCGGTTGAGCCTTGGACGGGGCTGCCGTTTGCCTAGGATAGTGTCTGGTTTCTGAGCAAGGATTGGAAACAGGACGATAGCCTGCAGTCGACCACTCTCTCTCTCTCTCTCTCCTAGATTATTATGATTTCAAGGTTACAGTAAGTTTAAGTTTAAGAATTGATTTATTATTTTAGTTTAATTGTAAGATGTATTAATCAAAATTCACACTGTATGCTTTGCTCCTGCTAAAATTATAAAGAATAAAAATGAATCAATATTGCATTTAAAGTAGAAGTTCTCGTAGTCATCATTGAGTACTCTTTGCCGACATAAATAGAAGGTTGGATGTTAGAAATAATATTCTCACAGGTTGCACTAATCCCCAAGATTTTAAAACAAATCCTTTGGACCTAACAAGGTCTATAAACTGTTACCTAGCAATTACCAAGAGCCCGAAGCATAAGAAGAGAGCTGCCGTTAACAGACGTGACTGGGGTTGCGCTACACTCATCTAGTTTAGAAATGTTCCGGGTGTGGTTCAGTCTTAGTGGAAGCAGGGTGGGCGCCTGGATGAAGGCAGTGAGTAGCTAGGCGAGTCTCTTCGCTACAATCCAGTAAATATTCTTCCTCTCTCTCAAATCCTACATAAGCATCTGAGTAGAAACCCTCGAAGTAGACATTGGGCTTGGGGCTAAACAGGTTTGAGTAGACGATTAACCTAGGAAGAGGAGAAGAATCTTTTGATAGATTAAATGCTGGATCAGGATTAATAACCTCCTGTATTGGGGAAGTTAAGACCTGCGGTTTCGACAAGTTAAACACTGGAAACTCAGGGAAGCATCTAGTCCGCCTCTACCCAAAGGTAACAAAAATGCCTACTTTTACATCTAAATCTCACTGATAAACATGTCCTGTGTTGTTTGTTTGTTATAAACAAATGGAAATGTAAAATGAAAGGGTCATAGGTCCTGGAATCATAGCTGGTTCCCTGGAAACCTCAGTATTGTGTTTCATTGTCGTGGTCCATGAGACAGCACATCAGGGATAAAGGGTTTCTTTTACAACAATATAGGATGACTACTATTAAAAATTACATCGTGAATAATATTTTATCGTTACAGGCTCCCATAAATCCCAGCATCAAAATAACCAGAGATGTCGTCATTCTGTGTTTGATGGTGTATCTTGGGGAATCTACAGAACAACTCTTTTGGTATTCAAGTTTTTATTTATTCATACACACATAAACATACAATAACACATAATAATCTATCATAAACATTGACACCAATAACAGACAATATATCCAGCATACAACCATATATACAAAGGCGTCCTGTAGATCAGCATTTCCTTTTTTCACTTTGAAACAACCAAAATACACATTCATCCCCACCATATCTACAGTTTTTCCATATGCCCTGCCTACAAAAAAATACGCTCCCAGGCCCTCCTAAAATGTTCCTCTTCGTTGCTAATTCTAGCCAACATGCATTCATATGATGCCCCTTCTGACATCATTGATGTCCCTGAAAATGTCCCTGTTTCACGCTGACATTTCCAACAATGAATTGTTTCCTATTAAGCCCATTCTATGTAATTTTGAAGGGGTGAAATAAAATCTATGATTTATCTTGTACTGAATAAATTTCTTATGTGTTTCCTTGTATTTGATATGATGTTTAACCAGTCCTCCTCACTCAAATCACACTCTAGATCTTTCTGCCAAATGATCCTCAGATTTTTACACATATTTTCTCATAAACCATTGAATGTCTTATAGAATAGGGCTGCTCTGTGTGTTGTACTGGGTAGGTCCAAAACTTCCCTCAGTGTATTCTTGTTGTAATTAAATTTACCCTTTGTAATACAATCTCTTATTTGTAAATATTTCCAAAAATTACCTTTGTATTCCAAATTATATTTTTGCATGATATCAGCAAACAACATGAACACTCCATCCACACACAGGTCACTCAATTTGCATATCCCTCTCGCATTCCATTGATTCCAATAGACAGACTTCTTCCCAATATGTATGGCTGGGTTGTACCATAGAGAGGTGTAAGGTTGTCTTAAGTGCGAAATACCATATATCTTATGAACTTCTCTCCAAACTTTTTTAGAATAACACAAGACTGGGTTTGCAAAATAATTATGTCCAGGAGTTGTTACACCATGTGAGAGAACATCCAGAGGTTGAAACGGGCTAGTTAGTTCTCTTTCAATTTTGA
The DNA here is from genome assembly GCA_016785225.1 of Psettodes erumei. Classification (NCBI taxonomy): domain Eukaryota; kingdom Metazoa; phylum Chordata; class Actinopteri; order Pleuronectiformes; family Psettodidae; genus Psettodes; species Psettodes erumei. The sequence goes on from JAFBJZ010000623.1 coordinate 524,271, forward strand.
TCCAGCTCAGCTCCTGATCTGTCCCAATCCAATGTTTTATCAGTCTAGACATTTCAAATGACAGATTATATAATCTTACATTGGGTAGACCCATACCCCCTATTTCCTTCGGTGACCACATCTTTTTAATATTAGTCCTTGGTCTCTTTTTATCCCATAAAAGACAAAGTTTGATCATTTTATCATAATGTTTAAACAGTTGTGGTGCTATATTGACTGGTAACACCATGGAAACATAATTGAATTGTGGTGTAACCACCATTTTAATTACATTAATTTTTCCTCACAGTGTGATCTTTAATTTTCCCCATTTATCCTGGTTCATTTTTATTTTCTGGGGGAGTGGTTCCATATTTGACAGCATTATTTCATCCAGGTTTGAATTTAGTTGAATGCCTAAATATTTCATACCTAAAGGCAGAAACTTGAAGCCATATGAAGTGATAGCTCTAGAGTGACATGCATGTGATATCGGCATACATTCCGATTTTTGCCGGTTTATTTTATAACCTGATAAGCTAGAATATGACTCGATGCATTCAAGTAACACCGGCAGGGAGTCCCCCGGGTCCTCCAAAACTGCTAAGATATCATCAGCATACATAAATAGCTTGTGCTCTCTACCCCCTGCCTGCACACCTTTAATCCTCACATCATCTCTGATTGCTACAGCTAATGGTTCAAGAACCACAGTAAAGAGTAATGGAGAGAGAGCACATCCCTGTCTTGTCCCCCTGGAAAGACAGAAAAAAATCAGATATCAGCCCGTTTGTTAGAACAGCTGCTCTTGGGCTAGAGTAAAGTATTTTCACCCAGTTACAAAGCCAGGACCCAACCCAAATTTTGAAAGAGTCGACATGAGGAACCCCCACTCCACCCGGTCAAAAGCCTTCTCAGCATCAAGTGAAAAAGCTGCCACTGGTACTAGATTAGAGCAATTCATATGCATCAGATGTATGAGCCTTCTCATGTTATGAACCGAGGACCTTTTTTTTTAATAAAACCTACTTGATCTCCATGTATAATGTCTAGAAGTATTTTCTCTAAGCGTGATGCCAGGGTCTTCGTCAAAATCTTACAATCCACTCCAAGAAGGCTCACGGGTCTGAAATTGGATGGGTTAGAGGTATCTCTATCCTTTTTAGGGATAAGAGAAATTAAAGTATCATATCGTATCAGGCAGTGAGCCCCTCTCAAATGCCTGCATGTACACCTTATGCAATATGGGGGCCAAGATATCAATGTATTTCTTGTAATATTCAACCAGGAAGCCATCCAAACTGGGTGGTCTCCTGGTTTTCATGCATAAAATTGTAGCCCTAATCTCTTCCTCTGTCATTAGGGCATCTAGCATGTCTTTTTGCACATTAGATACAGTCTGCAGATGAATACCTGAGAAAAATGTTTCTGTGTCTTCTGGATTAGGAACACAAGAGGATGTATAAAGATTTTCATAAAACTTTTTAAAAACCTGATTAATTTCCTTTGATGAGGTTACCACCCCATTATCCTTCTTAATCATTGGAATGTTGTTGGAATTATCCTGTTGTCTTCATAGAAATGAGTTTTTAGCCTAAATAAAGCATACACATCCTTTTTATTATATATATCATGTAGTTGATATTTCATATTACAGATTGTTTTGTATAAATTATAGAGGAAGTTGCTATCGAACTAGAGATTGAGGAGGTACAGCGTGTACCTCATCCACGGTACAAACAATATGCTACGGCAAGGGGGAGCCAGGACGCCAGGTCAGCTTGGGGGTGGTTTCATCATCACCCCCAAATATCGAGATTGGGTACCAAGCCCCAAGGCAAGACGAACTGAATGCAAGGGCAGCTGACCTGAGAGAGAGAATCATGAAGTCCTGGAGGAACTCAACTACCTCCTCCTTGCCAAGGCTAAACAACAAAGTACCAGACCAGTCTCTACTGGAGGATGTAAACACAGCACTTTAACTGTCCCTACCACCACCATCACTGAGACCAATCAGCTGATGCATGCAGCGGCAACAGTAATCCTAGAGATGCTTGGCTACAAGATGAACAGCATGAATGGTAGCCAGAAGGAGCGAGCCCCATGGAGGAGAAGGCTAGAGGCAAAAATCGTGGCGACACGGAAAGAAGTCAGCCTCCTAACAGAACTGAGCAGGGGTGTAAATGTAAGGAAGCCCAGGAAATACAACAAGCTGTCCACAGCTGAGGCACTGGAGACTGCTAAGCAAAGGCTCACAGCCCTAGCTACCCGCCTAAAGAGGTACACAAGAGAGGTAGAGGCCAGGAGAATAAACAGGGTGTTCTCCACCAACCCAGCTAAGGTCTACTCTCAATGGCAGGGTAACAGGATGGCAACGGAGCCACCCAGGGCTGAGACTGAGCAATACTGGAAGAGTATCTGGGAGAAAGAGGCAACCCATAACACCAATGCCCAATGGCTGAAAGACTTACAAGCAGAACACAGCCAACTCCCAGAACAAGGGGAGACATAGCAGACATAGGCAGACATCTAAACCAGAGTGTCCAAAATGAAGAGCTGGACAGCCCCAGGGCCTGACATGATACACACCTACTGGCTCAAGAAGCTGACTGCACTCCATGAACGCCTAGCAGCACAGATGAACCAGCTGCTAATATCGGGAAACCACCCAGAGTGGCTAACCCAAGGCCGGACAGTCCTCATAATGAAGGACCCCCAGAAGGGAACAATACCATCCAATTACCGGCCGATAACCTGCCTCAGCACCACATGGAAGCTCCTATCAGGCATCATAGCGGCTAAGATGAGTAGGCACATGGAGCAATACATGAGCAGAGCACAGAAAGGTGTAGGCACAACACCAGAGGAGCCAAACACCAGCTACTGGTGGACAGGGCGATTGCCCGAGATTGCAAGACGAGGAACACCAACCTGTGCACTGCCTGGATTGACTACAAGAAGGCCTATGACTCGATGCCACACACATGGATACTGGAGTGCCTAAAGCTGTACAACATCAATAGGACCCTAAGTGAGTTCATCCAGAACTCGATGAGGCTGTGGAACACGACTCTGGAGGCCAACTCAAAACCAATTGCCCAGGTGAGCATCAGATGCATATACCAAGGAGATGCTCTGTCCCCCCTGCTGTTCTGCATAGGCCTAAACCCCCTCAGCCAGATCATCTCAAAGAGTGGCTATGGATACCAGTTCCGAAGTGGAACAACCATCAGCCACCTCCTCTACATGGATGACATCAAGCTGTATGCAAAGAATGAGCGTGACATTGACTCCCTGATTCACCTCACTCGGATCTACAGCAAAGACATCGGGATGTCATTCGGACTAGATAAATGTGGGCGGATGATATCTAGAAGAGGAAAGGTGATCACAACCGAGGGGGTTGACCTACCGGAAGGGAACATCGCAGATGTGCAGGACAGTTACAAATACCTGGGGATCCCACAGGCAAATGGTAATCATGAGGAGGCAGCTCGAAGGTCAGCCACAGCCAAATACCTCCAGAGGGTAAGGCAGGTCCTGAAAAGTCAGCTGAACGGCAAAAATAAGATCCAAGCCATTAACACCTATGCCATGCCAGTGATCAGATACCCGGCTGGGATAATATCCTGGCCACTGGAAGAGATACAAGCCACTGATATCAAGACAAGGAAGCTCCTTACCATGCATGGTGGGTTTCACCCCAAGTCCAGCGCCCTGAGGCTGTACACAAAGCGTAAAGGAGGGGGGCCGAGGACTAGTAAGTGTCAGAACTACTGTCCAGGAGGAAACAGCGAACCTCCAGGAATACATCGAGAAAATGGCCCCAAGGACCAACTCCTAAGTGAATGCCTCAGGCAACAAAAGCCCAGAAGGGATGAGGAACCACTGGGCCCATCATGGAAGGACAAGCCTTGCATGGCATGTACCACCGACAAATTGAAGAAGTGGCTGATATGGAGAAAACATACCAGTGGCTGGAAAAGGCTGGACTGAAAGACAGCACAGAGGCACTAATCATGGCAGCACAGGAACAGGCCCTAAACACCAGAGCAATAGAGGCCGGGATCTACCACACCAGACAAGATCCCAGGTGCAGGCTGTGTAGAGAAGGCCCTGAGACAGTCCAACACATCACAGCAGGGTGTAAGATGCTGGCAGGCAAGGCATACATGGAACGGCATAACCAGGTAGCGGGCATAGTATACAGGAACATCTGTACAGAGTATGGACTGGAGGTCCCAGGGTCCAGGTGGGAGACACCCCAAAGGTGACAGAGAACAAACAGGCCAAGATCCTGTGGGACTTCCAGATCCAGACTGACAAGATGGTGATGGCCAACCAGCCTGACATAGTGGTGGTGGATAAACATCGGAAGACAGTAGTAGTGATAGATGTAGCAATCCCCAGCGATAGCAACATCAGAAAGAAAGAACATGAGAAGCTCGAGAAATACCAAGGGCTGAAAGAGGAGATAGAGAAAATGTGGGGTGTGAAGGCATCTGTGGTACCAATAGTGATCGGGGCACTAGGGGCGGTGACCCCAAGCTGGAAGGATGGCTCCAACAGATACCAGGAACAACATCGGAGATCTCTGTCCAAAAGAGCGCAATGCTGGGAACAGCTAAGATCCCAAGAGAACCCTCAGACTCCCAGGCCTCTGGTAGAGGACCCGAGTCTGAAGGAAAAACACCGCCCAGGTGGGCGAGAGGGAGATTTTCAGGTAGTAGTGGTGGGCAGAGCGAGGCTTCGTGAAACACTGAAACAGTTGAGACAATTGTTTCATATTGATTCGAGGCTTCGAAACAAACCTGGGGGGGGGGGGGGGGCTTTGTCTCCAGCCTTTGAAAAAAATATTTCACATGGTACACTTGTGGCAGGTAAACAAAGATATTTTTTGGACAGAATATATAGATTCGGAAACAATGCAGCCCTTTCTTTCCAGTAGTTCAGTGGGCAGTGATGTCTTGGTAAAAAGGCGTCTACTATCTCCTATCGCAAAATCTCTCCTCTCACAAAAACCCTCGAGTTCAAGGCGGGCTAATAGCTCTTTTAAAGTTTGTGGGCCAAAGCCGATACAGATGTGTCATTGTGTGATTTGTTGCCAACCACCTTGTCAATCAAACGTAAAAACAGCAGGTGTGTCACCTGTTGGGATGAGTTCGAAACAGTCGTGAAACGCAAACGCTTCGTGACGTCATAGTCACGTGACATAGGCGCTTCGAAACGAGGTTTGAAACAGTGTTTCGAAACACTTGCGCTTCGGGATCTCGACACCGTGTCGAAACATCTGTCTCGTATCTGCCATCCCTAACAGGTAGGCTTGTGTGCCATAACTATGACAGGGACATATTCAATTAGGACCATCTGCTTTGGCTGTACAATCTGAAAAGCCCAATGTTTTTGCTATTTTAGGATGGTGATGAAGATATAGTGTTGCAGGACATTGCTGAACAAATAATGAGGATCTACAGCATCAAGACAAAATCGTCAGAGGGACCCAATGACATTGGAATCGTGGTAGAGGGCACAAAGGTTCTGACTGCTTTGGGGAACTTTCCAAAGGCTTGCTCCATGATGGTTGGGTTGGCATATGCACTGAACCTTGCCTACCCAAAAGAACTCAGGTACACTTTTGAAACTTTCCAGAAAGTCTTCCTTGAGCTGGATTTCTCAAAGCTGTCCCCAAATGTGAACATCCTCAAGAATAAGCTATTGTCTTAAGAAAGCCAAGCAAAATAAAAGGAATTGTCAAAACTGTCCAATGGTTAGCTACAAGTTGTTGTTAAATACTTGAGTTCCAGAAAAATCACATTATTCATACTTATTTGAGGGGAGCGGCATCAGGATTCTGATGTATTATTGTCATAGGTGTCTGTTGTTGAACCCTGTGATCCTAGAAGAAATTAGTTCTATCATAATACAGTATCATAACCAAGAGGCTGAGAGTTGGACAAACATTGATGCCAGTCAGACATCACACTTTAATGGACACAAAACCAAACTCTCCTTTTATCTTAATAATTGTCAAGCTTATTTTTAACACTGCCTCACAGTTCTGTGACGCATATGGGTGATTTTCTGCTGGGCCTTTACTTCTGTCTTGAGCTCCTGTTAGTTTCGAGCACAACTTGGCCAAAATGGTCTTACACTCAGAAAGGTACCTCAAACAGCAAGTGGTTAGTTTTTCTTTACAAAAATTTCATCCTTTTGATGCTGTCGCCAATAGCCTGTGTATTATGCACACCTATTGTCTTACTTGGCGTATATCTGGAGTATTACCTGGTATATATCTTTCAGAGATTGTGGGGTGTTATGTTATTTATTCATCATCATTCATCTATCATTCTCATTTTAGGGTACTGGTATCATGTTTTGAGATAATAATGGTACAGTTATTTAATTTTATTTTGATATTTTGCACTTTAAATTTTTTTGTATTTTTTTCTTACATAAATTTGAATAAATAAATTTGTATATTATTTCTTCTATATATGTGATCTTTTAACAAGGTTTATTATGGTGTAGGTTAATCAGAAAAATTATGGCAAAAGTGACACAATAGTATTGAATAGATCTTAGGCATAATTATATCAATTAAATTTAAGTAAATTAAGTTGGAGAAAGTTAAATAATAGTATTGTGATTGTGTTGAGGTAAGCTAAAGTTCAATAAGGAACGAGTTGATATTTAGTTTATTTAGTAAATCTAGATGACCTTTTCTTCAAAGATTTGGATATATCAATCAGTTTTCTTTGCAAAATTGAGTTAGATTTACTTAATATTTTATTTTTATTTATTTTCTTATTTATTTCTTCAATACTTTTTAATCAAAACAGGAGGACTTAAAACAAATTCAATATTATCGAGTCTCACTTTGCTGCCATAATTTTTTTTTTTTTTTTTTTAGGAACCATTGCTAAGACATTTTACAACAGTAGCTCTTACTGAGCTGTAACAAGTCGGCTCAGGTAAGGTCACGTGTCAGACGGGCCCAACACCAATGACAACGTCATGAGGGCGAGGCTAAATAGCACCAGTAGGATGAGCGATGAGACGTGGGTTGGTTCACATTACTCATCTAGTTATTATATATTTTTCAAGATAAGCTCTGGATTTAATTTGGACATGTGACAACCTAATGGATTATTGTAACAACATACATAAATTGTAGGGTTGCTCACGACACATGGACGCGTCAGACGCACTGTCTCGGTAAGACCATCTGGGCTGCTACGTTAGCGGCATGTTTTAAACGAGCTACGCAAAAGATACAGACGACAGTTTTCTTCTGCGATAACCAACACGTACCAAGTGTGAGAATTCATTGTCCTTACGCTACTGTGGTACGGCGACGCGTGGCTGCCATTCACAACAACGGTTATGTGGGTTTGGAAGTCAGTAGCGTTTAAGTGCAACTGATAGCTTAGCATACCTGCGCTGAGGCTCGCCTAACCTACCTGTATGAGTGTCGACTGAAGAAACACTACCAAAAGATTACCTGATGGTTGAGATTATGTTGGACGGGGTTTTTGCGGAATCGCGGTGTTGAGGGTTTGCAACTGCTGGTTCCATTCCATGAACGGCAGTGCTGTTTTTATCCATCTCTACTTGAAGGATCAAAGCTCAGTGTTTTTACTGGGAGTAAACCCTTTGAATGCAACGCACCTACATTAAAGGGCAAATCCACAATAAAAGCAGTGTTTATAATAAAGTCTTATTTTTCCCAACCTTGAATTGATTTCGTAGATATTAATTTCCAATGGAAATTTAACAGCACAAGATATGAAGAGTTGTAAGTTTTACACTTGACACACCCAATGACTTTGCACATTACCCCTAATATGTAAATATACATAAAGGTGTGGTGTTTTATGGATTTTCACTGCAATCGTATTTCACCAGTTATCAACAACTCAGATGGTGTTAGGGGTGGGCGATACCTGGAATTTTGGTATCAATCTGATACCAAGTAAATACAGGGTTAGTGTCGCCGATACTGATACTTTTTACTTGAAACGTCACGATAATTGAATAATTTTGTGATTTTTGCCTTGAGTTAGTTGATTATGATTATAGTAAGACACAGCACAAATATTTTAAAAATGCTCTTTTATTTACTAACTACAACAATAGAACAAATGTAACAGTATAAAATAATAAAATAATTCTTTGTTTCAGAAAAAAGTCACTAGTGCAAAATAGTGCAACATAATGAGGAAATTCGAGAAAATTGCTGGACTGCAGTATCGATCTCATCACGCTAGTATTGATCTGATACCAATACTCACCTTGGTATTGATACTTTCGATATTTAGATCAATACGCCCACCCCGAGATGGTGTCGCAGATGGTGTCACAGGGATTAAAAGCAGTTTACTTGATGCTTTTCTCTTTTCCTCTCTAAGTGTTAAGTAAGTCAGTCTGATCTTCACATGTCTGCTGAAGTCATGTCAGTACAGTTTTCAACTGCTTCATGTTTCCCCTACTGCGTGTATAGGCATGATGTTAATGTGAGATAAAAGGCAGTTATTCCTGAAAATCCTCATTGTAAATGTTATCAAACAGGGGTTGCAAGAAAAGAGCCATGTCATAACATTTGTTTTTCTTCCTCCTGACTTAGTGTCCAGTGGAGCCTGTGAAAGAAAAACTGTCCACAGGAATGATGCTGGAACAGAAAGTCCAAATGTTGTTCAATATGATTGCTGCTTAAAGAAGGGACAGAGGCATGGCCTTGGAGGTGTCACCTTTTCCTAATGGCTGTGTTGCAGCCCTCCATGCTGTGGGATGGGCATGCATCGTGCCTTGTTTCTGGTTTCTTGATCGCCTCATTGCTGTTTGCAAGTCAACCACCCTGGAGCAAACACATCGTCTGGAGCAAGAATGCTATCTCCACCCCCTCAAGGTCTTCTTTGGCTCCATTATCTTCTTCATTCTTTTTCTCACTACAGCACCCTTGGCCCTCCTTGGTTTTTTGCTCTGGGCTCCTCTTCAGGCCTGCCGCAGACCATTTTACTACCACAAAGAGACACCATCCTCACCAGAGAAGGAGACACACACAGGCTTTGAGCTGGTAGGAAAGGCATCATTTGGCTTTGCCACAGCAAACCTGTGTCTTTTGCCTGACAGCCTGGCTCGCTTTAACAACCTGGGGCACACCCAGCACAGGGCGGCCACCATTGGTCAGCGTATTGTGCAGGGTGTATGTCGACCCCATATCCGAATCTTTGTTGACTCCCCCAGCAGCTGTGGTACTCTCAGCCCCTCCAACAGCCTGTTCCCCACGGTTAACCCATCTACATATGCGGCTACAGATAGACAGACCCAGCCCCCAGTGAGTCACCAGTCAGAGTCAGCTGAAGGACCTGCTTCAATCCCAAAGGCCAGTAGTCACGTGGTTTGTGTTCCATGTAAAGATACAGAAGAGTCCTTAAATGAGTCACCTTCTCCGCTCCTCAATATCAACCAGAACTCCAACCAGCAGGGCCAAGTGGGTCACAGAAGTGCTCCCAGAGCTTTGCTCTCTCAGGGTCTCCGCCAGCAGGACGATGCACCCTGGGAGGTGTCATCATTGTTTCCAGCCAATGTGGACATACTGTGCCTCGAGGAGGTGTTCGACAAGAGGGCTGCACAGAAACTTACTCAAGCACTAAGACCTATGTTTGGACACATATTGTATGACATTGGCGTGTACGCCTGCCAGCCACCGTGCAGATGTTCTTCTTTCAAGTTTTTCAATAGTGGCATGTTCTTAGCCAGCCGATTCCCTTTTATAGAGGCCCAGTACCACTGCTTTCCCAACAGTCGTGGAGAAGATGCACTGGCTGCTAAGGGCCTCCTCTCTGCTAAGGTACTTAGTATCACGTATTAAGCCACTAGTAACTACTGACATTGTCCTTTTTGTTTTGCAGAACTCATAATCATAAGTCAGACTTTTGTAATACTATTAAGATGGTGAAAGTATGATGTAACTGTTTAAAAAAAATATGTTTAGGTACTAATTGGGCAGAATAAGGAACAGAAGAAAGTGGTTGGCTATTTTAACTGCACACACCTTCATGCACCAGAGGGTAAGTTACATTTTCTGATTTTGTCTGCTCAGGTTAACAGAAAATTCAGCAATGTCTTCTATGAAAACAAGTTTACAATAGCATTTCTGTGATCTCTTATCAGGTGAAGGGGAAATTCGCTGCGAGCAGTTGAACTTAGTAACCAAGTGGATTGGTGATTTTCAAGCTGCCAACAGGCAGCCTGATGAGGATGTTGTTTTTGATGTGCTCTGTGGTGATTTCAACTTTGACAACTGTTCCCCTGGTGCGTCTGTATCTCTGACAGTTTTCAATTTTTTTGGTGATATTTTCATTAGAGCATTTTCCCCACAAGGTTTTTTTCTAGTATTGTGAATGTAAATGTTTTTTGTTTGTTTGTCTAGATGACACACTGGAACAGAATCACTATCTGTTTGAGGAATACAGAGATCCTTGCAGGGCGGGGCCAGGAAAAGAGAAGCCCTGGGTTATTGGTTTGTAGCAGTTCAACCCCTTCAACTACAGTAAATGCAGCATACTTGCAGTACACCTTGACATTAACTTTGTGTTATAATGATTTCCTTCCATAGGTACACTGCTGGAGCAGCCCACATTGTATGAAGATGATGTGAATACTCCAGAAAATCTACAGAGGTACACTCAGTTTCACAGATTTTTAGCACAGCAACTGTAATTTGATCTGAACAGAACTCCTCACTCACAGTTTATTCTCTCAAATGACATAAAAATCAACTCTTTCCTCTCTTTGTGTAGAACTTTGGAAAGAGAAGAATTGAGAAAGCAGTACATCTCTCCCCCTGTTCCCACAGAGGGCTGTCCCTTGGTTTACCCTGAGACTGGCCAGCCGTGGATTGGACGTCGGCTCGACTACATCCTGTTCCGCGAAAGTTCAGTTTCAAAACACTGTCGAACAGTACGTGTTATTGTGTATTTTTATTCTTTCTTCTACTCAGTCTTCTCTTTCTTCTCCACTGCTTCAGTCTCTTTGCAGTTAAAAGTCAGTCTGTTCGTATAGAGAAGTTGTTAAAATGGTTATCTCCCATAAAAAGAATAAAGCATTATGCAAACCAATTGCTCTCTTTGTCTCCCTCTAGGAAATCGAAGAGGTGACATTTATAACCCAGCTGGCTGGCCTTACAGACCATATTCCTGTGGGCTTGAGACTAAATGTAATAAGGAACTCTGATGGTGCTGATGAATGAGGAGTTACATTAGCACAGCTTCACGTTCAAACAAAGGGAAACAAAATGTACAAAAATGTACATTGCTTTGATCTATACAACAATGTTTTTTTATTACTTTAATTTGTCATTTCAGTGACAGTGTACTTACCAATGAGATTATACCTCAGGTAGAATTTAATATGGGTTTATTTAAATTTTATAATGTATAAAGTTGTATGCATTAAGGCTTGTTCAGGCCAGAGGTATTGATTTTGTAAAACTGATTTTGTAAGAATATTTCATTCTGAATTTTTTGCTACGGATTAATAAATGCAAAGAATTAATTTTAAACCATATATCTTGCTTTTAAGATTTAATCAGTAATGAAATTCACCTGTAACAGTATTTCTACATGGTGGTATTGCTATTTATACTCAAGTAGAAGATCTGAGTACTGCTTGAAATGCAATACACAGTATACTGCTGTAAGGTCAATACTATTTGTGATCGATAGGGTGTGCTTGTCATGTATTTCAGTCAAGGCCCAGAAACCAACAAAGAAGTCATACAGACCAATCAAAAGCCAAGGACGAATAGTTACTTCCTGTTTGTGCCTTAGCTAGTGGTGTGCGATACTGCATATTTTGGTATCAATCCGATACCAAGTAAATACGGGCCAGTATCGCCGATGTAGATACCGATTTCGATACTTATCAATAAATAAGGTGGATGCATCACTGAATTGCTAAATCTCAATTGATTTTCGTGAACTTAAGTGTTTTTTGTGATGTTCCGTTTCTATTATTAAATAGTTAAAACCCAGGACAGAATCAGGACAAAGTTTATAATTAAATAGAAAATGCTTTGTTATCAAATGTTTTAAGAAAAATCTTTTTTGCTTTGTGCGTGTAAGTAACGTCACGTGACTCATGTGACAGCGCAACATCAGAGCACATGAGGGGGAGGGGGAGCAACGTATGCCTGCTCTGCGCTGACACAGGAGCGGCGAGTCCGGTGACCTGGCTGTTTCCTCTTTGCCGAAAACGCAGCATTGCAAACAAGAGCGGAACTTAAAGTAAAGAATCGACCTCACCAGGCTAGTATCGATTCGATACCGATACCGACTTGTTATCGATACTATTGATATTTGGATCGATCTGCCCACCACTAGCCTTAGCTCCTGATAGACGCGTGGGTTACATTCAGGCTGCGGTGATACTGTGATGTTACACGAGCTCAAATCATGAGTATTTTCCACCGCTGTAAGAAGGTGGTGTCACCGTTATTACAACGAACGGCTGCTTTCGTCAGCGTCTGCCCGCTGCTCACAGCCCGGTGCCACAGCGCGTGTTTGCCTCGACGTCTTACGCCGACCTTAGCCACATGTCAGCGGTGGCATCGTGCTGTCCCCTGCCTTCCCGACACAATTAGGTGCTATTCACTGATGTGCAGTGAAAGCAGCGGTTCAGACAAGGGCCCTGACGATTCTCAAGAGGAAGCCCAAGAGGTGGACAGTGACAGCCAGGCCCCGAGTCAAAGTGAGTAAGTGTGTAGTTTCAGAGCTGAAACGTGTCAGAAATAGGTTTTCAGAGACGGAAAATAGTCGGCAGTTAATCACTGAAGTTATTTAAAGGGAAAATGCCTGAGATCGGATGTTCCAGCGAGTTTAACATGACACTTAATAGAATGAGAGTTGCAAAATGAATTGATAAATTTACTGACAGAAAACGGTCAACTCATTTATTAATCGATTAATCATTTGGGTACATTTTAAAAATAACATATTTCATTTAATGAGTTAATCTCCGGCAATGTGAGGATTTGATTTTCTTCCTCAAAAGAGATAATACGTAAACTGATTATTTTTGTATTTATGTCGAGCTGCTAGGACAAAACAAGACATGTAAACAAGTCAACTTGCTTGTGGACAACTAGGGTCATTTCCTGAATTTCGTTGTAAGCATACAATGAAAATAAAGGCTATTCTGATTCATTGTTTTCTGACAAGAAACAAAATAATCTGCAGATTAATTGATGATAAAAATTAGTCATTAGTTGCGTCAAAGGATGCATGCAAGGATGTTTCGTTTTTTGGCAGTGACAGCTAATGTTTGTTTCCCCAAATTCAGATAATCAGAGTAATCTTCTGATTATTTACCAAAATAAACAATTAATAGTTTTGTTGGTAACATGTTACCACGCACACTTTCTCAGACAAAGGTTACTTTTTGAGATTGCTTGGTGTGTTGCCAGACATTTTACATACCGCACAATAAAGTGACTAAGAAATGAATTAGCAAATAATTAAATGCTAATGAAAACCTTATTTGCAGACTTGGTTACATAAATGTATGAAGTAATTCAGTCAGCCTGCACTGCTATATGTGACAACATTTTTCTGTTTCAGCAGTGAGTGGAAAAAAGAAGCACTGTTGTGTCCAGACACTGTTGAGCTTCATGCAGCTCTCAACAAGTGCAAAATTTTCACCCTTGTTTTTCCTGTAGGACCCTTGGAGACTTTCACTCTTGATGTGCTGGTGTCTCTACTGCGTCAGGAAAATGCAGTGGACATCTGTGTGATTAAAGTTCCAGGCCAGATCAAATACGCCGAGTACTTCATTGTTGTCAGTGGTATATCCCCAAGACACCTCCGTGCAATGGCACTTTATGCTATTAAAGTGGTAATGTTCTTTTTTCTCATTGTTAGATGTTAATATGTGCAACCTGCATTTGATTTGAAGTTTTATCTTACACGCATCATGCCTTTCCTCCAGTACAAGTTTTTGAAGAATGATGGAGATCCAAATGTCAAGATAGAAGGGAAGGATGCAGAGGACTGGATGTGTATTGACTTTGGTGAAGAAGAAATCTTACTGTTAGATGCCCAATTTCAATGGTTGTTCATATAAACTGGTGTCTGTCATTATAGTTAATGCTCTCTGTTTGTCTTTGCCTCAGGTAATATGGTTGTTCACTTCATGCTGCCACAAACTAGAGATGTTTATGAACTGGAGAAACTCTGGACTCTTCGAAACTATGATGAGCAGCTGATGAGCATCCCTGCTGAATTGCTGCCAGAAGACTTCATATATGATGCTGAATTCACAAAGTGACGACACAAGACGAATCAAATTGTTCACAGACTCTACCACTTCACTGTGATGTTGTATGCATCCTCTCTTATCACTGGGAGTAGAAATAGAAGGTGTTTCTTAACACTTATTATCTTTGGACAATGAACAACACAATTTTTCTTTGAGAATTGACAGACATATAAACTCATCTCTTATGCAGCAGTTAAATAGTATTTGTAAAATGTTTTTGTGCATCTACAGAAGGAAAAAATGTTTTAACACATTTATATAGTTAAACATGAATTATTTTAGTACCATTCCAGATCTCCTAAAATTATTTTCTGACTATATCCTTGTATTGTGTTTTACTGAGTCACATTTACGGGATTGTATATGGTTTATTTTCTCTTACAAGATTAATTTCAATTAGGTAAAAGCATGCTAAAAATATTAATTATCAAAAAGTTAACTGTCTATATGTTAAGATGAGTCATATGACATACATCACTATAAATAATTCAGGTGATTATACTTAATAGAAGACTTATAACATTTAAATGTCTTTCAAGTGGAACAGTGTTGCTCATTAACAACAGTTTGGCAGTTAAGTGGTTTGGAATCATGACTCCCTCGGGCCGGCAGGAGATGCACTGATTGCAGTTTTACAGACTGAACATACAGAACCAATTTTGCAGTAGATCTGTGAGAGTTGCTGCTGTCAGGACGATGTTTTTGTCCCTGCAAGTAACCTGCAGCCCTAGTTTACCAAGTTGGAGCTTTTTTGTATCATTTGAACCAACTGGCAGCTGAAAAAAAAAATAAAAAGCCTTAAACACAATTAGAGACACAACAGTGTTCAAATGTTCTTTCAGAAGTACAAGTCTTGCGTTCCAAATCCTTGTGGTCAATTATACACAGTAAGTATCTGAAGTGTGAGTACTAATTGCAAATAGTCCCTTTTTGACTGTTAAAATGAATAGCACTCTCAAAATACTTGCTTCTAAAATGTAATGCCACCAAAGCACATTTGTTTGGTAAATGATTTTTTTCTCCTTCACCTGTGGGACAAATTCATGCTGCAGTTTGTTGTTTGCAAAGAGAAAGTTCTACATTTCTCAAAGAAATGATGGTTGGGGGTTGAAAAAAGAGGCCATTCCAGATTGTTGCTCCCAGGAAGAGAGGTGGTCTGCAGAAGTCATGACATGCTTTCACTCAGCACTGCTAAAAGATTGGTCAATCAATTGGTAACATGTAGGTAAGTCAGTCCTCACCTTTCCAACTCAAAGAGCCCCTACAATCTGCAGTCTTAGAGTGCCAGTCATTTTTAGTTTCTGTCACGACATTATATTAAAATAGACCTTTTTGAAAAATTCACCTTTTTATTAAGCTCCAAATACTTGCAGATGAGAATTTTTATCACAGCATGAACCAAACAGAAGCAGTAGCAAAGACAATACACACACACACACACACACACCCTCATAACTTGAAGTGACCAGTACATTTCATTGACTTGTTGCAAGTCATGCTGGATTGGAACATTAGCTAAATGTAATAACGTAATGAAGCAGGAGATACCCACACATAGCATAGCAGGACCTGGTGTTTGAGTGATTTTTTGTGTGCCTGTTGGGATGGTCATTTGTACTTAAATGATCTGAAAATGAAGACTGTGATTCACACTAATGTTCAGACAGATGAACATCACCATAGTGAATGTCTGCAGTTTCACCTAACAAGAGCTTCCAGCAATACACCAATCAAATACCAACTGAAATGCCTTTTGTACCCCAAAAAATATAACCAACTGCTTGCTGGTGAATGATCAAAATGTCTCCATTGGGAAAACTGCAATGAGTGAAAGAAAAAGATAAGTGTTGAGTGTGACTCAAAAGCTGTTACTGTAGCTAATGTTCTCATTAACTGCACAGTCATTTTACCAACTGTTGTTCAGCCATTAAAGGCCATGCAGGAGTTACTGGTGTGTCTACAGTAAAAAAAAAAAAAATTAAAAGGGACATTTTCTGTTAATAAACAGTGTATCTGCAGTACAAAAAGACATTTTCTGTTAATAAACAGTGTATCTGCAGTACAAAAAGACATTTTCTGCTGGCTGCGAATCAATCAGCTTCAGCTTTTATCCACCCACCCTCTGTATTGTAAAGATTCTAGTTTTGTATTTGAAGTATAAAAACAAGTATAAGAAATTAGTATTTAGGCTCTCTGATATATTATCAGCCTGTGCCCTGCAAGTGAGTTGGCACTTGCAATTTTCTTTGGTTTTTTTCCTCCGGTGGGTGTTTATGAGTAGTATTATCAGCTGTGACACCTAAAGGACTTTGTGATTTAACCAGCTGGTTCTCATTTTTTAGAAATGTACTGAGAAAACTGATGTGACATATTCAAATAGAGTATTTATTGATCACATTCAGCATTCAGCATTCAGCACATTCATTTATTGATCAGCATATTTATTATTTCAGAAGTAAAGGTGATGAAGGGTTCTTTATTAAGTAAAACACCAGTGACTGAAATGTGGGACCTGTCCATAATAGTAAAGTGTAATTGCATATTGTTTTTCTTTGTTGAGAAAACAATTGTGGAGAAATCAAAGGATAAATTATATTCTTTACTGCATTTCGAATTTATGTTAATTCAGATTTTATTTTTTTGAAGCATTCATGCTGACATTTTTTTTATTTTTTTAGTTTTGATTTGTACAGAGTACCCTTTTATTTCAAATGTAAACACGTTTTTGATGAATGAAAGAAGTCTTTTGACACACATCTGATTATTAAGTGTGTAATAAGGCTGAAAGTTCATAGTTCTTTTAAGTACTTTTCCCACAAAGACCTGTTCTCACATGACTGTCACAGGAAACAACTGCACCAACCTGCTGTCAAATTTTAGTAGAGTGCTCTTCAAAGAAAATAGTTGTCATTAAAATCATGTAACCATTTTGATGGTGGAAGCTTTTTGTGCCCTCTATCAACTGGAATTGAAAGTCTCAAGGGTTAGTGCGATTTACTGCCCTTTCTTGTATGGTTTGGTATAATTTGGAGCCATACTCGCTGGTTTGGCCCAAAATGGTCTAGTTTCTGTCTTAAGACTGTATGTCAGTGTGAGGGGGGGGCATTTATTTGCACTCATATAGAGTAGATATGTGAGACATAGAAAGGCATAGAGAATTTGAGAATACGGAAAACAAGGGCTTTGCACTGACAACATTTATTGATGATTTTGATGTGAAGTTGTTTTTTTTGACTGAATTAATTAAGTGTAACTCCAAGACACTGCTGATATCATGTGATAACAAGGATTGCAACTACTATTGATAACATTTCTAACAACTGGATTACATATTGGATTAAAAATGATGACTACATAATTAAATGAATTCATGTTTTTGTTTCTAAATGCAGACACTGCCCACCCAGCATATCTCTTCAAACTGAAACATCATCTTTCCAAACACCTGGGGCATCCTAACATATTTCAGCTTAATGTGAAAACAACAGACCGCTGTCCTAAAGGTGCACATCATCAATTTTAATGGAAGTTGTCATGCTGGTTATGACTCTTAAGTGGACTATCTAAATTGATAAAGCTTTCAGACTTTCCACATGAACATTTCTTTTTCAACAAAAGGGTTAAACATGCTATGATCAAGTACAGTCTTTTTAATGTGGAAAAGAGAGCAATTTATGAAAAAAACACGACTTTGCAAATGGACATGAATCAGTTATGAGGGCCTTAGTGAAAACCTCATTGATTGTTGCAAAGGAACTGATCATATTGTACAACCTACTTTTCTGGTACAGGAATAATAACATCCTCAAAGCACATGTTTACTCTGCAGTAAATTTTTTATGCAGTTAATTCAATGTATTTAGATAATCACCAATATTTGATTAATTTAATGCCATAAAATAACAGAACCAGTAGTATGTTTTTCATGCTATTTAATGGTAAACACAAGATTAGTTTATGTATTAGTCCTTTTTTGATTATGTAATTGGCTATCTCCATTTATTTCACTGCTTTGATATTCAGGGTTTACTTAATTAATGAGGCAGGAGGTATTTCTCAGGAGTACCCTAAAAGTGAATGAAAGTACCCTCCCTCCCCACTTGGCACACACTGTATAAAACTGGGGCAATGTAGGGAATCTGACAGAGGTGCCTTGGACAGCAAGAAAACCATCTACAGCAGTATTAGGTGTCAAGTTGAAATGTAAGCCAATTTTTATTTCTCACTTTTTTATTTGAAAGTCAGAAAATATGTATGCATTTGACAGCTTTTATAGTTTATGAACTATGGGAGTATCAGTCCAATATTGAACGCCTACTTCTGATTTTGGAATTGTGAATGTTATTGTATAATGTTTTTTTTACTCTGCATTTCGACTATTCATTTCCCCTGTGATCTAGGATTCGCTCAAGCACTGTGATGCCGCTGAGTATTCTGGCTCTCTGCCTGATGGCTTGTATTCACTCTGGCATAAATGCATATCCTGCCAAACCTGCCAGTCCGCAGAAAGGTGCACCACCTGAGGAGCTTGCAAGATATTATTCTGCACTAAGACACTACATCAACCTCATCACAAGACAGAGGTTAGTTCTTCACTTTCTAGGAAATAATATAGGTGTATCAAATTATGGGTACAGGGTGTATACATGTGTTGCTTGTCTGTTTCTATGCACAGGTATGGGAAAAGAGACTCTCCAGATTCTGTGTTTTCAGATGTGCTGGTGAGGGAGAGCACAGAGAGTATTCCAGAACCAAACTATATCAGGTAAACTATTTAGTAAATCATAGTCTTGGGTTGTGTTTTAAAATTGTTGCAAAGCTTGAGCTTGCTTTTGTTGCCTTAGTAGATTTATGCAATATAATACATGATAAAAACATGGACAATGTGATACCTGAAAAAGACAAAATATCCATACAATCTGTTCTACTGTTGTGAAGTTTAGTTTATGTTCACAATGAAGTCAGAAAAGTGTTGACCAAACTTTTGGATTATTTTAAGTTTGTAGTTAGTGGTTGTCTTGGATGCATGTGCTTGCATGTATTTAGGGACAAAACCCCCATCTTTCATAGGTTTTAATGTTGGTCAAAACACTTACTGTCTTCCTTATGTTGCAGATATAATGCTATGCCGCTACTGTGATATGGCTGAAGCTGCAATATTGAAGCTACACAAAGCTGCTGCTGTTACTGACATAAAATGAACTTGTGTTGCACAGAATAAATAATATATAATGCAACTACTTTGGTCTATAATGTTGCCAGTACTACACTAAAACATGTTTTTACCATGTTGTCCTCTCATCTCCTTCTGGCTCGGCAAGGATCATCCCCTGTGCAGTATTTACAGTGTACAGATGGTATGTTGAACAATGTCTTATGTGTCATGACTAACAGTGCTCTCTACTGGTGGACTGGCATCCAAACATTATTGGAATTTTCCACGTGTGGGTGCAAATACCTTATAATTCATGTAACCTGCTAGAATTGAATGGCAGGGTTGAATAGAAATTAAGTATAAACGAAGTGTTTGTATCACCACAGTGTTGCATTTATCTTCAATGTTTTATCAAACCTGCTGAGATGTACCTGCACCCTGCCTGAAAACAGATTAACAGTATAATCCTATCAAGTGACCTGGATACATCAAAAGCAAATTACATAACAACTCAGAATTTTGTTAACTCTGTTATGACACTTGGTCCAGGCTGCTGGTTCCGTGTAACAATGCTAGCTGGCAATTCTGGTTCTCTGCGAGGAAACCCCATTACAGCTGAATTTATAAAATTAATTTAACTTGCTGGGTACTTAACTTTGTCCTGCTGATAGGTGGAACAAATTATTACATTGTTTATTAGCCATATGTGGAGATATTGTATCTCAGGTGCCATTCAGGGCAGCAAGATTTACAACATATCTCCCTCATGAGGTAAGTGTAGCCACAAAGTTTCGTTATTGAATATGTTGTTTGGCGGACAACAGCTACTGATATAATACCTGATGTTTTGTCTTAGCCGGGGAAGTATTGTTATTATTATACAGTATTACTGATACACTCCCCTGACAGTATAAAACACATGCAGTGAAGCTTTCTTCAACTTCAGAACCACAGATTTGAATCGATGAGAGCTGGACAAACTGAGCACAGTCAAAGGGCTGTTGTATATTTGAATGTATGGCAACCAAGTAGCTATACTGGACTATCGACTCACAATACTGCAGTGAGCGCGTACGGTCTACAATCAGCCAGAGTTCAACATTTAGGGCTGATTGGATTTGTCGGGTATTGAATGTTGGAAGAAACTGTGGAAGCAAGTTTATTCCCACACACCTTCTTCCCAGCTACCGGTATTTATTTATGAGTAAGCCTTGCAGTAAATTACGAGGGTGGTGTTGTGCAGGAATTCAAGGGGCTAGATATAACTTGAACGGCATTGGGTGTCATCGGTCCAACACAGCGTGTGTGGACGGGGAAGTTGAGGGAAGGGGAGCAGGCAGGCAGGCTCGCTGGAAATTAACAAGTGACTACTGCGCAAATGATCTGCGGAACTTTGACATAAGGGGAAGCATGAAAGCGTGACTGGACGGTAGTCATTAAACTAGGTAAAGTATTAATTAATTTCTGCAGGCAGTTAAGCGACGATCTCGTTGTTGGACCCTACATGTCCACAGCTCTACTCGCTAGCTAGTTTGAGCCACATGATATTAATGTTAGCTACTAACTGGCTAATGACTGGACTTGAAGCCATCTGTACCTTGTCATTACTACTTTGCAAGAAAACACGAACAAACGAAGCTTTTTGGGACACTTTGGCCGACTTGTCCGACAGTTTGAGGTAATGGTATTATATACCATCGAAAATCTCCACACGTGCAGGCTCACGCTAAGTGTTTGCTAGAAATCATTAGCGTTGCTAACTTGCCCGAGGGAGCTACGAACTAGCAACGGCTAGCAATATTTTGGCACGGGACATGCACCGGTGGATTTAACGATAACGAGGAACTGTCAGCATGTAGTTGCAATATAAAAGATTTTACTTAATCTCTAATCGCCGTGTGGTTACACTAACATCCGCATTCGCCTTTGCTATTTAGCCATCGATGGCGAGTTATCATTTTGGAAGTGGCTAACACTACACGTGCGCGTGTGGCGTGACAGTATAACGTTAACCTCACAATAGCCAACATGTATCGAGCAGAGGCGAGTTTCAACTCGGCGTCCTTGACAGTGCTAACTTTTGTAGCCTTGGTTAGCGTAAAAGCCACGGTTTATGAACCTGTGTGGCGCCAGGAGCAGCGAGCGTTCACCTCCCATCAGGCTGCTCCTCGTGTGCGACACAGGGCACTGTCTGTTGTATGAGTCTGACTGTTATAAGCGAACTGACAGCTTTCACAGTTTCTGGTTCCACATTATTACCCTTCTTTTAATGTAATACATGCCCAGCTCTTAGGTTTTATGCCCATTATGCCTTTATTAGTACAGCAACAACAACAACTATATATATAATGAAGCCCCACTCCTGTGGGACATTGTGGGTGTTTATTACTTTTGTGCTGCAAGTTCAGCTCAGGAATAATACTTTACTATACTTTACTTACTTGTAAATGTTTTGTCTGTTCCATAAAGAATAATGAATTGGTAAAATACATTTTGGGGTCAGTCTAAGCCACTTGAAAATAATGCACACGTTATTGTATTAGTTTCAGTTAACAGTTAACAAAGTTAAAAGCTTTTTCGAGGTTACAATGATATTTGAAAAAGAAAAGCCAGAAATCTTCTCATTTGTGAAGCTGAAAGCACAGAAGATGTAGCATTTTTTTAATTCATTTTTTGCTTGATAGAAACAAATTAAATCAAAATAGTTGCTGATTAGTTTTCTTTTGATCAACTAAATGTTATTCGACTAATCGATTCAGCTCTTCTTAATGTATTATTAATGCATTTTAATGCCATCATCACCAATGCATAGACAAAGTAGGTTTAGTATCTATAACCTGCCTAAAATACATTTTTAGAAAATTAAGGCATAACATAACAACATAACAAAACATTCTATTGTGGGCAGCTACTACTGTACTGTAAACTACTGTACAATTGTTGCTGGCAACAACTATTCCAATCTTCTTATGAGTTCAATATTGAATTTTTGATCATTTTATATTCACACAGCACAATTAAGGTGGTCGTAGCGAATAGGTTTAGGTAGCCACTGGCCATGTGAGTGATGTGGACAATCAGACTAGTTGCATTACAATTTTACTGAATGACCAGGAAGTGCCTGGACAATGAAGGCACCCTCAGGGTAGAGAGGAGCTTACTTCCCAGAATATGCAGCTTTTATCGATACCCAGAAGGGGTTTTAGTCTGTCTGGGTCAATTTAATCAAGTAATAAGAGTCATGTGATGCCCCTCTCCCAATTGTCTTTGTAGCCTGTGGGTTCCAGATGAGGGTTCTGTAGAAAACGTGGGACTCCATGTCGGAGTGCTGCACTGATGATTTGAACACAGTTTGTAGGTGAGTTTATGCTTTTGTTTTTACTGTCTTTCTTGTTTATTGTGTGGATGAAGTACAATTCTGCATTTATTATATTTCAGAATTTACTGGTCTGTTCTCAAAAAGTCCTTACTTTGTGTTTGTCCCCTACCTAAGGAAATTTTTTCCTCACTCTGCTGGGACTGCATGTTTGTAAAGTGAGTTCTTGGGGGGGCCTTTCTGTGTGTGGCTGGCACAACCTTTAGTCAGAAGCTCACAAGACTCATCCTTTGTCATTCTTTAACCTCCTAGGACCTGGTGTCCACATATGTGGATTTCATATTTTGGGTTGTCTTGATCACAATACAAAATTTTTCTCTACAAGGGCTTGGTGTCCACATACGAGGCCATTATACTGCCACTTATTGGCAGT
Organism: Psettodes erumei; assembly: GCA_016785225.1. Lineage (NCBI taxonomy): Eukaryota > Metazoa > Chordata > Actinopteri > Pleuronectiformes > Psettodidae > Psettodes > Psettodes erumei. Next base: position 547,470 of record JAFBJZ010000623.1, read on the forward strand.
ATAATGGCCTCATCATGTAGTCAGTCATGTAAAAAGATAATTCTTTGCACTCATCAGGCCCCAATCAGCCCAAATGGCAAAGAGAAATTAAAAATGCATTCCATGCAAGAGTTCGGGTCTTAGGAGGTTAATGCAGTTCTGCCTGTACGAACAGGACTTTTTAAAAATTTGTACTGTTCTGTGTCTGCCATGTCTTCACATCTCTACGAGTTCTGTGTATATTGGCAAACGTCTCATTTTTTTTTTTTTTTTAACTTGGCTTGTTCGGTGATCTTGGTGAGCAATATACTGACTTGAGCAGGTTTCCTACCTTCTGCAGCCTTTCAGTTGCTCTGGTTTCTGTAAGCGGGCATTTGGGTGGCTTTTGACCGTGTTTAGAGAATTTCACCGTCCTGAGCTGAGGAATAATAAACATGACTGTGGCCAATGCAAAGTCTGGCTCAGGTAAGCCCTCACAGACAAAGGAACCGCTGCAATGTTGTGTGCAAAATCTTGACCTATGATTACAGCTGAACAATACTGTGCCCACTGCCCAGAGATAATTGTGTGGATGTGTCTGCAGTAGCTTGTGAATGGTCACATATGTCCCTCAGAAACAACACATAGCAAAAGAGGAAACATTTTTAACACGTGATTTATTCGTAATTCTACCAAATGTTCCCAAAGTTGCTACATATTTTTTTGTGAGTGTTTCTTGTCAGATGACAGTTTTATCTATTAGTTTCATCTATTTTCAAACTGAACAAACAGATAGGCAAATTGACTGTTTAGTCCTCGAGTATTACAAAATGATATCTTGTTAATTTGATTGTGTTACATAATGTGGTATAATAACATAGCCCAGTTGAGTTTGAGGCTGTGTGCTCTCCTGTTTGTAGAGCAATTCCTTTGTGACTTTGTGTGAGGGAGGTTCTCTGTGAATTGGCCCATTGACTGACTGTCCACTTATTGTTCTCGCCTTGGAAGCTCTTACTATAGTCACATTGTTGTTTTTTCAGTAGCTTAGAAATGTCATTATTGGTGGCAATAAGCTTTGTTTGTCACTAACATTTCTGCCTGTAAACAGCAAACAGCAGCAAATCTCAAACTCAGAGTTGAGTGGTTTGCCCTGGTAGATCAATCTTATCAGTTTTTGATGTGTATTTTTTTGTCTTCAGCAATGCAGCAGGTACTAGACAACCTAAAAGACCTGCCATCAGGCACAGGAGCCAAAGATATTGACCTGATCTTCCTCAGAGGCATCATGGACAGCCCCATCGTCCGCTCCCTTGCTAAGGTAACCCAGGCGCTCCCTCCAGTACTACACGCACAGTCACATGTGCACACGTGAAGTCCATGGAGTCCTAACCTCATTAGCTGGCCCTCAACCTCTCGCTATAGATGAGAGCAAGACCAGTTGTCGCTCTGTTACATCACGGCACCTCAAAGATGATGGCTCAACAGCCTATTAGGCTACCTAACAGGTAGCATGGCTTATTTGTATGTGGAGTGGGGTGGGAAATAGAGACAGAGAAAAAAAAACATACTCAAAGTAAAACTCTTTGAACAATGTGTACCTGCAAACTGTCTCTTGTAATGTGCTACCCCAGGATGTCAGCCAATCTGGACATGTGCCTGGTGTCAAGGTTTAACTTACTGGGGGAGTCATCTCTTTGCCAGTGGGAATGCTGCCCGTCATTAGAAGAGTGAAACAAGCATCTGAGGTGCTGCGTGCAAGGTGGTACAGTGCAGCTCCTGTCAAAAGGAATACACAATATTCACAAAACGCCAGAGAAACTGACGCCTCGCATGCTTAAAGAGGTTGACAGCACGATGAACAAATGGCTTACATAACAGCAAAAAATCTCTAATGCAGACTGAGGTCATCAGGTTCATCTACTACCTCTATAAATAGAATGATTTCTATGAAAAAGCTGTGACAAAGGCAAGCTCTAGTCCTCATTTATAAAACAGCGCTGCTTTCCTGGTAGATGAACATATGGATTTTCTGGGTTTATTGTTGTGGAATAGAATGGGATCACAGATGCTGTGTACACTATGTGACCTGTTCATTTCCCTTTGTCTACTTTGTATCTCAGTGACTGACTGAGACAGTTTTAGGAGCTTTGATGGCGTCTCTTTTGAAGCTTCACCTCCAGAGTGTGAGAGTAACATTGATGTATCGCGTTATATAAGTTGATGTCTCACAGTATGAACTCATCTCCTGAAGCCCACAGCAGGCTGTTACACCCTTTTAGTCGTGCCAGTATAGCACAAGTTTCACATCACATCATATTACAATATACATCAATATTTGGATACAAACCAACTGAGAAAGAATCTTCCATCTCATTAGTGCACCCTGCTGCTGGGTGTCCATCCTATCTGGTCACTGCTGTCTTGTCTGTCTGCCCAATGAAACTGAGACCAATTGGTGCTGAAATCAGTGTAAAAAAGGGTTAAACTAATTTCTTTTTCTTTGAATTGTAGAAATGGGAGGTGGGTTATTAACCTTGTCTGTGCTACAGCAGGATAACACAACCAATGATACAACTAATCCATGTAATAAAAAAAATGTGTGTATAGCTGATCTGATTTCCCTCATATGTAGGTGGGTTGTGTGTGGTTTCTCATATTCTCTTGAGTTTTCAATGAAATTTACAGATTCAAAACAATGAATAAATTCTGGTCACTGAGATGGCAGCTGCATGATGAGGAAAGAAAGTTCATAAAAAGGGAATGGGTGGGGTGGACAAAAATCCGGGCGTAGTATTATTTATACATTGGGACTAAAAATGTATCATTTGTGATTTAATTAAGTTGTGATATATATATATATATACACACACACACACACATGAACAAGGTCTGATTGTGTTGCGTCAGCCCTGCACTGAAGAAAAGTTATGATCATCAAATAAAATCGGGATTTGTAACTTAATTTTTCTCCCTGCCTAATATGTAAATAAACAAACAAACCCCAAAACCCTTTTATCAGGATCAAAATCTTTCAACACAATCATCTCTTTATGTATAGGCCCATGAGCGTCTTGAAGTGCAGCTACAAGCCGTGCGGGACGATAATGTTCAGCTGGTCACAGAGATCCTGGATTCCCTCGACAACCTGCCAGAAAAAGATGCTGCTGCTGCAGAGCTTGCCAAAATTCTCCAGGAGCCTCATTTTAAGGTATCCAAGATGCATCACTCCTCTTGTACACAACTGCCACTGAGTGTTAATGGGTATGAACAGACCAGAGGTTTGTGGAAAGAATGGTTGAGCTTGTTTCCAGCTTGTGTGGAAGTGACTGTCAGAGCTTCATTTTCTCTGAGGTGCCTGTTAGGCAGCTCTGTTCCTTTGTCGCCCTTTATATTCTCAATCACTTACAAGTCGCAGTGTAGGAGGGTGGGGGTGTATTTCCTCGGGCCAATAGCAGGCTGAGTTATGTGGGTAAAGTGAGGGGGAGAGGGACTGTGTCACTTCTCTTCAGTAAATCGTCACATTTGCTGATGTAGTTTTTCGTCTCTGACCAACTCTGTCTTGTGGCTACTAAGGGTAAGAATGTGGCTAATTTATCTTCTCTGTTGTAACAATCCTTTTTCAGTGTAGTCATCAAAGTGCCTTTTTATAAAGATTCTTGTCAGAGGAATGTGTCCAGCTAACTGATTTATGTCTTAACTCTTTCACGTTAATGAAAGAAATGTGTTACTGCACCAGTCCCATCTTTCTTAATCAGAAAAGGCTGTTATATATGTTCGGAGATATCATTAAGTACAGAGTTTGCGAGCCAGTCTTATTTCCGTCTTATTTTCTCCTCTCCTTCTCCAATCTCTCTGCCTCTCAGTCTTTGATAGAGGCTCATGACAAAGTGGCTGCTAAGTGCTATGAAATGCCCCACGCTACAGTGAACAACAATGCCTTGTTGAGTAGTTCACTCATGCCAGCTGATGCTGTCAGGATGATTGGCATTCAGAAGAAAGCCGGGGAGCCACTGGTAAGTTCGCCAGGCATTTATGTCAACCACAGTTCTGTAGAGGAAATATGTAATGCTTCTGTTAAGTTGCTTTTAATGAGCACCTGAAAGCAAAGTGAGTCAGTTTCACAAAGTGCCTCAGCATGAGTGAGTTGTTTTGCAGCAACCCAATGAAACAAGCCTCCACTATGATTTACGAAGTGCGGATGTACGATACTGTCTTTCCAGGGAGTGACGTTCCGCGTGGAGCGGGGAGAGATGGTGATTGCACGGATCCTGCACGGCAGCTCAATTGACAGGCAGGGCATGCTGCACGCCGGGGACATTATCCGCGAGGTGAACGGTCGCGAGGTCGGCAGCAACCCCCATGAACTCCTGGAACTGCTGAGGGACTGCAGTGGGAGCGTCACGCTCAAGGTCCTGCCAAGCTACAGAGACACACCGGCACCGCCACAGGTGAGGAAGAGAGATGCTGCCTGGCTTTTCACCTGTGGGAAATGAATAATGCTGTTGCACCAGGGAAAGCATGCCAATGTAAGTTAATTTTACTGAAGATTTTTCGAGGTCTGCTCATGTGATATTTGGAGCCCAGAGTGCTGTGTGTGTGTACAGGAATACAGCAGTGTGGATGGTTATGTGGTGGAGTGCTGAGGCTGTTCAGGACTTGTAGCGTACCTGTCAGGCGAGAGCTGCCTGACCTGGCTGATCTCAGAATGCCAGGCTTCTGAAAAGTGAGCCCACAGAGGCTCTATTAATAACACCCCACACACTATCTGGGACATACACCGCTCTATTCACTGGAGGAGCCCCCCCCTTACTGTAATAGGCACACACAGCAGCTGACACTGACCTTTTGTGAACTGAATGATTTCACTCTACTGTTTGTATATGTTTGTCAGCTGTCAGTCATGGCCAGTCATGAGTTTTCACTCGTGAATTAGGCCTACACAGTGGAGAGAACACAACACCAACATGATCTATTTGTATCATCTACTGAATACATGGGGTTCTGTTTGTTAGCCGTCTTCCTGACCCCTCACACTGCTCATGCTGATCTCCTGAGTGAATCTCCAAGCCTGTTCTCCTTATTCAGCCTACTGCCCCTGTAGCATTGACAGCAAGAGCTGCAAAGTACAAAATGCAGAGCGGGGAATTCAGTGGGTGGACATTAAAGGCCTGTTACCAAAAGAATTGTTTAAGGATCGTCTAACGTGGTGTGAACCATCTGATATCATGTTCAAATCCCAAACTGTAGGTCTTCCTAAAGCCACACTTCAGCTACAACCCAACCACAGACAACTTGATCCCCTGTAAGGAGGCAGGTCTGGCCTTCTCCAAGGGAGACATCCTTCATGTAGTGAACAAGGAGGACCCCAACTGGTGGCAGGTGAGCAGGCACATATTGGTATTATAGTAAAATTGCAAGATGCAGCTAAAGATGAGGAGTAAAATGTTTGTGACTCAAACCTGTACATGATATTCTTTCTGTCCAGTCATCTCTTAACCACTCTGATTTCCACGCAGGCATGCAAGGTTGTCGGGGGAGCCACTGGTCTCATCCCCAGTCAGTTCTTGGAGGAGAAGAGGAAAGCTTTTGTGAGACGAGACTGGGACACTTCTGATGCCGGTCAGTCCAACATCTGTTCTGTCTTTCTGTTTATTTACGAGAATAGTGAAACACCGCTTGGCTTTAGCACAACCATGTGGTGACCTGTCATTTTCTGACATGTGGCTCAGGGATGCTCTGTGGAACTCGAACCACAAAGAAGAAGAAGAAAAAAATGATGTACCTCACTGCCAAGAATGCTGGTGTGTATCACTGCTGTTTGATCCATTTTCTTACAAGAGATTTTGACAGTACAGCGCTAATGCAGCCCGTGTACTGCTGTGAACAGAGTTTGACCGTTATGAGCTGCAGATCTATGAGGAGGTAGCCAAGATGCCTCCATTCCAGAGGAAAACACTTGTTCTGATTGGAGCCCAGGGAGTTGGCAGGCGGAGCCTGAAAAACAGACTCATTGTCATGAATCCTCTGAGATATGGGACCACTGTACCCTGTGAGTGTACGAGACAAGACGGTCGGACGCCATCGCGTTGTATTTACTTCCAGGTTTCCTGCCAGAGTGCATGTCCAATCTTTCCTCACCTTTTACCTCCAGTCACGTCACGGCGTCCCAGAGAAGAGGAGAAAGATGGTCAGAACTACTGCTTCGTAACACGGGAGGAGATGGAGAAGGACATCAAGGAGAGCCATTACCTGGAGCATGGCGAGTACGATGGCAACCTTTATGGCACCAGGATTGACTCCATCCATGAAGTGGTGGATGCAGGCCGAACCTGCATCCTGGATGTCAACCCTCAGGTTAATTTCAGGCACACACACTCAGAGTAGATATGCTGTATGTGTATCAAGAGATTTTTGCCTGAAGCCTGGTTGTGACATTGTGGCTTCTGTCCAGGCCCTGAAAGTGTTGAAGACTGCTGAGTTTATGCCATTTGTGGTGTTCATTGCCGCTCCTGAGCTGGACACACTAAGAGCCATGCACAAAGCTGTAGTAGATGCTGGACTTACTACCAAATTACTCACGGTAAAGATTCTTACGTCCTTAAAATGAGGAACTCGTTGTCGTTGCTCGTGATCATAATTCGCGGAATTTCTCTCTGTGCCAGGAGAACGATTTGAAGAAGACTGTGGACGAGAGTGCCAGGATCCGCCGGGTGTACAGCCACTACTTTGACATGACAATTGTCAATGACAATCTGGACAAGGCCTTCGACAAGCTGCAGGAGGCGGTAGAACGATTATTCATCGAGCCACAATGGGTTCCTGTCAACTGGGTCTACTGATGCCCTACCCCCTGCTGGACGGACTAGTCTGTCAGAGCCACTTGGCCTGGGATGAAAGAGGACACGCAGACTGAGTGTTGGACATCAGGCCTGTGTGAGCATGGGTCTTGCACAAAGCTACATCAGTCATCTTGATCTGAAATGCCAGATTCCTTAAGAGCACACTATGCAACTCACAACACACAGGAAGTGTACTTACGGGCAAAACATTTCGAAAGAAAATACATTCAATTTGAATGGATGAGAAGAGAATACTGGCCTATGTGGCAGTATATTTTAAAGCATAGTTTGTCACGTTCTGTTATTTCAATTTTACATCTGTATGTAAGATAGGTAACGTATTTATTCTGCAAAAAACAAGGAGGGCTTGCTCATTGGAGGTTCTCAAGGACAATACCTCAGTGTTAAAGTTTACAGTGCTTACACCTCCTGTACGTCATCTCATTTCTCACTACAAACTTGTTGTCATCCACATATTTTTGAAACCTGTTCCCTTATCCCCTGCAGTTGAACCTCAGCGTGTCATGCCAGTCACTGTTGTACAGGAAGAGAAGTCATATTGTAGTGTTTACCCATTATTTTTCTCTCACTCAAGCACAATGAGACGTTAATGATATTTGTCAGATCATGTGCGTGTTTTGGACTGTTAGACCACTTGATACGGTGCTGTGTTTGAGTTTATCAGGAAGAATGATAAACTTTCCACGGGACTCTTGAGTAGGGTACTGCATCTCAGTGAACCATCCCTTTTGATGTGATGTTACTAAAAACTGACCTGTTTTAAATAAAGTTCATATGTACCTTAAGGTATATTTTACAAGATCTCAGTGAAGATGTATTTTCAGATGTAAAATAAATAACTGGTATTTTCTAATGATCTATTTTGTTCATCTAGAAGAATCACTTGACATGTTGAGTATGTGTTTGTGAGGAAACGGTGACAACAATCATGTTGTTTAGGTCAGGTATTTCTTTTTGCGCCATAGAGATAAACATTAAATAAAAGATACAGATAAAAAGGTAGTAAGTTGGAAAAGAATTCCAAGATTGTTAACTGCATTCACTGACAGGGTTGAAATATAAGTAATGACAATTTTACCATTGTGACTGCTTTTTCTATAAAGATAGAGACCAATAAAAACACCCCTCAGATTCCTTCAGAAGCTAGGGTGATGTCTTCAAAAGCTTGTTTTGTCCAAAATCGTGTTTTGACAAAATCTTTGACAATTGATCACCAATTGTCTTTTCATATTTGTTTCTACAATAATAGATTTGTGCAATTAACCTACAGCAAAATGCAATAAAATACAAAAAGGACATTTGCACAACATCAAAAAGAATTTAAAAACCCATTAATTAACAGGATTTAATATAAGTGATCCCCTTCGCCACATTCCAGTGTAGTATTTCAAGAGTCTGGTGGCATCTTCAGTTCAAACTCAGAGGGCTAATGAGGCAAGACCTCTGACAGCGATACACAGGACCAGAGGAAGGTTGCCTGGCTCTTGGTTTATTGCTGTCTTCAGTGTGTCCTGGTCTCTCTTCAGGGACATGTTGGAAGAGGCAAACAGATGTTTAATCTGCTCATAGATGTCCCCTGTCAGTGCAGTCAGGCCGGCACTGCTCAGAGGCAACTCTCCCTCTCCTGATACACACTGCACCTGGAACAGTGAGGAGAGGAGGTTAACGGGCAGCTAAAGCACGCAGGATGCATCAATTAAAGAAAACAACAAAAAAACCCTCTTAACATTTTGTTGTGTGGTATTTCATTTGTATAAACTGACTTTACAAACCAATAGTTCCATTGTGTTTAACAGTGTGTGGCTGCAGCACATTCCCAAGACAGCACGACAATCACTCCTCATCTCTGAAAGACAAAGACAGATGCAGGATGAAAACAAATGTGGGTACATTCTGCATGTAGTCAGCACACTTCTCCCTCTTGACCTTAAATTTATGATTTTTTTAAGCTAAAGTAATAAAAGCTACACAGAGCACAGCTTTTCTCACCATCCAAGGCGCTGATAATGAGGTGAAGAGCTGTAAGGACTGTCTGATCTGACTCCGCTTGACTGGCCTGCTCCACAATGTCCACGATCACTTGGATGTTGTGCTTTTGAGACTCTGACAGTGTAACATCTGCCAGGGCAGGACTTTTATTCAGGCACATCTGTTCCAGCTGAGGCAATGGACCACATTTAAAGGAAATTGCGACAGAAGCCTTACTCCATGTTAACATAGTGCATCTGTCCCACTTACCACATTCTGAAGTGCACCAGTGGCTGATTGGTCCTGCATAACTTCCGGTAAGTGCTGGATAAGAGAGGACCTTGTGGTGACAGGAAGAGATGAAAGCAGCTGAAAATGATCTTTGAGTTGCTCCAGGTCTGATCATGGAAAGGACACAGTCATCATCATCAGTCCCTCCAAACAGACAGAATATTTTCATCGTGCAGCAGGTCGCTAAAACCTAAGACTCAACCACACATTTGAGGAAAAAACAGTAAACTCCACAATATAACCAAACCACATTCAGTGGATTCTTGATTTAAATGAATCAGTTTACAGTTATCATACAAATCTGATAAGACAGAACGGGGCTTCCAATCTCTCAAGGCCTTTTGTGACCTAACACATATTTCTGAAATGGTTCATGGTCATTTTGCAACAACCATCTATAGTGACATTTATGGCTACAGAGAGAAAACGGAAATTTACCTTGTCGAAGGCAGCTATTTGCAGAGGTGTGTGCAAGAGCTCCTGAGACATGCAGTAGTCGTTTCTTAGTGGGACCGTCTACTTCAAAACCTCCGGTGGTATTTGACATCAGACACAACTCTGACAAGATATACAGCATGTCACATTTCAAATACCCACATATTTCTTAAGCGAGTTTAATCGGCTGTTGTAGTCAAATCTGCACATTTAATCAGTGCATTTAGAAAATGATTTCTCACCAAAGCACCCATCATGTTTGATCTCCAGTTCCATGAGGGAATAGGCAATGGTAGTATGGGCAGGAATCTCCAAGATGACGTTACTGTCTTTACTCACGCCCCCTTTCTCTTTCAGTGAAAACTGCACACAACAATAACAGCACAGCAGACATTTGAGACCAAGCCCTCAAATGAACCTACAAAACATCCACTTCAAAAATATTCACTGCTGAATATCAGTTGCTGGTTATGCACTGTACACATGGATCTGATTGGAAGTGTATCTTATCCCAAAGGATGTGCGAATCAGCAATCATCAACATGTCAATTTGTATCTATGTGGCTTTGATAACTGGAAAAAAACCCAAAACGATGTTACGCCTCTGCTTTACCTTTGGGCTATGGGGCCCACAGAAGCTCTGGCTTCCTCCAAACTCTTTGCCCTGCTGCAACTCCTCTATGACTGAACAAGGCTGAGCAGTCACAATACGCTCCTTCACAATCCCAAATATCTGTCCATGTTTCTCCATCGTCTGCTGGATCAGACAGTGGGACATGTCCAGGGCCCTGAGATGTTGAATTTACAAAAAAAAGAGAAAAAAAGTTAGTGTTATTTTTCACAATGAACATACTTGGAAATTTTGATTACAACTCTTCAATAAAAAAAATAGAATTCTGTGAAGTAAAGTGGGTTTTACTTTAAAGCTATGCATGAATAAAATGCTGAAACCAAAGCAAGCAATTTTCTTGTGAACATTAATATTCAACTAAGCCTTGTGCCTAGCCTTGGATGTTTCTCGTGTTTTGTTTTTTTCCCAATGTAACTCTCGAACTCACCTGTCTTTGGAGTCTTGCAGCAACTTCTCGACATTCACTTCCTCTTTTTTCAAATCGCCAAAAGATGACTGGAGTTTGGACGAGTCTTTACTCTTCAGTCTCACACTGGTGTGGGCAAAACCTGCACCCATAGCTCCCTGGATTTTGTCTCCATATGTCCCATTATATTTTATGAAGTCTGTCACTGTGATAACTGCAGACAGGGAAACAAGTAACTCTCCTGTAACATGAAAACAAATGCATATATTCATACAGAGGGATTAGGTGTTTACCTGGCTCTATAGGGACGTCTCCTTTGAGTATGTCATTGAGATTAAAATCGGTGGGAAGGTACTTAGACTTCTGCCAGAGCCAGAAACGCTTGCGCTTCACCACCACTGAGAGGAGAGCAATGGGGTCATTCAGGCTGGACACTGGGATCAGCAAACCTCCATGATCCACCTCCTCCACAAAATTTCTGGTAGCTGTGGCAAACATCTCCCAGCTGAAGAAATCCTGTGAGGGTGAAAATGAAGCCGGGTCCGTCAAAAAGAATCAGCGATTAGACAAAACTTACACAACGAGTTCATCTCTGCGTCCTGGAGCAGCAGCTAACATGCTAGTAGCGTCAGCTAACACAACAGACTTTACTTTTGTGCTGGTTCGCCTGCATGGAAGAACAAAGAGCAGTGTTAGAAAACAATGGGGTCACTTCGTGGGCGAAACAAATGCGATCGTGTTTGTGCGAAGTGTTCATCGTAGTACCAGAAGAGACGCTTTCTTTGTGTCCACACGTACGAAACAGACAGTGTTTCGCTTTGTCAGTCTCAGATGTAGTCAGACTGTCAAGTTGCGTCCGTTGTCCACAGAAGACGCGCAGACGCTCCGCCTTCTTCACGACAAGCTGAAGATACTGTACATTAATAATAATGATAATAACCAAAAGCTTTAAGAATCTGAAAAATAAAAGACCGACTTTTGGGGTTGTCCAAAGAAAACTGACGTCAGTGAAACTGTGAATGTTTGAGTGTGTTTCCTTCAACTCCCATCATGGGAGTGATTGACAGCCAATGATTGATAGCCTGTCAATCATCGGGTGAGAGGCGGGCTACACTCTGGACAAGTCACCAGTTCATTGTGGAGCAACGATTCCTAGTGTAGATCACTGACTGGAATGAGGACTGTGTGTTTCACACACATTACTGTCGGACAGTGCTCCAGTAAGCACCAAGCACCCGCTCAGTTACGAGGCTACATTGAATTCTGTTATGACGCATTCAAGTTCTACTCGGTAATTATGAGCATTAGGCGAGGGTCAATAACGTTATTATGATGTGTTCCCTGGTGTGGTCTTGTAAAAATGTGTTAGCTATTGGTGGGACATTTGAAAATACAAGTTAAATGTTCCAAGATTTGTTGCTGTTGTTTTCACAGCGATATAAAATAAAATACCCCATAATGGCTGATAATAACAAAAAGACAATTTAGAATTTTGGACAGTTTACATTGACTTTTGGATGGTTTAAAAATATTTTTTGCCTGACGGGTGACATTACTCAAAAGAGCTTGCCCTCTACATACAATGGCAGAGCTATGGTAACCTACTGAGTAAGCCCATTTAGATTTTGTGTATTCTTCATCAGTTTTCCCATGAAACATAAGATTTAATATTTACAAAAAGCAATATATAATATGTAATGTGTACAGTGATTATACACCAGGCGGCAACAGAGAAACATCATAATACAGAGGGTTAGAGGGGTAATACAACCCCTCTACCCCATTCATTGCCACAGTTGCGGCAATGAATGCGGTAGAGGGGCCCACGCTGAAATTCTTTCAGGGGGCCCAGAATTCCTAGCAAATGCCCTGCTCCTATGCTTTATCAAGACGTTAAGCTCAAGAGCTGTCCTGTTTCAAATACTGTGCAGGTCCGTCAATCTAGTGTTCACTTTATGTCGTCGTCCTGAGCATGTTGCCATTGTAGCTATTTGTTGCCACCTAGTGGCTGATTAGACTAACCAAAAAGAGACGGGTCGTTATCGCCTCAGCTCCTGCGCCAACAACTTTTTTTGGTTTTCGATTATGGTTCCTTGTTTGTTTGTTTATTAGCATAATTACGCGAAAAGTAATGGAAATTTGATGTCTTATTTCACAGCAATAGTCTACATTACGTTTTTATGCCTTACTATACTATGACATGACGTTTTAGTTTTTTAAAGGCATTTTTCTGCCTTACCATTATGTCATTTTTCATGATGTTTTTCACTATCGCATGACATTTATATAATGTTTTCATAACTTGCTACATCATGACATTTTTTTTACTTTTCTGTGACATTTTTTTTAACATACATGCATTGTCCAGCACAGAAGTCCTGATTCATATTTAGAATGTTTTTCTCTTGATCATGTTTCTGAGCTAATTTCAACGGTGGCTTCATGTTAAGCACTATCTTATCTTTTAGACCCTATTCCAACAAGGCTGTTCAAGGATGTTTTACCTTTAATCAGCACTTCAATCTTAAATCGGATTATTTTTTCTTTATTAATAGGCTATGCACCACAGGCTTTTAAGGTCGCAGTAATTTGACCTCTCCTTAAAACGCCTACTTCTGATCCAGATGTCATAACCAACTACAGACCTGTCTCACCTGAGTCATTTTTGACCAGGACATGTCCTTTTTTTCACACATATTCTACTTGTGTAATATTGTGCAGGTAGCAAAAGGATGCTGCAAAAGGATGCTGTGAAAAGTTTCCATTTCATTTAAATTGCTGCAGTGACTACTGGCAGGAATTAAAAGAAGAGATCATATGACTCTTGTGTTAGCCTCTCTACATTGGCTTCCTACACAATCTAGAATAGAATTTAAAATCCTCCTCCTCGCCTACAGAGCTCTTAATGGTCAGGCTTCTGTAAGAGTAGAATGGGAGGTAGAGACTTCAGCCATCAGGCAGACACACACTCCATATTTAAAGTTAGGCTCAAAACTTTCCTTTTTTGATAAATTGTACACTTAGGGCTGGCTCAGAAAACTCTGAACAATCCCTTAGTCATGCAGCTATAGGCCTCAACTGCTTGGGGAGCTTCCCTGATGCACGGAGCCCTCTCTTTCTTGCCGTATCTATACCATGCTAATTCATGTTACTAACTTTTTGTCTTCCATTTCTCGTAGTTTCATGCTTCTCCTCTCTCTCTGTCTCCCCCTGTTCCCCCTCATTCTGCAGGTATATGACTCTGGAGATGCAGGATTCAGATCTGCTGGACCATTATTATGGTCGTGCTCAACTATTATTATTATTATTATTATTATTATTATTATTATTAGTAGTAGTAGTAGTAGTAGTAGTAGTAGTAGTAGTAAGGTTTCATCCAATTCAGTGCAATTATATTTATATAGTGCCATTTTACAATATTCATCATCTCAAGGCGCTTTACACAGTGAGGTAAAGGCCTCACAGTGTTAGCAAGAGAAACCCAACAGATTTCCACAATGAGCAAACACTTAATGAAGTGAAGTGGAAAAACTTCCCTTGACAGACAGAACGAAGAGAGCTGGGCGGCAAACTGCCTCATCTGGTTGGGAGAAAGAAGGGGGCGGGGTAGAGAGAAAAAAAGAGAAGGGCAGGGGGAGATAGAGTGTGATAACCAAGAGAGGGAGTCATAAAAAAGCACATAAAACCAGCAAAGGATACTTTCATGAATGCTTCATATTAAGTCTTAAAAATGCAAGTAACCCCCATTAAAGGAAATGTCATTTTTGACAGAGTGGTCTCTCTGACAAATCAAATTCTGAATGAATTGATTACTTAAGTGGAAATAATGGTAACGGCCTAGTTGCTTTCAGTCAATAAATGAATGAATAATTTTATTTGAGCTCATGGAGTGTAGTTTTGGACACTTCTGATCCCCAAAACCCAGGGTCCATATAGACAACAGTGCAATGGGTGAAATTTTAAACTTGATGTTTGCTACTGCTGCTCATAGTTACACAATCATTCACACAGTCAAAGCAATAAGATTACTCTTACAAAACAAAGAAAAGTTCAGTCAGAGAATGTTCTGAAGAACTCCATACAAGACATACAATAAAAAATGTAAGAGATGGGGCAAACATAAACTTAACAATATGAATACAAACAGTAAGGCATCAGGCAGGTGCAGAATAAATTAGATGTGTACACTTAATCAATGGCATACAAGGCTAGTTTATCTCAAGAGGTAGAGAATGTCCAAGATGACAGCTAAAGTGGCCAGTTCAGTATTTTAAGCTCGAGCAGACCAGTAATGAAAAGCATTTGTCATTAGTTTACATCAAATAGTTTTCCTTTTCTCAATTTGACTTGCACAGAGTCACATTAAAGGTGGAAGTGTGGGCAAAAACATTCTCATAATATGCTTGCATAAACATGTTTACACAACTTAGATAAGCACTTGCTATTAAGGCAGTAACTTTGTTCAATGAAGAAGATAGTACTGAATGTGGATGGCAAGACTGGAATACAGAAGTCACCAGAACCAGCCTGGATCACAGGAGAGGCTGTGTGGGACCTAGTGTGTGTGTGATGTGCAGTTCAGGGGATCACCACAGAGTAGGAAACTCTATGTGGGAGAAGCCGGTATCCTTCCTCAACTCCCAGTACGTATTGTTGCTCACCCAGGTGTCATCCTTCGATTTCCTGAAGAAACCGAAAAAATCCAAGACAGCAAAGAGTGCTTTATTAAAGTTGTACTAAATTTATTGTTATCCAGTGTGCTAAAAGCTGAAACTGTGGCATGACTTTCTTAGTAAGAAACTAAGTCTTGAATATTTAGGCTACCTGAAGAATTTAGGTTGATACGTTATGTTGCTCTCCTCCAGGACTCGCCGTCTCTCTCTCTGCAGCTGTTCAATCCTTTGTTTCTGCTCCTCAGCAGCCTCTGAGTTCCCCTCCTCCAGCAGTCTGCCAGGAAGATGCAAACATGATAAAACATTCATCTTCAATATTCAAATTTAATCTCCACTTATGTTTTGGTTCTGTATCATTCTGTAAGTTAACTTAATTATGGATAAATAGGAAAAAACATAACTCAGCATACTGAGGTACTAGAGGCAGTGAATTTTTTCTTTGAAGCCAAAGTGGAGAGACTGCTTCTCACTAAATTGGTTGTGACTTGCTGCTGCAGTATTAAGACTTTTAAACCTTAAAAATGTGAGCTTTAAAGCGACAACTCATGAGCCTATTTTTGTGCTATTTTGAACTCAGGGTAGGGCTTACATATTTCAAGACAAAATGACAAGAGCATGAACTGAGATCCATGACATAAAATTATAAACGATGTGTTGCTTAGATATCCACAGGCAATGAGCTGTTTCAAATCAGATTTCTATGATAAACCTCTGGTAGAAATATCACTCCAATAACTGTTTCTTCCATTCTTATCTTTCGGGTTATTGCTAAAGGAAAACAATAAAACAACAACATTGCTTAAGTACATGTGAAAACACTTTCTTCTCCATTTTTCAGTGTTTCTTACCTTTGGTCTACTCGTAGTCTGGTGTCCGTGGGTGGTAGCAGCAGTTTCAGAGATGGGTCCAACTCATTCAGTTCAATAGCAAATTTGGTAAAACCATAATACTGCTCATAGTCTACTGGCATTGCATCTGCATTGAAAACAAATAATGTCCATGGTATTAGATGCTATAATAGTTTAATATACAAATTTTGTGCACATTTACTAGAGAAACTAATCATACTTGCTCTCCAGATGCATGTGGCTGAAGGTGGATCACCACAGAAAACTGCTTCGTGCCACTTTCCAAACAGCCTGTGGATGACTTTTCCTTTCTGATCTATGATAGATCCCTCCACCTCATTCACACTTGAATTCCAGTATTTGGCCTGTGAAAAGTATTGACAGTTGGAGAAGAATGTGGGTATGAACAATGGGCGTTTTCCTTTTCTCACAGAGATGGAAGGTATAGTAGGTGGGAATAAACTGAAAGCACTGTGGATCATCATGGATAATAGTGTCCACTTGTAGTCAGCAGATGCTGCCATTGCTTAAACCATCCTGAGCCCAGGTGTGTGTTGCTGGGCTTGTGCATTTAATGAGAGATGAGGATGCATAATGAGTTCTGACATGTTTTGTCTCGCTGTCCCGCGTCGCTTCAGGAGGTCTTTCAAATGGGCACACGCTAAAGCAATTAACCTTCTCCTCTCAGTAGAGGCTCCCATACATCAGACGCCAGTTCTCGTTGCCATGAAGGTGAAGTGCCATCTGGGTGGAAGGTTTGCGGACTTATGATGGAACTTCAGCATTTACAATGGCTATGGGTGACTCATATACAGTATATGGAAAAATGCCTTTTCTCTGCTTGTAGGTTATTTTAATGAAGTCTCCTGGGGCACACAGGGATGTCTCCATCACAGAAATATGGTGAATGGTGGAAAGAGTGAGCTGTGGTATGGGGACTCATAATATTAGGACTCATAATATTCTTAAATATTATGGGGTTATGAATCACTATATTTTTCAGTATTGGATGTATACTTGACTGTAAATGACTATAAAGCAGGTGTGACATCAATCCTAAAAGCTTTCAGTGAGGCGCCACTGGTATCTACACACAGCAGCTTTGTAGCTGTATAGAAGATTTAACAGTTTGACATTTCTTCAGAGGTGCATGTTATCAGTCCATTCTTGGAACAGTGGCGCAAGGCAGAGCTGGACTTGGGAACCTAACAGCGATCTGGTATGACACTGCCGGCGGGAGGGAGAGGCAGAGGCTGGTGCAGGAAGAGTTGTGAGCTTCAGTCGAGGAAGAATGAAACAGCAGAGCAGTGGCCATGCGGCAGCAGGGTGTGTGGATGATGTGGGGGCAGGCAGTGGAGCGGAGTGTCACCTGGAAGGACATCTGGAAGTGGAACCCCCAGGGGATCAAACTCCTGAGTCAGGGGGTCTACGATGTCCTCCCAAGCCCATCCAATCTGCACACATGGGGCAAAATAGAAACACCTGCATATCCCCTGTGTTCCAAAATAGGAACACTAGAACACATCCTGAGCAGCTGCTCCAAGGCGTTAAGTGAGTGTCGGTATCGATGGAGGCACGACCAGGTCCTGAAACGCATCACTGAGGCTATCAGCAAGGGGATCAAGGGCAGCCGATACACCCAAGCCACAGCTAAGGCCATGAACTACTTTAGGGAAGGACAAAGGCCAGAGAAAACACCAAAGAACTGCACTGCTGGTTTGCTCTCCACGGCCTGAGACTGGGTGATGACAGTTGACCTGGAGAGGCAGCTGAAAATTCCACCACACATCACCCAGTCCAGATTGAGACCTGACATCATCTTGGTCTCAGAGGCCACCAAGCAACTCATCTTGCTGGAAATGACGGTTCCCTAGGAAGAGAGGATGGAGGAGGCCCAAGAAAGAAAGACGGAGAAGTACCAAGAGCTGGTGGAAGATTGTCGGAGGAACGGTCGGAGGACCAGTTGTATGCCAGTGGAGGTGGGCACTCGGAGATTTGCCAGTTACTCCTTGAGCAATGCCTACGGCACACTGGGCATAACAGGTGCCAACTGAAGAAGAGCCATAGGCAACAACATAGAGGCAATAGAGAAAGCCTCCAGATGGTTCTGATTGAAGAGGGGAGAGCAGTAGTTGTAGCAGAATGCCACTTGGACACAGACCGGGGTCTGATCAGCCTCGGTTGGGTCGCCTGGAGGAGGGTGTCTGTTGTAAGACCCGAAACACCAGTGAGTCCAGGAAACAACACTGATGAGGTGTCCAAGGCTGTGCATCAGCAGATGTTTCTGTAACAGTCTGCTTGTGCTATCATATGCTTTCCCAGCTGACTATATATTAATATACAGTGTCTTTCCCTCCAGTATGTTTCAAGAACTACAATTGTTAATAGTGAAGTAACCATGGATAAAGATTAAGAATCAATAAAAGGACATACTATCGCTACTTATACTATCTGTTTCACTTATGAGATACAATGATATGATGTAAGTTTGAATTTCCTGATGTAGATAAGTTATCTTCAGTGCAAAACTTCTAGCCCAAAGGTAATGTTAACGCAATTAGTATGAATTAAATGAACACAACACACTGGGCTGTGAATATTCTCATTTGCCCAGGTCATGGTTATCTCAAGGAAATTTTAATCGAAATCACCTGGACCTAGTTATCTGACTAGGGTGAGCTAGTCAGACCAGCTCACCCTAGTCAGACCAGCATGAACTGATGAAGCCTTTTGGATGAGAGGCAAAAAATCTTCTAAGACCTATAACCAAGTCCAGTTGATTGCGATTAAAATTTCCTTGAGATAACACAACACACTGTTGGCAGGCTCAGTAAGATGTGTGGAACACTGTTTCTCTTAATGAAACCCATGGGTTTTCCAAGAGCGAATGTTGTTAGAGGTTCATTAGGGGTGGGTGCATGTTTACTTCACCTTAACGAAAGTGATCTTGCACTGGCAAATATCACTGCTGGAGTTTCTGATCGAGATCTCCCCATAATGCTCGATCCACCGCTGTCCACTGAGAATATTGTGGATACAGGACGTCACCTTGTTCCACTCATAGTGGTCTCCAAATCTAGAAAAAGAGATTTGAAACAATATACCTTCTGCTGTTCCTTGTCATTGGTGTGAGTAAAATGAGACTAGAAACACTCACTCTGGCAGTTTTACATGAGTGGCACCAACGGGAACAATCTCCATTGACTTCCCCCAGAATTTGTTTTTACACCTCACGTCTACAGAATGAGTCAAAGAAAAGCAGACGTATGTGTTAACTTTCATGCTGAGACATCAAAATGGGTCATACCAATTTACTGTATTTATTTCACTACCTTGCCAGAACACAAAGTTTTTAGACTCTGCGTGGCATGCTGAGATCGGTGGATGATGGCTGACCTGGTGTTGTGGAAGGGGAAAATAATTAGCCTTAGTGCAGTGATAAAATGTATGTTTTCAGTGAATTGTTATAAGAATATTGCAATTGTTGAATTGTTGACAGCATCAGAAATGGATGGGATTCATGCATACTTGCTCTGCAAAAAATCGAAAGCCTTTATCTGGCCGATCACATTCATATGTCTCTCCGAGGACAGGGTTGAAAGGCTTTCCCCCGGTTCTGTAGTAGCTGGATGCATAGCCTGATACTACAAATGTAGCTATGTATACCTACACAAAGAAAAAAAACAATACTGTCAGTGGCTTTATTTATAGTTTTTTATGACTGAATCACTTAAATTGAGGTGGATCTTGAGATCTTTTAATTTTATGAACTGTCAGTAGTTTTAATTTCCTCTCCATTTTACAGTGAGCCAGGAGAGCACTGAAATACATCCACAACATAATAGGAGAACACAGACTTGAGCAGACACCAACTTCAACTGCTTTCCATCTACTGTATATACTGTATGCTGCAAACTTGTTCTCTATAACTAGGGGACTCCACAGGCTATGTCTCGACACCTCCCACATAAAAACAAGAACAACATGTGAACCCATAAACTGCATCACTCCAAAGTCAGTGGGTGCAAATGTGAGCAAAAAGTGAAACTGTACTACACACAGAAAATATTTTTTCTTCCACAAAACAACTATTATAAGCAGGGCTGACTGCTAGAGAGGAACAGCAGCCAGCAGCTTATGGGTCATTCTGTGCTCTTTAAATTGTGCTTGATAATCTGCCTCTGTGTGCTGGAAATGTCAGGTTATTCTGGTAGTGGACACGTTTGTGTGCAGTTGGACTTTTTGGTGTCTGACATTGCAGTTAAGTAACAGTTTAAATACACTCTTATTTACATTCTTGCCAAGAGTTTGCTGGGATACTGCTCTTGTATCTTTGTACAAAATATGAAGCTAGAACAGGGGGGCATTTAGGGCACAAACTGGAAAGAAAGGGAAACTTCTAACCTGACTCTGTCCATTGAGTGCTGGAAGTAACCATGTGATCTGAGCACAAAAAGAAGACCCCTGCCCACACACACACACTCAAACAACAAAAGTGAATTTGCCATCTCACCATACGTTGAAAAGGGTCCGGTGTGTTAGCAGCTCTGTCGAGCAGCTCACAGTACTCCAGCTCCTCACACAGTCGCTGCAGAGTGTTGAGGGGCTCATTAAGTTGCACAGGCATTGCCACTTTGGACAGGTCTTTGCCAATGTTGTTCCTGAGGATGTTCCACAGACTGATGGTGCTGTTGTTGGGGCTGGGACAAGGTAGACAGGACCTACGCTGACAGAGGACAGTGCCTTCTTCCACAGACCCTGGGATCAGATGATGAGGTGAGGGAAGACAACGACAGCTCTTTGTGTGGTGAAAGCAAATAGCACAGTTGCAACATCTGTATCTGAATCCATGAAATTGTATTGGGGCCAGTAATGCGGATCTTTGTTCCAGTTTACCTGACAGTGGTCTCTCACTTTCTGTCCCATTACTAATGTTGTCCACGGAAATGTTGTCACTAATGTCACTAATGTATGAGTCATCCTCTGATACCTGAAAAATACAACAAAACTTGAGCTCATAAATAAAAGATATATTTTTAACATCACCTGAAGCAAGGGACTGGGCAGGTCTCTTTCAACGTCCTGTCACATCACCAAAAGATTTAAGTTGCTGGAGACAAACAGTCCCTTAGGACTTCAACTTCCATTTATCACCTTGCTTGCTTGATCTGATAAGGCATGCCACATGAACACAGAAGAAAGAGGAGAATGAAGAAATGGAGAGCTTGAGACTTGTTTTATGACACGTCGTTAATAACTTTGAAAATCTAAATTTAAGATAAAAGGCTTGTTGCTCTCTCTCCAACAAATAGATATGAATTGAAGAGATGAATTAGCACAGTAGGTTGAAAAATTCAACACATTTTACAGAGACAGAGCTGATGAAACGTCAGGTGAGAGTCAATAAATAGCCAAACTGTGACAGTAGACCAAGCTCTACTGCTCTTCTCATCAAGCAATAGTTGCATCAGAGCTAGCAATAATGTTCCAAGAAATGAACAAGAAAAATGGCAACATTAACACAACATTAACATTAACAGTGGTGACGATGCCATTATGCAAACCAAAAGGCCAATGTTGAAAGTTTATGCCACTGGCTGAGTCCGAGTAAAAGACATATCAGTGCAACTGCTGATGTTAACAGTTTAACTCATACACCTACCTCATTTTCAGAGGAACTGGCAGACAGCAGAACTTCCTGTGCATCAAAAAACTCAGACATAGACTCTGCAACTGACGCTCTGCTCTCATTGGATACCTGGTGCACGAGGGGAGGGGATTCATTCACAGAATCCTGTTTCTGAGAGACAAAATTTCCACGGCTATAATTAGGAACAAGAAAATGGCAAAATCATTGTAGCCAGAGAGGAAAGCAGTCATCAAATAATTTAAAATACACTACAGTCACAATGCATGGATAACAAAAGTATGGCAACACAAAAAATTGATATACATGTATTGAAAGACAGTCATCTATAATACAGTAGAGTGTAAGTAGAGTGTATCACAATAAGTGTCGGTGAAAATCAAAGTACAACCCTAAAAATTTCTCAAAACACGGCAATCAGTTAAATAGTAAACTATATTTATTTGCTGCACTGTAATGTTTTCAGCATCATCTCAGTTTATAGACATGTCATTGCATAGTCAAATGGTGCATGGCCAAATAATAGACTTCTAAAAATTTGAACACTTCCGAATAACAATTTGCGTTCAGGCAGGATTCAGCTACAGGAATATACCAAATTCGCATGTATGCTATATTGTATCAATCAGCTGTATTTCTAGAGACTGTATCATTACTGTATTATTTTTTTAGGAGCCAGTCAGCTGTGCAAGTTTCCAACCAACGTGCAAACACGTTAGTTAAAGTTAAGGTTGCTGACATATAACAGGATGCATATACAACAACTACAAACATGCAACCAAACATAAAGATGATGTGCACCGATCAGCCACAAAATTATAACAGGTAAGTGGTTTTAATATTGTGGAAGATTGGTACACTTTACACAGAACCACACATGGATGTGAGCACACTCATCTATCCTTTGTTATTGCTGTTATCGCTGAAGCTTAGCCAGGTGATAATCCCAGAGATGGCAAATTAGTTACAGTAGCCCTGTATGTTCAACACATTTTCCAGGGACACAGTTTAGAAGATCAGCTTGGTCAGTACATCTTTATCGTTAAGTGAGCAAAGAGCTTCCTTTAGGATACAATACCTGTGGCAGATTGTCTGAATTGTACACAACCACAGGACTGAGAGGAAGCACTTTCTCATTGCAAAAAGTGGAAATACAACTTATTGTTACCATAAAGCAAAGTGAGCCAAATGGAGGGGCTGGGAAAAAGACATTTTTTGTTAAATATGGAAGAGAGGAAAAGGACAGCTCAGTGGCAAATTCTCTACTGTGTGGGATGAAAAAAAAGATGGAGATAATAATAATCATCATAACAGGGGGGTGAATAGAGTCACTGCATTCCTGCACCCACCTGCACAGGGGCAGT
Organism: Psettodes erumei; assembly: GCA_016785225.1. Taxonomy (NCBI): domain Eukaryota; kingdom Metazoa; phylum Chordata; class Actinopteri; order Pleuronectiformes; family Psettodidae; genus Psettodes; species Psettodes erumei. The sequence continues at coordinate 570,551 of JAFBJZ010000623.1, forward strand.
GAGATTTATTATTGCGGGCTCTACGATGTGGGACTGGGCATGAATCTTGCAAAGGCGCTCTCTCAGCTCAGAGTTCTGGGTTAAAGCCTAGAAACATAGCCAGTGCACACATTGCTTATAGCACACACCCAAGCAATACTGAAAGCTGAATTAGATTTCTTGTTTTAAATCATTTACCTTTACTATAGAGTGTGTGTGTGTGTGTGTGTTATCACTGCAGACATCAGACAGGAAGCAATTGGAGCTCAAATCATATTACTCACCCAATACTGACCCTGTTTGAGGTAGTGTAGGGAGGAGCTGAGTAGTCAGGAAGACAAGCTCACACCCAGCAGGGTATTTAAAGGCAAGAAATGTGCTGGCAAAGACAGCATACAAGTTCTAATGTGGTAAAAGAAGTGATGTTACACAACTCAATGAAAGTGTGTAACTTGACAGAAAATAGGAAGAGACTCTGGTTTGTGAGGCACCAGCCACTGGAAAGCCTGACTGTTGAAAATGAAAACCTGAAAATGGTCTTGTTCAGGTGGGCAGACATCACACCAGCAGTGAGTAATTCCCCTAAAAGGCTTGTCAATGTGTCATGCCTGACAAGTGTGGTGTAGGTGGACACGGGTGCTTGGAGAGCAGTGTAAAGGACTGAAAGAAAGAGCTTACATATTTCTAGTGACTGGTTAGATTTCTGTGACTGCATATTGTATGTGTGAGTGTGTGCTATTCCGCCTACTGTTGCTAGGGCATTCTTCAAACCGACAACCTGTGGCGATGTAGGGGGACACGTCTCGTGGTCCAGACACTGCTTTAACCTCTCTCTCTCTGATGTTAGCGAGCTCAGGGCTGACTTCATGGTTCCGTGCACTGTGGCAGCAAGAGAAAAAAGAGGGGAGCTTTAACGGCAAATCGATTTGATTAATTTCACAGAAATGTAGATCCAGTCACAGTAGATCCCTTGGCAGGCTATCAAACCATGCTTCCAATAAAATGGAAAAAAGTGAAATTCTGATTATGTCCTGTTGCTCAGTCTACAGCCTGTGTTGTATACCATTCATTTTACCATGGACTTCATAATCAGTGCTTGGGAAGCTACATTAATGAATAATGCTGGCAGTGTTAATGCATCACTGTATTAGATGAAGCTTATCACACATCGTTAGCTTCATAATTTTGAATATGCATGAATTTGCCAATTTAAATGCATTGATAGCTACCCCCTGGAGCAACAGTGAAATCATGATAAAATCACATACAACACAAATTATCCTCAATATGTCTAGCAAAGCATCAGATATCTGAGTATAAAATTGAAACATCCGTGGCAGAGAACTAAATTAGATCCTTATGGGACAACCATGGGCCTGCAAACAAGATTTTCCATGCTTCTTGGTTTAGAAAAAGTAAACTTCTCACTTAGGGAAATACTGAGAGGGAACATCATCAGAATCCTAATGAATGAAAACTGAGACAGACAGCTTATCAGTAACCAACAGCAGGCCATGGCTGCAGCAAGAGTGGGTGATCTTCCCAAAAAAATCATATCAAGGTCTCTTTTTAATACACAATCAACACACAAAGAGCAATGAAATGGAATGGAATGTACTGTCTGAAAGTTCAAATTGGAACCAGCCTTTGGACTTTCTATCTGTTTGCACCATTTAAAGCCCAGTATTGAATTAAAGAGACTGGCATTGTGCTGATTGTTCTGTCATCAGTGTCTTAAACACCATCTTGTCCCCAGCACTGCATTGCACCAACTACATAACTAGATAGAATGTGAAAATCTCAGTGAACATAGAGTGGATAAAGGTGGTACACTTTTGGACATGATAAAATGTCATGATCTCTATGATTCGCTTGTAAAGTAGATCATGGGCACTTTTTATATTGTATGTGATATAAAATCTCTGCTCTCTGAATAAAGCTCTGCTTTACTTGCAAATAAGGCAGGAGGCAGATAGATTATATCTGAGGCATCTGAAAGATGATGCACTTGTAGAGTTTCAGTTTGTAAAAATAGCCTTCAAATTCTAAATTTGTCAGACATAGTCATTAAAATCAAACTGTTAATTGAAATAATTTGCTCACAGTTGGTGGCAATACAGCAGAAGTCCTCCTGCAGCTTGGCCACATCAAAAGGAGAATCCAGGCATTCAGGGTCAACTTTGTCATTGCCAAGTGCAGCAGTGGAGAGGTTGGGGTTCGAGGCATGGAGGCGAATCGAACCAGAGTAGATGCAGCTGGGTACCTACAATAATGCAGGAGGAATGCAACTGAAATAAAACAAAAAATGTGAAGCACAGTCACACTTAACTGTTAGGTTGTCTACCTGCAGAGTTGTTTTGACATCTTTGTTGTAATTTTTAGTACGCCATTTCCTTGGAAGCTTCTTTTCCTTCTTGGGGCTGTCAAATGTAGATGCCTAGTGAAGATACTCATGTTTGAGAAGGAATATTTTCATAGAAAATTATTTCACAACTGGCAGTGCAAGATGAAAGATGCATGAAGTTCTATATTTAGTAGCAAATGACTTACTGACAAAAAAGGGAGAAGTAATAAAAGAGGAGACAAGATAAATTTGCATAAAATTCAGTCATCTAGTATTTTGGGATATGATTCATTTAATGCACAGTCCCTCAAACTTAAACCTAAACTGCAGTTATGGTGACCAAACTGGCTCAAGATGATAGGAATGAGAACTCAAGTGCTGACCTGAAGGGCTTGGATTGATGGAGCAGAGTAGGTACGATGGAGGACTTCCATACTCTGAAGCAGGTGGTTGAGCTCCAGCAGGTAGGCCTCACACACTGACAAGTCTGTTGAGAGGAGGAAAATGATCCGCAATGATAAAATGTGGTTAAAAAGTGGGAAGAGAGAAAAAGAAATCGGTGTAAAAAAGACCCACCACGACTTCCTAGTACAGGCTGAAAAAATGGCCCATTACCTACTATCCATAAAGTCAGTGACTCTAGAAGATAGAAGTAGGTTTCCAGTGACTATCCACAGGCTTGTGATAACAGTCCTTAAAAGCTTACATCCTCTGCTAACATAAGGGCCACTGCTTTAGCAATTTTATGCGGTAGGGGCAGTGGAGCAAAGCTATGCTAACCAAACCTGAATGATCTCACATAGTAGCAGAACCAACATAATAAGCACCAACTTCACCTGGGTTAGACAGAGGAGAAGGTGAGTCAAAAAAAAATGAGGTATCAATTTGTAACGCCCTGGAGAAAGAACATTTGAGGATTTTAGAGACTAATGACAAATGTGTCACACAATTCCATTTTTGTGGTTCCCACATGTGATCAATTGTCTGTTTTGGCTCAAAAGAAAACTTCACTGAACTCTCAGTAATAAAGTTCATTTAAGAGACAGAAGATTAGGTGTAACTTCCTTGACTGGTTCACATGGCTAATGTAGGCCACTTTAATTCCTAAGCCCTGGCTTGGACAGTGTTTAAGCTGTGGAAGTGGCATAAACGGATTCTTTCAGGTATCTGAATGACAAATTTAATAAGGAGTGGTGGACACACTGTGGCAATCTTGCGTGCACAGCCGTATGATGGAGCCAAACTTTCTGCTTTAGAAAATCATAACTTCTCATTTAAAGACTAGGGGAGGTGTTGACAGCACATCATTAGGATCCTAATGAATGGAACTGAGTCAGTGTCAGTAACAGCTTCATTCTTTAAAAAAACAAAAACAACTCACACTACTCCTATCTAACCTGTGAATAAGATAGCAGAAGTGACAGCATCTGCTTAGTGTACAAATAAAGAAGCTTGACTCACCAAGGTTAGATCTCCTGCCACTCTCACTGTCCCTAGCAACTTTACTGTAACTAGGGGGCGCAGAATGAAATACAAACCTTCACAAACACGACACACTCTGCAATGTCTCAGCTGCAGCATTTCTATATGTTTATGTTTATTAATGTTTTTTTTCTTCTCAGGTTTGATTTTCTGAAAAAAACCTGGAGTTTAACCTGTGGTTTCAGCTGGCAGGTCACTAAATCTCAGCCAAAGCCCATCTCAACATCTAACATTGTAACATCTTGGTAAGAAACCAAGAGACAGGATTTGAATTCAGATAGAAGTTATGTAAAAAACAGCAAAGAAAGTGAGAAGTACACGGGCGCACTGGTGAAACTCACAAGGGACTGCTCTGTTGTCTCACCTTTGGAGCACTTGTCCATGTTGTCAGATGAGTTGAGCCATGCTGTCACCTTGGCCTGGCTGTTGCAGCTTAACGACAAGGCTCCTACAGAATGCACAGTGGACTGCCTCCGTATAGACATGCACTGCAATAGCAAGCAGACCCAAAGGTCAGACCAATCAAAAATTCTTCAGCAGACAGGCTTCAACTTCATTGCTGAAAAAATGATAATAATAATCATACAGACAGACCACCTTAGGTTTCCTTTACAGTGTGCTGTGCCAAGGTCAAGCATACCTTTCTGACAGAGCTACTCTCAGGAATGCCAGGGGAGTTTGGGGCGGGATAGTGGGGATAGCAGAAGGACTTCTCGTTAGGGTACATGGCAATCTCATTTTGCCGATAGAGCCGATGGTGGCGCAGTTTGGACACCCATTCATCAAACAGCTCCTGTGACTTAATCTGGAGAGCAGATACCGCAATCAGAGATCAACACAAGTAGAAGTGAGGTGAAGGTGGCATGAACAGGTTGTACAGAGTGAGCAGTAGTTCCCTCTCACCCACATATACAACACAAGGTCATTTTTATCATCACATTATTTTAATGTAAGAACCTGTTCTGAGAATTAAATAATCTGAGTAACCCATGTTTCACCTTGCTTCCTGTAAATCCATGGGGAATGCCTTGTATTCATCAGCCTTGCAAGGCAAGGCAAGTTTATTTGTATAGCACCATTCTTACACAAGGTAATTTATAGTGCTTTACAGAGGCAAGGAAATACATTGGAAATTAAAACAGAATCAATAAAATAATTTAAAAATGCAGTTTACCTTCAGGTGATAGATGTTTTCCTCAGCATCGAGATCGATGCACTGGGCTTTCTTCTTTATGGCCATGACAGAGAGACCCACATCAATGCAGCCATGTAGTTTCCCTTTTTCAATCTGCAAGACAAAGTCAGGATATGATGTTGTAAATATATTGGACTGGACCATATACTAATTCAACAGAATGTTGTTTAGTTTTTTAATGTGCTTGTACAGCAGCAATAATATTCCTTCATATGTTCAACATTGGTCAAGGTGAGTTTCTGAATGATAGTATACTGTATATACTGTAACTATGTAAGATTGACAGATGACATGAACAGAGTTATTACAATCAGTGATTAGGAGATGGTGAGGGAATGAGGGCCTTTTGTGTTTACAGCTATTCAAGAACAGTACAAGACTACAAAATTGCCCTTTGTAATCTTCTGTAACAGAAAAACTCACAATATGCAGCCAGCAGTCTTTTGTACTCACATCCGCACTGCACTTGCCATACTTCAGGATGCCCTTGTCCAGAAAAAAGTATCTCTGTAGGGAGAAAGATGGATGGGCAGTGAATGAGAGTGCAGCTGGAATGATACATAACAACCCTGACAGCGAGTCTGACGCCACTGTCATGACACACTCTTGTTAATGTATGTTGTTAATGTCTCTGCAATGAATCGTTTTGTCATCCCGGACTCTTGTTTTGCATCTGTCCTTCTTCATTATTCTTCGTTTCACAGTGCAGTCTTTCTCCTCCATTCTCTTTGTATATTATCCATGCTCTCATTGTACATTACCAGACTTGGACTGTTGAAAGCATCAAGACCTGAAAGGCTCCGACTGGAAGTCAATACTAAATGTATACAGCTCTATTAACCAGCAGACCATCTGCTAATGTATCTGAGGACACCAGGATATTTACACAGTATAGTGAAAGATTTTAGCCTGAGCATGAAGAAGCACTGACCCAGGCCACATGTGACTCCTTTGCGGCTGAAATCCTCCACTGCATAGGCTCAGTCAATTAGTTTAGAACAAAAATTAGCCATGTCAGCAGATTGTTTTGTGAAAGGAATATTGGAAAGCATAGGGGTAAAACCGGGAAAGGGGAATGACGCCTGGCTTTCAAGTAAAGTACGTCATGAGGTCTATCGCTCTGAGAGATGAGTAAGTGTTACTTTAGCCTGGGTCATTTAAGGACCTCAGTGGTGTTGGATCCTACCTTATGCCAGCCCTTCATAGGCCACTTTCTCCTCTTTAGCATGTAGCCCTCCTGTTTCTGGGGCTCCAGGACGTTGCCAAAACCTCCACGCAGGCCCTCAACTATTTCCCAGCTGTCCTGTGGGCACAGATGGTTCTCTAAGGACTCTGAGATGATAGACACTCAACTTGTGCAACATGTACACACACACACGCATGCAGATTAAAGGTGCCCCAGTGGTTTAGTGATATAAATTGAATGAATCAACAACACAATAGAGTCAAGGTCAGAGTCAAAAGCATATTGTAGTTTGCGGCTATTGACAGCATTTAGATTCACTGCCTCTCTCCCATGTAGTGTCAGTCAGTCAGTGTGAAGGCTGTGGGAGATGAGAGTTTCATTGCTGAGGGGAAAATGCAAGTGTGGGGCTTTACAGATTGCTTTCACCTCATGGTCCCATCAAAAAAATTATCTTACCTGTCTAATCTGATTCTTCACAATAATAATTTCCTGACTGAGACTAGAATGCTCAAATCCAAATCCCCCTGCAAATACAAGGATTAAGATGATATTTCATCACACACTAATCCAGATCACTCTGTCATGTACTTCAGATGTGATAATTCCAGGAAATTACCATGAACAGTATAAATCGAGGGTTTTGTAACATTTTTGTGTATTCACTTGTGGTTCACAGAACTTTTAGTTTATGTTAGTGCTGAAAAGATAGGTCATTCAATAAGTTAGTCAATCACCAGAAAATTGGTTAACAATTGTGATGGATCATTCAAAGCGGCACTCCACTGATTTTACAAACAAACATTAGAAAAGGGGCACCTGTAACAAGGCATCATGACATAGCTGTCCACAAGGTGACTGCTCCAGTACAGAACAGTTCTGGCTAAACAAACTATATGAGTCAGAGAGGTTGCCTGCTAAAGGTGAGAGAGCCTTAAATAAACCCTCATATCTGAACGGGATGATGGGGTTGGGGGTGGAGAGGGCGTGGCTTCTGGACTGCTTTTTAACTGTCCCTGGGAACTCGGCAAAGTCACACAGTGAGTCACTGTCATTACGCCTGGGTGCTTTTCTTCAAGGTCAAGGGACACTCTTACAGAGGAGGCAGTAATGTAACTGATAAGACGACGTGTGCTTACAGGGATAACCATCAGCGTAGGAAAATTGGAAACAGAGTTATTCCAGGAAGTAATTTTGTCCAGCCAGGAAGCAGTCCAGCATGCAATGCCCCACTAAACCACAAGGTGCTGTTTACAGGCTTTGGTTTTTGTACAGATAAAACAAACTGAACTATAGAGATGCTGGTAGGAGGATTGTTTTGGATTCAAAACGTTTACTTGGACTTTCTTTGAGGAAATGTGAATGAATTTTTTATTGGTGATAAAAATTACATTGAAAATTGCCATTTTAATACAATATTTATCAATTTGCTAGTTGAAAAAAAGCATTCAGATTCATTCACATTAAGTTATTTGCTATTACTCTAGTAATAACTATCTAAGTAATGAGTCTGTAGTATCTGTGTGTATCCTGGGGGCAGGACAAGACGGAAATATTATTACGCTCATTTCCAGATGGAAAAGCTGTTATGGGTAATGAAAAATTAATCAGTTCACTGCCTACAGATAAGTGCTCAAGACAAATGCAACAACAGTTTGCTCATGGTGCTAATATCTGCACTAATTTGAGTGTAAGAGAACTACACCAGTCAACCAGTGAACAGTGCAATGATGTGTGTCCAGATTTTGGCTGCGAAGTGAGATAAGTCCAACAGTGTGAGTTACCTGCCGGCTGTCATGTTTGGACGAGGAGCTGCTGTTGCTGCGTGACAGGGAAGAGATTTTCTGTGACATGGCTGAGCTGCGCTCCTCTGAGCCCATCTCACAGACTGACAGACTGGCCTGCGCAGGCTACAGCTGGAGCACCATAAACATTCCTCCTCTAAGCAAAGAAGGAGCAAGGGTGGGGCCATAAGGAGGGGGTGAAAGGAGGTGAGAAAGATAGCATTATTGGCAAGGCCTTGAAAAGCCTTCAGCTCTATCCCACTGAAAAATGCCTTTTGAGAATTTTTTTCATCTTCATGCAGGAAAAATATGGGATGTAATGAGGAAACATCTGCCTTCCAAGTCAGAAGTCAGAAAATTGGTCTGCAAGAGACTTCAGAATTTAATAATTCATATCCTTCCCTTACAGTGTACAGTGTCCCCCTTAAATACTGACTGGATTGTCACATGTAACATGCTATGAGATGTGAGATGAAAAGTAAAATGTAATATCATTACTTCAGTGGAATGTGAAAATAATTGGGCCTTTTTAGCAACCTTCAGTCATCTGCTGCACTTCACACATCTAATTAAAATTATGTACCCGTCAGCATGTGAAACAGCACTTTGCTAATGCGTTGTGAGTGGCAGTTTGTCATTGTATGGAAAGCTGACTAACAAACAGGCACGAGTCACAAGTGTTTGTGTAAATCATGTCAGGGCACAGGGGAACAAACAGCAGGTCATTCATTTAGCTTTACTGAGGATGCACTGCAAGGTTGAGTATTTGGACAATTACTTTCTAAGGCATTATGTAAACATTTGTCAGATTCTGTCAAAGAGAAAGAGATGACTACATACATACAGTAGGTGCATACATGATACAAACAGAAAAAGTGGCACATCCTTACATTTGAGAAGCTGTAACTGGTGTATGTTGGACATAAATTACTCAAATAATAAATAACTTATCAATATTAGTTTTCTGTCACTTTCCTAACTGATTAATCAACTAATCATAATAATAATACATTATGTGGCAAAACTTTATTTATAAACTAAAAATAAAAAACTTTACTTTACTTTATTTTTGTTTTTAATTATATTACTGAGATTCCTCATATTTGACAATGCCACTGAAAAACTTAATATGAAAACAATCTCATTAAACAGTGGGCCTTACATTTTCTCCATGCTTAAGTTAGTGGACACTTGGCATTTTCTATTCTAAAATTCATATTCTTTTGTTACAATGCAGTAAAATGTATTTTTCTATGACAACTGAGCAAACTCTACCATGATATGTCACGTTTAGATCTTATTTTTTGTCAAACCACATTGAAATTTACTGTATGATCATGCAAGCAGTGCCATCTCCCATCCGTGTTAACCACCTCTTTGAAGCAGCAGCAGCAACATCAAGGTTAATCATATTACCTGCTCTGCATCCAAAAGCTTTGTGCTGCGTAATGGCCACACAGCCTTTTGTGTAGGACAGACAAAAACAAGGTCATCTGAAACCTCCGTCCTTCAGCCAAGCCTACACCACCTCTCTGTCTGTGGACCACAGGCCCTGGTTTTTCACTGATGGAGCAACAACAATGGGTCAAAACAGATGGAAAGTGTAGTTAAGCACATCTGGCACATCTCATCTATCTATCTATCTATCTATCTATCTATCTATCTGCCTATCTGTCTATCTATCTATCTTTCTATCTATCTATCTATCTATCTATCTATCTATCTATCTATCTATCTATCTATCTATCTATTATCCATCCATCCCTCCGTCCATCCACCCATCCAACCACAGCTCTGCCTCTTCATTGCCTATGATTTATTCATCCACTTTCCACTGATCACACCAGCTACAGTAGGGAAAATAAGTATTTGATACACTGGCCATCTTGCAAGTTTTCCCACTTACAAAGAATGGAGAGGTCTATAATTTTTATTGTAGATACACTTCAACTGTGAGAGACAGAAGCTACAAAAAATCCAGAATAACACATTGTAGGATTTTTTAATTATTAATTTGATTTTTATTGCATGAAAAAAGTATTTGATACAATAGAAAAAGAGAACTTCATATTTGGTACAGAAACCTTTGTTTACAATTACAGAGGTCAGAAGCTTCCTGTAGTTCTTGACCAGGTTGCACACACTGCAGCAGGGATTTTGGCCCACTCCTCCATACAGATCTTCTCCAGATCTTTCAGGTTTCAGGACTGTTACTGGGCAACATGAAGTTTCAGCTCCCTCCAAAGATTTTCTATTGGGTTCAGATCTGGAGACTGGCCTGGCCATTCCAGGACCTTGAAATGCTTCTTATGGAACGACTCCTTAGTTGCCCTGGCTGTGTGTTTTAGGTCATTGTCATGCTGGAAGACCCAGCCACACCCCATCTTCAATGCTCTTACTGAGGGAAGGATTTTGTTGCCCAAAATCTCACGATACATGGCCCCATCCATCCTCCCCTCAATATGGTGCATTAGTCCTGTCCCCTTTGCAGAAAAGCAACCCCAAACTACAATGTTTCCACCCCCATGCTTCACAGTTGGGATTGTGTTCTTGGGGTTGTACTCATCCTTCTTCTTCCTACAAACCCATTGAGAACCAAAAAGCTCTAGTTTGGTCTCATCTGACCACATGACCTTCTCCCATGTCTCCTCTGGATCATCCAGATGGTCATTGGCAAACTTCAGTTGTAGTTCTGGGCTGATCGCTCACCTTTCTCATGATCACTGATACCCCACGAGGTGAGATCTTGCAGACCAAGGGAGATTGACAGACATCTTGAGTTTCTTCCATCTTCTAACAATTGCACCAACAGTTGTTGCCTTCTCACCAAGCTGCTTGCCTATTGTCCTGTAGCCCATCCCAGCCTTGTGCAGGTCTACAAATTTGTCCCTGGTGTCCTTAGACAGCTCTTTGGTCTTGCCCATGTTGGAGAGGTTGGAGTCTGATTGATTTGTTTGATTTATACAGGTAAGAAATTCAAACAGGTACAATTAATACAGGTAATGAGTGGAGAATAGGAGGGCTTCTTAAAGAGGAACAGGTCAGTGACAGTCAGAATTCTTGCTGGTTGGTAGGTGATCAAAAACTTATTCCATGCAATAAAATGCAAATTAATTATTTAAAAATCATACAATGTGTTTTTTATGGATTTTTTTAGATTCTGTCTCTCACAGTTGATGTGTACCTACGATAAAAATTACAGACCATTCTTTGTAAGTGTGAAAACTTGCAAGAACAGCAGTGTATCAAATACTTATTTTCCCCACTGTATATGCAGGTCTGTCACATTGTCACCACTCAGGACACCCTTTCATCTGACTTCCCATGGCTTTCATCACACAGCAGCATTAGACGTCAGAGCTCCAGTAATTACCCTTTCTCACAGAGGAGTACATGCTCATTGATGGCAATGAAGAAATGCAGTAAGTGACAGCAATACAACTGTATTCATTTACAGAAGAGCTTTGTCAGGGATTTAAGTTACTGTTAGTATGGATTTTTTACTTTACATGTCAGTTGTCACTGTTATTCACAGACAGTGAAACATGAGTGAACAGATACAAGAGTATAAAGAAACTGTAGGCACGTGAAAAATGTGTGGTTGTGAATGCTAAAGAGCAGACTAGTTTCAGTGTGTTGGGGCCAAAGAACCAAGAGGGACACTGATAGCCGGCGAGGACAAAAGGGCAGCATGGACAACAGGGTGGGTTTGACTGCCATCACGCAGCCTCCATGTCATGTATGAATGCATAAGCACAGTAAAGAGCAGAGCATGTACATGAACACAGATAGGTAAAAAATGTGACTGGCAGGAGTAATTCTGGTGAATGCACAATCAAAATAGCAATAAAAAGGAAAGAGATTTCTCCTGTGTCTGAAAAATTGCTGACTGCTGTATTTAAATAAATGAGTCTTCTGCATGAAGATGACACTGGCCTTTACAAGAAATTGATGGTGATTCACGTTAAATTAAATATCTATCAGGCAGTGTTGAACAAATCCACATTGTGATACACATCACAGCAACATCTCGGAACATTCTTCTTTCTCTTTCGGCTGCTCCCTTCAGGGGTCTCCACAGCAAATCATCTGCCTCCATTTAATCCTATCCTCTACATCCTCTTCTCTCACATCAACTAACTTCATGTCCTCCTTCACCACATCCATAAAACTCCTCTTTGGTCTCCCTCTTGACCTTCTGCCTAGCAGTTCTAAACTCAGCATCCTTCTACCGATATATTCACTTTCCCTCCTCTGCACATGTCCAAACCATCTTAGTCTTACTCTGATGTAGTCATTCCTGATCCTGTCCAACCTGGTTACTCCCAAAGAGAACCTCATCATTTTAGTCTCTGCTAACTCCAGCTCTGCCTCCTGTCTTTTCCTCAGTGCCACTGTCTCTAGACCATACAACATCGCTCGTCTCACTACTGTCTTGTCCAACATCTTGGAACATTAATCAGTTGAAAAATCATACATGAGAAAGTTCAATTTAAATTCTGGCACACTAACTTCAAGTGAACAAAAGTAATTTTCAAATAATATGCAGCAGTAGTTAATAAATATCACTATATATTATTTAAGATAAAGTGCGTAGACATTTTTTGGTAAGATTTAACTTCTCATTAACCATTTCATTTGTGCTTAGCGATATCTTCAAATGAGATTTAGTTTCACTCAATACAGTCAATACATTCAATACATAGAAGTATCAAAGCATCATCATCATACATCTACCAGCATTACATACATGCTGTTATTTCTCTGAGGGACAAAAGAGTCTAACTGATGTTCATTGTATGTGTACAGTAATATAAGCACTCATGTTAATCATTACTGGTAATTTTCCAGGCCCTTTGTTATCTTATAATCTCTTTGTTAAGCGGACTGATATACGGTGCATGCAGATGTTCTTGTCAAAGTGTTGACAAAAGACTGAATGGTTTGTATGAAAAGGTAACGGGGGGGGCACTTCTATAATGAGAAGCCAGCATGAAAGAGATGTGACAAGCTGGGGCTTAAACTGGGAGAACAACCAGTGTTGGTCTGTAAGTTGGTCAACCACTCTGGCCCAGACTGAAATATCTCAACAACTATTGTTTGGATTACCATGAAATTATGGACAGACATTCAGTGATAATTGTGTTGAGGGTGTTTTGGTCAACCCTGACCAAACAATGACCTCAATAACAAGCATATTATTATCACAATTAATCAGGTAATTCCAACAGCAAATGTAATGAGTAAAAATAATTTCATTTCATTCCAATAAATGTGGGTGTTTGAAGAAACCATTCCACTTCACCAGCTGCTCAGATCTCTGCCTTTCTAAAGCCCTGATATGTTTAAGGCATTCGAGAGAATCGTCAGCAAATCCTCGGTCAGCCATAGATCCTGGTTGAAGTTAGATGGCTTAATGTTCTTTTAAGCAGCGCTAACTCTGGACTGACAGGAGCTGAAAGCCCTCTATTACATTCTGCAATTCATGTTGTTAGATGCTTCTCTGTCCATCCACTGAGTGTGCCAAAGGGACTGACAAGCCTTTAACAGGCAGGCTTTAAGGCATCATTAGGATGTGACTCACCGGAATAGACGTCTCATGGTTGAACCCCTACAGTGCAGCTTTCTCAGGAATAGTCATGTTTGCCAAAGCGATGGCACTTACTGTAAAATCCTATCGGCAGCTGAGGCACCACACTAATTCAAAGAAGATGGGCTGGAACAGAGTCTAAAGCATTCTCCCATCACTCAGTCACATGACATGAGGTAATTTTAGGAGTTCTGCAGGAGTTCAGTAATGACTAGTGGATGGTAGTACTTTCTCCATATTTGTGAGACAAATGAATAAAGCAAACAATAAATAAACAATCAACAAAATAAACAAAATAAACTTTTTTATTTTATTTGAAGAGAAGAATAGCTTTTCAACTTGAACACAATCTAAACTGATTCCCTTTGATGCATGACAAGTCGATGAAACAGAATTATCTATTGAGGAAAATCAATGTTGATTTAAAATGGCTCCAAGGCAAAAATCATTCTGGGCCTCTCTCTGGCATCGTTTTAGCTCTGGAACAATTAGCATTAACCTGACAAAACAAATGGCCTTTGCATCCAGCACACACCTAACATGGTGGTAACCACCTTATCTCTGCAGTCCACCAGCCTTTTTCTGTGACAGCTCATTCCTCTCAATACAGAGCTCTTCAGCAACAAAGCAAACTCTGGTAACTGGTGAGGAAGGTGGAGTGTCATTTACCTTCCCTCTAATGCTGTCCATCCATCCATCTGAATAAACCTAAATCAGAAACCCATGTTTAATTTTGATTGCCTTTGATTTCCCTCTGTGGGACAATTTCTTCAAAGGCTGGTTTGTCATGAGCACACACATTATTTTTCATTATTGTTTGTTTTTGAAACAAGGCAGTCATTAAGAACTTTTTCTGATAGCTGCTACCCACTAGAGGAGACACACTGGGCTCACATTTGCTGCATCTAAAAGTTACCACTTCAATAACAGTAATTGTATTACATCTCTGCATTACCCTGCTGGGAGGATGCCACTTAGTCTTTGTTATCTCATTACTGAAATGCAGAACAACTCCTTCTTGTGAGGGAAAGCAAAATCCTGACACAGAAGGAACGAGGGGAAGGGCGCCTCACAAATCAGCAGAAAACAATATTCTCCTAATACTTTGGGCAAAGTGAAATCATTTACCATCATTTGACATACATGCTTTTTTATTAATTCCATATATTTACTGCTTGTTCCTACAGCATGAACAAGCTGATGTTATTTCAGTGAGGGGAAAAATAAACCCCATGAAATGATTTAGTGTAATATGATGGTATCGCATTGTTGGAATTGTCCTTTGATGAGAAAAGAGGTGCGACTCTCACATCTATCAGTTCAGTAGTTCACAGTTAACTGAATAAACACCATTCCTGAAGACTGATATAAATTCTCCATCTAATTTCTTCAGCAGCAAACACTGATGATTTAGTATTTTTGTCCTTCTCTCATCAATGGTGTCTCATTCTTCTCATCAACAACAGTAGCATGGGCTCTTAAGAGGGACAGAAATAGAGAGGAGGACAAGCAAGTGAAATCTGAATGCACTGCAATATTTGATTGTGTCTTTTCAAAGATGATCAGAGGTTCAGATGAGGTTCTTTAAGAGGCTGCAATCAGTCTATGAGCAGAGGTAAACATGGCTGCCTCAGTGGGAATCAGCTTCTTATCCAAATCTGTGTTTGTTATTGTGGTGAGGAGAACATGGACAAGTGCACCAAATACACTGAAATCCTGAAGGGCTCTCTCTTTCCCCTGTGAAAGACTGTCATGTTTATCTGGTGGAATCATTTTTTGCATTTACCAGCCATTTCTTCTGCCCTGTTTCTTTCCCTAAAACACCTGAACAACATAACTGGGAGTGCGGCAGAAAAGAAAAATCTCTCTCCTTAAACCCATCTGCAGAATCAGGGCACATCACATGAGGGAGTCTTAAAATATATTCTTCAAGCAATACCACAGGTCAACACTGGCAGCACCCAGCAGACCATTAGTGTAGAGGACTGACACAGAGACAAAACTGGCTTCATCCCAACATATCTATTATTCATTAGTATATCTCTTGACCGAGCAGAGTAATGTTTGTGTGTGTGTGTGTGTGTGTGTGTTTGTGCGTGTGTGTGGCCACACCTTCTCTGAAAGGTGCACAGATGGTAATACCCACTCCTGATCAGTTTAAGGTGGCGTGGTGGTGAAAGGTTGCCAAGGCCACTCCAAAAAAGTGCTGCTGTCTCTAATCTTACATTTTCAGTAGTGTGAACTGAATTTCAAGTAGTCTTTACTCACTGTAGTTACACTCAGAGTAAGCTGTTATGACCCTAATAATAATGATGAGAGAGAGAAAGAACACCAGTGAATTCCTGTTGCATCTGGCATCATTTCATTCATGTCCTCTGCTGTCTGATGTCTGCCGGGCTCTGTATCATACATACACACTCTCACCAACGCCACAACATATCCTGTTAATCAACCACATCCTCGACACACTCCCCCCCCACACCTCCATCCTCCCTCCCTCTTTGACTTTCTCTGACTGCTCTGAGCGTGGCACACATATTCTCCTTTGTTAAAGTGTGGCGGAACCTGACAGCCCCATAACTCAACACCAGCTCATCAGGACACAGTCGCTCACTGACAAAAGCGAAGGGAAAAAACATGAATGCGTGTCACCCACTAGGAGTGGATAACACTAAGAGGGTCCATGTCATTGTTAGCATGCTCATTTCTGTCTCAAAACATCAAAACATGTATTTAATGTATGTAATTTTGCTGCCTTTTTAAAGGGTCCCCCATGGTACCTTTTTTATTTTATGTGATATTGTATATTGGGAATTAAAGAAGAGTACTACAATTTGGCATACAGTGTTGTACTTTTACATAAATTGATGAAAACTGTTTTATATCCGGAATATTATATCGGGTAAAATATACCCAACGTTAGTGATGGTGTTACTAATTTTAACGTTAGTGTCATATGGTTAAGGTGGGGTATTTCCAAAGTCATTTGACATCACACCACTCTGAACCACAAATGTCAACCTGCTGTCTGAAAATGACTAATGTTCTATTACTTAGGATTCATCCTCTGGAGAACATGAATATCTATAAAAGAAAATTTCACGGTGCTCCACTCAATAGTTGCTGGGATTTTGGAGGCTGGACAGGGCCCTCTCTCTAGCCATAGTTAAAATACTGAACTGAAGACCACCTATCATCCATTACATAAAAATGTACACAAGTCTATAGAGCATTTGATTCCACACATCCAGGGTTGCTATGGTTGGATGAATCAGAAATCTATCTAGTAGAGACTCAAAACTAACATAAATTTTGGTGCAAAACTTCACTGTTGCTGAATATGTAATAGAGGACATAATATAAGTCTCTCAAAAATATGAGACTGCTATTGCAGCTGTGAAAACAAGCAGGGATAACAGACAGAGATGTAAAACTGCCCCCATTTGACAGAATTCGAACAGAGGGACAATTTGGTCAATGGCTGATAATGGCAGCTGATTAGGTGGCATCAGTACACAGACCCCAAAACAATATACTCGGGCTCTTTAAAAGATCTGTAACTGATCTGTAAGTACATATTTACAGATCCATATTGAGGTTTACACAGGTAGAGCTAAATGCCAGTCAAATATAGAAAAATGGTATTGAGAATGTCACTTTCACTCAACTACGTATTTGTAAATGATTACAATGACCATAAAATGTTAACATGTCGCAAATTTGGACTGTAATCTTGTTCTTCATTATGTAGGTATTTGTTGAGGAGCTAAGCATTTGCATTTGCATGTCCGATTTACAAACATTTGTTCAAATTGGAGGGCCATCAAATATAAATTGAAAATATTATTGCAAGACTTAAGGTCTACATTATTTAAGTACATCAGAGCTTTCATCCATTAAGATGGTGAACGTTTTTGAATAATTTACTCCTACAAACCCAGAGCATGACCACAGGAGTATGGGGGAGTTCAGTAAAAACTTGCCTTGTTCATGGAGCATTCTATTGTTTTTTAGGTTTAAAACTATTTTCTAGTGCAATTGTCATTGAAATTTCATGCTGATACCTGGTGGTTTCTGTGGGGGTTAGTAAATCTTTCATTGTTTCTGGTGCCTGGAGGAGATTGAAGACAAGCGCACCCTCGCATTAAAAACCATATCACTGATGAGATAATTCAATTCCAATTCCAATCACTGGATTGGAAAACAATTACACAAACTAATTTACAAAATCAAAAGAAAGGTGCTAATAATTGTTTTAATTGAGTACAAGTGAAACCTTAATAGTATTATTATTTGTTATTTTGTCCTTGGTACAACATTGAGAATATGCATCTCTCTGCATATAAAGTATCAAATTAAACTTTAAAGTTTAAATGTAAAAAAATAAACAGTATCTCTAATCTTAGTTTCTGCATTGTACACCTAAAACCACATCCACCTGTTTACACCTGACATAAAACCACATGATTATTTTATGGAGACCGACTGCCCACACAAAAAGAGCCAACACCGGCCACATGCACGCGATGCTCACAACAGCTGCTCTCTTGGTTCTATTCAACCACTCCCATCATTATTCACCAGTTGGTTAGTGGATATTCAAAAAGAAACTATTTTTAACTTTTATTTTTAGCACAGACCTTAGGGCAACACTGCACAGGTCACTATATGACTGAAGCATCAATATATCAGGTGACACTGGGTGAGGGTGACTTAAACTTTTACATTTACACCTCTATGGTATAGACTGAAAACAGAGGATTCTAATGGATTTTAGGTCACTTAGCGCCAGAAGGAAACCAAAATTACTGTGGAGGAGACCTGATGCAATGCAATGCCCCACTGCTATTTTAACTACATGTCCTGCACAGACAAAGAAGTTCTTCTTTCCTGCTGCTGCATCCTACAAATTGTACTGATTCATTTCCTCACAGCCTCCCTGTATTTGACTGCAATCACTAATTGTGGGTGTGATAATGGGTGTGATAGGAATGTAATGAATGAAAAAAACCACAAGGGGTGACAAAACTGACAACTTGGCCACAACCAAACCTCAGTCCCAGTGAACGTACTCGCCATGACAGGGCAAAAGGAGAAGCAGTCTAAGTTTTACAAGCATGCAAGTATTCAATTAAAGAGGCATTTCAACATGTCAGACCTCTAGTCCTATAAAATCTCTTGCACAACACCGATATTGTCCTTCACCTGTGCACCAACCTGAGGAATTCCATCCATCTTCTTCATGCCACGTCATGACAGACTTTTTTACAGAAATTCTCAGTGGCCCCCTTTGCAGCCCCACACATGTTTGGACACACACACACACTCACACAGCCCAGGCAGCACCTGAAAACCCTCCTTTGTTGCACTCTCAATACAAATCTTGGACGAGCTGAGACACCACTGTGTAATTCAGTAAAAAAAATTAAAGCTGCTGTATGTCTGTATGTGTAGTACCATACAACATCTTGGACTCAGAGAGACCCTTTTAGGATTACCACAGACGTTCAACTGGAAAGCTTTGGCACTGCTATGCTGGATTTACATAAATATGTAATTATCAGGAAGTTTACTGATAACATCTTATGTCTTCTATATACATAGTAGTACAGTCATTCATGCTCTGTTGTGTTGTATGAGATACTGAGCTCAAACCTCGATTAAATCTGAAAATGGTTCCTATCTGTGCTCACTATCACACACACCTACATGCGCTCTGCATGAGAGACACAGTCACTCATAAAGCCACCTTTTTGGCAGTTTTGGCTTGTGACTGGGTTACACTAACATCTTATTCCGACAGAAGAGACCTGCAGTCTTAGGTTTACGTGGAAACAGTAGACAAACCCTCCACAACTTCCCTTTACTTGTCTAGAGGTGAAACGCAATGGGGGGCTCTGGGGGAGACTGGAATGATCTATCGGTGTATTATATATAATAATATAATAATATATAATACACCGATGTATACTATTTTTGACTGAATCACGTGAAACGATCAGACCTAAACTAACATACTGCAGAACTGCTACCTGCGTCAACCCGAGGATTTGAACTGGACTTCGTGTTTCACTTTGAAGCTTCACAAGTAAACACTCCGAGCCCGAGGAGATGTTACAGACCTCTGCGTTAACTGCTGGGAAATGTTTTCGGTTAATGCTGCTTAACGAGCTTGAAAACTGAACTTCAAATGACATGATGTGATTTCGCTGAGGGAATGACAAGTGAGGCTTAGACTAGAAATAAAAAATAAAAATACGCTCACCTTGACAGAGTTAAAGATGTGATTTCCAGGTTATTAAGGCGGAGAGCTTGGAAAGAGTCGGACTGGTGAACAAATATTTGCGTAAAGGAGGAAACACGAAAGCCGATTAAATAACAACAGCAAAATCATAACCTGAGCCAAACAAGCCTGCACGTACTGGTCCGACATGCGCACGCACGCACGCACGCACACACACACACACACACACACACACACACACACACACACACACACCCTCCGCACTCGGTCCCGCTCCGCATTGGTTTTTCCTTCTACCGACGCGTGGAGGAGGGATGGAGGTGGTGCGTGAGTGGCCGAAGCCAACTCCAATTAAAATGCAGAACAGCATTTCCCAAGCGGGCGGGGCTCGTGTCATTGACAGCATCTTTTCCGTGACGCATGGCTGTCAGAATCATGACTTTGTAAATGAATAATTCAATTATGGAGCCTTTTAATTACTTAACTGTAAATGTGTTTTAAAAACCCTAACCCAAAAAGCCACATCAACTTGCTGATAAGGAGTGGAACTATTATTGTTATTATTACACGTTTTATTAACTGGGAAAAAATTATGTGGAAATCACCCAAATGAAACGATGACAGTTATCAGAAAGAAGAAATTAACTTAGCGAATGCTTTTTGACATGATTTAGTCGTTTAAATGATGGTGTAGCGTCGCCTGCTGGACAAATAGACAAACCACAGACGTGTTCTCCTACAATACAAGAAATGTAGTCAAAAGAACTGAAGCTTCCACAAAAATAATTCTGACATTTAAAAAAATGAGCATTAGCCTAATGAGTGACTGGGCATTTGAACAGTTATGACAGTTTATGTAACATATGTGAAGGTTTTTCAAAACTGCAGGTCAGCAAAACAAACAAACAACAGCAACAACAAAACCACCATAACTTTATGTTACCTATAAGGAGTTGCCTCATTAGAAAAAACCTCACAACTTCAGACTGTCTGCATTTTTCAGGAAGATAATGTCACTGGTCCAATTTGCTGTGGGGGCCATTATTATTGGATTTTTTTCTTTCTGAAAGTCTGAATAAGAAGCTGTTCTAGCACTCAAGGTTGCAGGCTTTACAGCTCAAGGACTTGCTGTCACAAAAAACCCTTTCACAGCGAGTCAGCCTGACTGCAACGTGTGAAAAGGCTTTTCCCCTCCCCTTTTGCACTGGCAAGATCAGACAGTTACTGCAGCAACTACAACACAGAGAGGTGGATACCATAACATGGGCAGCACAGTGCTCCTTGGGGAAGTTGGGTCTCACATTTTTAGGGGAAAAATCAGCTGTGAGTTAACGCTCTTCACTGTAAATTTTGGGTACAGTTTTAAGTAGTATTCATCTGTGCAGCTTTAAGGAGTTACTGCCGCAGAATATTCTTTCTGTGTGAACTGTGAAGGCTTTGAAGGTTCTTTCTTTTATTATACTCTCACAATGAGCTATATATGGCTTATGGGAGCCTTATGTAAGACTATTATTGTATAATGCATCCTGAACTCTAATGAATATTGCATATGAAATGTGATGAACCAAAGAGCAAATCAACAATGTTTGCAAATTGGCCACACTCTTTACAGTATTTACAAAATATTATAATGTGTCAATGATTTAAGATCCACTTTTCAATCCAATTGTCAGCATATAGCAATTTATCAGGCTTTATGGTCATTCAGCAACCAGATTTTGGAAGCAAATCATAACTGTAATAATTTGGCTCTTGCAACCCATTGAATATCCTACAGTTTTCTGAAATGTAACCATGACTGCAGAGGTGATGTTAAAACTGAAACATTTCAGAATATACTGTTTTCAAATATCACCATCTATCTGAATGTTCGGATGTGTTTTGATTTACTCAAAATGAAGAATTCAAATTTAAACTGGTTGACTGACTTTTAAGCTGATTGGATGCTTGGATATTGGGATGGAAGAACATAACCTGATAGGATTGACTCATTTGCTTATTCTTGGTAGCCCTGAGTTTGAATTTTATGGTTTTTGTATGTATGTATTAAGAAGCATTAAAATTTTACAAATAAGTATTCAGATACTACTATTAACTTCCATAGATGTTAGAACAGATATGAACTGTATATTCATGAGGTTATCCATGGAGGTAGTAGCAGTTGATCCCATAGAAGTCGTGCTTTTTCCCTGTGACAACATTGTCCCTGCGGTTCACAGCACGACATATGATGGAGCTATTGAAATTGCGATGGGTTTCCGATTTACTGAATGAATTCTGCAGGAGGCTGAGAGCTGCATTTACTCTGTCTGCTGGGTGAATGCCAGGCAGGGTGGGATGGCTTGGTAGGATGGAGGGAGAAGAGATACTGTGAGACAATTTTCTGACCGATGCTGGTTTCCCCGGCTCTGAAGCAGCCCTTGACAAGAAGTCTGCGTCAATGTGTGCCTTGTCTTTGGCTAAAACTGACTGACCATGGCTGGACTGATTTCTTCCAACTTTAAAGTACTGCGTTTTGTTGCTTGGTTCATCACAGCTCTCAGTCAGTATTTTTTCTCTGCCATCATTTATCTCTCCCTGGGAAAGCAGGCAGTTGTACAGGTCCAGGGGTCGCTCTTTGTCTGGGATCCAGGCAGTGTTAACCTCTTGGCTGCTCTGTGACATGGATGCTTGTGCGGGGCTGTCATCGAACTGGACTTTGCAATTTTCTCCATACCTGCCCTCATACGCAGAGCTTTTGCATTCAGTGTGTTGTTGGTGTGAAACCTCCTGGGATGACAGCTCAGCATTCATTGCTTCTGGATAGCCAGTGCTGTTTAGATTTGAATCTTGTGCCTCATTATGCTTTGCTGTGATCTCCTGTGGCCTATGCTGGGTTATAGTAGCTGTAGCAGTGCCTGACCTTAGAGCTGATGATGGATTTAGGAGTTCAGCAGCAGCGGGACTGTAGGTGCTCCTCTCCTGTCTTCTTCTATATTCTTGTTTTGGTTTAGAATGAACAAACCCAGGATAAGACTTTTCTCTCTGAGGAAAAGAGCTCATTAGGATTATTGTTGCACACTCTCGATGTTTACTGAAAAAGGCATTCTATTTGCAAGTGTTTTACCAGTGGGGCAGTGCGTGAATTTATCCCAGTGAGTCCACTAATTTTTTCTGTGAGGTCATCTATTTTCAAAGGATTTGCTGGCCCAGATCCTTAAAAAAATTTCAAATATCAATATCCAATTATTGATTAGAGACTTCAAAAGTCAGATCAATCCTATTACTATACTATTTGTGGTTCCACACAGCAGCCTTAATTTAACTGTACTCTATGTTTTTGCATGTGCTTAGCCTTCTGGTGACATACTAACAGTGTTTAAGCATCATTACCTGTGTAGTGCATTTGGTAAGAGGTGACCCAGAGTTTTCTCTCCAAATTTTTCAATATATTACTTGTCCGCTCAGATAGTGAGAAATCCCATTCACGAAGTTTAGGGTTGGGGACCACTGTCTTTGGAGGAGTGAGGAAGAACACTTGGTTCTCTCCCTTCAATGGCTTTGTATGCTGGAGAAAGTTTTTGTAAGGTGTTTTATTAATTGCTTAACCTCAATGACAATGTGAAGCCACATATTTTATTACTCACATCCAAGAAGATGTGTTCTCCCGTCCACGTAATGGCCTTCTTCCTGGTTTTTATTGGTGTCTCCAATAATTCATGTCTGCATGGTCCACCTTTGCATGCATGAAATAAGCACATCTTAATGACCTCTCTATATATTCTATGTTCAAAATCTATGCTAATATCCCCTCTTACCATACTCTTGCCACCTTACCAAAAGTTTTGCTCAGCAGAGTGACGTCCGGTGCACTACTTGGGATTAGAGGGCTGAGGTAAGGTTGGAAGGCCGCTCTGACTCCTGTCTCAGGGTCATTTGGAGTACGGAAGGATGGGAACATTGCAAACCGGGAGATGTGGGATGAATAAGGATGTTCCTTTGGAGTGGCAGTTTTTGTCATTTTCTCCCTGTTTTAGATGTAAAGACATTGAATAAAGGTGAAAGGTATCAAAAGTTTGATACAGGAAAACTTAGTACAGTGTGTGCGTCCATGCAAGTACTCACACTATATTTATATCTGTTGGTTTTGGTATACTGTGAAAAGAAACAAATTACTATGTTAATATGTTATCACTAATGAGAAATTAATTTTAGAGGATTTCAGTGGATTTGCTCATAGTTTAAAATTACTATATTCATGAAAAGTCGACAGCTTCTCACAGCTGGTCATTGAGACGAACTTTATTTTTCTTTCTGCCATTCTTGCTATAATGCTGTTGACCTGTGATATGTCTGTGAAGGTAAAATAACAATGTATTATTATGCTGCTTTTGATGCATTACATTTTCATTTCTGACACATTTTTTTTGACTTTTCCATATAGGAACATTAGGAACATTCCTAAACTCACTCAGGTATGATGGCACCTCCATAATCACAGTGGCGATGATTATTTAAATCGGTAGGGGTGGTGTGGTTTAGTGAGGACCCAGTCTCCATTTGGCAGGTGGAGCTCCGACTCAGAATAAAAGAGAGGCGAAGGGAGGATGAAACACTGAGGAGCGAAAATTGTATGAAGACAAAAATAAAACAAATCAAACCAAATCTGTGGTGAAACCTTGTTGGCTAATCAGTGTTGTTGCTTGTCTCATTGTCTGTTATCATGAGTATTAATTCAAAACAATTTGTCATGAATGTAATGAACATTAGTCTGAAAAAAGAAAACTTTACTAAGCCAAGATATGTTTCAGTAGGCAGACCCACACTGTCACACAACCAAAAATGATCATGCACATGATGTATATAGCGTTATACTGTGGACTGTATTACAGCAGAGTTATACCATTATACTAAATTATATTGCAAAAATGCCCATTTATTTTCCATTTATGAAATAATTACACATTTACTCAAAATAAATGAATAGTAGTGTTAAAGTTGATGTCAATTAAATAGATTCTCTTTTACCGTTTTTGTGAATGGCAAGAATTGAATCCGGGTAAGCTTCTTTTATCCTCTCGTCTTTGCATGTGGCCGCAGAAGTGGGTCTGGAATCCTGCGACAGTGTTACAATACAGTGAGTGAAATCCAACCCTGCCCACAGCACGAGTGTGTGAGCAGAGGTGTGTCTTAAAAAGCTTTTAGGAACAAACTACAACAGCAAAATATCAAGAAAGTTATTTAACACAAGCCCTTCAAGAATAATTTTGTTCCAGTTCTGCAGGCTTGCCAACTAGAGATCAAGATGCGCTGCTATTTTATAATCAGTATCAGTATTTTTCATATCTTGTGGGCAATCACTGCTCACTGCCACCCATCATCCAGTCATCAAGTGTGGATCTGAAAATATCACACGTTCACAGTTTGGTGAACTTTCACAACTGAGACCAGGGTGGACTGAAAATCAAGCTGGCTGCGACCAGCCGGCTACACCAGATACTGAGAAGCTGAGTGCAGGTGCTGTTTGGTTACAGGAGTCATGTTTCATTGTTTCCATTCCTATGTAACAATGACTCAGTTATACATTTGACCCACATGCCATGTGACAGTGTCATAAAAGTTGTTCAAACTTGTGAACCATCCTGTTCTTACGTTGATTTTGAAATTTTGTGCTCATTTTGATGAACTGCTTATTCTGGGATTTAATCACTGGGAAGGTGTGAACTGTCCATGTTGGTGTTGCTGTCATTACTGATGTGTCATCCAGACGACACATCAGTTAAAATGAGTAAAAATGACCTAAATGAAAAAAGGGCCCCCATTTTGGAGACAAGAAAAGCTGTGTGCGAGGAGAGGTCCTGGACCTTTTCAGATGAAAGGACTGATTTATATTAATCCTTAAACTCCATTCGATGAAACTTAAAAATGAATAAACCCCATTGTGTCATAATAGTGAATTAAAACAATCTTAAACTTCATCCAGGGAACCCAGGAGGCCTGCTGATGGTCCCCAGTCCACATTATGAGATCAAATCCATTATATGCATTGTTTAATATGAAAATTAACCAGAGTAAAAAACACATCTTCAAGTACTTATTAAGCTATAAATTCAGGTTTGAATGGCTTTGACCATAGTGACCAAACAAAGAACATACTGTGATCAGATTCTGATTCAAATTTTGTTAATTCTCAGTTGGTACCCACCTGCCCACTCCAAACCAGAGAAGAGCAATGAGAAACAACAACATTCTTATGTGAAATAAACTAAACTTTTCTGACTTTAGCAGAAAAGTAAAGACACTGTTTTGGGGAAAGAAAAAAAATCTTTGAAAGAGGACAGTACATCTGACCTCCTCCTTCTTTAAAGCATCAGAAACCTGAAAACTGCATCTGAATACCAGTTGTCAATCGGGGCACAGATTAGATTTAGAATCAATGCAGCTGCCTGTCCGTGGACATGACATGGACTGCTTTCCAAGCAGCAAACCTTGGCTTCTTTGTTGACCCTCATAAGACCCATATTCTGCACTCCACTTTTTAATTGGGATTCCCATGAGACCTAGTCCAAAGTCTCAGCAAAACAACCAAGTCCTATCAAGCAGCCTGAGCTAAGTCCAATAACCAATTACCCCGCTCTGCCCCAGCAGAACTGCCGCTCTGCAGATTACATTTCCTGCTGCAGCATTATAAATGTGCCATGGCCTGACAGTGATTTCCCTAATATTAAGATATTGTGCAGATCCAGGTTGATGCTTCCAACACCTACAGGGTTGCACATTCCACCAGCCATTCAACTAATCTGTAGTTACTCTTACCTCATCACTAACCTCAGATATACCATGAGAAATGAATTCAGCTCTCTCCAAAGGAACACAATGTGATGTAGGTTATTTTCTCCATTCATGTTGCAAAATGCTAGCATATCCTCATGGGCCAAAAACCTGCAAGAGGCCCAATTATTAGCATTGCGCACCAACAACCCCTGACACCAGCTTGTACTCCCAGAATGCTACCTGGCCCCAGCCCCAGGTTTGCTGTGCATTAATTTAACAACCTGTGTATGCAATAGAAGATAGATGTAAACACTGAATTGTAGAGGAAAAAAGAATACAAATTGATAATTGACTTTCAAATACACCAAATTAACTACTGCTACTGCTAATTTGCATGGTTTTCAAATCAATTAGATTTGATGATGATTGAGTGATAGACACAAACAGGATTGTCCACTCACAATCTTTATAATCTCCTGTGCTCAAGAGTTCACATGAAGTTGTTTTGAGTTTGAACTAAATTTGGGGCTCATTGAAGGGATTCTACTAAAATGCTTTAAAAAAATTTAGTCATATTAACCCCTTAACACCTATTGTTGCGATTTGGCATCAAACTGCTTCCGCTCCAAATGCAGCCAAAATAGCATCTGTATTAGTATTGCTTTGTTACATTAATAAAAGAATCTTCATACCTGAGATGGGAACAGGTATTTTTTTACCTTTATTGCCTGTTGTCACTAATTTGCATCGTAGATAATAGATAATAATAGATTTATATCTATTTTATATCTATTTTAAGTGCTATACTCAAATCAACACTCTCAACTTAATTTAGCATCTACTTGAAAGCAAAAAGACGCACCAAAATTTTTTTGATAATTGAAAATAAATTCAGCTGTTAAGGGGCTAAAGGGCCTTAAAATACCTATGAATCAAATCATAAATTCATTAAAATTTAAAAGTGGGAAGCCCTATGTATCAATGCTGAAAAAAAGTACTTTGAACTTTTACTTTGAGTTGACAATGACATAAATACAGTTTACTCTGGTGCAAAGAAAAGTCATTCATTCAGAATTTTACTTATATAAAAAAATATTTACAAATTAGCCTTCTTTCAAAGTACCAAAAAGTGCCCTTGTAATGGGGAAAGGCCAACTAAAGAATAATATGTATTATATTATCGATACATTAATGTGTTTCAGCAAAATGTGGGGCTCATTTTGATTTATATAGCTACTATACTGCTGGATAACAACAAAAAGAAAGCAATGTGACTCTCCATTTTACTGGTCTCATTTTAATAATAGGCCTAATCATATGTTTTCTATTATTAATCTCAGTCTTGAGAAACCATGACACACCACATTGTTTCCTCGTGAATGGTGTGTCTCTGTTTTCACAGATGTCCTCCAGCAGTTCACACACCACAGTTTGTCTGTGCAGTAAATTATGGTATATATGGTATATGGTATATGGTAAGTCATCACAAACAACTGTGAGAATCAGCAACAAGAAACACATTGATTACTCAGAGGTAAAGTTATGTTACCAAGAGTTTTGTCCGTTTTCATCACCCATCTGTTATCAGGCAGTATTAGTTCAGTACAGTACAGTTCTAGTTTGAAGATGTCGCAATCCAAAGGGTTTGGTGGTGTGTATGTGTGTGTGTGTGTGTGTGTGGGGGGGGGGGGGGGGGGGGCAGAGATCCTCTTTTTGAGGGCCTGAATGAGTGTGCAAGTATGTAATCATGATTTCTGTGTCAGGATAGATTGATTAATGTCCACAGACACATTTTAAGGTAAACATTGCATAGACTGGTCAATTGTCTTCAATTAACTTTTATGCCTAGTAGGAGGGGGTTATCAGTATAAAGCCAGGGGTAGAGGGACTCTTTACTAGAGTGCAGCTGGGGCCTGGAAAGGCAGAGAGCACTAGAGCCCTAATGAGTAAGTTTGACTATGGAGGAAAAGATACAAAATTTGCAATACATCATGCACTCCACATAGCAAATAATATCTTCCTTGTTCACACAGTTTCCAATAGTCATGAGAGTGCACAGCTGCATCTTTTCACTGTCACAGAGGTACAGCCGAGTGAGTGGGTGTTTATATGTGTGTGTTTTGAGGATGAAGATGGGTGTAAAAAGGAGTCAGTATTGTGACTTTATGATCACAAGTCCACTTGATAACACACAGGTGTGTTTGCCTCTTTAATTGGAAATACTTTACAACAAATCACATCCATATTTCTTCTTTTGACATCTGAAGCTGTGACAAGAGTGTTTTTTTTCAGTTGTATGCAATTTGGGCAAATCCTAAGCAAAAAATGCACATTTTCTTTGATTGTTTTCATTCTCTCTCCTCTCATTCAGTCATTTTCTTTGCCCCTAAGTTAGAGAGATAGTCAGAGATATTCTCACGGAAAGAGTAAGAGCTGTTGTCATACCTTACAGCCTATCTCTCTATGAAACGTTTAACCAAGATCTATAGCTGCTACTGTAGTTTATGTGTGTATGTATGAGGGCGGGGGCAACGGGGGAGTGCTACCCCTTTCAAACAAACACAACGCTCCTATAAAAGGAGGCTTGTTGTATGATATATATTCAGAAAAAAATGTTTCTTTCCTGCACGTTTCAAATGTAAATGAAATTCGTATGCGTATACTCGCTTTCGATTGGAGCCCTGCACAGAGTGCAGAGTGTCTCTGGTGGTATAGGATAAAGAGAGCGAGTGAACAGTCTGCCCTGCAGTTTTCCTTTTCATTTCCTAGGGAGAATATATAGGCGGAGTGTTTTTCTACACCTTTGCATCCAGAGAAACCCCCAGAGATACAGCTCAATCTCGCTTGACTGACAGCTGTAGCTCGTCTCTCAGGCGTCATCAATCCGGTCTCAAATAAACTGAATCTCTTTGACTACCTTTGCTCTCACTAATTTAAGGGAAGGACATGCGATGGACTGGCTCATAGCGAGGTGAATGAATAAAGGCTTTGAGGACATCACTTTTCTGAGAAGCTCGGCTGCAGCCTCACACACACCGTCTATTCGTCTAATTCCTGTGTCTACTACACTTGAGCGTCTCATTTGGTCCTTACAACAGCTTTCACCATGACAACATTTGACTTCTCGGATATAGAGGCGTTTCTGGACTGCCACCCAGACCTATTCGAAGAGTATCTCATTCGAAAGGCGAAATGTGATCAGGTTAGCAGGTGGTTGAAGGAGCATCAGCCGTCGAAGGGCTCCTCAGCCGAGGAGAAGCGCGGCGCAGCGAGAGACCCGCTCTGGCCGACCAACTCGGACGGGCTCCGCCGTAGATCGTCCCACATGGAGCTGCGGCGGAACTTCGCTCGGTCCAAGGCCACCACCGCACACCGGACTTACGACGAGCATGTGAGCCTGAGCGAACACGAATCCCAGTCGAGCATGAGGCGCCGTGCGCTCCTGCGCAAAGCCAGCTCTCTGCCTCCCACTACCGCGCACATCCTGAGCGCCCTTCTGGAATCCAGGGTGAACGTGCCCCAGTACGCTTCCAGCGCCATCGACTATAAGTACAGACTCAAGGAAACCAACGAGAGGGAGTTTTTCTTGGAGTTAGTGAAGGATATCTCAAATGATTTAGACCTGACAAACCTGAGCTACAAGATCCTGATCAACGTATGTATCCTGGTGGATGCAGACAGGTGCTCGCTTTTCCTTGTTGAGGGACCCGCGCACAAGAAAACACTGGTGTCCAAATTCTTCGATGTGCATTCAGGCACAACAGTCAGACCATCCTCCAGCACACTGAACTCCAATGAGGTGCAGGTGCCGTGGGGAAAGGGTATCATTGGCTATGTGGCAGAGCACGGAGAGACTGTCAACATCCCAAATGCATATGAGGTAAATATGAGCCCTGTCCACATTATTACCATATTTACATATTTTCCTACTCATAGAAAAATTACTTCTGTTGTATTTACAGTGAGCAAATTGATTAACGTTGTGCCATGTGGGGATCAGGCCACAGCGTTCGGGAAAACATGAGTAGGTTCTCCTCCTGTCACATCAAAAAGTCTCTCCCGTTTTCAAAAACAACGAAACGCATTGAAGTCAGTTGTTTGAAATCATTTTGCTGCCAGGGGACAGAGTTGTGCTGGACACCACTGGAAACATTGCCCCTCCCCGCTGAGTTAAAACTTTTGCGCATGACGGTTCGCTCAAGTTGAAGAAATGGGGACTGACTCTGGGCAGTTAGCTCAATTATGTTAGACTAAAAGCATTCTACAGTAGTCAAAGAAGAGGCATGAAAGCAAACGTAATAATTCTCACAGCTTCTCACAAGCTAGATCTCGTCATACGCTACCAGTTGCGCACCACATCATTATATCATGGCCCTGGGCGGCTTAGGCTATAGAGAACATGGTGACGTTGATCACCTCCCCACCTGAGGTCAATTGCTGCAACTGCGGAGGGGTATTATAATTATCTGCTTATAATAAAAACTGCAGAGCCGTGAATTTACATAACCAAAAATGACACACAATAATTGCTTTCAGGGCTGCTTCGTTGTACGTGACAGAAGCTCGTAACACGTAAATGTGCTGGCGTTTACTAGCCACAACGAGGTGTATATGTTTATTCATGTGAGATTGTGTAATATATGTGTAATGTGTGCTTGTGTGCCCACTGTTTCAAGGATCACCGCTTCAGTGATGAAATAGACAAGTTAACAGGCTATAAGACCCAGTCAATCCTCTGTATGGCCATATGTAACAGTGATGGAGAAGTCATAGGTGTTGTGCAAGCCATCAACAAAAATCCCATGGGAACCCCCTTTACTGAGGATGATGAGAAGGTGAGGCTATCTTTCTCAGTAGAAGATTCATGTTGCTAGGGGCTTCTCGCATTCATTGTAGTTATAATGAACCTTATAAATATTTTAGAGTTGAAGATAAAATTGGATGCAAAATATTAACCCCCCCCCAACACACACACACACACACACACACACACACACACTTGCACACACTATTTGTACTTTTAATCTCTTCAACCTCTCACTCGATTGTGGAGCATTAAATACAGTTAGTCTGGCTGTGCAATATATTCTATATGCACACCAAGGAAACACATTTATAGAGGATACATATTCAGTGGCTCCCTGAGCAATTCACTTGAAATGGGTTTTGTATATTTATTTCTATCATTATATATATGTAATGGGAAAAGTGATGTTTTTTGTTTGAGTGTATAGCAAGGCATAAAGGTGCCGATTTTAATCAGTTCAGTTAATTTTATTAAATCGAGAAAAAGAAATACACAGAGATGCTGGTGCAGTAAATATTTGTAGTTTGTAAAATCATCAGTTTACTTACCTCTGCGAAGGTTAGGAGGAACAATATGTCCACTAGGTGGCAGAATAAAGTTGTGGAAATTAATTTAGTCTAAATTCATTCAACGTGTTATCGGACTTTTACTTCAAAGAACTCAAGATTTTAGTAATTTCAACATTTTAAAACGTTTGTGTATGTGAAGCTACCCCCCCCCACACACACACACACACACAATATAGAGCAAAGCTACTTTTGAGCACAAAAGACACTGCTATCAAGACATTTAAGGCTTTTGATTGACTTTATCAACAGGGAATCTATTCTAGAGAAATTTGTGCAGGGAAGCAGCTAGCGCATCATGACTTTCTACCCCCATCGCCACACACTCTTTTATTGTCTCCCACCCACTTCTATCATGTAAATGGATAACATTTGTAGATTATGCATGCCTTTCACCATTTTCTGTGCTTTTACTTATAGGTGCTGCAGATGTATCTACCATTCTGTGGAATATCAATTTCCAATGCCAAGTTGTTTTCGGAGTCTCGCAAGGAGTATGAGAGGAGTAGGGTGAGAAGATGAAAATTGTGCATTTATAAAATCGTTTACTTGATTCAGAGCCACTGGAGGGTTAATAGTAATTTAAAATCTTTAATCTTTGTCTCTTTTATCCCTAATTACAAACTTTTAATAAAATCAATAACATTTATAGAACTGTGGCCATGTCTAAATTTATAATCCATCATTCAATACTTTTTGTGACATTGTGTCTGAGATCACTTTTCCCCTTAAGAGACTTGTGTAGCTCACTGTATATCAACACCCTGTAATGAGTAGGTGATTAGTGTCCTTGCTCATTGCCACAGGCTCTGCTGGAGGTGGTCAACGACCTGTTTGAGGAGCAGACTGACCTGGAGAAGATTGTCAGGAAGATTATGCAGCGAGCCCTGACCCTCCTGCAGTGTGAACGCTGCTCTGTGCTCCTCCTGGAGGACATTGACTCACCTGTGAGAGATTTGGCTTTTTATCAGCATTTCTTGCGTAAAAACTCTCTGTCTGTCTGTCTTCTCTGCTAAGTGTAGTTGCTGCTACAGTTGTAGAGATGCATGTCTTTTCTTGTAGGTTGTGAAGTTCTCCAAGACGTTTGAGCTCATGTCTCCTTTGTGCAACATGGACTGTGACATCAGGTGAAACTCCTTTGGAGACCTAGATGGTTACGAAAAAGAAAAGTGTGGAAGACAAACACACCGGTTTGATTTTATACTTTGATGGGATGCCACAGCAGCAACAGTGGTTGTGATGAGTGTTCATACAAATTCCTGACACTCTGATGCATTCCAGCAAGACAAAAGTAGTCAGAACAGTTGACTCACTAAACATTTATTGATGTTGTGCTGGATATTTACTTCCCAAACCTGACTATTGTTTCCTGTTTTGGTTATTGGCCACATCAGCATGGAGAAGCTATCATGCTCCGATTGGCTGATCAATAACAGCATTGCTGAGTTGGTAGCTTCCACTGGACTCCCTGTTAACATCAGTGATGTGTGTCAGGACCCCCGCTTTGATGCCGAGGTGTGGACATATTACTCTTCCTGTTATTAGAACTATCCCATTACAGCTCACACACATAGTAGAACGAGACAGAGAACACATGAATATATATAGTGTAATTGTTACATTTTTCATAAACACAGGTGAATTCGCTTGCGTAACATGCTTTTAAAAATATTTGGTGATGAAATTAACTTTTGTTTACAATCCAGTCCAATAAAAAAAGGCCAGGGCAGGTCTATCAAACAATATAAAGATATAATTTCTCCTTTGTCACTGTCTCCTCTCTTCACAGGCAGATCAGGCCTCAGGGTTTCACATCAGATCAGTGTTATGTGTTCCTATCTGGAATCGAACCCATCAGATAATTGGTAGGTTGACCAGAAACAATTCATGTTCGTCTTACTGGAAACCAACTTTCATGTTAATGAAATGACATGGTGACATAGATGTGCCTTTTCTACAGGGGTTGCACAAATTCTGAACCGATTGGACAGGAAGACTTTCAGTGATGCAGATCAGAGACTGTTTGAGGTTAATTACATAAAACCTTAAATTTGTGCTACCAAACCTTTTTGTTTTTTACACCATTGCACAGAATTCACATTATGCCAATTTTGTTTTTGGTTATTTGAATGTATTTTTTCCTGTGGCTTTTTCTGTGTGTCCAGGCATTTGTTATATTCTGTGGTCTTGGAATCAACAACACCATGATGTACAATCAAGTTAAGAAGACCTGGGCAAAGCAGTCTGTAGCACTGGATGTAAGCACAACAGCATTTTCTTCTCTTTTCCCATGATTCATGTCTCTTTCAAAATATGATAAAGTAAAAATTAATTGGCATACCATGAGACTAGATCATGCCAGTATTTATACATTAAAGCATGGTATAAATACAGCTATTGTTGTAAAAAAAACAACTTAATGAATGCTTTGTATGAAAATACTAGGTTGCCATTCTGTTTCTATAATAATAATAATAATAATAATGTTGTAATTTTTAAAATTTAATTATTCTAATGCCCACACTATGAATTAAAATTTTTAAAACGTAAAACTTTTAAAAAGTTAAAAAAAGCTTTACCACAGCCCTTGACTAATCAAAATAAGTGTTTATGTGGAAATATTGTGGCGTCACTGATTAATGTTTTGTATCTGTGTTCTGCTCCACTGGTGTCTAACCTGAGCAGCTACCTTATCCTCAGTAAACGTGGTTCTGCTCCTCTGCCATAAATATTTCAGCGGCCTTAATAATAATTAATTTAATAATTAATAATTCACAATAAATACATGTGCAAATTAGTTCACCTCTCATCACAGGCAACATAGTTTCATTTCTGTACATTTCTCTCACACATTTGCCATTTCTTTAAACACCTGGCAGATCCATCTATATATCAGGAGAGTCAAAATGTAGTAACAATTTACTTTTCAAAACAAAGATGTGCTTT
Source organism: Psettodes erumei (assembly GCA_016785225.1). NCBI lineage: Eukaryota > Metazoa > Chordata > Actinopteri > Pleuronectiformes > Psettodidae > Psettodes > Psettodes erumei. Next base: position 605,424 of record JAFBJZ010000623.1, read on the forward strand.
GTTTGATTCTGATTACATTAAAAAATAAGTAGGAAAGACAAACTAGTAAATATGTATCTTCTTATGTAATCAGGGTCTTTTTGAGAGTTTTGTTTATCTCATTGTTTAGTGTAATTTCTGCTCTTTTGTTAGATGTTGTCCTACCATGCAACCTGCTCCAAGGTAGAGGTTGACAGACTGAAGGTAATCCTCAGGGAGAAAGATGAAGAAGAAGAAAAAGAAGAAGAAGACAGCATTTATACGCTCAAATTATTATACAAACTTTCCAAAATTTAAATCTGATACCTGTCATGGGGTGCAAGAGGAAGTATAAATTGTTTGCAGTGTGTTATTGCTCCACTTCTTGCACTTGTGTGATTGACAGCTCTGTCCTCTCCCCCCCAAGGCAGCCAAGATCCCCCTGAGCAGTGAGTTAGGCATTGATGAGTTTCACTTCAACGACTTCTCTTTGGACAATGACGCCATGATCACCGCGTCACTCCGAATGTTTCTTGAACTCTGTGTTGTGCAAAAGTTTAAAATTGACTATGAGGTGAGGCTCCGGATTTTGTCATGTAAAATTTTCTGTATGTGTGTGTGTATGTATGTATGTCACCTGTATATGTGTCTTCTTGTAGGTTTTGTGCCGATGGCTTCTGACCATAAGAAAGAACTACCGAACTGTGGCGTATCATAACTGGAGGCACGCTTTCAATGTGTCCCAGTGCATGTTTGTTATGATTACAGTAAGTTTCAGTACACATCAAGTCAAGTCAGATTCATTTCCATTTCTTTCAACTCTGTCTCAGCAAACAATGCTTTACTTCAAATTCCTAAAACAAATATGTCACGCTGAATTTTACAGAAACATCTTTAAAATGCATGAAGAATCGAGAATATTTCCCCTGCATGACAAAAATTGAGACCAGAATACATACTATATATGCTACTGATATACAGTGTGGTATGAACTTTCTTAGAGTTTTGTGTTATATGCAGCCTCCAAACTTAGACCATCATTGAGGATAACATGTTGTGAGGTTATTTTTAAAACTTGTCATGAGAGAAGCAAGTCTTGGCAAGCTCACCATTGAACAAATCGGACACATCAGTCACTGGACAGAACATCCTTAGAAGGAAGCTTCACAGGAGAAACATTGTTAAGAGACAATTCAGAGGAGGAATTTCTGGGTAAAGGGGGAATGATTGACTTTGCAGGATGGTCAGGTATGCTGAGAGTTCACAAGCATCAACAAACTCATTTCACTCCCAAAAATGTAATGTTCTCTCAGATGGCAATAGGTTATATGGTATAAGTAAAAAAAAATGTAGTGAGTGGATAACAAGATGTCTCTGTTTTGTTTTTCACCAGACGGCCAGTTTCCAGGACGTCCTGTCAGATGCCGAGATACTGGCCCTGATGGTCGGCTGTCTGTGTCATGACTTAGACCATCGAGGCACGAACAACGCATTTCAAGCCAAGTGAGTTGTTCAGGCCCAAAGGAAATGATGAGAATCAGGTGGCCTGTAAGTGAGTGAAAGCTTCACTGCTCTGGTTTTCCCCTGCAGGACAGGTTCAGCTCTGGCTTTGCTCTATGGCACATCAGCCACCCTGGAGCATCATCACTTCAACCATGCAGTCATGATCCTACAAAGCGAGGTCAGGAGCTGCAATGAGACATGATACAACATTTTTTTAGTGTAGCCAATGATTTGGATCCTTTTTTCACTGTAAGAGAAGCATCAGATACAGTGTTGCCTGGTTTGAATGGCTTCTTTAATGTCACATGCTGCCAACTAAAGAGCTTTCAGGGGTTTTGTTTGTTCCTAAACATATTCCATTCACTGGGCAGTTTGACAATACATGCAAATATATTGGTGGAGCACATAATACACATAGCTCAAGAAGAAAACCCATGCAAAGCCTTGCAAAAATAAAATTGCCATAAAAGTCTAATGCAAATCAGTTGATCATCCATGATGTCTGATCCCTTTTTGAAAAATGCTGCATCAAACTTCGAGCTCTGGTCCACCAGACTGAGCTTTGGGATGGTGCCTAGCACAAACTCTCTGCTGGTAGTTGGTGGCATTTATCACTTGTGATTTTACAAGTCTGCTGTATTTGATCACCAGGAACTGTGCTCTTTAGTGATGTCACACATTGCTAATTAGCATTGCTAATAGAAGCTTCATCTGACAGTGAGTGATGACTTTCCCAATGTGTTGGCTCAGAGGAGACATTTTAGTCACTATTATTCACCCCTGCTTACTTTGGCATATGTGCTTACTGTATGCTATTGTATGTTTTTGCTTCCACAGGGTCACAATATCTTTGCAAACCTCTGCTCTAAAGAATATAGCAACATGATGCAACTATTGAAGCAGGCTATTCTCTCCACAGACCTCACTTTGCACTTTGAGTAAGTGAACTTTTCCATGGATTGAATCTCTCACTACAGATTACTGGATACATTTCTGATTTATTACCAAGAGCTTGCGAGGTTAAAATCTGTCATGAAGTGTATTCTTTTCTATTTAAATGTGTGTGTGTGTGTGTGTCCATATCTTTTCATTGTAAGGCGCAGAACCAAGTTCTTTGAATGTGTTCTGTCTGGAGAATTTAGCTGGACAGATGATGGACACAGAGAAGTTCTCAGGTTTCTATCTTTTTGCTCAATAAAACGGTGCCAAAATCACTTTAAATGTGAAAACATGAAGCAAGATATGAGCTGATGATTTTATCAACAGGTCTATGCTGATGACAGCATGTGATTTGGGCGCTGTTACACGTCCATGGAAGATATCCAAACAGGTTAGATGTGTATCATACCCGTGCTTTCATTTTTTGGGGCTCAGAGATGTAAAATTGTAGGTTTAATCTGGTGAAAAAAGGACATGTTTGCATGTTCTAACCTTTTCATGCTGACAATTTAAGGCTCCAGAAATCTGCATGTCCTCTCTTGAATCCAGCAATGATGTATAATGAGCAGGTTTACAAAATTCAACAATGCCCACACCCTATAGCTCTGAGCCCGTTTTCATATCATAGGTATTTGTAATTTTTGTCATAGTTTTAATATCAAAATGTTTATCATGTTTGAGGAAAATGATGAAATAATGACAGTTTACACTGATGTGCCAAGGTTGCAGAGCTGGTGACGAGTGAATTCTTTGAACAAGGCGACAGGGAGAGGTCAGAGCTGAAGTTGACCCCAGCAGTGAGTAATCAAGGTTTCAAACTCTCATCTTTCATTGGGATTTTATTTCCAGCACACAAATTTCATTACTAATTTCATTATTAATCTCATTACTGAGTTACCAGCATATTCTCATTGTGACCACTTTTTTGACAAATGATTATGATGATTGGTTTTGGTCAGGGATAACAGAAGCTTATCATCTCTCTGTAGGCCATATTTGACCGTAATCGGAAAGATGAACTACCTGCCTTACAGTTGGAGTGGATAGATGGGATCTGCAAACCACTTTACCAGGTAGGTAACCTGTAATATCTAAAGTGAAACCTTGAACACGGGTCCCATTTTATGAGTGGAAAAAACATTTTTTGTTGTGGTTATCAGATATACTCTATGTGTTTTACAGGCACTACTGAATCTTAACAGGAAGTTGCAGCCAATGGTTGACGGGATTGATGCCAATCGGAAGAAGTGGCAGGAACTCTGCTCATCCTATCAGCAGACTTGCAGCGTCTCTGTGTCCAATCAAAGCCCTGAATCTTGTGAGGATGCAGAAACCAATCAACAACTACAATCAACAGAAACCTTGAAGCCAATGAAAAACGCTGAGCTTGGAAGCCGGAGTTTGAAGTTTAAGGAAAGTCTGGATCTGAAGTGTAGTGTGAACAGAGATTCCTGTGACGATCAACCAGCATCAGCTGGCAACACAACATCTGCAGAGAAGGAGTAGATCAAGCAATGTGCCAAGAACAGGTTTATCCATTGAATGGCTTACATGGGACTCTTCCCTTATTTACCTGTGATTTTTAACACATGCACTACCCCAAAATGATTTTCAAAAATTTAGGTAAATTAAATTCAGTTTTCATTGGCTGACCATATTTCTTCTCTGTAGTGACACTGTTAAACTCAGGAGAAGTAGGAATAAATCTTGTAAAGGGCGGTTTCCCATTTCTTTCTTTCTTTCTTTCTTTCTTTCTTTCTTTCTTTCTATCTATCTGTCTATCTATCTATCTGATATTAATAAGGATGAGACTACCATTGAAACCAAAGAGGGACACTTCTTACTGAAATGTTTTATATGGGAACTGCCTCAAAAACACAAGACCATTGGAACTGCCTTTACAAAACAAAAGGGAATCACTGTGATTTCTCTCTGTCGCCTACTGTAGATTGCCATCATGAATGTAGACCGGAGCCTTGATCTTGTTCCTGAATGTTCCTTACTGATAGGCTGTCTTACCTCAGTTGCAACCTTTGGCTGCATGGATTTAGTTTCAGTGGTCCCAGGTTAACCTTTTTGTCAGCTTGTTCTGTACATTGCATGTTTGTATCAAGTGTGTATAATTTCTTTATTCCCGATGATGATGTCATGGAGGAAAACAAAAATGGACACAGATAGTTTGGACTTTGGTTTTAAAAGTAACTCACTGTCAAGAGACAATATTTATAGTTTTTAGTTATTAGTATATTTATTTTTCATCTGTAAGATAAAAAAACCATTTTTGTCCAATGCCCAATCTGCTTTCTCTATGTGGCCATAATTCCACAAATATGCATTAACTGAAGTAGGTCTAATTTCATTGTTCAGTATGATATCAAACTGCACACAGCAGCATGAAAAACATTCAGGAGTTTGTCTCAATTTGGGTACAGGAGAATATTCTTCTTGTATGTATATTCTCTGATTCTCTGAAAACTGAGCTATGCCTTCAGACTTCAGTATTGTGCAGTATATACAGTATGTATACATGCCGAAATAGAAGTTTTAAGGTTCACATTAAGCAGAAAGTCTATGTATTGTATTGTTTCTACTTTTGAGGTTTATCATCACTGTGTTTTGTAATTCAGACTGGACAGCGTGATTTTGAACCTGCATGTATTATGTTTGATGTTGACACTGAAGATTATCTGGATGCATCAGCCTGCCCTATGAGATTTGCTTTGCATGAAATTACTGTAAGAGAGATACTTAGTGTTGTCACATAAGAATATTGCTGCTGAGGACAGACAAATATTTCTATTTTCAATCACAGACTGTGCCAAAATTATGCATTCATTATTTTTCATACACCCAACTCTATATTTATGCAAGATGTAGAATTGGCATATTCTCTTGCTATTTATACGCCATGCACAAAAAAACATTCTTAGAGATGACAAGAAAGTGTTTCCAATAAAAGGGAGTGAATTAACTGAAGTAGGTTTCATGAATAAAATGTTGTGGCATGGAAACTGATTGCTTGGTATATTTGGTGGTTTATGCATTCATACTGTGTCTTGCATAGTTACGGAATAGACTGCAGAGTAAAATCTACTGACAAAACTGTGAGTGTGGTAGACAAGGGAGGCATATACAACAGGCTGTGAGTTCAAACACCCTACCACCATGATTAACAGAATAAATAAAAAGCACAAAAATATGTAATCAAGGAGCTACACATCGGAAACTACACAATAAAGAACTATAATGGAGATACACTATTTAGGATCAGAGGATGATTTCCCTGTATTTTGATTAAATTATACAACAACAACAACAATGGTGGGTTTACAACATTTTCAGTAAATATCATCCAGTAACAACAATCTAATGTCTGATTTCAGTATCTGTTCTCTGTCTGGTGATGTTTGTAGTTAATTATCACAAATCCCTGTTTATTTTTTTCTTACATTTTTAAAGGGATGGAGAATAAGAGTGATGCAAAGCTGACATGTTTGTGTCAAATTTGATTTGTGCTAAAGGATTTTTCTGGAATGAGTGAGTGGAACAGAGAAAGTATTTGTATTTCTGGTGCTCTGTGGTTCAGTGATGGCGCTATCTGCTTGCAATAGCTGGGGAAGAGAGTGCAAAGCAAAAAAAAAAAAAAAAAATCTTGTTACCCTTTCTATTACATAACCATGAAACCAAATCATGACATCACAGAGCTAAAAGAACAAAGCTCATCTGTGAAAAAAGATTGCCACCGAGGAAAGCGCTTGTTACATGAAAAGTGATGCTAAAAGTTAATTCAGCTACGAGGTCAACAAAACACAGGCCCAGCCTTACAGAGAGCATATTGTAGAGAGAATCTTTACATATTCATACAGTCTCTTTTAAATCCTGTTATTCATCTGTGGAGAACGTTTGATGTTGATTTTAATAAGGCAGCGAGGTGAGGCAACAGAAGCAGCAGCAGCAGTAGTGTGCATGCAGGCGCCAACCCAGAGCCAGAGCTGGGCCTTAATCTATAATTTAGCATGGATTGAGTTTATTCTCCTCAGGGTCGAGGGTCTGGGGAAAGTGGAATGGAGAGAGGAGGGAGAGCCTTCCAACCTCATTCTTGGTACAGGCTCTGCCATAGTCTTTGATCTCTCTCTCTCTCTCTCCCTCTCCCTACATCCCTCTTTCTCTTCTCTGCTGTTTTTTTTTCTGTTTTATCTCCCTTACACACAGACATAATGTCTTTCCCCACTCCTATTCAGTCTGACATACTATACAGCTTGTACACACTGACAAACAGATGCAGAGCATTAAAAGACTGGGTGTTGAAACAAAGACAAACACCCCAGAGAGATGCCTGTAATATTTAATAGCCTCTAAGATATTCACACACCTAGTTTGTATCCTGAGTCATTTCTTATGAGATGGAGGCTGAGAATAGAAACCCAAACAACCTGTGATAACCTCTGCGAACGAGTTACAGTGAAAGCTTTAAACACTGTGTGTAAACATAATCACAGTAATGACATCACTGTTTTACTGCTGCTTTGTAAATATAGAGGAAATGTTCCATATCCATTTTTAGAAACTAGACTGTGGCAAGCAATGGCATGCAAATCTAATAGCATCAAGTAGACTATAAATATTAATACACACTCTCAATACTCAATAATGGTAATATACCACGAATAGCTTTGTTTGCCCCATGATTATTTATTTTATTCTTTGCATATATTTTAATGATATAACACTGAAACAATATTAAGATTTTGTTAATATACCTAAACAACCCTCAACAAAAGATAGCATGGGTAATGTTAACCATGCAAGTAAACTTATGAGCAGGAATATCCACATTAGTGTGTATTAATACAGTTTATTTTTGCCTTTGAAACAGCATCTGACAAAACAGTCTCAGATAAAATCCAATTTAGTAGCTTTCAGTGTGGTTCTTTCAATAACAGCACATGATTTTCATCAGCAGATGGACTTTGGACAGTTGTTATCAAACTTTAGATGTTCAATTTTCCATTTTGTCCCTGACTTTGAAGGACTTGGAAGATAAGTCCTTTCAAGTTTAATTTCTTAAACTTGAAAAGTTGACCAATTTCACTTTAGTGTCCATTTAGTGGCTGTTCTGTTCATCTGTATCATCTCATATTCTTATTAGCAATATTGATCTTCCTGTAAGTAAATTGTGGATGGTAATTTGTATGAAAATTATGTGCACAGTATGTGAAAAAAATCTTTTTCCATGTTTTCTTTTTTTCTTTTTAGCTAAACAAAGGATTTCTCATTGGCCTGATTAAGATCCATCATAGATCATACTTTCTGCTGTCTCTTTTTGCAGTAAAATATGTACATTAGAAGACTAAGATTGACAGGTTGCACTGTTGTTGTACTGTGCAAGCCTGATCTGGCAGGTGTGGTTTTTATCACAGCTCCAGTGACAAGGGAATTAACCACTGTACACCCACTAGGAAACAAATGGTGATTTGCAAGGCCAAGACATAACACAAAGTGGAGAAAAGAAGTGAAGGACACAGTGTCACTATGAAGTATGGTGAGTTTTAACCTCAGGGTTTACTGTTGACATGGTTGGAGCTGTTTTTAATCACTGCATGCAGGGAGAAAGCCATTGCCATGTTAAAAAAAAAACTTTGAACATTTATGGCTCATCATTATCTCATTCTTTTTCTGAGTTTGCATCACTAGTTTTCCAGCACGGAAGCTCATAGCTGATTATCCTCAGCAATGTGCACTGAACTGTTTAACCTTTGAACCAGCCTCTGTAGTAACTCAACAGCACTTGTATTGATGAAGGTTATAAGGGATGAAACACGAAGATATGTCCAGCCTCCTGCATCTGCCCTATTCTGACCAGCGGCTTTTTGTTAATCCCATTTTGTGGGATTTAACAGACATTCATTTGTGTTCATTCTTGTGTTCATTCATGTGGCAGGGCCACATGAATCAAGCATTCATGCAGCCTTTGAATGCAACACGTCTCAATAGAAGGTTGATTTGTCTCAGCAACACATTTTATATGATTCATTGGAGATCGGTGTGCGATGTGTCTCTGCCATTTACTGTACTGCATTGTCTGGCTGCCTGTCATAATCAAAGCAGTTTCAGTGTTATGACATGGAGATTAATAATTGATTTAAGGCAGGCGGCTCACTGGTTATGTAATGGTGGAGCCACTGGAGCATCAGATAGGGTTCTAGTCTGAAAGTGTACTGCAAACAAATGAAGAAATTATATTTATTGTGAGTATATCATTATACATATATATATATATATATATATATATATATTTATATGCATCTACAGTAAATCTGAAACAATCTCTTAGTTTTTCTCTAACATCAGCTCTACATAATACTCATGTGATCGGCCATTTCAAGACATTACCTTGGGTCACGGTGATCTGTGTTTCTTTCCATTTTCTGCTGTTTAACACATTCAGCAATTGTCAGAATAATTGACTGTGGGTATAATTGTTAGCTGCAGACTAAAACAATATCAGCTTTTTCAATAACTGAATACAAAAGGACACACAATTTTAATTAGAAAAAAAATCAACTCCAAATTAGGAAATTTCATGTTTGATGGTGAATATAACTATTAAGATACCAAAATATCTTGAAATTTACACACACACACACACACACACACACTTGATGGTTCAGTGTGGTCAGGAGGTCTATGTGAAATCTTAAAAGGAGGCAAATACAGTACAGCAGCTAAGAGTAATTCAATGCTGCCACTTGACATTTTGTTTAGTTTTGCCTCCCTCAAGTGGCAAACATGAGTAATGACACTGACAGGAGCAAGTGGAGAGGTATTTTCAGTCAAAATACATTTGGAAATCACGTCCAATGGGTAAATGAAAATAATAAAATATATCATGTAATGAAAAGTTTAAAATTAGAATGCGGCCTAAGGAGAGAGGGAGAGAGAGACAGGGAGAGAGAGAGAGAGAGAGATGGCGGAGCATATGCTCTTGACCAATACCATGGATTTGACCAGAGATTTATGGTGGAAAAAAAGCAAGGGGAGGTACCCAGAACCCCCCCAAACACACACCCCAGTCCTGCTGACAGCAAGGACCGCCCCCTCCCTGATGACAGGCCAGAGCTGGATTCCTTCAATGAAAAGCCTTTTGATTGTTGGCAGGAACTCCTCTGGTTTGGCTGAATGGCTGTCACCTCTGTCAGGGTGATGGACGGGCGGGTGTTTCACCCCTGATAGAAAACAAGCCCCCTCCAGCCAGCCTCTAACTCTCAGAGAGCAGGACCTCTGCCACTCAACTTCTAACCTCCTCTCAAACAGATGGAAACAACCACAGCTGAGATGGCAGAGTCTAAAAAGTGACGCAAAGTCAGCCAGTAATGACTAGTTACAGAATCCTGCTCCAGTGAGAGTTATATCAAGACTGTGAAGACTTTTTTTGTGGAGTTTCTAAGTTATGCTTTGACTTTCAGAAAGTCTTGAGATCATCACTAGGTATAGCCCTTGTTTAGTATTAGTATTGTAATATCAATCAAGCTAAGGAGATAAAGTTCTTCGGATGTCATTTGAAAACACTTAAAGTTACTTTTGTTGACTCCCCTACAGGACTAAAAACATGCTTTGTGATTTTTGAATGCCTAAAGCTTACAAAAAAATGAGAAACTGTTCCACAGTTACAAGTAAGGGTAAAAAGGTTTCTGTCTGCCTCTGGCATCACTTGTCTCATATTGAGCCCCACGGCTAACAGCAGTGTTTAGCTTGAACTACATCTCCTTAACGCTCCATTATCAATATGTGTTCCATGACCAGACACACGAATTCCAGAGCACAGAGCAGCACAGGTTCTTCCAACACTCAATCACCAACATTTCTATGAGAAGAAGACATTATAAACACTGCAAACATGTTACACCAAGCTCACTCAGATGGCAGTATCTGAGGGATGAAGACAGACAGAGAGGAGACTCTGTCTGTCTTCATCCCTCTCCAACTTACATACACATGCTCAGAATGCATCGACTCAACTATATTTGTTTATACTGAGTCCAACTTAGCCCTGAGTGCCACACCATGAATCACTGCTCACCAGCATTGTAGCAAGACCTTCACAACGGGGTGGTCCTTCACAGCACAAAGGCAGCGCTGGGTTTGTGTGGGCATCAAGCCAGCTCTGACCTTCCAACATGTGAAGTCAAACAGGAAATCTCTGTCCACACAGGCCTCACTCACCTGTCATCTTCCCTTCTCCCCTGACCAAAATGTTGCTCTTGAATATTCTGGCTTTTGCAATAGTAGTTCCACAATAAAGTGTAATGAATTGATTTGTGTTTACATATATCTTGCTGGTTGGACCACCACTTTTATCTAAACTCATGTATACGTACAGTATATGTCAGCAAACTCTGAATTGAAATTTTGTGTAAACCTTAAGGGTCTGACCTTGGATTGACCTTTCCTTTAGCTCACCATGAGGTTGATGTTGATTTGTGGGGATTATATGTTCATAGTTTTGCCTTCGTTTGACTGACAGGAAACACAGGGAAAAAGAAAGGGGGAATGGGGGAGGGGGTCCCCAGACACACATAGTAAAAAATCTGAACTATCATTAGACTGATCACCAACTTTTGTACAGACTTTTGAGTTATTTGTGAATTAACTATGGCCTCCTCCAAATACCCTCAGAACTTTCCATCAGCCTGACCTGACAATTAGCAAATATTAGAATGCGAACACATTACACTGAGATGATGATCATGTTGAACAATGTACCTGCTTCACATTAGCATGTTAGCATCACCATTAGGTGAGCTACTGTAGTTCCAGGGTCCTGGTATTGTGCACATGGCTCACTATTCACTGGTCAGTTCATTAACAAGATTTGTTTCACAAATTCTGATCCAACAAAGCCCACTCTTGATGCCTGTTGTGAAAAAGGAGTATGTTGATTCTGTGTACGCTCTGCTGGATTCTCTGCTTCTGAAAAAAACTCCTACACTCCTTAGGTTTTCCACATGACTTAATGAACACAAGACCACAGATGCCTTGTGATTTGAGGGTTATCTGATGACAGGGTTTCCCAAAACTTGTATTTTTGCTCTCTCTCTCTCTCTCTATCTCTCTATGTGGAATCTTATTCATCACTCAGAGTCAAAGTGGTCATTAGCACATTGTCAGGGTCCCAGTGTAAAACTAGTCTTCATCTTTAAGCTCTTTGAGCTCTTTATACAATGTAAAAATATTATTTAAAAATAAATGTATGTTTCTTTTACCTTGTTTGATCCTTAATGCAAGTGATGTATGTTTTGTGTCAGTTGTGGGTATTTCTGGTGAAGGTGCAGGAGACTAGCAATAAGAGCGTTTTTTGATTAATCAAAATATATAAAGATATGGCAGTGCCAGCTTCTAAAAAAAAAAAAAAATTCACACTTTCATAATTGTAAGCATGCCATCATGAACTGTCAAACCAATAACAGTCACAAATTTAGGCATATCTGAGGGAAATCTCACCATGAGCACAGCAATTTTATCCAGAGTCATTATTGGGTGATAGTGATCCTGTTATTATTTGTAAAACTACCATTGTGATAGGTAACTTTCTCCTTTGTGGGTTTAAGGAAACATAGCTAGAGTCAGTAATACAAGGAAAATAACACATTATAAAGAGACAAAAATGTCAAATTTATACCAAATATATTTTTAAATACTGACTATTAATACTTAAAATACAGCCACACATCAGTAAAACATAAGTCAGAGAAGTCTTTTCCCTCACTCGCCCATAAATTTGTTTAAGCTCTTTCATATCACAAAGACTGACTAAGCTCCCCCTTCGGAGATTGGAGGAGATAGGAGGAAATCTGGAGGTCTGAGAAACTCAAGACCTCATGGCAACATACCACTCAGCCATCACAGGCACTTAAGGTCTTTGAAAATGTTGCAGTCATGTTTACGATTGGCTCTGTGTGAACAAAAGCTGGAGCCCTGGTGTCTCAGCACCAACAAGACCCTTTTGAGTGCAGGAGAGGAAACATAAGCTGGCCTGTGCTTTCCACTTCATTTCCTGGCAGGTAAGAGCGTGTTTCCTGTGTATCAGCCCCAAACATGGCATTTCACCGGAGGGACTTCACCACTTGTTCCTCTCCTGAGTATATCCCCTCCTCCAGTTTTGACTCTCAGCTGCAAACAATTTATTTTCAGTATGCAGTGAGTAATAGTTTCCAGATTAACCCCTGATAGGATTCAAATTGAAAATGACATTTTGGAGGATAGACAATGTAAATCAGCCTTTTTTGTCATTTCCAGGCAGTGGTTCAAACCAAGGGAACAGTTGTGGTTCTCCATCACTCTATACCAATGTGTGGAAAGCAAGCCATGGAAACAATTTTTCACACCCAACAACTATTTCACAGCAAGTATAAAGCTGTCTTCTTGTGGAAGAGCTGTCTTGCCTACAAACAATGGTGGCTTTGATTAAAATGAATTCAGACTTAAGTTGGACAAATTGTACCTTTTCTTTTTCCATGGGAATGCAAAAAATATTACCAAAATAGTTGGGAAATATAATTATTTTCTTTTTTGCCAGGAGTGAGATGAGAAACTATCACTCTCATATCTGTGCACGAAATGTAAAATCACAGCCAACAGCCAGTTAAGGTTGGGTAATAACCAACTATAAATTGCCTGCCGTGTCATCTGACACACCATACCTGGCAGGCATAGTATTGTTAAAAGTGATATAAAAAGTTTAAAGACTGAAGAGAGCTTAAGTGAGAAGATCAAACCCTACCAACTCTCTCGACACAGACCTGACCTAATTGTGAAATGGGTATGACATTTGGGTCGTCAGTTTGGAAGAAGCTGCAGACATAATCGGATGCAGCTCCTCAAATCCAGCAATGGAAAGGTGTAGGGGCAGGAGACCAAATGTTCCATCTGACGAGCACCTCTGTCCAAGTGTACTGGTGCCTTTAGCTTAGCTTAGCACAAAGATTGGAGATTTGGGAATGCAATTTATGCATTGTATGCAAATGATTGATTGTAGAGATATGAAAGTGGTATAAATCCTTTTCATCAAACTCGTGGCAAAAGAAGAGCAAAGCACATACATGTAACTCTTAGTCATAATACATATTATCAGACATGTCGGAGTTCAGATGTATGGCCATGTGGCCAGGCAGCACTTTCAAACAAACAAAGCCAAAACAAGTCATTGGCTATTGCTTTTTTGTAATTTGACTGTACCTCATGGAAAACAAGCACAACTTGCTGTGACCTGTCTCCATCAATTATCCAGTGTGTTCTGTGACTTTGTTCAGAGTTTGCAGGGTAATTACTGGCAGGACCTGCTTAAAGCTCTTATTTTCCAGATGGCAGGCAGGCAAGACCAAAGAGCTGGTTAGTCCCACCATGTGCTCATACTGGAACCTAGAGTTCCAGTAGAGAACCTAGCGAGCTGCTATCGAACAGGCTTAGCTGAGCTGAAATGGGTCATGGTCAAAGTACTCTTGGCTGAGGAAGAAAAGCTTCATATTCCCAGGACCCAGGAGAGCAAATGCTCTGTATTCGAGGAAAGGCGTCGCATCCAGACCCCGTGCAGATCAGACACGGGCTTTGACTGCAGATGGGCCAGTTTCCTGCGTGGGGTTACAGGGTTTAAGGGGGTTGAAACCTGATTGGATGTGGAGCAGATCTAAATTTAAAAGCATACAGCTGTGAGAGAGACAAAGAGCACAAGGTCAACAGACTGGATTCGGTGGTTTGTGGCATTGCACTCGATGAGAGTAGACAGTCAGCAGCTGCACAGTGACATGGAGATTTTCCAAGGCAAAGGTCTTTTCACCACCAAGGATGAGATACTGTTCAGCTGTCTACTTGCTGCAAAGTGCACAGAGCCTGGTCATTGTTTATAGCCCTCATACGTATGTGATAAATATATGGAAGAAATGATGCATATATGTCAGTCTGTATCCGGATCGAAACATGAGGTGAACTCTGGATAAGAGAGCAAATAAATGTATTTTACAAAGTGCTGGCCTTTAACTTTAAGGAAGTTCCAATGATGATTCTCTTAGATAACTGTGAGGATTCAAGTGGAGCATTGGGACAAGGGAGAGTTCCTTGTTCAAATTCACTGGATGGTGATGGGCAGCTATAAGAGGTAACACTCAACATGGGGAGAAGCTGAGATGGAAGGGGATGTGGGACAAAGGCAGGCCACAAGAAAACAAGCAATCTCATGGCCATGGGCTTTGTGAGGAATCAGTAGAGAGCAATCCATCAAAAGTCAGCTACTGTGAGCGTTTGTCTCAAGTCGTATCACAAAAATTGATGATTACTGTATTATTATACCCTTATTTGAAAAAAAATGAGTTTTGGATAAAGGCACCATTTTCCTTTTCAGACAATATGAAAAACAGGCTTATGTTAAGTTCCTGAAATTTGATCCCAAGTAGGGAAGTTATCAAAATTGGACTTACTTACTAATTAATGCAAGATTTACTGAACAGTAACAGTAACTTCATGACATTCAAAGTGGAGTGAATACTTACATTTTTTCAGTAAAAGCTCTTGACAAAAGCTGACTGACACATTTAACCCAGTAGTTTCTCAAGGACTTCATTTAACTTGATTCACATTTTACTCTGTCCCAAGTCAACCTGCTCCATCAGACACACAAGCAAGAAGAACAAAACACCCACACTGAGAAAAAGAACATCTTAGAGAAAGACTGGGGGGGGGGGGGTTCAAAGGCAATGTTTTTCCCTTCCACATATCCATTCACTTTGTGCCACATTGGCCCCTAGGAAATGGGAATTACTTGTCATTGGTGCCATTCACCTGTCAGTCAAACTGATACAGGATCCTGTGGGCTCCATGTTTTGGAACGGAAACCCCCAGCCAAGAGGCACATGAGATGTAGTCAGTATGCACCTGTTTTTGCCGGTAACAAAACCACCTCCACTGTCTGACTCGTCCTAAAAATTCTTCTTCTTGTTCCTCGGCTCAGCTTATCCTGAAGTTTCACTTTTTGGTCTGGGGGAGTATTGGGGCTTAATCAGTTATGTTTAGTTGCAATGGAGATGGATCTGTTGGCATGTCAGCTCAGAAGCTGTTTACATTTCATTCATATCACTTGTAGGACTTCCTGTCACTGTGAGTAAAATGTTGAAATTCCAAGTTCATTCATGACTCTGGAAACAGTAGTTTGACAAAACAATCTCTACTCAAGATCCTAGAAAGTCTGTTACTTTACTGCACTACACACAAACATGTTCAAAAATCTTTGAAACCTTGTTACAACTTGTTGTAAAACAAATACTTGATACATTCCTACCATATTCATTCCCAGTAACTTTATAGACACTGAGCATATAATTATCCCCCTACAGCCCTCCATACAACAAGGTATAGAATAACATGGAGAAAAGTATCTGGGGGCACTATAAGTGTTCTGAAACAGGATACCGATTTCCGCAAGCAAATCCAGGTGGTCTGCCATCCTATAACCTCTGTTAACAAAAAAGTCACTTCTCTCTCAGCCACTGCTTAATACATGAACTGCACTGGAGCCTGTCACACCAGAGCAAGATTGATTCAGTATGTGGCTCTGAATACGATCTGACAAGACAAGACAACGTGTGGAGCTGATGAAGTTGCTGAGAGCTCCAGAGGTTGCAGAGTTGGTGACAGAAAAGCGTTTCACTGCTGCTTTTACTCCTAATGTGCTGTTGTGTGCATGTCTGCATTACATGTGGGAAAGGTCTCAAAGAAAGCACTGTGAATATCCAGTCAATCAATCAATCAATTGGTCAGTAATGACTTTGTGTAAATCTCGTTCCCCACCAAGTCAGCCATCAATATTACTGTTTGACTGAACACTCTTCCCCATACAACCAGATTAATGCTCGGTAAGAATAACAGGACCAGCATGAATGTCCTCTCCCTGGCTGTAACCCAAGCGCCTCAGGGTGGTTCTGAGGGAACAGGGGCCCTCCGTGTGAAAAGGGTCCAGTCAGACTCGGCCTGAGCCACACAAACCACCACTCAATCCATTCACAGCCCCCTCACAGCAGGATCCAGCCATCTGGACTCATTTCTGCTCTGACAGGGTGGCTCTAAAGGCCCATCTGTATGAGGGCTACACTCACAGTGGGCCCCAGGAATGTGCCTGTTTAGGTGGGAAATGAGGAGATTTAAGGGATGACGGCACAACACGATATATCTTTCCACTCTGAAGCATGTCATTTCATCAACATCTGTATTTCATTTTTAGTGCCCTAGTCAATCTTGGGTTCAATCAGTTTGCTTTTAGGCACAAAAGAAGCTTCAAATCACTTCATTATTGCCTGTTGTTGAGTCCTTTGGGCTACAGACTCATGGAAGACATGAAATATGTTTTTAAAACATGTCACATATTTCTCTAACTCCTTTAAACTTGATCGCCCAAAATCCAAGTTTTCATTAAAAGGTTTTCATTGATGATACAGATATTGTTTGTTATTTGTGTCTGTTGAGTTGACAGTCTTTGTTGTATGTCATAGCCCTCTTGATCAACATGTTTATTGTCCACATCTTCACTCTTTCTTTTTCCAATAAGAGTGAAAATCACCTTTAAAAAAGTTGTGACAGTAGAAATTATTGGCTGAGCTTTGCCATGTTATGTTCCCCAAGCTGAAACAAGCTGCTTTCCTGGGTTTGGTAAGAGAACCCAAAATGATCCACACTGTAGCAAGGCAGTAAATCAACTGCATTACTGCCATTCCTGTCGCCTACAGCGACAGCTCAACCCTATTAGCTGTTCAGTTACTATGGCAACAGGTATGAAAACCCAAAAGAGCTGACAGGAAGGGGTTAGAGGGCAAAAGCAGGTCATTCAGCAGATAACCAGCACGTCTTGCTTTTGTCTCTGAGTCTACTCATACCGAGCCCTATACAGATATAAGATGTAAATGTTCCTTTTGTGAAATCTGAAAAAGAAAAAAAAATCTATAAACATGATGACTTATAAAAGATTAACATCAGCCAAAGGGATCTCTGATAACCTGGGAACACAGAAGTTGCTTCCATTAAAATATCATATTTAGAAAAATAATATTTATATATAACCATATACTGTATAAAGCAAATGTCAACAATTTATTAACCACCGATGAAAACAATTTGTAAACCTGTTATTAAAGATGACTTATTACCAAATCTGTACCTTAGACACTGGCTACAAATATGTAAAATGTAAATATTACAATGTAACTGAACTCAAGTATTTAATAAGTAAGTAAGTCATACCCATTGGAAGAGAGAGCTGCTGTGAACAAAGAAAGAAAACAGCTGTGGCTCAGGATGTAGAGCGAGTCGTCCACTAATCGGAAAATCTCCCAATCTACGTGTCGAAGTGTCCTTGGGCAAGACACTGAACACACATTTTGCCCCTCATGTATCATCAGTAAGTGAGTTGTGTGTTTTAGAATACTGGTGAAATGGAGAAGCACTGTATGAATGTGTGTGTAAATGGGTGAATGTGGCTTGTCGTGTAAAAGCGCTTTGAGTGGAGAATAGAAAAGCGCCATAGTCCAAGTCCACTTAGCATTAGTTGTTGAGAACATCCTCAACAGACTGTTAAGAATTAATTGCAGATGAAAACAGCACTTTGGCTTTATCAATAGAGAACTTTCAACTTTTAACTCCTTCATATCGTGCAAAAATCTACCTCCTATGTGTAGTACCCACTACACATGGGAGTTGAGTGGCACATACGGGACAGGTCCAAAATGACCAAAAATTGATTTGCAACCTGCGCTGAATCTGTGTCCTGTCCCCACTGAGACTGTGATCAATAAGCTTGTTTTCTGAGGATGATACAGTACTCGCCACATTCATCTTCTGTGCAGCATTTCTGACAGTCTTTCACTGAAACCACTTTTAATCACATCCCTGGGGCCTCCCCTGTGTTTTCTCATTGGAAATGAAACTGAGGTAATAATTCTCTGGACTGTGATGATCACCATGTCCTGCTTTAACTCTCTGTGTTACATTCTTATAATGTTGCTGTGGTGCTGCATGAGTAGATTTCATGAACAAATGTTACATCATCCCATCTCCAGGATGAAAAAGGCATCAGAGACAACAGTATATCAGAGACAGTTCCAATGTGGATTCATCTTATATAACATTTTGTTCTGCTTCCTTTTGCTACTAGCTTTTCAACATAAATCCATTCCCATTAGTATCTGGGGTGCAGGAGCATTAAGCTCAGGCATTTAGCCCGCTGAACCTGGTAGTCCAACACAGGCGAGCACTGCCACCCAGTGGTGGAGAAGATAAACTTGGTCAAAAGGTAAGGCCTGTTAGACGTCCTCATTTGGCCAATCAGCAGCTTTGGGATTTCTCATTGGTTAAAAGGGAGCTGTCAATCAAATCCTCCAGAAACTGTTTTTTTTTCTGAGATCTTCTCAGTGTGGTTCAGGAGGACGTGGAGAACAGATAAACTCCGTAAAAACCATGTCCCAGTCGGACTGCTGAGACATTTCATTTAAATTAAAGTACCAGTACCATAGTATGAAACACTTAATATATTATATTACGTGTAGATGTAAAAATAAAACTTTAGTATTATTATGCAGAATTGCACCAATCAACATTACATGATTTTCATATTTTAATATTCACACTTTTGAAAGGTTATTATTGATGCATGAAGATGGATTTTATGTCACCGTACAGATTATTTTAACGATTTATTCTGATACGTTTGGATAGATCTGTATGTAAAAAAGGTATATGCAATGTAAAGAGCAACTGCCGTGAATAGATAAATGTCGTCGAGTAAAAAGTAACATAATAATATTTTCCATTGAAATGTGGCTGAATAAAAGTATAAAATTAAATAAAATGGAAATAATGCTCAAGCAAAGAAGCTAAAAGTACCTTAAAATTGTATTATAACACCATAACATATCTAGGATATTTGTGTGTAAGTGTATGTGTTTAATTTCTGTACTTGATCTGCATAATTCTCTTTTACACTCTGATGAACTGTTTCTTGTCTACAGCTTCAAAACAAATATGCGGCGCCACATTTGCTTCCATTGACAATGATCCAAAAGCTCCAAAGGATCAAAAATCCAGAGCAGTCTTTAATCCCGGTGAGATTTGGCAACTGCCCACGGCCCCGCCATATCCAGTTGACGCCAATGGGTTGCAGGGCTTTTCCGGACCACTGGACGAGCGGACTGCTCTCTGATTGGTGGGCGGCGTGCGCGTCCCCGTCGTCTCCTCCCGGTTTTCCTGGCATGACCTTTTCCCTTGGCAACCACTTCCTCCGAGCATCCACGGCCATCTTTAATTTTACACCATTCATGAAAAAGTTGTCTCGCTCATGTAAACACGCCGGACGACGTCTGCGCACGTAGCGGCATGTGCGCGTAGTTTCCTGCAGCGACAAAGCTCCACGCAGAGCAGAGCAGAGCAGAGCTGAGCTGAGCTGTCCGTCGAGCTTAAGTAAACACCGTGAGCGTACGTGCATATTGTTCATTATAGCGTCTGGTGCATTACTCGGGCACGCTTCCACTCGTGTTTACACGCTGCTTCCTGCACAATATGCATCTAAACTAAACTAGCCGAGCACAAAGTAGATACCAACGTGTTGCGTTTTAGACGGAATGAGCGAATAGTGTGCTGTGCTTCCGCCACAAACAGCAGGTGGAGCGCTGTAATAACCGATCATTGTCTGAAGGGCACAGCAGAGTGCTCACCACTGCCATGTTGGTTTGCAAACATCCCAGCAGCAGGGAAACGAGTGTGGGGTTAAAAAAACAAACAAACACACCCTCAATATTTTTGTTTAGCGTTTTGCTTGTGAGTGCCCTGACAGTATAACATAAATTGGTTGTCATTCATTTACGTGTGCTATTTTGTTTCATGCCAGGATGAGAAAGAAGCAGACTGCCAAACAGAGGAAGACTGAGGAGACCACAGTTGTGCAGGAGTTTGTGGTAGAAAAAATAATTCGCCGCAGGATCTCTAATGGAAGAGTGGAGTACTTTCTTAAATGGAAAGGCTTCACTGAGTGAGTGATGTGCTGATGGATCATATATTAAGTGGCTCATTTTTAGGGGGGATTTATTGAGTGATTTATTGCTTATGTGTAATTCTAGTATATTCTCCCCTCCTCGTTTGGACATATTTACAGTGCAGAAAATACATGGGAACCTGAGGACAATCTGGACTGCCCTGAACTCATTGAAGAGTTCCTGAGGAACACCCATCTGTTAGAGCAGAATCAGGAGGAGCAAAGTGAACAGGAGTTCATTCCCAAAGAAGAAATGACAGAACAAGAGACGGAAATTGTGAGTATGTGAGAAAATGCAGTGCAGACATTCCAGCCTGTGGGTTTAGTTGTTTCCATGTTATTTACAGAATGTCTGCACCTAAATCTGTAACATGGGAACAAAAACATGTTATTTTCATACAATGCTTTGTATTAGGTTGATAGTTCCTCTCACAGTAAAAAGAAGCTGCATTGCCATTTTACAGGATTTTGTTCCCTGTCTTTTGAGAAGTTTATGGTACAATATGAAACCAGGTAGTTTGTAAAGGGAGTTTCTTTCGCAGTGGCCCCCTCAAAATGAAAGGAGTTAAATTCTCTTTTTTTCACAATTGGCACATACAGCAGAGGAAAAAAAACCCTGCCACATTTAAACTGTCTTCTAATGCATTTGCTGAATTGGAGGTTTCTTCAAACTGCTGGTCCTTGTCATTCTCTTCGCAGTCCTGTATGCAGTCTCAGCAGCAGGCCCGCACTATGCAGAGTGACAGCGACATCTTCGAGCCGGATGACGAATCAGACGCCTCCACCAACCTTAGCACTTACCTCGAGCCTGAATGCATCATCGGCTCCACCGACAGACAGGGAGAGCTCGTGTTCCTTGTCAAATGGTAACTGTGCTGCTTCCCATTTCCCTGCCCTTGACCAGATGCCAGTGGTTGAGTAAATGTTTGTGTGATGGTAAAGGTCACACTTGTTTTGAAGGAAAAGCTGCAGTCCACATCTGCAAAGCACAGCAAAGATGAAGAAGCATCAATTGTCAGATTTATGAGGGGGTTTCATCTTGTCGTTGCTTGTATTTGGTGAAATTGATTCTTACCAAACATGTAATGTAAACATATAATTTACCAGAGAGGCTAAATTAAGACAGTGTTGGCACTGGCAATATTTCTCTGATTATTTACACATTATGGGGTGCATCTCTGGCCACAGTAAGTGCACACGTGCATACGTTCACATGTCTGTGAAGAAAAATATGACTAAATGGTAGATTGCAGCTTTAAGATTTACCAATCATGGGGAGTACCCACACCCCCTGTAAAAAACAAAAACAAAAACTGTCAAATGACGTGTGCTGTAGTTTTGTTAAATCTTTCAATACACCTGCATTACAAAAAGGGGCATGAAGGCAAGCCATGGAAAAAAGATCCTTATTCATTTGTATGGGGACAGTCCATTGGCATGTCAAGCCAAACACTCCGCTTATGTGGGAAAAACAACTTGCAGTCATTTGGCAACTCAGCACAATGCAATGCAATATTTTCTGGTAGTGCTGCAAAGGGCAATCATCAAATACACACATGCAAACATATCTATATCTGGCAGTTGTTGCAAAGAGAGACAACATGATTGCACAGTGATAACTTTACAGCCTTGTAAACACACCCATCCCTAATGTTTTCCTTCTGCTGTGTGTTTTCCCACAGGAAGAACTCAGACGACGTGGCCCTGCTGCCTGCCCGTGAAGCGAGCACCAGGTGTCCCCAGGTGGTCATTGACTTCTATGAGCAGAAGCTGACCTGGCACTGTGGAGATGAGGAGCAGTGAAGTGTGTGCGTGTTTGTGTACAGAGGAGAACCAGTAAACAGCTGCGCTCCCACCTGAAGCTTAGTTTAACCTCCATCGAGAGTCCTCCTTCATCTGACATTAGAGGCACACTGTGTGAAATTACACTCTCAGAGTGCGGCAGGTGCAGGACCCTCAGTGGGGACGGATTTTAAGGGCTCTTCAGTCCCGCGGTGCTCAATAAAGGTCACTGTGCCTTTGTGGAGACTGTGATGAAGACAATAACTAACCTTTGTGTGGAGCAGCAGATTTGAGGTCAGAATAACCCGTAGCAGCTTTGGTCCTGTGTCATCATGTAGCTGACACAATCACTGTGGACATGTGATTTTTTTTTTTTTAAAGATTTATTGTTATATAGTAATTTAGTATCTCTTGTCCTGTTTAGCCACAGGGGTCCTTCACTGGGAGGGGTCCTTGGTTGTTTAGTGTGTGCTTTATATCCTGTATAGCAACACTATGTAAGCAGGGTGAACTAACTGCTGTCCAGTCCGTACCTCTTTGTTGCTTGAACCTGTATTGTGTGAGGTGTTTGTAGCACAGTTGATGTGAAATATTTTTAAAATGTGGCCCAGCAGAAATTTCTCCACTCAGCTGCTATATACCAAATGTTTTCCTCTCATCTATATTAAATTGAAGCTAGGTTTTTAAAAGAGTAATTTGGTGGTTTTAAAGAAAAGTGAAGTCCTGACAGAATTATTAAAAAGATGCACATAATGATGGCTAATAAGATTGTGAATTGTAGCACTTTAGATATGAGACTGTCCAATCATGGAGGACATTGTCTTCCAACAATTCTACAGGCATTTACCTGATCCTGATGGCACTGTCCTGACTTGACATATCTCCCATGACTGTTATGGGACACTCAGCTGAACCTTCAACCTCCTAAAACTCCACCTGCTACTGAACTACTGTAACTGTTGACCATGGATCTGTGAAGTCTCTGTGAATACAGCAAAACTTTTTGTGACACTTTTCTTTTCATTTCTTCTCTACATCAGTCACATGTTAAATCATGAGGCAGGAACATAAGTGAAAGAAATTATCAGTTCCAAATTGGTCATTGCTGATTTGAATAAAAACGTGGAAGGAGCTGCTCTCAGTCTTGTGACTTTATTTTCAAACCTTTGCTCTCAGACAATAAATCCAAGTAAAAAGCAGGGGCACCATGAGAAACACAGTGTTATCTGGCTGGCTGTGCTAAACTTCAGGAACTACAGGATGAGAGGAGATATTGACAGCTCTGGGCAGGTCTGTAGTTATGCTGTAAATCTGATAACATTTTAAAATCTTTGATATATCATTAAAAAGTGGACTTTCATCATGTTACATGTTGCGTTGAGAAGCTTTAAATTTTGCCTTTAAAAACAAGCAAACTTATTTTTTTGTCTTGAGCAATAAAGGACATTTTGTGGGATTTTCCTATTCTGATTCTTGCCATGTTGGTCATAGTACTTCCTCTATCTGGCAATAAAAACTTCCCCATTTTTCTTAACAGTCCATTCATTTCAGTGTTTCAGTGTCTCTCCTGTACTTCTCCATGCAGCAGCTCATCAGTGTCTGGGTGCGGGACCCACGGATACGAAAGAATGACTTCTGGCATGCCTACATAGACTATGAAATTTGTTTACATGTAAGTAAAAATGATAAAATGAACTTGTTTTATTCTCCACAATCAAATAGCGCTGTTTACTGTAATATGTTTTAGACCGACAGTGTGTGCTTCACCAAGAAGATCTCGAGTGTGAGAAGGAGGTACAGTGAGTTTGTTTGGCTCAGGCAAAAACTACAAGCAAATTCACTGCTGATGTAAGTTCCTTCCCTGTGTCTTGAGAAATACTTTGGGTGAAAACAGCGGAGTGCACTGACTGTCAGTTCTCCTTTCTTTTTCTTTTTATGGTTACTGTCATTTTGCAGGGTACAGCTGCCAGCGTTGCCCCCAAAGAATCCCTTCTTCAGCCTGAACAGCGCCCGACAGATCACTGAGCGGATGAAAGGGCTCCAGGCATTTTTGGAAGAGTGAGAACGATCTCTCATATCAGTAGTATCACTTGTGAACTTTGACATACTGCAACAGACAAAACACAACTACAATGAATCCATTTCCATAAACACCAGCTCTTGTGACTCCTGTTTTCACATCAGCAAGAAATACAGCATACTGTCCTCGCTCACTCCCTTACTGTCCCCCAATTCTGCAGGATTCTCCGCAACCCTCTGCTGCTGTCCGACAGTTGCTTGCACCTTTTCCTGCAGTCAGAGCTCAGCGTCTCCAAGATATCAGCCTGTGCTGCCGGAAGGACCCACTATTCTGTGGCCCAGGCAGTCCAGCGCTGTGGCCTGAGAAGATTTCACTCTGAGGAGGATCTGCAGAAGGGCCTCAGCGTGTTCTGTGACTCTGACTCAGACAGGTACATTTACGTCATGCTATGAGTGTTTCTCTCCACCAAAATTTTATTGGTCTCCTCGAAAAACTCATCAGTGCTGAAAGTCTGGCTCATCTAAGGATAGAGTTGTTTTAAGTAAAACTATTTTCTCTCACTTTCATTTCCTGTTTTCTCTTTGTTGTTCCAGCTCAGAGTGCAAAGATCAAGATCTTCAGACTAGACATTTGGCAATGAAGAAAGCAGCGAGTGCAGCTTTACTTGATTTTACAGTGACCAGGAGGAGCCAAGAGAAAACCATCAGCTGCTCATCCGGTTCTACATGAAAACATCATCTTTATCTTATCTTCCCTGACAACCTTTTGGACCCACGAGGAGGAATGTTGCATGTTACCCTGTCACCCTTTTTAGCCACTTCTTTGTTCCTAATTATTATATTCGCATTGAGACATGTCAGTTGGCAACATGCACAGTAAATAGTAACAAAAATGTACCTATCTAGAAAGTCTTGTTCACCAGTGTTCTGTCTTCACAGCAATAAAGTGGTAGCAACAATTTGCCTGAAGATGGCAGTATTGTTACATCCATCTGTTTGTATCAGCCATATCTGTCTATATTTACTTCAAATACAAATGTAACAGATGCATCATGAATTGTGTTCGTTTGTAAAGTGTCAGTGGCCAGATATGTACAGATAACAATGATATCTTTAGCAGTGGCAGCATATGTCTCCCTGTGGCTGAACCTCCCCTCCTCACACAGCAGCCACTGCAGTGCCACTTAGCAGTGCGACATGTGTAATAGGGTCTCTGCAGAGTTGTCAGGCAGCCCCCCCACCACCACATCAAGTGTGTGGCTGATAGAAAGCCCAATGGACTCGCTCCTGAGAGGGCCACCAGGTAGAAAGGATGCATTGCTCCCTGTTGAACAAAAGGCCAGTGGACAACCCACCTTTTCTATCTGTCACTTTTACTCTGTATATTTGTATGAGCCTTTTCACTGCAGTCATATATGTCTCTTTGTGTCTGTGCTTGTGTGTGTGAGCAATACCACAGTTTTAAGGTGCTTATGCAGAGGTAATGACCGCTAAGCAGAGAGATGGCAGACATATCTGCACAGCTAATCAAATTTGCTTTGTCTCTCCACAGCCATTGTGATATTCATTATACAGTCAGAGTGGTAACAAGCTTGTGTTGGGGTAGGGGGTGGGGGCAGTGAGTAGAGGGGACAGAGGGGTGACGTCACCTCAGACCTGCTCAGCTTTGAGCAGCGGAACAATTTGGACAGTCGGAAAGCCCATAAACTCAAATTAGGGGGTGGGGGATGTAACGTCTTTCTTCAAGATACATGGGTGTACTTGTGAACTAATGCGTATCCACATATGTTAATGAGGCAAACACGCGTTTTCTTTGTCTTCTTCATTGCTTAAACA
This sequence comes from Psettodes erumei, assembly GCA_016785225.1. Classification (NCBI taxonomy): domain Eukaryota; kingdom Metazoa; phylum Chordata; class Actinopteri; order Pleuronectiformes; family Psettodidae; genus Psettodes; species Psettodes erumei. The sequence goes on from JAFBJZ010000623.1 coordinate 631,522, forward strand.
TTGTGGGGCAGTGTTACCGTGCACGTTTGAAAACCACATTGCACTGACAAGCAGTGGGCTTACAGAATTTACAAAAGAATTTCCATCCAGAAAACACATCCAAGGTGTTGAAATAAGGATTCTTTTACACATATGCGTGTACATGTACCGTATATTCTAATCCTTTCTGTCATTAGCTGTCAAACACTTTCACATAAATAAGTTTTGCATCCTCTTTTGTCATCAAAGAGACACACCTCAAATTTGATCCAGTCTGTCCAAACTTTTACATTTCACCTCCAGTTCTCGGTCTATGTAAGACATCTACCTACATTTTGTTTTTCACATTGTAGTTTTGGAGGAGTTTAGATCCTTCATAAATATAAAATAAATAAATAAGTGTTTCAGCATTTGTACACCAGAATTTTAGCTCTGATATAGATGATAAAATGCTGAACTATTGTTTAGACCTCATTGTTGGGAAATTTACTAAAAACGTACTGAAAATACAAATGAACAGTAAACATGCTAAAATATACAGTCTGCAGTAAGCAGTCTTGTTGGGCTTTGAGACCAACATTTATACAGATAATGTCTGTTCTCTGTGTTTAGGAATCCACATGGCTTAGCACTTGTTAACAGGTCTTTGTAACAGTGAAGCATTGTCGGTGTGGACTGGTCTTAGTCTGAGCCATCCGGCAGTATTGACGCCTCTTTTAATGGTCTGTGACTCTGGTCCATGGGCTGTTAACCTTGAGCTGCTGTAGCCTAGCCTGTCAGTGTGGCTCTGCTGCCATGAAAACACTGACACATTTAAACCTGTCAGATCAATCGGCTAACAGCTCTGTGCTCCGTGTTGTGTGACCCCAGAAAGATGTCAAACAGGGAAAACAAGGGGGCAAGTAAAATCACTGGAATTTCAGGGTGGCATTGAGTTGGCTCGAACCAGAAAAGAAACAAGGACACAACAACACATTTTCATTTTTACACAAATGCTTTAGCACAGTTAAATCTTGTTAGAATGTTTTTTGTTTGACACATAAAACACTGTCAATAAGATAAAGGAAGATGGCCCTTCTGGGCCCCTCTGTATCAGATCAAGTCAGCATGTCCTTCTCCTACAAAAGTTCAAAAAACCCCACCTTCTGCCTGTAAGCTCATGCTCAACCTACTATTCACTCTGTTTGTGTAATTACTACTGACTCACAAGAAAGCAAAAGATTTATTTTATGTTGTGGAAGGGACCAAATTGTCAAACTGTAATGTAACAATATGAAATCCTAATCAGGACTCCTCTAATGAGCCAAAAACAAATGGAAGTATTGAAGGGAGATATGCTCCAGTGATGGCAAATTACAGATAAATCAGAGGTGGCTAATGCATTTTAAGTGCCACATTATACAGAATCCATTAGTAGCTAGAGGAGTTCAGCACCACTTGAGATATTAAATCTCTGTGACTGCAACTCTGTGGAACCAGGATGAGTCGATACCGGAGAGGCCCAGCTGCACTGTCAATAGATATGGGATGAGACCTAAAGGAACAATGCCAGAATTATATACCAACAACAGGCATATGATAATGGCACAGGCTGGTTGATGCTGATGTGCAGCTTGTTTGACATTGAGTCCATCACATTCAGTTTAGGGGCAGAACAGGGAGGCAGGGTAAATGATCTGGAAGCTTGGGATTAATTGAATTGTTAATAACATACGCCTCAGCTCTGAACATTTCTCAAGGTCTCCTGTTTTTATGCCAATACTGAGTGCTGATTTACTGAGGGTCACAAAAAAATTCCACAACCTGACAGCCAAAAGGGGATTTTCAGACATTACAACTGTCCTTGTAGCTGTGTGTGTGTGTGTGTGTGTGTGTGTGTGTGTGTCTTTGTGTGCATGTGCTCAAAAGCCAACCATATCCTTTCTCACACATGCTTTCAACTGTGGAAAAAAAAAACTTTTTCTCAAGGCTGAAACATTCTTTCTCCATCACTCAGTTGTCGCGGATGGAAATGAGCTGAATTAAGAGCTATCCATCATTTATCAAACCCAAAAGCCCTGGTTCTGCATGGCTTATACCTGCTATTTCCCCTCGACATGCTGTCGCCTTTTGGTGCACGAATGTAGCAATTACTGGGGATGGCCGTGATCACTGTACCAAGGCGAGCAACAGCTTCTCTCCTTCTGGAAATCAGGGCTGATCAGCGTGAAAGCAGTTCCTCTGCCTGGAACACATGGGCCTGAGGGGGGGGGGGTGGATGGAGGAAGTTGAGATCACCGCTTCATAATGTCCTGAAATAATATGGTGTGTAAAATCAGACATGATCCCTTTGGAGCATGCAGTCCAAAACAGATGGATGAGAGGGAAGGGCCCTGTGTGGATATAACATGTCTGTAGTTACTCTATATACAGTATATACATATTCACAAATATTCATTTATCCATGCTAAAGCAAATTTCTTCATAAAAAGTAGTGTACACATTTTACACACAAGAGTCATAATGGCTGTAATGAACTCAGACAATAGTGGAAGAATTCTGAAATGAAATATGAGTGTTGTAAGATGCCTCATAGTGTCCATGATCCTTTTGCTCATCCTCATGAATTTGTGTCTTGGTACAGGCAATGGCCTCTCAGCGTGCCAGAAGATTATGTGTGAATAACAACCCCTCCAGACTAATGTCTTGTTATAGATATGAAGGGGGGGGCTCTTTGGTCAGATCCAGTTCAGTGAATGGAGAGGTAGCTGGTGGTGGTAGAGAGAGAGGATGACAGAGGGTGGAGAAACAAGAGGAGGAGGAAAAAAATGGAGGGGTAGAGGGCACCGTCTCTTGAGGCCTCTGTGCATTGCTGCCAGTGTGTGTAAATCAGCAGGCAGCTCACGGCTGCAATGAGGTAGAAAATAAAAAAAACATAAAAATGTCCAAGTGAAATAAGAGGCAAGGAGAAATCTTTTATGATGAGCCTAAATTCTCCTTACTCTGCAGTAGATCCACTGGCCGGCTCAGCTTGTCTTCTCCAGACACCGTCCATCATCCTGGTGTCTGCATATCGCCACAAATTACTCAAATTACCCCACCTGCTATTCATTTAATACATATGTAATGAGTATCCTAAATTCACATGATTATCATTCATGGTATGTTAATGGGCCTATATCAAATTCATTAATATTCACGCCAAATGATGTGAAATGCCAAACCAGAAGGTCTGAAGTTCTGCAGATCTTACACCTGAACAGAAGTTTCTCAGCTTGTTTAAACTCTGGGTGTTGAAAATGCATTGTCATGCAAGCATGGGAATTCTTTCTTGGCCTTAAGGAGGTCTTGGCCTCTTGGCCTTGTTCATTCCCCAGTCTGAAAGCTTAGAATACTTGGAAGTGGACCTTTGTGATAGGGTTAGTTTTTTACATATATTTAATTATATTGATCAAATCCTCTCACTCTTTAGTTGAAGTTAACATAAGCACTGGAGTCAAGACAGGCATTTATTTAGTGCATTATGTATACATTGGGAGGGGGCATTAATTAATTAATTGTCTCAATAATTGTCTCAATTTCTACAGCAACAGTTACAGATGTTGGTGATATGTTTTAGCCTGCTGAAGAATTAAAAGAAACATGAGCAAAGAGGCCAAATCACCTGTAAATCAAAATGCAAGTGCATCAGTGAAAAAAAAGGCTATTTATCTTCCCACACAACTGTCCTTTAAAGGCATTACCCACTTTATTGTGATGGTAAATCATTAAATCCCTTTATTCTAAAAAATGTTTTGGCCTAAAACAGTCTTGTGGACTCGAAAGAAAATCTGCATCAGGATTCAGAAACTCAGTCTGGTTTGTAAACTTCAAATTCCCTGAAAAAATGTATCTGTGTCCTCAAGCTGTGCCTCTGATCATATGCTTATGTTTTTCTGTGTACCCCATATGCCTGGTCACTCTGCACTTGATGACCAGCTCCTTGTGTACCTTGGTCACTAAATTGGTCCAGGTTAGCTTGACAGGACCTGTGCTTGGACACATACCAAAACTGACACTAAATAGGAGTGATGGCAGCAATCTGCTGTCCAGCGTCTCAGTCGGCTCAGCAGGATTCTGAAACTCAACCCTTCATACCTTCACTTCCTCTGCCAGGGTACCGTCTTACAAAAAAGCTGCTACATTATGAGCTGACACCAAGATGGGACCTCAACCTGAATGTTTGGGTCATTACAACCAGGGGCATCTGACTCTGCGGGGGGTAGTAAAAGATAAAAAGAGTATGCGAGAGAGGGATGATCAGCTTGCACAGGATTTGCAGGGGAGTCAGTTACAGAGAGGTGTAAGCTGTACAGTGTCCAGAGGGCTGTAATTACAGTAAGGGTATTTCTTGCATCTCTGACATCCTGATTAAAAGCTATCCTCCCAGACCATCCAGGGTCATCACTCACCTCACAAACTAGTAGAGTAAATCAGTGGAGGAGAGCACTGACCTGATATTATAACCACAGCCAGAGAGTAAACAGGGCCAGAGTACAGAGGCTGCAGCCTTGTAAATAATCTGTGAGAAGATGGGAGCAGGAGCGTGGCGTGGGAGATGTTTATAGCAGGTGGACAAACACCTGTCACTTTGATAAGCCTGATTTATCCCAAGTGACATGTCAGCACATAGCTCTACCCTGCCCTGACAGCCTAGACTGCCAAACCCCACACCCATGGAGCATGAGACCTGTTTGTAACAGCAGTAGTACGTGAAAGAGATGACAAGCCTCTTGTGCAGCAATAACAGCTTCATCAGTTTAAAATATCAGATGGGACACAGCAGTGCCTTAGAAGTGACTGCTGAAAATGCACTTTCAGACACTGGAGCCAATTGTGTCGTCCCTCCACATCACTGTCTGCAAGCTCCCAAAAGGCAATTAAAAAGACAGAGGAACAGCCTGATATATCATGAGTGAAGTAGGTGTGGTGCTTGTAATAAATGACCTATTTAGACCCATATATTTACAGGTCTGCCACTAACCTTAGCTCTTCAGCTCATAATATTACACATTAGATATTGTGAAAATGGAAGAATAACAATGAAAACCAAGCCTCAAGTTCCAGAATTATGAATTTTCAAAGCAGCCTGCCACGATCTTTGTTTTGCTTTCACTTCAAATACACCATGTCTCCTCACAATGTCATAAGCCATCTGAGGAGACCTTAATTTGTCAGCTGCCATGAGTTACGTTAACAGAAACTGACCTCAATTAAGAGTGACTTGCATTTAAAAAGTGTCTATTTCAGATTTTAAGATTTAGACCGGGGGGAGAGAGGCTTTAATGGAATGCTGACAGTGGGCCAGTTGGAGAGGTAATACATTTCCTGCAAAATGCCAGGGGATACCACATAAATAAAGCTGTGTTATTCCTGACAGAAACTCTCTATGAAGCCGTGGCGTGATCTATGGCTGAGTGACCTGGTTAAAGAGCAGCAGAAACAGCCGACAGCTTGATCAAGATTACCCCTCTAAAGTGGTATAGATCAAGTCTTTAGCCTTCTCACCAACCCCAGGGGTAATGGCATGAAATGATGATGATATTTCTTAACAAAGATGAGCAGGTATCACTTTGAGTACGGGGATATTTGTGTACTTAAAGGCCCTGGGAGTTATTTACCCAGAAGGTGGGCATAAAAAGTGGAAGGGTGACAAAGTACTGCTTTTAAGAAAAAGCAAAACATGTATGTTATAGCTGGGAGAGTTATCAGAAAAGAATCTATGCATGAGCCCTGTAAGTTAAAAAAATGACTATAAATGTGTTCTGTCCTGAAGGGAAATTTGTTTTATATTTCCATCGTTTTTGTCAGCAAATCTAAATTTATTTAATATTACTCAGCAGCCCAATCTATATATATTTGGCTGGTAAAAGTGTATCTTTATGGTTGCAAGTATTAATTAGTGATATTCTGGTATCATTAGTGTAATTTAGTGCTCAGTAGATTAATGGCACGGTGGCATTTATCTATGAAACATTATATCTTGATGTTAAATTGCAATAAAAAAACCTGTATATTCTGAGGATATGGCTGTCCAAATCTAACGGGTGGGGGGGCAGGGGTGTAGTTGACATCCATTAAGAAAATCCTTTATTGGCACATAAAATGAGAGGCAATATTTAGCCTTACTTGCCTTTGGCAACCTAACCCATAGCCTAACATTAAAAGGACGACTCCTGGAAATGCTGAGGTATGTCAGCAAAAGAAATATTTGTGTTTGTGCATTATATCCACAATGCAGCATCAATCCCTAATCACCCTAAAGTATTTCATAATCTATCTACATGAATATATTATGCAGAAGTCTTGCAGAAATGCCATTTGGGGATCTCCGCTGGCTGACAATCATACTGTTTCACTACATCCCTTCCCTAACCTAAAACAAAGCATCTCCTCACTATATGCAATGTGATATATTCAATAACTAATTATGGTAATTCATTACATCTCCAATTAGCAGAGAGGCTTTATCGCTGCACTATACAGTAAAGAGCAGGATTTATGACGGCTTTGAATGTCACCCAGAGGACAGAGGACTGGCTCATCACTCAAGAGGAACAAAACAGGGAGACAAGAGCAAGGGAAAAATAGAGGGAAGAGGGAGAGAAAGATACAGTGAGTTATTGGTTAATGAACGCTTTTTCCTTCCCATTTTCCTGCAACCTTGAGAAAACCTTGACAAAGTCTCTTTTGTCTACAGCGAACCAAAAGGGAAGTATCTGGAAGCCTGATAGAAAAAGAAACACGTTGTGTGACTGTTTTTTCAGCGACTGTAAAAAGATATGTACAGTATGCATGTAACCTCAGTGGGATATGCCCAGCTAACGCCACCTCGCCTTCTGTCAAACAGCCCCTCCGAGGGCGATAAGCCTCCCTTCTATCTGTGTGGGTGGCTGTCTTATTAGTGCACCTCAGCCGTTTCACTCAGTCACGCAGCACATCCAACCATCTGCCACGTCCTCTGCCCAGCAAAATCTCTCAGGTGCCATAAAAAAACAGTGTCCCTCTGAAGTGCTGAACAAAAGTGCTGACCAAAAAAAAAGCTTGGCTTTTTAAAAAATAAATAAACGAATGCTTTAAAAAAATCTGTTGGTTGTTATGTACATCTGTAGTGTGCGCACAGGACTGAATGTGGCCTGATGTTAACTGCATAAGATTCTAAAAGTTAAATGATGTTATTCAATAGGCTGTAAAATTACTGACTGATGCACTTCATCCTTTTTCTCCTGGCAAATCCAACAAACCTTCATGACGCTGGTGTTTGTTTAACCCTTTTCTTTGTATTTCCTGGTAACTATCCTTGTTAATTCAGTCTGTAACATCATGTGGAAAAAAAAATTTTTAAAGAAAACTAGCAAGAGGTGTTACTTCCTCAAGCATCTCTGTTACAGAAATAATCTCTGACCTTTGAAGAAACTCTATTGCCACCTTGTGGCTCATAGGTAGCAGGCTAAATAATAGATATAATATAGAATGTGATAGAATATAGGTATGTATACACTGATACAATAGATATGTTTGAGTCTTTATTTAGCTTGCCATTTGCAAATAACAAATTTGCCAAAAGCAGAGAATGACATGCTAGTATGGGAAGAGTGTATCTTGTACAGAAAATAAATAGAAACAAGCAGTGGTAAGTAGAAAAAGATGCACTTCAGTCACATGAAAATCTTTTTTATCCAACCTTCAGCTTCTTACAGCAAACATGGGAGGGATTGATCCTGAAAAATAGCACAATGCAGTTAATATGTATTCAATTTGTATATTATAATCATTTAATTTTGAACATAGCAACAAAGTGAAACAAAATAAAACTTACATGGTGGTGTATTTATAAAACATAAAGCTCCATCAGGTAGTCTTTGGGGACGATTCCTATATTCCCATTCTTCTCTCCAACCCACCAGCCAAAGCTCTGGTACTCCTGAATACAGGACAGAGTGAGTGGGATCAGAATATGTGATATAATGTTATTAGTGAATTAGCAAACAACAAAGGTAACGTGAGTCCTGAATTGATTCATTGCAGTAAAAATCAACTTGTTTTTAAAAAATCATTATGGAAGTCATTTTTTAAGCAATAATGCCAAACATTTGCTCATTGCTTCATCTCCAGAGTGCGGATTTGGTGCTTTTTATTATTTTTTGACTAATGGTAAAGCTTCATATAAGAAAGGGGCATTTGAAAAAAATCTAAGAACTTAAGTCAAAATTAATATGATAACCATGAGAAAGAATAAACACCCAACACAATGCCATCACTTTCATCTATTCACAAAACAACTTAAGTTTTCCTTTAGCTCCCACTACTGAAACATCCTGTCAACTACTTTACATTTCGTGTTCCCTGTCCCACTTCTATACTTGGGGCCAGTTTTGAGACTGAGCACGCTTTCCTCCACTCCACACAAAACCTCAGTGTACCTCAGAGTATGTCACACATAAATCTGTCACAGCATTACAAGTAATAGCTCCAAATGCCTGTCACCATGCTGAGATGTGAGGAGGAGATTGTGAGGAGAGATCTGAGACAAGAGGGAAATATCTCTCTCTCTCTCTCTCTCTCTCTCTCTCTCTCTCCTTCGCTTTGGCCAAGAGCCTGACCTCACATCAAAGTCTTCCAGGGGACATGAATCAACACTGGAGATCACGTTCTGACAAGGCTAAAAGGCAGAGGAACCTGCACAGTGTTTCATATCCAAGGCAGAGCTCAGGGATGGGGGCTGGGGTATATGTGTGTCCAATTAAACCCAGGAGAGAGTTATGGACCAAGTGATCACACAGTTGTATTATACACAGGAAGATAACAAAAAAAAACAGAAATGGACATAGCGTGGAATGTTGTGTGGTGATGGGTTATTCTTCATGTCAGTTAAAGAGGTGCCTTATTTACTGTCCATGTCGCACAGTTATATGATGATGATATAAATACAGCAGAAAGTAATATGTGCATCTACATTATTAACAACAAATTAAGCACCCTAAGAAACAAACAGAAAATGTCACATCCATTTCATTAACATGTGGCATGATGAAAATATTGCTTCACTGCAAGTCCCTGGGAGATAATACAGCAGATTGGCAAGAGGTGTGTGTGTGTGTGTGTGTGTGTAAGAGGGTGTGAAACTATGCATGTGTGTGTGCGTGTGTGTGCATGCATGCCAACATTATGACCTTGTGCAGCAACACTTCATTGTGTAGCTCTTGCTAAAGTCAGGCTTGAGTGAGCACAGGTCACGACATGAGAACACATACTGTATATGGAGCTGAGGAAGACCAACAATGCCACACCCTGCAACAACTCACACACATCTGAAAATGGTTGATGACCGCAGTCCCATAATTTTATGACTTGTACCAAACTAAAGGCTCCTGAAGCATCAGTTTACAAGCACAAATCCAACAAAAAGCAAAAAGGCAGGCATAACAACAGCATTGTTTGGAGCCATGTTTACATCTTATCAACAGATCCAGCCACTTTCATTAAGATCAAGTTAGATTTTTCAGCTCTGGACAACACACTCTCCCTCACTCCCAGTCAGACCCTATAATCAACACCCAGGTCCTGACTGGGGGGTCCCGCAGCTGTAACACCACAGCTATTTCTGGGCTGTGGAATGGGGGAGGGACACAGGGAAGAGGGAGAAAGGAGAATGGGGGAGGGAGGGGAGTTGGCTGTCCACTTTAGCTGCAGCTGGCTGCTGCAGTCCAGACAGGTTTTATGGTCATTGCCCCCACAGCAGGCCACAACCCCCAACACCAAGGTTTCAGCTAATGGCACTCCCAGTCTGAGTGAAAGGGCAACTTGATTCTTGGTCCTTTTCCACACATGAAGCAGGGGTAATAAACAGGCATTTGGCCAATGAGCATTGATGGGTGCGTCTGCTTTGTGCATTTTTTTCTTCCATTAGGGCTGAATCAATTAATCAATTAGTTAATCAACCAAAAATGTGAAAACTTGATGGCTTGCTATTTGGATATTGTACTGTTTGTCACCCTGTGCCTCTGGCAAATTTTAATTAATATTTTCTTCAATTTCCTGACATTTTATGGACTAAGCATTTCAGTTCAACAAAAAATAATCTGTATTTTATTAATAATGAAAATAGTTTAATAAATACTTTAATTAATAGTTGCAAGCCTGCTTGATAAAGAAAATATTTGTCACAATTATCATTCAGTTTCTACAAATGAATAATGTTCATTAGTCACAAAAATGTTTTTAAGTCTTTAAACCACTAGATGGCAGACTTGAATTTTTTTTAAAAAGGCTCTGGCCATGGTTTACAACAGCGTGTCTCAGAGGAGCAGGGCAGTTGCTAGGAATTCTGGGCCCCCTGAAAGAATATCAGCGTGGGCCCTTCCACCCCTCATTGCCACTTTTTTTTTTTTTTTTTTTTTAAACAACTGTGTATTATGATGCTTTTCTTTGTTTTTCTGTTGGTGCCTGGTGTATAATCACTGTACACATTACATATTATATATTGCTTTATATTGTATATTTTATATATATATATTACTATATATTGCTTTTTAAACCATCCAAAAGTCAGTTTAAACTGTCCAAAATTCTAAATTGTCTTTTTGGTATTATCAGCCATTATGGTGTATTTCATTTTATATTGCTGTGAAAACAACAGCAACAAATCTTGGAATGTTTAACTTTTTTGTATTTTCAAACGTCTCACCAATAGCTAACACATTTTTGCAAGACCACATTTGAACACATCATGATAACGTTATTGAAATTCGCCTAATGCTCATAATTACTGATTAGAACTTGAATACGTCATAACAGAATTCAATGTAGCCTCGTAACTGAGCGGGTGCTTGGTGCTTACTGGAGCATTGTCTGACAGTAATGTGTGTGTGTGTGTGTGTGTGTGTGTGTGTGTGTGTGTGTGTGAGAAACACAGTCCGCTGTAGATAGCCTCCAAATTAGTAACGTTCAGTGATCTACACTAGGAATCGTTGCTCCACAATGAACTGGTGACTTGTCCAGAGTGTAGCCCGCCGCTCAACCAATGATTGACAGCTAACGTAAGCTACAGCCCCTGCGCCCGTCAGGTACACCTTACAGACAATAAATGAATGAATGAATGAATGAATGAACGAACAAGTAGGCGCCCTCGGTAGTTTTACTTTCACCATTCTTAGAAAAAAAGTGATGTCCTGGGCCCCTGCTCTGGCCTCCCTCTCAAGCCTTTCCTGGTGTCCAGATTTGTGTTTTTTGGGGGCCATCATCTTGATCTCCCTCACTCCCTGCTGGAGTTCGCTCGTGCTCACCACCGCGGCGTGGATCAAACCATTTTTTAACAAGGGGACAAGGGGGTTATTGAAATTATTTAAATTATAATATTGCGTGACTCTCTGGCTTTATTTTAGCTCGGATTCATTACTATCTATATATATTAGTTAAGCCTATGCATAATAATTTAGTCACAGAGGCTGGGGGCTGTGTGTGGGCCCTGATGGGCTGTGGGCCCTTAGTATTGTCATCACCTTTCACCCCTATATGAGGGCGCTGCAGTGGAGTACATGGTCCATTGAATAGCCCATGCAGATTTCACACTTTTCTCCCCACACAAACCACAGGGTCAACATGTATCTGTAAAAGTGCATAATTCCTTGGTTTATTTGCTGTGCAACATTCAAAAAGAAGCCTGTTAGCAAGCCTGTTAAATGTATCACAACCAACTGCATTTTGGTGTTCATATGAGCTGGTTAAGCACAAAAGCGCTCCTGTTTGGTTACATAATAAATGTAAAGAACTTCCCCTCACACCTGTCACACACGCCTGCTCGACAAACCTCGGAAATTGTGTGTCCACTACACGTCTTCACCTGCTCTGAATAGAGTGGCGGACTGAGGCTGGGTTTCCTGAGAACACACATTCCTATTTGAGAGAGATGTCTAAGAGGTGCGTGGGCTGAGGGCTGATCACCGCCAGGGCATGGCAGCAGCGGCGACATGCTGAAACAGTCCAGATGGAAGTGATGGAATGGTGCTGTGTGCCAGCTAAGCCCAGCCTCCGCCAACAACACTAAAACAGTTTCCGTTGTGACACAACTAATCCCCATCACAGTGCCAGAGAGAGAGAACCTAGCCCAGTCGGCCTCTTACCATCAGCTGTCCACCTCCAGGCAGTGGGCCAGGCACTGCCAGTAAAGGATGTGAATAGTCAGTTCCTCTGAGGGCCTAGAAATAACTCACTTTAGGTGGTCTGAGACCAGCAGTACCATGATGATTACAAACCTCATCACAAACTGTTGCGTTACAGTTTGCTTTTTGCTAATTCCTTCTTTATCATGCATCAAGAAAATACTAATCTGGGGACAAATCAGTGCTTTACCTCCAACAAGCAGGACCCCCCTGATCATACCTTGCTCAGGATGTAGATGGCATCTCCGCGTTTGAAGGACAGCTCATCTGGGTGGTCCCCTGCGCAGTCCCATAAACCTTGGTAGTAGTTTTGGTAGTCTGTGCTCTTCTCAACTGGATGGAAAAATGGGCAATAGTGTGAAACGAGTTTAGGTGTTAGTTTTCTATTGAAAGTCAGTGTTTTATTTCTACCAGTCTACCAGTCTGACGCAGCAGTAATTGTTAGTGTGGAGCAGAACCAACAGGAGGCAGTGGAGAGCCTAAAGCAAAATTTGGAGGCACCCTGTGCAAAGGCTAGATCATGCCACATGCCACGGTTCCATGATACAAACTAAAGGATATAGTACTAAACTTTATACTTTATGGTCACACTAGTAAAGTGCCAAACTTGTTTATAATCCAAAAAGTCAGAATACATAATGAACAAAAAGAAAAGACTGAAGTGTGCTGTTGATGCGCACTGTGATCTGACAATGAACTGCACAAAAGAGATGGAGGAGATGATGGAGATGGAATAACTCAAGGGGCAAAAAAACTATTAACTGTGTCTTTAATTCAAATGAAAATGAAGCAGCAATTTGGATAACAGTTTCATCATTTAGGTGATGTTTTAAGCATGATGTCTTGCGTATTAGAGATTTGCAACTTTTCTCTTTTTTGTGAACTGAATCTCAAGACATCTGAGGACGATTAAACCCAGAAAACAACTGATAGACTTCACAAGTGAAATAATCAGTAGTTGCAGCTCTATTGTGAAGCAGCAGTACTTTCTTTGCACAGCACATGTATTTTATTGTTAGTGAAAACAAAGTCACTAAATGATGATAAATATTAATATATAGTTTTGTGTGTAGTTAGTATGCACTATGGAATTAGGACACAGTCTATGATTTATTAAATTAGCAATTAATTATTCTGAGGTAGAAACAAAATAAATCTGTTCATTTCTCATTCGATAGCAATCTTCAGTAGAATATTGATAAATGTTCAACAAGTTAGCACAATGTGAACATGTGAAACTGGTTCTCACATGTTCACAGGAACATCCTTTGTAAATGTCACTTCCTCTTAACTGCGGTGGACATTTTTGTGAGAGTTTGTGAAAGTCTCTCTCTCTCTCTCTCTCACACACACACACACACACACACACACACACACACACAGAGTCTTGAAACTGTGTACCTGCAGCGGGAGGAGCAGGTTTGCTTGATGGCTCCACCTTTGGAGGAGGCTTTGCTGGAGTGGGGATGTCATCCTCTGTAGAAACAGCACAATGTTGTTGGATGAGTGTGTTAACTCACCTTTATGAATCTCATGTTCTGTAGGACAGAAGAGATCGTCCTGTGATAAAAATGTGCGGTCGGACCTGGAAGCTCTTCATAGATGTCTTCGTCGATGGGCTCAGGCCCAGCTGTGTCAGCCACAGGCCCAACATCATCGTACAATTCCTGTTCCTCGTCATCTTCTTCTGGGATGACGCCTGTCATATCTACAGTGAAAAATGTTTTTCTTATGCAGACACATTTTTTGTCCATCAGTGCATACAGAGTTACATTTTTAGATCATTTTATAAATTTTTTATTTGCCATTCTTGAAGAACCAAATGTTGCTGTTGCTGAAATTATAACAGCACAATCATACTGTATATTATGATGGTCCAAACAGCTCATACCTCTCAAGACAAAGTCTATCTGTTTTACCCATTCCTCCGCCTCTTTCACGGATGACGCACAAAACTGCAATGGAAGACGAGAGAAATGAAAACTGCAGTCAGTGCAATATGCAGTCCTACATATATTAATTAACATAAACAAATAATACTGCATTTATGCATAGTAAAATGTTCCACATGGACGAGCCTGAATGTTAGAAACACTCACTTAGACTTTTAAATATGCGTGACATGTTGAGCTATTGCAAAGGCAGCAGTGTATAATGAATGAATAGGTTTTAAAATAAATAAAGATTTAATGAAGTGCAAGTTGCACACGTGGCTTGCCAAGTTTTTAAACATGGCACGGCTCAAGTAACCCTTTGTTTTTCAATTTAAGGTGGTGCATTTTACACCCCTGCCATCAGCAAGAGACGGGCGTACCTGATAGACTCGCTTGTCTGGAGCCGAAATTTCAAAGCAACAGTCTTTCTTCGAGTCCTTTCGTAAGGTGTTGTTCATTTTGACGGTGTAACCGTCAATGCTAAATTCACCCTTCTGCTGCTTGTCTGTTAGCAGAAAATTAAAACATCATCAATGGCTCAGGTACATCTGCAACACTGCTGTGAAAACCTGGGGAAACAACCCATCCATAATTAACAGGAGACCTGGGATGATATGAAATACCTTTCTCACTGCCATAATAGTAGAAGGTATGATGGCTTAGAGCACACCATCTCTTCTGCCACTCAGTGCCAAAGAAGCTGTGGTCTGTGGTGGGAAAACCAACAATAACTTATAGCATTAAAGAGATATATCACTGGAGTTCAAAAAATGTGTGTATCACAGAAGCCATGTATGAGGTCCTGTCTTTTCCTGTTTCCTAAAAATGTACAGTATCACGTGTTCTCTTAACTGATGTTTGCCTGACAAGAGACCGAGATCACATCAATATATTTTTGAGAAACCTTACAGTTTTCAGTGTGCAGATGACATATCCTTTTCAATTAAGGTTCCCTGTCACCAAAATAAAAGCATGTATCTTAGTGGCAGGTCACCCACCCTTTCTGCGTTTCTCGAGATAGCCTGCTTTGAAGACAGACATCAAGTCCTGGGCTGCCACAGGTGGGGACTGCTGGGCACCTGGAAAAAAGTTAAGGTGAAGCGAACCTGTGTGTTTCCTCTGAACCTGTTATCATTACTGTTGCATGATTTTTTATTTTTAATGTTCAAAGTGAAAACTAGATTCAATTTTAAAACGTTAAACATGACCAGATGGGTGCGTGACAAACTTCCCTACCATGTATTCAGCTGATGGATGTTAAAATAAGAAGCAAAAGGTCATGGAAATCCAATAAACAATGTTGTTTATTGGATAGTGCTGCTCAGTAGAGGAGATTCCTCTTGCAGCATGCAACTTCAATGCAAATGTTCAACTGCTGTGTCAAAGTTGCTTTGTGTGAAAGAGCAGCCATAAAACTGGCAGCTGCTTCCAGCCCATAAACCCCCGGACTTTAATCACCATTTCAAGGATCCCCCATACTCTGTTTAAAAAAGTAAAAAAATAAATAAATAAATACAAAAGTAAATACAAAATCATGCATAAACTTCCATGGGACACGTGGGTTGAAGCTACTGTATATTCAGGAGTGTTTTTTCTCACACTGCAGCCATGGCAGTAATTCTAAGTGTCCAGACTGTGGCTGAGAGCAATAAAGCATGCTCTGGCTGTCAAAGGGGTGGGGTGAAAGAGGTGGTGGGAGTAGCAGTGGTGCCTCCAAATTGCTTCCCAAGAATGTTGCCAAGTTACAGTTGGAATGTCTCCTTCATTGTGCCACTCAAAGTCACTTTCTCCAAGGAGCGCGTGCAGGGATTTAAGTATTTTCATGCCAAGATGCAATTTTCAAAATTTTAATCCACAGCTTGTTAGCTGTTAGCAATGTCAATTTCAGACAGCCGCTAAGTGCCTGTGGCCTTACCTTCGCTAGCGTCCTCATCCTTGTCGGTGCGCTCTGACTGCAGCGACCCTCCATCGTTGTTGCTGTCAACTTCCTCCTCCTCCTCTGAGTCATCTCCACCTACTGCAGGAAACACTAGGAGCTGTGCAGTCATGATATTTGTGACATGTTATGGTGTAAAGCAGTGGCTCCCCACTGGTTTTGGATGTCTATGAGATTCTAAGCCATTCATTTTCCTGTTTCACACCATTTGCACAAGTTTAAAGTTCGAAGCCTGAAGAGAGAAATCATGAAGGTGATCATCTTGTGACATGTTTCTCAGGTTGGGAACCAGTGGGTTTAAATAGATCTACAAACAAAGAGTAAGACTAACACTCACTTTTTTCCTTAAATTCATGGGGAAAACTGTTGGAAAGAGAGTAAAAGGATGTTAACAGGAAATCAAGTGAGGTTGTGTACCAGTATTGAAAAACTAAAATAATGAGAACAATAATAACAAAGACAGACATACCCCAGTTTGACCTCTTTTATCCGTTTGATGAAGGCTTCCCTCTTCTCTTTTGCTTTCTTGCTTAAATTCTCTCCTTTTAACCCATCGTTGAGAAAATGTTCTAGATCTAAACAAAAATAAAAAGCAAGTAAAATTATTCATTCCACCTGATGTGTGACGTGACAGTGAAATGGCCCAGTCGTCTACTTGTGCTGCTGGAGTCTTAACGTTCAAAAGCACAACAATACCCACGACGGAGCAGTTTTGCCTCTTTTGGCTCAGCTTGTTTTTTTTTTTTTTTTTTTTCATTTTTCTTATGAAAGAGCAGCACAGCGCCTCTGACAGAAACCCAGTCATCCATACTCAGTCAGTGCTTCCTCTTTCACACAACGGTCTCTATTTAAAGCTGGACGTAGTGGAGGGAGGAAAACGGACAACAGTCCAGCGTTTTACAAATAAACAATACGATTCTGATGTGTACCACCTGAAATAAGCGTCGTCAGCTCCTCGGGAATCGTGCGCATCGTGAGTTTTGCTGCTGGAAGCGTCGGATCGTCCGTGCAGAGGAAACTTCACACAACACGGAAGCAGCAGTGGCTTCAGACACACGGAAGTTCAATTACTTATCACTGACCATTCAGTTCTGCTATTTAACATCCGGAAGTGTGTGTGTGTGTGTGTGTGTGTGTGTGTGTGTGCATATACATTTTTGACTGCCACTGATGACAGTGGTCTGATGCTTTAACGGGGCAACGTTGTCTTTATAGACTAATAAAGTCAGAGCATAATGTGATGATCATATTTTTGATTGATTTCAGATGATATTTCTCTGGCAAGTCTGCTCGCTGTCACCGGACACATTTGGAGTAGGCTGTCTTTTATTTATTTATTTTTTACAGTGATGCAAGCACCTTGAGTTTATGAACATGTCCACACTGTAAATCTAGATAGGGATTATTAATAGATGAAAAGACAGTTATATAAAACTGTCCTGCAGGAGATTTCTTTGCCAGGTCCTCTTTTAGTCTTGGAGCAACAGTCAAAATGTTTCCAGTTGAGACTGGACTGGACTGTTCTAATCAGCTTCTATTGTATGATGAGTGACAAACACACTTCCATCTAATCCGGTAAGAATAGAGAAAGAAAGAAAGCTGACTTCTCATGAACCTGTGCCTCCTGCTGTATTCAAGGAAAGCACCCTTTATGTGACATTGTTTATAAAGGTGTCACTCATTCATTAGTAATCTTTTGACAGGCAGTATCACCCAATCCCAGTTAAAAGACCAAGCCTTTGAACTGTATAGCCTGTTGTTGGAGAAAAAATGAGACAGGAGATGTCAGAGCAGTTCTGGAGGGGTCTGTGTGAAGAGCTTCAGCTTTTACTGTAGCTGCAGGTGGTGGACGGTGTTTGTCAGAGCTGCCAGACTCACACAGACACCCACCCCCCCCCACACACACACACACACACACACACACACACCACCACCACCACCAAGAAGAAGAAGAAGAAGAAAAAGAAAAACACTTGATTCATTTCTGTTTCAGTCCAGCAGTTTTCAGGAGAGGCTGACAGTATCATACTCTTTCTCATTTGTCTTTAACAGAGAGAAATGGTTATGTTATGATGACTACGTTCCAAATTCACTTGTTACAATATGACAAACATATGCATTTTACCTATGTTATATGTCTTTGGTGTTAAAGTGATATGAAAAGGAGCCCCAGCCATCACTGATCTTGAGGTTGCTGTCGTGTGAGTTTACTCCTCACTTCTTCATGGAATTCAAACTTAAAGACTGTACTCTACTTTCCCAGCACTGATTATATATATATATATTAACATTTTCTGTTATCACTTCCTGTTCAGAGTCATCTTTAACAGCCACTGAGTGGTCTTTATGAGCCACAAGCCCTCTGTGGTCATTCAAAACCTGACCCCCTCCTGACCTGGCAGTAGTTCCTCCCAGTTTGGAGAGGAGAGGAGAGCCAGCTTGACCTTTGACCTGTGTGTGTGTGTGTGGATGGAGGGAGATCCTGGCAGAGGGTTGTATCTGATTTCCCATGAAGCTTCATCTACTTGCTGTTCCTTTCAAACTCCTGTGTTTGAAGCCTTCCTTCCCCTCTCATCACTCTCATTATAGGTATGTAATCTTCTCCCTATGCCGTGATTAAACTGCACTAGTCAAACTCAGCAAAGCAAAACATTATACAGAATGTGCATTATTTAAATTATAATGCAGCTGAAGAGCCTGAGGGTGAAAAATAAGATGGAGCAGATGTCTACTTTATTTTGTGCCACTGTTACAAATTCAATAACGGGTCAGACTTAAGTTTACACTTTTTAAAATAACAAACATGTAAGAAAACATATTGGTGTGTAGTTTAGCCTACTTTAGTCATGCTGATACTGTGTGGCCTTAATATTTAAGAAATATGGCTCAGTGGCAGCAGCACCAAACCAAATCCAACTGCTGATTTTGCCTCCTGGGTTTCGAATTGGCCTCTTCCATCCTCGTTTTCAAATTGTGCACAATTAGCCATCACTTAAAACCGCATCTCAGTAGGAATGGCAGCTCACCCCCTTGCCCCACCTTTTTAATCATTGCTATGAGGCTCTGAGCCCAGTGCTGAGAGCAGCAGGAAGAGTACCACAAACACAGAGCCTGTAAAATGACTCTGGTCAGAACAATGGATCGGTGTGATTGTTAAGACTGTGAGTCCCAGAAAACTTTATAACGTTGGCTTTTCATCTAGCATTGTCCCTAAAATTTAACAATAATTATAAAACTTCAACCACGGCTGTTGCATGCTTGACAAAGGCTTCTGTACAGGCCACAATCGAGCCAAGGTTCAACTGGTCGGTGTGAAGAATTCCTTCAGCGGAAGAATAGCGACGAAGACTAACATGTATGTTCTTTCATCAACATTTAATTTAAATTAATACATTCCGCAATATATATATATAGCGCTTATAGATTTGAAGATCGGGCCTCGCGTGATTCTTAATTCAAAGAGATTGTACGACATAGCGGAGCGGGCTATAAACAAGCACCCTCAGTGCTGCAAGTTTTATAGGCAATAAAATTTAATTTGAGAGCCAAGAAAAGTCGTAGCTTTTGGCCTGAGTCTCCTGGCAGTCAATTCTCACTACAAATTTTCCTTTTTTTCTGGACCTTAACATGCGGAGGCGATGAATCGTCTAATTTGCTTTCCCGTCCGGATGACACACGCGGGACTCTACCAGAGCCACATTCACTTTGAAGAAACACCTCTCAAATTATTTAAAATTTAAAAATGGAATACATATGTGCCAAATATCATTAATATTTCTTACATGTTTTGTATTTTATATTTCTGTGTTCAGAGCACCCACTTGACTAATTATTTTTTGAAAGTTTGAGATGATAAAATCAGTAGTGTCTTTATGTATTAGGATGAGAATTTAGAAAATACTCTATGACTTCGAAAACGAAACCTCATTAAAAAAATAGACTGGTTTCAAAAATGTAAACATATTAATTTGTGTTTTATGCCTATAGACCTAAAATCATTCATTTCTTCAAACTTGTGAAATAAGACAATAGCTCATCTTATTCTAATCAATGTAATGTTTTTATTTCAATGAAAATATTCTGCTCAATTATAGTCGAAATCCATATAAAAATAAATGCGAAACGTCCTCTATGGCAGCCTAACGGAATAAACAGCGCATGTAGGCAAATTTGTTGTTTTTGTTTTAACTTACCATATTAGTGAGCTCTATTAAATATTCCTCCCCCCACGCTAAATCTGAGTCCACTGAATGAACACAAGTGTCTGGGTGAAAATTAAAAAAAAAACACCATATATTTCAATAACTCAAGTTATGTAGATCGATTGTTGTAAGTGTTTCAGAGAAGAGGTCAAACGTCTCGGATGATAGTGGCAGGGGACTTTGTGTTGACTCTGACAAACTTGGTGAGAAAGAGGAGGAGGAGGAGGAGGAGAAAACGTGGAAATCCTGCAAAGAGACGTCCAGGCCCGGGGAATGATCATTGTCCGGGCCTATTGTTGACACGCATATCGGAACAGTGGGTGCCGGGTTTGGAAAATATTTCAGATTTTTCTCATTGCTGTTCAGATGCGTGACAGTCGGGCTTTGGCTCTCGCCATTGTTCCCGTTCTGGCACTGTTGTGAAGTCAAGGTATTCTGAGGGAAATACCTCTCCCTCTCCGGGAGCGTCCCGACCGCGCCGCTATCCGCCGACTGCTCGAACTCGTCCTCCTGCCCGTCGTCCAGGCACGCGTACTTCCCCTCATTGTCCCGGTTCTCCTTGCAGTGGGTCTGCCTCTTGTGCTTCATCCTCCTATTTTGAAACCACACTTTCACCTGCTTCTCCGTTAAATCCAGCAAAGCCGCTATCTCCACCCGCCTCGGTCTGCACAGGTATTTGTTAAAGTGAAACTCCTTCTCCAGCTCCAGGAGCTGGGTGTTGGTGTAGGCAGTCCTCAGCCTCCTGGATGCCCCTCCACCGCCAACACCACCCTCTGGTATCTCTGGTGAACCTTAAGAAAATCCAATATCAGTTTTTAATCGCAAAGAAATGAAAGAAATAGAGTTGGTGATCAAAAATAAAACGGCAAACACAGTTCGGGGGAAACAGACGTGGAATTTGTGGCAAGCAGAGCACTGGGACTGGGGAGATTTATGAGCCCCGGGCAGAATATGATGGGTCTGCGTGGACAGGACGGGACGAGGGTGAAGATTAATGAACATGCCAGCTGCTGGCCCGTGTAAGAACAATCTATCACTCTCCATTACTGTCAAACATTAACACTCTTACACTGCATCACAAGTCAGTGCGTTACATGATGAGATTAAGCATGCTTAAATCAAAATCCTATACTGGCTTAAAGGGACGCCCATGTTGCACAAGGCCCGGGACGCAGCTCCTTGCAGAGGGGGGATCCTCAGACAATGAGAGCCTTTTTTTACATGGAGGTTATTAATCATCATGTCTTGCCTTGGGGGGAGAAGTAGAGTGGCGAGGAGTCAGTCGCTGTCGCGGCAGCGGAAGCAGAAGACACGGCAGTAGCGGTCTGGCTCCTCTTGATGCTTTTCTTCTCCTTCATCCACGGGTACTCCGGGGGCAGGGATGCGGTCCGCAGCGGGCTGCAGCCCTTCAGAGCCTGCTTCGAGCGGCTGTGGCGTGGGTGGACGCCCGGGCTCAGGCCGGGGATGGTCTGCTCAAAAGGAGGAGGAATCAGTGTCGAGTGTGAAAGCGTCGAGCTCTTGATTGATGAACTTTGAAATGCATCACCGACAGGGTTAGCGAGGGATGTCAGACACTCAGCAAGCGACGGCTGGCTGTTGATAAAACCACTTTCTCTCCCAAATTCGTAATTCATCTCCTCCTCCTTCGTGTCCTGGAATCTCGCTGATGTCAGAGGGGGCAGAAACTATAATAATAAAAAAGTACTTATAATAACAAGCAGTTTATTTTCATAAACTACTAAATTGGATATAGTCGTACGGAGACCTCGATGCCATAAACTATTGCGTTCATCAGGACAGGGTTGGAATTAGACCGTGCTGCTCGTCACATGATTGCATCTGCCCAATGACAATTTCGTTTTTTTTTTTTTTTTTATCAAAAGAAGCCACTGTCCCTTGTGATTGATCGAGAAACTCGGAGGGGTAACGCCTCATTCCGGGGTAGGGTTTGCTTTATTTACTTTTTTTTTTTTGGGGGGGGGTGTCGCCCCCCACCCCTTCTTCGCCTCCCAGAAAACACACACAGACCTCGTTCCCTTTTCTGCGCGTCCACGCAGCCCGCCGTGCGGGTACGCGCGTGTGAGCCGCGGTGCGTGTATGTACGTGTGCGTCCCATGTGCATTTATTTCCACAGTGGCAGTCGACAAATCATTTCAGCGGTCACATTTGTGTCTCATAAAGCCACGACGCCCGCAGTCGTTATCAGTGCCGAGGCGTTAATCTTGAGACTTAGTTTAAGGTTTTCCTTTTGCTTGGAGAGGAAAAGCTGCGCCAGACATCCGACATGTCCACCCCTCCCCCAACATACACACGCGCCGGAGAGATTTTCGATTGTGCGTTGATCAGATCATATTCACCGTACTTCATCCTTACTGTAGGTACTGTATATTACCTATATTAGAATTGATTGATTGATATTTTGTGCCATGAAAGAAAGCAGTTGGGTTACCTAACGGACATTTGTCATCATTTTACAGTATAGTTCCTCGTCCCACACCCCATTTCATTAATTGATTTCACCTATAGGGATAATGTTGACCTAAGCCATCGTCCATATACTCCAACATTATTGGTTACAACATAGCGCAGAGCAGACGTGATTTGCCACTGTAGTGTGAAGCAGAGGAAAGGCTGTTTATTGCTTGGGCTCTAAACAAAGAGCCCTGGTAGCCTGTGCGTGATCAATCTTTCTCTCCAAAAGCTCTGACAGCTCCCTGCCCTTAGAACACGTTTAAACCATCTAACACTCCTTTAGATCATAAATGGCCAGGAAGAGGACAGCCACTCTCTAGGTAGGCTTGTGGGAGAAGTTTTCAATTTAGTAATGAGGGGATTTCTTTGGGAAGACGAATGAGACGCGCGGCCATTACGCACTACGCTTTTTGGGTCGTTGTTTTTTTTGTGCACTGGCTCAATAAATCAGAACTACAGCGAAAGACGACATTTCGTCGGTTTTTTTTCGTTGTAGAAAGGACTGTGATGGCATAGAAAGAAAGAAAGAAGAGCGGAATGGACATGGTTAGTGGTCTAGCAACGAACGGAGCAGCCTTTATATAGGATCAATTGTTTTGCTGAGGTGAGTGGGTGTTGGCATTCAGCAGAAATCCCATTCAGTCTCATACCTTTCTCTCTGTCAGATACTCTGTGGACAAAGTCTTTCTCAGGCCTGCTCGGTTTCTAACACCATTCACACATTCTCTTAAAATATTGAAATGTCTGCATAAATAATGCACAAGTTTTGACCACATTTTCATTTTTAAGGATGCACTTTGATATATAAGAGAGATCTTTTGAAGGAATAATATGCTAATCAATCTTCATCAATCTTACAATAACAGGTTATATGATATCATTTCAAAATATATCATATTATTGTTTTCTATCATAATGTGGTTTTAAAATCAGTTTAACAATTGTAATCCAGTTCCGTTTGTGTGTCGCCCACTGTGTAGCATTTATAGTTATTTCTGCAAATTATTATCTCAGGCAACCACATTATTTTAACTTTGATTCCCATTCAAGTTATCAGATAAATTGTGGTTTATATAAACGGCATTTACCTGCGGGAGCGCAAAGATTTAAATCGACACAGGTGTAACAGGATAGTGATACAAAGAGAACAAAGAGCCTTCTGGAAAATAAATTGTCCTCTGCAGGATTTGATTTACAGGAGCCTAAACGCCACATGCTGAAACTTGGCATATTTCACATTTCGTGTTGCGGCCCATTTTTGTTGTGATTTATATGTTACTCCTGTTCAGAGCTGTACAGACATAAAGCACACATTTCATTTTGCTGCTTGTTTTCGAAAGAATTCAATGCAGAGCAGTGGACGGTATCTGGACGAGCTGCGAGCAGGAGCGGCACGTTTCCCGTCTGTTCTCAAAACGACAAGAGACATCTGGGAAGCAAGCAGGCCAAAGCTGCGCCACCGAGGAGCTGATTTTAACAAAACAGTTATAGTAATGATTGCCATACTGGTTTGTACTGTGACGTGAAAAATATTTCCATTCATTGTAAGATGAATGCAAATAAAAGGCTAAAAAAAATAACCAAATGAGCAGTCATCAAATGTGAATCTGTTTTTGCTTTTCATTGTGTAAAAGATCAGAAGTTGCACCACACACGTGTTATATAACGTTTATGTTATATAACGCGTGTTTACATCGAGACTACAGGGCTCATATTTTAAAGGGATTTTTGTTGAAATGGTTGTAAATGTTTCTGAAAGTGTTTATTGCATGTTGTTTCTGCCATTAACGCGGCATTATATCGTATATCACATCATATTCTGCCTGTGGGAAAAAAAGAAACATGGAAAAAAATACTAAAGTGCGTTCAAACCATGAAATGGACCTTCTGGAAAACACATCGCGCGCATGTGTGTGTGCGTGTGTGTGTGTGTGTGTGTGTGTGTCTTGGAACCAAAGCATGAGTTTTATATCACAGTTTAATTTATTGAACCTTTAGGATTCGTGGGAAGATTTGACAGATACTTCAGGCGCACTATAGACCCGCAAATCAAACTGTTTTGCACGTGCGGAAACATCGTGATAAATAAACACTCATAGACAAGGTCATGGGGCCTCTGCCTCTCAGAAACTCAAAAAACGAAACTTTTGCGATGATAGCAAATGAATAAATAGATGCCTATGTTTCAACAACATACTCTATTTCAAAATAATGTACCACCTACCTCCCACCAAGAGACTGTCTGTCACTTTACTTCCTGTTTGATTCATGTTTCCTTGCTCAGTCTGCAGGCAAAAGTGAAACGTATATAAATATGTTTTTAAGAAGGCTGTGAAACAAACTTGCAAACTGATGTGAGGTTGACAAAAAAAACACAATAATGTAAGAACTATTCTGATGGTTTTTAGGTTTATCTAATAACACATTTTACAGAGGCATCCTCACATATGCTGTGGGATTCAACCCAAACATCAGACTACTGGCAGTTTGAATGTCTGAATATTTTTACTCCCCTGAACTTCTCTGGAGAGAGTTCACTTGTGGCCTCTGTCACCAGAAGTGTCATGAGGTTTGATGCATAGGGGTCACAAGAGGTCATCGCAAACAACATCTGAGCAACTTTCTGTTTTTCTTCAGCTTGGCTCCTCACATTGCTGCTTGCAGGGAGGAGAGCCAGCCAAACATTCACAGGGGTCATACTGAAATGCCATCTATGCACAACACTTCGTTTTTAAGTGCCTGAAGAAACTGCAGCAAAGGTTTGCATGGTATAGCATCTGTATTTTACCATGTTTTTGAAAAATCCATATCCCTGTCCTTATGCTTCTTCCGTTTTCACCAGAAAGGAACAAGAGTTAATGAGCTGCATGTGTGTAGGTGACTTTTTGGTTTTGTGTGTGTGTGTGTGTGTGTGTGTGTGTGTGTTGCGGTGGTAGGGGTGTTAGGTAGGAGAAAGCAGGGGGGGGGGGCGTCTGAGGTACCTCCCATTTTTTAGGACCTCAAGTTCACCTAAGCTATAGGTCCTAGCGAGGTTCAATCTAATTCTAAGGAAGGTGCTGACCTCATATAACGCTGATACACATGTTCACCTTAATAACAATCAGTGGAGCCCCGTGACCCAAACTATCTGCAGTGCATATTGATTACTATATAATCTAGATTTGTTTTAAATGCATTGGAACATGCATGCAACTGTATGCAGCCAAGTATTATATTATAAATGCAGATATTTTCTCAAATAAGGACAATAAAAAAGTGTAAGTGTAATCATTTCTAATTAAATGAGAATCTTTGGGCGATAATTTAGGCCGTAATAACATAACTATAAAACGAAGGAGAACACGAAGCGCAAACTACACAACTGATGCAGGTAATATATATATATATGGAGTGGTCTCTGTGTCCCGTGAAGGCATCATGGCTCGTCAACATTGGTCTTCAAATGAGCCGCTGCCTCCACCTGCTGGTGGTCAGTGCACAGCAGCACTGCGCTTATTCGGAGCTGCGGCAGCGTCATCGGGACCATGGAGGTTAATATGTCGAATTCGATTTTTTTTAAATCTGTAACAACTCATTTCGACTGCATCGTTTTCTTGTAATAAAGTGATGCATATTTTCGGTTTTATTTGTAGTTGTTGTGTGTGTGTGTGTGTGTGTGTGTGTGTGTGTGTGTTGACTGTCGTCCTGAGAGCTCTGCTGCGACGAAACAACAAATGGACGATTCAGCCCCGACACAGTGTAATTGTTGGTAGACGGTTATAAAGTAATTAGACGTTTTAAGACATAACAACGTGCAATCCTGCCATGTCCTCCGCCCCTCTGTTTGTGTGCCTTGTCTCTGCTCGAGGCCTATCTTACAGCAGCTTTACACGGTATTTGAGTCTTTGCCCAAGCATCATTTCACTGTCACTGGCTTTCCTGCTTTGGCACCTTATAAACAGCTGAAGCTGTGCTTGTGGTTTATTGCAGAGAGGCGTCTCGACCAATTTATACGCGCTCAAGTGCCGCGATTATCCTGAAACTATTAAGATCGAACAGCTGAGCGCAAAATACTACAACTAATAATAATAACAACACTCAAATTTGTCTGTCTCGTTAATTTTCTCCAAATGTTTTGTGACGTTGCATTTCAAATTGTTACATTGCTGCGTTATTAGTTTGCAATAGCGCGGCTCTTATGGGTTTTTATCCATGTATCCAGGGAATATTCACAACTGTGCGCAAAGTTGTTTTTTTCAAAATCTTATATTCACTATTTGGTTCAACGGACAGCCATGACTCTTAAAAACATTTCCACATTAATATTATTGTAATGTACAAACATAAACATTAGAATTGCAGCTTCATTCCATGGGTTGACAAAACAAAAATCTGGACCGGTCTTGGGAGGTTTTTGTGGCTCGTTTGGTTTGTTTGCACCATAAAGCTCTGTGGTTACAAAGCAGTAAAGGTCTATTATAAAAAAGAATTCCTGTAATAAAAACAATTTTCCTCTATTTTAATCTTAATGACAGAGGTAAAAAAAAAATATACGCAGGTCACAGTAGTTTTAAAACGTTTTAAGTTGAGAAGTGTGCTATTTTATTAGTTGATAGTGTATATTTTTGTTCAAATGTGTCTAAATATTTAGCAAAGCCATAACAAATTAATGTAACATAATAATAATTTTCTCTTGTGCTATACAAACTACTCTTTATTTTGCTGAAATCAAGAACGACGAGGTAGTGTGCACAGTGTTTTCACAAAGGGATCAAAACCTAACGGTTAGAAAAAACAAACATCTTAAGTTGCAAAAAACAATAACTTAAATAATGCAAATAGGTAGCTGGGAGACATTCAGGTAGTCAAGAATCATTTCATGCAAATAACAAATGTGATATAGTTATACTTAACTTATCTGTGTGCGCCAAATACAACATCAAAACTCTGACGAGACACTTTCCCTCTCACAAACATGAAACACCGGATATCACAGACAAAAAGAAAAAAAAACATCCAGCATCGTGTTAACGACACAAACTCCACAACAATATGTAACATCTTAGGAATATTGAGACGACCCACCCCCCTCCACTTCCTCCCCCTCTCAGGCTCTAATCCACCATCATTTCAGAACCAGTTAACTGTCTCTCCGCCGGTCTTTGTTTTCTTTCTTCATCTTCATCCTGCGGTTCTGAAACCAAATTTTCACCTGCCTCTCGGTCAAATTCAGGACTCTCGCTACCTCGTATCTACGGTCCCGGGGAAGGTACATGTTAAACAGAAACTCCTTTTCCAGTTCGAGGATTTGGTGCTTTGTGTACGGACAACGCTTTTTTCTGGTGGGCTTCGCGTGAAGCCAGTTGGACGACGGGTTATCTGGAGATAGGGGGTCAAAACCATGAGAGAAGAGAGTTAATGCTCCCAGAGTAGGATTCAAAACCAAGGCTCGTGTACTGGCTGGTGGCTGGACTCTACTGTACACTGAGTGTATGCGTGTGTGTGTGTGTGTGTGGGGGGGGGGGCATGGTGCTCCCCGCCAGAGTAGCTATATATAATTTTTGGTTTATTTTCACTCTGAACTGAGCAATTCAGTGGCTGAAGCGATAGAAAGAAAACTCCTTACTAAATTCCGTTAGAATTAATGCAACGGAAAGTGTCAACCCCCTTCAAGAATGCATCTTTTTCACAGCAGATCCTGACATTGAGCTACACGACTACTGAATCTCCGTGAGCCTGTGAATATTAACTATTTTATGCCCGTTTTTTAGAATAAATCCAGGCCTGTAAAATCCGAGACAACCCCATTTTCAAGTACATTTCAGTCATCTAACTGAGTCCACAAAGTGAGTAGAATAAAGGTAAAATGCTGCAAGGCTTACTTGCATCTCTCTCCCTCTTCTCTTCTGCTGACGGGCTGTCGTCGGTGGGTTCAGACGTGGTCTCGCAGGGAATCTCCGCCAGGGACGCTCCGTTTTCAATGTCAGACAAAAGAGGTGTGTGCGTCTGCAAAGTTGTACATTCAACGCTCCCAATCAGAGGCTCTGGTTTTATCTCGTAATGCATGGCCGTCGATGGTAATCCCGTCAAACACAGGGACGCGGAGATCGGGTCCATCGTCCAGGAGCGCGTAAACATGCCATCACTGTCCCCGCTCGTGTAATGGTGATGAATGTAGGTCGGAGTGGCTGTGTTTGGAGGGTGGGCCGAGAGGGGACTCCAGGATCCACCAAAAATAGAAGATTTCGCCTGCAAAGGACAAGATTCCTGTCCGCCATATTCAGCGAGCACCGCCTGCTCCACCCCTGCAGCTGATGGGTACCTCGGTGCCATATCTTCCTGCTCGGGAAGAACACGCGAGTCAACGTAATAACTCGTTCCCAGCGTCGACATTGCAAAAAAAGAAAGGGCAAAAGCAAAAAACCCGTTACAGCCTAACAACCGTTAGAAAAAAACAGAGTCATTGCATGATATAATAATGTGCTGCTTATCTGCACCAGCTTGAAGCTCAATGCGTCCAGTAAGTTGAACCTTGCCCAAGAACCGGATAGGGCGCCCCAAACACGTGACCGTGGGACAGAACAATAAATAATAAATCAGCCTGCTGCTCAACTAAACGGCCACCATTTCCCCCACCATATTTTAATAGCAAACCCCTGCGCCTTTATTGGGGAATTTTTCGTTTTATAAGCAATAAACGATAAGATTTTCTTGTCAAGAGATCTTATGTTAGTGTTGACGAACATAGTTGGAATGGGGGGGGTATTCTTGAAAGCCTCCGTGTGTGAAATCAGCAAACAACCTCTTCCCTTAAAAATGTATATTCATAAAGACGTAATGGTATTATTTATTCTCCAAAATGAAATGAAAAAAGACTAAATCTATAATAATTCTCGTGAATCCTCCGACGTTAGTGGCTGGTGTGCGCAACATTTTCTTCAAAATCCAATGGTCCTTTAAAAGCATCTTAGAGGACCACTGGATTTTTACAATATCTAAACATGTTAAGGGACAGTGTCCACGTCGCACATTGCTGTGTCTGCAGGATTAGCGTGTCTACTTTGAAGGGAATCTAAACGGAAAGTGGGGTGAGGTTATTTGGGTGCTATATAACAGTCCTTTTTATCACGGGGCAATTGGGTTGTTTTTCTTCAGGTTACAACCTGCCTGTCTCAGCTAAATATCACCAATAAAGCTCAGCCTTTGTGTCCTTTCTCTGGCGCAAGCAGACGCATCCGGCATTTCCTACAACTGGCAGACTGCAATGATCATAACCGAGGCCTTGCCTGTCCTTTCCTCCTCCTCCTGACATACTGTAAACCTTAATCCTTTCATTCCCCAGCCTGCATCTCCATTCCCTGCCGTTTGGATCACACATGCGTTCAGACATAGTTTTAAATTGGAGATATGGTGAACCTTTGTAGATCTCTGAAAATAGCCCGAATCTGATCATATCCAAAAATCATAGCCTTTCATAATGAAAGATAAAAAGCATCCCAAGTATAACTTTGAAACGCAACAAGAAAACACATGGATTCACTTTTTTGAATTATACATTGTGATAGCATTTGAGGAAAAATTATGACACCCCCCCCAAAAAAAACCAAACAAAAAACCCCAAGCAATACTTCCTTTAATAGTGACTCAGTTTTCATGATGCGACGACTTTTACTGAGGTAATCAAGGCAGTTTCTTGTTGTGGGAGACATAATATAGCCCAACAACATGAGACTACCTAAACCACTCAACAGTCTGCTCTCCTCGTCAGGAAAATATGCTACGTTTTGTTTTTTTGTTTTTTTTTTACGTTTGTTGTTGTTTTTTGTTTGCTGACCTGTGTTTAGTGCGTAAAATATATGAAGTTTCTGCCCGTAACATTTTTTTAAACTTATTTTGGTGCTATGGTGCAAAAGAAAACAATCAGGCAGATTTTATTAAAGCTCTAGTTACAAATGGAAACCACACAGTCGAATAATGTTCACGACAAACCTCTGTTTTACCGACTGTTTTGGATCGTTTTAGTCCAGATGCGTCGTTACATAAATATATTTAAAAAATACATTTTACCATAACAAAGTTCAGTGGTTGTCTTTGTTTTGGCAGCTGGGATGCACTTATTTTTAATCTCAAAATGCATTCAAAATAATAATGAAAAAATCTTTATTTTAGCGTATTGTATGCTTTAATTTAAATCTGGTGTCATGGGGAAAAAAGCAACGAAATGTGACAACGGTTACAGGCCCAAACTCTATAGAACATAGTTATTACTGTCCTACTGTAATAATATTTAGTGTGAACTAAGCGGACCCGGTCCAACCATGAAGGCATTAGCGCCACACGCAGTATCTGTGCCAGCTCTAAGATTTAAGCAGCGCGCAGCTTCTGTGCTGTGTCTCTGAATGAAATAAGAAGTCTGCAGTTGCAGGGATGGGTTTTATTAATTTGACCAGCAAAATGTGCAAATATTCATCAAACCTCTTGGGCTCTTTAGCTGTCACATAAAGGCCTACACGTAACTGTAACACAACAAGTATCCCAAGGGTAAGTCCAGCATGCAAAATCCAATGGTTCACTCAGGTTGAATATACAATATGTACAAGCCTGAAGCTCAGAAACATTGTGGTCACATTCTGAACACTTTAAACACAAAGGATCATCGTTACAAATGTAGCAATTTATAAATACACATCCACGACAAAGTAAAACCGACGTTAAAATAACACTTCCAAAAGAACAACAATCAATAAGTTAGCAGTAAGGTCCTATTTTCCATGGACATTCTCACAGTTGGGTGGGTGGGAGGCTCTGCACAGGCGCCTTCGCCATGGATGGAGGAGGGCGCCAAAGACGCAGACAGTCTCACGAGAAACTGAAGTTGCTGGAGAGCTCTCGGATCCTATTCTCCCGGCTCATTTTTTTCAGTTTCATCCTCCTGTTTTGGAACCAGATTTTGACTTGCCTGTCAGTGAGGTGCACACTGCGGCTGATCTCCAGGCGACGCTCTCTTGTCAAGTACATGTTGAAGAGAAACTCTTTCTCCAGCTCCAGAGTCTGGTGCTTGGTGTAGGGGCAGCGCTTCTTTCGGCCACTCTTAGCTGTAAGCCAGTTTGCCGTGCTGTCCATTTTCCCATCACCTACAATGAGAGTGAGATGTTATTCATTGGACGTATTGGGCAACAGGTGTGACAAATCCATTATATCCTACCGGAGGATCGCGCGCGCGCGTGTGTGTGTGTGTGTGTGTGTGTGTGTGTGTGTGTGTGTGTGTGTGTGTGTGTGCGTGCGTGCGTGTGTGTGGGTGTGCTTTTGCTTTTTGTTAAAGTAATTATAGACTAGCAAAATTCAAAATCCAAAAATAATCAAATTTTACTCTCCCTGTAATCAAACAATTGACTAAAGTCATTAGATATAAAGCTCTATGTTGGTTGGATAAATTCTATATACACTTACTACATAACCATAGACCCATATAGTCGCTGATTTCTGTGTCCTTCATTTCTGCTACGATTTTACGCACAACCAAAGCTCTGTGGAACCCCCTGTAGATGCACTTCAGCCCTTCACCTACGTTTTAATACCGTTAAGCAGCCTGTAGCCGAACTACCTCTTTATTAAGACACAAAACAGCCTGTTCAGTCTGCTGAAAATATAGCGAGGCCTTAGCCTCTCATGACAAAAAAGGAACCAAAGTCTTGTACAGGACGAATGGACTAGACTGGGTTGGTCTTGTTGTTGCTTTAAATGAAATAATCAGGAGACCGCGCATATGTGGGGAAAAAAACATTTATCAAAACTTCTTCATGTTGCCCGTTAAAATAAATCAACCGGGCCAGTGCAAATAGCGTTGGGTGAGTTATAGCACTGCTACACAAGCCAGTATGTAATGTAAAAAGAGCTACTAAAACACAATAGCTCTAATCCTTGCCTCTGATTGGTTAAATCACGTTCAATTTCGCCCCATGCCCGATAACCAGTAAATACCCGACTAACACACCTTTGTGAGCGTCTGACTGCTGAGCCAAATATGAATCCTGTTGTAAAAAAATCCGCGTTCGCACTCATGCATTCCTTTGTGGTTAGAAATCAGTGGTTAAAAATTGGGGACATCACAAGTGCCTCCTTTATGTCGCATCTGCTTTTCGTCTGTTTGTTGTTTTTTTAACAATGCATGCCGACTCTTCACCTTTGACGGATTTATC
This sequence comes from Psettodes erumei, assembly GCA_016785225.1. NCBI lineage: Eukaryota > Metazoa > Chordata > Actinopteri > Pleuronectiformes > Psettodidae > Psettodes > Psettodes erumei. The sequence goes on from JAFBJZ010000623.1 coordinate 664,402, forward strand.
TGGACACTCCGCACTGCACGCCTCAGCGGGCTCCGGGGAGGACGAGCCTTCGGAGGAGAGGTGGCTGTCCTCCTCTCTCGCTGGGGCGCAGGGCGCAAGGATGGGCGCCTCCTCGTGGCTTTCCCTCCGCTCGGGCTCCACCGGGGCAGCAGGCGGCTGGGAGGACTGGCTGTCCAAGCGGGCGGGTCGCTGCATAGCGAAATGGTTTATGTTTGGCTGGGCATCATGGTAAAGCCTGGAAGACGCGTATGTCTGAGACAGGCGGAAGTAGCCCGGGACCGGCACGGTGCTGCCGGTAACCGGGCACGACGCAGCGGAGTAGGAAATGTCATCTCCTTTAGGACATTTGTCAGACTCATAAAGGCAATATGAACCCTCCTCTTTTATACTTGGTGAGAAGGAACACTGAGCCATGTGCTGGCCGCTAGGCTGATCCACCCGACAGGACCGCGTCGTCTCCAGCCACGTCTCCATCCCTTGAACATACGGAGCAGAGGAAGGGATCACGCTTTGGGTGCTTGGCTCGTTGCGCTTACCGATGCCCGGGAAACAAGAGCCACCGGAGAGTCCATAAGAATATTCCGACACCGGTGGCAAATACACGCCGTTACTCTGGTAATACGAACCACTGTCGGTTCTCACGTTGATTAAGGAGTCCACGAAAAACGAATTTCCAGCTTGGTTGTTGGGGCATGTCATCGTCGTGGTATAATTTGACGGAGGATGAAGATAGCCCTTTCTGGCAGACATTTCTTGTGCAAAACATTGCTGAATAATTACTGATACTCACGCTTCTCACTGTAGCCTGTAGCCAATTAAAACACCAGGCGACTACAGACTCCTCCCCGTCCGACCGGGTAGCTCCACCGTGTCATATATTTTGTTTTAGGCTAACTACAGAGGGAACTATGCAGGGAGAAAGTGGTGCGTCAGAGTGGTTTGAGGTAAAATCTTTAAATCTCCTCTGAATATCGGATTTTGAGCCCGGACCTGCCTATGTAAATTGTACATCAGGCCCCTGTTTGACAACTCGGTTGTTGAAAGCTGTCCCTAACAATTATGTACGATGCATAGCTTTATGGCCAGTTTTACAGCACTGTAAAATGAAGGGTTCTAGAGGTGCCCCCGAGAAGCTCGGGGGTGCATCAAAGATCTGAAAGGTCGAGGGACTCTCAATCCTCCTTGTGCTGCTCTTATCCTTATTATTAGGTCATTTTAAAAAATCCTCATGGACAGTCCAGTGGCTGTGTAAACGGTGTCTCAGTTTTCCCCAAGTGCCAAGTGCCTGACTGTGGTGTGAATATTGTGGGAGTAAAATGACTAAGTCCGGTCACCTTTTGCCGCAAAGGCTCCGTTGAGCATTTATGAAGGTGACACACCGAGGTAAGGGCCACAAATGAACAATGCATCGAGCTATTTTCTCAGTGGCCACCAAATACTTACAAGACTGCAACAAAATTAAGTTCGTTACAGAACAGATTAGACCACATTAGAACCTGCTAAAGTTGCTATTATCTCCTTAAAGAATCTCTCGAAATGTGTAAGTTTCTCCATTTACTCACTGTCCATAGACACAGCAAACACGCACATATCCCATGTGCCTATACACACATAATCCCCATTCTTTTCAATTGTGTCTGAATTTAGTCTCATATAAACATTATCTGCCATCCATTCTACGCAGAAATAACAGACTCATTGTGCTTTTTTAATTGCGCATTTAGAAATGGAGAAGGACCATGAGCATCTCGGAATTTTCCGCTGTCTCTTTTTAGACATATATGAACTAGCAAGTTTGACTCAGGGAGGAAAACAAAAACAAATAAAGAAATTCCCTTGCTCGGCACTTCTAAATTTGGGAAATATGACCTAACGTCATATGATCGACGTGGATCTGACGTGGATCATTTACAAATGAGTAAAAAAAAAAAGTGGATAATGATAGATCATATAATCATCATATAATTTTTAAAAACATTTTAAACATTTTGTATCAAATCAGAAACACACCAACCTTTGTTTCCTTAAAAGACCATCAGTGGGGTTTGGATTTTACAACACAGACATAGGTCAGCCTATAATGTCTTCAAAGATAGGCTTACCCTGAAATACAACATCGGCTACCTCCATTTAACTCCTAAGTCTGGAGCCAATAAGTCTAGAAATCAGAGCTACAGTTTATGTAGAGCCATTTTACATGGCGTCAAACGTGCAGCAGTCTGGCTGCAATGAATTATAATCTTCATTAACCCTATTCTTCAGTGATGCTTCAGTGTGTCCAGTATGAGCTGTTCCGGTTTTATTATACCCATGAAACTCGTCTTTTGAATTCATAAAATGATTCAAAGACACATTTTTTAAAAATAACACTGTTTTGTGTAACATGTATTGTTTGGCCTTTTAACGTAGACGCATCAGCACTCACACAATGAAACCCTCACACGTGGATACAAAATATGAAAGTGAACAAACTGTCTATCTGTATGGGATAATTCAGAGTTTCGATCTAAAGAACATAAATCCAAGTTCGTGTTTATAAAATGAAGAATAATTTACATTTTAAACTGTATAGCGACAATAAAGGTTAGTGGGCCACAAAATGCTCCGAATACACAGTAGGTCCATGTGATCTTATATCTTAATGTGCACGAGTCAGGGCCATAACTTCTGCAGTGCTGAAAACTGGGTACCTGCATAAATTGTGATGCTAAAGAAAAACATCTTTTTCTTGCAAGATTTACTTCGAGCATTTTTACAGTAATGCTTTCATTGCGTCATAACATCTGCATCTAAAAAAAAAAAAAAACAACCGTGTCTTCACTTAAGTGCCTCTCAGATGGCGATGAAGTGGTATAAGGTAGAAAAATAGACATATGTCCTTAAAATGCATTAAGAATGCCGCCTGTGGTCATAAAAGGCATATGATATTGTTTCTGTGCCTACCTTGACAATGAAATCCTGATGCCTGGTGACATATTTTGAAGCAGCCGAGGCAAATTTCTTTTGTATCTCCATTCACGGCAATGACATTGATCTGAGGAGCGCCACCCAGTGGGGGAAGGCGGCGGGGATCCGGCACTGCAACGCAACACAACGCAAAATGCAGAATATTCCGACCACGGTAAGATGCTGAAACAAATGGCACTGGAAAGGTCCGTGAACACAAGCTTTTCAATGCTCCCAGCCGCTGTTTTTCAGCCCCTTAGTCACAGTTAATAACCTTGGTCTCAGACGCTTTATTGCACTACACTCCAAATGCTCCAGACGAATCCGCGTTTTATGGCCAAGTTACTGGAGCAACTGGGAGGATGTGCAGCAATCAAAGCGGAATTCCTGGGAGCCTCACAGGATGCACGGTGTTAGGAAGGCACCGAGGCCCTTATTTGCTTATGGCAGGCCATTTAGATTGTTTTCAGCGGCTTTTCGGTGGATGTAAAGCCAAGTCAACCAAAATTTTGCCCATCTTTTTTATGCAGGCGTGCTTCGTTTGACCGTCCTTTCCACTTTAATGTAAATCTTCATGAGCTTTTTTCATAGCCTCTTTATTTAGAATTGATAATGATGTCGGCCCTTAGGATTAAACCACTCCAGATAATAATAGATGAATGATCATACAGCTAGTGATGATTGTAAAATCAGGAGACTGTCATCTCTGTATTTATTCCAATGCCCAGCCTGTCCAGCCTGCCCAGTTTGTGACACAGGCATTGTGACATTTAGTGTATAAAATGATTTTACGATTTCACGACAACTAGCTTTCCTGGAAGCATAATCACAGATAGATTCCCATCATTTGAAAGGATGTGGTAAGTAAAAATCTACATGCGTCAAGAAACCCTAACAGGCGTGTTGCGGCGAAATCAGCCTTTCCACATCACCCCAGAAAATGTATGAAGCCTTTTGTAATGGATATCAAATAATAACTGCAGCGTATCTTATTTCTAGGCATGGGGGAGAATAAATAGCATCAGACTTGCATATCATGCACCTGATACGATCCACGTGGTGGCATATAAAACAAAATGTGGGATTATGTTTCATTTGGGGGTCTCCTTCTTTTATCAGCGGTTTGCCCTTTGGATGAAGATGGAGATTAATTCAACTTTACGGCCATGAGGCTCAACAAAGCGCTTGGAGGGTCAAGCGCAGATGTTGAATATCAGACTTATCAGGCATGAAATCAATGAAATAGTATCAGATTATAACTCAACTCATTCTCTAACTATGCAGCAGTCATTCTGAGGGCCAACAACGTCAGGTGGGCTCTTTTAGTGATTCCATAACACACAAAATAGTTTCCTGTAATCGGAATTGTATTTGTACAGTATAGTTTAAAAGCTTCTGAGAAAGAAGGAAACAAGACTGGTCATTTCATGTCAGTCTTTCTAGCCGCGGGAGCTGCATGTGAATGCGTGCGTGCGTAAAATTTGTGAAAAAAAAATTGAAAAATTTAAATGAAAGTTTAAAAAAATACACTGTAATACGTTGCGTGTGTATGGTTGGGAAAAATAAGATTAATTATGAGGAAAAAATAAGGTTACTTTCAAAATGCAGGATAGCGTAACCTCCGTATGTTTAAATAGCCTATTAGAAAGGGAATTCAGACACATCTGGTTTTCCGCGTAAGCAGGACAAACAATTAACCAATCAACTTGAAAATTTAGATTGCTATTGTGCGATCGGGCAAGTACAATAATGGGCCTGAAATAATAATAATAATAATAATAATAATAATAATAATAAATAATAATAATAATAATAATAATACAGCCAACGGTGTTTAATGACAAAATAGTGTATAAATAGTAAAATTCTTTATGAAGTCTGGTACATTAAAAACTGGTCATCTTGTTTAGTCAAGATGAGAGGGTGCGTGGCTGCGTGCCAGTGGCAGTCTTTGTTCAGTTTTTGTTGTTGTTGTTTTTATAGCAGGGGATTTGTGGTGTAGTACTGTAAACGGTCTCTGTTCAGTTTCTTTTCCTTCATCCTCCTGTTCTGAAACCAGATTTTCACCTGGCGATCTGTCAGGTTGAGCATCCGCGAGAGCTGCAGACGCTTCTCTTTGTTGATGTAAACGCTGAAGAAGAATTCCCTCTCGAGTTCCCTGATCTGATACTTTGAATATGGACACCTCTTCTTGCGCGTCCTCTGACCATCTGGAAAACAATGAAGGGCAGAGCTCAGCAGGTGAAATATCTTACAGAACAACTTTAAATCAGATAGGTTTCTTATTTGGCTTGAAGGCAGGAATGATGGTCTACATGAGCTTTGGAGTTCAAGTGTTTCCTTCCGCTCAGGCCTCTTGTAAACAAAGACTGGACTTGATAGTGAAACAGTTGGGCATGAAAGTTGAGCAAACGTGCTGAAATAAAAAAAAAATACACTGACTAGTATTTTAAGAGTGAGGGCGTGGGCCTAAAGCGAATAAACAAGCGTATCATGTATCTGATATGCTTTTATTATCCGCCTTTGCTTTCACTGCGCGCAAGAAAAGCTGTTGTTTTAGTGTTGGTGAAGCAAATTCCTTCACGGACAGCAGTTGTTGGAGTAAATCCCCACAAATCCAGTGAATTTTGCAGCCTAAATGTTGATCTCTAAATAAGGAGCAGGGGAAGTGTGGTCCAAAGTCAGATTTAAGTGTCTCAGTGTGCTCACCAAAGTATAGACAAAATGTAAAAAATCCCCAAAATATCCATATTAAACATAAATAGAATAACCTAATTCCTTCTAATCACATGGACTCACATATGGGAGATGTAGGGTCCAAACGTGTATATCAAAATTAGCGTTATTTTAGTAGTATATGACAAAAGTATTTATGATGTATATAAAGTTCCACAGGCTAAATACACAAGGATATTTAAGCACACAAATGGAGAAAACGTGGCGATGTTGGAAAACTTGGAAGACAAGATTAACGCCAAAGTCTTCACGGCCAATTTCAATCCCAAGCACGTGATCTTGTCGTTTATAACATAGTTTTGTTATAGGGTAAATCTGCAGGCCCTCCATAAACCTTACGTGCTTATAAAACAGCATATAAAAAGCTTTAAGAGCAACGCGTAAGATTTTTCTCCTACTTGCATTATGAAGGAGCGCTACTCACTGCTGCTTTTGTTCTGTTTCTCCTCGCTGTGGCCGGGGGACGACTTGGGGCTGCAGCTCTCCGCCGTGTCCGAGCCCGGCTGCGCCGGAGCAGGGCTCGCTTTGGCTGCGTGTCTGTCCGCGTCTTCCGCCGCCTGCGCCGTCGGTGCTGCGCCGCTCTCCCCGCTCCCGTACGCGGTGTCGAAGAACTGATCGAACGCCTGAGGCAGGACGCCGTTCCTGCCGACGCTGCCGTAGAAGCCCGGCGTCGGGTTGGAAGAGCCGGAGTGGCCGACGCCGGAGCTGCCTTTCACCACGATCTCTCCCCCCCGTGAGGTCGGGCTTGTCCAGCCGTCCCTATGCATGATATCCTCAGTGTAGCAGTGTGACAGGCTCCCTCTGCTGTGGTGCCATTTACTGGAGGTATCAATGCCATAGTCTCTGAAAGCCACATCTCTCACGGACGGGACCTGTGGCAGGGCTGAGGACTGGTAGGGGTATGTCATGGGGCAAGAAGACTGGCTTTGGGTTAAATAATGAGGGAGACCCGAGAAGTCCGCTCCGGAGACGTAGTAAGTGCAGCTCGGTAAATACATATTAGAGCCAGAGATCCGATCATCAAAATCCATATTCTGCTGCTGGAAACCTATGATAATCCTTGCATAGTTCCTCCGCGGCGCTGCGCTCCAGTCACTTTGAGGAAGACTGCTGGAGCTGAAATCCTTAGACTTACAAGCTGACGTGGGGATCCATCTCTATCCATTCCTGAGGGCCAAAGCCATGTGACCACTGGCACAAAATGACAGATAGCCTACGTCTCAACGTGTAGGCTATATGAGTCAATGGGTTTATGAAGAAGAGCTTTGGCTGTATGGGGAAGGAAAAATACTGAGAGGGAATTTTGCATCGACCCAATTTAGGCTATTTTGAGCTAAGTATATTAAACAGAGATTCTTCTCTCACCATAGATCGGTGGGGGCACTTGTAGCTGTCTGCAGGCTATTGTAGTTAAATTACCGTATTACAAGGCAGAAAAACTGAGTGTTATACCAAATTTCACGCCAACCTGCGTAACCTGCCATTTGTTCTTTTTAAACTTAAAGTTGGTTCGTAAACATAACCCTCACCTTAACCCTAACCTTAACCTCTGCGCAGGTGTCTGAATGTTTTTAAAGATCACATTTTCGACCACGAAGGTCATGTATTCATGTACAGTATACACGACTGTAAGATCAAATGGAAACATTTAGAATGCAGCAGACAATTTGTTTTAAGGAAATCTGCGCACATTCAAAGCTATTTTACTGACATAACTCCTATTTTCAATTATCTTACCATTGAAACCATGGTAAGCATGAGTAGGTTCTCTGTGAATCTAATACAGCTCCTCTGGCTATATATAGACTAATCTAGTCGACAAGTGGCGGAGCAATGTGAGTCATGTTGCACGTTTGCCAGGCATCAGTCCAGTTTGCCACGGTAGGGGGGACAAAAAAACAATAGCTTCAAGAGGCAGGCTTTGGTTTTTCCTCTTATGGTTGCTATGCATTTGTAAGGAGCAAATATGTCAACCAATCAAAACGGTGCATATTATGTCCAGATAACAACTTTAGAGATGGTCAGTCTTGTGGGAAGATACACATTTGACTTAAAAACTAGGGTGGGGGGCAGAGGTAGCATGAATGAAGCTCGTGTGAGGGAATTCAGCTGATATCTCGAGAGAGCATGACTTGGACCTTTAGGCTAATGTTAACTTACAGATGTTGGTTATAAGCAATGAATAATAAGGGTATTTTGAAGGGGCGAGGAGGGGGGGGGCAGCCTTGACGTCGCCTGTTCTCTCTCCGCAACGCCCAATATAAACCATTGGACACGGGCTATTTCCCCACACTCCAATCCATTTTCATTTGTCATCGCTGCAGAGTAAGTGGGCACATGTGTCACATATCACTAATCCTGTTACGCAGCCAGTTTCAGAATTTAGTCCAAATTCACTTTTCGCACATCAAACACTGTGAATTTGTCATCTGGGTGGAAGGATTAGGAGACTGTGTAATATTTCATTCTGCCCAGGTGGTTTGCTGCTTCACTTTGACAACTGAGTGAGTTTCATTCACCGTGTGTGTGTGTGTGTGTGTGTTGTGATGTTTTTGGGGACTGAAATTGTCTAACATAATAAAATTGAGGAGAATTCCTATTTGTACTCTTTGGTGAATGGTTTAGGCGCTCGCAGACAGCATAGCAATGTAGGCCGAGGAGCGCAGGAGTGGCCCGGTTTGTCACATGAAACCTCCTCCCTTTTACGTCTTCCTCTTAATAAGTTAAGTTAAAAAAAAAAACACAACTCTAAAGGCCCTGGTTTTAAAATTAGACTATGTATGTATATATATAAACAACAAGTTACCGTGACCTCCAAAACAAACACACAAATATATTTTTAAAATTCAAACGTTATTCGAACCGATTATACCAAAATATATTCTTGGTGTATTTGTTTTTAACATTGCTTTATCAATCACGTGAAAGTCAAGGTTGGTTGATCGTTTTTGTGTGGCCTCATAAGGTTCAGATGCAATAGTAATAGTAATAGTAATAGTAATAGTAATAATAATAATAGCAGTAGTAGTAGTAGTGATAATAATAATAATAATAATAATAATAATAATAATAATAATAATAATAATAATAATAATAATAATAATAATAATGACCCCGAAGCACAATAACTCGGAAGTTATCTACATGTATGATGTTGCAGTCATTGACGGTTGATAATGATGTTTAGATGGCAGCTATAGGGATTTAAAAAATATCCGGTCAACACTTGTGGTCGGGAATGTGGTTTAGTTTAACTGCCGCCTCTCCTGTCTCTCCTGAAAGGGGTCATTTTGTAATATTTAGCTAAAATGCGCTAAACAAATTACACGTATATAACTGAAGATTGTTTGGACATGATGATAGATAATTGATTTTGTGTGCAGATCTATCAATCAATGGGTATGCCCCCGTTTACTCCAGCGTTTGTAAGCCTTGCTGGTGTAAAGAGAAAAAAAGTATCGAAAAACAGGATGAATTTCAACTGAGGTTGTTTGAAACAAATAAATTGTAAATCAGAGATCAAGTGACAGCTTGTTTATGTTAACATTGGGATCAGGGAGTGATTAAAAAACAAACAAACAAAACAAACAAACAAAAGCGTCACTTTTATGATATTCTTGATGATTTCTGTTAATACAGATGCCGCAATTTGATGTATCAGTCAGAATAAAACTTCCTTACTGGGTTTTGACTGCAGGGAGTTTATGTTGATGAGAGTTTCGCATGAAAAAATACCCAGAGGAAAATATGTTTCTCCGGATGCAGAGAACTATTTGTGAGGGGTGGGGGGTACAGCTGCTGTAAAACACAACGGTTAAAAATTACTAAGACTTTCCGTGTAATCCGAATGCCAGCGCATTTCAGATAGGATTTGCTGATTTATGGATATTGCGATTTGCCTCAAGGACATTTTTGTCTTCAACTTTAAATCAAGACTTTTCTTTCTTGTCTGAAGTTCATTGCATAATGACCCTCCCTCCTCCTTCAACACACATACACGAAACACAAAAGAGGAATTCAATATTAGTGGACTGTCTCACTGAAAGGGACATGGGAGCGTTTGAATTTCACTATTGCTAATACTATTGTCAGATACAGATTTTGATCGGTTTATTATTATATGATGATTTATAATAATAATAATAATAATAATAATAATAATAATAATAATAATAATAATAATAATAATATAGATTCTTCCGGTGGTACAGGCCTGCAGCATGGTCTATGGGGCGTCTTGAGGGGTGTTGAATTAACCTGTTCAGGGAGAGCAATGACGTAGAACAACCGAGAGGGGAAGCATTTCTTCAGAGGATCCACAGAGAAAGGTTTCCGGCTCCATCTCAACAAGGTAGAAGAACATTTACACTAAACTCAGTAAAAAACCTTGCGCCCGGACAGTAGCAGGATATCTGAATTCTGGCCTGCACACTGACTCTGTGATCGATTATTCGATCTTGTGAATGATAACGTGGATCATGTTAACGCCGTAATCTAATAACGATACAGTATTCCATTGTACGCAACAGGCCTAAAAACATACAAGAACAGATTCAGAAGAACACTCCACTTTGACAATATCCTTGAAAAAAAATATGACCTCAATTTCCATTTTCATATAGGAATGATTACTTCATATGTTATCACAGGAAGCACGTCACTGAAATCACTGTTCACTCCAGAAAAGATGTGGGCATGCAATAGTTAAGTTAAAACTGTAATCTTTTTCGCCTAAAGTCTTTCTTTGCATCCAACTTAATGAGCAGATTTTCTGTTTGTTCCAAGCTGAAATGGACATAATGGACATAACCTTGAACCTTGAAATATTGGCTTCCTCTTAGGGAAGGTCATACAAGAACTTGATGAATTTACTCAAAGAAAACAGTTTGTCTCTTTTATGTTTGCTTGCTGGTTTTGATACTTTATTATAATTTATAGAAAAATATCAGAAAAGAAATGTATAAACTGCACTCCAAAAATTGCATAAGAACTGTGCTTGTACGTGCAATTCCACGGGCATTAGTCACACGTTTCTTTGGCCTTTTCAAACGTGTTTTAAGAAATCCAGTGTGAAAAGAAACTGGATGATTTTTCATTCTCATTCTTTGAACAAATCAATCAAGCTATTGTTATCATTTTTTAAAAAGTACAATTAGATCTTGACCATCAGTAACGAAACTATATGGCTCATTGCTAACGAATTGAATATAATAATAGTAATAATAATAATGATGATCATTATTGTTATTTCTATTGCTATTATATTACATATCTATTATATTCCTCGAATGTGTGATTACTCTAATATCGCTATCATTTCTCTGCACTTCTTATACTAATACTTGTGTATCATCATAAGTAAAGATATTTGCATTATTAATAAAGAAATGAACAAACACGCACAGGATACAGACAGCTATAAAGTTGAATTTGACTACTGGTTAACGGACAGACGCTGTGCTGTCAGACATTTGCCACTAGATGGCAACACAAACTCTTCCTGGCTGAGGCTCAGAGCTCATGGAAGGCTGCGTGCTGCGGGCCTGTCGGCCTGCAGCTGCACACCACCATCAGGTAATACATTGTAACCTTTTGGATCTTTACCACGAGGAGAACGCGTACAGCCTTCTGTTAATCGATCAGTCATCCATGTTCAGGCTCCACTCAGCATGACGAATGAAAATGACAAATGTCACAACGCGTCTCAAATATTTATTTCGAAAAACTTTGGCTATTTCATTCAAAAAATGAGAATAGATAGTTGCAATCAGATACTATTTACATGCTTAAATATACGCCCACTGTTTGTCTACTTTTCGGCACAGTTATTCTTGACTGGAGGGCAGAAATTGCATAGGTCAGCCTGCTGACAGGCGCGGGTTCTTTTTTAAAGACATGATACGGACAAAGTGTAGGCAAACTACTGCAGTGCTGACTGTCTAACGTTTGATCAAGGTTGATGAGATGAAGTGAATTAATTTCTACAGTGTAAACTATTTTTTATCTGAACTGTTGAAATAGCGAAATGCAGTTTATCATACATACAAAACAAAGAAGTGCTGTAGGCTGAAATATTATTTTCCAGATTCATTTACGATTATTTAATTTATTTGGCTTTGCCCTTTTATACCATGATGATCAGTTTAGCCACATTTGTGTTTACCGCTGATCAGTGTGACCAATTCTAGGGTGCTTCAATTTAATTTCTATGTTGACTGATTTGGGATAAAAGCGCTTGATTTCTCCACGGGTGTCTCTGGCCTTCAAGGCAGACCGACTCCGTTTGGTTAAGATTTGAAGGAGAGCATACATCCCCTCGCAGAATCGCCCTGGTCAACATGTTGCAAACCATTTCCGATCTTCTGTCAAACAGGCCGCACGGACTGGTTCCAATTAAAATGCGAAGAAGGAAATGTGTAGGTCAAAACAGAGCCGCTCTGGCGACATAGAAACAGTTCGTAATGTAATAAATTATAGCGCAGTTTATTTTGGGGGATGAAAGCGCATCCATGTCCGCCTTTCACCTCCTGTTTCAGTGTCTCCAGAGCTAACTGGAACTCTTAAACTTATTAACGACTTTCTTCTCCTTTACGCGCCTGTTCTGAAACCAGATTGTCACTTGTCTCTCTGTCAGGTTCGTCTGCGCGGATATCCTTCTCCTTTTGTCCTTGGTGATGAATTTGTTGGTGGCGTACTCCCTCTCCAGTTCTTTGAGCTGCACCTTGGTGTATGGCACACGCTTCTTTCTCCCTCTGCGGATAGAGCTGTCTCCACCAGATATAGTTTCTGTGAAGGGGGAAAAAAGAAGAACGTCACATTTGAATCAGACCGATTGCATCAGGCAGAAAACGTACATAAATTTATTTTAAACTCAATTATCTCTCCTTTTTAATAGTTGTATTCTTTCAGATTTTACATAAAACTTTTTTTGCATGTTAAAATGCACTATTCCACGAATACTGCGCATTTCTGTGTTTCAAAAAACAATTAAAAATATACCTTGTAACGAGGATTTCCACAGAGGATTGGACTGTGGCTGCTCCTTGGAGCAGTAAACTTGACCACTCCAACCATTGGTGATGGCCCATGGCTGGTAGGGCTCCATGGGCAACAGAGACTCGTGTCTGGGCTCAGATGGAGCACTGAGCGCAGGTACGACGGGGACATCCAAGTAACTGGGTTGGTAGGGAGCCGAAGAATAGCCCTGATAAAAAGCAAATTCTTTCGCCCTGGTCGAGAACTCCTCACCAGAGACAGATGAGTCCATGAATTTATCGCCATAGCCAGAGGGCTGCGCACAAGCCTTGACGCTGCCGTGTGACATCCTACATGGGTAATAGCTGCTGCCAAAATATCCGTAGGGCAACGATGCATTGGGTGAGCTCTGAGTGGCAGAACAGGGGCTACATTGTTTGCCAGGCTCACCCATGCCAGAGACTGGCACCTCACTCGCTGTGTAGGTGGTGCTGGGAGCCAGCGAGGTTGGATGCGCTAACAAATTCCTGCACTGGTTTGCGGCAAAATTACCTCCAGTAAATCCCTCCATGCTCTTGTTTCTTTCATCCAAGCCGTTGTCGTAGAGAAACATCACCGGGTCAATCCAGTGCGAGTGGAGGAGCAATGAAGCGGTCATAGCATGTCCTACATCGAGACGACCAACTCTTTTTCAAAATCCCCTCGACTGAACACAGACAGGGACTCAGGCAGAGTAACGATACCAACACGCCTGAGTACATAAAGATCGCAAGGTTATTGGCCAGGGCCAAACACGTGATATGCAAAGGAGTCGATAAATGTCTAGACAACAGATAAAGCAGACCAAGCTGTATGTTGCTGGAAGATGTACTGTACTCCAAGCATAGCAGTGTTTTTTTATGCAATTATGACTCGTAGTTTCTTTTGTTGTATTTCTTAACATAAGTGATGCCTCTTGAACAGAATGGGGCTATCACATGAAGGCAATCAAACGGCCGAGTACAATGACGAATTGTGTAATACATGGCGTGAGAAAAACTGTAGCCTTAGTGATTTATGCATTTTTTCGGCAGAATTGATGTGCAATTACGCGCGCCATTACAACTGCAGTCGCTTCTACTTTAAGGGCAAAGCACAAAGGATTTAGGGCATTTGATTTCAAAATGATTTTGGTTTTATATAATATATCTATGTACTTTATATGCACTTATAGTGAAACATGCGGACATTTACAAATCTTATCATAATGTCCTTAAATTATCTGAAGTGACTTATTGGCTTTGCGTGGTGCTTTTTACAACTCATTTTAAAACGCACTACCAAAGATTTTTACGGAAAAAATAATAAAATTCTCTTGCGATACATAATATCTAATAAATCTATACATTATAGACACAAAACGCATATTATAACATATTTAATGAACGTAATAATCCATATATTTTGCAATGCAATGTCCCAATGTAATTACAAGTTCGGTGTCCACAAATTTGGCAAAAAGCATGCCACATTTGGCTGCACTCTTTCTCATAGGAGCTGGACGCGGCCGGAGGCCAAGGTCAAGTTGAAAGTTGCAGTCTGGCCAAAGAGGCACCGCATGCCATGAAGCCCAGAGAGAAATACGCCACGATGTGCCGAAGAGGAGATTTCAACAACAGAAAATGCTCGCTTTTAGAAAAAGTAGCCTCAACTTATTATTTTTTCTACTTTTTCATCTTTGCATCAGGGTTTATATGATAATATATATATATATATAAAATAAAAAAATATATATATATATATATATATATATATATATATATATATATATATATATATATATATACAGAGAGAGAGACAGACAGAAAGAAAGAGAGATGCCACTGAAACATAACTTGTAAGGTTAACATTAGCACCAACAAAAATAGTTTTCCAGATCGTTTTTCTTTCGTTTTTGTTTTCACATTTTCATTTTTGAAGCGAGACCACAGACGCAGAGGAATGTGTACCCATCTAAATCTGAGCACCTTTTTATTTTTAATAGAGTTTTCCCACCTTTTGAGGCTGTAAATCTTTATGGCCCAAGTTTGTAGCCTGTAGGCAGTAGTGGTCTACATTTCAGGCGAGGAAAAAAAAAAACATTTTATGTTACTGAAACCATAATGGCTGACTTTTTTTGTAATAATTGCATTGTCCTGATAGCCAACCTTATAGATGGACTAATTTTTACTTACTGCATACTGCATTTGTCCAGAGAAAATGTATGTTTTCTTATATGGCCGAGCGAGAATGCGTGTTGGCTCAGGAAGGTTGTTCACACATTAGTGCGCGTCTGTTTTTCTAAACTATATATAGCAGCTGGTAGGAATCCCTATATGAACAGTGAAGCCAGTTTAATAGCAAATACTATAAATAGTCTTGATCATGGGTTGCTGACAAATAAGCTTTTCAATTGTTCATTCCATTATCATTTCAATATGCCGTCAAAACACGCAAACAAACAGACACGCGCGCGCAAATGTGGACGATGGCCTGGAGCGTTTAAATGTACGTTTGTCTAAGAATTACTCAAGTATAGTTGTATGAATGACAAAAAGTATAAATGATGAGTTACTCAAAACCTTAATGACGTATCTGACGCAAAAGCCTCATTTTCAGTGATCGTCGAAACCCAACTGATGTCAACTAAAAATACATCCAGTCGTATATCTAGTCTAAAATATATATCATACATTTAAATAAAAAAAAATTTAGTCGGATTGGAACTCACTGAATTAAAGTTCACCTCTTGAAGCGAGACGGCTTCACTTCTCCTAAAAAAAAGTAATGTAAAATGTTAACGGTGACGGTGGATCTAAGTCGCATTTTGTTTTTTTACAGAAAATCAGGAGGATTTTGTTTCTGTTTTTCAAAATAACACCGTAAACCCGGGCTTTAAATTAATTTAGTAAACCACAATTAAAAAACTCAAATAGATAATAGATCTGGTGCCAATGCGTATAGTTTAAAAACAAAATAAAACGTGGGAGCTTAACACGTCTATGATCTAGCTGTCTGAAACAAGAAATCAGCGTTGCAGACGTGTTGCGTAATGCCTAACGTCACACACTTTCCGCCGTTAAATCGAACAAACTCATCTGTTGGCACAACGTCAACACAGAGGCCTGTTTTTTTGACGATGCATATTGTGTTGTTGCAATACGCAAAGTAGCCTATTCTATATGTGGGTGAGCGAATCTCAACGAGCAGCAGAAGATGTCAGGGTGTGTGTCCGCTGCGCGCTGCAGGCCTGAGACCAAAGCGCTGTTCTGTTTGCGGCGCCTATCAAGTAGATGACAACGTGGCTCTCAGCCTCCAGTGCTTAATGGACTTTTTATGGGGTTGTCTTGTGATCGCATGACCTATGGCACCTTAGCCCCTCGGTGGCTAGCCCACATCAGAAACACACCGCCCTCCTGTTCTGGCCAAAATGGGGTTTAGAAGAGGTCCAGATCCTGCAAGAAGACCGAGACTGGCCGCGTGACGCAACAGTCGGTCGCAAGTTGGCGATGCTAAATAAAAACATGCGATCAAATCCCCATTTAAGACGATTTTTCACCATCGGGCTGAGATGTGCTTAAAAAGTGGACTCGTCCTCGTCGCGCCAAACAAAGCGTGCTGTGCTGCAGGCTTGTGTTTCTGAGTCCACTGCATCTGCTCTACAGCCATGCTCCCCAAACGCAAAATGTTTGTTCAACACGTCTCACATCGTGACTGTTGAAGCAGTGAGACACGCGATGTAAACTGGAACATTTGGGAACTGTTTGACTCGCGGTGCGCGGAGTCATACAAAATAGTCCAGTGCGTGTCCGAATAAGAAAAAGGCACTTAAAATGTAAATGACCAATCTCTTCCCGTGACAGTCAGCGTCTGTGATAGTGTGGCTGAGGTGTTGCTGCATTTTAAACGCAGAAATTCGCGGAGTGCTTAAGTTCAGTTAGGTCCGACGAAAAGCTCTTTTCACTGAATCTGTTATTCCAACAAAAAAATTTGACATTACCACAACAAATCAGCAGCAGTCACTGATTCCAATTGTCTTCAAAGTTTTGTAACAAGTTAAGTTCAAATCCAAAAACATATAAAACACTCAACTGTACCTAAAGGAAGGTGGCAAATTAATCTCTCACAAAGTATAAGACATAACGATTTGTCTTTATTCCCTAGTGGGATATGATGTGACACTCTTATCCCCAAGTAACATTTCCATTGTCAAGAGAAACAATCCCCATGAAAGGAAAAAACAGCAACACAAAGAAATAATCACAATTATTTGATAAATATGTGAAGACTAAACTGTGTGTGCAGATGTTTAGCCTTGACAAACAAAGTGAATGGGCATCAGAGATTTCCACCACACTGCATTTTAAGTGATGCCACTGCTCCACAGTCTTCTAATCTTCTGGATCTGCATCTGCATGTCTGACAATTCACTGGCTAAAACTGAAAGGAGTGTTTTTTTTTTTTTAAAAAGGCTAGATCACACAGGAACCATGATTTCCAATAGGAGAGAAGTGCTCACATGATGACGAAGAACACGATGTGCTGAGCTCTCTGGGCTTCATGTCTTGCACAACTTTGACAAAAATAAAGTCCTCGGGGCAAAATTCACCCCAACTACGCTATGTTAGTCCTGCTGCAGGGCCAGGAACTGGCAAGGCTGTGGACGGGGTGGAGGCTGACATTACTGGCCCTCCTCCTCGCGCAGGAACTGGAATACGGAGGAGAAATCTTTATTGGCATACCCGCGCGCACACATCATACGGTAGATCTGATGGGCTAAGGAGCCGAGTGGGGCAGGGGTCTTTGTGTTGGTGGCTGTGTTCTGTGCAAGGCCCAAGTCCTAAAGAAGAAACACAAATATACATTAGAAACAGCAATAGAGCGGAAAATTAAACACTAAAACCCAAACCACCTGCACGCATGCCACCAAGAATTTTTATTTATGTTGTAACAATATTGGCAATATTATCACTTAAGTCCATTTTACGTATGTACATTGGACATGAGTCCCTTACTAACTTATGATAAATCTCATACATACATAAAAGTATAAAAAAAAAGCAAAACAGAGATATGATTTTATTCCACAAATAGTGGGGCTATGATGGTAACAATAACTAGAGAGGTGTATCTATTATGGCCATAAATTATGCTTCCTGACCTCAATTTTGTGATGACAAGGGCAGCGTGAATGAATTTAATGAAATGATTTTTTGTTTTTTTTGCATCTAACGTGGCTTGAGACTGACCTTAGCCATGAGCTGGGTGCCGAAGCCTCCCTGGTAGCCGTTCCCAGAGGGGACTCCCTCCATGACTCCGGGCACAGGGTTGTAGGTGTCGCTAGACCAGCACCGGCCTGAACTCATGTTCAGGATTTTGGCCAGCAATTTAGGATCGAGGCCGAGTCTGTGAGTGAAGACAAAGGTTCATGTTGCAGGAAATGTGTTGTGGCTGCATAAGTTGACCTGATTTATCATCAGTTCCCTGTTATTTCTTCACCTGATTCCCAAATTCATTGTCTCTGAAGTGCCGATCATTCCAATGGCTAAAAGCATGTTGTTGCAGATTTTAGCAGCCTGAAACCGATGGCAGAGCATTAGTATTCAATAACCACAACACCGGGTCAAGTACCCATGAGTAAGCACATACACACTGCTACAGAATCTGCACACACATAACTTACATGATAACACAAAGGTTATACCTGAACAGCAAAAGCATCCTGACATTTGTTGTTAATGTGAAATCTCTGCTCCTACCTGTCCAGTTCCAACCTGACCACAGTACACCACATTGGCTCCCATGCAGCTGAGTAGTTCTTTGGCTGCAGTAAATTCCTCCTCTGCTCCTCCGACCATAAAAGTCAGCTTTCCCGAACTAGCGGCACCCACACCTGGCAATGGGAAACGGCGTTTACTTCCAACGGGCTGTGTGCGAGCATGCAGCGATGGCTGGGATATAGCGCAGGATTCCCTCTCCCTCAAAGTTTCCTCAGTTTAAATAAAAGCAGCCTGAAGGACATGACATGCTTTAGTTAATAGTGATCATGTTAATCAAAGCAGCACCTCCCAGTAGCCTCTGATATGTATTTAAAAAAAGTTAAGAGTTTTTCTTTTTTTTAATAACTAAGAAAAACTTGATACTGAGGATCGTTTTACAGCATGGAATGTCCATCAAACCTCCCCAAGAAGCCAAGTGTGTTGTTGCCATACAGCAGCCATACAGTACAGATGCATAGCTTCCTCCTCCTGATGGACACAATTTTTCTTTAAAAGTTTAATGCTGCACATCAGTCTCTCTCTTCTCATTTCCTGCCAGCTTTCTACCATATACATTAGATTTTTTTTTAATCCAGTAATTTAGCTACAAGATATATTTATAACAATTTCTGAGCATAATCCATAGGGAATAAATTCATTTATGGACATAAAATGCTTTTGCAGTAAAAAAAAAAAAAAAAAAAGGTCTTTTCCCTTCAGTAGTTTTCCAACTAAGCTGCTGTAAATTTAGGGACCCAGCTCTCAAAGCAAAGTTACAACGTGCCTCACATAAAAATCAACACAAACAAGAGTAGTAGTAGCAGTAGCAAGAGTAGCAGTATTGCATGCAAGGTTAACTGCTACAAAAAAAGTAAGTAAATCCTTGTCATGAACAACAATGACAGTCATTAAGTATTGATAAGAAATCTGTCTGAAAAATTAAAAGATTTGGACAAGGACAATAATCTTCATAGTTTGTTCTCACTCTGCATGTCAGGCCAATGCCTCCAGACTTTGCTGTAAAAGTCTTTGTCTTTGTCTCGATTTAGGAACAGCTGTTTCTGGATCTATTGGTAAGTCTGATGATGCATTCAGGTTCACGCGGCGTTAAAAGCTCACACAATAACCAGGTGAAAGTCACGCGGCTGCCGAGAAATTAACAATCACAGCCTTATAATTAATGTTAAAGTTTACAGGAAGCTAATGGAGTGGGGCCAAAAATGGGTGGAATACATTTCCCTCACCCTGGTCATGGTGAGCAATCTGTCAGCAGCGTTTTATGTTAAGTAGAATGTGGAAAGAATGAACTGGTGAAGACACGTGTGAGTTACAAGCCAAGCCCAAAAAAAAATAACAGAAGCATGGGTAATGGATTCAAAATTCACAGAGAAAAAAAAGTGTAGCAAGATTTGACACCAAGAGGTGATCAGCAGCTACACAGGAATGGATAACTACAGCGTCAAAACATACAGTCACTGAGATGAGAAATGTGAGACAGAGGTGTAGATCCGTACAACACATGCAGTCCTGCATCCAAAAGAAGAGGAAAGGTGCATTTCTGTCTCCAGCGGGACAATCACAGTTGGCCTACTACATATGTAGCAACACGCCCAGTGGTTACACCACCTCCATCAGAAAACCAGCGGAAGCATTCCTCTCCCCGACGCATTTAAAGTGGGAGCCGGGACCGGAAAGTAGAGACGCGCGGTTGTTTACCAGCTAAAGAAGCACAAACGATGGAGTATTTTGAGGAACAAAAACCTCTTTCCAGAAAACACGGTTTTTATCAACCATGATCTTTTTATTGGTAAGGAATGTTTACTGGAAAACTGAGTGGTCAATCTTTGTCAAAGATTTCCATTCTGGGAAATTACCATATGCACACTTTCTTCCTTCTTTCTACATTTCTCTTGAACACCACCACTTCACCAGACTCAGCTATTTCAGAGCGTTCCACTCGGAAGGAAAAAACAAGAAATGGCAGTTTATCTCCTCTGGTCAACAACTAACAGACACATGCTGACTCAATTACTTCCCCACCACCATGTGTGTGTTTTCTGTGTACGCTTTAACCACACTGGGTTGAACAGTCACTACCATGCCACTGTGCTTCTTTGCATTTCTGCCTAACCGATGGAGATGTTCAAAATGTTTCATTTAGAAACAACAGCCTGGTGATGGACCGAACATATTCAAGCATGCCATACATTTCAATTTGCAGCAATTAAACTGCCACTGCCACACACATGCGCACGCACTCGCAGAAGTTCAAGGCAGTAAGCAGGACAACTTTAATCCGTGTGCACTACCACCGGATGGAAGCATATAAATCATTACTAATCTTTAGGGTCAGACTGTAAAACAGACCTACTTCAATTCAAAGAAAGTGGCTGATGAGGCCAAGTTCAAACAAACGGTGTTTCTGCGTAGACCCCCAGGAGAGCCAGAGAGCACACATTTCCCAGTTAGACAGCGGCAGGCCCACGGTGCCCCTCCTCCTGCCTCGTGCCATGGCTGACCATGCTGAACGGCCCAGAATCTCAAACGCTTGAGTGCGTTTTATATTCAGCTCCTCATAACATTAAGACAACGACTGAGTACAGTTAATAAGTTGTCCAAGCTCTGTGTACATTAGAGCCCCTTCCATGCATTTTACACATACTGTAACACATATACATGGTATGACCAGGTAGACCAGGTTCAACCTTCATTTTTTTAAGGTTGAGTGCTTGATTTGCTGAAATGACTCCTTGCTAAATAATATTAATAAACACATAATAACAGTCTGCAGTTTATGGAAACACTCAGTTTTTACTCGTCTACTTATTTCAGAGAAGGTTGATAGTGATTGCTCCAACACAGTTTAAACATGATCAACCTAATCTCATTTGTCACGTGACCGTTGTATTATGTTGCATTAGTTTTGGCTGGATGAAAGCAACTCACTTCTGTGGGTTCAGTATTTCATGGGTCATGATCAGACAGCGAATAGTAACATAAATTTGACAACTTCAATCAAAAATCAAATCAAAATCAAAAATGATTTTTAAAAAGTACCTCCTGATACGGGCGCATCCATAAATACCGCACCCATCTTCTCTGCAGCAGCAGCCATCTCTTTTGAAACAGCCGGGTCGATGGTGCTGGAGTCGATGAGAAGGGAGCCTTTCTTTACCTTTCTGTGGAGAACAATATAGCATCATGGTCAGGAGAACCGACTGGGAAAACTGCACAAGGTTATCTTGCACATGTTAAAAACAGAAACCAAAGTGTACTTGAGAATGCCATTGGGTCCAGTGTACACATCGATGACATTGGGACTTGAGGGGAGCATGGTGATAATGCGGTCAGCCTTGTCTGCTACCTCAGCAGGATTATCCACAATCTGAGAAAACACAAGATCACGGGGTCGGTAGAGCAAACAGGAGACAACGTGAAAAAAATAAAAATTCACCCTCTCACCTGAGCACCCAGCTCTTGCACTTCCTTGCAGGACTCCGGGAACACGTCTGTAGCAATGACTGGGTAGCCATGCTTCAGCAAGTTCTTTGCCATTGGGTTTCCCATATTGCCCAGACCGATAAACCCCACCTGCGTCTTTGAGGCCATAGACCTTGTGGAGACTAGAACATAAATGGCAGAACTGGGTCAATGACAAAACACATAATTCTTCTCACATATATATAGGGATCTCGACTGTACTAATAGGTTGCATATCTTTTGCTAAAAAGTATCCAATAGCAGCTGTTAGCGTCTTGTGCCTAACCGAACTTGTCGGATAAGGAGTGGCATCATACAGCTGTGATCGATGACTGAGTCTGTGTTGACGTCTTGCTGGTTGTGGCACTGGCTTTGTCTTTTTGTTTCTTTATGAATTCGTCGTGAGTGACTTTGTGCTTTTGTTTGAGATGGTTGAAAAGATTTGTTGTGTTGCCAAGAGGCGCGGATATTAACCTTGTAGCAAATCTTGCACATTATGTGCTGCTGTTCCCATACAAGAGAACTTTTTCTACCCTTTTTGTCAACCAAACGACTCTGCCATTTCTCAGTCTCACTCGCGCTGTTTTTTTTTAACACAACACACCTCCTTCGCTCTTCACCTGCGTGAGTGTATCCTGTAAGCCAGCAGGAAATGTACTGTGCATGTGCATCTCTTTCAGAAATTGTGTAAAGAAAAATGGCAAATAAATTGGTTACAACTCCATTATATGAGTTTGGAGATCATTTGACATGAAAGTCAAAATCACGATCAAAATTCGATTAATTGCACAGCCCTACCTCTTACTGTTGTCAAGTGTTCAGTTTAGACTGAATTTACACTTTAACCCAACGTGGTTGTTCTTCAGTGTCAAAGTCATCTGATCTCATGATACCCATGCTTTTTCACTGCTCATTTAAGTATGCCGTGATAACAGGTCATTCTTTTTTAAGACAAATAAACTTATTTCAATGCTGAAAGACACATGTAAAAGTAGCATGATTTACTCCTAAAGTTTACCTTCAAACCAAGAGAAACAACACTGGGTTTACCCATATGTTAGATTATATTACTGCCATTTGTACACCCACATAGATTTCTTTCTAACACCACAATGTTAAACAGCCCTAAAGAACACAAAACAAGTAAAACGAATACTTCATGACTGGATTTACCTTCACAGGAGCTGCTTTAACTTCTGTTTAGGATAGTACAAGAAGCCACATACCATGTTTGTACAAGGTGCATGGTGACTGGCATTACATAATATGCCTTCATTAAAGGGGGCGGCTCACAATTGGACAACAGAGAATATGATGACAATTTTCACCGTCCAGCGTTTTGAAATACCGCAGTAGATCTAGCAAACGACGAGGCATGCAATTTAAATAGAACAGCTCCTCAAACAGCAAACTATGAACTGGAGATTCTGCTGCAGCGGCCAACAAGACAAACCCAGTCTAACCAAACTTCTCCAACGTTTTATAAAAAAAAGTAGTGTTTTACGTCACGCAGAACTTCCGAGGAACAGCTTCCGCGTGTCAAGTAAGCGCAGCGACGTGCACTTTGCGCACAGCGTCTCGGTTTGTTCTCCTTACCAAACGCAGAGTCGACATGCTTGAAACAGCTTCCAACTAGGTACCGAGATCCCCTCAGTACAGCGGCCATGCTTCTTTCCTCTTGACCTTACGCGTGACGTAACAGTACGTACATCAATGTCAGTTCCTCCGTCCAATCAAGTAGCAGAGCTGCGCAGCGCCCGGCCTCCCACATTCAGCCAATGAGCTGTAGGAGGCGGGTCTGATCTATATATACGCATGTTCTCATATCCAGCAGTAAGTTTTGTTGAATTCTTTTAGAGTTTATGACTTTACGTGGATGTAAATCTGTAACACTTGCGGCGACAAAGCCCTACGTGTTTTCAGCAAGTCTCATTAAAGAGAAAAGACTTTGTCTGCACGATGTTTTCAATTTAAGATCAAGTCCATTTCATTGTGTATTTCATGATTCTAAGAATGATTCTAAGATGTGTTTCAGCAACAGAACCTTTCATGGTGCTGATTTTATTTGCATAGGTCAGAAAAAGTTTTTGCAATGTAATGAAAGAAGTTGACAAGCTGGACAAATGTATCACCACTGGCGTATCCAGGTGGGCGGGGCACATGTGTGACGCACTAACTAACTGATAAACGATCACTGATATTTTAATGTGTAAGCATTTGACTATTGTAGTTGGCTTGGGTGGAACTAATTTTAACCACGCACTGGTAGTCTGGTTAGAATATGCTATATTTTATGATTAAGTTGTAACTGCTCTTGCTATGTAAAAGCTTTATGTACATTGTGACAAGTGAATTAAATGTAGGGAGTTGGCAATATTTCCCACAAAAAACATATTGGAGCAGAAGTATAAAGTAAGTAAAGTAGCAAAGACATTCCACCACCATTGGTTTCAGAAAAGCAGCTTTTTTAATGGAATGAATACAGAGAAAACACGATTATAATATTATGGTATGCAGAACTCTGACAATAGTTTTTTCATGCTGTTGTTTAATCATTAAAATCATTATTACTGTTGCTGCTGTTGTTGCTGTAGTTATTATTATTTCCGTGTTTTTTCCATCGAGTGGGATTCCCGAGCAGGTCTTCTTTGCGGAAATGACGCAATGTTGTTATTATTCCAGGAAGAGGGTCGGGGAAAGCACTGAACTGCGTCAACAATCGTTTTCATGAAAAACTCGGATTTCAGCCCCCGTTCAACATGGCAACTGGGTATGTTTAATGTTAATTTGTTCAGTGAGACAGATGAAGCCGTTTGACATGATATTTTAGTAGCTTCCTCGAGAGACTGCGTTGCTAACTGTTGACGTTAGCTAACCTTGTCCTCCAGCTGATAGCAATGCTGCTGCTCTGCTCTGTTTTTCGTTAAGGGCGTTTTAACGTTACCAAATTAACGCTGGTTGAAGTTACAAGTTAAGGTGAATATTTTGTTGAGTAGTTTAGACTTTTCAGACGACAAAACATATTTGTACTCTTTATTTATACGGATCATTGACCTGCCAAGTGTGTGGCTGCTAATCGCTAGTTAGCTGCATAGCTAACTCGATATGATCACAGTTTACACATTAGGCCTCGCCGCGTAGCTTGTCGTTGTCATATCTTAATCAGCTATTACTGTGTACTTTTGACAAATTATACATCAGGTTTAGAACTTTGAGGATTACTGTAGACGACAATATTTTTCTGAGTTCCCGATCATCATCCGTGGAAAACTTTTGACTGTCACAGGCCTAATTGCGCCTTGCACAATTATATGAGATGAGGCCCAAATGGCAAATCCAGCTTGAGGTAGAGCTCGCGTTCATCGTGTGATCTTGTTTTTAGTGTTAAGTTTAAGGTCAGTTGTATCAAGAATCAGCTGTCATCTAAATTAGGATGCAGCACCACATTATTTAACATACAGTGGGGCACATTAGGTTAATCATTATAATATATATATTAAAAGTCCTCATGTGTCAGGTGTAAAGTTAAGTCAAGTCGTTGTGACAAATCCACTTTTACATTTTCTTTCTAGGCAATTTCAGTAAAGCAAGTTTATGTTGGAAAGTGAAATTATGTATTACTGTTTACAAAATGAAACCATTTATCTGTGTGCATTGAATTACAATGTAGTCAGGGAAAATGAAAGAGTATAAATATCTGTTTTACTTTTAAAATCTAACCAAATGAAAGTGATCCAAAAGATAAATACTTGAGTAAAGTACCAAGTCTAAGTAAAAGTATTTATACTTTAGTACAAAGATTCTCACCCATTCAGGTCATAGTCATCCAAGAAGAGTTGAATCGAGGACAACTGGACTTGATTGTAAAGAACTGAAGATGTTTCCCCTCTCGTCCAAGAGGCTTCTTTAATTCTGTCAGAACTGAAGAACCTATAATTGTACAACTCTTCTCGGATTATTATTGAGGATAGGCCTGTTTTCAACACATTGAACATTGGGGATGCTGAAGAAGCAGTGTCACATAAGCCCTTGCATACCTGTCAGCATTATCAGTGTGCCTGTGTTTCAGCATTCAATATTCACACTTAAACTCACGAGGTCCTATATGAACATATCACATTTGACAGGAGTTTGTGTTTAGGTGGTCTTTGGTTAATACATAGTGAAAGGTGTGATTGACTTATTCAGTATTAATTACTAAATACTTAAGGTGTTACTGAAAAATTACCATTTTACCATCATTTGAGAACAACTTTGTGGTGTCAAATTTGGATACTGAGAAACTACAACATTCGGTGGTTGTACAGGACAGAGCAAACATTTTAATATAGATCTGGATGGAAAGCAAGCATTCCTTAACCTTGATTAATGATCACATTTGCGTAACAAAAGCAAAAAGAGGTCACGTTTTCCAAAACCAAATTCATGTTTTTCACAGCGCTATAAATATAAATATATCATACTGCATTCACTGTAACCTAGAAAAAGGATAAGATATGACATATTACTCATATATTTTGTTGCTTGTCTCTTCCTGTGTAGCCACTACTGAGTGATTTATGGCATTGTTCCTGGACGGCACTTTCTTAGGCAACAACATGGACACGTCAAACTTTGCCCACGTCATCTTCCAAAATGTGGGGAAGAGTTACCTGCCACATGCTGCATTGGAGTGTCACTATACCCTGACACAGTTCATCAAACCGCATCCAAAGGACTGGGTTGGCATATTCAAGGTGAACATCCCTGTTCAGTCTATTAGAAAAGCATATAACATCATCAGTAGTGGTAGAAGTCTGATGGCTCAAACATATTGTGTACGTTAACTTTCAAACTTCTTGCATGAATCTGTGCCAGTGGACATTTAGCAGCCGTGCCTCCGAATGATTATTTAGCAGAAAAGTATTAATTTGGTGGTTAATGAAATTGTTTGCCATGTACTCATTTACTTGAAATATGAGTTTGACAAAGTTAATGGAGCATTTTGACCCTCCACCGCACACTTGAATGTCCCATGTGGATCTTTTTATAGGAGCACATTAAATCAAATACAGTGGCAGTGATTTATTTGAGCTTCAGCCTCAGCTGTAGTGAGTGGTGGTTGTAGAAAGAAGCACCTGGCACCCGCTTTTGCTCGATCAACAGAAATAGAAATGAGATGGAAGCTGTGATTACAGTCATGGTCAAAAATCTTGACAGCGCTGGACTTCTCCCAGAAAATAGTTGCAACAACAAATGCTTTTGTATTCACATGGTTCTTCCTTTTGTTTGCATTGGAGCAACGTGGAAAAGCAGAGAAAAAGATCTCATTTCACCAACAACTCAAAAAAAGGTCAGAAACAAACAAAATTGTAAGAAATAATTGCATTTCAAGCAGGTGATACTCATGTCATTTGTATTTCAACTCACCTGTGGCAAGTAACAGGTGCTGGCAATCGAGAAATCTCACTTGACTCAACCTTTGTGTCGTGCATCTTTGTGTACCACACTGAGCGTGGAGGAAAGAAAGAAGAGCAAGAAAAACATGGACAATCTCAAAACTCCATGACTCCAGAGATTGTCATGTTCCTGTGTCCGCTGAAGTTTCCAGCCCACGGTGCTGCAGCAAACCTCGCTGGACGTGGATTCCATACAAAAACTGCAGAATGATTGCAGTGCAGGATTATAGGAATGGTGTATAAAGAACCTTGATCAAGTTGCAAACAAACTGAGCTGCAGACGCAGGGTTCAACAACATTCAAGATTCAAAGTGTTTGTCATATGCACAGTAAAGAAACATGTTTCCCTGTGCAATGAGATTCTTATTTTGCTGTCCACTCAGAGTACCAGCAATCAGTAGAAAAAAGAAATTGTTGAAACAGTTTGATCGTCTGAAGGAAGAGGAATGCTACGGTAGGAGACTCAGGAGGACAGCACTGCTCACACGAAGGCAGCAAAAATCCAGACAGGAGATTGCTAAAACTTTGTGTTGTTGCAATGCTAACAATAGAAATCAACTCGTCAATACCCAAGTATTTGTAACCGCAACAGTTTTCTGGGAGACATGGTTCTTTATCTGATACAAGTCGCAGTTGTGCTGAGGTTTTTGGCCAGGACTGCAGATCACAACAGATAAAATGTTTGTCTGTGATGGCTCCTTTTTGCTCTGTGTTGGGAGTCAGAAATGTCCTGTGATTGTGCATTCATTCTGGTAGCATAAGTAATGGCATTAATCCAGGTGCACGCTGAAAAATGAGGTCACGTAAGCTGGAGGCTGTTTAGATGCTGGATTCAGCGCACTTTGTCTTAGCTGGATGCCACATCACATTGTGTGTAGCCTCAAGGTAGGCACCAACTGGCAGCGCAGATCCTAGACTCACTAAAACACAGTGAGCGCAGGATCATAAATTGTGTAAATGTTCTTGGCAGTCGCTGACAGATTCAGCGCTTGGTGCCAAGATCTTGTGTTTGCATGCACACAGATACCTGAGTTCGCTGTGAATTAGCGTGCGCGCACATTTCGTCACCGTTGGTTCCCAGTCAAGCAGAGCAGCAAGCGCGGTGCATGTTCCAAACATGTCCAGTTAAGTTACGGAGGTAAAAATAGAACGTGCCTTACAGTTCAGTCAGTTGTTGTTTGACTTGTCAGCACCACTGCCAGGAACCTGGATCAACAATTACGCCTCTAAAGAATTACGACTAAAATGGAAATGAAGTTTGTTAATATAATTCACAAATGGTTAAATGACACACTTAATTTGCAAGTCAAACACATACTAAATATGCGGTTGGTGATGGATCGATGGGGGACAGGTTCTCATTTGCTTGTGGACAGAAGCAGCCTCTGGCCCTTTGATGTGGAACATTTACCCCATTGCCTGATGGGAGCTGTTCTCAGCTTCATGGAGGAATGTTGCTGGGACAGGCTGTTGCAGCAGCCTAGGACAAACCAGGGGCAGCTTTATAATTAACCTGTCTCTGAGCTCAGCCTCTCCATGTGATTCATGAGCAAGTCGCTCCTGAATTTGCACCATCTGACTGACAACCTATTACCTCCTGCAGCAACGTTGCCACCAGCTCCTGGCGGCTTTCTTGCAGAAGTACAGCCTTGCTGGAATGCTGGTGTAATGTTGTGTTTGAAGCAAAATACATGTTGCTGGGGCAGGACTTGTGATCGTTTATGACTCGTATGGTTTGGGAGATTTCGGTGTTGCCTGTTTTGAGTCGCCAGTCCACTTTTTACTGGTAGCTCTACCCCACTTCTTCCTCCTCTACTCTACCTTTTTTTTTTTACACATTGCATACCAGTGTGCTGTAAGTGAAAGAGTTCCTCTCAGAGGTTTTACCCACCGCCACCTCTGTGGCTCTAATGAGTGGACTGGCGAACGCTAGCCTTCAGTAATGACACTCACTAACTAGGTGCATGTTTTAATTGCTTCCTGTTCTTTACTGCTGGAGGCTGGAAACACACTGGGAACAATTGGGGGTTTTGGAGCACGGGGGCCTTCTATCTCTGGCTCTGATGAACACTTGCAGTATTGTGGCTGGAGGCTGTTTATACACAGGTGAGAGGATAAGCTGCCCAGATTTTGCGGGGGAGAAAGCGTGCCGACATCAAAAGCACCATCTGTTGCAACAGCGTATATTTAAACTGTTGATCTGTCCACATGAATATTTAAAATATTATTTCGGCAAAACTTGTAAAGTCACATCACACAAGTGTGTAATCTGTGTTGAGGCCGTTTTGACTGGGCTTGTTGTGGATGCATGTGTGTGCCTGTGTGTATGTGTGTGCATGTGTGTGAGCACACTGAAAGCCAGCCCACTCGATGTGACTCTGATTTTCCTTGACAGTTTTATGGCACCGGCCTGAAGTTATGGTTGTATTTGCTGTACTCCCCCCTCATCAGCCATCAGTTAACAACACATAAAATACATATAATTACATTTTGGTTTTCATTTTCAAGTTGCCTATGTATAAAATTTTCACCTATTTTCTTCTTCCTGTTAGAAGTGAGTTGTAGCGACATTTCCACAGTTCGGCCTGTTGGTGATGAGGGCCAGGCCACATGCACATGGTGACCAGGAGTTTACACAAATGATCTCTTTTTCTTCTTAGCAACAAAATAGTCAGGATCTGCATTGTCACGATTACTGTAATAAACTAATTAGAGATTTGCTGGACAGTGTGGATTCGAGGAAGTCTCCCTGTAAATCCTCTGTTGTTATGATCTTACACTGATGTGGTGAGTTCGCCTGCTTGAATGGAGTCCAAACAATGTCTCCCAGGTTGGTTGGAGCACAGCGCGGGACTATTACACATTCCTGTGGTCCCCTCTTCCTGACAGCTATGTGGAAGGCACCGCAGTCAACAGAACAGTGGTCTTTCAGGGTAAGCTCATACCATAGTTTTATATAACTTTGACACCTTTTAAATAACCACATATCGGAGGGCTGTTCAGAGCATTGTTAAAACTTAAATGCCGAATCCGTGGAGTTAAATGAGAAACGTTGGCCACACATCTCTGTTCTGGTGTGAAAGACATTTTAGTAGAGGTGTTTTATTTTTAACTTTTTATAAAGTAATAGAAACTGACACAAAAGGAGAAAATACACGTCTTGCTTGTGTTTTTGGCTCAAACCCACAACATCACACATGTGGAATGTTGGCTCCACATCCTGAACCACTGCAGTGCAACAGTTTCTGACATTTTTCAATTAATAACTCCATATTTCATTTCAAAGATGTAATTGCATTTGTTAGATCTTAGGGATTACTGTGCAGTTTAAAATTAAATGAAGGAGTGAGTGAATACTTTTTGCTTGGCTTCTCTGTATTGCCATACACTGAGCTTCACTGGATGCCATTCTGCCTCAGGATATTATGTGCCCAATGACGACGGCGAGTTCTACCAGTTCTGTTACGTGACCCACAAAGGGGAGATCCGCGGAGCCAGCACGCCGTTTCAGTTTCGTGCCAGCAGCCCTTCAGAAGACGACCTACTGACTGTTGAGGATGAATGCAACTCCGACATCCTGGTGGTCACCACCAAGGCCGGCTTCCTTGAGGTAGATCTGCTCAGTACATTGGCGGGCACAGGTCCGGGGTTGGCTGTAAGTGAAGTGAATTATTACGTGAAAGGCCCAAACATCTTGAACAATTTATCTTTGTGTGCAGCAAAAGGTGGAAGAAGCCCAGAGAGAGAAGGACGAGCTGGTCAAAAACATGGCTCTCCTGCAGCAGGAGAAGGAGCAGCTGGAAGGTGAGAAGGAGAACCTGCAGAAGGAGTGTGAGCAGGAGAAAGAGACCTGTGCCCAGCTGAGAAGAGAGAACCAAGTAAGGAGGGGAAAGTCCCGTTGGTTGCTGTTTTAAATTCCTTTTTCTATTAAGTTTATGTTAAATTGTTAAATGGCTTTTCTAGTCTTATAGTCCACTCAAAGAGCTTTTACACTACAAGCCACACTCACCCATTCATACAATTTAAAATTGGGAGCAATTTGGGGTTCAGTGTCTTGCCCGTAGACACTTCAGCATGTAGTGTCGGGAATCAAACCACCAACCTTCCAATTAGTGAATGATTGGCTGTACTTCCTGACCCCCTGAGCCACAACTGCCCCACATGCTGAAATATATATAAGTATGGCTGATGCCCTTGTCTACTTGTAGTTATTCCGACTGCAGTTTTACATTTGGCCTCAGTCTCTTAGCACCCCCTAGTGAAAGAGTGCAAATATGCATATCTATCCAAACTCATGATCCACTCAAAAGTATAAATCACTCTCTGACAGATATGAACGTCTGTATTATCAAAGTTGTAACTCAGCTCTTTATAGCATAACATTAAGTCTTAAAAGCAGTGTCGCTTATATTTCATAATGCTGTCCTCTTCTATAAATCAACAGCTTTCAGATGAAAACATGATTACAGATTTTGTGCCTGTTAATTTTATGACTATACTTTTATATGATTTTTTTATGTGCTGTGAATATAAAGATTCCAAAGTTCTGCCTATAAACAAACTGTAAAAGAAAAATCATTTCCTTTTGCTTTTTTGATGTCATCCTTTAAGATTGAAAAAAGGCATAATGTTCATTTTGATTTAGACTTGCATTTCAAAGACAATAAACTTTTTATGTTTTGCACTCACTTTTCACAAGCTTAGAGTTTAAGACTAAGATGGGAAGTGATATATTAGAAAGCTAGCATTATTTTTTCAGGTTAGTTTTTTTTTTTTGATCCCCCCTCCAAATTTATGTAGGTCTTGGCACAAATTGGAGCAAATTATTTATTTTATGAACTTGAATACTTTTATGCTTTGGTTAGATCGTGTGCTTTACCAAACTGGAAGTATTGCCTCTTTTAAACATTTTTTATTCCACTTGTTTCTAGCATTACATCTTATTCTCTCCTAGGAGGTGCAGAATTCTTCCCAAGCCCTGCAAGAGGAGAAAGAGGAGGTAAAGAAGAGACTGGAGGACGCTGCAGCCAGAGTTAAACAGTTGGAGGAGGATCTGATTGGAGTCACCCAGAAGGGCCTACAAAAGGAAACCGAGCTGGACAGGTGAGTTCAGGACAGAGGCTTTTTTTTTAGATTCAGGCATTTGCTGGTTTTCCTTACAAACAACAGTACATATCAAATTATATATATATTTTTAAACTTGTAAGATTATAATCTTTGGTCACTAAGCAGTTATTCCACTGAATGTGAACATAGACGCTGAAATGTGTGATACAGTTTGTGATGAACTATTTTTATGACCTTTTCCTCAGTCTGAAAGATCGAGTGAAGAAAATTACAGCAGAGAAGGAGGCGCTCGAATCTCATTTCAAGAACGAGAGAGATGAGAAGGAACTGTACAAGGTAATACACTGGTTGTATGAATACATTTCTTCTTTGCATAATGCTTTGGTGGACTGCTAAGTGAGTGCCAGCTTTACAGTCTGCATAATGTACAATCGTTTGTCATATTAGATGCTTGAAAATGAGAGGTCTGCTTCATTGACTTTTACCACTTTTTTCCTGCTTTTTTTCCACTTTTCTACAACAGGGATTATCTTGCATGAATGCCCAAACATTTAGTCTAAGCAGGGCATGCCTTTTTCTGTCCTCCTTTTGTTGTGGTGAGCTCTGCACAGGAACTGGGAGCGCCACATACTGTACACTTGCCACGGAAAGGAGCCAAAAACCTATTCCCAATTTAACTTGCACCATCGCACCGGGGTCATTGCACAAGGAAAACTTTATGGGCCTATATCAATCTCTGTTTTTTTAATTGAGCTCATGCAACATTTATTTTAATAGTCATATACTCTTTGGCACATGATCATGATTGGTGTTGTATAAGTGAGGTAAAAGCCAACAACTTTATATTTTATAACTTCTGTTTTATAACCTCATCTGTGTGTGTACCAGATTCACCTGAAAAACCGGGAGCTGGAGAACACTAAGCTGAGTGCAGAGCTGCAGATGCTGAAGTCTGTGGATGTAAACAAGGAAAACACCATTGCCCAATTTAAGGAGGAGGTGGGACGCCTGCAGACATGTCTAACTGAGAAGGAGAAACAATACAGAGAGATCCTGGCCAAAGTTTCCCCCTTGGTACAGAGAATTTTCTTATTTAACTCCAGTATCCAGTTTATGTCTAGCATTGACCTTGATATATTCTTACATCATATGATAATTTAAAGATTAATAATAGAGACATTAATCAGAATAATAACATGCCACAAACACTTTCATAGGGACCTTATGGAAATCAAAGACCTTCACCTAAAAAGTGTTTATGTTCCGGCAGGGCGATATGAAGGCCCTGAAGGAGCAGCTGCGGCAGAAGGAGGAACAGCTCCAGGCCAACCAGCAGCAGTCGACCCTGTTGGCTGCTGAGCTGAGGGACGCCTCCAGGACCCGCGACCGCACCATGTCTGAACTGTACCGCATCAAGCTGGAGGCTGATGCCCTTCGCCAGGCCAAGGCCGAAGCCCAGGCCCAGTGCGTCCACCTGGAACAGGTGGTGGAGCAGATGAAGACAGAGGCCGAGCAGGAAGCAGTAAGAATGATGATCAGTCCACATGGCAGGCGTCATTGATTGAAGATATATGTATATATATATATATATCTACCAGAGAAGCAGTCAGCTAAAATATTAAACTAATTTTGGTAACATATACAAAATGACATCTTTGGATAGGTTAGATTTGTTTGGAAGTAATTTTCAAAAATTAATAATATCCCAAATCTAATTATTTAATGACAACACAGAAGTAAGCGTGTGTGTATTTATATATTTAGGTTCAAAATGTATTTCGCTGTGTTTTTTTTTCATTACTTCACCACATAACAATTATCTTGAAAGATTAAATCATTATAGTGCTGTTTATCTTGTCCAGCCAAATTCTGCACATGCTCGGTTTCCTTTTGTGGTTGGTGCAGCCAGTGAGAAACCTTACAGTCATAAAGTCAGAAGGGTTTCCTTGGTATCTCCCCATCTTCGCGGAGGTCCCTGCAGTTGGCCTGTCAATGTGCGTCATGTGTCTGATCTGTTTTTCATCACAAGGCCAAAGCAGAAGAGGAAGCTGCTGCAGACCCAGCCGTTGTAGCGGAGCTGCAGAGAGAGGTGGAGGACCTGAAGATGCGGCTGCATATGGCTGCAGAACATTACAAGGAGAAATACAAGGAATGTCAGCGGCTGCAGAAACAAGTGCTTAAGCTCTCTGAGCAGCAAGGGGTAGGTCCCGCCACATACCCCCCAACATCCTGCATTCAAGTCAAAGAACGTACATTAGATTTCCTTAACTGTATGACTCGCATCACATCCCACTAAATACCCTTAGAGAGGTTATTGAGCCGCATCTCAGTCTGTGTTACTGATGCTGGACTCAATTGCCAAATGACCTGAGATCAGACAAATCCATCTTTATCACCATTCATTGTGCTTGTCTAAGTCATCTGCAAGAGCACATCTCTTTCTAAAATGAATACACAAACTTAACTGAATTCATGGCTGAGCTAATGTCCTGTTAGATTTAGTTGTTTTCATCATATCTGGAGCTCATGTTTCCCACTTATTTTTTCTGTCTGTAGGAGCTGAAGAGAGGCTCAGCACAAGAGGCCACAACAGTCCCTGCATCAGTGAGTCCGGACACATCTGTGCCAGGTACGTTGTGTCTGTGCCAAACCTTGGTCGATAATGTTCTTTCAGTCAGTGAGTCATTTTATTCTGGATTCAGGTCTTTCATACTTTGATGTGTTCGTGGGTCGTAATAACATGTCATATTAAAATGTAATAGGGTATCAATTTGTCATTTTTATGATCAACAGATGAGCCAATGACAAAATCAGTACTCCTGCTTTGCTTTGGCTCACTGTCTGACTCGCCCTCACAGGGAGTCCAGGCTCTGCTGATCCCATGCTGGAAGCCATCATCCAGGAGAAACTGAAAGGCATCAGCAGAGAGGCGTCTGACAGAAATGACAAGTACAGAAAGTGCAAGCAGATGCTGGTGGTAAGATCTTTTTGCTTCCTGGAAATTGCCGGCCCTGTTGTGAAGGACTTCCTGAGCACAAAGGTATGACAACGGCGTGTCTGCTCTCCAGGAGGAAAAGGAGCGTAGCTGTATGTTTGCTGACGAGCTGGCCAAAATGGAGGTGAAATTCAAGGAGCAGCTGAAGACCAATGAAAACCTTAAGCTGCAGCTGGCAGCAGAGGAAGATCGTTACAAGGTCAGCATGGCCGGAGCGGAGCTGCCAGCAGGGCTCTGTTGCTTTCAGGGCATGGATGTCTTTGCACCCTTCTGTGTTTCCACCGCTGTGCATGGCTGGTGGAGCTCAGAGACGGAGCCTTTGATGCTATCTCTCCCCTTGAACACAGTCGCTCTGACATAGTTATTTATGAGCGGGCCTATCTGCGAGACAACATTTTACTGCTGTTTATGTCAGGCTCTGGCCAGAAGTGAAGCTTGGCTCGGAGGAGTCCTCTCCAGTTGCCTGGCTAATGCTCCGCTTGGCTCAGGTCAGGCGGATATTTGCTTAATGTCCCACAGGAATTCAAACAGGTTGTTTTGCTTTGAGCGGTATTGTACATAAATCAGTCCACAGCAAAGGGAGGCCTTTTTACGGGCGTGATCAATTAATGCCATGCACTGACATCTGACTGTGTTTTTCAATCAGCAGCACATGTCAAAAGGTCTTAGAGTAGAAGCTGTCTCTTCATGCCTCTGTTTCTGCGTCTGTTGTTTCCTTCAGAGCCAGGTAGCTGAGAAGGGACGGGAGCTGAAGGACCTGAAGGACACACTAGCACTTGTTGTGAAGGAGAAGGAGAAACTGGAAGGGGTTAGTGACAGCTTTCATTTTCTCCTTTACAGACTTATTCCACTCTAAAAATTCCCTGAAATGTGCCATTCCCCTGCCATTTTCCCTCTCCCAATCTGCACTCTGTTTAATATCCCACTAATTGCAGAAGCAAAGTAAATGAGTTCTTATTTTCCATTCCATTACTTTGGACCACAGCAAGGACCTCAATGACCTAAAATATTGCTTCGAGGTAATGCTGTTACAGCTAAGAGGAGCAGAATGACCCAATTTGAGGTTTAGACTGTAAATTAAATTGGCGTCTGCAACTAACATCAATAAAACACAACGTCCTATTCCCTTTGAAAATGAGAAGACTTTCTTTTTTAATGAAGGCGCTAATTAAAGTGTTTGTGCGAGCAAGGAAAAAAAAAAAAAAGCCGGAGCCCAAGCCCGAGAGCTGCTGTGTGACTGGAGCAGGGACATATTCCTCCACGTGACAGACTGGGAGGCATAGAGAGATGAAATCAGATATGTTGCCCATGGTGGCATTTAATTCTGCCAGAGTTCTTTGTCGTAGTGAAAAATGAATGGAGTTCTTCTGTCGCATCCCACAGGAGCTCCAGAAGGGCAGCAGCAGCAGGAAGGGGGATCAGGGGGCCAGTGAGAAAACCAGCTTGGAGAGCATCCAGTCAAGTGTGCCTTTATTCCTGCAGTACCCGGTCCCTTACACCCAGGATGCCCCAACCCCCTTGCTGGTGTCCCAGAGCCCCAGTAAGCTGCAGTTTGGGAACCCGTACTCCGTCTCAGACTCAAAAGGTGGTTTCCAGAAACCAACACATAGCCTTCCGCACCGGCAACTAAAAAATCGATTGCTTTTTATTTACAGCAGCTGCATCTCTGACTTTGTGTCCCTGCAGATGAGGCAGATGAGGAGTTCTCAGATGAGCAGCTGCTCAGGCTGCCCCCTGTGGGCCCCCCCTCGTGGGACAGCAATGTGGTGTGCATCCAACCCACCCGCAACCCCAGCCGGCCGGAGGGCCACGAGGAGTCCGAGGAAAAGCAAAACAACAACGACAACGACGTAAGCCTCTCTCTAAATGCTGTTGAAGTGACTTTGTCTCTCTGTATCAGAGGATTGACTTTATAAATGCGTTCTTTCTCAGGCTAACACCGATGATCAGCCCACAGCGACTGAGACTCACAGCCCGTTTGTGAACGATGGACAAACTGCCTTCTGCTTTGATCCCAGGTAACGCACCCACATGAGCCCAAACTCTCATTAATGCCTTCTCAAGTTTGCTGCGCCCTACAGTTTGTAAACCTGTGCACTGTAACATGTGTAAAGTGTTTGTTCTGCTGCACAGCCCCCTTTTGTTGGTATGAGTCGAGCAGCAGGCCACCCACGTCGCATCAGACAGATGCCCTTTATTAGGCCGCGCTCCTGGTTTGCCCGCATCATCGCTTGACTTCCTCCTTAACGTCAGGCTTTCTCTTGTGCTGTTCTCCTCCCACCGCGTGCAGCATGGACATGAAGCGATGTCCGTTGTGCGAGGTCATCTTCCCGCCCAACTACGACCAGAGCAAGTTCGAGGAGCACGTGGAGAGCCACTGGAAAATCTGCCCGATGTGCAGCGAGCAGTTCCCGCTGGACTGCGACCAGAAGGTGTTCGAGAACCATGTGCTCACTCACTTTGACGGCCACCCGCTCAACTTCGACTAGAGAAACAGAAAGATCAGCACATGCGCTTTGCCTACTTCCTGTCAACCACCGAAGTAATTCACTCTGCACTCTTTTCTGCATGTAATGGTGTGAAGATCCACTCTTTAGGACTATACCAACTTTCGCTTTGTTACTTCAACTTAGAGAAACACTTTGAAGTGATGTGACATTTTCAAATGACATTTTGATTCAGTATACAGTATATCACAGGGCTACTAAATCTGTTTGCAATTTAGAACCTTTTTAATAGGAAGATTTCCCTTCATATGGATTAGGAGAATAATTTAGGGGGATAAGACTGTTGTACGTATATATAATGACTTTTAAATTGACTCGGCTCTCACAGATCTGTAAGACTACAGGATGTAACAAATCAGGGAAAGAGAGAAGTGTTTACCAAACTTACATTCAAACACATCCAAGCAAACCCTGCCCCCCTTAAACATCACTGCGCAAGTCATTTGCTCAGTCTTTTCAGAAAGCAGCCTTGGTGCACTATACAGCAGTCAGGGAGAAATCTTGTGATTACATCCAGCATATCGTCAGATCATCTATTTTAGAATAATTCAAGCCAATGATATTGTGAAAGCCTTGATACCTTGTGTATGATATCTATTTGTTTTGCGTTAGGTTTCCTTTCCTTTCGATTTTGATTTGTGTCTAACTCTTCAAGAACCATCACATCGTCAGCTGATCAGTGCATGCTGAGCTTCTGTTAAAAGTTCCCTTTTGTTCTCCTCTTTTACAACATTAAGTTATTTCATTCATAGAAATGTTTCATTTGTCAAGTGAGTTTCATGTATCTAATATGAACCAATAAAGTCTGTTTAAAACTGAGCAGACTGTGTGTGGTGTCGCAACACATGAGATGACACACAAAACTTGAGGCACACAGTAGAGGAACTTTTATTCTAAATGTAACAAAAGTTTACATGAAGCAGCTTTTTTTTTTAAGAAATACAGTACATCACCATTATTTTCTTCAAACCACCTCTGGTTTTGCCTTTTTCATACACATTGTACGATTGTTTTTTTTTCCTAACTCCAGAAACATATGAAAATATAATTTAATGCACTTAACACATGACAATACATTCACTGTACACTATATCAAAGACTTCCCTCCATACTGGCAGTACAATACTGTCACAATAGTTCCTTTAACACTAACATCCATGCAGTGAAGATGTTACCTACTGGCTCACGCTGATAAATCCCCAATCGTGTGGTATCTCATGGTCTGCGGTTTTCAGGGATGACTGACATTGTGTGATTATGGCACAAAGCAGGAGCCATGTGTGTTTCTCTCAGCTGGACAGCAGGACTGCGAGAAGGTAGATGTGCTAAAGACATGGCTCGTGCTGCCCCCCCCTTTCCCCTATCCATGACAAGGACCATTATGTTTCCTAAGAGCTGGGGGTGTCGTGAACAGCCAACAGTCTGAACTGTCAAAGTGAAGCCATATAAAGATTTGTACTGGAATGGTTCGCAATTCAAGGCAACTACTGTACATACAGAAATCTCACAACACTGGAAACTCTGGAGGTTTGGTGTACAGCTTCCCTCGAGCAATCTTGAACTTGCCCTCCTGCTCTGAAGGCTTTTCAACCTCATTTCGGGAACTACTCTACATACACCAGACACGAGAGCTTGGCAAAAACAATTTGTTGGCAACTTGTTACAAAAGTGCTTCAATCCATTGCCATAAAACAGCAAGGAAAACTGCTTAAGTCTTTCAGGAAAGTGATTGGGAACATTGGGAGCAATGAGACAGAGCTCCCATGATCCCATTGAACAGCACAAATACCAGATAAATATCAGAAACACTTGGGCAGGATTGTTGTGGTGCTGAAATGCTTTCAAACGTCACCTGAGATCATCCTTTGGTGCTCACAGAAGTGTTTGCAGTAAGACAGATGAAAAAAAAGGATTGTAATACTTGTGATATGAAAGGAAGGCAATTAAATCCAACAGCTAATTGTTAAGATCAAATCTGATAGAGAATGAAACTTACAAAAAGTTTCAGGTTGGTTTTCTCATCTTATGCCATACACAATCCAATTCTTTTGTCATTAACCACATTGTTTTTAGCTTGTGAGGCAGGGGAAAGATAATGGTGCTTGGTGCTGTGTTTCTCCACAAACACGTCCAAATCTTTCCCCAATTCCCTCTGACTTCACACTGCCTTTAAAGCAGGACACCCTACTGAACATGCAAGGCCACTTGTGACTTGTCGTGGCCATTCTCTAGGCTACAAGCCCTCATTATCAACGAGCACAATAAACCATAGCTTAAATGTGCAAAATACAGAACTGTGAACTACATAAATATTCAATATTCTGAATAAAACTTAAAGATGAATAATAAACACATTTATACCATGCGATCAAAAATAGTGTTATAGCCAAGAGGGGGTAAGAGAAAGTGAAAGAGAAGGGGGAGGGGTTTGAGGATGAGAGGAGTGAGATGGAATGAGAGGCAGCCATTGCTGGTGATGATGGTGTTTGGACTGGACGTGGCCCAAAAGGAGAGTGGTGGTCGGTCACTCGCTCGGCGTCTACTGCTGCATCTTGCGGATGATATCAGTAGAGATGGGTGGGTGGAAGTTAATGGTGTGGTGGCGGAGGCCCTGAGATGTTTTGTAGCTCTTCCCACACCGGCACTTGAAGGGTTTGCGCACCCTTATCTGGGTTCGTGGCCGTTCTTGGCGTGGTACTTGATTCCGTTCACATTCTGTAACGAAGAGAGGTAGATCAGACGGCCATCGCTGTTGACCAGAGTCACAAAGCAGAGTTTGCTGACACTGACCGAAATAACATTGGATGATCTTAGCACAGTAGCATATAGCGCAAATACATGAGCATTAATATGCTGCTTTATCAGCCTCAGCCACTGGTGAGCAAAAAAAAATTGTTATGTCAGGTACTGATATTAGCTGGGGTGTCAGCCTGTGTTTTTGATTCTCCTGAAAGTGTTTAATGGGGATAAGGTCAGGGTTCTATGCAGGAGAATCAAGTTCTTCCAGACTGTCATCATGTGAGGGGCAGGGTGATTTCAAAAGGGGCTAAAAACTAAAAATCTAAAACACGAAAGCAGGATAAGGAAAACAAAAAAACCCCCCCTTTACTCTCATCAGGGGCTCTGAAGGAAAATGCTACAATTCTTATTTTGAGTCCTCAAAAAACAAACCATGAGGATAAAACATCAAGATTTCCACCCAGCTTCAACCAGTTGTGTTCTCACAAAAGAAACCTCACCACTGCTCTCCTGCATGGCTCATATAACCAGGCTGCCTACCAAGAGAAAAGGCCACATGGGTACTTCATACCATAGCGTAAAGGCTGGGGTGTCTGCAGACTTTGATCATACAGTTTATCTCTTGAAGAAAAGGTCACCAATTAACACAAGACTGTAGACAGGAGAAATAAAATGTTTTCTTGTTAAAACCTATCTTGTTCTGCCCCTAAACAGACTCCTGACACTGCCTGTTGCCTCAGACTAAGTCATCGCCCGTAACCCTGTCATTCACGTCAGCAATGCAATTTTCTCAGGCTGCACATAATTTATCCCAACCACCGCACCAGATGTGAATGGAAAATCCTGTAAAACCCCACATCACTGAAGTGGACTGGATGTATGTATTTATGTTGCTGGAACGTTCCTCAGCTAAGACATGGTTTTCCATTCTCGACAGCAGGGAATCTATTTGGGCTGTATGTTCTCATTTATGTGGGCAAAGTAATCACGTATCTCACACTTTGAATGTCTAAGAAATCTCTCCTCTTTTGGCACAGTTGAAACCTAACCACGCGGTTCCAGTATGTTGAAGCTACAGTACACGTTGTAAAAAGAGATGCGGAGTCAAGCCTTGTCCTACCTTGTATCTCTTTTTACAGCCGGGGACGGGGCAGGCGAAAGGCTTCTCGTCTCCTCCATTCATGCACATGGAACTGAGGATGGACTCAGAGCTGATGGCGCTCTCTGTAGTCCACGATTCATCACTGTCAGACTCCTCAAAGTCTACGTCCTCTTCATCACACTCGCTACCTGTGGGAGGGTGAAAGACAGAAAGTCACACAGACGTGCAATTCATCACACTGCTCTCCAAGAAGCTCTGATTTATGCTCGCTGCGTGACTCATCGCTGGTGACCAAACTCCTTTGAGCCCTCAAGGCTGACAAGCGTGGACCTTTCTCAGCATGTTTTGGGGCAGCGTTCCCATACTCTCTACTTCACGCGTTACAGTGCCCGGGTTTTTGTACAGACTGAAATATGCCAGTCGTGGGAACTAATTTCTACATTTCATTGAGGTCTCGGGGATCAATGAGCTGCCATCGCTTGGATCGATTGATTAAAGATGTGGTGCCAGATAAAACACAGACTTGAGTACACGGGAAATCCGGTTATGTAATCTACCCTGGAGTGAATTAGACAAATTAGTTTGGACTGCGAGAACTGTCCCCAATCCTCTGTAGTGTGGACGTGAGGTGCCCCAGGAGTCATCTGTAGCTGGGGGCCAAAACGTGTAAGACGCTGCCTCAACTGTCACACAAAACAAACTGTGATCAGCGTGGGAAATGAAGCGTTTCTACAGGCCACAATCAAACAGATGGGTTGATTTCAGTTTCAGTTAAGCCATTACATCTGGAGATATCGTGCATATATTATGGTTTGAGAAATGAATAACGGCTTAAAATGATGTGCTTCCTGCCAATAGTACACACAGCTAAAAACAGCTTTTATCTTGAGCCATCCATTTCTCTCCCTATGGTCTGACAAGGGGAGCAGCCATGTTATTTTCTTCAGATTTTTATATTTGATCCCTGAAGAGGACGATCCATCTTCCCTCTTTACCTATCTGCATATTAAGCCACCTTACTTGACACTGCTCAGCGTGTACTCCACTGAAAAATTAAAGTGTGGACATGTGAACAGAAGTGGGCGCATTCGGGATGGTTACCTGTGGGCGTACTGCTGCGGAAGGAAGAGGATGGGGTGATGGGCGGGGTGACCGGAGGCGTGAGGTTTCCGCTGGTGTGACGAGGTGGGGTGGAAACACTGCTGCGAGACAGGCTGCCTGTCAGAGAGAGAGACAACTTGGGCTGCACCTTCTTCTTCAGAGCATCGTGTTCTCGGCGGGCAGCCTCTGTCATGAACCTGGCATCATGGGATATAGGGCACGTCAGGATTGTCAGGATTTATATTATATATATTTTCTTTTTTTTTCATAAAAGAGGGTCATTCTGTTCAGTGACCTGCCCTGGTGTTTAGACAGCACTGGTGTTAGACTGCTACTGTAGAACACGTGTTTGGAAAAAACAGATCATTGGCTCCATTCCCATCAAAAAAACCCCAAAACACTCACACACACACTTTCAGCAGGGTTTATGATGGATAGTAAAGTCTTAGGTAAATGTGTATCATAAAAATGAAATGTTAACATAGACATTGTTACAGCTAAAGGGGAATTAACAAATTAAGCGATAACCACATCAAGATGTGTTTGTGAAGGCAGGGAGACAGTGGCACCCTTCTTGTTCACTGGTTTGTTGCATAAGGCTTTTAAAAAACCCCAATCAAGCACCATATCAAAGCGACTGGGATGAACCCAGTGCAATAAAAAAAAAACAAACACCACCAAATACTGAAGCAATTTATCTAAGCAATCCACCAGATGACATGTGATTTGCTGGTAGAACCTCAAAGCAGCACTTGATGGGACACAGTAGTAATGGCCACTGATGTAGAGGACTTCTGTAGATATGGATTTTGGCAAATTTATAAAGAAAATTTACTTGTAACATATTCAATAATAAGTAATAACTCCAATTACATTTCTTTACCTGTTGATGTAGCTCAGGGCGACATACGTCGGCTGCTGCTGCTCCTGCTTCTCCAGAAGTCGGGGGTCTGTATCTGAGCAGGAGAGAGAGACAGGAAGTGGAGGAATTAAGCACATGACGTTCCACTGAGCAACAGCGTTATTTTGCCGTCTGTTCTATAAAGTGAAAGTTTGTCTTAGTTTTGCAGTTTTACATTTTTCTGCCAGTTTGGGAGTTCTACTGCTGCAGTCATTAGCATGAACACAAAGAGATATATACGCTACAATCTCCAAACAAACAGCTCAACCAGCTAGAAGTTACTTGCAGTGACAAGGATCCCTCACTGGCTTCCCGCTTACTGAGTTAGACAACTGTTTGCGGCTGGCCAGGTGGTGAATGCTACTACTCTACCAACATTTCAGGCACATGCACTACTCCACAAGGCCTTTACATGTTACATTGGATTACCAATGAATACTTCTGCGTGAATGCCAGGAGTTGCAATGTCAAACAGAGCCCATGATTAACTGACTCTGAATAAAGGCTAATAAAAACTGTTTTGGGCAAGCAATGCAATGCACCATACAACTTGTTTGATTGTGAT
This sequence comes from Psettodes erumei, assembly GCA_016785225.1. Taxonomy (NCBI): domain Eukaryota; kingdom Metazoa; phylum Chordata; class Actinopteri; order Pleuronectiformes; family Psettodidae; genus Psettodes; species Psettodes erumei. Next base: position 708,731 of record JAFBJZ010000623.1, read on the forward strand.
GTCACACACCACTGTCTAGACTACTGAGTAACATGACGATGGAGAAGCTCCACGATTTTCAGGCTGATGCTTTTTTCTGCTCTGAAGGCGAGTTCCCTTCCCCAGGGTCCAGCCTGATCCACTCTCAGTTTGAAATAGAAATGTACTAGAAGAAAGGCACATCTCGACTACCCTCTCCTCTGAATTTCCATCACACTTTGTTGAAAAGCTGTTCTGCAGACACCGCATTGCTCATACATGACCACACTTAACACACCCTGTGTTTTTGCCATGCTGTGCTCCAGACATTTATCTTGCTCAGCGGTGCTAAATGTACAACAATAGCCAATCTCCACACCCTGAGGTGAGGCGGGCCTGACTTCAAACGCTCTTCCCACCGCCGTCCATGTGGGAGAAGAGAGATGCCCCATAAAACACCAGTGTCTACCACTTACCAGCTGAGTCTGCCTGTCTGCCTCTGACAGAGCTGTGAAAGACTGCTACCCCCAAGTGGTTAAACCCATCACTTATTTCCATCCACAAGCTCATTTACACACACATGTGACATTAAAATTTAAATGGTGCTTTGTTCAGAGCATAATGACTACAGGGCAGCTTTAACAAACGATGTATATACAGTAAGCAAAAAAAAAAAAAAAAATACAGCCCAGTCCTAGTGGATTTAACTTAAACATGACCATGGCAATTATATTAAACATATGGAAAAGTGTAATTAAAGTTTTGGTTAAAGGGGTAAGCAACACCTTTGTGAGGATGTAATAAAAGCCTGAGTCATACTCAGTTATTACTTCCACAGCTTTTGGGCTTTTACTCCTGTCTGTTTGTCTGGAACAGAAACCTCCCCAAACTAAAACACATTTCTATTCCATTTCATGCTGGACAAAAGGACCACGTGCGACGAGAATACGACTAGATCAGCTAAGGCAGCTTTTGCTGTGATCTCACCTCTAAATGTTGATCTCTTTTCACTGAAACAGGGCTGGAAACTTTACACCAAACACTCCAGTTATATCTGCAGGCGCAGGATCAATACTTTTTCAGTAGCGGCTGAAATGGGGCCACACTGCTGAGTATCAACAACTGATCAGTATTGGAAATTGATATCAAATGCTTGTTCACATTCTGATGTACACATGTGCTATATACTTTGATCAGGTACATCATACCTACTACATGAAATGGAATTAAGTCACTGTGATAGGTCTCTATAAACTCTTTCAAGGTCATTTCATTTCTCTTTGAATGAACCAAAGTAAATCTTTGTCATCTGGAAGCCATAACACCAAATCTAACAAATCACGTGGAAGATGGGCCGAAGCCTGTAGTGTTTGAAAGACACCAAATGTGATATATAAATGACAAAACCATGCATGAGGGAAACACACACAGCCAGCTACCAGCTTCATTCTGTCATGAAGGAGGTGAAATGTGACGTTGACCAGATAAACTCAAACCCAAACCGCATGCAAGTGTAGAAGAGACAGCACGCACTTTAGAGGTCTGACAGAAATCTGAGTCTACAAACAGATGGACACCAAAAGACACAGCATCATCCGCTCAGTGGTGGAGTCAGTGGAGTTTTATGTGACTGGCAGGTAAGCTGTAAGAGCAGCTCAAACCTCTGTCAAGTGTTTCATTAACAGTGGATTTATCCCAAGTGAGAAACACAGCACACCTCTCGCTGCTCACCAGCCGCAGTCATGGAAACAGCGAGTAGGAAAGGCACATTCATAACGGCAGCGCGTAGACTGCTCTGAGCTCTGTGTGTTGGTATGTGTGTGCGTGAGTGCACCAGAAATCCTTCCTAAGATCCCTAATGAGCCTCCAGGAGTGGAATGGAGGCCTGCTCGCAGACCGCTCCAACGGCAGTGGATCAGTCTGTTCCCACACACTGTAAATCACACACACCTCAGGTGGGGACTGGGGAGGAGGCAAACTCTGCTATTCTTCTGGGGCCACCAGCAGTCACGGACCAGGACGAAGGCGCCTTGAGTAGAGATGGGAACCCCCTCTAATCAAACTACACAGGTGGTCCACCTTGGTGGGCTTTTGAGAAACAAAAAGGGCTTTTATTTGCCATATCTTAACTTCAGAGGCAAACAATCCGTTTCTCCAGTTCTCTGGGACTGTTTACACACATCGTGAACAGCCAGGTATGGGATAAGGAATAGAAAAACAGACATGCACAACAGATGAAATGAAGCCCGTTTGCGTTTTGACTCTCACTGAAATACACTCCAAGTTAATATTCTTCCATTTTCAGAAAATTCCACTTTCTGTCAAGTACAGTTCACAGCAAACACAGTTGTCTTGACAGAATGTGAACAAGCTGCTGTCTTTGCTGTACATCAGGGGGGAAAAACCCTTGGAGTAATTACATTTAGGTTGCACTTAAAACATTTAGTGAAACTACTCCCAGTTCTTAACATGATAACGTGATTCAACAAAGCTGCTCAGCCTTGATCTGAAAGTAGTACACACTAAATGACTCAGTTTAATGTCAGCGTGTAACTGTCTACGTGGGTCAAACAGAGTACGTATCAAATAAGCATCGGCGCAGACAGCTTGATACAACAACACGCTCTCATTAACGCCGGTAGGACGGCCTTCAAGAGGAAACCCAGGGTCCATCACACAACAAACCTTCCTAAGGCGAGGGGGGAAATGACGACTGCTGCCCTCTCACGACGCCCTCCACGACCCCCTCTCTCTCTTTCTCTCACACACACACACACACACACACTGAGCTCCCGCTCTCATTTCCACCAGCGTCTGGCTCACCCATCCACCCCTCTTGGCCAAAAGCACTGTGGGGTAGAGCCGAGTGGTGAGCATTATGGTGACATGTTTATGGCGGCTCTGAGCAGTGGGGGACATTACCAGGAGTGGTGGCACAGGTAATTCATTACAATGTGACCTCTGAGGAGGAAATGAAACGGAGCGAGCTCCATGTGTAAGCTGCCTTTGCTGGTCACACTAAAACAAGGGGCGGCTCAAATGATCTACTGCAAAACCGTTGAGCAAAGACGTCTTAAAAATATACACGTGCACAAAGACATGCTTGTACAAAACACACAGGCAGCATGGACAAAGACATACACACATTCATCTTTTGTCATGTTGAAACTTAATGATGACATTAATTTTTGATATTCTCTGTACAAAATGTCCCAAACCTGAGTTTCTGAGATATCAAGAAGAGAATTAAATTGCTTGTTTTCTCTGACCAACAGTTTAATCGTAATATATGCAGTTTATAATGATGGGAAAACAGAAAAAAGCTGTGAAGTATCCCAGTGGAAGAGCTGGAACTTGATGTTTGACAATTTTGCTTATGGACTTTTAAATTAGCAGAGGATTTATTTCTTGTTGTTTCAAAAACAGATAAATGGACTAATCATTTCAGCTTCATATGCATTTTTTTCAGCATACTGTACTGCTGATATCCAATATTTACCATCTTTACATTTGTCATGGTTGACTTGCATTTTTTTGGAAGGCTGGAAAAGCCCAGTAGCACTAACTAGAATATTTATGGACATCAACTGGCTTATACTTAAGCTATATTTTAGGTTCAGGTTATTTATGGAGCTGTATGAAAAGGAAAACCCTCCAATCAGCAGCATTTGACATACAACAAATAGTAGAACAATAGTATTGGACAAACACAATTCAAGCAAATATATCACATTTGTTCAGGCATCTACTGCATTGCCACACCCATGTTGTTTAAAGTCAACACAGGCTGTACATTATCTCAGCTCCTCACGTTGCAGTCATCGCACGGGAACAGGAGCACTGGTGTCAGGGAATGGGGAAATGTAATTAGGCCCACCAGGTGCACAGATCCGGAAACCAGTTACTGCTTCCCAAATTTATTACTTCCGTGCAGATTTTTGGGGGTGCATAACAAAATCTTCTAAATGAGCCTTCAGTGCAGATTGGCAACAAACAGGCCCATTGTTGTCCCCCAGACTGGACACTTCAGGCCACAGCAGTGCGCACACACACACTCGCAGGTCTAAACGACACCATCCCTGTTTGCTTCTGCTCGCTTGGTGACAAAGTAAACATTTCAGTAGCATAATGAGGTGCAGTTTTATGTGTCACATAAGAATCGCGGAGAATTGAGGAGATCTCAGAGGCTTTACAAAATGAATTAATCTCAGTGTAAAAACCTTCCCTCTGGGTTTGCTGATGTCTTGTTTGGCTCATTAGCTTCTGTTCTCTTCAAAGTTAAAAGCAGAACTTGTTGACAAAGGTCTAAGCGGACCACCCATCACTTCTGCACTGCCAACTTCAAGCTGCGGTCCTGATGGTGGAGGAAAGGACAGCTCACCCACAACGAGTTTTTAATGACAAAAGACTTGGACTGGAAACGATTCTGACTTTTATTTTAAATGCCCTTGTTTTTAAACTCAGCTTGTAGTCTATGTCAATGTGTATTTGGAATCAAATTCTTATCACACAGTTAAGTGGGGTGAATGAGAAGTATAATTGACATTATTCATTATATCTCACAGTAAGTTACTATTTCTCTTCCTCAGTGCCTCAGGCTGGTAACTGTATGACATGAGTTTTAGTTTGGGATATCCACTCTTATCTTTTCTTATACAGATCGGGCATGTCTGGAAAGCTCAACCTACAGCAGAGGTGCGCCACCCCTTGTTCAGACACCTGACCGACAGGCCGGCTTGGAGGAAAAAAAAAAAAATGGACAAGAATGTGTGCTTGTTTTCCATGCGCCTAATTATAAAGGAGAATGTGCTTTAAGCAGCAGGCCACCAGATGAGGAGGAAGACAGGCCAAATCAAGCACTCTCTCTCTGTAATTATGCTTCACAGGCACTTGGCATAATGCGCAAGATTTCGCACCACTCCGAGTGGGCGCAGGCCAGCGGACAAAGGTGGAGGAGGAGTGGAGCAAAGTTTTTTTCCATCCTGAGCCAACTAATTGCCTCATTATTCCCCAATAAGTCTTTTGGAAGCACTTTTTTTTAAGGCAACACCTCGGACACATGCACAGCACACAATCAAAGGGCAGAGGATATTAAAGCCAGTCAAGCAATAAACAAGAACAACTGAGACAGCTGGGCCTTGTCAGCTTCAATAAGAAGGGAAAACAAAATATGAAATTGAGAAACAGGCGTCAGACTTTGAGGAAAGGGAAGTTCAAAGATATGAAGGCTTTAAGAAAAAATGCAATGTAAACAAGAAAAGAATGTACATAAATCTGAATGAATAGTAGTTACTGACTGACTTCATTATATACATGGATATGGTAATATGGTATGGGGGACCAAAATAGGAAATAAATTAGTAAAGGAATAAAGTGAAAAACAAGTTTCTGTACCAATTTACTGATTTGATCATTTATGTATTTAATATCAAAGTGAAGCTATAAATAGAGAAAATAAGTAACACACAATTAAAAACACATGGATGAGGTTCAGATATGAACTCACCAACATTAACAGTCTTGTAAGCACATAAATTCCCACACAGCTCCCTTTCCTTAACACGTGGAATATGTTCCATTAAGTTTCATTTAAATTACTTGATTAAAGACCAGTTTTATTGGTGCTTTGATTAAACGAGAATCAGAAATTGATCATCAATTGATCATCTTGCCACACAACTTCCTCAAATAGGAGTCTTAATTTCGCAGAAAATATGATAATAAAGTAGCTGAGGCAAAAAAAATGTTTAATGTAATGTTGATAGCGTGATCAATAATGCTTTCCCAATCTGGACACACACAGACAGGTCTTGTTATTGTCTTGCCCCACCTTAACAATAGGTGGCGCTGTTGATGGTGGTGGAACTTGATGGTCCACAAGTCTGTCTTTTCTCAGTGTCTTCAGTGTTTTCAAATCTGCACACTCAGTAATAGTTGTTTTTAAGACGCTATAAAATAAACGCACTGGTAATATTTGTGGTCTAGTGGTCAACACTGGAGATGTTCTTAAGAGTGATGTTTTGTCAGATGGACACAGGTGTACACAATATATCGTTGGCCAGACAGAGTGATTAAAGAAAACTACTATTTTGTTTTCAGAAAGTACAGCTCCTGATAATTACACCCCACCGATACAAGCATGGCAGGCGCCAAGTTTAGTTGGAGTCAGATGGGATGGAGAGATATTTATCCATATGTCTAAGATTAGGCAATTGCATGTCTAACTTCAAGAATGCCCAGTTTCTAATGTGTTTTGAATGGAAAGCCACTACTGCCACTGCCAATCTGTAATAAACACATGTTTTCCATTTCTATTTTCTAATATTTTTAAGTAAAAGTTGCTCAATATAACAAAATAACACAGATTTTACCATGAGAAAAGTAAAAAAAAAAAAAGAGAATGTGCATCAATACATGTCCGCAAAGGCAGGCCATCAACGCATAAAACGTAATAGTGTACTGGAGAGTAAATGATTACTGGACAGTCGCTGACTGTTTGATCCAGGTGTGAGCATGGCGCTCCCGATACAGTTCAGGAGTGCAGCAGTAAACGGTACGTGAACGCATCAGTCAGTGAGTCTTCATTGGGTCGTGCCGAATCCAACTTCACTCGAGACGCTCCGCGCGCGGGCCTAGCGCTGCAGTGATGTTGCACGAGCGAGGCGACGGAGCGTAAACGTACAGTTTACCTGTCCGTCGTCTCTGCTGCGTCTCCGACCCCGTCTCAGTGGGGTCACGGCGCGGGGACAGAAACGCAGGCCGTCAACGGAAACTAATATCCGCACAGAAACATCAACAGCCACCACACCTAGCAACAGGGTTGTCAGGACGCAGGAAGTAACTTGCTAGCTTGCTAACCTAGCCACTTCTGCTAGCTAACAACCTCGGCCATTGCAGACTGCGGCGATGGCTACTTGTCGGCTCTTACCGATGTGGTTGTCCTCGATGTGCACGATGAGCTCGGCCAGAGAGTCGAAGTGAAGTCCGCAGCCCCCAAACCTACAAGCGTTGGAAAAGAAAGAAGCAGCGGCGATGCCTGTCATGGTCGCTGCTGCATTGGAAACGAGGGCAGGCGGCAGCAGCGGCGGCGGCGGCAAAGAGCAGGCAGCGAGCAGCGGGCGGACAGCGGTACGAACAGCTGGAGCGGGCGGGGGCGGTGCGGTGACTTCTACGAGCTGCATGGCCGTGTCAAAGCAGCAAGAGGGAGAGACAACCACACCGGAAGTAATGCTTTCATTAGAAAAGCGATGTGTTCGTAAATAAACGGTGTGTGTACAGATGTAGATTAGATCTTTATTTTACTCTGTAGACTTAATATTAACTTCGATATTAATCTCAAAGTCGCAATTACAGATATATCAACTGACTCCTGTATTTGTTGATCACACACACACACACGCACACACCCACATGCACGCACGTACGCACACACACACAAACAAAAAGTGTTATCTAAAGACATCGTTTGGAGGATTACTTGTGTCCACCAGCCTAAAATCCCAATCTATAATAATATGAAATAGAGGAAAGTACGTGGCCACAAAATAAGACGTCATTCATTCATGTGTCACTATAATAATCAATTGCTTTCCAATTTGATCTAATTAATGTAGCAGTTAAAATGGATGGTGCAGTAAGTGATTGATCAACGAACCTTTTAATCACTAACTAAATATCACCGCTCAAGTGGTCTCACTAACTAAATACCCCCTTGCAACTACTCCATTCAGGCGCTTTATTCACTCACTTTGATGATAAACATGTAGAAGATTATTACAGTTTTTACACTACAGTGGCAAAATCATCAGCTAGAATAGTGGATTTATATTTGTGCGATATATCGTGATCCATGGTTCTAATACAATACTCCAATAAAATTTCAGCAAAGGCCAAGTTTTCCCACGAAAATATGAGGTGACTCTGAAGGAGTTGGTTTTTCAGGAGAAGTTGGGTCTTACTTGAAGCATGTAGTTTGTGTGGAGTTGGCAGGGCGGAGGAGAAAAGCGTCTAACATTAATTAATTGGCACCATTTCTGCAAACCTGCATTAGGCAGCCACAGGGTGGCAGTGTTAGCCCGTATATAAATGTAAGTCATCGTCTTTGTGTTCATTCATTAAAGGTTCTGGTATAACTATTCCAATTTTTGCCACGCCATCATGTCCTGGGGGGGCATCTACTCATTCGAAAATTTACTCATGTTGACTCATAAAAAATGTGGTCAATTTCCAATGATTATGGATATAATAAATTTTCAATTTTCAGGGTCACACAAAGTAAACAACTGTGGAATGTATGAGCAGTTTTTACTCAAAGTACTCATCTGAGCACAAGATATGAAAGATTTTGTGTCTGAAATCATTTTTAGACATGCAGATCTGTTGCAAATTGTCTAGAAATCCAGTTGGAAGACACAAAATTACAGTAATATGATTTACTAACTTCTCTAGTTACTTTCTTTTTTGCATTTCTTGGCACAGTGGTAACTCTGAGTTTGTGCCTGGTGATGGTGTAATGGGTCATCACTGGGCCCACACCATTTCCCGATCAAGCACCACAGTGATGTTAAAACTATTTTTCCAGTTATGCTTGAAAACACAGTGGGATATTACACTGAAAGCATTACATCACACGCAATCTCTTGTATGAGGAAGCTGACGGCTTTTATTTGAAATGTTGGCATTGCCTGTCGTCGCTTATTTATTAATGGTTTTGCTTGATGAGCATAGCTGCAACTAATCATTTCTGTTCAGTTTGTTACAGAACATAAATTTAGATGAGGTAATAGATGAATTTGGGATTTTCTGCACAAGAGATTTACTGAATAGGTTGTTTAACCTCAGTTTGGAAACACGCACAGGGAAAGTCACATTTCACAGCTGCTGCTGAGTGACCAAACCCTCTTGTCCTCTGTGAACTATCTGACAAGTTTGAGCTAACCAACAAGACAATTTTCTTGCTGTTATAGTTAAGTTCACTCCCACATATGATTCTGACTTCTGCAGTTTATTCCACCGTGTTGAATAAAAAAATCCTGGAAGGTTTTGCAAGCCCAGGTAAATTATTAAGGAGGGAATAACATAATGAAAATACCGCTTGACAAATGTATCCAAAAATATTGTTCATACAGTGCTGTAATATAAATTATGAACATGAAATCATAAAAAAATAAAGGTATAAAGTTATCATTCATCATCCATTTATATGACACTCTTAAAACCTCAGCCAGATAACATTTTTAAATGTTAGACTTTATAAATGTGCTCAATAATTCACTGAGCACATACAGAAGTCTGATTTAGATGTGAAAAGACTGATGTACTTGCCCCTGAATGCTGAGCACAGAGGACATCATCCTACACTGTTATAAATCTAAAAAGCCATTGCACAGGTGGCACCATTCACCGGCCACCTAATGTAAATGTTACAGGGTTGAGCGTTTGAGCACGGGAATGTCACCAGGGTTATCTACAGGGAAACTCCTAGCGCATATGTTTAGTTTAATCAGGCTCACGCTTCCATTATATGGCACATCAGTGATGGTACGTGTCCCCGGTTCTGACTCTCCGCCAGTGATGTTTGGAGCATTCTGGGGAGAAAGAAGAGCAACACAACAATGTTTTCCCTTCCGCCGCTGCAATCGTAAACACCATGTCAGTGTTCATGCTATCAAAATGTAAAAAAAAGTTGACGATGGGTTTTGTGGGAAATCAAGAGGATCTGAATATAGAAAAATGACAATAAAATGTGTATGGTATTCTAAGGTAAAACAATCTTGATGGTAACCACCGTGAGTAATCTCTTCTATGGACTAGAATTTGATTAGGATTTCTTAAATACTTCTTTTTCAAAATCCCAAATGAAATGGGCAATTTGGAGATATACCTGTAGTTTGCAAGAGGTGAGGAGATAAATCCTGACCCCTGTATGCATCACTTGCTAGAGAGCTCTGGATAATATTTTTTTTTTAAATCCTCTGTATACATACATATTTAGGAATTGTAATGAAATCACTCTCTGCTATGTTTTTCTACTTAAGGTGGTATGAAGCTTTACACTTTGGATAAGGAAGGTACGAGGAGCAGGAAACTGTGTTTTATATCTTGGATTGTTGTGCAGAGTAAACTCTTTTTGGTGGTGTTATATATTTTGTTTTGAGGTGGAAAACCTGTACAACATTTTTGTTATTTAGCCCCCTTTGCCTTTGGCACCTGCTGCAACAAAGCATTCTCAAAGGTCCTAATCTTCCCAAGGTGATCTTACTCAAACTCATTGCACAAAGACATAATAATAAAAGGTTTAGTATAATATAGATCAAATCTGCTTTAGTGTGGGTCACTGACCCAAACTGTATCGGCTCTCTCCAACCTTAATAGTCTGCTCCTCTAGGAGCATAATGTTTGGATTGGTCGGGAAATATATTGGCAATAAAGAGACAAAAGGATGTCATAAACGTTGATTAAAGCTCTGGTTAAAAGACAGAGGCGGAGAAGCTCTGAATTATGAGAGCTTTTCAGACTGCGTTATTGTTTCAGTGACAGAGCTCTTAGAGTATCTAGTGGAGTGGTCGCAGGCGAGTGGTAAACATTTCTTAATGTGTGAGGAGACATTAATCCCTGGAGCTGAGGATGGCTTCACTACCAGTGTCTCTGGCCCAAGAAATCACAGCCAGTTGGCACCAGCAGGTCATCCAGAGTTCCAATATAAATGCTTTGTGCTCAGGTAATTATGTTCACTGATACTCCACTATGTTCCGCATGTTCACTTCATAATAATGCATACATGAGAAAACAATAATACATAATTGTTGTTGCATTTAAGAAAAAAGAAATACATATATAAATAGATAGATGAATCGATATATAATAGAAATAAGTATGATTTGATTATCAAAAATGAGCTGCTCAGACACCAAAAATGAAGTCTAAGAGTAGATTAGATCAGATTACCAACTGCACAATTAAATTATTCATTGAATGATATGTGTGTCCTGGTATATCTTTTAATCTTGAGGCCCACCATAAAGCGAGTCCCTGTGTCAAACTCTATAGCTGTAAGACCATCATTATTTCATGTTTGTGCTTACGTACGATTGTGTATTTCAAAATTCATTTGGTTTGGTCAAATTCCCAATCAGTAAATCTGACTGTCTGGTGTTAATTCAACTTAGAAAAATAGTGCACATTTTACAGAGGTTAGGAGGAATAGGGGGTTAACAGGGGCCCAGCAGCTCATTTTGCCATGACTGATAGACAGCCACCCACCACCTGTGGACACTTTTGTTAGTCACCATAGCGTAGATACCGCAAAACACTGCCTAACAACAAGAGCAACTTGTAGTGCAACTGGAAGGTATAGTACCTCCTTCCATCATATACTTTTATCTCTGTATCTAATTGATCTAAGAACCCCCCCCTGTTTTTGATACAGCACGGTAAGAAAAGCACAGGTGCAAATACAATACTTATGATATTACTATAGTTATGTAGTAATGATGGCTGAAGTCCATTTGGCTGTCTCAGCTTCCGGGTATGCATATGCCCGTATTCATTTTATTAGTAACAGGTGTGCTTTTCCTACTGTGACAATTAAAAAAGTCCATGAGTTAAAAAAAAAAAAAGTTTAAAGGTGAGAGTTCTGTTTTGGCTCAAAGTAGCTCATTTATTTATTTTTTTGTCGGAAGATTAGGAAAATTCTGACTTTATCATTACAGCAGGATAAATAATCTATTTCATTATTCCCACTATGCTGTTAAAGTTAGTTCCATTATAAGAAGTCCCAGGTGTGATGAAGTGATGTAGTGTGTGACTGTGATGGTTGAGAGTGTTCAGAGATCAGTAACAAGACGCAGTGGCCTGCAGGACGCATATTTGCATGCCTAATGGGTCAGTACTGGAGATCCGGCTTTGCACCACGCCCGCTTCAGGTCCAGCACTTGTCCGTTCGTCCTCCCATAACCCCCCACCATCGCTAGGCGTCCATGTGCAAACACCCCCCCAAAAAAAAAAAAAAAAAAAAAAAACTCCGCCCTGCTCGCGCCGCCTCCGTGCGGACCGCAATGATTTAAAAGTTCAGGAATCCCACGTGACGTCACCCGGGGGTGACGTTATGCTTCTCTAAATAGATCGTATTGTAATCTTTCCTCAGTCCAACGTGGTTTCTTCTCAGAGACTGCTTCACGTTTTCTACACTTGTTTGGTAAGTCGAAAGCCTCATCCCGTCATGCGGAGGACTGTGCATGCGCCTCTGCAGGTTCGTCGTGTCTGTTCGACGCGCTCCTTGTTACTTTTCTCCCGTTTTTTTGTCGTGCAACAGCTTGTTTTCTTGTTTCGCTTCTGCTGTCCTATTCAAAACGTGTTTCCCCCCTCTTCTCCTCGTTCTCAACGAATCCGTGGCTGCAAATTACAGGGGTGAAAGTGTCATGTTGGTTGTGTTCGCGCGTCGGCATGTCTCTGGACTGTTGTTGGAAGTTTAACGCGGAGTCAAGTGCCGCGGCTGCTCGTTCTGTCAGGTAGCAGCGGAGACGGAGGAGTCCGCAGGAATTCATCTCAAGCTAAAACCCACACAAGGTTCTACTGCAGAGGGAGGGTTCATTTTTTAAAAATTGCACTTCGCTACAGTTTTTGCACGTCTCTCGTGATTACCTCCAGAGCAACAAAGCTGGATGCTCCCTGCATCACTGGCATGCCTGTCCCATCTCGGGATACGCAGAGCCGGCGTTTTTATCCCGGACACTCTCTCTCTCTCGCTCCGGAATCGTTTGGAAAATGATAGCCGGCTCGGTGGTTTCGCTGTCATGCCATTTGAAAAGGAAAGGGTGATGCTCCTGTTCCCGTGAAATTTATGTTCCCTTTTCTGTTGAACAGCACTGTGCCGAACATTACGTCATTCTGCAGGCCAGTCGATATTTGATTAACCGCTGAGATGGTGAGGGTTAGTACTTTCAGGGACGCTTGTGCTGACGAGGCGCGCTTTGTGGCCATATACTGCTTGAAAAAGAAAGATGTCTTAATCATTAGATTACCCTCCACGCTTATTATGTTGACGTGACAACACAATGAATAACCACTTGTTTCTCATTCACGCTGCTTTAAATTATCGTGCGGGCTCACAGTTCTATTGTGTCCCTTTAAATCGCTGTGTTAAATTAATTTCACCTAATAAGGTGTTTTGGTTTATTAGTAATTCTGATAATTTAATATAGACCGAGATGCTCTTTTATACTTAAAAACGCCTCTAAAACTGGATATTCTTACACCTCAGGAATGTGAAAGCAACACTTTAAAGGCTTTTTCCACATTTCCACACTTCTTTGTTGCAAGAAGCCTTGCAAAACATATTTTTTAAATTATCTTTTGAGACTGAAAAGACTTTCAAGCTTTCAAATTCCATAACAATAAAGAATTAATAATAATAACAACAACAACAACAACCATAAAACAGATTCACTTTTGTCAAAATCTAACTTTTGGTAATATTCTACTGGAATAAGTAAGACAACTGGACAAGGAAAACAAATTACGCACAACTTCTAGAATCTGAACAATCACATGAATAAAAGCAACAGGGCAAAGGCTGTAACACCACTGACTTTTTCATACTGGGTAACTTGTATTATTTAGTAACCTCAATGCGAATTTAAGTCTATTTTGAGTGTGGTCCAGCAGCTCATCACCGCATTGAAATGTGACCTACAGTGAGTTTATTTGTTGGTGGCTTTTGCATGTGCTCAAGGTGAAACGTTCCTCTGGTAATGATTGTACTAATGTAGGAAGGGGTCAGATGACAAGAATTGTAAAAACAATCACATAGTCCAATCAACAGTTTGGCCAAAGAAGTCTCATTTCACCTTTAAAAGAAAAAAACACCACTGCATGAATTTTACTCTTTGGACATTGTTAATGCAAACATATTCAGAGATTTTTTTGGTCTCTTTTTCCAACAGTGGTTTAAAATGTGAATAAGAATAATGTGAGTGGTATTCATGTCATAGCTGTCTGAGGGGTTACTTTGAATTTGTTTTTATGAGTTTACATGTTGTGGAAGAGAGCAGGAATTGATGGTTATTGAGGTTTACATCACAGCAGTCTTTTTTTCCTCATGCACTCTGTTCAAGAGTAGAAGTTCAGGGCAGACATTGTCTAAGCAGTCCATGTTTTCTGCCTCAGGGATCGCCATGATCCCACCTTGAACTTGTGCTGTCAAAGGCCCAGGCTATGGGGAGCTGAAGATTTAAATTGCTGCGCATGTTTGTGCTTGCTTTAACCCAATATGCCTTTGCACCCCAACCCCTCTTTTTCTCACCATATTGTTTAAATTCTAATATGCATTCTACCTGGAGAATTCCTCCCCAGCGCCTCTTGAAATCGAACTCTGGACCCTAATCCTTCCCCTCACTCACATCAGGATATAGTTAATATGAAGTGTAACCAAATTTCCTCTGCTAAACTAAAACATCTATATCAAATGAGCGCCAAGTGCCCCTTCCAAGAAAAGGCCACTGAGTACTGATAATTTGAAGTGTGAAAGCTGTTGGATAATTCGCAGAGGCATTCACAGAATTAATGGTTAAAAGCTTAATGTGTCATGTGGTTTGAATTTCCTGCTAAATGTGATGAAATGATCAAGTCCCAATTTAGAAACAGGAACAGGAAGGTTAAAGTTAAATTTTTGCATCTGTTTCAAAAGTGATGGATACTCCTTACTCCTTACTTAAAAATATCACCGGTGCGTTCTAATGAGATTAGTTTCTACAATCTATTGTAAAGTTTCAGATGTCCATTTTAACTATGATAGTGTTTTCATTGCTGTTTATAAAACAGCTGAAAGTTCATTGTTACAGCATTTGTGATACAAATGTGATCTTAAACGTTGATTCGAGACATAATCAGTGGCATATCTACAGGCTTACTGAAGCACTAGTTGTAATTCTTGCCATCGTCCTGGCTCTAGTTTGGCCCGAAGGCTTGAGACCAGCAGTGTTAGTTGTGTTTGTTGTGTCAAAGGAGACCAGGTGAGTTTTTAGGGGCCCAGTAGAGGAGAGGGGAGTGGACTGGTGACAGAAAGAGAGAGCAGAGCTCATTGCTCTCTGACAGAGAGACCCTGTCCAGACCTTGTTCTGCAGGCTCCGTCATGAAGTACAGCTTGTTAGGAAAACAGCGCTGTTTAGCATAACACAATATTGGAGTGTTTTGACTGTGCTATAGGAAATAGCCTGTATCCATGAAAAAGACATAGATGTACATGGTGTATGACGGCATTCATGCTCAACACGTGACATGTGGCGCTGACTTGCGGCGCTGACTTGCTTTTCGGACGCTTTGCGCTGAGCTTATGATAGTGGCAGGTAATGAAGTCATAAAGTTTGCATTATTTGTGTGAAATTAATGGGAGCTGAATCCTGCAGCAGAATCAGTGCAGTAAATGCTGTCGATGTTCCAGTCA
This sequence comes from Psettodes erumei, assembly GCA_016785225.1. Classification (NCBI taxonomy): domain Eukaryota; kingdom Metazoa; phylum Chordata; class Actinopteri; order Pleuronectiformes; family Psettodidae; genus Psettodes; species Psettodes erumei. The sequence continues at coordinate 724,131 of JAFBJZ010000623.1, forward strand.
TCACCAACAGCATACATGATGACTAAACTACACATCTCTCAACAGACCCTTTAGAACATTTTTTTGGAAATTGTTGTTACTAGGTTTACTATACACTTTATCTACAAGTGCTTTCATTTAGCTTAATTTATGGAAATAGAGAGGTACTGTGGTTTTTTGTCCACCTTCCAGGCACCATTCAAATAGACTATAAAGGCTTAATTCACTTATTGTTGTACAAAATGATGCCCTTAACTCAAGTTCCTTCGCATGTTCTCTCAGGCCTTGAGTTCAAACTCAAGCCCTCCTGTGTGGAGTTGGAATGTTCATTCCCAGTTCACATGTCCCATTTCAAAATACCTGCATGTTAAATGTTAACAGTCTTCCTTCTGGCCATGGTCACCACAGCACCGACTCGAAGCTGAAGATGGCCACTGTGCTGTAAGGAGGGATTACTAAAACTGCCTTAACACTTGTCATATATGCACTAAACCTCTGTCAGAAGGTGCTGGGCATCTGTTGCACTGGCATATGGAGACTGCTCAGAGGCTGTTTGTTAGTAATGAGGATAGTTTATGCTGCATTGTGCTCGACGATGATTAGACACTGAACAAGTGAGCAGTCATCTTTCTTTTCTGAATATTGCACTTTTTAAAATTTAATTAAACATCCTAAACACACCAGTGTTTAATGTTGTCTCAACATTAAATAGTTACAGAAAGTATTATTTACTATTAACATTATTTAACTAATTCAAAATGCAATTTTAAAGCAATAATTTCAATAAGCTAAGACCAATTGTTGGTGCCCAACAGCTCTAATATTCTTTAAAATGCTGTCCATAATCAGAGTCCACTGGGTGTCTATACCAGCAACACTTGTTGCTGAGGAAAAGCTACAAGTGTGCAACAGCTCAACTTTGACTTTTTGTTTTTAGAAAAAGAAGTGCAAACATGTGCAAACTTTTATTTGACTCACTGTAGGCAGAAGCAATTATGTTGCTGTTTTAAAACTTAATAATACAAATATTTAAATGTGAGTGAGCCTGCGCATTAAATGTAATGCAATGGTTAAAGTGCCTTTGAATTGTGTGTCACTGCTCTGAGCTTGATTCTTGAGAAGCTGTTAAAATGCACCTTATTATTCTGTTGGTTTTTATATTCTGACATTTTGCCATAAATATATTCATGGTGTTTTCAATATATTTTTAAAGTGAATACAGAATGTTTTTTGTGTTTGTGTTGTGCGTCAAGTAAACAGAGGCACAAGATATTAATACATAATTTGTGGACCTGTAATTTCCATGCATCTGAGGTTCAGTTCTGTATTTGTTAGACAGAACACTCTTCTTTTCTCAAAAAGTGTATCACTTCAAATTGATAAGGCATCTAAAACAATAATAATAGCCACTACACATTTAACATGATGCATGGCTATGGCTCTAATGTACTAAGCAATTACTCCTAAAGTACACATTTGGCAGTGGTCGCAGGTACAGAAATATATTGTCCTCTTATTTTTGAACTGTAAAATGAACTCATATTTTTAAAATGGTTCTGTTTCAGAGAAAAAAAACTCTCTCCCATGTCTACTCCTCATGCAGTGCTGCTCTGCCATCACTTCCTTTCTCTTGTTTTCACGATGAAGTGTATACCAAAATGAAATATTTAGCTCACTGCTGTATGACTTAAATATACTCGATCATAAATAGTAAACTCGTAAATAGTAATAACAATAGAAATAATAGTATATGCTATGGTGTTAGCTTTCAAAAACATGGATGGGATTTAAGGGCAACAAGAAAGGATTCTTGTTGCCAGACCAGCACCAAAAGTACTCGACCAGATTCTGTCAATTCATAGTGAGAATTATCATTTGAAGACACCTCCCTCGAGACTGTGGATTAAATGTGGTGATGATATTTGATTGGAAATTTAGTTTGCCGCTAAATTCACTTGAATGTGAAAGTGGTATATATGTATCTGTGTGTGCACGTGTATGCGTGTGTAAGTGTGCTTAGCCTGCGCTTAGCCTTGCTGTCATCTTAGTGGATCCGATATTAGTGCAGTGATCATTTACTCCTCTTACTATTACTGAAAATTACCACACAGCTGCTTCAAGTGCCATAGCAATTTTATGTCTTGCATGACACAATGAGTATATTTTTCCCTCTTGCACGCTGGCATGGAAAGCCAAGTCATTCACTTCCTCTCCTGGCTTTCTTCTTTTGTCTTTTTTTTTTGCAGTTTTATGAGAAGTCGGCCAGAGTGATGAACTCAGACCAGGAAAGGCCATTCGTGTGCAATGCTCCTGGCTGTTCTCAGGTGAGTGTGTTGAGACAAAACAACAAAACGCAACAGTGTATATCTGTATGCGTGTGCATCAGTAAGACGCACACATGTAAGTGTACGTAGAGGAGGCCTTAGTAGCTTGCTGATTCAGTCATAAGGGATAAAGAGAATAGCATGGAACTGAGCGAAACACAAGGGGAACACGCAGGGATGAAAATACTTAGAGAAATAAGGCTGATGCTTTTTCAGGATTTGCTCTTCAAATGGAGGATGACAGTTAACATGTAATAGATTATTTGACAGTTTTATAATTGCTTCCTTGAACACCTTACTGTCCCTCTACATGCAATTCAAACAATCCTACTTTCTAAAAACTTACCAGCGATTCCCCACGGAGGACCATCTGATGATACATCGACACAAACATGAGATGACCCTTAAGTTCCCCTCCATAAAGAACGACAACATGCTATCAGGTGAGTTACAGCCACATCAGTACAGACACAGACTACCTCAGCGGGGCACACAGGGAACTTGTAGTTCATTTGCAGGTGTGTGCCTTGGTGACTCATGTGCAGACACACTTGTCTATCATCAGAAAACGTTAAGGCGTGCCTATACCAGTTTACGGTAATGTAAATCATACGACACACGTTACCTTACAGCTCAGCTTAATATTGAGCTTACTATTTATGCACAGCAGGATGAGGGGACGCTGATGTACGACTGAAGCTTATTAAGTTAAATCTTTCTTCCTTATTGCTTTGTGTGATTTGTGTTTTCCCATCATCAAGCATCATATCTCATCTCACTATAGAAGGATTGGGAGATGGTTTGCAACTGTTGAATGGATGGTGGGGTGCACAAGCCCCAGGAGACATGCTGATCTGTTGAAAACACATCCAATTTGTAGACTGGATGTGTACTGTAATTGTCAAGCCCACAGCCAGTCCAAGTAGAATGATGCATTCCTAGAAACATCAAAGCCACACTAGGCGACAGTGTGTGCTGCTTTAGCCCAGCCGCTGAGATTGTGTCTCCTTTTATTATTTACACTCAGTGGATAGCAGGATCAGATTTTCTAGGCCAGGTGTCCTTATTGCCTGTTGACTGATTTACGGCTCTGGCCATTTTTCTTACTGAGACCTTGAACTCAGTCAGTGGTTAATCTATAAGTTACAACTCAGCCACACATGCTAACATGGCCTAAACTGGTCACAAATAAGGTCTTCTATTTAGCTTGTAGTAGTTTAATTGTTGCCCTGAAGTTAACCTCCTCTGATATTTCAATTGATTCATTAGAATAAGAGTTACAATCTCAGCCTCTTTAATGTAAAAAGTATATTTGGAGTAAAACTTTATTTTGGGTGCTCAGGTCATGATGGAAGTTTGAGTCAATCCCCCAGTCTAGCCAGAATGGATAAACAGACCACGAAGTATGCTTTTAGCCTTTGAAACAAGCCTGATCCCAATATCACCTTCAACTGTCTGAAACCTGATCCACTTGCACCCCCCACAACGTCAAGCTGAATACCCCGGCTCGACTGAGTTCAACAAATGAGACCCCCACTCGGTAGGTGGGATCTGTACTTTATCAGCTGAAATGGGGCTGTCAAATTGAGTATCTCTCCCTGTCTCTTCTCCTAACAATATAGAAGGAATGTTTTCGTAAAATCACTGCAAATATGAAATCTAGTCAAACTGGGGTTTACATAAAGAAGCAATGACAAGAGCATTTTAACATGATGCGGAATTAAAGGCTGGAAAATAAAAGCACAAAAAGCATAAAAGCTGTGTTCGTGTAGGTGTGAGATAATAGGGTTATTGATTTTGCAATTAAGGGGTTAACGGTAAAAGTTATGCAATGAAGCAAAAACAAATTGCCATATGTGGTGATATTTATACAAATACATCTGGTTTTACTTTGTCCAACATATACTGTACTCATTGTTATTGCATAGTTTGTGTGGCATGTTGTGTATTATTTTGTATTATGATTCCTGTTTGTATGTTTTTTAATGTTGTTCTGTAATTATATATATAGTGTGTTTCAACTGTGACCAGCCACAAGGCTCTGTATTGTAACATTTACGCTTAATGCTGTACACAGTCTCTTGCAAATAAATGAAAATGATAAAAAGAAATGTAACAATGTATTTTTTTGCAAGCTTCTTTTTTCTTTGAACTGTGATCCGTTACTGCCAGTGATCATGGTGTTTGTGTAGCCTTAAAAATAAATACTATTAAAAGTGATTAAGTTAATACATGAAAAACTTTTCCTTAAATTCCAGACCAGACGCCAACACCAACACGTTTCTTGAAGAACTGTGAGGAGGTGGGATTGTTCAGTGAACTGGACTGCTCCATTGAGCAGGAGTTTTGCAAGGCCCAGGAAGAAGAGGACAGTAAACAGGTACTGCAGTCTACAGTATAAATCCTCACGTTAAAAAAATGAGGTAAACCCAAAGCCACAGCTGCTCATAGATGTTAGGTCAGACAACTGTGAACTGTTATCAACAATAGCCCACACGATGAACTGATGTGCATACTTTTAATAGATGCAGAACACTCAGACCTCATGTAACCACACTCTGCTCTCCTGCTAAAGAGCTGTTAACCACAGATATATGGACACCTTCAACATTTCTGCCACATTTTCTTCTTTTCATCCAAAGTGTTGTCATGTGTTACGCCCCCAGGGCTTGTTGTGCCCTAGATGCCGTGCTCCCCAATTCCCATCAGTCTTGTTGTATGGGTTTTCCTAAAGCTCTGGCTTGAATTGGTGGGATACTCATGCCCAATCAAGGTAGTCTCAATAAATCCGTTGTATAGATGAAATGCTGCAACGTTTATTCTACAAACAGTGATTATTCCAAAGTGCTGTAGTTCCTGTGTAAAAAACTAAACAAGACTAGACATGAAAAGAAAACTGTAACGCTCCAAACTAGTCTTGCGCCCAACGAAAGCTTGAACAGAACAGCACATCAAAGCAACCAAAAATACCATACCATAGACACTTTCAGAATTTCCAACACTCAATTGGCCACGAATGTGTAGAACCTTGTCATCTCATTATGCATGCTGTCGATGTGCCCTTCTGTAGTTGCTGCTGTTAATTTTAAGCGTGGGATGGTGGTATGCTTGAGTTGGGCAATTCTGGCCTTTCTGTTGGGCCAAGTCAGTCACCATGCCATAGCCTCTTCATTTGCATCACTTGCATCACAGAAATGATGAAACTTGGCAGATGTAGGTTATCTGCAATGTGCAGGCTTAAAACATCTGTCCAATTCACAGAAGTGCAGATCTTAAAGCCAATTAAACCACTGCTGCACAAAATGATCTGGAACTATATCCTCCTAGCTACACTTTAGCCTACAAAACTCTTGCAATATCTTCTTAGCTTGTAGAATGCAGCTCAACATGGAGAGCATGTTTCTTCTGGTGGGAGGAGATTTTGGATAACAATTCTGAATCTAAACTGGTCAGACTCAACACACCACTGTACTCCCAAATCTCTTTCCATGGGGAGTGAATTTTGAGCCAGGTCCAGGTCTTTTACTTCTTTCACCTTTTCTTCCTTAAGTATGGCTGCCAACACCACTCGACTTTTACTAATCTATTTTGTCAATTTGAAGCCCTCATTTGACAAATAGCTTTCAGATTGTGGCACAGCAACACAGCTTCCTCCTCAGAGTTTACTGACTTGAGGCAGTCATCCACATAGAAGTTGTGCAATACTGCGTTAACCACTGCTGCATCAAACAGGTCCCTAATATCATCAGCACATCATCTGAGGGTGTAGCTAGCACAGCTTGGTGATGAGGTGGCACCAAATGGGTGTACCGCCATCTTATAGTCCTTCAGAGCCCCACTGATGTCACCTCCAGCCACTACAAGCCCCGAAGCAAGTTAGCAACCCCAGACGTGACCCTCACCTGGTGGAACAAAGCCTCCAAACCAACAACAATAGCCACAGGTTCTTCAATCAGGGCACCTGTGAGGTGTGCCCCCTGAAGGAGCTGCTCCTTCAGCGCGGCTCCCCGACAAGAAGCAGCACAACCAAACAAAACAGTCTGTTCCTCCCTGAATGGCACACCCCATGGTGCCTCTTCCAATTCTACTTTCAAGTATGCTGAGGAGGAGGAAGAAACTGTAGGTTGAAGAGTGGCGAGAGCCAGCCTTAGATATTTTGGATTTCCTAGAGGTTGCTACTGATACAACTTCTGAAGGGAGGACAGTTTTAGTGACTGGCTGTGCTTCCAGCATATGTCTATAGACATTCTTCATCCAACCATGAACTTACTAAAGGCATACGCCTTCGGTTCAAAACACTCCTGATCGTTGGTCATTTCTTTTTCGAAAGCAAGATGCAGTTATAGAAGTTGGAAATTTGAATCATGCCATCCTGCTTGTTGACTTGTGGCTGCGGGCTGCTAAGGAACTCGTCAGTGTGGTTCTGTGATACGTCCATCTAGGTGGGCCAGGTAAGTGTAAAATTTGACAAAGGTGTCAAGTAGGATCCTTGCGGCACCGTCCTCCTCATCCTCTGTTAGGATTTCACAGGCAAACTTCAGAGAACTCATGAGGGTCCCTCCAAGAGCACTGCAGCTGAGGGCAAAAAACTCTATCCAGTCAATTTCTGAGTTGAAGCTGCCCAGCAACAGAAGGGTCTCCTGCTGATCCACCAGGAGACACAGGCCCTCCCATTTCTCCTGCAGTTCCTCCTTGCTGCAGGTTTTCCTAGAGGATAGCTGTTTGTGGAGAGTCTTAAGTAAACCTTGAGTCAGCCCAGTGTCTGGATGGAAACATTCATCCCCAACCTGTCCTCAGCAGGCAAGCACCCTCCTTTAGACAGTGCATTGAAATATGCTGCAGACAACAGCAGCCAATCCTTGGGATGCTGATTTGCTGGGCACAGTACATGGTGTCATGAAGCATCCCTCCTGATACACGTTTTTCTTATAAATGTATGGGTTTTCCTATAGCTCTTGCCTGGCGTTGCGGTATACTCGTGCCCAATCAAGGTAGTTTCAATAATCCACTCGAAGTTCGTTGTAAAGATGAAACGATGCAAAGTTTATTCCACAGACAGTGATAATTCCAAAGTGCTGTTGTTCCTCCCTGGAAAACTTAAAAAGACTGGACATGAAAAGAAAAGCATAACTCCAAACTAGTCTTGCGTCCTGTGAAAGCAAGAACAGAAAAGCGCATCAAAGCAACAAAAAAGCAAGCTGTCATCTTCAACATCAAAAGATAAAAGACAGTAGTCAGAATTAAGTAAGAAAGAAGTAAAGAAAAGAAGTAAGAAAATAAACAAAATCAAATAAACCTAATCATGCTCACACACTTGTTGACAGTGACAGACAGGGCTAGCAGGTGGTGATTTGTCACCCACCACAGGTGAGGAGTAGAGGGATCAGCTTCTCCACTTGTAACTTCAACCTGCTCTCTTGTCATCTCTCAGGGAAGCAGTCCTTTTCCTTTCTAGACCCCCTGAGGCAACTTTTGTATCAGCAATAAAAGACCCACACATGTAAGCAGAGTCGCACGATCATTTATGGACTACCTGAAACATGGGTGTTTGTCAAATCACCACAAGACAGACTGCTTATCTAATGTCTAGGAAGATGTGCAGTGCACGCTGAAGCTAAGCTGTCGTCTGGGTGGTTTGGCTCTGGAGCTCATCTGCGCTCAGGTCATGCCATGTCTAGTCTCCCCGAGCTTGTGTGGTTTATGATGGGAGGCTCTGCTAAGTCAGCAGGAGGCGAGTCAGAGCAAGACTACGTGGTAGTGCAAAGCACAATAGGCAAAGATAAGGAGCAAAAGCACTGAAACTTCAGAAAAACAGCAATCGGCAAATATAAATCATGTACAGACACTCCATTATGAGTAGAAGAGTGAGTGATGGTTTCACAGTTGACTCAATGCAAATTAAGTAAGCATGCTGTCTGTTTAATATCAAGATATGTGATTTGAGCTTGATATATTGTCATCTATGATACAGGGTTACTTTGGAATGTATGCCATTATATGTAACAGAGGTAAAACAGAAACTGTCCTGTTGGGTAAATAACAACAACAAAGCCTGGTCTTCATTAGACTCATTGTTTCCCCAACTCAGTTTAGAAAGAGCCTGTGGATGATAGTTTACATAGTTCCTTATTACCAATTCAAGCTGGGTTTATAGGGCCCAAGGCCAGACAGTTGTAATGCTTGGGTTATGCCGAAAACAAAACTTGCTGACAGACTTAATGACTTGACAGGTTCCTAACCATGTATACCTCCTTTCTTTTCTCTGTCCCTCCTCTCTGCAGAACATCTCACTGCACGGCCAGACAGGCCAAGGCCAGCACCAGCAGTCCCACTCACGGATGGGCAACCATGATACCAGCATAGTGATCCAGCAGGCACTGCCCTCTCCTCAGTCCAGTTCTGTCATCACTCAGGCTCCATCCACAAACAGACAGATAGGGTGAGTGGGCAACAGGAAAATATAGCAAAACATCTGCAAGATGAAATTAATATGAAAAATATAGATTTTATTAGACATACAACAAAAAGGGCAGACAGAATAGTTTTTTGTATTTTTAATTCAATGTGGGAGGGTTGTGTGTGTGTTTCTTTTTGTTACCGTGGGGTAGAGGCAGTGTAAAGAACTGCTGACAGACTGAAAATTATCTCAGAAGTGCAGTGATCAGAGTGTAACCTCAAGAGTGCCCCCATTATAGCTACAGCCTTAGGCTCAGCCTGGTCCCTTTGTGTCTGTGCCGATTGTCATTGCTCCGTAGTCTCTGAGGTAATGTCAGTGTTTTGTTACATTTAGAGCAGTGTGTGTGGGACAGGCGATTCATGTTTTGCTGTTCATTCAGTATTGTCCCACAGCAGAGCATGCCAAAGAGGGTCCCATAGGACAAGATTAGGTCATTGTTGAAGCCTCAGTCATGACTGCTTTTACAACGGTTTAGCATTTCATGCTCTAAAATAGTGAGGCATTGATTTTGATAATCTCTAATAAAATGAGCTATCAGTTCCTTGCTGATAACACCTGTTGTTCCAAATGAGTAACCTTACAATAATTACCACACAAACATTTATATACACTTTTTTCCTTAAGAGGACCCTCCACTGACCTCATTCATTCCTTATCCCTTAACCCCAACCACCCTCAAACTTGTGCCAGGGCTTTGTTACTGTAAACCAGGCCTGTGGCAAGCTAGTTAGACATTGAGATGGCTCAGTGTGTTATAGGCCTGCACTGTGTCGCGGTTGTCCTGTGTAGATTTACAGCTTGAGGAGCTAGTGAATATTGGATGTGAGGCCCATCACTAAGCCTGAGTGACACCCCATCAGGCTCTTTGTCGAGGACAGAGGTGGAATTTCATCCCCTTAGAGCAGCAGCAATCACTGACAGTAACCGAGACTGTGCCGGGCCTGCTTCACCTGAGTTTACCTGTCATTAAAAACTCCTCACCTTGCAATAGCACAGACTCTGCAGTCTATTATGATCGCAAATTGTTGAGAGACTCGTTGTCTTACTGCTTGGACACATACAAACCCCTGTCTTGAAAATTAGAGCTGCTATGCGGTAGTGGTTTTCAGCCACTGAATGGCACATCAGCTGCAGGTATCTGACGCATTATTTGAGGTAGTGCTTGGAGTGACAAATGTATGCGCCAAAACTACAAAGATGCCACTTGTCCTAACACATGAATAGGATGAGTACATTCATATGAGAAAAAAACTGATCTGGAAATGTTCTCATCAGCAGGAAAGTGAGTTGAGGAAACCCATCCATTGAGAAGCAATGCTTCCACAGGAAGCCATTAGGGTCAACCAAAGGCTCTGTGCACAGGGTTTCTCCACAGGAACTTCCTACAGCATATACAGAACATGCTGAATACTTCATAGGCTAGCTATGCTCCTGTCCAGACTGAGAGTCAAGGAGTCTACCTAAGGTCCAATCAATGGCTTCCTGTGAAGCCTGTTATAATTAGCCTTTTGTCGTATTTGTGAGGAGAATCATTTAAAACTAACCTTTAATCCACAGTGCATAGATTCTTTACAGTGCCAGTATTTATGCTCAGATTTATTCAAAATCACTTTAGAGACCATTTAGAAACAGTAATCCTTATCAGGAATGGAAAGGTTTGTGTATGTGATCATTGCAGACCTATAAAGCTTCTAATCCTGACACCCTTTATAGAGCTCATTGGTGAATGTATCACTGAATGAGACAAAATCACCAAACAAAATCAGTTTAATCTCAGTTCCATCTGCTTCCTCGGTTTGTTCCTCTGCTCTGCTGAACGCACAGTGTGAGCATCCAATGAATTAGGATAACAAGTCATTTTCATTGCTCCACAATGTTTACTAAAGAGCTTTGAGGCTTGGAATCAATTAGGATTGGCTTTCCTCAAGTCCATTTACTTTAGGGTTGAGCTGGGCCTGCAGCTGTGAAACCTGAGGACCTCGCTCTCGCTCTCTCTCTCTCTCTCTCTCTCTCTCTCTCTCTCTTCTTCTGCTCTCAGTCCCTAAACAAGGTCTTTGGGGAACTGCACTGACACAAACCAGTGTTAAAACCAGGCATAAGAAAGAGGCAGCAGATCCTAATGTCATGGCTATCATTATCATACAAAGAGAAGCGGTGTCAAACAGATTTGAATGCTCTCTGCTTTTATTTTATAAACATCTGGCACTGAGTTATGTCACAGTTAAATGCGTCGGACATAACGAGTCAACCATGTAAGATACAACATTCTGTGGAAACCTCAACCTTATGACTTTCAAGTGGAGATGTGTGGGTAGATGGGTGTGGGCACAAGGAATTAAAAATTACATTCTTCTATTCTGGCTGAATAGAGGAATTCATTCCAATCATTTCCCTTACACAGTTAACTTAAATGCAGGAGGGTAAAGTGAGGAGTGAGTACAGTAGAGATGTGGTAGAATATCTGGTCATCAATTTATTAATTTATTCATTTTTTGTTGTGTATTAAAACAGGCACTTTTAGCAATAGGAGGACACTTTCTTTAATAGTTAAGTTAATACCTAAGAATGTTGATGTCTGTGTCAACCTAAAAGCTTCAGTCCTCCAAACCACTAACTGTTGATGTTAGGTAGTTTGTTGCCATCTAACCATTATCTTTCATCTTTTCTTGCACTTAGATCCATTTCAAAGTTTCTCCCAGTATATTCTTGTGCGAATGTGATGTGAGCAATTTGTCATTTGTGGTTTGGCATTTATATACTGTGTAAGTCCTGTTGTCTTTCAGTTTTCTACATGAAAGATTTATCTCTGAACTTAAATATGTCTTGATAGTGATGCCTGTGGCACAATGTACACAGCTCTACGTTTGGCTGTCACAACATTGTGCAAAGCTATGACGGAAGTCAATTTGTGGTTTAATTTCCCATGCTATTTTAAATTCACATTTTCACACCTCAGGGCCTACATCTTCTTGTGGTCCTTTTTTGCCTTTATGGGAAGTAGCATAAAGTAGCAACGCTGGCCTGCATGCAGGCTTTCATGCAGAGCACAAGTTTTAGTACAATGTTTCATATATGCTTTGAACTTCCTGTCTTTTCTCAAGCTGATCTGGTGATAGGATGATTAATCATAAAGGACCACTGGGTAAAAGCTCTCATGTGGCATACTGATACCTGCCATTCTTTCTCTTTCAAAGGGTTAGGGTAAGATTGACATTTACAGTGATATTTTTCTTTGCTTAATACAAATTATGGTCACGTATGAATGATGATTAAAGACATGATTTCTCAATCACTTCTTGCACTTTCTAAAAACCTAAAGTTAAAGTTAGCACTTGAAACAAATGAAATGTAATTCACTGTGTAACTGCAGTCTGTGCATGGTCTGTCACTTTATATCAAGATTCAATAGCTGTTTGCATATACAATAGTACTGCTCTCCCAGTGCAATTGATTAATCTCCTTTTTTTTAATGCACTTCGATGATTTTGTTTCCAGGATGCATTGCATATCACATTTCTATAGATTGCATGACACAAGTTATGAGGTTTCCATTACAAATGCTGACCTTTTGGAGTTCTTAATTTAAACAAAACTTCCTTTATTATTCTTTATGATTAAATTGCATTCAGAAAGTGGTGATAAAGAGGGAAGTCTGTCTTGAGTGCAGGAGAATGTGACCTCTACAAAATGCCTGAGGTGCCCTCATGGTCTAACTTGACAAATGTCCCTCTCCACAGGCAAATATGGCCCATAATCTCAACCATGTATAACATGTTGGGATAATGGACATGTAGCAGGTAGCAGTAGAAAAAACAAAAACATATAAATAAAACAAAAGTATACATTGTAATCAATTACAAAAAAAGGAAAGAGGAAAAAAGAAAGAGAGAAAATGCAGGATGTACATCTGACCTGAATTAAGATGAGCTCATTGTGTACTGCAGTGGGTTTAATAGTGCGTTTGTCGAGGAACGCCCAGACTCTGTTCCCTCTCATTCCAGCAGGGCTGTGTCATCCCTGCCCCGGGGCCACCACACATGCAGGCTCAAGCACAAGCAACTCACACACAGGGACATGCCTCACAGCTCTGGGGAGTGCAGGGATCACAACGTAGGAAAGTGTGGAAAAGGGGGGATCAGAGGTGGACAGAGGAGAGGAAGAAAGGGATCAGAGGTGGACAAAGGAGAGGAAGAGGGGGGCTGGAGGTAGATGGAGAGGAAATGAAAGATCAGGAGGGTGGAGGAAAGAGAGAAGGAGAGAAGAAAGGCATAAGATGTGGAAGGCAGTGGTTTAATACCAGCATAGTGGCTAGTAGGGTGAAGGAGAGGATAAAATACATGTCTGCAGAAAGAAAGGAAAGGATAAATCATGTTTGGATGGAAGCATGGACAAAATGGGATCTGAACAATGACTGTCTGGGAAAAACTGCACCGAGATTATGAAAGTGAAGATGGAAAACTCAGTGAGAGGCAGAGGGATGTGGCTGATGGTCAAAGACAGGAATTGGGTGGCAGAATAAGAAGAAGTGAAGTTGGTTGCAGAGGAGAGGGACAAACATGCTAATGAATAGTCAAGTTTGTGTAGATCTAGAAGGATAAGGACGAAGTATCACTGAAAGTGAAAGGGGCTGCGTATGCCAAACATAACAACACCAGTCGGGTGCTGCTGACAGATGCCAGGTTAGCGCATAACAAGATGACACACTTGTTGCTGAAGAGTGTTTGTCTGATTCACTGGTGATAGGAATGTACTGAAATGCTTTTCACTTTCACTGAAAGTGAACAGAGATCCATCTCGTCTTTCCTTGGCCAATGGTATCTAATGGCTCAAAACAATATCAAATTTGGTGAAAAATACTGCAATGCTAATGCTAATTTACTCCAGAGTCTCATTCACCACCATTCCTCAACTGTGATTTGGCATGACTTTACTCAGCTTGAGGCTCCCTAATGTGAGGACACCCCATCCCAGATCCATCCCAGTGCTGCACCCTCCCAGCATCAATCCCTCCTCGAGCCCACTAATAAAAGTCAGCCTGTGTCGTAAGCCATTAGGGCTGATTTATTTGATCAGATTCGTATTATTTCCTCAGTCCAAACCCCATGGCACTCTCCTCCCACCAGTGATTAAAGGCAGTAAATCAGGGGCAGGTCCTGTGTAGTGTTTACTCAGAGAGCCAGGCAGCTGCAAGCTGTTTGAGGCCCTTGTTTCTCCCTCTGTTTACCTCCGTTCCCATGGCGACTGCACCACCGTCTCCCGAACGTCTGGAACTTAGCCCTGGGCTGTTTTGGTTACGTTCGAAAGTTTTTAGCTGCTGTGTCTACCCAAAGCTCGCAGTGACTTCACCCACTGAGGAGTGAGCACAGCAATGCTGGACGAGTCAAGGAGGGAAAGAGAGGGAAAAGTGAGAGGAGGAGAGGAGGGAGGGACAAAATCTAGGGGTAGGCAGGCACAGGGTGGGGGGAGGGCGAAAAGCCAACAGCATTACATCATTGCTGGATCAGAGTCAGAAGGGAAGGATATGAGTCAGTGGACTGACTGCATCTCTCTCTCGCTCTCTCTCACTCTCTCTCCCTCTCTTGCTCCTCTTGGATGGGAGCCAAGCCCCTTGTGTTTAAGTCCCCAGCACTTGAGTTGGAGCTGGCACTGTGGGGACTGAGACAGTAAAGCTTAATGTGTGTGCAGACTGCAGGATTTGTAGATTAGAGCAAACAAGTCCAGAGGGGCTTGAAATGTGGTGTGGGCACCATGAGGGGTCCAAAAGAGAGTTATAGAGGATTAACAGGACAATGAACAGTTGTCAATTCTGCTCCATCGGGGAGAAAAATAGCAGGATAACTTGGAAATAAAGTAAAAAGGAGGGCTCGGGGAGGGAAGATGGTCTAGCAGTGATGCAATGGTAGAGTAAAGCTTGGTTGGGGGATGCAGCCATGGTTCTTGGGCGGGGATTGCAGGAGAGAGCTGTGCGGCTGAGAGCAAGGCACTCAGTAATGTGAGAGTGCAGGGTCAGGACTGCAGAGTGTCTACCTGCTCTCCCCTGGGGCCCACAGCCAAGGCTATTATCAATCCCCTCAGTGGAGCCTGTCATTATTCACTCACATGCACACACAGCCACAGCTTCATGAACATGCACTTATTCACACACACAAACAAACACTCACATGGACATGCATGATGTTTTCATTGGCAAACAGATGGAAAGTCAGAAAACAGAAAACTGTAAGAAATAATTAGGAATATAGAAATGCTGCCTCACAAGATGAAGCTGAAATTATACATTTCAAAAACTATCTTCATACCTGATGTGCTATTACCATGTATTTGATTATTTACCTGAATGATTTTTCGATCAACCAATTAACTGAAGAATTCCAAGAAGTCCAAGAAGCCAGTTAATTTTAATTTTTTTAATTTTAATTTAATTTTCCATAGGATGCTCCTGAAGATTAAAAAACACCTGGTCACAGTAAATAAAATGCCCATCAGGCACTCCAAGGCAATTGAAGAAAAAAGTCATATTAAAACCCTTTAATAGTTATGTTTAATATTTATAACTATACTATATATTATAACAGTTAATATGATATCAGTTATTGAAAACTCATTGGTTTCAAACTTGCAGAGTCTCTATCCGGGCAGAAATAGTAAGGGGGGATTTTCTCTTGAAAAATACCCTAAATAATTAAGTGATTTTTGCAATTGTTGCCGGAGAGTTAAGCATTCTAAATACTAAAAGTGGCTTTTTGTCTCCAGTTTGTCTGAACTGTCTTTATTTATCTTCAGAGTCAGCACAAAGCTGAGTTAATCTGGACAGGAAGTGCTGTCAGATGTCAGTGTTGTTTTTCCTCTCACTGGACAAGCAGGTTGTGTTTTGGTGTGTGTGTGTGTGTGTGTGTGTGTGTGTGTGTGTGTGGTGGGGACATGGACATGGTGTCCATGTCCCCACTGCTCTGCTGCAGGTGAGCATTGCTAACAGACAGACGTAAAGGTACCACCTGTAAAGTCTTGAATGGAGCCTTTCTTCCTTCGAGAGCAAGAACCTGACACGCCGTGCCATGCTCTGACCTCTGCCAGTTTCTGTCCTTCACAAGTAGCTCTGTGTCAGTAAATCTTATCTTGAATGAGGACAGACATCAAGAAAATCCAAGGTTTTTATTTTATTTTCCAAGCTGTTAGTTGTTAGGCTGCTGTCTGATTTAACTTTAACAAATGAGAATACCAGAACATAGAACATTTGTGGAGCAACTGTTTTGAGTTTATATTGTTCCAATCACTTCCAGTGATTTCCTGTAAAAGTCGCTATGGCCATCTGCTTACCCAGGACAGTGTAGCATTCCTCAGCTAAGCAAATGTACTGTTTGTAGCAGGCACAAATTTGGCTGTGTTTGGATACAACATTTTCTGGTTATATGTATATTCTATAATTTACTGTATATACTGAATATATTAAAGCACAGGACAACATTGTAACATTTGAATAGCATGACTTTGGAATACTTCTACAGGCCATGGACATTTTTACATGGATTGAATTTTTTTGTACTTTCACAATATTTATATATAGCATATAGACCTGCTTTATAAACAACATACACAACCAAAATACTGTCATGAGGTCATTTCAAGTTGACAACATAGACTTTATATCCATTGTAATATGTAGATATGTTTATTTGAATTTATTTTAACTGAACATATCTACAGCTACAGTGCGAAAAAAAAAACCTCAGGCAGTCATCATACAGAATAAATTTCCAGCAAAGCAGTTTTTATCTACAAAATCAACACCTTGTCACTACCACTGCTTTGTGACTGTTATTTCATCCTCTTAAATGCTGGCAGAGTCTAAAGGCTGTGGGAAACTGTGTTGATGTAGTGCACAGCCACACTGCACACCTCATTGTACTTTCATGACTTTTCCCATGTGGAAATGTTTGGATTCGCAGTGTTGCTCAGATGTCATATGTGCTGTTAAATGAGTGTGATTGTGATAAATTGGGATGTTAGACAGGAATGACACAGAGTCAGGATGGTAATGGTCCTGTGTGTGTGTGAAGCAATCGAAAATGTCTGGAGCGTAAATGCACATATTTAGGTCTGGAAAAATACAGGTATTTATTCAGGTGGGGGGACCGTTTGCTCTGGAATACCCCTCCATTTGGCCATCACTCCTTCACTGCTCACTATTACGGTAATCCAGGCTGTGGCATAGTCAATTGATTACATTAAACCCACTGAACACAGCTAACCTAAATGCTTCTCATTTGCACTAATTTCTAAATGTTCAAGGAAATGGAGCTTTATTGACTGGTGAGGGGCAGCATTCATCCTGATGATACTGATAACTAGAGAATTATTGATTCTCATGATTCAGGTTGTCAGAGTCCTGTCGTGAACACTGGTGTTTTGTAGGCACTGATTTGCAGGGGGTGTAGCAGCACCCTGCAGCTGGGAATCAGTTTTCTCACAGGCAGGGATTTGGTGGCAGTTGTATAAATGATGTCACCGTTTGCAGATGGAGCAGTCTGAATGTTTTGGTGGCTGCAGCCTTGAGCCAGTGACTGAGACAGGACTGCTGTCAATAGTTTAACCTTAGTCTGGGCCTCATCCCTCCATATGATTTATTGATGTGGCCGTGAGTGTGGATAGGCCTGTTGGTCTGCACACGCTTTTGTGGTCACAGAGGGAGATTTTTCCCTACAGGGCTTCCACCGCTGTAGCAGTTTCTGAATGCAATTCTGGTCATGTCACATCTCATGTGGTTGTTATGACAAATATTATTCATTCATCATCACCGTCATCATTATTCATCCATTGTGCTTCCAGAACTGTGCCTGTTTAAAGTGCATCCAAAAACTCCCAAGATGTCCCTACTTTCAACTGCAGTATGAATACATGTTCACATACTCTAGGCTTTGTGGCCACATAAATGAGCAGAAACAAAAAATCAAAAAAGTCAGGAAAGACATTTGTTCTGAATTACCATAGATGTGGAATGGTTAAATGCGTGAAATTACTTTTAAGGTCTAAGAGTGTTATTTCGCACCAATCATTTGTAGAATTGCCATAGTCCAAGAGTGCTTTTCATTATAATGGATTTTTCATTACAAAAATACTTTGGATAAAGTCTCCTGTCTGGAACCTGGATTCTATGCTAAGAAGCACATTCATTTAGTGTTGATAGGTTTTGAAAACCTTTGTTCATTACAAACTAATTCCATTTTCTCTCTGTTCCTTTGAATGTCACAAAGAGGTTTGTTTCTTTATTTTATATGGATAATCATTAGCTCCTTCAACTTAAGTTTTTAAACATGTGGGAATGAAAGATTTAAAGGTGACATCAAGCTCTGCTGTCCTTGCTAACTTTATTACTTTTTCGTTTTCTGTTTCTTGCAATTTCTAATGATTTATTTAGCTCCATTGTAAAAGCATAACAGATACAGAACAAATGAACATGGATGCTTCATAGGAGTTATAATTAGAATTATAATGTTGTGTGTGTGCGTGTTGAGTTGATGTTGCACTTAGATTATCTGGAACCATACAAAACCTGAAGTTCTTTGTCTTTCTGCGTGTATCCCCTCTTAGTCCCGTCCCTGGGTCTCTGTCCTCGCTGCTGCATCTACGAAACAGACAGAGACAGCCGCTGCCAGCCTCCATGCCTGGAACACTGCCAGACCCGACCATGCCTGGCTCCTCCGCTGTGCTGATGCCCGTGAGTACAACAATGGAGTACTGAGCACACTCACTCACAACGTGTACTCACACATGCAGAAGCAAACTCACTCAATAGCATAGTAAGTGACGACAGTTTACATTAAGACTACAGATAAACCACGCAGATGTCCAGGTTTCCATGGCCATTAAAGTGACTTATGGCAGATTATCAAGGAAGTCATATTTTGTATAAATGAAGGCTTCAGCAAAGGTGAGGGTTTAGGATTTAGACTTTATTGTAATTAAGCCAAGAAAGATTTAGAGGACCCACATTGGGAAGCAGGGAATGATAACAACCCCAACGATACAACATATGTTCTCATTGTAACACAAGACAGCCCATGTTTATGGTATGGAAAAAACCCCTCCCATGTTTATTAAATTAGGAGCTAAGCGATTCTGGGGAAGATTGACGGTTCAGGAAAGGGGTGCAGGTTTGGGTGATATTTTTACACAAAACACACTTAGTGCAATTAAGGCTGTGTGTCACGTTCTAGGCCTGAGTCTCTGTGGATGACAGGGAGAGTTTGGGGGGGGGTCAGTCATGGGGGTGGGGGTGGAGAGGGGCCGCTCCCCACGGAAACCACCACACCACCCAGAGTTCAGCAGCTGGGAGGCCATAGCAACTCTCACACACACACACACACACATACATGCACTCACACAAAGGTTTCTTCTTCCCTACATATACGACTCAGTGAACACTGCTCACATCATTGCCCCGCACAGATGACCTCTCACCCCCGTCGGCTTACCCAGCTGATTTCCTCACATTCAGGTCTTAGCTGTGACACATGACCACACTGGCCGGGGTTAGTCAGGGGCAAGTGGGAACCACACACATACATGAACACAGATTCACCATATTAACACATTACTGCACTAAGAGGGGCTGGGGTTTGATGTGTTAGTTCACTGACACTCACCACAGTATTATCAGAAACACATACACGCCCCTGTTGCACCAGCTTCCTGTGTTAAGTCCCTCTGTGCTGGCTTCCTGTTTTGGGTCAGCTCCTGTTATCATCGCACAGAGCTGTGCACAGGGCAGCCTGTCATGTGAAATCAGGCTCTTTTCTGCTGTCAGCTCATCCCACGTAGTCTAACCTTTCAATACAAAAGCATTAATAGCATTTGGTTAAGACCTAACTGTAATAATAAGCAAATCACAGCTAACCAAACCCTTTTTTTGTTGATTTGCCTTGTGTTAAAAAGTTTTGTGCTATAGAAATAATATGTCTACACTTGTCTACACTGTACAATTGTTCTCATTCTCATCTCATTGCAATCTTCAGATGGAGAGACAAATGTCCATGGGCTCCAATATGATGGGTATGCAAGGACCCACTCACAACAGCTCCTGCTCTTCCACTCACATTCCCTCCATGCACTCAGAAGCCAAACTGGTGAGTGCATACATGTATGTGCATGGATATACACATTTACATACACACTTACACACAAGTGTGTGCACACGCAAGCTCAATGTGTTGCAACTCTCTTTTCCACTGGGCTGTGCCAGCAAAGCTGTGCTCTTAGGTCTGTGTGGATTTCATCATTTGGTGTGTAATCAAAGCTGTGTCTGAACCTGCCAGTGCTGCACTACAGACTCTGGCTGGAATAAAGGACCCTTTATGTGGTTGTGGCTGGGCTGCCCACCGACCGCCTGATGTATATCTTAATGTACAGAACATGTTCTGTAGGTCCTGCAACTTGTTAGTACTAGTTTAACACAGCAGGGAAAAAATTAAATGACCTCATCCTTCATAAAGCAGGCAGTTAGAGTGGTGGAAATGAGACATAGCTGAGAGGAGAAAAAGACAGAAAGGAGTTTTGGAGAAATAAGAAGTATGGAGAATGTCTGAAAGAAGTAAGAGCTGAAGAGTAAGAGAACTTCACTCACTCTGGTTTTGCACACGGCTACTGCTGGGATCCAACTCCCAAAGACTGACAGTATGCCTCTGATTAATGTCAAATGGTTAAACAGTTACACTGTGGTGATTCGAACTGATTATTACTGTAGCAACCTGACCATCGGCCAACATTTCTTTTCAAAATAAATAACATAAGGATCCATAGAAAAGAGGGCAAGTGTCAGGACTTGGATATAAAAAAAATCACAAACCATAATAAAATGAAAATAAAAAGCATTGTCTGTTCTTTGAGCTTGGAGAGGTTTGCTGATAGTTGGGTTTGCTTGAGAGAAACATCTTGTTGAGGGAGAGAGAGAGAGAGAGAGAGGAGGTAGCAGAGGTCATTAGAAGAGTTATTGCTCTGATAGAGGAGAGTGGGAGCATTCCCAGGGCATTTAATTCTCCCTCTTCCTCCTGCTCTCTCAAGATTGATCGTCTTTGTAGTCTTTTGAATCTGTTCAACTGTTCCTATGGTAACACGCTGGGGTAACACAATATTAGTGTATTAGGCTTATCTCTCCTCTGGCCGTCATCCAGACACATCTTACTCTTTTTTTCTCCTCCTATCTATGTAATTGAATTGTAAATGCTCTGTTAGGCCTCCCATAAACATATGCAGTCACTAAATGGCTGCAGGCCCCTGGACCATGCAACTTTCTGGTTAGTTGGTGATTCAGAAAAGAGGCACGGCAACCAAATGTGGATCAATTGAGATTCTGCTCCCTGATGTCTGAACGCAACTGATGGAATTCCATGATTGTGGACAGAAAGTGAGAGACTAATTGTGTTATCAGGGTGCAATCTCCAGCGTGGGTTTCATAAGCATAGACGGGGTTTCTAATGTCTAATATCCGCGCCCGGGCCGGGTCGATAAATACGGCCTCGCTATCAGATAACTGGGCCATGATCAGGCCCATGTGTCCCCTGCGACGTTCTCAATCCGGCTCTAATCGCATTACCCCGTCCATGTTGACTTTCCGCCAATGGGAAATCTCCGCACTGTAACCCCACACCCCTGAGGCATGGACCTGGATACACTCTCTCTGCTCAGCATTTACACTGTGAGAGTGGAGATGGAGATTGACCGGGACTTTGATAGACATGAAGGAAAACTGATAGACAGGCAGAGCTTCCAGGGGATTTGAAAGGCGAGAGACGGTATTTATATTCGGAGACACCAAACAGCGAGAAGTTAGAAGAATTCTTTCTGAGTGACATGAAAGGACTTCTGCTTGGCCTAGTTTCCTGCCCCCCCTCCATGTGTGCATGCATGTATGCCTATATGTGTGCGCTTGAGACTGTTTGATATTTTGTGGTAACCAGAGGCCTCAGTAGCAGTATTAACCCTCCCTTTCCAGAGCACGTATGCCCAGAACCTTGGCTAATGAAGGCTAATTGATTTTGTGGTGGGCCAGAGCAGCATGGAGGCCTGTCTCTGGTGTAAATAGTTAATGAGCCGAAGGACTGCTGTGGCCCCTTGGGGACTCATATCTCGCTCTAAGCTCTCTGTGTGTGCTCTCTGGACCAAAGACTGTATCTGCAGCAGTGCCCATCTTTGTTCTCATCTATCTCTGATTTTCTCCTTAAGTGCCATCGTTTTAAGTGGTACAGAAAAGCCCGATGATGTAGTAACTGACTTGTATGTTCTCCCGTGTTGCTTTTAGCTATTCATTTGGCTTTGGGAGTGTTGCTGAGATTGTGTATTATTGGTTTTGTTCAAGGATTTTTTTCTTTTTCTTCTTGTGAAGGACTGGGTGCTCACTGTGCCGGGTGTGGTTATGTTCTGCTCTGTTGTGGTCTGGGGAATAGAATGGTGTGTGTTGTGTGCTGGAGGTGGTGGGATAGTTGACCCTCGCAGCGTGGAGGAAACACTGCAGAGAGGGGGCCAAGTTCCACAGCACACGCCGGCCAAAGCATTACGTCACTGCTCTGAGCCAGTTCTCCACAGGGCCTCGCAAACAGTACACACACAGTACACACACAGGCACACACACACACACACACACACACACACACACACACTCACAAACTGCCAACTCCAGCTCCAGCTCTGTGTCATCCTCCTTGCACAGTGTCAGATAGTTAGACCAGCCACAGACACACATACACACACTTACAGACAGTAAGGTACTTAAAAACACACTGAGATGTGTACACACATAAACAGGACATACATGCATACATATATGTGAAGATGCTTATACTGTATACACGTGTGTGTATACAGTATGTTCACTGCATTCTCTTCTGAAAAGCTTCCTCTGCTGCTCAGATGGTTTGATATGTTTGTCTGTGTGTATGATGAGAGATATTGACTATCATTGCTCATCTACAATGGAAGACCAAACAGGCCCTTTTTATGCAGCTTCTAAATCCACATGTTCCAACTCTGGGACATGACTCAGCTCATGTCAGGGGAAGCTTTTTCAAAGTTGTGGCACTTCTGCATTGTCTTTGCATCTCCTTGTGTCACTGCCTTGGTGAATGAAAATGTGTTATTTATTATCTCCCAATATCTATTGTTTACATTGTTACTAAGGACAATAAATTTGTCACTAAGCATCAGGCTAGGTGCTGAGTTTTTAATGAGGTAAACAATACTATATGTTCCTTCACTGCAGCTCTCTCGGCTGTGGAGCTGGCACTAGATGGGTGGATGACATAATTCCTGGCATGCTCTAAATGTGCTCCTTTTTACTTGAGGAGGGAAAAAAAACAGCACGTCTCTTAAAGAAACATTTCATAGGACACAGGAGGACCGATAATCAAAGTGTTTCTAGTACAGTAATGTAGCTTTTTTACATTTAACGTACACAGCCCTTTTTGTTCTTATGTTTCCGTCTAGTTGGGTAATTACAGCAGGCATTGGTTTGTAGGCTTAAAATCAAGTTTTTTCCCTGAGCAGTGATTGAGTGAAAAATGAGAGTCACGTATATATTCTGTTTAGAAAGGCAGAGTAAAGAAAAGCTGTAAGGCAGCCACAGCTTTGCCATATGTTGATTGATTGAGTGATTAGCTCAGTAGGAATTCATTTGTAAGTAGCTAAAACGTTGGCATACATGGTAAGCCTGTTACGTATTTCATTCATTTTCTTTCACTGTAGTAGGGGAGCACCTCTGGCTGTACGCAGGAGCATCACACACAATACGAGAAGTGTAACGCCAGGTTTTGTAGGCAACATCTGTATGAATGGTGGCATTGTGTATGATGTCACTGGAGAGGGACGATGAGCTAAGAGCACAGCTGAATCTGCATGCTGCTTCACTGAGCTCTACAGTGTGTCCATGTATTATGCATATGTTTGTACGTGCATGCGCATGATTGTGTTTGCAAATGGCTCAATTTCACTTTCACTCATTGCACTGGCACCCTCTCTGGCAGTTACTGTCCTCAGAGTCCAAACACATCTGTGGACTAAGTGGGCTAAAACAAACCATGAAGTTAGAGTTTGCACATAGTTTCTGATACAGATCTGTTAAGTATGTATGCATGGTCAGTTAAGTAAACACATGGATGTGAGATAAACAGCAGTCAGACAGGGACACAGGACACATGGCAAGATATGCCGAGATCCAGTGTTACATAAAGAGGAGGAAAAAGTGTAATGCATGCAAATAAAGTTTTGTAGATGATAAACAATATTATCTGTCTCTCCATGGAAGCAAGTGGTTTCATCAGTGTGAAGTTCAGGACCAAGGAGCTGCAGAATCAGTATATGTCTACCAGTTGATCAGTGTTGGACATGGACCAGAGAGGGGCCCCTCTCTTACTACTTCCACTGTGTTGCCATTGCCAAAGTGTTTGGTTTGTCTGAACCAGGGAGTCATTCTGTTTACTGTATAGTAACAGTAACTCAAAGGTAAATGGACATGATGCATCATTTTTAAGATGCTCTGCCTCTCATTTCACAGGCTTCAGTAGCCCTAGTCACAAAGGTTTGTTTGTTGCAATATTAATATACATAATGTTATAGTGTTATAGGTTCATTAATAGCGCTCACACAAAACTGGGGTCTGCATCTTTAGTTCCATAGTACTGCTGCTCAACCAGAGCTGTTCCTGTTTGGTAGCCGACCCTTAGCAGTATAAATGGGGAAACACCTGTCACTAAAATGTAGTAGAATCAAAATGTGCCACAGATTGCAGTCTCCATCATGATTAAAGAGTTGACTCAAAATCTCTCTAAAACATTATATCCTTCATGATGTAGGATTTATTGTGTTTATTGGCTGTTGTTTTAGATCGCTGTACTGGCACCTGAGTGTAGTCCTAAATGCATTCATAATAGTTAATAACATTTATTTTCTTTTCTCATTTGTTGAGTAGTGGCCTTAGTGGCTACATTGACCCATTCAGAGCAACATGAAGAATCTTATTCTATGTCACTACATTAATTTGAAATGGTATTTAAGTGACAGGCCATGTACATATGAAATTCACATTTCACATATATTAAAATGCCATCAAAAGTAAAAGAACACAGTTAATTCTCCCTTATTTTGATAACATTCTGATTAAAAGGAGGGGACTATAGATGGAACATAAGCTACAGCATATTTGTTTCTGCACTGGTCATAAAAAGCGAACCCATTTTATACTGGAATTCAAAGTTGTCATTGTAAAGCTGATATACAGTACAGTTAGGTATTAAGAGGAATGCGTATTCCAGTGCACTTACATTTAAGTAGTTACATGTGTGTGTGCATGTTAGCCTGAGCCAGTGTGTGTATGTCTTTGTGAGACTGTATGCGGGTGAGGTTATGGACCAGGGTGGCAGTTGTGGCACAGAGTGTCGTCTGTGTTTGTCTTTTGATGACCGCGTGTTGTTTTAGCTGTGCTGATGGGAGTTGTATGTGAAGACCATTTGGTCATGGTTCAGGGCCCATGAATGGGATGAAGCTCTGGCAGAGGCAAGCTTGGGTAAACCAGCTGCCATCACTACACGGGCCAGACTGGACTGGTGTAGCAACGATGAGCCCCCCTGGAGCCTGAGCAGTGAGGAGATGCTCACTGGACTCCAAAATAACCCCTCAGATGATGGAGGGATAATCAGGAAAAAGTCTTCTGGGTCACAGATAGTCAGTCCGATTAACATTTCCTCGTTACTGTCTCATCTCTGAAACCGCTTTCTGTGTAAAGGTTGGAACAACTTCTGTTTTCCCCTTGAATGAGAAGAATGGGTTTCCATGTTGAATGGATGTCTGAACAATGTGTGATCCTAATCCAAATGCCAACAGAAATATATTTTTGAATATACAAGATACAGATGCAAGAAATTTGAAAATATATTATCATGGGGCAAGGTCTGAACAAAAACGCAAAACACAAACAGGGACACTGGTTGCAATATAATCAGTGAGTGGCACTCTGATCTGATCTGAGCCAGAATACACAATAATTGGGTCATATTCTTAAATTTATGATTGATTTATCACATTTCAATATGATTTCATTAACATGATTATGTATAATTTGCCTGCAACTTTGGATGCCAAAAATGAAGACACATGTTAGTGTTTATTGTTGCATTCATGCCTTCTCACTCTGAGGCATTCTCTCTATTCAACACTGTGGCGGTGGGTGTAGTGATAACCATGTAGGCTGCAGTGGAGCAAGGCTTTACAAGAGAGGGAACAGTGGGGATACACAGACTGGAGTCAGAGGCCCATCCATTAACTTGACAGGGTGGAGAAGCTGCCAAGAGTATGAGCGCATGCTTTGGAGCATGCTCCTCAGTGGGCGTGTGTCTCACTGCGCCCATACCGCCATGGTTCCTCTGAGCACCACCATAGCGTCTGGCACTGGCAGAACAGCCAGTCTATGTCCATCTCCCCTGTCTGTGTCTGGAACTACAGGGAGGCTCTGTTTGGCCCAACTGTGATCAGCTTGGCCCAGAACTCGAGAGAGGAGAGAGGGGGCGACATTACAGCCCAGTGCTCCCATCAGACTGTCTGCCTCGCTGTTCCCTGAGGAAATCAGTTTAACAGTCCCCAGTTCTTGGCAAGCAGAGGCAGAGGGGGGTGGAGGAACAGGGAAGAGGTGTGTGTGTGTGTGTGTGTGTGTGTGTGTGTGAGAGAGAGAGAGAGAGAGAGAGAGAGAGAGTACGAGAGAAGGAGAGAGGGGTGTTACTGCCTCTCTGGGCGAGAGGGAAATCTAATAAAATTCAACTAATGGGGCTGTGGAGTTTTAGGGGACAGAGAGTGGGTTTTGCAGGCAGGCACCGGTGGGCAGTGCTGGTTGTGGAGATGAGGAGGATGGAATTAGATCCTTTTGGCAAAGCAGTGGAGCCAAGCTCCTGCTTTCAACTGCAGATGGTGAACCCATGTTGGGTTTAGAGTTTTAGTTAGGGGGCCTAGGCCTACAAAATACACTGCCAGGAAAGTTACAGCTCTCCTATATTATGCAATTAGAAATACCCTGCACATACACATGATCACCGAACATGCTGCTGTGCTAAGAAAAGGCCGACAGAGACAGAGAGAAGCTCTAATGTTTCTCTGCGGACTCTTTAATGTGAAGCAGAATATCAACCATTTGAAACTGTGATCTTTTTGCACTTAAACTATGACTCCACAGACTGGTTAAATCTGTCTCACCTGCTGTAAGGCGCCAAAGGGACAGAGGTCCCCTGATAGTACACTGCTCCACTTTTAAGGGGAATAAAAGTGCTCACCCTGACCTCACCGGGTTTGATTTACCCATCCTGAGACGGGCGTGGTCTCTTCCCTTTGTACCTGCTCCATGCTCTTGCTTTCTCCTCCCAGGGTTAATAGATATGAAGTCATCTGGCGAGGAGAAACCTGAGTGTGTTCTCAGGATGTGCCCAGAGCACTCACTGAGACATCACTCAAAGCCAACCGTGTCAAAGAGGAAGTGGCCATTAATAAATATCATTAATGGGTGATTACCTGGTATGCCTGAAACCACATAAATGAGAGAGGCCTAAAAAGGAGTGGGAGTGGATAGGTCATGGGCCAAAGGTCTGAGAGGAGATAGCTACCCTCTGGGCAAAATATGGCTGAAACAGAGATGGTGTTTTAACAATGGAAAATCAATAGCTCTCGTACTTTCAGGTCACTGTCAGAATGTAGGAACTGTGGTGTCAGATGCATGGTCATCACAGATATATGGGCTGCACATCTGTACATTTATCCTGGAAGATAAATCCATAAACTCTGTGTTGTCATTGATTACTTATCCTATTCTTGTGTATTTACTGTGTTTCTCCAACTTCACAAACAGCAGGGTAGACAGTGTTAGGACAGACTGTGTGCCATCCCATCTGCAAGCTCCCTGCACTGCCGCAGGCTAACACCTGCACTCATTTAATGACTGTTTTCTGTGGTGGCCATGTTGCTGCAGGAGAAATGTATATGTATGTGTGTGTGTGTGTGTGTGTGTGTGTGTGTGTGTGTGTGTGTGTGTTATTAGAGTCAAATGCACATGGTGGTTAAGTTCTTGTGCTTAGCAAAGTCTGGGGAAATACAACCATGTGTTAAAGAGTCATTAGGGAGCTGATGAAGGTGTTTGAGAATCACAGGCTGCTCATCATCGCTTTGCTAACGTCCCTTAGTTGCGTCACTGTGGTTCTGGACACAAAGACTTAAGTTCTGGCCGAGCTGGGTTTAACTGAGCTGTGTCTCAGCTCCAGATGGAGTGGTAGCAGGCGCTTGTGCAGATAGCTTCAGGAAGAAGCTTGTGTCACGGTAATGTACTGTCACTCATTTTTCAATCTGTTATCGTTTAAATGCTGTGTGTTGATATTATACCTGCCGCTTGTTCAGGCAGTCTGTTGTCTTTTCTTACTGGATGTTCCTTTATCTCTTGGCTGTGTTTGTTAAGTGGGATAGGTTTTGTTACAGATCTGCTGCTATCTTGGTTCAAGTTGTGTTTCATCAAATTTTCTTTAATAAAACCAGAAAGAGCTTTACTCTGGTTTTTGTCAGTCCTCTAATCATGCAGTCTTTCTCTTACGTCTTTCTTCTCTATCCTGTATATCTGTGTAGAGGCCTGTGGGCTCTGTGACCTGCCACTATTCTCTAACACTCTCGGGCCTCTTCGAATGCAGGCTAATTCAATTAATAAACAGATAGTCCTGGCTGCCAGCTGGATGGCTCACAGAGACACTGATTAATGAGCGCTCGCTGTCTTGGACTGATGGTGTGTGTGTGGAGGAGACACGAGAAGCCATCTAATCTCCCCGTGCCCCTGCTCTCTCTCCTTCCCTTGCTCTCACTGCCCCCCTTCACCTTCCTTTACCCTCTCTGTCCTTCTCCCCGGTGCCTGGTTGTCAGGAATTGAGGCAGCTCCAGCAGCCTCAGATGATAACATTCCTTGCAGGCAACTTTACTGGGGTCACAAAAAAAGTGTGCAGAGGCAGACGGGCAGATGTTCATTCAGGTTATTGCCTGCTCCATAATTTGAGTGGCAGGATATTGTCAAACCCTGATTGGTTTTCTCGACTACAAGAGGGGTGGGCCTCAGCTCTCCGGCACTGACTTGAAGGCTGAAGGGAAGATGTTTAGGGAGGGGTGCCAGAATTCATCCTGTGACGGAACATGTCCTTGTCAACTCTGCTGACTATCCGTAAGCTCATTTAAATCCATTTTCTCTTTTGGTTGAATGTGAGCCAGCTGCTTATTTCAGCATTGTTTTACCATGTCCAGATAGATATCAGCACTAAACTGTACACATTGCATACTATAGACTATAATGTATAGTAATGTACTATACAGTGCACTTTTGGAAATAACAATACTTTATAGTTAGTCAGAGACTTCTCACTGCTGCTTGTTATACTCAGGAAGTCTCAGTAACTGTGATGCAGTGGACAGCTGCAGGCCTGAGGCCGCCCGCTGTGTGTTAGTGTAGACCCCGAGGTATTTTAACTCCTGTCTCATTGGTCACAAAGAGGAAGGGCTGTGGCCCCTGAGAGCTGTGCTGCTGCGGTGGGGTTGTGGTGGAGGCAGTTAGCAGGGGTTGGATTTGAACAGATGGGGATAAACTTTAAGAAAGCAAATTTAAAATATCACGCATTGTGTGGGACAACAGATAAAAAGCCAAAAATCGGGTCACTCCAGAAACACAGGGCTGTGTCACTATGTCAGGCATCCGTTGGGATGACAAGTAGAAACTGTACTCAGCCAAAACAGGCTTGACAAGGTCATAATTTCACTGTGCTAGTTTCATGTGCATTATGGAAAAACAAATAAAGGCCCTATCAGTAAATCCTTATGGAAACATATATACGTATGACATTTGTAAATATAATACAAACCAGTAGTTTGCTCTTTTTGAAACTGTACCATTTGTAAAAAGGATTTATTTGACTGTGTGTCCTGGTGAAAAGCTTTCCACTCACACACAGTGTGAGAGAGGTGTGGAGAGATGATGTTGTGCTCTGGTTGTGTGTTAGCGTTGTGATCCAGACCAGCTGGATGCCATTCCCTATGGGAATCCTGAATGTAAAGGTTGTTAAAAGATATGGAGCCCTGGACACCGCGTGGACTTACTGACAGCAGCTGGGAGAAGGGGGATGGGAGCAGAAAGAGGAGAGAGAGCACTGGGAAAGAGAATAGAAAACTTTGTGGAATTCACAACAGTAGCCTTGAAATGAATGCTGCTGTTCTCAGTTTTGTTGCTGACTTTTAGCTGAAAGGGACGAGTAGACCAGATCCGAGAATAGATTTTGGTATTTTCTTTCTCAAGTATTAATTCACATTAGCAGTGTGCTAGCAGCAAAAACATGTTTATGAATTCATGTTTTACAGTCTCAACACTCTCTCGACCCTTTATTCCTAAAGTGTTTTTAAGGTAAATAAGTCATGTAAGTGTGCAGACATGTATTTTTAAAAAAAAAAACCTTGTCTAGGTTTGTTTATAAGAGATGAAGCCTGAAGACATATTTTGGCACTTGTATGTTTGGGTTATGATTTTTTTCCTGGTCTCGCGGTCGTCTTTATGTGATGCCCAGAAAAACAGACTCTTGAGAAGAGGTGCATTCAGTAAACATGAAGAACACAAGTGTACCCTCAGTGTGCCTCCCTCTGGTCTTGCTCCCAGGCTGCTCAGAGACATCAGGTCAGTCTGGGCTAAGTAGACCACACGGTTAAAGCAACAAACCTCCTGCTGGGTCAACAGCGAGGGAGCAGTCTGAGGCTCACACCTTGTCAGGGAGCTCATCTCACAGGCACACATCCTCACACACAACACGCATACACGTGCACAGCAGAGAGAGGGGCAATTAGGAATATGAAGAGGAGGGACTGGTAGGATGGCAGTCAGGGAAGGTAAAGAGGGAGAATGACAAGACTGAAGGAGAGACAGAGGACAGTCTAAGTGGCTTGGATTTGTTCTCCTGACATATGGATTTATGAAGCCATTCATCATCTCATAGTCAGCACATGAACCCGCTCTCTAACTGCTGATCATCAGCAAGATGATAGATGAGAGCATATGTAAACCTCAAAGAATCCTCCTAGAGAATCATGTTAAAAGTCATGTTTGGTGTTCATTTTTTCTACGCAGAGGCTGAAGGCTGCACTTTCACACCACCCCGGTGCCATCGCCAACGGGAACATGAACTCCATGGGCCATATGATGGAGAT
Source organism: Psettodes erumei (assembly GCA_016785225.1). Lineage (NCBI taxonomy): Eukaryota > Metazoa > Chordata > Actinopteri > Pleuronectiformes > Psettodidae > Psettodes > Psettodes erumei. Next base: position 755,127 of record JAFBJZ010000623.1, read on the forward strand.
GATGTCGTCACGGCAGGAGCAAGGCACCCACCATCACATGCACTCGCACCCACACCAGCACCTGCAAGCTCCTCCCCATGCATACCAGCACCACGGGCATCACCACCACAATCAGGGCCACAGCCAGGGTGGGCACCACCACCCGCAGGGACACAACCCCCATCACAACTCCCACAATCCCCACCTCCATCCAGGTCACCCACACCAGACTTCACCGCACCCTCCGATGCACTCTGCCTCACAGGTAAGCAAAGCACATTCCCAGAAGAGCAGAAGCTTTTAGACAGCCCAAAGGCGAGGCCATGTGTTCAATAACACATTAACTACACTGTGCAGGAAAACCTCTCATAGCAAGAAGCTACTGTATATGTACCATCACTAAAGCAGTTTCGAAGTCAGCCATTATTGGTTTAGTGTAGACGTATAGCTTTTATGACGCTTCACATTCACAGTAAGTCAGTGGACAAACACATTTTCTCCTGCTGCAGCCATAATGCCAAGTAGTTTCCTGACAACCATCTTAAAGGATTTTTTTTCCTTTGAGGTTGGTCAGCTACAGGTCAGTGTCAGATGGCAGCCATGGAGGGAAAGGGGTCATGAAGAGGCCATAAAAAGTCTTTTATAAAAGATGCTCAGGACTGTCTTTTGGAAACTATTCTCCACACCCTCAGACACTGCCAAGCTGCCATTATGAGGCCATAGTAAGCTCCAGGTGCAGAAAACATTCTAATAAATGCTGGTCCTGATGGTGAACAGACAACCTTAGCTAATAGTCCTGGAACATCTGAGCTGTGAATACGTTTGGTTTAATGTTAATTGAAAAATGGAAATTATTGCTCACAACACTGAAAAATAATGAGAAGCGAGACACTTTGTCCCTGCATTGTCCAAGACCCTCTGCAATGCCAGGAATCTTTCGATGAAGGACAGTCCGACATCCAGAAATGCAAGTCACTGCATGTTCCAAATGTACCATTAAGGCATTAAAACAACACTTTTTGTATGCACAGTGGCCATTAAAGCAGCTTGTGTTTTCCGTGGTTCTCATAAAAATGGTAATGATCTGAAGACTGCAAACACTTGACCTTGCCAAGGATATGTCAAGATCTGTCAGTGCATGAACGCTTTTAGAAACAGGCCTTTTGACTGTGTCTGGTGGTGTTAGTCTGAGTGGAAGTGGGCGTTGGAAAAGTGCCTCCTGACACCTCTTTAACAAGGTGGGCATGCTGGTGAATCGGCTCAGTCACTCACTCACTCAGTCACTCCTGACGCCCGCAGGCCAGCTCGCAGGGCATGTGGCACAACCAGATGTTGTTTTTGGGGAAGTTGCCAGACGTGGAATAGCTGCAGCAGGTAATGTATAGGAGCTTGTTTAGAGGCAGGCGGCTTTGAGGACAGTGCAGCGGCGACAGCAGACAGGTGACTGGCTGTTTTCCAGGTGTGTCAGAGTAGTAACATGTGCGGTTGGATGGTGGCAGACAGACGCCACCTCATCAAAGGGGCTCAGTGATGGCTGATGCTCTTTCCCTGCTCTTTCAGATGTCACCTGCAACCCAGCAGATGCAGCCCACGCAAACGCTGCAGTCTCCGCCCCCCAGTGGTGGGCGACGCAGGCGAGTAGTGGATGAGGATCCGGACGAGCGTCGGCGGAAGTTTCTGGAGCGGAACAGAGCAGCGGCGACAAGATGCAGACAGAAGAGAAAAGTGTGGGTGATGTCATTAGAGAAGAAAGCAGAAGAACTCACTCAGACCAACATGCAGCTTCAGGTACAAACTAAAAACACTCTGACTCTCCATGTGTGCACAGTTACCACTGTCTCTCTCAACAGTCATGTGTTTGTGACTCAGTTCCTCCTTATATTATTATTATTTATTATTATTATTGTTATTGTTGTTATTGTTATTATTGTTATTATTATTGTTATTATTGTTTATTATTATTATTATTATTATTATTATTATTATTATTATTATTATTATTATTATTATTATTATTATTATTATTATTATTATTATTATTATTATTATTATAAAGATAATGGCAATAAACTTTGACTGGTATGAGTTTAAGTACGAGTTGAGTGCAACACTGAAACTTCCTAGCATGGGTCAAGCTCCAAAAACACGGGTTCCTACTCTTCCTGTAATACAGTGTGCCAAATTTTTTAACAAAGGTTTTCAGTAAAAAATTGGAGGTTTTAAAATTAATCCAGAATACAAACCTGATGAACACATAAATATGAATAGTAGTTATTCTGGGAATACTGTAGTTATTTATTAACACACAGAGAATAGTGTCATGAAGTAATTGTGGATAATTGCTAGCCTGCTTTAATTGTGGACTCAGAGAATGGTAGTTTTTAACTACCTCTGTCTTTAATGTGTATTTTCAGAATGAAGTGACCATGCTAAAGAACGAGGTGACCCAACTCAAGCAGCTTCTCCTCACACACAAGGACTGTCCCATCACCACTATGCAGAAAGAGTCTCAAGGTTACCTCAGTGAGTAGCTCAAACACAAACACAGACACACACACTTTGAGGAGTTGGACCAAAAATACACACCCTAATCCCTGTGCCCAGAGGATTGGTATAAACTCTACAGACCAAACCGTGATGGACACATAGTAACCAAAACTCTTCGCTCCTACTTGCTGGTATTCAGCTCCCACGCTTGCTGCAGGATTGTTCCTTTGACATATGGGTGTTGCACACTCTATTCGCTGGCCCGGACTGGGAGTTGGTAGTCTGAATCCCATATGAGACCTGTTTTTCCATCTGACAGCACCTCGGTGCACAGAGGCAGGCAGCCAGAACACAGCGTGAGAAAGACGTCACAGGCTGCACGCTGCCATCCAAACTCTCATGGATCCTTGCGATCTCACTGATTATTGGACTGAGTCTCAGCCGTGCATGACATCAGAGCCCCGCCCTTTGATACGGATACGAGTGACATTTCCATATAATTAGGATAAGGCACCTCCTTGTGTGGCTGTAGCACAGGAAAATAAGTCTCACATCCCCTTTGCCTGAATGGTTCTTTTATTCAGGAGAGGGCCAACTCCCAGACTGGGCTGGGAAAGACTTTCATCGATGAGTCTAGCTTGTGTACAGATGTCACCTTCAGTGTGTCCAAAATTCATCAGGCGTGTTTATGGAGTTGAGTGATTCATTTTTCCATTTTTGTGTTATCCATTTATGGCCTATTTTAGGATGACAGTAGAGAAGTTAGGTGTGAATTTAGTGTGTCATCTGTTTGAAATTGATCTATTTCTGCTAATAAAGCTGTCGTTTTTTTTACTAAAACAAGATTTGGTCTGTGTTTATTTGGTCATTTTTACTATCGCATTAGATTTCTGAAGCCATTCTGTCCTCATTTAAGGTCATAGCATTCACACTGTGCACACACACACGCGCGTATACTCTACAGGCGCTCTCCACCCTCAGTGATGTCTCTGCTCTCTCCTCAGGTCCAGAGAGCAGTCCGGCGGGAAGTCCAGCGCCAGCGTGCTCGCAGCAGCAGGTCATTCAGCACAACACCATCACCACCTCCACCACGACTGTAGGGGGCAGCAGTGTGCATGGGCAAGCCAACCACCGCACAGACATTAACCCCATCCACTAGGAACAACAGAGACTATAAACCCCAGCTGTAGCCTCAACCCCCCACCCACTCTGTTCCCCTGCTTTCTGAGGGTCGCCAGCTACACATGCTGCTGCTCCCCCAACCCCCCCATCAAGAAAGACCTCAAATGCCTGTGAGGCTGTTCTTTATACAGTAGCGACAGTATGTATTTTTATAGACCAACCTATTAACGCATAAATGTTCTATGCTTTGTTGCCTCTTTTTTAATCTGCCCTTTTTTGTGTTTAGCAGAAAGGAAGTTTTCCTAATCTCATGCAGCATTTAAGTGACTTTTTCCATTGTGTAATGGTACAAAATGGACCAGGGATGGTCATGGAACCAGAAGAAAGAGACATAAGCCTCAGACTGTCATCTCTATAACCAGAGCTTACATCTCTGTTTATCTAATGGACTCAATAATGAGTCAAATCATTGTCACATGTGGACAGTATGTTGAGTGTGCGTAGCATGTGGAATCATACAGAAGACTGAATAAGTGAGTGGGATGTCGCTGCCTTTAACTTGTCTTCTGAAACCAAGTCTGTCGCCATGATATGTCTTGAAGACAGGAATGTTCAAGCAGGTGTAATGATCCTTTTCTTTTTGTAGAAATGTATATGACTGTTAACCTTTTTCCTGTCTGAGGTATTTCTCAAAGAGTGTTATGATATACAGCATGACAGTGAAAGTACCGTACGATCAAACAGAAGCAATACATCAGAGTATTGATCATCTTCTCTACTGTATGTCTGCATTATGTGATCAGCATGGCCAAGCCACTCTGGTTGCGATGACATACCGATGCTGTTCCAGCTACAGAACTGTACACTGTGATACCAGTGAGGCAGCTCGGGAGTTGACACCAACTCCCCCGCTCTCTAGGACCAACTCAAGCTTTAAATATTGAGGCCTCTTGTGTGTGTGTGTGTGTGTGTGTGTGTGTGTGTGCATCTGGATCCATGTTTTGGATTCTAATTCCAAATGAATATAACTTTTGATTGCGTACGTCTGCATACTTTGGTGTGTGCATGTGAATTACGTGGAATATACGCTTTCGCTTTGCCTTCTCTCTCTACAGAAGACAGTTCAGTGGATGTGGTGTGTAAAGAAAGAAAAACAAAAAGAGTGAGAAAGTGACTATGAGCATGACTTTATTTTTTATTTTTTGTGGAGTGGCATCCCACAACTGGCAGTGTTTTAGAGTTTCTGATGAGGAGTCAGTTATGACTGTGCTTTCCAAAATGTCACAATGTGCCTGAAGTCTTCTTAAAATCTTTTGGGGCTTACTATAGGAAAGAAAGCATCTTTTCATCACCATAACGATCACTTGTTCTTCAATACAATCAAGGCATTAATCATTATTTTCTTTGTCATAGATGTCCGCTATATATCGCTGCAGGGCGAACCCAGCTTACCAAGGAGGAAAAATACCCCATGTTCCGTTTGACCTCTAACCTCTGCATCAGCTTCTCTTCCTCTCTCTCTCTCAGGCCTCCTCTGTGTTTTAGATTGGCGATGGATGTACTGATAATGATCCAGGCTTCACCTTTTCTATCACCCTGCTAGCCTTGAAATGTAATGCCTTCTCCTGTTGACCGCAACTCCTCTCTCTTTCTTCTCTGACCGGGAATGTCAACTCAGTACAGGATGACCACAATGCACTGTGTTTTACAGTAGGATGGATGAAATACATTCCACTGATGGGTGGAGTAATCTCAAGAGCTGTCTATGCACTTTGTCCTCTGTCATGCCAGAGGGTAGAATAGCCATATTAAGGTCCAAGTAATTCTCAGTGACCCCCCCCCTTTTTTTCCCACACACACCAGCGAGAAACTGTTTGGCTTTATTGAGACTGTGTCTGGCATGCATCACATGTCTATAGCTAGAAGAAGGGACCTTCGAGCTTGTATAAGATATAGGATGAGGCTAAGTTAAGGGCCCTTTGCCGTTAGTTTGTGCCCTTTTAATTCTGGAAAAAATTCCAGTTTGATCAAATATGAAGGATGTGAAATGAAAACGCTCTTCACTCTCATCATGGGTTACATTCGAATTGTCTCGAGGCACTCGGGCTGTTTCCGCCCCGTCTCAACTGTGGAGTCTGCGTGTGCACTAGAGTATGTATACTGATGAGGCGGAGTGGTTGACTCTCTTAAAGAGGGCTTTGTTTTACCAACCCTTTGAACCTAAGCCTGCCTTATTTTTGGTTGTTTTAGAAACCATATATATATAGATTATTAGAGCATTTCAAATTAACCTCTTGCATGTGAAAACATGGTGATGACCTCAAAACACTTTCAACTGGAATCATTTGGAGGATGTTGCTGTTTTAATTATTAGAATATGAGAGTCTCTGCTCTTGATGTTTGACAGTGGATCCAGGCTCAGAGAAAAAGACATTTGTTACTGTACGGGCAGACAAAAAGGACCGATGGAAGTGCAGTGTGAGTGTGTCTGTGTGGAATTTGTGTGAGAGGTGGAGAACAATTACCACACATTATGTTAGAACTGTATTATTTTAAATCTACAACTATAAATATTGTACATAATGTCATTAATTTCTGTAATCCTGTACATGTAATGCAACCACCTTTCTTTTCGAAGGGAGTAAATGTGTGGTACATGTTTGTAAATAATGTTTGCATAGCACTTCTTGCCTTCTGTTGTATGTCAAGGCTCATTTCAGCGCTTATATAAGTTGTTTATATGTAATGAACTGATGAATCCATTCTTTACCTGCATAACTTTGTACATTTTTGTGTCTGTACTGACTTTGTCTCAATTTTGTTTTGTTTTTTTTGCATTTGTACAGATGTTAAAGTTATCACTGCAGTTACATTACGGTATGAAAATAAAGCACTTGTTCTGCAACATACAACTGACTGACTGTGATTTGATACAACAAGCAGCTGTACTCAAGATCTGGTAACTTTTTACTGCAGCCGTTTGCTGTTTTGGTAACCGGAGCACAAACGTGAGCCAAGAGAAGCGAAACATCAAATTAATGTTCAAAATCAAATGATCAGCAGCTTCTTCCCCGACGCTTGCCCATGAGACATACAGTAACTGCTCATTAAATAGTTAAATGCTTTAAAGTTTTAGAATAGTCATGAATTATTGAACCGTCTAGACAGATTGACAGTTGCCTAATGAAAACGACATGGCAGTTAACTCCAGCACACAAACATCTTTGTGATATTCTGTCAAGATGCCAAATCACTGCATTCAATTTTAACAGCGATAATTAAATCAATACACATGGTGTATTGCTGTTTGTAAGTCTCAGACATATGCTTTTGCATCATGCAAGTTTCCACTAAACTTTCTTCAGGCAAATTTTCAGGTCAGTTAAGTTCAGAGACTCCAAGATCAATTGGTATAAAATATTTCTAAAATTAACCTACATTAAATGACTTCAGCAGTTTTGCAGTGTTATAGTCTTTGTGTTTCTGGACATGTGGTGGTATTTCTTTGGAGCACAGTGACCCCTGGTGTGCATTTTGTTGACCAGATAGTACTGAACAGAGAGGATATGGAGGTGTTTATGTAAACATTGCAAATGTCAGTTATAAAAAGGAATTGAAAACTGCAAAATTAAGTGCAGCCTTCTATGAAAACTTAAAACATTAATACTTTAAAAAAAGGCATTTTATTTCAGCTCAATTCTACGGTTTCAAGGTTTCGTCACATTTCATCTTCAAGCCTGTTACTGACTAACTGAAACATAAGCAATAATTCCCCTCAGGAAAAATTTAACCTTGAAATGATTTTTCATCAGACTCAGGCCTGATAAACATACTGAAATGGCATTTGGGTTGAATTTTTTCTGTCTATTCTAAAATGTGGTCAGTGGATTGGAGGTCTGAATCCAGGCGAAGAGGTCTCATTTCATTTGCAGTACATTAAAGAATCAGTGCAAAGTCATAAATCAAATGTCATCTGTGAAAAGACGTGAAGCAAATCTGACATTTTGCTGATTTCCAATGGATGTGACATTCAGTAGTCTTTCAAATCAACGATCACCAATCAGGAATATACTCTTTAAGTGGGAGGTGCTTTGATCAGCTGCGTTTGGGCATTAAAAACGTTTCATATCCAGCCTTGCGTTGAAAGGAATCTGTCAATCATGTCAAAGGACCTTGCTGGTTGGTCGTAAGGCAGAATGTGTCCCCCTCCTCGGATGATGACCTGAGTGCCAAGACAAGAAAGAAGCTTTTAAAAACAAAAAAACGTGGATGACGTTTGTGTCGACCGTCGTGACTTCCCGCTCACCTGGTAAAACTCTCGCACTTGTCTTACATAGCCTGCCACCTCAGTGTCAGTGGGCTGAACCTTCCAGTGGTAACGTGGGGCTGTTTTATATTCAGCAGCCCCGGACCAGTTGACGGTGGGCAGGAACCTCTCAGTCAGAGGAGCGGCTACAATTACATCCAGCTGACCACTATAGATTAAGACCTAGAGATAGTTACACAAAAGCAACCAGTGTGAAACTGAATGAGTTACATCCAACTGAATCTAAACTGTGATGGACCATATTGCCCTTGTGCACTACAGAACACCTCACCCTGTAGTTATCCATCAGCTCCCCCAGCCACGGCTTGACGCTCTGCATGACATCCTGCAGGAGATGTTTCTCCACCTCTGAGCTGTCATGGAACGTGAGGTTCCCCACGTGGATGGCACGTCTCACTGCTGGCAGAGTTACAAACTGGGAGAAGTACTCCTGGTCTTCAGGCTCCTGTGGTGTACACAAATAATCAAACAACGCAAGTGGTGTTTTTAGAAAGCTTAGAAGAGTTCTTGCTCCGAGAAAGTAACATGGATAGCTTTCAGCTCTTGGCAGCTCTTCCAAGTACCTGACATGTCAGGTAGTTGTAGTAGTTGGTGCAGCCTGTAGCATTTTGGAAGAAGGAGGGATACGGGTCCACGTCACCGTTCAGCAAGCGATCAAAAACCTGATGGCAGAGTCGTCAGCTGAGTCTCTGTCACAACCTTTATGCTTGTTTCAGAAAGACACATTGAAAGCGGCACACATGACATGCAACAGCTCTCACCAGAAAAGCCTCCACCCACTTCTTCTGCTGGATGAGGCCAACCATGTCGTCTGTCTGCTTGACAACATACTGTTTCTGCTGATCATCAATCATGCCTGTTTGGTACATGAACTCCCCGTAACCACCAAGCATCTGAAATGGAAAAGAAATTCTACAATTGTTATATTTTATATAAAGGATGAGAAAATAGATGAGGTTTTTTTTTTTTTTTTTTTACAATCTGGACACCTGAGAAATTCATAATCATGTAGTTTTTAAAAAATGACAACAGGGTGAGATACAAACCACTTCTGGATCACAGATCCCATCTCCAATCGCCATCCCTTTTAAGTTGATTTTCACCTTGGAGGTAGGGTTGTTCTTATGGATGTAGTAAGAAATGGCTGGAACGTACTTCCCCGCGTAAGACTGTGTAGAAACAATTTCTTAACCAGCTGAGATATAGCTTTTTGTTAGAATCCATTACAGCCTACTTAATTATTAATAACACAAAAACTGTGAAATGTAAACTTAAACAAGTACATCGGAATACGACAGGGTTACTGGACATATTCAGGGGTCTTGTATGACACAAATAAGTTAAAAAGCCACTTGTACAAATGCTACAAGAGAATAAATAACATAATAATAATAATACAAATAATTTGCAACCCCCCGCAAAAAAATAAACATTTTACCTCTCCTGTCGCATAGAAATCATTGGACTGATACTCCGGAAAGATTTGGAAGAACTGCGTTAGAGCACTTTCAAAGGAAAAGAGAAACAGTAAAAGAGTCAGTAACCCATAAAAAAAAACAAATGACCATGTTTGATTTGGATGTCAGGGATTTTGCCTGTATAGGTCTCTGCCAACGTCGTCCTGATTCTTTGCAAAACCTCTCTCATCTTCAGTGAAGCTGAAACCTGTACCAGCCTGGACAAAAAAAATCTTTCAGGAAGTAATCTTGCACATAAAAAAGTCTGATGAGCAGACACAAATAAAAAGATGTGTTTCATGTAATTAGTTTAGCTTTGTCTGAGGATCAAGGGGAATACTGACTGGATTGTCAATGTATAAAACTGAATATCTGGTTGTCCAAGCATAGTCCCTCAAACCAACTGCAAAAACAGAAGAGACACACAGGTCAGAAAATCTACATAGTCATCTGGGTTAAATCTGGACTACAACGTCAACAAATGCAGCTCTTACCAGTCATGTTCTTGTAGACCACATACGGTCCGTGTTCCACAAACAGACCGAACATGGAGCTGCCACCGGGGCCGCCCTGCAGCCAGAGCAGGACTGGAGCTTTTTCTTGGCTTGGCTGTCAGTGTGAGAGAGATTAAAAATTGAGTGTCAGCACCATCTTGTGGTGACTTTAGATTCTTAACTGAATTTAACTGGCTCCATTCGTGCTTTGTCAGACGTATGGCATAACTTCTTAGTAATAAAAGTGTAATGTTAGGATGTGGCCAGATTTGGGTCCATCAGACCGTAGAGATGTGGCCAACAATCCAAGTACAAAGTTTGTCAAGCATTTTTCTTTTTTCCCCTTATAGCTGATTATTATACATCGGACTTCAGGCTTTATTTTTAAACATCATGAATTTCAGGCTTTATTTTAAAGTCTAATAAACTAAACTAAAGTCTAAGCCTTAGCTGTCACATATCAGCAAAGCATTGTCAGTGATGAAAACTAAAAGTGACCTGGACTGGAGCAGAATTATTTCTTGGAGGGTTATAAGTAAGGAATGCACTGCAATCATCTGAAGTGCAAGCTACAAGGAAATGATATCATGGAGATGGCATTTGATTTTCCAACACTTAAGCATATAAGACTGATTTATAGCTTTACAAAGTTCAAGTTCCTAAAAATAGTAATGGATAATATTTAGTCTTCCTGTTATACTTTGGTTGAAAACATGGGACACTGAACAAAACACAGCGTGTCACCATGACAGCCGGTCTGTTCTGCAGCTGACTAAACACACTGCGATGGCTTATCACAAGTTGACTGATTGAGTCCACTTAAAATACTGCACGAGTTCCACAGAAAACGAGGGCAAGTACTAATCTCCCTGCACCTCACTGTGATCCTTTTACAAACTGCAACTACACTTGACAGGAATGCGACTGTGTGTTACGCAGAGGAGAAGTTCGGGCCTACCATGAGCGCAGGGAAGAACCAAAAGAAGAGGTTGCTGTTGTACTCTTTGTTTACGGTCAGGTATCCGGCATGGCTTTTGACGTTGGCACCTGGCAGATCTGCTACCACGCTCAGTTTCCTGGCTGGAGGAGCGGGATGTCAAACACGTTAACTTTCATGCGGGCACATGAACACAACGTGATGTTCAGGAGCCTACAACGCTGCGTTCATGAGACGTGAGCGCTCCCCCACCTTCATCTATGGCGCCCTTCTCCAGGTAAGGCGTGAGAAAGAGGGGAGACCCGGGGTCCTCTCCGTTCAGGCCGCTGACACGGTGAGACTTTCGGCAGAAAAACGCCGAGCAGCTCCTCTTAGAGAACGCAGGGTCCAGACAGGCCCAGAGGAACAGGAAACCCAGAGTTTCCTTCAACCGCCTGCACAGCAGTTACAGAAACTAAATCTCCGATTGCAGGCGCGGCCAGCGATGTGTGAACCGAAAGTCCCTCGGATTTCAAAACGGCGTGAGCACAGACACAACGCGGAAAGAGATTTCAAAATGATAACAAAAACTCACCTCATGTTCAGCGTCGACGCGTCTTTACAGGTTGGTCAGCTGGGGTCTGGCAAGGAGGTGCTCACGTGATCAGCCGGAGCATGTCACGTGAGATACGGGAATCACGTGGTAGGACTTTTTATGTATAAAGTTGAACCCTCTGCGCTGTCTTACAGGAAAACTCCCGGCGTTGGAAGTTAAAGTACTCGTCTTTGCAGAAAGACGACCGTGGAGGTTTTTTTTTTTTTTTTAAAAAAATTTTTATTCTTTTATTTTAGCCTGACACGGCGAGTAAATTGTTCTATAAACTTATAAGGAGTCAAGTATGTTTTAGACAGGTGTCGAGGCGACAAGTAAATGGGTTGAAACGGCTGCAGGGTTCGCATTTGTTGCTTAACAAACTCCCACGTAGAGAAAAACCTTTCCTTAGTTTTCATCAAGGAAAATTTTCCCCTCCGTAGTGTATTTTCACAACAAAATGTCATTTAGACAGTTTTTCCGTATTACTGACTTTCAAGGTTCTTTATTGTCATGTGCACAACAATTACAGGAGTAGTCATTGGCAATGAAATTCTTGGGTCTTAGGCTCTGTCAGCATTGCAATATACAGGAAACGAAGATTAAAAGAAAGGAAAGAGTAAAATGCTAAATAATACAGTGGTGCAAAATAAACGCAAGTAGTGCAAATAAACATACGCAGCAAAAAAATTTAATACATAATAAAATGGACAACTCAAAAGTTCAACAGTCTTATGACCTGTGGAATGAAACTGTCCCTGAGTCTGGTGGTGTGAGACGGCAGCAGCTGGAACAGTTTGTTGTTAGGGTGGTGGGGGTCTTTAATGATCCGTTTGGCCTTCCTACACCGCTGGGTGTAGAGGTCCTCCATGGATGGAGTACATATGGTTGGATTTTTAAAGCTGCTCTTACTGATTCCTGGGATAAAGTTCTTGGTGGCAGTTTTTATCTGGTACATCTGGAGGGCAGCTATATTTTGAGGCAGTTTGGGGTTTTTTGCATTGATTGATAGCTATCCCAGCCTACCACACTCAGCCATGCTGCAGGCCTTTCAGCTGTTTTTTGTGTGCCCTTAGTTTTCTCATAGTTGTTGTACACATTATGAGCAGGTATCAGCCCAGCGCATCACGAGGAAAATAGACACTGACGGAATCAAGGAAGCCCAGTGCATTCGGAACCGTGGATAATGCTTCGAAACGTCCCCTCAAAATCTGTGGGTTCACTTCTCAGACGCTCCATCCATCGTTTTCTGTAGTCCTTGAAGGAGGGAAGCCCACCAGATGGCGCAGAATTCCCAGTGATTCATTCTGGCGCTTTCAACACAACATGACAAAACATGACATCTGATGAAAATATGCAATGCCAAGGCTGGACTACTGTGGTTCATCTAGCCGGCCTTAGTATTTATGAATCTCATATAGCCGTGGGTTCAGGGGGAGGAACAAAATCGTTTTGGGGGTTTGCAACCAGAACTCATGTCGTTGTTTTTTGGGCTTTTCTACATTTGGCAACCCTGCTCCAAACTTTCACTTTAAGAAGGCGCGTCTACGCTGCAGTGGAGTGTGTTTATTACAAGCCTTAAAGTGGCACATGGAAACCAGGGGCTGATTCCTGCCTGGCACGGGATTCTCTGTCCACCTACAGATGCTTCCTGTCTGCTGTGAGGAAGTGCTTCGGAGAAATTGATCCACAGAGCGTGTGAACTGACTTGTCACAGACTATTTTTATTCCGCGTCGGTGGCACCGACCGTGTTTGCGGCAGCGTGAGCTCCTCGCCGAGGCGCACGGCGAGCGGAGCGGAGCGGAGCGGAGGGGGTTGGGGTGGAGGGGAGAGACGGATCCGTGGACTCAGACATACAGACGAGACGTGAAACGGTGCGATAGACGAAGCACACTGGGACGAGAGGGCAATGGAGGCACCGGCGGGGACGAGCTGCTGTGAGCGCACCTTGGCCACACGGGAGTGACGGAGCCGCGAAGCGGGTCGGGATGGCAGCATCCAGCAACTCAAGCCTCTCAGGTTCATCTGTGTCCTCTGGTAAGAGTTCGCATGACCCCGACTCAGTCACGCTCACTAATAATAATGCTTTCAGAGACATTTGTATTTGTGTCATGAATCAAACTTTTTAAAAATTATCCTGTACAAAGCCATCCCTCATAGGGTCATCATTAATACAAGCACCAAGAAGTGTGACATCCTTTTTATGTCTCCATCTGCATTTCTCATGCGCCCCAGTAAACAGTAAGCAGACATTAAAGTAGCCTTCAGCCGCTGCTGTGATTTAGGATTAATGATAAATGAAAAGCATCCCCATCTGCTGTAACTGATACAGTGGGGGATACGGTAGAAGGGAAAGGACGCCTTCCCTGTGCAGGGGATTGTGAGGTTGTGAGATGCAGTCAGTATGAGCGTTGGGTTTGGATGATACCATTAGATTGCCAATCATCTCCATAATTCCCTTAGTGACTCTCCACTTGGCTGGCTTTGAGATTATCTTTGGCTTGTGTAGTCAACCATTTTCGCCTGAAAAAATGCATCAGAAGACTGGGATGTTTTCTGACACTACGAAAATCCTAATACGCTATGGTCCAACGACATGGAACAGCGCATGCTGCTTCAGTGTGCACAAGACTCCAATCAAGTCCCCTATTTTGCATATAATGAGGTGTAGTTCAGTAACTGTATGTTTGTTAAAAATTTCAATTTCAGAGTTTCAGTTTTCTCAAGGCGAGAACAGAAAGTGGGTTAGCAGCTGTTCAAACAAACCCAGCGCCTCCATGCTTGTCTCTGTGCAGCCATATCCCACTCTGCATTGATAAAACGCATCGCTCGTGTTTGCCAGGGTATAAAGTACAAACTCCACTATCGCAGTTGTGTTTGATGTGAAAGCCCCGCCAGCAACCAGAGGTGTGTGAGTTTATGTATGTGTGTGTGCAACACGGGGTGGGAGAGGCTGTTTCTAATACCAGGCTCATTCATTTAGGTTTATGTTTACTGTTTCCACCTATATTTTGCTTCCACTATGGAAAATCACAATGAGAAAACGGCCATAATCATGTGATACTTTTTACTTTCCCCAACAAATAAAAAATAGTATTGATCACTGCATGTGAAAAAGCTATAGGTTTATTTCAGGGTGAGGACGTTTTCTAGTATGTTTATTTTACATTCCTGCTCTCTCTGCATCCTAACCACACTACACAGCAGAGTCACATATCCCAAGGTACTGCCCATGGGAGGGACAGACGCTCATTTCCAAGCTGATATAGCTCATGGTAACCGCACGCTTCACAAAGCATTATCTCATGTGTGCGTTTCAGAGAGCAGTGGATTTACTGCTTCGACCACTGCTGCTTTAAGAGGAAAGTCTTTTCTTTCTGTGGCATCAGAGGGTTGTCATTACTGTTGGGCTCTCAATATAATTATCAGAGGTTACAAGCTGTGCTGCTGCCAGGGATAGAGTGGTTGTCACAAGGGTATTATTATTTTCATGCAGAGCTCTTTGGCAGTCAGACACAACATTTGAATAATCTTGTCTATGAGGCATATGACTCAAAAAACTGAATCTGAGTCTGCTCTGGTTGCAAACACAGTGCTCTGGGTGTAGTTATTTCAGCTCCCTCTAATGATAAGTCTGCCTAGTGATCTTGTTTTGAGGCTGTTGTTTGTGGGCAAGTGTGTAAATAAAGTTCATCCATCTTCTCTGTGATAAAATGATGGCAGCTTTTTATACTGAGTGGTGATCTATCCTGACGGTGAATGATTTATTCCTGTGCTTTCTGTGATTGATTGAAATGAAAGGAATGTTGGTACGTAACTACCTCATAGTTTAAACTGCATTATTTACACACATGGGTGTACCTTTTTTATAGGTAGTCATGATAGGTGACAAACTGAAAGGATGCTGTCACTAGATTGCAGCTAACATGTTGCAATTTCTTCCTTTCCCTAGAAAGCTATTTCCTGGCTCTTCGTCGAGATCAGGGAGATTCCTGCACATTCTTGGCATGGGTGGGCATGGAAGCATGTACTGTACCAGCAGCATACTATTTGCCAGACGGCTCCGGGAAATAAAGCTTTGAAAATAAATTGAGGGATAGAGCATGAAAGTATGCCTTCTGCTGCGGGCCTTGAATGAAGAAATTGGTCAGGGAGGCAGAATTACAGCAGTCATGTATTACAGAGATCCCGCACATGTTTCTAGCAAATGCTGCATTTCACCCCAAGATCTTTCCATCGCTTCTGTTTCTAAATGGCGTACTCCTGGTTTTGTGTCACGTATAATGACTTCGTGAAACCGTCTGCATGTTTCACAGAATCAGCGAGCTAACCTGGCACATTGACTACAACAACAGGCTCCAGCAGTGACAGGAGGACATGTCCAAATCAGATCACTGAATCACACTTTTCCTCATTTCAACTCACCTACAGCTCTAACAGCAAGGGTGGACAGCCCAGCAGCGCACCACAGGCGCCAGAGAGACACCCTCATACCTGTCACCTGTTATCTGCTCAGCTTGTTTTGGACCAGTGTAATACACAGATGGTTTCCCTGCTGCATCCCACCAACTCTGCCTGCTTGTGTGCGTCTGGGCTGTATCTCAGAGCTCTGCTCCTGAGGGTATTATTTCTTTATGTATGCCGATCATTGTTTCTGAAAATGGCCAAATCATACGTAATCACACTTCATCAGATTTGCAGTCTCAAAAAGCCTTACAAAGCAAAATTATGAAACAATGAATTCATAGGATAGTCTTCAAATTATTTGAAAAAGACTTTTTGCCAGAAAGTCTTTGCAAGTGGTTTTAAGTTGAGAAATGATCAATTTTAACACAGATATTTTTCTAAACCTTATCAAGTAGTTTTGTTGTGTAAACCTAACCAATGTGCAAAGGAAAAGAAATCTTGCTTCCAGGACAACTGAGTAGGAAAAGTGACCAACAACTGTTAAGTACTTTCAGCATTTGAAGCAAATCTGTGTAGAATCCTCTAAATCGGGCACGTGCCATGATGTTAGGTTAAATTAAAAGTGTTCAAGTGAACTGTGAAATTAAAATCTGTTTCCACCCCTGTGAATTTCTTTAGTTCTAGCAGAACAAACACGGTAAAAATGCTGGCGGTGAAATGTTGGATGGTTCTGGTGGAGCACATTATTACCAACTAGTGATTGCTTTGTCAAGGTCACAGTAAGAGCGACGCTCACAGTCAGTGTGACGAGAAGACTCGGGGCGTCATGATTGCGTGGCACTATCACAGCATGAAATAAAAAATAAGAAAAGCTGGGGATCAGCACCAGTACAGAAAAGACCACAGACTCACATCCATGTTGAAAGAGACTGGTGCATTTCCACTATTACAAACCTTTGAAGTCTAACAGGGTGACAGTGCTCTCAACTTGTTGAGCTGTTGAGCCATGTACTTGTCACAGCTCTTTAAGTTACTGTTTTATGTACTAGAGTGTGTGTGTGTGTGTGTGTGTGTGTGTGTGTGTGTGTGTGTGTGTGTGTGTGTGCAGACTCCAGACACAGACATTATCTCAGGGGAGAGGAAAAGTCTCAATTTTCATTCATCACCTATTCTCTTTGTCACCGAAGTAAACACCTGCCGGTAATTATTTTATTGAATGCCTCTGACTGGTAAGTAATGGAGGGAAACACAATTAATAGCTGTGTCTTTCGGGGGTGGGGGTGCACTGGCTCCTCCAGAATTTTAAATTCTCCCTGATCATCAGACACCACACAAACTCTGACCCACTTAGAAGTTCTTTTTGATGTTCTCTGGGTTTCCTGTGTGTTTGGTCGGGAGTGGGTATACAGTGTAGCTTGGTGTATTTGCACGTACCGCGTGTGCATGTGCATGTGTGTGCCAGCGTTTGCCTCAGCATCACTCCCTTTCTCTGAACCGAGGCTGCTGCACAGTTCAGCCCGAAAAGCCATCGGTCATTAAAAAGAATCAGATTGAAAAGAGAATATTTGGCAGCCAACCAGATGAAATCACATTCTTTAAACAAGCCGCAGTGGAATAAATCTTTCAAATGGTTGCCGGCGCAATACACTGTGACAAAGCTTAGCAATGAGACAATACATTTTGCCAGGCAGCTCCGCTACACATCAGCAGAGGGCTGAAGCCTATATAGTTGTATTTGAAGGAAGGCATGCTGTGGGTGGATTTGTCAGGAACATTTACCCTTTAGAAAATTCACAATCATTCGCAATATTATTGAGCTTTTCATTATATGCACCTATCTTTGCTTTCCTCTGCAATAAATTCAGTTCATTCCAAAGTAACCGTGCTGCTTGTGATGAAAAGCATGTATGTTTAAATCATGCTGCAACCAGCCTGCGCTCAGAGCAGAGCAAAGAGCACGAAGGAAGCTTACCTGCACTTAAAGTGCCACCAGGTGAAACAAGACCATGCAGAGACTATTCTAATACACCTTTAACACTCTTCCATGAGTGAGTTTCACAATATCCCTGGCTGTATCTCAGTGCCCACATCCAACAAGTGCTCACTAGTTTTCATCGAGCGAGTCCCTTCCCCTCTCAGGTGTGTTGCATTTTCTTCCCTCTGGGGTAGCGGGGGTGTGTTGCTCATGTGCTGATGAGTGCAAAGGAATGTTTGAAATGAACAACATGTATCTTCTGGACCGTCATGATTCATTATTCACATACTCTACGCTGGAAATAAAATTACTGAGTATTGTTAATTATTTAGCAGTTTGACAAACAGCTGATTATCTTTTCAAGGATCATTCTTGACCTTGGAAACAGCAGTTTGACCAAAAAAGAGGTCCAGTTTATAGAAGCTGCCGTGTGAAATATGGTTCTAAACTCTGCTCGAAAAAAGTGATGTCAACATCATTATTACATTATGAGTTAAAATACATACACCATTTATATCATAAGGGCCAGGCATTTTATTACATCACTGGCAATGTGTTACAGTAGCAAATTTTCCCATATTCTTGACTCACTTAGTGACACTCTATTACAAGTCAGTGAGTGGGTGCTGCAGTAAATTATCGGTGGCGACAGGGCATTTGCTTCATCACCTCTCCTACTCTTTTTGAGCTAATATCCTGTAACAGCACGCGCCATTATATATTCCAGGAACGTGTTCACATAATCGTAAATCAGCCACAATATTTCCCAGAGGATGGTCTTGCCGTGAATGCTGAGGTCTAAATTGTCTTAACTTCCCTCAGTTTTGATAGTGGGTGTGGACACGTGCACT
This sequence comes from Psettodes erumei, assembly GCA_016785225.1. Lineage (NCBI taxonomy): Eukaryota > Metazoa > Chordata > Actinopteri > Pleuronectiformes > Psettodidae > Psettodes > Psettodes erumei. The sequence continues at coordinate 773,735 of JAFBJZ010000623.1, forward strand.
CTGCCTCAGAACAGAGACGTTGTTTCCGCGACCCTGTTAGCGTAGATCAGGTGCGTGCCACTCGATGTTAAGCAAGATGAGCCGACACCTGTATTGATTGTCCTTGAAGCAGAGGTGCTGATTGGGGGTTGCGTTCACGGGTGTGTCTCGAGCTGCGGCTGCACAGTGTGATGCCATGTGCATAATTATAACAGAGATAAACATCAGTGGCATAATGGTGGTGAAGGGCTCACAATTCAGTCTACTGGGGAAGGGGCAGAACTGGAGGTTTTAATGAGAAAAGAAGGCACAGTCTATTAACACAGTCTACTGAGTTCATAACAGACCCCGGCTTTATTTTTGTGTTTTACAGACCCTGAGGATTACCAACCACCCATATGGAAGTCCTACTGTGAGTAATTCATTCATTTTGTATGCTAATTAGCAATGCTCTAACCTGATGTTGGCCTTTAGTATGTTTCTTTAAATAACAGCACATTTATTTGTGATCTATAAAGACCAGAGACATGTTACTGTTCATGAAAGAATCAGTTTTTTTATATATATACAGTACAATTAGATACACACTGCAGGTTCCAAAATGCTGCACACACTTAAACAAAAGAACACATTCACCCACACAACACTTTCACACATGCACAAAAGCAAAGCAGTGTATCCGTGATCTGCGACTAAAGTAGGTTACCATCATCCAGGAAAATAAGATTTTCTACCTGCTCTGCTGAAATTGGGTCCTCGGAACACCCACCTCATTGTAGAGTGTTTTGCCATGTGGGAGGAAATGGGTTGACTCCTCAGAATATATGTGATGCGTTTGCTGAAGCCGAGCACAAATCATTTCAGCTGGAAACTCTGTGCCTGGCCTTAGAGAGACTATTACATTTGATTTAACCAGTTTAATTTCATAGCTTCTGTATGCACTGATCAAATATCTTGTCCGTAAAATGTTTCCAATAACGCAGTATTTCTAAAGTTACCCATCGTCTCCTGACTCCTCTGGTCCTCTGCTCAGGTATTTTTAGAGCTTGCTGTGTCACAGGAATGGATCATGTCCTGATCCTGCTCTGTTTGGCTTGAGGCAGCCTGACAAAACATGAAAATGTCACGAGTCAGGACATTTTCACAGTCAGGAGTCTTCCTTCCCCCCGCTTAGAGAATCTGCTGTGCTGAAGACTTGGGCCAACCATACACAGTGATTTCATTGCTGTAGAACAGATTGTCAGTAAAGAGGATGCTGTTGTAAATCTTTTAAAATTCCCATCCACACATGGCATCAAGGAGCAGGTGTATTACAGTACAAAAACAGTGAAAATTGTTATTATCGCAGGAGTTTTATACAGCGACTAGTTGAGAAATGTGTCAGTTTTATCAAATACAGAAATGAGAGATGTATGAGAGACACTCCAGTTCATTCCAAAGGATTCAAAATTGGACATGATGAAAGAAACCACACTCAGCCACTCTTTTTCTTTTTTTTTCGTTGCTTTGGTGATGTTTCTGTCGTGACAGACATCTGGTTCTGGGAAACACCAGAACCAGCAGTGTTTTGGCCTCTCTGAATATTTAAGCAGTAATTGTACTAATTCTAGGAGGTCACCAAGGTGTTTGTGGTGTGCCTGCTGCAAATCCCTGTTCACTTTGCTTCACATGTGTACTCCCAGTTCTCCCAGTATTTAAAGTACATCTAATACACAGACACGTGGATTTGCAGCATCTATGTATTTGTAAGTGATATTACAAGGAATAGTGTGCAGCTCTAGGCGCTCAACAGGTCTTAATTCACTCCTTAGGATTGCTGATATGTGGCTCCTGTCATGTTGCATATTTAAGGTAATGGCTCCTTTTGTGCCTTGTTTCCTTTGCGCTGAGTCAAAGCTGTGGTCAGAAGTTGGACTTAAAGGCTGTTAACTAAAGATGTTGTTTTATGTCTTGTAGTAGTCCCATTTGTTAAAGCTGCATTGCGTCGTTTAGTTTCCTTCATATTTAAGTTTTTGTTAAGGTTGTTATTTTGGTAAGAAATCTACAATGTGTATGTAATTACAACTTGTACAGCGCTGTAGTGCATAACTCAGTAGGGCAGACGGCCTTAAATAGCATGATGTATTTCTCTAACAGTGTACCAGCTACAGCAGGAAGCCCCGAGACCAAAGAGGATCACATGTCCCCAGGAGGTCAGTACATTTTGAAATGTCCATACAACAGGCTACTGTATGAGGCTGAAATGATTCATTCCATGGCTTCATCAACCATTCAGCGAGTAACTTTGCAGAGTCCAAAGTACAAACTTTATGCCTGATATTTGAGAAGCAGCATTTATCCTGTCATTAGTTTAGTCAATGAATTTAAGCACTGTGGCTGTGAGTGATCAAAATAAATGACACAAACACAAAAAAGTCACATAACAATGAAGACAAGCAACAATCAAGTTATGAGCCAGCACCATCCTGTGCTTATGGATATGTTTTCTGATCATTTTTAAACAGGTAGGTAGATAGGCACCTTAGCAAACAGAACCAGCCACTGGTCTTGTTTATTTCTTTTTAACAGCAAAGGTTTTTTTTTTCCCTATCGCCTTCAAATGCATGCGTCTGTAGCTAGACTACAGTTTGCAATCTTGGTTTTCATCCTCAGGTTTTAGTCTGGAAAACATTCCCTGAGAATGATTGAGCCTGGCAGCTGGAAGCCAGCTAATCAAGTAACCAATGGGGAGTGACTCGCTGCCTCCCGAACCTCCCACACCTCATGAACTCAGTGGCATTCTGGAGTTAGAGAATTAAGTGCAATCCCGCAGCTGCATGGTTTTAGCCTTTGCTTAAAATTTATGCAGGGACATATTTCATTGAATAGTCTAGGACAACCTGTTCAGGACATTCACTGTGTTTTCTTGTCTTTTTGGAATAAAGACTGTGATCAACTGCACCAGTGGTCTGTCTGTTTATTCAGTCAGGTGTAGAGAGGGTCTACGTCTGTCTGAAGGGGAGAGCACTGCTAAATGTAGCGAGCATATTTCAATCTAAAAGACTGAAAGGAAAGGTTCAAATAGGGAACTTTTTACTAATCAGACTCTAAGTTTGGATGATATTCACCCGATTTGTGTAACTCAGACAGCCTGACACAACATATTATCTTCAGATAAATTTTGGAATATATTTTTCACCCCCCATCACTTAGATTGGAAGCACATTGAATGGCCAGTTTGAACAGGAGGAATGATTGCAGCAAGCAAAGTCCTGTTTTAGTGGTCATATGGACACCTGAGTATAGCAAGAACAGTGACAAGTATAGGATCACTTTGGAGGGGTAGCACAGCGCTTCACTGCCCTCATTGAGAGAAGTGTCAATCTTCTATTGTACAAGCTCCCAGAAGTGATGCATGTCTCATCCCACTCTGAGTTTCACCACGCTATGATGAAAGTGAAAGTGGTGTGTTGGCTGTGTGAGATTAGTGGCTGCCTTCATTAATTGAAAGCACTAAATAATATTTCACATATTACCCAGAGATAATATGGGTTCCCAGAGAGCAATTCTGACCATAACTGTGAATTTTAAGAGATTCTACTCTTCATGTCTGTCTTTTGACTAAAAAAGGTGGTTCTACAGTAGATAGGTAACTTGTTTATAATTCCCTATTCTCTAAAAGTTTACATCAGTCAGTCTGTCAGTCACCGCTGGTGTTTGAGTTTGTTTTTTTTGTTTTTAGCCATATCCTGTGCAGGATTTGTAATACAGAAACACCATATGCACTGGTGTGAGACAGTAACACACTAAATGCTAACATTTTGCAGATGGCCATCTATCACTGGCTGTTTCTCTGACTGCCTCTTATTCATCTCCACACTCTGTGATTTGGCTTTGTGGTTTTGTAGCTGCGAACAGACATGGGGGCATAGATGAAGATAATCTGTCCGTGGTGGAGAGTCCTCTATCTTTCACCCAGGCCGTAATAACAATTTGCAAAGCCATTTAATTGAGCTCTCATATCATATTGCTCTAGCCAATATTTCTTCTTCTGGTTCACAGATGGAGACCAGACCCAAATACTATGGCAGAGAGTGAGTGTAACTTAATTACTGTCATCATTTTTTATGCTTGTTTTTCAAATATTGTGCAGTGAATGGCTTTATTTATCATTGCTGACATCAGATGTGGTCAGGGTTTAAGTGGGTGGATATATATTTTATCTGTATGCATGTCATGGTGCTCAGAATAACAGCCTGAACTTAACATCAAAAAGGTAAATCTTTGAAGTGTGAGGATAAAACCGCAATATTTTATTTATTTATTTATTTTTACAGATTTCATGGTGTGATCTCTCGGGAATATGCAGATGAGCTGCTGGCAGGGATGGAGGGGACTTACCTCATCAGGGAGAGCCAAAGACAGCCAGGGACACACACCTTGGCTTTAAGGTACCATCACATCAGTATAATGAGGTCAAGTTCATGAAGGTCATGCCCAACATCTGCCCAGAGCTCGCTCCGTCTCCACCTTCTCCTCTTGTACTCAGCCACTCAACCACGTCCACCTCTGCTCCTTTCCACTCCCTCTGTATTTAAGCCCATCATCATGCATGTCTCTCAACCCAGGTTTGGGAACCAGACGCTCAACTACAGGTTGTTCTACGATGGGAAACACTTTGTTGGGGAGAAGAGGTTCGAGTCGGTTCACGACCTCGTGACAGATGCCCTCATCACTCTCTACATTGAGACCAAGGCAGCAGAGTACATCGCCAAAATGACCACTAACCCCATCTACGAGCACCTCGGTTACACCTCGCTACTCAAGGACAAGATGGTGCACAGGTTGAGCCGTGGACGCACAGAGCCACGCAGGGTCACCTTCCAGAAAGACGAAAGGGTGAGTCACCTGGAGCGTATCCATTCTCCAGTTTTAATTTTACTTTTGAGTTTTGAGATTTTTTACTCTAATGAGTAGGCACTACTGCTATTTGTCAACTATTGTCAAATTTCTACTGCTGAAGTTGAGCAAGATTACGGCTTCACAGACCTGCTTTCCAGTACATCTGATACAATAAGTCAGTAAATGACTGCTTTGGTTGGTAAAATATTAAATGTAAATCATTTTGCTCGTCAATTAATGTTAAAATTATTTATCCAGCTGAAATTGAAAACACTTTTTGGACGGAGGGTGGGACAGAACAATTTTAAGATGTCACTTTTGCCGAAAAGAGACTATGAATATTTTTGGTTATATATAGTATATTATTGATTGATCAGAAATGAAGCTTCTTTGTTGGTCAATCAGTGCTCTCTGTGGGTTGTGACATTTAAAGGAGTGACCTTGAAATCTATGGGAAACTGTTACAGACATTTTGTATGATATCATACCAAAATCATTATCAATCAAAAAAACTTTGATTTATCAAAGAAACTGATCTTTACTAAAAAACTTTGCTTTAATTTTATTATCCATAGACTTATTTATGATTCTAAACTCTGAGCTTGCAAATGACCCATACAAAAGATCTTGGGCATTTTTGTAGGCCCCTTGATAGACACTTTATGATAGCAGGATTTTCAGTCTACTTCCATCTTCCTGAACATTTCCAGTAGGATGAGAGTGCTTGTGAGAGGATACTTTGTCCTGTTAGTGAGACGTGCATTATCCCTGTAGCCCCTGGATGTGTTCACTGCCGCCATGCTTCAGTGCCTCCTCTGAAAGGTAATGATGACCAAGGGGACTGGGACTTTGCTCTGCCTGCCATGCATATCAGACAAACCGATCTTGGGTGAGACACATTGCACATTGTATTCATTGGCACTCACGAGCTCTTGCCAGATTGAAGTCTGTGAATGATTTATCAATGAGGAACTGGAGGAAATGTTGTAAATAAGCCTCCACTAGGTGGCAACATTAACTTGTTTCCGCTCTCTCTTGCCCTGAGATGGCACTTAGAATCATGCCAAGCTATTTTTACAGTCAAATAATATTTTATTGTTTTTTTTCTTCTTCAGGGATTTCATGAGCTGTATTTTTAATGTGCCTCTCAGCTTGAAAACAAGATTTATTCCTTTAGGAACTCTTTGTCTTCAAAATGTCAGTCTATAGTTTGTCAGCTTGACAGTCAGTCATTGACAGACACATGACAGGCCTGTCAACAGGAGCATCAGTTGTATTATTAATATCATCAGTCTTCAGTTTGGTCTCTGTAATTTGAGACATAAGCCATTAATGCAGCACTTTTGACCCTAATGGCCATCAATCAGTCAACAGTCCATTGACTCCTGGTTTTAAATAAGCTGCGTACAGACGCAGGTGCCACTACAAGCCTCCAGGGAGCGTCTAGAGTAGAGAGCCGCCCTCAGAGGTGCTCAAAGACCTACAGACTGACCAATGTTTGCTTGACACACAGTGCTTTATTGAATACTGTCAAGTAGTGTCGCTCTTTGTTTGATTCGCAGCTTCGATGTTTGAAATTGTGTGGACTGCAGACTCCAATAACCTCCCTTTTGGCAAGTAAATCTGGAGCATGTCTTTTGCTAAATGTCACATTGTCAGTCATCTAGACGCTTTTGGAAAACCTACTTCATATTCCTCCTGCCATGAGGATCTGAGTCAGTGGCGGCTGTGATGATAGCAGGCTTTGTAAGCCAGCGTCTGAAAAACCACCTGCCAGTCATGCGCAAGAAGAATGAGAGGAAGACTGTGTCCAAGAATCAGACACTCGGCCTCGATGGCCCGAATCCGTGGTTGCTTTTTAAACTCCATGTTTACCGAATTCACAGCCACGCCCTGAGGCATTACAGCCACAGTAGCTTCAGTGTATAGTCAACATTCACATGTTTACTTTACTTGGTGTTAGCTTGATACCGCCATATTGCCATGACTGCAAATTCTTGTGTAATTAAAATACTCCCAGAAGGTGAGGGGAGGGGGTACTTGAGGTGACCTGTAGATCGGCCTCCTCAGCTTCCCTCTCATTGCATGTGCAGGAATACACTCACCACTCCTGACACACTGGTCTGCTCGCCTTTTCTGGAAGGATTTCCAAACAAATGATCCTGTTGTTTGTTAGGATTATTACCTTTTTGTCCCAAGTTTCATGCTACATGCTACAAATGCAAAAAAAAAAAAAATCTTTGGTTTTTTAGGTGTAAAATATCAAATTGCTCCTCACACAGTGCACGTTTCAAGGCATCAAGTGTCTCTTTATTTTCCAGCATTTCTACTGCAGACAATTTTTGAATAATGGTCGATATCTGCCATACCCTACAGTACTGTATGTCTTTTTTTCCTGTTTGTTAGAGACGTTGTTAGGGCTGGTGTATTCGGGATGTGGACAGTTGTATCCTGCTGTCTTACTGTGTCAGTGCCTTACTGTGCTGATTTCCCATGATTCCCAGTCCTCGCTCACAACACAGTCTGCTCAGCTGTGCTCTCACAAAGCCTTGCATGAATAAAAGAGCCAAAGTCACTGAAAAAGGAAGCGGAGCTTGTTGTGCGACCACCTTTTGTGTCCTTTCTTCTAAGCTCTTCTTTGAGAGACAAGAAGCCATCTGCCTGCAGACAAAGCATGCAGCCCCCCACCACCCCCCACTTCCCAAGTCTAAAATATCTCAGAGCAGTCTATTCCTCATCTGTCCCCCTTAAACTGAGCTATAGAGTTGAATGTTTGTATGCTATGGTATGTGTATGTCTTTTCACAAGAATGTGCAGCACAATGACAAATATCTTCACCTGTCCTGTCACTCTCCCAGCAATCAACAACTTAAATGACAATTGGTTGATACACAAAAGCTGCTGTTTTTTACTTTGCTTCTGTGAGTGTGAGTTGCCAATCCTCTTATTTTTATTATTTATATGATTATCTCAGCACTGCAGTCTCTGTTTAATGAATCTGTTCAGCCTGTTCTGTCAAATAGCCATTTTGTCATAAACCTCGCAGATGCCATATTTGTTTCTTGACATTTTGTATGATGTGTAGTCTGGATTTCTGAGGGCGTTGTATGTGCCTTCAGAGCACCGTGATTAATTAGCAGAACAGCAAGGCTTGTGTTGCTCTTTAGTGGTTGTTTACAAGCAGAACTAAAAGGTGCAAATTTAGCGTGAACATAGCAACAGCCCCCCACTGGCAAAAATGAGATGGCTGCAGAGCTGCAAATGAGCTTCCAATGGGATTTTACTTGGATTTGGGCAGTGTGGGTTTATTCTCTGTGCACGGATTATTGCAGTAATCCCTCACAATCCCAGTTGATGGTCTGGCTCTGCTGGTTGCTGGTCCCCTGAGACAAATGATTGTGATTGGCATGAGTAGTCTGCAGTCAGAATGTCTGGACAGTTCAGTGTAGACGGCAGTGTGGGGAATTCCACCAGCTGACAAGCCGGAGGTCAAGATCTGTTTAAGTTACGAAGACGTGGCCTCCACTCTTTCAGAGTCTGGGGTCTGTGTTTGAGCAGGCGAGTGAACCAGTTAGGAGACACGACGCTGACCTGGCTGAGAGCTGTTGGCAGAGGAGTATTATCCCCAGTGAAGTGGAGTGTACCCAGAAGGCAGCGTGCTAATGGGAGTGTGCTCTGTACTATAAAGAGGGCGTCTGCACTATTGATCCTGCCTTGCAGAGCTGTTGAGCTGTGTGAAGCGGTCCTGACAGCACCCGACCGCCCTCACTCTCAACCTCCTGGCCCCTCCTCATCACCGACCCTGTTCTCTCTCTTTTTCCTTTCTGGGCGTGTGAAAGAGGGCCATTGTGCGCGGCACACTCCTGCCCTCAGGCAGCCCACTACCGGTCCCTTTTCCCCTGCTCTTCTTTCTTGCTCTCTGCTGCGGCTGGAAGCGGACCAGACACAGAGTCAGCCCTCATGCTGGCTGTCATCAGTCTCCCTGCTGGGTCACAGGGGAGCGGAGAGTAGCTGCTGCTGCTGCGGCTGTTGCAGGCAGCGTCTTCTGCACAGCACCCACTTCTCCCTCTCCTCTCCTTCTCCTTCTCTCTGCATCTTCCCCCAGAAGAGGTTATAGAGTCTGAGGGACCCCAACCGGTCGAGAATGGAGGCTGAAGAAAACAGAGGAGGTTTAGGAGGGGATCTGATTGCTCACAAGGCTAAAAGGCAGGAGCGAAAGCGTCAGGAGCTGCTGGCTTTGGCTCTGGGAGTCAAACTGGGGAGCAAGGGGAATCTTCTGTGGAAGCCAATTAAACTGTTGGCCTCCTGTCCACAGATCTCCTCACCTCTGGTACGACGGAGTGCCTTGAAAGACACACCGGAGAAGCAGTGCTCCTATGAGAAGATCCACAACTTCAAGGTGAGGAGCTTTTTATTAGAAAGAAATGTTTAATGGCCACTGACTCCTCAACAAGTAGCTATCAGCTCTCAAAGCATTCCTCAGAGCGATACATTTAACAATGTGTTTTTGCCTGTCCCATCATACACTGTAGTGTGTGATGTTGTTTTGATGAGAACGCACACGTAGCTGACACCCAGATGCAGTGGGTGGGAATAATGGATACACTTGGATATACCACAACCCATTAGCAGCAGAGCACATTTATTGGCATGGATTTTAAGGCTTTTAGATCCATTTTTGTTGAGTGATTGAGTTCCAAAGTATGGCCCCCTGCTCTCAGTCAGAGTAAGTACATAGTGCCTTGTGGGAAATGCAAAAGACTTTTGGTTTTTTAAATATACAAAAGAGAATTTTGTAATTCTTTGCCCTCGGGTGCCTCAACATTCTTGCAATTGTATTTTGGGTTTCAGTTAACAGGCAGGCTATAATGACCCCCAGCTTTTTCCATGCTTCCCCTTTGAAAAAAGAACAAAAACTTTCCACTCTGCACCTGCCATATGCTTTCTTCACTCACCAGTTTACTACTACCTATTCAAAGTACCATTAAAGGTGTGCATATGTGCGTGCGCATGCAGATGTGGCCCCATTTGCCATCTTATGTGTTTTTAGGTTGCACAGTAGGGGTACATCTGTTATTTTGACTCGCAGGCTTGCCTTCGTGTATTCAGTTGCCCAGGAGCAGATGCCAGACACATTATAGTAAATCCTTTAATCTGCCTTGTATATACAAATGCTCTCATGTGGCTTGGGGTCCCACCTAGTGCAGCTTGGGATCACAATGTAATCTCTATCCAGTACATCAAATCCAGTGTGGACTGGACATAACAGTGATTTGTGATACGCAGAGTGTGTGTGTGTGTGTGTGTAACATCTGCATGTCGTCTCGTACTACAGGTACATACCTTTCGAGGGCCGCACTGGTGCGAGTACTGTGCAAACTTCATGTGGGGACTCATCGCCCAGGGTGTCCGCTGCTCAGGTAGACACTCTAGCATCCAAACTCCATGTCATGTATTACATAAGGACAGTCTTGTCATTATCCATGATCCATGGCTAACACTGTCCCGACACGCATTTCTCTGTTGCATAATCCCTCTGAAAAGTTTTTTTCTGCTGGTTAATATATGTCAGGATTAGTAGTTAATTTCCTTTTTCCTGTTACATCAGTGACAAACCAGTGATGGACAGTGTCAATGAGAGTCACTCTTTTTGAACCATGTTTCCCTCATGAATAATTAAATCACAGTCATCCCACAATGTAAGACAACTCCTTATTTTTTTCCTTCTCGATGATCACTGTGCAAAGAAATGCCATCTGATGCAGGATGAAGACTGCATTTTCATCACAATGGATGTTTCGGAATAAAACATGTAAATGTCTTAAGTAAGAAAAAAACACAAGTCAAACACAGGTCAGATGCTCTGCTATTGTTGTCAAAACACAGCAGCAGAACTACTGTAAGTGATCGATTACATATTAGAGCTCACTGTGATTTTCAAGACTCCCACGGTCACAAGATTTTCTTCACTGCACAGACACAGTCCTGAAACCCATGTGCATATTGCTGGACTTGGTTGCTTTCTCCCCTCACAGAGCATTTGTTGTTGAATATTTGCCATGCTGATAAGCCAGAGGCAAACACTGGTATCATCAGACACCTCATGTGCTGTGGGAAACGGGAAAGACGTCTTTGTCCTCTCTCGCTCCTTGTCTGGCCTCTATGTGTTTTTTTTCGCTTATCTCCTCCTCCACACGCTCTCTCTTTCTCTGCGAGCACTGGCTGAGAGTGAGGACCGTTATCAGCAGACCAGCGGTAAAAACATTTCTGTGATGAACCACGGCAGTCCGACTGTGCTGCCACACAAGCGGGCATACGCAAACCCACAGTGCGCTGTCCATCTGTCCAGCACGCTCCCGTGTGACTAAAACTACAACAACAACCCCCCAAACATTATCTACCTTTGGCTCAGTGCACAGAGAAGGCTTAGCTGTGGCTGTGCCGTCTGACAGTGCAGTTTATCACTGACTCTGGGAAACCTTTTCAAACTGCTGTCTTTAGCTTGCTGTGACGGTTGTGTTATCATCAGTCTGAGGCTAATCTCTCTCTCTCTCTCTCTCTCTCTTCCAGATTGCGGACTGAATGTACACAAACAGTGCTCCAAACTGGTTCCAAGCGACTGTCAGCCGGACCTGCGCAGGATAAAGAAAGTGTTTAGCTGTGACCTCACCACTCTTGTCAAAGCTCATAACACCACGCGGCCCATGGTGGTGGACATGTGTATTCGAGAGATAGAACTGAGAGGTACAGTGCAGTTAGTCAGTCATCGCAGTAAACCACTATCGGTCACTTCACAGAAAGGAAAGCAGAACGTATAGTTTCATTTGTAGGTTCATGTAAGCATTGTTCAGTTACTTTTTTACACTGATTTTAGAAATACCATTGATACCGTTGATTGTGTTGAATTTTGACTTATTTGTTATGTTTACAGAGTAGGGAGGGTTGTAAGAGAAAAGAATACACTGTGTACAATGTGAGACAAGTTTCCTGACTGTGTGTTGCAGGTATGAAATCTGAAGGTCTCTACCGAGTGTCTGGCTTCTCAGAGCACATAGAGGATGTGAGGCTTGCCTTTGACCGAGGTTTGCAGATATCACATTTTTTTGCCCTGGGATGTAGTTCACTGAGGTTTTTGTTCACGGGTTCATCATTTTAAATCAGACGCTCCTTTCAGCTGCAGCACAGACAGAAATAGTGCTGCCTGTTATTTGGTGACGCACAGTGCACCCTCACATCCAGTTTCCATTTATAATTGTATCCAATTGTCAGTCAGAAATGTTCTGTTTCTCATCAACAGACGGTGAAAAGGTGGACATTAGTGCCAATGTCTATGCAGACATCAACATCATTGCTGGTGCTTTGAAGCTCTACTTACGGGACCTTCCCATTCCAGTCATTACATTTGACTTGTACTCCAAATTTATTCAAGCAGCAAGTAAGAGCTCCTCTCTCAGCGATTCCATGCCATTGCTGTCGGTACTGCTCTGCCGTGCTCTTGATGCTAACCCTTTCACTGATGTGATATAGAAATTCCAAATGCTGAATCCAGGCTGGAGGCCATCCACGAGGGTTTGCTACAGCTCCCACCGGCTCACTATGAGACCCTACGATACCTGATGGCTCACCTCAAGAGGTTGGTTCATGCACAAATCAGTTTTCCTTTATGTCTGTGAATTTGTTGCAGCTAATATCCTCTGTGCCAAAGAGCTACATCATTGTTCCAAACTATCAACACTTAAATGTGTCACACTGTTGCACCGTGGGACCTGCACTGGTTTTCAAAGGTTTGTGTCATATGGACTAAATGCCACAGAAATATCACAACAGTTGTAACAGCAGGAGGAGCTAGACTAATGCATTATTACTTTTGTTCTTTTCATGGGAATTGTTGATAATAACAACATTATAGAATAATGCCAGCCTATTATTGAATTTACTGGTCCAGAGGTGGTTCACCACATGACCTGAAAAAGGAAAAGCACATTCAAGTATTTTAAAACATTCCCTTCTTTTTATTTTTGCCTGATTCAACTCTGCTTACAAGGTTTTAACCTTTGTACATTTTACAGGGTGACAATGTTCGAAAAGGACAATTTAATGAATGCTGAGAACCTGGGGATTGTGTTCGGTCCAACGCTTATGCAGCCTCCGGAGCAGAATGCCCTGACAACCCTGAATGACATGAGGCAGCAGAAACTAGTGGTGCAGCTCATGATAGAGCACGAAGACGTCTTATTCTAAAGGCCGAGGCGTGCAGGAATCGCAACAGAAACGAAGGACAATTATTTATTCTGTCAAAGAGGAAATTCAAGCCACCTTGATTCTAATGAAGTTTCAGAATAGTTTGTAATCAAACTTAACTTGAGATGTTTCTTTCTCGCATGACTGTTTTAGTTGAAGTTGGTTTAGTGTGGACATGGTCTTGTTACTGTACGTTTCGGGTTTCCACACTAAGCCAAATCCACTGTTTTTATATTATAGAATGACCCAGTGTTTTTAACTACCTACAGCACTGGTCCCTCCTCAGATTGATTTGGAAGACTGTCACTACCTGGCGTACACTCAGTCATGATGAAAGCACTGTGTGAAATCTGCCCCAGGCCGGTCATCAATCATCGTAGGCCTGCTGTTGTGTAAACCAGGCCTCGAGGCAGCAGCAAGGTTTGCGTTCCAGCATGAGCTGTGGGCAGATTTGGATTTTTGTCTGGACAGTAATTAAAAATTGATTGAGACAATGTTGATCTTTTCATTGTAGATAAAAAAGATCATCTAATGATCATTATTTTAACTGTGTATACTAAGAAAAATGAGAGATGAGACAATTGGGGCGCTCATGAAGCACTTTTTGCAACAAGTGTACAGATTTTTTTTCTAAAGATGTTTATTTTTGTCTTTTATTCTGCATCATGTTTTGTCACAATAATATATGCTATTGAGAATGATGTTTGTTGAATTGATGTATAAATACAAAACCATCCACAAGAGAAAAGAAGTCAGAAGGACCATTTTCCTATTCAGTGTGTTCAGTGTTCTGTGAGGATTATGCAGGTGGTTAAATACTGGCCATTAACTCATGTCATTTTACAGGCTGCACCCTGACTGCACCACATGTTTACATGCTGTCATTTGGGATATCTTCAAGTAAAAAATAATATTATGCCCCTTATTTAATGCCAGTAACTTTGCTTGGTGCTGCAGTAGTTGCCATTCATTTCACAGTGCCATAGAAGGTAATAGTTATGCTAAAGCTGTACTGGGTGTGTTTCTTTAACACATCATTAAAATTAATGTGATTCTTTGAATCCTTTCTACAAAGTCCATTTTTTCAAAAATGTATTTTTGTGGCGGTCGCAGTTAAAAATGTAATTTATCAAATGATGATTTATTAAAGGATATAAAGCTTCAGTTTAAAATAATGTGGCGTATTTGGCATTTCTCAAAATGTTAGGTTTACCAAGGTTTACATTTTTCTCTGAAAATCAACATGATCTCACTCCCCTTTGATTCTGCAGCAGAAGTGGGTCGGTCAGAAGATTGGCCCAGCCCTTTGCCAGTGATGACTGGTCTAGCCTGCAGCACAGTGAATCACAGGAATGTGGTGAACTTTTTATTTCTCATCTTGTGATGGGTATTGCCAGGTGCTTTACTCAGAATGCTTTATCTCTGATTCAGTCTTTGTCTTGCTTCATAACCTACCCACAGCCGCTTTCTCTGAAATCTACCGCTGGTTCCTGTGTATTCCATCATAACACACTGCTATTTCTCATGCCTCTTCGTTATTATTCATTGACAGACTTGAAATAGAATTGAATATAGTTTAAGTTAATAAAATAACAAGCAACATGCAGAACTGAAATGAACACCAGCAGCGTGTCTCTATGCTGCAGTTTGGTATTCGATGGAAATAAATGGTGAACCTTTTCACTGATTCAATCCTGCAGTAACTGATGATAGATTGTGTGCTGCCTCCTCGATAGCTCATAGTGGATTAAACAGTGTAAAACCTGTGATTTCATACACCATAGATACTTTGCAGTTGTTTTGTTTATTGCTACAATCTTTCACCTTTCTCCCTTTTTAAACAAAGGGAAATAAATAGGAGGCTGGCTGTGCAGACTTGTATGCTATTGGATATACAATGAGTGTAATCTGACAGAACTATGAGGATAAGGGCCAGTACATCAATACATCATCACAACAGATGAGGGTTTTTCCCTTCTTCTTTTGTAGATTGATCCCAAACAACTTAATTATCAACTCAAAAACCATGTTTCTTACTCAGACTTCAACAGGACAGATCTACAGTAGATATCATTTAAAGGTGGCATTGCTAAGATTTGTCATAGCAAAATGTAATTATTGATTATAAAGGAATAAGATGGTAATTGAAGGATCTCTACATTTACAAAAGAAATATAAGGTCTGGAGAAAAATTATAGACATTTGGAATAAGGCCTGTAATAAATATGTTGGTATGAACCTTATTCATTGCAAGTGACTGGATCTTCATTCTACAGTTAAGATCATGCTACCTGCAACTTCCATATGACTTAAAAATCAATATTTCGATAATGTCATCTGCAGTAAACAATATGGAAACTAGAGACTTGAGGAGGGCCAGTGACAGTTTATTGTAACTGTTTTTAGGCATTGAAGAGTTCGAAATATGAAATGCATGTAAATGACAACAGCGCCACCTAGTGATCATAACGATACGCACAGAACAACACATAGTTCGATATCACGTCACCCCACTACTGCAAGCAGTCATTCATTTGACATATTCACAAAGAACACTATTTCATGAATTTAATTTTTTTTTAAAATACTGTAGCCTAAATATATCTGTGGTGACATCAGTGCATGTAGTGGAAACAAAAATAGTATAGGTATATTATGTCTTTTTACATAAAATGACATAAAAATGGAGCTGATGCATTCAAGTTCAAACAAAAATGAGACAGTGTTGTTCAAAAGTGTAAAAAAAAAAAAGCCCATGAAAGAGGTCAATGTAAAACAGCCCAGTAACTAATTCTTCAATTCATGTGATTGTTTTGGGAAGAATTCATTTTTAAAAAGCACT
This sequence comes from Psettodes erumei, assembly GCA_016785225.1. Taxonomy (NCBI): domain Eukaryota; kingdom Metazoa; phylum Chordata; class Actinopteri; order Pleuronectiformes; family Psettodidae; genus Psettodes; species Psettodes erumei. The sequence goes on from JAFBJZ010000623.1 coordinate 789,678, forward strand.
TTGGCAGTTGTTGTTAGTAGTCCAAAACAGTCCTTCAGAGCTCATCATGTTGGTAGGTGAATTCCCTTGCAGATATAAAACCATCTTTATCCTCATCCTCGTTTTTGAAGATGTCATCTACCATCACTTCATGATGTGTGTCATTAGGCGAGTATCCGTGTTTCTCAAACTCCTTCTTCAGGTACTCAGTCACCTGAGGTGTAAACAGAATAACAATGATGTCCATTAGCAGCAATAGGAAATATATCTTAATGCAAAAAGAGCAGGAGTTTAGAGGAATTCCACACCTCCTTTCTGGAGAGCTTCCAGTCATCATTGATATCCATCTCCCGGAAAGAATCATGTGACCTTGGCCCATTTTGAATCTCCAAGACCTCAATATCAAAAATGAGAGTACTGCTTGGAGGGATCTTGCCTGTAGATAAACAAAACCATGAATGTATAAAGCACAGATATTTATGGTGGAACACATAGGAGGAATTGATGCAATAGACACAATACTTCCCACCACAGCTTTTACAATAAAAGGACTGTTTTACTCTACCTTTCCCTTCCTTGCCATATGCCAGAGATGGAGGGATGGTCAGCTTCCTTCGCTCTCCGCTGCACATGTTCTGCAGACCCTTATCCCAACCCTGAAGTACCTCTCGGACCCCAAGGGTGAACCATACTGGATTTTTGTCCCCGTGTTTGCGGCTGCCAAGAAACACAAAAGATCCATTGCACAGAAAGAAGAGTCCAGCATACACAGAAGTGATACCACAGAGATGTACAACAGGGTTCACTGATAGCCGCCTGTCTGTGAGACGTCAGTATGCACAGATACTAACAAGTAGTGTGCTGCAGCCTAGTGTAGTCCTTGTGATACTTATCACTGCTATGACAAGTAGTGAGCTTAAGAAGACTTCTTAGCAGCACATGCAGCATTATTCATTCCACAGACAGATTTTACCTGGAATGAAACATGGTGCCATTACTCTCCAAGAATCCCTCGAAATGAACCAGGAGCATGTCTCCGTATTTCGACTTGCGGTAACACATGAAGGGTTTATGTATAACTTCGATTTTCACCTCTGGTTCAGGCAGTTTCCCCCCGGTGACAAACCCAAACAATGAAGGGAGTATCGAGAAAAGAGAAAAAAGAATCATTTTTGATAGAAAATGACTCACTTGTTTACAAAATTTGACAATAAAAATGTAACTGAGCTCTTTACAAAAATACTATACTTAAATTAAATACATGGCAGGAATTCCAAATACGTGGCAACCAACTTCAGCAACGAGCGCAGCCACTGCTCCGCTATCAGCCCTCTTCCCTCTACAATTGGATAAATCTATGCTCAAGCCCCGCCTTTTATTTGTATGCTCTGATTTAATTTGTTTTTGTATGTGTCGATCACCACAATCCACGCCCATGGGGTTAAATCCCTCTGACGTAATTGGAGGGAACGCCGTTAGCGTCTCCCTTGATCGCTCAGAGCTCAATTCGCGAAAAACTTTACGCAATTTCATCTGCGTAGCTGAAATGTAAAGTCGAGGTCGTTACTCCGCAAACCACACAGGGCCCCGATGGAGTCGCTGCTATCAGCTGCGCCTCGCATCTTGCTATGATAAACAAGTAATGAACGGCGAAAGTACATAATCAAACAATGGAAGGAATACTGTACAAGTGGACAAATTACATAAGCGGTGAGTAAGTCCCACGGTCTTTATGTGTTTTCGGTTATAACGCCCGTTTTAATGCACCTAGCTAGCATGAAAACGTCATAGCGGACTTGGGTTGAGTTAGTGGAAGCCAGAGTTAGCTACCGTCATCTTTTAACTGTCGGAGCTTGTTCACCACCTTGAGTTAAGTATTTTCTCTGTCTTTACCTTTCTGAGGTAGTTAGCTGTTTGACCAATGAGAAGTTAACCTTATTTAACAAGTCTTCACAGGTAGCGCTTGCTAATGTAGGATGTCCCTCCATCTGTCATTCTAATCTTACTTAAGAACTGATTAGTAGCTGCTAACACAGCGTAAGGTCAGACTCTTTCTAGGTTTATGACACTATATAATGCTTTTGAAAAGCGATTTCCAATATTGGAAACCAAAACTACACAAGTTCATGTTGCAGCGACTGCACAGAAACAATTGGAACTTTGGAATGCATTCTTTTCAGGCTGGCAGCCTCGATGGTTTGTGCTTGATGGAGGAACCCTGTCTTACTATGACTCGCAAGAGGATGCCTGGAAAGGGTGCAAAGGCAGCATTAAGATTTCAGTTTGCGAAATCCAAGGTAGGTGTGGCTCACTTTGTATTGTGTACTGCGTATCACCGTGCTTGTTTGTGTTTAGAAGAAACTTGCGCTGAAAAATAAGTCTCCTTGTTTGCTGCTTTGTTTTAGTTCATTCCTCAGACTCGACGCGAGTTGACCTGACCATACCAGGAGAGCAGTATTTTTACCTCAGAGCCATCAATGCAGCAGAAAGGCAGAAATGGCTGGTGGCTTTAGGAACAGCCAAAGCTTGCCTTACAGACAACCGAACAAAAAGAGAAAAAGGTATTTGGATGCCACAACATCCACGTGTGACAGCGTACATGTTGCTCTTGCACAGATAGAAGTTGCCGCAAACTATTATGTATGTCTTCTGAAATAATGGCTCATGTTACTGTTTGCAATTACAGAACTCCAGGAGAACACAGAGGCCCTTAAAACTAAGATGTCGGAACTCAGATTGTACTGTGACCTCCTTCTCCAACAAGTAAACAAGATCAAGGAAAATGATGAGCTCGGAGATGCAGCAGAGGTAAGGTTAAGGTTTGAATGAGCTGATGAAATTAGAGAAGCTGCTGCCGGTGTGAAACATAGTGCCATCAAATTGCTGTGTGCTCATGGTTACGAATATACAGTACCAGACAGTAAGCAAATGTCACCACAAGTAATGTTTAAGTTTTAAATCCTTGATTAATAAATGAGAGCAGATCTATTTATTTTTACATATTGCTACCTAATCGACTCAGGACCTTTACAGCGCTGTTAGGAGATGTGGCAGTGTTAGCTAGTGTGTATACTGTATATGTGTGTTCCTTTCAGACCAGCATAGACACTGGAGACATGGTGAAGTCCACATGCACCACTTTCCTCAAGACTCTTGAGGAATGCATGCAGATAGCAAATCATACATTTAGTTCGGATATGGCAACACAGAGCCCACCGGGATCTCCTCCAGTGGCAGCCATCAAACCCCAGAAGGTACAGTTGGTACTCACCAACCCTGTGACCACTCAGTGGAATAACAATCTATTACAAACGTATCACAAATAAATGTAAACGTAATCCCTTGATGTCTCCCCCCCCCAACAGATTAAGACTGTCAATCATTTGAATCCAACCCTTGGAGAAAAGTAGGTTGTTTTTGTTGTCATGTGTTTAGGTATATTGCCTACACTACTTTCCATCATTAACTATCACGTCAATGCTCAAATGTGTGCCACAGTAAAGTGAAGCACGCTTTAAATACACTCTCAAATTTTTTCTGTTGACAGAGATCTTCATGTACTGTTAATTTGTGTGTGTTTCTGTGGCACAGTTGCTAACAAGATGCACCCAAAAGACACAGAGGAAATGAACATGGTGCGCTCACGTTTATTCCAGGTGGAGAGATTTGGCTGAAACTTCAGGAGAAGCAATTGCACATGACAACCAGAGCCTTGACTCTGGAGCAGAGGGACCAGATAGACCAGAACCTCATCCTTCCCCATCAGGTAAATCAGGTCGATCAGGTGTCCCAGCCACTTACTTTACATGCTACAGAGTTCTGGAGACTGAATTGAAAACCATTCGTGCATTCCATGAAGGAAAGAGCAGGGGCCTGGTGGTTTTTGTGTGTGCATCATGTGAACTGCTGTGGATAGATTATTTTCTTTTAGTGAGCAGACAGTGATGGATACCTAGTTACATTATTGGATTTCCCTAAGCCCTAACAAAGTCTTTACACATGGGAAGCTACTGCTGGTTATGGAAAATAAGACCAGTCTTTTCCAGTTAATTAACTCACTATGTAAAACTAATCTCATTATTTAAATGCATATACATTTAAGGGGAAAAATGCTTTTTAAAGTGTGTTGTTGAAGTGTCCAGTAATGATTGCCCTTATTAAATATGCATATTTTAATCTAATATAAACTTGTAAAGGGCTTACTTAAAATCGGTTAACCAAAGTTTCACTTTTTAGTATTCAGTACATAAAACATTTGGTACATAGTTCAAATCATGTTACATCAGCAATATTAAATAGTTTGGTTTATACTTCTTTTAGTGATGCCTCTTAACATTGTTACAAAAATGTAAACAAAAACTGTAAACAGATTATTTGAGCACAATGTTTTGGTAGTCCCTCATTCATTTAAAAAAAAAAAAACATGCTAATTATTAATTATAGATATGAGTTTTTTGGATAGTATTTCAGTGAAGCTTTTATTCTTAAAGAGAAGGGATTTAAAAAAAACATAGCTCCTGTAAACGACAGTACACTGTGAAAAAGTTTGCACTGCCTTACTCTCCTCAGTACAGCATTTCACAAAGGCCAACGCTAAGTCACACTTGTTTGTTGTCACAACTGAAACCAATCACACTTTTACCACAGCCGACTCTGATGTCAGGCGTCCGACCCATAGAGGTCAGTGCAGCAATACTTACACTCCGCACACAGTTTAGTGTGATGGTTGTGTCAGTTACTTGGGCCTCGCTGCGATAGACATCTTAACTGAAATCACATTCTTCTATGTGTGTTCTGTCAAAAAAACGTATAATTTATTTGTGTTTGTGCATTTGTTTATTCACTGTATTGCACAGACATTGAAGCGACCGATAGCAACAGCTCAGTCGGCGAAAAGCAAGCTGATCCTACTCCGTGCACCGCCTCTGAGACTGAACACTACGACCAGCCGGCAGGGGGGAGCGAGGGAGGCGAAGTCGATGATCAGACGGAGTCCAAACAAGAGCACAACGTGGACCAAAGTCAAGAACTTGACAACAACAGCAAGGAAGTGAACGCTGTCCAGCTGCAGGAGGACGCAAGAGACCAAGACGAGCCCCGGCTCGAAGCAGAGACGTCCGGAGATTCAGCAGAGGCCGAAGACACGGAGCAGGTGGAAACCTTCTTCAGCACAATGAGTCACAGGTATGACACTGCTCCTCAGGAAGGCCACATCCTTTAGGATTCTTGATCAAGTTACTGTATCATCTATGAGGTTGTGATATTTCACAATTGCAGTATTAGATTAAACCACAACAATGTAAGCTACATGTAGTATATTTTATCTCTGAGGCACTGCACTTTTGTTGCATCTCTTGACTAAACTGCATAGTTTGTGGAAATATATGAATTGTATGACAGTGTTGCACAGAATAAATGAGTAATAACGGGTTTTGACGATTTCTAACTAAACCGTTTCAAGATGTCACGATAAGTGTTTTATATTAGTGTGTTCTCTCTTGATCACATGACACAGAGAGGCCCTCATCTGCTATTTGGGTTGGTAAAGTTTTTTTTGTTAACATTTCACTCTGTTTCCAACCTATGTTACTTAAGACCTGGAAGAGAGTCACTGATCATTTCTGTAATGTTTACGTCTGAGGTAACATTATCATTATAATGAAGGAATTCATTGTCTCATTCATCCAATATTCAACTACTAACTACAGTAAATACAGTTTAGGAGTCGGTCTTTTTAAATTGCCGGGACAGTATTAGCGGAGTTGTAGATGAGGTAGCCGAAACGTCTCAGATATTGTCAGGCAGAGGATTGCATGGCACTGTGTGGACCATTTCTCTGGCTTGGTTTGGATGTTTGTACCCTTTTCTTTTCTCTGTTTGACTTGATCAAATAAAAATAGAAATGGCATACTTACCTCTAATATACTCCCCTTGTTTGAATCTGTTCTACTTTTTTTTTTTTTTTTTTTAGATTTAGTGATATAAGACTGGACGACGACAATGGTATCCCTTCACAAGAGTTTTTGGACTCATGCTATGCAATAGTGCCTGTATTAGGTAGGCCAGTCACTTTCAGTCTCTCCTTATCTCAACCCGCGGTGCTCCCTCTCTCTCATGATGATGCTCATTCACATCGTGCTGATTTCACCCTTTCTGGAACCTCTTATTCCTCTCTATGTTTCCTGTCTTTTTGCATGCTCTGCCATTCATGCTTTCTGGCTTGATTCTTCATCATCATCATCATCATCATCTTTTTCTGTCATGCCTTCGTTATTTCCTCATGCACCAACATGTCTTTAACTAGTTGTATTCATTCTAGCAATCTGTGGCATGACAAGATTTCTAATTATGTCTTGTCTTAAAGGTACAAATAAAAACGCTCACTCAGTCACAGTACGGACATGAAGGTGCACAACCTAATAAGCACTCATGTTTCACTCTTTGCCGATTTGATTTGCAATTGTGAGGCGACTCACAAAAAAACAAGTGGCGATCAACACACAAGGGGATGACATCTCTCCCGCCAGATCTCGACACAGACCCAGATCTACCTTACTTACATAAACATGCGCTGATCTGGTTAACCATCGCGGTGACTTTAAATCCAGCCGAGAGATAACGACTCTCCCTTTAACTTGTTACATTGGGTTTTACGTGAACGTTTTTCAAAATAACATACACAAATGGAAACAAGAAATGATGGTAGATTCTCTCTTCTCAGACAAACTGGGGTCCACGGTCTTTGCACCAGTTAAAATGGATTTTGTTGGCAATATCAAGGTAAGTGCACATTTTTGTTAAGCAAGAAGATTTACCCAACAACAAAATTCTGTAAGAGTTGATTTAAATATTGTGCAGAACATATTTTGAAAAACTGCATCAGTCGATGTAGATCAACACAGAGATACTGTATGTGTTTTGTATATTACTGAATGGGCACCTCTGGTTTAGCGCTCTAATTAGATCCGCAGGCTTGCTTATTAAAGACATCACCCCTGCTCTGTTGATATGCATGGCATATAAACACATTGGAATCTTTTCATGTTTTATTTTGTCATTAGTTAAAATCAGAATAAGAACAATGGCAGAATGGAAAGGAGATTTTTTTTTTTTGCATATTTGTGTCGCTGCAGAAAATTCACCAGAAGCTGATGTCGGACCCCGACAGCTTCCCCTCGCTGCAGTCCATCGTTTTGCATGAAATCCAGACAGATGTCGCACAGGTTCGCAACTCAGCCACCGAAGCTCTGCTGTGGCTCAGACGAGGCCTCAAGTTCCTCAAAGAGTTTCTGGCGGAGGTCAACGCGGGCCAACGGGACATCCAGGGAGCACTGAGTGAGCCACGTCGGACACACCCGAACACGTGAACTGTGCTGTGTTCACTGTTGTGTTTCTTCATTGTCGGCTTCTTCTTTTGCTCAGATAACGCCTATGGAAAGACCCTTCGACAGTACCATGGATGGGTCGTGCGAGGAGTATTTGCTGTAGGGTCCCTTCATTTCCCTCCATGTGTTTTCTCACATGTGGCTTCACTGTTTATTTTTCATCTCCTCTGATATTTGTACCTGCTTGCATTGTGACGATTTTGACTGATTTTTTTCCCCCCCAGTTGGCCCTGAGAGCTGCCCCATCATATCAAAGTTTCACCGCTGCCTTAGTGTCAAGAGAGGGCGACGAGATGAAGAGTGGCTTTGCCAGCGGCATGCACAAGGACCTGGGCATCTACCTGCCTGCCATGGAGAAACAGCTGGCCATCCTGGATGCCCTGTATGAAGAATACAACTTGGAGTCCGATGAAGTAGTGTGACACTCATGAACAAAGAGATGATTAGAGTTCAAGGAAGACAAGAGAGGGGGTGGAGGTATTGTCTTAACTGCTGAAGGAAGGTGCCAAGTGGATCTTGTATACAAAATAGTGTGAGCATGTCCTGTGACAGTGTGAGATGTTTCCAGTGGTTTTCAGTTGTACCACAGCAGAGGGTCGGGGTTTGAAGAAGGTATTAATGTATGGAGGAGCCCGCAATGGGCAAGCAAGCATTTAACAATGGAGATTTTATGGTGTGAAGACATGTCGTTTCCAGGTCTTGTTGAAAAGACCATTGGCAGCGGAGGGGGTATTAAACTCTGTTATGCAGACTCAAACCATTTATTTCTGGTGCACATTTTATTGTGGTTTTTTTATGTACTGTACATGTTTTAAGGTACATAACCACAAGGTATTTGGCTCAACTTCAGGGGAAGATTATTTGAGATTTCCCTTGAACTGATCACAATGCAAAGAAATTTTTAATCAAGATTGTCCTGATTCTCTGGATTCATGAAATATGGTGAGACTTCCCGCCTCACAAAGCACTATTGTTTCAAAACCAATGTCAGATTGTTACAATGCTCAGTACATGCCTTAAGTATATGATGGAGTAACATACTGGGCTAACTTTTTGTATGTGAGGTAAACTTTTTCTTGCACTGACTGTTGACATTAAGTGGAAATGAATGGTGAATTCATCGTGATCATCTTCAATCATGATGAATATTGATCTTCTTTTTTTTTCCCCTGGAATTTTAACAGAAATGCTGCAGTTTGACAATGTATTAATTTGTTTTACATCACTGTTGTGTGATTGCTCTAGGGACTTTCCATGGGACCAAAAAGGAACTGTCATGTGAATGGCTACAGCCTGCCTACAAGTACCGCAACACACAAGAATGAAAAAAGCCCAGTGCATCTCTTAAGGTCCTGATGACTGCTGAACATCCTCTGCACTATGCCTATGCATTTTCACCATGTCTATTTATTATGTCTTAAGTTATAAAGTTCATTTTCATCTGATGGGGATCGTTGCAGTCTGGCTTTTGTGTGAATGTGCAAACATTTGTATCCATAGAGCATGTTTAGTGATCGCATGGCGCAAATGGAAACTGAATACAGGCCAAAGCCTTGAGTTAAAAAAGTAAATAAATAATAGTAAAGTGGGTTGAGTGTGAGGGTTAAAACCCATTGCTTCTCCTGACTCTCCCTAACCTTCAGCAGATCTCAGCTTTTTTCCCATCATCTCATCGAGCGTTGTTGCTCGACTTAGTATTTCATGATGTCAGTTCAACAATAAAATTAAAAAAGTGAGTGAAGACACCTCCTGGCCAGGTTTAAGTAGTTTCACTGAGCCATTTGAACAAAGCAGGAACTTTTTTGTATATTATTTTTCACTTCATTCAAACTTTTCTCTTGGGTATTCAGGAATGCATACAGTAAAAACAACAGTTGTACACAAAATAACAGTGGGGCGGGGGTGTGGTTGTCCCAGAGCCCATGGAGGGTCATGCCAGTGATGAGGGCCCCTGGAGTCCCTCACCCTTGGGGCATTACATATGTGTAACAGGCCGATATCCTGGTGCAGATAAATTCCACTGTTAATCCTGAACAAATGCTATTGTGTTATTCTAAACATTTGATTTGTTTCTTTTCTATGAATGTAGATAAGATGCTATTTGATCTTTGCTTAATAAATGATTAAGTTTTCGTAGTGTGTCCAATCCCGTTGCGGTCAAATAGTCATGTGCATACGTGCCCAATGGCACTGATCTTAAAATCACTGTTGCATACCTTGCTGTGTGTGCAAAAGCTGTGTTTTGCATGAGTAGCAGTAGTGTGTCCTCTGCCAAGACCCACAGCACCCTGCATGCCAGTAATTCCTGCCTATAGGTCAGGGATTTTCACTTGGCTTGGGCCAACAGCTGGGTCCCTGCCTGCTTCCTGTCCCTGTGGCCTCCTTTGCATCAGCGCCACAGCTGTAATGCTACACCAGCCAACCTGCACTAAAATAACCCCTTTGTTGGAAAAAGTGTTTGATTTCACCTCATCAATGTAAATCCTGCAAGGGCTCGAAATAGAGTTTGCTTCCAACAACTTCATCTTTGTAAACAGTGTTATTGAGAGTGGGAAAATTAATTATAAAATGTTGAGGATGTAGCTTACTGGTTCAGAAATTAATTTGTCCCTGAGAGAACTGTTAATAGGCCCAAACTCCACAAACAGAAACCTTCACTTGGGGGATTCTTCGTGCACAGCAGACCTTTTCATTACAAATCAGGTTGCCCACTGCATCTCCAGTGACATTTAGTGCTGCACTGAGACATCTCTGGTACAAATCTGATTGGCTGGGTCGAGAGAATGCATGTGATGGGATAAATACACCAAGGTAAGCTTTTACTCAGACATCTCAGCAGACAAATTGTCCTGATGTGATTTAGAAAAGAAATACGGCATGCTAATAGAGTTACATGGTCTCATCGAGCCTCCAACATCTCTGCTGCAACACTGGCTGGCTGCCCGCCTCCTAACCCGTATCACTGTTGCCCCATCTCCACGCACAGACTCAGCTCTGACGGGCTTTGTTGAGACAGAATGAAAAGCTGAAAACCCCACTGCCATGTTGGAGGAAATATGAGAGTTCGCTGTGGTCTGTTTACTATTAAGTCTAACGCAGCAATTTGCAAGGACTTGCTGACAGACATCTTCCCTCCACTTGATAGATATCAGCATTTTTTACAGCTGGAGCTCTGCTCTCAGGGAACATCAATAGCATCTCTGTCACTGTCTGTTGGCTTTTTCACACAGCTCCCAATCACTGTCACCGCCCTGCTAACAGCTGACAAGAAGAAAAGCTGCTGACACCCCCCCCCCCCGACCAAAATGGAAAAGATGCATGTGTAAGACAGAGTGAATGATTTCAGTTTTATTTTCAATTCTTTTGAAAACGGTCCACAACTACTGTATAAATCATATCAGAATAATGAAACAAAATTAACTTTCACTATCCCAGTAACAATAACAATAATATATTTCATGAAGCCTTACAGTACAGTTACCACATGCATGTTATTTCAACAATCGTTGTGCATACACAGTACAGGATACAGCACAGCAGCACAGCAGCACAGGCCACAGACACAACACTCAACACAGTTTCCAAACGGTATTTCAGCTTTGTGCATGGCACAATTCATCACTATCATATATGGTGTGTCATACATACAGTACTTAGCTAAACCCTGGCCAGTGCAAGACTTGACACATCTTAAGACACCTGCTATGCTGATGAATGCAATGATTTACAAATCAACATTTGACAAGAGAGGAAGCGTTTCACAACTGTTACCACGGTATCACAAGCATGCGGACACAATATAGTAACAGTCTTTATTCTTCCATTGCTTTTTAAGGAAGAATGACTTAACACCTGACTATATCTAAGTAATGGCTGAGAAAAGGTCTCCCTTGGCACTGCGACTCATACAGTAGCTTATGGAAAATATCAGCTTATATCGGCAAGAGTCCTTTTCACTATTGGTGCCCAGCACACAGCAGACTACATCTATACTGTTAAGTTTACTGTTGAGTTTCTCTGTTGCTGTATATACTGTAAGACAGACAGACTGGATAAAGAGGTATTAGAGTAAATACAGTAATGACCATAGAGCAGACTGGAATTGAAATTCCTCTCCCTTTAGCAGCTACGGACTATTCCAGCCTTTCCTGTGCAATGACGAAATTAAGAACATAACAGTTTCAAGCCTTCACATACAGTATATTTCATTTCTCATCGAAGCACAGGGAAGGACCTCAGTCGTACCAACAAGACTGCACATCGTCGATCTGTTAAAGCTCTTGATTGAGTTACCTGTGTGCATCAGCATACAGTCACGGCCTTTTGATTTAAAAAGAGAGTTGTGGAGGATGTCCGTGAAAGGTGCTGTGTGGAGCTATATTATCTGTTGGTTCCTGAGACGTTTTTGAATTAATGAAACCTTTTCAGACTCGAGATGTCTCTGTCAAGTACAGTCACATGGTAACGATGACCAGTAAGCCTCTGGAGTCTCCCAGCTCCTGGGAAGTGCAGGCTCCTGGTATAACAGTCTCACTGAAATATGACAAGTGCAGAATTCATGCACCATATCCACTTATATCTCTATCTCTAACCATACATACTGACAACTGTTTATGTCTTGCTTTAACGTTATGACTGAAACTGATGATGTGATATTGAGATTATACAGTACGCACCTTGTTGTGGTAATAATAAATAAACTGATGAGTTACATGCTTTGATAGTCACCTACTGTCACTGGTTTTAGTAATCCCAGCTTCATGCAAATGCAGTGCACTGTCACTCACACTGCAGGAGAATACCTGGGGCCATGGGTCTGGATGTCGGACGACCTCGCTTAATCAACAGTAACTGGGTCTTGTTTGATATGTTTCAGGCCCGGCTACTCCTCCTCTGTCACATCTCCCACTGGTACTTTATTAAGTCTGCATGGGTGTCACACAACTGTTGTATCCAGAGGCTGATTCCGGTCCAATCAGGCATGGTGACGAGGCCAGTCTTTAAGTCCTGTTTGTTAAGACAGATTGCAGTTGTCCTGTGCATTTCCTATGTGTGGGTAAAGGCTTTCACCTCCCCTGGCCGACTCTATAACTCCGGGGATCTACGTGGCATCTCAGCAGCAATACATTGGAGTTATATATATACATATATGTATGTTTTGTTTTTCTTTCATCATATAATCATTGGCTTCCTCTTCTTTCAGAGTCTTTTTTTGCATGAAAATATTCCAGTTATGTGTCAAATGGACAACCCACAGAGGATCCTGCTGCACTGTCCAGCTTCCTCCTCAAGTGAAGTACTTGCAGTTTGTGGAGTCAATAACACAGTATGGTGTGCACTTGAGGTGACCGTACGACCTGCAAAGAAGAGGAGAAACACTCCTCGGTTAGTTTCACGTCAATAAAACATCTGTCTTTTACTGGTAGAAATACTTTTGTCCACAAATATTCAACTTCAGCAAGGAGGTTATGATTTTGGTTTGGTTTGTTTGGTTTGTTTTGGGCCTTACTAATCTATAAGAAGGACTGTTCCTTGACTGAAGAGGATTTTTTTGAATGACCCCTTCTCTGAAAAAGTGCACATCCCTAATAACCAGCTGACGTTTGATTCAACTGAAGATAAAAGTGTGGCTCTGTCAAAGTCAGCACTAGCTCTAGACTGCAATGTAAACAATCATTCTTAAGCTCTGACTCACCTCGTTCTCCTTTTACGTTTGTCCCCCACGTGTGTGTCTCAGCTAGGCAACTCTACTCACCTGTTACACACTCCCCAATCAAGACCACCGTTCCAAAATGTATTTAGAAATTAATAAACATAAAATAACGATTTAACCATCCAGACTCCCTCTATTTGTTGTTGACTCCTCAGCGGAATCAACGCAATGGCCGCGTTAATTCAGTCTTGTCTGTTTAGTACCAGTTGTCCAGTGCCAGTGCTTGTGCTTTATTAACCCGATCTCCTGCCTTCACCTTGCACTTACCTGCCATACCTGTGAATCTACTTTCCCGAGGTTTGAATGATCTTTTGTGAATAAGTCTTGACCTGATTTCATGATTAATTATTATGGCAGTACTCCTGCTGCGACAAATAAGGGGGAAAATGGTCATGAAAAATATCAGTATAAAAAAACATGGATCCAGATACTGATTCAGGTCACTCCCAAAAAGTGTAAATATTTAAGAGCCAGCTCTGACAAGAATTTTGTGAAAATCCCTCCATTACTTTTTGTGTAATCCTGCTTTTATGCTCAACTGGGGAATGTACATGATAAAAGACATTTTGTTTAAAATATTAATTTAGGGGAAATGTTCAGCCCTGACAGAGATCTGCTAGTGTAAGCTGATAGTTGTAGGTTATACACTTTGCTTACCCGGGAAGATATGAATTACACGTCTGGTATCCAAAGTCTTTTCCATCGCACTCCTCGGCCCCCTCATAGCGATACCCGTCTCCACAGTAGGCATGTTTACACTCTGCGGTGCAGAGAGACAGCAGCGTGGAGCAGGTCATGTTATACGTGCACATTAAGAAGTTAGCATCCACCACCTGATATGAACGCACGACTTACTGACGCAGCCGTCCGTAACGACTCGGTTTCTGTCATCACACTCCTCTCCGCTGGAAATCTGCACGATCCCGTCACCGCAGTAGCCGTCATCATCAGGCGCGTTCTCCATGGACTGGAACGGCGTCAGCTGGAATGGAAAAGTCTTTCACAGAGGTTAAAAACTTTGTAAAAAAAAAAAAAAAGAAGAAGAAGAAGAAAAGAAAAAGAACGGACTTCAAGCCACCGCGTGTGAAGGAAAAAAATAAGATGAAATCAGATGCTGCAGCATGCAGTGATACCTGGATCGGCAGCCAGCCATCAATGTCTTTGAAATAGAGAGATCTCTGGTCTTTGCGGAATGCAAGAGCATTATCGGTGTGAAGGCGCTCCAGCTCTTCCTCATTGCTTACAACGAATATCTGAATGAACGGCAAAGTGTGACAGTTTGTTGTCACACTTTCAATATTTAGCTCAAAGGTCATTAAAACCCCCAAACCACAGGACTTCTAAAAACTCACATGTGAAAATATAATCTAACTGCGTAAAATCAGATATCCTAAATAATGCAGTAGTTACATTTATTTTTTCAGTGATGTAACAAATGATTCTATAGACCTCATAACTAAAATACAAACATCATACATGGCTTTTTGCATGTCACAACATATTCTTCCTCACCGCTGGTACTTTGGGATAGTTTCCTCTTGAGGAATAATCATCAAGTGGAGAACCGCTGAAGGAGCCACAGTTACACTTTCCAGGAGGCCCTGGTGGACCACGTGCACCCTTTGTGCCAACCATGTAAAGACCTTACAACATACGCAGAGAAAAGTCATTATTGTACACAAAGGCTCCACACAGCAACCACAGACATACAGTGCATGTTTACTGCCAAGTGACAGAATGTTGCAGGCTCAGTGAACTAAAGGGGAAGTGCTGTTGCTGATGTTAATACCATAAGTAATGAAAATGGTGTGCGAAAGTACATGTAGTATCTTTGATTCATCTATCAAGAGGCACGATCAATTGAATTCATGCAGAAACCTGAAGATGACAAATGTCACTTTAATGATGTGCTGACATAATATTTGTAAAGCTGCAGGGAGGCTCCCCATCTGTGAATCCAATTTAGACACATGATGTCATGACAAGAGCATTGGGTTTCACCCCAGGAGATTAGATTTCTCTGGTGCTAAATAAGACTACTGGTGTTGCCTCCTTACACTGGGCTAGAGTGTACTTCCTTTTGCTGATGTGGATGTTTTGTAAGAGCCACACACACAAATCTCCTCAACAATGATGTAAGTTCATGCCCTGACTAAATATCTTTTCAGTATCATCAGGTATCTTTTTGCTGGGATGAATTTCTGCTCTGTTGGAAAATAGAAAAGGAAAAAGTTCTCACCTGTAGCAGGTGAACCAGGAGGACCAGGGTGGCCTTGAGGTCCCTGTGGGCCTGCAGGTCCCATGGGACCAACACTGCCTGGGTCCCCTTTCACTCCCTGAATCACAGTCAATACACAAGGTGTTCAGATTGGAAATGTCAGATCAGCAGCTCTCCCAAACCCACTTGCTTACTGAATCTTCTCTTGCTTGCTCAATGTTTCTGCACTGAACATTCTTGCTCAACAAAATCTAATTTATATGCTTGTACAAAATATTTTTCTGTGGTCACAGTGTCCCATGACACACAATGAACTGATGCACACTTCTACTTCTATATAGCAGTGCAACCAGAATGTGGCATCCCCACAGACACTTCACCTGCTTGCCTCTCTTCCCAGGTCGGCCAGTGGGTCCTCTGTTTCCTGAGATCCCAGGTTCTCCTTTTGGACCCATTTCACCCTGCACAACAGATCAAATCAACTCAACGTTCAGTGCTGTCACACATTTTAAAGTTGTAATTCTAGGTAACACATGAACTTTTCAACAACTCCTGCGTTCTCACTTTCTGTCCAAGCATTCCTGGGAATCCCATTGCACCCTGTGGATACAGAGCAGTAAATGATAACATCATAATTGTTTTTGGACATTGAAACTCTACATCTGCAGTGACACTCCCAATACAAGCTGCCCACCTTGTCGCCTTTCACTCCGCTCTCACCACGATCACCTCGAGAACCCTGATGTGGCAGAATACAGTGCGTTACAACGTATTTACTTCAAACGAAGGAAGGAGAGGAAATCAGTCCCAAAAAAATACAATCCATACATTTTAAATGATATTTAAGAAAATGGTACATACCTTTTCCCCTTTATACCCAGGTAAACCCTAGAGTAAAGATCAGAAGTAAAAAAAAAATCCTAAATGAAACAAAATAATAGGAGCTCATCCAAGTGTCATCAGTGTGGGTCGTATGTAGATCATACCCTTGGCCCTATTGGTCCTCTTGCTCCAGGCAGACCCATCAGCCCCGGGTCACCTTTCTCACCCTGACACAATAAAAAACATTAGGGATAAGACAAATGTGGACTGGCATCACTTTTGGGCTACATGTCCCAAATTTTACATACCTCAAGGAAGACTAGGGTCTTTTGTATTAGGTTGCATGTTACATCGCATTATTTCACTGTATACTACCTTATATGGGCACTTACTGCTCTGAAGTCATGTTTTGTTACATCATCTACATTATGAGGTCTGACTTACTCACTTTGGGCCCACTTGGTCCTGGCCAGCCAGCTGGTCCCTGCTTTCCAGGAAGCCCTTGAGGACCTGTCCGACCCTTAACAGAAGACATCAATTTTAACACATGCTGGGATATACAGGCAAACCAATTTTATGAAAGGCTATTAAAACAACTACTTCCACAACTGACAAAACAGGTTGAAGAGAAGTTGTTTATGAAATCAGTGTTTGCTTTGAAGGTAAGAAAAATAAATCTAAAAACAAGATTTGCTGCACAAACTGACAGCCTGCTTGCTATAGTATTTATCAGTCACTGCTGCACATGTAGGGGAAGAATGACTTTAATGAGCCCTGTCACATTGCTCTCTTTAATTAAATGATGGGCTGTATATAGAACAGCAGAAGTGCTTGTGGGAAATAAAATGATTTATGATCTGGCTGAAGCACTAAGCTAAATTGCACTGCAGTGCTGCAAAGCTGCTCGGTCAGGCCACCGGCCAGTGGAGCTCTCCCACTGGGCTGCTTTTACTGCTCAACCTCAGCCGTGATCACTGGGGAGGTCACTACCTTTCCACCTGTGGTGATCGAACCCTGTGTCCTGAACTTTCCGCAAAGCTGTGTGGACTCATCCTCTCTTTCGAATCGAGACGGGAGGCATGATGTTGTATTGTCTTTGAGGGGTCAATATAGGGAGGCAATATGTTCCCCTTGAGAGGAGACCGACAGCATGTTCACTCCCTCCGCTATCAAAACAGCCCGTCTCAGCAGCTCCGTATCCCTCGCATCCTGTCAACGTGTCTGTTCTGTCTCCTGTCAAGGTTGTACTTGCTCACAATTTCTTGATGCACGCTGCCAGGCACAGGCAGTGCTCTGAGCTACAGCTAGCAAGCAGGCGGAGGCACTGTATCTCATTTTTGAGCAAATCCACTTAGCAGGCAATATGGAATGATTAATGGAGACTCTCACCTTTTGCCCAGGTCTTCCAATTTCTCCCTGATGACAGGATGTGGAGGAGGGGACAAGGACAGCGGTCAATTTAATACACTTCCAGCAAGCATCTATCAGTCGTGTGCAACAGGTCAATTGAATTTTATCTTACCAAATAATGAGTAGCTTGTAAAATGTATAATGACCAATGTAAATGAGATGAGAGTGGAACATGTGGAAGTAAACTGCTTACCTTTTCTCCCTTATAACCTCCTATCCCAGGTAACCCAGGGGGACCCTGACAAGCATAAAACAACAACAACAAAAAAACCATACAGCATAGGCTCATAAATCCCAGTGATAGCATCTAAATTAGTTTTATTGTCCACAGTGTCCCACCACAAAGTCATGTCTGCTGCTGGAGGCCCACAGCGGCAGTTTCAATTAGCTAAAGGCTGAGCGGCCACTATTGATTTAAAAAGTGCCTTACGGGTCGCTTCGGATATACTGAAATACTGCTGCAGTGGAGCTTGTGCTGTTACTGCCTGAGCTGGGAAAACACAGAAAAAGCTTCCTCAATCATTTGGTAAATCTGCCTTTCACTTACAAACCGCTGGGCAAACAGTGGAGGAGGTTAGGTTTCAGAAAGCCTATCAAACCCAAATGTCTTCATATCACCAGAGTACACAAACACATGGACACACGCTTGTGTTGGTAATCTCTGGAATTTACGCAGCACAGTATACCTTTCCAGGCAGACAGCTCTTCGGACAGTTTCTGAGAATGATGTGTGGTGCACTGGCAGGCAGTGGAAAAAGGCTATTTGTGTCTCGGCTAAATGTAGAGCGTTAATGGGCTGCTGTGTTGCATGGGCCAGAGAAATCCCCATCCACTGCCCTGCAGGAACTCTCAAGTTGGAGAGGAGATAAGGGCTAATATGTCGCTGGAGTACTAAATCTTAACACCTTAAATTTACGCAGACCCCAAATATGAAACAGACATAGTCCTGAAGATGAATCCTGTTCATATAAAATTGTATGAGGTGTATTTGGAAAGCAGAATGATAATGCCAATATCCCAGATCTACAGTTCATTATTAATGCTGGGATAATGATGTTTGGGAAGAGTGGGGATCCTACCTGAGGTCCAGGGGGACCAGTGGGTCCAGGGGGGCCTCGCACACAGGCAGAAACTTTGTCTTCTTTTCCTGTCTCAGACTCAGCACCATTATTTGAAATGCCTTCATTCTGTGAAATAAAAAAAATACAAATAATATACTCTGTTTCTTTTACAGTTTTGACAAAGGCTAGTTAGCACAGTAATGACAGGACAATGGGTGTTTTACTGACTTTACAAAGTTGTCAAAGAGCTTTATGTCTGAATCACATCCTTATTAATAAAATTCATAACTCACAAAAAGGACTGGTTAAGCCATTTCTTCCTCAAACATGTCTCAGCATCTCAGTTGTCTCACGGTCTCATTCAGGGGTCAACAGACAGTAACAGTGAAGCAATTTGGATTTTATGCAAGGGCATATTTACAGACATATTCCACAATAGAAAGTCACATGACTTTAACTCACATGAGCGTGGCGGCGCCAGAGTGAAGGGGGTGGAGGAAACAGCGGGGGTGGCGGTGGACTCAGCAAACAGCATGGGTTGAATCTCCTCTGCTGCTCCTGGGATCTGAGAGCTGTGCACAAGGTGTGCGCATGCAGTCAGTCACACAGTACAAGCCAACGCGAATCCTGACCTCTTGATCAAAATGAGAAGAGAAATGCTTAACTCATGACACGCTGACATGCGCGCTATGGCACATACTGTACAACATGACCCAACAAACATCCCATTCATAGAGTAAAACCCAGACGGACAGTGGAGGTTAAAGCACGCAGGGGCAGCATAAGTGACAGGGAAACAGGTGCAAACTATCAAATCATGACACCCCTTCAGCAGAGTTCCTAAAGCTGGACACAGATATGAAGTGGCTGTGCCTCTCACTGAAGGACTGGAGCTCGTCTCGCTATTTATAGAGGCATTTCCAGTCTACCTCATGGGCAACGAGAAAATAAAAACAAGTGTGTTTTACCAAAGCAACGGCATCTAAATGAATCCTAAAACTAGATGTTTGGTATACATGCTTTTACAGCTCAACTACCTGAACCCCTGTGCATGATGAACACTGTATTTACAGTACGGCACACACTTACACACACTACAGGCTACAAGATTACAATTTGCTTACCTGCTGGGAATGAAACAAAGCTGTCCAGTAAAGAGGACTGAACCAGGCCATAAGAGAACCACAGTGGCAGACACAATCCAAGTGTTAGAAGAGTCATGCTGCTCCAGATAGTTGCCAGACTTTATTTGTGAGCCACGGCAGCCCCTCACACGCCGTCTTTCTCTCTCCCTCTCTCCTCGCTGTCCTCTCCCTCTGCTCCCCTCCCTCTCCGCTCGCTGTGCTCTTTCTCCCTCACGCCCTCAGAAGAAGGTACGCCGACCAGTGGCCGTTAAATCTTTACTCCGCATCAGTGTGCGCTAAAATTACAGGAGACAGCCCGCCAGCTGCCGTGGGTGCCAGCATTCGATCAACAGCGCATGCCGGGGGGGGGGGCTTTTGTTGTGTGCACTGCTCACACAGGCGAGCCCACAGTGGGCTTTTCTGCAAGATATTCAATTTAGGGAATGCATTTGTCTGTCATGTGACAACTTTCCTAAGTGCATCAGTCATGTCTCTTGTGATCTGTGTAGGTTTGTACATCTTTTTTTTATGTGTACTCAGTGTATCATCTTATCCATTTAGTCCAGGAGAGATTGGTTTTATTGCCCAGTCTATTCCACAAATGAAGTGTCTCCATTTCCAAGAAGGTGCTCTGGGGGCATGTCAAAGCTGTGTCATCTATCAACAATTATTCTGATAACTGATGTTTTTCAAGCAACAATGCCACATATTCTGTGATTCTACGTTCTCAGGTGTGAATATGTGCTGCAATTTGTCTTTTATATCAATGTAGATGGAATAGTTTGGAGTTTTGGAGTGGTCTCCAAAACAAGTATTTGCTATGACACTGGGCTTTAGGCAGTTGTTTTAGTCATTGATTTTATTGACATTTTATCAACCAAACATTAATCAAGAAAACAGTCACCTGAGTAACTAAGAGTTTTAGCCCTATGTAAGAGAAAATTGACTGATTTGACACAAAAGTCCACTGTATAATGTGTAAAATTGTTTTATGGTTTTGTACATTTTAACACTATTGTGTAATAAGAATCAATAGCAAATATTCATATTTCATGGAAATGATCACAAAAAGCAGTGAGGAAAACTGCTGTTCTGATAATCTTCTGGAAGAAGGAGGAGGCAGATCTTCAACTCTATAAATTGGAGCGTGTGAGCCAAGGAAACTCCTGCAGATACAGACAACATGGCACAGTGTTAGACCTGCAGCTGATAGAGCCAGTTTTTCTAAAGGGCCTTTTGTGGCCGAGATGTATGCTGGTATTGCTGTGCAGCACTTCTTATCAAAGACTCAGCTTTAAAATGGACAGAAATGGAATAACAGTCAGGAGACAAACACTAGCAGCAGCACACTTCTGAGTCTTTCTGCTGGCAACAGAGTGCACAATGGATACAGTCCTCAGAACAACCTTCAAACATGTCTGCAGAGGGTTGCGTGGATACATTCAACATAAACACTGGGGGCCATGCTTTCTAATTATGGGGACCCTGAAATAGAAAGGTCATGTCACTGTGAGGTGGAGGGATTGTGAGTGGAATACAACAGTTCTGTGCTGCACCTGGGGTGCACGGATTACTGTTCAGTAAGACATGTCGGTCACGTAGCCCTATGAGGATGAGACAGGAGACAAGTAAACATCAAGCTTTTTGTTTCTATTTGCTTCTCATGAACCAAAACATCCCTACTTTATTCGCTCTTTACAGCTTCAAATGTCAGTGTCATTCAAGTCAAGGCACATCTTCAGCTAAAGTGAAACAGGGTCTGCATGCAAATGTCCACCCCTCCCTGACTCTGAAGTTAAAGATGCACCTGGACCTTCCTCTACACTGACCTAATGAACATGTTTAATTTCACCTTTGCCAGGTTAAGTCCCAGCCACCTTGACTGGTCAATGACCATGTCAGAGAAAACTGGACATTTCATCAGTGTTTCAAGCAGCACAGTAGCATCAATTGCATCCTCAACCACCAGGGGGCATGGCATTTCCATAGGAAAGATGCAGATGATTTCAGAAGAACACACACCCAACATCACAACAAAACTCCAGGGGACTCACAGAAATACACCCTAAAGGTGACAGTTACCTGCTGTTTTCTGTCGGAGGAAGGGTCGATAAGCACGTTGAGGAGGCTTGGCCCCTCCCAGTTACTCAGGCTGAGCTGTAAGGCACTGCACAGCTCCTCCACCGTCTTCACCAGAAAACCTCGACCTCCAAACGCTGTCATTACCTCATCATACCGCGCCTCAGGTAGGAGGGTCACGGGAGGGGCTCTGACAGACAACATGATAACATAAGACGCTTTATGTGGGGGAAACCATTGCGGTGAAAGTACTGTATCGCGATCACTTGACTCACAGAGAGGTCAGATCTCCCATTTTTGCCATTTCTTTCCACGTCTCAGGATCCACTCCACTGTATATACCATTATTATTTACCACGATAATGACCACAGGGAGGTTGTACCTATTAAAAAAATCAAGAAGATTGTGAAATGAAGTCGTGCCAGGGGGTTGTGCCATGTATATTGGATTAAAAGGGGAGGAGACAAACTGACCTGCACATGGTTTCGACCTCCATGCCAGAAAATCCAAAGGCACTGTCTCCCTCCACACAGATAATCCTTCGGCCTTTATTCTCGTGAGTCTCAAGTCTCCTCTCCACAGCAGCTGCAGCTATCGCAAAACCAAGGCCTACTCCCATAGTTCCAAATGTGCCTGCATCCAACCTGCACATCATCAGGATTAGCCAACCACAGTCTACAAAAATGTGCAGACGCTAAAAGCCTTTCTTTCACTGAAATACCACTCTAATCCACTAAAATGTCTGGCAACAGTGGCTCAACTGAAATAGTTTGAGTGTGAAAACTGTGTTCTGAATAAACAGTTTACCAACATAATAAAATATGAGTGCACTGATCATTTTCTTATGTAAAGGGCTGCAGATTTGAAGATTTGATTAAAAAAACAGGCCTGGGTCACTTATTATCAAGAAGTGAATGTTTTCCCCTTAACCCTTTTAGCACCATAATGATAGACATATTTATTATTTCAGGGGCAGTTTAAATGATTAAAATTGCACAAAGTAGCGAGGAGTTACGGTAATTTGAAAAACACATGCACCACGGTGTCACCAGTGATCCCCGTGGTTTTAAAAGGGTTAAAGGGACAGTTAAAGGCCTCTTTTATTTCACACGCTGATGACCCACCTATGGAAAATGCAATTTTGTGTAAAGTTGTGTTTCAAGACATTAAGAGCAAAGTGTTTTCAGTCCTCTGCTTCAATGAGACTGCCTTGCCTGTGTCGAGGTAGGTAGTTGTTCAGCATAGTGCGTCCTATGTCCATGGTGTTTGCCCCCTCGCTGACAATGATGCAGTCACGTGGCAGCAGCTGCGATATGTGGTGAAACACGGTGTAGTAGTTCATGGGCAATTTTGACTGCAGAGCCAGTGCCTGTGGAGAGACAAAGAGCATGAGTCAAGAAACTACGTTGAAATGGAGTACATGAAATAAACAATTCTATTGAATTGATGTCATCATTTTATCACCTTTGTTATTCTTGCATTAGCAGCAATTTTGTCCTTCAGTGTGCTCCACCACTCTGTATCACAGGGATATTTCCAGCCATCTTTAAGGACACACGTCAGGAGCTGAAGATAAAAAAATGAAACCAAAAGATCAGAGATGTTTCTGACCTCTGACCACTGCATCTTCAAAGCACATTGGGATCTTAGGACAAAGACCACAAGGAGAGAAACACATCAAAGATGAGAAGGTTTGCAGTTATATGCACCTGAGTGACAATAGCATTGATGTCTCCCAGGAGAGCAACAGCAGGCCTCACATTGTTCCCCATCTCCTCGGCACACAGGTCGACCTGCAGACACACCACTAGTGTGTTAATCTTCTTATAGCACAGCATTTGCAGCAACAGTGAAACGCTGTGCAGGAGATCATGAAAATAACTATAACTATAACTAAGTATTTGCATCAATCCTGACACTGTAATTAAATACACCATTAGCTATTAGCAGTGAGGTAATACCATTTGTTTGAAGGAAACCCTGATTTCACAGTACCTGGATGACTTTGACATCTGGGTCAAATCTAGGTGGCAGACCAAAGTGCAGAATCCAGTTGAGCCTGGCTCCAAGCAGAAGTACAACATCTGCCTGGAGAAGAGCTCTGACACAAACACACAAACAGTGGCAGTGGAGGAGGGGTTCAGAATGAGATAGACTGGGGCAATCCAAAACTCAAAAATCCCAAACTTTACATAATGCCGAAAGCTTACTTAGCATATGATGTGAATTTACTATTGCATACAAGTTAATATCTGACAAAAAACTATCAGTTATGACAGATTTCTTTTTTCTTACTGACTTCTTTCTTCTCCACCCATGAGAAGAAACAACTTATTCTGTCTCTCAGTGACAACGTGCAAACAGGTGACACATTTGCCCTTAGCATCACACAGATACATTTTAGCCTTTGCTCCTTTTGATTTTGAATGCATTTATTTGACAAAAGTGTCTGTCACAATAATGTTTTTCATCCATTCTGAAATTAGAAATATAACTGCAATCATACTCCCTTTGCTGAGGCACTAATGTAATATTTTAAAAATTCCTGCACAGTGGGCATCTAAGGGTGTCTCACCTTGAGCGGGCGGCAGCCACACAGTTGGGGTGATCATCAGGCAGCACTCCTTTCCCCATGGGGGTGGGCAGGAATGGCAAACGGCTCGCTTCCATCAACTCCCTAAGAGCAGTCTCTGCTCGACCATAGGCTGCTCCTGTGGCGCACAACAACACTCATATGTCATCATGACTTACTTAATGGTCCTCTGATTCCCCAGTAATTGAGGGGAGTCTGGGTGTCTACCTCATTCAATGTGGTAATTCCAAGAGATACTGCAAACGTTTCTTTTCATAGTACCTTTGCCAATGATGACCAAGGGTCTTTTAGCTCCTTTCAAGACAGAAATTGCCTCAGTAATTGCACTGTGGTCAGCCAAACTCACTGGTGGAGGTGGACAACAGGACACAAGTCTGCAGGAGAAACACACTTCTCTCAGGGGTAACCACATGAGTGAAACCACATGAGTGAAAACAATCTTCAAAATCTGTCTATCAAAAGTGGAAATGACAGCAAACCTGACTTTGCTCCTGTCCACCTTAGCATTGACCATGTCCCCTGCAATATCCACGTAACATGCACCTGGACGCCCATACATACTGGTGCGAACTGCCTACAAGCAACCAAACATCATTAACTTTAAAAATGTCTGATTTAGTCTATAAGGTACATCACTCAGATGTATAAAAGGCACAAATCAGACACTGTAATGTCTGGTTGAGGTGTCACCTTCTCTATCACTGTGGGGATGGCTTCCAGACTACTGGGTCTAGCAGAGAACTTGCTATAAAGGCGACATGCTTCCACCTAACAACAGATGAAAGCATTGTCATTTTAATAATGCATCAACAGGCACAAATCCACGTGAAGGTGTACTGTACCTGAGGAAACTCCTGAAAAGCCCCTGCTGTTTCCTGGTATCGATCTGAGGATCCTCCAATAATAACCACAGGCCTGTGCACAGGCAAGATATACTTTATATGGCCAAGGTCCACAAATGATAAAAACTACTATTAGCATTTTTTACAAAAGACAAACAAGAAAAGTTAGTTTGTGGAGTCATACCAGCAGTTCATGTTTGCATTGGCCATTCCACCCAGAGCATGAATGAGTCCAGGCCCTGACACCACCAGGCAGGCACCTGGCCTGGATACAGATAAGCACAGGAGACAGCAACACATAAGTTACAGACTGATGGGTGAAAAAAATGGTACCCATGTTATTCTGAAAGTCAGATATATTCAGCAAGTCCTTGTCTTACCTCCCAGTAAGGTATCCAATGGCAGAGGCTGCATAGCATGCCTGTTGTGAAACAGTTTTTAGTTTTATTTCAGTACAGTAAAAAGAGTGCAGCGCAACTGCAGGGAAACTGCAGTGCAGCGTAATAATAATAATAATAATATTAATAATAATGTGTTTTACTGCTTGTTCGTTGCGCATTCCCACATATCTGATCCCTGCAGCCTGCGCAGCCATGGCCACTTCAATGACAGGAACACCAACAATCCCAAACATGTACTCCACTTTCTGCACGGAGAGAAAAGCCACGCTCAAACACATGACTTCTGTGAAGGAATGTGACTGGAAGTAGCATTAAATGAAGCATTTTAAGTACTGAGATCTTGTCAAGCGCGGCACATGAACTTTAACACGCTTCTTCAATAGTTACACAGTTCTATGCAGACTCAGCCAATGCAGTAAAAGTGTGTTACCTGAGCCTTTAGAGCCTCAGCAACGAGCTGAGCTCCTGTCACTTCGTCCATGTCTCCAGAGAGTCACTGCTGTGTCCCTGCGGAACAACAAGTTAGGCCAAACTGTCACACAACAGTCAAACACCAACACAGAGCAGGGAGAAGCCACTGGCTCGTTCCTTCCCATCGTCTGCCCCTGAACCCGCCCCGATTCAACCGCTTCCTACTTGCAAGCCAATCACGGAATCCGCTGCGTCTGACCTCACAAAAGACCATGACGCATCATCCTACAGCGACACAACCAGGACACAACGGAATGCGTTGACATTTGCGCTTAATTTAATGCTGTTACCGTATCATTTTAAAGTTAAAGTTAGTTTTGTAGTACATCTTAGAACCCCCAGATAAATAGGAAATGGAAAAAACATGGCAGTTAATGCAATTCATATTAATGCCCGGTAATGAACTTTACACCATGTGGACAGTATTTGTTTGGGCTTTTTTACAGCAGAGATTTTGACTTGTCATATTAGGATAAGACAGGTGTTACTAATAAAACTAAGTGCTGCTCTGTCAGTGTAATAAGAGTGTAACAATGAGTCAGCATGGACTATACCAGGATTCTGACACTGTATCTGAACGCAAAGTCAGTCATCATACGTCAGTCATTTAATTATTCACAACTGTGATGAAATGTCTTCAACAAAAAGTGTGCCATGGATTTAACTGAAGTAAAGGCAATACTCCATAAAGACTCATGTTGATTATTAAATAACTCATTTCTTTATTACTCATAAAATATACAGCAATCTCAGTACTGAAAGAATTCATTTGAGCTTAGAATTCACAGTCATATTTTTTATATACACGCTAGATTCATCCCTCTCCAAGAAAAAGCGAGGAAAAGGAAAAAAAAAGTCTTTTCCATTCTACTGAAGCTAGCAAAAGTGTTGTACATATTTCCAGTTAAAAATGATTTTTCAACAGACAGAAAAGGGAATTTTGAATTGTGGTAGGATCAAGTGGTTTCTTTTTAAAAAAAAAAAAAAAAAAATTAAAGCAAGCATAACCTGTCAACAAACACTGACTAATAGAGGAAAAAAAAAATTCCATTCAAACAGAAGAAAATCAAACGCCACGCTCTCATTGGTTTACAGTGTTCCTCCTCACAAAGCTGAGCCTCAGACACCTCAGTATTGGATCAGTGCTTCTTACAATTGTTTCATTACTTACCTAGCGTGCATCACTGTACTTTCAAAGCTGCCTCTACAAAATCATCTTTTGTCAGTAACTAATGAAGGCACAAAATAAACACATAAATAGGAACCAAAAGTACACAAATAATTTATTCTTGAAAGACTAAACCGCAATGGACAGGTCAATATACAAAGGTAAGGTTGATCAACTTGAAAAGAACCTGGTGCACATATCAAATGTTTTTAAAGTACTCAGGTCAGAAAATCCAATCTTTTTTCCTAGAGGGTAAGGACTCTAAGACATGAACATTAAAATTTTGATCTGAAAAAATAAATGATTTTCCTCATTTGACTTACAGACTTGAAGGACAAGCACTTTCTGACAAATATAGTGTGCAGATATCGAGTTGAAGTAGGTTGATATCATATCAACCTCTTTTAACTCACAAAAATGTCAAAAGTGAATAACTGACCCCTCCACCCTCCACACCCAACTAATTCATAAAGCCTCAAATTCTCTATCTCATTTACACAGTTAAAACTGGGTTAAAATGCATCCGTGTCTTTTGGTCCCTGTCGGTTTAGCTCTTTGTGAAGTGCTACCATCCCTCTTCAGCATGTTATTGCTGTACAAAGTTCGCTGTCTGCCCAACAAGTACAGTTTTTAGCACTCAAGAAGAAGTCAGTGTTTGTAAAGCAGCGGTTACTGAGGTCCAGTATCAGCTGGAAGGACACCTGGTGCTGAATGAGGTCGGGATGAGTGTGGGCCAGCCTGCAGCATCTCCTCCCTCTCTTGCTCTCTGGTCACGGGGTGGGGGGGGGCTCTTAAGGCTCCTGTGGGGGCTTTTCTCTTCCTCTGCCCTCCCAAGCTGGCGGTGGGTGATTTTTAAGACACAGTGTGCGTGTGTTTCTGTATTTATCTCTGCCTGCCGTCCCTCAGTACGTCTCTGAATCCGAGTCGTTGAGCTCCTCGTCCTTGTAGAAGCCCTCGTGGTGGCTGATGTTGTTGAAGCTGCAGTAGGAGCTGTGCTCGCCGCGCAGCACGGGCAGGCTGTCGTAGGTGACGCTCTTGGAGGGGCTGGTGGTGTAGTGGTTAATGGCACTGAAAGAGAGGGTGGGTGCCGGGGTGCAGGGGGACACAGGCATCATGGTGGCCAGGATGAGAGCTAGGCAGTCTGCCACGTCTTTGTTGGGGGCACAAGCCAAGGCGGGAGTGTAACCTGAAACAATGACAGCACTCCAGTCTCACACATTTTATAAAAGCAATACACAGCTTCAGTTGATAGCATTGCTATTACATCGATTAAATGATATAGCAGTAATTACATGGTTAACAGGATAAGTAATGTTTCCTGTACATCAGGGCTGCAACTAACAATTATCTTCATGATCAATTTATCCACCCATTTTTTTCCTCAGTTAATTCATCGTTTGGTCTATGAAATGTCAAATGTGAAAACAGTGGTATTACTGAATATCTGAGTTTGATGTGTCCAACTCTCAATGTACCGTAATAGCCCAAAACATATTGGAGATTATATGCACTTAAAGAAAAATGTCACTGTGAACTTACCATTTTCATCAACTGCGAGTACACTGGCTCCTTTTGCGAGCAGCTCCTGAACCACCACAGTCAAACCGTTTCTTGCAGCCACATGGAGAGGCCTACAAAGAAAGATACAACATGGATGCAACTCAGTATTTTTCCATTTGTTCTGCATTGCTGCATCAATAATTCAAATCACTAGAAACAAGTCACTAATATAATACAGGTGATACATACGTCTGTAAGGCGGCGTTAGTGGCATTTATGAGGTTTCTGTCTGTAATCTTCTCCAATATCAACAAGGCACTGGTTTCATGTCCCTGTTGAAAACAAGATGTAGTACGATGGATATCAAAACATACCGTAGCTTTTAATGTGTATTCAATACCCACTGTTTACAGTGCATCACCACATACTGCACGTTAGCTGCTGTAGGATGTAAGAACAGTGCCACCATACGGCAATCCTCACCTTACTGCAGGCCAGATGCAGTGCGGTGTTCTTCACAGCATCCTGCAGCGTGAGGTCTGCTTTTGCACTGCTCACCAGCAGTTCTAAGAGTGAGAGTGAGAGGGTCCAGTGCAGGAAAAGCAAATTAAATTCAATGCGGGACTGTTTATTAATTCAATACTGCTCCCATCATTACATCCCGCCGGTGATGTTTCCCAGCGTGGTGGTTAAAAGCAGTCGTACCGACAGCGTTGGTCTGGCCATTCTCTGCAGCCATCATGAGTGGGGTCTTCCCTGTGGTGTCCACGCAGTTGACCTGAGCGTTGTTGCTCAGCAGCAGCTGGAGACACTCCACGTGGTCAGTGAAGGCTGCTGCATGTAGGGGGGTCCTGCACAAATGACATCAGGCAAAGCTCATTTTAAAAATCAAGCAATCCTCTTCAGTCAGGTGGGTTACCAAACTCTGGAGGCTGCAATTTTCATTGTTCTTCCCAGTGCTTTTTATGAGCATGTATACCTGTTTTTACTGTCTTTGGCATTGACAATAGCAGGACCCAGAGTGTCTATCAGCATCTCGGCTGCACCTTCGTTGTCATGGATTCTGAAGAAGAGAAGAGAGCCGTTTATTTCATTTGTTGAAAAGGTTGTCCTCGCATATAATGACCAAAACAGAGGATCTTACACAGCACAGTGGAGGGGGCTGAAAGAATTGCCATCGGCCTTGTGAAAAACCTCTTGTTCCAGCAAAACCTCCACACATGTATCGTGACCTGCAGGGAAGAATGCAGACAGCATTTGCTGCATCAGCCTCCATTCTCCAGGTCCTCACAAGCAGGGCTTTCACAAACATCATCCCATATCAGCATTTAAAAATAAAAACTGGGGCGCATGAGAAACCTGCACAGAAGACTAATATAATGCATGAGATTTGAAAAATAAAACATGCATGCCGAATTTAAATCAACACTTCCACTTCTAATTTACTTACTTTACTACATGTTTTATATTTACGTGTATTTAACAGCATACATTAGTTAACATCTTCAACGCTTCATCTGTGTACCATTGTAGCAGGCCCAGTGCAGTGGGGTGTAGCCTTGGTTGTCTGTTAAGACAGGGAGTGTTTCCACTGATTGGGCAGCATGCAGCAGGCCTCCCAGTACCCCAGTGTGTCCACACGCTGCTGCCAGGTGGACCGGTGTGCGCCCTTTATAGTCCCGCACCAGGAAGTTGGCGCTGTGCTGCAGCAAGGCCTCCACACATTCCTCATGACCGGTCACTGCCTGAGAACGAAAAGCAGCTTTTCACTAATGACTGATTATCCTGTGAAAGACGACGATGATGTCGATGATGATGTCACTGAGTGGTGAGACCTGAGAAACGTCTGAGTGACTACACAAACTATGTGAAAGTCCAAGCATTACACAAAAGCTATACAATACACATATATCAGTGTATGTCAGTATGTATGAGGTCTGGAACTGGCATCAAAGAGTTTTATCATAGAAAACTGTAACACAAGTACAGTAGACATAAGAATAGTGACATGTCCTCACTCCTCTATGCAGGGCCGTCCTGCCCCACTTGTCTTTGGCTTCGACACTGGCTCCCTTATTTAACAGAGAATACACACAATCTGTGTGTCCACTCAGGACCGACAGCATCAGGGGTGTTCTACAAGAACGGAGATGTTAATGTCAGTAGTTCATTTAGAACATAAGTGGCACAAAAAAACAAATCGCAAACAGTTTAGTCTACTTACTGCCCATTCCCGTCTTGAATATCTACTGCACTTTGAAGATCTGCATTTCCAATCAGCAAACGCAAACATTCTGAATGACCATTGGTAGCTGTACAGAAAGAGGGGACGCTCCGTTAGAATTCCTCGTTTTACTGTATCCGGGTCTGAGAAGTTCAAATTCACAAGCTACTATCTCCAGATGCACACCTGCAGCGTGGATGGGGGTTCGCTTCAGGGTGAAGTCTTTGACAAGGATGGAGGCGCCTTGGTTGATTAGGACATCCACACACTCTACATGACCCTTAAAGGCAGCCAGGTCTAAGGGCGTCCGCCCTTGGCTGTTTCTCACATCAAGATCCAGCAGGGACTGCACCAGAACCTCCATAGCATGGTGGTGACCATGGTATGCCTGAAAGCAGCATTTACCATAAACAAGTATGTATTAATAAACTGATAGTGAGGACAATGTCATTATGAGGCTGGCATACAGTACTCACAGCAAGGTGCAAGGGGCTGACAGGAGCTCTGACATCAGCGTCATTCAGGATATCTGTCCCTGAGGTTTCCATTAGCTGCACAAAACAGTCACACAAGTTACAACGCGCATGACAATTGACAGAGCTACACGGGAAAGACAAGCGAAAACTTCTACTCACCACATCTAGAGGTGTTTCACTTGCAATCTGTAAAAGAGAGTGGGGGAAGCAGTGAGGCATTTAGAGCAACACACACATATGTACTGTGGAGTGAAGTTCTCACCAGCTCCAGACAGAGGCGATGTCCGTACGCCGAGGCGTAGTGCACAGCGTTGTAGCCCTGATTGTCCCGGATCCCTGGATTTGCATCGTTTCGCAGTAAGTATTCCAGGCACCTGCACACGCAACAAAGAGGCTGTCGTCAAGGAAACAAGATCTTCTTTGAACAGCCGCTTAGCATAACCGATGATGCCAGCGAGCTTTCATCCATAAAACCTTCAAACATAACCCGCCTCCCACACAGTCACCGCATCCTTTAATAAACTGCATTTTCCTCTGTATTACTGACTTTCCATCTGTGTCAGAAGCAGCGGCGTAGTGGAGAGGAGTGCAGCCGCGCTCGTCCAGGTCATTGACGCTGGCCCCAGAGCCCACCAGAGCAAACAAGCACTGGTAGTTACAGTTGGCAGCAGCATAGTGCAGAGGGGTCCTGCAAAAGCAAACACGGCTCAGTTCACGGCTCGAGTTTGAGAGCAAACTCTCGATCCATATCCATCAGGAAACGTTCCAAACCTGCCAAAGCTGTCCTTCCTATTAAAATCTGCGCCCGTGTTGAGGAGAAGATTGAGACATTCCAGGTTTCTGGGGGTTAGAGAGGTTTATGAAATGATGGACTGATTTTTTGGGGGGTTCTTTTTGATCTTAACACATAATATCAAACCTGGTATTCAGGTGTTTTGTACTCACCCTCCAGCAGCTGCAGCATGTAAACAGGTTCTTCCAAAGTCATCAGGAGTATCAATATCAAAGCCTGCACACAGTAAAGGATTATGAACAGAGCCTACATATACAGTACTGCTGACTGTATATTGGATTTTAGGGCCAAATGTCCCTTTTTTGCACTGTGGCAGCCACATAAAGGGTAAAGAGTTGCTCACCTGAAGACAGGAGCTTTCGGCAACAGTCAGAGAATCCACTGAGAGCAGCCAAATGTAGTGGGAACATCCCGTGGACCCCGCGTCTGAAAAGCACCCAGTCAAAATACACTAAGAGCTGGAACTTTCCATGAATACGACAGGATCATCTGTGTGGTTTAAATAACAGTTTAAACACGCAGCTCTTTCACAATGCAAGCGGGCTGGCTTACTTAGCCGTGTCAGCTCTGTTGGTGATGAGCGTGTTGATGAGGAGCTCGTGTCCGTATCGGGCCGCAATGTGCAGTGGTGTATTTCCGTTTTTATCTTCACAGTCAATCTCAGCACCTTCAGAAGGACAAGACAAACTGAGCACTCAGCAAGAGGCAGTTTTCCACGTGCTGTCCAGCGTGGGATGCAGAGCCAGTGAGGCGCTCACCGTTCTCAATGATGGCTTGAGACCTAGAAAACCTCCCGTGGATGGCTGTCATGTGGAGAGGAGTCTTGCCATCCTTACTCTGGAGTCAAACAAACACATGGTGGTATCACAGCACTGATCATGACTATGACTTTCAGCTATCAAGTATACAGGGCAAAGAAGAGGCTCCAAAACACCAATGAGTGGTTACATAACCTCACAACCTGAAAAATGAAAAAAAACTGTTTTAGCGCAGGTGCTTTACAACACAAACTGCATGTGTCTTAATCACACAGCAAATGAAAATTCAGTTGCTCAAACCTTTTCCAACTAATCTGTGTTGAAACAGCAAACGGAGACCTCCTGCTTCTTACTCACCTTGATGTTGACATCGGCCCCGTTGCACACCAGCAGCTCCAGGCAGAGTGCGCCGTGGCGCGAGGCGGCGGTGAAGTGGAGCGGGGCGAAGCCCTTCTCGTTCACCTGGTTGACGTTAGCGCCGCATTCGATGAGCTCATTCACCACCACGTCCTGCCCGTTGTAGCAGGCCACGTGGAGGGGTGTGTTGCCATACGCATTGGGCTCATTGATCTAGAGAGCAAGAGAAGCAGACGCTACTAATAGGGGATTGTTCTTACAGCACACAATATAGGGATCTGCGGAGTCATTATTCATTATGTTCAAACATAACGCTGCGTTGTTCTAAAGTGTACTGACAATAAGCTCGTGGGTAGAACTTACATCCACCCCCAGGTCCAGGAGGTATTTGACAACACTAATCATTCCACTGGAGGCTGCCGCATGTAGGGGGGTGTAAGATTTCTTATCTTTGCACGCCACCTCGGCTCCATGGGACGCCAGCAGCTTCACCACCTCTATGTGCCCTGAAGACAAAAAGAGAATAACTTCAATTACACAAACATGCTATCAAGATATTATCAAATGTTTCATACAGTCGTATTTGGCCGCACTGGGCAACATTCTGACAGTTTTCTAAATGCTGATGCTGCTGCCCACACTTATCTGTTGGATAAATTCACATCTCGATAAACCTTAACTGTCACTTTGTTAGTTTTTCCTAAGGGGTATTCACTTAAAATAAATTAAGGTTAAAAAAAATTATCAGACACAATTCCATTTTTACTAACCACAGGATGAGAGGAACATCTGAAGTTACACAGTAAAAGCTTAGTCGTGTGGTTGATTTATTACCCATGTAGGCTGCCCAGTGGATTGCGCGGCGGTCCTTCTTGTCAAAGGCATTGATGTTCGCTCCTCTGGAGAGCAAGAGCCTCACCATCTAACAGCAGCAACAGAGAGGAAAAAGAAAAAGAAGCAATCAGGGCAAACACTGACGACGCTCCAACCTGAACACCACTAATTCTGCAGCCTGTGAGTCAATATGGCAGCAATAACCACTGTGTATGCATGGTGGTCAACGCCATAATACTAGGGCTAATGGATTCATCCTCTTGTCTACAACACATATGTGTACAGCTACCTTCAATTAAGTATAATCTCATGAATGAAATTATCTCTCTAATTTAGCAAATGTGGAATGAAGAGGACATGAAGCATGAAACCTTGTACCTATGTTGAAGTTACGTCATGATGCTGAGGGCAGGCCGCATGAGTTCACCTCAGAAAGATCAAAATCCATCAAAGAGGATCCCCTAAGATAGCTTTTATGCATCGATTTACATAAACACGCGATTGGACGAGAAATCTCCACCTTTAAGTTACTCGGTGTGTGTGCACACATATGATTGCAACGAGTCATTTGCATGCATGCACGTGACTGGGCAACCAGCGTCTGTGCACGTAATGTCCTTGACTGTGTCACCGCAGATGATGAGTGGCAGCCTGCAGCGTGTGATCGTATGAAAAGGTGTTATTGATCTGAACGTGTTGCATCCTGTCCAGTTTGTCCTGAAGTTTGTGCAACTGACTCCCAGATCATATAGGTTGATTTTGTATCACCCACCCAGTCAAGACATTACTTTATGCTATTACAGCAAAGGCTCAGGTTCATTTGTTTCAAATGAAATGTAAAACTGGTAAGATAGTACTGTCAGTACGAACAGCTTCATGTACTGTTGAAATACTTTTCAAATAGAACTTGGAAACTCAGTCAAAGAGAAACAACCATTATTGAAAAGGGAGAGGAACCGCTGAGCACATGTTTCTCTAACTAACTGCTGTTTGACAGTAAAACTGGTGGAGTCAATCTCACACTTCTCAAACGGTGAAAAAAAATGTAGCTATTGTTTAGTTTTTTCCCCCTCACAGTACAGGGCATATTCATGAGGCAAACAGAGACACTTCCTTTCTGTTACAGCTAGGTGACCCCCCCCGCCTGTATGAATGCCATGCACGCTCTCTGGAGAGGAGGACAATGCTGTATTTGACAATACCAACAGCTCTAAGGTGGTTACAGCTTTAAAAGACAATAGAGACTGTGTAACAAGTCAGTGTTGACCCTTTAATTTAATTCTGTCCTTTAAACGTACAAAGAAATCAATAGAGGCAAAAATCTTTTGTTAGAGTGCAGCCCACAAATACTTCAAACAGTCTTTTAGTGCTTCCTGTTACCTCCAGGTGACCGCTGAAGGCTGCGTGGTGCAGCGCCGTCCGGCCCGCTCTGTCCGACACATTCACGTTGCTGAGCAGCGGGACGAGGGCTTCGGCGCAGCGGACGGCCTTGTTGGCTGCGGCGATGTGAAGCGGCGTCTGCCAGTTCTTATCTCGGGCGTTTACGTCTGCAGAGTGTTTCAGCAGGACCTGGACAGCCTCCTGCAGCAAAGTCATCATGTGAGGATGCGTACTGTTTGGATTGTTGGGGGAAAAAAAAGTGTATGGTCGAGAATAAGAGAAGCATTCACGTACCTCGCTGCAGGAGGCCACAGCCCGGTGCAGAGGAGTGAGCCACTTGTTATCTTTGGCGTTTACTCTTGCACCTACAAGCCAAAGGACACTGGCTGTCACACTGTTTAAGGTCATGGAGTCAGATGACATTTCAACATAAAGGACTAAAGCCTTTAACAGAAACCAAGACTTTTCGTATGAGCATAAGCATATAAAAACAGCAGACTGCAAAGGGTGCATGTAGAGCTATTCCACAATTGAATACAGATGCACCATCTGGCCCCATAAGGAAAAAAAATATTCAGAGTTTCGCTTATGAAATATGTCTCAGACACGCTCACATTGCTGATTATTTACCACTCCCTTCAATACCCAGAATAGAAACCAGTAAGTCAGGGCTATGACAGGATGAAGCTCGGTGTGGCACATTTGGCCATGTCTGTAACACATTAACAAATTGTGACAATAATTACATTATTTCCAATCACATGGTCGACCTTTTCAAATCATACCTGAAAGAATCAGCAGCTCTATGATTTCTGCATCTCCGAGATAAGCAGCAGCATGCAGTGGAGTTCGCTTCTCGTTGTCCTGTAAGAATGTGTACGGTAAAAACAACAGACACCAAACAGCACTCGCACTTACACCGTTCACTTGTATTCATACACTTGTATATGGTCCTGATCTGCTGGGACAACAAAACCACGCTTTCTTCTTTTTGAGCTTTGAGTTCGTAACTTTACAACGCTAGGAAGGAGAAATAGCCATTAAGCCTCGACGGTCACAACGTCGTCATTCATGGCAAAAGGGGTTTACACATAAACTCCCGAAAAGCCCCCCAGCGAAACACAAGTAAGTACAAAACAGCCATATTGTGATCCAAGCAGTCATCGTGAGGAATGTCACAAACTAAGCACAGCCAGATCATGTAGTGGGACCTGTAAAAACCCACCATGCGCTGTGTTTTTACCCAAAGAGTTGTGTTTCAGGCCTATCAAGGACAATCATACACCAGAGGTTTAAGATTCAGTGTTGTTGTGATGTTTTTAAAAATAGCAATAATAAGAGGAAACGCATGCAGATGTAGTGAGAGTCTGTTGGGATTACCTGTGCATTCACATCCTCTTTTTTGAATATGAGTGAGCGTACTTCATCTGGGTCCACATTGAAAATGGCTTTCAGCAAAGCAGGCTGTGAAAGAAAGAGGCTTGTGTCAGATGTGATACGCCAAGAGTGCAGGTAAGACTGACAAAACAATAACCACCCCGACCTTGGAGACCTTAGGCCTCAGAGAGACTTCTGGATCCTCGTTATCAAGTACCACAATGCACACACGACTCATTTGCTCTGAGATTCAAGCTCCATGCTTAGGCTGCTAAACAGTTCCTAAATATCTCATTCAAAATCGTTTCAAAAGGCCGAGACTGAGGCATTCAAACAAAAATGATGACTGCACAGATCAGAGGACGATGGAGGCAGACCGTGAGGATCGATACTGACAAATGCTGAGCGACCCCTTTCAAATTCTCTTCTGTGTTTACGGTCTGATGGTAGGCCAGACAACCACATGCACACCATGCCACAGAGACAATACAAGTCCAGCCAAGCGCTCCATCTTTCCTCTCCAGATAGATTTTAAACTGCAACGGTCCACATCTCCAGTGGGGCCTCCATGGCTGATCTCCTTCTCGTCAGATGATAGAAGTCAAACAGTGTTTTAAGAAGAAAGTTGCTGGAGTCCTTTGTGAAGACTGACGCTTAAGGATCATACCCATCCTGCCCTGGCTTCTTCCAAAGTAGTTTAGCTGGCTCCACCCTTCTGAGGGGGAGTATACAAAAGGGAAACTACAGCCAAATATACAAATATCTTTCCTTATTTCCATTTTGCAGAAAACTTTCATATGTGTGGCTAATTAAATTGCCAAGAGTAACTGTGTTTTTAAGACATGTAATTGAAACCATAAAGATTTCAGGCAGTATTTACTGGTGTGGGTAGGCTAAGTGATTCATTGTGACACTGTTGCATAATTGTGCCAAAGCTTCCTGTAAAACAAGGCTCTCTCACAACACTAGCAAAGGCCCGGCAGAGCTCGTTGGAACTGAAAACCCCAAACTCCAACATAGAAAACACTGTGTGTCTACAGCACCTAATCCACAGAGGGGCTTCCAACCACTCAAAGGTGAATTCAACAGTGCGCACACACACACACACACACACACACACACACACTTGCTTTTAGCCACCAGCTTGTAAAACTAACACACAAACAGAACTCACTCACTTGCTGGAACATAAACAAGTCTGTGTCCCAAAGACAGTCACTTTTATCTCGCCTGGTTGGTCACAAAATGCAAAGCTGTCACCACTTCTGTGCTCGTTTCATTCCAAAAAGCATACCAGGAGTTACATCGATGACTCAGCAGTTTCACTGGGAAATAATGCTGAAATCAATGCCCCCTATCAGCGGTCCCAAACGGTAATAATGAAGAGTCTTAATGGACCTTGACGCATCACGTTGGCGAGCTCACTGCTGCTGCTTCCCTCCCCTGTCTGATCCACCATTAACACCTGCAGAGGGTGTTTGATCGGGCAGCTTTCCACTGCCTGTGGGGAGGAGGCTGGCATGGAAGAGGGGGCAGTGAAGGCAGGGGATCCCTTCCAGAGCCTGCAACTGGTTACCCATCAAAGACTCAAGTGGAACATTCCTGGCTCTCCCAAAAAAAAATTAAACAGGTCCTGACTTAAGTCAAGTTTCTAAAGAAAAAAAAAATTTACTAAAAAGTTGTTGCCATGAGTAACAGCTGTGAAATCTGGTAATACTTAAGTGTTGTGTGCCAGGTGAGCTATTATCCAGCTCTTCCATTACCTGTGAGAAATCATATGCAACGTGCAACCGTGTATCCAAAACAAAACGGTAGATAAAGAAGCAGGAGGATCCTGTTACAAAGGGTGCCAAGAATCACCCGGCTGGAATGAAAATGCATATTACCTTGAGTTGTCTTGATCGTTCTGCCATCAATAGACTTTTGGTGGGAAAAGCTAGAGGGAAATCTTTCATTTAAACAGTCTCTCTGCATACACTGAGCTGGATTTCTGTCTGCATGCATTTAGAGTGAAGCAGCAGGCGGGAGTACATTTCATTAAGATCTCATCCCTCATTTAACCCACCAGGCCCGACCAGCCAGCCAATTAGCTAATGCACAGCCATGTAGCTTATAACATGGCATGTGCAAAGCCATCCAGTTTGTACAGCACAGTTTAAAACAACATACTTACAAACTACATCAAACAGGACGAGCTCCGTTTGGACCGAGCTCATCTCAGCTGCTCACCTTTATGTTTCAGTGACTCACATTTTTATCCAGTTCCATTTACATGAGCATGAGGCCAAACATTCTCATCTCAACATTTTCATCTTTAGCTGACAATAATAATAACGCAACAAATTCAAAAAAAACATTGTGAACAGTGTGTTGTGGTAAACACTTCCGACAGTCCTTCTGTGCATACACAGACATATAGGTGAGATTATTCCCTTTGAAGGACAAGATATGCTTTGCCGTCATGCAAATTTGAGCCACATGATTCATTTCAGCAGTCAGATTGATTCTCAGTAAGTATTTAGAATATGGACGACAAAGACAACCATTACCATCCAGTTAGTGAGTAGATCCCAGTCCCTTTATAAAAATGTAACACAATCCTTCCATTCACTCATTAGAACACTCATGAATATCTGCAGGGTGTAAAAGAGGTTACTGAGGATACATTTGGGGTAACAAGCAGGCACTTGTGCCTCTGTTTCATTCCAGTGATTTCTGAATATCCCCCTACGGTGACAATGACAGACAAATGTGCATTTTGTCCTGCACGACTGGCGGAGGAGATTTTCTCTGCTCCCTTAGCTGTACGACTGTGCACCTCCTCTCCTCATACAAGGCAGCCAAGTTAATACCATCACCATGGAGACAGCTCTTTGGCAACTCCGCTGGCTCACAGGAGCCTGGGCACACGATCATTCAAGCACACACACAATGAAAGACACACGCACATACATATGCAACAAGAATAGCAGGCATGTGCAAAACACAGTCCTCAAATGATAACAGAAGGCTATTCTTGTTTTCACAAGTAGGTGGCAACTATTTAATATAGTAAGAGGACACACGTCTGAGACTTTCACACTGCCAGTCGGCTCGTACATTTATTGGAACCATTACACAGCAGTTTACCTGCACGCATACCATTTAGGTAGTATAATTAAATGCATTTCGGTAATGAAATACCAAACTAGCTGCTTAGGAAAGCAACTAATAGAAATGGCTTGATTGTCTGCAATATTTACAACTGACAAACAGTGAAGGATTGTGATCAAGGACACAACTTATCTGTTATAAACCCACTTTAAAAACACACATTAGAATAATCATTAAGCTGAACTGGGCACATATCTTCTGACAGAGTCCCACTTCCACAAAATGACGGTGGAATTCAAACAAGATCAAACATTTAGCGTGAAGTGAATCGGTGAATAAACGCTCCATCGCTCTTCATGTGTTTACATTTCCATCTAACTTTATAGCTATCATAAAACCTCACTAGCTGAGGTAGTTAATATATATATAAATATATATATATGTAGTAAGTCACAACTGTCTACTTGTTACCTTAACGTCACAATCAACAGATCGCTTTGGTTGTTATGGT
The DNA here is from genome assembly GCA_016785225.1 of Psettodes erumei. Lineage (NCBI taxonomy): Eukaryota > Metazoa > Chordata > Actinopteri > Pleuronectiformes > Psettodidae > Psettodes > Psettodes erumei. Next base: position 830,248 of record JAFBJZ010000623.1, read on the forward strand.
AATCATCTCATATTACATTAAAAGGGATTTAATGGCTATTATTAAACCATTGAATCATTCGGAGGCAATAACCCAAGCCAGGTTTTGTATTGTTTTACTTCACCAACTGAGTAGCTAGTCCCATTTCGTGCAGGCTCTGGCTAATTGCTGGAGGTAAACACAGGCTCATTAGCTGGTTACTACTCAACAACCGCTTAAGCATGTGTCTGAGTGTAAATGTGATGCCTCTAACTGTCGCCTAAAACACGACTCCATATGTGATCCCCCGGACTTTACTGGAAGCAACTTTCACCTTAGATGTGATTATTTCATACGAAGCCTCCCGTGAAACGCTTTCGAAAACGTTTCCGTTTCGGAGAATAGCTGGAGAGACTCGAATTACATTCCGCTGGCGAGTGTTGAAATCGGGTGCAGCTAGCTAACATTAGCCAGCCCGCATCAGATTAAACTTTGGTCAGCTTTTGGCAGCAATCACTTACCTGGTCTCGAATTTTGAGAACCACCATATTTCTAAGATTTTAACTGTTCTCATGCAGATTCATAAAGTAATATTTGTCTCCTTCTGAAAAGCAGTGTCTAGCTCCTCCGCTGGAGGCCTAGCGTGACGTTAACTTAGCTCCCTTGCTAGCTCTCTAACCTATGGCATGAAAGCAAAGGAGTAGCGGAAACTCCATAACATTGCCGCCACCATACTTCGCCTCCCAAAAAGATTCAATCCCATAGGCCAGATCCACCGGACGTACTAACAATGGAGTTAGCGATTGGCTGTTGCTAACAGCGCTCTATGATGGACGCGTTGTGCTGAATATGGCATCGCCGTCTACGTTCATGCTAAATTAATATATGTAATGGCCAGTTTAATTTTTTTTATCCGACATGAAATTAATTAACATCGTAGTACAGGATCACTACACCCATTTAATGAATTTATTGAGCTACGTGGTTCCGTTTGGAGTGCCATTTGGTGACAGTTGCTTATTATTCTATTTACGCACTGTGACTCATGTTGAAGTTAAACTAAAACCGTGAGCCATGCTACAAGTGCACAGAGAGGAGGAGCCATTGGAGTTTAAAGTTAGCAGCGGTTTCAGGAAGAGGTGTTTCTGAGGACAGACCATCGTCAGGCCACCGACTCACTCTACTTCAAGAAGGTAGCCGTTCTGACACAAAACCAGGACTTCATGATGAACTGTGAAAAGCGTTCTGAAAACTTTTAATATCTTTCTGTAACAGAACAAACCGCTTGGCTGGTGGTTACCATCTGATTCTCCTAGACTCAATGAACACTATTTGCTGGAGGCTGTTCACTGTACATGCATAGGCTCCTCTATACAGTGCACACATCACTTGACTCTATAGTTTCTGTTCTGATCAAGTGCTTACACAGTCTTTTTTAGCTGCAGTTCCAAATGCCCATATTTCAGTATCAACAGTTTATTCCCGTTTTTCTCAATACCCTGTAAAAGTAGCTAAATGGGTAACTGCATAAACTGCATAAACCCACAGTGCATAGTTTGCATATACAATAATTGACATGTTCTACACAAGCTGTTTGGAACGTGACGGACATGTACATCCTCAGCCACATATTGCTGCGACATCATTTAAACATACGTATGCCTGCACAGTAATAAACACAAAGACACAATCAATTCGACAGCACGTTGCCACCTGATGTGGAGCTGAACGGCCACTTTAAAGAAAAGTATGTTTAGGAAAACTTGAACTAATGTCCTGTAAATTAGAGGTTAGTGGTGGGTTTAAAATGCCGTGACCTCGGACGAAAATGTGGTGAAACATGGCCCTCTAGTGACTAGATCTTCAACTACAAGCAGGCTTTGACAGTTGCTGATGTGCATGTAAATTTTTCACATGAGAAATACATAGACAGTATATAAACTTATGTGAACTTAGAGTTTGACTGTTCATATTTAAATGACAGAGATTAAATTAAAGGGAATAATGACCTATGCATCCTTTTGATGCATAAATTGATAAAACGGGTAATCATTGATAAAAACCTAAACAACTTAGAGGGAAAATATGCACACTAAGTGTTGGTAATTTCATATACAATACTGCATTCTCATCCCCCTTTACACAAAAATCTGATGAGAAGTTCATATGTTAATAATGTTGAAAATAAGGGTGTCTGCTCTTGAACGTTCATTTATTGCTTGTGGAATCTTGAATCCACAACAGCTGATGATGCGGGACAGTAATTTCCTCTGTACAGTGAAAACACTGCAGACAGGACTGGCGGGGATGACACTCTGGAAGAGTGCCAAAAGGCTTGGGACACAAAGCTGTCTGTTTGTGGTGCACTCAGTGACTCAGTGGTTCTGTCACACACACAGTCCTAGTACATTTTGATGAAAAAGTTCACAGAGTAGCTATTCTGGCCTGGAAGAAAAACTGCTATATGCTACTGATGAGGGATTTTTTATTAAATAGTATAAAGTGGCATCAGTGTGTTATTTGATTTTTACAATAAAGCATAGTGAGCTTTTAAAGATTTGTATAAATATAACCCCACAGCAGTTTCAGTGGAGCATCATGATAATATTTCACTGTGAATACAGCGCTAAAAACATCTGGGTGTCTAAATATCTAACAATTAATTTTTGCATTTGGCATTGATTATAAATCTTTATGACACTTCTCTACATAAACATGTTAGCAATAAGCACTCACTGTAACGCATTAGCTATCCTGGCAGCTATTTATCTCAAGCTGCCACACAGGTTGCAGAGTTGATTACTCCCTGTGATTACTGTTCACCAAATGGAATCAGTTCTATTATAAAATTAAATTTAAAAAAAACAACTGTGAAACAAAATAGTACAGTCACTCTGAGAGTGAGGGAGGTAGCAGGGGTCTCTGTGAAAGAATGTGCGTTATGCGCACCAGGCATCTTTCCAGAGTAGTCTCACATTTCAAGGCACTAGGAACAAAGAAAGGGGAGAGAGAAAAGGTTGTGGGAGCTATGCTGATGATTTTGGGTGTAGGTTGGTTGCCTGTGCTGGGGGTAATCCTTCTAGATCTGCCCCTAAGCCCCCCCAAAAGGCCACAGTAACCCTAGCAGGAGTACTTTCTCACCAGGTGGGGAGGCTGTGACAGGGAGGGGTTCCCACAAATGAAATTAAGCGGAGGACACTACAGACAAAGGAGTAAATGCATAAATGAGGAAAACAGATGCTTATGCACATACCTCCCCAATCTCCACCCCCTTTAAATCTGCACCCTGACCCTGCGTTTACAACCTCTATGTTTACAGGACCCTTTGCATGTGTGTGTGTGTGAGAGAGAGAAAGTGACAGAGAGAGAGAGAAAGATTAATATGTAGTATCCTATAATTCTTTCTGCTGGAGCTTTTTGTACCTTTTCTTGGTTTCTTTATTCAAATATTCTATGTAACAACATTTTAAATTCTTTGCTAGACAAAAATGTAGCTCCCGCCAAAACTTAAACAAAATAAAATAAAACCAAAATAATGTAGTAGTACTAAAAATAATAGAAAAGAAATTACAAACCACAGAACCAAATATTAAAATATGCACCCATGGCATTTATGTACTCTGCACTGAGGAATCACATTCTGGCAAGTCATTAATGTATTGTGGCTGAAAGTCATCATATTTTTTCAGACAGTGTGACAATTTTAATTCAAGCTATTTTGGTTTTAGAGGGACACATTTCAGGCAGTGAGGCAGATTTCCATCTTTGTAAGAGGGCTTTCTTCGCTGTGACCACAGCAAAAACCATACTCAAAAAGCAAAACGTGTATCTTCTTTGCCACAGAAAATCGTCTGAAGATATCCTCCCAGCTATTACCCAGGTATGGAGCTTTCAAAGCAAGGTTAGTGTCATTACCCCCTTCACTTTACATCTGTCACAGAGAAGACAGACAGACAGTCGGTCACCTGTTTTACTGTACCAGTTGATAAAGTTAATGTTACACTAACACAGCAAATACAAAACTGCAACAGAGCCTGCTGACACTAAGATGTTTATGTATATATATATATCACAGTGCAGGGTCTTGCCTCAGACATGCTGATGTTCAGCCGTGCCCCTGAATGTCCAGCCATCAGGATGAGGGATAGCAAACAGCTGGAATGTCGGGGGTCCTGGAACAAAAGCTTTGTCACCCACTGGGTTGGTCCCAGCTGCTGTAGGACAGTGGCAAGATGAGAGGAGAGAGAGAATTTGATTTCATGTTTCCCACCACCACCTTCTGGAGTGTCAATGCAGAGCCAGAGACCACGTAATCAGCAGATAAATCCAAATTCCTGTCATACATTCCTGACTCCTAGAAGTCTAAACGTAGGTTAGGTGAACGCTGAAAACGCTTCCAGAACGATAATCATGGAGCTGTATCCAAACACCCAGACGCTGTGGCATGTGGTGAGCAGTGATGTGTGGAACAGGTGAACAGAGACGAGGGAGGTGCTTTGTTCCTCTTCTAATGGGAAGACATTTGTCCACTGGGCCAAACAGTAAACTAAAGAAGAGCTACTGAAGAATGCTTTGAAGTGACTAATAAAAATGTGAGACCACGGACAGCTGTAGATTTATGACATGGACAAATCTGCACATAATCTCTGCTGACCACACCCCGCTCCTGGTTGGGATAAAAGCATTTCCTTATTTTCATTCAGCCCTTTCCCCTCACTTTTGGTATTTATATTACAAGAACACTGGGGAAGTGCTCAGGAGGTAGCGTCACAGCTAATTGCCCTCTCTTAACATTAACATCAGGAAATGGCAGACAGTTACTGTCCTTTCCCTTTATTGACAGCTGGCTTCACAAACACAATCTGAGCATGTGTTAAACCGCAGGACATCTATAATTACGTTCATTAATCAGTTTGCATTTCATATAGGCCAAGATTATTGTTGCAGCTATGTCCACCCTAATGATAGTGAGGAGTATGACCAGAAGATGGCACTGTTGGCATCTTACTGATGTTTCTGTGCACTTGTGGACTCCACAGGTGCTATTCTTAGGACGTACATCAAACTAGTCTATGCATGCAGCTGTCATTGCATTCACATTCAGGGACTTTATATTATGCAATAACAAGCTCTTTACAAGCGGTGAACTTCCAGGGTGTCCCATATCCCTTTTATAATAAATCCTGGTGCGTTCATCTATGATCATTGTGGTTAACTATTATTATGATGTGAGGAATAACTAAATAGCACAGATGAAATATTATAAGAACAGAGTAAAATGTACTAATTGTTATATTCATGCAAGGCTTTTCTGATGCTTTCTAGAGGTTTGCACAATGCAGTATCGAACCAGAGTAAATGATCTTCGGATTAGTCTGCTTCATTTCTTTCTTTTTTTTTTTCCTCGCAAGGGGAGATGATTGATGAACTTGCGGCGGTTAGACGAGTGCACCTGTCGAGGACAGACGGTGGCCGGGGCTGACCTCGTCTCTCCATCACAGAGATTATCGGAGCACGGTAGAGCAGACAGGGCGCTGAGGTTGCTACCTTGGCTCGGATTTTATATCGTCCTCTTCGCTTCGCCCAAGACAGATTATTTATAGCTCGGTCGTCATGCCGCCACAGACGCTGATCGCATCCAGCACGTCCCCTCAATCTCGCAGCACAAGCCGTCTCACCCTGCTCTCAGTGGTTCCACCCAGTGTTCGGTAAAACAAATTCGACGTGATGTGTTGACTGTCCACGCTAAGATGGTCTTTCATGCAATAAGACCGTAAAGTTCCCTTTAAATGTGTTCATTAATATGTATATAGTAGGTGTAATATTCATGTTTTACGTAGGTGGTCGTCACTACCTACCCACTAATTTACATCATTCCCAAAGTTGCTTTAAATTAAACTGTATTTAGTGGTGGAAAGAGTATTGAGATCATAAATTGATCATACGTAATTCGGGCTCTGGAATAAACTATAGCTATTACACAGTGCAGTAAAGCCCACAATATTTCTCCCAGAACGGGAGTAGAACAACATTGTAAAGTAGAATAGAAATTATGATACTCAAGTATTTTGAAATTAAAAGTAAAGCATCTCTTCAGTTTTACTTCTATATTTCTGTCCCTTAAATTGTCTATATCACATTTTTTTCTACATTGCTAGATATTTCGTATACCATGTTTCATATCCATATTTTAAGTTCATATCTGACATACTTACATTCTTCTGCTTCCTGCTTCATACACAGTTTTGCTTTTCGCCACTTTCTGTTTATTAATTTATTTTGCCTAAATTTGCTTTTATAACATGTTTATAAATTCTAGAAAATCCTGCACGTATGTGCAGGAATATAATTTAATTGCAATATCCAGTCCCGGGAAATAAGAATTTCACTGCAGATCCTATAACAATTATTTATGTGTCAAATACGTTTTTGAATCTATCTAATTTGTACTTTGCTTTTTTACAGCTACTGAATCACCAAAAGTGGCACCACAAACAGACAGACAAATGAAAATGTTGGATTGCAGTCTGAAGTAAGGAGCTGGTTTTCGGATTCCAGTAATTAAATGAAAGTTAACTGACGGTGCAGCTGATGTAATGAGGGTTGTATCATAATGTTAGTTTGGTTCCCAGTTGTTTTGCTGAACACCCTGTCACTCCAACAAAAACTTTTAGCACATGTGTTACATTTGAAATGGCTCATGTGTGATGGCTTTGATGACCGCTGCTGTTTCCACAGGTGTCACGTGGAGGTGACTGCACTTCAATCTTCTCCCAACAAGGTAATAGGAAAACATACGGACCACAAACCTTCCAGTGTACGCATGACATTTTCACGTAGACAGCGACACAGGGAAAACACTGCTCATACTTGACATGAAAGCCCTTCACAGCCATTTCAAATGACCCTTCAGCAATCTTTTCCATTTCAGAATATTTATCATATTTTTACATTAGACTTGTTCTTGGCAGGTTAATGCTCACAGATGTCTCCACTGCTCAGATGGCTTGAGGGGGCAGGTACCATCTGAGCTGTGTCAGGGAGAGAAAGTCATTTTACAGCACCTTACACTCAGCCTAACACATAATTTCATAGTACCAGTGAATGTGTTAATGAGACAAAATGTTTTCGATAGAACAAGTCTTGGCAGGCGTCTGTGAATTATTCACTGGACCTGATAAGTTAGCATGGTCAGCTATACGGTTGGCAAGCAGTATTCACAGTAGCAGCATGTCGCATTCCTGCTGTGTAATACATGTCAACTATGGTGACTTGTTATTGCCCTTAATCTGGCGCCTGGCAAATTTGTTTTAGTAAGTAGTATTACTAATATTCTATACACACCAGAGAATAATCAGTCAGTCATCAGCAGAGATGATGCGAGGAGTGACAGTGAGCTTGATTATCAAAGTGGAGAGAGTACAATGCTTTTTTTTCCCACTGCTGAAGTGGTGAAAGTGATGAATGACCCTTTGTCACTGTGGCTTTATTTCCTGTGTTTGTGTGCCATCCTTGACTGACTGTGACAGTGTGAAGGCGGCCCTCATGTCACGCAGCAGAAACTGCAGTTTCAACGGAGAAAAAGAAATGTGACTGTGGCGGGCGACTGAAAGTATGACATGACAAAATGATTGGGCCAATCTTCTGCCTCAACTGGGTTATTGTATAAATAATATGGCTGTAAGTCTCTCTCTCTGTGTGTGTGTGTGTGTGTGTGTGTGTGTGTGTGTGTGTGTGTGTGTGTGTATGTGTGTGTGGTTGGTAGACAGCTGGTGGTACAGAGAGAGGACCTTTGCTTCATGAAGGAGTCAGTCAACAGTATTTGAATATTAGTTGTCAGTGAAGTAGGGTGGTATGTTCAAACTACAAAACTAAGGACGGCCACAGATGATATGACACCCTGCCAGAATCATAATGACTTCAGTTTTATCTGACACTTACAGTGCATAATGAGCTGGACACTGACAGGTTGTTTTAACACAGAAGCTTTCTATAGTTATTTGTTTAACAACACATGCTCTTAAAAGCACAGCAGGGATCCAAACATTTGCATTTCTGAGTTTGGTGTGAGCTGGTTATGGCTGTTGTGCGTTATGTATCAAGCAGATGATTTTATAAAATAATGCAGTAATTATCATATAGAGGTTGTTTTTGTTGTACCAAGCAGACTCTCACGTCTCACTGTAAATGGATGTTCTTTAATGTCATGACTCTTTTATTATTCTCGGATTGTATTTTTATAATCCAAGGAGTTTATTGAAGTCACAGTGGTTTAGCAGTAAGACATTATGGATCATTAATAATAGTACCAAAACTCTTAACAGGCTACATATGATGAAATGCTGTAAATGAAAAAAGTGTTTCTAATTACATTTATGATATTATACAGTATAATGAAAAAGTCCAGCTAATTGCAATTTCTTCCTATTGGATCCATACGAGCTATATTATAAGAAGTGGGACATGGAGTGTTGCAAAGTACTGAGTATTGAGTAGTATGTTGCTGTGATAAGGTAAAAATCTCCACTTTATCTCTTGTGATTTTGCCATGATCCACACATTTCCAGGGAGGGGACAATTTTGTGCTTATGCTTCAAAAGACTTCTAAAACAGCTTTGGTAATTAGTACCCAGTGTCCACTGCCAGCATGATGTGTTCTTTAGCTGGCTTTCACACTTGCAAATTAGCTCTCATTCCATCCATCATTTCACTTGTAAAATGACAGATGAGTAATAATTATATAATTTCAGCAGCAGCTGCATTTACAGAAACAGAACTCTTAGAAATGCAGACCGAGAAGTGAGATTGGATTTTGTTTTTCTTTTAGCATACATCTCATGCTATGTTTCTCAGCTTCATGTTGGCCATGCTTGTTGACACCTTTAAACTATTTTTTGTGTGGTCTAAGATCTATTATTGGCTTTGGCTCTAAATGTTTTCTGTTCCATAGCAAGATGAATCCCCAACATGGCATTAGGTTACCAGGCAACAGTGTACACTCCGCAGCTTGGTTATAATTTTGTTTGTATAGTTATGATGTTTAATAGTAAGTGACTGCATGGCAGTCGGCCAAAATTAACCACTGTTAGCAGAACCAGTGGAGCCTGATGTATGTCAGGCAGTGTCGAGGCTAGCAGGCTATATTTGGCTTCTGTGTTCCCTTCAAAGAGGCGAGTTCTCGGTCTGGACTTGACATTTCTCTTAGACTGGAAAAATTGGTTTGGGTTAGTGAGTTTCTTGTGGGAGGAGGGGCGTTGTTGATGCGCACAGGAAGGTGCTGGTCTCTGCTCTTGCACTGGCTCATTGTTATGCTCTCTTCATGTTTGCGGAGCAGGACGCTTCAGTGACAGGACAAAACCAGCAATTATACTGTATGTGTTGAAATACAACACAGTTTTTGCCGCACAAATGGATTGTCGACGCTATTTTGCCAACAGATTCACACAAGTTGCCCATAAGAGCAGCACAAGCTGTCACACATTTATACAGGCATCTGTAAATTTTGGTGATTTAAAAATGTTTTTCTAATAAGTCAGCATCTTCCATGTTTTTCTCTCCAAAGAAATGATGCTCTCACTTCTTAGACTCACATAACACTTGTCAAACTTTTAACTTCAAAAGCAAAATAATTGTCAACAGCTTAAAACAAAACGGCTGACAAGTGGACATGTTGGAAACACCAGGTCATGACAGTCGCTGTAGTGGCTTCATTCATCTGGCAGGGGCACAACATGTTCACAGGTAACATTAGAAAGTCAGATCAGTTCATCTGCTACGGACCTACTTTATGAGGCTGTTTCCTCACTGAAGTAGGAACCTAAGTAATATAAGTTTGTATTTTACATTGCCCCAAAGGGCTGTTTTTGATGGGCCTTTTCTGTGTGCGCTGCATCTGTTCTGAGGTTAAACAGAAGCATGTGGAGTGCAGCCCTGGGGTTAATCTCGCTGTGTTGTCAGGGAAAAGAAATGGAAAGTCGTGTTCACACCTTTATTTATTTTTGCTGTTCCTGGCCACTGCTGCTCCATTGGAGACAAGAGTATGGCTGTAAAGCTGACATTGTGCAGACAATCTGAATGAAGCCCAGGTGCCACAGAACTATTTTCTGACTTCAATATGTTTCTATCCCCTCACTTACACTCCTAGTGTTTGTTGTTTCGTTTTTATTTCTTGCAGTTCAGAGTTATTACCATCAACTCTCTTCGGGTGCAGTTGTACTGCATGCATAGGAAAACATTCTGATCAATCCTCAATAAACACTGATGCTGTATCTCATACACCGAATACCAATAACTCATCTTTAAGCACAACTGAAATCATCTCCTGCAGGTTGGAAAAGTCAGAGGAGCACTCACAGTGCAGCAGAGCTGGGGCTGCTGGTGAATAAAGGAGTAGGTAGTGGTGGTGTATGTGTGGAATTATTTTCTCTGTGTGTAGTAGATAGTAGGAGGAGGGCAGTGGCCCAGAGGGGGGACGTGGCTCCTGTTGCAGCTGAGACACAGAACTTGGTTCATTTAGCCTGGTGTTCTCAGTGTTGGTCATTCAGCCCCATGGTAGACCCTGGGCTCTTGGAGGCAGTGGGGGTGGGGTGATGGGGGGGGGGGGGTACGTCCATTTGTTTTCACTTCCTGTCCAAATGGAGTTTGAGACATGAATCATTCATGTCTTTGAGAGGCCTCTTGTGTGGATGAAAAATGGGGAGAGTTTAAGGGAGATTAATATGCAGTTTTTCTTTGTCAGAGTTCTGCTACATATTTATGACTCCATTTGTGGGTTTTTTTTATTCTCAATTTTGAGTCCGTTTTTAAAAAGGCTTGGTAATTTTCACAATCTATTTTTAACTGAAGTATGTGTGTGTTGTTATCTTTCATATCTACTTATACCCATCTGCTTATGTGTCTGCCAGCACACCCACTGACATGGACATGGAGAGTGCCCCTGCCCTAACTCGATCCTGGTCTGTCAAATCTGCATGGTGAATTCGGTGAAGGTGATAAATTAGCTGCGCTTCAGAGTTCTTGATATGCCCAGCCCCGAGGGGCAGACTGTCACTTAACTGTCACAGGATGGGGCAGTTCTTCCTGATGACAGAAACAGACGAACCTCAGTCTTCACAAGCCCATTAGTTGTCACTCTGTGCCATCCCATAATCCTCTGGGGCTCGGACTGCGCTGCCATGCCTCATGCTAAACATCTCTTTGTTGTTATCTTTCATCTGGGGCTACCTGCCATGTCTCTCAGTCCATCCTGTGAGTTATAGGACTGCAAGAGGTCATGGCCACAACCCCTCCCCACTTGGCGTGAAATGTGCAGAACAAACGGTTTCGGGAATTACACAGAGATTGGACACACTCGCTGGATATCTAAGAGCAGAGCCCTCGTAAAGGTCTCTGTGGCCAGATAGGTGTGAAAGGGTTAGCAGCACCATCTGTTTCCAAAGCAGAAAATATCACCCCCTTCGAGGTAACAACCTCAGAGCATACTCTGAATTCTCCACTTTAGCTTTGAGTGGCATTATCTCAGCAAAGCTGCCGACAACATTTAAGGTTTCCAAAACAGGAGGCTTGAAAGCTACATTGTGTCCTCTTCAGAACAGAAAAAAAAATCACATGCGTTTAGATGTATTTAAAAGCACAGAATAACATCAGTGTATGACATCTTGTATCAGAGAGCAGACCAAAATGAAAAAGAAAAAAAGAATGAATGCCTGGAGTTTTATCAGGTCTGCTTTGCTCTTTTAAAGGCAGGAATCTCCATATTTTGTTGTTCAGACATGTTTCATCTTTTGATTTTCACACAAGGGGCTTGCTTACAGCATCTAAAAGACTAGACAAAACCAAAACTGTTTATTAGCAATTTCAGGAGATCACATATCATTGGCAATTTCCTTGCTGGCACTTTCTACCTGTTTTATAAAACAGAGAGTCAAGGCTTGTTAGTCCCTGGGCTATTGAAGAGGCTGGGCTGAAAAATCAGTTTGGTTACTGGATCAGAGACGAAAGGCAGAGGTCAGGAACACAGCAGCCACTCCCAAGCACAGCATGGTGGCATAGCTATGGGAATGCGGCTGCACATGTTTCGAGTGTATGCGAATGCACGAGTGTGTCGGTTTGTTTGCTGAGTGAGTGTCCTAATTTGTATTTCTACCTGTGCTCCTCAGACCTGATTTTGATGCTGACATTTTCTCTTCTTCGGTGCACTTCCTTTATCACAGCGTTTGCTGTGTGTCAGAATATTTGTCCTCCTGGTCCGTCGGAGCCTGTTGAGGAAAGCAGCATCTCAAGCAGTTCTTTCTACCTTTCTTTGTTCCTGTTCTTAATCAACCTGTAGGGTGCGCTATTGCTGAAGGATCCACCAGGGTTTTTACCCCATTGGAGAGTCTCCCAAAATTACAGGTCCTGTTGCCTTCCTACGCTTTCCAGCCTCAATCAAGCTGGTGAAATGCAAATAGCAGATATGATTGTCGAGATGAAAAGAGTTATAAGGAATTTGTAATTTCTTGATTATTACAACCAATGCAATGACACAGTCCACAATATAATAAAAACTGGTCAGTGAGTGGAAAGAGAAAGAAAAGGAGATTTATATTTAGTGAAAAAAACACCATGAGACTGAATATTTACTGCACATAAGAAGTTCATCTGTGATTGAAGCAGCCGAAACACAACTGTTGTTTTTCATCCAAACAAGTGAGGTGACCCCCCCCCCCCAACCATTGCTTTTTACCTCTCAGGGGACAAAGGAAATAGCGAGGTGTTTGACCTGTTCAGGCACTCTCTTAGGAATTGCAAAAATTAGAACAGTGTTTTTTACAATGTACTTGGGAGTTTAGTGAAACACTTAGTGAAGCCAATAACTTCCAATGTGGTAGCTCATCAGGGTGAACTTGTAACTATGGTGGAAGAAAAAAAAAAATACATATATGAATGTGTTGCTGTAATAAGATCCAGAAACTCAAGGTCACCCAAGCAAAGCGTTTAAAAATACATCTGGAGCCCCTCCAGGTTTATACATATGGAGCAGTCCAGACATTAGCATTGTGACAGGGGTTGTGGGTTCACTGTGGATGTTTCCCGGTGTGCATAGCACTACCTTAATAATCAGAGGAAGGGCTATTTTTCAGAGGCATTGTGCTGTAGCCCTGTGAGACACTACAGGAGGAGAGTGCCATGACTGTGCTGTGGTCAAGTAAAGAAGTGCTGGCGTAGGTGGAAGTGGCTGGGACAATAAGCTTCAGCCCACCCTTCCCATAGTAAACTTGCTTTCCTGTTGCACTTTTTTTTAACGTGGACCTTTAAAATCCATGAATGGAGTTTTACTTGAGTCTTTAAAGGTCATTGACAAATCCGGAATAGCAGTCAAAGAAGTAAGCATAGCCTGTTATTAAACAACTGTAGTTTTCATTATGTTATGTTGTCAGACTTTTCCTCGCGTATTCAGGTCACTCAATTCACATTTTTCCAAAGAAAAACTGGACGTTGCCTGTACTTTATCTGTTGCTGAAATAACAAGTCGAGCATTTTGCCAAAGGACAAACAAGGCTGATAAAAGGAGTTCTCTCAAAAGCTGTGGTGATGACAAAATATATATTTTGTTATCATATTAAGATAACAGCCCAACGTCACTTGGGAGGGATGATGCTATGATTATCCACTCATAAATGGGCCCGACTAGCAGGATGTGGATTGGAAGGATGCCTCTGAACAGAGGACCTTTGTTTTTATTAATCCCTCAGGGATTTTCTAAGGTCGGCTAAGCTTGGCCGGATTCCATCACAGTCACATGTGTCTGTTTGGGCTAGTGTGTTTGTATGGTACGAATGAGGCGTTGACTTCTGCAGGCATTTCAGTGATGTACGCCTCTGAGCCGCTGATGCAATGATTCTGCACAATGTGGATTCAGACCGAAAAGTTCTGCTTCATGCCCACTGGTTAATAGCTCCCTAAAATGCCAGCTGACATTAAGAATGATCTTTCAGAGACACTAATCAATGCTAAGCCTTTTGGTGTTAGAATATTGAGCGGATCAATAGTTTGTGTTGCTTTGAGAGAAGGTGCTGGGTGAGGGGACAGAGAGGAACATAAAGCAGGCTTGTCATGATTGAATGTAGGGTTGAAGTTGTACAACATCAGCCACGTGGTCAATTTGATACAAACAGTGGATCAATGGTTTCCAGCAGAGATGAGCACATTGATCAGTAAAAATACAGAGTGCTGCTCTCTGTTTCCAGTGGGCTTTTGTGCACGGCATCTATTTTTAGAAAGGCTATGGCAGCAAATGAAGGCACGGCATCAGGGACCTATTCAAAGTTAGAAAGTAAACTGACCTCAAGGTCAGCACACAATAAGCGGAGGCTGCAATTGCTTTGAAATTGTGTTTTTGCCTTTGTGGAACTGTTTCTCGCATGAAAGTACACAACAAATCATTTTTAAAACTTTTTTACTTTTTAAAGATATTTGTTCGTGCATAATGCGGCGAGGTGGAGCAGTGGTTTGCACTGTCACCGCACAGCAAGAGGGTTCAAATCTTGGTTTGGGCAGGTTCTTTCTGCGTGGAGTTTGCATGTTCTCCCTGTTCCTGTGTGGGTTTTCTCCTGGTTCTCCAGCTTCCTCCCACTCCACCAAAAACATGGAGGTGAGGTTGGTTGGTGACTCTAAAGTGCCTGTAGTGTGAATGGTTGTTTGTCCCCAAGTGTCAGCCCTGTGACAGACTGAGGACCTGTCCAGGATGTACCCTGCCCTCACCCAAAGTCAGCCAGGATTGGCTCCTCCCCCTGTGACCCGGGTGCCCAGATAAGCGGTATTGAAAATGGATGGATGGAGGCTGGATGTTCATTCATCTCTTTTTTAGTTGTACCATCTCTGTCTCCTTTATGCTTCTTGCAAGAGAGATAGAGAGGAACACATAAAGCTATATGGGCTCCATATACCAGTGTTATTAGCTGCATTGCAAAAGTTTATAGGCAGTGTTTCAACATTAAGCACCAATATAATTGCCTTTAAATGCTTTTTTCATGTTATTTGATCTAGCCTGTTAAATGCATTCTATATCACCCTGAAAGTCCAACAGGAAATGCCACAGGATGCCAGACAGAGTAACCCAATAAAAGAAAGAGTGCCCAAATCATTAGTGGGGAAACACGCTCTCATAACACATCCAGATGTACAGGCTAATTGGATTTTACCATCAAATCAACAGTTGTAGTGCCTTTGTGCTTTTATGAGACTGACCGCAAGGTAAACGGAAAATGGGCTGTTTGAAGTGACAAAACTTTACCCCTGGCTTCAGCAGGTAGAATGGGTCGCTAACAGAGAACTGGAGCAGCAATGTGCCATGGTTTCACTCCCTACATTGATGTAGGATCTCTTTCACAGTTAGCAGTGGTGACTCATCAGGGGCTGATGTAAGTAAGATGGCAGGCATTGACGTAATTGGTGTAGAGAGGTAATTTCCCTCCCATGCCAGGGCTGCCCTCAGAGCTGTGGGGTGGCCACTGGAGAGAAGAAACTGAGGGGACAGTGTGTGTGTGGTTGGGGGGGGGGCATGGTTACATATGGTTGCTGTTATTATGCAGCCCCTCTCTTGGGAAGAACATCCCCCCTGACTGGAAGAATAAGCACCTGATGATCACATCCGCCGCTGTCCCCCAAGGGTGGCATGATGAAACCCTGCAGCCACACAGGCAGGAAGACAGCCGATAGGTAGGAAGGCAGGAGGTGAATTACATGAATTCAATCAAAACAGATTACAATAAACATGTCTGTCAATAAAGATCTTTTCAGTGATCTCTGTGATCAGTTTATTTTACAGTAGGACCCCCCCCACACACACACACACATGCTCTGAGATACATTGGGGCTTTGAAGTTCAGAGAACAAGGAACAACAAAACATGGCTGACTCATTCCCTCCCTCACAGGGATCATCTGCTATTAAGGGGAACAAAACATTTTCTAGCCACATCAAATAAGCTGTAAGGAGTGCTGTTTGTCCACTCCTCCTATCTGCTGTTACGACACCTGGGTTTAGCTGCCTTCCTTCCCCAGTCTGCCTCCCTGCTGGGTTTCATCATGCACAGCGTGTCACAAGGCAGCAGTGCTATGGTGATTAAGCTGCAGAACTTTGGGAGTTGATTTGGAGCTGGTACAGTAATTGTGGTGATGTGAGTAGAAAAAACCCCACAACAGTCTCCAGGTTATGACCACAGTTTCTTGAAATAGGAGAGAAAGATCTGAAGAACCATTTTGAGTCTGAATTGATCGTTTTGAATTGACTGAGATGGAGAAAACAACTCAACGGTGGTGTGCATGGATGCGTGTGGGTGTGTGTACTGGTTGTATACTGACATCCCTCGCTCTTTGAAATTGGCTATAATAGCCTTTCATTTAAATTTGGAAAGTGCTGGGGGCACTTCATTGCTCTGCCCCACTTGTTCCCTCATATCTAATAGCCCCCCCCCCACCACCACCACCACCACTCCACGTCGGTGCTCTGATGTCAAAACATACACACATGCACACGCACCCCCATGCAGACACACACACACACACACACCGAGTTTGTGTTTGATATGAGGGAGGTGACAGACAGTGGAGCCGCGGCCCTGGAGAGCAGAGCGGAGTGGCTCTCCAGCAGGGACGCTGACGTTCACACTTAAATGCTTTAATAGGACTAAAGTAGACAAAGGCCGCCAGTGACGCAGTAGGAGCTATAATGGGCTTGCCACATTGCAGGTTTACTGGACCCTGCCTGTTGGACAGAGCTATTTCCAATCCCACAATCCCTCATCAGCCTCAGGAAGCTAGTTATAAATAAAAAGTGTAGGTTAATCTCTGCTTACATTTTTTTTTTGAGGAGCAGTAGGGCAGGTTGAGCAAGGAGACTGGAAACTAATTATTTACTTTGATTTCTGATAGTTTTGTAAAAAATTGTGTATCTTGTGCTCGGCATGCTGTAAACAACCAGTTAACAACAACATCAACAAGGACAGTAAATAAAACAAATCCACATATGAATATTTCAGCATCAAATGTCCAAAAATAGCCTCTGAGCTTGCAACATGTAGTAGTTTTACACAACAGATTTATTGTGCGATGATGAACAACCAGAGGATCGAGAACATTGCAAAATATGTTTTGAGCTTTTAATTTTAGGATTCGGTCAAGTTTCAGACAAAACTCACTTTGTGGTGTTATATAAATAGGGATACCGTGGTCACGATAATTGTGATTCATGTGACAGCCTTACTTCCCCACTTGATCAATTATGCCTTATAGCCTGTGGAGGTCGGCCGGCCAGGGTCAGAGCTCGCCTCTCCCACAGATAGTCTGACAGATGGAGCTCTGGGTCTTTAGTCATCATTACCTTGGACTTGAAAGCTTGTTATCTCTCACACGTCTTATCCGACTCAAATGCCAAAACTAATTCACAAAGATCAGGAGTTTGCTAAATCTGTTTAAGTGTAATGTGTCACCATGAGGATATTTTAGCCGTTATTAGTCGATAGTTTGTTTGTGTGTGTGAACAAATAGAGGAAACGAAGATGAATAAAAATATTCTGATTATTTATTTGAGTTTTTATATTACCAAGACATATGTATGGACTAAAAATGAATGTATGCATAGTCTCTGTCATCTCTGTTTATAAGCAGTCAAGTTACACAATATGCATCACACATTAGCCTCTGTGTTGTTGTATATTTGGGGTGAGCCTGCAAGCTGTGCATTTCCCTTCTTGGCTTCTCGGCTGTGCGCTGTGATAAAAAAGACTGAGGGGGTTAAATGTTTGTCCAGCTGAAACAACACAGTGAAACTCCTTCTCTGTGTCTCTGTAGCCCAGTCGTCAGAGCTTGGTACCTAAAAATAGCCTGGCTGGCTCCACGCCCCTGGCTGGGGGACAGGTCAAATTATGAAGGAAGATGAAAAATTTAAAGGCACAGGCTGCTTGGCCACAAACCCAACCCTGCATCAGTGGTCAGACAGAACAGTTGAGTTGACTTTTATGGGCTGGAGTCAGATTATATTAACTGCAGGTCTGGGCCAGTTTCGGATGTAATATTAATTGAAAAAGTCCTACGATGTAGCTACTTAGTGCTCAGAAACCCGTACTCCAGTTCTCAGGATGCATGCACATGTGTACTGTAGCGTTGCCCTTGTTATTTCTCCAATCCGTCGTAAAACAGTGTGAGGAGTATTTCAAGGGAACAGGATGTGTAATTCTGGAGATGGGTTCTTGACACTGAGAGCTTTATGTAATTGCGATCAAGCGGTTACGACATCTTACAGTTGGCTTCCTTGGCTGGAGCTAGCTGAAAGCATGCTTCCTGAGCAGGAGCAGCAGCAGCAGCACTGCCCTGGTTACACACTGAACCTCACACACGCACTGAGCTAAGGCTCTGTGAGGTTACACTTAAATGAACACAGTGTTCATTTGGTGTCTCATTTGACTCAACACATCTTGTCAGATTCTATCCAAAATGCTACTGCATTTGTTTCAGGTATTGCTTATTGCAATACATACAGTATATCATTGCTTTTTTTGTACTAATTGCCAAAATAATTAGTTTTATTTAAAAAAACCTGCTCCATGGATGCTAAGTTTATATGTTGCTGTTTGAAGTACATCAAGGCAAAATGGATCATTCCTCCCATGTACCTGAGAGAACAACACGAAGACACAAATAGGGTGAGAGAGAGAGCGGTTCAACAAATCAGAAGAGAGAGAAATGGAGGAATCAAGCCTCCATCTGCACAGAGGGAGTCAGGAGACATGCCTTCTGGCAGGAGCTGAAGAAGACAGCTGTGTTTGGTGTGGTATTTTTAAACGCATCAATGCCGCTCCAATCCCCGTGCCTCGCCTGACCTATTTTTAGCCAGGGCTGGCCATTGTTCTATTTCTGTCACCTGTGGGCCACGCAGTTGTTGATTCACATGCAAATGAAGCCTGCTCTCCCTCCCCGGCTCGCATTGCTGCCTCTGCGAGGTGCTCGGTACGCGGCTTTCTCAGCAACTCAGCTTTGCATTTGCCTCAGTCTCTGCTCCGACACTTTGCTGGGAAGAGAAAAAAAAGGCTCAGACTGGAGAGACAGAGAGAGAGGCAGATAAGAAAAAAAAAGCCGGACTCTTCTCCAAACACTGTGTTAGTGTTTGGACCAGACTGAGGAAGAGTGCTGGGAGCCTGAGAGAGAGAGAGAGAGAGAGAGAGAGAGAGAGCAGTTTGTGTGTTATTGCTCTACAGTGAGAGTGGTTTCTCAGAGGAGGCAGAGGAAGGGGAGATAGTTGCCTGTTGTCACGGTCTCTCCCCTGAGTGGCTGAGGGGTGGCTCTTGGTGACAGGAAACGCAGGGCTTGCGATGAGACCTGAGCGCTGAGTGGAGTATGCTGCAGACGATTTACGAGGGCGAGTCAAGTTTCTCCACAACAGAAGGGCGCGTTGGACACCAGCCGCTCCCCGGCCAGAGCAAGATGCACAACGTGAACAGCTCAGGTGATCACACAGCCCGGTGTTCCTACTCCTCCTGAGGAATCTCACTTCTTTTTTCCTCCTTTTTCTTTTGCATTCCAATCCCTGCCTTTCCCCTCTACTGCTGAATCCGTTCCTACTCCTCTGCTGCCTTCAACATCCTCTTGTGCCTCTCTCGCACACGTTCACTCCGTCCCTCTCTCCCCCTCTCTCACTCTTTGCGCTCAGCTGGTCTCTCATTCTGTGTGAAAAGAGCACTCAGAGCTTCTCAGCACAGCAACGTGGTAGGATCAGGGACTTCTTCCTGAATCAAGGTATTTACTCTTGTGATGAAATAAGCTGCTTTTATGAATTGTGTTTCTCAGAGGGATTCTGACTGAGATCTGTGTTGTAAGATGTCCTAAAGAGGTTTAAAAAAAAAAAAATTCAACATGCATAGTGTTGTTCTTTCCTTCTAAAAGGAGGAAATGTGTGAACACCATTCCCATGCTCTCCTCGCCTGAAATGAGTCACTGTGAACATGAAAGGGGTGTTGTGTTTTGCAAGCTTCCATGTCAGCGTGTACTTTTCAGGAAGCAGGAAAAACTGTGAGAGAAATACTGAGGGGACAACTGAAAGGTTTCTCTCAGGGTATTTACCACAGACACTGACTTGTTCTATTTCTGACCTGAGAATTGAATAGAAGAGTGCATGGCTGACATCAGCATGAGTAACGTCTATTCACTGTATTGACTCAAGATGAGTCACACCTTATTTGCTTAGATTTTTTTGTTCTCTTAGCATGTGGCTATTGGTAAAATGTGAATTCATCTCTGGGAATTGGTTTAGAGTTAAAGCATTGTGTTCTGAGAAAATGCTGTCATGCGGACTGTTCAGAAGGACGTGTAACGATAAAGTGCAGACGGAGTCATGTGAGGGCTAAATTTACTGAAAAATATATTACTGCCCATGAGTTGTCACTACAGTATCCACAGTTAGGCAACAGCAAGAGGGGAAAACAGGATACTGAATAACATAAACGAGTTGTTACGAGTGCATTTACGTTGACTGTAAGCTCAGTGAGAAAGACAAGTTAAAACTGTCACATCAGAAAAAGAAAAACACAGCCTGAAGTCAAACTTCAGGCAAGCAAAATGGGAGACTGAAAACAACCACAGGCAGCGGACTAAACGTGAGGGGATTTAAAAATAAAACAGGAGGATGACAGGGAGATGACACATTCCATCTCTGTCAATAGAGCAGGTTATTCGACTATCGGGCTGAACCGTCTAAGCAGCCTGTGAGCCAAACAACAGATACACCGAGCGGCTGAATTCGGGCTCCTCACTTATTCTGTGGGTCAGCTATTCTTAGGTGAGTTATTTTCAGCTTATGGCATTAGCCTGCTAAGATTAGGCGTCTGTGCGTTATCATTCCATCTCAGCACGCTCCTGATATAACAGCGGTTTCGAACAGGTATTTATAGAAATTTTGCCAGTTTAATTTGTTCTTTCCACTTTTTAGTCAGTCACTTGACAGTGGGTAAGGTTATCTGTCTAAAATGCTACAGCGGGATGACTTTGTGCGAGTTTATAGGGTGACACACAAATGGTGTTGGGAGAGCAGACACAGACCCGGGGGCTGGGTCGATTATTGTCCATGTTTGAGGATATTAATCTTTTGTCATGCGTAATGTTGCGGTCCTTGTGTCATCTTAATACATTATTTGTGGGTCATTTTTAAAAGCAAACTTTTTTTCTGACATTTTCTGTGACGCTCTGCTTCTTTGCGCTTACATTTCAAGTGGAACATGAGAATAATGGGCAATGTTTTCATCAGCGTCAGTAACATGAAAGTTCTGACAAAAAACAGCCCTGAACAAGGGAGAACTAATTAGTTCCCCGAGTGCAAAATATCATGGAAAATGTGTGCTTCAGTACCTTTGAAACAGTAACAATGCTGCACCTTTCAAGTCCTCTTGTCTGCATCCTGTGTCTATTCACCGTCCACGTTCAAGTGCTTAGTGCTAAAGAGACTGAAATAGTACAAAAGAATATGGGTTTCTGTCTCAGGATTGCTTAACAATCCGTCATTGTAAGAATAAAGTAAGGTATTATTTGAAAACATTAGTGATATTGAAGTGAAGGGATGTTGAACAAAAAGCCCAAATGAAAATACAGCAAATCTGATTCTTTCTCTTTCTTAACAAGCATGCTGTAGAAGGAAACAGCTTTACAGCTTGTGATTTTGTCAGTAATGCTCCGAGATGCTGGTTGAAGGATTTGGTGGACTCTTACCGACTGATTTTTCAGGAATTTTATTGACTTATGATCTCAAGTCTTGACATATGGACACCTATACTTTTCTGTGTTTTCTCCTTTTTTTACTTGGATAGAGATTTGCAGCATATTTTGTTCTGTGTGTTGCTGTTTTTTGAGACAGTTAGGCATGACGGCAGTACAGGTAACGACCGGACCCCTGGCCGCTCTCAGTGAAAGACCCAGCGGGTTCGGCCCTGTTCTCTTTGTTAGCAGATAGCCAGCAAGCCGCAGCTCTGGCTCAGCTGCAAGGACGAGTCTGAGTCTTAAAAATAAAGACCTGTTTCCTGCTTTAGACATGCCAGCTGCTCAAAATAACAAGGCACTTAATGAGAGACCCAGCACCACATTGCAGTCCGAAGCATCAGCTTATTTTTGCCCTCAAACATCTTCTGTATCTCTGGTTCTATTAATACTTTCAGACGGGGAATTTAGATCAGCACCCATCTCTATATTACACACTAAAAGCTTGCAACATAAATGCTTAGATTATAAACACAAAGTGCGCCCTTATGTGATGATAAAATGAGTTTGACGTAACTGAAGTGTACAATAATATCAGTATCAAGTAATGAATGTATTCAGAATTTTCCAGGCAAACTTTTATTGTTACTATTTTCACAGTCAAATGCCTGAATAAATATTTGTGTTCATATTTTTTAATAACAAGTGAAATTGTTAATTTACCTTACAATGGGTTCTGTGTGTTACAGCGGCAATTTAGGTGTTTAGAGTAAATGTGAAATTTTTTAGCCTTGATCAGTGGTAGCAAAAGGTGCTTGCAGGTGCACCCTAACTTGTTAAGGTGCAAGAATAGCTGCACCATTTATATTTGGTCATATAATGTTTACAATATTAATATCTCCCTCCACACGTGAGTTGTCAGTTTATGTGCCAGTGAGATAAAAAAAGATCGATAAAAGCTGGTAAAGTCCAGCATGAGTGTTTTTGATGTTTTACTGTGTGCGTGTGTGTGTGTGTGTCTATGTATTTCAGACACATCATGTGTAATAGTAATCTCACTGATGATGTGCGTCTATTCTCCCTCCAGGGTGGGACGACTGCTAATGTGGCCTGAGGAAAAAAAAAAGACTGCCATCTAACGTCTCAAATTAAGGCTGTGATTGTCACTCTAACCGTCACCAAGGCTAATGAGAGGCAGATCGGTTATAGAAATAAACACTTTGGAGACACTGGCGGTGCGACGCTGCAGTGGGAGCGTGGTCACAGGCCATGAGTCACCCAATCCCCCCCCTGGCAGGCCCTCCACAGGGAGGAATTTGGGCATGAGGCAGGGTGCGACAAGCACCCTTGTGCTAAAAACAAATTTGGGACCTGTCATTCATAAATCTCTTGTTTACCAGCGCCTAGAGACACTTCTGTGCGCTTTCCGCCAATCAAAAGATGCCTCACTTTCACCCGGAATTGAGTATTCATATCAAGGGTCATGATTGCCAGTGGCACAAAAGGATCACTGAACCAGAAGTGGCAGGCTCCTCTTTGTGAGTGACCGTTTCAGAAGTGACCCAAACGTTACATAAATGCAACACTGCGCTTTTATTTTTGCCCGTGTTAAACTGAGCAGCCGGCCTCACAACTGTGACAGTCTTTCGCACATTGTCTATATTAAGACCCCGCTCAGAAAAGCATTTATATTTAGCCCTAGTTACTGTTGGTTCCGTATTCTACTCTGCCGAAGGAGTATTTTTGTTGTACAGAAACGGTACGTTTCAGTTTCAGGTCATTTCATGGTGCGATTGACTTAAACATGTCAACTGTGACTTTGCAGTGATTGATGCAAAGGTCTAATGTATGCAGTAAAGTACATAGACAGATGTATTCCCCCCCTTTTCTCTGTGTTTCCATCAGCACGGAGAATAGAGAGTTGGAATTCAAACATGAGTTTGAACAATGCCTGTCTACCTTGAGGACCTTATTATGTTCTCTCGGTGCTGTCATTCCATTGAGCGTTATTCTCGCCGACACAGTGGACCGAGAATGGACAAGAATAGAACCGGCACATGAGGCTGTTGTGGTTTCCTCAAGGGCCATTTTCATACAGCCTTGGTTATCAAAGGTGGCTTAAGCTTTAACACTCCTCCTCCTCCTCCTTCACATCCTCATAAACCACTGTCTGAGATTTTGTGATGGAGGCTCAGCTTGGTGCACTGATCAAAGGGGAGATCCTTAATGCCAGTCACAGTGAGGGTACAGAATGAAATATGAGATTAATTAGCTATCACAGTGGTGAATTCTCTCAGGCAGCAGGTGTTTTTGTTTCTATATTTAGGTCCATTAGGCAAAAAGTAGCACGAAGGCTGTCTGACTCTCTGAGCCCTTAAATGGTTCACAGGTTCACGGCTGCCCCTGGAACAGCGCCCACTACAAAAGAGTCCTTTGTCAAGTACTTACAAGCTAAGATTAATATTCTCTGTCAGGAGAGAAGGGTCTGTTCTACAGGTGCCTTTTCTCTGTGCCTGCTGGGCCGCTGCCCTCCTCTCATTTGATTGGAGCTGTTTATAGAACATAGAGAGAAAAATGACAGCACAGGAGTCCCCTCGAGCTGTCTTCACTCTTTGAACGTGTTTTAAGACATCTTGTCTTTGGCTCTGCTGTGCGTATGTGTGTGTGTCTGTGTGTGCAGGGTTTTGTCAGGCTTTCTCTCAGCCTCTCTGCTGGGGACCCCTTTCTTATATAAGAGCTGAAAAGCTGATATAATAGTCAACATGTCACATTGCCACTGTAGCCAGGAGATGACATGCAGCGAGACTCGATATCTGCAGGATGGGGAGACGTAATTACGTCGGCAGCGTTGCCATGGCAGCGGCAAGTTAGGGTGGTGGATACTAGGGTGTGGGGGTTGTTACAGACCAGGATTGCGCCACTTGCTTTTATGTTTCTATTTATAATCATCACCGCCGCATACACATGGAATGGTGGCAATGAAAAACAGGCTACATGGCAAAACAAATGGGCGCCAGTGAGCTTCACAGCATCAGTGAACAGGAGGGCACTGCTTCTTAATGAATGGCTACTGCAGACTGCCGCGGCTTCTTTTAAACTCCTTTTTTATTAGTCTTTTATTTTAGCTTATGAGGATAAAATGCACGGCAGGACCAGCACAAGATTATTTATGTGAACTTCTAAACTGTATAAAGTGTCACTTTTCTGTCATGCCTCAAAGAACAGGTGGTGCAGTAAGATTGCACATTGTTTTTGTTCTTTTTAATGTGACCCCCGAGAAGATTAAGGCAATGAATGCACTCAATAAATCTTTCTCCAGCCACTGGAATTTTAAGTAGGTTTGAATACTACTCTGGTCTCAGAATGGATGAGACATTATACAGTCTGTACAATGCTTACCCTTCCATGAATGTCACGGCATGATCAACATAACTAACATCAGGGTTTCTTTGGTTGTTTTTCCCCCAAGAATTGTACATTTTGTATTGAATTATTGGTCAAGCACTGCTGAGCTACAACAAACAGTTAATTTGGAACCATTAGTAATGTGGTTCAAACTGATTTTGTAGTTTCAGTTATTTTCCATTGCCTCATGTCTTAAGTAAGTCAAAAATACACAGGTCAGCCACAACATTAAAACCAGTTGCTATTTTTATTTAATATCTAAATTTAAATGAGTATCTAAAATCGTTTCTCTAAAATAGTACTTCTATAAAAATATACTATTATACTATTCTATAAATATATATATATATTCTTACTGATGCCAGCTGATGAATTCAGATGGCTACAGAAGTGTGGATGAAAACAGAAGGATAAATAGATATATAAATATATTGTACAGTTCATAATCATCCTCCATGGAATAAAGTGATGAAGTAGCCCTGTCTCCTACATTCTTAACTGGGAATCAATTTTCTCTGTGGAACACACTATATATAGAGCTTGGAGACCAAAGGGATGCCCTCTCACTTTGTATCTGGCAATTACTAGTAATGGAGGTAGTTGTGAAAGACAGAAGCAGCTTTCACCAACGCTCACATTATAGCAGCATCTGCACTCAAGATCAGAGATGAAAATATTGAATTCAATTCCCTTTTATTTGGATAACACGAAATCACAACATACATTATCTCAAGGCAATTTACAGAGTAAAGGATGAGACTTTATAATATTATAGATATCATACCATAGGAACCCAACAGTTTCCACAGTGAGCAAGCCCACAGTGACAGGAAAGACATTAAAATACTCTGTTTCCATCAGGAAGAAAACGCTAGCAGAGCTGGACTGGAGTTGGTGGCTGTTTGCCTCGACTGGTTTTAACATTGCGGTTTCATAGATTCACAAACACATACAGATTCACAAACCACTTTACCTTTATCTCGGGGGGTGTCTACATGATGTTCTGGTTGAGACAGGGAGAAGGGCTCAGTTTATTTATTTATCAAACAGTGGAAAGATAGGATTTATGTAAATACTTAAATGACCACGTCACCATTTCGTGCCGAATGTCCATTGAGTCTGTTATGCTGCTGCTCCCAGTGGACTCCGCGCTAACAGATGTGATCCTGTGTTTGTTTATAGGAACGATCATAATTGCAGGTTTCTAAGGATCACGGAAGAGAAAGATGCCCTCCCCTTCATTCTTTATTTTTTCACTTCCAAAACTCCAGGTTCTTTTCTTAAAAGCCATATTTTCCCATCCATCATAACTCTTAACATTTTTTGTTCTGAAGCAGTACACACACAGACACTTCTGGTTGCCTGGTTGGATTTGATCAAAGTAAATATGCAATTAGGATCTTACAAATCCCTCTTTCTCTTTTATCCTCTGCTCTTCCCTCTGTGGGGCTTCAGTGGACATCAAGTCAGACGTGCCATTGACTGTGGAGCCCTTATCACCTTTGGACCTGCGCACAGATCCGAGGATGCTGGGGCCGGGTTCGGACCCAGGGCTGTGGGAGAGGCAACTTCAGCAGGAGCTGCTCCTCATTCAGAAGCAGCAGCAGATCCAGAAACAGCTACTGATCAGCGAGTTCCAGAAGCAGCATGAGAAGTTGACCCGTCAGCACCAGGCGCAGCTCCAGGAGCACCTCAAGGTCAGCGCTGCACTGAACAGTTGTGTTAAGGACAGCAGCGTGCATGAAGGCACAACACAGCGCTGCAGTGTACAAAACAGCAGAGCACAACACAGCATGGCATAGTGCAGATCGGTGGAAACCAGGACAACATTACAGAGTGCAGAAAAGAAGAAACAAGTCAGCACAGCAAGGCAGGGTGTTGAGCAGCACATTACAGCACAGCATGAGTTTTGTTTTCACAGACGAGTTCAGAATAGTCCATCACAGCAAAATAGAAAACTGCGCAAGTTTGTCTTAAAAATATATTTATCAGTGTGCAACCTTCATGCTGACTTGAGGCCTGCATGTTCCTCAGCTCCAACAAGAACTCCAGGCAATGAAACAGCAGCAGGAACTAGCGGAAAAGGAGCGTCGTCTGGAACAGCAGCAGCAGCAGCAGCAGCAGCAGCAGCAGCAGCAGAACCAGCAGGAGAAAGAGCAGGAGAGGCATCGGCGCGAGCAGCACGTCTCCAGCTTGAGCCTCAGGGGCAAGGAGCGCTCCAGAGAGAGTAAGAGCTCAGCACCACCTTCAACACAACCTCTTTACCACCAGGGGTAGAATTAGTGAGTTTGAGGGCCCTCGGCAAAAGCAAGCATGAGGGTCCAAAAATCACAACCCCCACCTTTTTAAATCATTTTTTAATGCATTCCCTTAGAGTAGGGCATAGACAAAATATTCATGTAACAGCTGGATAGGAACGGCTTCCTGTAGCTGAATGTTGCACTGACTGAGGAAATATTCACACTATTATCATTATTCATCATTATCATGATAAACTAATATTCCGACATCCTCTTGCCAGACTGATTGGCATTGAGAGTTCAAAGACATAAATGTGCAGCCAGCATCAAAAAACAACTAAGTTTTTTCCCCCTTTTTATCTTCTAATGCAGCAACCAAAATTTTAGAGAGGAAAATATTATCTAAGTCACATGTTAGGATTGTAATTGAGGTCCACTATAGTCTTTGTAGGCGCACTTGCCATAATTTGGTCACAAGATGATAATTTACTGTGATGGAAAAAAGAGGTGTTTTTAAGTGCTGCATTTATTTGCCCTCTGGCAGCCCATTAAGACAACCTCCTCTCACTGACCAGTGCACCGGTGCTCTCAGCTGGATCGTATTCAGCTGTATAGCTGCAAGTTTAAAAATTCATGTGTAGTAAATGGTTCTCCCTGCATGGGGCAAGCACGGCAAACTGTTTTGATGTCACTCCTCTCGCTATTTGAGACATGTCAATAATGGTTCTGTGCTATGTCTGGGAAAGAGACAAATTTGTGAAGTTGAAATTGACTTTATTGATCAGATAAAGAGAAATATCCAACAATACAAGGGCCATGATGACATGGTGCTTAACCAGTACACTGAACTGATGACATAAGGTTGGCCAGTGACATTTAAGCTTAGAATGGAAGAGAACATATCTTTCAATAGAACGATGAAAATAGCTTCAGATATAGTATTTCATATCTGTTTTTACCTTATCGCTAATAATAGACTCGATTTATGACTTTGTCGGGTCAGGTAATTTGAAACTGTACCCTGCAACTGTAACCCTCCAGTAGGAAAGAACATCCCTGGCCAGTATCACTTCAGCAGCTTGAAACTTATATAGTGCTCTTAAACCACTAGGGGGAGATCTCCATACATAAGTCGCAGGTGCTCAGAAAGATACAGCAAATGAAATCAGAAGAGATAATAGACGAGAAAAATGAATTTGGTAAAATATGGTTTTGAATTCCAGCATTATGTTCAATTAAATAGAGGGAAAAAGAGTTTAAAAACTGAAAAACCCTTACAGGAGGGTTAATGTTTAATTTTCAATATTATCTTGGCAATAATATATACAGTATCATGAGTCGTAGCGCTAGGGTGACCCCAGTCCCTTTGGTTCTGTCTTTTGGTCTCACAGGTGCAGTGGCCAGTACCGAGGTGAAGCAGAAACTCCAAGAGTTTCTGTTGAACAAATCAGCCAAGGACCCTGCCACTAACGGAGCCAGTCATTCTTTCATTCACCATCAAAAACTCTGGTATGCAGATGTCCTTCCTTTGTGTTAGAAAGAGCTGAAGATACAAATGCTGAATTTCAAATCACTCAGAACATAGTTTATATCATAAACTCATATCCTTCCCTTAAAAAGTGTGATTTTTTTTTTAAATTTCTGTGATCAGGTCTTCTCACCACACGTCACTGGACCAAAGCTCTCCACCTCTGGGCGGCACATCCCCCACCTGCCAGTATACTCTGCCATCACCCATAGAGAGCAAGGACGACTTCCCCTTGAGGAAGACAGGTTTGCTAATTTGCATGCACGCATGCACATACACACAGAGCAGAGACAGAAATATGCAAAAGTACATACATACATACACAGATCTGCACTGGCACAGTGGCTCGGTTAAAAAATGTTGGTGTGAGTGTATGTAGATATTGCCTTGTATTGCTAGTGATTTTTTTGTTTACAATGCTGGGTTACTAATACAGTGAGCGTCTTTTTGACCCTCGCCAATCAAGAGGTCGGTGTACCCAGTGAATATTTCCTAAGGTTGGTGATGACCTGCTAATGACATCAGTCAGGCTCATTATGACCCCCGCCCCCTTCTCATTCCTCCAGGGCTCAACACAGAACTTTCATAAGAGGTGACGCATGCCAGAAAAGTAACTTAAACCCTCCTTATTCCTGTTTGGATTATTCTAAAACCTACCGGCTGACCACGGGCAACAACACAGCTTAATTGCATGTTTTCACTTCACAAGTTTAACATTTTAATTGCAGTTATTTGTACTGAAATTACCTCGCCATTATTTAAAAGTAATAACATTTGTCCCTATGTTAGAATAATAAACCAAGTTCCAAGGCCTCTTTGAACTATTTAGTGGTAAATGAGAGAAATTTAAGCAGATTAATTTCTCCTGAGTTATGGTCTTGAAGAAGTATTTTGAAAAGACGCAGGTTTCCACCAAAAAAGCAGCTCAGGTTTGTTGGTTTAGAGTTTGAGGAACCCTTTGGGGGATGGCTGTGTAAATAAGAATAATTCCTGCCGTGCCAGGGTTTGCAGAAGCACAAGTGCTTGCCAAGCTTGAAGACTTCATAATTCAGCAATGAGGTCACCAAATCACATTATGTTCTTTTCCCTTCTATGTCTCTTTTAATTACACTGAAAAACAATTATACTTGCTGAGTTATTTAACTACAGGCCTGTCGTGTTGTGTGTATACACAGTTCAGAGATCAGGCAGAGGAATTATATCTTGTAAATCAAAGTAACTGCATGGTAAGACTAAATATTAGAAAGATATTAAGTAGTTTAAGGACTTGTATTTGAAATCTCTTTGATTCTCAACATCTCCAGAACAGGGAAATACCTCTTCTAAACATATATATTTACATCTCTGAGACATGCATTTAGACCCACAAGGTAACTGGGTTGCCTCACAAGTGTAACAACCAGTGGAAGACATTTTTGTAAAATAACAGAAAGACTGCTGATGCTAGCATTGTTTGCCTTTCACTGTGAATACAAAACATTTGAAGAAAAAACTGGACAGTTAAAATTTCACATTTCTCTGCCTCTCAAACGCCACATTTTCATCCTTTATTTGTGGTTATCTCCCCATGTCTGCGCAAACTCTTTTTCACTGATAAAAATTATTTCTTGCTGTCTGGATCCCTGCATCTATATGTGGTCATTTCCTGCTCAGGCCTTCCTCCCCCACTTCCTGTCTGTCTTCATTAAAGTCCTCTGAGAGCTTGGCACGCGAGGGGGACACACAAAGGTGGTGTTGTTCCCCGAGCCCCTGGCTATTGCTGATAGCTGATTGGCAGGTGTTGCCGAGTTAGGACTGGCATAGGCAGGATGATCCTCCACAGGACTGTTTGTTTAAGCAAAGATAGCTCTCTCTCAAAAACAAAGTGGAAATGACTCGAATGCTGCAGATAGTCATCTTTTTTTCTGGTTGAGTTTTATGATGTGCATATACAATTTATGAAATTCCATCAAGCTTAATATATTTGCATTTGTTTTTGTGGAATTAGGTATTTACAAGTTTTGCAACAACTTTAAATTCAGGTTCAATCCATGTTGAAGCACTCTACAGATTGAGGACAATCTGTTGCACCGAAAAAGGAAATGATATGTGCTTTGATCTCTATTCACAGTGAAATCATAAAAATAGTGACTCTAAAAGTCATTCACGTGATTAACTTGTTAAATCAGCATATATCCTCTTCGTTTCACTTCTAACATCTACAATAAACCGGACTGAGGGCACGCCACAGTTTGTGCCAAGAATAGTTGCAGCTTAACAGTAAGAAGTGCAAAATGCTCTCTGGTCTTGACCCAGTTACCAAATGCGTGCATTCAACAGATGCAGAAAGATTTTCAAAAATAATCCTACAAAGGTAAAACCACGAAACCCGAGGCATATCAAAGTAGAACTTTGAATGAAAACTCACTGTTAAGAATATAATGAGTGCTTTTATATCAAATAATGAATAAAAGCCTTGTACATGCTGATCTTACGACAGAGAATATCTAAACTCTGAGGACAAGTGATTTAAATTTGTGTTGTGTTGTTGAAAGAACAGCAAAGGCGAACGTTAATTCACCCCTTTCAGCCTCAGTTTGCATAAGACCATCAGGCAAAATGCACAGCAGGCTTCCTCATGTACAGAACACACAGCTCAGCTTTCCACGCAGCCATCTGTCCAGGTCCAGGCCCTAATGGACGCAGACACTCACAGTGGCAGCAGAGTTCAAATTCTGATTAAGTGGAGATAGCATAACACATTGACTTGCAAAGCCACTAGCCCTGCAGCGCCACTTTTAAATGTAATAAGGTGATTGATTTATGACTGGGCCGTATTGCAGACATTACTGTATGTTTTCATTAACTGAGATGCTGGAGCAGAGGTGACCCAGGTGTTGGGTGTATATGCTCTGCTGCTGCCATCATTGCCTCCTGTTGCACTGTGCACCAGGGCATTTTCCCCCTCAGAGAATGGCGAGAAAGTGTTTGTTCCTGTGCTGCGGTCTGGCGTTCCCGTGGTGACCAATTGGGATGCGTAGCTTGGTGGCAGCAGCGTGTAAAAATAGAAAGCAATCAAGGCAACGGGGCGTGAAGCAGATTCATATGACTCCCAACAGCGTTTTCTCTCCATTTATCTCTCCTGCCTCCTTTTTTCCTCCCTCGCTCTCTTTCAGTCTACCTCACACCCACAGGATTAGAGGTCTGTGCCACGTATTAGGGAAGAGGTTTTTCTGCTTTTGACAAAAGCTAGAAATAGCAGCATCTGGCCCACTCTCAGAGCTGTGCCCCATCCCCCCTCCCTCTCCTCCCTCATTGCAGAGCTCCCACGTCATAGCCCCCACTCCCCTATGTATAGCTATATGTTGTACCCATTGCAGAAGAACTATTTAATTATTGATTGGACCTAAATAATAGAAACAGGTTGGCTATTATGTAACAGAAGGTTTACATAACTTCAACACAGCCTTGTGCTCTGGCTTTCAGTCAAAGGCCCAGCTTATCTATTCTGCTTGTTTATCTGAGTGTGTAAAGCTAGCTGTGGGATTCCATGTCCATAGGGTTGATGGGAAGTCCATATGAGACATGTTGACCTAGTGCGTCACTGTCGCTGTGACTAGACAGGGTCATGACTCAACAGACAGCCACAAAAGCATTTAGTTGCATTTATATAACTGATGCTTACATTATTATTCAATTAATTGCTTGGCTGGATTCAACCTCCAGGCTCCGTTAAATTATTTGCATTATATATGCATTGTATAATCATTTGTATAAACATATACACACATTTAAACCATTTTAAAGTAATTTTGGTTTTAGTTTTATGTTTTTAGTTTGTTGTTAGGGACACTGCTTTGTTTTTATCGGATTTTGGCAGAGCTGTACACCATTAAAGGTTCAGAGGTTATGTTCTCAGTGATTTTTTAAATGTCATTTCTGTTTTGTTTGTTTTTTTTAAAATTGTAAACCAACTTTCATTTAGCAAGGTACTGCATTGCCTGGAGTACTTCAGGCCTAATCCATAGGTATTGTGCAGGGTTTACATGAAGTCATCAAATGTTATCACCAGATTAAAGGTGAAATAAACTACTTTAGCTCAGTGTTTCATCAGTCCCTGGTTGGGCCTCGGTTTAGTAGATACACATCTGTGTTGGTCTTTTAGAACAAAAGTTTCGACAAAATAATATTCAGTGTCATCAGACTTGGCTTCAGGGATGGCAATTATCAGTTGTGTGCAACAGTGTTAGTGTGTAGTGGGCTGTTCTTGGAAAGGACTCTATAAATCGAACCTGGTTATATAGGGTTTTAAAAATGATTAAATAATCCAAAGTGAGAAAATATCCCAATGTTTGACAAATATCTTGAATCCATCATTTATCTCATCTGAATAATATGACTTCAGTTTTCCTGTCAATGCTGATGCACTGGGTTTGTTAATCTGGCTCAGTTCAGGCCAAGCCGTGTGTGTTCGGGCTGTGTATTGGGTATCTCTGTTTTGCATTAGGAGGTGGGGGCGTGAGGAGAGCCTGAAACATCTGCCATGTTTTTGTGTTAGTTTAACTGTTGCTACTGTATCAGGCTGTGGTCACCAGGGCGGCAGGTAGCGGACTATTTCACTTAGAGCCTGTGTGTTGCTCAACCTAATTTAGTCCAGATGAGGTGGAAATGGGCCAAATCCTGACTCATTTAATTTATCTGAAACCTGCTCGAAATTTTGCTGAAACTGAAATGGCAACATGTCAAAGTGTGACAACATTGCTTATTTTTAAACTGATTTATATTCTGTGTTCTCTTTTAGTTCCCTCTCATTTTATTGTGTTCCTGTTTAAAGTCACACTGCTTGACTCTAATAAAAATAGCTACAGTACGCTCACATGATTGTATAATTCATCTCAATGTGATATGTATCTCCAAATACTGCGAATCAAGACTTAGGGAGAAAATGTCTGTCCCTAATATTTTAGCCTCTGAGCCCAACCTGAAGGTACGATCAAGACTGAAGCAGAAGGTAGCAGAGAGGAGGAGCAGTCCAATGCTGAAGAGAAGAGATGGAAACATCATGACTCCTTATAAGAAGAGGGCCCTGGAGCTAATGGGTGAGCATTTTTTTTTATAGTTTACACTCATTCGTTTTCTGAGAATCATTTATCTGCTACAAACAACACAAGCCTATATCACAGTGTTACAGAGCAGGGCATTAATCTACAATCCTTTACTTCGGTGGAAGACCATTGTAAACAGGCAGCCCTGACTGTACACAATAAAGTGTTGTGAGGCTGCAGCTGTTATGCCAAGCCTCTGTAAATGCATGTGCTGAGTGGAGAGAGTGAGCTTGCGTACTGTGTCTAACTCCTTAATGTTCCCTAGACTCGACACCCATTAACAGTGCCCCTGGTTCCGGCCCCAGCTCTCCCATAGGGGCCTCCAGTGCCTTGGGGGCTGAAAATGGACCCTCCTCCCTGCCTACCACCACAAAAACTGAGGTATGTTCATAAAACATGAGCACTGATTTTCAAAAACTAAATAAATAAAATAAAATAAAGCAAAAAAGAAATCATATGAATATGAAGATTAAATGACTGCCTGTCCCTCTGCTTGCAGCTATAAAACAGCCAGTTGTCCTCTGTCTGTTACACTCCAATGAAAAAGGGTCCCCACACTGACATTAAAGAGGCACAGCCTGACCCACATGTCTGATTAGTTGCATAAAGAAGACTTATTGTGCAGGAAAATAAATGGACTCCATCAGTATCGAAATTCTGATCATGGGCAGTGCAAAAATCAACAGTAAAGATTAAATTAAAATATTGCACATTTTTCTATCCAGCATAATTTTTTCTCAGATGTGCTGTGCAATCACTTTTATGTTTTTGAAAAAAAAAAAATAGTTTGGACTTTAGGTTTGCTGTTGGCTTGTACCAGCGTTTCTGTCATTGGCCTGGCTGCATGCCTGTCTGTGCTGAGGCGTTTCCCAATACATTCATGACTGAGTTACTGACCAGAGCTCCCCTTGGACCGAGCGCACAAAGCAGACCATTATAGAGGATGGCAGATATGACACATCTCTGAACAGTCTTAACAGAGCAGCTGTGTTTTTCTTAACCATCGCTGTTTACTCTCCCAGGGACCTCCAGCGACACAGAGAATGGAGAGACGCCCTGACATCGGGCTGAAGGTTGGGGCTTAGGGAGACAGACGAACTGTGGAGTTTAATTGATATCCCAGGCACTGGTAGCCAAAGACACCCACATGCTAACAACATAAACACACAGCATTGCTATTGTATCAGCCCGAGCCGAGGCTCTCATGAAAGTCACTGGTGGACTGCTGAGCGGCCCCGTAGACCTCATGCCTGTTGCAAAAGCAAGGCGTGTTTATGCACCGTTACATTAGGTATCCTTTTTCAGAGGGAACGGGTCCCTCGGGTCAAATATGGGCCGGATATCCACATACAGGTCACTGAGTACTGGTAGGGGTTGGAAGGATAAACATGGCTGTTCCAAAACCACATGCTGGTCCACTGCTCTGCTGGGTACAGGAAGTATGGCCCAGTGCTGATGTTCTCCGAGTGAGTAGTCTGAGGGTGGAGGGCCGGGGAGTAAGAAATGGCAGCAGGCCGATTGGGGACCAAAGAGCTGAGGGTGGAGTGCTAGATTTAGAGGTTTCCAGTGTCTTACAACAGTGCATCGTTCTCACTGGTGCCATTGTGTGAAGCTACAGGGAGCTTTCGCTACCTGCAACTCCTTCATATCATCCACTATAAAAACTCACACCTTTCTGTTTGCAGCAAAGACGTCTGTTGTTCATCATACTGCATTAAAGTTTATGCCACTGCTCAAGGTGCCTTTAGAAATAGCCTATAGTGGGATTTTTAAATCTGTCACCTAAATCTCTCTGTCTGTGGCCTTGTCCTGTGTGTTTGACATAGAGATGGCCTTCACAGCCGAGACTATTCCGACCTGAGGGCTCCGTGTCCATGCTGAGCTTATACACATCTCCCTCCTTGCCCAACATCTCCTTGGGGCTTTCAACTGCACCTTCACCCATAAGTGTGAGTACAGTTTTTTGCATACATTCTTAGATAACCCGAACCCGTGGTTCAAGCTTTTCAACTCAGTCCTAGTTGCTAAACCTGCCCTCAGTCGCTGTCATGGTTGTCCGTGTGACTGCAGGTCTCTGACCTGTGGCCCCAAATGATATTATGGCCCTTAGAGAAACATTGCTCTGCAGTGTCCTGTGTCAGGCATGCTCTCATCTGCCCTTATTACCTCCTTTATCATAACTTTGAAAAGTCCATAGTCACTCAAGTGCATCTCTTGATAACAGCAGAATCTATATCATCTTTTAGCTCTCTGGCACATTCCACAGAAGCCTGTTCATCAGCTGCAATAACTTCTAACCATTGAGGGTCTCTGACTTCAGCATACTGTATATTCATTCACACAGTTGATATTATTAAATGCAGCTTGTTAAAATGAACAGTTACAATTCTTAGAAATAATTATAAATAACTATCAGTCCCACTGCACAGCATGAGTAATGTAAATTTAAAAAGAACCATTAATTTATCATCCTTTCTCTTCTCTCAGGCTGCCATTGGGTTGAAAGACAGGTCAACAGAAATCAGGCATGGGCTGCCAGGGAACCTCCTGGGCCCTGTGCCCCTTCAGACGGGCCTGGAGTCTAAGGTGAGCC
This sequence comes from Psettodes erumei, assembly GCA_016785225.1. Lineage (NCBI taxonomy): Eukaryota > Metazoa > Chordata > Actinopteri > Pleuronectiformes > Psettodidae > Psettodes > Psettodes erumei. Next base: position 866,775 of record JAFBJZ010000623.1, read on the forward strand.
CCAGTCACCAGGCGCTCCTCCAACACCTCCTCCAGAAGGAGCAGATGAGGCAGCAGAAGATCCTCTCCTCTGGTGAGTCCCTGTCCCCAAGCATTACGTTAACTTTCATTGTGTTCAATTACATGCTGTTATAGTGTAAATGAGGTACATGTGCAATATGATTCTAGGATAGGAGAAATATTATAAAAGGTTTTTTTTGTTGTTTCAAGGGCAAGGCTCCATGTCATCCCACCCTCAGTCCCCTCTGTCCATGAAGGACCGCCCCTCCAGCAGTCGGCCTAAACTACCTAAACACCGGCCCTTGAACCGGACGCAGTCAGCACCACTGCCTCAAAACACACTGGCCCAACTTGTCATCCAGCAGCAACACCAGCACTTCCTGGAGAAACAGAAACAGTACCAGCAGCAGGTCCATATAAATAAGGTATTGTGGTGTCCATCAATATTCAAATCAAGAGGGAGGATTTTGACTTTCAGATTGCTTTTCACAGCATTCTGGGTTCCTTTTTCAGGACTCGTGAGATCTTATTTTCCCGCAGGGAGTCTGATTAAATCATTTTAAACACACAAATGCTGGTCTATTTTTAGCCTTTTGTAAAAGCATCTGTGGTAGCTCAAGTTTACAGACCCAGGTCCTACTCTGTTCTTCCCTGGAATCCCGGTGTTATTTCTGCGAAGCACAGGACTTCTGCCTGACTTCAAATGGGGAAGAAATGCTTCCCCTGCACTAATTCTGTTATCATAGCTTAAGGCATCAGTGCTGTTCACATGCTAACTCTGTGAAATTCAATTCAAGCTAAGTTCAAATGAAGGAAAACGCTCCCAGAATACATTTGTTCTTCTGTAGCAATATTTGTGTTTCTGTTCGCTGGCCGAAGTGACCTCGCCATACACAGCGTAATTATTCTGGTGAGGGACGCGTGTGAGGTGGCAGACACTGTGAAAGGCAGCATTGTGCGAGCTCACATACTGATGTGTCCCGATGCTGGGCCCTGAAAGAGCCATGGGAACCACAGAGCAGCTTTTACCTGAAAGTAATAAAAAAAAAAAGCACAAAGCACCACAAGTGCTTACTGAGCTATACATTTCACATGTACAGCCTGAATTCCTCTTCCACTGTCAGGCAATTAGCATTGATATCAGCTGTAGTAACTGAAAAGTACTCCGTGATCGTTCATTTGATTTGGAAAAGAGCTTTGGAATAATTGTGACATCTTGTCTGGAACCAAGTGAACAGGCCCCGCTGTGATCACTCAGGCCAATGAGATCGCAAGTAAAGCCTCTTTAAGTGGAGGTTATAAATGGCCTTTAATCAGGGATGAGCCCTCAGTGTTTATTGAGAGGGATCTCCGAAACATTGCCCTAATTAATTTCCGAGCAGCGGCTTGTCTGCGGTTGTTTTTTAACGTCCTTTAGAGCCTGCAACAGTAGGGGGCACTAATGGAAATTTACAAGGGCTTAGGGATTTTAGGAGGCGGTATGAACTGTGTTTATTAATGGCAAACTAAGGAGGCTAATTCTTATAGCAGAAGGGATATTTATATAAGGCCTACATTCTGTAGACAGTACTGTCTCAGTCTGTTTTTATGGAGCCCTCTTGTGGTGGAGTAATCATTATCAGTGGTTCTGATTTCTGATCAGTGGTTCTATAAAACATCTTTCTGGCCAAATCTGAATTTACATGCCTTTTTTTCTGCTAAAAAATATTTGACATTAATAATTTGTTTGGCTGACTAAAACTTTTGATGGGCATATGTGGCAAAAATGTGAGCATTGCTGAGTTTAGGGTGTAGTTTGACATACTCAGAAGTGGCTGGCTGTTGAGGGCACTTTAGTCACTTGAGTGTGATGCAGCACTGTCTCAATCCTGCACAATGACATGGTGCCAACTCTGGTACTACGGCTCCAGTGTCTGCAGATTATAACCACAGTTTATAGGAAACAAACAAAAGTTAAATCAACTAATAGTCTTTTGTTCCAGTTGATGAAGTGCATTTTTGCCAGTTTTATCTGCAGTTTCAGACTAGATTTGTCAACAAGGAAATGCTCACTCTTTTGACTTGTCTACCACACAGAATATTGTCTTTTTTCTATGTTTTGATATTTCCAAGAAAACAGCCTTAAATGAGGACTTATAAAATATAAGCTAACATAGACAGGACCCATATGTAGGTTATCAATGTTGTTACAGAGACTGTTACAAGTTTTATTTGATCGTAGAAATATGTCTGACATTGTTTTTTTGTTTATTTTTTTATTATTTGACTTCTAGATTTAAAATAGCAAAGTATTATGAACATTTAGCTTTATGTTTATTGTTGTTTTTGTGGTCGAAAAAACCCAAATGGGTATTTCTTGTGCTTTGCACTGATGAAGGTTCATTGGCCACATGATGTCATCACTGATGCAGAGTCTATGTGTTTCGCAGCTGTTGTCCAAGTCCATTGAGCAGTTGCGTCAGCCGAGCGCACACCTGCAGGAGTCTGAGGAGGAGCAGGAGGAGCAGCACCACAGAGACCCAACGGAGAGCATGCAGGAGGACAGGCTGCCCCCTGGAGGAGTCATCCGGAAGCACACGCTCAGCAGCAGCAGCAGCAGCGGCTCGAGCAGCGAGCTCCCCGACGCTCACTGCGGGGTCATCAAGGTCAAGGAGGAGCCGGCCGACAGCGAGGACGAGGCTCTGACCAGTCAGAGCTTAGAGTCTGAGCAGAGCACCTATCTTCACCAGGTCAAAGGGAGACTGGTGATAAGAGCCATGATCTGAGAAGGGAAGAAGGATGAGATCATACACACTTGCAACATTCACAGATAAACAAGTCTCTGCAGATGCACACCTACATCCCTTCTCACACACACACACACACACACACACACACACACACACACACACAGACGGCAGCCATTGCACAGTAGGCCAGCTCTCCCTGTCACAATGTATGACTCCTTTTCACTCAGCTGCAGCCTGACTCGTCCCATGCTCCAAGACTCTCCTGTTTGTGATCTTTGTGTAGTGATCTCTGTAAAATATGTACGTTTCACTTTTGTGTATATGAAATGAAGAAAATTTGGACCGTTCTTTTTAAGAGCTGCTTTGGTCATCAAGTGACAAAAAAGTTGAAAGTACATGTACTGTGGATTTAGCAACACGGATGATTTCTAGAGGGAAGGTTGAACATGTGTGCGGGCTTTGAAGAGCTCACGTATGTTCTTATTGTGTATATTTTTGCCATAAAATAAAATATTTGACTGCTCTTCTGTCCACTTCAGTGTTGAGGCTTATCATAAAGCCCAGATGGTATGTAAGAGTTAAAAACACTACATACTCTGTTGTTCTCAAAAATCTGTGATGATGTTCCATGTTAAGTGGTCTCTGAACTGAAATAATGAACATCTGTCTTAGAGAGAATGTATACTTAAATCCTGACAGAGGACGCTCCCTCAGGGCAGGTCTTTTGCGCTGTGAGTGATATTGCCATTGGAATATGGTCCGCTGCTCTTATTGCAATTTGAAGGATAAAGCACTAAATCCCTGCTTGGATGTGCAGGCATCTCCCAACACATCCTGAGTCTCCATGTCTCTCTCTCCGAGCGGTCCCAGAGCCAGAGCCCTGTATTAAGTCGAGTTCTCCTCCCTCCCTCTCTCCCACTGGGTCCAAATCAAAGCTCAGAGCCGGGTTCCTGCCCAGCTTTCAGCAGAGGAGTCAGACAGAGAGAAAGAGAGAAAGAGAGGGAGAGAGGGCCGGGCAGGAAATGCCTTCTAGAAGCCAGGAGTTGGAGTGATTCATGTGTGCAGGAATGTTGAGAGAGGAGGACCTAGGGTTGGAGGAGTCCAAGGGGCCAGGCATGAGAATTGATTTACTGTCAAGGCGAATTACAAAGTGAGTGGGGATATGGTTAAGGGAGTCCTTTTTAAAGGGAATCGCTTCCTTCGTATTCCCAAGTGGCATGGTTACCTCAGTACGCAGGTTTGATGTTACTTCAATAAAAAAAACCCTGGGACCTTGCTTCAATTTTTTTTCAAGCCTGTTTTTCCCCCTGAAAGTGCCCATTGCAACATGTATAGTCTGTCTTAAAGAGATCAATCAAATGTATTTCATAGCTGTAAACCTTCCTGTTTCATTTGTACCGTCGATTAAATGTAAGAAAAACAATGCTAGTGTGAGATTCCGTGTTTGGATTCATGTGAAAAATCAAAACTGTCTGTCTTATACTGTACATTCAGATTGTCAGGCTTTAATGTTTTTAGTGTAAGTAAATACAATCAGAACAATGTGAGTCTTGTTCTCTTGCTCCTTTGATTTGGTTGTAACGGGAACCCTTTTGCTGTTGGGGAGTGGGGGTGGGTTGCGGGTCCTGTGCTCTGTTCATAGCAGTTTGCAGTTCTCTTCTCTTTTTGACTTGTGTGATAAACCTTTCTTTTTTAAAAAAAAATAAAGTTCATTTACCTCTGATGCTCTTGCATTTTGGAGTATGTATGCCCATCTGATGAGGATGTACTGTATGCAAAAGAAAAGAAAGCAAAACACAAACATACACCATTAACTCTCTCAAAAGGTTTTGTCTTGTAAATTCACAAGTGACATTCTTGATTATTTTGAAATTAGCATCTCAGATGGACTGCCTAAATTATTAGCCTAGCTTGCTTTTCCCACACTAGGCCGTATAACCCAACTCCTTATTTTCAGGGGATCTGTGTAGGGAGCTTAAGAAGCTTTAAAAACATTTCTTTGATGTGAGCATGCGAGGCTTCTTGTGGCCGTATTAGAGCAGTCAAGATAAGGTGAGCTGCGAGTGGGTGATATATGACTTATGTGGAGACTTTCATACCAGGCTTAAGCAATTTCACAGCAAGCTTAGGTCATGGGACTGGCCTGATATGCTATACACGCAATGATGAGACTGGAAAAGTTCACTCATGGTTTAATGTTGCTCTCCCTGAAAAACATCACTCTGAGAGCATCTTTAAAATGGAAAAAAAAGCAGCTAAAAAGCAGCTAAACCTCCACGCGTGTGCTCCAAGTTTGTAATGGTTCCTTAAAGAGACAAGAGATTTTACCTGAACAAGCACACTTTTTCATGAAACTTTCACGAGAGCTCCTAAAGTATATTCACAAAGGTGTAGAGTTACATCACATTAGGAAGTATTTGAGTTGAATTAGACACTGACTCTTTCTTAAGTAGATTCCATCTGTCTTGGGCTTCAGGCCCTTGTGATTTCAAATGAGCTGTTACAAAGGCAGAAAAAATAATGAAGCCTAAATCCATCTGTACTGCCCCTCCCCAGCTGCGCACAGAGCCGGTTGTAAAAACAAACAAGCATTTTTAAAAGGTGTAAGGAAGTAAGGAAGACATAAGTTTACCTATTCCCTCTAAATGGATTGGACGCTAAGTGAGGCCTGAGTTTCTAATCACCTAGTGCTATTAAACAAAATAGGGATTTGGATGCAGTGTGCTTATACATACAACAATGAGTGACAGATGATGGGGATGATAACTTCTAAAATCTCAAGTTGGAAACTCACATGACTTCATTTCTAATGCATATAATGTTTCCATGTTTTGAAGCCACTGAATGAGAAAAGTAACAGTCCCAGTAAAATGCACTTGAAGCATTGCATGGCTGCCAACAGTTAAAACCCAGCCCAACCAGTTCAAAACATGTGTTAGCTTTCTTTTTAAGGTGCAATGCAGGATCCAACTCAGCCTCAGGTTTACTCTGCAGTTCCTTGATATTACCAGACTGTAGGCAGATTGTGATACATCCAATGTGTACCTAATGCTATGACAAGATATATAGATGTGTAGGTTATCATGTGAGGCTAATCTAGATAGACAACCTATAAACAAGTTAATCATCCTCAGACTAGTAGTGAAATGTGCACAGTATGCAGGTTTTTTCCAACACTATCCCAACTCGAAACCAAGCACACATGATAATGGAGTTAACTTACTAAAGTAGAGGCCTGAAGTTCATCACCCTGGTCATCCTGACCAAGCAAAGCCAAAGTTTCCCAGTTAATGCAGAACAGCTGTAGAAATGCAACTCCCTGTGGCCTCTAATCAATAGATGTCAAGTCATGATACTCCCAGGTCAATACATGCCACTGCATGGCAAGCCCCTCTTGATTTGGCTGCCTTTCATCAGGTACCACACACACACACACATACCTTTGAGCTGGAGTGAAGCAAAGAACTGCGATCACCTGTGTCTGTGTCTTCTCTCACCAATTGTTCTGGACCCAGCTCTTCAGATCATGAATGTGATAATCGAGTTATTCAGTCTAAGTCCACAGTATGAGGATGATGAAATCCTAAAGAGGTTGCTGGAACCAATGAGGGACTAAAACCATCTGAAATTTTCCACCTATGACTGCACAATTTAATGTCTGACAATAGCGCCACAAAATCCCAAGACATTTCTAAATGCTAATCTTGTAGAGGGGACTGTTTTGGCTCTTTTAAGGTTTACAAGGTTTAACTTAGGTTTGGAAGTTAGGTTCTTCTTCCAACAAGTTCTTCAAAGTTGCAGTGCATTCAGAGGGTCAAATGCTTTTCTCATCCTCCTCTTCTTCGTTGACCAGATAAGTCAGTAGCAACTGCCGCAACAGTAATTAACAGATAGGAATGAAACCTTTCCTCTCATATCATTTTAAATCAGCTGGATTTCTGCACCCCGCAATGATGCTTGTCTTATCTCCTACTCTTCTTTCAAAAATCACATTTACACCACAAATCTACATTGAAGGATTTGTTTGATGTTGGCTAAGTCAGTGGGTTTTTCATCATTTCTTTTCTCGTTAGAGTTTGACATGTGTATAACTGTGTTTGCCTCATCAGCTAAGGTAAAAGAAGAGCTCTTTTGTGAGGTAAACGTCTCGTATTTCAAGCCTATCCCCACCAAAGTAGAAGATGACAAAAGGCAAAAACAGCCTGTAAAAGAAAATTTCCATCTTCCTTGTGTGCATGTCAAGATTTGTATGAAATCTGGCATCTAACAGTACAACGTGGTGTTTTTCTTTCCGTGAAAAACCATGCTTGAGGTGTAGGACAGTGCAGCACTGGCAGCAAATGGAGGAGACTGTTTTGTGTGTTGGTGTGAAAAAAAGGACTGATGTCAGATGTTGGATTCTTTGCAGCCCATGTCGTCTGTGAAGCCAAGATTTCCTCCTTTGATGGCCTGTGTGCCTGTCATTTAACATTAAATCATATGCTTTATGAGATGATTGTATCTACAACTGCATTTCAAAAAGAAAGCTTGATTAGTTTAGTAAGCATTTTAAAAAAGTGCATATTTACGAATGGAATATGTAATGTGTTGTTAAATGGAACAACAAGCTGACCCACAGGAGACAGCATGTTTTTAAAAAATCCTTTCAAGAGGAGAGGAAGAGTCCAACATGTTTTCCTCTTGTCTCCTGAGAAGAAATGTTGATGACCCAACATAGATAGTGTTTACATTATTGTCAGTCTCCCTGACTGGTGTCATCCATACTGTTATCTTAGCCGCTCAAGGATTAATATACCTTTTCAAGTTTAATGAGATAAGAGACCTGGGGGAGTTCTCCCCCTGCTGTGTTCAAAGGCCATCCACCCTGAGGAACTGCTTTATCTCAGCCACTGATTGACCTGGCTGATAGGTGATACTGAGGAACTGCAGTGGCCCAGGGAAGTGGCCTCTCCACTGAGGGGATGGGGACGGGCAAACTTGGCCTCTCTGCGAGAGTCCCATCAGTGGAGCTCTCTCCTCCATTTGATTCCTGTGACCATGCAGCCACTTTTACGTGCCTACCTCCCTCACACAGTTCAGTCCAAAGCCCATAAAGCAAGTCCGCCACTCTCCGGCTCGGCGGACGGGACCTGTTTGTAAGAGTTGCCTGAACGCACCGCCAGGCAAAATGACACCCTGAGGACTCGTAGGAGTTTGTGATTTTTTCTCCAAGCCCGTGCCAGGAGACCATTTTGAGTTCCAGCTCAGGTCTTTTTTTTAATATAATTTTTGCCGTTTGTGGCTTGTGACCATGAACCACTCGGGTTTTTCTTATAATCTATATGGCATGGTGAACACTGTGTATTAACTAGGAACATAATCATAAGGGAAACACAGAAAGCCAGTAATAATGGCCTGAATGAAACGCCGTAGAAGAACCTCACTCTTTAAAGGAAAATTCTCCTTGAAAAGATATTTAGTGTACATCAAATTCTAACAAATATAACAACAAATATACATTCAACACTTTGTCCAAGTTATGGGAGGCATGACAGATCTTTTACCCTGTGGCCCCTTCAAAATACAGACACGCGTGCACGCACACACACACACATATATTTTAGTATTTTGTCCTTTAAGGCACAAGATAGCAAGGTAACAGGAATTCAGCCTGAGGGAGCGTCGCTTCAGGGAATTGCTTTTCAAGGAGGGTTTAAGGCTTCTCTCATTATCGCTATATATTGAGAGAATAAAATGAGGGCCCCTGAAAAAAATCCATCTGAGGCATCTAAATGCAAGGGAGTTGGTTGTCCTTCACACACTATATCACAGGCTAACCTCTGAGGGAAACATCTGCTCTCAAATACACGGGGCACGTGTTTGGTGCAACAGTGTAGCAGGTCAGAGACGGCGGGGAAGCAGCGCTCTGAGCTCTGTTAATGTTGCTGTTGTCATGTCTGCGCATCTGTGCAATTTCAAACCAATGTCATCACTCAAATACACAGAGAGGAGGGCGTGTCTGATGCTACCATGGGCCTACCCATATTAGGTTTACTGATATTACTTAATATTCATACTCTTAAGTATATTTTGTCTCAATAGTGTATTGAACTTGTATTTATAGAATATCCATTTTGAAAAAAGTTAGTAAAAGTCATCATATGTACTACAATCTACAACAAATGTGGACATGTCATACCCCCATTGAACGATAGACAAAAATACATTTTTATACATTATCAATTATTCTGTAAAACAAACTGGTATTCTTTACATTTAAGTACCAACATAAGGGCCCTTGAAAAGAATTACAAAACTGAGTTTGAAATATTCTGCTTCATGACTTTTTTAATGACAATAAACTGACATAAAGGGTCAGATTCAATGTTTAGGAAACTGAACAATTCAGATGGAATATTTGTTTGTGACTTTGAAAACCCACAGGTTGGAAAAATGATGAAATCAAGGTTATTTTCCATACCTTTCAACCACATCTCATGACCTTTGTCCCCATAAAGGCCCACGTGATGTGGCTGAAAGCTGAGAAAACAACTACTAAGTTGTGAATGTGTTCAGATTTCATTTGTCAGATCGAACAAGTCTCTCAATCTTAACTGAGAAGTTATAAACTCATGCAATGTTCACAGTTTTTGATTTAAAGCATAGACTGATGTATGGAATTCGTTACAGGCATGTTCCTCTCGGAGATGAATCAAATTAAGGCAGTCGTGTATTTAGATTATGCCTCAGTTTGGAAAAAGCTTTTTATTGTTGTCGTGTGAAACCACTAAGGTATCCTCAGGGACCGTGAATGGCTTGAGGTTAAACGTTTTCCGCACAATATGCAAGCTCTGAGAAATTGTCAGTGTGGTCTTGATATGCCCCGGAGAGCCACTGTCTGATGCACATAATTCATAATGAGGAATGAACTGCACAAATTCATGTTGTGTGACCGGTTTGGGCCAAGGCCAGACTGTCAAACAGTGCTGTGACAGATCCACAGTGCTACATCACAGTTTCAGCAGAACGGGCACAGTGTCATGTTGTCAACCGAACATAACGCGCTACTAATGTAATGTAAGAATGTGTTACCCCACCAGACGGGAATGTGTGCCCACGCTGGTGCTAAAAGTCGTGATAGAGCATTTCTTTGGACAAAGTGGGAAATCACCATCTACATGAGGGAGGGGGGAGAGGGATCATGTGATTTAAATGCATAGGATGCCGCAAATTGTGGTGCACTGAAGTTAACAGCAGTTTCCCTCATGTTTTGAAGTTCAGCTGGCACTACCACCTCATATGGCCTGGTGTTAATCTGCCATGAACAAGGCCGCATTATGCCAAGACTGTAGTAGAAGTAAGTAGGAAACAGGTGGCCTCGACTTTTCTCTCATTCCTGGTCTGAGCTCTGGCTTCTGCACAGAAAGTTGGACAGCTTAGCATTCTTTGGGGGAATTTCCTCCCCAGCCACTTTATTAGTAAGTGAAAATAAACCTCAAATATTACTCAAGTGTTTACATATGTGCATTCAAGCAATGCATGAGTTTTCAGTTTTAGAACTTAAAAGGAAAAGTTCCACATTTTGGGGAAATATGCTTATTTACTTTCTTATCCGGGGTTAGATGAGAAAATCAATATCTGATCGGATCTGGTTTGCTCAGCTTAGCACCGAAATTGGAATGTCATAACGTGTTTGTTCAGTCTATTGGAGGCATTATAGGCAGACATGCCACAAGAGCTGTCTCCTTGTCTCCTTGTCCTTGCTTCAAAATTACAGTCATTAAGGGAACTCTTGAGGAATCATGTTTACCATCATGAACATCAAAATATGCTATCTATTGTTGTTGTTGGACCAAGTTTTTGAACTCTTTATGGGAGAAAATTGCTTAAAGGCAAGAGCATAAACATTACTGTGTATATTTTGCTTGATTTCTATATGAAAAAAGACAAAAGTCTGTTTCAAAAGAATGTCCACTTCTTCAAAAGACCTTGTCCACTGTTATCACTAATGTCTGGGCTGAGACACAGGGTGTGATTCCACAGATTGGAAGAAATTAATAACAGATTCTCTGTGAAGCTGCGTCTGGCATGAAAGTAGTAGTAACACATCATGACTGTCTTTGACATGTTTTCTCTGCAAAGTGGGGATAAAAAAAACATAATACTTATTTTATTTTGTGAAACAAGTGAATCTGTGTGATGTGTGTGGAGTGTATGTGGGGTTCTGGAAAGAATTCAGGTGAAAACTTGATGAAAACAGGAAAATGACTTTTTGGTTTTATATTGGGTGGAACCCACTGTGAGTCAAATGTTTGGGTCATATGAGGGAAATCTTCATCACATCAGAAATGCAAATACCTAAATAAATAACGCTGTTATGAAATAATTCAATGCTGTTCCTCCTCTACATCATTTTTGCACAGTCAGGTGTCAGTCAACAATACCCAGACAAGCTGGGGAGTCATGGCAACTCCAGGCCTCTGGTGCTGCAATTGGACTGAGATGAGAGAGCACAGGGAAAAAGAAAGAGGTCTGCTTTCCATAAAGTTCTGGTATCCTGCGAGGCAGCTCCACTTCATAATCATAAATCGTCTAGTTGAAAATTGGGGGTTCGTCGTATCCCAATGTAACAGGGGAAACTTCAAAATCAGAAAGACGGACTGGCGGCTCTCATGACAGTTTAATATCAAAGGAAAGATTTTGAAATTTCCCAAGGTTTTCTGTTTGGTTTTATTTGAAGTTTTGCAACGAGAGATGGCAACTACAGAAGGTTTGGAGTTCAGTGCAAGTTCAGTTTGCAAAAAAACATTGTCTTCTCATCTTGGACTAATATTACAGCTTGATTTCTATTTTGTCTCAGAACTGGTATAAACGGGTAAAAAAAGTTAACATATGTGATTTGGGTTCTGTGTGATCAACCGAGCTCCTTCATCTCTCTCCTGGAGGCTGTGTTCGGACTCAGGTCCCCCGGCCTCTCCCTGGTTTGTGCTCCGGCCAGCTCCAGCCCATGCGTGTAATGCTGTTTGTAATGAGAAATCTAAACAGGGAACCGCAGTGAGGCATGACAGGAATGTGTTTCCATTGGAGGGAGCTCCATGCAAGAAAAAGAGAAGAAAAAAAGAATAAGAAGAAAGGTTGAGGCAGAGATGTGTCCAGAAGGAGCGTTCACTTGGGCCAAAGCGGAAGACTAATGTTATTGTACACTGGCTGTCACTCTGCCAGCCCTCCCTCACCAATTGGTTCCTAGTCTCCCTACCAGTTTTCCCCCGCCTCTCTCCCTCTCCCTGCTTTCCCCAAGACTCTGTTTGCTCAGGTGGACAGTGACACAGTTCTGAATGAGCCCCAGTGCCCCCCCCCCGCCTTCTGCTCGCATGGCTGTAGACTGTGTCATCAACTCAGAGTCCGGAGGGGCCTGCAGAGAGCTGGAAGTTGAGGCTGAAACCTCGGTTCACTCTGGGTGGGAGGGAGCAGGAAGTTTAGGGACAAACACTGAGAGTAAGAAAAACCCCCCAAAAAATGGAGGGAAAATGCAGTTGCAACGATATTGAGAGAATGGGAGGCATAAACAGATGGAGAACACAAGAGCTGTTGGAAAAAAGGGGGGGAAAGAAAGACAAAGAATGAGCCAGAGCAAAAAAAAATCCGACCACCCATTTTGAAAATTAGAGAGGGGTGGTTGTAGTCTGTGGAGGCTGTCTTGGTTTATGGTCCATGGAGGATGTCTTGAAATGGTGCTGTTTAGAGTTTATTTTATCATGCCACGCTGTTTCAGACCCTCTGTCAGGAATCTCATTCTGCAAAGACTAATTACAGTGTAAACACTACATTAAAGTCTGCAGGGCCACTCCACCTCACTATTTACCTTTTCTTCCAAACAATCCTGACATCCTCTCCACAGACTGATTTTGTCCACTGCCTGCAATTATTTGTTTTGAAGCTGGCACGCAAATCATGCCGAAACGGATGGATGCAGATTTCAGGGAGAACGCAGTTTGAAAGACAGCAGAGCTGGTCCCACCTGCAAACTCTACATCTGAGCATAACCAGGTTTTCCAGGAAAAAAAGAGAAAATACCAATGTTCAAGTTGCCAAAACATTCAACAGATACACACACAAAAACACATTTAAAACTGGTGACTGTCAAAAGTGGCGCAACTCTCAGGGGAGGCAACTGAAAACAAAAGTCCCCCCCCCCCAAAAAAAAGACAACCTGGAAACTCTGCTTCATTAGCACATGCGTTGGTGCTGAGGAGTGGTCACTCAGTGTCAGTCACCTGCATGGCTGAGCCAGAGAACTTAATTGCTACCACATGGTTCCCAAAGGGCCGGAAGAGAATGCTTTTAAGGCAGATGGAGAGTTATGGCCTTCCACATCTTTTAGCATATAAAATAAACAAGAGAGCTGCTACTGCGTGCAAGTGTGTGTGTGTCACTGTTTGTAGGCTTTGTATTTTATTTTTTATTTTATTGAGACTATGTAGCATATCTGAACATGCTGCCTGTCATCTCATGGAAAATTTAATTAAAATCAACTGGACTTACTTTGTAAGTGTGAAAGTAAGTCCAGTTGATTTTGATTAAATTTTCCTTGAGATAACCATGACCTGGGCAAATGAGAATATTCACAGCCTTGCTGCCTGTCTGAAAACCATGCTGTACACTTTCTGGTAGAATGCAGTTTAAAGATTGCTGATACAAAAGGTGGAGTTCCAACAATAGTGAAAGGTTTGAGATGTTTTTCTCTCTGAAATGAATGTAAGTAGCAATACCCACATTCTAAAAATACTCCTCTGCAAGTAAAGGTCCTGCATTCAATTTTTACATATATACATATGTATATATTTTTTTAAGTTTTAAAGTAAAACACCAAAATACTAGCAGCAAGATGTAAATTAATTCAAAAGTATTATTTTATCTCTTATATTATTGACTTGTTACTTATGTCAGCAGCATTTTAAGTAGTCAGCTAATGTGGAGCTACTTTTAACTGCTGTATATGATATTAAATTGTATTACTGTAACCAATGCATCTGATCTTATGTTTTGTAGGTAAAATCTTAATATTCAAACAATCAAACAACTCTACCTATATCTATGTGTACATCTGAAATGTCCTACGATCCCTGCATAGTCATCAGTATGGAGTATATGTCTTAAAATTAAAAAAAAAATAGCATACTAGCATTTGTGTGTGTTGTGTGACACCTGAGGAGTGTTGATATTCAGGCTGGGCCGGTGTACTCGGCAGCTGCCTGGGAGGTGTAATAGGTTGTCTTACAAAGAACAGGGAGGAAATGAACCTTGGTATCTTGCTGAAATCAGCTACATCTGGATTCAGTTATTCATACTGGTTGTTTTGGGGTGATAAATGATTTAGTCACACTGCTGACACCATTTCTCAAATACAAATATAACTGTTCTATAGCTCAAGGTATTACAAAAAAAATGTTACAGTTATTCACATGCAGCTGTGAGAAAGGTATTAAATTATGGAGAGAAAAATGACTTACTGCTGATTAAATGTTTGTTGAGTTGGATCATCACTAGGCGTGCTTTGTTGCTACATTTGTCTCCATGGTGTGTTTTCTCTGTTGTGATTAAGTGTGCTCTTTACAGTAAATCCACACAATGCCTTTGGTAATTTCAAACCAAAGTGAACACATTATTATCCTTATCTCGACACGATGATCTGATGTGGAAGAGTATTTTGTTGCACTTGCATGCAGGGTGGAGGGTTAGCGAAAACATTCAAATATCTCTCCAGTCCAAATATAACACTGGTATTTCTTCTGTGACCACAGGAGAAAGCTTAATGGCTCCTTGGAGGTTATGAACTGTTGACAGTTAATAAGTCATAAAATTTCCTCTTAAAGAGGATGCTAGATTCCATCCAGGGCACCCAACATAAAGGACCGGAAAGTAAATATCTCGCGGTGGAAGTGGACTGGAATCTCTCAGTGGCTGCTCATGGAGAGTCTCTAGAGCATGTCCTTCAAGGTTTCCTGATTTCTAGAGGCAGGGAGGAAAAATGACCACATTACTGAGTAATTTTCCTTAAGAGTACCCCAACTTTTTTTTTTAACTTTTGAAGAATATAGGGCCTTGAGAGTGAAGGCAAAGCATTTCGGGCAACTGACCTTCGTGATTACACCTCATATTATTGTACTTGTCATCTATTTTCTTTGGCCCTTGGGATGTTTGCCATGGTAACAGCACACAGCGGGCTGTCTGCACTGACCCATGCTGTCCTCTGCATTTCCCAGCTTGGCTGTGATGAAGGGAAATCTCTGCCCATGATCCCTAACCCCTGATGAGGAGGGTTCTCAATTTCAGCTCCAGGTCCTGCATGGGCCTCATATCCCTCTCTGCTCCTTAGCTACCAACCCCTGCACCCACACCCCGCACGCAAGGAAAGGGCATCCTTTCCTTGCATAAGCAACAATTTTCTGAGGCAAACTGTATGAGTTTACCTCAACTGCCCCTTCTGCCCTCTCTGAGAGATCAAGCGCTCATCATTAGAGCCCGAGCATTTTCTTTAAATAAATAAGTTGAAGAAATGTTCTTTCAAAATCTTCCTCCCCTTTTTGTCAAGATTTAAATAACAATATCAATACCATATACCATTCTTGTATGGTAGATCACCAAACTACTAATCCACCTCTGTCTAAAGGTAATAAAATCCACTTGCCAGCACATCCTAAGATCAGAACCGTTGTTGATTAAATGTTGTTTAAGTGAAAATGTCATGTTCTAAGATTTAAGTCACAAAAGATTTTTTCAGTTAAACCAAGCCCACAATCTTTCTGTAACATTGAGCAAGTGCTGTGAGTGCACAAAAAACTTAAATTATACTAGAGAGCAGAGAGCAGAGCAAGGCTACCTGTTTCCCTCTGTTTCCAGTCTTTGTGCTAAGCTAAGCTTAGCGTCTCCTGGCTATAGTTTTATATAAAATTTAAAGATGTTAGAGGGTTATCAATCTTCGCATCTAATTCTCATCCAGGAAACAAATATTGTTTCTGGAGTATAGTTTTACTGTCTTTCAACAAGGAGCTGTATGTGCTGCTTTCACAGGTGTCCTCGACGAACGCAGCGTCACCAGCCTTATCCACTCTGACTGGACACTGGAGCATCACGGCTTCATGTTGATGATGAAGTGCAGCCTCAGAAGTACAGACACGCTCATGCAGCTTCACCTAGGAGCAAAACTAACAATGTTTTGGCTGACTCCCCTCAAAATTTAGGGCATCCTTATCCCGGGATATTGAGAGAAGAAAAGTTGTGTTTTTTGTGTCCTGCGGGGTTGAAAGGAGAAAATCTATTTACAAAAGCATGAAAATATTTTATCACTAGCAGCAGGGGCAGGAGTGTTTTAATGACCTGATCCACAGGCCTCTGGCTGGCTGCAGGCTTTCTCAAACTGCAAAAGAACCCACTGGTCTGCCTGCCAACCCTTGGGGCAGCACTGAGATGAAACAGATAAGATAATTGTCTCTAATGAAATCCAGATCTCTTGGTCCGTCTGGACCAGGACTAGCTGGGCCCTTTTTCTCCCTTTTTCTCCTTTTTTTTGAAGGGGGTTGTTCCATATTGATCTTGAATTTGACGAGAGACTGTGGAAGTCAGTCCCTAATTCAAACCAGAGCTCATGCACCAGCCCTGGTGGAGCTTTGATACCGTTTGAAGTTCTGTGAGTGAACATGGCACCGCCAAACCCGTTGGACCCCGTTGTCATGACAACCCCAATTATCTTCCTTTACGGCCTAGTTTTTACACAGGAAGGCAGCCATTATGTTCTTTGGGCATTTGCATCTCTCTGGGGCAAGTGTTAAAGGTCAGGGAAATGAACCAAAATAACACATAATATGGATACGACAGAGCAAATGTGTGCGTGTGTGTGTGAAAAAAGGTGACTCACTGCAACACATCTAATACTTTGGCAGGCATATCTTTGGTAAAGCATTGCTTGAATTACTTACTTAAACATATGTTCCCAAGGACAGCTGAAACTCCAACTTTGTGCAGTATTCTGTCATGGTTACAGTAAAGAGCCCTCTTTATAATAATAGACTAGATTAGTTACTTTTTCAACTGTCTTGCTACTTTTTTCCTTCATACATTAATAGCACAGGAAGGAAAGTGCATGAATTGTGAAATAATCCTGCTCCAGAATATTATTTTATTAATACTTTGAATTTTATCCTGAAAAAACAGCAGCCTAATCACAATACATTATTCATTCTTATAATGTGATAATACACTCATAATACAAAGTAAACACAGCGCTGTTTTTCCTGATGGGTTTCCAGTTGTGTTCAGACTTCGCCTGTGGAAAGTTAATGTGCCACATGTATTTCTTTGCTCTTGGATAATGTGCAGTGGTACTAGACTGTTTGGTTCAAAAACAGCAGAGCACAGCCCAGAATAAACAGTTGCTTTCACACTGTAGATGCTGTGGTTCTGACATCTTGTTCTTATATTTTCAAAAAGGGAAAAGTGAACGACTGCCAATCAGCTGCACCAAAGTAGGTCTTTTAAACGATAAACAAAGATTTGATTCATTGCATCAGTGATTTAAGCTTCATTTCCTCTTTTATATCCCGGGGATAGATACAAAAGAAACATGTGCCTGCCACTGAAGTCAATCCACAGTATGATTTCATGCAGTCATGCTGATGTTGCACTATATATGCCACTCAAACAAACTCAACGTTTGGAGCAAAATGAAAAGAATAGAATTTTATCTGTTCAGTCCTTCTATCTATGGTAACAGTAAGCTTGTTTTTAGCTCGGGAGGCAGAGTAAGTCATCCACTAATTGGAAGGTCTGCGGCTCAATACCTGGCTCCCCCAGTCTGCATGTCGAAGTGTCCTTGAGCAAGACAATGGCCCCTGATAGTTGCACTTTTGGTGTACATCAGTGCATAGTCCACAGCATGTATAGTAATATACTATTTAGTGAAGAAAGGCCTAAGTGAAAGGCTTTTTTAATGAGAATGTGGGCTCATAACTCAGGAATCCTAAGACTCAGTTACTGTTTCACATAACACTTCCGTAATCTAATTTCTCTATGTGACATTGCCATAGGACTATCCTGCCGTGCAACTGTGCATTAAAAAGAGATGGAATCTTTGTGTTAAAATGCCAACCAACTAAAATAATTTGGTTAGCTTCATAGAGACTGAAAGTTAAGTCATTTATCACCGAGATCTTATCAGACTAGGCAGTGTGACTGAATGAATGGCCTTCAAGTGGTGTCGCTCTGCCAGAGGTCACAGAGAGCTGCGAATCAAAGGAGGAGCCAGAGGTTGACCAAACATGCTGTTCTCCCTCTGCCCTCATGTAAAACTATCTGCCAAATACCAATGCTCCTCTTTGAACTTGATTTAGCACTGAGGTCACAAACAGCCGGCCCTCTGTGGTGGAGGACGAGCAGCGTCCTGATGGCACAGAGACAGAGGAGATAAGATGAGGTTTTTACGTTGTTTTACATTTACATTATCTCCTGCAGAAACCACTGTACAGCAGGCACATGCTGTTGTTAGTGTTTTATCCCTAATAATGACTCAGACAGTTGACCAGTACTGCAAAATATCTAGGTTTTCACTTTTGCATGTCCTTGCATTTCAAATTTATTTATTCACCCTAATTATACTTAAAATACTAGAAATTAAAACACAAGTAATATTCCTGAACAGGATTAGTGAAAAAAAAATCATGACAACCAACTTTTTTCTTGTATTTGTGTTTTTTAAAAATCTTTCCTTCTTGTAGAACCTGATAATACACAGTAAATACCACATACTACAAGTTCTCAGGAAAATACCTCTCACTTTCAACAAATTGCTTTTGCATAAAACCTTACTGTTATTAGCTGAATCTGAGCTGATTATAGAAAAACACAGACATGTCTGAACATAGTGTCGCTGTTGTTGTTCACGTCCTCATGCTCTGATCAGGTGGCTGATTCTCTGTTGGTGGAACGAAGGACCCTGACGCCATGGGTGAGAAGTCAGTGTCCTGCACCAACGCTCCTGCTGGGATGTGAGGAAACACATGATGAGTCGGACCTTTACATACAACATGAAAACCAGGTTTGAACTTGCCTAAAACAATACAAATTAAGATGCATTTTGTTTGCTGCTCTGCAACCTGTACAAAGGATGAGATGATTTATTGAGAATTTAAATCACAGAGTAAAATTTCACTTTAATTATGTAAACACAACAGTTGATTGTGTAATCTTGTAATCTTGTGCTTCTAATATTTGGAAGTTCTATAAAGCAGTTAGAGGATGCTTGATAAGATTTTTAAGCCCTTTAGAAATAAACTCAAAATTTGTGGTTCTCAAACTAAAGATGCAAACGTTCTCTTCAGCTCCACTGAGATTGGGGGCAGGGTAATTGAATGGATAATGAAACACTGATTTGTTCCATTGTTGTCTTGGCATCACACCAGTAGCCTGTGTTCGAACAATGCTTCGCAGTGATGGTCAATTTGATTTTCTCTGCTTCCACCACAGATGCCAAGAATTCACTTAAGCTGTTAAGTGTTTGAGATGGTGCGGGAGGAAAAAGGAGATCTTTGTAACTCTAGGTAACAACACACCAATTATCAGAGTAACATTAGGGTCCCGGTGTTCAGTATTTGGTGGAATCTGGTGGGCCAGCAGGTTAATGAAGGCAATGGGATTAATACCTAAGGAGTGGAGTGCCCTCAGGGACAGGAGAAGGGACACTGCATCATTAGAGCTCTATTAACCCCTGGGCAATACAAGACTGCATGTGTCCTACTCAGTGTCTCAATAAGGGACAAATTGTTCCCTGACTCTACTGAAATTTGATGAAATGGTTACTTTTATCACTAACTGAGGAGAGGTTCACACCATGCACGTTTGTGTCATTATAAGAATGCTGTTGAATTTATAGTAATGTAAATAGGTTTAAATTTTCACAGTGGTACTGGGACATTTATTTAGTGAATGTATGTGCATTGTAAGCTTTAATAGATGTGTGGCTCGTTTTTCCAAAATGAGTGAAACACTCATCAGACAGTTTACATTCTATAGTGAGGTATTCTTTTTCCTCTTCCCTCAGAAAAATAATCCTCTGTATCTCATGCTCAAGCTGGGGATACAGTTATATATGTATATATATATATATACTCCATCTTGATTGAATGTAAACAGGAACGTTTGAAATCACTGTACTGGACTTCGAATGCCCTCCACTTCATCTGTATGTTTATACTTCCTGTGAGAGGCCCTCTATTTATGGACAAGCGAAGAACACAAATAATCATTCCCCCTTCGGTGAAAAATCTGCTTTTATTATCTGCAAAGTTTGTGCAATGTCTTTGTGTACGCTCACGCCGCCCTCTGATTGCCTGTTTATTATTACACCGTTTCTGCTGAGCCAACTGCAGAAAAGGTGCCAAGCGCTTTTCCAGCCTTTTCCTGTCTGTGACATCATTGTGTATTCCTCAAAAACACACTGATCCATGTCTTGTCTGCAGCCTGGGTGGCACACAACACACGCAACCAAGGTTAAACACAAGGTGCACACAATCTGACTTTGCCCTTTGGATGCGTATCAAAGGGCATTTTTGGTCCTGCATATCATCAGATCGCATGCTTAAATCATGGTGTCATTCTTCATGACCAGTGTGCTTTTTCTGTGATAATGCACTGACCTGTCATGGCTTCACATTTTCATTTGAAATTTCCAATTTGCCAGTTTAAACACAGTGAGTGTCCACAAGCCTTCATCCAGATCTAAACAAGCAACCAGAAACTTTCCTCTTGAGCAGCCAGAGGCCTACAGTTCCATCAGTTGCATCTACTTATATTCAGATATCTCAAGACATGATGTTACAACTTTGACGTAGATCATTTAGCACAAAGATCATACAGCTTTTCAGACATAAGCTTTGTGTGATCTCTGAGTGAAAAATCTTTTCATCTCACAAACAAATGTTTCTCTAAAAAATTAGGCAATTCATTTTCTGCTGAAGTAATTAACTTATTGGAAGATAAGGGACATTAACACTGTTTGAGTTTAAGCAGTAATCAGCTAATCAGCAAAAAAGAAATTGCAGACAATCATTTCACCAGAATCTTTTGAAGCCAAATAACCAATCATCCCCTATTTTATTTTTGTCTGAATTTCGAATCAAGACAGTGCAACAAAGTGCCTGCATTATTTAAACAAATGCAGCTGAAGCTACACAGAAATGTTTTTATGGCATGAGCATATCTTCACTGCTCTGTGCCAGGTAAGAGACACGATGTTAGCGCCTGTTTCAAATGAAACTCATTTATGCTGATTTTTGATCCGTTATCAGCTGACAACTCTCAAGAACTAACAACTGATTACCAAGAGTCGACTCTGTGACATTTGCAAGAGATAAGTTCTGGTACATTTTCATAATTTGCAATGAAAGAAAAGGTTGATTTAAGGGAGGATTCTTTAGTTTTTCTCTTTCATTGTAGAATGTTTAAAGTGAAGAGAGAAACTATCCTTACTTTCTACTCCACAACCTTCTGTGAACAGATGAGAAGGGAGTGTAAATAGAAAATTGTGTCCTTTATTCTTTGACACATGGTTATTCATGATGTGAAGCCTGATCTCATGGTGCTATCATCTGAAGTATACACAGCTGCAGGTAGCTACTCATTTTCAACAGCAGTGAAGGTCAGTGGACCAAACAGGGAGTCATAGCTGCCATCTGCTCCGAGATGTCCAAACATTATGGATTATTAGATATAGGTTTAATTCATATCATATTTTAAATAATTATTCATTCAAATTAATTTCCTGTGGCATTTTTTACACTGCAACGTTTTCTCAGCCCCATTACAGGCAAAGATTCCAATGCCACTGTAATAAACAAAGTCATGCACTAATAGCAGATTTTCCTTTTTGCACCCAAAGTGAAGCTTTTCCATCTTTAAGGCACCTTTTATCATTCACATATAAAAGGCAAGATCTTGCTCAATGTTTGGATTCATATGAAGTCCATGGTGCGCACTATGGCTGCTTTCAATTAGATTTAAGTCATCTTTGTGGACAGCGGCTGATGTGACTTTTCACATGTGTAAAAGATAAAATAGCCTCTCAGCAAAGAGCTGCATTAGAGATGCTAATGTATTCAATAATCAGCAGATGCAGGAGGTTTGCACTGTAGCTGTTTCTGTTTAAGCCTCTCCCCTGTTTCCATGCCTCAAGTGCAGTCCTTTTGTCTGAGCTTGTCTCCATGCAGCTGAACTACTCCTGGGTTTAATATTCACTTTCTGTGGTATTGTTAAAGGTGTGGATGAAGCTCTGTGTGTGTGTGTGTGTGTGTGGATGTGTTTTTATTTCTCGCTGAGATCCAAAGTGGAAAAATCTGGAATTTCACTTAAATTGGGTGAACAGGCAGGAAAGCCTGCACCTGCTCTTTCCTGATAACACTGAAATAAACAACATAATAAAATAAATTCAAGTTATGGAATCATGTATTGTTAAAGTAACTCTAAATAGCATAATACATTGTCAGTTACAGTAAGTAAGATACACAAAAAATATAATCATGCATGAAATAACTGAAGGCTATTAACTATTTTATTTTAACCGTGATACAGGTTACTGTACTGTACTGTACTGAACTGAACTTTAAACAAATTTGAAAAAGAGGAGTGATTAGGTGGCATACAGAATAAGTCTGTTCTTGTAATATGATTTAGAAACAAGCTGTTTGACGTGATATATGACCGCCCAGCTGCAGAAGCGTAAATGAACAGCGAAGCGGTTTATACCGAGAGAGTCTATTTTGATAGGTCGAGACAATAACTGCGCCAGGTGCCCGGCTTCATCCAATGTTAAGAACCAACTGTTGTAATAATAATAATAATAATAATAATAATAATAATAATAATAATAATAATAATAATAATATAATGATAATAATAATATAACAAAAACAACAACAAAATAATAATACATCAATTGATACAAGTTTTACTTAAAACCACATATTTAATACATTGACATTACAGATTACTGTCTTTTAATATCATTTGGAAATGTGTGGAAAAATTCAGACAGTTGAAAAAGGAGACTGAAGTCAAACATAATTTCATAATTCACAATTTTGTTCAAATTTTAGTCATGCCTGACACACCATATGAGTCATGCGTTTCTTTTTCCTCCGAATCGCTGAATGATTAATTTTCGTCCATTTCCCAGTTACTCCCCTATGTGAAGCCTCGTTCTTCTGTAGAACACACACACACACACACACACACACACACACACACACACACACACACACACACACACACACACACACTCACACACGCGGACTCCTCTTCAAAGAAATCCGAAACTTCTGACGGAGGTTGGCCTGTTAGTATTGGAAGCTTTCAAATAATTGTAAAAATCCCGATCCTCACCTTACAGCCAATGATCAGCAAGTCAACGTCTTACGCACTCATAACTGCTGCACACTTTCTGTCTTTTCTCAGAGCCTACCTTTGCCTCGGCTCGGCCTTCAGGCAGATCCGCGTTATTCCCTGCAGGTGCCCCTTTTTTGATAAATCCATCGGAATTAGACGTACTGGACAATCTGAACGTAGGACTGCAGTCTTTTAGTTCGTGTCTTTGCGTGTGCAAAGCAAAGCAAAGCACCTCCGAGCTCTGTCTCTCTGCAGAGCAGTGCGCAGCACGCCGAGTCTCTGCACATTCTGAACATCTGCTCATTTCACGTGACTTAAAAAAAATACTAACATCTGTTCTAAATAGGTTTCATTCTTTGCCTCTGCGTCGTGTCAATTGCCAAGTCCTCTCGTCTGAAAAAAGAGGGGAGAGGAAACTTATTTTAGGCTACAGCATTACATAAGGACTGAACTGAAAATTGTCTTAAAAGAGGAAAAAAATTAGCTTTTGTGATAAGCCTACATGTCATGAAAAGGTTACAGCTTTATTTCTTGCAGGCTCTGTTTATTTATGTGGTAGGCTATCGAGCGAAACTCCATAACTGTAAACGTTTCAGGAAAAGCTGTTTATTGATTTTGTGTTTGTGGGACCCCCCCCCCCCACACACACACACACACACACTTTCAGTGAGAATAGTCTCCATGTACAGACCCACCTTCATGGCCTCCTTAAATTTCATAGACATCTGGGAATTCCATACATGCCTCGCAAGCCAATTACACACCTTCAAAGGGACACACACACTTTGATTTGGACAGTGAGAAACACTTCCCCAGATCACTGAGATCAATCACAGCGCGATATCAGTAAGGAAGATTTATTTAGTGAGAAAAAGTGAAAAAAAATCGGAATACCATTCGAGGTTAAACGAGAAGGAAAGAAAGTTTGTATTTGTTGTTATGTTACGATTCTACAAAATCACAGGTGATTACTGTCATTATAACCGATCAGATAAGTGATAATAAATCCCATTCATGACTTAATTATTGTTTAATATCACTGACTCATACGTGACAGACATTATTAAGTAGAAATGCTTGAACTGTAAGGAAATCGTTCTTGACCTCTTCATTGGTTTTACTGATTGATTATGATATTTTTTTAATGGAAGTTTAGCATGGATTGTAGTTTTCCTCCATAATGTTCATGTTTAAATTATGTGTGAACAATTTAATTTCCTTAAATAGATAAATAAATGAGTAATCGAATCCTGAATATTTTCTTTCCTTTTGGGTTTATAAAAGTGTAAGAAATGAAAAAGTTGTTTCTCGAGCCAATAATAACTCCATCTGTTTTCCCATGTGACTACAGCGGTATTGCAGGAGCTTTGGTCATTAATGTTGTTGTGAAGTTTACTCCAGTTCATATATGTACAATGAAAATTTGTCATAATTTATATTGGCCTCTTCAACCGCCCGTCATTAAACCAGATTTACAATTTAATCACAGTGAGATTGAGGGGAAAAAAAACCACCATCAAGCAATTTCAATTATTTTCTTTAATGCAAAAAAATATACAAACATTTACAAAAACGATAATAAAAATAGGAATGTATTTTTATTTCAGACACAGGATCCATTCCTCAACGTTTCATCAATAAATAAATAAATGTATTCTGAAAATATTTTACTGGTTTTGCACAGGTTAGATCCACACAGTCTGTAATGTGAGCTACACCACCAGTTGACAGCCTCACACACACACACACACACACACACACACACACACACACACACACAACTCAGACAACTGCTTAATCGATGCACTTTGACCTCCGTAGAAATAAGTCCAAAGGCATGCAGTGAAAAAAAACACATGATATTTTCAACATTCGTCGTCAACAACACGAAAACACACATCAGAATGGGGTGTCTGGAGCTAACACGCGGCTCTGCAAGTCCCTACCGGGCAGCAAAAAAAACAGGAGGAAAAAAAGATCCCCAAATCTTAATGTCGCCTTTTTGCTTTAAATAACAGTTGATCCCATGTATCCAGCATTGGACTCCAGATTTGTCCCGTCAGAGTGTGTAAGTAGATTCAGCAGTCACCTGTAGATTAGATAAGGTATTCATTATCTCTGCGCTCAGAAATTAATACAAAATAACACTGTTTCAGATTACATTAGGCCTAAGTGAAGCCACAGTAAACATTTCCTATAGTGTTATTTCCCCCATAGTTTCAGGTCCTGGATCGTGTTGTTCTCTTGACAATCCGAGCGTACCATTTTTTAGGGGGCCACACAGTTTCCCCAGATGCTAGTGAGATGTGGACATGGACCAGGCGCCCTCCATCCTCCACACGGAGAAGGCGTAGCTCAGTCTCTCATGAGCCACATAGCTACAACTTGACATTTTGGAGTCCAGCTCGTCGCTCTGCAGCACCTGGCAGAGGAAGTCGATGTATCTGGCCGCAAGTTTGAGCGTCTGTATTTTGCTGAGTTTGTCCGAGGGCAACGTGGGGATAATTTTCCGCAGAGCCGCGAACGCCTCGTTGAGGGACTGCGTCCTCTGTCGCTCCCGAACGTTGGCCATGACCCGCTGCGACTGGAGCTCCTCGAAAGACTGGGGGCTGCTGCTGCTGGACTTCTTCCCTCTTTTCCCAGGGGTCGGGCTATCTGAGTCCTCCCCGTTTTTCCTGCTCGGTCTCCTCTTCCTCCCACATCTCTTCGGCTGCCTGTCCAGCTCCCCCTCACTGTTGCTCAGGCTGTCCACAGGAGAGACAGGAGAGCTGCTCGACTCTTCCCCCATATTTTCCTCAGACATCTCCTGGGTAGATGGCGGCCCAAAAAGTGTCCCCCCCACCCCCTCACCAAATTTATTTCCCCCTCATGAAGTCAAAGAATTAGTCCTCTTGTAGCTCTGCGTGGCTTTGAAGACACCAAAGTATCCATAGATGGGTTCCTGGGCGGACAAGTCTTTTCTGATACTTGAGAAACTTGGGCAGTTCTTATAGGCTGCGTGGCGTAAACTTTTTTGGGAAAGGATTTGATTGGCCAAGGAGCTGAATTACGTGAGGCGAGGGGAGGGAACATCCGAGCAACTATCAAAAACGCTCTTTATACAAAAAGTTGAGTTGGAAATGATAAGTGGGCAACACTGCTATTTCACAACATTACAATTTTATTACAAAAGTAACCAAAGTAGAGATAATATTTACCATCAAGGCTTTCATTGGATTTAAAAAAACCTTAATTGCCTTTCAAGACAGGGGAAACAGGTAAGCAAATCATTATGTATATGACAAAATGACTGAAATCATAATTTTCTAAAGAAAAAAACAGGCATATATAATTAGAATTAACATACTGCAACAACCTGCTTTTTCGGGAGGTCTGATTACAACTAATGAATACTGTTCATAACTTCATCCATTCATCAGCATCCAAATAAAAAGTGCCTGTTGTCATATCACTTCATATCACTGCTGCTTTATGTTTTCTGTAATCTCCAGTAATTGCAGGAGCTGACGCTTTTCTTTTTTTAAGGCTAGGATTACACAACCTTGGCACATCTCTGTAGACCTAACCCTCGTGGAGTTTGGATTTATGTTTCCATCTAGTCTTTCTTAAACCAAGTGAGATCAAAGAACTTTGCATAGGCAACATATGATCCCAATCTTGCATTTTTGACATGCAGCCAGTACTGCAAAGTTTCAAACTTTTCCTTGGAGGAGCACAGTGTGCTCTAATTATATTTCCCCACAAGAGGGCATGTCTTTTGTATACTGTAATACACCACAAAATACACATAAAGCTGTTGGAAAATAAAGGTTATATTTCTTTATTTCATCCCTAAATCAATACAAAAAGTGATTATTCCCTGTTGGTTCCAGTCAGGGCTGAGAAGAGGGGAGCTCTGTGTATAAGCCCCCCTGGTATTTACTAGGTTGTGTGATACAATATCCATCTTGTTTAGTGGAGGATTACTTTGTTTAGGTTGAGAAGGCTGTGGTCCACAGGAGCAGCATCTGGTTCAGGAAACAGGGGGCAGTTCAGGTCAGAGGTCACAACACCAGCGAACATCCATTTACATCTTCGTGGAGGCCTGAGAGTGAAGTATTGTTCCAGGGGAAACACAGGCTTGTTTAAGTGAGACTTTTTTTAAATCAAACATTTAACATATTAACTGAAGAGATAGTCAATTTTTTTCTATATGCCCTTTCATTGTAGTCACTCTTCTACAAACTAAATGAAACTAAATGAATGTTCATAACTTAAAGTTTGGAACTTATGTGTAAATTCTTTGTATATGCAGATGACGATGCTGTCAACAACAAAAACAAAGTTATGTGAAAGAGTTATGTGAAAGAGCAGTTTAACAGTTTAGTAGTTTTCTTCAAGGTGAGTCTACCTGTCTAATGGTGACCCTGTCCATGGTGCTGATCTCAGCACACTCCACTCTCTACCTGTTGGAAGGTAAGAAGACAGACCTGCATTGTTTTTCCCTGCGCTTCCTCATAGCAAAAGAAGCGGCAAGTTGGTTGAGGTTTTTGTTTAATTTTTTAAATCTAATCCTGAGTGTGCTCTTTCATGCAGAGTGCAATGAAAGAATCAACTTTTCAAAACATTCCATTGTGTTTTAAATATTTATGGCTTTAACTTTGCCTTTTCAATGATGAAAAGTACTTAATTTATTCAACTCAAATTATCAGAAAGTCTACTGGATTTGTCCTGAACACAAGTACTGCACTTAAGAACAATTTTGAGAAACATGTAGCTAAAAGGAGCATTTCCTTTTTTATGCTTCCTGATGAGGAACATACTGCACTTTTCAATCCACAGAATTCATTAGGAGCTCTAGTTTACTGTTAACTTTAACTTTTGATATTTTGAGAGTACTTTGTTGCTAATAATTTCATACCTTTGCTAAAGTAACATTTTTAGCTGCAGGAATTTTACTTGTAATGGAGTACATTGAGAGTGCTGTACTGTAGTAAATGATAGGACATGCAACAAAGATTTTCTCAAGGTTTCCTTTTTGCTTCTTCGACCCATTCTTGTTTATTTTATCTTCTCCCTGTGCTGTTTGGTATTTCTGATTACATTTTTAATGAATCTCAGCCCTTTGGCTTCCTTTCTCTCCTGCACATATTGATTGAACTGTTCCCACTCAAGCCTTGAATCCAGGCAGTTGTGATTACGAGGTCAGCAGCTTAGACCCCTGGTCCACAAGGACACGCCATCACCCCATCATCGTTTTAAAAACTAATAATGCAAAAGCTAGTATTTACACCCACTCTGCATTTACATTTTCTTGGCAGATTGCTGTGTTGAGTTCAGCACTCTGCTCCTGAAGTGACTCTGAGAAAACACAGCTGCTTCTCTCGAATATGATGTCATTGCAGGACAACTCCTCCAGTGTTGATCTTTAATAAAGACAAAACCTTCATCAGTCAGTTAGAGACTTTTAGGGCCTGACAATTACAAGAGCATGAAGAGGAGATAAACTGTTGATTTGTTTTTCAGTTTGAGTCGCTGTATGAATGCTGTCTACTGAGTCTAGCAAGGTGGCAAACAACGGATGAAGAAGGCCTTTGTCCTTATCAGTGAGCACTGAGTTGGTTTTGTGATAAAGTCAAGTGTATATTACTGACTCATGCAACCTGACACACCAGTCAGAAGTGACCCCAGAGTGTCATTAAGCACCCCTCCCCGAGGTCACATCAAGGCAGACAGTACTCAGCCTCTCACTCACTAAGTCCTGAGCCAGAGCCAGAACCAGATCCTCAGAGACCTGTCTATTTTCTCTGCTCCGGCCTTGGAAGGCAGTGTTTCTCTATCAGCCTACTCATATCTATTGAAATAACAAACCACAGTCCTCCACATGTACAAGGCTCCCACAATTGACAGTGATATTCATGTTCACTCCATTAAAGTTAAACCGCAATGAGCCGCAGTGCCAGCTTGCCAAGATGGATCAACTGCACAGGATGAGAAAAGACAGGGGTGCGTTCTTCAAAGAGAAGTCCCAGATAGCCTCTAATCAACCCTCGGGGACTAACAAGGTCAAGCAGCAGAGTTGGATGACAGCATTTTCCCTCAGCAATAGCTTCAAAATGTCCCATTCTGTGGAGAAATCCAGACATCGTATCAGGGTTTTTTTTTCTGATAACAACAGTCCGGTGGTGGTGAGAGAGGATTTGGGGTGTTGAATTGGGAGGTGAGGATGAAAACAGCCCTTTTAAAGGGGCTGTCTGGACACATAGGAGCCAGGACTCCTGAAGTTAGCTGTAAAAGAAAAAGCCTTTGAAAGCTGCCTGCTTTGATGTTGGACGTTTAATCGTGGCTCAAGTCAGTATTCATGTAACAAAGCACAATTTGACTTTGAACAAATGCAGCAGAGCCTTGTCTTATCAAAAAAAGTATTGATTTTTTGTAACACCAAAAGGATGATTTTTGTGCATGAAGAGGCACACATACCTCCACATGTCTTTGTGTAACCAGTGCACTGTTAAATCTGTCCATGTCATCCTAATGACTCTGTGGGATGTCAGGCAGCTCTACTGCACAATGACACCTTATTAGCCACTAAGAACCAACAAACCTCCATGTTTTCACAGCTTGGGAGCTTGGGGTGATGTGGGGTCTGTGGAGGTACTGGCATCCCAGCAGTATAATCTCTGTTTAAAGCACACACACACACACACACACACACACACACAAAACAAACACAAGGCTTCCTTCAAGGCTGTAGAGAAACAGTTTCACTGGTCTAACTTTACTTGCAGAACAACAACATGACATACAGTATAGTATGTAGTATGGAAGAATCAAAAGTGTGGAGAATCAGCGATTTCTGCATTTAACCCTTTTGGGTCACTTTCAATGATGCCTGCAAGATGAAAATATTTTGTGCTCTTGCCACTGCTAAAACTTAAGGCTCACTGCGACTGAGCCATGATGCCTACTGCTGCCTGTAAAGCATGCTGCCACCCAGAAGACCACACACACACGCACACACATACACACACACGAACACACACACACACACACACACACACACACACATCCCAGGCTACTGCAGCATGGAGACCAGTGCAATGACCCATGCAATGAAAATATCTGTTCACAGTGTTACAGTAGCGTCATCATATTTTGGCTCGACTATGGAAACTCAACAGGTGTCTGTGAGTTTGGAGAATGCTCTGTCTGTTTATATCTGTGCTTAGATTGCTCTGTTTTAGAAAGTTGGTTCAACTTTAGTGGCCTTTTGTTTGTGGTTTTGTGCTTCTGTTATTCTGCAGGATGTTTCTATTTTTTGTCCAGCCAATTTATGCTCATGAGGATAGTTGAAACTGAATTCCAGTACACACTAAATAGATCCCAAATATATCACAAGTCAACACTAAAACTTGTGCTATATTGGAAAGAACTGTGAACACTGGCAGCCATTACTTCGTATATTGTACTTCAGTGAACAATACTAAATCAAAGCTTCACTCAGATCACACAAAAACATACTTCCAGCTAGTATGCAGACAGTTTGGTTTTAATGGCTGAAGTCTGACAGATCTGTTACTGCGATAGCACAATGGAATTTTGTTAGTGTTACTCATAACACTGAAGGATGACATTCATGAAACTCAGCAGCTTCAGCAGTGTATTTTCCAGACACAGTGCCCCGGTGGCTCTTGATAATCCACAGAGCTTGATGTCAGCCATTTTTTTAATTGAAATTATTTTCTGCTGATGAAATAGTCCTGCTGAAATGCATATCAAAATATAAAACAGACTACAGTTCATTTCATTCATTTACAGGATGAAATGCCCTGAAAATGAAAGATGAATGTCTTATACTTTTTATGTCACTGTGACTGCACTGCACCAAAGATAAACTGGTCCTTTATTTGAATGTGTTGTGGTGTATAATAATGAAATGATAATGAATGAATAATAGTTATATAATATATGATATTATATTACATGCATACAAATGCATTTTTATACAAAATTTAGCAGCAGTGGTATTGTCTCTGCTCTATAACTACAGTATATGTTCTTACAAAAATCCTTATGTCCCTTATGGGTGCATGCCAAGTGATTGGAAAAAATTAACTGACTCTCATGCATTGACATTGTTTCCCCACAAGCTTGTTCTTTTATTGTTTCATATATTGAACATAACTGACAAGACCACCTTAGGCTGGAATGTCATTTGTCATGATCAAACTGTGAAATAATAACAAAAAGAAACAACTGTTATCTTTTTAACCTGAAATAGGCCTGGCGGAGGTGTAGAGCCGTGTAACATGGCATGTCACATCGATATATGTTAATGATCAGCATAACGTCAGCAGTCCTCGGTCTGACCACAGGTTTTGCAAGGAGTCCCTGCACAGTCCCTATTAATAAGGGTTCTGTGAGAAGAGGGAAGGTCAAACAGAGTGCTCCAGCTGCGCATGAGGATGAATAGTGTACAGGGGAATGATGGGCAGAGGTGCGGGGGCGGGGTGTGAGGACCTGGGGAGTGATCAGAACAGCAAAGTCTCCTGTCATTTGCCAAAAAAAGGAGGAGTGAGGAGGATCACATCCGCTGCTAATCTTTAGATAGATAGATAGATAGATAGATAGATAGATAGATAGATAGATAGATAGATAGATAGATAGATAGATAGATAGATAGATAGATAGAGGAAAGGTTCATAGAAAAAATAGGAATGTGATTCTATTTCTATCTCCTTTGGGTAGCTTAAAACACAATAAATATACACCATATTAAATTCAAAGCCACTCAGACAATCGCAGGCAGTCATTTCTGAAGTATGCGAGGTAGTAACTACAGTAACTCTCCTCTGAACCGCAGCTGTGTTCCCATCTCCCCCAGATTTCTGCTCACCTCTGCACCTCCCAGTGTGTCAGTTAGAGGCGACCTCCTCCTCCTCCTTCAGTCAGACCGATCTGTCAGGACACAATGGGCTACCTCTCCAGCTATGTTGTTTTTGGAACAAGAACCCTGTGGCCCTGCTTGTTCTCCCTCTTGGTTGACAGAAATTAGCCAAGAAGACACTCTTCTTTGACGGATTTATCTCTCCTCCCTGATCTCGCCTGACTGTAGATTTTACACCCCCCCAACCCCTGTCTCTCTCTCTCTCTCTCTCTCTCTCTCTCTCTCTCAGGGATGTTTACTTTTACTCATCAATGTGGAAGTTGCGTGATCATGACCACCCAGCTCTTTTCAAGATGAGACGCATTCAGCTTGATTAACCCCTCCAGTTTTTCCAGGAAGAAGAGCATAAGCATTGAAAAATAAGAATGTGAGGTTTGACTGACTGTTGAAGTTCATGGCCGAAATTAGAAGTGTCAATTTAAGAAAACCCAGCACAGTCATTTTTCAATTAACATTTTAGTTTACACACCCAGAGCTCATGGAGTGCCAACTTCTACTCTGTCCTCCATGACCACCGTCTTTGACCTCCAGAAATTGGTCCAGAGCAGCAATGGTCACCAAAGTGTAACCACTGAGCTCCATCTTCATCTTGGGGAAGAGGTGGTACTTGGAGGATGCCAAATCAGCTGATAGAGGGTGGATGTTTGACAAATTGAAATCTTCATTCCAGGCACCAAGGCCAGTGTCACCCATTTCTCCAGACAGTGCTGACTCAATTACCTGAAAAAGGATTTCAACCCACTGAGTAACCCCTTGCCTCACCCTCTTCCTAGAGTGTATGAGAACCTCCAGTGGCCTTCACTTGACATACAGCAAAATGCGAAAGCTTCAGCCAGCATTTAGTTTGTCCATTCTCCCCTTAAGTCCTATACACTGCACCTTTATCTTCAAACTTTTTGCGTCATCACTGAAATAGCTGAACTGCATTTGTGTAATTTGTGTTATAACAAGAGCAGTTTTGCTCATCCTGTTCTCCTTAGGTCACGCACTCATCATACTTATCAACCACCCCATAATTACTGTATATTTCAAGCCTTTTTTTTTACTCACAAACAAACATAAACTTTATTAGGAAGACCATACACAGCTGCTGTCTGACAGAGCGAAGGGGATTGTCTGAGCTTTATTCAGATGTTGAGAGCTCAGGTCTGTCAAAGACCTTACTCGCTGTTGTAAAGTGAAGACACCTGTAGCTTGTGGCTGTTCTAACCATCTGTTGGAGATTCCTCAAGTAATAGCTGCTCGAAGGAATACCTATAAGCAACCACTGTATAATTTGTACTCTACTGTAATATTGAGGTACTTTACTGTTCTACATTTTGCTATATTATAATTCAAATCCATCCCATCCAAATTTTTGCTTTGTATATCACTATATTTTTTGAAAGTTGATATCATTAGTCAGTTTGCAGATTAACATTTTCACAAAACACATAGCATTTCTGTCATTTACTAATGGCTAATACTAGTTGCTAAGGATTAAACTTCTGTTTCTGAGACTTTTTGGCTTGTGACTTCTCATAGAAGAATAGTGTGTAGCTGGGAACCAGAGGGAATCATCACCTGCAATGAACCTGCAAGTGTTATGTAAATGTTGTTTGACTGACTGATTGATGAGTTGTTAGCACGTGTGCCAAAAGTGATTTCTCCCCTCTTATTTTGCTGATAACTTGGACTTTTAATGCATTTTAAGTTGTTGTATTAGTTTTTTTTTACTAAAGTAAATGATCAGAATATTGGTATTGGGATGCTCTTATGCTAACAAAATAAAATAATCACAAAAGGCTCAGCAGTGCATTGTTCATTATCAGAATGTTGTGTGGCAGTCCTTAACATTCCCAGGTCTCATTCCCAGTCCTCCTCCATCTGGTTTTTAGATTGTTGTTGAATAGGGAGTGTCACGGTTGGTACATCAGACTTGTCAGCAGACACGCTCTTTGCATCGTGGTACACCTGACAAAACTTTTTTTTCCAGCAGGATAGGATGTGGTCACATCAACAAAAATAAACTTGTCTCCTAACACGAGTGGAAAGGAGAAAGTCATTGCCATCATTCCACTAATGGCAAAGTCATCTCAGCAAATCAGGGGCTTTGTTGTGGTCTGAGGTGTGGATGCAGATGTTTATCAAAAAAATAAATAAATAAATAAAATAATGTGTTTACTTGCGCCTCCTAATTTTCTTTTATCACAGTGTTCTCCCATGATGAAATTGAGTTTGTGCAAGGTTGGTTAATGGAAAAAGTGAGAGTGAGAGAGCAAAGTGAGGAGTCCAAGGATGTGGATGGTGATTACTCACAAAGTCACTGTGAATGCTGCCAAACACTTCAGGTTGTTTTTTCTTTCCTGTGAGTCATTTGGTAACAGAGCTTCCTCCTTCCCAGCGGTGGTCATGCGAAGAGGCTCCAAGCAGGCTGTTAGTCAGAAGTAAGGCATTGAACTGTGAGTAAAAAAAACGACACCTTGTAACACACACCACAAACATTTCATCTATAACTGGAAACATACAAACCATTGCAGGTTTATTGCAAAGATATTGCAATACTGCAGAGATAGCACTATTGTTGTGATATTGACAAGAAGAAACATAAAATAATATTTGATGTTGGATTTTAATGTCTTAAAACAGACTTTGTTTTGAGTCATGTTTCTGCATTAGTATATGTGTTGAATGAAAAACCGATCCCACTTTAAACAGCAGTGCCAGTGAAGAAAGGTAGCTTATTTATTGTAACTTTAGTGCAGGTTGCTGTGGTCTCTGTATTTAATCTTTTACTGAGTGACTCTGAGTGAAAATACCAGTGATAAATGAAGTGCAGCCATAGAAACAGTAAACCTGGGTTCTTTTTTTCTGACTCTAAAGTGCTGAACTTTCTCTTCTTTCACATCATCCATTACCAAATTATTATAGTGTCTCAATCTCAAAAGGGTGGAGGGTGGGGGACAGTGGGGGTGGGTTGGGAGACACCACCGGCACTACCTCTGCAGCATGCATAAATCACCAGGCTAATAAATTGAAAGCTAAATGACTTCTTGCCCTCAACATATATCATGGAGGCAAACCAAATGAAGCCTTATATACCCTAGAGGACAGAGGAATGCTTCTGTTCATAACAGTGATTTCTGGATGGCTCCCAGGGCTGTGGGCTTCAGAAATCAGGAGTGGACTCTGGTTTGGACTCTGGTTTGAACATGCTTTCTTATAGTAGCGTGGTTACTTATATTAGTATGCTGAAATTTGTTTATGAGGAAATACTAAAAATAAATTGAATAGCTTGAAGTTCCAGTTCTGCTTCCAGTTGTAGTTCTTGAAATGTGTCCATATTTTAAACCAATATACATTTAATATCTAACAAATCCTTTTTCCTGTTATGATTCAAAAATCAAAACCATGTGCACTGTTTACTCTTTATTTATTTATCTGTAACATGAGTAAATTAAAATCAGTGTGTCTGTTCCATAAGAATATTTCCTCAACAGGTAGACAACAGGATGATACTTTATTGTTATTATTTATTGATTTAATGGGTGTTGTTTGGTATCACATCAGAGTTGACACAAATGAGCAAATATAGACGAGCAAGGAAACCAGCCCAAAATCAATACACTGGCGCCACCTGCTGGATAAAAAGCATCAGGGTCTATTATGCTTGGTGATGTTTTCCTTATTTTGGCACACAATGAAAACACAGTATATTGCAATATTTCATTTAATTGATTTACTTGGAAAAGATGTAAGCCATTTTAGCAGAGCGAGAAGAGAAAAAACAACATAAATTACTATGGAATAAAAATGCACAAATCAACAATTTTTGCTGTAACCTAGGATGAGGACCAAATGAAACAGAAACTTCAGCATTTTTCACTTTTAAGGAAAATACAAATACTGCCAACCACCTGGGTCACCACAACAGAATAAGCAGCTGAGATGAGTTTTATGTGTGAGGTCTCACTGTGTCTGTCATTCTGATGAAGGATGGGATCTGTCTGGGGCACCTCTTGAAATGCAATCAGTATTGAGTGTTTACCTTGAATGAAGAAGCCAAGAAATCAATAAATGTACAGGACGTGAAGTATGCTAAGTACACAAGCATGGCCTATCTCTGTATATAGTAGAACAAATGTCAGCATCTTGGATATGAGCCTAGTTTGATGCATTACTGAAATTTTAATGCTGAAGTTGTGGTTGTACAAATCTGAGAACATTTTCAGTGTCACATTTTATTCTGCAAAGAATCCAAAAGAAAGCTGAACCTGTACAATGCATATTTTCTCATGTCAAGGACTTGAGTGTTGACATGGTATTGGCACAGGAGCAGTGTTGGCAAGGTCTATTTAATGCATAGTTAATATGAGTCATATTTGATCATCCTCTCGGTAAGTGGATATTTTAATGTGGTATGTGCTTCTTTAGAGTTTTCCGATGAGTATTTCCTGCTCTGTAGACTTAGTAAATGGCAGAAATGTCAAAGTATGCAAAAGTAGTTCTCTCCTAAAAGGAATAAGAGTTATTCAGAATAACAACATTTATAATTACAATGAACAAGTTCAGTTATAGTAAAGATAAAGATACAGAGAGACCTAAAATATGTTCTTATCATCTCCTTAAACTCTGCACACCAGAATTTTTTCTCCTCATCTCAATCATTATTTGCTATTATTTGATTTAACTGCATCACTATGTTTTGTGCTTCCATTGAACTAAATCACATACTGTACAAATCTATAATTATCTAAACTACTGAATACTGGTTCTTCTACTACTTCTTCTACAAAGTTCACACTTCTGGACTAAACGTGATTTGACTAGTAATTTAAGTGGTGGGTTTGGATTTGCCAGGCTGGTTGAAGTTTCTTTGAGAAGCCACTGGCAACCATTTCTTTCTTTTATGGTCCTTCAAGCCAGATTGCCATGTCACCACTGATAAGGATGTCCAAATTAACCAAAGAATAATCCAGTGTCAATGTAAGGAGGCAGTCATCCTTCCCCACACACTTGAAAGACTATGACATATTAGGCTTTCATAAAGCAAGTGACCTTCCACTTGAATGGCCGAATCCTGTTCAAGGAAAGTGAGGAAGATGAAGCTGTGATTGACAGTGAGTGTTCAGCCTCACTCCTCTGTCAGGAGAATTTTACTTCTCCACAGTAGACAATAAGGGGTCACTGGCTCCCTAAGGAAGAATCCCATCATTGGAGTGGGAAGAAGAAATCAGATGTGGATAAAGAAGCTCTGCTCAAGGAGTTATAAGAAGTGTAGATGCTAAATGCTGAACTTCACTACCAGAATGAACACAGCTCAAGTTGGAAGAGCTCAGTCATCAGAGTTCATCTGATACTCACCAGCTTTGCAAAGAATTGGAGAACATTGAAGTTTTCTAATCCAGCTGACAACATCACCTGCAGGGCCAACATCCAGGAGGTGGGACAGGCCTGCTAAGTACTGTCACTCCAGTCACTGAACGCCAAGCTCAGTAGGAGGACAGGAGCAGTACTATGGCCACAATTGCCAGAGAGTTCAACTGTCTGAGGATTACTCTGGACAACCTCCTTCTGCGGGATGTCTCAGCGAGATTTAAATATCAAATACTTGTTGACCATCTCAAGACTGCAGAGGTGCTACTGATTGCAGACTCATACAGTAACTCTCGCCACCATTTTACTGATCCCTTGGCAGCTCTCAACTTGGAATATGGACAGCCGCACCAGTTAGCCTTACAGTGGATACCTGAACTTATCAATGGGCCGAATGTCGCACATGGTGACACCAGAACCTGTGATGCACTGCAAGAGCAGTATCAGCAGACACCTTCTTGCACTGCATGACATCAACAAGCTGGCTGAACAGAAGACAGAGTGCATGGCCCTCTTGTGAAAGGCCCTCTTAACAGTGCCACAGCAGGGGATTTATACAGTACATACATACATACATATGATCAACCACTGAAGGGGCAAAAGGTCCTGGTTAAAGTCAGTAAAGTGGTGCTGAGAAATGGAAGCAGAATAATGGATGCCTACGCCATTCTGGATGATGGCTTGGAATGTACTATCATTCTCCAGTCAGCAGCTGGGTCTCAAAGGTGAATCTGAAAATCTCCCTTTAAGAGCTGTCAGTCAAGGTGCTGCAAATCATGCAAATCTTATTTGGAGCTATGGTCCCCTTCACCATCTACTCTGCCTCAGAGCCATACCGCTTCACTTGAGCATTTACTGCAAAATGCCTGGGCTTAGCTGAGCACACGCATTCCATGGAAGCCCTCCAGAGGAAGTACAGGCACCTGAGAGCTCTACCCCTTCAGTCACTGCATCAAATTTGCCCAGTTTTACTTATTGGCTCAGATCATCCCCATTTGGTCACACAAACATAGCCAGTATGCCTGGGGCCCCCTGGAGGCCCTGCTGCAATAGGGACAAACCTTGGGTGGACTCTCCAAAGCCCATCACAGGGACTTAAGTATTGTCTTGTCAGAGCAGCAGTGCCTGTTCACATCCATTCTGTCACCATCAATAGACATCTGCAATCATTTTGAGAAGCTGTGGTAAATGGAAGTTTTGCTGGTAAAGTATATCCTGGGACTGGGATGACCAATCACTTCCTGATGATCTTCTGATGATCTCCTGGCAGGAGTGGGAGAGTGAACTCCCCTCTCTACAGAACATTATCCTACCAAGGTACTATAGATGAATTCTCAGAGCAGTCAGAGACATTTGCATCTTCTGTGATGCCTTAGCATGTGGTCATGGCTCTGTAGCATACATCCGGACAGAGGATCCAGAAGTTGAAGGCGAAACAGTCAGCCAAATCCAGTTTTACCCCTGAGAGACAACAATCGACCCCCACACCAAACTGTGTGCAGTACTAACAGCACAACTGGCTCAAATGCTGAAAGCAGAGCATACCCCTTTCCCAACCACCGGATCGTATTATGAACTGACACGACCACCCTACTTGCCTGCTCTATTCCAAATCCTGCAGGTTTTAAGTGTTTGCAGGAACACATATTGCAGAAATACAGGAACTGACTGACAGAGAGTCATGGAGATGTTTGGATTTTGCAAACAACCCTGCATATGACATGAACTATGGCTAGCACCTCAAGTGCTCACAGCAGACAGTCAATGGTTCCAGCATCCAGCCCATCCAAGAACCCAGACCAGTGGCCACAACTGCAGCAAGTGCCTTTCATCTCTATAGACTGTGAGAAAATAAAGAAACCTACATTTTGGCCTCTCTGTTGTGACTTCTCTTGCAACTATTCTAGATTTTGAGCTGTTTAAGACCTAGAAAGTGCTAGTTGTAGCCATTTCTCCACTTTGCCCACTGCTGACCATCACGAAGAGGGAGAGAGCAACCTACTCATATACAGCAGGAATGTTTTCCCAATGACTATCAACAGATACTGGCCCAGAAGTCTCTTTCCTACAGTAGTTGCCTCATCACTCTTGCCCCAGAGTTCAACAATGCTTCACAGAGATCTGAGTTAGGCTATGCCTCCGTAAACCTGCCTTTTACTCAACAGGGGTCAGCTGTTTTGGTCACTTCCCCATAAAGATCAGCAGAAGAACTGAGAAGAGATGCTGCTCAAAAGATAAACTTCATCTTTAACCCACCAAATGCTCCCCACTCTGGAGGCTGTTTGGAGAGAGGAATCACATCCCTTAAGCAAGCACTCCAGGTCACCATTGTCATACAGCCTGGTACTGAAGAGGTTTTGCAGACTGTGCTGGTGGACAGTGATTGCATCCATCCAGATGTGGCCAACCCCAATCCTATTACTCCCAACATTGTGTTGTTGAGGTGGATGGATGAGTCACTGCCCCAGGTGGTGCACTCAGACTCAGACTCAAAGCTTCTCAGTAGACATCATTGGTGTCATAGAAACTACTGGCAGACCACTTTTTGATGGTTCCTGCCTCTGATGGAAGATAAAGGATTGTAGAAGTGAAAGTAGGAGATTGCTCCTACAATGCATCCTGTATCGTCAACCTTCTTCAACAGTCAGAATGATTAAGACTTTGCTACAAGCCTTTCGTTATTGTGCAGATTTCCTCCTGTTAGAAAGGCCATCAACTTGGACTCTTCCACCCCTCCCTCTGGGAGTGGTACATTCCGACCCCTGCTCAAGTGGTATGTCTCCCCGGCGTTGTTCAAGACTGCAACGGGAGACGCTTTCAGTAAGTCGGCAGTAGAAGAAAAGTCACTAATGGGTGGTGCCAGAACTCAAATTTCTGAGAGAAGCCACCGTCAGCCTATCTTTCTTTTAACTTTTATTTTGTATTTCTACCTGATGTCTTGAAGTTGTGCTTTTGTACCTCACCTGTGCCCAATAATCCCTGCCCTCCTTCCTTGTGTATTTATGTCTCTGTGTTTGCCTCGTATGTGTGGGATTTTTCTCTGCTGTTTCTCCCATAATCCTCTTGCATATTGGTTTTCATGTTTTCCATCTGCCTGCCAGCTTCGTTATCTCAAATCATCAACACCTACCTCTGATGGCACATGCCTGCATTTTGGTCAGAATCCCTCTAAACAATAACAGCAGGTGTTGTTTTCCTCTTTTTATGTGATCAGGTGTAATACATTGTCTGATGTTTAGTAGACTACTCGCTAGTCAACAGGTGAACAAGGTGAAATGCAAGACAACACTGAGATTATTTGCAAAA
Source organism: Psettodes erumei (assembly GCA_016785225.1). Classification (NCBI taxonomy): domain Eukaryota; kingdom Metazoa; phylum Chordata; class Actinopteri; order Pleuronectiformes; family Psettodidae; genus Psettodes; species Psettodes erumei. Next base: position 907,499 of record JAFBJZ010000623.1, read on the forward strand.
CTACAGCCATGTGAAGGGCTGTAAATGTAACATATGTGTTGAATACTTGAGTACGTATCCTCCACATTTTAGTCAAATTAAATGGGTGTGAAAGATGTCAGCACACTGCACAGCATTGCATTATATCTTATAAAACGTTGGGACATGGGAAGACTTCCTAAGGCTCTGACAGGCTACAATATTCACAATAATTATGGTTATGCACACCCTCACACTCTATCTGCTGCTATAAAAGGCTCCCAAAACAACAGTGGTCACATTTCATTAGTCCCAAAGTTTAATGCTTCACTGCAGCTGAGAAATGGTGCCCTAAAATGGCAATGCCCCCCCCGACCTAATACTGCCACTGCTTCAGCCTGTATCATGTGGCAGCACCCTGTACAGTAGGCTGTACAATAAATGTGAACACACAATACCAAACCTTACGTGTACTAACATTAGATTATGGTCATAACCTTGGATGTTCACAGCAACAGCAATTATCAAGTGTTTAATCAGTAATGTTTGGTCACATAATTCATTGTTAGCTTTTTATCTATAATGAATATGTTTGAGCTGAAGCATCATGAAGATCGTCAGATAATCCTTCAGCGAACAGTGAGCTGTTATCCCCTTAACGAAAGATGCAGTGAGTACAGTGCTCACAAATCAGTGCTGCACATTGATTTTCTCTGTTTGGTTTATTTGAATTCTCATCACATCTCACAAAAAGCTTTGCTCAGTGACACAGCAGCTCTGTCCCATAACTAGATTTTCTTTATATTTCAGGAAAATTACCATGTCCAATTAATCACATTTTTAAATTTTTTTTTGCCACAATTGGGAAAGACGTGCTTTCACAAGCACTAAACATAACACTTAATTATGAGGTACCATCCCTGGTTTTTCTTTTGTTACTGCTTGAAAAAAATGCCACACTTCTGGTTCTTAGGGAAGTAAAAGAGGTATTAACAGCATAATTTGACATATCAGACACATGTTCTTGCAAAATTTGTTAGAGAGAAACAAAGAGAGAGAGAAATATGTTAGTGAGAAACAAAACCAAGAGTGATGTGCAAATAATGACTTGTTTGGCTTCTCAATAAACATCAAATCTAATGTTCATATGATTATTTTGTCTTTGATTTTCCTGCTAAATTCTTTCATGATAAATTATCCTACACTACTTATCACAAACTCTTACAAAAAATCTCTATACAATCACTCTCGTGTTGGAGATTGAATCATTTCACTCGGTTACCTGATACCATTGTCTTTATCTGATGTACTTTTCCCAAGGTGCTTTCAGTGAGCCAGAGTAAAGTCAGCTCACAATTCTGTGCTCTTTATATGATAGAGAACCAGCACACAATGCTCTCAGCTGAAACTAGCTTAAACAAACAGTGTAGGGAAAAGGCAAACAGTCTGAGAAAATCAATGGCTCCCTTGAGGGAAAAGGTATTTGTTTCGATGGTGTGATTTACCCATGCTAAATGGCAAAAATTGAACATGATGAATAATTGCAAAAATATAGCAGTTTCTTGTGATTGGCCTGCACACACATTTTATTGACAAGGAGTACACAGTTGAATTAGCTCTACATTAATTTAGTTGTAGTCACTTTACTGTAATACATATTTTTAAAAAGGTAAACAGATCAGATAGCTTACTGTGGTTAATATTTATTCATATCTCTTGCAATACTTCTCAGTTTCAATATCAAAAACTTCAATCATAGTCTATAAATTTATTCACTGAAGGCAAAGGGTAGTCCACATGACACCACTCTAAACATGAGGTTTCCATTTGTACACATCTAAAGCATAACAGTATAAAAATAGAAAATACACTAAAATTTAAGAAAACAGTAGTTCATGGCACATGCTGTAAAATAGCATCTTTATAGCTTGTTTACAGATAACAGGGAACAAAAAAGGCACATTTCACTTTGAAAGAATATTCTAATTTTTAGCACAGAAATCTACAGTAAGTATAAGTTAATGTACTGAAACCCTTGAGGTTGTTAGTCAGCAACAGTGTTCACATTTATTGATTTTCTTTTCTTTGTAGTAGTATTTACTTTTCAAAGGTAAAGAAAATTAAAAATCCAACATTTCTACAGAATAGTTAAGATGACTACAGGGTATCCAGGGTGTCATTTACTAACTACTAAAAATTAAATCCTATCCTGTATAAAGTTTAGTTTATACAGGATAGCATTTTCAAAAGCTATGAATGATATATCAATATTCAGTTTTACTTTAAGGCTATGAGGCTTACATTGGCACAGACATGTTGAGACTAATTCTATTGTCTCTACATGTCTAGTCTAAAAACTATTCTTCATATTCTTCTGTTTCCAAGATGAAGATGAGATTCCTTCACAGCTCAACAGTGTCTGAATGTTCTATTTACTCACCAAGTTAGATCTGGACATATAAGCAAGTCCCCGACTTCATTTAAATGAAATTGTTTCTAATGCTTTATACAAAAAAGTATAAAATCAAAGCAAGTAAATACATATGACAACAGAAGAAACATCTTTACCAAAATGTTTTTACAGTGTAACCAAACCTCTCCTTCTCTGTTTTTCCCAAGTGCATGGAGGTTTACGTAATCACTTGAGTGAATATTTTAAAGATTTAGCTTTTGGGGTGTGCAGAAGTTTGGAAGATGGCGAGACAGTTTGTTGTGATGAGGGCTCCAGTGAGCTGCCTCCACTGTCTGGTTGCAGGATTTTTCATTTTGTCCAGGACCAGGTGCAGATCCTGGATCATGTCCCTGTAGCTGTCTCCGTAATGCAGACTCCAGGAGTACAGGAAGTCATAGGCAGGCTTCCACATGGCCTGTAAAAAGAAGCAAAAATAGTTAATTGACTTGTAAAACAAAATGCACATCATGTCCATTCCTGTCAGATATTCCATCAGATCAGTGTCATCTGCTGTGTATCTACCACTTTCTGTGTCAATGTAAACTGACCTGGGGACTGACTTCTCCATTTTTCCCTCGGTGTGGTGCCTCATAGCCTGCTAGCTGACTGCTCGAGAGTTTTCCCATCTTCTCAGCCAGCTCCCGCCATCGAACCCCGAGCTCCACAGCAGTGGACAGGATGACTGTATTCTGAATCAGCTGGGCCACTAGATTCACAGAGTCCATCTTAAGCAGACCCTACAAAAAGCATGAAAGGCATATGAAATCAGAGCATTTGGGCTGTAACTCTACCATAGCACTATAGGGCGGTTGTGAGTATGGTGATTACTTTGGGAAATTCACTGAACTCCAACAAGATTGGTCATTGTTTTTAATTAACAACATGAATTGTCAGAAATGTAAAATATATTGGTTTTCTCTGCTTACCGCCATGAGTTCATGCAAAAACTTTTTCCTGCTCTTGTCAGTGTGACAGTCTTCCTTTAGCCTTTCCAGAACACAGGCCACCTTATCAGCCTCGGTTTCAGCATGCCTCCATGTAATGGTCTCCAGCGACAGCTTGCTGTACCCTAAAGCATCAGCAAAACCTCTCCAGCTGGTTATGTGCTCAGTGACCAGAGTCTGGATGGCAGAGTACATGTAAGTAAGCTTCTTGAATGGGAGTGTCATGTTGTCCAAGAGGACCTCTGTGGTGATCTGAATACCGGTGAAGTCAATCACCTGGTCTCTAGTTATGAGCTTGATGTTTTTGCAATGGATCAAACCAGTTCTACCTCGCAGGAATCCGATATACCACTCCTTAACTTTTGAGTTTCCAACTGATCTAACGGTCTCTCTGGAAAGGAGAGCTACAGTATCCCCCTTGAAGTATTCCAGGAGATAGTCTACACGTGGCTGACGCAGAACTGACTTTAGGGCTACACCATGCCACTGTAGGTTCACAGGTTTGTCTTCAAATTTAGGAAAATCTGCAACGCTTTCCTCAGGAATGGGTGAGGCTCTCGCTATTTCAGTCCACCTTTCTAGCTGCCTTGGCACTCGCTTTTCTGATCGAATGGGTGCTGCAGGGGGCGAGGGCACCTGGAAATATGCAGCAGTCACCGCGTTTGATTCCTTCACCTGTAAATCTAATTTAAAGGGAGTCATTTCTGTGTTACCAGCACTAGATAATGCAACTGGCAGATACAAAACTGTCCCTATTTTGAGCTGACTTTGCCTCACTTCTTTCAGTTTGTCCTCAGGACTGATTTTAAACACTGAGTCTGTGATGCTAATGCTCACGTGCAGGTCATTCAGTCTCTCTGGCTTAAACCAATGTTTTCCCCAAAGATGCAGCACTAGTGGGGGTAGGTTTTTGTTGCCTCTACATATGTCTGAAAAAGGAAGCTTTGGTGGAACATCCTCATGACAGCAAACTACTATTACAACTTTGAATGATGGATGAATGTACCTAGGACCATAAACTGCTATGGTAATTTGGCGGTCAAGGTAATCCCATACTGATGTAGCAGGGGCCTGGATTGCAGAGGCTTCTGCTACTGCAATCACATAAAAATGTGTCTTCAGGTCCTGGAGCTTCATCTGCATCATGTTCTTGTAAATGTAACAGTTTTCGACTTTTAGATAAGGTCCCTCTCTTTTGTTGGACACCAGCATGACCACAGTTGTCATCACCTGACTTAATGAGTCGCTCTTCACCTCTCCGGACAGTTTCATCTCCATAGAGATAAATTCCTTTGTGTTGATGTTGCTTAAGACCACCTCTAAAAGCGGACTCATGGTCGTCATGTAATTGTTATTGAGTCCAGGAGGAGGGTCTAGCATTGCTTTCAGCGTAACTTCCTGGACTTCTCCAGGAGGAACGTGGCCTTCTGGGATATGGATGCTAACTTCTGAGTCAGGCAGCTGCACTGAGCCTCCAGCATGGCCGATCCTGCAGATAACTTGAAAGCCAGTGGCCTGGGTCTGAGCCCATCCGGGGCTCTGGCTCATCAGATTCAAGTCCAGGCACGAGCGGGTGAGCTGCCTGTGGCTCAGCCAGGCCATCTTGTAGGCCTCCCTGTCATTCTTCAGCCACTCAAAATCTGGGTTCAGCACTGGCCCAGGCGGTTTGAAGCTGTCCTCCTGTTTTGGCACTTTTCTCTCTAGGTCATCCAGAATGTCTGAAGCGCTCCTCCATCTCCCAGATCTGTTGGTGACTTTGTGTTTGTTTTCCAAAAACTTCCCCACGTTGCCTTCATCCGAAGATGTGCTGATGGCATCATGGTTTTTTGTGTCCAGATTTTTTTCACTCTCTTGTTTTGCTTCTGATATGTTGCAATTGTGTTTGTCTGTGCTGTTGTGTACAATGTCATCTAAGAAAGGGTTTGATTCAGACAGTTTGTTCCAAAAGGGATTTTTCATCTGAGATGGATGAGCAACTTCTGGCTGTAAAAGTGGCCACTCAGAGTTCTGTGTGATCCATGTTTCATACCCACCTGTCGAAAACATAATTTGCTTATGTTAACTTTAATTTTAAATGTTGAGCACAACCCTTATGTGTTATTAGAATTTTACCATTCAGCTTGTCACTTGTTGAGGCATGGTCACTCAGGTCAATCAGCGTCCCCTCAGATTTACTCCGCATTAGACTGCCAACACGGCGGAAGGACGTTGCTTTTCCAGCTGCCATGTTTTCATCTGTAAACGTTAAAACTATACAGTCAAAATTTCAAAATGTTCTTACTTTTACTGTCAGCTGTAATGATTTATCATCTATTACCTAACTGACAGAAAATTAGTTGGAAACAATTTGATAACTTCTAAGAAAATTCAGTGGCTCCAGCTTCTCAGATTCAAATACCACCTGTTTTTTTATTCTTTTATTTACTTATTTTTTAATCAGCGTAAACAGAATATCTTTCAGTTTTGAACTGCTGGTTTGACAAATTGAGCAACCTGAATATGCCAGCTTGGACTGAACTGTGATCAGCATTTTTCACCTCCGAATGATTAATCATCAAATACAGCTAACAGTAACCAATGGCTGCAGACTAAAAACATATCAATAAGAAGACATATATTTATGAAATGCTGTCACATGACAGCAACAAGTCCCTACACAACAAAAGAGACGTAAGTAAAGTTATTCTTCTGTCTGGGGCCACGTTTCCCTTCAGCACAGTGAGCCTCCGGGGTTTCTGTCTGTTACAAAAAACTGTTTCCAAACGTCTAATAAAGCCTCAACTCTTCAGCCTGTCACATGTTTGCGTAAAAGGACACTACCCATTCATGACTTGTCACAGTGAGTCAGTCATTAATAATGTGGTTTCTTACACCAGTGCACAAAAACAGGTTGGTCTTGTCAAGCCTATGACACAGTAGTCGGGTCTCTCAGTGCTTCGTGCTATAATCAGAGCAGTTCCACTGTACTTCTGGCAGTAAATAATAAACGTCTATTCTGATGAAAATACCGCATGACAGGCTTACTTTGTGCCATTCTGCTGTGGTACAGTGTTCCTGCTCAATGCTTAAAAAGCTACTTCAATCATAATCCCATAATCATGTGCATGTTTCGTATGTCTGATTCAGTCAAAATATTTTCAAACAAATCGTAATATCCTGAATAATCCAAACAGACAGCAAGAAACGCTCAGCAACACAGATTCAGATGTAAAGAGCTCCCTCTCACTATCCACAGTCAAGTGTCAGCGCGGTGTGTCAGGTGTGTGGATATAGGATACTCTGTAGTTATACATTAATAAAGCATAACCTTCATATCTTACTTCGTATCAATACAATTTGGGAATAAAAAATAACAACGTGAAAAGTGAAACAAATTGTGTCCTCACCCTCGGCATGAGATGTTAGTAGTTTTGCTCGGGCACGTTGGCAGGGGAAAAAAAGGCCAGTCCTCTGTCATTTACTTTTCCTTTTTTTTTAGGAAGTATCAACGACGCTCGCCCCCTCACGTTACGGCGCATTACACTTGTTTGCTCTCAGGCACACAGCCTCTTGGGAGTGGAAGTTTAGACGACGCAGGAACTCCATTAGGAGGCGAGGTCTTGTCGTGGTTAGTTACTACAACACCCACAATGCAACACTCGCTATTTACGCTGGGGACTAATAACACCTGAAACTGAGCCGTACCTGCAATAGTTTCGACAGAAGCCAGAGTTTGATGATAAGCAGACCGGTAAAAGGTTATTCCAAAACAGACACACACTGGTGACGCCTGCTTACTCCGTGAGAATGAAGCTTAGTCCTAACAGTTTAGCCCAAAGATAAATAATAGTTAGGCTAAAGCTGCACTGATACAGCTTTTACAGACCGCACAACATGTGCAAGTAAATACTGGTGGTTGTATAATTGTTATGGTAAATTCATAATCCCGAAAAATCAAAAGCCACTTTTTCCCTTCCTAAGATTTAATTTGATATTGTGTTCGTTGGGTCCTTATTGACTTCACTGTGTGTCATTATCACTGCAGTTTGAGTGAGAGCAGATCAAAGCACAAATGGACCGAAAGGTTAAGGTCTTAAGCTCATCAGGGACAAGCTTCATGTTATCTCACTGAACATTTGCTGTGATGAGTGCCTGAGTAGCTCACGAACTGAGGCTGTTCACATCACGTTTCATCTACAAAAAGGGAATAAAAAACACAGTTTTCAACTGCTCACTGCTTAACCGTAAACAAGTTAAATTGTATGAAAAGTTAAAACTTCAAATAGCCCTTTAGGAGGAGCTGTTATCTTTGCTGATGAATATCATTGCTAAGGTTAAAATGTCCCTTTGGAGCTGTTGTGATCTTTGTAAACAAGCCCTGGCATCCAAAGGTGGTTCTCAAGGAATGCAACTAAGCACTCTTGAGTAGATTATGAATTTTCATGTTGTGCTTGGTCGGTGGCTGCAATTCCCTGGACCTGGATTTTAGCTTGACCAATAATGAATAAGTGAAAATAATGTGACCATTTTAACCAAGACCATGCATGGATGCCCATTAAATTAAAATTATGTTATTTAGCTAAATCCTCTACTCCAATTTGCATAGTATCCTGTATTGTGCATGGATGAGGTTGATTCTTAAATATGAAGTAGACCAAACCTGCATACATCTCACGTTTCACAAGAACACAGTTGCAGTAATTTCATTATCAGCACTATGTCTTGATAATTCTGCAGCAAGTAGCTGAAGCAAGACACTGCACATTTGTGAGCAAATTCTGCTCTCTTGTGGCTGTTATGAGAATGTAGATGACATAAGGCCGAAAACACATTATTTTCTTATTTTCCCCAAATCCCATGATTGTTCCGATCAACTGGTTTTGCTTGAAAGTACAAAATAACTCATTGAACTCCTATTATTAAGCTGTGACTCCATCATATCTATGTATGGTACCTGTGAAAGGAAAAATTACTGAATTTAAACAGTGTATTATGTTTGCAATATTTCAAAGTTTCTATATGAATTGCATTTTACCAATGTCGTTTCTTTCTACAATGGCATTAACACCAGAAACACTCTCATGTGTGCCTTTTTTCTGCACATTTATGCCAGCAAAAATTATGGTTGCATCTCATTTCAGTCAGTCCATCCTTCCCTGGGTCTTTCATTTTAAATTCAGGGATAAATTTCCACAAAATATTAAACTGACAATTGCCTTAAAACCTCTTTGGCACGGATTTATGTGATTTCCAAGGTTTTAATAAAGTTATGGGCGAATGTAATCTGCCATGCAAACCCAATTTAAACCTCTTAAATAAAGAATTATTTTCCTACATTTAGAATAAGACTGATCCTCTGAGAAGTTGAAGTTTTGTAGATAATTTCTTGCATAAATTGTACAACGAGGGCTCGAAGTGAAAGATGGTGTCTGACGCTTATATTTGTGCCAATAGGTGGAGCTGTTTCTCTACAGTTAAACGAGACAGGCGCGTCTGTTTTTTATTCTGAAGCCAGAGGCTGGGTTGATGTTGTATTTGATTATTTTAGATTTTCACATCCTGGCAGAAGCAGAAGTAGTGAAAAAGTGGTGGACGTTAAAAGACCAAACTACAGCTGTGTAAAACTTGATCTGTCCAAATACACACCAGGTAAAACGGCTCACAGTTAGCAGCAATGAAGCTTTTCTATGGCCAAACAGGGAATCTACTTTCCTGTTACTTTGCAGCAGTAACATTTCAGTGTGATGTAGCAATGATTATTACGGCTGCAACTAAAAATTATATTCACTATCAATTAATCGTAATTGATAAATAATAAATGCAAATTGTTTACAGTATCAGAAAAAAGATGAAGAATGTCCATCACAGTTTCTCAGAGTCAAATGTCTTTTATTTTGCCCGACCAACAACAATCAGAAGCTAAAGTGATATTCATTTTACTGTCATGTAAGACAAAGATAAGCTGCAAACCCTTACATTTGAAAAGCCCAAACCATCAAATGTTGATCCTTAAATTCTGACCTGATTTTTTTAAGAGCCAAAGAAACGGTGAAAACACCTATCACTTTTACCCGAGTGAAGACTTACCTTCACATTGGAGGGTGGCTGCATAAGCATCTGGTCCCTTCTTTTAATCTTCAGTGACGCTTGTTCTGGTTCATGTTTTTGAACCTTTGCCTTAAGGAGGGGATTTGCACCGCTATCATAGGAAAAAACATGTTTTTGTCTTTCTTTCTTTCTGTGAACACATTCCTCCAGATGTTTGTTTTCAGGGAGAAATGTATTTCATTTTTGATTCTGTAGTGGACTTACACTTTTTATAGATTTTATAGATTTTTATAGACACTGAGGTAACAAAGCCAATAAACTGACGTTGTAAATCCACTCAGTTGAACAAGTGAAACACCACCTGTGCCATAATGAATTTGAAATGCTGAAAGCATTGTATAAGGGCTCCCCTGTCAGTGTCGCAGCAATTACTGTGAATTATTTTAACTAAACTTTGGGCCTTGTCAAATTGCCTTTCCCGGGAGATGGGCTGGTTTGATGACAATGACGGTGCAGTTGGGGTTTTTAACCCCCAAATTGGCCACAGATGCATCATCGATGAGATGTGTTACCACAATAGATTTACTGGCTGAGCTACAAACCTCATATATGTCTTCAAAGTGACAGCAGTTGGCATTTCCATGCGGGCTCTGTCAGGACTCTGATTTGGCTTTATTATAAGCACAATACCACCTCAAAATCACTGATGCATCTAAATTTCCATTAACCAGTCCTCCTTCCTATTTTCTCGGTGCCTGCATTACAGCTGGATTTTGGCCGACAACGCACAGTGTTCTCCGAACATAGTTATTATTTGTGGGTCTTCATCCATAGTTGGCAGCTCCTCCTCCTCATCCTGGCATCCTTTGCCCTTCTTCTCTGAGGCCTGTTTAATTCAAATGAGGACATCAACGGGACGTCCCCCTGAGGACCAGGTGACGCTGCAACAGTCTGGGAAGGTGCTAATAACATGACAACACAGAGCCACGCACTGAGATCAGGCCAAAGTGACTTTTTGACAGAAAATTGCGTCTCCCCTCAAGTGGCCAGGGCCGAAATCTACCTGTAAAGTAAAAGATTTATCTGTTTACACATTTGATGGTTCCTTTTTTTAAAACTCAGGTGGGAATGATGAGTATTTCGGTGACTTGGCAAAGAATTTCTTCAGTCAAAACCCATCTGCTCTGCTGCTTCCAGATTTTTTGCGTCCTGAACTTGGTTTGTTTTCACCTTTAACTTTGACCGTTGTCCCTGCAGCATTGTCTTTGCAGAAAAATATGAACAGAGGAGAGGAGGAAGGGTGGGAGCTTACGAAAGTTGGACCTTCTATTTACAATATGTGCACACATGTCCACAATACTATATTTTAATTTGTGTAATATTTGAACTAAATTTTCACTGTGTCATAATGAGCATTTTTGAGACGTTCCAGCAGAAGTGAAGAAGTGAGACTGCGAGGATGATGAGATGTCCTAATGCGCTGCTACTAAATGAGGCATCCTCTGCGCTGGAGGGCAAGAAAACAAGTGACACACTTGCAGTTACTTAGATTTAAAATTCAAATTTAATTTGAAACACGGACATGAGCCTGAGAATGTTTCTCCGGATCGTCCAGGGCAGACCTGGGGGGTGTTGTTGAACTGGCCGCTTGTGATCACTTTATGCTGCCCGTACTAATGCGCATATCTCGTAATGTGGTAGGGCTTTGGTGCAGTAATACTACAACACTAGCCTTCCTGAAATAATTCACATTACGATTTGTAAATAATACCACATTCCTAAATCGCAAGTTGTTAATGATAACTGGATAATGTCAAGGTTTTAAACTGCTTTCCGTTAAATAGGAAAGCGCTAGATGGCGCTACAGAGCTTTCAATCTAAGTTTGTAAAGCCGCTGGGTTTTAGTCTACTCCTAATTGTGAGCAGATGAAACAAAAACACTAGACATTCTATGGATTAAAAACATAACACAAAACACGATCTTATCCATGCTTCTCTTTTTCTTCTAACGCAGCGAAAATGATCCATGGCGTTAACCTATGCATACTGTGACTGCATGCGTAACTGGATGTATTACAACACAGAAACAAGGGGAAAGTAATTAAAATAGGATAAACCTGTGCTATCTCTACTATCAGTTATAAATGACGGAAAATGCAAACTCCAACTGGCTTGCATAAAAGGAGAAAATGTCTAAAGAGTGTGACATCTATTCGGGTATTTACATAACTAAATAAACTAAAAATAAATAATAAACTCAATATGGTATAGGTTCCTAAAGCGTATAGTGATCACTTCAGATAGAGTAAAATTAAGCCCAGCCTGAAGAGGAACTGAGAAAAAAAATCTTGAGTTATTCTTATTACACTATTTAAATATTTACAGGCTGCTGTAAATAATACAAGCATTTAAATGTTAGCACAACACGATCTAATTTTTGGAAGCATAGATGCGTCATTACAAAAAAACCTCCTTTGAGTTCAAGTTTTTTCAATTTTGTTTAAAAAAAATTAAAAAATATAGAATGTTGGACACCCCGTTAATTCGGTGTCAGTCCTGAAGGATCAAGAAGAACACAATCCAGCTTTAGTCTCGAATAGTTTGGTCATTGTTGTCTTCGGCCTAAGGTTTAGGTTTCATTCTCACGCTCACAAGAAAAATAGATTTATCGCGAGAATAACGGGATTGAAACTGAATTTAAATCCATGAAACAGTTATTCTTTCTATTCGTTGCAGAACAGATGTTCAATTTAATTGCTTAATTGCATTATTGAAATTTAAGATAACTGCTGGGTGAGGCCCTGACGTCGCTGCAGGCCCCTTTTCCAACTTGGCCTGAAGAACCTGTAAAAAAAACCAAGCAGCTGTACATAGAGATCATGAAACGCAGTTTCTAGAATATGTCACGTTTATAATAGAGAAAAGGTAATGTTTTATAATTTACATTAATTAATTCTATGCAAACTATGATTTCAAACTTTCCGGTTTGCCGGTGGGGGAAAAACAGATTCTATCGACTCAACAATCAAACAAACTGAGTCGATGAGCTGTTTCTGAATTCATACTGACTTTATTGAGTGGCTTACATAAAAAGCCATTCTCGGGAGGGAAAATTATCATTGTAAAATTAAAATCACTTTACAACATGCTTATTTAAATTAAATGAGTGGATAACAGCAAATGATTTTCAAAACCTTACAAAGAAATTCAAAGTGCGCCTAATCATAAACCCCTAAATACAAGAAAAAAAACCTCGTGGTTAAATATAACTCCCCACAATACATTTCATATCATGTCAAAGAAAAAAATCCAAGTACATTTCCGTATATTTTCAAATATTTACTAGAGTCCATATACAACTAGAAATACCTATACAAAATCGTCTCCTGGACAAATACATTACTCACCTTTACATTGGGCTGTAATTATTCCTAACCTACATTTCTCGTTATATACAACACATTTTGCAGCGAAGTGAAGCGTAAGTAACCTCGACTGGCCTACTTAAAAACTTATAGAGCACAGACTGTAGACTGTGGAGTGAACAGCAACACGCGATAGCCTAGAGACCTACAACTGCTCCGCCAGCATCAAACGTGTGGTGGGATCAGAAACAGACATCATGAAAAAGCACCCCACCCCCACATCTTATCGTACTCTACAGGTATTTGTTCCTGCCGAGCAGTCCATCCGCGAGGACGAAAACTATTTTAACCTGCCCGATAATAAAGTGCCAGAGTTTGGTTTTGAACAATATGAATGACAGTAGTAACACAACTTTGCAGGCCCTGCATTTTTAACCGCAGTTTTTTTGAAATCTTTTGTAATCTCACACCCCGCACGTTAAGTAAAATGCCCAGGGTACTCAGGACCAGGCTGCAAAAAACAAGAAAAGGGGGAAAAACTTTCAGTTGTGCCCTGTCCCAGTCTGCCCACAATAACTTGATTACGCTTTCATACCACAGATGTATTAATGAGAATTTTCTGATGGTACAACTACGAAGTTATACAATTAGTAGTCTTAAACACTTGGGGAAATGTCAAAGAAACATCTGGGCCTATTTTCTGCTCTGGATGAAACATCTCGCATACACCAAAGTATGTCCACTTTCACGTCCTCTCGGACAATTCCAACGCGACACTTTACTGTATCGCAGTCTTTTTGTTTGTTTTGTTTTGTTTTGTTTTGTTTTAATTTCACCGAGGAGTGAAGTTTTAGAGGCCGTTCATGCCCACTGCCTGGGTTGACTCGGGTGGGTGCAACAGGTCGGGGGAATGGCACGGAGGGCTTCCCGGCGCGCTGTGCTCGCTGTCGGTATCGCTCCCCCTCTTTCCTCCACTGCCCCCGGAGCCAGAGCCGGCGGACCCTCCGGCGCTGTGAGTCTTTACATGTTTGCTCAGGTGATCGCTACGCATAAATCTCTTGTTGCACACCGGGCAAGCGAATCTTTTCTCCCCGGTGTGCGTGCGTAAGTGTCGCTGGAGCTCGTCAGAGCGCGTGAACCTCTTCCCGCAAAAGAGCCAGTTGCACACAAATGGCCTCTCGCCGGTGTGCCACCTCAAATGCGCCTTTAGGTGCGACGTTTTCCCGTAAACTTTCCCACAGCCGGGGATGTGACAGCTGTGGAGACCCTTTCTCCGGAGGCTGGCACCCGCCGGTCCCAATCTCTCCGCCTCCTGGCAGTTTGGACAGTCGCAGGTGGCTCTACCCGAGTACCGGCGGGCAGATGACCTTGGAGACGCCGCTAAAGACGCAGGTGGACCCCCGGCGAGCATAGTCCCCCCTGCCCCGGTTAATGGAGAGGGGCTCGTGTCCGGATAAGAGGATAACACCGGCTTGAAACCGTCCATCAGGTGCTGGCCGGTTGTCAACAGGTGTGGAGAAGGGCTTGTACTAAAAGCAGAGTGACTTAAACTCGAGTAATCAGAATTATATCCGCCCAGAGGAGAATGCAAGGAAGTCTGGAGTCCACCGGAATGTAAGGACGTTTGTAGTGCTGCTCCATTAGGGTTTTGAACATCAATCCACCCCGCTCCCACGTCCCACCACGCAGACGCTCCGGTGGTCCCGACCTCTCCGGCGGGGATGCCGGGGTGAGACGATTTGAACCAGGACTCGTAGGGATGCGCGACGCTCATCCTCGGATAGATGCCCTGCAAACTGTCCACTGAGGTGTGCACCTTCGAGATGAAGACCGGCTGGTGGCTGGTCTCTTGAGAGCTGCTCGAGACGGAGGCTTGGAATACAGAGTAATCGTTTCCAAAGTGTGAACTAGACGAGGTACCAGACGTAAGGGAAAAGGCACTGGATCCAGTGGAGGTGTTGGTGCCGAAAGAGTCTGAGATGCCGGATCCATTGCGGGACACCCCGAAGCCGGACAGGCCAGATCCGAGGCTACAGCTGCTCGCGGCGGCTCTTTTCCACGGGTGGAAGCCTTTCCCAAAGGACGAGGAATTATCCGAAATAGTCGACGGCGAAGGGCTCGGACTCCCTATTTTGTTACATGTTGCAGCTAACATGGCTAAAGGAGTCGATCCTAACCTCGGCTCCTCCTGAAAAGGGACAAGAAAAGCTGATAAGTGACAGGTCAGTCAAACAAGTTTAACGGGTTCAATACAGACAGATATGCAGCATTTTCAGCCCGAAAGAGACGTGAAAGTGGGACATGGTTTCCTTTAGTTTGAACAGATGTCTAACGTGCAGTTGGTTCGATTTTTCTGTCTGGAAGACATAACAGTAGATTATTGTCACTTCCTACCTGGACGAACAGAAAGCAGACAACTTAAAGTGCGACACACTCAAACACACGGCCATTAAAAAAAGGCATGCAAGACAGGACAGCAAGCAAAACATACGCGGTTTTGAGCAGCGTTGCGAACTTCTATTACAGTTCTACACAGCCTCAGCTTTCTCAGACGGAGCGTTTGCTGGAAATAAAAACCAACGCACTGCGCTTTTGCTGTTAGTACTTCTGCGACCGCTGCAAGTTTAATCCCCCCAGTCCACGGGACAATGACAAGAACTAATTAAACCAGTAAGAAAGTCCTTTAGACTCACCCCGAGAAGTGAAGTTGCCATCACACAAAAACACTGCCCTCCTCAGAGGATCTTTTTATATTTATGAATCAGACCGCTGTTTTTTTTAGAGGTGTGCAATACAATGATGTGTTCCGCCCATTCTTCCACAATTGTAGGCTCCTCTCCGGCTTTGAAGTGCCGCTGTGACACGGGCGACCAATCAGCGGCTGCGTCCCGCCGCACCGCCACATAGTACCGTGAGGTCATCAATAGAGCGCCTCAGACAGCTCTCCACCCTCCTCCACCCCCACCCCACCCAGCCCGCCGCCCCCTCCATAATAAAAGACAGCGGAAGGAAGGTAAAGTTAAATGAGAGTGAATTAGGAAGGAGGAATTAGGGGGCCACTTATAGATTTCTTTAATTTATTATTACTTTTTTTTTACACGACATCAAATTCCATAGATTTAGCAAGAGAAAGAAAGAAAGAGCGAGATATGTGTCTGGTGGTATATAAATAAATTAAGAAAGATGTTGATAAACTGTGAGAGCACTACCATCACCACCAAAAAGCAGTCAGAAAGATATTGTGAAAGTTTTTTTTCAGATTACCGAGGTTAAAATCTCCTTACAAGTAAAATTAGCTTTTTGTGAACTCTTCTCCACAAAATATAAACGTGAGTAAAGTTTAAGTGGGTCAGCTCCTCCTCATCTGTGTGTGTGTGTGTGTGTGTGTGTGTGTATTTACAGGCTTTGGTTCAGTATTTCACCTTTTTAATCTGCTCAGATGTTTCATTTTACAAGAGACTCTCCATGTTTTCTCTCTCTCCCTCTCTCTCTTTCCATCATCCTCATGCCAGAAACTTAGTTTCTGGCCTTAGCATAATTTAACCGCGGGATTTTGCAAGTTTTAACTTCTTAAGAGTTAATATACACAAACTATTACATGAACTATAAAGGCTGCATTGTTCTGCCGGAGGACCTATATTAGTACATGGTCTTTCACAGTACTGTAATTGCGTCAAATTATCATGACAGTTTTGATTAAAACTGGTGGAAAGTGCATTCCGGAGGAGGATTATTCATTTTTTTTATTGGGGGGGCTATACTGTCTTTGAAAAACATTCAGCCTCAAAATGACTAAATTTAAAAATGTTGCATTTTTTATGGGATTATTGGCAATATAGTTAATGTTGGTGGCGAACGAGAGATTATTTATTAAAGTAAGTGAATGCACTCACAGTCAGGCAGAAAATAAAGTGATAAGCTTCTTATATTGAATAGGCTCATCACTTTGTACATTTGTTAGGTTAAACCTATAGAGGAAGCTCTTGTTACATAATAAGGAGATGTAGGCACAAACGTGTGTTTGAACCCTGGGATTCTCTGTGGGCGCTATTAGCATGCAGTGTGCACTGGAAGCATAAATTTCATTTGAATTTCAAATTTAATAACGCAGGAGGTTTTTAATCATCCGCAGTTTTATTTGTTTGATATTAACATGCTTATTGACCGGGTCTGTTGACCAGCTTGGTCATTACAGGACAGGGAAAAGTTAATTAAAACGACCAGGGATTATTCATCACATCATCTGCCTAACCCATGTCGCTTCCTTTATTACACAGCTTGATCGATGGACTATCTGATTAATTCTTGTGTTTCTAGGATTGGACAACAGCTTTTTTTGGATTAATTTACACTGCTTTATCTTCAGCTGTAAAAAAAAAAAAAAAAAGAAAGAGCGAAAAAACCAAAACAGCCAATATGTTGTACAGTTAAAAACACACACACACACACACACACACACACTCCGAAACAGGTGCGGCAACATTTTAAATGTCCTTATTTAAATCATATTCTCATGCCACATGTGTTATTTATACTTACCAATATAGTGATGATTTTAACAATTTACCTAGTTTTACTGAGAACTTACTGTGTGAAATATTTATTTTAAATTCTACACTTTGTCCTCATACTAATGCATCGAGGCTCTTTTTTAATTTTGGTGTTTTATGGAAAATGAGAAATCACAATAAGATATTCATCCATGTAAAAGCAAGGACAGATTTGAGATAATCGTAAAACACACACACACACACACACACGTCCACTCGTCTTATTGACTCTGCAGATAAGAAATAAACTGTATCGATCACGATCTTCACTCTTTTTTCATTATTTTATTTCCGTCAAAAACTAACCAATCTCACGTCGAGTTATCGAACAATCACAGCAAGACGTGGAGATGTTATACAGCAGTGTGTGATATTTTTTTTTTTTAAAAAAAAGCTAAAATATGACAAATTAGTCACCTAATGGTGAGGATAAATAGCCACGCACCTACCGTGCTCCTCCGCTCCGCAGCGCATTGATTGACCCTCGACGTTTGCTCTCGGCAGAGTAAAACGCATCTTCTCTTGCAGCCGGTGTGACTGCTGGAACTAGATCCAGTGAAATGTTAACACTGGCAAGTCAGTAAGGATTCACTTTGGAAATTTCCCACCGACCCCTCTTTCCTTTGCAGCCACATAAACTCCGAACGGTATACAAATAAATTGGCATATTATTATTTGTATTATTATTATTATTGTTATTATTATTATTATTATTGCTGTTGTTGTTGTTGTTATTGTAAGTTCATATTTCAGCACAAATAAATATCTGTGGTGAAACCAGTTTCCCCCCCGTCTCCTTTCTCTCTGGAGGGCATGGCCGTTCGTGGTGTTGTGATAGGGATTTTTACGCGTTTGGAGAGCAAGGGCCACAGCTACAGGCTACAGGGGGACATGTTGGCCTCTGGTGACAAATTACCGAGCGATCATACCAGCAAGACTAATGTCAGAGGTCAGCGTGATAGCTCCCCCGACAGGAAGCATCGCGCTGCTGAAGCCACGAAGGTGCAGGACATATTTAATCCTCTTGTATATATCAAAATGTGATTGCCTAATTTATTCTTCGCGCACTACTTTTGTTGCCTGTTGCGTTCAGCAGCTATTGAGGGTCGGTCCTAGTTCATATGGTGTGCACAGGTTGCTCTTATCGCGCGGCTGTAACTGTAAGCCGCACTGAACAGATGTCCCCATTCAAGGCTTTCTTCTCCTTCCACACACGGGCTATATTACCGTCATGAAATCAAACTCAAAACCTGTCTCTTTCGCCACCATAATGACCGAGTTATTCTGGGCCGCTGAACACGAACAAAGTGTTGCTCAATATTGCGTGCCCCGGAATCGCTCAGGGAACCTGGAGAAAGGAGTCGAGCCGGAGAGATGCAGAGCTATACTTTAATGTGGAGATTTACAAAGCAGCTCGATAATCTGAGGGCCCTTGCTATCAAAGATTTTCCTGGAGGGAAAAACCGAAGATAATCACTTGTGGCTTTCCACAGCAATTAGAAGACCGCTGTGGCTCAGGCAGCATATAGTCATAATTACTCTACTTTTCTGCACAGTTAAATTTAAAATAGAGAGACAAAAAGATATCATTAAATCGTTTATATTAATTCCTAGCAATTACAGATTATTACAGATTATCCTTGAGTAAATTTAGTGCTGTTATTATATTATACTATATTAGATAGATAGATAAATAGATAGATAGATGGGTAGATAGATGTCTTAGCAGACACTTTGTAACCATATGCAGTAGAGTATGCAGAGCAGAGAGTGAGCGAGTAGGGTCTATTGGTTGTTGTTTTCTCTATGCACCAGGAGGTTGGAAAGAGCAGATGTCCGTCTGCACGGTGAGCTGCCAAGTGGGTCCGGAGCAGGGCAGCCACAGACACAAGGGCCCAAATGGTGTGACAAAAGATGTGCAGGAAGCCCCTCTCCGCCTGGGTGAGCCGCAGAGAGGGTCTCCCCTTCTCTGCCAGCCTCACAGGGACACTCACAACAGGAGAGCCAGAGTGGTGGCAGCAGAGCCATGTGTTACCGGCTGGGATGCACTGTACACACTCACGTTCACACAAACAAATACACATGCATATTGCAGGAATGTGCACCCACGGGCACCATCCCATCCTCCGGTGCCATCATTGGATACTTATCCTCACTCAAAAACACACATTAATGCTGTTAGGTTTGCTGCTTTTAGGTTTACACAGTCTCTGCTAAAGCATCTATCTATCTATCTATCTATCTATCTATCTATCTATCTATCTATCTATCTATCTATCTTCAGTATTTGGAGACATGGTACCATTTTTTCTTTGCCCATAAGGTCATGGAAAATGGGTGAAGAGGCCCTGAAAGTGTTTCAGGCACAGGTGTGCCACATGGCCTGCACTGAAGGGGTTCACTGAACCATAAACAATGATATAAATGTCTGGCAAATAAAATGGCTAGTTAACAATCTTTTGACTGCTCTAACCTCTGAGCTTTTGTCGGGTATCGATCAGCCAGCTGTTCCTGGTTTTGTCTGGCAGCACGGGAGCCTCTGGTTCTTCCCAGGATGAATGGAGAGAGCTGCCAAAATACTTTTCTTTTAGCTTTCAAGTTGTGTCTGCTTACAACCAAAATCAAAGAAAGAAGCAGTTAATGGCCACCAGCGGGTCAGAACTGATATATATATATATATATATATATATATATATACACATAAAATAAAAGCAGCATGCTTCTTTAGGCTGATTAAAAGCTTTCATTTTAAGTTGTTTGTTTTATTAAACCACACTGGGCCACTGGCTTCTTTGTTCACAGCTCCCCGGATGCTGGTTTACATGGAAACCATGAAGATGGTAATTTGGATGGCCATAATTTGTCTCCCTATATTAAGATAATTGTATGTTAAATAACGAACATCCTCAGAATTGCAGTGGGTCTCATGTGATGGGTCTTGTCACGCAAATATGTCAAGACAGGGTGCTAATGATCTGTCTCAGCACCTGTCAGTCATGACACAGCTGACGGCAGCAGCAGTGACATTTTCTGGCCAGGACTTTATAGTTCAGGTTATATAGTGGTTGTCAGTGTTACAGCCCACCACAGTCTCACTTTGTTCTTGGCTCTCCTTTCACCAAAAGGCTGCCTATCTGTTATAAAAACAAAATTGAATCATTCATTTGGGAATGTGTTGGATAGCCTCCTTGGATGTCAAGATGTATATTTCCCAGGCCACTTGTTTGCTTGGCTGAGGTGATAGATTACAGTGTTTCAAACGCAGGCTGTTTATGATAAACAGAGATAACAGTGTATTTTGCCGCCATTTGGCTTGACTGCTGCATCTGCGGGCCATGAGGTCCTCTTATTGACTTTCACTGAGCCCAACATCGCACTTTGTCAGTGTGAGCGGCAGGCTAAGAGACAGGCGGGCGAGGCAGTCATACAAAGTGAAGTACTTAGGATTAGCCCTGGCTCTTCAAGTTTCAGTAATTATCCTCCTGGAGGCATTCTTGCTGTGTTGGATAATAATGGAAGTCCGGGTGTACGCCTGTCACCTCTCAAGTGTGGGTGGAGGAAGCCGACGAGAGGCACAGGACAGAGAAATGTTTGCTTTTCTGTTATGTCATCCACGGAGCACAAGAGCAAAGCAAACTTGTATTGTTCCCTGCTTGTGGACAAAGCTGTACAACAATACTTCTGCTTAACATGTGACAAACAACTTGGATTTGTTTCAGTCGCAGATGTGATAATGAAACATGTTCTCACAAAGGTGATAATGTGTTTTGAGATCAAGTGTAATTACCAAGTGTCAGTGCAAGTGTTTTCGATAAACAAATCTGTTAAAACACACAGTTGGATTATTTGTTGAGAGTGATTGGCGTTGATTACATTTGCAAGCTGCACAAATATCAGATACTTTTTCTTCCACCTTTCTCTTGTCACACAGGAAGAATAACTGCTTTATTTTCCTCCATCCTGACATGTTGCCTCCGCTTATCTATGGTATTATCATTAAAGTTTCATTCAAGTGCATGTTGGAATAATAGAGAGGTCCAGCAGAGAAAACACAATGCTTTAATTAAGAGTCAGTCCGATTTCCCAGAGGGGAGATTGTCTTCCTCCATTAACTTAGTTTATCATACAATAAAGAGGTTGCCTTGTCCTTCCCTACCCAGACAATTGGTTTTAATCAGCCAGCAGGCCTTTCATGGTTGACAATTTATGCTAAATTGACAAGGGTGGAGGATATCACAGAAAATCATTATGACAGGGCTCAGGTCACTGCCTGTCACGATCTTGTTTTATCCTGTCCATTGAGCTCATGGGCAACAAAGAAACAGCAGAAATAGCAAAATAAACGTGATGGAAATATTAGCCTCGGAGACTGCTCACCTAACATCTTCAAAAAGAGTTATTTAGAATATATGTGATGCACCGCGTGAAGGTTTTGGGCACGTTCGTCGCAGCAGAAGTCATTAAGATTAAAGGCTTTTTGAAAGTCAAGCAACGTGTTTAGCGTCAAACAACAGCTCACCTTTAGAAAAGCGATTGATACAGAGTTTCTTAACATTATAATAATCAAACAGTTTTTTGAAGTAATAGAATCCCCAAAGAATCAACAGGTTATTCTGATAAAATATAATCATGTCATGTTAAGGGGACTTTTTGAAATGGCCAATCAATTTATGTTTCAAAGGAAGACCACAACAGAGGTTATCTCAGTGATTGCACAGCCACAGACAGAAACGCCTGTTCTGACTTTGGCTTTTAAGTGCAGACTGTGCAAGTGAGAAAGTACAAATTGTGATTTGAAGGAAAAGGAGAGGGGGTGGGGGAGCAGGATGAGCATGAGGAGGAAGCTGGGACACACTTCTCGCCTTGCAATTTAATCACTGTATACCCAGGGAAGTATTGACAGTTGTCCTGTGGAAGCTATTAAAGTTGCTGTCCAAGGTTAAATGAAATTGCAGTTTATCAAGGCAGCATTGAGAAAATAAGGGAATCTGTTCATGGCTGTTGATTAATGTGGAGCGTGATCAACACAAGGGGTTCATTAAGCCATACATCACCAGGGTAATTTAACATGTCATCGCGCCTACTGTCGCTCCCCTTCACACGCTCTGTGCATCTTGTATGTTCAGTGCATATGTGTGTTGAAGCCAAAGGCTTTTGACCTCACATTTTTGAGATGTGGTTGTGGCCATTGCCTTTGTTGTTGCTTTGGTTGTTTTGTTTACATGGTCAAAGTTTTAAAAAAGACCTTTTATCACTGTGAACTGTCTCCAGAGACCGCTACCAAATGAATCACTTTATCTTGTCATGCGGGCACAATATAAACCTGAAATATTTTAATCTGTGTTCAAGCCTCAGCCTGGTGAGGTGTTTTTTTTAATTTGCAGAATCAGGACATTAACTAAAATCAGACTTTAACAAGACCCTGTTTTTTTCACACTGGTCATCATCTCATGTTATCATTTTAACAGCAACAACAACTGTTCACCTGTTCATCACATCGCAACCCGGTTTTGATCAATGCAGTTGCATGGCAGCTGACAAGCATACATAGAGGTATGCTAATCAGGCCTGGGACCTGGAGCTGTGTTTTTTTTTCTTCTTCTTTTTCATGTGCCTAGTGGATTTGTTTACTGGTGGATAATTGATGGTGCTTGAGGGACAGGCGTGAGTCGGACATGAATCAGGGGTGACATGGCTCGTGATAAGGAACTGAAAGTCGGCTATAATTAAGCCGGGCACTAGAGACCAATTGTTTGTAGAATGATTTGGTCGGGGCTAATTGACACTAATTGTTTAATCAGATTTTCTTCCCCTCCATACCACAGCGAGAGTGCTCTAGCAGCACTTCATCCAACAATGCCATGAAAGACGTCCACGCCCTTGATACAGGATTGTTGATGGAAAGGGGGATGGTTGGAAATCCAGACATCTGTTTAATACATCTTATCTAATACTGCAGAAGTGTCATGCATGTATTTTACCCACATTTTTAAAATTGTCTTTGACACATTAATCACTTCATAGAGGAACTCACTTTTTTTGTAATGTTACTCTCACTGATATAAACTATTTTAGTGAATGAGAAACAGCTCTTTGTTATGAATGGTAACACCACCCAAAAGTATTTTTGGATGGATTTTGATTGATTGTGTGTGCGCAGTTACCAAGTACTGTTCTATAACAGCAGTGGTGTTGATGAGCTGTTGAGCAGAGCAGATTTATGACATTTGGAGAAGGCTCATAAATTAACGCAGTAATACCCATGATCCTCCCACACCTCGCTACAGGACCTGTCCTGTTTAGTATACTATTGCACAACAGCTGGTTTTGCACTCCGTCTCAGCACTGACTAAATTACAATGCAGTGCATAGCACTGGGAAGCTATTTTGGAAGAATGGGAGATAATTGTTTTTTAATACCTGTAATACTTTATGAGTGTGGGTCAGCATCAAAGCCATGAAAGAAATTTACGGCTCATTTACCTCAACTGTTACAGTAAGATGACTTGTGATGGCTCTTATGCTGGAGTTTAACATTTTGTGGTCCCTGTTCATGATGTTGGTTACTGTGAAACAAGTGAAAACTGGAGTAATGCCATATACTTTGCCATAATTTCTCTGGCATAGAAATTTGGTGTGAGTTCACCTCCTAAAAATCCAGCTGTGCACTCTCTCATTTTACATGATACTGTCCTTTCTGTTCCCCGGATGTGGTTGATTTTATGTCGATATAGTAAAATGAAGCAGCAAACACACAAATCATGTTTTTTATTAACTTTATGCTGATTTAATGGAACTATTGTTTTTTAACCTACTTGAGGATTGTTTCTCTGAGAAAGAATGAGAATCAATGAACAGACTGTCATATATATACAGTACAAGATATGGAAAGTGGATCTGAATAAATATACAATAAAGCTCATGTAAGCAAATAATTATACCAGCAGAACACTTTATGTCAGTGACAGTATATTGAGTCGAGGCTGCAGCACATGTGTAGGGCTGTTTTAGTAGATTAAATGATAAAGTGGAGCAGATAATTAGAGACAAGTCTTCCTTTCCTATCTGATTAAATCCAGCAAATCTGAGTAACGAGCTGGTGATGGGGGGCAGCTGAACACAGGAACATGAGATCCAACATCATTACATTTAACGGCAATTAAACCTGTAGCTTTTTTAATTAACACAAACTATGATGGGAAATTAATGGTTATTACTCTAGGGCCAGCAGAGGGGAACACTGGCTATCCCTTCATCTGATGTAAACCACACTAAGCAAGTGAAAAAAATGGACTGTCCTATACAGCTGGTCATGATGCTAAGCACAAAGCAGCACTTCACCCAAATTTCAAATATAATGTAGAGCTATTACAACAGTCATCTTAGCATGTTTGCTTTGGTACAGTTCATAACATGACAAAAAAAACACAGATCAATTAACCCGCCATAGGAGAAGTGAACTTGCAGTCTCACAAGATGAACGAATGGAGTATCAAAGGGTACTACAAACTATATTACATGAAACATACTTTTCCATGTATACCTACCTACCTATAGCAAAAATGCTGTCCAGATAGTTTGGGCTTTAGTTATCCAAGTTACCGTACTTGAATAGTGGTTCTCAGAGCATTTTAAAGTGCAGCACCTTCTCACTTTCCCTAGTACACATCTTGTAATCAAAATAGCATTCTCCTGCACTGACACAAAACCATGATCTGTTCCTAACCTAGTATTGTCAGTGCCGAAAACAAACTGTCAAAATGTTTAATAATGCTTTAGTTGCTATGAGGCGATAATGGATTACAAAAAATGGACCGAGTTGGAAAACTAATTAGATTAACTGCCAGGGAATATTTTTGCCTTGAAAATTGATCATAAACAATAATTAATGTTTACTCATGACACTGATTTTTTAAAAATGCAAATGTAAAATGCAAGTATTTGCTGCAGCAAAGTAGTAGCTATATGAATGTTATTCATAGGAGACACGGTTGCACAGACAGAGTAACCAAAACCTGGAAAAATCAATCTAAGCTACAGTATGTGACAACTACATGTATGGTTTTGGTTAAAGAAATGGTAATTTTGAAGCGAATCCTTTTAATGTCTCATCTCTGCATCTTGCCAAACTGCAAGTCACATACGTTTGTATCAGTTTTGAGATCTAAATGATGAGCTTCAAATGAATATTGTACAAAAATCTATGGAAAATAAGCTTGAAGTACCATATTTCTGTTAAAAGCCATATAAAACCTAGTCACCTAGCCATGTTGTAATCATCCCATGAGATGCAACCCAAGTTGGAAACATACTGTTGCCTGTTTCCATAGTATTGTTTCTAATATTATTCACATTCCAATTAGCATTCATCTTATCTGTGTCCCTTTTCAATAAAGTTTTCTGATTTATTGTGGAAGGGTGCCTTTATTTTGTGCTAATAATTGGATGCTATTGAAAGGATGAGTTTCATTGATTTTGTGGATGACTGGGAGCATTACTGGCCCAGACCATAGATTGTCAGCAAGGTCTGTGTTGAGCTGGGATCGATGCCGGTGAATCTTCCCCTCTGGTTTTTATTTACTTCTGTCTCCATTGATTGAAACATGCAATAGTTCAGGGGCTATTATCACACTGACGCTAAGTTTCTCTGTCTCCCCATTGAAATAGCTCCCTCTGTTCCCCTGCAATATCTCACTCCAGCAAGTGCTCCCATCTTTCCCTTTCTAACTAATGAGTTAAGAGTATTGCTATGACCTGTAAACATCAATCATGGAGAAAGAGGGAGACAGTGACTAACTGCACCAGCAGGAGAGGGACAAAATGAAATGGAAGTGCACAATAAAAGAAACATTCAGCTTGGCGTTTGTTGTAGAGGATGAAATAACTAATACCAGAAATGACTTCAGGTAATCATAGAGTGATTGCTAGTTTGTCGATTTTTGGTAAATAATCGCATTCAAGCAGAAGAAACTGGAACATATCATTTTAATGGAGGGTAACTAATAACACCCTGAGACTTTGGCTGTATTAAATAGGAGGCAAAGACACAGAAACTTGTTTTGTTCACTCATTGTGAATTCAGTAGTGTGCTCTTAATCCAATTTAGTGCTCTTCGAGTCTGAAAAAAAGCCATGAATTTCTACTCAACTGTTAAAATTAAACTTCATTCAAACAGATAACTTTCACAATCGGCCTTGTAGTGGCTGCCTTGCTAGATTTCTTCCACAATACAGCACAGAGATGTGTGTGCAAGTAGCGCATCCGGCGTTTACATTTCTTATTTCCTGACAAGACAGCAGAAAGGTCAGCATCCTATCCAACTGGGACTCACATGATTGAATGTAATCAGTATGTACTTGTTATTCTGAGTGCCGGGCCTTTCTTTTATTTGCTGGCCCAGAAGTTAATTTCCCTGGTGACCTTTGTGTAATAAAACAGTATTATCTGTTTCTGGAGCCACAACAAGGAAGCAAATTAGCCTCCTCAGCAGCGTTTTGTCACCGTGGAGATCGGTTATAAGTTTATTTACTTTAATTTGATTAAAGGTGCAGCAAAGGCATGTGTCTGTGTGGGCATCATCCCTTGTCTACTTGCATTATCTGAT
This sequence comes from Psettodes erumei, assembly GCA_016785225.1. Classification (NCBI taxonomy): domain Eukaryota; kingdom Metazoa; phylum Chordata; class Actinopteri; order Pleuronectiformes; family Psettodidae; genus Psettodes; species Psettodes erumei. Next base: position 934,399 of record JAFBJZ010000623.1, read on the forward strand.
TGTCCCAGTCTTTGAATTGGACAATGGTTATGCATTTTAATGGTTATTCACTACACACAGTCAATGGAGACACTTGCATATATTGGATAAGTGTTTCCCCCCCTTTTTGTTGCTGCATAAAATATCAGGGCACTTATTGACTATCAACATGCTTGGTAAAAAGTCTTTTAAGTTAACCTGAGCATATTGCACCATTTTATCTTGCACACGTGGTGAGCGTAAAAAACGTTTACACGGGAAATCATCGAGCTGTTGATTTCTCACACTTTTGCACGAACATATGTCACTTGATACTGTGGAATTCCTCTAATCCTTCCCCTACTTTTGGTGAGAGTGACGCCTTTTCCTTTTAAAGTGGATGCCTTTTTCTTAAGTGCACTACAAACAAGCTCAAATGAACACCTTACATCTCCTCTTAAATTTATCACCTGCAATTTGTACCAGTACAACTTCTGCTACTGCCTGTGATAGTTACTATTAAACAGTACCTGCAATATCATTAATAGTTGGCCTTTTGGAACAAGTTTCTTTTTCCTACATTTAAAATATATAATAAACAAAAGTTAGATAAATAATGGTTTAAAAAGGTGTGATTTCTTTTTAACTCAGATTTATTTCTGGACAGCAGAACAACACTTACTAAATCTATTCTTTAGCTAGCTGTTGCAGTTTAGACTAAAGGTGAATGTGAGCGGAGAGGCTGTCAGCTGTGGAGGCCAAAGTGAATGCAATGCTTTACTGACCCGAGGAATCTCTTTTATTATGGGCTCTTTGTGCCTCTCCCTCCGCTGCTCTGTCAGGCCATTCAGACCCAGTGGCAGCCACCTACATTATATCCTGGATAGGCAGGACATTCATGCCTTTTTAACCCATTGTCCTTCCCCCCGGGGTGAGGGCCCAGAGCGGGATGTGAGAACCCCAGGCTGGGCATTGTGTCTCTCTTCGCTCTTCACACACCCGGCGGGGGACTTCCTTTCTGGTGTCACCGAAACCTGTGTGGTGTAATCCGCAGCTCCCCGCTGAGCAGGATGGGAAGGTTATTAAAAGTGCCTCTAATGTCTCGTTAATAAATCGCTTCCATTTTCCGCTTCATTTCTAAGTAATCGTGTTGGGAGTGTGGATAGGAAGGAATGTGTACCCGTTCCTGTGTTTTCAGTATCAAAGTGGCATAAAAAAATTAGCATTTCTCTTTATTCTCAGCTCCACGTATAACAGGCGCACAAGTACAGATCCATTAGAGATGTGGCCCTTGCATTAAAGATCCAGTGTCTGGGCTACTGCGTGACAGGGTCAGCCAACAAGGTGTTGATGTCGATGTGATTGCTGGAGGAGAGGTTTTAAACATCTAGTCCAGCCTAGAGGTTTTGGGTTAATGGTGTCTTATACTGTGACCTGGTGAATGCAGTGTTTATAGGGCTCCTCTGGGGGGGTAGCTCTATAAAGTGGCAGAGGTCACTTCAGTTAGAGTGCTTGCCGTGTTAAGAGGTTAGAGAGCAGGGGTCCCCACGGCGTGGTATCAACAGCACTCTCCGTGATGCGTTACGGATGCTGATGCCTCTGATTGCCACAGTGGGATCTAGAGGTGAGGTTAGGGATAGCTCAGAACTGCTGGGGTAATCCCATTAACTGTGACTCCTGTAGCCCTCTCTCCTGATGTGTGTGTGTGTGTTGCCATGAGGATGAAGGAGACTGTGTCTGTGTGTCAGTGTTGGGGGGGCGCGGGGGTGGGGTGGGGGCAAAAGACGTTAGCCAGCCCTTGAGGTCAAAGGACAGACAAAATTAAAATACATGTGAATCGTTCATCAAATATGAGCGTCTCTTCTGTTCTTAGCTAACGCTCAGCGTGAATAATTACCTGTCACAACTTGCAGCACATCAAGCTCCAAGTTTGTTAGCAGTGACCATATTCACTCATCTTTTCTGAGGAACCGCTAACTTGTTTAATGTCTCACTGTGAATGTTTTCTTCTAACTGATCTTTCAACCTAAATCTCATTGCAGATCAGCGCATAATTGTCCATGACAGCCTCTCAAGTGTATTATGTATTTTTTTTTATGAAAGCATTTGTAGCCTTCATATGGCTTGTTGTGTGACAGCTGGAAATAAGAGTGGCTCGATCAATATGCACAAAAGTGAAAGATCTTTTCAAAAGTGTCAGGTTTGTCAGTTTCATGTGGTGGTGCACATCTCAGTCATTAGTTAAGGCACAAATAATCACTGAGAATAAATAGCAACATGTCCAGTGTGGCTAATGTGGACAATGCTTGTCGTTGGTTAATTGGTTTCAATTATCACATGTCTCTCAATTTGGCGTGCAACAATTAACTTGAGTTCTGCCATGACTTGCACAAAATATATATTGACATCCCTGACAGATACTAGGATGTCACCATTGAGCTGATTTTAACAGCATTGTTAAAGGCTAAAAGATGGCGGCTATTATGTGCTACACACTGCTAGGCTATCTGCATTGCTTCCAGGCAGTCAGTCGATGCAGGATTATGTCTATGAAAACATAAGTGGGCCAGTTATGGCAAACAAAAAGCCATCAGTGATACTGAACAGAGAAAAAAAATACCGAGGGGGTCAAACGTCAATGGCAGGGAGTAGGAGAGTATTTAGTATTGTCAATAATGGATTCTCTGTTCGAGGGTGGGGTATTTGCAGCAAAAAGGTTTTGGTGGACGAGATGTGGTGGGCCAGAGTCATTCATGCAAAAACACTAAATCATGTACACACTGATCAAGCAGAGCAGACACATGATTAGGATCAAGGATATGGTGACTTCCTTTCCTCCGTAAATTGGAAAGTGTGAGATTCTATTTCTTTTTAAAATGAGCATTTTGGGTTTTTTTTAAGTATCCATACCATAGTTTCTTGTAAAAAACAAACAAACCACCAAGTTGAAATTTGTGGTACATTTGTGGTACAATTGGTCAAAATCAAGTTTATTCTATTGATTATTTTATTATTATGAATTATTCATTTTGTAAAGTAGCGCTGTAAAAGTAGCTGGGTGCTGCACTTGTGTCATTCCAGGATTTTGTCTTTTTTATACATTTTCTTTTTTGCAGTACCTTTTGATTTTACTAATCTCTCTCTTTTTTTTTTTTTACAACAATCTATTGATTAGATGGATTATAATTACATTTGTATTTTTTATATACAGTATAAACACATTTATAGAGATAGAGATTATATAAACATGCCAACACATAGTCATCCACAATTAAAAGGGTACATTTTAATTATTTGACTGTAACTAATGCAGTGAAGACGGATATTCAGAGTTATTGGGATTTGGAACAATATGGTGAGTGTGCATATTGATCAAACTGGAGTCCTGTCACGTCTGTCAATAACAGTAGATGAATCTAATTATAGTTCCTCTCTGTCTACTCAGTTAACTGTCAGCATGGGAGCCCTTGGCCCATGTGTGCTCTCTCTCTCTCTCTCACACACACACATACACACATACATGCACAGATCTATCACCACATTAGGGCAGTTGACTTAGAGTCCCACCTCCTTCCTTAACATCCCACCATAAAGCCTTAACACTGATACTAAAGCATAAACTGCAATGGTGCCATTGGGTACAGTACATCTCTGTCATATTGTTAGAAATTAACCTGGAACAACATACTGATGTTGTCAGTCCTTGACTAGCTTGATAAAAAACCCCTATCTTTAGTGAATGATTTCTCTTGATTTTTGACTTTTTATGTGGTGTCATCAGCTATATCTTTTCATCATTTGCACAATATCCTTAATGTGTCTTATTTAACAGAGCTGTTTTATCAAATATCTGATAAAACAGTGCATTTGTATTTCTGTGCACATGTTCATTGTAGAAAAGAGAAATGGTCCTTATTAAGACCCCCTTAAAACAAGGGAGGAAATAAACAGTTTGGTCCATTACATTGAAATATAGTGCAAGGGGCAAAGTGCCACCCAGTTACAGAGTGACCCAGTACTAACATGTCATATAAACATCAGTGCCCCATTTTCAGGGGTTATTTATTTTCCATAAAAAGTTGTGCATTCTCACACAAACAAAAAACAAGCAAGTTTTTTTCACATCACATTCACAAACCTGTGTCTTTGTTTGTTCATCCCACACAGCCGCATGTAGCGCTCAGGGACTCCCCCCATCTCTCCACGGGTTTTTCCAGGGAAAGTCATTTGAGTTTGAAATCTTCTTTGGCAAGTGCAACACTTCATCAAGGATGAAGACTCCCTGGCTATCAGAGATGTATCAGTTGGTCTGATAAAACCCTTGCCCTGGTCCCCACACACAGCAACATCCCATCGTAAATAAAAGCAGCAGAAAAGAGGCCTTTGTCACTGTTTATCTGGACTGCTTTTCTTCCTCGCCCTTGATTTCCTCTTCAGAAAATTGATGCACCCTTAAATTGAAGCGGAGGGCTTGACAGGTAATGGTTAGTGTGATAACTGCTCAGATTTCATCAGCCAGGGCTTTTTTTCTTTGTGTGCAATTGTTGGAACTTTCAGCTAGATTACCTGTCATCCAGTGCATCAGATAAAAATGCAGAGTTGAGGAGATACAGCCAATACTGGAGCAGATAGGAAGAAAAAGATCTGGATGGAGTATGTTGGATGTGAAAGGAAGAGTGAGGATACAAATTTACATTTAGGTGGTAGCGTGGCATATACAATACATATCACAGATGTTTTTCTCTTGGCATTTGCGATTCATTTTACATGGTTTAAATGCTGTACATTTTGCAAAATCTTTTATAAGCTATAAAGGGGAAAAAACATGCTGCTGCCTGAATTGACCTTCAATGTCTTCATGCTTCATTTTCACTGGCATTAAAATACAAAATACAATGAAAATGCCAAGGTTAAATTCAGTCATCTTTCACTGTGTTGCATTTTAAAAACAACTTTATTTAGAAGATAAAATATCACAACTGATATGATTCTGATTATTTTTTAACAATAGGTTTTCCATCATCCTTGTTTTATATTAAATGCCTGATTTCCTGATTTGAGAAAATCTTTCCGGTATTAAAGTTTCAATTATTTGTCAGAGTTAACCCACCTATTGAGGTCTCAAAAAGTCAAATCTACATTTGGTCTTTGGTCTCCTTTAATGATATGGTAACTGATAGAGCTAAGTCTATGGCAGATGTGTGGCAGATTTTTTTTTTCTGGGCTATTATAGCATTATAATCACTCAGTTAGAGTTACATAAAACATGCATATTTTTGACTGGGAAATTTTCTGAGGAGAGAAACAGCTGTGCTGGCCTTACAATGCATTAAGTATTTCATCCCTTTTAGATGGTTAAATTGTGCATGAAATGTTGCTGGCGCAGGGTTCTCCCGAGCTGGACTGATTAGGCAACATCTGTTACATTGGGAGAAATTCGTGTCGTTTTCTAATTAGCTGTCAGGCTGCTGCTACGTTGTGCCTGATGGTGCCGAGGATCTGCCACAGGTTCCTCTCCTCGTCCTGTCACCTGCTTGTGTGCCCCCCCCCCCGCACACCTCCCCCATTCTAGTTCTCCTTTCCCTCCCCCTCTTCCCCCATTACTCTCTCTCACACACACACACTCATCAGCTGTAATTAGAGAGCAGGGTCCATACAAAGGAGCGAGCTGTAAGCCAGGCTCAAGCCCATCTGTGCAACCCCATCATCAGCAAGCTCACAGCTCCTCCAACGCTGGGGGCCGCTCCCGAGCCGGGGCCCCCGCATGCTGATCGTCTCAACACACAAACTTTCTTCCTCTGCCTCCCCTCCTCCCTGCCTTTATCTTTCTTTTCCACTTTGCTCTCTTTCACTCTGTGCTGAAAGAAAATCTATTGGAACCAGGCTAATTCATCTTGCTTTAATAAGGCTCAGATGCTGGTAAATATTAAATGCACTACAGTGAGGAACCGACAACACTGTGATCGGCTATTGACAAAATGCAGCATTAGAGGGATGGAATGAGCTGAAATCTATGTGGACAAATTAACAGACAGAGGAGCATCAAGGAGACACACATAACTGATAGTGTTTTCATTCACAAACTTTGTGCGCTGTTGTTTAAATACAATATATCTTTAACATTTTAACCTCAAACCGAACTTTCTAAAAATTTGTATTAAGGAGAATTTTAAAAATGCAACATTTACAGTATCTCCTATGTAACATCTCACTGACCTTCCAGACTGTATCAGTTTCATTTCATTCATCATTAATTATGTACACGATATGCCATTGCTATAGGTCAACTACTGCACTAGTCATCACAATATGTGTCAGGTAATTCATTTCAGCAGCTAATCAATAATTCTGGTTTATGACTTACAATGGAAAAAACAAAGACAGAGCAAGGACCATTACTTGTTTTTTTCCCTCCGTCTTTTATGCATTCTTTGGGTCATTTTTAAAATTTCCCTTACTTTCCTACTCCTACTTTTCCTTGTTTCCTTGTAATTAGACAAATGTCTTGTGAAAATTTAAATATATTTTTATTTTTTTTAAAAAGACCTGGTCTAACAGGGACAGCATGCAATGCATAGGTATGAGTTCCCAAAACTGTCTCAATAAAGTAAAAACAGTACATTTAGAGGATGCTATTTTCTGGACCCTTTAAAACTGTCTTAAATTTGCCAAATGCTCTTTTAAATGATTCTTTCAAAAAAAAAAAAAAAAGCATGCTTTGAGGTTTACAAGAGCGGAAAAAAATGTAAAAATGTGCATTTTATGACCTTGAAATTATTATTACTAAATCACCAGTAACACTTTGCTTCATGTGAAAATAAACTAGTTCTGTTTGTTGCAAATATCCAAAATGCTGTAGCGGAAAAATACATTTCTTTCATTAAACAATATCCTGACAAATATGCTTTTTACATCTGCATATAAATAAACCGTCTGTTGAAGAGAGCTGCCCTGACTGACACCTTGGTTGTTTTCAAAATCATTTCCACCTTTCCAGTCAAATACATGAAAGGCAGGAGTCACCAGCAAGCAACCTTGGACACAAACTGTTGCACCTTTCCATCATTACAGCACTAAAACACTGTAAAACTTCCCCTTTCATTCCCCCATGGCAATCGCTGACAAGTTCCACTGGAGAGCGGCAGCATTTCTGCTGGAGTGGTGCCTTAAGGCCACAGATAAGACACAAAGATAATATTGAGTGGTTAACACATAGACATCTAACTGCAGCTGAGAGATGTCCCTGCCATGCCATCTTAAAATCAGCTGGTTAATCTAAAAGCTGACAGTTACAGCAGAGTATTAGTAACTTGTGTCCTCGCAGGGACAGAGACACATCAAATGTGCTCTTCAAACAGGCACTCAAACACACAACTGAGACAATCTGTCAGGCACACTGTATTAAAACAGACTAAATACTGGATGTGACAGTTTTTATCTATAAGTTTTAGAATCTTGAGTAATTAATGTTTCCCTAAATGTTTTCATGATACAAATAAGGTTGCCGGTATGATTTGTTGTTTTAAATAAACTGAAAGAACAAGATATATTTTTCTCAAAGATGAATTTAAAATTATCTTCTTGTAATGAGTATACAATTCACACTGACAGATATGAAACATATTTGACAACGTATCTGTGTGGGTAAGAAAAATAAAGGTACTTTTTAAGGGTACTAGAATTTTGCAGTCCAAAATAATTTGTTTCTTTAATTTAGCAAAAAGTGCGTCAGGTCATCATGGGATCCACAATGTTTGCTCCCATGACTTCTCTATTTCAATTTCACATCTTTTATGTGTGAAATTAGCGAACCCACAAAATTGAAATGGAAAAATATCAAAACCCAGACCTGACCCTGAAATACATAATAGCTGCCCACTGAGTGGAGGAAAGATGATGAAGAAAGAAGTAAGAAGGGAGAAAAAAAATTAGACTTTGAAGTAGACGCATGGCTGTCGCAATTCTGCAGCAAATCAAGGCAGGGAGGAAAAACAGTCTGTGACCAAGAATGACAGGCCTGAGAGAATGTCACAGCAATTGTGGGGTCATCACTGGCAAGAGATGATGGGTGATTGCTTTGCGTTCCACGGCAAGTCCATCCTGGGGGACATTGCGCACCCTTGCTCATCTGTGGCCCAACCTTTGGCGCTGACATTTAAAGTGTTGATTTTGGAGCACTTATGCTAATTGTTGTAATTTTCCTGATGAAGCGCCATTCTGATACCTTGATGTGGCCAAGATAGTTTTACATTTTCTATGTGGTCCTCTTTGCCATTTGCACTGTGTAGTGTCAGCTCAGAGTGCTACTGAAAGCAGACAAAATTGCAAGCAAATTGCATCAGATTGCCAACATTGTGAAAAGGTAAATTGCTTGCAAATCTATTTAAACCACTGGCCTATTTTCATCAGCTATGGTACTTGGTATTCATGATTGCTTAATTGGCGACCTTTTCTATTGTGTAGTGCTTTATGGTGTGATGGAAAACGATCTTTACCAAACCAATTACCCTTTTTTTCCTGTTCACTACTACATTAGAGCTGTGATTGCAATAGCTAGTCCTTTGTAAATGAACTTTCTAGTTTCAGAGAATAAAGTGTCATTTGCGTACATGTGATGTTTTTGAGCATGTTGTTGTTTTTTTTTCTTTGTGGAAAGCACTGCTAAAAAGATGGACTGTTTTAGTTATACCCTGTCCATGTGTGACAGTAATAAGCCTATAATAACCTTGTCCATGTAAGAGTCTTGTTAAAAATAGAAATATTGTGTCACACTATCAATCATGTGCATTTACCTACTGTGTGGGCTTTATAAAGCTTTCGATAAGGCCACTGAGATGTGAGCATTTGTGGCAGTTTTTAGGTATTATGGTAAGTGGTTGTGGCGTTACAGATGACATGTGATTATTACACAGAATTTCACCTAAGCTTCCTGATGCCAAGATAATGATTTCAATCACACTTCTCAGACACATATACTCCTATTCTCATAATAACTCATAAAAAATTGTCATAATTAAAAAAAAACCATATTATTATTTGTGTCCATGTGTCTGGTTTATAAACCACTGTCCTCTCAACTCAAATCACTGCAATGCTCAGGACTTTGATAATCGCCTTGACTCTGGGAAATACATTTTCTTCTGTCTCATTCAACACATTTTTGTGGTAGTCAGCTACAAACTTCCATCTTCATTACTATCTCCAAAGCATGATTATGAGAAAGTGGCTCCCTCCCTGGACAGACTTAGTATTCCTGTACCGAGGGTACTGAAGTGCTGTCAGTCTGCTCACATCTCCTCTGCCAGACAGGGCAATAGAATTAACCCTGGATTAACCCAACAGGCCTGAGTGCAAGGTAATGGCCTTGGCTAAAGGCTGTGTGTGTCCAGTGCCAGGTACCATTGACTCTCACTGGCAGCATTTTTGTTCCATCTGAGGGGCAGTGTGACAGCATGGCCATCTCTGTACAGCTGGCGTCCATGTGCCGCTGCCAAGCAGGGATAATACCCGTGCCGTGCCGTGCCATCCCGCTAGGATCACAGAGAGCGCTGCCCTCCGGCCTTTTCTCCATCTTGACAAACATGGGAAGGATCCTCTAGGAGAACATGGATGATACTTTTTTCATCTTTGAGCCGCAGATATATTAACACACTTCCATAAGGTTATGCACTGTAACCCCAACAGTTTATATTTAGTCATTTATATCTCAGATTGATTCTACATTTGCAGGACTTTGAGGTATTATAGTCAATCATCTAAAACGGAAAACTGGCACTTTTGAGGCAATGACAGGCCTTTTCTCAGCCCAGTCATATTCTGCTCTGGCAGCTCTCCCTGGCAGTCACTTTCATATATAAACAGCTCTCATCCTCAGTTCTTTTTTGCTCATGTCTTTGCCTGAGGTGAGGGAGTGCAGGGGGTGGGGGTGATAAGAGGACTCATATCAGGCTGAACAAGGAAGCAGTCTCCTCCTCTCCTGCAGATTAGCTTATTTTAACTGTGGTCAGGCTTTTACACCAACAGTCGATAGGTTTAGTACGTGCAAATGTGGGTGTGAGTTAGGGTGGTAGTGGTAGGTGGTGTGTATGTGTGTGTGTGTGTGTGTGTGTGTGGGGGGGGTCACATAACCCCTCCTGCCATTTTAGCAGACCAGAGCTCACTGAATGGGAATGTGGAGCTTGGGAAGAGGGGGGCTGTACATTTTCTCTGAGTCAGGGCAAAGCTGATTGATCTCTGAGTGTAAAATCGATAAGAAGACACTGTCATTTTTGTAAAGGATGAGTTGGACAGAGATAATAAATTAAGACTCCCCAGATCGGTCTTGGATGTGCACACACTGGTGCTTTGGTGTCATTAATTCAGTGTAGCTTGTATTTTGGTAATGTTGCGCCCACATGGCTTCAGTCTCTCAGGTGCCTGACAATGGCAGGCTATACGCCAGCAGCAGCAGGCCCTTTATTATACTATGTATATTTCATCGCAGCCACAAAGGGAAATAAGATACTTGCCCTTGCTCCTCCTCCATGTCTTGATTCCTGATGAATCTATTTTTTTATTTTCAAAAGTACATCATGCCAGGGGTTGATTAAATCAGGAATTGAAAGCCATTGTCTTTCTTGCATGTCCCTTATCAGAACTAATGTACCCGCTGTGTTCATTTGTCTTGAGTTGTTATAAGAAATAAAGACTGGTGCACTTTTCTCTTCCACGAGATATTGCTGGAAGATTAATTTACTACTTCTCATCTCTTAGCTCCTCAGTTTACTGTCTGCAGCGTCTCACACGATATTTTTCATGCTTAGATATGCTGTTTTCACTTATTCATTCTTGTTTCACCTTGATCTCCTCATCTTTTATAGTACACTTCTTCCGAGCACCGAGAGAATATAGTCTTCGTGGCCTTATAGGATTGATGGTTACAGAAACCATTGCATAATATCAACTTTCAGTGGGCCATTTTTCACCACGTGCCCACCTGTGTTTCATTTGATCAGCGCTCATGATTCCCTACATGCTTGCATCTCTTGCCGGTGCTTTTGTTTATACCCTTGTGATTTGTGTCATGTAGGACATTGTTGTCTGAGTCTGTGTATGCACAAGCAGTGTTTGTGTGTGGATGTGTGTGTCTACCCAATGGCTTTTATCAGTTGGTCTTGAATGTGTCAGTTGTTGCGGAGGATTCACTCATCATGCCACTGTCTCTGCTGTTCAGCGGGGCCATTAAGGACACATCAGCCCATCAGGAGGCAGCTCTTTAGAACTGGCAGGCATAAAAATAAACCCTTTGGCCTCATTCTGAATAATCTTCAGGTCAGCGGGAGCTTTGTGTATAGTTGCAGGCTTTGGAACATGCGCTATGGGACAGAGACCTGACAGAATTCAACATTTAATCACTCATATATCATGTCTGGGTCAACTTTTTCAATCTTCAGATCTTTGAGATTTCCCAAAGGCTTGACTTTTTGGACAGACAATGTAAGGTGTTTGTTCTGAGTTTCCCATATCTCTCTCAGCTGCACTGGAGAGGCTTCCAGACTAACTAGACGGATGTATAAAACAAAGCAAATCAGAAATACCCAAGAGGTTGGGCGACATCTGTGTTTTGCTAACCAAAGGAGTAATTCTTGAGAACAGAGCAGTGAAAGGAGATCATTTGTATGTGAAATACTCATTTAATTCACATTCACTAAGCAGGTTATCAAATTAAATCAGGGCTCTGTTAGGCCTGCCACTTGGGCTTTTGGGCCCAGTTTCATGTGTAAAATTGGCCAACAAGAGATTTGGGGGAGCGCTTTGCACGCCCCTGTCACGTCATCCCTTGGCTCCCTTCAGGAGGCCGATCTCAGGGTCAGTGCTTGTGGGGAGAAGCTTCTATGGACTGCCACAGAGCGACAGGGCCACAACACCACCTCCAGCTGGGCAACTTATTACATCCCCGGTCAACCCCCTCCTCACCTGCCCCAGCCATTCACAACATCATCAAGCCATCACTTATTCATGAAGCTGTGGGCTAGTGGAGTGTGTATTTGTGAGGGATGGGTAAGTGGTGTTGTTGTTGTTGTTGGTGGTGATGGTGGTGGTGGTGGTGGAGGTGTGGGGGGGGCAGTGTGGTGACACTGTGCGGTGGTTGCGGCAATGGTGAGGTGGTTGGGAGAGTGCAGTTGGAGACTGTGGAAGGGGGTGAGTCTGCAGGTGGCTGTCACATCCGTAATTGCCTCATACTTCCCTCTGCAGCGTAAAATTGTTTTCATTATGTGTCATGCACACAGTGCCAGGCAAGGGCCCCTTGAGAGCATTCCCAAGAGCCAGAGGGAGGAGGCACTCCACTTAAACAGCCGCTTAGCTTCAAATAAGAAAGGAGAAAAGGAGCGGAGAGAGGAGGTGGAGGAGGAGGAGGACAGGAGAGTGGGAAGGGGTGTGGAAAAAACAGAGGAAGCTCATCATTAACTGTGTTCGAACAACAGCAGACAAGTGTGAGCTCATGCACAAAAACCAGGCAGAGCTTATCCTAAACATCTCAGTTACCAGGGGGGAGTTGGGTGGCTTCAACCACACAGTGAGCTCCTGGAGGGCTTCCGTGGCCAGGGTGGTTGTGTGTGTGTGTGTGTGCGTGGGGGGGGGGGCAAGGACAAGAAAGAAAAGGAGAAAAAGTTTCCACCTGACTGGAGTTCCCATGGTTTACCATGCAGGAGGGTAAGCAGGTTTCAGCAATAAACTCAGGCATTGTCAGGCAATAATGCTCAGTCAGGTCCCTCCATTTGGATTCAAGGGTGTCTTTTTCTCTGCTCCCTGCGCTGCACTAATCACAGGCCTACTTTGTTTAATTGCAGCAAAAGCGAGAAAATTTGTTCAAGAAGTCATCCTAATCCCTCCCCTTTACCCCCTGCTCCCTCACAACAGCCTCAGCTTTGCCTCTCCATACTCATATATCCCTCTCTTCTGCTCCACACCCTCTTTTCCTTTTTTTATGAATTGTGGAACATTAAAGAGAAAACAAACAGCTGAACCTTGATAAATACAGGACAAGTGACAGGGGGGGTATAGGTAAGGGCCAAGGTGCTGGCTTGTTATTTGTGAAAAAACACTTCCGCTGGATTTAAGTGCTTGCAACAAGTTCCACTACACTAGTTTTTTGGATGCTGCTGATGCACAGGAGGTGGTGGTGGTTTGTGTGTGTGCCTGTGTGGGGGTGGGGGGCTGAGATGGTTGCTGGTAGCCCGCTGGGCATGCAGCCTCAGGATAATCATTGCAGTAAAAGCACGTCAAAGCTCCCTCAATAGACACAAATTCGCTCCTTCTATTTTTCAATCGCAGATTTAGAAACTTAAGGTGCTATGTATTGTACTTGATGACTCTGGGGTCACAGGCGCCGGGGGGCAAGGGAGGGGATTTATCAATCAGGACTCCTCGTCTTTCTAAAGCTGAATAAAAAGCAACCCATGAGGAGACAAACCAGTCCCCTTTTAACCAAAGGCTTTTCTTATTCATTAGATCCGGATTCTGGCTTCTCCCTTTACCTCCTTTTCTGGAGAAGGAGGCATCTCAAGCACAGAAAACCATTCAGTGGAAGGAGACAAGATTGAAAAAGATCAGTGAACTAAGGTTTAGGATAATGTCATGGACAGTCTCCCCTATGACTGACTGAGGGAAAATAATAATAATTGTTATCATTAGATATTTTTGATCAGTAAACATCATATTAATTAAACAGACTGGAAGTGTTGATATGCAATATCTAGAAACATATTGTCACTAAAGATATTAAAGGATTAGCAGATTTTATTTTTAAAAAAATAATATACTATTTTTGAAAATAGCTTGTCATCATTAGCTGCCAACTGTTTTTTTTTTCCTGTCAGTCACTGTCACTGATATATTTTGCGAGACATAAGAAATGTTCAAATGCCAGTTCTCTGTTTGTCGGATGGAGAAAAGACTTAATAATGTGAATGTAACAAGTGAAGTATCGAAAACTGCCTTTTTCACCATCACCCAAATAACGCAACTTTGACAATAGAGGAGTGGCAAAATAAATCATACAAAAGATGACTGGCAAAATTTAAATAAACTCTGTGCAATGCAATGCAATCTTTAAGTAGTAAATTCATTTAATCAATGCCCATCCCTGATGTTTTGTTTTGATTTCAGTAGTCACTTTCTTGTGATTTTCCATGTTTTAGGTGAATTTAATCCAAGTTGTCCCACCCTAACTCAAACTGATGCGCAAAACATCCCCATAAATATACCAAAGATACCATTCTGTTAAATGTTTTTCCTGTTTATCTGCATCAAAAAGTTACATCAAAAAGTAACGTTTAGGCCTCAGAGAAAGACAAAAAGCAACAATACCACATTCTATAGAAATGTATAATCAACATTAAAACCAATAACTGGTTTTAATGTTGTGGCTGATCACTGTATATTTTGACTTGAAGCCATGAAGCCATGAAAAAACAAGTAAAAACATTTTAAATCACATTAGTGATAGAAAGAACTATTTCAAAACAGGGCATGAGAATACAATCATCAGCCACACTTGCAGAACTAAAACCAGTTACCTATTTTAAGGTTGGCTGATTGGTGCGATACACCTCTCTGGCCTAAGTGAATGAGGGTTTAGATGGGAAAATCCACCCTAAGTAAGCGACTTCTGATGTGACCTGGGGCAAGTCACTTAACCTCTGTCCTTATGCTCAGCACCAAAGTTTAAACAAGAGGATTGCTCAGTTCCATCCCTATACACTCTTCAGGTCGCAAACACCAAATCATTTTGCTCAGGGTGAAAAGCTCTCAACACAGAGTAAACAAGTATACCATTTTTTTCATCACAATACCCAACTTTTGACTGCACTTAGAAATCACATCCTCCTCCTCCTCCTCCTCTCTCCACTCCTTTTCTCCTTTCTTATTTGAAGCTAAACACATCTGAAGCTAACATAAATAAAAAGCATGATGCATGATGATCGCCATTTCTAATTCAACTAAAATAAAACAATATCAAAATCAAGTGGGCTTGTCCAGATTGAACCTTATGAAACTAAAATGCAATTTAAATTTGTGTCTGGCTCTGTATCTTGTCCTCTCACAACAAGAGGGGCTGATTTTCACATTGTCTTAGTTTTGTGATTCCTTCTCTGGTTTGTCTCTTAACTTTTGTGAATCTACTAGACACTGTTGCAAGCCAATGAGGGCCACCGATGCCTGTGAATGTAGCATTATGGCCCAATCTCTTTCTTACTCCCTGAAAGACTGTTTAAATGGTTTGGTTTATTATTGGCCAAGGAAGGCTAAAGGCTTCTGTCAGCATTTGGGAGAGGGAATCACTGCCTCTTTACTGGACAGCTGTTCCAGCCTTACCCCACTTTTCATATGGATATGTATGTTAATGACAGGCAATGGACTGGAGATGAAGAGGCCTGAGCGCTAGGCCCTCTCTTCAGCGCACTTCTAAAGCTTCCACAAAAGGAGCAGTAAAAGAGGCTGCAATGGTGAAGCTCCCACTTTTGTGCCCTGAATTAGTTCTGCAAGCAATGAAAGTGATCTTTTCTGGACGACAGGGGAAGTCTGCCGATGGCTGGACCGGCTCATTAGCACAAAAGTCTGTTGGGACATATAATTGACTGACACAGATCCCCCGCCTGTCACAACACAGCACAGGCTATGGGACGGAGTAGAGAGAAAAACACCTATCCTCTTCAAATCTTACCTACAATTTACTTAAGAGCTGCCCTCCCCCATCTCTATGCTGTTGGTGCCGTTGTGTTTACTTCCGTCATGCAAATGTTGCATCCTATTGACAGCTGTGGAGCAATGCTTCCTGTTGCTGTCAACACTGTTGATATCAAATCTATTGACCTTACCCAGTGGGAAGAGAAAAACAGACATCACAGCCTGTGTTTGGGTGTGTAGAGTGCTCAACCTTAAGACCTCTACATGAAGGTATCCCACAAAATTTAGTGTAACATTTGAATTTTTATTTAATTCAATCTAAATTACAATGCTATTCCAATTGACAGTCCAAAAACCATTTTTGAAAAAAAAAAAAATGTGTTGAGGATTAAATTTTTTTTAAAATTGTGGTTATTTATTTTGTAGAAGGATTTTTTAAAAAGGATATGTTAGATAACATGTTCAGGTCTCAGAATATGAAAATAATTTTACTCATGCAGCAGGAAACTCTCTTTCTCTGCTTTTTGTTTCATTTATAGATAGGAGACTGTGGTAACAAACATGTTCAGCACACCAGAAGCCCCTAATGGCTGCATCATTGTTAAATTGACTGGAAAATGCTGTTTTAATTTCCATGTTAATTGAAATGGACTAATTGTTAATATATTCTGAGAGCAATGTACTAAAATGGAACAATTTTCCCAAAATTTAATCCATTTAGAAATTGCTTTGGAACTGATTGTGGTTTCAGAGTGTTCTTCTGGCCAGGCATTAAAAAGGATTGCAGATAACTAAATAATTCATGTCTCATAAAGTTATTTCAACTTGTTTGCGTAGCAGACATTAATAGTTTTTTCTCCAGTTAAATTCAGAGACTTGGACAGTGTAAAAGAGTCCACTTGAAAACAATTGCTATTGTTTTTCCAATTTTAAGCAAAAGAATTTTGTCAAGCAGCTAAATAGGGTATTCTTCATGGTCTCCCCTCCTCACAGGCAACTATAGAAATTAGCCCTACGTTTCTCGGCTCTCACACATGGATACACACGCTTGCATGGACACAAGAAAATTTCTTTTCTTCTGTCAGCATTCCTAGCCAACAATGGCTAGATTAGTGGACGTAAGGGCCCCCTCGGGGGCACGTATTGTGGCACAGAATACCCTCGGCAGGAACAGCTGGTAGGGGTTAATGGCTACTGAACCTCTCAGCCGGAGCCCTTTCTCTATTGTGTGTTCTGCTCATGGGAAGGAAGGAGGCCACTGACAGCTTCTGGGGTGTGAGGAACCCACAGAACAGCACCCGGGTCACTCCAAAATGGGGAGCAGGGCAGAGTGTGGGGGAAGGAATAAGGGGGAGGGGGACCCTGATACTGAGGGTAGTAGAACAGTGGCAATGGGAAGTCTCTGTGGACCAGGAACCAAAAGCTGCACATCAACACAGCCAACAGTGGGATTAGCATCAGTGTATATTCAGCAGATAACAATAAGGGCTGGACAATGGGAGGGTCTAACTGTACACAAGGAGGGGGCGTGATGATGATAGTGGGGAGGGCAGGGAGCAGCTCTGTGGAGACTGAGTGACATCAATGCATCATGTGATTTGATGCTTAGACAAAACAAAAGCACAACCAGTATTCATTTAAATGAGCACTGATGATCTTTCCAAAATTTTCAGTGCACGCATTTTCAGTGTATTTTTTAAATTTTTGCTGGAAACAGCCCAGGGTAATGAGTCAAATAATTTGTATGTAAAAAAAAAGTAAAAAAAACCTTCAGAAAGCTTTGTCTCCTCTCACACAAATGATGTCTGGTCCGGAGTCTTGTTGCATCTTAATGATCCTGCTGCCTCACTTCAGTGATAGCCCAATGTGATCTAGGGCTGGGGTCAATCTGCTGGGGCTTCTCTCCTCCTGTAATGGCCTCATGCATTAGTATTCAGAGCAGAAGATGCACAGGGGTAGGCAGTCCTTAGATGCTGCCTCTGTGCTGGCTGTGTGTTTCAGCTATAAGAGCAGCTCTCCCCTCCTCTCCTTCTGATTTGTGCATGTGTGTGGCCTGTCGCCATGTCTTGTCGGCATCACAGGGCTCGAGCCTTGCCACCCAGATGAGCCCCTCTGACAGGGCCAGAGGGACTGCACCTCTGATTTAATCCCCCCAGCTACTCACCCCCCACTGGGCAGCGTGGAGAAACCCTTCTTACTGATCCATCCAAGCCTCTCACACCAGTGGCCACACTCATTAGACTGGCCTGATTATGATAGTGGGCCAGTGTAATGTTTAATCGAGTCTGACACCTGATTCGCTGTGTTACAAATCCTGTCATGCAAATTGAGCCATGTGTGTTGTTTGATATGGAGAGATGGGCTATGAAATCAAAGATTAGCCCTGAAATGAGCCACGGGGGATGTGTACCCTCTGCTCCTGCCACTGTGATTACAAAGATGAGAACAAGCATCTTTTTTCCTGCTTGTGTATCGTGTAGGGCCAGGGCATTAAATTGACATGCTGTTTTTCTACCCACCGGATTCAGAAAGGCAGCCTATCAGTGAAAAAATGTCTCATCTCCCCCTGCAAACAAGGGAGGGATAATGGGCCTTTGGGCGCATTCTTTGAAATCACACCAGTCTGTGGCAACTGATGTAAATAATTCAAATGTCAAATTCAAAGTGCCCTTATGTTTGGAGCCTTTCAAGATAGAAGCAATACAGCATCTTACGAGGTTCCAGTTAAATCACTGTATACATCAAAAATTTCTACAGCAAAACAAATGCAATTTCAAACTTTTAGTTATGGTTATAAGAAACATTGCTATTCTGTGACAAAGTATTTCGTTTTCATCGTAAAGACAAAACGAATTGCTGATCAGAGTGCTGTATTGAATTGAAATTGTAGGGGGGGGGGTTGGTTGACATACAGATGGGCGAAATTAAATTGGGGGGTGGGGGAAAGGGGTGCACACAACATGCCATTTTTCACTGCCCCATAATGACACCTGTTTTAAGAGTGACCACTCCTCATCTGTAGCAAAAAGTGACAGTCCCAACAAGTGCTCTCGAGAGTGCTCTCATGTTGGCCCCACTTATCACCCCCTTTACCGTAAACATTTCATTTCCTCATCCTGTCAGAGACGTCTTTGTTGCTGCTTGTTGCTCAGGCTTTAATCTGAAAGACAAAGTCGGCCAGATAGCTCCCCCACTTTCTATTTGTCTTTTTGCTTCCTCCTTGCTCATCTCTTGTGACAACCTTGTCTTTACTTAAGTTCATGTTCCAGTGTTTCTTGGCCTTCGTTGAGAGTGCACAGGTCCTCTAAAATATGCTCTTTTAAGTGGCTGCCTGTTTGTCTCTTGTCAATCTAAGGTTACAGTGCTGATGTTTATCTCCCAGTCAACAATGGATTACATTACTGCAAACACTGTCAGACCCTTTCTCTGGTACTGGGGGCTTTATATTTATATATATATATATATATATTCATCCTGTGAGGATATTTGTGCAAATTAAACACTGCTATAATTTCAGTGTCTCTGGGCAGACAGCCAGGACTCGGTTGTGAATTATTGCAGCAGCAGAAGCCTTTTATGTGAGTCAATTCTTGTCTCAGTGGAAATCTACCTGTTTTTACAAGTCATGTCCTCTGAGAAACACCTGTACTGTGCAACAGGCTCATTGTTTTCCTCTTAGCTACATCGTAAAGATTGAGAGACCAGAGAGACAACACCGGGCAGGTTTGCTGAATCACTCATCCTTCCTGGCGCCACTCGGCTGACTGAAGAGTTCCTGTCAGAAACACTCCATCATGACTGATGTCGGACTAGAGATCGTGTAACTTGTTAGTACCATTAAATTGGGCTGTTCTGTTCCACAGGAAAACATAAGCTCATCTTTGGGAACCATTACAATATGGAGTCAATTTGATTGATGATTGCTAAATTACCATTTTTTCATTACTCAGGTGGTTATGTGACAAAATACAAATGATTTATTTACCACGTGAATATTTTTGGTAATGGGAATTCAACAGATTGACAGGCTTGATAGGTCTGCACACACTTTTTGAATACATGGAGAAAAATAGCTATAATACATAGCACTTCTGTTAATTTCTATTTGAAAAACAGGTTTAGTCAGAAACATTTTCTTTTTGAAAGTTATTGTGAAGGACAACAATTTCTCTCCAGCCAGAAGTGCAAACACAGTGTGACGTATTTTCAGCCTAACTTACAGTCAAGCTCCACTTATCCATAGTTTGAGTATAAAAGAACGACTTGCTCTTTTCTGTTAAATAAAAATGTTACTGTTTTCCCAAACTGCCTCGAATATTGTAAAGTTATTGATTAGTTGTCATGTTTGGCGGCTCTTATTGATGGCATGAGAATGTGAAAGTAGCCAGCAACCTGGATGTAAAGATCAGGATTTATTGCCCAGAATCTGTTGAACAATTTTATCAAAAGCCTATTCCACTGTGACATTTTTTTTCTCCCATAAATCAGCGAGGGGAAATCTATCAGTGGACAGTAGTGAGAGATAGATGAGCAGTGGGATGAGAGGGTCAGCAGAGATTTTTCACTGGCCCTCCCAGTCACAGTCGCAGCCCCATTTTTTTCACCTTTATGAATTGGTCTTTTACTGACTGTCTGGGCTTTTAATTTGTTCTACACACTTGGAAAAAAACCTCTGAACATTCAGACTTTGCACATAAGATAATGTATTGATTGTTAAAGCACTGGTGCATTGGGTTTCTGGCTCATATTTAGATAGCACAAACTTTAGATGAATGGTTCTTGGGAGATGGATCAACCCTATATTATTAATATCCTGGATATATTCCATTTTGGCAGCAAAGATATGGAGCATCAGGGGTCCTAATACATGTAATTTGTTAAATCGCTGCAGTGTAAACTCAAATAGCTTACATAAAGAAAAGAGCAAACCTACAGAGTTTGTGTAGCAGTTAACATTTTGCAATAATGGCAAGGTAGTAATATATGGCATTATGAGTCAGAGATGCATCCTTGTCCTCAGGCACATGCAAGACGGACTGTATTTCTCAATACAAAGAAAAAGTATTCAGTGTAAGGTATTGCTTGGAAACACAAGCACACAGCAACAGTTAGTTCAAAAAGGGATCCCACTTTTTCTTTTTTTTTTGCTTTTAGATTGTTTTAATTGTATCAATTTGAGCACACACAAAGATGCATTATATATGTCGCCATTCACTTGAACTGTGTAAATGGGCACAAACTGGATGCACTCCATGAACCTATACTTGTTAATAAATTTTGTCCATAGCATTATGTGGTCTTTCAAGAAACAGTATTTTGTTGACCCTGAAATTTTTCTTAGTTCCTTTTTTTCTTTTATTTGATGGATTTATTCCTTTGTCATTACTCTCGGGGCTGCGTGTTGGTGTACTTATAGTCCATCCACCCAATCTGACTTGATTGAAGGCCTTCATTTGCTATGCGGCCATGTAAAGTAGAAGCCTTGAAATATCACGCTGACCTTGGTGTTCCTTTCTGATTCATTTTCCCCCTGACACCCTACGCTATCTTCAGATGGAATTTCTCAATAGTTAGATGAGCAGCTGACGTGCTAGTCCTGTAACTATTCCTGTAATTTTCAAATATAATTCAACAACAAAGTACTGTATTCATGCAGCATACAGGCAATTTTGTGTTTGTCACATAATAGATTTATTGTAGTGGATGTTCTGCAAAGGCCACATTATCATTCACTGGAAATATTTGTGCTGCTCTTCAACTGTTACTTTTTATTCTTCATGAAATTTACTGACATTTGTGGATACAAATGATTATGCAGATCTGTTACAGCAAAAACAAGTTTTTTCAATGGTGTAGCAGATATATAAATAAAACTTAACAGTGCAGCATATCTGTAAAGCGCAGCATCTACTAAATCTCGTTTACCAAATATAACTACTGCTGACAGCTTTACAAGCTGGATTTTTTAAGTATAATTTACAGTAAATAGTAGATAAAGCAGTTAGTTTGTGAAGACAGACAAAACAGTGTCTGTGGACAGTGTCTGTTGACAAATCTGCATTTGTAAAATTGGTATTGCACAGATTTTTGTAATTCCAAACCGGTGACTTTGTAAAAAACAGATCACTGTCACTGTGTTATTGCACATACAGTTACTTCACAGCACTCCTCCTTGGCAGCTCTGTAAAATGGTTTTGTGGTGAAATGGCTCTGCAGTGTTGTCTGGTGACATTGCTGGCATACTTCTTTTCCGCACCCTTGGGGACAAATGCAGTGAGCACAAGGGAAGAGTGAGCTGCCCGGTGTCATCTACCTGTCTGATTTACTGTCTTGCCGTGTTTGAAGTAGGACAAGCGGAATTCACTTCACTCTGGTTCTTTGTGATCAGTCCTCCCAGATTACAGCCCAGGTGAGGCCCCCTCGCCATCAACCACAGGATATAGGAAGTGTTTGTCTCTCATAGCCCCTGGATACTGCCACTGAACTAACTTTCCTAATGTCAGCACGTGTAAAACTGCACTTATGTTTCAATGCATGAGACCCTGCTACTGATACATAATGACTTTTACACACATTGAATAAATTAAAGATGACAGTGACGTGATTTTATAGTCCATGATGTGTTAAAGTATGCACGTTGCATGAGAATAGCCTGGAGCTATGGCACTGTGGTGTTTTAACCTGTTGCAGACCCAGACAGCACAACGTGAGCCTGGCGTCAACAGTGTTTTCTTTGTCAGACCTGTTCAGCGCATGGATACACAAGCCAATACTTGTGATGTGTTTGGCTGTAGCTCTTTTTAACAACAAGCTTTATGACAGCAGTAACTGCCACCGCTGCTGGCACCCAAATCTTCTTTGTTTAAATGTTAACATGCTGTTTATGTTTCAGTATCAGCTGTTGGTGACAGAGTGTAAACAGTTTGAACCAAAAAGAAGTCCAATTCACCATTTCACAAAATACAGAATTTCAATCAGACTATATGTTCCTGTACATTTCTACATCCAAGTAAAATTCCTGGGAGTATCAAGCCATGCTAAATATTTATGTATTTTTCAATTCCTGTCTTCCCACCTAATCACTCACCAGTGTGTATGGGCTTCAGGGCAGAGTGATGCTGGCATGGTGCTGGATGATTAGAGTCAATCAACAGGAGGTTGAAACCAACATTTCCTTCAAAACAACCACACAGACTGAGGTCTGGAATTTTTCCCCTCAGCACATCAGCTAATGGCACAGCCAAATTTTTCATAGATCAAATGGCAGCTTGATTGTGAGCAGCATGTTCATGTGGAAATTGCGACTCTGATTTGGTGCCGTCAGAGGGAATCCAGAGAGGAAAAAAGAGGATATAATCAGCATCTCTAAAAGTTAAACAGAACTGTGGCATCAGAGAAATTGATTGGGGGAAGATGTTGAAAGCGAGCTGATCTATCCAAAGAATAAAAAGCCAATCTGACTCTTTGGATGCGCAGCAGTCAGACAATCAGACTGTTAAATCAACAACATCTTGTATTGTCACTGTATAAATTACAAACAGTGGTAGAAGCCGATGCTGGAGGCAGGGAATTCAGTTTCATTTAGGATCAAAGAAAACACTGTAAAGAAAAGGAAGACTGGATTAACAACTCAAGTTTGCTTACTTAAAGTCAAGTCAGTGGCTATTGCCCTTATGTTGTGTTTCACATGTTAGTGAATATATAAAACTATTTGATAAAAACAAAGCATTGGGTACCAGCCTCTGTCTAAACATCTGGAATATATAAAACTAAATACACTAATTTAAAAATGAGTTTTAAAATTACACATTTTCCTTTTCTCTTTTACTATCTTATTTGCTTTGGCTCATTCACAAACACAAGCATAGTCGTGGATTGTGTAAAATGTATTTTGATAACAGGACAAATTAGGCTGTCATGTGAATGGTGAAGACCAGTGATTTCCTAACACTGCAGCAGCAGTAATGAGGTCTACTTGGCTGTTGGTGTGTGTTGCCTTGGTGTGACAAAGTCTCTGTCTTAAGCCATGAGTAATTTGAAAGAAGCACTTACATATGTGCTTAGACATATCTACATGTCACTGATGATTTTTTTTTCTGTCAAACTTTAAAGCTTTTGCATCTTTTTTTAAAATTCACACAAATATCATGTCCCTCAATAACAGAACAAGATATAACAAATAACAAAACAACAATATCTGACCATTTTGATGGGGATGAGGTCAGGGGTCAATTCAGGATAAGACACAAGATTTCGGTTGCAAAAACAGCCATTCATTCGACAATAAAGTGGCTGACTGCAGTGAAATAAACATCACTACAGTGACTTACATTACCATGTGTCAGATAAGAGACTTTAAAGTGTCTTTAAAGAACTAAATAACTGCCATTGATGATTTAGCATTTCAATTGCCACCTTAACTTTCAGAGCTGCCATTGTTTTTATTTAAGGCTGGGGCCATTTGCTGCTGATATCAGTTAAGTTTCCCATTGAAGAGGAAATCAGAAGAAACCAACGTTTAAATGAGGGATAAGAGGCTTCTGTGTGCCGAGAGCTAAAAGGAGCTGTTTTTGTCTTGCAGCACTGTGTTGCCATTTCAGAGGAATTACTTGAAGGGAAAACAAAGCAACAGTGACTTTACTCACTTTGTGCAGCTAATGAATATTGTTTTCTCATAAAAAAGGATTTGCACCTCTCACTTTATTTCAGCAACACTGAAATCTTGTTGACTGACATATAAACATAATGAAACATTCACATGTAGTGTGATTTTTTTTTCATTCATGAAAATTCAAAACAAAGGCTGACATTTGCACATCATTGCTTTGGATTAAATGTTTGTCTCTGTACCATCCCTTTGCTGACCTTTCAAAATAAATAATTAAGATTTATAATTTTTGGTTACAACAAAAATTTATATATAAGCAAAAAGTCACACCCTCACATGGGTTATTTTAGGTCAAAGTCTGGTTCATTTTTCTAATTATCTATATATTTTATTCAGAGAAAATAAATAGATAAATAGAAATAGTCATTTGCTGTTCACTGTGTCAAAATAAGATCTTTGTATTCATTAATTTGATTGATTTTTAAAAGACAAAGTGCAACTAGTGTCTCCTTTACCACTGAGTGGAGTCAGTTCCATGAGTATCAACTGTACCAACTGTATGAACTTACAATGGATTGACAAATCTTTGTGTGGGCTTCCCAAGGCAGCAGTGAGTCTTAAATTGAATTACATGCACATTTCTCAGCCACAAAGGGGAGCCATCACTAATTAAAACCATGTGATTGATGACACTGACGCTTCATGCCAATGGAGGATAAATCACTCTCACAGTCACTTTGCTGCATTGGTTCCTGTCTCCACACCACAAGTTCAACACTTCCTCAGCTGGGAGGAATCAACAACTGGAGGAACGCGGCATTGCTACTGGTGGTTTGCCTTTAATTTCCTATTGTGCATCATTTCCTTGAGCTTAGCTTCTAAATCCTGTATGTGAAATAATCTAAGGAAACAAAGTCACTTGTGAAGGCCAACACTGGTGTCTGAATCCCTGTCTAATGTATATGAATTTGTCCTTCTGTGAACATACAGTACATAGTCCTGAATACGTGAAGCCAAGTTAAACTTTGACCTGTAAAAGGGAAGGTGTCAACCTCATCACCACTGTCGTTCACAGACTGCACTTTGTGAGTAATCACAGTCTAATAGCTTTTCTACTGAATCAGTGTATTATACACACGCCTACTCTCTCACACACACATACACTTCTAAAGCTTCTGATTCCTTCAAACCAGTCCTGATCAGAGTTCTGCATGATTTATATACACTTATGTCAAACAAGCTGCATTTTAAAAAGCATGTCTGTTGAAAATGTGGTTTCATACATAGGTACGCTGATGCTAAGCACTTAACGTAACAATTATAAAGTTATAGCAGTTATAGTAGCAGTTATAAAGTATTTGTCCTTGTGTACTTTGTTTTGTAATTCAAGTATGTTGCCACTTTTCCAACACACATCCATGCTGACTCTGTCTATAGCTGGACTATTATAGTGGTTTAAAACCCGCTGTTTTTGGCCAGGAACAATTTTGCACTCTTAAGCTGCATACAAGTCAGATCCTGTCAGTGGGTTAGTTCTGTTCAAAGGACCTATTAGTGGGTCCTACCTTAGCCTGCAGCTAAAAGGCCTAATGGTGGGGGCATCCACCTGAGAGGTGCAGCGCTCTCCCCACTGGGCTTTAATTTGAGAGAGGGGTGGGTGGCAGCTTCTGAGGCTTTTACCATTACACAGGACTTCATTGTGGCTGCTGACCGTTTGATCTTAAAATAATTTACTTAATGATCTCACCACGGGAGCAATTGGTGCTGCTCGATTAGTCTGCAAGGTCTAATGGACATGGGAAAAAAGAAGAGGAGGAGGGAGAAGGGGGTGGCAAAGTAAGGACTAAGTGAATCTGCTAGGTAACCTTGGGGAGGTACGTTTTTTCACATAAATTCACTAGTGACATTCTGACCGTGCTACAAAGATTCAAGAGGTGTAACAGTATGAAGCGTTACAGCAGTTTAACAAGCCAAAATAAAAAGGAAGCAAAAAATGTATTCCAGTCATACATTAGGAAAAATATTTCAACATGTTCAACAGGCTAAAAATAAAAGAATATGAAATTCAAAGTAACAGTTTCAGTCTGTGCTAAGTTGCATACTACTTTGACATTGGGTGTGTTGACGCAATATTGTAGGTAACAATAGCAAAAAAAATACTCCCATTAAAAAAAAATAATTTAAATTTTAATATTAGGATATTAGTATCAATGATGACTTCAAGGTAATTTGGATATATGTAAGCAAATTACAAAATATTTTTTAAACGTGAAATCCCTTTGATTGCAGAGATAAATGATGACTGGTTTAAGAATATTACATTAATAGAATGCCTTTTTAATTGCAATACAGAGCCTAAACCATTTAAACTTTAACATAACATACTTAGTTCCTTCAATGCTATGTATCTATCATACTGTATGAAGACTATCATGAGAATAAGACAACCCAAATCACAGCAGCTTCAAGGATTCACTGTAAAGAATAGAGTTGAAAAGGTCACACCACTTCCAGCTAAAAAGGACTTCCTGACCACTGCACCTAGATAACAAGTCAGTGTGGGGGGCATTAGCATGAGTTGCGATTGGTGCAGTTCACAGTAATCCCTCTGGCAAAATATGAAAAGCGGAATAGTGGATTAACACAGACCTCGGTTAGTAAATCACGCAAGAAGGTTGTTAGTGCACTACTTTGTCTGTCTGTGACATATCAAAACAAAAATCTGGTGCATAGGCAGGAAGAACACAAAATAAATCTCTGAATGGAATTTTTCTGATGGGAAGATACAGCGTAATTAGTGTCATCACATTTTGTGATGAACTACAGCTGTTTCTCTTGTCAGCATTAAAAACTTATTTAGAAAAATGCCTGATTATAGTAACAGTCAAATGATTGCCACTTCAGTCTGTGGAGATTGGCACTATTTGTAAGTTTGTTTACTTTTCTCTAACACATACCAAAACTAACCTTTCCCCCTCTGTATTTCTCAAATCTTATTGAACAGTATATGACAATAAATTCTGGATTTCAGCTTTGCTAAAGGTATGATCTCCCAAAGCTTTTGATAGAAACATCAGTGCTGTAGCTGTCCAGTAATGCGTAAGCAGCAGAGAGGAAAAACGCTTCAGCTCTGAATGAATGGCATTCAGTTGTTTATGCCGAGACTTTTACTGTGACATGAGCAAAGGTCGACCTCTTCACTTTAAAGTGGGCCTCAACCACAGAGTCAACAACATAGTAATTAACAGCCAATATAACTGGTGCAGTGCATTTTCAGGTTTATTTCATGTGTGTCGTGTAAAAGCTCTTACATTATTTCTACTTCTGTATTTTATATTATCATTCCTATAAGATTAGTGACTTCTGTGTAGCACTTTTACATTTAAAATCACCTATTTTCTTTAGACCTGTTTAATTCAAAGTGACATTATTGGAATAAACTCGACTGTTTATCCTGGTAATGATCCACTGTGATACTCTACTTGGAAAAAAACACATACATGGATGTTTGTATAATAACTCTCCAACTGTAAGGCCTTGGATGAATTTTAAACATTTATTGACCCACCCACCACCACCCACTGAATGGCAGTAATCCTCATGCCGGGCCCTGCCAGAGACCACAAGGCGTGCATATTAAAAGTTTTTACTGAGGCTCCACAACACCTGTGATCTCTCACCATTGAGCTGTGCAACATAAGAGCATAAATCATAGTTTGTGAGTGGAATATCTCATGGAGAGGCAGCATTCCAGCACTCGTGCTGGGATTAGGAAATCAAAAGGGCACACACACTGCAAATGCTACACAAGGCCCCAAGGAAGCCTGCATGTTGAGAAACGGCCAAGGAGGCTCACTGCGCTCTGTCATTTATAATGGTGCTGGACTGACAGAAGCCCTTGGGACATTACCGCTACCAACCCCAAACCACTGACTGTATGTGCCATCCAAACAAGTACAAATTATGGTCTAAACGAAGCGGAAGAGCTGCTGCAAATTGCAGGAAGCATTCCCTCCTGTGTCTTCATTATCTTGTTAGTTTTTAGATAAATGAATCTTCAGCAGCATGTGGCTTTTAAGATCACCCTAAAAAGAAGAGTTAATCTTTCCTGCGGGGACAAGCCATTTCACTTAACATCATAAAGGCAAAAGTTGTAGAGGATATGGATATGTTTGATGGTCATATAAGACAGGCTATGAACTGCCCTCGGCAGGTGTGTGTGAGACTAATATTTTAGAGAGGCCATCCATGATTCTTTTAGTCCATGATGCAGTTCCCAAGAAGGGAAATGTGAATCAAGTATTTCATATGCAAAAATGCACTCTGTGTATCCTTGCCCTGTGGTAGTCAAAATTTTGATGACATTTATTTACATTTATGGAGTGAAAGATTACACAAGTACATATAAGGGCAATAAAGGCCCCAGCTCAAGTTAAGGCTGATTGAGAGTGGCATTGTCTGGTGGTGCTTCACTTCATTTTGAGGAGCCCACAGTGACCTCAGGCATTATGGCCGTGGGAGGGGGTGGGTGCCAGTCTCTCAGGATGCTGATTAAGTGGGATCAACCAGCCCCTCAGACACAATCGGCCTGGCTGTCCTCAGGGAAGTCCTACCTAAGCGCCTGGACCCAGCTTCTTTCACCACACACTCACCCAAACCCTGCCTTGTTTACATAGTCGTGCACATGCAGACACAACACACAGACGCACACTTGAGAAATATAAGGTGCCATTTAATGCTTCAGCATTTAATGCACTTTTACACACAACTATAAGCAAAACAAATGATGCTCACGGTGTTTTTTTTAAACTGACTATTAAGGGTTTTCAAGCAGCTGGCTAAAACTTAAGCCTAAAACATGCCATATGCTCCAATAGGCTATGTATGTGTGAACTAACTAAACAATGGGGATTGTACTGCGGTTGTAAGGTAATGGGGTGCCCTTAAAGCTTTTGTTTCCCAGCAGAGGAACCACTTAAAAACAAGCCTTTCAAGATAAGCGGCTGACTGTTGTAGTCTGTACTGGGGCTTCCCCCGTGCCCCAGGACAACATATCCATCACCAGATGCCCTCGGGTGTGGGCTAACAAATTTGTTCACTCTGGGGCTTACATAACACCCCTAGAGCTTTATCACTAAATGGTAAGGTTTTTACTCACTGCGTGATCTGCTGTCAGGTTTTTTGGTTGTTGTTCTCTTTTTTTACATTTCAATACAGGGGTGTTAATTCATGATAGTGCAACTTCACCACATATTGGCTATTATTTGCCCACAGTGCATCTAAACTAGTTTATTACGTCTTGCTGGATACTGGTGGAGCAGCGGCTTTAAGAAGGGATTGACTGACAAGATATTATTTAGTCAATGTGATCAATTATTATATAGACAGGAGGCCCCCAGACAACAAATGCACACAGCGCTAACCTCATGATGTGCTTTTAAATATAGCTTACAAATTGTTTTCTGGACCTCTGTCAAATTCATTTTAAATCATTTTTTTTACTCTTAGCCCTATAACAATAAAAATAATAAATTAAACATGAAGAATGAAATAAGCATGGTTGTTTCTGGTGAAATGATCTATCTATCTATCTATCTATCTATCTATCTATCTATCTATCTGTCTGTCTGTCTATCTATCAATCTATCTATCTATGTAACATAAACCCGTTACACAGTCTTCTGGACCTCCAAGTCTACTAGGCTTGCATGAAAATCTGCCAAAAGAGAAAAGCCAGTGCCCTCTACAGGACACCACGCTGAGGGATGCGCAGTCAATCTTAGAAGCCCCCAAACACAAAAATTCCCAGGTCGTTGTTGTTTTAATTAAATGAATTTAATCTGTAATTACTTTTACGATTTTACTTATTTTACATTCCTCAAAAAGGAAGGAAAAAAGTTTTAAAAAGAGGGAAGCCAATAATGATCCATCCTTACATATCAGCAAATGCAGCAGCATCATCAGGTTTTTACATGTAGTTAACTCTAGAGATGAATCTGCAATTTAAACCTATAGTTTATACATTTTCTGCGCAGAAATAGTAATGATCTTCACTGAGGGTAGCCCTACTTACCTGAGTCCTGTAGAGGGCATCCTTGTGGTGTGGTCCAGGGGTCATATGTTATATATACGCACAGCATGTCGCTGTTAGTATGGAGCTAAACTGATGCTGCAGTGACCCAAAAAGACAAAATTTGTTCTGAGTACAATTTCTTTTATACTACAACATAAATATGAAAAACAAAAGGATTACAATGTGCTAATTGTAAAAGTGTTATGGAAAAACATCCAATACAGAATTAATTTCAGTCATAATCCTGAACGTTGGGAAATAATTGATTTGATGGCTCTTTTGAAATGTGTAAATTAAAAATTATAATCAGCAGTAGCATACACAACCATCTAAATTACTCCTATCACTGTAGATGCCACACTTCCTTGATCTATCCCTGCAATGATGTTCTGTCACCATACTGCAATGTCAATTAATTATAGCTACAGATTCTTCTACTTCTCTTTTAATTAGAAATAATATGTTTGATCTTTAGGGAGCATTTGTTAGAAATCAATCAAACTGTAATGCATACTTCAATATATAGTTTTGCTTTCAGTATACAGAGACCTCTTGGTTCTGAAAAAAAATGTGCACATCATTAAACAAACATAACTGATTTAAGTCTCAGATATGCTTGCTCACAGCTGTTTGCTGGATTGGCTGTGCTATAATGATGGAGTGCTGTTTGGTGATTCAGTTTGGAAATCGATACAGTATCATCAACAAAACTCTGTTGACACTACCAGTCATTGACAAGCTGTTTCATATTAGAAATGTGAAAAGTGCATTTTTGAAGGCAAAAGGACAAAGTGCAACATATACAATAATAAGAGTACAGGCCCTTCGCAGTGTTCTACGGTATCAAAGGTGAACTATTATTAATTAGCAGGATAATTTCAGAAAACACAATATGAACTACATCCAACATGACAATGGTGGTTGCAAGTGATAGATAACCTTAGATATTTACAGTCACAATGCAGCATTCTTTGGCAGACTGCACAACAAGCAGTGGATGTGGGGATATTAGGAGAGCTAACTCAGCAGTGTAACAAGCCTTGGCAGTAAAATGGTTGAGGTGGCAGGTACTGTGCCAGGTTTGAACAGCAATGATTGCTAAAGAATAGATTTTGGTTGCTTCGGAAGACACAGTTGCTGCAGTCTGTTTTGCTCGCTTTGTGATGTTACATCCCCTGGATCAGAGAGAGCTGGTAGAAAGTAAAAGCAAAAAAGAAATTTCTTTGTTTATTTATCGACAGGGAGGCCAAGCTATGATGAAGGGATGGAGATATCCTGAACATGCAAAGTGGGAGTGCCTTGTGTGGTGTTGACCTTTCTCTCTCCCTCCATGGTGACACTTGTAATGATCTCATCCCATTTGATGCTGTAAGGGTTTTCTTAGCAAATTGAATGTCTCATGCTCTCAACCATGTTAACATCTGCACTGATTTTCAGAGTAAAATGAGCATGTGGATTACATCATGGGCCATCTTCATCTTAACTGCTTGAATGCATCACTTCCAACTTGTTATTAACACCATAGCAACAGGCAGGCAATCTTTTCCCCGTAGGTGGTCTTGTCATTGTTAGTGATGAGGTCCAAAACAGTAGTGCCACCTGCAAACCTGAGGATTTTGTCTTGCTCTCCTCTTCTTTTTCTACTTCAAAGAAGAGAAAAAGAAGAAGATAGAAAATAAATCACACTATAGTAAGGAGTGCATATTCTAGAAATTGAAAACTATTGATAAACTATTATCAGTGCTTGAGCCAAATGTTATAGTGTCTCAGATATGTTTATAGGAAAATACTTCATTTAAATCATTCACTATTAGGTCAGAATACCAGGCAGTTCATCAAATCTCCAAACTGCTGCAAAAGCACAGATCTATTATTTAATTTCAAGCAGTCAGACACCTAGGCTGTAAAATGAAGTGTAGTAAAGAGCCTTGTAAATGACAGTTGCTGGGTACAGTGCTGTGCTGCTAAGACAACAGTCAAGCTAGTCAAACACATATATATCACATACATTTTACGACAGTTCTGTGGCTCCAACACATAGGCCCCTTCATGTCCAGTCCTGTCATAAAGGGGGCATACTTGTCATAAAATAAGCCAGAGATATGCACCAGGCATTTAAACCAGGCATGTTTGAGTACTATATCCATATACACTATGCTGCATTAGTCCCAGTGTTATGACATTATACTATACGTATGTCAAGGTTTAATGTCTCTCAAAATAAAATTAGATTTCCCCCCCATGCTATGCATAATTTCAAGCTAAACTAATACAAGTTTAACTTCACACATATATGAACATGTAAAAACTCCAAATGGCCTGTGGGATAGGCTATAAATTAGAGCATCCTTTGTAACCTTATCTTTTTCTGTTTTCTTGAGTTTACTCCGAGCACATGCTTGATAGTCCTCTTCATCTAAAAGTGCAGTCATTAGTATAGCAGCTACATTAGTGGGCTACTGAGGTGAAAGAAAAATATTCATGATTTTAAGCGTGGAAAAACGCGTGAACGATTTGGAGCTCGTCAGAGACACGCAGCTGGCTGTTGCTAAGCAGCGGAACGCTGAGGCAGGACTGTCCAGCTCCTGCCAGTCCTCTTTACAAACACACACGTCGTGATTTGGTACAACTATTCTAAAACGAAGTTAATGTTTTAGAGAAAAGGTATGCGGGGCTTCCCAGATTAAGATTATTTTCCCCCCTCCGTCTTTTCGTTGGAGGCTCGGAGCATGTCGCGGTCGTAGGCTGCAGTCATGTCGGACGACGAAGCGGTGCCCCCTTTTGTGGAGGACGCCAGGGTAAAGTTTGTGGAGGAGAAAGTTTGCGGCCTGCTGGGACTTCAGTGTCAAACATGGGAGAGGAGCGCTGCCGGCCAAGAGTTTCAAACACTCTTGAAAGACTTCTTCGAAAAGGAGTCTGTTGTGTTTTTCTCCTTATCAAAAAAAGGCTGTCTGGTGGCTTCTAAGGAGGTATGGTTACATTCTTCATTCATAGCTACGGGAAATCCATCGTAGCGGAAGTAGGTTTTAAAATGTACGATTGAGATTGAGTGTGAGCGTGATTTAATTGCTAAGAAGTGTCATAGCTCTTGAAGTAAAATCATATTATTTCAAATGCAGATCCCGCCTGTTTCTCAGAACAACAACATCTATTTTCTTAAGAAGAAAATAGATATTGTTCTTAAGAACTCTGAAAGCTGCAGAGAACTCCTGCTCTTTGGCCTCCTGTCTCCATCACCACTTACACAGCTGGCAAACACTGTTGAGCAGGTGAGGTATATATTGTCTCACCCTGCACCTGTCTCATAACAAAATTAAATCCTTAAATCCTAAATAAATTCCTTAAATTTGAGGTCTGGGTGTATTCATTCTGCATGTCTTTGAAAGGTGTGTGTTCCACTGCTGTCAAACAAAAAAAACCATCAGCTGTGGCCCTATCTGTTGTCTGAAGACATCATTGGACATGTTGAGAGCATGTGCAGTGCAACATCAGTTGTACAGGGACAGGTTTCTGGGACAACAGTCCTCCCTATTCCGGCCGTGGCAGATTGGTTGGAAAAGTCATGCACCACCTTCAGAACGTGAGACACTCGACATATTTTGCTTATTCTTCATAAGTAGTAGTAGTAGTAGTGATCTCTGCTTGTACAAAGATAATTAACAGTGTCAATGTGTATTTTTACACTCAGGTATAATAACAGTGACAGGGCACTGGCCCACGCCATAGAGACCCAGGTCGTCGACTGGACCAATCTAATCCAGAAAATTTTGAAAGAGGATTCATCAGACCTATTTATGTCAGGCTGTAATCCAGGGCCAAATTTAGAGCTGAAGTTTTGGGCTTCCAGGAAAGCCAATATACAGAACATTTATCATCAGGTATTCTCTCCTTTTCTCCTAATCTTCACTGAAACTATTTTTATTTTCATCTCCTGAGGTTCAGTTCTGTGATAAAGTGTTTAAAACTGTCACTTGCAGCTTCAGAATCCCATTGTTCAAAAGATGGCAAAGATGTTAGAGATGATGGATAGCAGCTATCATCCAACAATCAAGACTCTAGTTGGAAATGTATTTGATGGTAAGATTAGCAGACCTCTTTCTCAACACTTAAGTGTAGTTTGCACCTTGTCAAATTTAATGATTGTGAAGATGTATTATCTGTAATTATGTTTTATTTTAAAATTGTACTTCAATCAAAAGCTCTCCAAGAAGCCGAGGACGTCGACCTCCACCTCCAGCCACTACATGCACATCTATCTCAGCTGGAAAAGGAAGGATTTCCTCACTTGAAAACATTCATTCCTGCATTGTTTCACACACTCTTTCTTATCTGGACCAACTGCCAGTCTTATCAAAGACCAGAACGCATTGTGGTGTTACTCCAGGAACTTTGCAATCTGCTCATTGAACAGGTAAGAATTCTCATTTGAATCTCTTCTCATTTTGGATAATATCAACTGATGGTTACACGTCAAACTGTGGCATATATAATTAGAGTCAGTGCATGGAATTTTGTCAGATAACTTTGCTGATGTTTAGTTTTGAGTTAATGAGTTAATGGGTGTGTGTGAACAAATTCACAGATATAAAATCTTTCACCCTGTAGGCATCTACATACCTTTCTGCAGATCTGCTACTCAGAGAGGATCCAGTGGAAAGTCTACAAATGGTAAAGATGGTAATACAAGTCTTTAGATGTTTCAGAGACAGTTACCAGACCCAGAAGGAGAGGTTGGTCAGCCATGTGAAACATGCACCCTGGGATTTCCCATCTGCCATGGTTTTTGCACGTTTCAACCAGTTCCTTAATCGTATGCTACAGCTGGAGGTGAGATCAGCTTTTAGTTTAAGTGTCACTGTGAAGGTTTATGCAGATCTGTTATAAATCAATGTGTTATTTCTGCAGGGCTTGTTTGACATTATATTGGCCTTTCAGAGGATGGAAAAGCTGGAATTTGGGGGACTTAAAGGGAAACTGTACAGTGAGCAGGCTGCTCAGATGTATAACGACTTCAGTAACCATTGCAAAGTTTTGATGCAAAGTAAAAACAGCCCACTTGACCTAAACTCACAGGTGAAATTGTCTATAAATCTCTTTTGATGATGTTTATGATGCTAATTATGAATTTCATGAACAGCTACTATACACTGTAGATCATGCTGTTTCAGCCAAGATTAATGATGCACGAGTTTAAAGTAGTGTTCACTATTAAAATACTGTTGAATTGTTAATTGTGTCATAAGGATTTTGAAAAGGAGTATAAGGATTTCAAAGTGTGGATTGTGGACTTTGAATGTCACCTTGCCAGCCTTCTGTGCTCAGCTTTTAAGGATTGTTCAGGACTGGAATCAGCTATCAAAGTAAGTAAGACTGGATAATAGTGCGATATCAATGACATGATTAATAAAGTGGATAGTTAGTGAGAGTGCTACAAAGCGGGACATCAACATCTTTTGTTTTTTGTCCTTTAGCTGCTTACTATTTTTGGACCCTTTCTGGAGAGAAGACAAATTAGGCAGATATTCAGTCCCAACTTCCCTCTGCTGTGGCAATACTTCAGAGAGGAGCTGGAGCAGTGCAAATGGCTGTTAAAATCCCAGCTCAATCAGGTATTCTCTGTTAAATTTAGAAATTATACAATATTTCTTGAAGGCACTGAACCGAAACATGACTTCTCTTCTGTTCTTTTTGGTTTGCAGGTGGAGAGTGGTCTGACTAAGAACACGCCTCAAACATCTAGAGCTTTGAAGGGGGCAAAAATGATCAGAGAACGCATTCAAACACCATGGGAAAAAATCAGATTACTGTCTGATACGTCAGTAAAAAAAAATTACTATTTCCAATGAGTTGATGAATTAGTTACCAACACTAGCTAGCCAGAATGATTTATTGAGAAATAGATAGAGTATCAACAGTTAATCATGACTGTTATTGTGCAACATTTCCAGGCTAGCAGGAGGTGTGCAGATGGTGAAAGAGTGCAACATGTACATGGACATTTTGGGTCTCTTGGACAAACATGAGGAGGACACTTACTCTGCCTGGTGTAATGGTTTAGAACAGAGCTGCTTGATCAACCTGAACCAGCCCCTTATCTCCAGAAATACCTCTTCTGGTCTGGTCGCAGTCAACTTCAATCCAAAAGTAAGTCAAATACTAAAAAGCCCTCATGGTGCAAACATTCTCCAATGCTAAATAATTACCCAATTTACTGCTGGAGACAGACTTTCTCATCAATTTCGCGACTTTTTTTTGTAAAAGCACCAAGCAACAAATCTAGCTACTTTAGTTGTTGTAGTTGTGGCTGTAGTGTTGGCGACTGTTTCATATTTGTGCCATTGTCTAACAACAGAAACAGAAAAGCTTATAAATGAGAACAGCTTTAGTGGGAATTTGGCTATATTACAATACTGTATATGTGAACACAGAGAGTAGGAGAGAAGCATCAGACAGCAAATAGACTGAAACCAGCTGACACTAGGCAGAATGCAAATGCAATGCAATTTCTTCATGAATATTCTAATAAGGCTATTACGTGATTTTTGAGTAGAGCAGGCTTTTAGCTATTTCTATTGAAAGGAGTTGTTAGCAGCAGTTACACAACAGGTTTGAAGTCCTCAGTTTCACACAGTGACTGTGCACAGCCCAATTCCGTTTTATTTGTATAGCACCAGTTCACAAGATATTGTACATTACCTCAAAGCACTAGACAACAGAATAAGTTTGAGACATTATAATATCTAGTCATGCCCAGTCCAGCCATAGGCCTACAGTATACTAGCCTTTGACCTAGCCTTTTAACATACTGGTGACAGACTCGGTAATTAATGAAAAAACGTAACTGCCTCTCAGAGGGAATAGTTATTTCTAATAGTTATTCAATTTTAGTTATTATATTTTCCAAAGCTTTCTGTTAGTTGAGGTAAATCATTGAACCACCATCCCTCTGTGACTGTGCATACAAGTTAATCACTGTTTCCTTTCACTCCTCAGCTGACTGAAGTCTTGAAAGATGTGAAGTATATTCAGACTCTCGGTCAGATTAACATCCCTGCAACTGCACTGACTGTTTTTGATAAGCGTGACATGTTCACAAAGGTAAGAAAAAAAACAGATTCACTCACAAGTGTGTTTGTGTAACATGTTCAAGTTAAACAGGGAATGCCTTTCTTATTATCCTGCACGTACCAGCATCTCAAAATGCGTCTTTTCTCCACGCCTGCATTTTCCAGTATGTGAGCAGTCTGCAGCTGCTCGTACAATGGTACAACAAGCTCAAACAGACAGTGCTGGAGGTAGAGCTTCCTCTCATCCGAGCTGAACTGGATTCCATAGACCTGCAGCTGACAAGAGCGGAGACTGACCTGACATGGCAGGATCTGGACTGCCGGAGCTTCATCAGCAACACCAAAGACCTGGTCCAAGACCTGATGTGTCGGGTCAGTAGAGCAAAGGAGAACTGTGAAGCCATTCAGACACTGATGAAAGGATGGAGCAAGCAAGCTATGTTTGGCAGAAAGGACAACAAGAGGAGCTTACTCATACAGGTGGGAGACAGAGGTGACCGTGTCAGCAAGACGTACAGTTGCATGAAGAGAGACGGAGATTCTATCCATCAGCTGGTCCAGGTACATGTGGCTGAATTTATGATAACATTCACTCTTGTGTGTTACAGATTTTCCAATACAGTGCTTTTGCTCTTCTGCAAGTAAACAAAAAGATTATGAAAGTACTGGCATGGTTCCAAATCTTTTCAACATATTATTTATTTACGTATTTACATTTTCTTAATTTCATGAATTGCGATTGTGCTTGGCTTTCACTTTCTTTATGGTAAGATAATGCAGATATGAAAAAAATCTAACATGGCAATTTAAAAGCGATGAAAAACACTACAGCTTTTTGAATTTGCTGTTAGTTTCCGATCTTCTACTAGATATAAACTGTAGTTATTCTGAAATTGTAAAAATAAAAAAATAAATATGTATGGAAGCCTTCAAATTAAATGTAACAACCTATCACTAGAAATCTAAATGAAGTACAAAGCCTAATTGTTGATAGTATCTGTACCGACCATCTCTCCAATACATTTTCGTCAGGAGAATCGGGTCCTCTTCCATGCTGACGCGTCCTCAGAGGTGTGGCAGTCCTACCTGGAATATGTGGATGAGATGGTGGTGGAGGGGCTCTTCGGCTACATCAGCCACTCGCTTCAGTTCTTTGTGGACAACATGGAGTCATGGCCAAACCGGTCTCCTCTGTTTGAGGCTCAGTTGATGCTGAGAGACTCAGGAATGGTTTTCAACCCCTCACTGGAGCGAGATGCAGGGGACGGCGTGTACGAGCTGGTAGAGGGACTGATCGGAGACATATTCAAGACGTCAGTGAATGTCAGCAGAGTGGCTATTCATCTGAGCATGGAGAGCTACCAGGTACTCTGCTGTGGTGTTTGACTTGTCTCTATCAGAGCAAAGGCTCTGGCTGTACTGTCCTAGATCAGAAAAACAGATGAATGTATATGGATGTGAATCACATGAGGAGTGGCATGTGCGGCCATTATGTATTTAATTTTGTGCAGGTTTTTTCATACCTTAAAGAACATGTAAAATGCACAAGTATTATTACCTTCAGGAATGGTATCAAGTGCATTTTCTAGTTGGCAGTTTGTATTAGTCAATTATTTAATTTAAAACAGTTCACTCAAAATCATTAGAGTGTATTATGCTACAAATAGCAGATACTGTGGATGCTATATGTCATGTTATATAACTCTTACAGGATGTAATGGAAGACATGCTGGATTTGTCGGACCTGAGACACGAAATAATGGAGCGTGTGGAGAATGTTCTGAAGAAGGCGATAAATTACCAGAGAAGGTTTGACTGCTACACCCATCTGTGGCAAGATGACAGGGCTGAGTTCCTCAGCCAGTTTCTCCTGTACGGACGTGTGCTCGCAGCCGAAGAGGTTGGGGCCCACAGAGCAGATGTGCTGGCCTACAACCCGCCTACAATTGATCACTTCAAAGAACAGGTGAATAAAAAGGTTTTTTAAAAAAAAAATCACGAATCATGGTTTTCCATGCAGGGCAGGTGTTCTAATTGCAATCTTTGCTGTGGTCTTAATTTGACAGATTGATTATTTTGAGGATCTCTATGCGGAAATTTCCAAGCTCGAAGATTTCCAAGTTTTCAATGGATGGTTTCGGGTCGACATCAAGTTCTTTAAAGTCAGCCTCCTATACAATGTAATGAAGTGGAGCTGGCTTTTCAAAGAGCACCTCCTGACATATGTCACTAACAGGTAAAAAAATCCTTTTCTGTTTGACTATTACATACAGACTGAACTGTATTATCAGTTGTTCTCACAGTGCATGCTTTTCTACTCAGTCTGGATGAGCTAGAAATGTTTGTCCAAGCCACCGTTGAAGGGCTAAACCATCCTATAGCTAAAGGAGACCACTGTGACTTGGTGGGAGTTATGAGTCACCTGCTGGCAGTCAGAGACAGACAAACAGCCACAGACGAGATGTTTGAGCCTCTCAAAGATACAATAACCCTCCTCGAACGATATGGAGTGACCATACCGGACCAGGTCTACTCTCAGATGGAGGTAAAGAAAGGAAAGGGTCGATGCTACCTGAAATAACATGAGCTAGAGATATTCAGAAAGAAATCTGAATATTTTAAGAAATCAAAGCAATTCTCTCCATAGGAACTACCTGAGAAATGGCGTGGGGCTAAAAAACTGGCGTTAAAAGTGAGGCATGAGGTGGCACCCATGCAGAATGCTGAAGTGATGGTTTTAAGAAGACAATGCATGGCTTTTGAGGTAGTTTCTATTTCCAGAGAAATGATGCACACATTTTTGAAGCTATTGCATTATATATCTCAGTTTGAAGACTTATTCAACAGGAACCTGTTATTTTTTAGGTAAAACAAACCAAATTCAGGGAGATGTTCAGAGCAACTGCACCCTTCAATTACAATGCAGTGGATCCCTACATTAAGCTTGAGAAAGTAAGTGTTAAGCCATTCTTGGATTATAGCATTAAAGTAACACTGTATTGTACATTATGGATGATGATTGTCATATGTTCTCTCCTATATATAGTGTGAAAAAGCAATTCGAAATACAGAGAAAGAACTAGCAGAGCTTCAGGAATCCACAAATCTGTTTGATGTTACCATTCCCGACTACAGAGACATCAAGCTCTGCAGAAGAGAGATCACTATTCTCAAAGAACTGTGGGACATTGTTTTATTTTTGAAGGTAAGTAGCTAAATGTATATTTTTATACTTAAATGTCATTGTTTTGTAGAGAAGGAGCTGAAGGCCTCATCATCACCACACCAGCCCACAAACTCAAGAACTTGACCAGCCTGCCCCTGCCGATGCTGTCATTGATTCTTTGAATACACTTCACACTCTAAATGTCCCCTTTAAGCGTGCTCAGCCCATTGACCCCACCGCATGTGACTTTATCTATACAGAGCAGCGTGAAAAACTGGACAATGACCAAATGGAGGCAGATAAACTTGGACCAGATGGGTGCAGAATTGTGGGGGTTTGCCAAGGTGAGGTCACCAGCAGCGCTGCATCAAACCGGCACATCTCTCCTGCTGCCTCGCTGTCATGCACCATCGCTGTTTGTAACAGATGCCCCTAATAGCTAATTATGTTTACCTGCCTTCTGTTTGTGTAGGACATACGGAAGCTTGACAAAGAGGCTCGTGTGTGGGATGTGTATTCTGGGCTAGACCTTTATGTAAAGAATCTGTTGACATCACTGCAGGCTGTGAGTCATCTACAGAACCTGGCCATACGAGAGCGCCATTGGGCGCAGCTAATTAGAACAACACAGGTACATAAGTGCGCTATGGAGCACCATTTTTTTTGTCTTGAATGAAAGAATATTGCATCATGAAAGTGAATGTCTTTAAACAGATGGACATCACTGTGACTGACAGTACCACCATGGATGAACTCTTGGCTCTGCAGCTCCATTTGTTTGAAGACGAAGTTTGCAACATTGTGGATAAGGCGGTCAAAGAGATGGCCATAGAGAAGGTTCTTCTTTAATTATGAATATACAGATCAATTTTCTCTCACATAATCACCTAATTTGGACAACCATCATCACTATATTTGGTTTAGGAGTCACTCCTTATTCAAATATCAAATTTTAGGTTTCATTCCTGAACCAAATTCATTGTAAATGCAGTAATATATTCCATCTTATATTCAAACACTGTTATCATCATACTGTCTATTATTTATATTTCAGGTTGTAACAGAAATAAGTCAAATGTGGGCATCAATGGAGCTTTCATATGAGGATCATTACCAAACCTCCGTGCCACTTCTTAAATTTGATGAGGAACTTATTGGAATGCTTGAGGATCATCAGGTAAATATCCAAGTTACTGACTTCGTTCTCAAGCTCGTTTGTCTGTGAGAAGCACCGATAGTTCAGTCCTGAATAGAGATGAGAGTGCAGAAAGGGGCCGCCCAGTTTGACTGTTGAACAGCACAACTGAGAGTAAAGAGGTCCCTATTGAATCCTAAGATTTATAGCTGCTGCAGGACACAGGGTATTGTTGCACTGTGGGGTCTTTGTATGTGTACACCAGATGTATTCTGGGGGCTGTAGCCAGCAATTAGACATCCTGCCACTTTAGTGGCTGCATCTTTATGTACACAGACTGTTTCCCTCCCCCCACCTTTTATGGCATGGCATGCTGATGGGGTCAAATGTGTTTTGTCTGGTTGAATTTTACATTGGGCCAAATCTTTTAGATTACCCATCCTTGTGTCTCTGTGTTCTCATCCTCAAGGTTCAACTCCAGGGTGTCTTCCAGAGCAAGCATGTAGATCACTTCCTGTTCCAGGTGCTGGAATTACAAAAACAGCTGACTGTGACTGACTCTGTGCTGATGGTCTGGATTGAGGTCCAAAGGACATGGGCCTACCTGGAAAGCATCTTCAAAGGCTGTGATGACATCTGCCAACAGCTGCCTGCAGATGCGCACAGGTTCCAAGCTATAGATGGAGAGTTTAAGGTCTGCGCTCATATGCCCATCCTGCCGTTCATTCTGTTGTTCTCATCGTCGTAAACATGGGCATTTTTGTTCTTTCAGGAACTCATGGTAGACAGCGCCAAGACCAAAAATGTCATTGAGGCCACCAACAAACCCCATCTATTTGAGAAGTTGGAGAATCTGCAAAAAAGGTTCATGCTTAGCTTAGACTTTTCCCTTTTCCCATTTTCAATATCAAGATTTGCGCTCATTATTCCTGTAACCTCTGTTTAACAGGCTGGCATTGTGTGAAAAAGCTCTCACTGAATACCTGGAGACAAAGAGACTTGCCTTTCCACGATTCTACTTTATTTCATCTGCAGACCTGTTGGACATGCTTTCTAAAGGGAGTCGTCCTAGAGAGGTGCACTGATGTAGAATATAAATATAAATATAAATATTTGTATTTAGTTTTCATTCAGTGTCACTATCTTAAGGCTCACTGTGTTTGTCATGAAAAATGTGAGTGATTTGTGTTTTGCAGGTAACGGTCCACCTCTCAAAATTATTCAACAGCATGTCAGATCTTGAGATTGCTGAAAATAAAGGGCTGGATAATCCTAAATTTGCCGTGGGCATGTACAGCAAAGAGAGGGAATATGTCCCTTTTCAGACTGAATGCTGCTGTTACGGGCCGGTAAACCACTACACACATTCGGATTGAATAATCCAAATGATCTGTGACACTTAATAAGATGACGATATTAATACTAGCTACTTTGCATTAGGTGGAAGCATGGCTTACTCGTCTGGAGGAGTCGATGAAGGAATGTGTCAGGGGTCACCTCTCTGAGGCTGTATCTGTGTATGAGGATAGGCCCAGAGAGCAGTGGATTCTGGACTTCCCCGCCCAAGTGGCTCTCACTGGATCTCAGGTCTGGTGGAGCAACGATATGGAGCTGGTGTTTAAAAGACTGGAGGAAGGATATGAGTCTGCTCTAAAAGACTACAACAAGAAACAGGTATATTTATGTAATATCTGGCCTGAGCTGGGTTTGTGGAGCCTCATTGTTCACTCATTGGCTACACCCATAGCTTTATTATCACGCTTGTCACTCTTTAGGTTAACATGTCCTTGGCTGCTGTCTGAATAATCTCTCTCACCCTTTAACCCAGTGTTCTGCACTGACTGAATCTGCTGCAATGTCGGACCAGTGACAAATGAAAACCATCAAGTGATGTTTTTCTCTAAATAAGAACTGGACTAGTTATGATCAATTTTAAAGTCCCAGTCCTTGAGTAGTGTACACCACTGTTCCATTTCAACTTTGAGAGTTTAATAACACAAGTGAGACAAAATGTGAACCAAGCAAGTGGATGCTGCAAATCCAGAATTGAGTGAAATTGAGTGTTTTAACTCGGTGTTCATCTTTTACACTAACTGCTCTCTGCTTTCTTTCAAGCCTTGCTTTGAATCTGATTTTCCTCCCTCCTTCAGATTTCTCAACTCAACTCGCTGATCAGCATTCTGCTAGGAGAGCTGAGCTCAGGCGACAGACAGAAGATCATGACTGTATGCACGATCGATGTCCACGCTAGAGACGTCGTTACCAGCCTCATTGTGCAAAAGGTTAACGCAACTGAATCTTGTCATAATAGATGTTTCATTGGAGTGCGGGCGGACTACAATTGTGATTATGAAAATGTGTTACGACAAAGTTTATAGTACAAATACATTGACATATTACAGTGTATTTTATATTTTGTTTGTCTTAGGTGACATTGCCATTTAATGTTAATGATGGTTCCCATGGTAACAGTCCAGTTGTCATTAACAACCTGTATGTGGTAAAAAGAGACTCTTAAAATTTAATTTATCGAAAACTCAGATTACAAGCAAATTTCTCAGCTTCTTTTGTACCTTTCAAAAACTTAATAGGGCACAGCTTAAATCACAGTGCAACAGGTTTTGATATAGAGGATAAATCATGACAAATCAGACATTTTGAACTCATTTTGATGTCGCATGTGCTGGCTCTCTGGCGGTGAATTAT
This sequence comes from Psettodes erumei, assembly GCA_016785225.1. Lineage (NCBI taxonomy): Eukaryota > Metazoa > Chordata > Actinopteri > Pleuronectiformes > Psettodidae > Psettodes > Psettodes erumei. Next base: position 978,781 of record JAFBJZ010000623.1, read on the forward strand.
CTTTGTGACACAGTTGTAATAGCAGCCATGTGCGCTCACAGGTGACAACGTCACAGGCCTTCCAGTGGCTTTCCCAGCTTCGACACTGCTGGAATGAGCAGCAGCACCACTGCTATGTTAACATCTGTGATGCTCAGTTCCTTTACTCTTATGAGTACCTTGGAAATACTCCACGTCTAGTTATCACCCCCCTCACAGACAGGTAAACGCTTCTCTTTATCAGCGTACCCTCGTGATGTTTCAACACATTTGCTGCATCCAGCATTGTTAACCAGCACATGCACGTTTCTCTTTGGGGTATTGCCAACTTCAGGTGCTACATCACTTTAACTCAGTCACTCCACCTGACCATGAGTGGAGCCCCAGCCGGCCCCGCTGGAACAGGGAAGACTGAGACCACTAAGGATCTTGGCAGAGCCATGGGCATCATGGTGTACATTTTCAACTGTTCTGAACAGATGGACTACAAGGTGTGAAATTCAGAAAGACCGTTTGGAGTTATTCTCTTTGCAGAGTTTGTGTCTTGATTAGATGTTTCAGTATACATGTGCTGCACGATTGGATGCAAAACATAACTCTTGTTTCTGGTCAGTCAATCGGAAATATCTACAAGGGTCTGGTCCAGACTGGAGCATGGGGTTGCTTTGATGAGTTCAATCGTATCGCTGTGGATGTTCTGTCAGTTGTAGCAGTGCAGGTCAAAGCTATACAGGATGCCATTCGCTCTAAAAAGAAAAGGTGAGTAATTGAAGTTTAGTACTATAAAAGCATACTGTTAAAAATTTGTTAACATTTTGGGCAACATACAGGTTCCTGTTCCTCGATAAGGAGATTGTTCTTAAGCCCTCTGTGGGGATTTTCATCACTATGAACCCGGGGTATGCAGGCAGAACAGAACTGCCGGAGAACCTCAAGGCGCTTTTCAGGTGGGAATAATACAATAACTTCCCTTTTAGTTTGCTTTTATCCAGCGTGAAGTTAATTGTTTGCACCACATGTGTCCTGCTGTAGACCCTGTGCCATGGTGGTGCCTGACACTGAGCTGATTTGTGAGATAATGTTGGTGGCAGAGGGCTTCCGTACTGCAAAGCTTTTAGCCAAGAAGTTTATCACTCTTTACACTCTCTGCAAAGAACTGCTCTCCAAGCAGGTAGGAGAATAGCACTCAGTTCTCCTGTTATATTTCATAAGATTGGCTTAGAGCACAATATCAAACCTCAGTTTATTATCCTTTAAGAGCTCAGCGATGCATGAAACCATTCAATAATTCTTAGTCCCATTTTATGACATCATGTATAGTGAGTGTGGACACAGGATTAGTCATCTTTGCTGCCTGTCCTCATTTGTCCATTAGGACCACTATGATTGGGGTTTGCGTGCTGTCAAGTCTGTTCTACTTGTGGCAGGGGCACTGAGAAGAAGAGAAAAATAAGACCAGAGGATCAGGTGACTTATATATTTCACATCACGGCTGAGAGAGGAAGAAGCATTGTCTTACGTAAGCTGTCAGTGCATTTTACTTGCCTTTACTTTTCAGGTGCTGATGCGTGCTCTGAGGGACTTCAACATGCCTAAAATTGTGAGTGAGGATGTGACGATCTTCCTGGGGCTGCTGGGGGACCTGTTCCCAGGCCTGGAGGTAGAAAGAGAGAGGAGCTGTGAATTTGAAAAGGCCATTCGGAAGACCACACTGGAGCTCCGACTCCAGCCTGAGGAGACATTCATCCTCAAGGTTCGACAGCGTACGGTGTACATTTTGCCAATAAAAATGAAAAGAATTTAATCCAGACACAGAATGAAACAATCTTTTCATGAACAACTTTGTTTTGTCAGGTGGTGCAGCTGGAGCAACTCATGGCAGTGCGTCATTCTGTATTTGTTGTTGGAAATGCAGGGACTGGTAAAAGCCAGGTTCGATTGGTTGGAATTCTCATGCCTCACATGTTTTCACAGAAAATGCTTGAAATCATTTTTAAGGCAGATGTCAAATATCAGTTACATATATTTTAACAGATATTGAGAGTTCTCCATAAAACCTATGTAAACTTGAAGAAGAAGCCTGTATGGAATGACCTAAATCCAAAGGCAGTAGACAGAGATGAATTGTTTGGCTTCATCCATCCTGCAACCCGTGAGTGGAAAGATGGTAAGCTGAACTGGTTTTAAATGGATAACAAAATTACACACACCAAGAACTGTTCTAATGCATACTGGGTGTAAACAGTGCTTATACCTTGCAGTCTTAGTTGTTATTTGCATCCCTCAATCTCTATGTAAGGTCTGCTCTCATCACTGATGCGAGAGCAGACAAACATCTCCCACCTAGGACCTAAGTGGATTGTGTTGGATGGAGACATTGATCCGATGTGGATTGAATCTCTGAACACAGTGATGGATGACAACAAGGTACCTCCCTCCTGTTCCCTCATACTATTGTACAACACATAGCAACTAAGGTGGTGTCGATAGAAAAAGATGTTTCTTTCCCCCTCCTTCAACAATCACCTCCTGGAGTGTGAGTAGTTGGAGGTATTTTTCCAGAGCAATGAATCATGTCACAGTGATCTTGTGCCTTTAAAATATTCTAAAGCAAGCCTGTCAAACATGATGAGATATGATGGCGTTTACCTTATAATTTGGGTAGAGTCTTGTCTGTCACATTTATCATTCAAATGTTATCATGTTTGGAAACCGCAGTGCTTCATAATATTGTTTCAGGTCCTGACTCTGGCCAGTAATGAACGTGTGCCACTTACGTCATCCATGCGACTGGTATTTGAAATCAGTCACCTGAAAATGGCCACTCCTGCAACTGTGTCCAGAGCAGGAATCCTCTATGTTAACCAACAGGAACTGGGCTGGAATCCGTGAGTTGCAAAGTTTGCATTCACTTTGTAGCAAAATATTTTGAGGGGTTTTCAGTGCAATGCTGTTTTTGTGTTATCCTCTGTATCATTCATGCGTTTATTTCACTACAGTGACTGTGTTGTTTAAAACCCTGTAGGCTGCCACAGTGACTGTGTCTCCAGCATATGCTGTATTTGTCTAAATGTATTCTACCCAAAAGACAAGGGAGACTGTTTTAGATCCTCATCAGATCAGCCCAGCAGTATAAAGGATTCCTTGAATTATTGCTCAGGTATGTTGCCAGCTGGATTGACCAACGGGAACGGCAGACAGAAAGAGCCCATCTCACCATACTGTTTGAAAAATACGTCCCCCGTTGTCTAGAAAAAATGAGAAACACTTTCAAAACCATCACTCCCATCCCAGAGACCTCCATGGTGCAGGTACACAACACATAAGCATGCACAGTGTGTTTATTCCTTCTTTTGTTTGTCTATACACCCAGAAAATCCTGATAAAATGATGATTTTCTACTTGTTCAGACACTCTGCACTTTGCTGGACTGCCTTCTAACACCAGCAAATGTTCCATCTGACTCTCCACGTGAGCTCTATGAGACCTACTTCACCTTTGCCTGCATCTGGGCTTTTGGTGGGGCAATGTATCAAGATCAGGTATGCCTTTGGTTTAATTCGTGTGGATGACCTCATATGTGCTAAACATGTTCTTTTCCATATCATGTTTTGACATACTCAAGTGTTTTTAATAAAAGTAATAAAGTTCAGGACTTATTTCTTGGGTGCTAAAAAGGTGTTGACAGAAATTATGCATTTTCCAAAAGAAAGTGTGGAACTGGGCTCCCCTCACTCCACTTACTCCTTGCTTTATCTTTGCAATTCTAGCTTCTTCTCAAAGGTCTAGATATAGAGGGAGTTGTGACATCGTGCCTTTTGTCGAGAAGCATGTCAAGAATGTCAAGTGACTAAGAATAATATACACTTATCTGTCAGTGTTTTGGACTAATGATTGGGTTGTTAATCAAATTATATGATTTAATGCATGCTATTATGTTTTCCATGATTTGTCCAGCTGTATGATTACCGGGTAGAGTTCAGTCAGTGGTGGACAAAAGAAATGAAGACAGTGAAGTTGCCAGCACAGGGGACAGTGTTTGACTACTACCTTGACCCTCAAACCAGACGGTTCCTGCCTTGGAGGGACACGGTGCCTCCGTTTGAAATGGAAACTTGTCCACCTTTACAGGTAAGAACATACACACTCACATAAATGTGTGTGGGGGGGTAGGACCCCTCATCTAACTTCAGAAACACAAACTTTTCAAAGCAGTTTGACAAATAATCACATACACAGTCACAGGAAGAAACCCTCTTAAGGAGAAATAACCAAAAATGAACAATACAATCATATTAAAAATGCATGTGTGCCTCAGTGAACATAATAAGAGAGGGTAAAGTCACGTCACGAGGTTATGGCAGGGGGGCTAGAATGGATGATAGGCTTGCCACTGTGTCTGATTACCATCTACTTACACCCCATACCAGACCGTGAGGGGGTGAAGGCATGAGCAACCAGGCTTGTTCTATCACCCACGCTCCATTGTCTTTCTTTATGCTCCTGCGTACAGCTGTGAATGCTCCAAAGGCTCTTGCTGAGCCATAATTAGTGGGGTTTTGTTCTGAGCAAATGATGCTATTATGACAGAATAGTTGTGGTGTACTGGGGAAATACAAGAAATTATAAATCACATACAATTCACTGAACACATGTCTGTCAATAAATCACACTCAAAGGAAGCCATAATAACCATGTATGTTTCTGTTCTCTGTCTTCCTGCTGTTCCTATGATTGTAGGCTGTTCTGGTGCACACAGCAGAGACTGTGCGTCTTTGGTACTTCATGGACTTGTTGCTGGAGAGGAGACAGCCAGTGATGCTTGTGGGAAATGCTGGAGTGGGAAAGACTGCACTTGTCAGGAACAAGTTAGACTGCCTGCCAGAGAGTTACATGACCAAAAAGTACCCTTCAACTACTATACGACCTCCCTCATGCTCCAGGGTGAGTGATTTGGGTTATTTGGGTGCTCTGTAGTGCCACATGAAGTAAACTGTAGCACCATCTGCTGGTCATTTTCAGATTGAGAAAAGGTGGAAGGGGAGAAAACGCCACCCCCCCACCCCCCAAGAAAAATAAATGTTAATGCTATCATTATATTCCCACATTTGCAAAGTTGGTTTGATGAGGGTAGGACAATTCTAACTCTTCATTAAAGCTGCTTTTTTGCTGTTGTAGGTAGTAAGTTGATTTTTTTGTGTTGTTGTTGTTTTTGTTTTTGATATGATGTGACATATCACTTCATATCGCCTCTCTTCTAGGGATGTTGGAGCAGCCATTAGAGAAAAGAGCAGGTAGAAGCTACTCCCCTGTTGGCAACAGAACCCTAGTCTACTTCATAGATGATATGAACATGCCAGCTACTGACAGTTATGGAACAGTGCAGCCTCATACACTGATACGCCAACATCTGGATTATGGACACTGGTGAGAATATCCCACACACATAGTACTGTTTTTTCTGTTGTGTTTCTAATGTGTTCAATTGTTGTGTGTCTAATGCCACAGTATAAAAAACATCACCAGGCTACAATGCGCTTTGTTTATTAAGCCAAACATTCGTCCATTTCTTGCTGTCTGCAGGTATGACAGACAAAAACTGACCATAAAAGAAATACACAACACCCAGTTTGTTGCCTGTATGAATCCAACTGCTGGGAGCTTCAGTATCAACCCCAGACTACAGGTATGTTTGCTAATCTAATTGCACTTAATCTTATTTTCTGAAGATGGATTAAAGAAAATACACCAAAATATTTTTTTTTTAAAATCCCACATAGATATAATGTGTTAACAAATGAACACTAGAAACTTTTAAATGGTGTATGATTTATCTTAGTATAATGATACATTTAAATGTGTGAATTAGTGCACAGGTTGTTACTGCAGTTTATCTGTACTTCCAAAAGACGCTTGTATCAGTGTGCTCTCACAGCACAGCTTCATCTGCAGAAACTGTTCTCATTTTTTTGCAAAGAAAAGGCACGACGAAGAAAAATTTTCAGCAATTACAATGTCACAATGTCAAGAAAAAAACATATCTTAAATCATCTGTGTGGTCTGGAGCGTAACTAATTTATGCACCAGATTTCAACACAATATTTTATACTCAAGTGCCAGCATGATAAGGGTGTAATTTAGTGATGTAGCAACTACTACTACCATACAGAACAAGCCTACAGTGGGTTGTTTACAACATATTTCCAGATAAATCAGTTTTGATGAAAAATGAAAACCAAGGATGAACAGTAGTAGTACTTAGTAGTCATCCTCAAACTAGTGTCTTTTAATAATAAAAGTTATTCACTGCAATATATTTTCTGAACTCTGGTTGTGCTTGTGCTTTCCTACAGAGACATTTCTCAGTGTTTGCGGTCAACTTTCCTTCATCCGAGGCTCAGGTTTCGATCTTCAGTCAAATCCTGTGCTGCCATCTGAAGCAGCAGCTGTTCAATCCGCTGGTTCAGAGGAGCGCTGCGGCTGTGGTCCAAGCTGCCATAACTCTTCATCACAAGATGGCTCACAGCTTTCTGCCCACAGCCATCAAATTTCACTACACATTTAATCTACGAGATTTGTCTAATGTCTTTCAGGTAGTGCTGACAGCAGCTAAGTTCTAAAGATAGACTTTTGAATGAAAATTTAAATATTAATTTAACCCCGTGTGTCATTCAGGGAATTCTCTTCGCTCGGCCAGAGAATGTGAGAGACGGCACTGAACTAGCGCTGCTGTGGCTCCACGAGTCCTGCAGAGTGTACGCAGACAGACTGGTAGATGACAAGGACCTGCAGCTCTTCCGGAAGCTCCAGATGGACACTGTGCATGAATGCTTTGAGGTGCAATATCAATTCTAAAAAAACAGTGTTAACTGCACAACTTGCTGCCATTCACCTTCAGATAGCAACATCGACTGAAAGAATGAAATGATTTATTATGCCTGTCCTTGTCCAGGGACTGGAGGACAAAAGGGTGATGAAGCAGCCCCTCCTCTATTGCCACTTCTCCCAGATGGGTGAGGAAGCCTCCTATGCTCCTGTTACAGACTGGTCGGTGCTCAGGACCATCCTTACAGATGCCCTGCAGAGCTACAATGAGCTCAATGCAGTTATGAATCTGGTGCTGTTTGAGGATGCCATGCAACATGTGTAAGTACATATCACAACAGTTACATTATAATGATCAGAAACTATCACATGTCAACAAAAGAAAAAAGCAGAGCACAGCGTGTATCTAGCGGCATAACAAAGATTGTATTGTTACCAGTTGTCGCATCAGTCGCATCCTGGAGTCTCCAAGGGGTCATGGCTTACTGGTTGGGGTCGGGGGCAGTGGGAAGCAGAGCCTGACTCGTCTGGCTGCGTACATATCCTCTGTGGAGGTCTTCCAAATCACTCCAAGTAAAGGTTATAGCATCCAGGACCTCAAGGTAAATTTTGTCAGTAATATATTTAAGCCAAACAGAACATCAAGTGTTGTCTGACTTCCGAAAATGTGCTTTTATAAAAATATGTAATTGTCGTGTGGCCTGCTTGGAGTTACAATCCTGAGACATGGGTTTAAAATACATTGTTGTTATGCAGAACATAAATAATGCACTTAAATGAAGTTACTTGAAAGATAATCTCTATTTTGCTTCTGGCTGCATTGAGGATATTGATGAAATTGTGTTTTTTTTTAGCTTCTCCACTGATGCAGGAAATAATTGTCAGATACTATTAAAAGCCACTGGGAAACATTTCTCATCATATCTCATCAATGAAGCCAGTTCAAATCATTTAATAGCCAATTATCAAAGCATTATATGGGACTTCCCTTTGATCATTTTTGGACAATTTGAAATTCTCTGGTGCATTAACTATCCTCGCCATTTGTGGTTTTGTTTAGAAGGATCTGGCAGGCGTGTTCCTAAAGGCTGGAGTGAAGAACCAGCGTGTGGTTTTGCTCCTGACTGATGCACAGATACCTGATGAGCGGTTTCTGGTCATTATCAACGACTTACTGGCATCAGGTTTGATCCAAACTCCATAACAGACGTGCTGCTTTCCAGCTGTTCCGGGCTAAGGGAACAGGGGTTGTAGGATTGTATGATATCGATGACATGATAGATATCTCCATCACACTGTTGTTGTATGTAGGTATTATTATGTGATTCAGCTCATGAATGGACCTTATCAGTTATTAAAATGATTTAGTCATTGCTGCCATTCAGAAATTATAACATTGTTTGCAGAGTGAATATTGGTCATTGCAACTTCTCAGTATGTGATTATGACTCTTCCTTTTTCCTCCCAGGAGAAATTCCTGAGCTTTTCAGTGAGGAGGAGATTGAAGGGATCATGTCGAGCGTGAGAGCTGAGGTCCGCGCCCTCGGACTGCTGGACAACAGGGACAACTGCTGGAGTTTCTTTACTGACCGAGTCCGACTCCAGCTCACGGTCCAGTCTTTCAAATTCACCTCCAGCTTGTATTCTAAACTAATACCTCAACGTCAGTCTGAATGTAGTCTAATTTTTTGTGGTATTTTTGGTATTATTTTGTTGCTTATTATTTTCCTTGAAATATAGACACTTTTAGTAGAGAACCTTGTATTTATGACTGCCTCACGTTTAGTATGTCAGAAAGTGGGCTTTAAATGTTTTCATAAGACCAAGGGTGGTACAACCTTTGAAAAAATGGAGAGATTGAGAGTTTGACATGACAGTTGCAATGTTTGCCACCAAAAAAAAAAATCTTAATGAAAAGAGATTAGAAATTGAAAGCTGTGGAAAATTTTGTAGAACGAATACTCCACTGAAGATAACATTTTGCAATGAATGACTGTACAACCGAGATTCGCATCAAGACATTGTTTGAGGAGATCTTACACATACTCCAGCATGTTTGGGCTCGAAAATTAAAAGCATAGCTGCTGTGTGATATTACTAAATATGTTTGACAAGCTGAATTAACAGAGCCAGACAGACTGGGGTGGGGTGGGGGTGGGGTTAAAAGGAAGGAAATTATTGTCTCAGTACACACATATGCCATCCAGCTAATGTTTGCGCCAGGGCCTCTGGTAGCGTCACCGTCTGCTCCGGCCAACTGGGAATGTGGCTGCCTGCTCAGGAGGGGGCCCCCACTTTCCCCTCTTGAATTTTTCTGTGATGATTTTCCTTTATGCACTGCTGTTTATTATGTAATAGTCAAGTTTGGAGATGTGCTTTTGTAGGTTTGTGTTTGTGTTTTTGTGTGTGTGTCGAGGTGACTCTTTGTCCCCCTGCTTCCCTGTTTGTAGGTGGTGCTGTGCTTGTCTCCTGTGGGCAACGTCATTCGTGTTAGGGCCCGCCGATTCCCGGCCCTCGTTCAATGTACTACCATCAACTGGTTCCATCCTTGGACCACTGATGCTCTGCAGTCGGTCAGCTACAGGTTCATCCAAGAGATTGAAGGCATTGAGGTCAGGACTTTGAACTTTGAAGTGCTTTATGTCACCATCTCTCTCATTCTTACAAATTCTGAATGAAATTATATTTTTGGTTCCCTGCTTACCATCACACACGTGCAAACTTTGTAATATTACTAAGTATAAGCTAGAGGTGCATCTGTGGGTGGGTTATACAGTTCTTCTTGAGGCTTGCCATGTACCCTCATACTGCAGACTGAGTTAGACTTTAATGAACACCTTCTAATAACTGCAGTGCAGCTGGATTAACTTTTCCATAGATCCCTCATCATTAGTTCTCTGCTGAGGTACTGACAAATTGCTGAACACATGCCTGGAGACTCATGGTGAGTGCAGGCATATCATTGTTTTCCATCATAGCAGTGGAACGATCACAACCCCGCATCATTTATGTTAATGAGAGAAGAGTGATTAAGCACATAACGACCCTCTAAGGAGGCACAGCTGTCACAACCAGGAGTGTCATCACATATGTGAACATGTGCCAGACTATTACTTTGTGTGTGTGTGTGTGTGTGTGTGTGTGTATCTTCATCTGTCCATGTTTGGATGTTTATGTGCAGATTTTTTTTTTTTGAGTATTAGCTGTAGTGTTTAAAAAGTTGTGACATTATTCGAACATTAGTGCAACAGGCAGCTTCAGCCCCAGTATTATTAGAGATAGGTAGGATTGAGTAATGAGTGTAGGGTAGGATATGACAAGCATGGAGTAAAGTTGCAGTAACAGAAAGGTAAACAGGAGGACTTACATAATATAAAAATAATATAATGATACGAGGAAGGACTTTGTGTGAGTTTAATTTAATGTGCATTAACCTCAAAAATATTTATTAAAGTTGAAACACATGAAAATGACAGAACCTTAAATGTAAAAGTCTTTAATGACTGTTCATCATGTTAAAGAGGCAGGAATAAGAGTGAAATGAAGATATGAAATGATCATTTATTCAAAGTTAGAAATGCACAACCCACTAATAGTTGTTACACAAGGCCAATCAATGAGAACTTCTTTCGCATCTTAACTGCACGCAGCATGCTTTGTCAAAAAGCATTATGTCAGATCTTAATTAATAATGATTTTTTTTCTCCATACTGACTCCATGATCATTAACAATGGCTTTTTGTGAATTATGGTTGGGCTCGATCCTCGTATTCTCTGCTCATTTGTTTTTGCTTTAATTGATCACTAACTGTGTGATTAATGGAGCCTGTGTGTCACTGAGCACCATATGATAAATACTGTGTTGGAATGTAGTCCAACAGCCACCGAAGACAGTGTCGAGAAAGTTGGTTGGCATCAGAGATAACGTAAACACTGCGCATGTCTTACAAGCTGCATGTCACTGGTCTAAATGCATTATTTTCACAGAGGTTTCAAAGCCTAATCATTCCTGGTAGCTGGACCTAAATTTCAGATTGAGTAAGTCAGGGCCAGCCAAGTAAGATGGTAAAACTTGTAGATGAATTCAAAATTTATGAAGATAATATTTCAGTCCCCATCATGTTGGGGATCTTAAACTGCACTCAATCCAGCTCGCCCTGTAACCCCCACCACCACACACACACACACACACACACACACAAACACTGTCTGTTTATCTTTACAGCCTACCGTCCAGGAATCCATCAGTCTTTTCATGGCCTACGTTCACACTAGTGTCAACCAGGCAAGTGAAAAATACCAGCGCAATGAGAAGAGGTACAATTACACCACCCCCAAGAGTTTTCTCCAGCAAATCACCCTGTACAGAAACCTTCTGGAGAAGCGCCGTGCTCAGCTCCAGCACAAGATGAACCGGCTTGACAGCGGCCTTCAAAAGCTTCAGACCACTGCTGCTCAGGTACATGTCTTTATTATTATATACTGGGGGGGCTCATATGAGGGTGTAAGGCACAAGGTTGAGGTAGGAAAATTAGAAATAGTATTAATCCCTGATTTAAACCGGGTTGTTTTTTTTCCCAGACATTATTATACATTACATTACATAAACACATTCACAGGATGTAATCTTTTTTTTTTTCTCTGTTTTAGGTGGAGGACCTCCAAGCCAAACTGGCATCCCAGGAAGCTGAACTGACCTTAAAAAACCAGAATATTGAAGCTTTAATTACAAAGATTGGACTGCAGACTGAGAGGGTTCAAAACAAGAGAGAGGCTGCAGATGTCAAGGCACAAAAGGTGAGATATGACACGATACTACACCATTTCCTGCATCATCTTTTTGTGATTTGATTAATTATGGTTGCTCTTGTACAGGTTGCTGTGATCCAGGGAGAAGTATCAGCTAAACAGAAGGACTGTGAAAGCGACCTAGCCAAAGCAGAGCCATCACTGGCAGCTGCCACGGCAGCGCTGGACACCCTCAACAAGGTGCTTCATTTTATCAAACCGGACGGAAGCCCTACAAATCTTCAGTCATTTTAAAGATTAGATCATCTTTATAATTTTCTTTTTAGATGAATCTTACTGAGCTGAAGGCTTTTCCAAACCCTCCAGTGGCAGTGATCAATGTAGCAGCAGCTGTGATGGTTTTGCTTGCCCCCCGCGGTCGAGTGCCAAAGGATCGGAGCTGGAAGGCGGCGCGGGCCTTCATGGGCAAGGTTAAGCTGTCATAATGTCAATCACATCTGCCTGATTAATGCCAATCTAATTTGTGTGTGGGCCTTGACCCTGGTCCTGCCCAACATCTCTCCAATGCTCACATCGCACCTGGATGGCTCTATGAATATGCTCACTCACTGGGAGAGCTTGTGTGTTGACCTGTTTCTCAACCTTTAGTGACTAATCATTGCAGGAGTGTGAGGATGCATGTGGTTTTTAAAAGGCCCGTTTCGCTTGAAATGAAGGTGTACGTCGTATATATAACGAGAGAGAATTAAGTTTAAAATGCATATGCGTCTGATAAATGCATCTTAAATACATTATTTAACAAAAGAAACATCAAGGACAGCATAAGCTAAATGCTTATTTTCACTGTGGCCTTTAATGGGTGCTGTAAATGAGCAAAAAGTGAAAAAAGAAAGACATTTTCACATTTTACATATGTATATATATATATTAAGGAAAACTATTGAAACATCACTTGATTTTCGACTGGTACTTGCCCAAATTTTCACTGTGGGTTTTAATGTATCCCTTGTATTTGTGTGAATGCCGTGCAGGTGGATGACTTTCTGCAGGCCCTCGTGTCCTATAACAAGGAGCACATCCCTGAGTCCTGTTTGACTGTGGTGAAACAAGAGTATCTGAGAAACCCAGAATTTCACCCAGATCTAGTTCGGACCAAATCTACAGCAGCAGCTGGTCTCTGTGCCTGGACTATTAACATTGTCAAATACTACGAGGTCGGGCAATACTATCAGATCACCTTTTCTTACATTTTCTCCAAGGAGGTTTGCTCTTCATTACGGTCATTTGTACTTATGGTTGCCTCATTTTTTGCAGATTTACTGTGAGGTCATTCCAAAGAGGCATGCGTTAACACAAGCTAATGCAGAACTAGAGACAGCAACAGCAAAACTGTTGTCGGTTCAAAAGAAACTTGCAGTGAGTGAAATATTATTACTATACTTGAATGATGTCACTAAGTCTAAGAGCTATATTTTCTTAATAGTACTAATTTCAATGGCTTACTTTTGTTTGTTTCTCCAGGATCTTGATGCCAGCGTCCGGAGCCTAACAGCTCAGTTTGAAAAGGCTACAGCTGAGAAAATCAGCTGTCAGGAGGAGGTGGCGCATACCAACCAGACCATAGAGCTGGCCAACCGACTAGTCAAGGGCTTAGAGGTAAACAAGGGGGGATAGAGGGTTTTGGTAGGTGTCGCTGGGGCTGGCCTGGCATAAAGTGAACTGTCAATTTGCAGGAGGCATGCCGGTAATCGAATTGCATCAATAATCTGGACTAGAAGTTGTTATGTCCTGGCAGGATATCTTGACATGTACGAGTAGATCAAGCACAGGGAGCTTTTACAGCCTGGCCCAGCAGCATACTGGGGACTTGTGAGACGGGGAGTGAGGGTTGGACCACAGAAAACGCATGGCTGAACTGGGCAACTGGCTGGCTGAACAGTTTCCAAATGGAAAAAGGAAGAGCGATGGCAGGAATGCTACACTAACACTGCTTTCTGTCAGTGCAGCAGACTGTGTGGGTGTGGGTGTGTGTGTGTGTGCAAGCGCATTGCTTTGCTCTGCTCTGTCCTTGCACAAGCTCTAGTTTGTCTGAGGTATAATAATAATTCATTCTCAAGAATTTGGAATATGAATGTATGGAATATATAAATGTCTAATGTTGCATATTTGTATAATTTGTTGAATATTCTATTTAACTCTTTTGCATTGCTATTCATGCCTTTTTTTGGGCTACAGCATTTATTATCTTTATGGATGCTAATATGAAATTGAAGATGGCCATTTCAATGGACAATTTGTAAGTTTGACTTTCTTATGCCACAAAATAAATGTGGTTTGCATGGAACAGCTTGGCTTTTAAGCATATAAAGATAAATGTTTTGTCTTTATGGCATTGACCTGGAAGCAATAGTGTTCAGACTAATAAATCAGGCCGTCTATATTTAATCATTAACTTACCTCAAAGCCTCAACAGCTGTTGGAAATTAACAGTGTCTCACCCCGGACTGAGTGATATTACAGGCAATCCATAATACATTAGAGTAAAATTATAGTGATTTTTAACTGTCTGAGAATTTATTATGTGACATATTCTAGATCCGCAGCCCCTTGTAAGAAAATGCCATGCATGATTTATTGTCGTAAGGCTGTCACAGTCATACTATTGAAGGCTTAAATGAATGCTAAATTGATGCTGAGTGAATCAAACTTCCCAAGCTTTTTTAAGGGAATCGTAGTTGTATGCTTTACTGCTTACAGTGCATTCTCTGACTTAAATGGTGTGAGAGGGTCCTCAGCATGTAAATTTCCCCTGCATTGTAGATTCCACTTTTAGCCTTTGGTTTAAACAGAAGATTTCTCCTAGCAGGTCCTTTTTTGTGTATTTCCTGCATATATTTTTTTAAATGATATTGATGTCTGGTCTTTTTGTTTTGCAGTCAGAGAAGCAGCGCTGGTCCCAAGCAATTGTTCAATATGAAAAGCAACAGAAAACCCTGTGTGGCGATGTCCTCCTCACTTCAGCATTCATCTCCTACATGGGTTATTTTACCAGGCAGTATCGTGTGGAGTTACTTAATAATGCATGGATCCCCTTCCTTCAGTCTCAGAAGGTCAGGTCTCACAGACTTTGTGTTGCTAAGAATAGCAGTTGTTTAGATAGTAAAATGTTTCTCGTTACAAACATCCACTCTAAAGTCTGTGAAATGAAGCTCGTCTGCCTCAGTTGCCACTTGTGCTCCAACTAGAGTGACATCATTCCTTGGTTTTGGTTCCAGGTCTCTGCACCCCTGACAGACGGCCTGGATCCAGTCCTCATGCTTACAGATGATGCCACCCTGGCTGCCTGGCATAACCAGGGCCTGCCAAATGATAGGATGTCCACGGAGAACGCTGCCATCCTGACCACCAGCGAGCGTTGGCCGCTCATCATTGACCCACAGCAGCAGGGCATCAAGTGGATCCGAAACTGGCTGGGGCCAGAGCTGAGGGTGGTGCAGCTGGGACAGAGAGGGTGTGAAGGAGCTATCTGTCTGTTTGCAATCACAGTGTCCTGTTTTAATGTGCTATAGAAATGTGCATGTCAGAATACGTTTTTGTTTTTCTTATTGCATTGCTTTCACTTTGGCAGGTATCTGGATGTGATTGAACAAGCACTTACTTGCGGTGATACAGTTCTGATAGAGAATCTGCCAGAAAAGGTGGACCCGGTCCTGGACCCTCTACTGGGCAGAAACACTATCAAGAGAGGAAGGTTAGTGGAGAAACTGCAACATTAAATTAACATTGTTGTACTTAAATGGATCAGGGAGAAAAAATGCATACCAGCTCACCAACAGAAAAGGCTTTGTGTTGCGGTCGTGCACCAAAAACATTTTAAATCAATGTTTGGTTTTTATATCCCTGTTGATGTATTAGTCGATATTCCCACAACCCATCATGATGTGTCTGTGGTGTGAGACAATAAGGACAGATTTGCCAGATGGCTGGATCTCAGTGAGCATTGAAACACCAGTAAGACATGACTGAATGCATTATTATTGCCCACTTTTTCGATTATAAATGAATTTGTGGCACGTGTTCTGAATCCCTGAGGCCAACATATTGATTGGCCCCTCCAGACGGATGATAGATGTACATTTGTGTGTTCATATTCTTTAGGTGTGATGCATATTGAGCAGCTGAGCCTCAGTGTAAAAGCTGAATTGAGGACAGTCATGGTTATGTATAAGGACTCCCCTCTGCCACAAAAAACTGGCATGCAACACGTTACATTCACTGGCCCTCCATCATTATGGCAAACTCAATTCAGCTTCAATAAATTTCACAACCCTGATGAGGTCATTTGCTGGCATTTGTCTGCATTTATTCATTTGGAAGCAGAATGATAAAATTACTGAATCAGCTTTACACACACTAACACGACTCGTTGCGTGTGGATTCATCATAATGATGTCATTTGTCAAGCAGTGGGAACATATCTAGGTATTTTGTGTCATTTAATTAGAAATAAGGCTTCACCAATAAAGCCACATGACTTCAAATTGTTATCAGCAACTTTTGCATGCCATCCAAACTGGCACTTGCTTGTATTGGGTAAATCTATGTGATTTTTTTTAACATTAATACCGTTTCCCACTGCACTCCACTTCTTTGTTTAGTTTCTAGTTTAGTCTCTAGTCTACTCTCAACAGGTAAAGTCCAGCGAAAAAAAACAACATACAAAAAAAAACCTCAGTATTGACATTCTGCTTTGACCTCCCTCTCAAACATCTTAACATCTTTCTTGCGCCATTCTACAGTATGTATAAAAATTGAGCATCCGGGCGCATGTTCACTGAGCTGCCTCTGAAGTGCTGTCTGTCCAGACATAACAATTCATCATGGTAAATCTGATTATAAGTTTATCCCTTGTAGATGACCCACACACTTGTTTCTGTCGATGATTAATACAGCCTGCTGGGGGAGCCATGATGGATCTGGTAGGGCTCCACAGCTGAAGTTCATTAATAATTGGAATGTTGTAGAGTGTGAAGTAATGAATACTAATTATTCCTTTCATGGCTGACGGAAGACTACAAGCCGATCCATCAGCAAGGACTTTAATTTGGTGGAGTAATGGTTCTATCAATAGTACATTAATTCTGGCTTGTGAAGATATAGAGTTGAAGCAGACCCAGGCCATGAGGAACCTGTGCTGTAAAATTGGGGCCTTGCCTGACATCTAAGGGGTAATTAGAGAAAAATGAAAAGCCACCAGGTTCGTCAAGCCAGTGCTAATTTAATTGAAATGCAGGAACAGATAAAAATTGGCTGCTGTGGTTGTAATCTGTCATATTTATTTAAGATTATTTGTCCACTGCATAAGTGACATTTGGCACAAGGGTAAAGTTCTTTTCACCTGTTGAAGTTGCAAGAGAGGGTGAAAGTGTGAAGTCGACGGGCTCAGATGCACACAGACGGGATTTAGGGTTTTCAGTGCGCCATCATCATGACTATTTCATTTCACAAATCACCACATGCACTTTATTTTAAGGAAAGTACTGGTGATATTTGCAATCATTCTCACTTTCTCTCTTTCTTAATACAATAATAACATTCTGATGGGCAACCAAAACCGTATGCAGCAAATTTAACTATCTACATTTTTCCAGTTAGATCTTTTGTTCTTGGCACATGAAAGGAAATTATGTTAATGTTTCATTTGCAGACACTAGCTTTAAACACGAAAGGTCACGCCATACAGTCACACTCTGTAGCTGCTTTCGCTTCATCCATAGCACTTCTTCCATGCTGACTTCATAGTTTTTCATAGCAAAAATTCATTTCCGTGAGATTCAACACTCAAATAGCTCTAAAGTGTCTTTAGCAACAATAAAGCTGTTTCGCCACGTACACGTACACAAACACACTTCCTGTAGGGTAACAGCTTCACAACAGAATTAGGTTGCGTACCTTTGATTCATTAAATGTAATTACCATGAGCGACCTTTCCTTAAGGAATTTACCAACGCATCAGTTAAGTCCCCTAATTTTTAAAAATTGCACTCTTCTGTTTTCCAGGTATATTCAAATTGGGGGCAAGGAGTGTGAATTCAACAGTAAATTCCAACTCATACTGCACACGAAGTTGGCCAATCCTCATTTCCCTCCTGAGCTCCAGGCCCAGACAACCCTCATCAACTTCACTGTGACCCCTGTGGGCCTGGAGGAACAGCTGCTGGGACAGGTAGTGTCCCAGGAGAGGCCTGACCTGGAGGCCCTAAAGGTGAACCTCTACGCCTATACGAAAGATGTAAACTCTTCAGTACATCCACAGTAAACCCTCTTGATTACAGTGATTTTTTTAATGTAAGAGCACAGTCTATAATATGAAGTAAATCTGCATCGTTTCGTGTATGTTTCCCAAGAGTGAGTTGACCACACAGCAGAACCATTTCAAGATTGAGCTGAAGAGGCTGGAGGATGAGCTGCTGAGTCGCCTCTCTGCAGCCTGTGGTCATTTCCTGGGGGACATATCTCTGGTGGAGCAACTTGAGAACACCAAAACCACAGCTGCTCATATTCAGCACAAGGTTACTACAGCAACAGGGTCCTCTCAGTTGTCGTGCATGTGTTTTTGAATGTCACACAACAGCTACTGCCTCATTTTATTACATCGACTGCAGATGATGTGCATTTAGGAATATGTGTAATGAAAGGGTTTTGGAGCATGACTGAGAGCCTAATAGCTCATTTTGCACAACTGGCACACGCAGGTGGTGGAGGCCAGAGAGAATGAGACGAAGATCAACGAGGCACGGGAACTATACCGCCCAGCAGCTGAGAGAGCATCGCTCCTCTTCTTCATCATCGGTGACCTCAGCAAGATTAACCCCATGTACCAGTTTTCTCTCAAGGTGAAACCTTTACCCATGAATTGCTCTCAGGGGACATTGTTTTGGGCATGATTTCCAACAATACTCAATCCACTTTGACCAGTATTCTATTTGATCTTTTTTTAAAAAAAAAAAATGTTTGTAGTTGCTGTGTCTCTCTGTGATTAAGATTTTAGGTACAGCCCTATCTGTACAAATCATCTTAAATGTAATGTTTGTTCTGTGTCTCAGTCCAGCGCGGAGCTTGGGGTCATGGCTATATGTCTGCAAAGTATTCCTCATGATAGCACTAATCCTCCCTTTGGTTGTTTTCCAGACCTTTACCACGGTGTTTAACAAAGCAATGGAGCGTGCAGAATGGGACGAGGATGTGAGGACCAGAGTGCACACCCTCACCGAGGCCATTACCTATTATGTATTCCTGTACACCTGCCAGGGCCTGTTTGAGAGAGACAAGTTAACCTTCTTGTCACACGCTGCCTTCCAGGTGAGGGGCTCAGGGCCGCCTCAGAGGTGGGGTTTCCTGTCATCCTCATCAATCAAAGCACTTTTCTGCCCCCACATTAACTTCAATTAAAAGCAGTCAGCAGGACCATACGCTGCTATTGATTACCTCTCACACCTTGCTCCATGACTGCTGTTCAGACTGTTGGTTCTGACAAAGGGGTTGGTTCTGATGGCATAATGCAATTATGTGTCATTGCACCAACTGTTTTCATCTCAGAAACTGTGGTGGTCTGAAGGCTGTCCTTCATGTGGCTTTCTTGCATTCACAGGCACTTACTCAGTGAGTTTTCCCTTTGCCAGAGTTTTCCTGCAGTCTTCGACTGTTGAGGAAGTTATTGAAGTGAGATCATTGCAACATAGATATCACACATCACAAACTGCTCTTGGTCCTTCCTCTCAGATTCTGCTCAAACAGGGCCTGATTGATGCTGAGGAATTAGACTTCCTGCTTCGCTTTCCTATGGAAGCTAGCAAACTTAGTTCTGTGTCCTTTCTCTCTCCACATGCCTGGGGAGCCATCAAGGTACAGTACAGGCTGCTAACATACAATCACTCCCTACTATTTTAAACTTCTATGAAATGACTTACTTATTCTTTCTCTTGTTATTTGAATGTAGACAATTTCTACAATGGACCACTTCAGTGGACTGGACAGAGACATGGAGAGCTCACCAAAGCGCTGGAGGAAGATTGTTGAATCCAGTTGTCCTGAAAAGGAAAGACTCCCCCAGGACTGGAAGAACAAGAGTTCCCTCCACAAGCTCATTATCCTTAGAGCACTTCGCCCTGATAGGATGACCTATGCACTAAGGTAAGTAAATAACACAGTTGCATTTGTAATTGTGAGTATTGAACAGTGCATCACTCTGCTTAATGACAATGTGTCCTGGCAGCAACTTTGTGGAGGAGAGCATGGGAACAAAATATGTGGATGCTGCCAGGCTGGAGTTTGACAAGCTGTATGAGGAGAGTGGCCCTTCAACCCCTGTGTTCTTTATACTCTCACCAGGAGTGGATCCACTCAAAGATGTAGAGAAACTAGGTACTGTGCGTGTTGTTTGATATTTAAAGATCCTGATCACTTGGCAAGGACACCTCTTCAAAATATTCTTTCTTTGCAGGTTTGAAACTGGGATTTTCCATTGACCAGGGCACTTTGCACAATGTGTCCCTGGGACAGGGGCAGGAGGAGGTGGCTGAAAAGGCTCTGAGGAATGCCTCTCAACTGGGACACTGGGTCATCCTGCAGGTGGGAAACTTAACCATTCAGTGACCCACAGTATATTACTGTAGTGACTTCAGGCTGCTCCTCCAGCCAGTCTGTAATACATCTAATGATATTATCTCATCCCCGGAGCAAGGGAAATAAACTCAATTTGGTTCAATAAAAACATAATTGGCTAAATCAGCTCCATAAATGACTCCTGTAAAGAGAGAAGCCTGCAGCCAGTTGAGCCACGGAACATTTCCTTACTAGTTCAGAACAATGACAGATATTTTTAAATGGATATTACTAATATGAGCACAAATATTACTGTACATAAAAGCAAGTTTATTTTATCACTTTAAATACATAACCTGCCATAATCTTTTTTGTAATGTAATTTGTATCCCCTTTGTAATGTTTGCTCTTTTTTTTTTTTCCAGAACATACACCTCGTGGCTTGCTGGCTGCCCTCTCTAGATGCTCTTCTGGAGACAGCAGCAGTAGACAGTCACCCCAGCTACAGGGTTTTCGTCACAGGGGAACCAGCACCAAGCCCTGACAGGCATGTGATCCCTAGAGGAATCCTGGAGAGTGCCATTAAAATCACCAATGAGCCGCCCACTGGCATGAATGCCAGTCTGCATGTGGCCCTCAACAACTTCAGTCAAGTGCGTCAGAAAATTATTTGTTGAAATGTGTTAGATTTTGATGGCTTTCAGTGTAAGTCTGTATTTCTTTCTCTCTGTCTAGGACACTCTGGATATGTGCTCCAGAGAACAGGAATTCAACTCCATGCTCTTCTCCCTCTGCTTCTTTCACGCCTGTGTTACCGAGCGGCGTAAATTTGGCTCCCAAGGGTGGAACCACAACTACCCCATCAGCACCGGAGACCTCACCATCTCAGCAAGCATCCTGTACAACTACTTAGAGGCCAACACCAAAGTATCATTACCATTATTTTTGAAATATAATCCAACATTTTTAATTTGTATTTTAGCAGTTGATTGATATTAATACAACTTTTAATTTGATTTTTACCACTACTGTCTAAAGCTGTGTAAATATATAATGATAATGGTGTTTGCATTGGCATAATTGTCAGACAAGGATGCTGAATTATGGTACAGTGTCTCCAAGTACTTACTGAAATCTTTTGTTCTGAGGTTATCAGTGAAAAATGTTCATTCCAATCTTTTTAATCCACATTTCTTCTCTTATAATGCTACCTATAATTTAACTTTATTCCACGAAGACAAAAAAATCTATTCTCAGGGTGCTGCACCCCTCACAACTCCTAATGCATTTCTCTTTGAACTCCTATTACTCTGGTCACAACCAATTATGTCTCCTAGGTATTCTGCCCTCCAAAAACGAATGTCCTTCATTATGTTAACCAAACAGTAACCTGTATGTGCGTATACAGAGAATTCATTAGGAGGGCAATGAAGCGTTATCCTAAATGTAATTACATGCAGCCAGTGTGACAGTTCACAACGCTACATAAGTGATCACTGCAATTAGAGCTGATGAAGGAAGCAATTTGCAAAACAATACAGGTACAAATGATTGTGAACCTCCAGCTTTTGTAATTTGTTATGAATCACAGGTTCTTTTCTTCCTCCTTCACCCTCACGGATCATAATCTCCCACTGAGGAAAAGACTCTTCTGTCATACCTTCGAGCAGTGTGTGTAAAGAAACATAATTTTGTTACATTTCCCTCCAATTATCGGAGGAGCTCATTTGGAGAGAGGTTCCGTAGCTACTGCTCAAAGTTTCAAAGTGTAAATGTAAACCATTTGTGAGATGATCCTGAAATATCATGATATTTCTGGAAATAATTTGAATAACCTTTGTCTTTAAGCCAACAGTTAAAGGTGCTCCTGATCTTTTCAGGAAAACATTGTCATTATATTTGCAATGTTGTATTTTTTATTAATTAAGTTGGTTACAGTCCATGCAGGTGCCTCGGGAGGACCTGTGTTTTCTTTTTGGGGAGATCATGTATGGAGGACACATTACTGATGACTGGGATAGAAGACTGTGTAAGACATATCTGCAAGAATTCATGCATCCAAAAATGGTACGTCAGGGTTTATGTTGCAATCTAAGACAAATTTGTACTTTTTTGTTTTCAACAAAACAATTGCAAAACGGTTTCACAAAAAAACAACCTTCATTTCATTCAGCTCATTAATTTGGATACAGACTCAATGTAGGGTCATGTTTACTTTTGTGATCCGAAATAGTTGAGCGGTTTGAAATTTCTTGGCGTTGTTGTCCAGGTAAAGGGTGCCCTCTTGGGATGGAAACCCAAACTGCAGCATTGCCCATAAAGTCCTTGCTAATGCAGATTGTGTGCATCGGCAGCTACTGTACAACTACAACATCTACAGGCAGTAACAGTGGATTATTTGCTAATTGGTATTTTAGTTGACAGATGCTTCAATTGGAATTCATGTGTTTCATTCCCACAGATGACTGTTTGGCCCCTATGCAAGTTTACCATTAAGTGCCACCACTTTTCCTCCCAAAAAGCAGTGTGAACAATCAAATATCAGTTACTGCGTTTTGTTCCAGTGCAACACAGGGCTCATACATGCATAGCTGTCCATCATATTGAATTTTAAACTCCACAGGATAAGCTTTGTGAAGACCTATGATAGTGGTTTAGGTTAAAATATCACTGTCACCTTCTTTGCTATGCATTCTCTAGATTCTGCTGTACTGTATTGTTTTTCTTTTAAATTTTTGTATTCTTACATTATCCACTCGTAGTTTGAAGGTGAGCTCTATCTGTGTCCTGGGTTCCTGGCCCCTCCATTCATGGACTACAGTGGTTACCACAGTTATATTGATGACCACCTCCCATCTGAGAATCCCACTCTGTACGGTCTACATTCAAATGCTGAGCTTGACTGCCTCACTATCACATCAGACAACCTCTTTCGGACTCTGCTTGAGCTGCAGCCACTGGACACCTCCAGAGGAGAGGGGGCAGCTCAGAGCACAGAGGAGAAGGTATGAGGCCAGAAAGAACAATTCCTGGGAAAAAAAGAGCCGCCATGAGCTCCCTGCATAAATAACCTAACTATCCTTATTCTATTTATCAGGTCAAGTCTGTCATTGAAGAAATCCTTGACAAACTTCCTGAGGATTATAACATGACAGAGATGATCACAAAGACGACAGAGCGAAGTCCTTACATTTCAGTGTGTTTCCAGGAGTGCGAGCGCATGAATCTCCTGCTAGCAGAAATAAGGAAGTCCCTTCATGAGCTGGAGCTTGGTCTGAAGGTACTTGCTAGCACAGCCCTGTTCTGTCAGTGGTAGTTTCTTCATCATGAACAAGGATTTCTCTGTCGACAGGGAGAACTCACCATCTCTTCCAGTATGGAGACACTGCAGTTTGCTCTGTTCAATGATTCTGTCCCAGACTCCTGGGCCAGACTGGCATATCCCTCCACTAAAACACTGTCACTGTGGTAACTAATCCTTCCAGCTGATACCGTATTAAATTAAATACTCTTGTGCTCTTTATTATGTTTTCTCATGAGAGTATTGATCATTGTAACTTAACCGTGACCTTTGAAGACACATATTGTAATGGCTTCAGACAGATGTTTTACAATGTTTTTAATTATTGGCATTGTTTTTGTATATATATTTAGGTTTAGTGATCTAATGTGTAGCTGTCATGAGCTGGACAGCTGGACCCAAGACTTTGTTCTACCTGCAGTTGTTTGGCTCTCGGGGCTCTTCAACCCACAATCCTTTCTCACAGGTGATGTCCCAGTCTGCGAACATGCAAAAAATGTAGATTACGTGTGCAATAGGAAGACCAAAAATATTAAGATGAATATATATTTTATTTCCAGCGGTGCTGCAGAGCGTAGCACGCAAGAGTCAGTGGCCGCTGGATAAGATGACTCTGGCTGTGGATGTAACAAAAAAGATGAAAGACGACTTTGGACATCCACCACGGGAGGGAGCATACATCCACGGGCTCTTCATGGAAGGTCAGAATGAATCAATCCTAACATCCCTCTAATACATTCTCCTGTACAGAATAAAGTTATAGATTTTTTAAAAAGCATTTCGAACCACGCACCTCCAGGAGCACGATGGGACTCCCAGTCTGGAGTCATCTCCGACGCGGTGTTGAGGGATCTGACCCCAGCCATGCCAGTGCTGTATGCTCGGGCCGTGCCGCAAGAGGAGCAAGAACTCAGGAGCACGTACGAGTGTCCAGTGTACCGCACTAAGCAGCGCGGGTCCACATATGTTTGGACCTTCCCCCTGCGAACCAAACAGCCTCCTGCCAAGTGGATTGTAGCTGGAGTAGCGCTGCTGCTGTCTGTGTGACACATTAGTAAGTGTCAGGCAGTGAGTCCTCAAGTGTTTGTTTTTTTTTAACATTTGCCTACAGTATTCTGAAAACAGTGTTAAAAACAGATTATACTGAATCATGTATTGCAATCATTTTCCTCCTTCCAGAGGAAAGACACAATAGTACCCTTTTAATCTTCCATTACTATTATTATCTGGTTTATTACGTGACAACACTGTTTTTGTAGTGTGTGTGTGTGTGTGTGAGTGCATGTGTGGGATTTAGATTTAAAGATAAAGCGAATAAAGAGGTGGAGCTCTGTGTGTTGCCAGTGTTGAACCTGTTGTGTCTGCGTCTGACACTGTTGAACTTCTCCCTTGAGATGGTTCAGTCTGGCCATGATTTGTTCAGATCTTATGTCTCCATTTTAGACCATGTAATTCTGGATAGGGAGCATATTTTATTGGAAGGTCAAGATTAAAAAAGCTCTCTGGCTGCCCTCTGCTAACTGAATGATACACAATGCCGTCTGGAGGGTTTCTCGGACAGAATTCCCAGGAGATGATGTGCACGGTCGCTATTGACTTTTAAATGAGGTGCATTTGACATTGACCTTTTGTATGGCAGAGGCAGAATACTAACAGACTAGTGTAATTCATTCAGCTGGGCCTGTTGGAGAAACCCATTCAAAGACACTGATAGCTGTCTATGAGAAAGCAACCCAGTAGATTACCCATCCTTTATCTGTCTGCGCTCTCTGTTAGCATCTGATTAACTTCATAAGAGCCAAATAAAATCCTTTAACTTTGGATGAGCCTAAACAAACACTGTTTTCTTATCTAAAATGTGATGTCTTTTGATGTAGATGAGGTTAATTGAAAAAATAAATTGTTTCTATGTTTAGACTAAAATTTTTATGGTATTGTGTAGATGTACTGAAACAGTTGTGCATTGTTTCATATGCTTTAAAGTCTAATGTAGTGCAGAGATGCATTTAGCTTACTTTATTCTTTTTTTTATTTGAACCTTCAATATTTTTTGTTTGGACTGAATTACAGTTAGATTACAGAGTGAATGGATATCAACACACCTGTGAAGGAGCATGAAAGGTGTAATATTATCTGCTATAATAAACAAGTAATATTATGAAGGCAACCACCCAAATGCACTGATTCCTTTTTTGGGGGGGTGGAAATCAGCACTCTTATCCTCTCAAAAGAGATCTTCTCCAACACTAATAACTGTTGTGTTGCTCTTAATCTCTCCCTGCAACCAAAGTGGATAAAGACAGACAAGTGGAAGATGGAGGATTGATCCTGTGCATTGTATTGAAATAGGGGAATGAAGAACCAGTCTTCCTGTGGCTTCTCTTCATCTGCCCCTCTCTTCCCCTCATTAGCATGCCATAGCAGCTAGCCAGTCATTTGGTGACAGGGAAATGATACAGCGCTGACAGTGTTTGGGAGGAAATGGCAGGGTACGGGGCCCAGGCGCAGCAGGGGTTGTGCCACAGATAGTCACACTAAAGGCCAAGCAGGACACCTGGTTAAAGGCAGAAAGGGCATCTGGGTCACACCTCCTCCTCACAGAACCCAAGGGAGACATTGTGTACTGATGGTTTTGTTCTCCAAAAAGATTACATTTGTAGCTTTTTGTAAATCACTGATTATGTAAAAGAGCGGCTTCTCAAATACTGTGCACTGACCTTGTGCATCTCCAGCTCTTATGTTTTAATATGCTGGGAAATTTCACACTTTGCAATAATATACATTAATGAAAAATATTACTACAATAACTGTTCATTTAAAAAAAAAATTCTGTTTTCACACATAACTAAGCTATTTTAGATTGAAAAGTACTGTTTTTCTCTGCAGCAAAAATGACCTGTCGGTCCCTACTAACCAGTCACCCAATCTTTCTCTCTCTCCGTGCATTAAGTATGTATCAGCAATTAATTTGAGCACAAAGATATGTAGTAAAATGTGCTATGTAAGAAAATACCTACAACTAAAATAATTAAACTAAAGCACTAAAAGTAGAACTTAACAGCTAAACTGAACAGGACCCTTTTGCAGTGCCAGACAGACAGTGAAGCATCATTAGTAACTTCAATGGTCTGATATTTCATTAGAAGGCCACATGAACCAATTTATATCAACGTGATAATTAAAAAAGATAGGATTGGAGCCACTGAATGCTGAAATATGAAAGAATATTATGATTTTATGTTTGGTGCCAAGTTTGAAACACTTTGCAATCCACCGTGGCTGCCTGTTCATGCCTTGTTTGTGCCACAAGGTGCCATTATCTGTGCTGGCACCTCATGGAGAAATAATTTTTTCCATTTTTAACTGGCTCATGATGATGAAAAATAGTTTATTGCATGCACGGTTTACACTAGTGGTCAATCCATGGTTTATCATATCATACAGACCACCAAAAACAGTGCGTACAAAAAAAGAAAGTAGTATCTATAGAACAAATAAATAATTTTGAAATAAATAAATATCCATATCCAGAATTTTAACATATATGTACAACATAAATATGATAAACTCTACATTTTTGATGATAAAAATGAAATTTAAAATAAGATAGATACTTCTAAAGCATGTTATCTCCATAAAATTCAAAAATATACTAACTTTTTCAATAATATGATGGAAAAAATTCAATCTACAACACTTCACAATGTCTACTAACAGTGTCCTAACTTTAGGGCAGAAATGAGCATTTTCAGTTGACCAATTTAGAGAATAAATGCTCTGTCTTCTATGACTACCTGTATACACTTGCATACCTAGGTGTTACTACATGTAATCAAATGGCTTCTATTTTTCTTTCTCTTCCTCTACTTATCTTTGACAAGAAGGTGCTGTAGTATTTGATTTTGCTATTGCTCTGTATTTATAGGGACAATTCACCCAAAAACATGACAAAATTATTTTTTCCTTTAGAATATGTATCTGTACATATACTGAGGTTAAAATGCAATAGCTCAGTGACCAAGCTGAGAAACTAGATATCAGTGAAAACATTTCCAGGAAGGCTTATCATGGGTTTGGTGTGAGTCATATGCTGCTTCTGAGTTTTTTTTTATGTGTTCATTTCTGGTACTCGTGAATCCCACAAGGCTTGAGCCTCCAAAATCAAACCAAAGCTGTGTGGATGACTCATCTTCTAATACAAGGAGAAATGGTTGGCATAGTATTTTAAGACCAATATAGGGATATAACAGAAATAATTGATGTTTTATTTCACTGATTGTCCATTGTTCAACTACACTGAGATGCTTAACTCCAATGCCTTTTAAAAAAAAGATGAGCAATTAGCATTCATTTGTATTGGAATTTGGCACTACCCTGCTGTATATAATTATAACTCACACAGAGAGACGCTTTTCACACACACCAAAGAAATAGAGTAAATTATATATCCTTTCCTGATTCCCTGTACTAATACCACCTGAACTGTATAAAGCCTCATCTAATACACTGCACTGTAAAACAAAAGGGAAATAGTATGGTAAGTGAAATCTGCAATGGAAAAATAGATAATGAAAACAAGATATAACAATGTTAAATGTTTAACTGTAGGTTTACCATCATTATCATTATCATTTTGACTGTTTCTATAGTCTTGAGTCAGTTAGGCAAGACTTGGATTGTGTCAAACTCTGAGAAAGCAGAGGTGTGTGCATAGTCTTTGGTTAAAAATCATATGAAACATCCTTTTGTTGCCAAATGCATTCACGCTGTGTAAATACAAAATGATGTAACAGGAGTCAGCCTGTATCTTACAACCTAAACATTGTATGTGATGGGATCTGTGCCAATAAGCTTAGAAACGAACTGCACTTTTATGTCGAGCATACACCGTTGAGAATGAACCTCCATGCTCAACATTTTGTTTCCATATTTGCTTCTGTGGCTTTATATTGGATGTTGTTTGCAACTAACCTGCAAACTAACTCTTAAATTATTTTTTTTATTTTGCAGTCTGCTGATTCACCACAGAGGGGAGCTATTGGGTTGGGGTTTTTTTCAAACCAGCTTTTTAACTGCCGACCTCTGACACCTGCAGGAAAGGAGAGGAATAGCAGGAGCATCTGCAGCACTTTGGACCTGAAGACACACTGGTCATGGTCAAAACCGTGGTCCAACACCTACAGCTCCAACCTTATGCTTGTGTTTCTTGTCTCTTGCCAATGGACAGCACAAGTGATTCAAAAGTCTACTCTAAGATGCGTCTTTTCTTGCTTATTCCTGTCTCCTGTGAGGTTTTCCTCAGTGGCAGTGGGCCAGGGTCATACAGTGTTCCTCTGACTTCCTTGAGTCCTGAGAGATGCATGAGACAGCGATAAGACCGTGACAGTCCGGCAGTTGGGCTGACAGAGTGGGAAGTGCGGTGCGAGCTGCTGTCTAAGCACGAGGCTCCAGCCTGTGTGACAATTCAAACAGACTCTGCTGATTGTCGATGATGTGAAGATAATCAATGTAGGCTCGCACTTCGGAGCTGCTCTTCTGGGTGATGCCATTTCCTGGAAGAATACGGAAAAGCGTCACGTGCTACTTCCAAGCTGAGACTGCAGCTTTTTTAGAACTACAGACTAATTTAAAAAGGTAGCTAACAAGCAAGTAGTAAGAAGTAGATTTAAACTATCTGATGATTTCTTAATAAAGGACAATGATTTTAATAGAATTTTTTTTTAATTTTTTGAACTTTTTAAAAATACCATTACACTGCTTTCTCTGAAGACATCATCAGATGAGGTCTGAGTGATACTGACCCATGTGATCTTTTTGACACTGCCGGATGAGCCGCACCGTGTCTGCAATCATGTGCTAGAAATAAAGACAGACACAGGCATCAGTGACAGTGACATTTCCCATTCACTAATGCACTGTACTGCAGTGTTTTCTGTGCACAAGCATATGCTGCAATTAAAAAGGTTCACAAACTCACCAGCTTTTCAAAATTGACCAGGTTATCGTGAAATGTCTTGTTGCCTTCGTGGATGAATGTAATATCTGAAATGGATGAACATTTTGTTCACCAACAGGTATTCAAGGTGAAAATGTTGCTTTGTTTCTGTGTGTCAGATCTGCCTGTTAGCAATAGCTCTTTGAATAGTTGTTGGGTGTAGAAGTGACAGAATAATGAGCGCACCTTTCAGCAGCAGAGGAAGAAAGGGGATCTTTGGCGCCTTCATCTTCTTGAAGGAGTCCCTGTAGGCCTTGTGGTTTAGTGAGGGATCCTGTGAAGACATTTTCAGAACGAATGAGTCTAATCCTCTGGGGGGATGTGTGCGTCTGTGCATGCATGCTTTGTTAGGGCTGAATTATGGCAGTGTCAGGGACTAATGATCATCTAAAACACCTGATGTTTTGCCTGATGTTTGGAAATGAAAACCATCTGTCTGTTTCATCTCACATACACAGGAAACACAGTTGTGTATTCCCTGTTCCTTTGTGCGTAATGTCAGTGTTGTTCATTTCACTTCCTGTACAGTAAGCAGACAGGTATACAAGACAAGTATACCGTGCATTGTATACACAGAGTTGCATGAAAAACACTTACTGTTACTGTCTCCAGCTCTGAAAACAGCTTTTTGAATTTCCCAGGAATTTTCTGAAATGCAAAACCAGGAAGAGACAGCATAAGTTAGACTGAAAGTGGTACAGCTCAAAGAGAATTCCTGCCTGTCGTAAATAAAAGGACATCCTTACCTCCCACGTCTGACTGAGGCGGCTAACTGCTGCAGCATTCAGGCCCATTATAATGGCAAAGAAGCAGTTGAGATTCCTCTGTGCTTTACAGCTATAAAAAGATTATGTGATTCAGTTACTTCCAGGGGCATGGCTCATCAGCAAAATGTAAAAAGTAGCTGTAGTTTAGTGTTTTGCCACTGGAGGGGGCAGCATCCCCACGTGAATCTGAACTTCTCACAAGCAGGGTGAGAGGCCAGTGTGTATATGATTACAGTCAATCAGCCACACATAAAAATGCACAGGAATGTGAGTGGAACTACTGACTGGGCAGCGATCTTGATGAACTTCTTGATGAGTTGGACCCTTTTGCAGAGCATCGGGCACAGCAGCACCTCAGTCATCACCCAGAGCTGGACTTCATTACAGCGCTGCAGCAGCAGCTCCAATGCCACAGTGTAGTTACTGTTAGCATGGCGGCTGAAGGTGAAATAGACCAGCTCTTGCTGGAAAAGACACGTATGAGTTTAACAGAGCAGGGCATGTAGTGCTAACAGGCCAAGAGGGCAGATTATACATGTTATGATCAAGCAGTGGACAAACCTCGTGTACTGAGTCAAAGATGGTCCAGTCAAAGTTGGTGAGGGCAATAGCCACATCCCACGTGTTCAAACTGAGCATGCGAGCCGTCCTCTGTTGCAGCTCTGAGTTGTCTGTGAAGGGGTACTGAAGTGTGAAAAAAATAAATAAATCAAACAAGGATCAGGGCTGTCAGTTGATCATCTTTCTTTAGGAATATCACCAGAGACTGATGTAATGATTATGATACATTTTGGCAAAAATCATCTCCAGATTTGATGACAAATAGTAGTGACTGACTGATGAAGTTATGGCATTTCTAACATAACCTCAACTATGAGGTTATATTAGAACCAAATGTCTTTATTTATAAAACAGAATTATGCACTGGATTATGCATTACTTTTGAGCTGATATGTAGTAGAAATAAGATAATACAGGGCATTATTTTGACACTATAGTAAATGTAGGTTTATTATGTTGAAGTGACAGGTTGCACTGATATTCCTACCGGGACTTCCCCCAAGTTCTTTCTGCATATATGCAACCTCCCAACTGGCCGTAAAGAATCACAGAAAACCTGGTCCTGAGGCTGCAGGAGGAGTTTACCTGCAGGGGAAGAAAATATATTGGGAACAGCACAATTCCATTAGAAATCTCTCAGGTTGTGTGAGGGTAGCTATCAGTAGTTAGAGATAAGACTGTGGTGCCAGGTAGCACTGTGAGGTAGTCGGTCACTTCAATCGCTGATAACAGAGACGGACTTCATATTGCTCGTCTGTAAATTCTTCTCCCTTTTAACTGTTGTCACAGCGGATATATTTAGCTGTTGGTTTCAATCTCATGCATTCATTTCTGGGCTCAAGATACAAGTGAATACAGCCCAAAACATGAAAGAAATATTGTGAGATATTGAGTTTTCTAATGAGCTTTTCCTGGGACATATTTACTTTCACTTTTTACAAGTACTGTAGCTGTTTCAAACAAGATAGCTTCAGACAGAAGCTATCTCGACTGAAGATACTTACAGATTGCCTGTTCTGATTTATTATGAACTGGAGAGTACTTGGGTCTTAAATTGTACTTCTGTGTTTTTGTTCATAATGAGCGTAAATAAATAAATGCGCAACAAATCATCAACACACACTTCATGTCTACTGTTCCACATTATCATTATAGTTTGGACATTACTGTACAGTGGTATGTAGCAGGTGGGCTAGAATGGTGTATATACCTCCAGGATAAGTCACGGCCACCAGTGCGAGTTCCCCCTGGGGGACATCCAGCCTTTCTGCCACTGCCTGCAGCAGCTCCTGGGCCACTACGCCAGCATGGGCCCTCATACTTAGGTATGAGTCCATAGTGATATACACATGACACAGCACTGTAAGGCATACAAAACATTGTTTCAGTCGTGTGTTATATAAAATTTACACAGTAAGACAAAAATGAAATCACAAATCATAACATAGGTATTTGGGCATTCCCTGGATAGATTTCCATTGTTCTACTGTTCAGACTAAATGTCTCCCTCAGAGCCCTTTGGAAACAACGTATGATCGGAGGAATGTGTGAAGAACAGCACGTCTTATGACTTACCTTCCTTGGTCTTCCTCTGTGTGTCGCTGGACTGGAGCCCATTCTCCTTTAGGCTCAATTGGTGGAAAAGTGCTTTGCTCTGAAAAAGGGGGGAAATGCGTTGATTTTTGACACACATTCACGTTGCCTGAGAACATTGAGCTTTTCGGGTGAACAAACAGAACAATGTCTTTCACAGGAAAAGTGAAGACAATAGCCTCGACATCTACATTGGCGTTTCCAAGAAGGCAGCCAGCTCCATTTAGTTAAATTCTCTCTGCCTTAGCATTGCATAAAGAGATATTATATCTTACCTTTTTCAGGGGGGAGTATTCATCCACCATACTGGAAAAGCAGAATACATAAATCAGTGAAGTTAACTGTCATGTGCCTACACATGCACAAAAAGAATAACTGTTCTTTGTCTTCAACAACCTGATCTGGTGATT
The DNA here is from genome assembly GCA_016785225.1 of Psettodes erumei. NCBI lineage: Eukaryota > Metazoa > Chordata > Actinopteri > Pleuronectiformes > Psettodidae > Psettodes > Psettodes erumei. The sequence goes on from JAFBJZ010000623.1 coordinate 1,011,565, forward strand.
TCCCTTGGGCTGCAGCTGTGTCTAGTGTAAAAAAAAAATTCACTATCCACATGGCCGATAATCAAGGTGAAGTGAATGTACATATATACTCCTCTGCTGCGTTCAGTCCATTATTTAAGCCCAGTGTCGAGGTGAGATAAGAGTGCTCAGTAGATTTTAGAGCTTCCAGTGTGATCCCTTCATTTAATCACCCTATTCTCATCAGTTAGTCCCTGCTAGTATGATGGATAGCCCCGTGTCCATTATCATCCCTCAGCTTTTACCCTGCTCTGCATGACAATAGGCAAGTTGGCACAAAGCCTGCCCAAAGGGGCCTGTCTCACTAGCCAGCAGCAGTCCTCCACTAATGAAAAACCTGACTCCCACTGTCGTGTTGAAAACAAGGCTGGAAATCAAATTCACACTTTTCTCTTCAGAAAGCCAAGTCACCGTGGATGTCAGTAAACTGAGAGCCACATGAGCAAGTATTGTATGGTTTCTAAGCTTTCAGGAAATGTATGACTTGAGCTTTCATGTGCACAAAGAAAGATTTCCATAGAAATGGCAACTTTTAGTTTTTATTGAAGCAGCAGATTGCCACAAAGCAGCCAAACTTGTCCTCGCATGGGTTTAGCCTGATTGTGAAAAGCTCATAAATAGTAGAGTATGTCAGTTTAGTAACACCCACCAAAGCCCATGACTCTAAAAGGAGTGGGTGCAGTTGAACACGATCACTGGATATAAAATGAATAAGGCAGAGTCAAATAATGGCAGCAGAGTCAGGCTGAATAGTCTGAGCTGATTTCTAATGGGTGGCAGGTTGGTCCCAGAGTCCCCAGGGAGAAGATCTGATTGGAGCCTGTGGTTTGGGGGGATGGGGGGTGGGGTGAGGGCACGGGCGTGGCAATGTGCCTGGTGACTGGGGGGTTGTCTAGCCTAAAACGTAATGCCAATGTGATGAGCAATGTGATGCTCTTTCTTCATTTAACCAAGAAATTGTAGCTAAACAACAGTTGCAGTTTAAGATTCACTTAGATGCCAATTAAAACATCTGTTTGCTTGAATGTTATATATACTGTTATACAGTCATCAGTTATGTATGTACCCAGGGTACAAGAATCATTGGTCTGTCATAAACAGTCAAAGGCTGAGACTCCCTGATATAAGATACAGGTGGGTGACAATGAAACATCTGAAATATGGCTTGAAATTTTGTGCAGTAAATAAAGTGGTTGAGCATTCCTTTTTTAAATCACACATGTCATTAATTCTCAATATTCCTGTATTTCCTCAATTTTTAACATTCACAATGAAGTGCTCTGTGACCTTCATATTTTGGCACATCCCAGAACACTGCAATTACTTTTCAAATCTCTGAATGGATTCATTGATGAGAAGCTAAATAAAGGCACTGAGCAGAGAAAAAGCTCTTCTTTGTACTCAGACACCAGCTATTTCCCTCTGCTTCTTCTCAAACCTTCAACAGTCATGGTTCTTACTGGCTGTTGCATTTCATTTTATATATAGTCTACGTGTGTATGAATTGAAAAACTCTACTTCTGATATCAGTTTCAACATGGTTACTTACGGTCTGCGATGCAGCTGATAGAGTTTCTGCAGTTTCCTCAAATCTGTCTCCAGGGCTGGGTGCTCATAAAGATCATCCAGCACGTAACCGTACAGAGCCTGGAAGGAAATGTCAATTTTCATTTTCTCATGTTAAACTCACCTCACACCCAATTTCCTGGTATATTACATGTCCTACCTTCATAAAAAGTTTGACATGCTCATCGTTTCTCAGGAAGTCTCTGCACAGAGACATCCACTGTGATACTAGGTGCAGGACTTTTCGCTTCCTCTCCAGCATCTCCTTCCTGTCCTCTTTCCCTCTGCATCGCTTTGTGCAATAGGTGGGCTTTGGTTAAGGCTTCAGCAGGAGAAGAGCAAAATCTATTGAACGCAGTATACTATTGGAGCGTGAATAGTACCAGTGTTGTGTGATGGTAACTTAAGTGGAGGGAGAAAGAGTTTTGATTTCAGTTCAGATTTGAATCAGTAAAGCAGTCATGTTTTGTACTAAATATCTACTTCTGTCTGCAGCATTCATAGAAGAGGGTTAAGTTGGCTATGTGAATCTTTGTAATAATGTTTCCATAAACCCACCCCCCTCTCTGTGCTCAAGGATATTGTCCCAGCAGAGCTTGACATAAATCACTGGTTGACAGGAAGACCGGGTAGGTCAACAGAAAGTCATCCAGAAGTGTATCTGCAGAGAGAAACACATCATTGACAATGAAAATAAATGTACAACATAATTGAAGAAGCAGTTCAACAGATACTAGTTCCGTGGATTTCTATAGAATATCTCACTGAAGTAAAACTGTAAATGAAGTTTAAATTCTCTGCAAACCATATGAATAACCCGCATTAGTTTTACACAATGTTACAGGATGCTGGAGGGCAAGTGCACCAGTGACCTTAATAACCGCATGATTAATGTTTGCTGTGCGGCACATTCGGTGTGCCTAAAGTTTTAATTGAGATGGCCACTCTGAGAGTTGGCTTCAGTTTTTCCTATTCCATCTACGAGACCAGACCTACTAGAAGGTGATCCCATTCTTTGCTTTAAACAAGCACTAAACTGAGACATTTCAGAGGCAAGCATAATGAGGAAGAGACGGCACATTATTCCTCAGGATCAGTCTGAGATGATGACTCGTGCTGAAACCAGTGTGGATTCTTCAGTTCTGCTTTGCTCCAGGTTCTAACTTGTTCATTGTCACAGACTTTGTCAGTGAAGGTAAGCCAATAATCTTAATGTGTCAGCTGACTCTGCCTGACCTCTGATGAAGACTGTGACAGTGTTTTGCTTTTGATTACCTGGCTCAGAGAAAAGCAATCTGATATTGCTGAGCCATCACCTTAATGTGTTTCAGAGCAGCATTTTTTTACCACTGTAAACTGTTACTCAAGGTTACACAAGGAGGAAGTCTTCCTGTACAAGGATTAACTCAAAGCTGGTCATAATAGATCACCAACTCACAACTGACAAGTCCCCATAACATCAAATGCACCATACTGTGTATTTCTTAGTGCAGTAGAAAATGACACACAAACTCCCTCTCTACCAGAATGTGTTTTAATGCAAGTCATTTTTCAAGCAAGGAAATTATTAATTAATTAATTTTCAGGCAAGGAAATTATAGTAAACTGCAAAAGTTTGTGTTAGAAAATGACATGATCGCCACTAAAATTCATTTCTATGGGAAAAAAGAGAAGGACAGTAACTCCCAGACATGATGACAGGCCAAAAGTGAAAAGCTTTACAAATCCTATTAGGGCCAACCTCCTTTCAACCCCCTCTTTAAGTGCTCCTCACACCCAGAATTGTAAATTTTCCCCCTTAATTTCACACTGGGCCTAGGGCCTTTGTGTGCGTTCTGGTCCACAGGACTCCCCTCACATCATTATGTTAATCTGAGCAGAGCAGCCGTGGGGGCATCACTCGCTGAGGTCACACCCTCATACATATGTAGCTCTCGTCAAATAATACAGTAACACACCTCAGCACAAAGCCAGAAAACAACACGCAAGAGATGACCCACAGTCTGCAAACATACCTCCTCCCCTCCTCACGTACACTCACCACTCACACTACGAGCTACCTTAACTGAAACACTTTCCCATGAGTAGTTGGAAGTTGGAACACAGCATAAATATTTTATTTATGACCTTGAGATATACTATATTCTCAAGGATTTCTCATACAGCAAAAAAAAAACAAGGCAATGTCCTGCAGAGTAAAGATTTAGTACAAACAGACTGGCAGAAGATGTGATCGTTTCACAAAGCCGGAAAATGTTTATGCATGCACTGAGCTGTGTGAATGTAGTTGACTGCTTGCTTGGCTCATTTGCAATCCCTACACATCACACTGTCTTTATTTAAGACTTTCAGCCATCATCTATGCTTTGCCTGGCTGAGAAAAGTGAATATAAAATATACATTAAACATCATAAGCGTATTCTGCCATTATAACACAGAATCCTACTTTCAGGCGCTCAGACCAAAATACATTTACTTTCCCTTTCAGAGGAAATGCAGAATGGATTCATTGATCAAACTTCAATCAATCTACTTTGAAATCAATCAACCTGCCAATTCCTTTAGCATTCCAATAAGCACTCATAAAACTGATCAATGTAACCTTTGAAAAAAAGCATGTTAATTTGTCACTTATTGGCTCAGTAACTACCAGTAGCCACCAAATGGTGTAAATGCCTTAAATGCCTTTGATACCTGCTCACTTAATGTTATGTTAATTTCCACAACAAATCTTGACACATCAGTAAAAGAGCTAGAATATCCTGGAATAAAGACCACAAATGTTCCATTACATGTTTTTCTGGAGCTGGCAGTGTGCAGTGGGAATCGTGCAGAGAGTAGGAATCAATAGCTGCACACAAGGCACAAGAGAGAAGTCAGCACCTTGTGAATTCTACCCAAAACACTAGCCCATGGAAGGAGGGCCAAGTGTATTATTCACAGCACACATGACTGCAGTGGCGCAGGTTTGCTTTCTCCTCAAACATGCCTGTGGTGTCTTACATAAAGACAGAAAGCTCTCTTGCATTCTTAATGTTGGGTATCTAGTATTAGATCAATTTGGCTTTTTGATCCACCATACTGCATGTAGGTCATAAACACAACATCAATAACTTGCCGTAATTGACAGTCATGATGCTGCACAATCTTTCTGAGCCATACCGACCAAACATGGCAACTTCATGGATGTTCAAATAAATCTCTTTTCGATGAAATCAGCGATCTCAAGCTGTCACTGCTTCAGCTGAGCTCAAACTCCAAGGGAACACTCAGCAGCAGCACTTGAAGCATGTACAGCTTCAGTGCTCACACAGAGAAAACCAGGGCTAGCAGGAGTCAGACTATTAGACATGACTGAGTGCGGATCAATGCTGAGCAGGACTCATTCATTCCTTCTCCTCCTCAGATCTCTGGCTCTTTGGCCCTGGCTTCTTGCTCAGCATCATGCTTTAGTCCACTGCTCCCTATGGAGGCTCATCTTCAATACACTCATTGCAAGGTGAGCTAATGGTGAATAGTTCATCAACAACACACCGCCTCAAGAGTTCTTTTGAAATTGGCTAAAAGGAAATTTACAAATTCCTGCTAAATGAGATTCATGTTAAACTTAAAATTAAATGATTAAATGATTTCAGCAAAACATATCATTTGACTTCAGCAGGCACATCTCCTGAGAGGGCATTTAGATCAGTTTCATTCACTCCCTCAACAGAATGAGTAATGATCTCTGGTATGGGGTTAGCCTGTCTCCATCAGTGTGAGATCATCTCTGACCACCAATCTGAATCTTTCTCTGTTTCCTCCCCTTTACAGTTTCCCCTTTCTTTCCAGTATTTTTCCTCTCCTTGCCTGACAGTGCTGCTGCTCTCAGCAAGCCATCTTTCCAGCTTCAGCAACAGAGAGTGTCTCCTCTGCCTTGGCAACAGTGGCACATTATCATGTACCTGCTGGGATAAGAGGAAATGTGTTGGTTTGTTGTCACTGTGAGGCTGGACTTCATGTCACACAGCCCGTTACAGCCTGATTCAAATGACGTTTATCTCTATGAAAGGCTTTTAAATTGCTTAAACAGGCTCAAACTGTGTGCCTTTGTAGGAATGATAGTACATGATAAGGTGTATAACATAAATGTGTGTGTGTGTGTGGGGGGGGTCTGCCTGGGTAGGGGAGAAAGTACAATGAAAAATGAAGGGTGTTATCGGTCTCTTTAACGATACAGACAAAACATCAGCCCTGAATAGTTACAACAGCATGCCATTGCTATAGTCAGAAAGTTGTCTTGACCATCCACCCACTTAATATCCTGCTAGTTTGAAAACTGTACTCATTAAAGGTCATTGAAGTATATTTGCTGACCTGACTCTTTGCCCTGCGTTGTCCCCTGGTTGTCGTCCAGTGTCAGGTCGTTCAGCAAGTGCTCCAGGATCTTTTCTGGGGTCCCTGATACCACCATGTACCTGTCAGACACAACAGAGTCAGTGGATGAGTCCTCCTCGATAGAGGACAGAGAGCGGCTGCTGCTCCACTCGTCCTCCCCCTCTGTCCCCTCATCGTCTATGTAGCGAAAGTAGGGGACGTCAAAGGTGGGCATTGTCAGAGGCTCTGCCCGGCTGGTGCTGTCGCTGCTGCTCTCTTCTGAGCCCTCCTCGTCTTCCTCATCCTCCTCCTGCTCCACCAAGGCAGCATGGAGCAGCCTGCCTTCCTCTTGCCGCAGGTTCGGGGGCTGCGCCCGAGATCCCATTCTTACAGAGTCCCTTACAGCGGCAATGTTGCCATGGTTACTGTCGCGTGCCCCCTTTACCCATCGGTCCATCCATCCACCTGCAGCTGATACAGCCCAGAGTCAATTGCTGTCTATGATTCACGCACACTGAGGTATTCCCTGTAGGTTCCCGGGTGAAAAATGAGCAGGATGAGTTGAAAGGGAAGGAAGCCAGCAGGGCTCTGCATCACATGCTGCTTACTTACGTGCATTTAATGTAGTCATTTATGTGTAGGGTGTTGTGATGTAAGCATGCCTGAGAGTGAGTGTGTGATCCAGAGAGACAGAGAGAAAGAGCACTGGGGGAGAGAAACAGATGAGAGAGAGAGGGATGGAGGGAGGGAGGGAGGGAGGGAGAGAGGGGAATCTGGGAAAGAGGGGAGTGGGGAAGCTTACCTCCTGTTCCTCGCCTCCTCCCTCCCTCCTCCCCTCGCCGATGCAGAGAGGGCTGGCCGCTCTGACGACACTCTCTGGAGAACCAACACATTGTGGCCCCTCTCCCTCAGACACACACGGACTGCCTCGTCACTTTGGAGCTGGAGAAAGAGAAAGAGGGAGGGAGGGAGGGAGGGAATATGTTATCACCAAGGAGATTCCCATGTATTTTCTCCCGTTCAAACAAATCAACACTGATCTCCATCATAATACTCCATCAAAGCCAGAACTGTAAATGAAAGACAATTTCCATATATCATTATTCATCCCTTATCGCTTGAGCCCATTCAGGGATTAACATAAAAGATTCATACATATTTTAATTACCCTATCTCATTGACAGCCAATTAAATTATGCGTGGTGTGTGTAGAGAGTCTGTTTTCAAGCCATCATAAGGTTAAACTCTGTGTGCCAACAACAGTTCAGTGGTTGAAGAGTTGAGTTCAGGCTTTAACTCACATGTTGGCTCCTTGTCTTATGACTAACATGAGGTCCTATGAATGATAAAACCATCCTCATTGTCTCCAGTTCTCTCTCCATCGAAAATGCTATCTCTTTCTCCCTTAGTCACACAGCCACACAGTGTCTCCCAATCAGCATATTCTCTCCTCCTTTTCACTCCTTAAACACATGTCGATTTCAAAGATAAACAGATTATCAAAATATTTTGTCAAATGATTGCTGGTCGGGCAGGTGTATCCATGTATCTAAGTGCTCTTATATTCCAGCATTTTAAAAGACAGTACCAAGCACATGCATTGCACCAACTTTGACTGCAACAGAAAGCTGAAATGCAACGAGGAAGTACCAGTATATCTATCTTAATCTGGACTGAGTTTGATGGATATGAGTCCTACATAGCTGTGAACATTCAAAGAATTTTTTCAATAAGACGAATCTAACCTTAACTTTTTGTAACCCTACATTGTAAACAGAATGACTTGGTGCAGCACTTTTGAAGTAAAAAGATGGTGGATGGCTGCTTGACAAAATGAGGGTCTGGATCAGAAATATTGGTCTTAATGAGGAATTCACTGTACGGTGCACGTATCCTGCATCAGCAGCCATCCCTTCAACCCCCCCCAGCCATCAGTCAATGTGGCACGAGCCTCTGTGCATGCAATTAGCTGACCAGACAGGCTGGAAGTGGTTGCATTTTTCTGCCCTAATTGCCTTTTGCAAACAAGCATCCAGTTAAGCATGACTTCCTGGCACATTAACACTTCTGTGACCTGTGAACATATATACAAAAACAGACATACATTTGCCACACGTGCACTTATACAATATAGACATTAACATAACACACATAAGATATCTGACGCAACAAAGACACACAACTGTGTCCATCTCATTTTCACCATTGAAATAACACAAGCAGTCATGTGTATAACAGAAGAGATACTTTCAAACCCTCAGAAAGGACCATTAATGGTAATGGTTTTCTCACAGTTCCTTCAGTGCTGTGATTCATCCCCTCTAAGCCTAAATGCAAACGTGTTCATGCATGTATGTACAAAACTTCTTTCATGTACTGAAGGGTGTGTCCTGTGTAATAACTATTATAAGGTCACAGGACCTACAGTATGATGTAAGTTCAGGGGCATGAAATTTCCAGAAAGGGAAGGCTACGCTGATTAGCTTCCTGGTTCTTGGGGAGAAAGACACTGGCGGTTCTATCTTTATCTAGACTTGACGTACAAAGTGTGCTCTTGAGTTCATCAAAGTCTGCTGTTGTTGTCTCACTAAGTGCAGTGAGCAAGTTGAATTCTTGACTCAAATTAACAGCGTCTCAGTGTGCCACCGAGAGGTCAAACAGCAAACAAACCTTTCCTAACAATGAATTATTGATCCTGACTCAGCTGCTGCAGGCCACTGCTCGGGGCACGGTGGGCTTTGTGGTTACCAGTGTCCCAACACTTGTAAATGCTTTTAATGAGAGAGCACCAAGGTAGCACAGTTCATTCCCTAGCCTCGAGGTGACCTCGTCTCACACGGCTCACAGCTGCCACTGAAGTCCTCCCAACATGAACACTGTCACCACAGGAGTAAACACTACTTATCAGGCCTCTGCACAAAGTCATGTCGTGCAGAATGGTTTGCTGTCTCTTTCAGGTCTCCAGATGCATTCCGTTGGCTCAGGGGATGTCTCTGTGCTGCTGAAGGTCTGGCACGCATTCTGGCACTCTCAGTAAATAGTGTATACAGAAAGATCAGTGATTCATACATCAGGTTTTTTTAAAGAAGTTTTTGATGAAGATGCATTTATCTCCAACTTTGCCTCAAACCTACCAAAGAAAGAGACATAGAAACATGCTAAGTTAAAAAAAAACCCAACCTAAACATATTTGATAGGGAATTACATAATTTTCATGATCTCCCTGCATCAGAATCCCTCACACAATTTTCACAAATGTGCAGCCTTGTTCCTAACCAGCTGGGATTGAACTGATTTCAAAGCTCTTTGTCTGGTCTTGGATTTGTATGAGTCACATGTGATGCAGTATGTCCATTGAAGCATTTTTGGATTACTTTAACGCATTCTATAATCTGGCAACACTGCTAGATAATCTCACATAATCTTTATATTTCTAGATAATGTCAAGTATTAAATACAAGGTCATTATACAGTATCTGGCCATTACAGCATGAATTACATAAATGACATGTATAGCGTGCCATTGATGCACTCAATTTTCCTTCAGAATTCAGAGTCTGAGAAACCTGGTACAATGCACTAAGATAAAACAACTAATGAAAGATGGATTGATGTATTATGCATTAAAATTTGATCACACACAGTTTGGCAGTGGCTTTGTACCACCAAAAGGTCATTACATTGAATAGCAACACAAGAAGGAGATCTAGTCTTGTGTTTGGAGAAAAGGTCAGAGACCTGATGCACTGGAATCCACCCTGAAACCATACAATGTCTTGGCATGGTGGTGCAACCACTTGCGTCAACTCTTCCTGCCATTGTTGAACAGTGCGACGCACAGATGCAGCTGGCAGGAAGGGAGAAGCTGAGCCTGGAGTGAAGTCAGCCAATCAGACAACTCCTATGCAGCTAACTTGCAGGTGATGTAATGTCTTTTTTTTTTAAAGTGCGCAGGTTGAACTGAACATAGACTCAGAGTAACATTTTCAATAATGGCAGGTGGTAGTGAAATGAGAGCAACAATACTGCCATACTGACTGCATTCTGATGTATGTCCAGTTTCTGTAAATAGAAACAGCATATTTATAATGTGAATTGTTATGTATATGAATGCAGTGCACTCGACACAGTGTTTTGATTGACAATTAGAAGTTATCTAATTATTAGAGCTGTTTTGCTGCAAACTAGTGACTCATTTGATTAAAGAAAGTTTTTTTTTTCATCTGGACAGAATCTAAATAAACAGTCACCCTTAGAGAGAGCAGAGATAACATGGAATATACAGGGGTCAATAAATACAGACAACACATTAACATCAGTTTGATTGATGGAACACTACAGGGGGTGCAAGAAAGGAATCTTAGCATGAAACACCACAGTATAGCCCAGCCTATCTGATGTTCTCAAACTGGATATTCAAGGAGAAACTATGGTAATTGTGTAGGGGTCATGCTGACATAAATGAGGATTATTTGATAAGCAGCTTGACTGTCATTTTCACAAGATAGCTGTTCAGTGAAATACATTCAAGGACAACAGTATTTCACACTAAAGCTGCAGTTCTATAACAACACATTTGCATATTTAGTTGTAAGAAGCTGCAGCAGTGTTGTTGTTGTGTATCTAACCTCACTTGTCCTCTCCAGGCCCTTGTTATGGTTCTGCAGGAAGCGGCAGCCATCCTTGGCCAGTCTCTGGACCATCTCCAGCCTGGACAGGTCCTCCTTGTCATGCAGGATGCACATGTTCCCCTGCTGCAGTGCAGGGGACACAGAGAACATGTACCTCAGGCCACAGTCCCACGACATTGCTGGCTCACCACCCGCTGGCTTGTCCCACCAGGCAAAACAGGAGGATAGTTGACTGTGTGCTCACGCTACTCTTGAAAAGTGTGATGAGGTGAGTGGCTCCACAGTATGTGTAGTGTGTGTTTCTGTGTGTGAAAGTCAAGGTGATTTCAAGAGCCTTCAGTTCCTGCAGCAAAAGTAGATCCCAGCCCTGTGCCTAGGCTCATCCAGAACACGATGAATAAAATGAAATAAAAAAATAAAAACTTGCGTAGTTGCACTCCAGGTATCCTTCTGTTTCTTTGGCTGCACTCAGAGTGAATGACATGAGTTGCTCCCTCTCTCCATCCTTCTCTTGCCTTTCACTGGGGAGGGGAGTGAGTTATGAAAACAGTGCGTTCAGGAAACATCTGGTGAAGCCAGACAACCCCCGAAAAGGAAGTTTCAAAATCTCCCGAAAGCAGGAGAGAGTCAAGATTCATGACTGGGTTGGATACTTTACATTGGAAGGTCAAACACTTGTTTGGGTGGAGATGCATTACGTGTGTGTGTCAGTTTAAGGTCATTCAGGAACAATTCAGATTGTTCAGCAATATACAGCAAATAAATGTCACCTACAAGCAGCTCCTAGAGGAAAAGCATACAAAGTTATCCATAACACAATAATATGATCGAGATAGACAGAGGGGCTACTGAAAGGAGATGTGTGAAAAGTGTTTTGAGTTATACAATAGAAATTAAGTATCAATAAAGTTGGAGTCACTGGTCAGACAAAACAATCAGTCTGATGACTGTTTACTATTCTGAATGACTTTCTCAGGCAATTCATTAATTATTTGATCTAGAAAATTGTAACAATGTTCATCCAAGTTTCCCCAAGCAAAAGCCTGTTTTTTTAGACCAACAGTCTCAACCAGCAATTCCTCACGCTGAAATGATAAACACTAACAATAAATCAATAACTATTATAATACACTACTCTTCTTATTATATACATTATATTATTTTTTGGTTGATTTTACTAATTGATTTATCAACTTATTGCCTCAGCACTGCACTAATCACCTTTAAATTTGATTAGTAGAGTAATAAATCCTCAAAATGATCCTTGTTTTAGCCTTAATAGCAGCTATTTTATTTTTCTAATAAGTTAAGAGGCAGCAAAGCTTTCAAAACACCCTGTACAGATTTTTTTTTAGCTCTAGTAGTGTTGCAGAATGCTGTTTTGCCGAGCTGGTCTATGAGCACAAAGTGTCTGTTTTGTTTTTTAGGAGAAATCTGAAACCCCTTAGAAGTTATATATATATGTGGCTGCTGTAAACATGCTGTAAACTTATACACATTAAATATCTAGAGCCCACAAGGGAGAGACAGTATGGAACTGTGTTTCTGTCATTTTTATTGGAATGATTCCAGTAGAGTAACATTAACTTGTGAAGGTTGAATAAATGTAATAAAGTGACTTTGTTTTGGTATTGGACTGTAAATGAGTCAAATGAACTGCAATGTCAAGAATATCACTTTGCAATGTATTCAGTTTGAAAGGGCTTTCAAAGCTTTCAAAGCACCTCATAGAGTTTTTTTTAGCTCTGCAGAAGGATGTTTTTTCTGAGCTGGTCTATGAGCACAAAGTGTCTGTTTTTATTAAAGGTCACTCAGTTGTCAGACACTTCCTAATTAAATGAAGCTTATTAGCTGCTTAGTGTCCTGGCAGAGGGGCTGTGTACTGGGTAAAGCAGGGACGTCATTTCTTCATATGAACACTTTATCTATTATCTTTATATTTTTTTCCTCCTCTGTCAGCATGTGTGATGCTTGATTGGGTCCCAGCAAAGCTGTTCAATTGTGCTGCTGGTCCAAACTACTGCTACAGCAAACTGCTAAATGAGAAAAGGTCCCCGTCTCTGGGTGCTGCTCCACTTTCATGTGAGGCAACCACACATCATTCCAGCATGTTCTACTGGAACTCGATCATTACTGTGATGGTTAAGTTTCTGTTCTGCTTTTCGGCTGCTTCCCTCTCCCTCTTTTGGTTTTTTTCTCTCTGTTCCCAGGCGGTGGCAGGAGGCTGGTCCCCCGACAGGCAGACGAGACACACCTGACACTCATCATCAGCAATCACTCTGCCCCTGCAACAACCCAGCTCTCCCTTCACTCTGAGCCAGATGGTTGCCATATCATCCTGCATTCCTTGGCTGTTCTCTTGATTACGTTCACGACCACGTCCTTGAACACGCTTATGACTTCGACCACGTCCACGTCCTGCACACCGTGCTCTGGTCTCCTGCGCTTCTTGGTCCACAACTCCATCTGTGTCAATTACAGCTATGTTCAGAAAGGGCTGATAGGGCACTCAGTTTCTGCAATTTCTCTGCCTTTATAAAAGAAGCAAGGACTCTTAAAATCATCCAAAGTATATTGGTTACACAAAAGTAGCTTTTTTTATTGTAAAAAGGACACAGATTTTACCATATTCTTTTAAAACCTGTTACATGGTAAACCAGTATGCATGTGTTTCAGTAATATGTTATTCTATACCATTTCACCATGGAAAAGATACAAAAGATATTGTTGGCCTTGAATATCTAAAAACAACCACGTCTTCCTTCCTCATCCTCCCTGGTGAAGGTTTGTTACTAAGGCAAAATGAGGAGGACGGCTACTCTAGCTTTAATGTGCTCCCATTGACCCAGTTTCTCAAAACAACAACAAAAAAGAATTGCAAAGTGAAAATGCCTTAAGTCAGACTTGTTAGCAAGCTTGCTCTCATACTGTCTAATGGTCTCCAACAGGGACTACAAGGACAACCTTAGGAGGTATGTTGTTACTGTAGGCCTGCAGCACTGCAAAGGTGATGAAATTCTACTGAGCTTCTTACACTACTCCCTTTTCATGATAATACCCAGTCAAGGACAGAATAAACTGCACAATCTAATGAAAAACATTACTGCATAGTATAGCAATGATGAATGTAATCTTTTTTTGCCTTAACACCTCACTGTATTTTGCCAGCACAAATCAAAATTACACACAATGAGAAATGGGATCCCTGATAACATTCTGTCATACAAGGATTCCTTAAACTGCTGTAGGCGATATTAGGACTTAACTTTCTGATGTATTTTTGGATTAACACATATTCTGACACCAGACATAATATAGATTGCACTGTAGAGCATCTTGTACAACATCTATATTAATTGTTAATGTTTTTTACTGATGCAAATCGTTGCCACTTTTACTGTTGTTAGAATCCTATTCTGTGACCTTCATAATTCCTTAAAAAACAGGAAAAGATGTCAGCAGATATTAATGTGACATTCAGCATGCTCTTTATTTCTTTTCGGCTCAGTGGGGTTACTGGCTGCACTAAAAAAAACAACCTAGAACCCTGCAAGGTAGCTCAGGGCAAAAACAAATGATGGATTGACATGTACTAATTCATTTTCAAGCTCCGTATGTATCTGGTCATCAGTGTGTCTGTGGGAAGTAAAACAGCTTCCCACTCTAACAACAACAGCTCAGGCCAACTGCCTTTACCAGCCTACTCTTGGATTCTGTACAGTAAGCACACACTGTCACTGACTTGATTTAGTGTAAAAAGTTATAGATTTATTATAGTGACAGGAACTAGTGCTCAGTATCATCATCATTATCATGGAGTGGAAATGGCAAACATAAGAAACTTCAAATAGTCATATGAACAGTGCTGCTGACACAATTGATTACTAGTTAGAATTGCATGGTGGCATATATTGCAGATACCCACCATTCCGTGGCTTCCTGTACATATTTGTGCACTGTACTGATGTTCAATTCCTCTGGTGCACCAGTACATCAAAATCACGTGATGGTGATATTGGGATACTGCAGTTGAGAATTTCCCTGGATTTCCATTTCCTTCATGTCTGGATGATTTTCCCTTCATGAAAATGCAGGACTTTACACAGTTGATGTGTAATTAGTCCTGTATTCATTCATTTTTGTTCATCCCCCCCCCCTTCATTTTTTCTCCCTATGCATGATTGTCAATAATATCATGGTTACTCTTGAATGGCTCTGACAGTTTATTTGAAATGTCAGGGTTAAGGTGCTGTGTTAAGATACTGTTTGTGGTAGGAGTGTGCCAAGGCTTAAAGCTTTCCTGCAGTGGCATGGCAATGACCAGTTGATGTGATATTGACCTCTACTGGGCACAAAAAGACAATAAATTTACACAGGGTCGCTCCATCTTCCTTGGCTGTGATATGTTTATATCCTCAGCATTTGTGTACTGTGTGGATGTTTTGTTTTCCTTTGTTTTCTCCTCACAACAATGTTAGCAGAAACACAGTGTAAAGGAGAGACTGATAATGAATTTACTCCACCTAAGCTCTCCAGGACATGGACTGTCCCTTCAAGGATCTATTGAGGAGAAATCTGAAACCCCTTGGAAGTTACATATATGGATACTGTAAATTTACACACATTAAATATCTAGAGCCCACAAAGGAGAAACAATATGGAACTATGTTGCTGTCTTTATTGGAATGATTCCAGTAGAGTAACATTAACTTGTGAAGGTTGAATAACTGTAATAAAGTGACTTTGTTTTGGTATTGGACTGTAAATGAGCCAAATGAACTGCAACGTCAAGAATATCACTTTGCAATGTATTTGGATGAATTTAGCAGAAAGTCATCTAGCCTATACTATGTGTAGCACTTCATTTTCATTAAAAATATTTATTTGATATTTAATATTATTTTGGTCAGAAGACCTAAGGCCAAATCCTCTTCTGTCATCTTTATTATGATAATAGTCAGTCTGAAAAAGGTGGACAACATACAATACAGATAGTTCACAGGAAAAATATACAAATATATTGAGATGTGTTGCTGGTTGTATGACAGAAGGTTCATGTGGAATATTATTTTCACTGTACATGAAGGAGATATGAAAACATACAGTAGCTGAAACTGATTCCCAAGTCATATTCCCATCAGTGTTTTTGTTCTTCGTTGAGGTAAGGTTAAAGTTTAGCTCATCAGAACTACAAAAGAATGAAGCAAAGTGTAATACAGTACTGCCAATAGCAGTGAATGACATTTGCTATCAACACAGTTATCACTGATTTCAAACATGTCATAAAAGGAAGTTTGATTTCCTCTTGGATTTCTATAAAACTATTAATATCACTCTTTATATGGGAAGGAAAGAAAGTTTGGAAACTATTTTTATTTATCTAAGTACACAAGCAATTGGAATAAAATTGTTTGTATTTGAGTTTGACTAAAGTACATGGTATGATGCGACCCATCTTTTGTTATAATCCATGAGCCAGGTTTACATGCATAAAAGAAAGGCAAATGTTTGCTTGATTCATCCACAGAGAAACAAACCAGGGGAAGGAATGTCCATTAAAAGGGGGCTGCCTTTCTGATGTTTTAACCAAACAATCTCACATAAAGTTCCCTTTATGTTCCTTTATGGACATCCTGGAATATTTCCAAGTGGACGGATCAGTAACATTGATGCCACTTGTAAATGTACTGTCCCATCTTGTTTGTATTTTCATGTATCGCTGCCAAGGTTTAATTACAACAGCAGTTCTTGACTGAGTGACGGTTAGAAAAATCTCTCCATCCATCCACCCTCTCATCCAAAAAGCTATGTGAGTTAACAGGCTTGTTTGATGAAAGTCTTGCAGTAATCCTTCAGGGTTTGCAAAGGCATGGGCTGGTGCCTAGGCCATTACCTTTGTGTCCGATGGTACATTCAATCAGGACATTTTCCCTGGAGGTACCATTGCTGCATGTATTGTAGCCACCTCAACGTATGTACATGAAGGGAGAGCGTGTCTCCCACTCGAGTTCACCTGAGTTCTTGTTTGCTGCTGTAGCATGTGGCCCTGCAGGAAGAAAGCGACTGAGGTGGGACAGGCACTTGCTGTGTTGTGCTGAAATGAATGGCTATGTCAGGAGTGGAGTGTTGCAATAGCAATTGCTCAAGGAACAGGAGGGACACATTCATTTCACAGGTGCAGAGTGGAGTCAGTGCTGGCAAGCATCTCATGCCTGGATGTGTGGACCACTTTTGTTCCTTATGTGTCAAGGCGGCGTTTTCTCTTGGCTTTATGTGCATACAGGAAGTACATAGTGTGCCCAGTGGTGATGAATAATACAGAAATGATAACTAGGATGCCAAAGTGCTGTGGCTGTGGAGCGGAGATGACCATGATGAAGTGAAGCAGATCCATCAGATAATTCATAGAGCTCTGCACCCCATTTACCACACCCCTCTCTGACTCACAGATGTTCTCCTGCAGCAGCTGGGTCACTGTCAGGTCAAAGGACCAGAGACCTAAAACAGAAATGACACTGGTGGTTTAATGGACTCGTCCATTAAATTAGCCTATCGTTTCAACAGCTGGGCATTTATTCAGCTCTTCAAACAAAAACTTTGATTGATGGGAAGCCTTAGATTGACAATTACTGGAATTTTTTCAGCTGATGCTGACATTTTTTTGTTTGTATAAGTATTTGTATCATAATCCTTAAACAATGGCAATTGGATACTGTGACTATGCTGCAAACCATATAATAATGTTGCAGTTGTACTGTTCTGTACTATCACTATATGATTAGGTGCAAAAAATAAAAATAAATTAAAAAATGTCTTTTGTCTGGTGGATAGACTATACTTAAAGATGGCAGTTTCCCTATATATTGTATATTAACATTATATACTAGTCATTTAAGTTTTGGTGTGGGTTGAATCCAGTCAGCTTTTGATGTCCATCTACTCACCGATGCGTGCTGTGATGACGCCCAAGAACAGCAGGATAATGGAGATATAGGATTCTGGCACTGTGCCAGAGGGCACGTTGTCAAAAAGCACCGTGTTGTTGGTCCAATGAATGGAGGAGCGGTCGGGCAGCAGTGGCTGATTGCTGCCTCCCCTCAGAGGATAAGTGTGTTTTTGTCTTTGGCTTGCCATCCCTCCGAGCTCAGCAGAAGAGTTAGAGGTAATATAGGGCATAAGCAAGCTAAGATCCATCGGGCTGCCAGGGGCAAACACAGAACACACACACAGCAGCAAGCAGCCCAGGTGGAGGCAGCTCGAGATTATTCCCGTGTTCACCAAACCGTAGCTCTTCCTGAGTCTGGTGAACATCATGGTGCCCATCAGCCCTGTGATAGCTGACACGCCCATCAGTAGACTAAGGAGAGAGCCGCTTATACCCTGAGTATAGGCGTAGCCAGTGGTAATGCAGTCAAAGCCCAGTACAGTGGTGTAGAGGAAAGCCAGACCCATTCCTGCCAGGAAGACGGGCTGGCGATAATAAGCCCTCCAGCCTTCCTTACAGGTGCTCACCAGCCAGCGAAACCTCCGGAAACACAGCGGCAGGTCTGTGATTTCTTTTAGATGCACACTTGTGTTGCAGTTGCCCTCTGTCAGAGGCTGAGGTTGAGCAACACAACTGTCCCCTGATGAGAGAGAGGAATTTCATCCATCACTTCTGTCCATCAGTTATAACTGCACAAGCCTCTGCACCCTTCTGCTAAGCTTCATTTTACATAAGGATCCATATCCTCTGCTAAGTATAGATTGTCAACACTTATGTGGACTATGTGAAATAATAAATGATTCAGTGAAATTTGTCCATTTAATTTGTTTTTACAGAATTAAAGAAATGCAGCCATTTAAGCATATTCCCTGTAAATCTGATCACACTCTACTGATAAAATCTAGGACATCATTAAAAAAATCTGTTCATACCTTGAGAACTTGTCCTCTCCATCATCTGCAGATACACCTGATCCTCCTCCACCACTGGTGGTTTGACTGAAAGAGCAGGGACGATGCGGTACACCCGTGACAAGAAGAAGAACTCCACAATGAGAGACACAAGGTTCCAGCCCAGGATGAAGCCACAGCCAACTACATTGGAGGCCAGGGTCATGACCTGTCCCACTGCTAGTGGGGCCAGGATGTTAGTCACCTGATCTATCCGCCTCATGGTTGCATTCATACCTTTTGTTTGGATTGAGAACACAGAGGTTAATGCGCTCACACTATAGGGCTTCAAGCAAGAGCAAAAAGCAAACAGTGTCTGATATTTTCTGTACTTCAAGTATTTATCATGCACAACCAGTGATGCAAGCCCATGATAGACATGTACACAAACAGAGTCAATCCCCTCACCAGCTAGGTGACCTCGGTTGTAGCCTGTGATAACCACAATCCAGTCCCTCTGAATGGCTATGGTCAGCGCTGTACTTGCAAGGTTTGCCACATCTGCCAGGACGATCACCACCGTATAACAAACCACCTTGTGTAAGTTTTGCGATGCAACACGTTACTATGACAGTACAAAGTCGCCACAAGCTCAGAAGCAGAGACAAGAGGGACACAGGACAGAGGGAACAACAGCAGCAATAACTCCTCTTTGTAACAATCATGGTGAGTATCCTGTTTGCAGATCAACAAGGTATCAACTTTAGAAATGAAATATTTGCCAAGCATGTAGTGTCTACTCACAGTAAGCCATCCATCCCAGATCTGTTCAATCCTTTGCTTATATGAGAAGACCAACATGAGCACAATGCTACATACTGTCACTGAGATGTTCTGAATGAAAAGAGATGCATGTGCAACTAAAACAGGGGGGAAAAAGACAGTTTTAGACTTTCACAACATAGATGATATATTCTGTAAGAAAGTGAATGCTAGCCTTGTCAGACATGATTCAGTGGCTGTGAACCTTGCGCCTTGAGTCCTGATGGTTTCCTGATTTACACCTGATTTCCATCGGATACAATTTACAATCTGGATGGATAGGAAACCAACACGGTCTGGGCCCAAGATTGAAATCTACTGATCCATATCAGTGTTGTTGATATGGTGATATACTGCATGCCAAGGTGTTGTGAAATTATTGTGCATACCTTTATTCCTAGGATTGCGATCAACCCAGTCTCCAATCAAAGCCCCAAGCAGGAGCACTGACCCCGCCACTACCAGTCCAAACACCGCAGTCAACAGCAGGTTACGGCCATACAGCTCAATCAGGAACACAGAGATAGCAAAGTGCCACATGCGGTCACCCTGTTAACACAGCATAAGAGACCATCATTAGTTAGTCCTTATAACTAGTTATTTTAATAATCCACAATCTATTATCTGTTGCTCCAGGAATCTTTGTTTTCAGGAAATGATTCTTACCCACATTGACAAGGCTCCACTGACATAGATGAGAAACTTGGGACCCTTGAGGTAGATAAGAGCTGAACCTTGCGAGTAAATGCAGGAGAATTTAATAAGCAAACATATTTACTGCAAACACATTGCACAAATTCTAGTTAGATTTTAAGTTGCGTTCACCTGGTATACTCATAGCTTTTTTAGCTCTCGCATCCCTGATGTCATCAGACTTATACTCAACCACAACCCCACCACACCGGGATGCATCCGTTCGCTGGGACATTGCCTAGAGTGGGGTCATAGGTCCAAAAAAACAGTTGAACTTGTCGCACTCTTTCATTCCATTGTTGATAGTACAGTGTTACAATACTGTACAGTGCTCTCTCACTTAGGTATTTGGAAAGACGGTTTAGATTTAGGGTGTCCTAATAACATTACTTTGTAATTGATACACTTACTGGTTAATTACTTAACAACCCCTAACCCTTAACAGACAAGGAAGCAATTGTAACAAACATCCACATAGGACTGTACTGTAGTACAATGCTGCATTTATTTTTGCTAAGCCAAAAACTTAATGCAACAAATACTGGAACACCATGTCCTTTGAACTCAATACATCTAATTTAATCAGTCACATCATTTTTTTTTTTTTCAAATACAGAAGAGGCATGCGTAATGACTGCAATGAGTCAAGTAGGAAGTAAGAAAAAATAAAAGGCAAACCATGTCAATACAATTGTCATAGGTATTGA
The DNA here is from genome assembly GCA_016785225.1 of Psettodes erumei. Classification (NCBI taxonomy): domain Eukaryota; kingdom Metazoa; phylum Chordata; class Actinopteri; order Pleuronectiformes; family Psettodidae; genus Psettodes; species Psettodes erumei. Next base: position 1,032,233 of record JAFBJZ010000623.1, read on the forward strand.
GATATAGCAGTATAATAGCATTAGCATGACACCTTGCACAGCTCTAGAAATGTAGTCTTCAACTGACATTAATTAAAACATTCATAAGTTAATGCAGGGTCAGTCGTCACCTTTATTTTGATGTTACACTCAGTCCTTGCTGTTTTTCCTCGAAGAAGAATCTTGTGCCATGTATCCTACATTGGGATGCTAGTCTTTCCTGAGAGCTGGAATTCAAGCTGTAGTAGTTCGAAAGGCTTAATAACATCACAGTGTTCAAGTGCACTATTGTATGAAAGTGCCAGAAAAGCAGAACAGACAGAGGGGCAACAAAGGCAGCCAGCATATTCCAAAGCATGTGACACTGGGGGGGACAATATCACTGTCCATCCAAGCCACAAAAAAGGACAACTGTGTAACGCGTATGACTCAAAATACAGACATGCGCATGGCCAGTGAGCACATGCATGCACCCTCACACACACACAAGCACTATCCTACTACTCTCATACACCCACGTGCACTGTTGACACGCACAAAAGTGACATAAAGGACACACCATGCAATACTACATCACTCTACATCTGTGCAGGAAACATGGTAGAAAGCAGATTACTGTATTATGATGCAACAAAATCTTTGGCATTTGGAAAAGTGAAGTACAAGATGATGCATAATATTAACAAATAGCAGCAAAGCTGATGTTAACTGAACATATAATCACAACATTGCTACAAACATCAGCTTGTACAAATTTGTACTGAAAATCATTGTAATATTTGCTTTTAAAATTAATAATTATCTTATCACAAACCATTCGGAAAAGTTCCTTTATCACTCTTCATTTGTTCCCTTTCATGACATCAACACAGGAAATTAGCTGTTGTTTTAACACACATCTGACATCACTTCAAGCCTTTGGTTATCAGTTAATATTTTTTCTCAGGGATATTGTCCTACATTGATTTTGATCTGGCTGACACGGTTTGCATTTTCTCTCCCAATATAAACACATTTGTATAAATTAAGTTGAAATTAATGTTTTAATTAGCAAGTATACTAAAATTAGAGCTGCAATTATCAAAACACTGTGATTGTGTCAGAAATTACTTGCGATACTTTCTATTCAAACATGGAAAAAATGAAACTGTCATGTTCCTTTCCAAATTATTACATGATAAAATGTCTAACTTGCTGCTGGAGATCCTGACAATCTATCTGACAGAATTTAATTTTATTATTCCTCATTACAGAACTCAGTTGCATATGGGTTCTGATTGTGCCTGTTCATGATGTATTTCTTCAGGAAACCGATGAGTCTGTAGAGAGCCACAAGAGGAATGGATATGACAGGAACGACCGATAACAGCGCACACATGGCAGAAGCCCAATCAGGATAGTACTGAACATCAGCAAGGGGGAAGTTCACCTGTGGAGGTAATGGTTTTGTTTTTCACTTTGTGCCAGATTTAACAAATTCTACACAGTGATGTTGTAGACCTGTATAGTCTGACTTACGTAATCTGGGTTCCAGACATTATATGTTGGTTGTGATTCAGCCTGAGTCACAACATATGCAATAAAAACCACCAGTAGCATGAAAGGGCTGATAAATCGCCACGTAGCCTGCCAGTAGATGTTCGGCCTTCGACCTGTCATCCATTCAATGTCGTCACTAAACCTGTGGGCCCATTGAAACCCCATGTCAAATCACTCAGCTTGCTTGTGATATTGCAAGTGTAATGATGGACGGAATTACACTGTCACCTATTTATTCCATAGATGTATACCACACTGGTGATCTCAAAGAATGCTATGATAAGGAGCGGCATCGATCCTACATAGCTGTTGAAAATCTCCAGCCAGTAGTTTCCAGATCCCATAGTAAAGATGAGAGCCACAGTAAAGGAGGTAAGACATATTAACCCTATAAGAAAAAAGAAAAATACAAGAAATATTAAGTTTGTGATGTTGTTTCATTCTATGATAATTAATATGATGGGGTCACTCATATGAAGAATCTACCCTTATTAAAGTCATTTGAAAGCTCATCTGTGCTTGGATGCATGTTTGCATCCTATGAGAACACTGATTATGGCCATATGACTGCATATAAAAAGATTATGATGCAGCAGCTATTAACCCAGGTGTTCGCATTTTTTAATTTTTTTTTGTAGTTTCATAATGCAATAGGAATTAGTTTTGTTATCTGATCTTTTATTTCACCTGTGAAAATCTCCTTAGGCATCCAAGATGGAACCATGTGTAGATCAAGCAGTGGAGTGAGGACGCCCTCCAGATTTCCAAACATGGAGGACAGGCCCAGGCTGAAGAGCATTATAAAGAACAGCACTGACCAGACCTGAGAGCCTGGCATATTTATCACCGCTTCAGTGAACACAATGAAGGCTAGCCCAGTTCCAGAGGCGCTCTGCAGGCAGGAGGTGAAAAAGTAGCCTCATGCACAACCTCCCAAACCTTTGTTCAGAAACTTGTAATAAAAAAAGTGTTTCAATAGTAACAGATGTACTATACCTGGTCCAGGAAAGTCTGTAGATCGCAGGTTTTTAGATTGAGGCTTTCAACCTCTGTAGGGTCAGTTGTGTTGAGATAGTTTAACCAGTGATCATAGTTTTCAAGAGTGATGTTTTCATCCGCAATGTTAAATGTGTTTGTCAATTTTAGTATGTTCCTAAAACCAACAAGACATGAAATCTGTTAATTCTTCTGTTAAAAACATCACTTATGATAAGAATGAGTGGCCATTTTATATAATAAACTGACAGACAGTTTCGTGGCGTATATAGTAAAGTCATGGTAATGGTCACATCCTGACAACCTCAAATAACAACTTCACTTGGAATAATCATCAGCTGCACATTTGATAATAATACTGTGTAATTATCAAGCTGTATATACTGTACTGTGCCACACCATAATTACCTCTGATACCTACCAATTTCTGCAATTATTGTAGTTTTCATTTGCTTTAAATCCCAGAATGGCAAAAATAGGAATTGATGCATATAACGACGTTAAACTATTCACACATCCGACAATTAGGGCATCTCTCTCGCAATTATTCCTGTAAAGATAGAATGCTGTCTCAGTTGGGGTTTTTATGTTTTGTTTGTTGTTGTTATTGTTGTTGTTTTGCTGTTTTTTAAAACATATTTGTACATGATACTGTGAATGAAAAAAGTGTGTGCGACTTTACTTACTTCTGAGGATTGTAACTGGAAAAAGCAATAAGTCCCCCAAAGGCCAAAGATAAAGAGAAAAAAATCTGAGTAGCAGCATCCAACCAGACCTTAGGGTTCTTGAGGGTTTCCCACTGAAATGAACAGACTCATTTATAGTTAGATGTCAGAATGGGAATGTCAGAACTCTTCGCATGAAGTGATTTCAGTAAGATGCTAATATCAAACTTACATCTGGAGTGAAGAGATATATCAAGCCATCACTTGCCCCAGACAGAGTCAATGCTCTGACCAAGAAGATGGTCAGGACAAAATATGGGAAAGTGGCTGTGATATAAGTAGCCTGTTAAGAAAGTTTAGACATTGATTTAATAATTAACATGCACCTCACCCATGCATGCATGCATTTCATGAATCAGATTTTCTTAACCCAGATTATTTTGAACAGCTTTTGTAACAAAGTTTTTAACAGCTCTTTTGAGTTGTTAAAAGTGGGGGAGTGAATGATGTATGCTGTATAACCTTACACTCATTGCCTTTGATGCAATCTATATTAGGATTCATAAGATGTGTGAAAACTCTTGTTACACAAACTGTTACACATATTGAGCAGTATAATTGGTGGAACCCTGCAAAATGAGGACACATTTCATATTCATGTGTCTTTTAGCTCATGTCCATCTGCGTGAGGAAAGTCAGCATTCATTTATTTTAATGACAAAAATTTGCTGTTGATTCCTGGTACTGTATCTGGGCAGGTCAATATGACAGATGGACATAAAGGTAACAATATTTTTTTAGCATTACATCAAACAGATAATTTACCTTTCCAATAGTCTCAATTCCACGTATGAAGCAGATGTACACAAGGCACCAGGCGGATGCAAGACACAACACGAGCCACCACTGTAAAGTCCCACTGGTCTCAATATCTGGTGTTATGTTCAGTGTTTCACGATACCAAAAATAATTCACTGGTGAGCTCTTCTCACATTCAGTTACATAGCCTGTATCAAAGAGATTAGATTATTATATTATGATTTATTAATTGGACTTCCTGTCTAGTTATGGTAAGCATATTATTATGAAGGAAACATTACCCGTATGATTCAAATTTAATGGGCAGTCCCTCCAGGGGAGTGGACTTTGAAAGGAGTGGAAGAAGTACCAGAGGACCCAGGCCAAGATCATGTTGTAGAACAGACCAACTAGAAAGGACACTATCAAAGAGGCCACACCTGTGTAAACACAGAGGTTATTATCTTGCAAATATTAATGTTTAGCAAAGATGGCAGTTTTCTCAATGCATTGAACCTTACGTGAGGTTATGAAGAATTTTTTGGAGTTGTCCCCGAATAACATCCCACTCTGTTCTGCTGCTTTTAGTTGTTTACCTAGTTCATGACCACTATTATTTATTTAAATGTATTTATTTTTCTCTCTATTTCTTTCTTTGTATTCTGTTCTGAGGAATAAGGATACTATGCTCACCATCAAAAGTGGAACACAGTGTGACCGAGCTGACTGTTTTTCCTGTAGTTCTGTTCTACCTGTTCTACCTTGTTGTTTTCTGTGTTTTTTCTGTTGTTGTTTCTGTACACCACTGCCACTCACAAGTGCTTTAAAACTATTGTCTTTTTCTGAATGCAACACGTCAAACAAAGTTCTTTAAAAAAGAAGGAATTTTACATGGGTTCATGTTCCACTGTTTATTGCATCATTTTGGCATCTTGCTTTTCTGAGTGAGTCTCACCTAAACCTCCCAGATACGGAGAGATTCTGTTCCACACTCCAACGCTTCCCATGCGCAGCCGCTGTCCGATGGCCAGTTCCATGTGCAGCAGAGGAAGTCCCTCGAACACCAAGGCAATGACATAAGGAATCAGAAATGCACCTTGAGATGAAAGATATGTGTAAGTAAAACTACATTAAAGAGTAAACATTACTTTTTCAGCAATCAACTGACCTCACCTTCAACCAACCAGTGGCATTGCCTTTAAGGTCATTCAGTTTCGGATTACTGGACATTTTATTATCAGCAGTCAGAGCTTTATCACACTCAAAACAAGCAATAGATCTAAACATCAGACATAGTTTTCCCTCACTCTATGGCGTACTGATAATATTTTTCCCCTTTCTGTTCACTGATTAAGACATGCCAGTTGTCTAATAAACTCCCTTGAAAGAATTTGTGAATGTAATGATTAAATTGGACTGTCAATGTAGTGACCAATGAATTGCAGATAATTAAGATAATTAACAAGTTTATCTTTAAAGAGCAGTTTTTCCACAGCTTTTGTAGAAATAGCTTTTGGATAAGTCACTGAAAGTATAACACCAACTTTTTGCCACGTTGTTTGAATTTTACTTTGGACTTAATATCAGATAGCACATTGTAAATGAAAATAGTCTTACCTCCACCATAGATTTGACACAGATATGGAAATCTCCACACATTACCAAGTCCCACAGCAAAACCTATGCAGGTTAGCAAATACTGAACTTTGTTGTCCCATTTTGGCCTTTCAGTGATCTCTTTCTGCTCTGCACTTTCAGCTTCTCCGTCCATCGCTTGTTTGTGTGCTGTTATTTCTGTATAGTTAATGAGGCAAGCGCAAATGTTTTCTGTCTGTGACTTTTCCCTCTGCTTGGTTGAAAGAGAACCCGGTGACTTGATACCTGTCTATATCATGGGGAGACATTTGCTTTATCAGCCTTGTATTTCTTGTGGGAACAATGGGGCTTGTTTGTTTAATAAAAAGCCCTTGTGTAAAGCAGCATGATACGACACTGATAGCAATCAGTTGATTGTGAAGCAGCATAAATATGGAGCCCAGAGAGTAAAACTGTGATATTTCCCTTTTTAATTCAATTCGGGATTCCGTTTACATTGCTGATGTTTGCACATGTTCTGAGTTACTTCAGTCAGCTATCAAATGCCACCATCAGTGATTTTAACATTGTGGAATTTCTTATCAGAAGTAATCACAAGAAATACTATTCAAAATGCTTTGCCTGAATTTCATATTGATCAATCACATCTATTATTCCTTCTAGAAAACAGTCATATAAGACACATATTGTAATGCTCTTTACTAATTAGAGGTGAGTCCAGAAACATCAATTACTTAAAGTAATTACACACAAAATGCAAACTTGTTTAGAAATATACACAGGTAGAAAAGTCTCCCTCTAAGATACTGATGTAAAATTACACATGGGCTATACAACATGATGGCAGCCGTTATAATATCCATTAAGAATATTACCTTTGTGAAGGTAATAGTATCAACTTTTTCTTAAGACTGTCACAGAGGTGTTTCCCCGTCCCATTATATTGTTTTTTCTGATGTTTTAAGCAATACTAGCCGCTTTTCTCGTGGAAGTCAAGCTCTTTTTACAAAAGGTGTTCTTTCTAAAAAGCCATATCACTACTTGTTGGTGAAATTATAGCTCATTAAGGCAATAGTACTGTGGTGGAGGCAATCTTTTAACACACAGGGAACAGACCGGCCTTAAAGGACCAGTATGTGGACTTTAGTGACATCTAGTGGTGATATTGAAGATTGTAACCAACTGAATATCATTCTCTCACCTCTCCATTTCCAGGCATGTAGGAGAACCTGCCATGAACTTCAGGAAACTTAAAAGCACGAAAGGCCCTTTCTAGAGCCAGTGTTTGGTTTGTTTCAGGTGATTATGCACTAGTGAAAATACGATAAGTAATATTGTAATTCATTTCCATGCCTCAAACTCTAATACAGTGTTTTTGTATGTTACCTGATAAGAGAAATGAGAAATAAGAAATACGGGTTTTGCACACTTTCACAGGTGTCTGAAAAAACAGGGAGTTCTATTCAAAGAAAGCTATGCCTACTATTGTAACACAACAATATTAGTCATTTCAATTTTACCAAAGAATATTAGGATCAGGACTGGGCTCCTTGTTCTTTTCGGTTTAGTCAGAGAGATTGTTGAGATGTGACTTTTCAGTCTTCTTTGCCTTTATACATTTCCAGATGGCAACCAAAGGTACAGCAATGCTGGGTATCCCTGCCAATATGAAAATTATCACATAAATCCAGACTGGATATGGCTTTTCCTCCAGTGAAGGGAATTTCTCCTGCAAAGACAGAGAGAAAAGGCTATATTTTTAGATCTGATACCACATGACTATGTTTTGAATGTCATTATCTAAAATTTAGGGAGATTATCTCAAATTAAATCCATATTTACCAATTCAGGATCCCAAGCTTTATAAAAGAGCTTCTCAGAAACCTTGGTGATGAAGTAAAAGACCAAGATGAAAAGCATAATGAGGGGGCTGATGACCCTCCATGATGCCTGCCAGAAGAAGTTGGGTTTGTGTCCAATCATGAATTTTACATCATCGTTGAACCTAGGACATTGAAAAAACATAATGCATTGACAAGAATGCACAGATAAAAAATAGAGCAATGAACAAGCTTCTACCAATGAAGGTGGTGCAACAATGCCCAACGCTTTCAATACCAAAATATTGTTTTGTTCCTGTCATCCCTTAACTGTTGAAATCAGTGATTATTATTGTTATGTATTGTTATTATTATGATTATCCTAGTGATTATGTGAAATGTCACAGGATGGCAGGAAAGGGGCACATGGTTCATGTGGTCATTGTTGAAGTGTAACTGGCACTAATCTAAAAATGCAAGTCAGCGCAGAATTTTCAGAACTATCATCATAATGTTGTCATCCTGAATATGATAAATCATTACAAGTTTCCTTGCTCTATCTTTTATTGTCCTGTAGGTCACAACTTATTAGGGCCTGAGCACCAAAGCTGCGAGGACCCTATTCTAACTGCTCTGTTTCTTCTTACTGTTTGGTTTGTTACAGTTGTCATGTCCTGAACACATTTACAGGCCAATATTCAGGCATAGTCACAGCACCGCCTATTGCTTGGAGCAAATATTACATGATGTGCTGCTCCTAGCTAGTTAAATGGCTCCATTTCAAATTTGGTCAGGAAAGCCTTGAGGCTTTGCTGAGGCTGTATTGAGAAAATTGTGGAGTTCCATCAAATAATGTTGCCTTTGTGGTGCTCTAACTCAGACATACATTTTCCAAACTGGAACAAATTTCATAGGTAGAGCACTTTTCCTGTACATGCCAGTATTCAGGTATAGTCATAGTGACACCTAATGAAACAGGAAGTAAGCCTCAAGGGAGAATCATCATTTGATTTACATGGTATTTTAATCCCATACTGTAGGCTTGATGTTAAGCGTTTTGTACTTGTTTGGTGCGTGTTGTCTAGCACCACCTACTGACAACAGGTCACAAGTGCGCGACCACGTAGTTTGCCATCCCGCCATGCACTGAAGTGCACAAGGTGCAAGGGCCTGTTCATCGCTGCTTGCTGCTTTAATTTTTGTTAGTATTCTCAGGGACCTTATGGTCCCTGAGATGGAGAACCACCTTTGACTTCATCAGACAGTGTCAAAAACAACACTAGAAATTAGGGACATGGCATCAATACCCAAAACATGATTTTAAAAGAATAGAAAGACTTTACAAAACAGTATTTGTATTTCAATATTACCTGTCTATCCCATATATGTATACTACTGAGACCATTTCACAGAAAGCAACAACAAGCAGAGGGATGGATCCTCCATAGGTGTCAAAGAGTGAAAGCCAATAGTTTCCTGAGCCTTGAATAAATATCAGACCCACCAGGCAGCACAGTGTGCACGTCACACCTGAAGGAGAGCAGAGAATTGACACCATGCACTGGAGTTACTTGTTTTAAAATGAACAAGCAGATGTGAACTTACCAGTGACAGCCTCTTTTGGCCATGTCTTTGGGAAAACATTGAGGTCTTGCAGTGGTACCAGAACACCCTCAATGTTGCCAAACATAGAAGATAGGCCAAGACAGAAGAGCATTATAAAGAAAAGGATGGCCCACACTGGTGAGATGGGCATCTTAGTGATGGCCTCAGTGAACACAATGAAGGCTAACCCAGTTCCTTCAACTCCCTAGGTCAAAACACAGCACAGGGTTCAAGCATTGCATTGTATGCATCATTTGAAAATAAGATCCTGTGTGTATTGAATATCATATCAATCTTATTCAGACCTGCTGAAATCTTACCTCACTGAGAAAAGTATTCAAGTTGCAGGTTTTCAGGTCAAGCCCTTGAATAACCTCACGATGCGTTTCATTAAGATGTTGAACAACCTGATTGTAGTTGCTGTCAGTGATGTAACCCTCAGCAAGATCAAACGCATTAAGTAATGCTATGATGTTTCTGAAAGGCAAAAATCATTAGGGTTAAGAGGTTTTTACAGTTGATGCATTGCTGAAGAAGAAACACACTGCATATGAGCTCGTAGACATACATAAGTAGGCAAAAGAGAAATAATGTACCCAGAAAGACACTGCTCAAATCTCTCTGTTGCTCTGAAGCCAATGATTGTGTAAATGACAGTTGCAGCGTAGACGGAGGTGATGCCGTTGATGATAGAGATGATCACTGCATCCTGTTCACAGTTGTTACTAAAGGAAAAGATATGTTATTTTCATTTACCTTACAGTGGATATACCTTTCACTGTTAATGACACAAGCTTGGCAAGAAGATGACAAACTTACTGCACTGAGTTGTAGCTGGAGAAGGAAATGAGACCACCAAAAGCCAGAGAGAAGGAATAGAAAACCTGCGCACCCGCATCGAGCCATGTTGATGGCTTTGCCAGCTCTGTTAACTAGAAAAGTTGGAATGTTAGGAAAATTATGGAATTACACAGTGCTTCTCATGAGGAATTAGGATTAAGGTATATTCTGATAAAGAAGATTAAAATGCAGTTATTAAAAAAACACACAGAAACAATCTTGGCTAAATATATTTCTAAATGTATAACATGTTAAATGTATAGAAGACCAATTTTATTGCTAAAACAGCTTTTAAAGTGCAACTTACATCTGGTGTGAAGAGAAATTTCACTCCATTCAAAGAGCCTTTCAGGGTCAATCCTCTGATTAGAAATATTGTCAGCACCACATAGGGAAGGGTTGAAGTCACATATACAGCCTCAGGGAAAATGAGATATTAGCATAATTATTGTTTTAGCTGAGTTGAATATCTTTTCTAAAACTGTATAATACAATGCACTGTACCTTTCCAGTGGTTTCAATCCCACGAATGATGCAGATGTAGAGTACAGACCACGCACAAAAATGGCATAACAGTATCCACCACTGTAGCCCACCATCCTCTTCAAACACTGGAGTGGTGTTCAGGGTCTCCCTGTACCAGAAATAATCCACGGGGGAGCTCCTCTCACACTCTGAGACAAATCCTGACAAAATTGAACGCTAGAGTGTAACATTAAACCAAAATCAAGAGTTTCATCGTCACATTTCTTTTTGCATGAGCGCAGAACTAGTTGTCACACTACCTGTAAAATTGGCATTCATGGGACACTGACTCCAAGGCAGAGGGTCTTGAAATGAGTTGAAGAAGTACCACAGAATCCAGGCAATGATGGTGTTGTAGTAGAGACTGATTGTCAGAGATACACACATAGATGCAATACCTGCAAAAAAAAATCTTTCGTTGGGAGCACATTTTTACTAGTTTTCACAGTTACAGTATTATTACACAATAATTATTATACAATAGCATTATACAAAAAATGTTGCTAACCAATGCCGGTCAAATAAGGGTGAATTGTAGCCCACACGCCCAAGCTTCCTTTTCTTAAACGCTGACCAATGGCAAACTCCAGATACAAAAGTGGGACACCTTCAAGGACCAGTAGGATTAGAAATGGTATCATAAATGCACCTAGGAAAGAAACAAGGAAATGATAATGGTGTTATTGTGACAGTAAATCAGCATCTTTTCGAAGATGAGATAGACAGACTTGATGTTAATCATTCAGAATGCACGTGACACAAACAGAGATAAAACTCGAATGCAGCTGGGTTTATAATGTGGTGTGTAGTTCATTCAAGCCTTTGCAACACTTTACAAGGATTTCTTGTCAGAGGGTATAAAATCTCTTATCTGAACAGTTCAGTACCAACCCATCTTTTTGAGTCTCCACTGCTGAATATGATTTTAGCAGTGTTACACATCTACCATTTAACAGATTTTACAAGGACATAGTCATTACTGGATCAGTTATCTTATAGTAGTATAATATATAATAGTATAGTATATATTACTATAGTACTACGTTGGTACTGAACTGTTTATGGCAAATATAAACATAGAGCCACAGCAAATAATAACATTAACAATAATAATAACAAACAGACCACTGCAAAAATAAAAATATTCTAGAAGAAGTAATTTTCATCTTTTCCCATTTTTGGAAACATGCAACCCCCCAAATATAATCCCAATGTTTTTAGCAAGCAGACACAAATAGAGGGAGTAACCTTAATGCTCCTATATTCTTCTACATCACCCATGTTCAAATATGGAATAAATGCAATAAACCATGAAAGCATCACTTGCCTCCTCCATGACTCTGACACAGATAGGGGAAACGCCAAACATTTCCAAGTCCCACACAAAACCCCACACAAGTCAGCATGTACTGAGCTTTGTTGTCCCATTTTGGTCTGTCCCCAGCCTCTTCTTCCTCCAGCTTGTCCAGCTGCTGATGGGACAGTATCCTGTCCTCCAGGCCCGGATTGGGGAGCTGTAGCTTCATGATTCTTGAAACACTGTAGTATTGTGGTGACACTGCACGGTGCTTACACTGTGAGATGTACTGGACCTCTGTAATAGATTGACTAGGTTGTGGTGTCAATGAGCCTCAGCAGGACGTGTGCAGCCTTTGAAGCCTGAGGGGAGATGACAGTTAACTAGAGTCTTATCTGATGGGGATGGGTCGTTGCACACTGTTCACTGTTCTTGTGGGGTTTACTGGAGACAAATGACATTTTTATAGGATTTATTGTATGGTAACACCTGTTCACTCTGACAGGTACTGTTACAATGTGTAACCTAGAGTTGGGTGCCAAGCCTTCGTACATTTGTGATAAAAAAGTATGTTTTTGGGATAGTTATAGAAACTCAAGTATCATAATATAAAATAGTATTTAAAGATGAAGAACCCATCCCTGTTCAAGACATGCGCATGGTTTGGATTTGCCCACATTCTGAGTTATCTATTTGTCTTTTTTTATTTGTGAACAATTATCACTTCTTCTACGAAATGCAACTACGACATGTTCGAAGTTCACCCTTGACTTTTAGAAATTGTGGTTGTCTACGTTATGTTGTGTTAAAGTATGTTTTTTAAACCATTTATCAATTATGTATTTATGAAAGTGTTCTGAAAGTGTTTTTAGCTGTTCAACGCTCCTCTCCTCTGATGCTTGCTTGAGATGCTGCCGACGACGGCGCTGTGCGTTTTCTGCACTTTTCACTTTGGCCACTGGAGGTCGCCATCGCGCGTGTAATATGAGCCGTGTCGGCCGGTTGAGGTCTGGCTGCTGTGTCCCCCCTACTGGCAGAGTTCGTGCTGGAGGAGGGAGCCGCTTTCCATCGCTCCCACAGACCGAGGCGCCAAGTGTAGCAGTCCCGTCCGCAGTCCTGCCTCAGCACCTCAGTCGCCCGCAATGCCCTTGGATACTGCCGCCTCGCTCATTCGCGCACCGCTTTGACAAACCGTATCTCTCAGCGAGGTACCTCTGGATCTTTACTTTTGGACTGTTGTGTGCACTGTCCTCTGCGCTGCGTGAAACGAATGGAGAAGGTCCAAGGATAACAGGGGGTGCAGGATTTTGCTACTGCAGGAGACCTGCCGGTAGTTGACTGGCCGGGGAGGGGGGTGGGGGGTGGGGGGGTTTGCGCGTCTGTCAAGGCTGTTGTGTCGCATCCATTATTTTTGATCATCTAAAATCGCCCTGCATGGATACATCATGGCTACGTTAATATGCAGGGTGCAGTTCTTAGATGATACTGATCCATTTAACAGCACCAATTTCCCCGAGCCTACCAGACCACCTCTGTACACGTTCAGGGAAGATATTCCTCTGATCAATCAGATTGCCGGAGTCCACAGGCTGCTAAAAGCCCCGCAGAAGGTATGCAGCATACTTTTCACTCTCTTGATATTGTTTTCACGTTTCTTTAAAAGAGTCTGGTGCAAAGTGAGCGTCATTTACAATTCTAAATTAATTATTAAGCTTGAACATGTTGATGGGGTTACCACCAAACAAACCAAATGGACCATTGATTGAGTCAATGACTTACTGATATGGGATGCTGATGCAGCATCAGCATACAATAAATAGATACTACATGCACAGTGTCAGTATGTTAGCCATATAATATAACATTATATATTATTAGCTGGAATTATACAATATTGAAGTGCAGTAGACACCCATGATGTGGCTGGGGGGAGGGGGGCATCTGTTAACATTAACCTCCACCACAACACTAATCCCCTTTTGGGTTAACCAGCTTTTCTTGCTGTTCATTATCCAGACTTTGGGATACCTTTCAACTTGGAAAGGTTTGTGATGGTTATTTTGTGTAAGAGAACAGATAAAAGGACAGATGTTGTGAAAGTGGTTCACTGAAAATATGATGGTTTGGATTCACTGAAACTTTCGACTTTACCTCAACTTTCAGTTTGATTTTTCTTATCTTAACTATGAAGGAGTTGAAGAAAAACAATACCTTAATGGAAAAAGTAGCCTACTTTGCATTTGTGGTATCATGAATGAGTGGGCTTGAAGAAAAACTACCTCTGCTATTGTCACTGCTCAGTGCCAGCGAGAGTTGGGGGGGTTAATCGGCCAGTTGGTCACTTGTTGAGGGATGAATGAGGGTAATTCCTGACCTAAATTGTCCTAGATCTGGGGATTTGAATTAGAAACCATCTGACGTCAACACAACTTCGGAAACCATATATATATCCCAATTGTCATAGCACATTTTTCCGTAATTTAATACTTCTAACTTCTCACCATTTCAGCATATTCAGTTTTTTGGTCATATTCTTGGCCATAAGCAGGTTAAATTTTGCTGAACTTTCACATTGTTGCAACTGATGCATCAGCTGCATCATGTTGGTCTTCATTTATCCCTTACTCATGTAGAGGGTGAAGCAGTACACATTGTGAGGTTGCAAAGGTTGGCCTTCCCAAGATCAACAACTGCACAGTGGGTCAAAATAAGTAAATGTTGCTCTTAAGTATATTGTAATGGCCCTGTTTAATTTTCTCCAAAGAAAGTCAGCGATAAATAACGTGAACTTTAAACCAACTTTCTATGTTTTGTCTTTTGGAGGTCTCTGAAGATTATATCTTCAGAAATGCCTGTTTCTCTCTTCTGATTCAACCATGTGAAACTGACTCTTGTCTAAAAGGCCCCATCTGTTGTCCTTTAAATTTAAACAAAGCACAGGGGCCATAGCACCTGAAGTTGAGTCTTTTATTGACCATCCATCTTAGTCTGGTCAGGAAGTTGTGGAAATAGAAAGTTAATTTGGGTCTTTCTTCATTCTGTTAGATCAGTGTTTGCTCCATCTTGTTTGAGTAGAGTTGGTAAGATAAGTTGTGGAAGCCTCAGGATGCTGTGGATCACCGCAAGCCTGGCTCTCATTGTGCAGCCCACTCAGCCTGACCGGCAGGATGAGATGGGAATGCTTACCACTGTTTGAGAGAGGAGAGGGAAGCGGGCAGAATTAAAAACACAAACAAAGAGCTGATGTACTTCGCACAGTCGACCAGTCTCAGTTTAGCAGTAAGGCCAGCTGGACCACAAACTAGACAGTGAGGGAGTGCCAGTGGTAGGCTCTGCAGTGCCTGGTTAGTGAGATATTGGTCACGTGGGCATTTGTGGTTAGCAATAACTTCAGAGAACAGTCCTTGTGCTTTTCATAAAAAAATCCAAAACAATGAAGTGGATGACAAGACTGCATCCCCTGGGTTCTCTCTCTAGTTCAAAACCTGAAAAGTTAGAAGAAGTGACTGGTGTGACCCTCTTAAAACCTCTGACAAAAAACCTGTTGTCTTTGAGCCCCGTCTCTATGGTGGAGGTCAATCCGGTATAAATAGCACACTGCTAACACATGGTGCACAGGGAGTCAAAAGAGCTAGCATAAGATGTCTCTGGACTATTCCTGTCAGTTTAAGTCTGCAGTCTCAAGAGGGAAGATCTGTATGTGCGCTCGTTGTTTATACTGTACGAGTGTGTCAGATTGTACATGGGATGGCATCCTTGTCGCTACAGCAAACAGTGCGGAGTCACTTTAAGCTTCAAAAGCCATCATGTAGGCTTTCAGTTTGACAGCAACACAGAGTCAAATTATAAATGCTTATTGTGTAGCCACAACAGCTTTTCCATGGCAGCAGACCCACGCTGTACCATAATGCAGTATGTAATGCATTGTGTTATTGCAGTAGCACTATAGAATATTCTGAAATCTTGCAGAGAAAGTCAGACAGCTCACACATGGTCTAATGTATACAGAGCTTTTCATCCACACATCTTTTTCTGTTGCCACTGTGGATAGAAAATATGACTCATCACTCACTACCTGACTCAGCCATTTGATTCTGCCCTGAATAATATATTGTCCTTGTCAGATGATGAAATATGCATGCAGTTCAAACTCTGCTGGAGTTATTCCAGAGCCACCAATTTTGTTGGCACAAATCAATAGATCAGCAGCCCTTCATATGCTTTTGCCTCCTGTCAGTGCTTTTTCGTTTGTCTCTTGGTGGCCTTGAGGCCTTGCATCAGTTTGCAAAGAAGAATTCAAGGAGGGAAAATGTGGCCAGGTCTAGGAGAATGGACTCTCACTTTACCAATTTCAATCTTTGGGTCAGTTGTTTTTCTGCATTTTTCATAAGAAATTACAGTCCCATAATGAGAAGTTATGTTAAATGCTGTAAAATACAGGTTCTTTCTTCATGCCTGTCACAACTCCTTTGAATTCTTTTACACATTGTTATGCAGAGCTGAGGTTTCGCCGGTCTCTGTGTTTTTGCGGGGGGGTTGTCTCAGCGGAGGGCTCCTTTAAGAAGACTGCAGCATCTGTGGACAGACTCATCCTCTCCATGCTTGACAGGAATTTCAGATTACTGTTGTGGTTTCTTTTTCATGCAACAAGTGTGTATTAATATATTTTAAACCGATAGTTTTCAGAGAAACACAGCAAATACTAACCTGAACTTTATCAAACAAACGTTAAGATTGTGAAGGGGCTTACTGTAATTCCTCTGGTTTGGTTTCGAGTCCAGTGCAGTTTACGTACATAAATGTGCATGGTTAGCTAATGCAGGGTTAACATTTGCACAAAAGTATGCACAAGACACAAACAAGTGTTGTTATTGTTTGGTTATGATGAGTTTAATATATGCAAGTTGCACACAGTGCATGCTATCTCATACTCAATGTCTTTCCCTTGTGGAAGACAAAGGACTTTGGAGTGAGATAGCAGTTTTAAATTGGAAATTGCATGGTGTTTATTTTTAGTCCTTTCTGCCTTAACTGCCTCCCTGGTCAGTGGACCACAGTATGGTGGTTGAAGGGAGAGGCCAGACCTCAGTGTGTGAGTAGAGCACTTGTGGTTGCTTCTCTGGACTTGGCCATCACAGGGCCACCGTGGGTTCAAGTCCTGGGCGGGGGATGGCTAAGGAAGCCTTCGTTACTGCTAATCTGGTAGCACTGTTCCTGGATTAAGGGCCATTTATGTGCAACAACCTGGCAACCTGTTGTCCGGTACATGGCAAGACCGCTAATCAGTGATTCAGGTTGATTATATAATGAGAACCTAAAGTGACACCAGTCAGGGGCTACACAGACGAGCTGATCAATGCACAAATCACGAAGACTTTTCTGCCATTTTTCCGCTTTTGGTCTGTGAGTGAAAACCGTGTGTGGGGAAATGCATTTCTCGGTTCCACAGTTAGTTAATTACTGGTTACAGCTGCAGATTCAGGCCAATGTTTTTTTCTATTTCAGGTTGTGATACAGAGCGTAAAGCTGAAAGTGAACACAGTTTTTTTTGCACTTTTATCCAATCCCTGAACTTCAACAGTCCTTTAAGTGTAATGTACAGAACTATAAAATGTAACTTGGATTTAATTATTGAATCAGGATATCATTTTGGGATTGCTGCAGAAGCTGCAACATTTGCAACAGAAGAAGAAGTGGATTGTTAGAATATGCAGTGATGGCACCAAGAACTCCTTAAAGAGACAAACTAAAGAAGGACTCTGGTGTTCAACATTTGTGAGACTCCTGGTGGGGGAAAACAACAGACATACAAACTGAGACATTTTCATTGGTTTAGCATCTAAAAAGTTGTGTAGGGACAAACCACTGGTCAACATATATGATTTAGTGTGTCTTACCCTTCATGCTACATTTCATATTACTGTCAACCCATTATTTTCACAGGCATGTCAGTCCATAGGCATTAAAATAGTGGGCCAAACTTTGGCCCTCATGCCTGGATTTCCTGTCAGTACAAAATCTGTCCTGTAATCTGGAGAAGCACTTGCTTCCCCCCTTCTGTCTGTGTACAGTGCAGCTTTGTTTGTTTGGCTTCTGCTCTGTCTACCTGTCTCCCTTTCTCTCTGCCTCTGTCTCTTTCAATCTCTCTCCCTGCCTCACTTGTAAAAACATCACCAACAACCTTAAATAAGACCTGTCACTGTGTATGAAAGAAAAGGATTTCTTTCTTTCTTTCTTTCTTTACCTGTGTTTTACCTGTGTTTACTGGATTAGGCCCAATGTTTTGCTCATCTCTGGTATCCTTGTCAAAATGCTATCGTCTGTACGACTATTATAATAGCAGTAGTCCTCTGGTTTACCATACATGGAACGCAAAGCGACATCTCAGAGTCAGCAAAAGGGAGAGAGAGAGTGAGAGTTATCCTCACCAACCACATGTTTTGTTTCACTTCTCAAATATGACACAGCCCTTGTGCAGTAATACCAATAGAGTGGCTGAATAGATCAAAGCCATTAGACCCATAATGTCTTTTCCAGCCTTTTTCCTTCACGTTCAATTAAGTTAGTGTCATATACTGGGAGGAAATTTAACCACATCAGACCTGGAAATAACTGGGCTAATTTAAAAAACACATGGTTTTACATGTTACATATATGTTTGCATATGTTGCATATGTTCGGTTAAGAGAAAAAAAAGTCTTACAGACTGCTCACTTAATATGGAAACAGTAATTTATGCAAGTGTATCCCAGTCTTTGCTACCCTCAAGAGATGAAAAAAGGCTATTTTTTGGGGTTTAATATATCTGTGGACTGCACAGTATGTTGTTGTTTTACACACCCTGACTGCTGATGAAGTACAGCAGTGCTGCTCTCCCCACTGAAGTCATATGTTTGCCCTCCTGTGATGGCATTTTCTTTCCTGTCCTCTCTTTCACTGTTGGAGCCGTCGTCCCACAGAGCTGACAGACTCTGAATATAAATAGGTTAAATATCTCCAAATTGGAGGTCAACCAGATGAGTGAAGAGACACGCGCGCTCTTCGTCTCCTTGACCAGAGTCAGCTGATGACAACCATTCAAGACCAGGGAAATCATACCTCTCCTGCAAAAATGGTCTTGTGTGATGATAGTTTATCAGACGAGGAGAGCAGGGAGATAAGAGGCATCCAGACTGTCCAGACTGCCAAGCTGCTCCAAATCTGCATGACTTCTCTGCAACCTTGCACTGTTTGTCATTGCGGAGTGCTGACAGGAGTTGATAAAAGAACTTTCTCTGGACCAGTGCAGACATGTAGCTGAAACACACTGTGCATGTTGCCACTGACCCATAGAAAATGCAAATTTGTTATGTTTTGTATATAACCACGCCTCCGAAAGGCGTTAAATATCTCCTGTCTCCACATCTCCTCATACTGTCAAAGCATTCTCTTTCCATGTTGATTATTACTGTCATGATCTTCAGAGTATCATAGACTAATTGGTGTCTTCTCTCCGTTTAGCCTGACGACTGTGCCCTTCAGCTGTCCCATAATGGAAGCTACCTGGACTTGGAGTCCACCCTGGCAGAGCAGAGAGATGAACTGGAGGGATTTCAGGAGGAAGGAGGGTAAGATAACTTTTGCCTCTCTGTCTCTGTCTCTCTTTCTTTGCCAGCCTTTACTATCATCAAATGTCATATGCAAACAATTGCATGTATGCTGAAATGAAAAAAACGTACTGTTACTGCTCTGAACTGAAATAAATTCAGATACCTCTATGAAAAGTCCTGGAGCAGCATAGATTGGAGCAGGTGGATACTTGCTCTTTCTCTGATTGTCCAGGAGGAGATTTTTTGTGGTCAAATTTAGTGTCCTTAACCAGAAATAATATTCTGTTGTTCAAGAGTAAATGACTTTAAGGATTTTGATTAAAATCACCCCCCATTTTTTTGAGGGAGACATATAAATTCAGGCATGATAATAGGGGAAAGTTACAGTTTTTAAATCATTGGCCATGGGGATACGCAGTCACATCCTTCTTGCTGTATTCCTTTTGCTAATTTGATTCTATTACAGCGATTTGAATCATAATGATACCCATTTGGTTCCAGGATGAACTAGTCAAATAATCCCTTTATCCGGGCCTAAGATTGAGCCTAAAATGATTGAGCTCTCCTGCCCAAAAGCTGCTTTCAGGAGGTGGTTTGGTCTGTTGCAGAGCTGAGGGGGTGAGCTTCACCCCAGCTGAGGGACTCTCCATTTCAAAAGCATTGCAGCACGTTGAGAATTTTTGAGGAAGAAAATTAAATCAAAGTTTTAAACCCAATACTAATTTCACTGAGCATCAGTCACCAATGAATCAACAGTCTCACTGAATCAGGATAGATTATTTTGTTTGGATACAAGTCAGTAGAAGCTGTCGCTAAATTATTATATTTGTTGTAAGACATACTTATTTTTGAAGCATGTGATGCTGATGTGGTTGTGTAGTATGAGATCAGATGTGTTTTTATCAGTTCAGTATGATCGTATTCATGGCCTTTTTTTTTGCAAAAAACTAAATGCCTCACAGTTTCCATGGCATTCATCCATTCACATGCCTTAAAATACCTGGCCTCCCTGGTTGAGTGGCAGAAGTGATGTCATCCAGACCACTTATGAAAATGTAGACCTGTCTCATGAGTAATCGCCCTCATCTCTATTGAATGTTACCTCAGTGCTCTCATTAGAAGTGGCCAAACTACACTTGCGCACCCTCTGCCATACAATTCTCAGCCTTTAATTTAGTTGTGTTGTTTCCCTGTAATATAAAGTAAATGAGGCTTTGTCTTGACATAACTCCTAGACCTGGACGAAGAAGAGAAAGGTTTATAATTGTGTTAGTTTCATTTCACTTTCATACACTTTCTTTGGCCAGTTACTTTATTGTCTCCACATGTTTTCTCATGTACTGTGGAGTATGTTGATATATCATTCATGTGCCGCCTACTTTAGATAATCACAAACCAAAGGTTGGCATGAGAGGTCCTGGTTGGCCGGACCACAAACTTGTATGGATTTATTTGTCTAACTTGGAATTCATAAACTGCTCTCTGGCTTGGTGTTTCTATTGGACGTTGAGGGAGCTGTCCTTTCCATGTTCCATCTGAAATTTTTAGGAGCTTATGGGAGGCTATTGAGAGCTGTGAGGTTAAAGTGGTCCACTTCTTCTCTCGTCGAAGAGTGGGTCTGCCAGGGCCTGTGCCGTGCCAGCTGGCATGAGCTGGTATGGATGTGTGTCATTAAACCCACACAGTGTTGTCTGAGGAGGCTGGGGGTGAAGGTGGTTTGCCAATTATTTTGTAAAAATAGGGCAGCTCTGCACACTGGCTTTTATGGTGCTGATGGGCCCAGGATTACATTCCCTGATGCTCGGTGTTGAAGATTTGATGATTATTAAGCTAATAAAAGTTCTGATGAGGCATTTCACCTTTACTTGTTCCATTTTATTTTTGTTTTCACACTCATCTTACTGCGTAGAATCTTTCAACAGCAGTCTCTAGCTTCAAATATTTAACCTACAGAAAAGGATTTGAGTATTTCACAGTTTTCCCCTAACTAAACAAGTTGATGTCACTGCTCCACTAACGCCACTTAACAAGCTGGTGCTTTCAGCTTTAAGCCCAGCCACCTATCTTTTGGGAAGAATTCTGTTTTCATACACAGCCTGAGTGCCTGAACCGTTCTGATCACTGGCCATTGAATCCATCTGTAATTGATATTAATGATAGGTTACATTCCTGAGGCGCCTGTGTCATACCTAGCGTCTTTACAATCAGATTAAAGTATGATCCACTGACAGAGCGCCGCAGAGCCAGGAGATATCTATGTCACGGGAGCTTAAGGGCCATAATCACTTCCACACCATGTTATGAAGCGCAGCTATAGGAGATTGTGACTCATAAATCCCCGCTGTCCCATCTCTGATGCAGTCTCACTTCAAGTGTCATAAACTGACCGTACAGCCCAGACATGCGCTCAGACATCTCTGCACATTATTTTTGGTGTCCGTGTGTCATTCAGGTTTGTTGCGGTGATATAGACTGATTGACCCCATACGCACAATTTCCAAACGCATTTGCAGTGCTGAGCTGGGTTGGAGTATGGTGGGGGGCATAGTTAGGTTCAGATGGAACTGACATGTGTTTACAGACCTTTACAGCACTTCAATATTTTTCTTGATTACGTTGGATTGAAGAGCCAAAGCCTGTTGGAGTATTTCAGGGGAACCTGTATGTTGGAGGAAAAAAGTTGCACTGAAGTCATGTGGACCCATGTGTTCAACTTGATGTTGTTTTTTCTCAGATATGTGACATTGATTGGCAGATGATTAGTAAAGTAAGTATTCAAGGGCATATTCCCTGGCTTGTCTTTGGAAGCTGACATGAAGTGCTGTTATTGACTGCATAATTGATTCAGCATGTGAAATGTGTAGCTGACACAAAGCACAGAAGAAGACCCCGCTGAACATTTCACTGCCCTGCTTCATGAAACACACATCTATAAGCCTGTGATTTTGTGCTGTGTGCCTTTCTTGTTTTTATTGGGTGTTCTCGATGCGTTCGACAACAAGCTAGAAGTCAAGCATATTAAAATCCAACTGCTCGTGCTCTCGTAGGCCTCAGCTATTTCAGAGTTTCTCATCATATCCTTTCATCTCTCTCAGGACAGCTCCGCTTTCATTATTTTCATTTTTTTCTGACCCACTTGGACATTGCATCGTAGACTCAAAGCACACAAGATTTTCATTTGAGGAGAAAAAGCATGTTTGAAAAGAACCAGAGGAATTGTCAAGACGCAATGCAGCTTAAACTTCAAGAAGGGAAATAAAACACCAGTTGTCCTCTGCATGTTTGCAGAGCAGTATTATTAACATAACAGAACAGTTTGCTGATTGTTCACTGTGTACGTGTGTGAAACCTGGTCAGGGGTTAGTGAAGCCCCCCCCTCCCCCTTGGAGAGAAATTAACCCTGTAGATTCTTCAGCCTCTTAACCCCCACCTGGTTTACTCGGGCACTGCGGGTCCGTCCACACATACTGATGCATGGGGGGGGGGGGTTCACCAAAGCAGTGCTGAGTCAGTAGACCTCTGTGGAGCCTTCTTGTCTGGCATTAATTGGTCTTCAAGGGGAAGTACTGGCTTTACTGTATTCCAAGTATGTGTGTTCACTTTCTGTGGGTACACATTTTGTGTTGTTTTATAAACAGGACCAGTAATGCTGCCTTAGATAAAGCCAGAGAGGATGGAGCTGGCAGGCGTCCACTGGTCCAGTTGTATTTGGAGTGAGACAGAGCTTTATGAGGGTGCTGTACAGCAAAATAATGTGGGCCGTGTCATTAGCAGGTACAGCTGTTAAGCATTCACAGCTGCATTCCTGTGAGGAAACTGTTTGATAGGCAAAGTGACGGCGACTATCAGATTCATGTTTTTGAGAAAACTTTTATCATCTGCTCCTCGTCTTCATGTGAAGACTGACTCAAAATGGCCATGTGTTTTCATTTAATCTTTTATAAAGCATCTAATTTTGAGCAGTCGCCTTGGCTAATGATCCGGCTGTAAGACGCAAGTAATTGTTTTCGATAATTGTCAAGTTTATTCATGAAAAACGTTCACGGTTATTCAAATGGTAGCAACAGAATTATTTCAGAAGTATGATGTTTCACAGGATGAATCAGACTTAATGGGAGCCTGGCATAAGTTAATTATACAGTATCACCACTGGAAGAAACCAGAACACTCTGGCACAGAAAAACACATGACCAAAAGAGGACCGAGGCATTCAGGAGGCATTATATCCCAACATGTAGCCAATTTGTTATTTGGCCGACATTCTTTGCAGTTGTGATTATTTCTGTAACTTCGGGCTCCACCTTTTTACAGGCCCGCAGCACTGTCTGTGGGAGTGTCCGGTTTTCATGTTTAATTGGTTATGGGGCGGGGGGTCTGAAAACCTCACTGCATATTCCATACACGTTTGTTTAATTTGATAATGAGCATGTTGGCCTGCCTAGCCTCAGGTCTCGGTTAAGCGCAGGGATACTGTTGCAGCGAAGCAGAGAGAAAGCAGACGTTCGTGACAAAATGGGTCTGGTTACCCGTTTGCCTCGACAGCATCACAGAGGATTAAGTTCCTGTTTGCCGTCTCATCTCACCAACGAAGGTTCATGCTGACAGATGTTGCTCCTGTGTCACCTCTGCTTGTTGCAGGATATTATATTTGATAAAGAGTGAGCCTTTACAGACCTCCCCTGCCATGTAATCTGCTTGTGTGACTGGTTGGGGCAGGAGAGATGTTTGTCTGTCTGTATGGATGTGTGGAGTCCTGGGAAATTGTGTGGCAGCCTTATTATCTGTCTCCTGTGCTGATAGACTTTTTCTCTCTCTGTCAAACCCATTGCTGCCTGATTGTCACTGACAGTGACAGTCTGCTGCTGGCGCTGTGCCGGCGTGGACAATCACACAGCCTTTATGCAGGCAGCATAAAAGCCCATTTGTCAGAGAGCTGAATTAGAAGGGAGTGTTGCGCAACTCTACCTGCTGTGCCCTTGTCCCGAGTTGTGTCTGCTGGCGTTGTTTGTTTGCCTCTTTAGCTAATCAGATGGTTAGAAACACAATTCTACTTGTACACAAAGGGGTGACCCCGCCATTAAAATTCTTTCTTTGTCAAATTCAGATGATGCAAAAACTGAATCTGATTCAGTTGTTCTTCCCTGATGTTGTTAGGAATGCAAACGCAGGCAGGTGTTTCACTATGAGTGGCTGACTCCTGCCATAAATAGCCATTGTTGGCCAAACACGTCAATGAGCCGCACGGTTGTAGTCGTGATTCATTGCTTCTAAACACTGAACATGAGCCCTGTAGTTTATTTTGAGTCTCTTCCTGCAAACAGCGTCATACAACCTGCTTATGTAAATACCCACTATCACATTGTTTTGGTCTTCTCGTGGGATTTGTTGACAGAGGTTACCTTCTCCTTTTAAAATAGCAAATTGTACAGACTTCAGATTTAATATACATATGATATTCTGAGTAGGCAAATTATCCTTTGTTTAACTACAAACTACACTGTTCTCACATTCACTTTCACCACTGAATAGAATTGAAAGGCATTGTTGCCGTCTTTGTTTGGGATTGTCATTCAGACATTGTAAGAAGTTGGCAGGATGATGATAGGGTTAGTCTTGGCATATCTCCATGAACTCAGTAGGTGGAGTTCACCTCTGACCTACCCCCATCCTTCATTTTCATCTATGGAGACCGTTCCACCGATGTGTTCGGCAACCAGTTCCCTGTTGTGCTCAAACTGCAAATATAGAAGTGTTCTGATAAGACCACAAAGCTTTAACTTGTTGAGCAAAGAATTTCGATGGAAGATCACTTTCCACCTTTGCACACAATAGCCATTCAGCTCAATTTTTCTTGTCAGCACTTGTCTGCCTCTGGAATAATATGGCTGCCTTAGATTCAGAAATACATTCTGTTTCTTTACCTTAATAGAGTTGTGTGTGTGTGTGTGTGTGTGTATTTATGTGTGTGTGTGTAGGAGCAGTGCACACACACACACACACACGCACACACTAAAGTACTAATACACACAGATGCATACAAAATGAAATAATTGCAGTGGTCCTAATGTTCACATAACATTTCTCTTTCTTTCCATTTGTCTGTTTTTACTTCACAGGAGAGGCAAGAAACACAGCATTATTCTCCGAACACAGCTATCAGTCAGAGTCCATGCCTGCATTGGTGAGTAATCCACTGTACTCTCATCTAAACCAAGCATTTGTCACGTCTCAATTTATGATCCTCGATTTGTCTTCCTCAGTCTATATCACCAGTGAGGTATGGGCTTTAATTACCTCCATTATCTGTGGTTTATTTTATTAAGGTTCATGTTGAAATTGCACAGTGGCTGTTTTGGGAAGTAGCCTAGAATCTTAATTTTAGTGAGAATTAACAGCATTTCAACAACGCTCTGAAAACAGAGCGCTGGCACAGAGCAGAGACTGAAAACATTTTATGAGTTACTGTGTTCTGTCACTTTGTTTTATTGGGCCTCCTGGTGTCTTTGAGTAATGTGAGGGAACGAACACAAAGGGCTGAGTGAAAACATATGCAAACGCGCGTGCGTGTGGCACGCGTGTAAACTTACACATACACACAGTGTGCCTATCAGAGGGTGACTTTAGATTAAACTCACGATATAGCTGCCCAAACTTCTACTGCTATGTGCCTGGCTAATTTTGGCACAAGTCTTCGACCTACTTTTCCCACATCTTTTCAGGAAAGTGGTAGAAATTATTGTGCTACATTGTACAATGCATGTACATATGTAAGAAATAACTCAAAGGCTTGTAAAGTAATTTGACAAAGACTTGAAGGGAATTTTAGTAAAGGCCACCATGGCTGTCGGTAGCAGAACGTGGAGAATCAGGCAATCTTACACATGTTGCCTCATCGACGGCCTTCAAGTGCAAAAATAACCCACTGCCTGGAAAAGCTATTAGGTTGTAAACTGTCAGATTGTAAAATTGGTTTTCTCTCGTGCAGTCGAACTCTCTGACAGTCGTCTCTGGTTAGTTATAGAACTGACTAGTGCCTGCTGTGTGGTGGAAAGGCTTGAAAATGGATCTTTGAGTGAGATTGTTTTGTCGTAAGGGGTAATCAAAATGCTGATGAGAAGCACGAGAAGTGAAAAGTTCAGCCTTAGTGCAGTATGTACATGTTAATTGTAAAGAGGGTTTCTCTCTGATGAGATCCATGATACATTAAACCTACCAGGTCCTCCAAACACTGATGAATCACTATTGTTAATAATATTGGTGGTCGATGTTCCCTCATTTGACCAGATTTTGAAGAGTGGACGTATGAGACACTTGTAGTTTTTGCCTGATGGAACAGGTGACTCAGTGGCTGAACCTTGTCCACACACTACTCTGAACTGGCTTTACCTTATTCTCTCCTGCTGCTGAAGCTCAGCTTAGCTTAGGGAAGCCTGGAGAGCAGTGGACAGACTTCCTGCTCTTCTCTAAGTAGATGATACCCCCCCCCCCCACCCCCGCTCGCCTCCTCTTTAAGTTGACAGCCACCTGTTGCCCTTCTCCAGTCTCCCTCAGTGACTGCCCGTGTGGCTAGCTGATTTATTTCTTCTAGATGAGGTGGTCACTGTTACTGTAACTTGTCCAGACATTTGAGCCTAATTTTATCTGACTAAAGGGCTTAACTCGTAGCCCCATGAGTGCAGAATTACTGGGTGATTTTCCTGCTCCACACGGGAGATAATTCGTTAGTCTTCCAAAGACAAATGGCATGGCTTGCACTTGCTGTGTATTAAGGGATTGTGCATTTCCCTGCTGTCAGTTTTTAAAGACCAAAATGTCCCCAAAGAGGAGGCCCCTTGTTGCCATCCTCTTTGTCTTTCTGTAATGAGAGATGTAGCTACACTCTCTCACAATAAATTGCCTTTGGAGAATGGCCAGTACAAAATGTGCAGAGGCATCGAAATGGCTTTAACATTGATTTTCAGAATCTGTGAAAAAAAAGCTTCATTGATTAATCTTCAGCTCATTTTTTTAAAGTTTGACAAGCTAGAAATGAAAACCCCATTCCTGTGTTTTCTTCAGGTCACGGGATACTTGTGCACATAAAACATAACCGGCGCTGTTTGGACAGGAGTTGTTTAATGTACGCTCTCTTCAAATCGGTGAGCAGCATCTATAAATGAGCACCCCCACATTGTTAGGATATTTAGTTTATCCCAGCGGGCCCCTCCATGGATATGACTGATGAGATGGTTACAGATGTGTATGTAATCTGCGTCGCTTTGCACTATTTTGGGGAAAATCCATTACTGTTTAATTAAATAGTACATAGTCTAGACTTGTTTAGGTTTTTTTTTGTTTCCTTCAAATTTACCCATCACAGGACTGACTTTCACTTTGCCAGTCAGTATGTGTGCATGTGCAAGTGTGCATGCGTCATGAACCACAGCCAGACATAATCCAGGCTTCCCTAATCATAGTCATTAGCATTCGCACACATATGTCTCCGCGTGGATTGGGGGATATCTTTCAGCGGTGGAAAGGAAGTGCTTGCCGAAAGAACTAATGGTTTATTAAACTGCTATCTACCGATCCGCCTCCGGCACAGTGATTTGCTGCATTCACACAAGCTCAAAGCTAAAAGTGTCAAGTACTACACAGAGCTTCATATATGGGAGTGTAGCTTGATATGTTCTAAAACCACTTACCTCTAAATGAAGCCCTTAAATTTTCCATTCCTGCTTCAAGTATGATCCTTCCTGGAATAAATGTGATGAAATGTAGACGCAATAGATGTACTGGAGTGAGATTGCTTGTATACGTGTCATACAGTATTTCATGATGCATGCATTAATCCTTTCAGGGAGAAAAAATAACTTTTGAATGGATGTGTTTTTGTCACTCGATAACCAGTAGTGGTGGTGGTTTGATCATTCTTTATATTTGTTTCACCAGCACAGCAACGTGGGATTTAGAAAATAAACTCCACTTGCCCCTCTCTGCGTGTCAGCACTGGCCACAGTCTGTTTATTTTGTTGGGCTGTTATTGTTGTTGGTGGACTAGATGTGGTAGCGAGGGCCTGATTAAAGCAGCCCTGTGCTCGTTTTAGAGTTGTCCATAAGTACAGTAGGTCCTCTTTTTATGTGTTATTTTGTTTCTGAGGTTGTTGAGTTGCCGTGACGCGATGGCATTCGGAGTTTGGAGACAGACCGAGGCTACAGTGCGGGCTGCAGGATGTTTAAAAGGGGACATCAAATTAAGAATGAACAAATGTCTCATTATGTGTTGCAGTCATCAGCGAAGCAAAGACTGAGTTAATTCAGTCAGAAGCCAATCCCCTGGCAATTCATTATATTTATGCAATGCTAGCCCAACATATGATGTGGTGAATCTATCAACTGCAATCCAGAAAATTCTCCTTGATCCCCTGAAAATCATCTTGAACTCTGTCACTGTCCTATTCAGTCAAGCCATTTTATGTGGAGCCAGCAGCGCATCAGTCACACATCACAGATTAGAGGGCAGCTCATAGCAAGTAGTAATTATTCACACATGTAAAATATCCTCACATTTGAAAGCAGAAATGTGTTGCTGTTTCCCTTTAAGAGCAGGTTCATCTGTCAACACATTGATCCCAGCTGAGGAGTGACAGTTTTCATCAGAGGTGACACATTCTTAGTGGATTATCTACCTTGTCTTTTACAACTTTTATAATCCAGGCTCAGGGCATGACCACTCTTGACTTGTGTTTGTCTTTCGTACTATAATTTTGCCAAATTGATAGTTTTGATGTGCAGGTTGACAACTGAAAACTCATTGTATTTTCAAATGGGCAGCAAATTCTCACTCAACCACTGGCATGCCACCCATGCTGGAAGATTAATTCCTCACAGTAAACAACATAGTTGCATAGAAATATGGACTGTCACATGTTTGGGACTTTTTGGATTTTTAATGCTTCCAATTAATGCATTATTACATGTGTGGGTCTGTTTGGGATGTCAGCACAATGACTAAAGATGATAACATCCTGTGTGCTGTGGTGCTCCCAACCTCAATGTTTTTTCCACACAAATCTGTACTAAGTCATCTGCACTTTTGTGAGCACACATAAGAAGAAATTCCAGTAGTTAACCTGCCCGTTAAACAGATCAACTACCAAGGACCGACCAGTTTTCTAAAGAGCACAGAGAGTTAATTTGACCCATATTTATGGGCTACATCCAATTACTGGAGCGACATATTTAAAATCTATTACAGTCATACATCTATGTGACATTCTTATCTGGGTAATAATGTTAAAATTATAGCTCTGTCCTTAGTCAGTGTCAGTGTATCTTCATGCAGAGGATCTTCAGAATAGCACCCTAGTTTGGAGTCAAGAAAAAACAATCAAATCCAATATCAAGTCATGTTTCTGTGACTGGACTGTGCCAAGCAATTGGGGAATAATTGAAAACATGCATATATCACATGGCACCTGTGTGACACAGGGGAAGATCAAATGTCCTGCTCTCTCATCCCTTTGCCTTCTCTCAAAGAGACCCCAAAATGGGATCATGGACTTAAACTCAACCCAGGAGGCCAACGTAAACAACACGTTGCCAAAACTGAGAAATGTGAGGCGGCAAACGTCTTGGGGAGAGGAAAGAGCGAGTGGGTCTGACTCTTCAAATCACAGCTGATAGCAAAACGAGATCAGTGGATGATGTGATGGTATCACTCCCCTCACACTTTGGCTCCCTGCTTTTTTATATACACTTAATGTTTGGATATGAGCCCAACAACCTCATGCAGAGAGGTATCAACATAGTTTGGGTTAGTGCTTCATTTGTGGGGAAAAAGTACAGGACAATGTGCCCTCACAACCAAAACTCAGCATTTTGAATTGTTTGGTGGTTTTACAGCTAATTGTTTGGTATTTTTTCAGATTTGCGTCACACAGTACGAGGTTGTAGACCACTAATGTTAATTTGTGTAAGCACATGCACGCACATGCTCATGTTTTACTTTACATGCACACATTCAAGCAAAGGCATGTCCATATTCAGCAGCCATCTGGTTCCAGTTGTAAGGCCCCTCAGTGCTTCTCCTCACCCATCCAAAAAGAGGAGAGAGCTGTCTACATTTTCACCCAAGAGGGGAATATTTTTTCCCCGGTATGTTTATGGGACAGAGGGAGAAGGGTGAGCGTGCAGCCTGACCAGGGGACACAACTGTTTTCTTGAGGACAACTTGAGGATAAACTGTAACCTTCATTATTGAGTTTTAGCGCTGTAAAACGATAATCAGTCCCTTTCATAGTGTCACAAAAAACATAAAACTTTTTACAGAAAATCAGATCGTTGGTTCAAAATTGATATAACTCACACCTTATAGTGAGCTCATAACAAAATGCAGTTTTTCAAAAGTGGCACATCGTGACACATGAGTTGGACAGCTGAGTGTGGTTTCCATGTGAACCAGACTGCTCAGGGGTTTACCACTGCTGGGAGACTGAAGCAGGCTCTTGTTGAAGTGGACAGGTGTGTAAGCTAAGTAGCCACAGACTTTAAACAGCTGACTGCTCGCAGGAAAGAAAATTTGGAAGGAATCTGAGTTTGCCTTTGCTCAAACCAACATTTATTTGATGTCTGCAGAGCATTGTTTATTGTATATTTACACAGGGGTCTATGATGGTTTAGAGCTGAGGTTTGAGGTGCCTCTGCACCGCCAGTGTTTGCCCTCTTGTTCTGTATCCTTAATGGAAAGAGGATGAGCAGATGGAAAAAGACATGCATGAAGCCGCCACAGTTATCTGAATGATTTTGCACAGTCCTAACCAATTTAAATGTAATTAAAGCAATGAATGCGATGCTTCTTTTCTTCATTGTTTGCTTCATAAAGTGTAAGTAAATGATGTAAAAATTACCATCACAGCCCTAAAGCCCAAGATTACTTCTTCTAATAGGTGTTACAGTAATAATAAAAAAAAACTAATATTCAGTCAACATCTCATAGAAGAGGATTGATTTTTGCTTTAGTTTTTCTCTTGGATTTAATGAGTTTAGTTTGGTAGGTAATTATTGAAATCATACTATAATCTCTGTAAATCTTTCTTTAATGCTGGGCTATATATGCTTCTATACTGTATGTCTACAGATGCCACCTGCCTCTGATCATTTAGTATAGTTTGAGACATGCTTAATCTTTGTCATATTTGGCTTTTTTGGAGAGGGGGGGTTATTGGTTACTCAAAGGAAGATTTTGAGTGCCAGTATTAACTAGAAAAAACCCCTGACCTTTAACTCAGTACTCCACTGGCCTTCAGCCAAATCCTAGTGTGCCATGGAATTCCATCTCACATCCTCTCTCACATGTCACGCTGGCTCCTTTTCTTTCCTTCAGCTTTGATGTCAGTGTCTTTGTAAGGAAACATCTCTTTCCCTCTCTGCATCTATCAGGAGAATATGAGAAATGCTTTGGAGAACCAAAGCACTTCGTTTTTTTCTGTTTGTCGTTACAGTAACTGTCACTCATCCAGCGCCGTTGTTATTACTTCTATCACCTTGGATCTAGTAGTGTTGCCACAGCTGGCTAGCTTTGAATCATTTACCACTGCTGTTTTGCCTTGAAGGAGGGTTTATTGGATTTTTGTCACATTCATGCGCGGAGATTGATTTAGTCTTAAAGCTGACTTAAGCTGGAAAAATAAAGATTGACATGACTTGTTTAGGTTTAAGTTTAGAGGGATGTGGAAGAGAACGTGAACTCAAAATGCTACTTGTGAAACCTGTGGAAAGACTTTGTTTCATGTTGTTTTGGATGTAAAGACCTTGGCACGATTCTGGTAGAATTTTTGAGTATTACATATGATTGACTTTCTGCAGTCATGTCATCTAAAAGAGTCATGAACAGTGCTATCCACGTCTTCCACCTCATTATGCTTTGCATCTTCCTCCCTCTTACCCGTCAGCTTCTCATGCCCTGTGCACATGCAATGAGGTAGGCAGAGGAACTTTGCTTACTTGTTTCTATTCCATCAGTTAAACAGAAGTCAACAGTTAGTAGCTAACATTGTCATTTTTTATCTCTCAATGACTCCTCACAGTCCTCACAGTCCTGTGGAACACCTGTGGCTTCCCATGTTTCACATTGGGTTGTGGTGACTGGCTGCCAGCCAAAAGAAACTTCAGGCATATTCATCATGCGCCATTTGGCAAAGGTAGAAAGTCTGTGGCATTTTGTGGTGATGTGTTAATGGTTCGAGAGCCGTCCACACGTGTTCTGGTTCACAACAGTGTAACCACCCAGATGTGAGACATGATACACAGCTGTGGAAGGATGATGGATATTGTACACCACATTGTAATCCACCGTACATATTAACTAGGCCATCAGGTATCTGTTTCTCTTTATCAGCTTCAAACATGTTCAAGGCCAAGGAACAACTGCAGTTGTTATTTTTAGAGCTGATGTAAGCTCAAGTGTGGCCAGAAGTGGGATAAGTAATATTTATTTTGTGGGCCATTTAATGAAACATTATAACCTCACAACAAGACATTTTCTACTCAGTTTATACTAAACATTGAGGTGAGGGAGGGATTCAGGGGTTATCTCAAATTCAAAAAGGGCAAGAAGTACACATTTTACAGGTGTTAGATTTAGAGAATACTGTCAGTAGTGTGGAGATTAAGCCATGTATCCATCAAACTCAAAGTGCATTTTGGGCAATCAAAATGACAAAGGGAACTGCAGCGTTCTCATTTAGCTTTTGATTAAGCCTGCAGCTCAAGCTGAAATCCTTGATCCTCTCACCTCCATTCCAGACGTTGTTGGGTGACTGGAGAGCCCAGTGGAAATAAAGAGCTCAAGCACCAGGAGAATCTCCTCTTGCAGCCCAACCATGGCTCTGAAGAGGAGCACTCAGTGGCCTTAGCAGGAGAAGATTGGACAACCTTTGTTACGTTCTTCAAAGAGCCATAGATAGAGAAAAAAGAGGGGAGGCCCTAATACCTTGTGTGCATTTCAGCCAAGAGCCTGCTTATTTGGCACAGGCATGTCGGGCCGTTGGGATCGCTCCAGCTGGACTGCAGGTTACATTAGGAAGGTCCACCTGAAACGCTTGTCGCACATGGTGATGAAGTGTTTTTGCAAATATAAAATACTCATACAAAGCAAATTAAGACATGCGTCATAGGAGCCAACAGAACTGATGCAACTTAAGGAATTTTCAAGTGGAGAATGTCCTTAAATTTATCATTAAATTGTCAAATTTTGTGGAAAAAAATAAATTCTGTACTAATTACATTTGAACAGACATCTTTCCCAATCTCCCTTTGTGGTGACAGTAAAAGAAACATGGTCTGCTTCTACTTAGTCTGGGTTGTAGAGAGGAGTGAAAATCTCTATTGCTATAAACCAGAAGTGATGTTTCCTGAAGCTTTAAGGAAAGCGAGCCATGTTTACATCATTGTTGTGGTTAAAGCTGTGTAAAGTTAAGGCTCATCTTTCAGTGAACATGTCAGACATTGTTGTGATCCATTCAGATCTATTCATATGTGTTGTATGGTGGTTTTCTCGGTGGTCACTTAAGGCTCATTGAGCACACAAAGCGCTAAAATGTTTTGCTTAGACCTCTTGTTTATAAGATAAAAGCCCGTACATAAGCCTTTAATCTCTGTGTTTGGAAATGTGAAAAATGTTTGAATCTCTCCCAGTGTCTGGACCTCAGAATTCAATGACATCAGTGGTCGTTCTCCCTGCTGGTTCTCCGCTTGTTCTGTGATGAATGCCTTTTGTATTAGCGAGGTTCAACCCAAAGCTAAGAGAGGCCATGTAGGGTTTCATTCAGACTTTGGTGTTCCCAGACACACACTAAATACAGGGGGGGTAGACACAGTGTACAAACATCTGTTGCAAAAAAGAGGACTGTTTTAAGTTATCATTCTTTTCTATTTTTTGTTTTTATTTTCAGAGGTAAGGGACTACCTTTAAAATCTAATGCATCGCAGCGAAATGTCACCACAAACTGCAGCCTCAGTCAACAGCTTCTAACACACATATTACACAATGGTTTTACAAGTAGCATCGTAGCCCTGAAATAAATTGCTGTTAAAAATGCAGCTACACAGGCAAGTCCAATTGAATGTAAACTAGTGGTCTGTAAGTTGTAAAAAAGCTCTAACACTCATCCCTTTATTTTAAAAGTTATCAAAAGATGGACAAGTAACAAGATTTAAGGCCAAAACCCAAAGTTAATTTAAAACAGTGAGTGTGGAGCCTGGGCCTATGAAATAAAAGGGAACATATGAGGAGTGGGTTCTTACCTGTATTCATAAGACCAGTATGGTACGGTTGGCAATTATCTTTTCGAATACTTAAAACTCAGTCAATATAATTGTAAACAAAAATGTGCAAAACATGTCCTCATGCAAAAAGGTAGGGTCACGTTGATCTCCAGAGACGAAGTACAAAATCCATTCACTGACTTCATGCCATCGACCGCTGGTTAGTGACCTTATGTGGCAAAGACGGCAAGTATTTTTGGTGCACGTCATGAATCCAATCATTTTCATGTGGGTATAGGCGAGGAATGCAGTATGTGCACATTTTGTTCTGTGTTTTGTGTCACCATGAACCACGTATTAGCCCCAGACTCCCTCTTAACTTTCCACTCCTGCAGCTGAGCACAGCCTTCTGAGGCAAGAAACAGGAGCAGCTGTGTTGGAAACTACTCATTGAGTGAAAGAGTATTTCTTCTGTTCGTCTATGTTTTCTGCTCTTGAAAAATCAGACTGCTAGTTTAGGTAAAGGAAGTGAAATGCTTTTGTTCAGCAGGTACAATAGATGAACAAGGGTGTTTTAATCTGTTGCAAGACAGTTGACATTGCGACAGTTTAACAGCTTTGGATTAAGTATCAGAGCTGCCATATATGTACAGAAAAGGGGGCTTGCTATTATCATTTATTATTTAGCGACAGCACAAAATTAACTGATTGATCATTAGGCATGGGGACGCTTTTGGCTTTGCCAAGCCCAAAATTCATGCACACAAATCTTTCATGGACTAATCATCACCAAAGTCTACAAATAGTGTGCACACCTGCTGTTTGACAACTGTCTGCTACACTTTGTCTCTGTGAGGCTATGACAGAAGAGAAGGCCAGTTTAATACACATACACACAAATCATCAAACTTAATCAGAGCCGCTAGATTCCAGCCGCACGACTAATGAAAATGTTTTACAATGCCAGGCAGCTTTTTATGCCAAATCCCACATTTACTGCAAGCGGTCACATTTCTAGCCCTAAAATTAAGACAGGAACAAGACTGTAGCAGACAAACGTTAACATTCACACACATGTTGTGTCCATTACAGGTGGTGTGATTGTCAATATGAGATTTCACACTTCATGGGTGTGTTTATTGAGTTCCCTGATTGAGGGAAGTGTATAGAACATAGGTTAGCATTAAAGAAGTTACAATCCAGTAATTTTACTTTTGCTTACAGCTGCTGCCTGCCAGTCTTTATACATAATCTCCTGTTTTTGTCAGCCTTCCTGGCGCAAATGTAACAGTTTTCTATTTGAGCAGGCTTTCCCCACACAACATCCACCAGAATGCAATGTCAAAACATGTCTTTTGTCTTCAACACAATGTATTTACATGGTCTCAAGAATTCTTCCCGACTTCATACTGATCAGCAAAATTAGACCTATCTCTTGTGACCTCCCTCTACCAAGAGTCAGCAGTTGCAGACTGTAGAAACTACCCGACTACCTAAAATGACACAGCCTTGCCATGTGCTGCCATCTGAGACCTCTGTGTCTCAGCATTTAGAGGAAGTGTCTCAACTCAGCCTGCCACCCTGCTGAGGCTTGTCCCGAGACAGACACTATCATTTCACTTTACTGGAAGAAAACAACTGGTATTTCAAACCTGGCATAGAATAGTATGGGCTAAATGGAAACTAAGTGTTTAGATATGATTACATGTTGCCATTCTGACATTTAATACTTTGACAATATGTACTAATGGGTGTGATTTAACCATGGTTTTGATGACATGACAAGAGAAACAGAGGAGAGTTGTGGATGCACAACCATTCGTTTTGCATCAGGAAAAGACACATGAAAAGACTTTGTTCAGGGGCTGTCTTACATGATGGACATGCCACATTGTTCCAGTTTCCTTGACAAGCTGAGGGCAGATCTGCTTCTGACAGCATTGAGCCAGGGTCAACTGGGGTTAACCCCATCTAACCCTCTGGGCCACCTGGAGACCCCGACTATACAGCTCACCAGGATTATCCCACACCCTCCTACACATGAGCTGCACACATATTAAGGTTCATAGAGGTTATTTCTGTCTCTCTCTGACACACATACACTCTCTTTCGACCCTTCTCTCTGCCTTTGATGGCTGTGTTCTTGGATGCTGATCCTGTAAATGCTATAGGATGAAAGGGCTGGTTTGGCACAGGCCTGCATGACCTCTATAGCTTCAGCTATGGGAGCTGGCTGCGCTCCTTTTTGTTTGGGTTGAGGCTTGAGGGAAGCTGTCACCCTTGAGGTCAGCTGACGGCAATGGGCTGACTGAGTAGAGGACCACCTCCTGTCACCATGAAGTGATTTATGGAGAAGAGACACAATCCCAGCTTCTGTAAGATACATTGAATACTAAAGCCACAACATCATTTTGGGGCTCTGCCTTCCACTGCTGTGTTTACAAGGGAATAGTAGGAAGGAAAGTATTTTAAAGTGGCATGAGTTGTATTGACTCACTTCCAAGACATTACCTTTTGGACACATTGTAGATTGGGCACATTGTAGAGTACCTGTTCTTGTCACAGACAGATGTGACAGATTCTGTTGGAAATGTTTGGCAACAGTAAAACCTTTCAACCATTTTTGATTTTTTTTATTGTTTTTTTTTTCTTTTTCGGCACACAGAAAAAAGAGGTTAAGTGGAATTCAGTCTCATGTATTTCTTCCTGTGGAAAGTTCCGGAATAGGAGAAATGATTTTTCATTTCCAGTCTGGGACATTTCACATATGTCAGGTTTTTTATGGCTTAATTTTGCATTAGTCTGTTGCCCCATATTTTTTGCACTAAACCACTTTTTGTGCCCCCCGTTTCTAAATTGAGAAAGATGGTTTTAGAGGGAGAGAAAAAGACATGGAGGAATGTTCCCCTGCTAAGACGTCATGTGGTGTATGACTGTGCACACCGCCAGGCATGGCTTTCCAGGCCCTCTCAGAGAGAGACAAGCCTTTCCTGGAAGTCTCACTTTACCTCTGAATAATAGAAAAGTGACAATATATCATCGATTTTTACATCTACATGAAACACGGAGCTAATGGGGAACAGGAGCTATTAAATAAGAGTTATTAAAAGATGAGGCAGTGCACTTGATTCGTTTGCCTTTTTTGTATTTAATGACATCTTTATTATTCTTAATATATGATAACATCTTATCAAGTCAACTGAGCATCCTATGTCTGGTTCTGGTGCATTTAAGAAGGGCACTCTTCTACCACTGCTGGTCCCTGTTTCTCTCATCTATATTCACTAACTATAGCCCCTTAAAGCCATATCACATAGTACAGTGCTATGGATCTGAAGAGATGTCTTGAGCCAGCTCTTTTTGGTCTGTTCCCCATCAGGCAGGCTGCCTCAGCAGGGCCTCAGCCTACCCGTGAGTGGAAATCTTTGGCCCATGTTATCTTTGGAAAGTGTCGAGTCCACAGAAACCAAGGAGCAAGGAGTCCAGTGTCAGCTAGACATCCCATGCTCACCATTACGAAGGGAGGATGGAGACATTGTGCTGCAGCCGCATGAAGATGAGTTGCAGTATGCAGTAGAAAATAGGACTACAGTTGTAGCATATTAGTAAAAGTATACAAGACTAGTGGTGTCAGGTTATAGGGCTGTCCCTGAGGAGGAGCACTGGTCAGTGTTACAGTTGACTGAGCATTCTTTTGAAACAATGCAACAACAGCAAAGACGACAGCCATGGTTAAGATGAGGGGACATGATGAACACTCTCAGACTGGACGTTGCTTTTAGCTGAAACAGCTAGAATTTTTTTTGTCATGAAAAACTGAGGGAATGTGGGACAAAGAGCTCCATATGTGTGGTAGACTGTAGTGTAACCCAAGTCCTGTAGTGAGGAGGGCCTCATCCACTTAATGCAGGAATCCATCTCATTCTGCCTGTCTATATTGCTGTGATTTTTCCCCCCCTCATAATGACCCCCAAGAGCCAGCAGGAGATTGGATGGCCTCCTATACATTCTGCATGTTGTGGCAGGGCATGACAAATTAGCACCCTGCAGAAATGCTGAAATTCTATGGATGTTTGTCTCATCAAAACAGCATGGCTATTTCCTGGCTTGGCAAACAGGAGGCTCTGGGACAATGGAACATTCACAAAGCTTTGAGGCAAGGACAGTTTCTCATCAGATCAACTGTTTTCCTTTGATGCATGAGTTTATTTAAACATCAGCATTATTATTCAAAGTTTTACTTTAAAAACTTGCTGGCCATGCTGTCCATTTGGAAGCATAATACAGTAAACTGTATAATTAAGTAAAAACATACACTATAATACACTCTGCTCTATGTTAAACTTGCAATTGACTGGCATCAGTTTCTACCTAAGGCAATGCCTGAATATTTTATTGTGGTTTCACATTAATCTTATTACTTATCTTTATTATTACATATTATCTTACTGTGTTTGTGACCTCGGGCACACATCTGTAAAATAAAATACAGCTTTGTTTGGGAACACAATATAAAGCCATAGCCATGGAATAGTAAATATGCCTCCTCCTCAACATGTGTTAGACTCCAGCTTACTGTATTCGACTGAGCAAACTTGTTACATGTTCCATGTTTGAATGGTTCATTAGACAAATCCTGCTGAAGCTATTTGCAGCACTGACCTTTAATGCAGCAGGTTTCCCTTTTTCCTGAAGGAATTATTTGAAGACGTCAGAAATTAAATGTGACTATTAGTATTATCATCACTAGACCAAGCAGTCTGTGTCACTTGATCTGCTTGCGTGACTAAAATATTGCACCAGCTGTGCTCAGAACACAGTAGATACTCTTCAGCAGATATTTTGAGTAAGATAAAGAAGGCTAATGAAAGAATGACCTGAATATTAACAGAGGGGCTTTGTCATTTGTTATTCGACTTCAAGAGAAAAGCTGCATATCAGCAGGGGGGAATTGCTGCTCATAGTTTCACCATGTGCCACATATGTTGAACGAAACATCCTGTATTTTTATCTCACGCTTTTACATGTGCCCATGTTTATATTTAGTGTCTGTTTTAGCTGCTTAGCTGGTGACTCATTAAGAGTGTTTGCAACGGTGCTAATTTATTTTTTGATCTAACCCACATACTATATCCTGAGTGTGGACAGGTCTCACTTTTCCCTTGCATACACACAGCATGCCGTAGCTATATCAGCACTCCCTGACTGATTAGTTTAGTAACATGTTCTATGTATAGTGAGGTATTTTACCAATAAACTGGTCAAAAAGAGTGTGTGATCCCCTGTATAAAAATATTGATATTAATGAATTAACCACTGAATTAATGGACGTGTGATGTCCTGGGGTATTTGTATATATATATATATATATATATATATATATATAATATAGGACTTCTGCATCTTTTGAGAGAGTTTGACGTATTAGCATTTACAGTGAAAAATAAAATTTTTCTGTCACTTTGAGTATTATGTAACATAGCATCTGTCTCCACTCATACCTTTGCCAAGGTGTAGCACAAAGCTGCTTACACTGCTATTCAGCAGTGTGAGTGAGGTAGTGTTTTCTCAGTGCCTGGACAGGTCATGCTTCAGTATTCCACCACCCATTAAATTGTGACAGGACGGGAAATCAGGTTGATGGCTTTACAGGATGTCCGAGGAATTTTGGTCTTGCTTGGTAAAGCTCAGAAAAATGGGGAAAAGCAGTTGAGATCTGTCTTTAATTTTACATAATGTCTACATATGGCAGCTGTGTGAAAGTAATCGGTACATCTTTTGATTGCTGCAACCCTTTCCAACTTTTGTAAGAACAACTGATTGTATTCCACTTATTTGTTCAGCTCAGTTAGTCTGTCCAGATGGTTTTTGTGTGCTTATTCAATACCAAAGTGGAGGGAAAAGAGTTTTCTGTCAACACTGGAGTGTTTTGATGTTTTTTTTTAAAATTGATAATGCAGGGAGAGACCAAAAAACCCCACTAATGTTGATTACCTTAAAAGGAATGAAGCCTTTTTCAGCCTTTTTCACAGCTTCACTTCTCCAAGGAACGCTGTAATACAAGTACTGAGGCATGTGTATGAAGAGATTTGACCGTGAAGGCGTTGGACTTCACCCCGGTGTTGGTGAATCACTCTTGAATGTGTCTATGTGTAGTCGACCCTGGGTCAGCTTGTCATAAATACAGTAGAAGGCCTTCACTGGAGCTGTAATTGTAACACTGCAGTGATGCGAATTTGGCCAGTGGTGTCTGTGGTTTTATTTGTTACGGACAGCTGTAGATGTGAACAAATGGACAGATGGAAAGTCAGCCCCCCCCCAACCTTCCACATTTCACTTCAGGGACAAAACAATGCAACAACAAAAAAATATGGGTCAGCAAAATCAGATGATTGTGTCCCATGGCTCACAGTGTTATAAGAGACCTTTATCTTACTTTAGTCATATGAACTAATACAGCTGTTTGGCACTGTTAGTGGTGTCTAGAGGGGAGATGGATGGGATACACACCCAGCAGTGCTACTTAAAAGTCAGATTTGATTTTCCCTTGAACACTTAAACTCGCTTGAAT
The DNA here is from genome assembly GCA_016785225.1 of Psettodes erumei. Classification (NCBI taxonomy): domain Eukaryota; kingdom Metazoa; phylum Chordata; class Actinopteri; order Pleuronectiformes; family Psettodidae; genus Psettodes; species Psettodes erumei. Next base: position 1,073,299 of record JAFBJZ010000623.1, read on the forward strand.
TAGGCCACTGTCAGTGACTGTTCATCTGTTGTCAAGGGGTATCAGTTTGAAAAGAAAACAAATAGCCGCACTCTGCGTGGCAAACATGTCCGTAGCTCTGTGCCAAAGGACTGTGTGGTACAAAGGCCCGGTTTGGCAACCAGCACAGCCTCCAACAACTGTATTCACGCAAACACATGTTCGTTTACTTAGCTCCGGGGGAGTTTATTGCTGTTATTTGGGGTTTTGAACATGTCAGTTTGATATAATGAATATGATGTTCATCTTTTTTTAACCATTTTATTGTTTGTTTGTTATACTGTTGCGGTCACAAATTGCCAGGGTGGACATACTTGGTATGCTTCCATGCACTGAAGAATACATGACACATTTTCTCTTGATGTCTTTTGCATTTGCTTTTTTAGAGTATAAGCTTGTCAAACAAATATATAGCTTACTTCTTTAATGATTATTTCCATCTTTTCCCTGTCATTGTCTAATTTTCTGGCATTTCACTGCTCTAGGCATTCACATCAGTATAACAGGAATAACACACTGACTGTGTATGGGCTGTTGGGACAGTGGCTCAGTGGTTAGGCCGCATTCACATTCACAAAAATACACAAGTGTTCATCTCATCAACCTGAGATGATGATTTCCATCCATGTAATGTACCACCAGACTGCCACAGTGTTCAAAGTGTTTAGGTATGGTTGTGTGGTATGGAGAATTGGTCATGTGAGGCAGGTAAAATATAATAAGATTAGATTCAGTTAAGTATTCCTGAACAATGGACTGACTGTGTTGACGTGAGGCATCAGATGTCTGTTGTACGTTTTAGTCATATGTTACTTTATCATAGCTTTGAGTATAAACTATATTTCCAGTTGTTGTTACCACTTGGGTGTTGACGTCAGTCATATTTACAAAAATGAGAACACTGCATCACTTTTGTCAAATTAGAAAAGAACTTTCTGGGTTTGGTGTGGGTTTCCTGTGGGAGGAGATATGTATATGGGTCAGATGAATGGGAAACTCTAAACTACTCAAAGGCATGAATGTGAATGTGTTTGTTTGCCTGTATTAATGTCAACCTGTCCAGCGTTTCCCTGCATCCATTTCCCTGGGTTAAAAAAATGTACAGGTATAAAAAGAATTGGGTGAATGTTTTGTACAATATAGTCTACTTTTAGATAATCAGTGAGTTAAATACAATAAATCCATATTCTAACTTTAAAAAGACAAGCAACTATACAACATTTTTGATGAAAGGTTTGCAGTTTTATCCCCCAGCATCAGTAAACAGAGGAGAAAGAAGCAGACAAATGAAGAGGTTCAGGTCCAGGGGTGAGATATTCACCTGTACCAGCTCTCTCCTTGGCAGTTTGCATAAACAGTGGAGGACTTGGTCTGACCTCACTGTCAAACAGACTGATATGAATCACCTCAAACTCCGGTGAGCGCTTCCAGCCGACTCAGTCACAACTGCCACAAACAATTCTCATGACTTCTTATGTTTCAGAGTTGTATCTTTTCTGTCTTTCTCCACTCAAACAGTGATTTAAACTTTTTTATCTACTGCTTTACAAATACTATACCCCAGCATGCACAGCTGCAAAATGATTTTCTGCTACTCAGTCAGAAAATGCTACTTAATGTTTGCACTCACATTTATGTTTGCTAAATACATAGACAAGGCTAAAGCGCAAACACAGACCAGTTAAAAAAAAATTACAGTTGCGGGTTTGTTGGCTGGTGTGACAGAGCGGGCCACTGTGGCCATGTGAACCAGGCCTGCAGCTGTCACATACATCACACACATGCAGACTTCACTTTTCTGCTCCTCATTCCCCACTGATGTGGCCCAGTCAGCCAAGAGACAAATGGGCCCAGACATGGAAGACATTAAGACTGGCTAAAAACAACATGCTAAGTACAGACTCGCTCTCCCGCAACGCAAACGCAAAGTGTTCACTCTGCTGCAATTATACACATTTTGACATGGACAGCAAGGCAGACAGTTTTCTGTATATTTATGTAAACGCTTGTTTCGGGAAAGTCGAAGATGTAGAGACATTTTGTGGCTTCAAGTAGCTGTGTTAACATTAGGGTTAAAAAGGGTAAAAAAAATCCCGGTCAAGGGTTAACTATGGACAAATGGTACGGTATTCAATGCACACTATGATAGAAAGAGTTTAATAAGGTACATGGGCTGCAGTATTCAGACTACTACGAGTCTTCTCAAACTCAAATCCCGGACCCTTCTCCAGTTTCTACACTCTGTGACCTTTGTAAATACAGCTATTCTTAACACCTGAATTGTTTCTAAATCTGAGAGCGCAGCTGGTCGACGTGACGCTGCAGTTCGGTGGCTGCAGAGCACATTTTGGCAGTATGAAATTATCCGGTGTGCATCAGATCCAAAAGTTAAGCTGTAGAACTGAAGTCCTGACAGTCTCAGGATTTAATGTGTTGAGAGATTTCTCCTGAGGAAATGTTGGGGGCGTATCAATCAAAGCTGTTTCAATTAATCCTTTACAGAGTTGCGAGTTAGCTGTGGGGAAACAAGAGGTTGCTGATGTGATTGGTAACAAATGACTTGCTTGTTGCGCTGTGCTTAGAGGATTTTTCCCCCTGTGGATCCTCAAATATAGTGTATTTTCTTAAGGGAGACAATTAGCTCTTGATGAGGCGGTCTGACTAGGAGCTGTTGATATGTCAAGGAGGCAAAGGTCACTGTTTGAAGAGGAAAAGCCAGTGGCATGGACGTGCTCCTCCAATGGGAAAACATCACTAGCTTTTCCCCCTGCTCATGTTCTGAGCTTATTTGGATTGATACCAGATGCTGATAGGTTGTTAACTGTTAATGCACATTTGATTCAAAGCGGGATGATCATTTTGACCCTTGGTCTTTCACAACTTGTATTAAAAGTTCTGCAACATTTGCATGTGCATACTGTTCATTTTAAACCAATGCTAATAGTGTAGGTCAGTAAGTCAGTCCATAGCTTCACTCCATATTGAAAATTCTCAGATTCCCAAAGAATTTTCTACACACTCATGGTTCGTAGATGATGCACCTTATTGAATGTTTACAGAGCTTATAGGATGAATTGTGATGACTTTTCTTGTATGAATATACACTGTGGTGAAATTTCTCCTGGATGGATTGATGTTTCCCTCCAGATAATTTGTATCATCATCAGGCCAAATTTTAATTTTTTCCATTACTTTGGTTTATGACCAATTACCAAAAATGGCTGTACTTCTGTTTAGCAGTAAATAGCAACGGTTAGCATGATAACACAGTGAACCTGAAACATGATAAGCATAATACCTTAAGCCATACCATAAGCATGTTGTGATCATGTTAGCATGCTGACATTAACATTTAGGTGATGGAGGCAGGCATGGCATAGTCTGTGCTGTCTGCTTTTCAATAACATTCTCTGATGCACAGGAATTGATGAGTTTTCCAACACTGCCATCAGCAGAAGCACTTTGTGCTGAATACACAGAGGAAAAAACTGGAGAGTTAACCTAACCAACAAAGGACAAACCAGACAAAGAAAAGACCAGGAGCTTTCGGCCCTGCACGCCGACACTGTTTGAACACAGAATGATTTCTTAGAAGTGAAGCAAAAACACCAGATTAATGACTGTGGACTACTAACAATGCCATCAGATTAAAAACAACACCATCTTAGAAATCACAGTGTAAATTACTGTAGGCACTGACAACGGAAATTTCTCTGTATTTCAAAATGAGCAAGGCTACAATTTAAGTCGCCTGACAGTTACAGTATACAACTATTTGTATCATTTAGTATAGGTGTCACACCTCCCCTCAGTCCAATCATGGAAAATTTATAAAGGCAATAATAGTAAAATAGAAAGGAATAAATAAAATCTTCCCGCCCGGTGATCAAACACATCAATTGCAGTCCACTTGAAGGAGACCAAATGAAATAGTGCAGCCATTACCCCAACACTGTAAACAAACATCTCTGTTTCCCCCTCTGGATGCCATTAGGAATGTTTCAATGTTTGTTTTAGTCATTGAACAAAATGAGTTCTTTCTTCCTCTTCCTACTTCAATAGTATGCAAATCACAGCATTCATTCACAAGCCGCCATTGTTCTCAGTCCAAACACAGCTTGTGTTTGTAAGTCTGTAATTGTGCGGTATATTCTGCTCTGCTTATCTAACCTCCCCTCTTTCTAATCATGTAATATTTAGAATATATAGAGGTTATGTTGTCCGCTGGTTAAATCCCGTGGCTTTTACAGAGAGTGCAAAGGCCGCTTTGAGGCCTTTATGGAATCCAGCTGGCTTGGTACAGCATTTCCAGAGTTCCACATTTATCTGAACCAGATCAGAGCCAAGCATAGTCCAGTCAGAGACACCCACTGCAGCCTTGAGAACAGCAAGAAAACTTTTTGAGAACATGAACACTGGGATCATAATGTTGTTTTCATTCCAGGATCTATTGTACCTGCTGATACTAGTCTTACATGCTGAAGGAGGCTCCTGGAATCTGCCATACGACTTGTGCTAAATCTCCTGAACTGTGCAATTTGATCTGAATCAGTGAAATTACACCATTCATTAAGCCTTTGATACAGCAGCTGGTGAATGTGAAACTGTAACCCCCATAACTGCACACACACACATACAATCCCATCCTGACTCCACCTATGGTAAAGTTCTTAACTCTCCAGCTCTCCTGTGCAGGTGTGGCAAAATTTTATGAGGATCTTGCTGTGTAATAACTCCTGTTCATGGATGTCACAAAATACTCCCCCTTGAATGTGGGTCAAACCTATTTTCAAGCATCTTATGTCTCACATGGGTCTTACAAAAAAAAACAGATCTCAGTTTGTACATGACACGTTCAGAATTAGAGGAATTTAGGCTTTCAAAACTTTTTATTGCAGCCATCTGTGGTCTGACAGCACTAAACATGAACAAAGTACCTGGATTAAACATCGGATATTAAAGAAAGCATGAGTTGTCATTTCAGCTGCACTTACATGCATCTAACACCACAAGTTGCACAGTGTGAAACGCAGATGTGTTAATGAGAGCACCTCTCTCTGTCAAGTTCCTCTTGTCTTCTGCAGCCGCGCTCAGGAGCTTTGTGCTTTGACTGAGCCTAACCACTACCAGGTGTGCTTGAAAAAGTTTTGGTGAAACTGGCACAGGGTCAAGATTGGGTGGAAGTAGGAGGAGGGAGTGGGGGTGGTATGAGGGTTGGGGGGGGGAGTACCAGAGGAATGGAGTTGCTTAATGTGAAAACATCAAACGGCCTGAGTCTGGCACAGGAGTGTTAGGCTAAGGTGTCTGAACTTGTTACGGTGTGATCGTGCAGGGCTGATGCCTGTTGAAATCTTGTCTCACGCAGACCCTGAGAGCCCCCTCCCCCCTCCACCTCAAAAACTAAGCTTTTGTGTGTGTTTTGGGTGGGGGGAGGGGGGTGTGAAGTTATAAGTAGTAAGAAGAACTGGCTGTTAAATGTGGTTGATTTTTATGGGTCAATCACAATGGAAGACAAATGAGGTGAGTGCTAAGATTTACAATCCATCATAGTCTAACTCTGAAATTGCATGTTTTTGAAGGTGTGAGGGCTACAGCCTAGAGTCTCATGCAAACAGTACTGCAAAGGTATGTGTGGTCAAGAGTTTGTCTGTTCTATGAGCCAAGTTTTTTTGGTTAAACACTTGTTATTCAGTTGACTGTTCTGGGAACAATCATCTCTATATGTACAATAATGCAGACACTTTGGGAAAATAAAACGGTTACTCAGGATCTCAAGCAGCTGCTTAAGCCCAATTGGCCGCGATATCCTTCCCTTGGCTTTGATTTTTAAACAGTTGTGATAGTAAGCCTTATGGTCAAAGTGAATATATGTAATAATAAGTTCCCAAAAGTAAAATTGACTACAAATTATTATAGGTATTTAACTTGGGTAAAAGAATACGATTGTTAGATGTAACATTTATGTTTTGTTTTTTTTAATTTGCCAACATGCATGTGCAGATACCTATATACTCAATCTGCCACTTTGAACCACCCAGTATTTTGGGCTTCACTATTTTTGGGAAGAAAATGAAATACCAGAGCCACAGTATTGTGACCAAAATTATGCAGGAGCTCTATTTTTCAGTAAGTCTTCATGGATGTAGATGTAGCGATGCGTAAAGCATACCCCCTGCTGTGCAGAGAGCAAGGTCCTTCTCTTTGTTTTCTCCTCCTTCATTGCACTGGCCAGAATAGTTAAACCTGTTAACTCATGCAGAGTAATGCATGGAAAAAAACAAAAAACAGACAGAGACCTCTAGGGGTTAGGGTGGTAAAGACATCCACTCTGCACAGATCAGTTGTGAACCATAGCCAAGGTTTGAAAGGGAGAATACATTTCAGACCTTATCTGTTAGAGGTTTTCAACAAGGTCTCTCTTGATCTATTTACTGTTACATGTTTAGTCTCATATGTCAGTACTTTTCTCTTTAAAGACTGCCAGGATCTCTTATCACTGTCATCTTGGGAGACACACAAACAGCCAGGTCTTACATTAAAACACACACACTTACACAAGTCTGTGTATGGTCCACTTTTATTTTGCCATTGAACAGAACAAGTAAAAAGGTGAATAACAGACAAGGTAATGGTGTTGTTTTAGACATTAGTGTGGTGCATCAACAACTTGGAAATAAGAGAGAGGCCAAGCTACACTTCTCATTCTGTGACTGTCATGTTTGACAGTGTGAAATTCATGCACTAAATAACAGGTTAAATTGATGGAGTGAAAAGAGTTGCCATCTATCCACCCCAAATAATGTGTGCTGGGCTGTGCACACCTCTTGTCATCCTCATACCACAGATATCTTTTCTCTTCTTCTAGGTATGTTTTGTTGACATTGTTTTTTATGGCTTTGGATCATAATGATGGCTGTATCTGTCATTTTTTCCAGCATGCTCTGTGATATGATGGCTGGCTTAGGCTAAATAAGGAAACTGAACATTTTACATCCTTTCTTGCCAAAAGATGGCTGATCCTCTTGCGCTGCCAGAAAGAAATTTAAGGTGCCTTTGAGGTGTGCCAGCCAGTCCATCTGCACCTTGACACTGTCATGCTACAGGGATGCATGACTGGCTCCTAATGGTGGTTTTCAAAAATCTCTTGGTGTGATTTATAAAGCTAGGGCATGTTTGCTGAAAGCCAGGTATGTTTCTATAAAGTGGGAAGCAGGTACTGGTGGAGCACACCTTCCATTTTACTTGCCAATGAGACAGCAATTTTCCCCTCTGTTTTGTTTTGGAAATACTGGCCTTATTTAATTTTCCAAGCATGCATATTTTTTCAAAATGAATAAATCATGTGAATCATCAGAAGTCATTGGCTACATTATCAGCTGAGGAACAAATAAATACAGCACTAAATGTTTTATCTCTATAGAAGGCATATCCTACATATTTTGCGACTAAGTGAATTTAAGTTAGAAACTAATGCTTTTAGAGACATTTACTCTTAGGTAGCTAAGGAATGTCCCATCAACATCAAAGCAGACTGAACCCAAAAATGAAGGCCATGGTTATATTAGCTCATTCAGGTTTGTGCATGGTAAAAAGGTCTTAGCTTCCTCCAAATATAGTTGACCAGCAGTTATGGAAAATGCAGTAGATACCCTCTTATGTGATGGATAAATGATGAGCAAAGACACCCAGCATGTTGCTGAAAAATGTAGACAAGGAGACTCCTACAAAATACTGGATCACCTCTTGTTGATTTTCCCTGGGTAAAAAGAGACAGCACTCTGACAGTATCAAAGGAGTATTATTACAGTCTATCTCAAATTTGTAGCATCACCTTTTATCTCCTTTTATTGTAATATGGATAAATGTCTGCTCTGTGTGTTTGGGGGTGTGTGTGGGTGCGTCTGGGTTTGATGGATTCAGTTACCGTTCCTGTCAGAGACAGCCCTAGTGTGGTACAGTTTTCAAGGGCAATGTATCACTGTATTTATCATATCAAATATGTCAGAGGTGGGATGAGGCCTAGTGACACTAGACAATAATGTGACGAAGAGGATGGCATGCTTGAATGTTTGAGATATCGTTCCATTTTTCTTCAGTGCTGTACAACAAAGAGAAGTCCATCACATGCTTTAGGATTTGGTAACTGAAAATAGCATCTGATGTCGTTGTGGCTTAATATTGTTGAGTCGAATAAGTGCGGCAAACTGCTAAACAGTTCACATTTTTTGTGCCATGAGTATATGTTGAGCAACATGACTTGTCTGATATCCACCAGTTTGTATAAGACGGTCAACAAAGAGAGGTTTAAGAAAAGAAAAAAACCCCAAACATTTATTATGCCAATAGTCTTTCGTTGACTCAACTTCCTTGGCTTGCCAAGCAAATATTAAATCCTTATCTGCTGGAGCTTACATAGGTGTGAAACTTCGTGAGGAATAAAACAATGAGCCCAACAGTCATTTGGCATTGTTAAGTAGGACTTTGAGGAGAAAGCAGTCAGTCATGTTGATTGTGAATTTGTTCCAGTTGGGCAAACATGCTGGCCCTGGAGAACAAAGCAGGTCTTTGAGTCCTTTGACCGTGTGTGTGCCAAGCACGGATTATATTCATTTCAGTGACACCTCAGAATAAAGATGTCTCTATCCAAACAAAACACCACCTCCACAAAAGAGATAATTAACAATTGAGGATGAAACTGTCTCCTCTCATACACGAGAACCATTCGGTGTAAGTACCTTTTAATGTCTGTTCAACTTTTTGAATTGGACTGTAGTTACATCTCCTGTTTACCATTGACAGTGTCGAGTCTCAGTCGGCACCATAAGTGCACTTCTCTAATTACAGTATGCTTTTCATATTATTCCTTTTGTATCTTGCCCTTTTGGTTGTCAGCAGTGCTGACTTGACCCTTCCCCAGGCTCTGCCACCTGTCAGCAGTCACATCACACTTCACACCCAGCGTGGCAGCCGGTGCCAAGGTGCATCAATCTGACATGACAGGGCCGTCGTACATGGCCACAACAGTTGTAGTAACTGACGTTTGTGATCACAAAGCACTTGTGCTCCCATTTTATGTCCACCCACACCCATAAGCTGGACAGCATTTTGATAAAATTCCTTCCTCGCTGCGTGTCCTACCTGGATTCATTTCACTGTGAAAAAAAGTCTTGAGGGCCAGATCCAAAAGGGAACGATTACACATCACTGTAAAAACAAACTCATGCGCCAGCTTGTTTGATGATCGTACTGTAGGTAACATCTGTGCCAGTCTGATTGTGGATCTGCATCAAATACAATGATATAAATCCTCTCACAGCCAAGAAATGAGTAGTGTTTGGAGATATTAAAAAGTATGGGAGAGAGCTTGGCCTTTCTGTTGTTCTGTCTACTTAACCCTTTGAGGCTTGTCCATACATATACAATCCTCATCTTCATTTGAAGTCTATGTTGTGATGTAAATTCTGAAAAACTGTTTTCCGCCCAGGCTTTCATGTTGTTCCATATGATTTCAACAGCGGCCAATACTGCTTGTTCTCTTTAAGAAGTAAGATTTGGATCATATCCCTACTACAATGCATTTGTCAGGTGTTTATGCACTCCTTTTAATTGTTGCCATGTCAAAGTCATGTCTATGTATCTCCAAAAGCTCAGTTTTTCATTGGCTAAGAAAAATAGTCCCATCAGCTTTCAGCTTTATTGACAATGTCCAATGGGTTTTTATATGGTTTATTAGTCCTAAAATGGTAAGAGAGCCTGGTCCATAAATAGAGGAACACTTAATCATTTGATTTATTTGAAAAAAAAAATCAGTTTTCTCATGTTTTCATTGGACAGTGATGCGTTGCAAATTCTAAAGCTCAGATTCACCCCCATCCCCCTTCAAATGTGTTTTTAAGTGTCAATCTGGCTGGGGGAAGTAATTACCCTACCCAGGGTCTTTATGGGCTTAGGGCAGCACTGGGGACAGGGGGCTGCTCTTGCTAGACTGGATGTCAGGTTAACTAGTAGTGGTCTTACCTGAGCCACTGACAGATGGGTGCCAAAGGTCCTCCTTTTCTATGGAGAAGAGGGGTGAGAAACATTTTGCACTGGCAGATCTTGTAAACAAAACAAAACAAAATAAAGGAATTGGAGTGAGAGTGTGATGTGTCTGATTTGTGCACAAACCAGGTGTTTTGACAGAAAGACTGTGCGTGTGATTAGAGAGCTTTTTTCCATGACTTTTCCATTAAGTTCAGGATATTCACAGAGATGGCCAGTATGGAAATGAGATGGTGCACTGTCACAGCTGCGTGTGGGTCTACATCAGTCTGCTTCCTATTCCAAGACCAGAGTCTGAAATAGATGTGGTCTCAGCACCACTGTGTTTATTGGATGGAGTTTGCAGTGGTGCATTTCCCCACGTGTCAGGTTGTTAAGAATAGGAGGGAGCAGAGAGAGTCAGGGGCAGAGAGACATCCAAGAGGAGTGAGAGAGCAAGAGGGGAGTGAAGCACGTTAGGGGAGAGTCATTGAGGTCATTGCTAAGACTATTTTCCAACTCTACGTTAGGAAGAAAAGAACCCTTATATATTCTCATTTAATTGCCGTACATGAAATGAAACAGTTTTGATTTTAAGGAACATAAAGTCTAAATTGAGAAAAGCACTTGGCTTTGTGGACCTGTGTTTTATGGATAAAAGATTAAGAAAAACGCAGAACTACAGTATAAGTGCACACATATGATAGCAGGGAAATATATGGACTGAGATTTCAAATCTCACCCTTTAAGCATCTGGTCCTGCATCGATGTGCACATGGCTAGTTTTTACTGCTGCAAGAAAAAGCTGTTTGGCTGAAACAGCTGCCAAGCAACACATGGAGAACAGCCTTGACCCAACCTTAATCCAACTGAGAGTCTAAGTTTTATATACAAAGATTACTAGATGGGCATTCACCTACAGAGTCACAGAAATAACTCTTATAACCATCCTCAACTCTGTCAGCAGTTGGCATAATTTTCTAACTGTATCACGGTACACGTTGGCGTACTGCAACTATGTTAGAGCTGTTTTTGTCACCACCCCGACCAGACCCGCTCCAATTGTTGATCCTCTTGTTTATATCTGTGTCAGGCTTTTGTCTGGTCTGCCGAATGAGCGCATGCCTTTGGTCTGCTCTCTGCTCCACTACGTATCTGTGTCAGTGGTGGCGAGTGTGGGGAAACCCTGCTGAGGAGGTGAGTGGGGTGGGGGGTTGGGGGGGGGGGCTCCAAAAAAAAAAGCAGAGGAAAGAAAAGGACGTATTTACTGGGGGCATGTAGTGAGGGTCACCCCACCTGGTAGCTAAGGAATGACTCATTAGACAGGCAGGCACTAATGAAAGATTTGTCTGTCCTCACATTGGCCTTGCTGTCATGACTCTCACTCCCCGTCTTGTCTGGAATTCTGCAGATTCCACCCTCATTTTCATCGACTGTTTCTCTCTGACAGCGATAGATAGCATCTTGAAGGCTGGTTAACGTACAGTTAATTGAAGGAACTTACCAGCAAATATTTAGCCTGCCCTTTAAGTGCTCTGCAGAACATGTTCAGTCTAGGAATAATAACACTCCAGGATTGTGCACCAAAAGTAACTACCCAGGGTTAAAAGACAAATGCCACTGCTACTTTCCAGGGGAATTATTGTGACTGACAAAAACATAAACTTTTGCTGAATGTCTAGCATAAACACATCAATAAACACCACAATCCAATTTCCCCGTCTCCATCGGGGGACAATGAGTACCGTTGAGCCTTGTGGGCCAAGGTTTTGTGTTTATTGGAACTTGGTAGGCCTCGGTATCAAATGCCTCTGCCAGGATAGAGTGTCGCAGGCTAGAAACCTGATCTCCTCACTGCTCCCGCGAGACATGATGCGTAGAGGAAGTCCAGGCACAACATCCATGAAGGAAATCAAATCACAATGAGTTAACCCGGTTTATTTGCATGTTCCCAACGCAGTCATTAACACAGGACATGGAAGGACATAGTCCAGACATGCTTGATTGTTAACCTCGCAAAATGTTTGGGGTCCAAAAGACTGAGACCAGATTCCCATTCCCCTGAATGGCAGCACACACAACGTGGAGGTTTAACAGTCCTGCATTGTAGGTCAACTGTTTTCTCATCGCTAGATTAAGCCCAGATTTATTAGCTATTTTGTTGCTTTTGTTACTCTTCGCTGTGTGTCTGCTCAGAGACTTTCACGCCCCGTGGGTCCATGCAGGCCTTCCTGTGGGGCCTGCTCTCAACGACAGAGGCTTCTTCAGTCTGTGTGGCCCCAACTCAGTTTTCTCTAATCTAAACCATCATCTCCATATGTCTTCCATCACAACTTCCAAAGCATTTGAATAAACTCCAGGCTACAGGAACAAATTAATTAATGTCTTTATTCCTCTGCACACTTTGTAAACTGCCTGTGTGAGCATGGGCTTATTCTTGCATGTGTACCGTGTTCAGTGCATGTTCATGCACTCACATTTTCCTGTAATTGTCTTGATCCACTGTTTGGTTGCACTCAAAACCCAAGCACGTTGAAAGTGATCTCATTCTTACCTGCATTCCTGCTTAATGATTTCCACCTGAATGCCACAATCTACTTTTATTGACCCATCATTTACCTTGTGTTTTTGTTCAGGGAGAAAGGGGATGAAAAGAGTCCACAAAGTAGCATGTGCAACCCATGGCACATGTTGGGAGGTCTCTCACTTTAATTACTTGTGTTTTCTCTTCATAAATGTTGGAGCAGGAGGTTTTTCCCTGACGGAGTGAGAAAGGATAAAGGGAAGAAATTAAAAGGAAACACTGTTGATGTTATTGTGCTGCTGCTTTGTGACTGGAAGGCCTTTATGCATACTGTAAATTCAAGGGTTTCTCATGAAAAACCAGGGGACGAAAATGAAAAAGATGGGTCCCTTTGTCCTTACGCATGGTAAGCAGTGATGTGGCAATGCTGGCGCACATGAGACCATGCTCTCCCAGATAGCCTGACCTCAGTCTGACCACCGTCACTTCTCACAGAGTCTGTGGCCTTTTCTGACCGGTGCAGCAGGCTCCGGGCTCTCTCGGACAGGGCTAAATGCAGACATGGGCAGGGCACTGGTTTTGGACTGGAGTCCACTCTTTGAGGTTCAACTTTGACCATACCGGAACTTTGCAGTACAACCTGACCTTCATGATTGTGAGGCTGCACATGAACACCAGACATCTCCTACCATTTTATCAATGTAGATTGATACTTCAGCTGGTTGCCTTGACCAGGCTTCATGCATGTGCCTTGTTCTTCAGTCTTTTCCTGAGGGTAATACACTTCTCAAAGAAGCTTCACCATGTTAGGCAGACAATTTAAGCTGCACTGCTACGCCGACAATTCTCCTTACTGCTGCATGCATGCAGTACTGTATACCCAATCCAGCATTACATGCATGCTGCTTTTTTTAAAGAGGACTTTGCTCCCCACTGCTCTGCCTTTGCTTCCTCTGCTTGCAAATACTACTGCAATACTTCTGCTTCTGTCATTGATGCAGCCCATTTAGGTATTAAAAGTTTTCTCCAGGTTGGAAAGTTAATTGTTATCACTCCACATTCTACTCCATGCTGAGTTTCAACCATGCTTGTGGGAGTGTCAAGGTCAGCAAAAGGGAGCTATCGGTGGTATCGTCGCCAAAATAAAGCTTATGCTCTAAGAAGATCATATGATCAGAATCTTCGTGTTGTTATTTTTTCTCTATTGACAGTAACGTTAATAGCAACAAAGCACATGCAATATTGCAGCACAGTGGGTGATGACAGACTGATGACCTACATTTAAATTCAGCATCCTGTTGTTGAGACCGTGATAGATGATGATGAGGAAAGATGAACAAAGACAGAGCAGAGTCACATTTAAGTATTTAAGTTTTACACTGTATGTTATTCACCTTTTTGTTTTTCTTTGCTGTTTCCTCCCATCTTGGTAGCAAATGTTCCATGTTCTTATACATACGGTTTCTTCTCAACCTCAGCATCTCTGCATCCCACATGAAGGCTATTGTTTTGATTGTGAACAGTAAGAAAGTTTTATATACAGTCACTGGTACAATGGAAGGGATCCTCCTCCTCCTCTGCCTCTCGTCTGACAGCTCCACTCCTGAAAGCAAACACAGTTTAATTTACAGCGGTGTATGCGGGTCTGTCCTGCCCAGTGGGGTCTTTGTGGGTTTCCTGGCTGTGCTTTGGATGTGGTTTATTTGTTCCGCCTACTGCGCAAAGCATGAGCAGTGGTACTCATCCCTTTCATTTTATGGCGCTTTCTGGAAGTAACGGCAGGCAAACAGATGAATAGCTGCATATAGCATTTTAGATGTGATAGTCGATGGAGAATGTGCAAGGTTACTGGTTTTATTGGCAAACAAACTTGGACCACCTGTCAGCTGCCCGACACTGGTGGGGATTGGTCCTAGGTTGAGATTGGCATGTGGAGATAAATAAAAAGTGACCCATGACTCATAGAAGACAGCAGTACTGGAATGTGCTGGCACTGACATAGAGGATCAGAAGGTGTCTGAAGCAGCACAAGACAGATTGCTTTTAAAAAGTTGTCTTCTCAGCAGTAGCACAACCATCCAAGAAGTCCTGTCATGTCTGAATGTTTCAGGCCCCACAGCAGGTTTTTCTTCACTCTCTTTTACTTCGGGCATTAGAGCACATTCCTGATGATTATAGAAAACTCCACACTACTACTTTTATGATTGTTATAATTATGAGACCATTACATCCCTGTAGCTGTTCCAGCTGAAAAAACCTGACTGTGTATTGCAATTTAAGAGGAAAGAACAGCTGCTCTCTACGGTACATCAATATGAGGCATCAAAGAAACGCTTTTCACTCTGTTGAGCCATTTCACTGTCAGGTACTTGTCAGTAAAGCCTGAGGTGAATGTGAAGATGTTGGGAAAAAACGGGCTGCTTGTCCTAAGATGCACTCACACATTCTTTTAATATTAAGGCTGTCTCATCTAGTGGTATGAAGAGTAACTGGCAACATGATCAGATTGCTGTATTGACATTAAGAAGGTATTTTGGATTTATCTTAAGGTCAAGCTGTGGAAAGCGACTGAACTGTTGGAATTTGTTTGTGTTGATATTGTGGCTAATTTATGGTCCAGTGAGGACAGAAAGGTGCATTCCAAATGCCCAGATTGTGTTATCCATCATATCTTCCTTTGTTCTTTCAGCACTAGAGGAATGCTAGGGTTGCCTTAGCCCAATAACAAATTCATGACAAATGTAGCAAGCTATTGAGTTTGAAGTTTCAGGTGGTTTTTAAGGTTTCGGGTGAACATGACTTTCAGAGTTTGGGTTCACAAGCATTTCCTCTCAGTGAATGACTGCATGGGTTCTTTTCCTTAATAGGGAAATGCGGAAGGCCCATACCTTTTGGTGCATATCTGTGCCAAATGGTATGGAACTAATCTTCACTGAGCTATTTCTCATTAGAGATGGGCCTCTGGGAGGTGAATCGGCGTGTGGAGCGTGGACAGGGACAGGGAAGGAACTGTCTGTTCCTGCAGATGGGCTTCATTTATTGTTGGGCAGGAGTTACTTTCTGACAGTTTTATAGCAGCCCAAACTACAGGGCTAAGTAGTGGAGCACAAGCCCTTTGCACAAATGGCAGTAGAACTATGTCTGCATGGAAGAATTTCTCAGCCATGCTGTTTCTGATTGACATGCACATTCACACGAACGCTCCCGGGACTTATTTGGATCCAATGGCAGTCACTGCTGCATCACTGGCTGTAGTGCTATGATGTGATCTGGACAGAACCAGCACTGGTTGTTCAGCAGTGCTGGGTGTCATTTATCTGTGAACTGCAGACTGTAGAGTGAAGGTAAGCCTTTGAGAAGAAAAAGGGTAAATTGATGGAAGACTTGGATTGGAGTAGCACGATGAAGGTGCGATGAGAAACTGAGATCCCCATCTGTGTTTCCGCTCCAGTGATCAGAGAGCTTGTCTGTTTAAAGATCCCTAATCTAAACTCTTGAGTCATCATCCTAAACTACAGAGCAGTGGATATGTCCCTACTTTGCTCTGTAAAGCAGAATGCAGTACTGAAAAAGCTTTGGTGCCTGAGCCCTGATGTTATCCATGCCAGAACTGGGGGAAATGGGTTTCAGTTTGTGCCAGCTGCACAAAGCTCAAACTCATATGTATCAAATATATGAAATGTCAAAGTAATCATATTTTAGATACATAAAAAAGATTAAGCACAGCAATCACAAAGTGCTGGAAGTACAAGTGTGTTGGTCTGTTGTTAATTTTCGACATTTCGAGCCATCATTTTCATCATTAGCAAAGTGATGGTAAAAATAGAAACTGAGGATCAAAAGGGAGTTCATTAAAGGAAAGCTGATACAACGTTGAACAAAAATGTGTCATTTTGGAGTAGCGGTTTAAAAGATGACATGGACTTTGGCAGGCATGATTTGCTCAGGCTGGGAGTTCCACATTAGGGGGCCTGAACCGAAAAGTCCAGGCACAGTTTCTTCCTGTTATTTATAAAGACACAAATCACTGACATCACACAGCTTCCCCTCGTAATACCTCAGGACCTGAAGAGATTTATTCCCTGTGGATGTCCATGCCAGTGACTTGCTGGGACTCTTCCATAAAAGAACAATACTCATCTTCTCATCAGGTGTCTGAGCCATGTATGGCACTGAACGCACAAAACATTCAAAGCTCTGCTTCACTCATACCAAATGCCGTCAGAGTCATAAATTCAAAAAGAGTCATCTTCTCAAGATAACAATCTCTGCTGGAGCTGGGTTATGAGGTGTTTGATTTCAGCATGCAATCTCATCAAATGGGAGCCCTTTAACCGCATATGGCTCAGACCCAAGCTGTGTGCAATACAAATGCATTTCCAATGTCTTGTTTGTCTGCAGTAGAGTGGATTACACCACTAATATCAAGTGTGTAGAGTTACCCTGCAATGACATGCCCTGGGTCATAGCAACTTTTCAAACTAAAGTTCTCATATGTAACATTATTAAGACAGGCTGAAGGACCATGAAAATATACTCCATGCTGTACTTAAAGGCACCCTGGTCCAGTGTCGAGAAGCACTTGGTGCATACCAACAGAATGGTGGACAAGCGCCATTTCTTTATCTCTCTTTCTCTCATTGTCTGTCTCTCAGCTCATCAGCTGAGGGGACTGATTGTACGGCTGAGGAGGAGGAGGAAGAGGAGGCCAACAACAGTAATAAATAGAGGCTTGTTGCTCAGGATCTCGAGCGTATGCACTCATCACTGTGTGTTTTTCACACTTCAGAATGGTATAAGTGGCAGCTGTTGGTAAAGACAAGGAGCTCAAATGATTCATGTGTCCACGTGTGTACGCACGCATATGTGTGTGTGCTTCTGGGCACCAAGGGTGTATTCAAGTGAACATGTGCAGCCTGCCTATTTGTTTCTTTCCTTTGCATGGTTGTGTCCACAAGTTGCAACCCATGCACCAACATTAATAAACAATTTTTCTGCCCATCTAGTCAAGATTGCAACAACCGCAGCGGTACAGTTGTGTGGGAGAGAGAGAGATTAAGAGAATCAAACTCCCTCCCTTAGTTCATGCCTAATTTTGTGCACATGCCAATCTTCCTGTCAGATCTTGTCATTTTGCATCAAAATAGCAGTGGATGAATAAAAAGATCGCAGAGAGCTGCAGAGAGTGACACTACTGAACTGTGCTGCTCTGCACTGGACCAGAGTGTACCCATATGCTGCTGTACCTGCAGCAGTGATGGGCAGGTTTTGCTGAGTCAGAGAGAGTTCACTTGTGCTCAACGCTGCCACTCCCTGGCAGACTCTGCAGGCTGCAGGCTACACAGGGTGAAGTATTGTCAAAATAGTTGGAGGAAATGTAAGCCTCCATCACAAGCATCTGTCATTCGTTTTCCTCCTGCTTTAGCACCATGTGGAGTCTCAGTAACTGATCAATTGTGTCTTATCCATTGTGGTGGCTATTGGCTTTAGGTTCTGCCATGACTCTTTCTTATGGGAAGCTACAGATATGGCTTTGTCAACAGGAAACATCCTCTGTTCACTAATTCGCCACAGATGTTCTCGGAGTTGTTCCTACTGTTCTTTTGCTCTCACTGTTCCTCTTGTAGGATAGTTTTCATATTTAGCTACTTGGGATAATTGCTGCCTATGACGTGCATGATACAGACAAGTCAATTTAAAGGAGAAATTTATAGTTCACGGAAAGTGATACATGCAAACATTTGTAGTAGTAGTCAAAAGGAAGTTACAGTCATCCTGAATCTCCTCACAAGATTTGTTTTATTCACTTTTTGTATCACAACAACATAGAAAGATACCACATGTGTGACGGTCAGCTGATTTTTCCATCCTCTCCTTTCCTCTCTCCATACAGAAAAACTCTACAACTCAACTGGAAGGGAGCTACGAAGAGCCCTCTTTTCCCTCAAGCAGATTTTTCAGGTAATTATTTCTCTCATCAAGCTCTCTCTGGTCCTTTTCCTTAAGAAACTACTGCTCACAAGATCCATTGAGTTCCACTGCAATTTGTGTTTGCCACAGTCCTGCATGCATGTTTCAGGAAAAGCAGCAGTCCTCCTTACGTATCCTTTGCCATGCTTTTACCTGGGGTTTGGATTTTCACATGCACATTAACATGAAGGAGCTCTATGCAGTGTGCACATGCACACTCATACTTGGACAAGGCATTGTTTTCCTGAGGCAGAGTGGTGCTGCTTAGAGTTTGCCTTCGTGGCAGCTGTGGAGTGTTCAGGTCTGGTCATACTTCACACACACACACACACACACACACACACACTTGGGCTGGGCTGGGCCGGGCAGTTCACTGCAGAGAGGGAGGATATGGATGGAAAAAAAAACCCAACAGATGTTGATGCAGATTCAGAGTATATTAGAATGGCTCACTTTTTTGTAGGGTTTTAGTTGTACAGAATATTTATCATTCTTGTTGTGTAATAAAATGTCCACTTGGTCTGAGATCAGTATGACTGCACATCACATAAGTGTAGTGTACCTATATGAGTCTCAGGGCCGTTGTCTCCTGTTTCTTTAATGCTCTCCTGCATATTTAGACTGACCAAATGACTGGAGCCTCCATCACAAATCTATGGTAAAGCTGTTCTGGAAGCACTCAATGCTTCCTCCTGGGAGAAAAGGAGCCCTGACCACCTCACAGCGTTTATTGCCGTCTTCCTCTGTATCCCATCTGAACAGCAGCGTGTATCAGAAAATGTTAAATCCTGCAGAAAACCTCCTGCTTGGCCTTAAATTACCAAGTCATCGACAGGTGTGAGAGACGCAGGTGGTTTTGTCATCAAGGACAAAATGTGGGATGAAGTGGGGAGGCCAAAGAGCAGGAACACATTTGAACAAGCTGGAAGCAGATTGCTTTGCTCACTGCATTTGCAGTGGCTGCAGCTGAATGTCCAGGATTGCAGATAGGCAGCAGTTATCCAGCTGAGGATTGTGCAGAGGGTGAAACGTGAACTGTGCTCATGACCACTGACAACTGGTAGATGAGAAGAAGTCTGGGTACCTGATGATGCTCTGCTTTAAGCATAAGTTGTGAGCTTTAATATCAGCAAACCACTCCTCACCAGCTCCTGGGCTTATTATGTAGTTTTTAAACAACAGGTATCAGTTTTTTTCTCTGCATGCTCTTTCTTTGTCCCTGATTTGCAATCATGCAACCCAATCTTTATGGCATTTTAAGGGCAGTTATGCTGTCAAAGGCTTGTAAAAAATGAGATACTGCATATTTAAAAAAACAAAACAATGAAAACAGCATAGTCTCTGGCACTGTGTGTCATGTATGATGGATCTTGATTTTTCCCTCTTTCTCCTTTACTTCTTCCCAGGATGACAAGGACCTGGTGCATGAGTTTGTGGTGGCAGAAGGGCTGACATGTTTGATAAAAGTGGGAGCTGAAGCCGACCAGAACTACCAAAATTACATCCTCAGGGGTACGTACGCTGCAGAAGAGCACAGCTTTGCACTAGTAAACTCACACCACACTCTTCTCTACGTTCTCCCACCTGGGTTTTACAGCTCAGGATAATGGAGGATGTTATTAATCAATCCTCTAACACTTTTCTTTCCATAAGCCCATCCAGAAACACATGTGTTTACATGCACCATGTAACTTGATGACTCTGCTTGATGACCTCCTCACTCTCACACACTCAGAGTGTATAAACAAATTCAAATGTGTGTCACGGATAATATGGACATTAGGCCAAGTTTAGCAGCTGGTTAATTTATTTGCCCCAAGTAGGGAAGATGAAAGATTGTACATACAGTGTGAAGTTTGGGGAGGGACGGGGGCAGCATGTTCGGGGATACTCTGGGACAATAGCACTCCAAGGTCACTACCATTTAATAGCCTGCTGTGAGGGGGCAGGTCACACACTTAAGGGGCTAATAAAAGTTCTGGCAGGATATTGCAGATCATAAAACTAATTTCCCCTCGCCCCCTCTCCTTTCCTTTCTCTTATTTTTATTTTTCCTCATGTGTTCCTTCATCTTTTTCTTATGTGCACTATATGGTATGAATGTAGATGAAACAGGAAGCTTGTATCCAATGTTTATGGTGCAAACTTCATTACTTCATTAAGTCTTGCTCAAACTGAGACACAGAGAGAGAGTCACAGTTTAATTGACCCTCATGATTTGGTTGCATGTTTTTACACAGTCAAATCAAAAGTCAGTCATGTTTATTCAAATAGAGGCTCCGTGTTCCTAAATGCTTGCGCTCTAATCTTCCTATTGCTTATTGATGACCATTTCTGTCAATGGAAAAAAGACAAAGAGCAAAGGGCAGATGTCTTTGACAAAGTGCTGTTGCTGCCCCCTGGGCAGGTTGTAAACATGAACATAATCCTTTCCTGGACTACCTGTGTCGGCTGTAATCTTTAATCTTCAATGCGTCATCTGAACATGACCTGGTCGCTGACTGAGACAGATAAATCACACTGGGTAAATGGCCAAACAATGCGGAGGAGGAGAATGACCAGCTTTTGGGAACCTCGTAGTTGACCACATGTAAGAGATGTTAGTGTCACCGTGCTGTAAATGATGAGACCTCTTATCTTTTCACTCCTTCTTATTGTACTGTCCCAATTTCCCCGCTTCATCTCCCAGAGAATTCTGATAAAACATCTATCAATGCCTTTCTGTGGGACCTGCTTTATTCTTTCATGTGCTAATTTATCGCTTCATCTCTGCAGGCTGTACAGTTTCCCCTTGTGTGTCTCCACATCATCATGAGAAACTAAACCATACTACCACTCTCCCAAAAGCCCCTTTAACCTGTTTCAACTCCTGACCTAATTTCTCCTGACCAGCTGAGGAAATGTGGTGTGTAGTAGATCACCCTCCCTCGTGAGCCATGTGTTGGAGAACACAAGTCGAGCATGTGCTGGAACGCAGATGCACAGGTCAGAAATGTATATGGATCTGGCTGCGTTACTCTTGATGATGTCCAAGAGGAGATCTGTCATGACGATTCCCTGGAGGGGTGTAAATTAGTCACCTGAAGTTTTCACACGTGCACGCAGACAGAGAGGAAGAGAGTGAAACAACAACAGTAATTGCTTTGGTATCAAACACTGATCACTTCTAATGGGGGCATTTCTTATTCTTTTTTTTCTTTCTTTTAGCTGTAATGTCTTTCAAGTTGAGGCCAGTTAAGAAAAAAAAAAGAATTCCGGCCTTGAACCCATCTGTCTGGTACGCATTAAAAAAGCCCTGACAAAACAATCTTGCTCTCTTTCATGAATAAAAATCAATCTTATGTGTCTTTTGTAGTTTAAAAAAAACACGCACACACACACGTGCACACCAGTCTGCGTGCGTTTTACAGAAACAGGTTCCCAGTCTCGGCTCTCTGGAACATTGCCGTCATTGTAAAAGGTAGTTCCTGCAGCTCTCCCGACAATCTACACCGTCTAGCATTTTTGTTTTTGCTCATTTTTTTTTACATTCCATCTTCTCAAAGCCCTGGAGGTGTCTGTGGCCAGTTAGTGCTCCCTCAGTGATGTGGGTATTTTCAGGGTCTTGCCGGGGCTGGGGTTTGGCCCCTTCTCCGGGCCCCTCACACCTGGCTTGGAGGGCTTCCAGACCTGGACTTAGCTCCTTGGAGGCCTGCGTTTTTTTGGCCCAGGATAAAGCTTGTATGCCTTTATCACCCCATCAGCGGGAAAGGGTGTGAGGTCAGTGTTTCGGAGGTGCCTGTGCCATCTGGTACTCCTGTAAGCTCACGCAGTACACTCAGCCCGGATGACGTGCTGCAAACACATGGGAGCCAAAAAGGCAATGAAGGGCTCATTAGATCTATTCATTCATCATTTCAGCACAAGTATTTGCATGTTTCAGAAATGAAATGAGCACACAGGTTATGTTTCAACACAACACCTATGCTCATTTATAATATTTGTAAAATAGTGCTCGAAAATCATAAATCTACAGTTGATGAAGTGAAAAGCTGAGCGAAGGTTTCGTAATGTATGTTTTTCTTGTTAAGAATGTTGTTTCTCAGACTGCACAGGTCTCATGGGGTGGTAAAATGTTATTTCTCTCTCGAGATGTACTCACCATTTATGTTTACATTTTAAGCTAAAGTCTTTGGCCCTCAATCTACAACTCAAGTGCGGACGCAAACGTTTCCCTATGTCAAAATAATTTATTGCTAGTAAATAGAAGTGACTTCATTGTACATCCAGGACAAATGCTGTAATGAGAGCACTTAACAATAATATGTATTCTAATTAATAATCCATTCAGGCTTCTTACATTTGAATCATGAAGTTATTTCAGGTTTCTGTTACTGTGTGCATTCTTAAACATGCTTTTGTGCTATTCTGTATTAGACAATATTCTGTACAATACAAAATAACATAAGTAGTCAGAGTAATGCACCACAGCACAGTGGTTCAATGGCTTTCAAATCAAGGTAGCTTGTGCAAAAGGTCAGAGAAGTTTCTGCACTATGCTCATACTTTTTTCACTGTGTTTAAAAAGGAGAAAAGCTCCCTACGGTACTAATTATAATGAGCAAAACAGGGAGATGAGGTGGAAGAACAAATAGCAAGGTTTTTCCTGGCTCATCGTTCCACTTGTAGTATTTACAGAAAGTAACAACTGTGTTTAATTGGTGACTGTAAAAAAAAATTGGGAGCAGCGGACGGAGGGCAGATTAAAGACAAACCAACTTGAAGCAATTATTCCCGGCTTTGAAACGTTCACTGTTGACATTCCTCACCGTGAGCTATGTTTTTAGCTACACTTTCTCAGTTTGCGCTTCCTAAAGGCCGTGCCATTTCTGTCTGCACACTGTTGTTTACAAAACGCTCACCATCTCCAATCCTCAGTGGAATCAAATTGGAAGTGAAGCTTAAGTTTTTGATCTATAGGAATTCAGGGAATACCTTCTTTTTTTTTTTTTTTACAGCTTTTAAAGGCAGTCTTGGCTACATTTTTGGAAAACACATTCTTAAACCTTGTATAAATTATCTTCATGCCCATAAAGCCATATCCCATCACATGCTGTGATATACTGTACAAAATATGTACAGGCTTAAATGCTATAACTTAAAATTGTGAATTTATAGCTTCCACAGAAATGGGAGCAGTGTGAATGGTCCAGAAGTATTTCTGTACCAAATAAGTCATGCCCGTATTTCATTTTGTGCTTTTATCTCTTCCTCATTCTTCCTCTCTCTACCTCTCTCAACAGTATGTATATCTCTCTCTCTCTCCTGCTACCATTTTGATTTTTGTTTTTAATGATATCACGTTCTAATACTATAAATTAAAGCACCTTGACTTCCTGGTTTCCAGAGGGAGCTGCTCTCAGGGCCTTTGTGGGAAAGGGAGATGTGCTCTCGTCAAGTGTTTCATTGCCTCTTAAACTGTCTGGGACCTGGAACACTGCTCCCAACGTAGCGCTCACTGCAGCTTTTAGTGCCGCACACACAAGCAGTAACTTTAGTGGGGCAGCGCAATGCTACAAGTGCACCCGAAACACAAGACCCTTTTGAAATCTGGCTGTTCCTCGTGGTGTTTGTCAGTGTCGTGGCATAAAACTTTGTTTCTGATCAGCAAGGTAGAACATCCAGTGACACATCCGAGCAGCCGTTTTCATCTAAGCGCCAAAAGTGCGTGTATGTGATCCGGATGTCTTTTTCACTGTAAACACTTCCTTACTCCTCCTCTCGAGGCCAAATGAGTATAATCAGAGAAAGCGACTGCTGTGCTGCAAAACTTTCGACCTCCATGGCACAGAGCACAGAATAACCACTATAGGACTAGTTAATATCTATTTTATAACCATGTCAGCATAGTTAGATGATGAACATCAGATAATTTGTAAAATAAAAAAAATATGGCTGATGGATTGAATTTGGAAGTGCAGTCATCTCATATACTCCTCATGTGCTCATGTAGTATTCCTCAAATATATGTATATCATAAAATTATAGGTTTTTCCATTTTTCAGTAACATTACATATCAGAGTAATTCTCTTAATTTAGAATCAGGATCATTGTTGTCGGTCATATCCTGAGCCGAGTTCTTTAAATGTTTAACAGAGTGTAACTGAATTCTCCCCTTGCTGGTTTGACCTGAGCATTAAGTGAAAACCCAGGCATATTTGGGTTAACAGCGGTGTTGGAAGCTCTTGTTGGAAACAGTGTGTATTGTGTTGTCTGGCTGTGTTATAGGTCGTCTGTTCTGCGTGTGAGTGTGTGTGTTGGGGGGGGGCTTTTACTATGGTCTATCGTCTGGACAAACATTTCCATTCCGTCTGCCTAAGAGCTTTCATGCAAATGTTTCAATGCATAGGTTGCACAATGCTGATTAATATAGGTGTGATCATGTCCATGAGAGGGAAAATTAAATTTGAGAGGGAAAGCACAGGAACACAGACCTGTGTTTGGAGTGAGGAGGAGATCTCCAGGAATGCCCTTGTTGTACCAATAGAAACTTGGAGCTAACTTAGAACTCCTGGTTTGTAATGAGATCCCATGGGAACACGTGCATGTTTTCCACCCGATCTCTCCCGCAGATCTCTGAGCCAGCCACTGAAAAACCCTCGCACACGCGCACGCACACACACACACACACACACACACACACACACACACATCCATGGTACCACTATTGTTCTTTTAAGGTTTCATTCATTCACACTCAACAAGGAGACAGTTTTTGTTCTGTTTACTTCATTCTAAACATTAACCGGGAAACCAACCATCAACACCCAACCAAAAATCCCTAACATTCTTTTCATCAAAGCCAACTTCATACCTAATTTCTGAATCTTTTTTCTCATTTGGAGTGACAGGAATGACTTCATTAGGTCAGAGGAAATTAAGGAAATGAGCACTATAGTGATTTCAGCCCACAACCTCTCAACTCTATTTGCTCCGCTGGCAGTATTTTGTCTTGCCTCCAGCGTGGCCTCTTTCTCCTGTAAATTAAATCACCAGGTTTCAAACTGACTGATGTACTCAAGTCTGCACTAAAAGACACACTACTGTATATTCATTGTACTGTTTTCTACTGTTTAAACAAAAACAGTCATTTTAACACCCTTTACTTAGGAGTTAAAAATTGACCAGTTGCTCTTTGAGTAGAAAAGCATAACCTGTTTTAATGTTTTTCGTTAAGCTTAGAGCCACGTTCCTACCGGATATGTCCCACCCTGTCTTTCCCCCCGTGTTAGCCCCCTTCAGATCCCCCCTGACATGAGCAAACAGCTTGCATCTGAACCCAGTTCAACCCCACCTGTCTGGCCTATTTTCTGCCTCCCTCCTTTTTTCATTCTCCCTTCATCTGTAGAAGTTTTCTGCTTTAGCAAACCCAAAGGCAGTGGAATTACAACCCCATCCTGGAGCCCTTTTTACTGTAACAGAATTCAGTATACATGCCAATTATATTATAAGAATGTTTGATTTGGTTCATTTCTCAAGCTCTTATTTTATCATCTCCAACCTTGCCGTCTCAGATACATAAACTATAATTTGGAAAAAAAATAAATCTTTTGCAGTAATGTAGCATGCAGGCAGATCGACTAAAATCCTCAGCATTCGAGTGGGTTTTTACGGCTGATTCCTGTGAGCTGAGTGTTTTTTGGGATTGAATTCAGCATATGGCTGGCCAGAACTGGAGCGAATCACACCACTACTCTCTCAAGAGCAGTAGGAATTTACCACAGCTCATCTTTCAGTTCGTTTTACAAGTGGGTGGATGTCAGGCAGTAGCTTTCCTCCAAAGTCTTCCCCATTTGGATAGGACAGGAAAAGGCTCATCTGTTGGGCTTTCCCCGCTTGTTTGTTCTGAAATGATTTTCTGAAATGTCTAAAGTACGGTAGCACCTCAAATCTGTCCACTTTACACTTTTTAAAATAAAGAGGAAATAGAGAACCAGATTTTTATTTTCCTTGTAGCGTCATAGTCCTCTTGGCTCACTTTGCCCTGCTAAACACCGCAGTAGTCCATCAGGTCTGTGGTTCCTGTGGAGCTTGTTCAGCCAAATACAGGAGAAGCAACCCTGCCACACTCCATGCTATTGTTCCATTAGGTCTGTTTGTTTGTCTTTGGGGAATTTGTTTGGGCTTAGGCCCACAATAATTGTGTCAAATGCTGGCAGACATGTATCCAGGTTTGAAAATGGAAGCATCCCCCCATTGTTTTACTGTATGGGGCTCAATGTAAGTTTGGCAGTCAGCTTGGTGACTGGAAGGGGTCTGGCAGAGGCAGTGTGTCTGGCTCTAATGGTCTGGGTGATTAGCTGAATAACAAATGGAACGTAACCCATGAACATGTCTCATCCAGTTCATATACAGTAAGTGCTGTTTAATTGGCCTGAGTAGTAAACTTGTCTTTTCATGGGAGACATGCTGTAAATCAGAAGCTGGCAGAGGGCGCTGATGCAGGACTGATAAAGGAGGAAATCTGCCAGCATTTCACATAATAAGTGTCATTAAACATTTACATGATACATTTTTAGTCATGGCTCTATAGGGAAGGCAGTGTCAGTCGGTCCGTCCACAGCATCAGTCCAGACCTAAATATCTCGACAGTAGCTTGATGGATTCGCGTGAAATTTGGTACACACATTCACATCCCCCTCAGGATGAAGTGTAATCACTTTAGTGGTCCCCTGACTTTGCATTTAAAGTCAACAAGTCAAAATGTTACACACATATTTTGGTTTAGTAATGACCATCACACAAACCTCCACTGTATTTTGTGTTTGTTGGCATGCTGAACTAAGAGTGTGCACATAGTAATTGTTATACCTGCTTTACATAAGAATGTCAGCACTCTCACTATGAGAATGTTAACGAGTTGATGTTACTAATTAGCTTTAAGCATTACTGTTCCCAAGTACAGTCTCACCACACTTTTGGCATGACTGTAGATTCTTAATGACAAAAAATAATAGCTTATTAAAGTAATTAAAAATCACGCTGCTTGACTACCAGAATATCAGAGAGCAGTTGGCCCTAAAAAGATTTCCTACATTCAGCGTCACCTGAAGTGTGTCAGCTCTACAGGTAATACAGTTAATAAATGCCAGACTGATGCCATCCATTGTTAAAAATAGTAATTATGGCCACTTTAATTATTTACTTAAGTGAGTGAGGTGAATACAAGTACAATTTACTGTATATTAAACATTATCATCCATTGTAAATGTTTTTCATGAGTAAAAGTTTGATTAAAGAAAATATTCCTAAATTTATCTGATAGTGAGGTCAGTGTTGAGTGCTGTCTATGTCATTGCTAGTGTGTGATTCTCCACTCGTGAAATTCAAATTATTTACGAGACTATTTTGACCTAGTAGAAGACGAATATAATTAGCAAAGCACATCTAGCTCAGCAGGGTACAGGGAGGCAGATTTCTGAACTCTGAGTGCAGCTGTCAGCTAATGCAGAGCAAAACAAGATAAGGGGCTCCGAGTTGACTGTATGGGATGAATATTTGGCCCCGATCCCAAAATCCTGGTAAAATAAATGCTTCACACTGACGGACAGTTGGCCGACCCAGTTTTGATAAATTCCTAAATGTAAGTGAAACCAAAGAGGCAGAGTGGTGGTATTGGGGTAGGTTTGCAGAAGGGAAGCTGTTTCTTGCATCTTCACAGATAAGGTTGTCTTTTTTGTGCATATTCGTCAGTTGGCTTGTGTTTGTGCTGCCACACCGACCCCAAAGTGCGTCTCACCTCGGCAGTGGTCAGGGAGGAGCAGCCCTTCCTGCACATTCCTGGAGCTGTGGAGGATAATTGCTGTGGTTTATGAGAGGGAGAGGCCCTGAAGAAACACTTCCACCAGATCTCAGTTGCTCGCATTTTTGCTTCCCTCTAAGTTCTGGTTCAGGTCTGCCTCCTCCAGTCACTGGTGGTGGTCGGTGGTTCCTTTCTACAGTTTGATAACAACCTTAACGTCTATTTTCTTTTAAGGCACATGTAAAAGGAAAGAAATGCAGTGTGAGAGTCCTGGACAGATGCCAGGCTGCTCATTGAACACTTCCAAAATTTTCTTCCTCTATATTCTCCCACATTATGGCTTACATTTATTTTCTAATCACAGCTTTTGAAGGCAGCTCATTATCTGCCAGCATCTCTACATGACATACACGCAAAGGGTAATTGTAATTGTTGTACCTTGTGATAAACCCAAATGAAGGCCCACATTTTTAGGTCCCAGATCAGTGCTCGAGGTGGAGATAGTCCTGTATAGACTCTGCACTCACATGCACTTCTTATTATCCCTCTTCCAAAGTTATTGATGACTGTCTGTTATAGAGTTTGAAAACAAATCCCGGGTACTGGCCCCAAAGTCTCAGCAAGGCGTACAAGGCTGGGAATGTGCGCCATCATTTCATGATGCGATCACACTTTCAAAGCCTGAACCGCGACACACAGGTAACTGTTTCAATTCCAGAGGAGTTTCATGACTAATTTGATGTTGAGTGTGTGGAAATCAGTTCCACTTGCAGTTCATAAAGGTGATTGCTTTGAGAGTAATTAGGTGTTTCCTCAAACTGATTCTGACCAGACTCTGAAGGTTGCAGTTTCCTGTAATGAAAGGTAATTTTGTTATTATTAGTTTTTGAACAGTTACAATATCATTTTACATAAATGTTCACAGGGTAACTGCAGTCCATGTGGTTTGTGGTCCTTAAAAGTTGAATTGAACTTGAATGGCAGCTGGCATCGAATAATTCCATGAAGCAGCAGTTTTAATGAATCGTACAGAAAAGGTAATGACCGTGTGGTTTCTGGCGTGGTTCATAAGTGTTTTAATATCATCATATCATATCACTTTTGCATCGAAACCGCTCACAAAATTAAATTTGTATATGATATGGACATTCATTCTGACTTTATTTTACTTGACTACCTGCTGCCAATTCCCAGTTGTAAATATCTTTAAATAATGTTTTACTATAAC
Source organism: Psettodes erumei (assembly GCA_016785225.1). Classification (NCBI taxonomy): domain Eukaryota; kingdom Metazoa; phylum Chordata; class Actinopteri; order Pleuronectiformes; family Psettodidae; genus Psettodes; species Psettodes erumei. Next base: position 1,102,841 of record JAFBJZ010000623.1, read on the forward strand.
ATGTCAGAGTGATCTAAAAGTCATTTGTCTCTTCTGTCAGCAGCTGCACATTTCACGTCGCATAATGACACTTTTAGAAGCCTCATTAAGGCCACCTATCTGTTCTCACTTCAGTTTTCAGTGGACATTCTTCAAAACCCTCATTGCATCAGGGCAGGTACTGTACACAGGTGCAGCCCAGAGATAAAAGTCTATGCAGCGCTGATATTGCAGGTCAGACATCGGCTACCAGTTTGAAAAGAAGCGTGCAGCTCATTACTCATCTGGCAAAAGGCACAGCTGTTTGTGTCTTTGTATAAAGAATGACTATGAACTGCTATTTGAGACACTATTACCATGCCAGTTAGCACTTCCAGTGTGTCTAACAGTGTACAATAGGAATCTATTCTGTGCCAGCTGTAGATCATGTCATTACTGCTGTCCCTCATCTGTCAGCAGCGGTCCTGTACAAAGTGGGGATTTGTAGGAGAAGGTGACACTCTGGCCTGCGTTGACTGAAGGGGTTAATCATGTTTTCATAAACACACTCTGATGTGGTCTGCTTTGATACGCCAAATTTTACCGGTTGCCAACAGCAGGAGAGGACTGTTTGGAATGCTCTGGCCTGACATGTTGCGAGTAATTAACCTCAGTTGATAAAAGATGAACTGCCGCCGCTGCTGCAGCAGTGGTCCATCAGAGCGCGCGCGCACACACACACACACACACACACACACAGGCACATGCACTAATGCGTCCACCCACGTGCTCTCACGCACCATGCACATATAGCAGCTGCACCTGGGAATTTTGGCTTATCTACAACATATTCACAATTTTCATGCTCCTCTAGGGAAGAGAAGAGGGAAAAATTATATGACAGAAGCTGCAGCCACTCATCATAACATGTCTAAAGAAGCCCTTCTTCCTTGTAAACTCAGAAAGAGGAGGTTAGCTGGTACATTTTTGAAGAGCATGCAAGTCTTAACATATTTTATTTTGTTACTGATCACAGATCAAACTCTGTCTATTGTTTTATTAATTATTTTATTATTTTTCTTCCTGGATTTTAAAGTTCAGGCCATCTGGGTTGTCAGCTGTTGCAGGATAGCTACTTGCCCAGTTACCAATACATCCCTGAACATGATTGCTACAGACTCATCACCCATTATGTTGGAGAAAAACATAATGTGCATGACTTTTTCAGAAAGTTCTTTTATGTATTAGGCCTTCCAAAACTGTTCCCCTTTCAGTGTGTTCGTATGTTTATATTCCAGCTTTTTCCCCCGAGTCAGCTAATGTATCACCTAAAGTTGCGGTGGGTTCAAGCTGAGCTCATCCTGTTGCTGTGGTCTTCTGTGTGACTGTATTAACTCCTTATGTGTGGATGGCAACCAAGATGCTGTTAAAAAGAAAAAAATCCCATCCAGTGTTTATCTCCCTTCCCCCATCTCCTTTCTTTAACAGAAGCTGTACACTTTTACTGCCCCCCATTGACATCCCTTGGCTCTTATTATGTTCTTATTTATGTATCCTGTTACAGATGGATGTCATGTCAGCATCCACTAAGGCGCTCTGTTTAACACCCCCCCACCCCCACCCCCTGTTGTGCCCTTCTGACGAGCGCTGTTTTTTTTTTTAGGTCTTCATCTGATTGTTGTCAATTTGAAAAAAGTTTACTTCTGCAGCAGCTCCACTCCGATAAATCACTATGGTCAGATGAATATCAGTGAAGTCATTTCCCTATGAGCCCATTCCTGTGGGCGCCTCTTCGTGTGTCCATGTGCGCCTTCCCAAGAGAGAAAAACCCTACCTCCTTTAAAAGGTGCTGTATGTGTTTGGATATACAGCCCAGGCTGAACTAACTGGTCTCGTCATTCATCAAAACTCTTTCACAATCATTTAAAAACAAGGAAAGGTAAAGTTTCATATGTTTTGAACAGCATGGGTTCCACTGAGACTCATGGTTTTCAAAGCACACGCACAATCACATTCAGAAATTTAGATTAGCGCTTATTGTTCTGCTTCTATTTTTGTTTTGAGCAGGACAAATGTAATAGACTGTTTCCACAGAGCAACATGACAAAAAACTAATCTACCCCATCTCTTCTCCTTTTTCTCTCTCTCTCTCTCTCTCTCTCTCTCTCTCTCTCTCTTGCTCTCTATGTCCGTCCAGCTCTTGGTCAGATAATGCTGTATGTGGATGGGATGAATGGCCTCATATCACACAATGAAACGGTCCAGTGGCTTTACACCCTGGTTGGATCCAAGGTAAAGAAAATGACCATTAATTTTCTTACGAGATCCCCCCACAGATATGCAGGAGATGTACTTTAAAATCAACACAACCACCCCATCTAAGCACTGACAAATAACCATATAGTTCACTAACTTGAAATTTCATTCCTCACTGCTTTGACAACATGCAGTTAACGCTCTTGTTATTGTGGTCTTCAGCCCCCTAGTGGCCATTTTGTGTCATGGAGCATACAAAAGAACTACACTATCCTCTCTTTCGCCACCACTTACTGTTCTTACTAATTGCTTTTTCGGCCTTTCTGTCCAAATGTTGACATAATATCCATAAACCACCTTGTTTTTTTAATCAGAAACCTGTCTTCCTGATTTTTTTGATGTGGTACATTTCCATTAGCAATACTCCTTTTGACCACTATCATCCGGTTGTTGTCCAGCCCTCGTGCTGATGTGGCAGCTGTATAAGTGTTAAATTAACGCTGATATTTTAATCACCATGTCAGCTACGCTGATTTTCACTCTCAGGCAGATTATTATTGCCAGCTTTTCTTGTGCATCATGCCAACTATTCTCCTCTCTAATACTCTAGTTATTCTCTCCTTTTCACAGTTTGTGGTGGAGTAAACTGTTGTAGACCTTTGTCAGGCTATACATACCTTGCTGAAATTTGCAACTCATTTCTGTTTCAATGTTTAAAATCACCCAGTTTTTGTTTTATGCAGATTAGAGTCACTTAGTACCGTTGTGGTATTTGCCTGCTGCTTAACTATAGAACAGTGTTTGCCACTAAGCTGCAGACAATATAATGCCATTTACCATTTGGAATTTAAAGGGCTTGCACATAATCTGTCATGTTGTCATATGGTTGTGAAAAATAAGTCCATAGTGGAATTTGAGGACCGGTGCTGTGCTGTGATTTTTATATTAACTGTGTTTTTTCTTCTTCATGTAGTTCCGTCTGGTGGTGAAGACGGCACTAAAGCTGCTGCTGGTGTTTGTGGAGTACACGGAGTCCAACGCTGACCTGCTCATAAAGGCTGTGGATGTTGTGGATACAAAAGGGGGTAGGAACCCAGGCTAACCAGCTCAGTTTATAGAATGAACCAAGTGAAACACATAACACAGCATCAAAAACTGTGTCTTAAAATGACGAGGTGTCACTGAGTCGGTGATTTAAGTGATGACATTCTCTACATATCCACACCTTAATAGAGTATATTGTACATGGAGTTATTCAAGTGAATTTGAGATGTTAAAGACTTTATCTACAGAAAGAGACAATTGTGGGTGTCAGTCCATTGAATTAATGGCTGTGGACTTACTTCATAAGAAATGACAGGGTGAGCTTTATCTGAATGTGAGTCTCCCAGCTAATTACACAGCCCCCCCTAATCTCTGTGAAATCACAGTGCTGTCATATGCCTGTCATCCTATGCTGCTTCAGACATGTTCAAGTGTACAATTGAAATCTGAGCATTCAGATGTGACTTGAAAACTCTCCGGTTCAGAGGAGCTTTTCCCTTCAACCCCACTGATAAAGCCACTGTGGATGCACAGTGGCTGTAGTGCTGTTCAGTTGATCACACATCACTGTCTCTCGTTACACACTAGTCAGATCAGTTGTCCTGAACAGATCCCTGGCCACACAATGACCAAGGCTTATTGAGACAGACTGCAACTCTCGCCTGCAGTGGAGTTCGGTTACCTGCTGCTCCAAAAGGTACTCATTGTACTGTGGCATACAACAGGGAGGTTGACCATCAGCATGGCGGAGTCGGGTATCCCACTTTCTTATCCCGTCACTTCTGCTGTTGCGTAAGTGACTAAACCTGATCCCTGGTCTCCTGACGAGAAGGAGATGGACTTGACCCTCAGCGGCTGAGGCATAGAGCTGCTTCTGTCCCGCTGGAGATCACTGCCCTTGCTCTGTTTTTCATCTGTCACTTTTTTGAGAGGAAAACTCCTATGAGTACAATTCTTCTGAGGGAGATGAGAAGACGTAACCATTTTTTATTGTTTTATTGTTATTTTTATTATTGTTATTTTAATAATTGCTGCGCAGTGGTGGAACTGAACGGTTGCAAGATTTTCATCCTATATCCTATTTTTATCCTGAACACAGGGACTACTTTAGAACATATTATTATCTGTCTAGCTGTCACTGTCTAAGACATTTATGTGGAGTTTGTCCTGTGATATGTGATGTGTTGCCTTTTTGCTGCTGCAGGCGCAAAGCTGTGGTCCAATGTTATGGAGATCCTTGATGAGAAGGATGGAGTGGATACAGAGCTGCTGGTGTATGCAATGACACTCATCAATAAGGTCACTGAATTCTATTTAGTGAATACTTTGCATGTTGTTGCTCCATTAACTAGGAGTAGAGTCACTTTTCTTCTTCCTGAGCCATCTTTTTCTCAGCCCACATTTACAAAACAAAAATCTGAAAATGTCTTTTTTTTAAATGCTATGTGTTTTTGTTCCAGACTCTGGCAGGTCTCCCAGACCAGGATTCCTACTATGACATGGTGGACTGTCTGGAGGAACAGGGCATCGAAGCCATGGCCCAGAGACACCTGAGCAGGAAGGGCACGGACCTCGACCTCGTGGAGCAGTTCAACATCTATGAGGTCAGGAAACCTACACAAATCAACCGTTGTCATATAACAAACAACCTTAATGTAGTGTTAGTAGGAGTGTGTCATCTGACAGGCTCCTACATGCCAGAAATGAATTGCTACTTTGCTGCTTTCATACATACAATTTATTGACTTAGTTTCACTTTGATGACTCATTGTCCCAGATGACTCTACGTCATGAGGATGGTGACGATGAAAGTCAGCTGCCTCCCAGCGGCCGAAAGGACCGTCGACGGTCCAGTGTTGGTGGTACCAATGAAAGGCGGGGCCTGGAGAGAAGACGCAGCCGGAGACATTCCCTCCAGAATAATAGAGGCCACGCCTCTGACCCAGCATCGCCCAGCAGCCCACACACTCATGCAAGCAGCTTCCTGTCCTTCAGCGGCCAAGGTGTCGAAGACATCAGTGAAAGGTAAGGTGGGGGGCCAGAGAAGAATGGAAAATTGGAAGATATTCAAGCGAAAACAAGCAAAACTTTATCCTTGCTTGCATTTCAGACTGAACTCTTTCTGATCCTGCCTTTAAAATATTCAGCTCCTTGGGTTTGATGACTATTTTAAATCCTGAGAGATAAGTGCAACTAAAAAGGATTATCAGTCATTTTCACAGGAAAACCCTTGACTGCAAGTGCTGTAATATATTTCAGTCTTGGGGAGATGTCTCTACTCTATCCAGAGCCAAAGCAGAGAATTTCAGTGGATATTAATTTAAAGAAAGGGAAAGAGGAGACAGATGCTGTGAAGTGGCATTTACATGAATTTCCCCACTGTCAAAGATATTCTCCTGCCACTGATGGAAATAGGAAGCTTCTGCAAACACATGATATGAGCTATCTGCAGTCAGTGTCAAGGCGGGCTTCCTTCAGTGAGAGTGCATTGAGCTTGAACTCCAGTGCCATCTGTTTTATATATGTCAAACCTTTGTAACTACACAAACTCAGAGAAGCAGGCAAGAAACAAATTGCAGTCTTGTTTACTTGTGCAGTAGCTTGTAACCAGAGTAACAGACAGTTCCTCTTCATGTAAATAATGCCAACCCTTTATTCCAATTTTTATTTTAAATCCTATGACAAAAGAAAAAAAACTGTTAATTTTACACTTGGAATTGTAGTGTTTATAATAATGATATGTTTGCTTTATTTTTTGTCTTTAAAATCACTGCTGATTAGTGTGTTTTCCAGTGCCACATAATATATTCCCCTTTGAATGATATCATTTTTTATTTTCAAAGTAGCATACCTACTAATATTTCTTGCAGCACTCAGGTCTTCAGGTATACTTAAATTCAATCCAATAGGTCATATGATAGCAGATGAGCTTTTTCCAGTCCAGCACAGGAAATTCAAGTCGCCTTTGAAGATCACCATTTTCCATATTGTTAATGAAATCCAGACAACTAAGAGGGACCCAAAATAGCAAACTAGCTGCAGACTATTGGTTCCTGGACTGCTGGTTCAAACACAGGAGATATCTCCTACAGGTCTAACTCTGCTTTTTGTATTAAATCTTACTTTTCTCAATTAAAATCTGGAGATATTTTTTATTGCTATTTTCTATTAACTCTACTGTCGAAGTAGAGTTTGAATGTAGATGTAATTGTTCCTATCTGATAACTGTGCATATCAGTTTCTAAGATTTCAGGAAAGAGTGTTGTAATAATCCACTAACCTTCTTATGCGCCTCACTAATATGTTGAATTCTTTCTCATCAAGCTTTTTTTTGTGAGTCATGTCTGTGTGTTGTCTCTCCTGGGCCATCTTTTGCTGTGTGTTCATGTTGTCTCTGTCAAATTTCTCCTCCCTCTTGCCTACCTACATCCTCCCTTTTTCCTCCCTATCAACCCTCAACCCCTCCTCTCACCACAGAGAAGAGGAAGAGGAGGAAGAAGTGGAGGAGGAGGAGGAGGATGAGGAGGACGAGGAAGAGGCAGATGATGAAAGTCATCCAGTCACTGAGTCCTCTAGACAGGGCGCTCACAGGTATTTTAGGCCATCCGGTTTCCCAAGGGTGACTCGATGTCTCGTTCCCCTCACATTTGCATAGTTTTTTTGATGTAGTCTAAAAGTATAATTCTTTCCCTCTACCCGTTTGGACTCCTGCTCTCTTGTATCTTGTCATCCTAGTGTGGCTCCAGCTGTAGCAGACACTCCTAACATGTGTTTGAACTTAAAGTGTATGGCCAACATCCTTCCTAAAGCCAGTGACCCTGAGGGGCAGAGAGAATATCCCAGCGTCAAGAACAGGACATCTTCTCCTGTGTCCGTCGCACCTAAAAAGAGGACTTTTAGTCCTTGGTGTGTTCCTCCCCAGCCATTTGACTATGTCCTCCCCCCGTTGCTCTGAGTACAAATCCAGGCTGTGCACATCCTCAGTGTTAGTCTTCACCAACTTCACAACCCCTATCCCTCATCCCTGACCTCTCCCTCCATCCACTGAGTTGAACCACAGTGAGGTGTCTGTTGGGTTCGTAGAAAGTGAGAAGGGCGAGGGCAGGAAAAGGCGCTAAAGGTAGTGGAAAGCAGGTGCAGTACAGTTCATCTTGAGTGACATCCAGACCATCACACTTTACATTACACTAGTGTCTGTATCTCTATGTAGCTCACTCTAAATTAAGCAGAGAGACGTGCAAGCATCATTAGGGTGAATGCAGATGTAACCAAAATAAAAATTGTATTATGTATTTAAAGTGTTCTCTTTATTTGTGTTGGACACGCTTTACTCCTGTCTAACTCCTTCATCTTTGAAAATGTTTTTTTGCTCATAGTGACCAGACAAGCCTTTATTTCCCATCAGATGTGATTTATATTTCATCTGTCATCTCCGAAGATGAACTGTATAAGAAGAAGGAAGGTCCTACTACCTTCCTTTTTCTCAGTAGGTGGGAAATTATCTTACAGACATTTGCTACTTATCTTTCTTTCATTGTGGCTCAGCACTACAGTTAATCCCTGACAAGACGATAAATTAATTCAAAGCCTTAAGGAATTCAAATTATCACGTCTCTTAGTTGTTCATATTTCTGCAAAGATCCGTAGCATCTGTGGTACCATCCAAGCAGAAATGATTCCCTCTTTTCTAAGCAGTGGAATGACATACTGCTTTCAAAACAGCACACTGAATAATTTGTGCCCAACCCTGTCAGCTTTGTCATTGTTTGCAACTTTGTTGTTTGTTGTCTTGCAGCCCTCCTACCTCCCAGTACTGTCTCACTATCTTGTCTGCGTGACTAACATTTAATCATTTTAATCTTTGGGTGTGTCTTACCTGACTGTTACATTCTCTTTTTCTCTCACTTCCATCTTCAGTCTGACAGATACAATCAACTGTCCTACATCTTACACAACTAGAAAGCCTTGCTGGGCTGAAAGGTAAGGCCAGGATTGTAACACTGAGGTTTAGTGATTAACTTTAATAGTTTCAGGAAGATATGCACATAGTGCAGTCAAAAAACATTCTGTTTTTCTCTCATCTTTTTCACAATTTCTTATTTACATGTAGTGTGTTGGGAAACTATTGTAGGACAAATGATGTGTGAATAGCTGTTGCATTCAGCACTGCAATGACTAAGCCCACTGCACAAGAGCTGTTCTGGCGAAAACTCTTCTTCACAGGAAAGCTCTTAAAATGCTGTGGGAGACGTTGTTATTTTATTCAACACAGTCGTATCTCATCTTGTGAATATCTTCTCTGTCTCTGAGTGAAAAAAAGTATTGGAAGAGAACAAAGCATATATTTTTTTACTTCTTTTAACAGAATCAGTGCCAGTGGCACTCCATACCCTGGCAGGCACCAGACTCCTACATCACCCATCCATCGCTTCACGAGTTCAGCAACCATCACACCAGACTCCAAACCTGACAGGTCGGCATGTCAGCTTTTCCACAGATATTGCAAAACAATATAATATTCTGGATATTGCTTATATAAGTGCAACTCACCACATCTGCAAAGTTCCTTTTGAACAAATACCTAAATACAAACACAAACCAGTCAATCTGGTATACTACTAATACTTTAATAATGCCATCGCATCTGTTCTTCCCCATTGGTGTGCAGACCCATTTTAGGGGGCTTGCTGACTTCATCGTACAGACAGCATCAAGAATCACTAGCTGCAGAGAGAGAGCGAAGACGCCAGGAAAGAGAGGAGCGCCTGCAGAGAATTGAAAGAGAAGAGAGGAATCGCTTCAAGTCAGTTCCACCTTTGACGAAACACTGCACATCTTTGTATCACAGAGAATTGAATATTTCAACACGTTGGCATATGTAAATGTTACAAACAGTAGCTGTGACTCAGGAAGGAAATGCACAAATCCCAGGAGTCTGATAAAAGCTGGGATGTCTTTTTATTATTAGATATACTGAATCATGGAAGGAAGCCTAATCATAGGAAGTGAAACCAAATCTAAACTTATACCTGTTATGACTACAGGTCCTAAAGTGTCTCCTCGTTGCTCTTTTCTGGCTCCGTTTCTGTCTTTCTTCCTCAGTCGAGATTATGTGGACAAGAGGGAAGAAGCAAGACAAGCCAGAGAGGAAAGGTGAGTTTCCACAAAGATTCACAACAACACCGCAATGGTGAAGGTAGATCAAAAAGCTAAGGAGGTGTGTAAATGCTTGGAGATCCTTTTCTAAAATTGGTAGCAGATGTAACGTGAGTTTCACCAAGCCTCAGGCTGAATTATTGTTGTCAGGGCCCCTTTAGGCCTGCTCACCATTAAGACATCCCGGTGTTAACAGGACAAGTGTGTTATTGTGTTTCGCCATGGATGTGGTGTGGTTATCTTCTTCTGACCATGTCTCTGTGTTGAGTGTGTGCTCAGTATAATTTATAACTCATTCTCATGCCCTCACCTTTTTCACCCCAGTGAACTACAACATGCATCTCTTTGTATTTTTTGTATGTATGTACTGACATCAGTTAACACCAGCCAAAAATGTCTAACAACATTTTGGCCGCTTTACCGACACAAGGATGTCATTTGTCATCATCATTTGAGCCCCTTAGTCATGGGAATACAGCACAATGTGTTTACAATTACTGAGGAATAAGACAAACATGTTAAAAATGCTAACAACAGAAATGATGACTATTATTTGTTAAACCTCTTTCATCACTGTTGGATGAATCCCTCATATCGCCACAATATCACCTATACAGTTGCTTTTGCTTTTGAAGTAATCAATTTCTTTGAAGAACTAAAACTGAACAATACTAATTTGAATTCCTTTACATGCGATACAGTATGTTTCTTTCTCATTACACCTCAAGTACCAAATGGCTTCGCTCAGCTGTTTAACAAATCAGCATACACATCAAGCACATTGTGCAGACATCTGACAGCTGTTTTGTTGTTGCAGGTACAAAGCTGTGGAGAGGCTGGCTGCAGAGGAGTTTGAGCGCGAGCGTCCCAGGGTGCCAACAAGAGGACGGACAGAGATCACTTTGTGTTTGAGCTCCAACCCTGCCGGCCGCACAGCATCTCGCTGTGCCACGCCTTCATCCACTGTCTCACAGGAAGACAGTGGAAAAACCGCGCAGCAGCCATTAAGTAAGTAGTGTTTGCTGCCCACATGTTCATCACCATTAGCGACAGAGTGATATGAGCATGGATGGATCGTTATGTGGGCAGAGCTGGCAAAGACAACACTGTGTGTCAATGCACATGTCACACAGACAGGTCCTGCCGAGTGATTATCACACAGAAATGAGATTCTGCTGGGGGTCACTGAGATTTATTATTTCACTCTAGAAAGCATTTCCAAATCTGTGAAACAAGGCTAGTGCAGGAAAACAGATATAGATTCTTTGTATACTGTGTCTAAAGAGGGTGATTAGGTGGTGGAGGTTTGTATACACAAAATATACATTTCCTATTTTTGACATGGCTGTAATGAGGTTCTGACAGTATTAATGATGTGAAGGTAATTTCTCACAGCACAATCCCAAAATTGTTATGTCTTTCAATATTATAGTGGTTTATTTTTCCAAAACATACTTCTTGAAGATTGAAATTGAAGGAGTTGTAAAGTTGTTCGAGTCGTGTTGTGTGGTCATGAGCAATGGTAATAGAATTTAATGACTTCTTTGTGAATTACTTCTACAGTATGAAGGTATACACTGTTCAAACAATCTCCCAGTGCAATTAAGGATATGCCAGGAAGCAATTTTAAACTGTTTAACTGATAAACTAAAAATGTTTCCAAAAACTTTTATTAAGAGGCACATAGGTGGACTATTTAAAGTGACATATTTTCCACATTGTTTATATTTCTCTTCCAGGAACAGAACACATGTCAGAGCCAAGCCTTGACCCACAGACCAGATCCAAAAGTCCAGCGCCAGAGTTAACAGAAGCAGAATCTTCCCCCACACCTCCCTCTGAGCCAGAGAACCAGCAGACTGAGACAGAGTCGCTTGCGGAGACAGAGGATGTTGCTGAGTCTGACCAGAATGTAGCGGCAGAGCCGGCATCAGGTGAACAGTCAGGCACGGAGAAAGAGGAGAGGCGTGAGCAGGAGAAGCGTGAGGAGCAGAGACAGTGTGTGGATGAGGCAGTGGCAGGAGAGCAGGAGGAAGATGCTGAGGTAGCTGATGTAGCAGAGGCAAGAGATCCAGATGTGGAGGCGGATGTTGAGTTAGAGGAGGAGTGTGAGAAGGAACGGCCGACAGAAAGGGATGTAGAAGACAGTGTACTACTGAGTGAGAAGGAGAGACAGAACGAGGAAGTGAATGAGAAGGACAACTGCTCCGCGTCCAGCATCTCCTCTACCAGCAGCACTCTAGAGAGGGAGGAGCGGGAGGAGAAGCTCACCAGTGACACTGAAGCAGGTATGGCTGGTGCTAGTTTTTTTCACTTACTTTGCTAATTAGCTGTGCTTATTTCTCTTAGTAACACAATTGCTTCCATATCAACAGGCCAGTGGACACAGTGCATTAAAGACGCAGATGTGAACGACCAGTGCAACAAAATTCTCAACAGCAAGCGCTTCATGCTGGACATGCTCTATGCTCAGACGACAACCAACAAGGATGATGAGGATGGCGGAGAAACAGAGAAAGAAAAATGCAAATATGAGAAGGAGACGGACGACGCTGACCCCTCTGTGACAAGCTTGGCCAGCAGGATCTCCACGCTGGAGGCTCACAGACAGGCCAGAGAAGAAAATGTGAAGAAAATCGAGGTGGGAAATCTGGACAACCAAGGCAGCGTCCGTGCGGTGGCAGAGAGGTTTGGAGATTTGGTCAAAGGCTTAACGTCTCCCCCCGAGGTGGAGGCCTCAAAAGAGCAGCAGCAGCAGACTGACAAATCGTCGACCACTGCTTCAGCAGCTTTACCTCCAAAGAAAGAGTCAGATTATATCTGGGATCAGCTAATGGCTGTGCCCAGGGAGCTGCGCATCAAAGAAATGGACTTCACAGACCTGAGGGACGAGGATGACATGGACATTTTAGATATGGACAGTGTGATTAGATCAGGCGATCTAATACCACCCCCTCCCCCTCCACCATGCAACGCTGCCCTGCCGCCACCACCACCACTGTTTGGATGCCCACCACCTCCCCCCATCCTTGGCAAAATGATGCCACCACCCCCACCATTCATGGCCCCCATGCCCCCGCCCTCCCCTCAGCTCAGTCGGGGGGATGTGCCTCTCTTCCACAAGAAGAAGAAGACCATCCGTCTCTTCTGGAACGAGGTGCGTCCTGTGGACTGGCAGTGTAAGAGCCATAAATTCTGTAAGGAGTCCCTCTGGTCAAAACTGGAGCCAATTAAACTGGACACATCCAAGCTGGAGCAGCTGTTTGAGTCCAAATCCAAGGAGCTGCCTGTCACAAAAGTAAGTTCACAGGCTGTCCTGGTCTTACTGTACTCTTACACATTCTTTTGAAGATTTGGTTGTATTTGGTAATATTGGCCTTCCTGCTGTCAGACACTGCATTAGAAAAGATGATTTAGAACGAGATTTTAAGAGTTTAGTGATAAAATTGGCCAAATTGGCCTCGGTTGAGTAAACCAGAAAAGCCACTCTGTTAAGGGAAACAGAGCAAGTGTCACATTTCCGTTTTATTAAACAAATGACTCAAAGGTGTGCTTTACACCTCATGTGTGTAGTGCATCTTTAATCCATTAATGACTGTTTCCACTACTCAAGACTCAAGCTTAACCCTTTATTTATTTCTGATGTTTTCTCTGTTGTAGAAAGCAGCTGTAGATGGTAAACGACAAGAAATCATAGTCCTGGATTCAAAACGAAGCAACGCTATAAACATAGGCTTGACTGTCTTACCTCCTCCCCGCACCATCAAGACTGCGATCCTCAACTTTGATGAGTATGCACTAAACAAGGAGGGCATTGAGGTGAGCATTTTGTAAAGGGATTTTGTTTCATCGCACACACTTTTATATTTGTACTGTTGGGAGCAGTAACATCAAATACAACCCATTCAAGCTCACTGGGTCCAGAATAAATAGGGTTGTTCTTGAATTATATTTACCTAGCGCACCCAGACAAGAGAGATTTAACTCATCTTGATGGGACTGCCCATAATGCTGACATATCATGTGATTCTCTGGCTGCACTGCTGGATTTTTGGCCAATCTCATGTAACTAATCTCAGTGATGATTAAAGGTTAGCTCCACATACATTTTTTTTTCATTTTATTTTTAAAAAAAAACACATGATAAGACATTTGAAGGACTCACACCAGCAGACAATGATTGATGTTGATGTTCCTTTTGGTATTATTTAACCTGCAGCGTTCAGAACTCATCCTTGAATTAATTTTTCAGCAGAGAGGAGTACTCCTCTCCACCTTTTGTCTCTGGAGGTATTCTCAGACAGACAACAAATGCGAGGTTGAAAGTTCATATGTCACACCAGTTTGTGGGAAAGATGGAAACAGATAAACAGAGCTTGAAATTTCTGAATTTCAGTTTGTTTCCTGCTCCCTCTCTATGATTTACTCCTCGACATATTGCATCGAAAAAAATGACACAGGCGCTGAAAGACCTTTGATATGCCTGATGAATGATCCGAAAAGCCTGCTGCTTTCCCTTCCCCTCCTCTCATTTCTTTTTCCTTCCCCTAGAAAATCCTTACAATGATCCCCACAGAGGAGGAGAAGCAGAGGATCCAGGAGGCTCAGCTGGTCAACCCTGATATTCCCCTGGGCAGCGCTGAGCAGTTCCTTCTCACCCTCTCCTCCATCACAGAGCTGTCTGCTCGCCTGCAGCTGTGGGCATTCAAGATGGACTATGAGCTTATTGAGAAGGTCAGACAGACACATTCCTGTTCACTCTAATCACATGCAGATACAGTGGTGGTTATAACTCAAAAGTACTTTTTTCCCCCAACTCGCACACTATCGTAAATTGCCAAAATATTTTTGGGAAATACAGTTAGTTGCTTTGTTTCCAGGATAAGAAGATCAATAACACTGTCAGGTCTGTATGGTAAATATCAAACTAAAGCCTGCAGCCTATTAGGTTATCTTAGCATAAAGACAAGAAATGTGAGGAACCAGTTTGCCTACTTCTGTCTAAAGGTAACAGTAGATCTCTTTGATTAACATTTTACGTCTCTTTTTTAATCCATACAGAAGAGTTTTACACTTCTGATCTTGTTGTGTAGGTCTAGCTCTAAGCTGGGTGCAGTGGCTATGGACATAGCAAGGCCGGCCCTCATTCCTTTATGCTAAGCTTAGATAGCCAGCTGCTGGCTGTTTCCAGCTGTACAGACATGACACTGTTATCAACCTCATCTAAAGAGCAAATAAGCATATTGAGCTATTCCTTTGAATTTTTATGCTTATTTCAAGCAAAGATGGGTAATGTCCCTCTTAACTGTGTTTTCATACTGCGTTAGGAAGTGGCAGAGCCTCTTCAGGACCTGAAGGAAGGGATGGACCAAATGGAGAAAAACAGGACACTTCGCTACATCTTGACCACACTGCTGGCCATCGGCAATTTCCTCAATGGCACTAACGTGAGTAACCTTAAAGGCGTATATGGCTGTGATGTTCCCTTTTTTTTAACTTTCTCTCCCTCTGTGTCTTTCACTCACTTCCTCTGCTTCCTCCTCCTCCACCTCATCCTCCTCCTCACCCCAATTCCCCTGCCAACATATTTATTTGGCAAGGAAAACAGTGGAGTCTGTGTGTAGAAGAATGTGCTGCCTGACTGACTGCAGCAGACACTGTCCTTCTACAGTAAAAAATGCTTGTTGAGGATTCCGCTGAAGCTGGCTCTGTCTGTCTGAGGGGAAAAGTTGGGAGGGCGGTTGTGTGACTGTGTTTTCTGGAAGTTTGTGTTTGTCTGGCTGGCTGCTCATGTGTGAACTTGCATCTGTGCCTCCCTTTACTTTTTTTTGTTTTGTTTTGTCTCACTTTGTGAGGGGGGGGTTGCTTTTGTGTGCATGCGTCTGTCTGTAAGTCCACGTGTGAGTGAACATCTGGGATATGAGAGCCAAACATGCAGAAAGGAAATATAAGTCATCAACATCAAAACAAGTAGTTTCCCGTAAATAATGGCTGCATTTATATTTTTGCAGTAAGCCATTTAAAACTGGCATAAGAACAAGGAGATCCTGTTAGTATTATGCCTTTCATGATACATTCTGGCTTTTTTTTTAAGCTCTGCTACGGTGAGAAGAACAGTCAGTCAGGACTGAAATAGATTGTGGTTTCTGATAATCACCGCCTAATGAATCTAAAAATCTACTGGGTGCACACCATTGAGTCCTTTTTCTCTGACTGTGCCAAAAAGGAAATTCACTGCAATTTTGTCCTCAAGTAGGGGCTCTTGATTTATAATCTCAGGCAGTTGTTTCCATCCAACATTCTTGGTGTGTTGCTGTGTATGCATGCGTCTGTAGGCTAAAGGCTTTGACCTGAGCTACTTGGAAAAAGTCCCAGAGGTGAAGGACACGGTGCATAAGCAGTCTCTGCTGCACCACACCTGCTCCATTGTGGTGGAGAAGTTTCCAGACAGCACCGACCTCTACTCTGAGATAGGAGCCATCACCCGCTTGACAAAGGTTAGGCTCATTTGCTTTTCAGAAGCTCATTAAACAGAATCACATTGTGTTTTAAACCACATTGTTAGTAGCACTGAATAGCAAAATAAGTCCTCAACAGGCTGTGAAGACTTCTTTCTGTTATGTTGTTGTCAAGGTGGACTTCGACCAGCTTCAAGACAACCTGGCCCAGATGGAGCGAAGGTGTAAAGCATCATGGGATCACCTCAAGGTCATTGCGAAACACGAGATGAAACCGGCGTTGAAACAAAAAATGTCTGACTTCCTCAAAGACTGTGCGGAGAGAATTATTATTCTGAAGATTGTACATCGAAGAATCATCAACAGGTACATTCATAGCCATTTTTTTGCATGTTAATATATTATCACTTGTATTTGTTACTGTTTCAGTGGCATTAACAACCATTTTAGTGTTTATTTAATGCAGCTTTTGTTACTTTTGGAAGCGTGTTGCTATAACGTCACCCCCACCACAGGAACTCTGTCAAATAATATGATGTTTCTCGGTACATCTGCAGGTTTCATGCCTTTCTGCTGTTCGTGGGCCATCCGACCTACGCGGTACGTGAGGTCAGCATTCATCGCTTTAGCAAGATCCTGAGTGAATTTGCCCTGGAGTATCGCACAACAAGAGAGCGAGTGCTACAGCAGAAACAGAAGAGGGCCAACCACCGAGAGAGGAACAAGACCAGGGGAAAAATGATAACAGATGTAAGTGGTCTTCACCACGCGCAACAGTCATATGTACACTTTCCCCACTTCCTGATCCCCGTCTTTGTTTAGTTCTCAGTCCTATGAAACAATACGAACAATCCCCTGACACTGGTTACGTTCTTAATCTGGTTAGAGCACCAAATGCGGCCATGTGTGACGGACACTACATACATTTGTAATGACATCACCATAGTTCCTCATAGCACTCACATGTATAAGTTACTGTAACAACAATCAGTGAGTTGTTTTCAGTGTATCCCATTCTGTAGCTGCAGCGGGCGAGGAAAGGCCAGAGCAAACACCTCGCTGCATGATTAAAATCCCTTAAACCCAGAGGAGTCGGCTGCTCAGAGCGGACTCCACAGCGCGCCTTGGCAGGGGCCCCTCGGTCTTCAAAGGGACTCTAATTCAATCACTGTGTGAAAATTCAAACCTTTGCATGTCCCTGAAGGAGAAATAACCAGACCCACGCCTTCGCCAGATTCTTATAAGGTGTTCAGTGAAATGTGCTCCTTTTGTTCCACAGCTTGTGTATATCCGCAGTGGGTTTTATGTTTTAAAAAAAAAACTTGCTATGAGTTAAACCCCACAGCAAGTTAGACATTTAAAAGCAATAGTTTGGCATTTTTTGAAATATCTTCATTTGCTTTCTTGCCAAAAATTGGATATTGTTCAAAATGGTACTGGAATCAGTGGCCGGTCAGGACTGAAAGCAGGGGGTAACAGGTATGCTTGTTATGTCCAAAAGTACCTAAATCCAACAGCCACAAACCTCATCTAGAACTTGTCGAGGAAATACATAAGAGTGGTATCATTCCCCTTATCTACATCTCTATTCCTTTAGCATTTTGTAAATCAAGGATTATGGGCTTCGCTGTGATTTGACAAAGTGCTGAGTGTCAGTGTGTATGTAGTCTGTTTATCAAGCTGAAGACTGTTTCCTGGAAAATTCCCACTTGAAAACAGCAGTATACAGCACTGTATTCACGACACAACTTGTCTTTTTTCCCCATTTCCATCTCTGTAGAGTGAGGATGACAATGATAGTGAGGTAGGAGGGGAATCTTTGTGTGTGAAGAGTGCATGCGAACTTTCTGCGGTGACTAACATTCAACCAGGCTGTGTTGTCGCAGCTTTGAACAATAGTATTCATGAGGATTAACAAAGGACGAGTCATTGGTAAGACTGACAGGTTCCGTATGTGTGTGTGTGACCTCACATGAATAAAGAAGCACGATGGCGATGACGGGGAGAACAGGAGGTGGTTGCATGATTCTGGCTGAAGTGTTGAGTGAATGTCACTGGGAGGAGCTGCAGATACTTCCTGGTAGAAAGTAATGGAACTCAGGAAGAGTCAAAGCTGAACTCTTGAACTTGGCATGTCTCTGCGTTGTTGCAAGAAAGAGGTTTTGGATTTTTATTTATTGTGCGTGTGTGTCACAAAATAAACTTTTACATGGAAATTGTGAATTTTGAAATAACTAACCAGTTCTTCTTTTGCTAGTATTATCATTAGCAGGCTGACTTTGACATCTAAAGCTTTTCCTCACATTTCTGTCCAAATACTAAATGTTTCAGAGCACAGAGCTGCATTTCATCTCCTATGGAAAAACATCAGATATTGTAATCCTGTGCCCCCCCTTCCCCGCAGAGTGGTAAATTTAGCAGTGCCCCATCAGACGCAAAGGAGAGCCAGCCTCAGGGTATCCAGTATGCTGAAGATGCAGCTGAGCATGAGAACATGAAGGCCGTGTTGAAGAGCAGCCTGCAGGGCGGGGAGAGCGGGACGTCGACGATGCCAGGCCTCCGCACACGCACCAGAGCCAGCAGCACCAGAGGTCAGCCTAATAAACATATATCACATATACAAGCCCCCGCATAGCTTTTATATTATATGCACCATCGTCCAGCCAGCACACTGAACTGCTGTGGTTTTACGGATATAACTGCTTCACCAGCACAGCACGAGGTTCACCTTTCAGCTAGTGCTGGTATTTTTGGTCATGTTAGCAGCGGGACTGCCATGGCAATCAGTCAGACTGCTAAGATCCAGACTGAAATATCTCTATAGGTATCCAACATGAAGTTTCTCCTTCACATTCATGTCCCCTGCAGGATGACTTGTAATTATTTGATGATATCGAAACGTATCTTTTGTTTCTATTATCAGGCCAAGTTTGTAATTATCCAATATTTTTCACAAAAGGCAAAATCCTTGCACTCAAACAAAATACCTCATCTGCATGAGATTAATGTATACCTGCTTAACACCGGTAATATTGTCATGGTATGTAAGCATGCTGCTGTTAGAGTTTACCTCAAATTACCTCTGCACCTACGTACAGCCACGCACAGAGATGTTAGCACGTCTTTACACTCTTTTCTCATGCATTTGCACCTCTTCGTTCAGGGCGTGTTCCCCCATGGTGCTCTGCCAGTGACGACGCCGTCAACTGCACAGATGACACAGCTGATGAGATCATGGAGAGGATCGTAAGGTCAGCCACTCAGGGGCCCAGCCAGCGGACGCAACCTAGGGAGAGGCGGCGATCCCGAGCCAACCGAAAATCATGTGAGTCACATCCGCTGCTGGACAGGTGGCATCAGTTCTTGCAGTGCACAGCAGCAGCATGCTATCAGCTGTGTTTCTAAACACTATAATAAGATACCACCTCCCTGTTTTTTTTTCTTACTGACTGCACAGTGAGAAGGACACTGAAGAACGGTTTGACGACAGAGGAGGCCAATGCTCTCGGCTTGTCGAGCGGTTCGGAGATGCAGGTGTGAGCTGGGCCTGGAATGACTGGAAGGCCTTTCACTGCCCCTCCTCCAACACACAGAACCAACTGCACATAGACTTGGCATGAAAAGAAAAATCCCCCTTTGCTTTGATGAGTTGATCTCATCTTTATGCGTTTGTTTAGGCTTGACACAAGTGCATCCCAGAGAGAGCGGACTTGATTCATGAACAGAGAGAGCAGAAATAGCTGAGCTTTGCTGTCGCTTGATAAACATCAATGATCTGCACTCAACAGGGCTTACTCACCATCATCTAACGTGACATTGCTCACAAACACCCGCATAGAAATGATTTTTTTTTTTAAGCCCAAGGGCCTCAGAAGAGTTGGCAGAGCGTACGCCTCAATCCCCGTGGCCTTGGCTGACTTCAGAGGGCTAGACACTTACTCTGTTTGCTTGGGTTAAATGTCAGCCCTGCAGCTTAAGTGACAAAGTGAATTGAAAAAACATTTTATCTGTTGAATTGATGGCTTTGTGCAGAGGGTCCTTCTGTTGCATACTACTGTGGTAGTTTTGTGTTTCTATTCATTTTGCTCAAGAAGGTGCTCAAATTAAGGAACATTTGCACTGGATGTAAAAGTTGGGTATCAATGGACTGTGAAAGCCTCGACACTGATGAACCACTCTGACATCTGAATCTGAAAATATACTCAACAGTTTTACCAGCAATTTAACATGAGCACAGTTTTTAACGTCTAATCCCAGTCTGCAGATTCGAGGCAGGTGTGCGTTAGTTTACTGGGTGAGAAGGAAGTTATCAGAGAAACAGTGCAAACATTTTTAAACATAATGAGCGGGAAGAGAAGGTCACTGTGGGGAAAGACGTGTGATAGCGCGAGTTTCAGTTTCTAATGCTCGTCGTGTGCGACACACAAATGTAAAAGAGTTGACAGTTTAAGGGAAGCAGGCAAGGTGTTACAGGTGAGCAAATTTCATACGAGTTAGTGTAATGTTGTTTTGTAGAAACTATGAGCTGCACATTTCATAGTGCCTTTCAGAGACAATTATTTATTATAAGACGTTTTCAGGGAGATATAAAAATCAAGAAAATGTTACTACAAATGTGCGGTCAGTTCGGGGCGAGACGATCATATTGCAATCATTCATGAGCTGTGATTTGTTTTTAACCAATGTTTTTCAAACTTCTCCTGGCAAAAAGTTATTTTTTTTTCAATGTTATATTTTGGATCAGTTTGTTATGAAGATAGCTTTAAAGTATTTATGACAGCTTAGGGATTGGTTATGCACATTAGCTGTATCCTGTTGCCTTACTGTAGAACATGGACATGCATTGTTCCACTCTAGTCGAGATCAAGGTACAGTCAAATTTAACGCTTTAACAATAGATCAGGCCAAATTCACGCGTAGTTCAACTGACATCACTGGAGATCTGGGTTTGTCATTTCCACACATATCGAGTATTCCTTCATTATTTAACTATGAATGTGAACATCAGGGGTTACATGATAATTAGTAATATTGACGCACATAAAATCTCCGTAATTTATGGACTTTAAAAGCATGTAAATCTGTACTGAAGCAAATAAGGAGGAGCCTGCAGTTTAAACTTTCGATAATGTGGGTGAGGTGGTTGTGCTTCCGGTTGATTTGGAAGGGGCCTCAGCTACACTACAACATGCAGCTGAATCCCTCGGCTTGCAAGTCACCAGATAATTTATATCCATTCGCACATTTTCACTGTGATGGAAACACAGCCATTGACAGAAACAAGAATCAAGCGCAATATCATGCTAAAGCTACATAAAACCACACCAGCAGTACTTTTGTTTTTTTGGGGGGAAATTTCTATTTGAATTTCCTGAAAGCTATTCAGCACCTTAGACTCAATGTGTAGCATGCTAGTTGGAAATGAAGTTACGAGGGAAGGGCTCGCTGCGTTTCCCAGATTGTACTGACGTTTGTCAAAACCACGACACAATAGATGTGTAAAGTAAACTAGGGGAATGCTGTAAAATGATGTACATGTCATGACAATGTCTTTCTGTTCTGTTTGTTTTGCTCCATGTGTAGAATAGTGTATTATAGACTAAAAGCAGTATTATTCTAAATATAATTTAAGCAAACCAAGCCATGCATGGTTTAAAAAAAGGTTCCCTTTTGTTCTCAGAGCTGTAGGGTTTGTGTGCGCGTTATTAAACCTCCTGACTTCAAGGACTCCTCTGCTAGAATCCCTGAGAAGCCTTTGATTTCATTGCACTCGACGTTTTCTTCTTTTCATTTGACACCAGCCTGCCGCGCACATCGCTGTCTGTGCCATAACATCACTGTGGAACTTGAACACAAGCACTATACAACCAAGGCTTCTGTTGCATCTATTTGCCCACAGCAAAACTATGTAACATCTACAATAAAAAGGCTCATTAAACATGTTTGGACTGTTTCATTTAATCATCTTTCACTTGTGCTGATTTGGCCTAATAACCTGGTTTCCTCCGGGGCGGGGGGGAGCAAACATCACATGCAACACTTATGGGGAAGAAAAAACAAAAGAGAAAAAAACAGAGAAGAGAAAAAAAACAACTCAAGCCTCTTTAATTTTAGTCCACACAACCCATGCTTCAAGAGCACACAGAGGTCGATGTCATCATTCAGACCTCATTTGGTCTTGTTTAAAATTCCTATGTCCACAGGTGTTATGGAACTAAATGTGATTATGGTTTGCTTTTAATAAATTGCAGACATTACAATGAACAAGACAGCTACAAAAAAAAAAAGGGGGGGGGCAGGAAATAAAACTGAGCGTCAAAATAAAGGAAAAAAAAAACTAACAGCTGAAACAGTCTCAGCAAATCCAGTGCAACCCAAGACACGTTCTGCTTTATACTAGCTGAAAACTAAAAACAAGGGCACATAATAAGATTTATATAATTTGTATCTCCTGATCATAATTCAAATTCATTAATATACATTTTCCCTGAACAATTACTTTTGCACAGTACCTTAGAATTGTAAAGATAAATTACAAAATGGAGTATTCCCTTTCCACCACACGATTTACTTTGTAAAACCCCTGAATGACTGACAGGCAGAAAGCTCTGATGCATTTTACATTTCATATTGCTACATTTCCAACAAAGATTAACAAAGGGATTTTCTGTTTGCATATTTTCTTAGGTTTGTGGTTCGGTGTGCATCTGCACCAACAATGTCAAATTATCTCTGAAATAGCACCAAAAGACAAATGCCTGACCGTTTTAGTGGCCAGGTTTTTATTAAAAGCATGTTTTAGAAAAAAGTACATAGCAAGTGTGCAGTGCAGTCTAATCATTAACCACAAAGTGATTAGATTTATAAAATGGCAAAGGAGTAAACAACACTACCTGTATATTACCAGATATCCCAGGGTCATTGTTGGGATTGTATATTCTGCAATGGATAGAAGTAAACCAGAGCTGTTGTTGGACAAAGTTCTCGGTTCTTGGTTCGGTACAATGATACATTTTAAGATCCGGTTTGAATTACAAAAGAGGACCATCCTTAATGCATACTCATGATTCAGGTTGCCTTCCTTTTTAAAAAAAAAACAAAAAACAAAAAAAAAAAACTGGGTTTAGGGATCAGTTCAGCTGGAGAAACAACTGAAGCTTAATATTTCAGGTGTCTAAAAAGCTTATATAAAATGTGTACCCAAATTTTAGCTATTCCTGTGAGGGAAATATGTAAATGTTTACATTTTTAAAATATTTTTTAAACCATAGTTACTGATGAAGTTATCTCAACATATAGCACCAGCTTGTAGATCATGCCAAGCCTTGGGTTTGGTCTAAAGAGCAAATCTGTGTTACACTAAAAGAGTGTAACCCAGACAGCAGTGAGACAAACTGACAAATCTTCAAAGAACTTAAAGTGCCACTCCAGTCCCACTCCAGCTTCCCAGACTTCAGCTTCATCTAACAACAGTACGCACTTCCTACCTAAGACAACTGATGGGGAGCTTCAAGCATTTCCATGAGGAAAGTGTCAATAGGCGTGTCACCGATGAGCTTGAAGAAGAAGAGATGCTCCAGGCACTTCAAGCCAATGGATCGCAGTGCTGGCAGTCGAAGGAGGAGCTTAGCAAACCTACCGGGAGGACAGAGGATGACCTTTTTAGTTTGGCAAGGTGAGCAATGCACCAGTGACGTTTGGTAAAAAAACAAAAACAAAGCTGAAGACATGTACCTTCCCTGCTGCTCCGGGTATTTCTGTTTGCAGTAAGCTTCCAATGATGCATAGACTTTTTCTCTCAGGAGCTCCACCTCACTGGTGTTGGAGAGCCCTTTAGCATCTGCAGGAGAAAACAGCAGCTATTTCCATTAGGGGCCAGACACTTACTGATCCTCACTACTTAAAAAAAAAAGTAATCTTTCTTCTTCAGATAAAAGCAGTGTCGTGCACCGTCAAGCACCTGGGTTGAAGAGGACAATGGCTCGAAGACACCCCAGCTCTGTTTTGTCCATTTGCATATCTCTCATTTTGTTGACAAGCTCGGTAAGAACCCTAAATAATGACAGAGGATGCAAAGATTTTGTAACAAGGTTTAGGAGAGTAAAATAGGAAGCGCATAATGACAAAATGACACTCATTTTATTGACTCAAAGACGTTCTTATTCATATTCGATAAGTACAAATTCACCTGTCAAATATGGCGCCAACTTCTGCACTCTGCACACTCTCCCTGCATTTAATAAAAAAAGAGCTGTTATGCAGACACTCTACATTCTGTGTGTAAAACATAAGAAATTAGACTTAGTTGCAATTTCCATGAGCATGCTGGGAAATGTGTGGTCTCTGTCAACGTACCTGTCAAAAATGGCTCCAACTCCTGTACTGTGTGCACTGTCGCGCTGCAGCTCAGAGGCCAGGAGAACTCCATCCTTCAGAGCGATGGAGCGGTGGGAGAACGAGGCAATGAGGAGCTCATTCCACCCTGACGAGAGAAGCACAGTCACACACTGGTGAGTCAGGACAGAAGTGAAAAAACAAATCTTCAAATGGACTGGATTGTTTGTTCCTTTAATATATTCTACCATTTTACTGAATCTATCCAACATTCATGTGCAATATTAAAATCATTTAACTGATTTTGTTTAAGTTTTTTGCTTTGTAGATAGTTTCTAATCAAAACTTGATTTGAAAGGCAACGCCCTGCTGACAAATTATTTTTATTAATAGTTCCTTGTGTTCATGTTTTCCAAACTTTGGGCTTCATTTTTGTTAAAGGTGCAAATAAAATGAATTTAACGGTTCAGTGCAGCAATAATACAGCTTGAAACTGAAAACAGGACAATGGACTATTTGAACAAATGTCCTTGGCCTTGTTCTTGTCTCAGAAGTTTGTTTTACTCCAACACGCGTTATCTGCCGCTTTTAAACACAGGATCTGGTCTCTGCGTGCTCTGTGTTGATCTGGAAGGTGCAGGTCTACGTGGGTCGTACCCGCACGCAGCAGGATGACCTGGTCATCAAGGGGCAGTTCAGAAAAATGAGGGATTCTCTTTGCCCACTCCACCAAGGCAAACAGCTGTTTGTCTGCAGTCTGACAGATGTTGGTCACTGCATCATGGGGCTGAAACCCAACAATAAAACAATACCATTAGTTAGAGAGAAATTCACACCCAATGCTTCCAATAAATACAACTTGAGAACACATATTTAATCAAGTTATGCTGGAAAACTGAGCCCAAACTCATTGTGCTTTCATTTTCTTTTAAACATTTGAAATGTAAATCTATTGACTGCCGTGTTCCAGTCACTCACAGAGTTTCCTGCAGAGGCTCCATCAGAATGAAGCTCAGTCTTCTGCTCCACTGCCGTCTCTGCTTCCAAGATCTTCTCCACGGGCATCTCCTCGTTCACTCCAACGCTGAACTCCAGCTCTCCTTCACGCTCTCGGTTCCTCTGGCGCTCCTCCTGGACCGCTGAGTCAGACAAAACACAGGTACACGACGTTGGTGGTGGTGGCGGCAGTTGGGAGGTGTATTTAGGTCAGTGACAGCAGAAGTAAAATTTGAAAGGACTGTACTCGCTTCACAGTTATGTCAACTGTAAGTGAACTGTAGGGTAATGGTGTACGCTCCTGATGTTCAGATTTCATTCAGGGAGCTAAGAAACGGACGATAAAATGTTTCTGAATGCTTCATGTACATACAGATTTCAGATTTCCATACTTTTTCTATTGTATACTCATAATAATAAATAATGACTATCGATCATGACTGAAGTATGATGAATTTTCTTCTATTATCTACAGAAGCACAGTATCTGGCAGGCTGAAGTTACATGTATGGGTTTGTTGATGGCATTTCCTTGAGCTTAATGTTTTACAATAAAACACTGAAGTGTGACAGCCACAGTGATAATAACAATGCATCTAAAAATCCCTACTGAGATGGCAGCATTTCTCCAAAGCGATGTTGTCCTAACCAACACAAAGCAACAACATGAGGATCCTAAAAGCTCGCACGTGAAGCTTGTTAAAACAAACCAGCGTTTAAAAGTCTTTGTCGACAGCAACCCAAAAGGAGACTGAAAAAAAAGCTATCACCACACATTCTAACTTCCATCTAACAAATCCAGAGGAAAAAACAAAACAAAACAAAATGTGGGAATCTCTTTGGCAATACCGACACTGAAACGTATCACTGATTGTGTAACAGAAACACAAAATCTACAGCTAAATGAAGACCTTCCCTAGAACGTGATCCGTTGTTTTCTTTGCTGCTTTAGTACTGATCCACTCCATCAGATTTTAAATTCAATCAGCAAAGAGGCGCAGCTGCCTAACTGCTTCTTTTCATTTATTAAGTTCATTATTATCACTTACTAATATGTGTGATGTCACTTTGGTGTATTGCCTTGAGATGGCAATATACCAAAGCTACGTTCACCAACAAATCTCCCAGTCAACAATTTTGCACATCTAAGACAAGAGGCTACTTCTCCAAGTAACATTAAAATATCTTTAACGTTTTTGTGCCATACTCATCCATCCCTCATCTTTTCCATCTTCGTTTATCCACTTTACATGTTTGATCACTATTGAAAGATGGAGAAAGGGTAGAATAAGAGAAAGTGAAGGGAAGAGATAGAAAGGGGTTAGTTATATAAACCAGCCCCACTATACCCTACTCTACCCCTTAGCTTATCGAATCAACCACCCTACCTTACCTCACCTTCACACTGAACCAATCTAATATTGCCTTATCCATTTAATTGGGCTTCCTTTGGCTTAATCATTATTGTAAGGAAGCTAATTGACTGCCAGTGTTTAAATCCTTCTACATATACATATGTATATTACTTGTACAAATCCTCTTTGTGCTGCTGAACGTAAGGCGGTGATCGGGAGTATGAAGCTTCATGCAGCCCAGCTTCTTACATACCTTCCCTCTTCATGCCCATGGCCAGGCACTTCTGGTAGCGGCAGTACTGGCAACGGTTACGCTGGCGTTTGTCGACCAGGCACTCTTTGTTATCCCTGCAGGTGTAGCTCAGGTCTTTGCGCACAGTTCGTTTGAAGAAGCCTTTGCAACCCTCACAGCTGTACACTCCATAGTGTTTACCTGTAAATTGCAGAAATTAAAAAAGGGTACAGATAGAGTTATGAGAGGATCAAATACAACCAATCAAAGTGAAGACAGCAGTCTGACACTTTTTTTTAAAAATTGGATTGGGAACAGTTAGAAGTCCATTTTGTTAAATTGCTGAAGAAACATCAGGCAGTAAGGCTGTGAATATTCTCAGTTGCCCAGGTCATAGTTATCTCAAGGAATTTTAAATCGAAACCAACTGGACTTGGTTATAGGTTTTTGAATATGTTTCACCTCTCATCCGAAAGGCCACTAGGAGACTAGCTCGCCCTAGTCAGACCAGCATGAACTGATGAAGCCTTTTGGATGAAAGGCAAAACGTCTTCAAAGACCTATAACCAAGTCCAGTTGATTTCGATTAAAATGTCCTTGAGATCAGGCAGTAAGGTATTATCCAAACTAAAATCGCCACTGAATAAGACTGCAGTCTTCAAGTGATGTTTCACTTTTACTTATGCTAGTGGTACTGAACTCACCAGAAGAGCGGTCTCCACAGATGACACATAGGCGTTTCTGAGACAACATTATTCCAGGGCTGTGGGCTGGTATGGGCCTCAGGCCAAATGGAGGCTTAATATCCTCTGAGCTGCTGATAGAGTGCATCCCTGATATGGGTGCTGAGGAAGAGATCTGGATACACAGTGCAACCAAAGAAGACATTTATTAATGTAATTGTATGCACTAACAACACAGTTTTATTCTTAGGTAGAAGTCTAGGTAAAATAGATGAATCTCATCAATGCAAAAATTAAATGAACAAAGACAATGGCTTTCAGTTACCTGACTGTTGCTGATGGGTCCAAATCCCAGAGAGGGCGAGACCAATGGGGCATTAAGTGTGGGGCTGATAACTGAGAAAGGAGAACCCAAGAGGTTGGTGGGACTGTTGGAGGCTGAACTGTTGGGCTGCTGTGAGGACATGGCTAGTAAGCAACCCAGTGAAGAGAAAGACGTCCTGTCTGGAGGATATCAGTCTGAGGGGGACATAAAGAATAGTATTTGTTCCATTAAGCTTTCTGGTCAAACCCACGCCATACACACCCAACTTTTATTCTGAGTGACTATAATTGTATTTTGCAAGCAGACCTGAAAATTATTGATAATTGATCAAGTGTGTTGTCACTTCCGCAGGTTTTGATGGGAATTGTTCACTCTTCACACATTTTCAGACCAGTCCATAAACCAGGACAGTGATCGTTTATTGCAGACCAAATTGCAGGACAGTGACTGCAACTATGAACAGCTAAAGTTAACCAGGCTAGTACCTATTAAACCAAGAGCCTAAATTTAACCTGACACGTACTAACTGGCAGACAAAAGGGGTGATTTGACGGACTAATGTGAATGGAACCACAATGTATCATCTCAACCGAATGTCCCAAATCACAGTTTTACAATATTCGTGCTTGCCAAACTGACCAAATACAGAAAAATACGCGCTGGCAACATTATATGTATTGTTTGTGAGAATGGTTGCTCAAAAAGAACAAAGCACCGAGTCCATTAACGTTTGCTCACATTGATCCCAGTCTGTTCACGTTAGCTGGCTCCTGAGGGCATCGCTTTAACGTTACACGTTTGCTAAATGTTGCTAACGATACGCAGTAACTCTGACATTAACGGTACTCTGAGGAGAACAGCATAACATAAATGCTAAAAACACGTTGACAAGCTAGTGTCTGTGAATATTTCCATAAATGTAAGTGGTATAATACACTACTAGTCCTGTAGTATAAGAAGTGTACCACGTTCGCTTTTACTGTTAGCTAGTTAGCTAATCCCTCAATGTTCGAAAGACCCAGGCTAGATAACATTAGCTAACATTAGTTGGCTTACGTCTGACTAGTACTGCATTATATATCGTCTCATAAAACTAAGATATTAACATACCCCGTTAATCATCGGAAAAACGTGGAGCTTGATAACTCGGCAGCGATCGAACTACTCCATTAAATTCGCACAACTAGCGCAATGTTCTCCAGGTAGCCGAGATTAGCTTGTTAGCTGCAATTAAGGCTAACTTAGCCAATACAGCTAACATTAGCCTAATGCAGGGCTTGGGGAAAACCAGTTGTTGACAAAATAACTGATGGTCGTTTCAAGGCTGGGGTTACTTACCAGACACTCCTTCGACGCATTTTTGACGCAGTCTTTACTGTACTCGTTGTGATCAGACACACGCCAGACAATAGGCCGCCACTCAGATCCAGTTTACTTCAACTTGACGCTGTTGTTGTTTACAGGCCATGGTGGCTCAATGCCAGCATCCCTTGAGCCAAACTGTCTCATGGGACCACCCATAACACCAATGTCATATGACACTCCTGCAGCAGATGTTTATCTTGATGCATTATTTCATTTGGGTGATTTTGGTTCTCATAATTTCAGCCAACGATGTGAATATATGGATTATAATTATTATGATAGAGTTCCTGGACTGATACAAATTTCCAACACATATTGTTCTAAGAATGAGTTAATCACCCTCCAAAGTCCACATATTCACAGACAACACATTTGCACATACTCTGGCATCCTGAAAGTACAATCCCTGGACAAATGGAAATATTTTATTTTTCTGGCTGTGATGAGTTTGTGTTTTTAAGTATAGTATAATAGATTTTCAGAAATTCAACTTGAGTGCTCCATGGTTTTGGGGTAGTCTAATTATAGCACAGCTATTTTTTTCAAAAATTACTGGAATTTTTTTTTGCCTTTGACGGGAAGAACACATATAGCACATATTGTATTGTGAAACATGTTCTTCCTTTTTCCTCTAGTTGTTCAGTAATAATTTCCACTATCTAATACATTTAATATACTGTTCCATGTCTGTAAGAGTTCTAATTAGTTGTACTTGCTGTGTTTGGTGTGCCGTTCAAATATTGAGTTTGATTGAATAATTTTAACACTGTAATAATTCCGTCTTTCCTATACATGCATCATGGCAGGACATATTTCTCAGTGAGGTGGTTATAGGCACATAGAGGGAGCCAGAGAACCAACCTTTATCAATACAGATAATGGCTTAAGCTTTCTACCTACTGAGATCTTTTGAATGCAAAAAAAAAATGGCAGGTGGTTTAACTATAATCCTGATCTGCAATACAGGACAGGCAAAGGTGGACATGGGAAAATGGTTTACATTTTTTTACTGTTAGCAAAACAAGACATGTTCATCTTCATTCCTGATTAACCACATCACTAACTGACAAGATGTAAAAGATTGACTTTCATAGTGCGAAACATTAACAAAACAGTAAAATCATTTATTTATCAGCAGAATTATGAAGTTGTTCACTTTGATATGTTCATATCATTTAATCTCAAAAATCCAGAAAGCAACATACCATACACTACGAGCAAGACAGAAACTTGAAGAACCGCTTTGTCAATAACTGCTCCTGAAGAGGTGTCTCTTAACAAGCCAAGTGACATTCTTACTGCCAACACATCCCTGCTCACAGCTGCTAGCACCTTATGTTAGCACCAGCACCAGGCCATAACATCGTACACTCGGATTTTCTTTTGCCTTTTGTTTTTCTCTTTGCTATGGTCATGACTGGAGACAGATTTGCTGTGATGAACAGGTGTCAAATTCTGTATCTGATGTTTATCTCAGGTTTGTACATTCCAGAATTTTTCCAACTGTATAATGTTTTTCTTTTTCTGATTTCACATTTGTAAACATATAATGTAATGCAGAAATGTAGTTGGATACTGATGCATGTGGACACCGGGCTGATGAACTGTTAAGAAAGGCTACTCTTTCGAAAATAAAATAATAACATGTCAAGGTTAGAATGATCAATGGATACAATCATATTTTTGTTATTGTTATTGCTGGTATTCAAACTGTTGTGAGTAAATATACTACTTGTAATTCCACAGGATTTTGCTCCTTCACAGTGGGATCTTCAAACTTTCAACTTATTGAACTTTTAAAGACCTATAAAGATGCAAAGAGCTATTGCAGAGAGATGTACACTGATTTAGCAACAGTCCACAGCATGGCAGATATGGAGAATTTGATCACTTTAGTTTCAAATACCACTGCCAGAGCCTGGATTGGACTGGAGATTGGAGTCTTGTGGATGTGGCACTGGTCTTGGCCTGATCAAAAACTGGATTTTTTAAACTGGAAGGAAGGACAACCACAAAAAAAGAATCAAGATGCATGTGCGGCAATGGATCAGCATGGCAAATGGTTTGAAAGTGACTGCAGAACTAAAAGAAGTTTTGTTTGTCGGGGTAAGTTAATTCACGTTGCACAAATCTCATTTAAATGCAGAACATTGTTATATCTCATGTGATAAAAAATATCGAATCTTGGGGCTTGCAGGCAATGATCACCTTTTTGTTGCTGACATCAAATCATGGAGGGATGCTCAGAGTCACTGCAGGGGTTTATCATCTGATCTGGTTAGCATACAATCAGCTAAAGAAAACCAGGCAGTACGTAATGTGTCTGTGTCAAAAGATGTGTGGATCGGCCTCTTCAAAGATCCCTGGAAGTGGTCAGATGGGAGCAACTCATCATTCCGCTACTGGAAACCCAATCAGCCCAACTACCGTAAAGATCAGGATTGTGTTGCTTCAATATTCAAAGATAAAGGACAGTGGAATGACCTGAAATGTAGCGGCAAGCGCAATTTTGTTTGTCATGGGGGTAAGTTGATGTTCTTGACTTTGCAGAATTACCTGCCAGCAAAGTGATACTGTAGAATTAGTTTGAAGTTATATTTTGATGTTTTGTAACCTAATGCAATACACAGTAGAGGTGTATTTATCACTGTCCTCCTCTCAGTATCTATAAATTCATTACTGATCCTTACAGAAAGGAAATCAATATCAACCACCACCCATCAGGCAAGTACACCAGAGACCTTTACAACAGATCAACTGCCAGCAAATATGACAACTCATCCACCCACATTATCTCAAGAGGTCATAGCAACATTCAGTTTCAATGCTTCGACCAGACAACATAACACTGCTGATGTCACCACCAAAGAAGAAACAACTGCCACCAAACTGTCAACACCGAATACCACAGATGTTGTAAACACAACACAGATTTCAACTGTAATGTCCACTGAAAACAATCAAAGTTTGCCTCCAGGTATGTTTAAAATGACCATTTGCCTATGCGTTCATTTTGAATAAATTCACATTATGTATTACGGAACTAAGTATTGTTTCGCTGTCTGCTGTCATCCTTAAAGGAAATCTGATACTAATCCAGCAAAACATGACATGGATTGAAGCTATGGGTTACTGCAGGGATCACCATATTGACCTTGTCCATATCACCAACAAAGACATTCAAGAGACGGTAGCTGAAAAGGCAAAGAATGCCACTTCATCCCTCGTTTGGCTCGGCCTACGCTACACCTGTAGATTTAACTTTTGGTTCTGGACCAAGTCAACAACTGGTTGTTACCAGAACTGGGCCCCTGGACAAGGATTGGAAAAGAAATACGACTGTGGTGTTTCAGGTGCTATTGAGGCCACTGGGAGGCAGCAGTGGGTAGGCCTGCCTGAGACAGAACAGTTGAATTTCATTTGTTATGCATGTCAGTGAGTGTGGAGGGCCAGTGATACTTCAGATAATAGAGGAAAATATGCAACAGTTTATCATGCTGTATGAAGACACATTTGTGCTTTTTTTGAAAAGAATTTTTTGTAGTTATTCATTTAACATTCAGAACCTTGCTTTTGATGAATGTATCATTAGGCCAGCAAACAATTTAATCACATATGAAAACCTTGTGTGATGTGCTGATTCAGAGTCATAGGCAGCAAGAGTAATATGAGAACATGATCGGCTCTGTGCTCTTCACTCCGGGGTTACTATTGCTATGCATGCTGGCCCTCTGGGTTGAGCCACAAGATTGTCTTTTTGAGACCACCAGAGTATGGCCCGATCCAGACTGCCTGCTGCCCTAACTGACCTGACCTTCGCTAGCAGCCAGATGGAAGACAAGGCTCACAGACACTCACTTTCCTGTCTGCACCCTTGAGGTATATGGTGCATCAATAACCATGGGAACTGGTATTGGATAAATTTTCAGTGATGAAAACTGTATTTTATTGATCTCAAACTATGCAAAATAAATACAACTGAGAATATTAGACTGTTCTCACTGTTTTCAGCCAGGCTGTTCCATGGAGATAATCTAAGATAAACTTTTTGAAATAATGGCTCCAGATGTGCATTTGAATGAACTTTAATTGTCAGTAATGTACTCCTTGAAGTTGAAAGAGAAGCAACAGTGTGACAAGTTATACAACAGAGGAAATCTGCTCTAGTGAAAGTCATTATATCTGCTGTCAGTTAGACCTAATGGAAAACAAATGGGTGCATACTAAAGTGAATCCTTAAACCACACTGATGATGAAATTATATGAATGTCCAACATATGCCTATGTTTCTGTTGAAAAGAAGTAACAGAAATATTTTTCACTGCTTTCATTCAGGTGTAAGGATGCTACTTATAACAGTTTTATTATTATAAAGTGTCAATGACTATGTGATTTCATCATTGAATGGAATAATCCCATATAACCACTGAATACTGGTAGGTTGTAATCCAGTGTCGCATTCTGATAACTGTTTTGCATCCACAATGAGGTCCTTGTCACTTTTAACTTATCATGGACCATTACACATGAGTCTGTCATAGCTTAGTTTCTCCCTGAATATGCATCGATCAGTGAGCCTTCCATCAGTTCAACGTTAATGTCCCATTGAGTCCAGTCAAGTCGGTCCCTGGACTACTCCCTCACCTCCTTTTCTCACCCTCATCTCCTCTTGTGTGCTGTCCAGCTGGCTCTGACCTCTGACCCTTTCGCCCTCACTCCTGACCCCCAGGGACATTCCCACGGCACACGCTATTGTGTAGATCTCTCCATCGCAACCCAGTGGTCACTCCATCTGCATATGTAGAGATTATGGTGATAAACATAATTCACTCTCACTTGGATCATTGTAATGCAGTCTAATTTGGCCTAATCTCAATTCAAGCATGATGTGCTACAAAATTGAAATTTCTATATTAATGAAAGCTGTGTGAGCAATTTTCACGAGCTACACCAGATACAGAATGAAAAATATGAATAAAAAATTGGTTTGTTATATACAGTAAAATCTTTAGCACTCTACATACTTGACAGAATATCTTTACTAAATCAAAATGTTAAATATGGATACTTATTGATGCAATTCTGGGGTACAACATTCAGCTAAAGTTAATCCATAACTACAGTCCACAAACACACTTTTGGGGTAATAATTCAGAAACTTCTGTTGAAACTTCAAGAATCAAGAGCAAATATTTGTTTTTAACTTTACCTCTCTACCTGCCATGAACTCTTTTGTCTTTCTCCTCTCTCCTTTTCTTCGCTGGGTCTGCACCCCTCTGCAGATCCCTCCCGTCTTTTCCTCCTGTCACTTTCACAGTTAATTGTAGAAAAAGAGATTTTCTCTATTGAGACCAAGTCTCTTAGGTAACCCCACTCCTGCATGCAATGAGATGGACAGAGGGGAAGAGATGGCGAGGGGGACGTT
The DNA here is from genome assembly GCA_016785225.1 of Psettodes erumei. Taxonomy (NCBI): domain Eukaryota; kingdom Metazoa; phylum Chordata; class Actinopteri; order Pleuronectiformes; family Psettodidae; genus Psettodes; species Psettodes erumei. Next base: position 1,137,427 of record JAFBJZ010000623.1, read on the forward strand.
GCAAGACAAACTCAACAAGCAGCGGTTGACGATGGATGCAAAGGAGAGCACACTTTATACTATCTAAAAAAATTTAGAATGAAAGATTATGGGTGTAATATTTGATATGCATAGGGACATGTGATTAATAGCTGCTTCTCCAGGACATTTATCAAGCTGATGATTATTGACACATGATGTAAGTATTAAAATAGTTTACTTTTTCATTTGTCAATACAAGTTACAGTACTATTACACAAGTTTATAAATAAGAGAAAAAGGGAACTGGTTGATGTAAATGTTTTAAAAAAGCATTTAGTGATAGAAACATATAATCTCTTTAAGAAATAGTTGCTCTTTTTTGAATGTGTAGCTCACTTTCTTTTGACAGTTCATTAGTTCATCAGCCTCCTTACAAGCAGCAACGACTTTTCACTGCATTTTATGAGGTGCATTTTTGCACTTGTTTTAATTTGTCTGTAATGTTTTATCAAACTATCCATCCACTGCAGGTTTTACTCCCTGGGCTGAGAGATGCTTCTGAGGTTCTTCCAAAGTTTGACAGGGAGTCGGGTGTTGATTGTCCAAACGCAATTCTTGTATTACTTCTCCATATCTAGGAGTTGTGGATGGACATCATGCTCCCAACTCTTGTTTACATCATCTTAGCTCTTTATTCCAGAGATCAACATCAGAATTAATTCAATACCATGAAGTTGTGTGGGAAAAAAGGGCATTTTAACTGTTGCTAAAAGTTCAATTTTTCAGGGTTGATAGATTGGAAACAGAATTTTATTATATACAAGTGGAAATGTGTAATTATCAACAAATATGACTAATTATATTTTAGGTTTCTCAACTGAAATTCTGTTTTTCTTAATTTATATTGAGTTTTGTGTGCAGATTCTTCATCTCAGCCCCTAATGTGTTTCATGAGGGAGTTAGTGAGAAGTGGAAACTGTTGTGTGTGTGCTGATGAACAGGGAATCCAAATTGTTGAAGTTATGATACGAAAACTTACCCACTTGTGCAAAAAGCGAACAATTTAGACAGGACTGAGATATTGTTAACCTTATATTCTAATGTGCAGCTTATTTTCTTATTATCAACAAATATGATTAATTATACTGAAGGTTTTTTCCAATTAAGAACTGTTTTATAATTCATACTGTGTTTTAAATTCCCTCTTGCAGGCTACAACTGTCTCAAAGGCAGCAGCAGATGACTGACATTTCATTTCTTCATAAAGTTCCGTTGTAAGCGTAAAGTCGTAACTGTTTCATTTCTTTTTGGTGTTTCAATATTATATTACCTTGAAGAAACAAATAACCTAAACAAACAAGGAGATGATATGGCACAGGGCCACATGGATGTTTCTCCCATGTGCCAAACAAAACTTGATTATATAGGATCATGAGTTACCCATTTTAATTAGACTTTAACTAGGCCGGTTTTATTGCAATTTTCCATAAAATTTCAGTTGTTTGTTATTACTGTTATATTATTTAATTTAGACACGTTTAGATATGTATTTTACGTGACTGCACAAAAATGACTTAGAATTAAACTGGCAATTAAATCTCCAAAAATATTTGAGAAGGCCCCAGCAAGGCAGAAAACTGAGGCAAAATTTCAGAAATTTTATGGATCAGTGCCATGTTCAGGTATGTGTTGCCATTTGCACAAGAACCTTTTGTTTAAGTAACTTTTTTTCTTCAGAATATTAATGTTGAAAAACAATAAAGTTTTTGACATAATCTCTGCGTCTTTGTCATTACTAATATACTGCTCTATTTTGCCATATCATAACAACAATGGCTTTTTTTTTGGCTAATTTTTCAAATTCCATTCAGCATGTCAGTTCACTGAGGAAAACAGAAATGATATGGATAACACCATAAGTAACCTACACAGGACATTTTGATGGTTTATAAGAGGCTTTAGTTATTTATAAGAGATGTTAAAAGAATGTGGTTAGCAGAACTGAAGAGATTTTCAGATTTACTTGAGGTAAGGTATAATTTACAAATCATCCCTGAATAATTTGTTGCCAAATAAAGTGTCCAGCCCAAACCCAAAGAGCCAAAAAAGGAGTTCTTGAAAATCACATGATTTAGGGGAATCTAAGTCATGTGATTTACAAGAACTGCTGTTTTGGCTGGCAAATCTGCAAGAATCAGAGAGGGGGCAGATACACATTGTGCAATAGAAACAAATAGCCAACTAGTGCTATAAAATGGATGTGGATAGGACTGGATAAAATAAAAGTTGTTGTTATGTGAAATGCATTTGTCAGTCCATGCTATCTGATCTGTATTTTAACCTCATATTTTGGATAAATGTGTTCAGATCTCCTACTTTTATTTATGCAGAAATGTACACACTTCTGAATCAAAGAGCATGTCACACATCTATACACATTAGTTTCCATGTTACATGTGACAGCATGATGCTCTTTCTCAGTGTATGTATTGCCATTTGGCACTTGTCCACTGAGACTGTGGAATGACAGCAGTGATGTAATTTTCTCAGATGAACAAAAACAGGGGGAGGGCATTAAAACACCCATTGAATGAGAAACACAAAACCCTGGTTGATCAGAATCCTGTGTTAGAGCAGGCAAAGAAATCGGAGCTGCACAATGAAACACCATATTACTTCAACACTGTTCCTGATCTTGACTGTGGGTTTGGGGTGCTCAGCAGAAAACAGGTAAATGCAGGAATACCTTCTAAAATATAGATTATGTGATAATGTAATGTAATGGCAACCTATTTGTGCTTAATACAAAGAGGTTTCAAAAATATCTGTCTTCAAGTATTTGTAAATAATTTTTGTGTATTTTCAGTCTAATATATTTTACTGTCTCATCATAATGTAATAGATAAGACAAAATCTTCTGTATTGCAGATATCTATTGGCAAAGAAGTAGATGAATGCAAAATATAGCAATGAAGGATACACTAAGAGCTGTTTTTCACTCTTTGTGTGCAGATTCTTCATCTCAGCCCCTAATGTGTTTCACATGGGAGTTAGAGAGAAAGTGTTTGTCCAGGTGGGAAAGCCTCATCTTAACCATCCTGTCACTCTCCACCTGGAACATGAGACCAAAAATACCATCGTGTCTGCGAAGGAAACGGTTGTGTGTACTAATGAACGGGACATCAAAACGGTCGAACTCATGGTATGAAAACTTCCCCTCTAACACAAAAAGCAAACAATTTAGACAGGACTGAGATGTTGTTAACCCAAACCTCTAATGTTTATCTTTACAGATAGACAGGGATACTATGGCAAGACTGAATCCTCCAAAATATCAACCTTCCTACCTTTTACTTGTAGCAGACAGCCCGTCCATTGGTGGCAGGAAGATAACAAAGGTCCTGGTATCAAAACACAGGGGCTACATCTTCATTCAGACTAATCAGCCGGTCTACAACCCAACACAAAAAGGTAAAGAAAGAAAGTCATTGATGTGAAATAACTATACATCCTATAACAGTGATTTCATTTAAGCAGTTTCTGTTGATTATATTCTCTTCTAGTGAGTTACAGGATATTCACTCTTGACCACACATTCAGGCCTCATGAGGAAGCGTTCCACATATCAGTTTTTGTGAGTGGATGAATCTTCTTTAGGAATAAAGAGGCTTTTGAATGATCTGCGCTAATAATTCAGGCGGTCATCATTTTATGACAGAATGCTGCTGGAAAGAAAATAATGAAGTCCCTCAAGACTGCAACAGGAGGAATTATCAAAGGCATATTCCCCATACCTGATGTTTCTCAGTATGTTATGACAGATTTGAAATAAACTTTGACCTACACTTTATGGCAGCACAACTGACTGTGACATAATGAAAAATGTATGTTTTATTAACAAAGAATGGGCACATGGAAGATCAAAGCACACTATGAAGGTGATGAAGCAAATGCTGCTACTCAAGTGTTCCAGGTCAAAAAATTTGGTAAGCTAGTAATTTGATCATTGTATTGACCTTTTTTTCTAATCTAATCTAAATTCTTTTATCTAATAACATTTATCTTGTTATACACCCAAGTTTTACCAAGTTTTGAGGTGAACATCGCGATGGAGCACAACTATATTTTGTTGAATGCTGAACAGTTTGTCTTCACCATCTCAGCCATGTAAGTATTGAATCTGAAGTAATGAATTAAATGTGCTTCTTCTGTCTTTCTGTTAAAACTGTAATAATACATTTTCAAACAATTACCCAACTTTGGCATTCACATCCACAGGAGCATAATTAACATTACATAATGCTAATGTAACATAAAAACACACACCAAGGCTCAGCATTATACCTTGATTTCCAAATTAATTAGCTAACAGCAATTTCAACCATAAAGTAAATCAGCTCCATAAAGTTGAATAGTAACAGAAGCAATAGTTCCATTCCACAAAAAAAACGTGTCTCAAATACATCGCCCAAAACCCCTACTAGCTTCAGGTGAGTAATCAATAAAAAATGTTAAATATAAACAGTAATTCATTCAAATAATGACCATAACAATATCAAAACTATTCATAGGCAACATAATAACAACGTCATGAAAAATGTCACTGTAGAGCGAGGCATTATAAACACAATGAAAAATGTTATAGCATAGTAATGCATAAAAACGTCATAAATTTGCCATAGTACAGTAATGGGGAAAAATGTGATAAACTTTATAGGATAGTAAGGTATAAAAAGGCATGAAAAATGCCATAGTATAGAATGGCATAAAAAATAACATGAAAAATGTCATAGTAGAATAAGACAAACAAATTTTGTAGTAGAGTAAACACAGAAAGGTTCTGAGATATGGCTCAAAATGTAAAGTTGTGCCCTGTCTAATGATGTTGAAAAATCTTTCTCGATATGGATGCAGATCATTCCCAAAATTTAATGGCTCCTTTGTTACACAAAGAGCTGCTGCTGTTTAAAAAATTATTGAAAATCCCTCTATTACTTTCTGCGTAATCCTGCGAGCAGACAGTCACACAGACAGGCAAACAGACGAAACCAAAAACAACCTCCTTGGCGAAGACTATAATCAGATAATTATTTCGCTCACCTGCTGACTGGACATCCCCTATTCACTGTCCTTTTTAATCAACCTGCTCTTTAAAAAAAAATCTGTCTCTTTAGCTGCAAAATAAAAATAATGTCTGGCCGGTTGTAAAATCCCAAAGCAAGCTCTGTAGAGCTGTGGAAATGTAATGCTACTAAAAGAGATTTCTTTTATATTAAACATAGTCATTTGATCCGCTTTAATATTGAGATTTTGATTAAGTCAGTTTCAGTCATAAGCAAAAATCACAGCTTAGTTTACAACATAAGCTACTGTCATAGCTGAAGTGATTGGTTGTGACTCTTGTTTGTCTTAACTTCAAAAGTCACCATTTCCAATGATTTTCTTTTTAGGTATTCACATGGTGACAAAGTTAAAGGGGCTTACCACTGCCAGTTCGGAGTGGTAGAAAAAGAAAGAACTCATGGGGCGGGGAAAAAGCCTCTCTTTATCAGGGGACTGGGGCTGACTGGTTCGGTGAGGAAACAGCAGTTTACAGAAATTTTAAAATGCATCTCATATCAAGATCTGAGGAAAGATAATCTATGGACACATTGCAGCTCTTAATTGTTTCAATATTTGAAAATGAACATGTTATGCCACTGTTTGCAGGTCCAGGATGGATTTGCAAGAGTTGCTCACCATACAGCAAAGATAAACAATCAACTCAAAAATGAGCTGAACCAAACCCTCTCTGATATGCAGCAAAGTGGAGCACAACTCTATGTGGCGGTATTTGTCACCAACAAACAAAGTAAAGGACACTGTATCACACCATATTAAGAGTAAACAAACTTCCAGAAAAGCCAAAAACTGAATTCATAATATTTATTTATTTATTATTTATTTATCTTTTTTTTTTGTTGGTATTAATCTACTATGGCTTAGAGAGAATATATTTGATGACATGTGCAAATTATCAGAATCCAAAATACTTGTATTTGTAATATGGTATTTAATGTCAGATGTGTTAAGACACAGCAGTTTGACTCACACTTTACATAACCTTATGTAAACTTCAAGGGTGCTTAGACTTTGTCATTAAATATAGTTAAAGAGATCAAAATTAATCTCCACAATCAAAGATTTTATTGAAGTATTTTACAAATGTACAAAAAAATATTTGATATACCCCATAGAAATATTATTTATTATAGCAGATGACACATCCCAAGAAGTACCTTATTTTGACATAAGACTTTATATTACATATTATATAATAATAGGAATTTTAATGGCAGGCAATGCCACTGCAGGAATCTAGCATTTTGAAACAACAAGATCAAGAATAATTCCTTTACTACTACTGTGAATAATTCAACAATGCTTTATCTCAACATTTAAGAATGTGCCACATCGTATTTGAGAGAGTATGAGAAGAAGAAGAGGAAGGTATTGGGACCACAATTGTGGTTTTTCATTGCTGCTGATTTCATAATGTGCATTTGTGCTCCAGGTGGTGAAATACAAGAGGCAGAAGTTTACATGCCCATTCTCTCCCACAAATACACCATGGATCTCTCTCGAACTCGCTCATACTTCCTTCCTGGATATCCACTAGATGTGGGGGTATGCATGAGACTTACAAATGGGTACACAGCTACGTACATGGATTTGATGTTTTTGCATTTGCGTTTTGCACGTAAAAGATTTTGTTTGTTGTTTATAGGTGGTCATGCGTGCCCCAGATGGCTCTCCAGCAGCCGGTGTGCCAGTCAAGATTGATGTAGCATTGTCTGCAGAGCAATCGTTTCATGGCATCACTGACCAGGAGGGGGCAGTGTTTTATACTTTTAATATTCAACCTGCACCTCAGATTACTGTTGATGTTAGTAACTCCAGACCCAGTTGAAGGTATTCTAAAATTTGCTTTGCTTTTATTTACTTTTAACTGTTTCCACCTATGACTCCAAAAGGTGACCGCAGATGGCTTGCAGCAGAGGAAAATAATTAGACGTGCTTCATCTCCCAGTGACAGCTACCTTTACATGAGTGTTACCAACAAGCAGTACTTTGTAAATGATTTACTTGAAGTAACATACAACACCGTGAATGGCCCAAGAGAGGGGTTTATATACTATATGGTGAGTCATATCAGATTAAATGCAACATGGTGCATTTTGAGAAAGAGGAGCAGCAGATGTCATGATTAAACATTTTTGATTGTCTCTGTTGCAGGTTCTAAGCCGTGGGATCCTTATCAAAAAGGGTTCTCTCTCATTGGCCAGTTCAGTTAAAGACAACCTGCAGATAACACATGATATGGTTCCATCCTTCCGTCTGATTGGTTACTTCTACAACCAGAGAGGTGATATCATTGCTGACTCGGTGTGGATAGATGTCAGGGATGAATGTGAGATAAAGGTCAAGGTGAGTAAACAGAACAGATAAGAGTGACACAGTGGACAAACTCTTCTGACTCTGCATCTTAATATCAGTATTCAATATACATAGTACACTTTTTGTATAGTTTTGAATTTGTTACAATTGTAGCGGGGAGATGTTGTAAGAGGTATACAAAATGTAAAGATTATAATTTGCTAACACAATATACTACTCCTCCACTCCATGTTATAGTCTACATTTACAGTAGCCTATATATTTTATTTATTTTTTGTTTTAATGTAATCATTGAATTAACCTTGACCTTGGACAACAGCATATACAATTCTTTGTAATATCTTAACTGCAATTTAGGTAGAACAAAAAGGATCTTCACAGCCTGGACAACAGTCAGTATTAGAATTTGATTTACATGGTCAGAGAGCCAAAGTGGCTTTGCTTGCTGTGGATAAGGCCTTCTACGCTCTCAATGCTGATAATAAACTCACAGCCAAACAGGTAGCACTTTCACACACTCCTTTTTATACTTTCTATCTCATAAATTATGCAGATATTATTTATTTAACAATTCTGTAAATCCAGTTCTTGGTCACATTTTTTAGGTGTTTTCCAGTATGCAGTCATATGACCTTGGTTGCTCATATAGTGGCGGATCTGACGCAGCATCAGTACTAAAAGATGCCGGCTTGGCATTTGTATCTCAGTCCCAGTCAGTGTGGAGAAGCGGTATGAGAAAAATAATTATGTTTTTTTTAGCAATACAAATCCTTATTTGTAAGTATCTAAATAAATGACTTTTTGTAATTCTATATTTTTGGTTCAATTCCTCAAATATGAAGAGCTTGCCATTATTGTTTTTCACTATGTGCTTTCACTATGTGATGTAATATAAACGTTAAAGGGGAATTGAGAAAATTAGATTTTCAATTCATTTTCAATTGAGCATTCAGGCATTATATTTCTCACATTATTTCAGATTAGTTATAGATAATTACATTCACATTTAACTTGGAATTTAGAGAATATGAGAAATACGCAGATGATATCTGATAGCCTTGTGCCGTGAAGTGGTTCTGTGACCAGAATAAACAGTAACACTGAAAGGCTCCAGCTCTGGTGTTATTCAGGATTAAGCGGGAAAGGATCATTTGAATAGTTTATTTATTTTATTGTATATACCCACGTGATACTGTTTAACATTGTTTTAAACCTAGACTGGCTGTGTGATGAGAAAGCACCAACGCAATCAGTATCTGCAACCACTTATGCAAAAATTCCCTTTTTGAAAAATGATTTTTTAAAATAAAAATGACAACTATCTAAAGCAGTGATACAGGTACTCAGCCCTTGAACTTTTATCTTGTTATGTATTCTACTTCTTCAGGTTTTCGCTGTGATTCACAAGCTGCACGGCAAAGACGTTCTGTGGACATTCAGCAGGAAATGATGTCTTTAAGTAAGACAACATTCCAGCATTACAACTTTGGTTTGTGATAATTTTAAGACACAACTTGGCAACAATAATTTATGAAAAATGCAACTTTCCTTTTTCAATTTCAGGATCTAACTTTTCAGATGAAAATCTTCAAGAGTGTTGTAGTCGGGGGTTTGCTCTTATCCCTATGACACTAACATGTCAGGAAAGAGCAATGAGGGTGTCTCTGGTGCAACGAAATCAACCTTGTGCAGATGCCTTTTTAAAATGCTGCCTTGAAGGAGAGCGTCTAAGACAAAAACAGATACAAGAGAATGCCCAGAAAGGCCTTGGCAGGAGTAAGATTAAATTGTCATGTGGACATTAAATACTTAATACACCTTTTAAAGTTGGCATTTAAAAGCTGTGACATGATTATCACAGATGGTAAGTACAAACCCTCCTTTTGTCATTTGTTTTTTTTTATTTAGCCGGAAGCACAGCTGACATTGAACAGTTCTTCTTGGACACGGCTGCTCAGTACATACGAAGACTTTTCCCTCCGAGCTTTGCATTCACCGAATTTAATGTAAATGGGAAACAAAGGTAAGAGGTGGACAGTGGACTTTTAAGACTATCTCAAACATAGTTTTTTTCTCATGAAATACAGTTGCTAGTTACAGCCACGAATATTGTCAGTGTGAGAATTTTTTCCACTTTTTAGTGTAAGTGAATCTGGTTAAATGCATTAGCTTAAGTCTGTAGTGTAAATTATAGAGGGGAAAAGCATTTGTGAGATGCATTTGACAGCTATTGATTTACTTCATCTCTACTGAAAACTTTTTTAGGCATTCTTTCACTCTGCCTGATTCCATCACCACATGGGAAATTCAGGTCATCACATTATCTGCAGCCAGTGGTAATAATAGCTTCCAATTTGCATTCTTCACACGAGACATACATCTTGAATATTTGACAAAAGACCATCATATCAATAACTGCAACTCTCTTACTGTATGTTTCATTCAGGTATCTGTGTAGTTCCACCCTCTGAGGTTAAAGCAGTCAAGGATGCATTTGTGTCCCTGAGACTACCTTACTCAGTGAAAAAATATGAGCAAATATCCATTTCACCTGTAATCTACAACTATGTTGATGACAGACTAGAGGTAGATGCAACCTAATGTTAATGTTAAATGGCATAAAAAACATTTACCACAAACCAGTTACCACTTACCGTACAAAAAATAATATATTTAGTTCTTCATGCTATTATTCTCTGTGGATGCCTGCGTTTTCATAGGTGGCAGTTCACATGGAGCAAACTGAAGGCCTTTGCTCCCCTGGTTCAGCCACTACTACAGCTTTTGTTAACATTACTGTTGAGCCAAAGTCCTCCCAGTCTGTCTCTTTCTCTGCTGTCCCCATGGTAACCGGCTCTATACCCATCAAAATACGCCTCTATGATATAAAGAATGAGATGGGAATAGATGCAGTTGAAAAGACTTTGAATGTGCAGGTGAGTGAAAAAGACATCATCCTATCATTATTTTTATAATAGAGGCCTACTAGCCAAGAAAAATGACAGAATGGCAAGGGACACACAGTAATTTCGCTCCCTGTTACCTTGTGTTGTAGACAGAAGGATTAGAGCAGAGAGCAGAGAAAACCCATGTGATTAAATTAGATGGTGAGTCGTTTCAGTATTCGTTAATGATACTTGCGTGATATTTGCCATTATTTTTATTCTTCAATATATTACATTTGTACTAATTTATTTCTGTCTGTTGTGATAGGGAAGAGCACAAAGACCTTAACTATCGATGGAACTTTTCCAGATGAAACAGTTCCAGATTCCCTCTCCAATATTTTCATTTCAATGGAAGGCATGTACTGTACTATTTGACTCATACGCACATTTTGCAGATCTTTGTTAGTAAGTGTGTCTTACCTTTTCACTGTTCTCACCCAACAGAACATGGATTTAGTTCACAAGCAATGAACCTTCTTTCCCCTAAGGTGGTTGCTCACCTCATCGTATTGCCTACAGGATGTTTAGAACAGACAATGGTTAGACTTGCTCCTACAGCTTCAGCCCTCCGCTACCTTGATCAAAGTGAGCAGTGGTTTAACTTGCCTGCTGGTGCCAGAGATGAGGCTCTTGATAACATTGAGAAAGGTACACATCACACATGAAGTTATCATGTATGTAACTGAGAGAAAAGAAGATACAAGTTTGTGATAAACTTAAATTGTGATATCATTTCTCAGGACCTAAGTAAGAGTTAATGTTGACTGCTCTGTTTGTCCATTAGCAGACTCTAAAGCCTGTCTGTTTCTGTCACAACAAAGTGTCTTGGTAACTACTGGCCAGATTACCATTCAATTTACTGTGGACAAGTATGGTCCCCAGATGACGAATTCTAATTGAATTCTTTTCTAATATGTTTGTTGACCTCTTGACCCATTCTCACTAGCAGCAACATCAGGCCAAAATTTGTATTTATTTACAAGAAATATCAAAATAAGATATACATGTTATTGCCTTGTTTGAATGTAAGTACATACTGAATAAGGAGAAAAATAAAAATAAGTATTTCAGGCATCTGATACTGTCATAAGTGGAAAAACAAGGCATGGAAGCATCATTTAAAAATGGTTTTAAAATGGGATTACCACATAGTTTGCTCTCTCAGAGTTGGACTTTCTCTTAATGGAAGCCTTTGTTGTGATGATCTTACAGGCCTCTTAGAGATCAAATGTCTAATTAGTCATAGATAGTAGAGACAATAGACAGTACATTTATCATATCATCAGTATAATATCCTACCCAAATCATTTCTTGGTGTTTCAGCGAAACTTATGAATGTTTAACTTAACTTAACTTATGACTTTTTGAATTAAATTCTAAATTTAACAGAAAGCCTTTTTAAACTAGTGGCACTGGTTCATCTGCCCTCATTCTGTACATAGGTGCACAGTATTGCAATGAGCTAAACATATTTTGCACTTTTTTCAGGCTTTCTAAGAATTTTAACCTACAAGAAACCCAATGGATCTTATGGAGCATGGGGTTCAGTGCCATCTAGTAACTGGTGAGTATTCCCTATTTGTCAATGATTCAGCTGGAGGTTAATCTGATTCTGTGATACTTCATGTTATTAGACATGCTTATCTTCCTGTATTACTCACTCCTGTGAACCCCAGTGTGGTGTGAGTTCTCCTCTGCTCTTCACCCTTGATACAGAGGATTGTAAAACTTATATTCAAAATACATTTACAGTGACACTCTCAGATGATACCACACTGTCGTCCTTGTTAGGCAGATGATCTTGGTATTCAACAATATTGTGTTGACAAGTTACTGGATTGGTGTGACAAGATTTCAGATATTAATCCAAAGTAAACCCCAAAAATAATATTTTGGTCTTTGAGCTAATTGTTATCCTCCATCAGTAAGGTTACTATCCATTAACACAGAGATGGATCACATTTTCTCCTGTAAATACCAAGGGCATCATTTCAGTTCACATCTATATTACTTTGTCGAAAGATACAACTGCACAGTTACTTTATCAGGACACTGAAGTAATTTTTCAATCTCTTGTACAGAGTTAAATTGCGTATGGGATCTGTGCATGCTGATATACTGCAGTTGTCACTATGTTCATCTTAAAGCCAGACTAACAAGACTACTACTTATCTGCTCAAAGTTTTTGGGCCAAAGGTTTGAGTCAAGTTTTCAAAGTATACATTAAAAAAGATGTTGTTCTATGGATGATGATATTACATCAAACCCTTTTCATATTTTAACTGAAATATCAGCTGTTTCCATCAAACAGAAGATTTGAGTCCCACAGGCTGGCCGAAACAGATTAAAGAACAGAGCATTGTTAAATGTAAGATTGTTTTTTCAGTAGGCCTCTGTGTACCTGTGTAGAATGCAGAAATGAACGATCACGTTGACTGAACTGCAGCTACTTATTCAAAATTTCAATAATTTCTAGTGTCCAGTGGTAAATGAACCTTTTCCATTCTGTTCCCTTAATTCAATTTCTCTTCTCCTCAGGGTTACTGCACTTGTAGTGAAAGTGCTGTCGTTGGTGGCAGAGCGTCAGACAGTGACTTTTGGATTGCAGGGCCGGATAGCCAGGCATGTACCAGTGGAAGAGATCATGCACTCAGTCGAGTACTTGATCTCAGTACAGAAGACAGATGGGTCATTCAGTGACCCACATCCTGTGTTACACAGACAAGTCCTGGTAAAATAACTCAACCCCAACCCTTTAGACAGTTACTGCATCATGTACATGTTAAAACACATGTGTATGTGAACAGTATTACACGTGGCAATGAACTGAGCAGGAGTGATCTGAATACATTGTTGTTCCTGTGTGTTTAATGCAGAAAGGCATAGACCAAGTGGCATCCATGACGGCTTTCATAACCATTTCCTTGCACCTGTCCCTTCAGTTCCTGCAAAGTGAAGCACGAAATGATGTGGTGAGAAAATATAAAATGTGATGTACTGGCTGTTCGGATGGTCAGCCACCAGCAATGAGTTAAAACTGAAATATCTCAACTGGCCTATTTGTTGAATTGGAATGGAATGCAGCTTTACAGACATTTGGTTAACAGAGGATAAATCCTAATGTTTTTTGTGCTCCCTCACTTTTTATCTTGAGCTCTCATCAATACCTGCAAAACTAATGGCATTCCCATCAACGTCAGCTATAGCCTACTTTGTGTTTGAGCCATTTAGAAAATGTTAGTAAGCTAACAACTAGAGGAAGACAAATAGCAAACATTGTAGCAGCTAAACATCAGCCTTAAGCATTTTGAGCATGTTAGCATTCAGTGCAAAGCCCTGCTGTGCCAAAACACAGTTGCACAGCACTGCTACTGTGGCTGTTGTTTCTTAGCCTTGTAGAGGTTTTATTTTCAGTGTATTTTAATAGACTATAGACAGTGCATTAGTTGAGTAAAACTGACTGACTGCCTATATATGCTTCTTTCTACTAGGAAGCAAGCATTTCAAGATCAACAACATATCTGATGTCGCACCTAGACGAGCTTCAGCATCCCTATGCTATTGCCATTACAGCCTACTGCCTCTCACTTACCCTGCCAGAAGGAACAGATCGTTCACCTGTCTGGACAAAACTTCAAGCAAAGGCTACCGAAGGCATGTCTAATTAAAACAAATTAAAATATTTTTTAAAAAGGTTTGGCTGGTATAGGCTATGCAAGTGATTTTATTTTGCAAGAAAGATTTATTTCATGATATAGTCAGTTTTATGGAACTTTAATGGAGAATTATTTTTTAATGGACAAAATAAAATGTACTGTACATATTGTGTTTTCAATTTTGACAGTGGGGGGGTGGGGGGTGGGTGGTGACAGTATGTTTTGTTTTCTCATTTACTTATTGTTTATGTCTTAATTATCAGGGAAGGATGGCTGTTATCTGTGGATAGATAATACCAGCACACAGAATCAAGAGATTGCAGATGGCATCACAGTAGAGACTACAGCCTATGCCTTACTAACGGCTTTGGAACTTAAGCATACACAATGGGCGGACAGAGCAGCATGCTGGTTAGTCACACAAGAAAACTACTTCGGAGGCTACAAATCATCACAGGTGATGAGCATCTTAGACTTAAACCCAAAAATCCTTGTCTTTAGAAATAGCCTCTCTATCCTTGGTTTTGGTTCCACACAGTGGAGTATAATCCACATTAACTGCCAGAGGAGAGATGTTATCATATTTTTAATGTTTTATTTCTATGTCCAGGATACCATCATGGCACTGGAAGCCCTCTCTGTGTATGAACAAAAGAGATCCCCCCATTCCGAGGCAAATGTAATAGCAGAGATCAGAATCCCAGAAAGGGGAGACATTGTAAGACTTGCACTGGAAAATAAACAGAAGGTGGAAACAGACCTGAAGGTATCACTAAGCATTTCAGCAGTATATAACGCATAAATATTTAACCGCATTATAAAATGACTGATATTCTCCTGTGTCTGTTGTCCAAGAAATTTACAGGGAACAACATTAATGTGCAATTGATAGGAAAAGGAGATGCCAAACTAAAAGTAAGTTTCATTCATTTCTGTATATATGCTGAACTTAGATCAGTAACCGACAGAAAATCTCCAATCTCCTTGGCAGGTTGTAAAGGTTTACCACCTACTGGATCCTGAGGATGACTGTGCCAAACTGTCGATCAGTGTCATGGTTGAGGGGAAAGTGAAGTACACTGGTGAGATTTGTCACTGATAACAAATTACAGCCATATGTATTGGTGATAAATGCTACACAGTTACATTATCCTCTGTCTCCCTAGCTAAGGTCATAGAAACATATGAATACTATGAAGACTACGATAACAATGAGGAAAAAGAGGCACGTGTGCCACGATCAGCTATTGAGTGGTTTGACATTCACACCCGAAGCAGGAGAGATCTTGATAATAACCTGATTTCAGATGGGTCTGTCACCTACAGAGTCTGTGTCAGGTTAGCTCAATGACATTCATATCAAATTTGCTCTTTTTAAGCATTCATGAGACAATGAGCTCGTGGAAAGTTCACAAATCCCAACTGCTGTCACACTCATCCAATATAATTTGTTTTATTTCTTTTATGTAGTCATAACCTGAACAACAACCTCACAGGAATGGCCATTGCTGACATCACACTACTGAGTGGATTTGAGGCTGTAATTGAGGACCTTGACCAGGTTAGTGGCATTCTTTGCCTCTTTATCATTACTTTCATCTTCAAGGCAAAGTGGTAGGTGATATTTTGGGCAGCTCGTGTCATGTCCTATTCATTTTCTGAGTAGACAAGCTGTGGTGATGGATACTTCAAGCACAGGTTGGATGGACATGAAACTTTTCTGACTGAATCTGTGTAAAACATCAGACTGTGTACATAAAAGCATGAAATAAAAAGTTAACTGTCACTCAGTCAGTGGAAATTCCAGGAAGTTAGTCCTGACAAAGACCTAGTATTTCATATAACCCACTGTAGAACAGAGATATATTGTTTTGAAACTTTTTATGAAGATATTTTTCTAACTATGGCACCGTATTTTATACTTGTGCAATGAAAAAGTGTTCCTAATCATTTAATTTAAAATCCTTTAAAAAGAAAGCAGAAAAGGAAGTTGAAATAGCTATAGCTTGGTGCTATGACATAAACCTATATGAACATAGAATTATCTGGGAGAATTACATGTTAAGTAACTCTCTAACCCCAAAAAGTTCATTTCTTTTCTTCTCACAGCTAACACAGTTACCTGAGCAATACATTTCCCATTATGAATTATCCAGTGGAAGAGTGCTGATCTACTTCAATGAGGTAAGACTGACAGAACTATTTACACTCAGAAAACTTTAACAGATCATATACTAAAAGATTTCTTCTCTCGCTAGCTCTTTGCAACAGAGGAATGTATTAGTTTTGATGCTATACAGACAGTGCCAGTCGGCCTTCTGCAGCCTGCTCCAGCTGTGTTCTATGACTATTATGAACCAAGTAAGTTTTTTATTTTCTGTTCTCAGCATTTTTTTGTCAGGACAGATTAGGCAGCTTTGTTAATTCACCAGGAATTTATGGGTCACTTGTTCTTTCCTTGCAGACCGAAAGTGTACTGTGTTCTACTCTCTCCCCAAAAGAAGTCAGATGGTGTCCAAACTGTGTTCAGAGGATGTGTGCCAGTGTGCAGAAAGTAAGCCATTACTCTAAGACCTCCACTGATTTAACACCCATGAATAAAAATATCTGTGCCTTTGAAGGCTGTGTAAATAAGTTAAAATGTATTACAAATATTTTTTTTCTTTAGGACCCTGTCATAAACTAAAAATGACATTCAAATTAGAGAGAAATCGAAGGCTGACAAAGAATGACCGTATACAACATGCTTGCTTCTATCCTGTAATAGATTATGGTCAGTATTGCACAGAAGACAATATGGTGTAAAGTATCTAAATATCAACTTGAATATATTGATCTCAAATCCCAGATACTGCATAAGGTCACGTTCAACTAACTTATGGGTCTGGCTGATTCTTGTTTCATTTCAGCATACATTGTTGAAGTTGTCAGTGTTTCTATGAGGAGCAACTTTGAACTATACAACTCTACAGTAACTGAGGTACTCAGGTCAAGTAAGTAAACTACCACCACAAGCTTTTACAGATGTTGTGACACTGACCTCTAAATGGTTTTGTACTTGGAAGAACTTTCAAAAAATATAATATCGGACATCTGTCTACCAGATGGAGATATGCTTGTGAATGAAAATTCTGTTCGGGTGTTTGCTAAGAGGCGTCAATGTAAAGAAGAGTTAGTTGCGGGAGAACGTTATCTCATCATGGGCAAAGATGGCGCCACAACCGACTCTAATGGAGTGTGAGTATATCCAGGACTGTAATGGAAGCATACTTTTACGCTGACTGATCATCATTTTGTTCACGCTCTCCCCCTTCCTCTTCATAGGATGCAGTATCTGTTGGAATCAAACACCTGGGTCGAGAAAAGGCCTTCAGAGCAACAGTGTAAAAAATCTGCCCATCGAGCTGCCTGCAAAGGGTTTTATGATTTTGTAGATGAGTACAAGATAGATGGCTGCAACATGTGAAACAGCTTGCCAGACATATCTGTTACAAATCTCACTAGCAATATATTCCCATGAGATGCACAGTCAGCGTGAGTGCCTGAGAGCTATTTTCTAACTGTTTGGACGTAATGTCGAGGTAAAATATCTATCTCAAATAACTATGATAATCAAAGCATGGTATAAAAGCATCCATAAGCACTAGTACATTATTGCTTGCCTGAATCAGACAGTAGTTTTCTGATTGAATCACCCTACAACATAGTATCATTTGAAAATGAACTACTTTAGTATAACCATTAATTATTTCTTTGTCTAAAACAGTTTCCAGGGTATAAATAATGAGAAAAAAGACCTCAAGCAAGTGCCTTTGTATGTGTATTTGTTTTTGTTTTTTTGTTGACTACATGTTGAGATAATAACTTGAAATGGAAGCCACAGAAATAAGAGTGTATCCACAAACATACATTTGCTCTTTCATGTCTTCAGTTTGGTGTACTGGTTTGATTTAGCTTTCCTGCTGAATATATTTATTTTCTTTTTATGTATTTTTTTTCTTTTACTGGCAGTAAAGGACCTGAGAGGGGTCTCTGTGCTCAATGCAGCCCCCCTCAAAGTTACCCCCCTCCTTACTTAACATCTGCAAGGTGAGGAAAAAGGGAGAGGGGGAGTGGTTTCGGGTCCATGAGACTGGCTCACTAGTGGAGTTACACAATGATAGGATTTGAATCAGACAATACCTCATGAGGATAAAAGCTCTTTATTACAGATAGTTTGTACATCTCCTCTAAAATCTGATTAGAAAAATGCTACTAAATTCCAGGTGCAATTATTTTTTTTAAAAACTTACGTTGTAGCTAATGCAGAGAGAGGTAATTGGAGAAAATGAAGGGCAGTGGGAGGGAGCAGTGTAGAAGGGGAAGGAAGGGGGTTGGGGAGTATGGGTGGAGAGGTGAGGAACAAGCAAGGGCTTATGTGCTTATATTATTCTAATCTCTGAGGCTGGGTCCAATGTAAGCAACACGGGAGTACTGACCATCACTTCAATCATGGCCAGATCAATGGCTGCACTGTCTTAGCCTTTGCCATCAGACATTTCATTAAATTTGAATCAATAAGGGGTAAATAAATACACGGACGTCAGCATCACACATTTTCATCTCTGGATCACTTTAGTGCACTGTTAGTAGCCAGCAGCAACAACAACTTTCGTCTTGTCACTGCAGCCTCCTCCAACTAATCAGTGGTTTGTATTAAGGATCGCAGGACAGACTGTCAGGAGCTGTTGCTCAAGCTGTGTGTTTAATACAATAAAATACTGTCATTCTCTCCACCAATACAGACAATGCAGACTGACATATTGTGGTAGACCTGGTAGCCAAAAGAGATTTAATATGAAATACACATATTCCATGAGTATACGCTCACACATGATACACACCAAATATGCTTGAGCAGCAACTGTGAAATTGGCTGGGGAAGTGTGAAATGCACCCATGTGACCAGGTCTGTTTTCTCAGGTGTGCAGTGGCCTAAGTTGCTGAAGGTATGTCTCCAGCCATTTTTCCAAAGGCCAAGACAGGGTCAGGGGTTTGAGGGTGGTCTGGGGGCAGAACAGGAGTAGAGTGAGGGCAGAGCTGATCCTGGAGGCTGCCGCCAGATGGAGGCACTGATGGAGTGGGACCACCCTCTCAGGAGTCCACACTACACTGACAATTACTCTTTGTCTTTCATCCTAAATTCAAAATGATTTGATCTATTATCAGGATAGGCCACTTTCACAGCTTTTTGACATGTCACCCTAAAAGTACTCATGGAAGTGGTAAAATAAATGACAGCTGAATTGCATTTTACTGCTTTAGTTTTGAGTTGTTGCATATGTTGGCACACTGTCACACTGCCATGGCTTTACTGGGATACTTGACTAGAACAGAAACATTGTCAGTGATATTAGTAATACCTGTGTTCTTCCTACTACGACATGTCAAAACGTCTGCTTTTTAAAAAAAAGGCCTCTTGCACTGCCCGCAACTGAAGAACAAGAACATGATTTACTTGCAAAGAAAAACTTGCTATCTCCACACATTTGACACTAAAGTATCTTTTTTTAAAAAGCCTTTACAGTGTGGATTATTACATCCCCACAATATAACATACATAGAGAGTGAGTATATGTAATACAGAATATGCATGAACTGTTTCTTCTGCTTTAGTGAGAGTCTCATAACTGTGATGCAAAATAATTTTACATGCTCACAGTCCTAGCAACTAAATAAACTCAGGGCAAAATATATTTTACTAGAAAATGATTAGAAAATACAGCTAAGGCAAAGAAAATAATAGAATAACTTCTGCAAGGTGAGTGATCATCATATGCTACAATGCATCTATGGCTTCTAATAACTTATATCAGTAATCACTCTGTATTTTACTATGCCTTTTTTTTGGATTCAATAAAGTACCTGAATTGATGTTGGTGTATCATGCAATATCTTTGGATGTATATGTAAGTCTTCGTGATATAAACTTTTGTTTTTTTTCCCCTTCTGTAATATTAAGCAAATGTTACTTTTGCCCTGTTTGCTCTGGACCCTTGATATACTTGTCTTCATGTGGTTTACAAAAGGTGGGATGGTGGGTGGCCATTTGGTCAGAGATGCAGTGCCTTCACAGAGTATTCCTTAAATCTGGTGGATATTTGGTCACTTACATAACTCCCACGTAGTTACATCTCATTAGGGCCAACAAATAGCCAATTCATGTAGCGAGAGGTTCCTGTCCTCCAGAGTCAGCACTGAATACATGCAGTGTTACTCTATGTATTCCAGCTGAATCATGATTCTCGGATCAGGGCTTTATTCAATCAAAGACTGTGTCCAGGCCTTAGCAGTGTCTGGAATAAGTCAAGTTCCATCCAGTAGACAGTGAAGGGACTGTCATGAGCCATGGAAAGCTGCACCAAGCAGACTTTTTTAGCGTTAAACAAAACAACATAAAAATAGCTGAATGCCCTCAATGTACTATGAACAGTTTGAGACCGATGAGTTTAATATCTACATTTTTTCAAACAGAGTTATTTACATTTAAAACAAAAACAGCTTGGGTAATTTCTGCTGTTAAATCTACAAAAAATGTGTTTGGAAAAACTAGAAGACAACTTTCTCTAACAGAATACAAAAGAGTTGTTGATCATATTTGATACACAAATATGTGTAAAAAAAAAAAAAAAAAAAAGGGCACTCTTTTTGTAAGTCCAATACAAATATTTTCCATGGTGGTTGAGAGAGTGGGACCACTAGGCGTGGAAGAGGAGGGGGGGTGTCCTTAAGTAGGAGCAGACTTTATCACTCTCCTCCTTTCTAGTGGTGGTCCTTTCTCACCTCCTTACTCCCTCATCATATCAAGCAAGTCTATGTGAGCTTTTCGATATCACATGGAGGGAGCAGCACAAAGACAGAGATAAAACCAAGACAAAATCATTACTCTGGTAAGTAACTTATTTTTCCATGTAATTATTATGATCTCAGTATGGTATCTGCAGTCATTTGAATAGATAATGTCTGTTGATACTGCTTAAATCATAATGCTGTTAAAGAGCATTTTGGAATATAGTCTCAAGGTTGTGAATGATAAAATGCCACATTGTTTTATCTAAAAGAAACACTTCAATACTAGTTGCAGATAGTTGGGAACATGACATGTACTTTTTTAGTGTGCACTCAGAAGGTAATTTTGTTTTAATCACTTTAGAAAAGTTATTCAAAAATTAGTTGGTTAAAAATCATTTCTCATTCTATGGAAATTAATTCTCAAAGAGTGACTATTGTTTTAGTTAATAAAGCAACAGCAGAGTCAATTAATCCATGCATTCAAATGCAACATTTAAAAACTGACTTGCTGTGTAGCAAAGCATCTGAACGTGTTTACCTGATGCATGATTTATATGGTTTTCTAC
This sequence comes from Psettodes erumei, assembly GCA_016785225.1. Lineage (NCBI taxonomy): Eukaryota > Metazoa > Chordata > Actinopteri > Pleuronectiformes > Psettodidae > Psettodes > Psettodes erumei. Next base: position 1,158,826 of record JAFBJZ010000623.1, read on the forward strand.
AGATTTAAAGCCAAACCTGGACATATTTTTTTTCAGTGGTTTTATGGGTTGTGGGTGCAGTGGATTATGTAACCTTCTGTATGGTGAAAGACGTACAGTGTCCCACGGTTCTATACAGTGGCGCTCTGTTACCACTCTGCATAGTCTCTCCAACAGACTCTGTGGATTTCCCGCTCAAGTTACCTTCATCCTTCCTGTTCCCAATCTGCTAATTTAGATTTTACTTGGTTTGGCAAGCCACTGAATTAACTATTATGGCTGTTTTGAACACTGCTGCAATTTTTCCAACCTATATGTATTTTTTCTTCACTTTAAAGTGTTTATAATGCAATTTTTAATGAAAGTTTTGTTTCCTGTCAGGCCATTTTCAAGTAAGGCATATAACCTGAAATTGCTCCAAGGGAAGCTTTTTCGTTGCCCTTTAAAGTGAGAGTAACACATACGTATAAATGTGAATGGGAACTCTGTGAATTTTCAACTTGCCAGTCCTGAAAAGGAGCATTTATGCTCAACAAGACATTATTGGGCCCTTATTGAAATACAAAAAAGTAAAACTAAAGTGATTTGGCATTAAATTTCCTGCACTGAACTTATATTTCATATTTCAGCTCTTTCATTTTTTCATTTCTAGGAGAGACCGGGCAAACTTCCCTTTACAACTGGCCAGAGAAATATAGAGAAAGGAGAATTTTACAGTAACATACATACAGATTCTCCAAAGGCAATACCATTGCTGGCTACCACCGCTGGCTCAAAATGCTGTTTACTCTAGGACTTCTCCTCCTTCTCAGCCCATATCCCTCCTTTCAAACCACGACCAATGAGAAGAGAAACGCCACAGGAAGTGAAGTAACCAAATCCAACACTGTTTTCACCCCTTCAAAACCAAAAGCCCCTTCTACTCTCGCCAAACAGATCGTTCGCCCCACCCTAAAGCCAAACACAGTCAATCAGACAGTTGTTCCCACTCCAGCTTTCAACCAAAAACCTCCAGCAGTCAATGCTACAGTGACCACCAAAAGCAAGGCCAGCCCAGCTATAATCCCAACTACTCAGTTGACAGCATTAAAGGATCCTAGCGCCAGTGGCACCATCACCAGCAAAGACAAGCACACAGTCTCAGTCAATCAGACAGTTTCAGTTAAATCACTTTCAGCCAGTGAAGTGAAATCCAGCAAAGAAAAGCCTGCCCCCACTGGAGCTCCAAATGTTCAGTCAACAACCACAAAGCCAGCTCCTCCCAGTGCCACTAAAACCACCAAAGACAAACTCCAACCTGTAGTCAATCAGACTGTTTCAATGAAATCTCCTTCAACCAATGATGGGAAGATAGCCAAAGACAAGGCTGCCCCCACCGTAGTTCAAAATGTTCAGTCAACATCTCAAAAGTCAGCTCCTGCCGGTGCCACTAAAACCACCAAAAACAAGCCCGCAGCCTCCGTCAATCAGACTAGTGTAGCTAAATCTCCCTCCACCAGTGATGTGAAAAACTCTAAAGACAAGCCTGCCCCCAGTGCAGCTCAAACTCCTCTGTCAACACCAGCAAAGGTCACCACAGCCAGTGGTTCTGCAGCCGACAAAGATAAGGTAACACCCTCTGCCAATCGGACTGCCCTGATGAAGGCTCCCACCACCACCAAAGAAAAGCCTGCCTCTTCACAACCAGTCAAGGTGGTGATCAGTGACAGCTGGAACTCAGGCAAAGCCAAGGAGCAGGAACTGAAGCTGAAGCCTGGTGCTCCTCTGGTGATGACGCACAAGATCAGTTTGTTGCCCGGTGGCTGCAACGGAGGATGTGAGGCTGAGATGTCCGCACTGAAAGGACGAGTGGCCCGACTGGAAAGAGAGATGTCCCTCCTCAAAGAGAAATGTACGATTTAGTGTTTAGAGTATTCTCCAGATTACTATATTTGACACAACTCACTGGAATTAAGAATTCCACTTATTTTTGTTTCTTTTCCAGGTCCATGTTCTGTAAATTGTCCAAATGAATGTAGCGGCAATGGGGAATGCGAGAAGGGGAAATGTGTCTGCCATCAGGGATTCCTGGGTCCAGACTGCAGTAAGTGTGCCCAAGGAACTGAGTGTAATAAAAGTAAGTAAGAGTCTGTGCTGTTATTTGGATGTGTTAGGATTAGGGAGGGATTCATATTTTTAAGAAAGGGAAAATAATTCATTTTTGCCCTTTGAATAACATTTGTTTCATACTTTGATCGCAACCTGTGCTCTGAAATTTCAGAATCTTCCAAAGGCAAGGCCAAGGAAACAGTGGTGACCTTGCAGAAAAAGGACCAGAAGAAGGAGATCGAAGCCAAAGAGTCTGACAGCAAACCCAGAGTGGCTACTACTGCTAAACCACTTGTCATTAAAACACGACCAAAACAGGAAGTTTCTGTTGAGAAAACAACTCTAAAAGGTTCTTCAAGTGCGACAAAGACCAGTCGCCCAACTGTTGCTCAAGTTCTCCTGAAACACGAGGGCAGAAAGGAAGAAGAGGCTCGCAAAGGCAAAACAACCATCCTGGCCTCTAAAAAGGTTCTCCAGAAAACTGAACTCAAGATTGTTAAGGAAGGAACTGCCAGTAAAACATTTCCTAAATCTGACCAACTGAAAGATGAACCGCACACCAATGTAACTCAGGGTAATATGAAAAAATCCAATGGCACGGCTAAAATTGTGACCATTCTGTCCAAGGGCATGGGATCAAACAAAACTAAAACAGAAAAAGAAACTCTGGAACAGTCCACAATGGGTGATAAGAATGTCACTCAGGCATCTGGACATAAACGTATTAAGATGGTCAAAGTAGATACTATCAATGTGCAGTCTGTTGAAAACAGACACACTGAAGCTGGAAAAGGGAAGGTTACACAGAGGAGTCACTATGTAGTGAACGCAACCACTTTAGCAACGTTAGATGGAGCTCGAGTTCTGCAGAACAAAACAAGCATCCCTGGCATGAGCAAGGCAACAGGCGGATTAGGTTCTGTGAAAGTTATGAACATCTCCTCCTACAGCTTCACCATCACATGGTCTGCACCACAAGCGATGTTTAAGAATTTCACGGTGATCAGAAGAGAGCCACGAACAGAGGGTGATGAGGATGACCATGAGGACTTTGAGGAAGAAGTCACTGATGGAGACAAGATTGCTATGGCTAAGAACCCAGCTGAGGTTCAAGTACAGACTGAGGTCCAGGTACAGACCGAGAGCTCTGACACAACTGTCTCCTCTGGTAAAACTGTTGGATCAAGAGGAAGAGCTGAAACCAAGAGGATCTCTATGGTGGTGCCTGGTAACGTTCGTTCTGTTGAGTTCAGTAACCTTCGGGCAAACACACGCTATGTCCTGCACATATATGGTACTGGTGCTGAGAGACGATCAAAGATTCACAGAGTAACTGCAGTCACAGGTAATTAAACTTTGTACATAATCCTTTCTCTACTGCCAGGAATAGAATCTGTACAATACAGTATACTAAAACAGTATTATTCAATATATATTCAAGGATGTCTGACAACACAAATGAGTAAAGAATTCCCCTGTTTACTCTCGCTAGGTCCTGAGCCAGCCACAGAGATGGTTTTCAGCAATGTAACAGAGTCATCTCTCACAGTGTCCTGGTCCAAACCAAAGACAACATTCACAGGCTTCAGGGTCACCTATACTAACATTGTCACAGGTACATCAAAGCGAGCTACAAACTGGAGGCCAGAATGCCATTGTTTCTTGTCAGCAAGAGTGGATCTTTTATTGGGAGTGATAAGGGTTTTAGTGTTTTATCTATGATTTGTCCTGCCAGGGGAGAGTCAATTTGTGGTCCTGGACTCTCAGCAGTCCTATGTGGTTCTGTCCAAGTTGTCTGCTGGATCCTCCTACATTGTCTCTGTGGCTACTACACAAGGCCGAGCTCAGAGCGACGCCCTCGTGTCCATTATCACCACAGGTACAGAGATGAGCTCACTTTTATTTACAGCTGCTTTTCTTGTTGTTCTGTTCTGTTGTTTTCTGGTGCAATTGATTGTCTCTTGGCTGCAGTACCCGCCCCTCCAACACATCTTCAAGTTGTCAACGTGACCGATACCAGAGCCCTGTTGCAATGGACACCCAGTCTGGGGAAAGTAGACCGCTTCATCGTCAGCTACGAGTCATTCAAGAGTGGGTGTGGCAACGTTTACCCTAATGACTGGTGAAAAAAGCACTAATTACCACACTGTTACTAATTCTCCTTCTTGCCACAGCTCCTAATGTGACAGTGACAGTGATGCTGTCTGGAAATTCAGTGGAGCACCAGCTGAGAGGCCTGCAAAGAGGCACCGTGTACACAGTCAAAGTCCTGAGCCAGAGAGACAGTCTCCAGAGCATGGCCATCTCAACTACATTTACCACTGCTAATGGTGAGTGGAGAGGGGGGAAAAGAAAGCTAGATCATTGTTGTTTACTTGATAAGTTCTGCAGAATGTAAGTGAAAAGCATGTAAACTAAATGCTTTTTTGTGTCCTTCAGTGGTTAAAGCCAGTGAGGTGGGGGCCCGCTACGCAGTGATAACGTGGAGAACTTCTGCTGTTGTTTATCACAGCTACAGAGTGATCTATCAGGTGGCAGGGGAGGAGACAAAGGTGAACAATATTCCTCCCGTCACTGGCATACATAATACAAACACAGCCTTTACATTTACAGTGTGTTTCTTCACATGCATTAGGAGGTGATCCTGGATTCAACCATCACAGAGTATAAGCTGACAGGGCTGTTGCCCATGTCACGTTATATAGTTCTGGTACAAGGAGAGAGAGATGGACACTACACATCTGTTGTCACCACAGAATTCATCACGGGTAATAAAGGAAGAAGTCCTGCCAGTTTATTTGTCACATTTATACTTTATTGAAAGTTAATTATCGAACAAATGTTTTTTCTCTCATTCTCCAGGTAAACTACGATTCCCTTTCCCCACTGAGTGCTCTCAGGAGCTGCTGAATGGAGCTCTGCAGTCAGGTGAGGTGGACATCTACCCGCAAGGCAAAGAAGGACAAGCGGTCAGAGTCTACTGTGACATGGAAACTGATGGTGGCGGTTGGACGGTGAGACAAAGTGCTGCTTCTTGAATGAAACTGAACTTTTAAGAAATAGCACAGTGGGTTTGGAAAGTAGTAAAAATCTGGTGTGTGTGTCTTTGTGTGTCAAGGTGTTCCAGAGGAGGATGAATGGAAAAACAGATTTCTACAGAACCTGGAGCGAATACAGAGCCGGCTTTGGAAACTTGAGTGAAGAGTTTTGGCTCGGTAATAGCTGGAACAAGCGATTATTACAGATCACAGCTGCATCAAAACATTGTTTGGTAAACCAGCCTTATCTGTATGCTCTTTCACTTTGCTCACTTTAGGAAATGAACTTCTTCACAACCTGACCAGTGTCGGCCCTGTGAGTCTGAGAGTGGACATGCAATCTGGAAATGACACAGTTTATGCTCATTATGCCAACTTCTCCATCAATCCAGAGGAGAGGCACTACACACTTACAGTGTCCGGCTACACAGGAACCGCAGGTGAAAACTGTTACATTTTCCCGAACATATACTATAGTATATTATGCAGTGAATACCTGGTATTTCACACTATAATTTCTCTGCCAGGTGACTCTATGAGGTACCATAATGGGCGTCCATTTTCAACCCGAGACAAGGACTCTGATCCTCTAGGGATCCACTGTGCCAGGGCCTACATGGGAGGCTGGTGGTACAAGAACTGCTACAAAACCAACCTAAATGGTCTTTATGGCATCAATAGTAACAATCAGGTAATATTAACCTCTAATGGATTTTAAAGTTTTATCTTTTATGACACAATAACCAAATACCGTCACTCTTTCTCTTCCTGTTGTGAAACAGGGGATAGTCTGGATAGACTGGAAAGGTAAAGACTCCTCCATTCCCTTCACTGAGATGAAGTTCAGACCATCAAGGTTCTCCCCTGCAACTCATGGCTAAGGAAACGCTGGTACTCATGGGCTCTCCAACCAGAAAACTTTCTGTCTGACAGAGAAGGGGAGCTCCAGAAATCCAGATGAGGGTGGATCTCAGTTGCTGCATGTCACTTGTCCAACTGACATTAAATGTGCAGTGGTTTTGATAACTGTAACAACAGCATTTGATTCAATGTGTAAGTTTTTTTTTTGAGGAAATATACCAAAAGAGTGGAGGGAGGTTTTTAATCGCAACATTTTGTATACTGTTCTACTGTTCTGCCTGACCCATTCATTTCAACACAGTTTTGTTTTGATTCTAATACCTTCTGCACCACCATGCTATGGTATGCCACCCCACTACTACTGTAATTAAATATGCACTGTCTCAGTCCATTGGAATAAAATGTGGCTAATGTGGGTCTGAAATGTCATTGTTTCTGTGATGATCAGTACAGGAACCAGGCGCAAGACAGTGTGTGCTGGCAATGATCTTTATTCTCAACAGTCCACAATCCGCAAATCCAAAAATCAGTGTAACCAGTCCGTAAACAGGGTCAGCAAACCAGGGCAGCAAAACCAGAGGCGTAGTCAAACAGTCCAAGTCAAAAAACAGAGAAACAGCGAACAAATCCAAGGGGCTAGGGCAAAAACGTGTCTACGAAAACAGATCAGGCTTAGCGTACAGGGTTCTCGGCTCAGGCATGAAATGGTCACGATTCGACACCAGGGAAGTGTGAGGCAGGGTTTAAATACACTGGGGAGTGATGATCAAACGAGGCACAGGTGCGGGGATTTAGTCGTGTGATTAACCAAAAAAGGGGAAAGAACACCAGGGGGAGCCCTAACAGATAACACCAGGAGAGGGCACAGTCAGAAACGAAAGGACATGGATCATAACAGTTTCATTTTGTAATTTTCCCTGGACTTTTTCTTTGCAAGATAAACAAAACGACTGACTGCCCATGTCAGCTGTGACGTGTTGACTTGCCCTCCAGCAACTCCCAGCCTTGTTTATCAGGCTGTCTCCTCTTACATGGTTTGCATTCATCTCATAATCAGATATCTTGACCTAAAAAATATTTAGACGTCCTTGAGTTTAGCAGAAACACCGACCAGCTGACACCCTAAGAGGGTGCTGAGATGACTATAAATGGGACAAGCAGTGTGATGACCGGCTTTCTGAAATAAGACATTGGCAAAATGGCAATAGCAATATCAGTGATCAGCGTGGGAGCTGTATTCCTTGTCATACTACTGTTGATGGTACTGAGCTACATTTCTGATCAGAGACACAAATCTGTACAGAGAGATCACAAGGGAAGTAAGTCTACAGGTTATGTATATTTGTTGTCTGTATGTGTATATTTGACCACACTGGTTGTATTTCAGGTTCATGAAAATATATTGATTCAGTAATGGTTACAGTTGTTCCAGACATGAAGAACTAGAACACAGATCACAGAACTTGATTATTAGATTTACATAATTTGTGTATCTTTGTCTTTTCAAACTCAATCTAGGAGCCCAGTCTGGACTTTTCCACCACCTGTATCAGTATCTTCCCTGCTCCTCACCTCCTTCCCTCCCAGGTCCTCCTGGCCTCCTTCTCATCGGCAACATATTGGAGCTGACACACGATCATCTGCCAATTCACTTGACCTCTTTAGCACAACGCTATGGAAACATTTACAGGCTGAAATGTGGAAACACAAGTAAACCCTTTTCCAATTTCCTGGTTTTGAGAGTTAGGTTCAGAGGAGCACCACACTGAGCCCCTGTTGTGCTTTTTTCTAGCTATGGTGATACTTAATAGTGGTGAAGTTATAAGAGAAGCACTGGTGAAGAAATGGTCTGACTTTGCAGGGAGACCAATTTCATACACAGGTAAACAAAACTTACTTCTCCATTATAGTGAGCTTAATTAGTATTTTAATATCCTTGTAACCTCTAATCACTTGTATCAGGTGACATTGTGTCTGGGGGTGGGTGCTCCATCTCTCTGGGGGACTTTAATGAGAAGTGGAGGGCACAGCGTCGTCTCGTCCATGGTGCTTTGCAGCGTTGCTGCCAGCAGTCTCTGCACGACGTGATCGAGAGACAGGCATTGCATCTGCGAAAGGTAACGATGACCAGCAGACATTACAATACAATGCCCTATCAAAAGACCAGAATATCCTGTAATGAGATTACTGACAACAAATCAGATGTTAGTAGGGTATTACCAAAGTCACTACATTAAAATGTAATGCATTGTTTGTTCACTGTTTAGGTTTTGATGGACTATCAAGGCAGCACTGTAGATCTCTCAGAGGATTTCACAGTGGCAGCCAGCAATGTCATTACCACTTTGGCTTTTGGTAAAGAAGTGAGTATCTTTCTTACCGCAACTCAGTTTGCACGTCTAGTGACGATTTATAATAAAATTAGTTTTTTGTCAGTGAATAGTTGCGGTTGTGGAAGAGCAGTGCTTGGTTGCCTTAAAGCTGCAAACTGGGGAATTCTTCTGTTAATACTGCGGTTTTGAGCATTGTTCATTACATAATTCATAATTCATTCATGCATTCATAATGTGCTAATCAGCGGACAGTGCATTTCAGTGTCAGTAATTATTAAAGCATAGAGCTCTATGTTTCCTAGTATAACAAGAGTTCTCCAGAGCTGCAGCAGTTGCACTGCTGCTTGAATGAGATTGTTGCTCTGTGGGGGTCTTCTTGGATCTCTGCTCTGGACTCCTTCCCACTGCTCAGGGTCAGTAAATATTAACTAGTCTGACTGTAGATCACAGGATACACTAGCATTTGTTTTAATAATGGAGTTTCACACACCGTGACATCTTCTCTCTCAAAGAAATTCCCAAATCCTGTATTTTCCCGTCTCCTGAAAGAGGTGGGCAGGAGAGATCAGATTATAAAACAACATCTCAACAATTACAAGGTTAGTAAAAAACACACGAGAGAGCAACATCTCAAATAAATTCACAAGACACCTTTCAAATCCAGGTTCAATTTCTTTGAGTGTGTATTCAGAATAGTTGGTGAATCCTCCTTCCTTGATATGCTGTTTTTTTAATCAGCTGTTTCTTTGTTATCTGTGCAGTCACAAAACAAAAAAAATGAGGACGTCATCACAGGAGCCCTCCTCCAGGGCCTGGACAAACATTACAACAACACAGAACATGGAGGGGTATGTCTTGTTAAATACCAGGGGCAGATCAGTATTAAATGTGCTGGGAACAGAGTATGAATTGGACATGGAGTTGGTTGAAAATCACCCCCCTCTTGTCTCTAGCTCCTTACAGATACTCACATTCACATGGCCACTGTGGATCTTCTCATTGGTGGAACAGAGACCACTGCAGCCTGGCTCAACTGGACTGTGGCCTTCCTTTTGCACAGACCAGAGGTCTAGGTCATTTTATTTTTTACAAATAACTTAGCATCAACAAAGCATTTACACAATATGAAGTTCATCTCAGTGTATCATTGCTCTTGCTTTAATCTTCAGATGCAGACCAGGGTGCACGAGGAGTTGTTCACAGTCCTAGAGGGACGGTACCCCAAATACAGTGACAGACACAGACTCCCCGTCCTGTGCTCATTGATCAGTGAGGTGCTGAGACTCAGGCCAGTCGCCCCACTGGCAGTGCCACACAGAGCCATCAGAGACAGCAGGTCAGCTGAGCTACAAGCCTGACAACAAAACGGCTGGTGAAACGACACACACAGATAGTGACAAACTGTGTTTGAGAAAATTTATCTATCCAGCCTTTCACTGATAAGAATTCAGTTTATTTCTAGGCATTGGTACAGACTGACACAATCCAGTCTAGTTTATAAATGTGGCACAGGTACACTCTTCTCCCAGATTAGAAAAAAATGGAATTGTGAATATTACATTACATCTTATTGCTTAGTCATACCTAGAACATTGAAAAACTGCTTTAAAGAAATTCTTTAAAAATCATTTGTGCAATAAGTAATTGTGTAGTATAGTATAGTACAGTGTAGCCACATACATTGTTTTTCCTGTATTTCACTTCACCAGACTGGATTGGACTAGACTACACTAGACTAGACTCAAGATGTAAATTAACCTGAAACACAACACATTTCATGTCTTTGTTAGTGGATGTACACAATATTTTTTGTTCTTCCGTTTTTGCCATTTTTCACAACATTTTACCTGCTTTTCACGTTCTAATGCCCTATAATTCCCATGCATATATAGTATTGCAGGTTATTTCATCCCTAAGAACACAGTCATCATTCCTAATCTTTTTGGAGCTCATCATGATCCTGCAGTTTGGACCGACCCGTACAGCTTCAGACCAGGTACTACTTTACTTAAAGTGCATTCCTTTCACTTGGCACAGCAGACATCAAATAAAGTGTCTACTCTCTCACTCTCTCCTTCAGAGCGCTTTCTAGAAGGAGGAGGAGGCTCCACCCGTGCCCTGATCCCATTTGGTGGGGGGGCTCGCCTCTGCCTGGGGGAGTCTATTGCAAAAATGGAGCTCTTTCTGTTCACTGCCTACTTGCTGAGAGATTTCCAGTTCATCCTTCCCGAGAGCGAGACCTCTCTGCCCGACCTAAGAGGAGTAGCTAGTGTTGTGCTCAAGGTCAAGTCCTACACAGTTATTGCATGTCCAAGACCTGTGACCGATCATTGAACTGCAAAGGCTGTACTGCTTATTATATAATATATTTATAATACTATCACATATATATTTATCATAAATACTTCTGTTTCCCTGTAGTCTTGGATACTTGGATAGTCTTAATAAAATAACCTGTTAATGGCCTCATGTGGAATTTATTTCAATGATTTATTTGTTCAAAGGAAACTAAAACTGAGGAGCCTAAACATATGAACATGGTTTGTGTAGAGTGTGATTAAAAATCTGAATAAAAAAAACTGGGGTTTACACTCTAACTTTTGCTAACTGTAAACTGGAGCAGGCCAAACGCTTATAATGTTGCAACAAAAAGAATATCTGTCATCGAGTCTGCCAGCACCACCCAGTGGACAAACCCTGAACGTGCTACGTAAGCAACCCTCATTTTATTACTCCTCATCACTGACTTTAAGGCATATCTTGTAAAATTTCCACCATTAGTAGCCATTTGTTGAGTGATCACAGCAATCGAAGTGGTTAGTGCAACATTACATTTGCTTGAACATGTGACAAACAGGAAACCAATACATGAAAAACCCAATAGGCAGTACACATGAAGCATTCACTGGTATTCTGGCCACAGTTTAGCATTGCTGAGTTGTGATAGAGGAATGTTGGATGCTCACTCACTCAAATGACAGCTGTGGCTATCAAAACAGTTTAACCAGTGCTCCCTTTGCCCCAAATGGCATGGAGGAAGTGTTTGCTGTGGGTGAGTCAATGTAGCTCTTTTAAAGTGGATTGATTTCCTCTCTTAGTGTCAGTGGCAGCATGGAGTGGGCTTGGGGGGGATGACTACTGACAGATACTTCACCTGAAAAGGATCAGTAAGAGGCATTTCATGTCTGTGAAGGCTCATCACTGTTCATTAGTAAAGTGAGACCACTGATCATAAAAAGTGGAAAAAGTATTAAAACAATTCACACGGCACATCCTCGATGGTGAGTGTTCAAACTGTAATTGCCAAAACATAACATAAATTTTTGCCACTGCTACATCTAACATTTCTTCTCATGTTTGCCATTACAGTTACTTCACAGTACAGACCAGGAGGGGATAACCTAACTTGATTTATGTGCTCACCTGCACTCAATAATGTGAAAGCGACAGTACAGTACAGTACATTCTAATGTAATAACTCCAGTATTCTTAAATTCTCCACACACTCATGTTTATGATGTCATTCAGGATGTAATTAAAGAGGAACTACAACAGCAAAGACAATCTAACAGAGGAGCAGCCACCACCACTGACATACAGATTCTATGATTTATTACAAACTGTAAACTAGAATTAAAGTACATGTTTTTGTCTCTAAGGTTGAAAGAGTTCTGGCAACTGGACATGAACTTTGCTGGAAGACGTTCTTTATGTTGCCTCTTATCCAAGTTCTAAAGTGATGGTCATTTCACAGCCATCAATTAACTGTAGTGTTCAAATTTTAAATGTTTATTGTATAACAGGCCTCTATTTCATTTAAAATAATACAGATCATCAGGTCTAGTAATACAAGCTGAATAATAAGGACACAGTTCTTTCAAGTCAAACTTTAATACACTATTGTTAGATAATGCATTAATGTAGGCTGGCAATCCAGATCAGACAACATGGGGTAAATGTTCTTCTTTTTCTTCAGTTGACTGAAAATTGCTAATATTTGACTGTAATAAAAGAGAGAGAAATTGTTATTTGGCTATTGTAGAATTAAAGTGGTTATTTTATAAAAGTCATAGTTGATGACTTCATGATTTTTGCATTGCTTACATATGCAAGTATTAAGTATATTAATTATGAATTCCTTCATTCCAAAAAATGGTACACTGTATAGACTTTCTGCAAAGGGTCTGCAAAATTAAGTATGAAAAGTTGTCAGTGAAGTGGTCAAGAAAAGCGGAGGGGTCAAGTGGTAATGGTATCTGGACTAAAAGAGGTCATGAGAGAAACAATGACAGACACCATCGGTGTATCTGATTAACAACAAGAGAACGTGCAGTGGTGAATACATATTACTACACTGAACTGAACTGTTTTTTTGTTCTTTTTTTTTTTTTAAAAGCCTCTGCATAGATCAGACCTGCTGGTGGTCTCCAGGTTTGCTCTGTCACTCTCTGGTTGTTACATGTGCAGTAAATGAATAGTCATATCAGTATATGCATTCCCTGCTCTCCTCCTCCCTGTTTGCCAGCACTGTCTCACTTTTTGTCAGTGCTGAGAAAGACAGGAAGGAAATTTAAGCAACTGCAACATCACAACTGACTGGAGATTACTGTCACAACTGAATTACACTGTATGCCAAATAGAAAAAGTTACAAGAGTAACTTAAAAGTTACTTGCTGAGTTGTTGTTGCAGGTGGAGCAGTCGACTCATCTACAACATTTTCACATTAACAAAGGAAATGTGAAGTACATAGGACTCATGTATATTGTCATTCGTTGCATGTGATAATAACAAATATAAAAGCCTCACCTTGGACAAGAATTCTGATGTCAAAGCAACACTGAATATGTCCTTGTTTGTAGTTACATCTGTACCAAGCACTGTCACTGGTACTAGCAGACTGAATAAAAGTGGATTAATAATCATATGATAAATGGTTGTTAAAATAGTGAGAATAAAAAGTGTTTTCTTACCTTTTACCCTCAAAGATATGTTTTTGACCAGAGAACACTCCCAGCCATGACAGATTTCACAGCTGTAGAGTGCTTCATCAGATTTTTGTATCTTTGTAAGAAAAAGAGAAATATCTGTCAACTCCCTATTTTAAACATTTAGCACTCCAGATTTTTTTTATCAAACAAGGTTAACTTTCATCTGTGTCATACATGTCCACCTGACTTTGTAGCAGCTCTTTGGATCAATCCCATTAGAAGTAAAACAAGCTATGTCTTCGTCTTGAAAACCTGTCAGAATCAGCGGTGAGTCTGCTTTGAAATAATGACATAAAAGAAGAGAAATGATTCTCACTAAGAAGAACATACTGTATATTGGATGTTTAGATGAAGTGTGTGAATTATCTGCCTTCAGTGTCAGAACTGTAAAGAAGATCATTCAAGATTGCACAATAAGTACCCTATATTAAACATACATTACATCAGTTGTTAAATTGGTTCAGTGACAGTTGATATATTCCAAATACTGAAAATAAAAAGGAGAACTGAATATGTTACATTGAGAAATTAAGAAATGATGAGTATTTACCTCTGCTTACCAATAGGACTATTACAAAACTACTACCAGAAGACCATGTGGATAAAAACATGACATTTTCAGGGTAATGTAGCGAGTGAATGGACAAAAGGTCATCATACTCTTCACTTTGCACCTATTTTCAGTTCTCCAAGTTACACAAAAGCTGCATCTGTAAAGAACCATGAGCCAAATATAACTTGTTTTATTTCCTGTGTACTTGTTTATGTGGCTTATAGTGCCACCGTGTAGCAGGAGCAAAACATTACATCAACTTGACCACTGGCTGTAAAAGCACATATTTTGTCAAGTTATTTCCTGGGCTCATGTTTAAATGTGAGTATGGGAAAGTGAAAGAGTAGTATTACTTCTCCCTCATTACCACCACTGGGGTACACTTGAGCCATACTTTTACTGCCCCAGTGGTGCTGCCCAGCAGTCACAATGTGCTGCTTCCAGCATGTGGATGTGTGTAAATGTGTGGATGGGGTGTTCCTGAAAAAAGAGAACCCCACCCCACTCCAGAAATGTATTTTTTTGTTTCCAAATATGCTTATAATAATTATTTCTGCAGAGTAATGTGCAATTCTCTCTGTTTGCAAAGTACATTTCTCTTTCGTGCATCATTCTTTCTTCCTTGATTCAAAATTCAACTGACTTTTGAGCTGATAAAAATCTCTTTTTCACACCGACTATACTGTTACACAGTAAAATTGAATGAGCCCCTCCTGACCATTGCACAGCAGGCACCCTGTATGCAAACTTCTCTTGCTGAGCAATACAACCCTGTTGGCAGGGTTCACACTAACTGTGAAGGTTAGTGTCTATTTGCTGCAACTTTAAATACAACATAGGAACTTCACAAACGCAAACTGAAACTTTGTCACGCCACTTCCTCTTCTCCCTTGATTTATAAAAAAAACTCTCATAGCTTTTAACACTCAGTGCAGTCTTCGCAGTCTCTGAGCTCAGTGCAAAGAAATGGACAGCAATGTTCAAGGTTAGTTGACATATTTCCGCTGTGTCCTGTCATCTTATTAGCTTTATAGGTTTTTACAGTCAGTTTAATCAGTGTGACTAAAATAATAGTGTATTCTATTTTAATTTAATAGATGATTTGTAAGACTTCTATGAATTTGCTTTTGGTTTTCTGACAGGCGGTAAATCATATGGTCTTCTCAAGTCTCATCAGGAAGAAAAACTGAACTCTATCAATGAGGTGTGTTGAGCTAATAATTTATATATTCAAAGTTATCAGCTTACAGTGGAGATGAGTGTTTTATACAGACAGGAGCTGGACACAAACAACATGACACCAGTGTATTACTAATAATTATCTGCCTGATTTATCATCTTGTTTTTATCTTTTTTCACTCTTCTAGGCTTTTTTATCAGATCCCCAATATGCAGAAGTGGAAGACCTTGCCTCAAAGCTTGAAATGTTTAAAAGCAAGTATTGAAGGGCTACGATCACTCCAAAGTAAATTGTTTTATTATTTAGTACACTTCCATGTTCATTTTGAAATGAGATTATATTTTTGTATTACAGAAAAATACATGGAATTTGATCTTAATGACAAAGGAGAGATAGGTAAAACTGCACCCGTCTTACAGCCCTTAAATATTTTTGGCTACAGTGAACAACTGTTGCTTTGCTTTTTACAGATGTTTTTACAGATTATAGCTTTGAGTAGGTTTTACTCATTCACGCTGTTTGATTCATTAATTTTATAGATACAATGGGGTTAAAACGAATGCTGGAGAAACTTGGAATGGCCAAGACTCATGTAGAACTGAAAAAGATTATGTCAGAGGTGGTTGGAGAGACATCGAAAGACACTATCAGCTACACTGACTTCCTGAATATGATGCTGGGAAAAAGAAATGCAATACTAAAACTGTGAGTATGAAATACTGGGTATTTCAGAGAGTGGGTGGAGACCCAGAGTTGGGTCACAGAAGGATTAGGATTACCGGAGGTTAATATTTTTTTCTCAAAATCACCTTGTGGCTCAGTCTTAAAACCTAAAAAATAACTCAAAATGTTGTCTTTAAATTGAGAGCCTTAGATATCTTTTGAATTGTACTGCATCTATACAGTCTGCCTAAAGTGCACAATAACGTCTTGTACAGTGGCTAACATGTCATTTTCTTCATTTAAGGATCCTGATGTTTGAAGGCATGGGAAAAGAACAGGAACAGAAAGATGTTGGACCACCTCCCCGCAAAACATTTTCAGACCTGCCCTAAAAGAGCTCTCCATCCTAAGTCCAAAATTCTTGTCAATCAAATATCTCGTAGAAAGTGTCATTTTTGTTAAACAACAGAAGTTACAAAAATGTTTGTACAGTCTTCCACATTGGCCAACTAAATCCTCTGGAAATGTAATATACCCATATGCAGATATCCCAATGCTGTACCACAGTCTGCTTATTATGTGTAATGCAATTTTAGTTGCATAGTTTAATGCAAAACATAGCCTTGTATTAAATAAAGGAATATCACTATACTGTATTTCATTTATAGATAAAGGCCTTGAAAATATGTTTTAAATGACATCAACATTTATTACTTATTATCACTTATTATGTCTTTGAGCGAAATCATCTAAACAGTGGACGGAAACATCACATTAATAAAATTGATATACTGATATACTTAATTTGATATTGATTCACATCCTTTCGTTACGGTTTCCTATCGTGAGGAACTTTAATTTGAAAGATCCAGCTAACCGGAAAACGTATGTGCCATTCAGCTAGGGAGAACAAACTGGCCCACCTCGCAAGTTAATGTTTTAATTAATATAGAGAAGGGTGAGTAAACTGGCTTTCTGTGAGCAATTATGCACGTGCAACAAACAGTTATTCTAAATACAGGCTGCTGTTACAATACTTAATTTCCATTCCATCGGCTAGACGTCAACGCTGACTTACGCTAGCAAACAAGCTAGCGTGGAAACCAAGAGCTAAAGTAGTTAGCGGGCTAAGACGTAAACTCGAGGCAAAACAGAAGATAGTGAAAAACAAAATCACATTTGATGTCCCAGAAAACACAGCGTTGGCCTGTTGCACCAGTGCTGTACTAAAATGTCAAGCCCGTTGTCCTGAAGTCGACATCATCCGAATGTTGAGCTGTTAGCTGAGTGTGAGAACTGATCGTTGCTCCGTTTTTGTCAGGAGGATGAGCAGCTCCGAGGAGGTGTCCTGGATATCCTGGTTCTGTGGACTGAGAGGGAACGAGTTCTTCTGTGAGGTCTGTCTCACTCTAAAACCTTGCGATACGCAAACGCTTCATTGGTTAGTGAATAAAATAGGCTAATCAGCCGATGTTTTGTTGTTAGTTGCAGCTCTGTGGGTGTATACTGTATGAAACGTCACCCGGACACTGACATATTTATGGTTGAATTGACAAACGCGTCACATTTGACTGTACTGAACACGGACCTGGAGGAGTTTCTCCGAGTTCGTGGCCATGCGTGCTGAGACGTACAGCTCAGAGTTGCCTGCTCCAGCCATTTCCTCTGCTGTTTGCTACTCATCTGTTCTGCTGGAGCACATCCAGCCTTGTCCCTCAGAGAGCACCTGAGGGAGACACGTGAAAGGAACAACAGTGTCTCTAATTTGAACTCCTTGCTTTCCTAATCGGCAGCATATAAGTAATCCTGTTAGCTCTTGCATAATGTTTCCCCATCAGTGTGCAACAGTGAACTGAGCACTAAGTAACGCAATTAATTGCCATTCATGGTCTTCTGCTGCTGTGTTACAGGTTGATGAGGACTACATTCAGGACAAATTCAACCTGACAGGCTTAAATGAGCAGGTGCCTCACTATCGCCAGGCTCTGGACATGATTCTCGACCTGGAGCCAGGTGAGACTATCAAGGAAGTGGACATTTGAAAGCAGTGACAATGATTTAACTGCCCAAGTTGCTTTTAATTGACAGATGAAGAGCTGGAAGACAACCCGAACCAGAGTGACTTGATAGAGCAGGCGGCAGAAATGCTCTACGGGCTCATACATGCACGTTACATCCTCACAAACAGAGGAATTGCACAAATGGTAGGCTGCTATTTCATGTATTGAAATTCTTATGTGTGACATGACAAGAATCATCAGTGATTTGTACACATTTGTTCTCTGTAGCTGGAAAAGTATCAACAAGGGGATTTTGGCTATTGCCCTCGAGTCTATTGTGAGAATCAGCCAATGCTTCCTATTGGTAAGTCTTACTTTTCCTAACCTTCATGTTAAACCAATTCTCACTCACACAAGAACCATACTGCACCGGTGACTTGTTTTGATCTCCTGTCTGATGCAGGCTTGTCAGACATTCCAGGGGAAGCAATGGTGAAGCTTTATTGTCCAAAGTGCATGGACGTGTACACCCCGAAATCCTCCAGACACCACCACACAGATGGAGCCTATTTTGGAACAGGGTTCCCGCACATGCTGTTCATGGTACACCCAGAGTATCGTCCAAAGCGACCAGCCAATCAGTTTGTGCCAAGGTTTGTTTAACTTGACACACCCTGTCATTTATTATTATAGGCATTGATTAACTAACATGTTTTGCTGCATTATGTACTCTTATTAACACGTTTTCATGCGTTAAGAGGAGTGATGGGGGACCAAAGATTTCAGCATGTCGGCATCCCAAATCCAACCAAATATGTTTGTCCTGTAGCATCAAGTATTGAACACTTTGTTTTGTTTTTTCAGGCTGTACGGTTTCAAGATTCACCCAATGGCTTATCAACTCCAACTTCAGGCTGCGTCAAGTTTCAAGAGCCCAGTCAAGACAATTCGCTAAAACTCTGCTTTGACAAAGACAGTGGACTCAAAGACTTTGTCGTTTACTACTTGTTTGAAGCAATGGATTATAGATTCTCAATAAATGCCTGTACAGTTCTCCAAATTCACGGATTTAGCCATTATGTCTCATTTAGTGACACAGTTCCAGCTAAACAAGTTAAGTTTTCTTTATGTATGAAACCTCTTGTTAGTCACAAAGGATCAAGCTCCTGATTGATCCCTAATGGATGTGAATGTATCCGTTCACATTTTTGTGGTGTTTTTCTAAAAACAGAAAAGCGGTGTAAACTCAGTGATAAAGAAGACTACAGTTTGCTTTACGGCTTAATTACAGGTGGTTGAATGTAACTTCTTGCCACCAGCCCCTGACTCGTTTGTCTTATCAGCGACATGGTCAGCCAGTACTGCTGCAGAACGAGTGCTGGAGAGTGCATGATTTTTATTTCATTTTATTGAGTTTCAGGGTTTTATTTGAAATCAGCCATAATTTATAAATGTGATGAGGAAATAATTCTAAGAAACTGAATAACAAATTAGAGGCATAGAGTCAGAGCTCATCTGTAAAATGGACACATGCTTGATTTCAGTTTTAGTTTTACACTGTTCAGTTTCTGTTCAGTTGCCACGTGTGCTTGATTGTTTCGACAACTGAGTTGTTGTTTACCTGATAATTCCATATTTGTTGTTTCATTTTGTTTACAGTATGGTTTTACAATCTTTTCCCCAGAGGGTTTGTTGTTGATTGAACATGCAGCAACCTGCACTATGGAACCAGGTGAATGGCATTAAATATTTTCTTCTTCCAGAGATGTCACTCATGTGTGCTTCACATACACATAGCCCAACAAGATGCAAAATAATGCATGTTTTATTTTTTTTCATAAAAAGACAGGGATAAGTCACAAAGCAACAATATTTTCATTTGTCTAAAACTGAAATTCTACAATTTTCTTCTTGCTGTTTTTGTCCATGTCGCTACTATACCTGGTGTCTTTTGGGGTTAAAAAAAAAAGTTTGCTAACAAACATGCTATCTAAAAAGGATTCGTGCATTTCAGTATTTTCTCCTCTAAGGAAAAGGTACAGGAAAACAGCAAGTGGGAGAGCAATCTACTTATGGTAAAAAGGCTTTACAAACTTGGTTGATAATGAATGCAATATTTAACATTGTGACATCTTCAGTGGAAACCAGCTTGTGTCGAAACATCACAGTACATCAAATTACGTTTAACATTTCCTACTTTACAAATAAATTACTGTATAGTAGAACATGTAAAAAAAGACAACTTGTGCTCCTATGAGCGAAAAAGCCACATACACTGGGACAGCTGCCTTCACCTCTTATACATGTGTTTACTGTGACAGAAAAGCCTTTATATTAACTGACTGAACAAAAATGTACGTGTAGCTAGCTAAGTAGGGATGGTTATACATATATGGACATTCCTTGTA
Source organism: Psettodes erumei (assembly GCA_016785225.1). Lineage (NCBI taxonomy): Eukaryota > Metazoa > Chordata > Actinopteri > Pleuronectiformes > Psettodidae > Psettodes > Psettodes erumei. Next base: position 1,178,918 of record JAFBJZ010000623.1, read on the forward strand.
CAATCATGAATGTCTGTAGTCTTGCAAAGAATACCGAAACCTGAGATAAAAAGACCAAAGCTTGTAAAATGATTTTTTTTTATCATCCCAATATCATTATATTCAAAGCACATATGAATTCTATGCTACTGAATAAAACTGGGCTGAGGAAAGCAGTCCACTGTTATGTACTTTGTGAGAGGTTTGATAAACTTGGTGGACTACAAGAAGAAAGAAATAAGATTCAGGGTGTCAGGTAAGATGGTCTTAAATAGAGACCTGAAAATTCAGTAAACTGGTGGATATGAATAACTTAAAAACCTCAATTTATACAAATACTATAAAAGTATTAATTCTATAAAATAGAGAAATGTTTCAAAATAGATCAATTTTTGATTCAAACTTTACAATAATGTGTAGGCTACTGGTTCTTGGCTGGTTGGGGAAGAAAATATTTAGGCTTTTGTTTTTTGTACCTGAGCAGTGAACAAAGCCAAACAACTGTCCAAATATGAGCACAGAAACTTTGTTCACATTTTGATGTGAGGTATGTCATATCATTAAAAAAAAAGTTGTGTCTCCTGAATTAAATACACAAGTAGAACAAAAACACGAGTTCCCTTGAATGTATTCTTAACGTGCCCCCAGCAGCAGCACTGAGGGAATAAATGCTGATAATGGTGAATACACTTGGATGGAAACAGTGCATTTGTATACATAAAATTAATACTAGGAAAATAAAAGCATTTAAAAGCAAACAGAACTGAGATCACTTAAAAGAAATTGTTGTATTCTAACCAATAAAAGTGTAATTGCCAAGCTTTTTTGAAATAAGCATTTAATCAAAACTCGAGATCTGTGCAGCAACCTTCTATCTACAATGAACAGCTGGACTGAAAGAAGAAAAAAAAGACGATCCACTATATCTACTCAGTTATCAATAACTCGAGGTGCTGATTTGGGAGACTTCTTGTTGGATATGTGTGGATGTGCGTAGATAGAGCTGGTCAGTGTGTGGTCATTGCTGCACTGATGAAGGGATGTCAGAGGTGGAGAGTCAAAGGAATGAACGCAGGTGTTGATTCAGTTACAAGGCAGATGCTCCGCCATGTTTCTCCTGCAAGACAGACATGACGTATGTGTGCTTGTATTTGCCTGAACAGGTAATTTCAAAAAGTGTCAGCATCATCATCTCAGTTAAATGGTAATGGAATAGCTCAACACTTTGGGAAATACACTTTTTTTTGCCAGAAATTAGTCTGAGAAGCTCAATGACTGATAGCAGGAGTTCCAGAAAGTCACTAATAACCTTCATATTAACAGACAGACAGCTTCCAGCAAGACAGGAAATAACCATAATTTCCCATATTCTGTCCATCAATGTTTTATGTTATGGGCAGAGGATTTGTACCTGATCTTGGTTAATGTCACAGTCTGCTGTTATGACAATCCTCTTTTCCACACGAGTCTCTGAAGAGCCACTTTTTACTACCTGGTAGGGAAGGGAAAAAAGTTATACTGAGAGCTAGATAGAAAATAAAATGAAATAGGTGAGAGCAGCGTTTGTCCTGCTGACCTTTGAGATGTGAGTGGTAGTGGTGGTGACTGTGGTGCCACTGGTGGTCTCTGACGTTACGGTCTTGGAGCTGGATACAGTGGTGCCATCTTTGTCCGCACCTGTCCCATCATCTGTCACCTGAGAAGGACATTGAAGAAAAGATGGAGTAATTACTAGAGACTCTGCGACCCTGGGCTCAGCCAGGGAAGGTGCTGTGCTGCCTCATGCTCATTGTGGAGCCCCTGGCCTGGTCCTCCCAGAACTGCTTAGAGTCAGCCTGTGCTGCCATCTCCTCCGTGTTACATAGCTGACACAGATCTGGGCTGAGCAGCTGCTGGAGCCCCTACCTTTGAAGACTCATAGGTGAAGGCCCTGGTCGGGATGATAGGGACCTCAGTGGTGGAGATGCCAGTGGGTAAGGAGTTGGAGGCAGCTGTGATGGTGATTGTCTGGGTCTGCACCAGAGGGGGCTGTGGACGGTAGCATAGCCCCATGAGTGGCTCTTTAAGCAGACACGGGGTACCTCACAGCAGCCACTTTATTTTATGCCATGCCTTCCCTTGACGTGTGGATCGATTTTCACCACAACAGCCCTTTATCTCACCAAGTTAGTTTCAATTAAGACTTTTGGAAACAACAATATTCCCTTCCCTCCACCAATTATTACAGAATGAAAAGGGGAAACAGGAAAACACCATAAATGGGTTGAAAAGATGATGATAGTAAAAGTAGATGCATCAGAAACGTTCTGTGGCAGAGAAAGTTTTAAAACAACCCATCACCATAGCTGAGAAACGACCACAACACTGTGCAACACATCCGCAGCAACCACAGTTACACTTGACTATGATGAGCACAATTCACACCACACGAATTCTCCCTTTACAGATACACACGTTGAATGTAAAGGTGCAGCAAAGAAGTGGAGCAAGTGGGGCAGTCTTGAAATCACACAGAGTCCAAGCAGAGACAGAATCAACCAGTGTCACACAGAAGGGAGGCTACCTGGAAGCAGCGTACGACCTGTGGACCATTGCTCTTGAAATAGGAGGCAGGGGAAGATCCAACTATCATCCAAGAGCTTTCTGACTCTCCAGGACACGATCCGTCTTCCTGATGGGTCTCATCTAAAGCTCTACAGTTTGGTTCGAGCGACGGAGGCGACACCGCCATCTCTGCCTCTACGACAGACACCAAGGTCTTCTCAAAAACAACAACCTCGTCCTGATCACAAGACTCTTCCTCAATGGGAGCACTGTGGGCTTGGACACCATCAGGCTCGCTCCTGTGGCACACAGTGGGCCTGGGTGTGCCCTGACAAGCCCAAACTGCTGCTGGTGTCCTGAAGTGCAGCCTTTGTCTCTGAACCACTGCACAGGGAACTAATGCACACATTCTAAAAAAAGACAAAAATGATTCACAATGTGATCAGGGATATGTGAAGTACTTCCTACTAACAAGCCAAAGATTATAAAGGTGTATCTATGCAAAGTAACAAATGCAACTATTATTTATATATTATGTACACAGTGTCCATTTCATGAGGCACTAAAGATGTATAAGGAAGGCATTGGTGGTCTCATAAACACTGTTTTAATGCCACACCTTAACAAAACACACAATTTACCCTTATCCATATGACAAACACTACAGCAGGTGACCAAATAAAATGGATACAGGTTTAGCTGCATATTGTATATTTCTTCACTAATATCATTTAAAATGTAAGACTTCAACTAATTTTTACTTTGTGAGAATCTTCATTAAGAAGGGAGGGATGACAGCAAAGGACTTATAATGATAGTATACTGCAGTTGAATTTTTTTTTTTAAAAAGTGAAATTTAATGACAAAAACTATGCTGCTTGAAAGGAACAAACAGTCATTTGTTCTGTATACGGAATGCTTTTTATTCTTTGGTCAAAGTTGATTGTCAAAAAGTCATGCAACAAGAAATCTCTAAGTTGCTACATACTGTCTTTGCCAAACCCTGGTGAAGGACAAAGAGGTTAATAAGTACTACAATTAAGCTGCCTCTAGGTCTCCCATCACAGGAAACACTATAGTGTGACAGGGAATATTCCAGTAACAAGACTAAAATGCAGGTCATCGATTAATATTTTTAGTGTTAATTTCATGTGGGTTCTGGAAAAAGTACCCCCATAAATAAATAAATAAATAATCACATCACAGTGATTAGCTTATCCAAAGACAACTGACAATATAAATGCTCCTCAACATGTGTATAAAACCAGGTTCAAAGTGATATGGTCAGACATTAAAAACCCGATAAAAGTCAATGGACAGATATTATTTGCTGATTTTTATGGTATCTGTATGGTCCCGAGGATATCACAGAGAAAGCCGAAGAGTAGTGGGTTGATTGTCATTTTCAGTCCTTATCAGTCTTTGGAGAACACACCTGGAGAAACCAGGGAAGCTGTGCTGCAGTGGGAAACAGAAGGAATGAAAGTCTTGTCCTACAGAGGCCAGAAAAAAGGGGGCCGGCTTCTCAAGTGGAGCAGAGGATGAGAGATGAGGAATGCTACGGTGACGTTTGCAGAGGAGGCGAAGGAAGGAGAAGGAAGAGGAGGAGAGAAAGCTTGAGGCTGATGATGAGCAGATGGATTAGGCGGGTCTCCACGGGTCACACTCACACCTGTGTGGGGTTTCCGCAGGGTCGAGACTGGCTCTCAGCTGCGTTTGGAGTAGAAGTCGAGCAGAGGACCGCGAGGGAGGCGGATGACAAACTGGGGGTGGGGGTGGGGAGTGGGTTGGGGTTGAGGGGGGCAGAGATGAGAGGGAGGAATTTTGAAAAGTCTGCAAAGGCTGACAGTGAGCTAAACCAGCCAGAGCTGGGCAATAACAGATTTCTGGTAAATACAGAAATATAAAATTGAGTATGAAATTTGATTTAAAAGTATATCATAAGTGTTTCTTTTAACAGAAACATGATTCTGTGTATGTTATTGGCACATGCATTTTAACATGCATCTTTTTAATATTTATTTCCATGGCCTACATCCCACTTCAGACTGAAAAGACAGATAGTCATTCACACTTGTAGTGATCTAAAGTTTCAGTGTACAGTTCACGGCCAAGCCAGAATGAGCTTAGGCCTCTCTGTGTCAGAGAATAATACAAAGTTGGGTTAGAGGCAGCTCAGAGCCAACAGCTGCTTCTTTTTAATTCCCCTCACAGTGTTAGCCCATTAGCTCTCGCAGGACCAACTCTGCTGCTATGTGTTGCAAACCTAGTCATGGTCCTATAATATATATCTCAATGTAAGTGAAGCAGAAACTGTCTTGTCAAAGTGAGTGGGGACATTGCATGTCCGCTCCACTAGACAGTTAAACATATGAGCAGAACTGCTTCCATCAAACAATACATTTTTAAGTAAGTTTGCTGCAGGCTGTAAGATGTCAGTTTTGCTTGGCTTTAACTTCAGTGCAGCTGTAATGCATCCTGACAGTGTGATTACACCTGAGGGTATTAATCTCCATGTGGTCTATGTCAAAGCAGTTATGATGCCCTTGAAATATTGTCTCTCTAAGAGGCATGCAAAATGAACCTCAATGGACTACACTTGTTTATTCATGTGACAGCAGCTCAACTAGATTGGCATTGGGTTTCTGGTCCACTTAAGAGCTTCCATGTAATAATTTTAACTGCAACACAACAATCAATGCCAGTAACAGCACAATTACATTTGTTTGATATTGCAGTTCTTATCTATTTACTACAGGGAGAGGGAAGCAATAACTGCTCTGATACAACTGTGAATGAGGCCTGGTCTCTTCATGGAAAAACAACTAAGGCTTGGAAAAAAGCTGTGGCAAAAAAGGTAAAAGCAGCGTGAAAAGAAGGTGCGTAAAGCAAAAAGTATTAAATGCAGAAAAAAGCTGAACAACGAAGGAGGAGCAGGGGAGAGGGGAAAAAGTAAATTCTCCTCAGTGTCAGCGTGCAAATATTGAAGAGAGTGGGTCATCCCTGAGTCATGCAGCACGTTTTCAAAACGCGGTCTGTCGGTCATGCAGTACAAACGTGAGGGTTCAGAGGCATCGGATGCAGGTAAGATGAAACCAGAATGAGCTCTCGCAGTATTAAACGTGTCCCAGATGGCCTCACCCACGTCAAGTAGAACAAAAGTACAGACCCTATTCAACAAGTCCAACTGCATTCTTCATACACATGCCTGTGTTGCACACCACATGCTACTGCCTTCAATGCATCTGTGCCTGCACACAGAATCCATTATACGCAAATTGTCAGACAACCAAGAACGACGACTAGAAAAGCCTGATCCCTTCATGTATCAGTTTTTTTTGTTGAAACAAAAACAAGCAAAAATGGCTCAACCACAAGATGGTGGTTCGAAACGCTGGTTCTTCTGTTCAATTACAAATCCATGCACACTGCTCACACATTAGTGCAGTGATGTTTTCCAATCAAGTGCAATAATGTCTGCAGATGCAGAACTGTGGAAAACAAATGTGATGAGGCAAATTTATTTAACTTTAACCAAGTCAGTTCAGGAACTGAAAAACTAAATGAGTTAATTCAAATGAAAAATCACTCATTTGCATGACTTCCTCCAATTCCTGAACTGACAAGACTCCGGTTGTTTGGCGGTGGGGTGCTTTCTGTGGAGGACTTACCCCATCTGCACTAGGCAGAGGCTGACCATTGATGCCCAGGGTGCGGAACGGAGAGTGCGAGGACAGGCGCTTGTCCCACTCACTGGGCCTGGGCTCTGGGACAGCTTCCATGAAGTTCTTCTTCAGCTTACTGATACTGGCATGGTGCCGGAGCAGGTCCTCCTGAGGCTTGCTAAACTCCTGTGTCGAGGAAAGGAGAAGGGGACAGTGTGGTGGTGGTGGTGTGTGTGTGTGTTTGTGTGTGTGTGTGTGTGTGGTGGGGGGGGGGGTTTACAGCAGACACAAGTGGTACAAAGAAAACAACAAGGGGAGGAAAAAGTATGAAGTCAGGGCAGACAGTTGGATGGGGATGGAAAGGATAGATGAAGGATATGTTCACAGTTGAGAGAAAGGGAGAGATTAACAAACAGGAGAGAATAAAGTCAGATTATCTTGCATTTCTGCTGTTTCTGTACATTTTCTGTCGACTTATTGCTGATTAAATAAAGAAGCAGAAGCAGGGTTAATTGGTGATTCTAAAGGAACATAAATCAGGAGGACGATTTGATCTAGACAATCATACTATGTGGAGTCTTGATAGATTATCAGCGACTCAGTCTGGTTGCTGGTTCATGCGGCCAGACTTTGGTTCAGAGGAGTTTCACAGGAGTTTGTGGTGTGATTTATCAGTCAGTTATGACTTGGCGTTCTGGATCAGTAGAGGCTATTAACCACACAACACAGTTATTGATGTATTTCACAGCATTAGGCTTTCGGTGAGGCGCGTTGTGCAAACAGGCCGCAAATCAAAGAGCAGAGAGAGGTGATGGTAAGCAGACACAGTGCACGTTCAGAGATGAAGCCTCAGTATAAATGTAAACCTGTTCATTTAACACAAATGAACAAAAGCAACAGCAGCAGCACTGATTGGGCAACATTTAGCATCAAGTTGATCTTTATGGACAACCATCTGTTGCACACGACAACAAGAGCAACTTGATGATAAGTGTTTCTCCAAATGTCATTCCTTTTGCACATAACAGCTAAATGTGTAATCATTCTGATTTCCTTTTCTGTGGTCAAAAGACTGCATTTGCATAATTTCTGAGGAAGAGAAATGCATTACTGGAGAGTTAGAAAATGAGATGGAGGTAGAAAAAAGCAGAGGCGGGAACAGGAGAATACTGATGATCTGGAAAAAATATACATGTATAAAAATGGGACAGCTTGTGAATCCTGGCTTTAAAAACTAAAAGTGAGCAAAGCTCTTTCTATCTTTGATCAGACCTAAGCTCACCTGCCACATCCCAGGGCTGATCATTAGTGACAGTTGAAGGAAGCTATGGAGTGCAGCATCCTTAACAAGTTGTATACACACCAATGCAAGTGTAAGAATCTGACCATGACCCAGAACTTTGTTAGTTCTAAATTCAACAGCACTCTCCTGAAACAACCGGAGTAGAGCCAGTCGTTAACGCTGATGCAAAAAAACGTGAATCGTGCCACATGCAAGCGTGATATTAAACAGCAGCCAGTGCGCCAAAGAGCAAGAAAATGCAGCTAAGAGACTGACATCTCCAGAAGGGATACAAACCTCCAACATTAAAAGGCTATGTCTGATATAAATTGAGTCACCCTCAATTTTCTTAGCTCTTTTCTGTGAAAAATGAAAAGAACAAAAAGGTGTGGGTTTTTTTCAGTTTCTCTGTAAGACGGCATCATCACACTGCCACAGCTTAGACATGCACACTACAAAATGTTAATACAACAGACATGAGGAGTTGTGGGGGTCTGCATGCAAGATAGCTACATAGGGGCCAAACTGTAATGTACCAGCAGGAAGGGGCCTTACTTAAGATTAAAGATTTACTAATGAGCAAAGAAATAAAGAATGGTGGAGTGACAGAAATGTGATAAAAAGCCATTTACCATGCCCCTTTTTAGTAAATGCATTACTCTATAATCATGCATGTGTAGAGTAGATTCCAGAGTTTACAACAACAGCAAGCAATGAGAAGAAATGAATTCCTTGTTAACTTATTTGTATAAAACTTACTTTGAGACAAGTGTGATCTATTCATATTAAAGTTAGGGTTAATTACAGATTTTATTCATTCATACATTTTTTACTTCTTAAAATATACCTTATGATCATCAAACCTGATGTGGATTCCAATCCAATCCAATATTATTTGTATAGTGCCACTTCACAATATACATTATCTCTTATCTAAGGCACTTTACACAGTGAGGTAAAGACCTCACAGTGTGAGAAACCCCACAGTTCCCCAAAGGATTTCATTTAAGACGTAGTTTTATGGAAGCACAACATGAGAAGAGGGTGAGATTATTCATTGGGATGACAAGGCTCGATATCGTCAGAATGAAGATGGAGAGGGCCTACAGGCGAGGCTGGGAATCTGACCTTTCGCATTCGCACCACCTCTGTGCTCGTCACCTCTGACTTGTGCTACCCCAGGGAGGAGGAGAGAGGGTCAAACGTTAGCATCCTCGCCTTTTGGCCTAAAACTCGCAGCTCAGCCATAGTGGAAACATGTCTTCCATTGGTATGATATGCAAGAGGCCAGTGTCTGACACTAACCTGAATGTCCCCATTGATGGTGGATATCAGTGAAGACTGTACTTCTCCCTGGTCCCTCCACACTGCTGGCTACAGCAGCAAGAGAGACACAGTTCGCACTCAGACACAGAGAACACTCTGCTCGTGACTTTGGCATCTTCATTATTAAAGACTAAGACCTATTTACATCCAAATGACCTCATAAAGTTATGATTATCTAAATATAATTACTTAGGCAATGACTATGGGGAGATCATCAAAAATAATTTGTTGATCTTTCACCACCACTACTTATCCTGTTCAACACCATGGTTTACATGCATGGTTAACTATTAGACTTATGCTGAAATTACATCACCAACGCATAAAACCACGATCACAGAAACAGAATACCTTGACTTCATCCACAGCCTCGATTTTTGAGGGCTCGACGGCTTCTATAGTGACCTCCAGCTTTCTCTCCTCCTGGCGGCTGGTCTTGATTGGAGTGGAGGTCTGGGGCTGGTCGAGAGGGGCCATTGGGATCCCTGCCTCAGCCAGAGCAGCCTGGGAGAAGACAGGAGCGCTGACAGGACGGGCGCCCCTCTGTGTGCTCACCACTGGACACAATACAGACAAAATGAAAAATGTGAATAAATGGAAATGTGCTTTAGCATGATGCGTTTCGGGTCTCAACCTGGTTAAATCCTCCCAGAGTGTAAAATACACATTGAAACAGCTGTAAACCTACAAACACTGACACAAACAGTAGCGCGACTATGCAAACAGCAACATCATACTTACACTCTCAAACTGCAATGTGATCACATAAACGCACAGGCTGCAGGGGTATACTGTACCTTCAATGTTTTTTGACTCCCTTTTTATAAAGAACAAGCATGTATTAGAGCCTGAGTCGGGCCAGAAGTGAATAAAAGCAAATATTCATAAAGTAAGATGAGAGCAGAAGCGCAGTTTAGTTGTTGTTACGATCCAGTGATGGATGCAAAGGCAGATGAGGTTAGGCTGCAAAGAGCTAAAAAGCTCAATGAGGCTGAAAAGGTGAAATGCTTTCTTCAATTTGCACATCATTGCCAAGTTAGAGGTCTTCGAACAACAGCGAATGATGAGTAATGGTGTGCAGTGACACCTGCGGAGCAGTCAGTGTGTCCTGCAAACAGGCTTCAAACGTTAATAAGCATTTCATGGTGCGTAGAAAGCGTGGCCACGTGTGAGCTGTTCCTCTGCCAAACAACAAAACAACAGGTTAACAAAGTACCTGACTCTTTGAGGCCAACATCTAGCAGAACAAACCAATCATCATCTTTGACATGTGTATGGGTGAGTGGACGTCTTTCCTCCAGGATCCGTTTCTCAAACGACGGCCTCGTCTCGGAAATAGCAATTCTTGGTTTGGCCACAGCAGCTGGAACTCTGACCTCTGCTGGGAACCGGATGCGCTCGGGACCAGCGACTAATACAAATACGCAACCAAGTGTCATTGTGGAAACAAAATACAAATGATTAGGACACATGCATTTACAGTGAAACAGACTGACCAGAGAGAGTTAAACTGTTAACTGATGTCCTAGCATTGGGACAATTTAGGTCATATGTTAGGAAGGCAGATCAAATGTCAAGGAATAACTGCGTGATGAAAAAAAATGCTAAAATATAAATGTAGCATGTGTAGCAGTACTAAAACATTTAGATTATACCTAATTTCTTAAGGGTCAAAGCCAGAAGAATAAACCCATAAACTTTCACCTTTCTTTCAGTGGCTGTCACTACACTGACAACCACAGCAGCTCAGACAGAAACATGAAGATATATAAATCTGAATGAAACCAACTGAATTTATGTTTGATGGAGCTATGTTTGGAGCTCCTAGTGCATGCACAGGTCAGGGCTGTTTGCACAGTGTGTGCAGACCCTTCGGCAACATGAGGTACCTGTTGGCACGACAACAGGCTTTTCTCGGATGATGTCGAACAGGACGAACCAATCATCTCCTGCATCTCTCTCTGACGGCGGTGCAGTTTGGATCGGTCTAATTTCAGACAAACGTGTCTCATCACGCCTGCTGTCCACACCAATTATCTTCTTCCACGTTCTAGTCTCTGTGGTTGTCACCTCCGCCAGAAACTTTTTCCTCATGTCAACAGGGGCAACTGCCACAAACAGACAAAGAAACTGAGAAAAGAAGAAACTGACATCGGTTTATCTACTGCACAAATGTTCAGCACTAAGAGGAAGTTTGAAACTGCAGAAATGTAATGAAAAATAATAATGTTTCAGGGTTAATCCTGAAGGGGTGCAAACGTGTATTAACAGAATACCTGGTGGCAACGTGACTGCTTCTTCACGACTAGCATCCAACAGCACAAACCAGTCATCGTCTCTCTGTGGCAGTGACTGGGAAGGCTGCGGTCTAATCTGGTCTAGATCAACCTGCCACAACCTCTGCTCTATGCTTTTCACTTCCATTCGAGGTTCAGTGCTTGGATAAATTTGGCTCGGCACTGCCAGAGAAACTGAAAACAAACAGGATTTGAACTTAATTTCAGCCAGTAAAGTGGAGAGTCTGTCAGGAGCCTTACGTGTTTTTAAAAGAGAAATCATTTCTTGATAGTTTTGCTTAGCACGCAGTTAAACTGTCAGAAAGTCTCATTTGGTGAAATATGTGTGAAAAGAAGAGTTTTGGAGGCTGAGTGTACCTGGAGGCACATATGAAGTCTGTCTGGGAACAACACCCAGCAGCAGCCAGTCATCATCTCTCTCTCCACAGGCTGGGATATTTTCAGTTCTGGGTACAACTGAATGGGAAGCTTTCGCTCTACAATGTCTTCAACTACAACCTCCTTCTTGGACTCCACTGCTATGGTTTCTTCAGGATAAACCTGAACATACTCAGCCATGGTAACTGATGACAAAGAGAATGAATGAGATGCTTAAGCCAAAAAAGGTAACACAATAAGCATGCAAGTCTTCATGAAGGGACCGAAAAGCAGCACAGGCGAGAGTTGATGATACCTGGTTGGACAAATGATGGTTGTCTAAAGGGAACATCCAGCAGCATAAACCAGTCATCCTCTATGTCTTTCACAGCCTGTGGCAGTGTTACTACTTGTCTTTCACTCAGCTCTTGTTGTCTTTCTGGGTCTTCTACCACAAACTCCACTCTTTTTTCCCTCCTTTCAATTGCTGCTATGTCAGTAAGAGAAATACGCTCCACAGCAGCAACTATGACAAAAGAGATAAAAAAAATCCTCAGACATTGCACATTTATTTAAGAATAAAAGCATCTGCAAAGCTCAGGATGAGAACTTGCTTTGATAAAGCTGCGAAGCAGTGCGGGAGGATTTTAGTGGTACCTGGTGGTACATATGTGGTCTCTCTGGGAACAACATCCAGCAACACAAACCAGTCATCATCTCTGTCTGATACTGGCTGCTGTAGGATTTCTTGGAGATGTCTTGGTGCCTCCTCTGTTATTGTTCTCTCTTCAACAGCTACTTCTCTAATCTCCTCATCTGCTGCGCTTCCAACCACAGAGACAAAACTTTCTGCCCCCGTCAGGTCTCGCCACTCCAAAACAGCTGATGAATAGGAAACATTTTAACTCAGGTACCAAGCACAATAAAAAGGTATAATATAAGGCGCAGGAGGATTTTATAGGATTTTGTACCTGGTGGTACATATGTGGTCTCTCTGGGAACAACATCCAGCAACACAAACCAGTCATCATCTCTGTCTGATACTGGCTGTTGTAAGATTTCTTGGAGATGTCTTGGTGCCTCCTCTGTTATTGTTCTCTCTTCAACTGCTACTTCTCTAATCTCCTCATCTGCTGCTCTTCCAACCACAGAGACAAAACTTTCTGCCCCCGTCTGGTCTCGCCAATCCCAGATGGCTAATATGAATGGAAATTATTTAGCACAAATACAAAGCACAGTAACGGGTATTAATATGAGGCGCAGGAGGATTTTAGTGGTACCTGGTGGTACATATGTGGTCTCTCTGGGAACAACATCCAGCAACACAAACCAGTCATCATCTCTGTCTGATACTGGCTGTTGAAGGATTTCTTGGAGATGTCTTGGTGCCTCCTCTGTTATTGTTCTCTCTTCAATAGCTACTTCTCTAATCTCCTCATCTGCTGCGCTTCCAACCACAGAGACAAAACTTTCTGCCCCCGTCTGGTCTCGCCAATCCCAGATAGCTAATATGAATGGAAATGATTGAGTACAAGTACCAAGTGCAATAACAGGCATTAATGTGAGGCGCAGGAGGATTTTAGCGGTACCTGGAGGCACATATGTGGTCTCTCTGGGAACAACATCCAGCAACACAAACCAGTCATCATCTCTGTCTGTCTGGGGCTGTGGTGGTGGGATCTCTGGTGCACGCCATGCTTCCCCCTCTTTTATTTTTCTGTCATCTACGACAATCTCTGTCGTCTCCTCGACTGTTGTGATCATTGAGATGAAGTACTCACCTCTATCTGCTTGAGCAGGTTCCAAAGCAGTAACTGACAACAAGAGTAAAGACACAGAATCTTGGAAAGTTGGAGCAAACAGCAAACAACAAGGCTGTAGCTTTGGCTTGTAGTTTGTGAGCATGTGGTATCCATATTTTGCCATCTTTTGCAAGACATCTATGTTGACTATTTTTTATGTCATCTTAACTATCATTAATTCTACTACTATCATAAATGTCAGATTTTATTTATAAACAAAAGATAAGAGCAGTCACATGAGCTGGGAACCAAACAGCTGACTTCTCCTTTAACTTTAGATCTCTACTGAACCTAAAGAAGTGTTTGTGCACTAGGTGTGACAATTAAATACACTAAAATGTGTAAAAACTGTAGTGATTTTCAAATGTTTTTAGAGATGAGTATAGGCTTAAAGCTGTTTGCACAATGACATTACTGTACCTGGTGGTTTGAAAACAGCTTTGTATGGTGGCCGGTCAAAAAGGATGAACCAGACATCTTTCTCTTCCCCCTCAGCCTGAGGCCTCTCTGTAACCTCTCTTTCACTTCTCTCCTCCAGCAATTCTGTCTTACGCCATATTACTTCTTTTTCTAACCTCTCCTCTGATATTATACCAGCCTCTACTGGCATGTCTTCCACATCTTCCTGTTGTTGCCCTCTCTCATCTACAATAGTCACTCTCTTCTTCGTCCTGCGCTCCACCTTCTCATATGCCACAACAGAAGTGCCAATGACTTCTGGAAAGCCAAACTTCTCCTCCACCTCATCTTGCCATTCCTTTTCTATCTGCCTCAGCTTCTCTCTCAAACTATCATCTAACAGGCTCATGTGTGTCACATATTCTTCACTCTTCTGCTTCACCTCCTCTTCCTCCTCTTCAGGCAACAAACCTTTTAAAAACACCTCTTTTATCTGCTCTTCCAGTTCGTCCACCTCACCCTCATCTTTCCTCTCTATCCTCTGTACAGATGTCTTCACCACTCTTCCTGTTACACCTTCAACTTGTATTTGTTTCTCCTTCTCCAAATCTTCTGCTTTTCTTAACCTGTCTACCTCCCCTTCCCCCAGTTCTTCCTCTATTACTTGTTGGAGTCTCTCTGCCATCTCATCCACTTCTTGGAGCCTTTCCTCCAAATCCCTCACATCCCTCAGCCTCTTTTCCAAAGCATTCAGCTCTGTCAGCTTGTCTACCAAGATCACTGTTTCCTGAATCTCAGCGACCTCCTCACTGGTCAGTTCCTGCTCATTCTTCTCCTGGAGCTGGAACTGGGCTAGGGGAGAGACTGGGAGGAGCAGAGTCAAACAGCGAACCATTAAACAAACTAAAGTTGTTAATAGTATTAAGTGCATTCAAATTTCATAAATGTTTACAGGTCATATTTCCACACAGAGTCACACAAGGAAACTCACATGGTTTTTTAACACCCTCTAGAGAAGACGGGCCAAAGATTCGGTCAAAGTGCAGGAACCAGTCGTCTGGCTCTTTCAGTGTGGGTTGCAAGAGTCTGTCCACAGAGCTCTTTTTTGTCAAGCTGAGCTTAGCTGATGAAATTAGAGACGCAATACTCAGCATTTTTAAACGAGGCGAGAAAACACAAAGCTCAAATCAATCAAATGCAAAGAGCTGAAAAGAAAAGCAGGACAGAGCCACGTGCATGGCTTCACTGAAAGCTGTGGAGGATGATGCAGCACGTTGTTTGACAATCCAACTCTGTTTGCAACAGTAATAGGAATTGGAGGGTTAGTAGTCCTAAAGGCGAACTGTTAAACTGCGATTTCACACTTGCTTCAAGTGAAGGTACCTGGCTGTTTCACAAAATCAAAAGGCGGGACAAAGGGAAAAGGAGGATGACGATTAAGCAGGGCGAACCACTTGTCTTCCTTTTTCCTCTGCTGCTGCTCATCAGATGCCAGCTCCTGCCATGGCTGACTGACTGTCTGGGTGATGGTTTGGGAGCCAGTCTGCTCAGTCTCAGTGTCCTGCCAGGTTACTGTGACTGTCTGAACAGACTGTCCCTCCTGCCCGGACTGAATGAAAGTCTGCTTAGACTTCCCTCTGTCTGCAAAGAGATGATGAGGTGATAGCAGTTATGTGATGTTTTCGCCAGACAGATGATGCTGCACGGTGAATGCCTCAAAGTGCTTTATGCGTGTATTTGACCAAGCCAGATGCCAAGCATGTGTATGGTACAACTGAGTGAGATTAGTACAAAACTGAATGAAAGATGTCTCTCATTCTACAGAACAAGAACAGATAAAAAAAAAAAACATTTTACACTTTCAGTGTTCAAAATCCCAACCGTGTTTTGATGACACTGGAGTGAGTCACTTTAAGAAGTTGAGAATAAAGATAGAAACTACAAGCAAATGAAAGTCACTGTTGTGCAACACACACCAAGCAGCAACTTCTGAAAAGGCCCAAAAAAGAGGAACAGCCGCCTCAAGACTGGAAATGCCTTTGTGTAGTTAAGCTTGTAAGGAAATTCCACATTTTTTCTTCAGAGTTCACGTTGACCAAAGATGGCCCTGGGATCATGCCAGGGAAAGTACAAGGTGGCTGCAACTATCCACATGTTAGAATCGATCACTTTCCTGACAACGGATCCATCTGTGCCAAAGCAGAAAGGCAATGTCTTCAAAGGATGCAGGCATGAAAGCAGATGGTCCAGAAAGGATGGGGGTGTTAATTGTTGCGATAAAGCTGTTTGTGAGCAACAACACAACAAATGCTGCAAATGTGCCAAAAAGTGCCAGCGCACTGTCACACAGTTCCTGGTACCTGGGAATTCAGGAGCCAGCTGAGGTTTATCAGAGACCAGCATCAATGACCAATCATCAACCTCAGACTTGGTTGATGCTGAGAGCTGCTGCAGAAACTGGAGAGTGTCATCTCCAGCTGCAAGGGCGGGACAGGTCAGACAGGGCAGCTTTTATTATGACACACTACATTATGCATGTGATACACTGACACCAACAGTGGTTCACGCTCTTGAACATACCTCCATCTAGGTTACGGGAAAGCCTCTTGCTTGCAGACCGTGTGAAGCGAGGGGCTGGGCGGTCGATCATGGAGCTGGCCTGGCGGGTCTGGGCCTGAGTACGCCCGCTGTACCGGAACTTTGAGCCCAAGGCGAGGAAGCGCCGTGACGAGGGCGGCTCCACTGTTGGAACCCTGAGGGACAGATACGGGAATTTAATTCTCATCCAGGCAACACTTCATCAATTTAACAATTTAATCAAGGTGGCAGACATTGGGGGTTTGAATATAAATGATAACGCACATCAGAGGATGTTTCGTTCCCTACAAATTGGCACTGTTATGTAAGAAGGCAGGCAACAAGCACAACCTTTATCTTATTTAGAAGACAAAACCTTTGAGGTTTAATTCTAAGGTCAGGACCAAGGCATGTAAATTTGCCTCTGTGGTTAAACTGCCATGGAGCCAATATAGGAATTAAGCTGCAGAGACAGGTTAGCCAATTATCTAGGAGATAGGATGAACCCGAGAATGACCTCGGTTGCCAGGCCGGGAAGTGTCCTTCAGATTAAAGAGAGAGCGCCCTCTTCTTACCTGAAGAAGGTATGGTGTTCAACACAAACTTTCCACAGCTTCTTTGAGGCTTTGTAGTTGGGCAGTTTGAAGCCAATTGTACTTTCATACTGCTCTAGCTGTAGGTGAAGAAACAAATATGAGGTCAAAGTTGAACAGAATGACGTCATGTTGAAACGAACGAACAAACAGTAAATCCCATCACTGCTGAAAGACACTACAATAAAGTATTAAAATAAACTCCTTAAAATGTCACCTATAAAGATGCAAGTTTGCAGAACTATCTGTATTGGAACTTGAATTGTAGTTTGTATTATGTATTGTTTGAATTAGTCTAACTCAAACTGATTAATCCAGTTGTTAAGGCAAGTTAAATGTATGCATGTAGCCAAAAAATGTATACACACACACACATACAATGTTTCCATGGGAGACAATGCGTTTGCAGGTCCACAACAGTTTCCAAACAGTTAAGAGTTATATGAAATAAATGATGAGATTATAATCCAACAAAAACATAATTAAAGAATAAAAATAGATCCACTGAAATAGGTCCACGAGGAAATCCAACAGTTAATCTATATGTAATTAGCAGAAGTCAAATCTTTATAATATTCCAAGGTAGGGTTAGATAATTGTAATAATTTAAGAGTTTTGGATGTTAGTGGATAGGAGACAGAGTTGGGTTGCAGTAGAAAGACTATATATATATATATGCAGATGAATTCAGATTTACCTCTGATGCTCGGATCTTGATGAAGAAGCTGCTGCGTTTGTAAGAGATCTTGAGCACTTTGGGCCAAGGGAAACGGTTGATCCTCAGCTTGTCCTTGTAAACCATGAGACCACTGGAGCAAACCCCCAGTGTAATGTCAACACCATCAAGATCCTGCGTGCCCAAAACCCAGAGGAAACAGTTATATACTTCCAGTAAACGGCCACTAGGGGGCAGCCGGTCTCACTCTATCAGGGCATGGAGTTTGAGGTCATGGAGTTTGAAATGCGATTAATCTCCCTTTTTTTTCCAAAAGCAGACTGACATCAATTTTGTAATTAAAATTTGGATGCTTCTGATGTAATACAAGCATGCTGTTGTAAAACTAATGACACACATTCTAAAAATGAAAGGAAGTCCTTATAGAACTAAGGACTCTGGCATTTTAGAATTTCCATAAAAAATCCTGCAGCCACCAGTTAACCCACAAAAGCATTAATCTAAATAACAGATGAAACACCCTACCTTGGCTTGGTGCAAGTCAACTCCATACATGGCGAGTTTCTTGGCATTTTCCAGAAACAACATGTCTGCTTGGGCTGGACTCATTGACCTGAATGCACACAGGTGAGATACCCTGTTTTGTCAGAATAGTGTTGAAGGACTTGTCGAAAAAACTAAAGACACAGCAGCCCCGTTGAATTGCACTTACACAAACTTGCTGAAAGCTTTAAAAAGGTGTGTAAAGACCATAATCACTATATTGCTCCAAATCACCTCCCATCTCTTCTGATTACCTATATGTGCGGTGAAGCTCCATCACTTTGTCCTCCAGCTCTTTGCTCTGTCCAGGGGCCAGGCTCAGGTCTTTGACATAGTCTGTCCCTTGGAGCTCTGGGTCGTACTCCCCGAGCTCGGACTGGGCCGTGTAGGAGCCAAGCAAGGATAGTGTGACAAAAGAACAGGGCAGAACCCCGCGCATAATGTCCTTCCTCAGCTGGAGGCATAGAAAGTACCTGGAGAAGAGGGAGAGATCATACAAAATTTTACAATATAGCGGGGGGATTTTTGGAAATACATATTTACTTGCGCATTAGAAGACTGAGACCAGTCTCATGTCCTCACGCTAAACATGAACATAAATCTCATAGGTGGCTAGCTTGGCATAAAGAGTGGGAGCAGGGGTACACAGTTATCCTGGAGGCTGCGAAGTATCCTCAGAACTTTTAGGTCACCCGCCAACAAACAGCACACACCTCCCCATGAATACCCAATCTGTTGTTTTTACATTTCAGTTTAGATGCTGGTTAAACAAGATATAACTTTTTATCACTGAGCTGTAGAGGCGGAATACTTTTTTTTAACCTTTGGACAGAGCCGGGCCAATACTTGCCCTTGCTTTCAGTCTTCATGCTCAGCTAAGATCACATGGTCATCAGTCTCCTCATCTACCTGTCAACAAGAGAGGGAATCAGCAGACATTCACCTGGTGAGGTCTTCAGTCAGCTGCGCTGGATCAGGAGGGTAGAACTTCACACTGAATGTAAACTCATAGACAGCACCGGAAACCTGCTTCCGGATCTCTTTCGTGGGTTCCAACCAGGTCTGTGGGATAAATTAAGGAAATGTAACCAGTTTGTTGTCAGTTACCATGTCAAATGTTTGGTTTTGCAGTTTGAGGTAAAACTACAGGTGAACAGAAGCAGCCTACCTTGCTGGTTGGGGTTTCCCAGTTAGCGAGACCAAAGTAATCCTTCTCCAGCAGGTTGGCATGGTCATACACCTTTGTTAAAAGTTCCTGGCCTTTCGCATGTTTCTAAATGATGAAGAGAGATATTCTTCAGTCCTTGCAGCAATTTCATGTTTAGCTACCTGGCGTGACAGTCATTGCACAAACACAAATGAACATAGTGTAATTTAGGAGGTTTCTTACATCAAGCTCACACTCAAATTGAGTGTCATCCAGTAAGGTGACTTTGCACTGCATGGTTTTCTGTCGTTTGGAGCCTTTGGCCTCTTCAGTCTTCTTCTCTTTCACAGGCTTGTCCTTCTTCGCTTCCTCCTTTGCCTTTTCCTCTCCTTTGATTTCCTTCTCCTGCTCTGCTGGTTCTTCCTCCTTCTTTTCTGTGTCCTCCTCCTTCACCTCTTCCTCTACCTCAGGCTCCTTTATCACAGCTTCCTCCTTGTGTTCCCCTTGAGCAGGCTAGAATCAACACAAGAAATATGTCAAATACAGATCAAAAGATTGTGAGAGGACAAATGTACTTTTTTTGGAAAGGATGACAGCACTACAATAAAAACAACAGATTTCAAGCAAACACACTGCTGTTTTGAAACAGAATGATTCATCTTGCTTTTTGCTTTTTTTTTAAGCTCAACTCAGCATAGTTACTTTCGCTGAGCATAATATACGCATTATTAAAAATTCCTTAGGAAGAAAAAAGATGTGTTCCTCTGCTACAATTAAACCTGCAGGATGACTTTGTATACCAGAGAGCTCTGTTTCTTGTCTTTCTACAGGAAGAAAACAATACTTCATGTTGATGTGAGAGTGGCATCAAATCTCTCCTCTGACTCTCAGCAAAGAAAGCAAACACTGATGTTTCCCAAATCTTCAATGCATCCGAGTCAGGCTCACCTGCGTCTCTGCGCTGCTTATCGAGTGCTGATCAGGAGCCTGTTCGATGTCAGGCTCAGTTTTAAGCTCAGGCTCTGGAGCAGCAATCGGAGCTTTCACCTGCTCCTCACCTGGCGCTTTCACCTCCTTCCCTTCTGTCTTTCCTTTGTTCTTCCCCTTATCTTTTCTCTTCCCCTTTCCCTCTTCCTTCTTCTGCTTTTCCTCTGTCTTTGCCTCCTCCTCCTTCTCTGTCTCTTTCTTCTTTGCCTCCTCTTTCACCTCTTCTTTCTTTGTTGCCTCCTCTTTCACCTCTTCTTTCTCTTTTGACTCCTCTTTCGCTTTCTCCTCCTCTTTCTTTTTGGACTTTTCCTCCTCTTTCTTCTTTGATTTTTCAGCCTCTCTAGCCTTTTCTTCTTGTTTCTTCCTTGCTTTCTCTTCTTCTCTCTTCTTTACCTTTTCTTCTTCCTCTGCTTTCCTCTTTGCTTTTTCCTCTTCCTTCTTTTTTACCTTTTGTTCCTTTTCTTTTTTCTTTGCCACTTTCTTGTCAACTTTTTCCTCCTCTTTCTTTCCTGCCACTGCCCCCGTGTCTTTAACTTCAGGAGACTCCTTCTTTTCTTCTTCTTTAGTCTCCACTTGTTCCTCCTTCTTTTCTACAGTATGTTCTATTTTCTCCTCCTCTGTTTGCTCCTCTTTCTTTTTCACCTTTTCCTCTTCCTTTTTCACGTTCTCATCTTTCTCCTCTGCTTTCTTCTTGGCTTCTTTCTTTTTCTTTTTACTGCCTTTCTTCTCAACTTTTTCGTCCTCTTTCTTTTTATCCTCTTTTTGCTTTACTTCTTCTTCTTTCTTTTTCACCTCTGTCTCCTCAGGTTTTTCCTCCTTGGCTTTAGCCTCACTCTCTTCACTTTTCACCTCTTCCACTTTCTCCTTTTCTGCATCATCAGATTTTTCTTCTTTGTCTTCCTTCTCCCTGGCTTTCTCTGCCTCAAACCCCTCTCCCTCAGAGCACTGTGAGCGGCGTTTGAGGAAAGATGAAAAGAGCCGAGACAGGCCTTTGCCAGCAGAGGTCCGGGTACGAGGCTTCAGCTGCTCCTCCTCGGGGGAAGTAGCTATGTCAGCAGGCCCAGGCTCAGAGGCCTGTTCCTGGGCCTTCTTGCTCGACTGCTCCCCCTCGGGCTCAGATGCTGCCGCCTCTGGCTTCTGTTTGTTCTCTGGTTCGGGTTCGGGCTCGGAGCCGCTGGCCTTCTGTTTGCCCTCAGTGTCCGCCTCACTCACCGCACTTGCTTCTGTTGTCATGGTAGCCACTGGGAAGGAGAACAGAGTCAGAAATGGACAAAGGTCACGGCGATGTAGAGAGGGTGACTGTGCACAGTACAGCTATACTTGGAACACAACAAACAAGATTAGAAGCAGCGGACTATTAGCCTGTGTGTAGGAAACACATCACTTTGCTGTGAATGGTAAGCGAATGTAATGCATGGACTGCACTGATACAATACATGATGCTTACGGGTATTTATGATCACTACATCACACATGTTCATGTTCAAGGTCTACGCAAACAAAAAACTGTGTTAGCTGTTTTTTGTTTTAAAACCCTCTCCAAGTCAACATCTTTCACTGTGTCAGACATGACATGCAACATTGTAGAAATTGGGATTTTTACAACATTATAGATCAAACAATAAATCTGTAATTGAAAAAAAAAATATTGTCATCTTAATCAATATTGAAAATATGCCAGTTAAAGTTCTACAGGCAACAAAACAACAACAAAAATAACCTAAAATATGTTGTTATATTAAATCCCTAATGATGAAAAAACAGGCCTTAGTTGTCTCATGTAAATTGAGTAATCAACTGTAATCTCTCCCAAACAACAATGTGTAAGATAAGTAATTAACATTTCTGCTAAAAAAAAATCATTGTTAGCTGCCTACTCTGATTATAACTGCAACTCATTCCATTAAACATGAAGCCAACTGCCACACACAGATTATGATCCAACTCAAACACGCATACACAAACATTACTTCAACACACAATGGCCCTCCTTGTCGAAGAGTGTGAGGGCTAACTCACAACTCTGCCTATCACAGACTCATTAAATCTCACTGACACAAAGGAGGCCTTTTGCTGCCGAGCTATGAGCGATCATCCTCGCCAGGCATGCTCGAGCTCCTCATCCCGCATCCTGACAGACAGCACTGCTGCTGGGTGATGGGGTGGAATTTAACACACGTGGAATAAAATGCATTAACTCACAGATTTCTCAATACTGCTGATAGTGAAGTAGACCATCGTGAGCAATGCTGCAAACAAAAAGTACTTATTGTCCATTGATATGGACTGTGATGTCACAGATCGGGGGCCTTTGAAGTTAACGAACAAGACTTTGAATCAACGGTGCGGCAGCGAGAGCGTTAACACTTGTATATTTAGAAACTTCTAACCAGCTGATTGAATCACACATCTGACTGAAATACGCTGCAGGTATTATGCAATCCAACAGACCCACGCACCTCCATTAAGTGAGATCAGTTACAGTGGTTCAGATCTCAAAAATAAATCTTAACTTTAACAAGACAGACAGACACAGATCCTATGTGGGCCAGGCCTTGTCTAATTGGTGATTAATGAGGCGGTGTTTGTCTCTTCCATATGCAGTTCAAGTCCCGCCCTGCCTTGTATGCAGTGGGGGGAGGGGGAGTGTCGAGACAGACAGGCAACCCAATCTTCCAGATGTACAGGGCTTGGCCCTCTATACCATCCACTTCCCAGTGGCACACACAGACCAAATCCTCTTTAGCCCTCCCATTGTTTGTGTCCAGTGACCAATAACTGTGCTGCACACTATTACTAATCCTGCCTACCCTTCCCCCATAAGACCCCCCATGGGCCTATTCCCTAGGTCACACACACACACACACACATAGTAGTATGCATCAACGCTCATGGGCTCCTCTGGGTCTTTTAATGTTCTGTCATCTCAATTCTGATTGTCAGGACACAGACATGCTCCTAATGGACCAGCTGAGCTTGTGTCTGCTGCCTCCTCCATTTTGGTTTGTCTGTCTAACATCTCTGCTATCAGCCAGCTGAGCAGCACTAACCTGCATCATGACTGATGGCCATACCGCAAGAAACCATCAATCATTAAGAAAATGAAGCGCACTCTTTTTTGTTCTTGAGGTAATCCAATGAAATATTGCTGTAATGTAAAAAAAAAATCTGCTATCAATACTCCATGACATAGTGTCTGTAATGAGTTAAATTATGGATGAAGTAGGCCACACTCTGGCAAGAAGGAGCTCGCAAAGAGCTGCTGGATCAGGTGCAAACGCCAGGGTGGGCTGGAACATTTATATGGCTTTGGATTGAATTTAATGTTCCCACGGGAAGGTCGTTTAAAATTCGAAGACCTTTTTTTGACTCAGTGAACTTTACTTAATTGGAAAGAGAATAAAACTGCATTTAAATTTGCGGAATCAAATGACAGCTGTTTTAGGGAAATGCAATAATTTATTTATTTAAAGATAAGTAAAAGTTGGACTTGACACCCAACTGCTACTAACACAAAAACCTATTCCGATTCCCCACTAACCCGAGTAGGAGTTTGTCTGGATACCAGAGGCTTCATATTATTTGTGAGCGATGCTGCAGTGCTGCTGAGCGTGCTCTTAGTGTGTGTGTTGAAATAAGATGGGAGAGTTGAATGGGAAGAGCCTGCAGAAGAGGAAGATATAAATAGCTACATGTACTCAGGATGCAGAGACTCATTAGTTAGCCTTTACAGACAAGCTCACATCTATTTCTGTTCACACTGTGCCACATATAACACGCATATGTGCGCTCACAAACACACTACTAAATTTACAACCCAAGCAGAGGAAGATTTCTGCTCTGAAAAATTCCCTGCCCCTTCCTTTCTTAATAGTGGCCACTGAATGACAGGTAACACAGGAGCCAGTGGATCCTCACCTTGTAGGAATACTAGGACATAAAGAAAGCACGTTTCCTGAGTACTGAGAGAGGGCTTAAGGAATTAGGAGGAGTTTAGAGTTAATCAGCCCCCAAGTGACCAAGTCAGATTATCTCCATCCATCTACCTGCCTACTGTCTCCCTCCACTCTGGTTCTCCCTCTCTTTATCTCTCAGCGTGCCTCTCTGGGTGGGAGAAGGAGAAGAGCTGGCAGAAGCACA
The DNA here is from genome assembly GCA_016785225.1 of Psettodes erumei. NCBI lineage: Eukaryota > Metazoa > Chordata > Actinopteri > Pleuronectiformes > Psettodidae > Psettodes > Psettodes erumei. The sequence goes on from JAFBJZ010000623.1 coordinate 1,203,232, forward strand.
GTGGCGATCAGCTGTGCTGATTCACTGTTTTATGAGGGGCTCCGCCCAGCTGGCCACCAGGAACAAACTGCTGGCCACAATCCACGTCCTCTGCCCGCATGGTGGCTCCTATTAACCTCTCTAAGTAAACACAGGCACACATGCCAACATGCACGCAAACACGTGCAGGGGCTAAACTGTTCACTTTTTCAGGTTAACGCACAGAAGCCTGCCCAGCAACATCGGGAACACACACAAAACGAGCGAGCACTGTAGTAAATATAGTGTACGCTTTTACTTCAGCTAAATTTCAACAGATTCCACGGTTAATCTTTTACTGCATGCTTCCAGGATTATGCAGAGACATAAGAAGAGTGATTTTTTTAAAAGTAAGGAAACAATCTATAACACTGTAATCAGGGATGTGACACAATGTCTCTTGTGCAAACTGGGGGACACTCAACCAAAATGTATTAGGCTACAAAGGTTTATTTGACCACGGTTCTCTGTGTAAACCTATACTAAACCCAGCTCAGAACTAATCAATACACACAGATGGTCTGTGAGCCTGTCGCTGTAACATGAACCAACATGGGAGAAGAATGAAGTAGCTTGATTGATCCACTGTGGTTGCCCTGAAAGCTATTCCAATCCATTTCCAACATCACCTCAGCCAAATCCCATTGAAGGCACAGTCTATCTGTACATTTGGGCCCATTATGAAATGATTCCTTAGTAGGTTATATTCACATAAAATCCAGATTATGCCAAGTACATTATGTTGCAGAATTCTTCAGTTTAATAGTCTAAAATATATATTTTTTTTTAATTCAATTTACTACATCGAAAAGAAATAATTCTGTTATTTGATCTTTACAATTATTTGAGGGTTTTTCTCCTTGTGTTGAAGTGGCTCCCTCATTCATGAAGAAAAGAGCAGAGGAATGTGTTGCCCATTTAGCAGTGCTCACGCAACAGAGTAGTAGTCTAACCGCACGGATGCATCATAACTCCCAAAAGAGGATTAAGACCAGCAAGCTCTTCTGGGACCTGGGTGACCTCACTCTCACACAGCAGAGCCAAAAAACTTCCTTCAGCATCACAGTGAGCAGCTCTGCTGATTCAGCAGCACGGCAAACCCCGAGCACCCAGGTCTTATCTCTGCCATGTTTCCATCCTCTTTGTTTACTTCTGTTGCTCATGCTGGCATTAGTGCTGCCCCTTCTCTCTCTCATCCTTCCTACGTCATTTCTGCAGCACTCCATAAAAGATTATCAGACTATATATATCCAGCAGCAGTATCATCAATGGAGATGAGGCTTATTGGATGAGTTGCTCTTAAGTGCGTTATGGGTAGTGCAAGCATGTGCGCGCACAGGAGCGCGCGCGCACACGCGTCGCCCTCCAGCCAAGATGGGTATTTTCAGCCCCATTCACTCCACTCTGTGTAAAAGCAAGTCATGTCAAGCAGAAAATGAATCCAAAAAGCAGAGCAGTCTTTGAAACAGCACGAAGAAGCAACAACATATCGGAACATCTCAGCACACACACTCTCGGAAATACAGCTCAATGGTTCAATGTATACATGATAAAGGGTACTGACATACGACGATCGTGTCACTATATATTTTCTTCCCGTCACCTAATCCATAATGTTAATCTCTCTTATGAGACATACTGAATGTTATCAGGCCTCGATACTTCACTTTACGAGACGATAAGCCATGCTGAGTAGGAAGCAATAACAGTGAACAGATAACATGTTTTTCCCCTATATAGTCGTCATTCTTAGTTAACTTTATTATGAGGAATTATAATATCACCTGCGGTGTCGTTTGGATACAAAGTAAAAGTGAGTTGCACCACTGTGTGCAAACTGCTTGCCCCGTTGAGGCAGCACGGTAACTTGCGTGTCCATTCATTTTCACAAAAACAACGCGCACACATGACAACAACACATCCCCTTCACGTACATGCGGACATCGATATACTGCTACAAGCCTCTTTTGAATGGGGCGATAGCACAGGTTGTATAATTTTAATTTGCTTTACCACTGTAACGGGGCGTAACGCGACTTAAATTTCCTACTTTTTTTTCCAACTAAGAGCGATAAAGAGTAATGGGCTGCATCGGAGCAACGTGCCGGGGTATTTAAACAATATGTGTATGAAAATGGCGCCGAATGTAACAACAAAAACAAATAAACACGGGAAATACAAAATCCTAACTCCTAACTTACCTACTCCAGGATAAGCATCAATGGGAAAGCAAGCGGCGGAAAATGCCGACAGAAATCCTAAATTCCGCCCGTTCAGAGAAGAGACAACGTTGCGGAGGTACACATGCTTTGTTGTGCTGAAGGTGCCCGATGCTCGTAAAGGGGCGGAGTCTCCCGCGGAGGCTCACAGTCTGATGGTATCCCTAACCCGGGCTGGTTGTGCTGGAGACGGGACACAACTTTTTTTTTTTCATGTGATGCAAACCAATACGGTGCATTGATGTAGCAGGCCCGAAAAACACACACACAAGTAACATGTAACTACCAAAACCTGCAGATGATGACAATCAAAGACAGGGGACAAAGACACAACTCATCACTAAATGTTGGAACAATACACAAGGCCTTGTTGCAAAAATCCCCAACAGGCAGGGAGGAAGGCATGCCAAAGAGTACAATCATTAACACAGTGCAATGTCCGGGGGGGGGGGTCAACAATATTACTCTGAGTCTCTGAAGCACCAGCGCGGCGCATTCATGTGCACAGCATGAGGGGTGTTAGTGCTACAACCTCCAGCAAAGTGGTGCGAGTTTCAAATTCATGTGGAAAGAGCTGAAATTGTCAGCATGTCCAGTGACAGACCACCATATTTGAATGTGCAAATACATTCAAACAAACAAACAAGCCAATCAGCACACACATATTAACGCAGAAGCTGGCTTCATAGACCCCGGCATGGTCCCCACCCATCTGCCTGACCCCATTATGGCCATACGGCTCACAGGCAGAGGGGGTGGGGGTGGGGACGGTTCATTATTATCTAAACCGTACAGGGTAAGGCACAATTACCTTTGTCTCACAGAGACAAGTTCATATGGCATGCACAGGAAATTTTGGGTGATTTATCTGCTATTCATTGAAGCACAAAATCTTACCAGCTTAGAGTTCACTCAACAAATCTGATGGTTTAGATTGTTATAAAGTCCAAAGCAGTTAAAATGAAAGCACTGCCAAATGATAAGAGAGGAAACAGAAAATATCTCTCTGATACAGTAACAGCCCATAATGGCATTTTTCTCCTTTAGACTTTGATCACAGAGCAAAGTGATGACATATCAGTGAGAGTCGAGCCTGGCGGTGTTAAACATTTACTGATATATAACAACCAAGAATCAAACTTTTTGGGTGGGGTTCATTTTGTGCGGTTTCTGTTTCTCCTGCTTTCGTCTGGCATAGAAGGAGCAGGTCAGAGAGACAGAGGGAGAGCGAGGGAGTGAAAAAAACAAAGACCATATAAAACTACTCGTGCCACCTCCAGTTGCTTAGGAACCCCTGCCCAGCCCCGTGCTGACTGCAAGGAGCAGGTGTTGAGCTGGACCCAGGAGAGGGAGGAGAAGAGGAGCGGCACTCACAGACCCACAGTCCCTCGAGACAGAGACAGACTGGAACGACCCACTCACACAGTAGACAGACACACCCAACACCCCCCTCCCCTCCCAAAGGTCTTCATCACTTGATTTAAAAAAAAAAAAAAACCACAAGCATCACACACGCCAGTGCAATGCATTACTGCAGCTGAGTGCATGGGGGTTGTGTTTGTTTGGAACATCTTGATCCTGCTCTGGCTCCATCACTGTGATTACATAATGTCCCATACCCCTTCTACCCAATTTGTTCTCTGACTGTCAAGACTGCATCTGGGTACGCATCACACACACAGCACCGCCAACATCCCTCCCTGTATCGTCTGAAAACAACACATGTGGCTTTATGAAGGCTGAAAATACAAATTTGGAGCGTGATGGAGGCGTGGTTGCAGGGTTTTTTTGTTGGGGGTTTTTTCGTGCTCGGGATCTGGGCTTTCAAGAGCACTAACGGGATAGATGCTAACAGGGCATCAATATTCATAGCATACCATTATGTTATGAAACATTCATGAGCCAGGAATATTCCATGATTCTGCCCCGTTCAGCCACTGGATATGTTGTCCCTCCCGCTTGTTTTAGGCAAAGTTTGAATTTTCTCACACCTGAGAGGCTTTAAATGACAGTGTGCTGTTTGTTTTTTTTTTCCAAAAAGCAAGAGTCAGGACCTTATGTTTCATAGATTTTCTGTGCTGTGCTGCAGCCCAACACAAGGGACAGGGCAACTTTCTTACAAAAAAATTAGCCGTACATTCTTGATGCGAGTAAAACTACAAAATTAACATTTGAATCCATGGACAGTACAAGGTGATGGCATAGATTGTAAAAACGTGTTGATATGAACATGCACATTTACTTGGATCTCATCTGAGATTTAAAACCCTCCTAAAGAAAGGCACTTTACCAAGCCCCCGGGCTCACAGTGTATTGAGCAAATTGTAGCAGACATTCTAGGCCACCTAAGTACAGGCTGCATTCTGTGTGATCAGCTGACGCTACTGTAAATGGCCAGGGTGTCTTAGTTTACACTGCCTCCTGGTGGAGAGATGGTGACTGAATGAACTTTTCACATGCGTGTTGCTGATCTGGCTGAACAGTCCCTGTGTAAAAAATGGCTACATATCAATCTCTCAGTCACACTCTACAACACCGCAGCATAATTACATGTCAAACATCTCCACGACGCAGACACCAATCTGCACCTAATTATGTGTATTTTGAGTGTTGTGGAAAAAAACTCCACGGCGAATGCTCAAATCCTTCGTCGACATCAATAACTGGTGGTGAGAGATGGAAACCCCGCCAACAGCGCTGCAATGCATGCTGTGAGCATGTGTTTGTGAGAGATAAAGATGTGTTTGCGTCCAGATGCCTGAGGGTGACATGGCCACACTACCCCTCCCAAAATGAGCCTGATGTCAGCACCAGTGGGTCAACAAAAATTGTGCACCATAAATTCAGCTACAAGCTCTCGCTGGGATTCCTTCAAAGTGTCTTGTTGGAAATAAGCATTAGAAAGGATTAGGATTTAATCATAAAATAAAGAACAACACTCTTATTTTACTGGGATATGAAGAAATAGTCAATAAAAATAGCAATCATCTGTACACACAATTAAATGAAAGATTATATTGGAAGTCCCATTTTAAACCAAGCACACCTACAGTGAGTACATGTATGCAGAAGATACACATGGAGTTTGCAAAGCAAGCAAACAAACCTGGGGGGCACATCCAACAGAAGTAATCTGGAATTAATTTAAACTGTCTCCAAAAAGACTGATTAGCTGCAATGGCACAGAAATGTTTCATAAATGGAATGCTTCTCTGCAGCCTCTGCAATACTCAATACTGTATCCCTAGTCCCCAATTTGCACAAATATATTTTGATAAGGTAAGATATCTGTTGCTCTGCATGTGCTGTGTGCAAAACATTAGTGCAATGCTCTCAAAACAAGCTTTTAAATAGTATTTGATACTCACATCATGTCCATGTAGAAAGCCAGCGTATGATGCATGGTCAGTCCCAGAGTGTGACCAGGTCAGACAGGGGAAAAGACAGAGAGAGAGTCAGTGCCGTGTAATAAAAGAATCATTTCATCTTTTTATGGAATCTATGCAGCAGGACACGTAGTAAAGAGATTCAACAAAAAGGTGACTCGAGAAGATTCACAGAATTTAAGAAAAGCTTTGTTTTGCATAGCAAATTACTTACACTGCACTATATTTCATTTAAAAAGGGTCGCCTGGGCACCGAAGCTGTATCGCAAGGCTGACAGCTGTGAGATCTGAACGTGACCATCTCTGTGTAGTCCATAGTGTAAAGCCTATAGAGCTACAGTCCTTCTGAGCAAGAAGGTTATTGTAGCTCACCGACATCAGTTAAGTCAAAGTAAGTCTACTACCACGGGTTTTCTTCTGGGTTTGTACTTGTTACCTGCATAACAAACAGACCCATGCTGTGTGGTCTTGCAGGTTATCTTTCTTTTGATCACTTACCTATTTGTTTTATGACGTGTTTGGACCCCACAAACAATATTTCGCTTTCATTTAAAAAAGTACATCAGCTTAAGAAACCTGCCTCTCGTTTTCCATGTCGGCTAAGAGCACAGATGCCACTGACCTCGTCGTGTTTGGCATAATCCCTCTGAATGCTGCGCAGTGAACTCCAAACGCACTGTCGTCGTGAGGACGCGGAGAAAAGAGCGCACACGATGACACCGACATACCTGAGCAGACAGACGTGTTTTCTCCACCTTTAGTTTGGAGCCATGATTCCGGTGTATCCCGTCAGAGCAACTTGGAGACCGACGGAGGCGGTGACGCAGCTACAATGACGAAGCACTAAATAGGAATGGGTGGAGATAAGATTTGGGGGTAATATTTCAAAAACTCTCATAGATGACTTGTGGCTTCTTGTTTTTAAAAGTAATTATGTATTGGTGGCCTCCGAGGGGGAGATGCATCATTACTCATTTCCGGTACACATGCCGAGGTATTTGTTTACCTTTACAGGTGAGTCAGGTTCAGTGTACTTCCTGCAACACAGTGGCTGTCGGTCGGAAAAGTAAAAATGCCCAAACGCAGATGGGGGCGCACTAAAGAAGTTCAGAGAATATTGCATTCATCAACAATGTCATTTCAGTGCAAAACAGGTGCAGCTGCTCCTGCTGCATGAGTAGATAGATAGATAGATTACTTTATTCATCCCTGAAGGGAAATTATGTAGTCATAGCAGCAATCTGGTACATTAAAATACAGTAGAATACAATGACATAAAACACTGAGGTAGAAAAATAGAATAAAAATGGTCTAGAAGTAAAAATAGAAAACAGAATGGGACAAGGGCTATACTGTGCTATACTGTGTATTTATATGAATGGTTTCAATATCAGCAACTGGGCATGAGAGGAATGTGTGGTCCTCGTATGTGTGTAGAGAATGACCACAAACAAGTCTTGATATCAGCAAAGTCACATTCACCCCCTTGTTGGCACAGCCATGTCTGCACAAGCTTTTCTCAACTTCACTGGTGGCTCCACACGGGGGCGCTGCTCCGTGTGTGCATGTGCGGAGGACAAGGGGGGTGATAAGAGTTTTTAGGAAACTATTAGCAGTCACATCGGAACATGCACAAAGTGTATTTAACAGCTGATATTGTTCCAATGACTTCCTGTATACATATGAACCAAGAATTGATACTACAGATTTTTTGATCACTCACTTCATGTCCCTGATTTATTCTAAAAATGCGGATGCCATGCAACCATGTAACCAATTATGACTTCCTTTTACATTAGTACATCTGTTACTTTTTTTATCCCCACAAAAATATTTGAATTTATTATGAATTTCACCACAACCTTACCATCACTTTCTTTTAATGTCTCCTCAATACAGTGGCACAATAAGTGCCCCTACTCACCCACCCACACAAATTCTAGCTATGGCTCCATTTGATGACATTGGACGTCTCCTTAAAATGTAGTGGCAATACCAGAGGGTGCCATTGACCTCGGTCTAGCAGCTGGAACATCTAAAGTTACCTAGAATCCAGCAGCCAGCGTTAGCACTGTCCCATTAGGTCAGTCAAATATATCAGGCCTGCAATACCCGCCTTCCATTTTGTATAAAGAGACATATTTTAAAAAGAAAGGTCAAACATGAGGCAGCAGAGGCTGAGGTATCCTGACTTTTCCACTGTTCCAGTACAAAGAATGTCTCAAACTCCAAAAACCACTGCACATGCCACAGACAGTTCAGAACCTTTACCAGCCTCTGAAAGGGGGCATGCCAGACATGTTTGAGATCTGTCGGCCAATATTGTCACACAACACAGGGGGACGCCACCTCTCATCCATTATCATGCAGAGCAGCCAGGATCCACCCACAGTGATTAACTTTGCACACATAATTTCAGCCTTCTGGATGCAGATAAGAGTAACTGTCATCACCAACACACCACACACACAAATACTTATACTGTTTGGCCTACTGAAGATGATAGTCCCTGATCAATGTTTCTATATTTGTGTCACACAGTTATTCTACAATCACGCAAGAAAGGATAGAGAGATAGATAGAATATTCAGTACTATATAATAATAAAAGTACTAAAAGAAATAACTTTTGCCTGACGTGATTATAGTATAGTATAGTATAGTATATAGTATTTCTTGTGTGATATTGCAACTTTTACTTAAGTAAAATATATAAATAATTCTTCTACCAATTAATTTTGCATCTCGTTTAAAATCCCGTGCCTTTCTGTGTTCCTTATAGCAATTAGAATTTTTTGAAACGATACAAGCTGTATTTTGACAGTTTTGTGAAACTATAGTGTTTTTTCACTGGTTGTTATTAGCAGGATAATGATGGAATCGTTTAATGCTAATAGTTTAAACCTAAAGGTGACGTAATAAAAGGATGCAAGGTGCCAAAAAAAAGGGGTTTTACAGCGCCTCGTCGTGATCTGATCTGAAGTGAACAATGGAGCTGAGTGAAGTGAAGTGAAGTGTTTTTACCAGGAAGAGAGCGGAGCAGGTAGGATGACGCCAGCCCTCCGCAGGAACAGGCCATGAGCCACTCGACGTCGTAAGACTGGAGTTATGAATTTAATATGGCTGATAAGGGCCCGTTTTTAACATCATGTATTATTTTCTACTTATCGATCGGGGCTGCAATATTCCAGATTCTCGAAGAGCCAAACTGGATATCGGCCAGAGATAAATATACTTTGCAGAAGAAAAATCTTTTAAAGAAGTATGCCTGCTTAACAGAGGAAGCTCTGAATGAGATTTTGGAGGTATGGACCCAGATTTTATTTTTGATTTTTGTTTTTGTCTTTCCAGTGTGACTGACTGGTTGTTAGAAAAGAGTTTTTAATTTAACTCCTGACGTGAGTAACTTTGCGAAGATATACCACACAACTGGAGCTCCCATTAACTTTCTTAAAGTTAAAAGCCATGAAATTGTTGACGTGCATTAGTCTGTATTTCTATGAACATAGTATGTTTGAGCTGACACATTGTGAGAGCGTAAAGGAGAAGTTCTTCGCCTTTACATGTCAGGACACTCCAGGACCTGTTTTTCCAGCTCAAGGATGGGAAACAGCCGTTGGGCGTAAATCTGTCTGCGGCTTAATGAAGCCACGAAAAAGGTTGTTTTCATGCGCTGTAACACGGGACACTTTTAAGCATGCAATATGCTGACCGTCAGCTTAAACCACAAATTAGTTTTGTGTTTGCTTAAGGTGTGTCCCGACGGCTGCACGAGTTACGAGCTAGAAAGGAGAATCATTCATGTTGAATTAAGCGCGCTTAAAAACATACATATGTTACAGTAGTTTATAAAGAGATTTTGCTGCGTTAACTCATCAGGTAGTGTCGGAGGCTGCAGGCCAGGGTCTGACGATCACTGGGGACGTACAACGCACAACGTGGGACTGGGGAAACTCTGTCATCTTTGCTGCCACCATTGTCACCACTATAGGTTCGTATAAAATCTGTGTAAGCTATTATTTATTCACCTGATTATTGCAATTATACAATGTCACTGTTATCTTACTAGGAATTGAGAAAACTGGGAACTTGAATAATAAAATACTAACGTATAAATATATGCGCACAATTAATGCTAGTATTTCATCTTTCATTATTTAATTTAACATTTCCTCTTGTTAGGTTATGGCAATGTTGCACCCAAGACTGAGGGTGGCCGTGTGTTCTGCATCCTGTATGGTCTGTGTGGGATCCCCCTATGTCTGGTATGGATAAGCGAACTGGGTTCATTCTTTGGAGACAGAGCCAAACGTCTGTCCCAGGTTATGATCCGTAAAGGCATTACAGTGGTAAGAAATAGTCGAACTGTCTTTTAATATTTATCTGAATTGCTTTGTTCAAAGGCAGCTCCATAATGTTGTAATATCATGTTAAGATGTTACTGCATGTTTCTTTTCTCCCTTCTGTTAGAAAAAGGTCCAGTTTACCTGTACAGCCTTATTCCTGTTATGGGGGCTGTTGGTGCACCTGGTGATCCCTCCTTTTGTCTTCATGTCTCTGGAAGGATGGAGCTACCTTGAAGGCATCTACTTCTCCTTCATCACACTCACAACTGTGGGTTTTGGAGACTATGTGGCAGGTAGGTTTATTTTATGGCAGGATGAAACTCATTTTATCCTGGGTTAATGTTTCTCTCAGGTTATTTGTGCATCTGAACTTTTAGTTCAGCTAAGTCCTTTGTTATAAAAGTCACGCTGGTGCATTCTGCTTCTATTTCAGGTGTTAATCCAAACATAGAATACCCCAGAATGTACAGAGTATTTGCAGAGTTATGGATGTACATGGGCCTGGCCTGGCTCTCTCTGTTCTTTAGCTGGAATGTCCACATGGTAGTGGAGGCTCATAAGGTGCTAAAGAAAAGAAGACACAGGCACAGACACTTTGACGATGAGGAACCCCAACACCTGGAGGAAAAGCACAACCCAGATGTGAAGCAGTCCGTCATCGACATCTTCAACTTCCTGTCTGAGAAGGAGGAAGACTACAGCACAATCATCAAGGAGATTGGAATCATGGCAAAGAAGCCTGCCGACAACATAAATCGTTCCAAGAGTTGCGGTGACATTTTGGACATCCAGACCCTGGACCAGTCACCTCGTCACAGATGCATGACAAGTATCAGTGAAGTGTTCATAAACCCAAAGGCCAACATGGACAAACGTGACCAAGAGGAAGAGCGACCTCTAATACAAGAAAACAGATACCTTGAACCCCCAGAATGTGCGGGGACAGGTAATGTGGAGCACAAGGACAGTTGTGCATTCAATTCTGACAATGATGGTATCATCATCACTGTCCCTGTCGGAGATCCAACACAAGGACACAGTGTACAGCATGCTGATGGTGGGGAGACGAGATTTAAGATATGCAAGGTCAATGAAGATATGTTGAAGGACAAAGATGAAAATGGATAAAAGGGTCATAGTTATCCTTTCTGAAACTCCCTTCATTAAGACTGTGTTGGAGGAAATATTTTTGTATGAAAATTTCCTACATACCGTTATGTTTAACATCATCAAAACTGCATTTTGTGGAAAATATGATATATACTGTAAATCTATGAAAATTAAGGCTGGACTGTTGAAACGGTTTCCTGCTTTGCACTATTTCATGCAACTTCTCAATTATTAGCTGAGCCATTGTATGTATCATAGCAAATTGTTCTCTTCTTTTTACAAACAGTGAATCTCAAGGAAATTTTAATCAAAATCAACTGGATTTACTTTGTAGGTCTTTGAAGACGTTTCACCTCTCATCCAAAAGGCTTGTTGACAAACAGTGAATAAAGATTTTAATTTTTTGGATCCCATATCCATTCATATCTTTTGTTACATCATTTTTAGTCTTAAACATTACTGCAACCATAGATACGGAACAGTCAGATTATTTCAAATCACAGCACAAGGCCTTATGAAAAGCAGAGCCAATAAGTAACTTTCACTCACAGGGCTCTGTGACAGTGGAGCCCATTAACACGTGGCCATCATCGACATACTCCTGACTCACCACTGGCTGCTCTGAGTGAATGTTCTTGATCTGGATGACCTGGGGGAAAAACAAAAGTAATGCAATTACAAGGACAATTCAAACAATCATGAATACATATAATTTTAGAATAAAGAGCACTGACCTCAGATGACAGCCCAGCCAGATCTTGCCTGTATTGTGATCCACTTCAACATTATCGCAAAGTGATCCAACAGCTATAGACTGGTTGGAAACAATAAATTCCGGAAATGAGGCATGATAATCCCATTGCATTCTCTGATACAAAATAGTGATGCATGTATGAATATTGTTTGAAGGATTAAGTTGTTAAAAGCACTGTATGAGTGACAGTTATGCTTTTTGGCATGTGTCCTTATTTACTTTCTTGTGGAAAGTTAGATGTTTGGATTGGTACCAAGCTGGTGTCATTATGTTAAATATGAAGCTGAAGCAAGTAGCCTGTTGACTTAGCTCAGCATAAAAACTGGAAATGGGGAAACAGCCTGGCTCTGTCCAAACGTAGCAAAGTCCACCAGTCAACACCTCTAAAATGTTTAATATTGGTTTGTGTAATTCATACAAGTACTGGGAAAAAACAACTAACAATTCCAGAGGTTTTTTTTTTTTACTAAAGGTAGAAAAAAGAAAACATGGTATTACCTTCATATACAATAAATGCTCCCCTTCTTGTCTCTCAAAAACATCTACCTAGTCTATTATGTCTGAAACATAAATATACCTGGAGAAAACAACATTTGCTTACTTTAGAATTACAGCAAATAATGTATTCAGTTTTAAAATATGCACATGTACTGTACATCAACAGTGAATGCTGAAGTGAAATTGTCAGGTGATGCGTTGATGCCATTTGAGGCCAGAAAGCCACTGGCTGCCACCCTCACTTCCTCTGGACTGTAGTACACCACATTACACCAGGGCAGACCCTGCATGATGGTCAGAAAATTAAGTGCATCATTGGGAAAGGAGTGATCACTGGTGGCGTAGAAGCTCTCTTCTCCAACTGCAATAATGTCACCCACACGGAAAGGCGTGACAAATTTAAAAAAGAAAGAAAAACAACAATATGAAGACTGTCTTTATTTGGGAGTTCAGTCTGAAAATACTGCTACATCCTCTGCCCCATATTCTGTGCAAAACAAAATAAAACTTGTTATCCTTTTCAGTTCCTAAATTTACAAGCCTAACATAACAAGACAAAGACTGACACTTGACCTACTGTCAATTACCCGAGCTTCAAACTCTTCCGCACATTTCACAAAAGTCAAAAACAAGTTTACTCTCCAGAGCATTTTTGACAATCAAGATCCTAAAAATTGAGATGATGATATGAACATAAATCCAAGAGTGCATACAAATATTCTTCAAATAATGGCACTTGAGGTGTTTCACTGGCACTTCTCTAAAAGTAAGGGACATTTCCCTGCAAGGAAAAGAAGCATACCATATTCCATCACTGGAGTTACTTACAAGCCGTTAAATTCTTGCCTTATGGCATGCTCATACTTTCTACTTGCGGCAGTAAGCAGGCAGTGTGAACACTGAGAAGCATTTCTACTAGACCTATGTGCTATAACTCCAAATATGCTATTTAGCTTATAGGATTTATAAATACATACTTTAGTGTGAAAAATCTGTTTCCAATGAAAACTGCAAAGGCAGCAACAAATGCAGCAAGCAATGCTTTCTTAATGGCAGCTATGTTTGGAAGAGAGAGGAAGTCAAAGGTCACACAGGAACTCTTTCAGTGCAGCAGAGTGCATTTTCATAGCTTCACCAAAGATGGAGCTGAAAAAGGATTTAATTTACCCAGATTACTTAAAGAAATTTGGATGGTGTATTTAAAATTGGTATCAGAATTATCCCTAAGACAAACTTCTCCACAGCAACAGTCAAGTGACCTTTTTTTGTGCTTTTTTTTAGCAGTCAAGTCAACATTTATTCACAGATCTTATTCACAAAATGTGTCACCCAACCTTAGAAAAGATTGAAAATAACAACAAATACAAGAGAAAAATTTAATTTTTTTTTTCAAACAGTAGCAATTAAAACATGTAAACAAAATTTAGTTACACAAGTTGTAAATATTTTGCTCAGATTTAACATCTAACATCCATCTTCTTCCAGCTCCAACTGAGGGATCTTCAAGCTCTTTGACCAGCTGAGAGACTCATGGGTCTATTATCTCATATCATTGCTCTGTCTAAATGAGAGCCTTGTAAAATTTTATTTTTTTTCCCCTGAATTTCATCAAATTTTCCTAATCACTGAGAATTATAGTACAGATGGTCAATGCCTACTTCAGATCACAGATCAAGGCTTTATGGAACACAGTGCCAATGAGCAACTTTTCCCCATAGGGAGCTGCTACAGAGGAACCCATGATCACATGACCGTTATCCTCGTACACCTGAGTCACCAGTGGCTGATCAGAATGTATGTTCTGGATGCGGATGACCTGAAGAAAACAGAATTATAATGGGATGATACATTGTAAACTGACAGAGAATACAGACATAATGCTTAGTTGTTTTTTTACTCAGTCTGTTTTTGTAATGGTGTCAGGCTTCTCACAATTTGCTTTCTGGTAAAAGTGCACAATCAAACCTCTGATCCAAGCGGATCCTTGGGGTCATCCATCAAAATTTTCCATCCATTAGGGTGACAGCCCAGCCACAGGTCACCTGTTTCAGGGTTGACTTCAATGTTGTCACAGAGCGTACCCACAGCCACAGACTGGTGAGGTGTCATAGACAAATTTATTATAATACATTCATCATGCTAATTGCAAATCCAATGTGACCTCATTTTTTATTTGGCAAGAAAAAGTCAGTAATCCCTTTGGAATGACGGTTTATATATTAATTATTTAGGAAAAAATGAAAGATCCTCATCCAAATCCAGATCCAGAGCTTCATCCAAATTGACACAACTGAGAATAATTTTATGAATATATATTTTTTCCTTAAACAGTAACAGTTATAGAATGTCACTGACGTTGATGAAGCACAGTGATTCACCAATGGAAAAACATTTTTTGTAAGATACTCTAAAAGATATCACTGAAATGATTGTAATATCTACCTTCACAGAGTCCAGTGTGTTGTCTTCTTTCCGCTCAAACACATGCACATTGCTGTCCAAAAAATCTGCCATGTATATATGCCTACAAACAACAAAGAATACTACAGTGAAGGGATTTAGACATGGGAAACATGAAGGACCATACTGCATGGCCCTGCAGATCGTACCTACCTTCTGTCTGGTGAGATATTTATGCCATTTGCAAAGTAGTAACCTTCAGAGACCACTTTTACATCCTTGGGACTGTAGTACACAACATTACCCCAAGGCTGACCCAGAAGAGGCTCCACCAAACTTTTAATGGTCGGATGGGTAAAGTAGTGATCATTGGTTGCATAGAAGCTATCTGTACCCATGGCGACAATATCGTTAACGCTGGGAAGAAAAATCAGAAATGAAAAATTATTTTAATAATAAATTGACTGCAATCTAAATTTATTTTGTATAACTATATTATGACGTGACAGTTTATTTCATAAATATTATTTCAGACTGACTATTTCACAGTGGATACAGTTTCAACTTATCCCCATGCTGTACCTGTGGAGCAATTCATGTTTTATGGTTTTCAGATGCACCAGGGAGTGGTCATCCTCTACAAATCTGAAGACCTCTACTTGACTGTTGTGTTGAGGATGATTGACAACAAAAAGGTATATTGTGTCATCTGATGAAAAACAAGGAAAGCATTGTAAACCTTAAAAGTCAATGCATCAGAATCACATCTGAAGCTGTAAAAAAAAAAAAGATGCTCATGCATTTATTTTTTTTTTTTTATAAAAGTGACACCACTTGTGTTTCAATTATTTTCATTGCAAAAAATGTAATTTAATTTCTGCTATTCATTCATACCTGTTGAGAAATGTCATTAATCTGGATCAAACTGAGAAACCAGTACAAAGCCTCAAGACTAGAATTTTTGCCCATTGCAGCAGACTTGTCAGTGACATACTGTATGTGCAACCACATGTAAGTGATGATAGGTGCTTTTACCACTAGGATCAGTGTATACACTGATGCCATGAGGGTTGAATGAGCCCAGATCAAAGTTTCTCGGCATGCGCAGCTCCATCGGTTTGATCCGAGGATCTTGTAGATCAAGGGTGTAGATCTTTCCTGTAACATCTGAGTATGGCAACCCAGGATACTTCAGACCCTTGAAAAATTAAAGATATTACACAGACTCTAAAAAATATTGCAGAACAATATGTAAAAAGCATACATTTATACATAAAACCGTGTTTGATTACAGACAGTATTTTGTCAAAGACCGGTGCTTAAGCAGGATGCAGAGGTGTGTAACCCTAGCATAAGAGACCTTTTTTCTCCTAATAACATATTTCCTGCATTTGAAGACATGCTGGTAAAGTACACTTGAAGTGAAAAGCAGATAAACCAGCTGACATTTATGGAAGGTTCATGCATGCAGTCTTAAGTAAGATCAAGATGGATTTTCTTTTTTCCAATCATTGGAGACCACCAGATTGACTATGGTAATCCAACATTCATTTGGGGCTATGTTGAGCATATCAGTACAATACGATTACTGTATAAAAAAAGAGTTTCTCTTCCTTTTTTAGGTCTAGATAGAAAAATGTTCGGTCACACAAACATGAAACGTGTCATAAGTTGGACATGTGAGAGAGTCTGGCTATTACTGACAGACAGATAGTATTGGTAGTAGTACCATTCTTAGTTGCTCTGTTGCTTTCTATCGTAAGTTTGTCGTACAGTACAGTCATAGATGGCTGCTCTGCCACTCAAACACTTACAGTGCTGATAAAGGCAAGCCCATTTCCAAGGATCGTTATATCCTCCGAGCCATGATCTGAAGGTACACAGTTTGACAGTTGTTCATTTGAACTTTGTTATGTTTTTTTTGTTGTTGTTTTTTTAACGTCACTTACCCAGGTTTTTGAGGAAGGCACAGTTAGGGAGATGGTTCTGGACCAGCTCCCTAGAGGCATGGACTCTTTTCCTGTCATGTTTTCAACACAGAAGGTTACATTAGGGCAGCGCGCCACAACAAAACTTTCCTGTTTCTCAAGGGAACGACGCACCGAAGCGTAGCCGCGTTATTTCCACATAAATGGAGTTACATTCACCTTAAGATGAAAATCCTCTGTCCTAACAGCGCCGATAAGGCAGCTATTACAAGTGAGATGAAGCCGAGCGTTCCCATTTCGATATCACGAAAGGCAAACTTTGCGAACAGGTCATTCCAGCCGACTACGG
Organism: Psettodes erumei; assembly: GCA_016785225.1. Classification (NCBI taxonomy): domain Eukaryota; kingdom Metazoa; phylum Chordata; class Actinopteri; order Pleuronectiformes; family Psettodidae; genus Psettodes; species Psettodes erumei. Next base: position 1,220,239 of record JAFBJZ010000623.1, read on the forward strand.
CAGCTGCGACGTTCGACGGCAGGCGCCGCTGAGGCTGCTTTCACGACTGTCGGACATTTATCATTCTAAGTTTCTTTCAGTTGTTACTCTACGTTGTCACCTTTAACATACATATACTTTAATGGCTCACACCGAAATCTGCCAATATAAAATATATGTAAAATATACGCCTTCGTCTGTATCTCTCGTTAAAAAGATAAAACACAACTCATTCATTTTTATAGGTTCGCCGAATGCACCTGAACTGAACTTGAGAATTTTTTTTTACTATAAATAATTTCCGATGTTTGAGAAGCACGTGAATGTAGCATGGTTCCCAATGGCTGAAGCAGCTACAACTTCAGCCAAATGCAATGGAAAAGCGGCTCTAAGGCCACAGTTTCAGTATTCTACATAAAAGCTGTGGGTTTATTCTGTTTTAAAAAGAGGGGAGAATGTTGTTGGCTCAGTTTTGCTGTGTAGTCCTTGTGGAACAGTAACGGTACAACACTGGTGAGCCACCAACGATGAAACAAGCAACTTGTTATTCATGCTGTGGCTGATCGATGTATTTTTTGACATACTCGATGTATAGAACCATGAATGAGAACTATAACTACAAAATAAGCTTTAAATTCAAAATGCGAAACAAAGCACTATTGCTGATGCTGTGAATGTTTCTACAAAGAATCTGAACGGCTGGGGAATCCTCTTGCCCTGAACACACCACAAATCTTTGGTACCGAGACACGTTCATTATTTAAGGTAAATGGTCCTGTGGGATCGGCTATGCTGTTCCCTTTAAAATCCACTCACTCAATAACATGTAGTGCCTGCAGAGCCCTGTTTAAATTGTTTATTTTTGAAGTTGTTTTTTTGTAGGTGATGACTCCTCCCAACATAAAACAAAAAGTTACAAAATTGTCTATGTAATCAAAATCATGTGTAAGAGACTTCATAAAAAACAAACATGAACACATACATACAGATACAGAAGTGAAAGTAACATAAAATTGGCAAACTATTGACCCTGTGATATTCAGCATTGGGTGCATGCAACCTGACAGTAACTGTAGAATATCTACAAAAGTCCAATTAAAGAATGATAGCATCTAACAACTTCAAAACACCAACAACTCCTGCACATTACATCTTGTGCAACCAGCGAGCACTGTTACGTGGGGCACGCCGGATTCCTGACTCTTTGTTTTGTGAAGTCGTGTAAAGGTTCACAGTGTAATACAGCAGGATCCCCCATCAAACAGTTTCAAGCAAGACTGTATATTTGGAACATACAAAATAAATTTTATTATCCATTCTCTTCATGTCTACATCTTATCAGAATTTTCTAGACAATGTCATTGTCAAATAACACACCCAAATTAGTTCTAATAATCCTGACAGGTGCAACAATACATTTCTGTCAAGTCCAGGTGTCAAAATATAACTGAATGTGAAAAGCAATTTAAATCTTCTTCTTTGTAATTTTCAACATAAAAAGGGGAGCCATGGTCCTGGGCCACAGTGAGATCTAGGCAGGACATGGCCATGAGCACACAAACACAGGTGAGGAAGTGGCTTCAGGGCTGGGCCCCAGTGGCTGCAGGGACTTGTGTGGCCAGAGTGTTGGGGGCAGAGATGACAGGAGATCCAGCAATGTTAGCCAGTGGCTGTGAGGAGGACATTGAGGTGATGCCTAGAAGACACGGGAGGCTCATTAATCATTTGGAAATGCTGGTATTTACGCGTCTTTACAAACTCGATTTCGAGGTGTAATTTTCTCTGCACAGGCTCCTTTCAATTTCTGCCATTTTTCTTGCTCCAAAGAAAGTTATAGCTCTTTCAGCCAAAAATGATACATATATAAATGTCTTTACAGGTGCCTACTATCTATTAAAAAGGATGACTTCCTATGCAAAAAGATAGACAGAGAGGGAGGTTTACTCACCAGCCATCATACTTGAGGAGCTGACGGGTGTGGAGCTGGCAGCCATCCCTCCAGGAGTGGCCCCTCTTCCCTGATCTTTAACGATAGGATCTGCAAACATGAACTGATTTGAGCACCTCAGCAGCCACATATGTGTGTAAAACAGTGCACGCAAATTTGGGTTTTGAGGCAATTAACTCAAGCAATCTGTACGAGAGAGAAGAAAGGGTAAAAGAAAAACCTCCAAACAGGAAAAGCAATCTTACAGAAGTAGGGATGATCCATGGCCTCTCTGGCCGTGAGGCGGGCTTGATGGTCATAGCGCAGCAGTTTGTCCAAGAAGTCTAGAGCCTCTGTGCTGACCAGGTGCTGGTTCTCACTGTGCACAAACCTCTCCCACCTTTTGCGGGAGTGTCTAGAGAACAAACCAGGGACCAAGCGTTAATGTGAGGTATCGCTTCACCAAAATTTTGGTAAGAAAATATTCAATGATAAGTTGTTAATGGTATAAACAGCTGCAAAGTTTTACCTTCCCAGAATGTCATTGAACCGTGGATCCAATTCAATGTTGTACTTGTCAATGTAGTCGTAGAGGTCCTCGGTGCCAAGTACTTTTGCAATCCGCACAAGCTGCAAGTGAGAAGAAACAACTCCACAATTAAAAGGGTATATACACACACACAGGTACTTGTTATATCCAGTGAAAAGGTATGGAGAGTTATGGATTAGATTCTGTTGCAGTTCATAATGTTATGGTCAATTACGTAGCAGATTTGTATGACGTTTATATATTCAGTCAAAATGGTTATACGAACAAAGATGTCGCAAAATGAACAATACGCGTGCACAAAACTATATGAGCTATTTGACATCGCTCTGTTGCTGGTACCTCATGTTTAATGGCCAATACTAATCTAAATACTAGGAAGTCCACAGGCACAGTCTCACGTTTGTCTTTGTTTTACACTCGGTACACTTAACTACCAACAGTTGTTGATTCATGTATACACTCACTCTATGACACCAAATTCCAGGAGGCCTTCCTTTGTTGCCAATCTCAGCTATAAGAAGAATGTTGCTTGACGGTACAGTAAACAACTATGCTCTATTAAATATTTTTAAAAGTGCAGCCCCACCACGGCTCTCTAGACTACAAGGAGTGTGACCACACCCACAAAAAGACGTTCTTCATACCTGATCATAGTTGTCATGACCATGAAAGAAAGGTTCCTTTCTGAAGATCATGCTGGCGAGCATGCAACCCAAACTCCACATGTCCAGGCTGTAGTCATACATCTGCAAGTAATTACAGAGAGGTGAAAAAGACAGTTCTCTCTCTTTTTTTTTTATTTTTGCCAATCCTAAATCATATTTCGACCAACTTGTGTAAATGTGGCATGACTACTCATACAAGAACATAAGAGCCTCACCTGGTAGTCTACCAGCAGCTCAGGTCCTTTGAAGTACCTGGATGCCACTCTCACATTGTATTCTTGGTTAGGGTGGTAGAATTCTGCCAAACCCCAATCAATTAGACGGAGCTGAAAATTAAGATAGGTTCAAAATATTTTAGAACTCGGAATTAGCTGGTGTAGCGGGGAGAAGACGAGACATTTAAAAAAAAGGGCTGACATATGAGATAATACCTTTCTGTGTTCATGGTCAATCATTACATTGTGTGGCTTGACATCTCTGTGCATTATTCCCATACTGTGACAGTAATCCAGAGCCTAACAGGTACAGAATAGAAAAAAATGTTAGGAGTTTTACTGAATCAATTTAAGCTAGATGTTATTACTGCCAAATACCAAATGAAAAAGTCAATAACTTGCACTAAAAACTGTTTACCTTTAAGATTTCGTACATGTAGAACCGTATGTCAAAGTCAGATAGGGTTTGGTACAATTGCTGTAAATAGAATAAAATGTTGGAGCCATCAGAACAAAAACACCTTTGTATCATCTTATCCCAAATTACAAGTCAAAAGAACACTGATCCTTACCTTGAAGTCTGTGTTGTTCACGTGTTCAAAGACCAGAGCAGGGGTTCGTGACTAAAAAGACAAAAGAGGGGGAAAAAAGTAAACGTGTGTTGATGCATACATGTACAAGTCCTGAACTGTCACAATGCAATAAGGAGAACAAAATTACCACAGGATCCTTGACAATATCTAACAGTGAGATGATATTTGGGCCACCCCGCAAATTCTCCAGGATCTTTATTTCTCTCTTAATTTTCTTTTTCTTGACAGGCTGGGAACAGAGAAAAGTCGTGTGAGATGCAGAAAATATCCATTAATTACGCTAAGCAAGTGATTGCCGCTCCATACCTTCAGTATTTTGACGACGACTTTTTCATTGTTTGTGATGTTTATGGCTTCAAAAACTTCACTATATTTGCCTCGCCCTAGTTTTCTGACTAGCTGATAGTCATCTTGGTTTCTAAAAAACAAACAAAAACAAGTTAGTAATCCTGATATGGTTCACCAGACAATACAAAAAAAGTTAAGAACTAAAAGGGCAAACAATTCCCCTTTGCCTTACCCCCACTCAACCACATGGGACTCATAGTCCCAGTATTCCCGAGGTCTCTGTGTGTTTACATCAGGGTAAACTCGAGAGCGGCTTGGAACAGGGCCAGACATATTCTACACAAGATCTTCTCTAAAATCTCCTAAACACAACAGCAGAACATGAACAATGGCGTCAGAACACTGCATTTACATTCACTCACAGCAGTGACAAAGATATTCCAGATTAAACGGTATGCAATAGTTTATAGGCTAATTAACCACGTTAGCATCGGCACAGCATCCTTACAGTAACTCCAGGTGATATAGTGTGATTAAATTGATTTAAGACAAGAATACCTGGGAGGGTCCCTCCAGGATGTTGATGATAGATGAATTGGAACAGGAGTGGTTGAGATGCCTTTATGGTAAGAAAGCTACAGGGGCACACAGAACATAAAAATAGACAGTTTACTGCACACCATCCATGGCAAGTATTCAACACCATATGTAAAACCGAGACGTGTAAATCAGATATGTATTCCATAACTGCTTTGCAAGGCAATCTACATATGAACGTTTCAAAAGACAAATATTTCTCACGTGCCTCGGGAAGGCGGCTACGGGGATTAACAGAGCGAAACAATAGCATAATAAAATGAAGTTAAATTTAAGCATTTGGTGGCCAGTGTGTCTATATGCGATGGCGTGTGAAATGGAGAAACCTGAGTGTTAAACGGGGGCATCCAATCAGTCTAATCAGGAGGTACAGGGTTCAATGCAGTCATCACTGGGGGCTACACCAAGGCAGGATCTCCTGTTGAAAAGCGGCAGAAAGTAGGTTGATTAAAATCAATGCTGTCAATTAAGCAAACACGAGCAAACTGTGTGAGCCAGCGCACGCCAGCCAATACAGCTAATAAGGCTGCATTAAATTACTGTGTTTATGAGAGGCATCCAATCGACAAATGGTCCTCTCTGGGTACAAGAAACTCGTTCGGTTATGCCCAATTTGCCCGCTTGATACTGTAATGAAAAAGAGAGTGTACGCAGACACCCTCTGTGGCCCAAGGCCTGCACAAGTGCAGTGGGGCTAACAGCTAGCTATCAGGCGAACCGGGCAGCTGGCTGAGCTGCTAGCTGGTTAGCATTAGCTCGTCACAGCAGAGGGAAAAGCCGGTTGGAAAAGTCACAACTCGCTCTCGAGCACAGTGTGGGCCTTAGACGGAAAGAAACAAACGGCCCGCGTAAGAATAACCCAACCGCCATTCTAGCGGTCGTTATTAGCGTAGAGCCAAACATCAAGCTTCGAAAAATATATTTCCTAAAGCTAAAAAAGTGCTAAGCTAACAGGCTAAAGGAGTGAATAGCCTGCTGGGCTGGCTGGCGAGGCAAGTGGCTGACAACGCCTTGAAAAACATCCTACAAACACTATGGTCGAGCAGCAGACTGGCGCCGCAGTTGTGTTACTTCTTCCCGGCTTTCCCTCGCACCCGTAACACCAAACGGCAGCTCCAAACCTACGATGATTTGTGGTAAAATAACACGATTACCTCTCAGCGTTGTTGGGACGTCAATATGGCGATGCTTGGGATCAAGAGCTTAGTGCGAACAACCTCTCCCGCAGAGGGCGCTCTCCTTTTTCTTTTTCGTGGTGGTGGTGGTGGGTGGGGGGTGGGGTGGGGGGGTAGTAGCTCCCCCTGCCACCAACAGGTCTAATGATTGAAACATTAACTTCTTTCCTCTGCATATGACATGTTCTACGCAGACACAGCTGTTTGCGAGTATCTTTGTGTGGACCGACCCCCGAACGCACAATGCTCCCACAAAGCAGCATGCACATTTGACACTCACAGGCCTTGCAGATGCCAGAGAAGATTTAACAGGCCTACAGAATTTGAATTTTAATAGTAGGAGAACAGCAGGTATTAACAGACAGGATTTAGTCCTCAGCCCCACCCATCTCACTGCAAAGGCACACGAGAGACTGCAGCCGAAATGTGTTGTGCTGTGCATTTCAGGATATTTCTCCTATTTCTATAGACTGATGTTCAGTGGGGCCTGATTTTTTAAAAAGGTCTTTGTTTAGGTAAAAAATAGGGCCACATTGGGTAAATGGACAATGATGCAACAGTGACAGAAAACAATACACAGTCTGTGGCATTGGTCACAGAAAAAGCCAGGAGCCTTTTCCTGAAGTAACCAACCACCTATAATCAGCACATAATAGAGGGGCGTTCCAATTCTTTTTGTGCATTCAAATGTTGCAAACATTTTGTTTCATATTGTATTTACATGAAGAATAGGCCTTTGTAAAAATTTTCAGGACCTGTAGCCTGATTGTTTCCTCTCCGCCTGCAAGTCACAGATTGTTAAACACACAGAAAGAGCCTTTGAATAAATCTCTATTTGATACATCATGTCAGGATCTATAATCATTAACACCTGTTAAAGGTTAAAAGTAGTATAAAGTGGCAGTATATAGAATAGCAGCCATAACAGCTCTCCTGCAGCCAAACGGCAGACTCAGGTGGAGACTGCACGATGAAGCTGTAAGTTTGTTTGTCTTTCTTTATGTCTATCACTTGTCACTGAAATGTATTTTATTTCCAAGATAGATATGTTACCATGTCATAAATTTGATGTAAGCACAATGTTTCTCACTAAAGACTTAACTGTGGTTTCATTTGTTTCAGCTTCATGTGTTGTCTCCTACTTCTTCCAATTTGCAGCTATGGTATTAACAGCCCCAGCCACAGGTAAAGCATCCCATCTGAGGAAAGGAAAAAAGAAAAATCTTTTTTTTCAGATCACTCAGCTTTTATATTACATGTTTAATATCTATTGAGTAGGACACTAGCTGTAACACCTTACAATGTTTGTCTTCCTTCTTTTTCAAGCTCAAGAGAAAATGTGTTAATTTTCCTGTATGGTGAGATTATTAATGTCATTTGATGTTTTCTTGCATGCGAAAAATTATAGTAGTGCTGGCTTTTGAAAACTGAAAATCACTTTTATCTCATGACTTTTCTTTATAACTGTCATTATAGATGGAATCAGCACAATGACCTTACCTGCAATTGTGATTCAAACTGATGCAATCAGATAAAGAGAGATACATTCAGATTTACAGTATAAACAGGAACACTATTATATCTCACAGTGACTGATTGTCTCACTGGATCCTCAAAGTACTGTTGGTTCTCCATTAATACAAATGTGACAGTCGAAGACCAGGTCACAAAAGAGAACAGGGACATAAAGTATATGGTATTTGTGTTGCTTCGTTGTCTATCATAATCTTCATGGTGTACTGTAGTAAGCACTGTTGGTGGTATCTGATCGTGATCATATACAACTGCCCCAGTGATTGTGACAGTGCATCCCAAATCCCCCATCATAATTTGATTTCATACAAATAATACTAAGATTTGTTAATATTTCAGAACCTGAAGTATCAAATACAAATGGAAGGAAAAACTGTAACGAGCTGTAATGGGAATTGATTGTAATGTCTGTAACAGTGCAGATAATGTACTGATGCAGATGTTGCAGCAACAACATTTTTCTATTCCCAGGTGCAATCAAAGGTCTTGAAAGACCTGACATCAAGATGATGATCCCTGAAGTTGTGACAAATTACAACGTACATTTGGGGAGGAAAACAAGCGTGAACAAAGAAGACATGAGGCTGTTGGATTCAAGCAGAAGATCAGCTCAGGGATTTGAGAGCAGAGAGGAGAGTGATCTTGACAGTGACAAGGGAATGACAGTGGATGTTCAGGGGTTATCTGATTTAGTGGAGACACAGTGACCAACAGTGCCAGGCAAGGCATCAATCTCCAAAAAAAGGAAGGAAGAGTTAATGGGTTGAATGGTGTGTTGGCCCCAGGCCGAAGCAGAAAAATGTTAGAGCAGGACTGTTTGGAGGACAACAATAGCAGACTGGCTGTATTGGGAACCAGCAGAGATAGCGAAACTGAACAAAACTACATTGCTGCACAAATTATGACCAGAACAATCAAAAGGCTGAAAAAGTGATATTTTTCACAGAAACCAGGGAATATATCATTTCTGAAATATGTCCAAGTTTTTTCTTCCATTAGTCAGTATTGTAAAAACACTGTTTCAATACTGATACAGATAGTGGCTGCTTTTCCTGAAAGATCTGTCATTTCCTGTGAATCTTCTTGAGCTCTAAGACTCGTGGTGATCACGTGAAATCCTTTTCTTCTGCATGTCAAGAAGGCAAATGTTTCCTGCTTATATTGCTGTCCACCCAAACATTTCCATGATGTGTCATAGGTTTACCACTCAATTTCCTTTCATTTCATTCTAATCTAATTACAAGATGAAAGCATTTTCTAGATCTTGCTTTTTTATTCAAATGTTACGGGTGTAATCCTCAATAACAACTGTTCTTCCCACTTTTGGCAGATTTTCTTCCTCATAATGAGTCAGGGACTGCCATCTGTTGACTCACAGGAGGCAGACATGCTGCTTCCAAATACAGATGCTCTTGGGACTTTTTGATCTACATTTAGATCTTTACATGTATTTTTTGTTATGTCACCATGTGTAAAAATATATTTTGTGTTATGCTTGTGGGAACTGGTTAAAACAAATTTGTAGTTTCTAAAGCATGATGTTTGGAAAAAACCTGTAGCAAGAGAAATAAATACAACTACTTTAATGACTTAGAAGTCTAGTTGAGCATGAAATTTGTTACTTTTACTCTCAAGTCTTTGTACAGTATGTTCACTGTAATGTAAAAAACAGTAACTAATCTTCTGAAATATCAGTAAAAATACGAAAATGTAAAAAAAAGAACACTACAGCTTTTTTATTTTCTTGGTTGTTAAAGTTTTGTTTAATTTACAATTAATTAAATACAAATACACATTTTAAGAAAGCTTAAGAGTTATCAAAAAATCACATCACAGAGGTACACAATACAGTACTCAATAAACAAAATATAAATGAGTTCTTTAAAATACACACAAATACTCTGTGTTATGACCTATAATGCCACTGAAGAAAAAGTGGCAAAATAAGATGAGGAAAGAGGAGTACATTGTGCTATCTAGTTGTGGTTTGTTAAAAATAATTACACAAGGCATGGCTGGGATTTTTATAGCTCTGATGTTTCATTTCCTAATGTTCCGAAGCTCACTGTACACATCTGACTGGACTCCATGTAACTCCTATAAAACAGTAAAAATTAATCATCATGGAGAGATATCATGAAGCCACCAAACAAACTAATTTCACATTTATTGTCTTTGAGGCTTAATTAATAATGTAGTTGTAACTTACCTGGTAGGGAGATTCTGTGGTCTCTGTCATTATTTTATTAGATACTGACGGTGGCAGGTTTCTTCTAGCTGTTCAAAAACATTTACATGTCAATTTGCTGCCCACCTGCCCTATCACCTCCCAGCACCAATGCACAAAAATGTAGCGCTTACCATCATGAGAATCCCAATCTCTCCTTCTCTTGTGGTGAGTTGCAAAGCAGAACACAGAAATAGTGATTAAGATGGTCAGGATAATGTCAGAGGCAATAATGGCCACGACAGACCCTATGTTTATTAGGTAACAGGATCCACATTCTGCAAAAGAGCAAAGACACAGGATTGAGGCACAAAACCGAAAGGCAGTTTCCCAGAGGAGCAAACATGTTTACAGAAGTTAGATACCTTGCTGTCCTCCTGCAGACCCTGAGAAATAAAGTTAACACGACCTTAGATCACAACAACAACAGCAGAGTGTATGATGTACAGTTCAAACACATTTAGGATACCACTCACCAAACAACGAGCCCACAATACAAAGAGTGTCAGACATCTTTATGTTGGTTTGTAGGTGGAGGAGGAAATGAGGGAAAGAGAGGCTAATGGCCGATCTTTTTCAAAAGCCTGGGTTGCCGCACATGAACAAAAAGTTGTAAGCCAAAGGTAATGTATGAGCGCTCACAGATGAAGAACTATCCACGGGCAACACTGTCAGTGGTGTGAGGCATTCAGAATGGGGCTGCATTCACAGGAGGAGAGAGAGGAGAAAAGGGGAAGCTGGTGTTTTTGTTTTTCTCTGTCAAGGCACATTCATGTGAGGGTTGCCAGTCGCAAATTAAAAGAAACTGGATAGCTCTCACATTTGGTCAGTCAGATTCAAGGTTTTTGGAATTTTTTATAACAGTATACTGACACTGCAAATGAACTGGCTCCATTGATGCCAAGATAAGGTGCTTTCATTGCACCAGCGGTTTCAGCTGAAACACATGTGAATCTCTAGGCAGAGCATTTCCTCATGACCTGCGGTTTAGTGCAGGCACTTGGCCATAGTCACTACCACCTATAGTCCCTGAGCTAATGTGAAACGACAACTTTATCTCTAATGATGCTGTACTGACAGCAAACCATCATTGTTTTTTTTCCAATCACACCTTTATGTTTGATAATGTTGAAACTCATAAACCACGAATAACAGCGATTTTAAGGTTGCCAGGTTTCAGGAATTTTCCTATAGGTTATTTGAACTCTTACCCTCCAGAATAAGCTGGGCTTCTGACATTATCAATATCGATAACATTTATAATAAAATCAGAGCAACTCTTCATTATACAGCCTCTGATGTACAGTATAATTTTTTCACTGATAAAATACTGGTTCTGATACTTGTCGGTGAAGTGGACAAAAACAAGGAAGTAACAACTATGGAGAAAAGGAGAAATAAAACATACATTGCTCAAACAGCCAATCGTTAAACTTTAATGAAAAACCTTAGCACCTAGTACTCATTATTATTATTAAAATTATTTTAAATACACAAAAATAGGCACAAAATTATTCTCCATTCTTGTAAAATGTTGAGTAGTTTCTCTCCTGCTCCCCATAGTTTTGTCTCCTGCCGTATCTCCATACACAATATGGAACAGGTAAATCAATAGCATAATACTCTAACCCTAAGAAAATGACATTGTAAATCATGTGCTGAACAGTTAAATGCTACCAAAATCATGAGAGGTTGTTATAAAATGCATTTTTGATCATTGATTATTTATCATAATTAGACCTTTTATTCATGACTCACCAGCCAGAGTTTTCATAACTCAGTCACCCAACTGGGAACTGGGAACCTTGCGATAATGCAGATGAGTCATAACCCCAACAGGCCACTGGGATGCCCCCCAGGTGAAATGTTGTTGTGAATTATAAAACACAAAGAAAGAAAGAACACTGAAGGAAGGGATATAGTGCTGAACATCAACGCCCTCCCCAGATTATAGGGGCTGATGACAGGAGAAAAAAAAGATTTTTTCAGAGAAGTAAACCTTCATCACCCAAGTGCTGATGTCTACTTATTACAATGCTACATGATGTCAAAAACTGCTCTCACTCATGTCCATTAGTAAAAGGAACCATCACCTCTGAGCAGCTACGAATTCACAGCACTTTCTGCATACACAACTTCCCTGCAACAATATTCCAATTTGTTTGATCTTTTTGGAAAGTAAGATATAAACCTCTGGGCTTGGCCAGAGAAAAATCTTTACATAGGGTAGTTATCTTTACAAGAGTGCTTCATACGCAGGCTATTCCTGGTTAGTGATGAAACAAGTGTGAAGACGCTTTGGTCGTGTGTTTCACAGACATAGCAGTTTAACCACAGTGTCCGCTCAACTCACAGCAGCTAACTCAGGTCTCCTGTGTTATTTAGACTGAATAGAGCATAGTGATTTGTAACAAAGAAACAAAAAAAGCTACAACTTTTGAAGCCAACAAACATACAGAAAGCAAGCCATATATGACAGGGTCAGGGTTTTGGACCAAGAAGCACAGGAGACCAGAGGCACGTGCACAAGTTTTCTGTTATTGTCTTTTGGCAAAAGACAAAGAAGGATTAACCCATAAGGCAAAAAAAACAGGTGGTGATGGCAGGAGGCGAGCTGGTCACAACTCTCCGGGGTCATGGTCGAAAAGGCAGCCAAGGAACACAGGATGATACTACAATCATCTGGCGCCGAGTGCAGGGGGAGCAGGGTTTTTATAGTGGCAGGGTGGCTGCTTGGCGAAATGCTTCAGGTGTGTCTCGTCTGCCTGTCGGGGACCAGCCACGCCTCCTGCCACCGCCTGGGAACAGAAAGAAAAACAAGAGGGAGAGGGAAAAGTCGAAAAGCCAAACAAAACTGAACCATCACAATATGCACACAAATGCATTTCTTTCTTACATAAGTTGGTGCTATGTAGACTGTAAAACTACATCAAAATTACCATTTTTAATCTCCTATTTATTTTTCAATTCAATCATTAATACAGTTTTTTATATTAAAAATATTTACAGAAAATCTTTGAGATCTGTTAAAATACAGTATTCTGATATTCTGCAAAAGTCATGATCACATATGTTTTAGATACAGTGCCAACATGTCAATAGCAGAGATATTTTATTCACAAATGTTAACATCAAATTTATAATTCTAATGAAATCAGGTTTTGCATAATAGTTTCAACAGATGAAAAGTGAGCAAATGTAACAGATTTGGGGATTAAGATGAAGCTTCAATGCAACTGGCAACTTAAAGTAGAGAAACAGTCAAGTAAAATGGTCTCTTGGATTAAGAATTATAATAACTCTTAATCCATAGAGACCACATATTATGTGTAATGAACTATAAAAGTAACTTTGCATCTCTTTGTTGTTGAATATAAAAAGAGTTCAAATAATCTTTTTGACTTTTTAAAATTATTTTTGGAATATATCAAATAAATTGAACAATTATTTCTTAAAGTAGGACTGCACCATTTTTGGATTTGCTCTTACAGTTGGCCCGGACATTCATGTACACTTTGTGAGCTGTGAAGAGATGAGAAGAGAGACGGACGATCACCAGATGTACAAAGAACATAATAATGGAATGATATTACACTATAGACCAGATACTCTTGGCAGGGATACAGGAGCAATTAAACATATATAAACACTATATATGTCAAAATAAGAGGGGGAGGTGACTGCTTCCAAAAAAAAGAGCTCTGCATAATTATTAAACGGGAATGGGAAATCGGAAATTCTGAAGGCTGTTTGGGAGACCAAGCAGGCAACCCTGTAACTTTACCAACTCCTGGTCAGTTACTTTTCATATGTAAACCCTACATAGACATGACCTGCCTTACCATTTTTTATCTTCTGACGCCGAGAGCTGGCACAATGGAAAGTGACAATGACAATGATGAGCGTCAACAACACGTCTGCAACAATGATGCCTGCTACTGTCCCAGGTTCAATCCTATAGCAAGACACAGTGGTGTCTGACATGCACAGACAGACAATGGATGAAGAAATGGAAAAAAGAGTGGGCTGACAGAAGGAAGATGTGAACTCTAAAAAAAGACTGATCAGGTGTGATCATTTAACTTTGCATTTGTTTTGCTTATCTTTTGCTCTAAGTGATGAACTTAGATTTGAGTTCTGGAGTTGGGTGTGTTTTTTTTTCTCACATACCTGCGAGGGTCACAGCCAAATCTAAGAGAAAAAAGAAAAACAAGACTCATGTCTCATCTGCAACTTGCTGTTGACATTATGCAGCAACACCTCTGTCAGTTAAGTTTCCGCTGTGCAAAAATGTTTGTGGTTCCATTTTCCTGTGTATGAATGTGTGTGTGCAAAAAGAAGAGAAAAAAGCCAAAAAACACACTTACAGCAAAGAAAAAACAGAACAGAGATAAGGTATTTGTTGTGTGCCATATTTGTCCACTCTGCAACGTGATTTCTGAGAGACAAAAAACAAAAACAAACATAGAAATAATTTTACTAAAACGCTCACACATCATTGGATTTCATTATAGTTTATATTTCAGTGTCAAAATCCCCTAAACTGTTTGAGACAGTATATTTGACCTTTTTTATATCTACACATTTCCTGTGACAGTTACTCAGAAGTTGCTGTGTGGGCAGTTGTTGAAAAGGTTATTAAAAAGAAAACCGCTAAATAATTAATCAGCATCATAAAATCAAATTTAAGACAATACTAGACTAGACAATTGCTTGGTCCTGCATTTACAGTTGCGCAAACCTTTGTCGAAGCTATGCATCTCCTAGTTCAAAGTTGGACTGAGGAAGAGAAAGTCAGTGAGTTCAGTTCCTCATACCTGCTCGGGCCGTACTGATGTGCTGTCTGGATTCCAGAAGATGATGTGACTCTAGATTCCCACTAGTTTTCACTTTTGAGATTTTATGTCACATTTGCTTCCATCCTCTGCTAGGGCGTAACCACTGCCTGTTTTTTGTGTGAAAACAAGGGTTGGGGGAATCACCATGATTACAAAATGGTTTTATAGTGGGAGGGGTTAGATCGCAGTAGAAGAAACTTTCATGTACATGTGGGGAAATTTGTCTGTTTTGTACAGTTCAGGCATAAAGGCTACACAATTTAACCAAACACAAAGTAAACAGTAAATGATTGCAGCACAAATCTCTTTTTCTCTCTTTAGGTTTGAAATACCAAAATCTCAGGGAAAAAATGTTTAATCCTGCTCTCTAACTTTTACTAGAAGATTAAAGCTGTAACTCAGAAAAGAGGGCGATGAGCTGGATCTTCTTCAGGGGCCTGTTTACTGAGAAGCTGCTCAGAGATAATCTGTCATGAGTTGAAAGTGTTGGAGTTGTTAACGTGGCACCCTTGAGCTCATCCTGTGACTCTGCTGACTCTTAGTGGCCAGATACCATCAGCAGCAAACTCATGTTCTATACACAAAAACACTAAATTAACCTTCTCGGAGGATTGAATCTTGTCCATCCCTCTACTGGCAAGTCAGCTTGTCAACTTTTTTCAGTTTGAAAATTGTCAGCAGTGCAGACAGCTTGTGAAATTAGGATCCATCTCATAGTTTAACTCTGAGACAGTAGAATTGTGGCTGGAAAAGGGTTTTAAAAAACTACAGAGGTTCTTGACAATGCCACCTAGGGAGAATTTCACCCCCACGAAATATAAGGAGGAGCCTGATCAGTCAAGTGAAAGACCACACAGTTCCACATCACAGAGCGGGTGAACTTGCACCATAAAAACTTTGCTTTCATTTCACATACTACATTAAAATCCTCAAATTCATAGCAGACAAGGTTTCACACTTCTACAGGGGCCCAATTAGCCAACAACAGAAGGAGAAATGAAGGACAGGGCTGGGGCTTATCATGGGGGCAGGGTTAAAAAAGGAGGGAGGAACCATAAACTAAAACACAACCTGTGACAGTGAAAAGGGGGATTGTGAAAGAACAGCACCACTAGGGGATTGACCTGCCATTGGCTGGGCCCACAGCACCTGTCCAGCAAAGAAAGACAATACAGTAGGCAACGGAAACAGCCTAAAACAGGTGCTAATTAAGTTGATTCATTAAAGCTTGCACTTCACTCTCATCCAACTGCAAAATAAACTCCCAGTGAGTCACTGCAAGGTAGAGGGCAGCATTACAACACACTGATGGCCGGAAAGCATAAGCGGACTAACGTTAGAAGCCAACCTCGGGGAGTGTTTCACCTTCCGCAGACCTGCAGCCACACCCGGAGCGCAGCAAAGGTGCGAGACAGGTGGAACCGCTCCACACGCGCCACTGCACGGACGCAGGAAAAATGGTGAGGGCACATACTTTGCGTTTGACTAGCCTCGCCACGCCGACCTGCAGCCTCACCAGCTGAATATGAGCGGTGGCCCCTGCATATAAAGGGTGCATGGCAGCGCCCCACAGTTAAGGTGGAACGTGAAGCTGGCACAGTGGCGCGCAGTACGGAGGGAGGCGAACCTTCTGCTGGTTACGCAATGTATATTAACTGCGTGGTTAGGCTTCAGTTTCACTTCAACTCAGCGGTGCCGTGTCTTTTGAGTTCGACTAATATCATTTCTTTGCAACAGCAGAGGGAGCTGTAAGCCCTTGAAAGTGAAAATCTGTTGCTGGAGTTTGTCAAACTTTTGCTTTTGAAGATACGTGTGCCTTTTTAAGTTCCAGTTTCGGCTAGTTTGGGATGAAACCGACTTCCTTTTGAAACAGAACTTCGAGCAGAAAGGCGTCAGAGTCCTGTCTTGTATGTAAGACTAGATTGGGAACAATTTTAATAGGCACGTAGTCTGTATTTACTACTTCCCACAATACATACAAAAATGGACACATTAGTCCAAGTGTTCGGTGAAATGTGTGTTGTGCATCAAAGAGCGGGTATACAGGTTCTTTCTAAAGCAGCCATGCTATATAACCTGTAACTGTCTCAGAGACAGTGTGGACATTACAAAGATAATAATGTCTATTTTATTTACTATATTTGTTTAATTCGTGATTTTATTTGTTTAATTCATGGGTTCATTCATTGGTTAAAAAGGATTTTAAGTTTGTACTTTAAAAAGGTAATTCATGTCATGTACTACTGAGAAAACTTCCTTTTATTAAGAGTTTCTTTAATACGGGGTCTTGACCGGGGAATTATGGGAAGAGCACCAACAGATATATAAATAAGTCACGGACTCATAAGTTTAAGAAGAAAATGGATTCTGCATTAGGTTTATGGCACTAACGTTGTCACGGTGTTTTTCTGAACAATCACGTATATAGTTCTCAGCAACAGTGAAAGAGAAAATAAACTTCAAAAAAGCATCAGTATGAAGCGTGTTCCGTTTATTAAACCTATGCAGCTACATAACCTTCAGCTGTGTGGATGTCCTGGAGAAACAGCAACTAGCACGTAACCTATGGTACACTAGTTTTGTCCTATACAATACATGTGTACATTACATAGCCTAATCATGACACTGTGACACACAGCCATCTTTTTTCTTTGATTCTTCCTTTATGTCTTTGTTATTTCGTCATCTCCTTGCTGCTTATGCAGATAAACATAAATAAAGAGAAGAAGAAGGGGTAAAAAGTTAAAAAAAAAAAAAGATCTTGTCATTCAAAACTCAGCTTAAACCCTGAACAGTATGTCAGTTGTGTCATGTTGCCTTTAGATTCCTTCTTTGCCTTTAGTTCTCTGTTCTAAGTACCGAAGGAAAGCAGCATTAAGTGTTTCTGTAGTTCCATCTTTAAATGAAACTAAGAACTTGAGGCTGTTACATCAAATGGATATATATATCACATGAAAGGGTACATACCACCTTTCAACTTTCACATAGTTGTTTTTGTAATTTACCTTTTGGTGATGTTCCCTTTTCCCTTTTTTCTTTACATTTATCCATACTGTTATGTTGTTACACAAGTGTTTGTGGAACAAGGGGACACTAAAATATTAGTCATGTGGTTAAAAAGAGATTTATCACTGTGTTCCAATGTCTTGTTTCTGAGGTGACACAGAAGTGCCTTTCAGGCTGTGTCTTGGGATTGCACTGGGTAGCTAAGAGAAAGTGATACACTTTTTTAAACACACAACAGTTGCCTTACAATGACAGTTCAACACACAGGAGAGACACGTGCTCTCACTCTCATGTTGATTGATCAAAACAATAATAAAAGTGTGCCATGTTTCCCACAAGATTTGCATTAACATTTCCACTTATAATCAGTTAATTAACCTAAAATGCAGCTTTAATTAAATTAAAGTTTTTAATGACATCGTGTAAGTGAATATACCCTATTAGGGGTTAAAACAAAAGGAAATCTCGGAAGCTTATTGTTT
Source organism: Psettodes erumei (assembly GCA_016785225.1). NCBI lineage: Eukaryota > Metazoa > Chordata > Actinopteri > Pleuronectiformes > Psettodidae > Psettodes > Psettodes erumei. The sequence goes on from JAFBJZ010000623.1 coordinate 1,238,314, forward strand.
AAAAAAAAAAATCGTATTTTTACATTGTGTTTAATATTATGTTATTTTAGTTCCTGTTTATTCCATTGTTTTGTATCATTTTTATTATATATATTCAAAATATTATATTATGATATTCAAAACTATATTGAATCAATTTACTTTAATATTAAATGTCATTTAATATTACAACCATGCACTAAAGGCATTTAGTGCATTTTAGAGATTACCATTTCACACATAAAATATGAAATAATCTTAGTAAATTTGATACATTATTATACATTAAACTGCCAAATGAGTAATCTTAAATATTAATACATTAGTATAATAGAAGATAATAATAGAAGCCCACATCTTATTCAAGTTTGAATAACAAGTACTTAAACGGTTAATGATTTTAAAAAAATTCTGATAAAAACCCCTGTAGTTCTAATTAAATAACACTTTGAATGCAGACCATTTACTTGTAATAAGGTATTTTATATTGTGATATTGCTACTTTTAATTTAAATGTGCTGAACAACTTTCCCACCTCTGCCCCTAATATGTTTTTGTGTTTATTTGTATACTTGTATTAGTTGTTGTTCACATAGCTAACAGCTGTGTCTCACCGTACCCTCACCCTAGGTTTGACGTAATGGCGCATGTGCGGCTTCCCCTGTTGGGCTTGAGGGCGTGGACCACAGCTGGGGGTGGTGATGTGGAACGTGTGTGCTCTTGTGTGTACAATAGCAGTTGCGAGAAAACAAGCCAGACGCAGAATTCAGGTCGACCAGAACGTGACAGAACATCATTGATCCCTCAGGCTGTGTGAGGCAGTTCATCCCCTTCTTGAACAGACTGGTGGCTCAGAGGACAACCTGTTGAAAGCTTCCAAGCAAACCCGTTTCTGACATGCACTTTGATAAATGTAAGTATGTGGGCTTTTTTTTTGTTGATCATGGCAGAAGACAAGTGGACAAATTGGTCTCTTACTCAAACTTTACATCTTTACAGTTTAATGGTCTGACAGTAGTGATGAGAGTCTAAACTGATACTTTTTTTAAAAAATTACTGCAGTTACTGATACTATCAAGTGCTGTACTTGTCTTCAGTATTCATGAATGTGTAATTGTGTTACAGGCAGGATTATAATGAAAATCTTAACTTGCTTCTTGTGAAACACATTTGATAGTCCTTGTTTTTGGTTATTTTGGGAATTTGGATCCTCAATCTGAAATTAAGCACTGTGTGTGAATGTATTTTCTACATAACAGATCCATATATTTTCGATTACATTACTTTAGCAAAAAAATATTCTTTCAGTCATATGACTGATGCGTTCATGTACTTGCCTTTCTCTCGGTTTTCACTGAATGAAAGCACAATTTGGGTGAATCCAAGAGTCAGAGCATCATTTGGGGAAACCCTGATACACCGCCACTCCTTCTCGTCTGTTTTCATTTCCCCTTTTCATTAATGCCAGACAACAAAGCTGTGTGACGTGACAACTTCACTTGCACTGCTAAACTTTTTTGATTCGTTCACTTCCTTCAAACAGACCCAAGTTAGTGTTTTTATCATGTGCCCAGGGTCCGTTAAACCACAAAATGAGGAAACTGGCTCTTTAATGCTTCTTTTTTTCTCTGAGGACAGAGCCAAAAGAGAAAGGTCGTCGGAATCCCCAACCTCCCACGCACATGACTCAATGTCCAGGGATTTCCACAACTCTTATTTGAATATCACACAGAATAGCCCATGGTCATGTGGCAGCAGTTACTGCAAACTTTAAATCTATGTGTGTGTGGGCTAAGTTGCCCCCTTGCTCTTGGACAAGCATTTAAAAAACATTTCCTGACTTCTAGCTTCTCACAGCTGATGTGTTACGCTAGCTTGTACAGTGTTGAGCAACTTCTATCATCTGACCTACCAAAAGGCTGAAGGTGGCTTTTTTCCCGCAAAGATCAAATGGGTCAGGATTTGAGTAACGTATAGTAACACCTTGCAAATTTGAAAATGAAACTTGGTGACACTGAAAGGTATCCACTGAGTTCATGTGTTCAGCCAACTTGGCCTTTTATAAAGTTCATCAGTTGTGATAGGTGTTTTATCTGGGAATAGAATCAATGTTTTTGAGAAGATGTGACTAACCCCCAGAAATCTGAACAGGCACAGCCGTGAGCTCATGTTTCGCTGTCACTTTTAGAATTTGCATATTTTTTGTATTTGCTCTGGTAAACAGAGCTGTCTTGTCCCTACATGGCTTACCAGAGACATCAACAGTCACACGGCAAAAAGTGGAAAGACAAAAAAACATGTCATTCTTATTCTGCTGCTGCTGCTGGCCTGCCACTCAGACATGTAGGGTGCAGTAGAGAAGCACAAGGCAAATACACATGTTGAGGTAAGTTGTCTGTGAAACACCAAAGGCAGGAAGATGTGGTTTGCCTTTCTGTTCGCGTAACGGAGCGAGACAGGAAGATGTCATAGAAAATAAGTGGTGGCGATCCCATGCTCAAGGTTTTCTGATTAATCTGTCTGGTTAACACGGCCACATTGACCCATGTTCCTATTGGAGGAGGTTCTTCATCTTTGTACTCTGGTTCCATACACAGGATGGAAATATAACTTCGTCTTTCAAATGTGCGGTGAAGTTTTTGAGGAAACAGCCTTGTGTGGTCACATATTGTCTGCTGGAAACACCAGAATTCTGTTTTGTAATGTTTTCCCTATTTTTCTCATTTCCTTTACCTGTTCAATGGAAATGATACTTTTGTATCAGCAAGGGGGAAAATGTACTCATAGTATAATGGATTTGATACTGATGCACTGTGTCTAAAGGTGAGCAAAAATATGCAACTGTGGAGAAAGTGAGCAGGCAGTATCACCCAAGTGATAATAATGAAAAGAAAATTGTAGACATACTTATTCCAGAGAGCTTAGATAAGAAACTAACAGACACAAACAAGCCTTCTTTCATCAGTCAATCTCTCGTCAGTTACTGATTAGCTGAGCAACAGAGCAATAATTGGAAACTTTTGCAATGAACAATTAATTTTACAATCAAAAACCCCAAAATTCGACATCCAACTTTTTGAATGTAAGGCAACAAAGATATCTTTGTGGAAATGTAATGGACCTTTTTCTAATCAATAACTAATCAGCATATAAATGGATAATGAATAAATGAATAAAACTTTACTTATCTCATATATCAATCACATCTGCACAAAATAGCATTATATAATATTATGTGCTATGATATGATATGATATGATATGATCTATATATATTTCAGCGCCAAAGGAGAAGCCGTGTTGCACTCTGCCCACAGTGAAGAAACTCCTGGAGGAGAAGAGAAGGCGTGAGACGTCCTGTTTGCCACCTCCTTTCTCTACAGCCAACACAAGTCCTGTTCCTCCAAATACTGTTACAGTAAGCCATCACACACTGGAGCTCAGGAGCTTAATATTATATCATGAAGATGTGATTGCTTACAATTTCTTCTTTTTTTTCTTTCTCTCAGCAGTTGTCCTCATCAGAACTATTTACCTGTACAGGTGAGAGCTAGGCAGCTTCTGCACAACTCGTAGTCTGGATAGGCCTGGTGATATTCAATATTTTTATTATTGTGAACAATTCCCATAAAAGAACCAAAACTAACAATTATTTGGACAGTTAGACATTTTGTTTTTTCTTTAGGCTCTGTGCTTCAGCACATTAAGTTATGATAAAGTTATAAATACAATAAAAGATGCTACCTTAAATTGCCAAGGTTTGTTTTTTTGAGCCTCATTATGATCTTCTGCACTGCCTGGTCTCCTCTTCCCTTCTCATTTTGACAGACTGTATGTCACTCTAAATGGCATCACTGAATCAGCACTGAGCCACTTGTGAGCTCTTTTCTGCATGAAGTAATGTTGAAATGACACACAGCTGACCCATTTAGTGGCAAATTATGCAAAAAATAGATTGATGCACTGATAAAACAATACAACAAAACTTAGTTCAGCAGCACACCATATAGCACAATCCTCATCTCTTTAATACAGTAGCAATTATTTTATTTCAAAGAACAGCCTGAAGGATTTGTTGCTGGTTTTGGTCCTTCAATGGGATTTCTTGATAATAATAAAAAACATAGCAGCTACATACAGTATAAATATTACTGACTGAGTCATCAGTGATCAGTAACAGTCTGTTCTCTTCATTCTAGGTGCATCAAGCAGCTACTCAGACATGGCAGTGAGCTATGAGCATTGGACCCAAGCAACAGAGCCTACACTCAGTTACTACCCCAGCCATCCAGGACCCAGCTACGGCACAGCGTACAGCCTCCCCATGACATCTGAATATGGAACACAGCAGCAAGGCCCAGGATTTGGAGATGCAATGTCTCAGACATTTGTAAGAGTCATCCCTTGTCATGGACACAAAGCTAACATGTCTATGTTGTCGTCTTAAATCATATCCCATGTTCTTTTGAGCAGGAGTGCCCTATGGCAGTCACAGATCCAGGTATGACATCGTCTTGGTCACTTCTGAGTCCCAGTCAGACCACACAGCTGAGTTTTGGTTCATCGATAGATGCCACCAAATTGGAAGAGGCCAGGATGCTGCTCCTTGGGATGGATCACAGCAGAGCCACTGGACAGGATGAGGACGGAGACACGTGAGTGCTTAGGAGAGGATAGATGTATATGCAGGAGTATTTGCTGTATATCTGCTGGTGAGCACCACGAAAAAGTACATAAGAAAACTTGTAAACTCGTAATCTTGATTAATGTAAGCCCTGTACTTTTTCTTTGAGATGTCACAGACTGCTTTGACATGTTCATATTGAGCTTGCCTCAACTCACACTGCTGACATTGTGTTATGTGAATGTGCATACGCGAGTGCACAGTTTTATTTACTTTCCTATGAGTTTCATTTTCAGTCATAAACTATAAGCAAGAACCACATGTCCTAAAAAGATTGAGAATAACACAAGTTGCCAGTGAGTCAGTCTCGATTTCAAACATACATAAAATAGAAAGACCAATTCAGCTTTTGAACAGTGTGAAATTGCTTGTAGGGATTATTACGATTTTCCACCCTTATTAATAACTAATTTATCATGTGTTCTTGTCCTGGCAGCATTCTGCACATCTACACTGCCAAGGGACACAGGGAGTATGCCTTTGCTGCAGCAGAGAGGCTGAGGGAAGTGGGGAGGCTTGATGCCAAAGAACACAAGGGAAAGGTGTGGAGTAACACACATATCTTCCAAACTGTGCAAAATTGCTTGTTTTTTGCCTTTTTTTGTTCTCACAGACAAATGAAATTGTATGATAAATGTGATCATGCAGACTGCTTTACTGGTGGCAGTGACGGCAAACCAGCCAGAGATTGTACAAGATCTGCTGTCATTAGGAGCAGACATCAATGCTTGTGATGTTAATGGACAGACTGCCCTCCATCTGGCTGCCCACTATGGTTTCCCTGGTGTTCTGCAGGTAAACAAGCACCAGTAGGACTGAATTATGTTGATATGACTGTCACAGCAGGTCTGAAAAATGTAACTATACCGAGCAGATCTTAACAGCAATTCTGTTTTCTTGTTTCTACAGGCAATTCTGTCTAGCAGACCTGCCGTCCACCTGGAAGTCCACAATTTTGATGGTAATCTGATTTTTTACCAGTTAATAATAGTTAAAGGGAGGTTGTGTTAACACTGCTGTACATTGTAACGCCGACTACCTTTTCACCACTCATCCAAAAATCTCAACATCGTTAGAGCCTTAACTCCAGTATTCAATGTGTCTGCTTCTTCTTTACCTTAGGTATGACTCCTCTCCACTGCGCAGCCATTTCTCACAGTGTTACCATGAAGGCGTTGTCTGCCACTGGGCTGGTTGATGTTAGCCTCCGAAGCAAGGCGGAAGAGAAGCTTTCATGTGTGAAGATGCTGCTCAATGTAGGGGCCTCCCTGCGCAGCCAGGTACATTGCAGCTCTCCCCTTTCTCTGAATGTCACATGAGTTGTCTTGCTGTGTTGGGAGCAGATGAAAGGATGGACAGATTACAGCATCAAGCATCAAGGACCACTGTCCTAAACCCTGACATTTCAGTGAATATGCAGGTCATAGGGGAAGTGCCCAGGTTTTATCTAACTATGATGAAGTCATAGTGGGAGCCATCCACCCCCTACTCTCTTTTCTTTTCTCTTTCTTGTTTGACACTTACATGTCTCAATTTGACTTGTGGTTTCATTATGGGTTTTTTTCCATCACTTCCAATTCTCCAAATTCCAGGAAATCAAAAGTAACAAGACTGTGCTGCACTTGGCTGTGAAGGAGGGGAACATTGATCTGGTGCAGTATCTGCTGAGGATTCCCCAGCCAAACATGAAAGACTTTGTCAACATGAAAGTGAGTTTCTGACACCAAACTCAGAACTGTGTCTTGTGTGTGCGTGCGGGCACGCACAAATAAATGATGCATGATACATACATGACTATTACCAGTCTGAATCATGCTGCATCTTCCCTTTTGTCCTAGGCTCATGGTCACACAGCTTTACACATGGCAGCTGGTCTCCATGGTAACCCCCACCAGGAGGACATCATGCGGCTGCTGCTGGGCAAAGGAGCTGATCCCAGCATCCGCAACCTGGAGAACGACCAGCCAGTTCACCTGCTGCAGAGCGGCCTCCAGGGAGAGCAGGTGAGCTGCCCACCGCTTTGACAGCCAGCCACATCCGCACTGTGTAGTTTTTATCACAACTCCTTTCTTTTCATTTCCAGCTCAAGATGATACTAAAGAAACGCAGTGCTTCCTCTCGTCGACGTAACATGTCCTTGCAGGACCAGGAATGATTTAAATCACTTGTAATCCCCATTTGGAGGGAATGAGTCTGAAAGATGTTTCCTCTGTTGAGAAGGGGATATGCACATTGTTATTAGGTTCTGGGAGTCTCTAGCCTGTCATCATTAACAAACTAGTTTGGCAAATTAGTCTCTGGATATAATTCACATTGGATTTGACAAATGGTGGATTTGGTGTCTATAAGAATGCAGTGCTTTATTTATTTCTCTATGTGCAGGCTTGTGTGTAGGTGTGTAGGCGAGGCACTTCATCCCAAAATGTGATACCCTCCATCCATTAAAAAAAATACATCACAATTGTCACACAATTTGTGAAAAACAAATTGTGTGACAATTGTGATGGATTTTTTAATGGATATTTACAATTTTGAATGTAAACCTTTAAATGAACAGATATGAAGATCATTTGTTATCTTCACAAAGTAGAGGGTAAATGATGTCATGGAAGGTGAATTCATGTTCATTTTTAGGCTACACTCCCAGTTTTATGTTGATTTCTATGAAATCTACTTTGTATGAACCCCAGGAAAATGTCCCTGAAACCCTATGACTCTCTTGTCAACCCCCTACCCCCACCCCCCCAGCCCATCATAAGTTGTCATATTGATAGACTGAGTGATGGTTTAACTGTGTTCAAAATGAGAACAATGAGTCACATAATTTAACTGTCTATCTGTATGCATCATACTTACATGTGTATAACCTTCTGGTATTGTTTTCTTAATGGACAACAGAAACTTTACTGTGTAAAACTATTATATATTTGGAAATGAATCAAACCAAAGGTTCTTTCTTATCACAAAGACATTGCATGATTAAGTGCGGTGACAAATTGTCTGACTAACTGTACATTTTAGTCATGAGTCATGAATAAAAGTACAATAACACTGTGTTTCAAGTTCCATCTTATTGTTTTGATGTTCACCCTTTAAACACTCCAAGTGGCTACAGAAATGGGCAGGATGGAAACTACACTGTGCGTACATCAGGTAACTACACTCACACTGAAGGAGTGTTTACTTATCAAGATCTATTTCCACAGTCTTTGACTTAACTATCAACAATGTCCATTAGTCATAGGTGAAATTAGTTTGGTTTTGATTGTAATTTGGCTGATAATAAGGTTTGAGCTGTCTCTCACCTCACATGTGTCATCTCTGTGATTAGTCATGTTGTGAATTCCTGTAAAGCAGAGAAGAATCAGCCTGACAAGTCAACAATATTATGCTGTTTTTTAATTTGTACATTAGATTTCCATTATTTTAAAGCAAAAATAATCTCCAGTTCAGGTTACTAAAGACACAAATTAAAATCATGTTGAGTAGACAAGACCTTTATTTGAAACAGTGATCTCATTGTTTAGATTTTCAGATTAATTTTCAATACCTTACTTTGATTTAGAATAGAAGAATTCCCTAACAATATAAACCTACACTTTAACAGGAATTTTATCCATTATATCTTCCAGCGCATGTTCAAAATGTAATACAATATCACTACAGCATTCCATTTTGTCTATTTCCATTCAGTGGTTTCTCCATTATTATCTTGCTATATCTTAATGCTTTTCTCAAAGGCAAAAAACATAGATACCAACAGAAATAGAGCGAGATGAAGGTAAGAGAGAGTTGTTGTAATTAATCAATGCATGCAGTTGTGCAGTTGTTGGCTCACTGAAATTGATATAAAATAGGCAAGGCTATATGTAATCATGCTTTTAATTCTATTGTGTAACAAGAGTAGAATGCTAAGAAGAGAGACTGTTTTTTGCATTCGTCTGAATTCTAACAGCTGAAGTATCTATGTATGAAAGTGTTTATTTTTTGTCTTATACAAGCTTTATTCCCAGTACTCACACAATACTAAGCAACATAAAGACAGATATTTTGCAAATTCAACAATGAATGAACTCAATGAAAACAATTTCAGATGTGTTGGAAAATCCTATTTATTGATGGGACAGAGGTACAGTATATTAGCCTACAGGCCATAAACAACTGGTGTGTGTATGCATGTGTATTTGCTGGCACGGTTCCTGTGATGAATTTCTCTCTCCATCTTTCAAGTATATATTATATTTTCTATACAGTTTGAGGAGGAACTGCAAAAGAGAAAGACAAGTCAGAAAGAAAGCATAAAATAGCAGATACTGAGCTGAAACAATTCCCTCTAGTGAAGTAAACTTACCCTCTGTCTTTGGGATTTGGGTACCAGATGAGCTGGACCTGTAAACAGAATCAAGGAGGAAATTATATTTTTTTCAATTCATCAACATTACTGATCAATTACTGGTTCTGCAGGTTGAAGACTGTGGCCACAACTTCAAATTGTGCTACAATTAATCAAGCTTATCCATTACCAGGTTTTCAGGAACCGAAAACAGTTGAAGCCACGTGTTTCTGAGTTACGTGAGAAATTACGTAAGAGCAATATGCAGTTTTTCTCTTTTTTTTCCTATTCAGACAGCAGCTCTGATCTTCCTTCTTGTCTGACCATACAAGCAGCATGCGATCAGCCGAGAACATACACTGCCCACTCACTACCAACACATATGGGGGCCTGATGTATACGTTTAAAGATGCTTTTCAAAAGCAAGCAGTGAACTAAGAGACTATCAGAGAACTACCCATGTGTGATTTGTCATGCAAGGTTCTGTGTAAACTCTTGAATGTGTTGGGAGTGTGTTTCGGGTTGAGTATGCAGAACAGGGAGGGGGCATTAAGAGAAGAGGCATCCAGGGTGGGGGTAGGCAAAGCTGTGGGAAACTCAGTTAATTAGTTAAAGAAAAGTATTGAAAATATACACATATATATATATTTTCCACTTGGGTATCCCCTTTAAGTCAAATTCATACAGCATGCACAGGCGGGTCATCCACCGAGCCTCGCACAAGTCTTACTTGGATGAGGATTTTACACATTTTGTGAATTTTTTACCTGTTTGAGGAATGATAGATTAGTTAGCGAGTTAGAAATGTGTATGTACTCGATAAAACCACTGTATTACTGAGATATTAAAAAGAAAGTCTGAACTTACTCAGGGCTATTAAAATGCCAGAGACAAACATAATAACAGCGAGGACAACCCCTGTGGTCCGCAAGGTCTCATAATCTACAAGGAGTAATGCAGATGAGACTTTACCACACAGGCCTAGAGGAGCTAATAATGAAATTAACATTTTAATGTTTTAAAAAAGGAGCTACAATATCTGATATGTTAAACATGGTACTTTGGATTTTTGACATTAGTAAATGGTGTAAGTCTTACCATAATCAAAGTCACTTCGGTCTGGAAACATTGCTTCTACAAAGGAAGAGTCTGATCAGTTAAAGGGGAAAATAAAACATAATTCAGCATAATGGACAACAAGTTTTGCAGCTCTCTGGATCTGCAGGCTTGGCTCCTCATGCCTCAGGAGTATTTTTCCCCCACCGAGAGGCGCTCAATGCAGCATCTTTGCTCAGCAGAAAAGGATGCACCATGAAAAGCGGGTTACAAGCCAAGGGGTATCATCACAGCAGCAAAGAAGACATCTTGAATAGTAAAACGTGTTTGGGAGGTGATTCAGAGTTTAAGAGACCACCTGAAATGCAATTTTACTTGTAATTTTAATGCAACCAAACATTTGTAATAAACATGCTGTCTTTCAGTGTATAGATTTCTTTGGAAATAATCACAGTAGTGCAGCTTGCATGTTGCTGAACCCTCACTCCCTAGCTGAGCTAGCACTTTGCATTTCTTTCCAGAGTTTCTCAGTATTTGAGAAACAACTTAAAAATCTTTTATGTTGTTCATGTGTGGATAGTTCACTGCACTCCATTTGTAATAACACTCATGCATGCATCAGTTACATAATTTCCCTTCAGGGATGAATAAAGTAATCTATCTATCTATCTATCTAGTAAATTTGCTTTTGACAGAATAGAAACCATACTGCAATCAAATAACTCCATGAAGACAATTCATTTAATAATCAAAATTAAATTATATCACATAATGATCACATATATAGTGAGTAAGCAAGTACATTTTTTCTCAACTCAGACAATCTGCAGGGCTTTTAACTGCATACAAAGCATGTTAAACCCATAAAGGAGTAAAGAACAATCAAACCTGTGGTGGCCATGGCTGCACAGCAGAGATGTCGACAGCTCCGTCTTCCAGAAATGTAGCAGGTTGCTGTGGTTGCAGTCAGAGAGTGGATATGGATGCGAGTGGGCAGAACTGCACCATGTGCCTTCAGTGTACACTCAGCAGGGACCCTCTGGTGGCCACCGAGAAACATTGCGTTGCACAGTGGTGCAGCCCCGGGGTGTTCCCCTGTACTAACAAAACTGCCAGGGTGAGGATGACAAAGAGATTAGCCACAGTACAACACAGTGGCTACAATAATAGTGGGAAAAACAGCTAATGTTATCTCAAAACAAAGTAGAGGAGAACTGAACTATAATCAGTGATCACAGTCTTTATGAATGTATACGGGTGGAAGGGTTGTTACTGTAAGAAAGAACACATTCCATGCATGTTCTCCATGATTACTTGCAGTTTCTTACTGATATTGCTAAACATTTCTCTTCATTTTCCAGAGAAATGCATGCACACACGCTCTCAATGCACCAGTTTCTATCTCCTGCACTGTTGTATTTTGTGCAGTGCAGTCAGCAGCTCCAGGGAGGAAATATAGCCTGCATATGCATCTTCTACCTCCACAGAAGCTGCCTGCCTCACTACAGCAAAAGATCTGCCAATAAGCAGTGCTCAACTCTGTGATGGGTAAATTCGGAAGAGAGCCTTTTCCAAGAGCAGCACAATGCAGCGCATAAATCATTCACACTCTCACTGCTGGTAGTTACTACTGCATGTGTAACTACACTGTCTGCAGTGTCAGCAGAAGCAGGAGTGCAGCATAGCCCAGGGCTGGTCTACTTCAGACAGCAGACAAAATGAAATAACGACACATAATAAATAATAAAATCTTTTAAAACATTTCATTGTTTTTATTTTGCAGCAGTTTTGAAGTCACAAAAAATACAAATGATAATCACAAAATTGCTTCCATATAATAAAGCTGGTATATTGTCTAGGAACAGTTGTTAATGATGAAAACAATCAAATGAAAAAAGGAACATAGTAACGTGAAATGGAAAAAGGCTTCATGTGTTTAGGGAAAGATTGTCCTCAGCTTTCATGGTGGAGTTTGCTGCCACCTCATGGCACCAGTCAGTAACACTGTGGCAAAGGCAGAGAAGAAAATTTGATCAGTCCTGAAACAATCTCCTCTGACTTCTTCCCCTTGCAGAAAATAGATTCAGAAGAGTTTGTGATATACTTACCGGATGTCCACTGCTCCTTGGCACTGTGCCCACTAAACTGTTGGAAGAGTTTCAGATTACTGTTTTGTGAAAAAGGTAGGCATTTTAAGATTCATAGTTGTTATTATAGAAGGAAGGAGAAAAAAATACCCCTTGGAACACCTGGTTCCACGTTAGGACCTCGGGACCTAAGAAATGTTAAAGGTTAGTTCATGAAACACTGGTGTTCTGCAACTGCATGTGGAATAAAAGGGCCTGTGCAAATTACCGTGACTTGTCTTTCTTTGAACAGGTACATTTCCGGCCTGCATTTGTGTAAAACAAAACAAAATTAATTAATCCATTCCACAACAGCCATTTTGTTGTTGTGCAAAGTGTAAGAGAAACCAGGAAAAGAATGCATGTAACTCTGTCAGCGGTGTACCACCATCAGCACCTTTTCTACCAAAACAAGTTACTCCAAGCTTTGATAGGTACTTCAACACAATTCATTGTTGAGCTTGTGAAAAGCCTGCAGAGGCCTTGAAATCTTTAGCCTACTGGCCCCAGCTCAAGATCACAGTTAAATGCAGTTGTTTGAACTAAAACTACAGCCAGAGTGTTGAATAACCTTCGTTAGTACTTACAAAAGAATTTAACAATCAACCTGTTTAACTACTCTAGTTTGTTATATAGGGAGCCACAGATGAAGCTGCGTTGACACATTCACTCTGAAGAGCAGTGTCTTAGGTTGAGTTGGATAATTATCTTCTTAGAAGGATCAATAGTCTTGAATAAAATGTGCTCACAGTAGCATGTTATTGCTACCTGATGTATAAGACATATTTTAGAATAGATTGTGCTGTGATCTCAGACCAAGTGACCTACATACTCTCAGCAGTAAGAATAAAGCTGAGCATCTTGAAAGTTAACACTCACCCTTTAGCCACTTTTCTTGACACTGGGAGGTGATATCCTTTGGCACCAATCTGCCAATCACTGTGGACTTTACTGTCTGCACGCATTTTGAGCCCCTTGGTTATCTTTTATCTTCTTATCCCTTTGTCTCCCCTTGTCTTACAATGGCATTCTATTGCCTGTAAATATTTCACTGTTTTTGTATAATTATGGAATTTTTTATTGAACATTTCTAAAAATGTCATTACTTGAAATAAAAGAAACTACAGATCAGATATCACACAGGTAGTGTTTTCTGTCTCTCTCTCAAATCAACTTTTAACTCCAACAACCTCATAAAGTTAAAGTATATTCACAAATATAATATATATAGGAATTTTATTCTCAAGCAAATGTTCATTCGTTAAAATAACAACACTATCCACTACTTTGACTTTTGGCAGTGTGAGGACTTAACATTTAGATTTAGTAGTTTATCAATCCATTTATACATGCATCAGCTACACTTGGATCCCGTCAGTTTAGAAATCCACTATGATCTTTACTAAACAGGCACAGTGACAAAGTGTGGCTCTTATTTATTGATTGGTTTTGGTTTCAGGGGCTACCAGTGGCAGTAACAGCATGTGCTTGCAGGTAAGAGGGGGAACCTTGGAAGGTCACTACGGGTGAGAACAGGTATACTGTATTTAAGGCTGCTGTGATACACTGAGCATGAGAGCGTTGACTGCTGAGATTGCACAAGAAGTGTTTGTACGCCCTTCTACCAGGCCGCTGAGAGAAACAGAAGCCGGCTTGTTCTGCAGCACTGTGTATATTTGGGTGACTGTGAGGTCAACTCACACATACAGAAATCACAGTGTGGTGACGATGACACTTGACACTACACATCTGCTGTGTACTTAAGGAGGTGGAACACTTACTGACAATGAGGGCAATACCCATGAGGAACAGGACCACTGCGAAAACCAGGCCACCAATTCTCAGAGATTCATAATCTGAAATTTGAAAAAAATACTTTGTATCACTTGCAGAAATGCACGGAGGGAAATGAAAGCTTTCACTTACAGAGTACCATTCATTCAAAAGCCTTCTGAGGCATTTAGCTGCATTTTGATTTGAGTGCCCCCCCCCCCAACAGTCGCATTGGGAAATTCTTGTGAGCTGCAGTCACCAGAACTGTAAACACCATGGTCAGCTTTAACTCTGTGGTTAGCTCTCCCACTAAGGTGGGAGACCAGGGTGCAGGCAGCAGTAACTGTGGGAACGGGTCAGAGTTATTTGTGATTAGCTAATCTTTTCTGCTGTTAAACCATAATGCCCCAGTCATCTACAGTGTTTGCTGTTACCAAAACAAATAGAGTCACAGCTTTGTTCATAAGCATTAAACATCATCTACCCTACATAACTAGCAGGATGTCAAATAACAACTACAGGCATTTGCATGATTATAGCAAATAAACATGAACAATAATTCTTTTTTTCTAAAATGTCTTTGTTTTTCAGGGTTAAATAACATTTCTTTTAAGTTAGGGAAAAACCTATATAGATGTAATCACAGGGTCTTTAATTCTGAGAAGTTTTAGAGTACCTACAACTTCATAGGAAAAAATGTCAGCATAGATAAAAGTCAGAAAAATTATTTGTCTAACACAAATAGGTTGGATCTTTCTCACCCCTGTAATAACTGGCGACCCCTCAGACAGATCTCTGGGACCTCCTGAGGGGTCACAAGACATTACCAGGGATAAGAAACAGGCCTGAAGAGATAAGCGTTCCCAATCCTGAAAGTCAGAGAAAAAAAAAAAAAAAAAAAAAAACACACATTATTTTTTGAAAGTGAATATTCTTTCTGTAAATATCTCCTGAGCCCTCCCGACCCCCAAACAAGTGAACAAGTGCTTTGGTTGCCTTTAATCAGGACATAGGTCATGGTTGAAATGGTACAGGGAAATGGGGGAACACCCAAAATTGTCTACTGCCTAAACAAACTGAAAGATAACAACAACACAAGTGATGGTAACTATTCATGAAACATTAATGCAGTTGCAGAAGAGGTGCTCTGTGCAATGTTGGGGCCTTAGATGGAATGAAAACCTGGCCTGTAGCACAGCGGACAGGATTAGAAGCATTTGCACTGGGACTACTCCAGAAACTTGGCCTTGGGGGTGAAGGTTTTCCATCACTGCTCGAACAAGTGGAAAACGCACACTCATCTCAGCCCGCCCCCCCAGATGTTTCCTGTGTAGAGGGTCCTGTCATAAAAAAGACCACGTTCCTCTGCTCAAAACTCACCATACTGAAATGCGCTGTCATAGTCTGGCGGGAGAGAACAGAGAGAAGCAGATTTACCCGCTGACACACTTCAGAGAGAACTCATGATATGACAGTTATTCAGCAGTTTTACAGCCTCAGTCATAAATCTGGTCATTAGCCAGTTTGGTGCCAGTACCAATGGAGCAGCATCTTAATTTGACTTTTCTTAGCTTTCATTCAAATCATACCCACCTTTGTCCTCATCTGCTGCCGAGGCTGTGGCAAAGAAGAAGGAAGAATCGTTAGTCTGTGTGGCACAGTGTAC
Source organism: Psettodes erumei (assembly GCA_016785225.1). NCBI lineage: Eukaryota > Metazoa > Chordata > Actinopteri > Pleuronectiformes > Psettodidae > Psettodes > Psettodes erumei. Next base: position 1,253,930 of record JAFBJZ010000623.1, read on the forward strand.
GCTGCCTCCAAACTCCAACTTGTATTCAAGTAAAAGTGTCCTCGCTGGGCTTTTATAATCCTATAACGATGAATAACTTTGGAATAATGAATTCAGCAGATATTGCGTCAGTACATTAAGATCACAGTCCCAGTCATGCGGTGCTTTTGTCACATACACAATATTTTACAATCAACACTTGTTCCACTTTCTGTTAGACAGTCAAATTATCCTAAATTCAGAAAACTTACTGTAGTAGAAAAGTGCAGTAAAATCGATCATTACAAACTGTATGATTCATATTTATTTCAACAACTGTCCTGTCAGCAGTGTGGGAAAGAGAAGACCTCTGCTCTGTCACATCTCTCTGCTCCCAGCTGGGAAAACATGTCTGCTGCATTACCGTTGTGCCTCTGCTGTTTGAGCGCTTGCTGGGAAGTATACTGTACCTGCTAATAATCTAGATCACAACCCCCCCCATTCAGTAACATCAAGAAAACAAGTACAATAATTAAAGAGACAGGTTCCCTCAGTATACTGATAAAGACACAGAGCAGACTGACTTTATTTGCATGAACGATCTAACCTTGGAGTAGCAACATTTCACAGAATTATTCTTACATATCTCTTTAAAATATTCAACAGACTGTAAACAGCTTTTATGTGTCAGCGAGTCTTAGTGGCTGTGCACATAGAAACCTTGACAACTGATGCTGAATACAGTAAAATGATATTCTTTGAATAATTTCTCTGAGCATTTTTCTTTTTTTCATTTTATCCCAGCAGCTCCTCAGCATCAGTTTAGATGCTAAAAGCAGAGAGATTCTTCTGACATCTGGTATAAGAATTGTGTCTGTCCTGAGCTGTTATAAATGAGTATGATATGGCTGAAGCTCTGAACTCAGCAATAGTTTTTTGGATTAAATATTAAGTGTTGGAAGTGTTAAATTTGACCTCATTATGAGGCAGTAAATACTGAGTTAATAGCAAATCTATAAAGCAGAAACACATTATACAATATTGGTGCTGACAAGCCTCACGAAACAAGGTCTTAGGAAATCCCAAGGCAAATCTGCTTAGCATCAAGCTCAGGTGATGGCATGCAGTGCGCACAGAGAAGCAAACCAAAAACCAGGACCTGCTTTAACAATGGAAAACCTGACAGCAGGCCTGAATAAATTATTATTCAAACTGTAGTATAAGAAAACATTTACACTGTCGTGACAAGGCCAATTCTCACAGCACAACACTGACATGAAATGGAAACTATTTAATGTAAATTATGCTGACAACAATACCACTGGAATGCTGCCAAAAAGACTTGATACACATTGGGCCAAAAACTGTGATTGGCAAGCAGCTGTACCCAATTAGTGAGCAGCGGAAACCAGAAACCACTTTTCAAAAGGCCATGCATCGCCAGTGACCACTCTAATGCGGTAAACTCACCCAACATTTCCCTGCCAAACGCTGACCCTGTTATACAGACACATCAGCACGTTTAGCAGAGTTTAGCAACACACTCATACTAAAGCTACAGGAAAGGGGGCGCAACCGAAGAACAACAACACAGGTCAGTTTCAAAAGGGGAAACCGACAGAGCACCAACAAGTGAAAGGGAAGCTCACCGAGTGCAGGAGCAAACCAGGAGCTGAATGCCACCACCGCCACGAGATCCATTGTACCTGCTGATACAAACCAAACACACATGGACTTTGTTAAAAAGTAACATCCAAGTAAAGAGAAGTTAGAATTAAATGAGAATTAAAGGTCCCGATCTGGTCTAATACAAGCTATGAGCTCACGTTTGGGGTCGTTACTGGTTTATGAGGGTATTGTGCTGAAGTGACATAAAATGACTCAGCGTCTTCATTAAATGGCTCTCAGAGTCTTACAAGAAGACCCTGTTTTCAAAAAAATATAATTATCTCATATTTAATACCTCCCAGAAACTACCAGCCAGTTAGCTTTTGCAGAACAGTAGACCAGAAACGGGAGAACATGCTTGACGTTCGAACTCGCTCATGTGTGTGAAACTGCAGCTGTAAATGACGCTGTTAAAGGAACAGTCATAAAGTAGCAGAGGCACAGATATCTGGGCCTACATCTCCAATAATGCAAATGAATTTGAGAAGGCTCCTTCCAGACCCACAGAAGATGTTACACAACTGTTTTTACAGGCTAAATGGCACTCAAACTTAATTTCATATGTAAAGTTGGTGGAGTGCCCCATTGAAGAGACCATTCCTTGTTGGATGTCAAAGTTCCATCTCGGCCGCACCAGTTGTGTCACTTCACTTGTGTTATTGAGCTATGTGCCTTAATAATATAGCCTCCTGATTCTGAGGGGAGAGAGTCCATTTCAGGATCGGCACATGAAAACAGGGTCTTAGCAGCGGAGCGGTGAAAGGCAAGGCTGGTGTTGTGTTGCATTTGATATTGGTCAGCGGGTTTGGACGAAGCATGACTCGCCTGGGGCTATTTTTCTGTCTATATATCATTGAGGACATTCTTTGAGATTATCTTACACCCATAGGTTTACAGGATAAGGTTCCACAACCAGGCTCGTGATTGGGAGCCAGGAGTTGCATAAGCGTTGCAATTTATGGACACATACCCAGAGAGCATGCTTCACAGTCACAGCAGACCAATCCAATCCAAAAAAGTTATGCAGTGGGTAGAGAGAGCTTTAGTCTCACACTTGCAGTGAAGTTCAGAGCGGTGCTGGGATTTCGTGCTTGATAAGGTGCTGGAGTGAAGGAAAATGAACACCTCAACCACAGGGGCAGGATTAACAGCAAAGGCCTGCCAATCAGGTTTAATCCAACGAATACAGGGCGAATAATTAGAGCAAGACACAATCCAGTAATCTTGTTTGTTAGCCTTTTGATGGATGTGAAGGAATATAACAGCAAAGAAGCCCACGGATTATAATAAAGTTGGATTATCCTGGCCAAGTTGTAATTCGGAAAGAAAGGTTTGCTTACATGAACCCTCACATACAACCCCCATACGTGTACTGCACACGTGCACTCCAAACACACATATCATCACCATACTGTAATATGTTTCTTTGTGTTCTAGTCCGCCTGAAACTTGAGCCTGACAGACGCTGTTCTCGTCAGTTACCGCGTGACTGACTGGTGGAGATGTGACCACAGTAACGCTTCGAGCCGCGGCGCACGGTGCCGAGCCGTGTCAGTTAACTGTACGGAACCGCTCGGATGGCGTGGCACTTCTAGGCAGGAGAACACCGAGACAACAGTCCGACCGAGGGGACGCGCTTCAACATATTCGACGTAATGGGGAAAACACGAGGGGATGCGAGAGCAATTAAAGGGTCACATGTTCACGTTGGCATTTGGTTGGAAGATGGAATTTCGGAGTCTTGCTCCGGTGAAAAAGTAGACCTCCGCAAGACAAACACGGGGGACGCAGAAAAGTAGTTTTGGACGTCCCCAGCTTCAGGCTTTAGGCAATTATGACAAATGTACGTCATGTAAGAATAAGCATTAATTGCACTGGACCGTTAAATGAACTTACCGTGTATCAACCTCCTATATAAACTCTTAATGTGAGGTCTTTCCGCCCAGTGAGCTGGACTCCGCTTCAAGGTTTTCCACTAGTTGAGTTAGGAGGAAAAAATCTATTACGAGCAAAAATAGAAATAGTAAGCCTTGGTTAAAAATGAATGGTCTGCTTCTGTAGGCTCAGTAAGGCTGCGGTCCTCCTTGGTCTTGTCTCAGGAATGAGAAGCGGGGGAGGGGGAGGGGTGGTAGCGCTGGGGGTGTGAGCGCTCTGCCACTGAAGGTACTCTCAAAAACATGACCCCAGCTGCACGAAGATAAACAGCGCAATTAGAGCTGCGGCCCAGCGCCACTGAGAGGGGGAAGGGAGATCATTGCCATGGGGATAGATGATTTGATATTGAGCTGAAGAAGCCACCCCCCCCCCCAATCCAAATAAAACAACACATAGCCAGCATTAAAAAGTGAGCCCGTTGTACTGCTGTATAACATCAAGTGGATCAGTGCAGTGAAGTGAAAGCATGAACAGTAGTGCGCCTTCATGGTGGGATACCGTTTCCCTCAGCTGTGTAAAAACTGTGTGCCCAAGGTCTCTCCCACACCGACCCCCCTCCCTCCCACACACACACACACACACACACACACACACACACACACTAGTAGCAAATACCGAGAGCTTTACTGGCAGCATGTCCTGTCTGCTGAACATGGGCTGTGATATCAAGGGTGTTTCCTATCAACTGCTGTGGGTTGTTAAATGTAAGAGTGTGGAGTTGTGTACTTTCTTTTCCCATTCTGCACTGAGGAGCTCCAGTACAGTTAGCTGCTCAACACATCAAGTTTACACAAGATGCAGTTTTTTTTAAAATGCAGAAGCCACACACCCACATTACCCATATGACAGTCATGCATTTCCAGTTTAGACTGTTATACAGAAGCCTCTCTAAAGGGTTTGTAGAGATACACTGTAAATTCTTTTTAAAAATTAAACAAATAGCTGAAGCACACAGTGGAATGAAAAAAGTATTTATTGGTCATAAGAGTAATGATATTTTGTAAAATGTAAGCCCCATTTTTCCAACTAGACAAGTATAATGAAAAAAATCAGATGCGAGACATGTGCCTGAACTTCTCAGCAGGAGTTATGCGGAAAAGTTCTTTTTCCACTAGGTGGAGATGTTGGTCAAGAATGAGCCAGATTTTTCTACAACTCTAAAATGAGCACTGGGGGACCAGACCTCTGACAAAGAACCAAAAACCATTTTATGAATCGAGAGGACTGGAGAAGTTATGGTGGTTTCACAACTAGATGTAAACAGGCAACTTTCAGCTGAATGACGTCATTCTTCTTCATCATTTTTAATGGAGATAAAAGCCACAATCCGCAGCTGTTTCTTTCATGAGGAAACATCAGTTTCTGGCTCTGAGAGGAAACAAGTTTTCCCCTTTTTTAAAAATCCATATAACATATGCTTCCTATCGCCACAGAACCGACATCTCTACAGGCCACTGAAAAGAAAAAAGAAGAATTGCAGTCAATAAGCGCTGGAGCAAGGTAAAATCATGTTCACTCAGGTACAACAGAGATTACAAGCAACACTTCTGAACATTTTAAAGGCAAACACTCAGGAGCAGCACTAATTCTGAGGGGTATTTTCTTGTGTTATTTAGGGGCTGGTATTGATAGAATTCCTGAAAAATACCTGAATATACCCTTCCCCCGAATGAAGAGAGGGAGGGGGATGTGCAAAATTTTGCTCTCTAAGGGACTGACTTAAGGCTAGAACATAGAACCAAAGATGAGGGCTCAAATTAATATTGCACCCAGATGAGCCTTAAGTGTCCTTGGATGACAAGCAGTGATTGGATTGCAAGCTTGGTAGCTTTTGATGGCCATGCCTGTCAGACTCACCTGCTTTTTAATCAGTAATTACCATAGGGGATTCTCTGGCATTTCTTAATTAAATTGGATCAAATGCAATTAAAAACCACACTCATTCCTTTAAAAGGGCTCTGTGGAGTCCTTGTTTAGTTCTTGCTGTTAAGAGAATAAGCGGTTGAATGGTCATAGCACCGTCCCATTTCTCACTGATCTGTACTTGATAATTTCAGTGGTCAAATTAAGTTTGCAGTTTGCATAATAAAGGGGAATAGAGTTCAAGATTAAAACTTCTACTTTAACTAGGATTGTGGGTTAAAAGCGTAGATGTGCAGGCAAAGTTGTTATACTATTAAAACAATTAAAGTTAACACCAGGAGCAAAGTGATGAGAACATGTGCTTTAGCAAACGACTATCTTTATCCATGCACGAAATGCAGCAATGTGTCTTTGCCCATTACATTAATACAAAGGAAATCTTCATGAACTCACCATCTAGAAAAGTCCGCAGCACTCCAGGACCTGACAACCACAGACACATCAGCAGTAATTTTCCCATCTGCGGTCCTCATATCATCTTTGGAGTTGTTATTGTAGTTGCCACAGGCACCACACATTTTACTGGACAGTGATCTGTCAATGTTGACGGTGACCTCCTGTGAAACTGAGTAGGTGATCCGCACAGCAGACACCCTCTCGATGATCACGTTCTTCTCTGAGATTTTGACAGATAGTTCACTTGTCACTTTGCTGGGAAGAGACACTTTCCTGCCGTTTACCTGGATGAAGTGATGGAGGGGAAAGAAGAAGAAACAAAAATTCAAATGCGGCGGAAGAAAAAAAATCTACATCAAACCTCCTTTATCCCTTCCAGCTCTTCTCACCCAGATCACATGCTGGCTGTTCACCGTGACAACAGTGTCCTTGAAGAACACATACACAGTGGCAGCAGTAGGAGAGGAACCTTTACTGCAGACTCTGACATCCACAATCACACGGAACCACAGCTCGGCGGTCTCGTCACACAGAGATGCCACTTCGAAGGCCCCTTGAACTCCTACAGCTCCAGACATGCCATCAAAGGAACTGAACTGACCAACTTGGCTGATGCTGCAGTGGCCGTGTTTGACATGGCAACCTCTGACCCCATCTCTTACGCCACAAACCTCCCCACTGGCACAGGACAGCTTTTCACACTTGACCAGACCAGAGGCCTGACACACACACTTGGACTTACAATCTTTGTCCACAACTGCTTGGCCCACCTGGAAACACACATGATGAATGGTGTTAAAATAAGTTATCTTCTAATTTAGTGAATACTGTGTTACATCTCTATTCATGTGTAAATACTATGACAACAAAAGAAAGTCTTTGTTATTTTTATAAGCTGCTTTCTTTCATGACTTTCATGAATATCTTTCGCTAGAGCAGTAATATCTCAGCATAGTTTTACCATCAGATATTTCCCGTCATAGACACACCCACAGCTTTCAAAGGGCACGCATTGGACGCCATCAAAAACAAAGCCGGCATCACACTGGCACCCTTCAAAACAGCTTTCAGAACAGGTTAATGGGTAAATAAAGCTGGCACAGGTCTCACCACAGGTGTCTGCACACACTTCATAGTGACTGTGAGGAGGGCAGGAAGCAGCTAAAAGAGTAGAGGACATTTGTAAGTACTTTGTATGTGCACTTGACATTCGAACAAACAAAAACCGCAGACTATTCGCCAGCTAAAACAGAATTATTGGTAGCTTACGGCAGAAGGAGCTGCTCCTCCATGGTGTGATTTGAACTCCTGCACTTTGGCAGGCCAGTGCATAGGCCTGTACACTGTCACACAGAGTATCTTTGTTGCCATCCACAGCGCAAACATCAAACACGCAGTTAGACACATACACTGCTGGATCAATTTTATTGTGGCAGGCTTTGAAGGGCCCATTAGGTGCACTTATGATGCCACAGGAGTCTGGTTTTCTGTACAGTGTAGCCTTGGCCTGCTCACATACCGGGCACTGTCCTCCACAGCCACCGCACACATAGCCAGGCAGGTCCACCACCCATGCTTTTCCAAATACATCAACACTGTTTGTTTTTCTACCACCGGGAAGTATGAAGTCATCACCAGGCTTCTTGTTGTAGTTGCCGCAAAGACCACACATCTTATTCTGATATGTAGACGGTATGATCACCTCAACATAATAGACAGTGTCATAGAGGACTGTCAGACCAAAATCTGTTCGGACAATTACGTTGCGACCTTCCTGGGTGACCCTAAGACGCCCATTGTCCAGGGTGAGAGGAAGGTTTAGAAGTTCATCATCCACCTGAATGGAGAGAGATGAAGACATTAATCACATTAAGGCATTTTTGTTTTAAAATAAATAAACATGTACAAATATAACCACAAGAGTGTTTTGGGTAAAGTTGCTGAACTTACAATGACTTTCCAGGGCATTTTCTGCTGGATGTAAATGACAAAACCATAGACCGTCACTGCAACTGACTTGGTAACAGACACTTTTCCATTTCCATACTTCTCATTCCCCTGAGTTACAGTGAATGGCGTCAGCTGCCCATTGTCATCATTACAAACCTTGGCCAACACATAGACACAGGTTCCCTGGAAATCAAATCTATGGCCATCAAAGGAAATGTAATGAGGGTCACCAGAAGCGACACACTTGCCTTGCCCCATAGGGTGGCAGCCCTTCACTCCATTTACAAGCTTGCAAATTTCTCCTGGACGGCACTTGGTCTTCTGGCAAGATACCGCCCCGTTCTCTCCACAGATGCATTGCTCCACGCACTCAGTTTCAGGGTAGAAGACTTCTCCTTTCCTATAGTAGTGACCATCATATGAGCAGCCACAGTCTCTCACAGGCATGCAGGTACCCCCACTCAGCAGGTAGCCTTCGTCACACTCACAGGCTTCTCTACAGTGCCTGTGACAGGTCGTATGGGAGGTTAACCTGGCACAGGTGACTGGGCAAGCCGTGGCACACAGGGTATAATGGCTGTTAGCTGGACATACCATTGCTATGGGATGGGATGAGAGCAGTGGGAGAGGAACACAGTAAAAGATTGGATAAATTTTTCAAATGAGATATTTGAAATATGAAAACAAACAAACAAACAAACCAAAAAACACAAACTCACGACAGAAGGTATTTGTTCTCCAGGAGTGGATGGTGATTCCTTGGCTCTGACAGGCAGAGACGTACACTCCCACTGCATCGCAGACTGCTCTGTGGTGGCCACGATAATGACAGGCATCATACACACAGTCCGCCAGGTAAGGAGCAGGGTCCACTTGGCTGTGACAGTCTCTGAAAGGCCCTGCTTTGTCAATGATAATTCCACAGTGCTTCTGGGCTTGGTACTCCTTCCTCTGGGAGTCTGAACAGGCCTGGCACCACGGCCCCTGGCAGACAGATGAACAACCTGGTACAAGGGCCACCTGCCAGCTCTCACCCAGCTTGGCTCCATCAGGGGCGATCTGGCCGTTCCGCATGGTCAGGTCATCCTTTGCGTTTCCATTGTAGTTGCCACACAGACCGCAAACTGCACCCTGGTAGTTGCTGGGCAGAGTAACACTCACCATGCTCTGCCAATCAAAGGTCATGGTGATACCAGCAGCCGTCTCGACAACAGCTGTCCAGCCACTGATAAACACGAACAGCTCATTATTGTACTCCAGAGGCAATGAAGTAAGCTGCCCATTCAACTGAGGAGCAGAAAAGAAAGGAGGGAGGGGGGAATTTCTTTAGGAGACTAAAGATTTGTCCTTAATATGCAATTAAATATATATGCAGAAGAGCATGAGCAGTGTCAGAATTAGCACGAAAAGTATTATCATCCCCTAATCTGAATAAGGCCCATGGTATCTGTCCTTTTTTATTCTCAGTACTGTAACTTCAAACTGTTTCCCATTTCATTTCTCTCCAGAATTCTATATAAGAATAAGTCTGTGATTAATTCTTCATGGGTTTTTTTTTTATTGCATCTCCAATATGCTTCACATTATCCGTAACTCCACATCCATACTTACCAAGACCCTGTAGGGGTATTCTCTGGTGATGGTGAGGGTTAATCCATTTATGGAAAGCATGACTGTCTTTGTGTAGGACACGGCCTTGCTTCCCCGGTGGTCATTCTGCACAGTCACCTTGAACGGCACCAACTCAGGCTGCTGAGAGCACAGGCCCACCAGCTGATATACACATGTTCCCTGGAAGTCATACCTGTGGCCATCAAAGGTGCGGTAGTGTGGGTCACCTGAGGCTGTGCATATGCCATAACTGAGGGGTCGACAGGCGCGCTGACCATCCTGTAGGGTGCATCTCTCGTTGGCAGAGCAGTGCGCCTCACGGCACGTCACCATGCCCAGGGTTGCGTCACACTTGCACAGGCGACCGCACGTCTCATCAGCCCAGAATTGCTGGCCTGGCTTGTAATAGCGACCCTCATAGGAACAACCACATGTTTTAGCTGGCACACAGACACCAGCACTTAGAACATAACCCGCATCACAGACACAGGTCTCCACACAGGTACTGTTGCAGGTTTGCTTTTGTTCAGGGTAAGGGCAGGATGGCTGGCAGGGGCTGGCGCACTCTTCATAGTGGCTGTGACGCTGGCAGCTCATTGCTGGGTAGAAATTAAATTTAGAAGGCATTAACCCTCCCTCAAAATATACAAACGTTAAATATTAAATATTTGTGTGATATCCCCGGAAATACTCACGACAGCCAAAGTCTTTTCTCCATTTCTTGATTATTATTCCTTCCTCACGACACTGCCTGCTGTAGGAGGACAATGCCTGGCACAGCATCTTCTTGTCTCCCTTATTCATACACATATCATACACACAGCTGTTCATGAAGGCCTGGGGGTCCAGTTTTCCATGACATCTATGGAACAAACCATTGGTCTTGGCTGTGAGGGCTCCACAGGAAGCCTCAGTCTCGTAGAGCTTAACTTGGTTCCCATCACAGGTAGGGCAGTTTTCTTTGCATGTGTCCCAGCAAGGATGGTCCTTGTCCTGGTCAGGCGTTTGCCAGCTCTTGGCCCACTCTATCACTGACGTGACAGCTTTTCCGGCTGGATTCTGCAGCTCATCATGGATGTTGCCATTGAAGTTGCCACACAGACCGCAGACACTGCCAAAGTAGCTGCTGGGCAGCTTGATGTATATTTCCCAATTCCAGTCATAAGTGACAACAAGGCCAAAGTTTGTCTCCAGGACTGCAGTGTAACCATTGTGAACCACTGACACTTCACCGTCACCTAGCTTTACTGGAAGATTAAGCAGCTCCCCGTTCACCTGAAGGAGATGTCAGATTTTAAGTGTATATGTAATACATACACACACACACACACTGATGGTCAAATGCATTACACAACATTACACTAAAAACTAAAATCTTACCGTGACTTGACCGACTTTGTTCTTGAGCATGGTGATGGTGTAGCCATATACAGACACAAACACCTCTTTGACATAGGAAACTACCATGTTTCCTCGGTTGTCATTCCTCTGAGTGACTGAGAATGGCACTAGACCATCCAGATTCCCACAGGTCTTAGCGATGATGTATTTGCAGGTTCCCTGAAAGTCATAGTTGTAACCATCAAACGTGTGGTAGTGGGGGTCACCCCAAGCCCAGCAGGCACCTTGGTAGTTGGGGGTGCACACAGCTTCACCCTTCTCAACATGGCACGTCTCCTTGACTCGACAATTGGCATCTTTACAGGGATCTACAAAGGATACACAAAAAGAAATTAAATGGAAAGTTGTAATATAACTCGGCACTATTTTAAAATTTACTGTATGTTTAATGAATGTGTGTGAATGGGTATTTTTGCAGTTAATAAGCTAAGAATAATTAAAGTTGGGTTATATAAATACATGGTGGTCTTGCCTGTGTTGTAACATGCCCGTATTCCTTTCTTGACCATGCATTTGGTGCTTTTGGGACAGGAGTACTTTTCACAGAGCAAGCCTTTCGCTGCATTACAGGTGCACTTTGTGTTACAATTTTCCTCGTACACAACTTCACCAGGCTGGGGATGCAGAGCAAAGGTCATTACAGAGGGGAAAATAAGATAAGATAAGATAAGATAAGATAAGATAAGATATGCCTTTATTAGTCCCACAGTGGGGAAATTTCCATAAGAGGTTCAAGAAAGATCCACATTATTTCATGCTTATTCCACATTGTCAAGAACCACACATGGCTAACGTCCAACAGTGAGCAAAAAGTAAAGACAACTTAATTGCCATGTCAACATGTAACATTGCTGAGGGTGTTTGCTTAAGCCAAGTTCCCACTAAAAAGCTATCTAATGGTACATTGCTGTATATTCAGTGGCTTTTTTGTACAGACAGAGGTGTTGAACTTTACCTTGTAAGTTCTTCCATTGTCATAGCAGCCACACTCAGTTTCTTCAACACATCTCTGTCCATTGAATAAGAAGCCAGCATCACATTCACAGCCCTCTGTACAGCTGGTTGAGCACTGGACTATCTCTGTGAGGCCAGGGCAGGATGCAGAGCAGGTGTCTGCACACACTTCATAGTGACTGTTGACTGGGCATTTCATGGCTGCGATACATTATGGTAAGACAGGGAAAAAGGTTAATTAGAGAAGAGCCTGATGTGGAGAGAATCAAAAAATGTCAATTTGTCCTTGTCACTCACAACAGAATGAAGATGTCCTCCAGTTTTTGATGTGCACTCCTGCCATGTAACAGTTGAAGGCATAGGCTGCTATGCTGTTGCACAGCACCTTTCCATCCCCATTGGAAGCACACACATCAAACACACAGTCATCAAAATATGGCTGTGGGTCCAGTTTACTATGGCAGTCTGCAAAAGGACCTTTGGGTGCTGTAACAATACCACAGTAAGTGGTTTTTGAAAACACAGCCTTGCGAGCTGGGTCACATATAGGACAGTAATTGCCTTCACAGCCATCGTCACACACCACATTAGGGATGGTGACCTTCCACGATCTTCCAAAGTCATTAACGTTTTTGGTCACCTGGCCGTTGGGTATTTGGAAGTCATCTTTTTGGACACCATTGAAGTTGCCACACAGGCCACAAACCTTGTCACGGTAATTACCAGGCACGGTGACAGTCACATGGTAGACCAGGTCATAAGTGACACGCAGTCCAAAATATGTTGCAATAACATAATGCAGGCCTTCTTGATAGACCACTACAGCTCCATCATTAATTTTCACAGGAAGGTAGTTAAACACTCCATTCACCTAAAAAAGCAAACAGTCTAATTTAAAGAAAATGGCTACTGTTGATAAGAACTATATTTGTCAAACTAGTTTTACATCTCTCAGGTATTTCTAATATATAATTATATATATATTCTTTATATATTCTTTTAATGTATTACAAATATTGTTCTTGTTCAAATGAGGAACAGATATTCACCAGGACACCAAACATGTTGTTCCTCATCGTGAGAGACAAGCCATAGACCTCCACAGAAACCAGCTTAGTGACTGACACCACTTTGTTGTTCACCATCTGGTTCCACTGTTCATTCTCCACTTTAACAGAGAAGGCAGTCAGGTGGGTGCCCTCCAGTCTACAGCTCTGAGAGAGTACATAGGTGCAGGTGCCCTGGAAATCAAATTGTCGTCCATCAAAAGATAGGTAGTGGGGGTCTCCAGAGGCGTGGCACACACCCTTACCAACAGGGTGACACTTTGGACACCATTCTCTATTTTGCACTTCTCATTGGGGCCGCAGGTGAACTTTTTGCAATCAACCTGCAAAAAAACAATTGTGAAACAAAGGAAGTGTTGTAAAAACCCAACAGCTTAAATCCCATAGTGCAAGTTCACACTGACATCTATCAAATTATTACTTTTCTTATTTTAAAATTTCCACTTCAGCATCAGTTACCTCTCCATCTGCTGTGCATTTGCACTCCTCCTGACACTGCCCGTTGGGGTAGAACACTTGGCCAACACGGTAGTAGCGCTCGTTGACGAGGCAGCCGCACTGAGAGAAAGGAACACAGGTATCTCCACTGAGGATGTAGCCCTCATCACAGGAACAGCTCTCAGCACATTGAACCTGGCAGCCTTCAGGAGGGGCCAGAGTCTGGCAAGTGGCAGGACAGGCAGTTGCACAAACTTCATAGTGGCTGTTGACTGGACATTTCAACGCTGTACACAAGAGACATAAAAGACTATGTTTATGTGGGGGGGTTTTCTATCCAGAGACAATTTGGTTACATAAAATCCCAGAAGGAAGAAATACACAATAAAGTATACTTAAAAATGGCTCGGATCAAAAATAGAAATAATAATAAAAGATAAACAGGATAAACAGGATTATTGTACTATTTCATTTTTGCAATATAATTCTTTCATCTTCTATACTGTTAAGTGAATATTGCTCACTTTGCCTGTTCTGAAAATGATTTTTCTTTTTAAATCAAAGCATTTCTCACCACAGAACAGACTGGATCTCCAGGTGTACACCATGGCCCCCACAGCATGACAGGCAGATGTGTATGCTGTAATGGCCTGACAGAGCACATCTTTTCTGCCCTTATACAGGCAAACATCATAAACACAGTCTTCAAAGTAGCTAGCTGGGTCCACCTTGGCATGGCAGTCACGGAAAGGCCCTCTGGGGTCCCTCAGTATACCACAGAAATCCCCTTTTTCATAGTGAACCTTCTGGGTAATGTCACAGTTAGGACACACCCCTTTACAGCCTTCAACACAGCCTGGGATCTCAGCCACTCGCCAGCTTGCACCAAAATCGGCTGGTGAGACAGGTTTGCCACTGCTCTTTGGAACCAGATCATCCTGGGATTTACCATTGTAGTTTCCACAAAGCCCGCAAACAGCTCCCATGTAGTTGCTTGGCAGTGTTACAAACAAAGCACTTTCCCAGTTGAAGGAGACTTTGAGGCCGAAGTTTGTGATGACAACAGCATACCATCCGCTCTTATACACAGACACCTGTCCATCAGCTAAGGTGACAGGCAGGTTGACCAGTTCGTCATTCACCTGGTGGAGAATACACCATGATATTTACACTGAATTTCGGTATAAAGCATTAAAATATAGTAGAAAAACATAGTAATATAGTAAAGAATATGACCAGCATTATGTACTTCTCACCATAATCAGGCCCAGGTATGTCCTTGTAATGACAATGTTCAGGGAATACATTTTGATCTCTACCAGTTTGGTGTAGGAAACCATCTTGCTGCCCCGATGATCATTCTGCACCAACACTTCAAATGGGACTAACTCTGGGTCCTTTTTGCAGAGGGCAACCAGTTGGTACACACATGTGCCCTGAAAGTCAAACTTCTTCTTGTCAAAGGTCATGTAGTGGGGGTCACCTGTGGCTTGGCAGGTGCTGTGGGAGACTGCTTGGCACTTTCTTATACCCTCCACCACCTGGCACTGCTGCCCTGGCCCACAATGTTTTTCCTTACATTCCATGTGTCTGCTTCCAGCGACACATTTACACCATCGCTGACAACCCTTGTCAGCCCAGAATGATTCCCCAGCAGGGACGTATCGGCCCTCGTAGGTGCAACCACACTGAGCGGCTGGCACACACTGACCTCTGCTCAAAACAAAGCCTGCGTTACAGGTGCAGGTCTCCACGCAAGGGTGTTTGCATTTGGAGGGAGCATTAGGATCAGAACAAGTGGCAGGGCAGGCATTGCCACAGAGCTCATAGTGACTGTTGGCTGGACATTTAGCAGCTTTAGGGAGAGGAAGGATAATAAAGTGTGATTAATAATAACCCCTCCACAAACAAAAAAACATGAATCTAGTGATTCATTTAGCTAACATTACTTACGGCATTTGGCCATCTTCCTCCAATCATGTACCTCTACTCCAACGGCCTGGCAGGCATCAGAATAAGCCTCCAGTGCCCTGCAAAGGAAACGTCGTAGGCCACCTCCCATGCATACATCATACTTACAGTTCTCCAGGTATATATTTGGTTCAATGACAGCATGACATTTGCTGAATGGCCCGCCCATTATAAGTGTGATGAGCCCACAAAATAAGTCACTCTCCCAGGTCTTTAGCAGGCTGTGTTCACAGCGCTGACACCCACCCACACAATCATCTCTGCACTGAGCATCTTTAACCAGCCCTGGCACCTTCCAGCTGCTCCCAAACGCAACAACCCCATCTGCCTTTGAGCCAGAGGGTGTTGTGAAATCATCATTGGGGTTGCCATTGAAATTGCCACAGAGACCACAAGTTTTACCAGCATATCTGCTGGACAGATTAACCACAAGATGGTGTTCCCAATCATAGCGGACAGTCAGGCCAAAATGAGTCTCAATGACCACTGAGCGCCCGCTCTGAAACATGTTTAATTTGTTGTTGTTCAAGTTTACTGGCAAACTCCACAGAGAGTTGTCAATCTGCAAGAAACACAACAGAAAATACATTATGAGGACATTAAACTCTTATTGTATTGCTATTAATTCAGGAATAACTGATATTCATAGTGTTGAATTAAGATTGAGTTAACTTAAAACTATATATCATAATATATAAATATATAATAATTAATATTCAATCAAAATAATGTGTTAACGATTGTGATAACGATAAAAATCTTTTACTAACAGAGACAGAAGGCCTTACCCTCACACGACCTGTCTCAGACCGAACTACTGTGATGGTGAAACCATACACCTTCACTGTGACAAGGCTGACGTAAGACACCCTGAGGCTTCCTCTGTTCTCATTCTGGGCAAGGATTTCAAACTCTGGGAGGTGATCCTTTCCACAGTTTTTAGTAATGACGTATGTACAGGTACCCATGAAGTCAAAGTATCTTCCATCAAAGGTCCGGTAGTGAGGATCTCCCGTGGCCCAGCATATACCATGCTTATCCGCTGGCTTGGGGACACAGTAGGGATACCCTCCCTTCATCTCACACACCTCATTGGTACTGCAGGTGACAGTACTGCAGGAATAATATACTTGAAAAACATGAAGAATATAAAGTTAATACTAACATTGTTCCAGTTAACATATTTGTAATTTAATGTAAACATTTTCATCTCTTGAGTTAACATACTGTTTATCCTAACAACATCTGCATAGAATGAGCAGATTTTAATATGTGCTCCTTACTTGGCTGCATGCATTGCGCTGGGGAACCATAACCATTCATCTTGCTGACTCCTATACTGTAGAGAGCAAAGTGGGAACCAGAGCTGGACACAATGTGTCTATTGCTTCCAGAGCTTTGCTTGTAGGATATCTCAGCCCAAGAGAACTCTGTCCCTGCAACCTTTTTCCACTCAACATTACGGGGCAGGTTTCGACCATCAATATGCAACTCTGCTATTGCATTGGTCTGTGCCACAATCAAAGCTTGGTTTTGAAATCCATCAAGAGCCTCTAGTGAGTAAGAGGTGCAGAAATGGACTGTGGACAGGATGGTCATCAAGAAAGGGTCGTAGATTTTTGCCCTTCCATTTGTGACGCCGTTGAAGAGCAAGAGGACCTGGATGTCATGGTCAGACTGAATGGACAGTGTTTCAGGACTGTGGTAGTGGAGCTCTCTTACCTGCCCACGGGTCAAACTCATAACATCTTCACGGTTGCCATATTGGACAGTGACACGGGTGGGCTGGGAAGCCTGGAGGTAAACACTGTCATATTTCCGCTGGAAACTCAGGGGAGGCACGACGAAGCTGGATCCCCAGTGGATTACTGGCAGCAGCTGCTCATAGACGTGGTTACATTTCGAGAAGCGCCAGGTGCAAGTGTGACCCGTGAAAACAGCCATTGGGTACTCGGAGATAACTCTGGTGCCGGAAAGTTCGTACGTGCTTTGTAGTTGGACACTCTCATATGGCTGGAGATCTATTGCCATATAGCTGCCACTCTCATAGACACGACCTTGGAACTTGATTGGGCCTCGTGGGGAAATTTCCACTTTGTTGCTGTATTTTCCATTTGTCACAGAGAACTCTTTATGGGAGCCAAAAGGGGATATACCTGGTGTAAAGATGAAATATTCTGTACCCCAGAGATCAATGGGATACACCACAGAGGTGTCTGCTGTGTATGTTTTGTAGCTGAAGGAGGTCACAGTCACATCTGCTGAGGCTTCAATGCGCACTGTGTTAGGGGATTTCGCGCTGCCATACATCTCAACAGTAGTTGGTAGGCTGACGGTGACCCTTTCTCCAATATTCAGGGTTTTCTCTTGCTTGAAGTTCAAGGGAGGTACTGTCACTGTTACTTTAGCATTGGCCTGAGCAGCAGTAATGTAGAGCTGAAAACGAGGAGTATCGTAATCAGGAGCATAATTCTCCATGAAGGACAGGGCAAACTCCCTCCCTGCCCATCCAGCGCTAGATGGACCTGGCAGATGGGGGCAAGACAAACAGACAGAAACAGACAGAAAAAACACATGTCAAGAGAAGAGTTCTTTTCAACTTACTAAGTACAAAATTGTGCTTCACAAATCTGGTGTATGAAGAAAATATGTCAAAAAAGCATTAGGAAATAATTGAGAGTGTATGTGCCAAGGCAATCAAAGGATTCACAGACTGGCAATACAAACTTGGCTTGAGACTTCTTGGATCGCATACACACTACAAAGAAACAAAATGACACCAAAGAGAGAGTGACTGAAAAATAGCCCCATTTCAAAGTTAAAAAGCAGGGAAGAATGTGAGGCTGTAAGGGGTGAATTGCCTTTTTCCTTGATAACTGCTGAGAGATTTAGACTGAGAAGTAGTCACTTGACTGCTTCTCAGCAGCACTCAATAAGTCACTTTCACAGACAGTATAATTGCATAATGGAAATATTATCAATATCTGCTCCTATTCTGTGAAAAGAACATTTTCTGGGCTCAGTCAGGGCCTGGGGGATATTTACACTCCTGTTTCACCCATTCACTATAATAGTTGCAACTCAATAGCAGCTGAAGGTAAATGCTATTCCCAACAAAAGCAAATTTCAATTTAGATGGCTATCCTCTATGCGCTCCACTCTCAAATTCTTCTGTTTAACATTCTGCTTCATTCACACAAGCACCTGGTATGGCCGCACAACAAAGCTCAGCTGATTGAGTTAAAAAGGCTGGATTCATTTCTTCAAATTGAGTGATCACTTGGCTTCACATCCTGCTGGAGTATTGTGAGCCAAGGTTTGAGGAATGCTGCTTCAATTGATTAACTGAGCCACATTTATCCAGGTTTAAAGCTGGTAAGCTGGTCTAAATTTAAGAAGAGAAAGGTTTGGTTTTTCCTGAATTTTCCCAGTTTTCACTTCATTGAATTTGTGCTTAAAATCATAATAACTTGGAAAGAAAACAGGTCCAGATATATATCAACTTAAATTTAAAAAAAGAAGGATTTTATCGATAACATTTTTCGATTTTGAAAACGATGAAAACAGGACAAAACAAAAACAAAAACAGATACACATACACACACACACACACACACACACTAAAAACTACTACTAAAATACTGATAAAAACTCAGTCAGTCCATTGCTGTGAGTGTCTGCAGCAGATATATTTGTGATCACAGACTTGATCAGGAACAGTACCCATGCAAGAAGGACCAGGCAAGGCCCAAGGGGCCAGTACAAATGAGTTTCACAGAATTCCCAGTGTGTCCAAACAGAGGGAACATGTAGAGCATGGAAGTACAACCCAATGGCATGGTACAGTACAGACTGTACAGTACCACTGACAGTCACAAATACAGTTGATTGCAGTCAGGCCCCAAGTTGACTTTTCACCCTTAATATAATTATTATTACCTTTTATTGATTATAATGTAATCAATAAAAGGTCCCCAGATTTTCAGAAATGTTGAATAGGTGTCTGACAAAGTATATCCTAATTCTTCGATGTGTCGGCATGAAATCGTATAATTTAGCCATATCTTAAAGGAAGGTGAAGAAGGTGATTTCCAAACTCTTTGCAATGTCCATACCAAACATGAGGGCTTTTTTCCAGAAAAAATGGGAGAGAAAACAAGGTTGAAATTTAAATCAGTAACATTTAAGTGCATCCTGCCATCGAGTATGACAAAATATACTTACAGCTGAGTAAAGCCCCCAAAACACAAAGCAGCAACAGAGTATCCATGGCTGAAAGACAAATTCTTGCTTTAGTCACACAAGTATATAATATTTAAACTATTTAAGCAAAGTAAATGCAACAATTTGACAAAACAGTCAACATAAATAATGTCAGTGTGAACCGTTCTTACCTGCTAAGAATGAAGTGATACATTTTTTTTACACCATCCTTTTATATGCTCTGAGGGACAAATACATAGCCAATCAAAAACCTTAAAGCCCAAAAGGTAGGACTTTGAAAAAAATATCCATTTCAAACAAATGAAGGTAGAACTTGGCAATGGCTTGTAGGCCCTGCTGTGTATTGACATAGGTGTTGACTTAGGTGTGAGATGCAATACCAACCTATATGTGATGAGTCATTCATCTTTCGCTTTATTAACACACCCAGTGAGACGCACTGTCCTTAAGTTGCAAAAATTTGCCAAGAACTGCATTAACTGCATTAACTCCTCAATAATTTGTATCAGTGTAGATGATGATATATTTGTAGTTATCTGTAATAAATTTGTACTTGAAGAAAAAGAATTATATCAACATTTTCTCCCTTTCTCTTAAGTAGAAAATGTACAAAACACTGAAAAAGACATCATTAAAACATTAATCATAATATTAATAGATTTTTTGAAATTCCCCTGCCACTGGATGTGTTATACCAGGCAGATATAGGTCAGCTTGATTATTTGTTCACATTCAGCTGTGCTGTATATTCTGGTGTAACCAAATAATATTATCCATTTTAGCTTGGGCAAGGCACGAATGTGATAAGAGTAAAATCGCTTATCTTCAAAGTTACCCAGGAGTCTCTGAGCAGACCATCAACAGTCTGGTTTGACAACAGGTCTTGGTTTTGAGGAATGCAAAATTGATGTGGATATCTCACATCATAAAACATTATGCATTTCCAAATGCTGGTTTCTTTGAGAAGCTATGATCATATATTTTCTAATGTACAAATAAACAGACTGTGATGCAAGTGTGTTTCAGCATAAAAAATGAATGAAGCTTTGCCAAAATGTGCCAGTATGTTCTTTATCTAAAAAATGCATCTTATGGCTTAGTGTTTGGTTTTTAGTTATCCAAAAAAAAATCACATGCATGTAAGTCCTAACTCACAATTTCTGCGAATGTCCTTATGTGTTCTTTAAGCCAATTCATGTTTGTAATACACTGATGCGTCCCATGTATATCTTGCAAAATGGGCAGATAATTCCACGACACTCATGGATCAGCTCTTAAAGTAACATTTCGGTGAGTTGGTAGTCGTTTTTAAAATGGGAGGTGTCTGTTGGCTTTGTGTCACCCAAGAATAACAGCATGTAGTCTTGGGTGCAACAATCATTTGTAATGGAGCAAAAGTCAATATAACTTCGCCCTCAAAAGTTTGCATTAGATTTTTTTAAAATTATGATAAAAATCCCTCAAATATTTAATTGGTGTTCATTTGGTCAGAAGTCCTTGGGCAGGGCATCACTAAGCCTGGCTTAGATATACTGTACACATATTGTGGATTTATATTCAGGCGTGCCCTCTTATTTTGTTGAAATGTAATCAACATTGACCACAGATGACATTGTTTAAAAAAGGTGTATGGTCCAACTGATAAGAGTGCTGACAGAGAGTTCAAATAAAGTACATTAGAACTTGTCCACAGCTGGTGGTAACTGAAAAATGTTTTAAACTGTGTTTGTATTTAAAAAACAGACTTTCAAAAAGATGCATTCTGCAGGAAATAAAAGTCACTTATCACCAAGTGAAGCCAATGTGATGAACAGAAATTAAATTCATTGCTGACTTCACTTGTAGTTAACACATATACAGTTTTGTTTTGGTGGAGAGGATCATTTACCAGCCGTGTAAGTCAGGGAGAACTCGACTGTGTGAGTGGAGGTCACTGAGGGTTCCACAGAGGCCACACAATTTGCCAGAGTACCAGAGAGAGACCTTTACTGTCTCCATGGTAATACCAAACTATCTCCAATGCAGACTACATCCCAACATCTCTCCTCAAGATCATTGTGATCTTTGATTTGTCTTGGTTCATACCAGATAAAAGGGACACCCCTGATGACATTATGCAATGGAGAGACACAAAGTGTTTATTCACCTGTGGAGTACAATGGGAAGTTCTGGCAAACCCTGCAAAATTACAATGGCTAGTTTATGGCGTTCCAAATTCTGAGGAGTGTTACATTTTCACCATACCTTCCTATATTGCAACCTATAATCCATCCAAGATCCAGGATCCATCTAACACATCCAGCCTGGAGAAGCTGCCAACACAAGGTCCATTGTAAGACTGACCAACCACTCACTGGCCTCATCAAAGAGCTCAGCTGCTGCCCACTGAGTGAGGAGATCTGAAGTTTACAAACCTCAGGTCTGTCATAACATCTCCAGAAACCATTATTTAGAGCACACTGCTGCCCTGGGGTGCAGCCTGCCTTCTCACATATCCCCCCACCAGCATATCTGGGTGCAGTCATCAGTGTACAATTTCTCAAGAAGACAAGTGTTTCAGAAGACAAAACAAAATCAATTCTGCTTGTGAGTTTTGTTTGCAGATAAACTCTCTTGGGAACGTGCACACAACACACCCACACTGACTCTAAGATACACACCCATCAAGCACATTTCCATAGCTGCACTGGCAGCCCCCTGAACAACCAGCTGCTGAAGAACCAGCCTGGAGCAGAGCAGGGCATGAGTTGGCGCTGGAGTCAGCACTCCCTTGTGACCAAGGTGCACTGTAGACATTTCCATGGCCTGTTTGGTGACAACATTGCAAGGGTGTATACAGTCCTGTATGCAACATGCATCAACCTGAGAATGACAGAAACAGAATGTATGAGGATTATATTTTTCAAGACTATCAGTAAGACCTTGCAAAGTACTCACCAAAACGTTTTTTGGTTCATCTTTTCTCACCATCATTTCCAAACCATAGATCAGAAAAGTGTGTCATTCTGACCTGAAACCACCTGCCATCCTTCGTACAGCCACACTGTTCTGCTGGTACACAGGGATGGTCATCATAAAGGCACTGAGCATCACATTGGCAACCTTTCTCACAGTCTCTGACACAATGCACTGCTTGGCTAACATCAGGACACATGGAGCAAGCATTGGCATACTGGCTGTAGTGGCTGAATTGAAGACATCAATAAGCTGAAAAACAAAGCAAAAAAGTGACTGTTCAGTATAGTATACTATTTCATTTAATTAAAAATTTTCCATTTAATTATATTGTAATAAAATCATGTACCAAGCTGTTAGACTTACCACATCCATACACGCTGCCTCATAGGACATCATAGGAAGCTGTTCCTTTGCAATACAAAGACTTTTCATGCAGAGGGAGGAGTATTTCTGTGGGCAAAATAAAGGGTGACAAGAGGAGAATGATCCCCTTGGGTGGGTAAGGAGGCCACAGAAAGGTGTACACTGGCACAGGGAACTGGCAGAGTTGACAGTTACTTCACATGTGTAGCTGCAGGATGATTCACTATCAAACAACTTCCACAATAGTCCAAAGATGTCAACATCAGAGATCACTGTGCCACTAGGCAGCTGCAGGTGGTCTAAGGGATTATCACTGTAGTTCCCACAAAGGCCACAGGTAGTTTGGTGGCAAGTGTCTGGGATCTTGACCTGAATGTGGTTTTGTAGGTCTGAAATGAGCTCAACTGAGTGTGGGGCCTCGATGGTTATCCAGCCATTTTTTTGATGTACTTTGTTCTGGGAGAATGGCAGATTCTCATAAACACCATTTACCTGGGAGAAATGATTCACTTTTATGAATGCTGTGAAAAACATGAACAATAAGTCAAGTTGAAGGTTGTGAAATCGTGACATGAATTATATGATTTTTTTTCCAGGAAAAGCTGTTGACGTCTTAAAACATTTTATTGACTTGTAGGTAGATCTGGCTGTCTTCACTGTGGTTGCTCTGTGCAGCAATCAAAACAGGCTCCACACCCAGTTTCTTGAGAGAGCACGTCTACTACACAGTGTAGTTACAGGAACCGTCAAATTCAAACACCTTTCCATCAAACAAAGTGTATTCTGTCTGCTCTATCAACAGAATAGTGTGCCAATTTGGGTTTGGGGTGGCAACCTTGAACACCACTACACTCCTCATCCTCTCCATAGGGCACATTATGACAAGTCATATGTTCTCCAGCATGACATAAACAGCTTTATTCACATGTAGACACCACCTGTCCTGCCCTGAGATACTCTCCTTGGTGAAAGCAACCACAGTTTTCTGGATAGACACAGTGGCTGCCACTGTGAACTAAATCTGCTTCACAGAGGCAGTGTGTCCTCATGTTTGGAGCCATCTCTACTGTGTTATCCTTCAGGCGGATGCACAGGCAAACAGAGGAAGAACCTGTGCTGTATCTGTTACTGGAGGGAAAGGACAGGTCTGTACAGATACAGAAAGACATAAGTAACTTTGGGCTGAAAGACAGGAAAGTGATGTAAAGGTTAGGGTTGACCAGTGATGCATTAGTACCATCTAGTGGTCTGATAGTATCTTAAAGGTTGTGGCCTCAATACCAATGAGTAACAGCACACTGGATTTAATTTATATTAAAAATCTGAACTTGTAATAAATACGCAAGGGAAGAAACTTTATATGAAGTACCTGCAGGCATATATCTGATTTGAATGCCAATAATCAGCATTTTCCTCATATTATGTGATCAATATCAGTATCGACAATCTAAGCATGATGACATGTGTGCTTGCACAGGCATCTGCAGACTCTCCACATTCCATTTGGGGTGCAGTGATGCTGAACTCCAAACAGCACACAGTTACAATTGTAGAAGATATTAATTTAATTCACTTGCACAGCAGAGCTGGGAGCACATTAACACTCACAGCAGAATCCAGGACTCCTCCAGGCGTAAAGTGTAGCCTTGTGAAAATGACAGACAGCAGTATACTCTGCCAAGGAGTGACACAGTGCAGGCTGGAGACCTCTGTGAAGACACAGGTCACTGACGCAGTGCTTGTAAAAGCTGGAGGGGTCCACCTTGCCATGGCAATGTCTGAATGGTTCATTAACCTCCAGAATTTCCCTGGAAGCCTCCGGGTCAAAAGAGTGGGCCAGAAGCTCAGATGAGCATTTTGGACAACTCCTAGACATCCCTCCACACAGCAAGGATTCTGCCCACTTCTCCAAGCTTTTTCCAAAATACTCTGACTGAGATGCTCCTGTGTGCCATTTGCTGTGAGGTAAGTGCGCAGCCCTAAAGAAAAAGGTCATCCAGGAGGGCTTAAGAGATACATGTTCCTCCTGACATCACTGACCTGTAGAGGGTGCCAGAATAACATTAGAAAGTCAGCAAAGGCCGACATATTTCCAAAATTAAGCTTAGTCAATTTGTTTTAATTATTGCATTATTTGTTTATGACCTATTAAAATAAAAAATGCTTTATGTGACATGGCCTCTTTTTAAAGGTAGGAAATTCACAGCAACAAGAGGATACTGATCCTAGTGATCAGGACATGAAGTTCTGATTCAGGGTGTCCACTTTCTGTTTCTGTTCACACATACCCAGTAACTGATACTGATTTGCCATGCAAATCATGGGCATAGTGGTCTAAGATGAACACGTGATGCCTGGTGTATGTGCATGTCTACTGCAGGAGCGGATGCAACTTATGACTCCACCTTGAAGACCACAGTATTCATCAGGGCAACATGAATCCAAATGGCCCTGCATCTCATGGGTGCGGGGGTCACAAACACTGTTCAGTGCAGTACTCATCAACCCAGGGGTTCTGGTTGCTGTGGCAATCGCAGCCATTGGGAGTCCAGACACACTGGGACAAGGGAACACAGATGTCACCATCTCAGACAAATCCTGAGTGGCGCTGACAGGTCTGCACACAAGTCATGGAGCAGGGGCTTGCACTGAATCCTCATAGGGCAGGCTGTGCCACAGGACTCATAATGGCTCTTCTGTGGGCTGGACATGGCTGAATGAACAATGTGGAGGAAAACCTGTACACATCACTTGCATGTTGTGTGCTTCCCAGCACACTATGTATGTATTTTAATAAGAAGCAGCTGTTGGGCTATTAAGTATAATATGTGGGTTTCAGGCTAATTGCAGTAACAGTTTTAAGTAACAGTATTCAAGAACAGTTTGTGGAGGTTTTGTTGTATTCATGTGTGAAAGCAGAAAGAAGAAAAATGAAAAACAAGACAAGTGCGACAAGTAACCAGATCATAAATGTGCTACATAGTAACAAAACAACTACAGCAGAAGGAGCTATTCCTCCACTCTCCCATCTGGACTGTCATTTTGGCAGGCAGCTGCATAGCAGCATAGGCCTCCATGATCAGGCAGAGGACGTTCAGAGTGGTATTACTTACTTACTTACCTACTCAGCAAAGGTAGGTCAAATATACTAACTCCGCTACACAGGAGGGGGGGGTCAGCAGAGCAGTGGACTGCTTCGATTATTATCAACAATGACAAAAGTAGAAATCTGGTGGATCTTTATCAGCCCAAACCAGAGTCACAGCAGTGCACACACACATTTAATTTTCATTACTTAAAAAAAAAAAGTATTTTTGTGGTGAAATTTTAATGCTTGTACCTTGCACTGCCAAGAACCCACATATTACTATATAATGTATTTAAAAGCTATATTGAAGACATTATATTTTCTGGTTGTCATCCTGTTAAATCACAAATAGACAGTAAGGCTGGATGAGAATGTTTCTTCATGTCCAAATTCAAACTTACCCAAGCATAGCCTTTTCCTCTCTTTAAATAGTAATATTTTCTTTAGCCATTTTGGCATGAATAGCCTTAAGAGAGGATGTTGGATGTCCTGTTTTTCTGTACTGCAACCAAAAGTATATTATTCTCACTGGTGTCATGCAGTATATGGATCAGGGTGTAGTTGCAGTATCCTTGAGCCCATCACCCAACACTAGGTTTTCTGAGGTGAGCTCTGGTTGCCACATGTCTCTTCATTCCAACAGACTGTAAAATCATGACCTGAAAAAATAAGGGTTAATGGCAGTTTAGACAGAAAACACATGCAGGTCGACAGAAAATCAGCGCTTAAAACTGCTGCTGTAAAGAAAAACACAAGAAGGTTTAAGCAAATGTGTTAAAGTGCAAATTTGTGTGCACAAAAGAAAAAAAAGACATTTTTAGGATGGCATCAAATACAAATACCCATTCACGGCCATTTATGACATTACTGTTAAATGTCATATGGCTTCCATGAGGACAAGTAAAATGACAGAAAAGTGCATTATTATTTCAGCTGACAAGTAGTATGATATTTTTGAAGCCCCCAGGCAGACCGGAGTACATAACTGCATAATGGGCTATTTAAAAGGGGTGAGGGGTTAAACTCATTTCTGGTAAAATGACAGGACACTGAGAAAAAACAACTTTGTGTTGTGTATGAGGTTGCAAAACAGCCTTTACAGAATAACAAAGGGACATCAAATTTGATAACGGAAAAACAGTTGTGAGTGTGCGGAAAATGTCACCCAGCCCAGCAGAACCAGATGAGCCTACTCTTCCTTGCATAGCCCCAGGTATTGTTAAGGGTGCAGCTCTCTCCCTCGGGGTAAAAGGTTGGCTCACAGGATGCGGTGGCCATGGCAGAGCAGTTACGCTGCTCAGTCCACAATATATCCCCAATTTATAGAAAACAGTGATTCACTGATGATGTGCATTACACAACTAAACTGTTACACAACTAAACAACAAGCAAAACAGCAACCCAGGATGACACAAAGGCCTAGGATTCTGTTATTAGTCATGTGTCACATTTTCAGGTGAGGCATATGTATAATTGGCAAAGACATTAATGAGTCACGTTATTACCAGTACGTTGGAATAACTAAGACATATCACATGTTTAGCTCAGCTGTTGCAACGAGTTTATAACTGAACCCATACATGTGTCACAACAGCACACCCTCAGAGGGCCATCACATTTATCAGAAGTCAAAGCTACAATTTTCCAGTCAGATCACTTGCAAGTATTAAGTAGAAAAATCTTACATGATTTGCCATGACAAAGGGAAAAGGCATATGCCAACTGGTGTGAAGCCAACAATGTGCAGCTACTTACCTGTGCAGTAATGCACTAATGAATCAACATGGCCATGTAAGAGAATCATGTTTAATAACACAGTATACTCATTCCTCCATGGTTTGACTTCTGCTCCTGCTCCCTGGCATGCAAAGGTCTCTCTCAAACTGCTGCAAAGCAATTCTTCATTGCCATTAGATACACACAACTCTGAAAGAAGGGGTCTGGGTCACCAGTGGAGTGGCATCCACTAAATGACCCCGCGGGAGAAAGCAGTGTGCCATATATGTTATAATTACATGCACATTCAGCTGCCCTGGTAAAGCTGCATGCTGAACAGAGATCACATTCTTCAGAGCAGTTTGCTCCAGGTGGAGAAAGTGACCAGGAAGATACGATCATAGAAACATCACTGCCATCCTGGCTCAGTTTGTCGTCAACAGCACTTATGTTTCCACACAAGCCACACATTTTTCTATGGGAGGCAGGAATTACTGCTTGTATCAGATTAGGCCTTCCATAACTAACAATCACCCCAGTGTTTACAGTGACATGAGGCAGCAGGTCAGAGTGGAGTATTGCTTCATTATCCAGCTGGACAGGATGACTGCACAGAGCTCCACTGTGTTAAAGTTAAAATAAAGGAGCACTAAAAATAGGCTTGTTAATGTTCAACTCCATACCTGTTCTAT
This sequence comes from Psettodes erumei, assembly GCA_016785225.1. Lineage (NCBI taxonomy): Eukaryota > Metazoa > Chordata > Actinopteri > Pleuronectiformes > Psettodidae > Psettodes > Psettodes erumei. The sequence continues at coordinate 1,282,243 of JAFBJZ010000623.1, forward strand.
GTCCAATGATATTTTTACTTCTTGAACCCTGAGGTACAGCTGTCATTGCTGGGTAATAAGACAAAAGAACATAACAGCACTTTGCTGTGTCTACCATAGCTCCTGAAATGTCTACCACCCATGATTGTGCATTTGAACAGTATGTACTGCATGACATGCCCTGTGACCATCTTGAATGGCACATTTTGTTCCATGTGTGGTTGGAACATTGTACAAAGACACAGTAGAGCTGACAGTGCTCATCAGGGCAGATGCTCCCATGGAGTTCAGGGTAAACACCATTTTAAATGTAGATACATGCAGAGTCCAATACACATTCATCACCCCCACCATGAAGCTGCGGTTGAAATAAAAAAAGAAGTTCACATCTACACGCAAGTGTTCAACAATGAACCATGAACAATCATTCAAAAAGCCTCTCTCCATACTTTTCTCACACTCTGCTGGATGTAGTGTGTTCACAGCGCTCAGGTAGTGTCCCACATGTAAGCCTGTTTGAGGACTGATCTTAGCATTATATGGCAACTGAGTACTGGGGGCCATGAGGGAGAATTTAACCTCAGACATTACATTTCATGTTGTTATCTTCCTGCTCACTCACATCACCTGAAACAAACAGGTCCAGTCTGGCGGAAATCTTCAACAGAAAGCAGTATGGCTGGTGTTGAGAAACTACGTCAACTATCATGTCTGGAGTAAATGAGTTGAAGAGGATTGTCACCCCCCCTTTATCTGAGGTCACAACTGGGATGACCTTCATAATGCCATCAACAAGAAATACATTCTTTTGAACTGTGCTCGCAGTGATGTCCAGATCAGAGTTGATAGTAGCCATTGCCAACAGGAAACTGGAACTCATTCCTGTGTTTACTAAGGGAAGGATAATGTAATCAAAACTCAATGGAGAAACTGGCTTCAGTTCAGCAAATCCACACAAACAATCCCCAGGTGTGTGTTTGGAGCAGGTAGAAGGCTGCTGTTGCTCTGGAGGTACACAATCTGCAGCAGCCCTATATACAATTTAAGGTCACTACCGCTCAGAGTAAGACATCCCCAAATGTCTCATGGTCAGAGCTGGTGATCACCATCGGGCTAAGAGGAGGAGTAACAGGATAGCGGTGGGTCCACCAGGATACATCATGAAGGAGGCTGTGGTCACAACCAGCTCGATTGCAGAATGAGGCAAGGACTGTCACAGGCTTCACAAACATCACACTGGGGAGGTAGGAGAAGCGAGTGCTGACCATTTCCACAGACAGTGACAGGTGAAGTGCATGACGCTGGTATCCAGAACCTTCATGGTCCAAACACCAGTGGCTATGATAGTTACTTGATGGCTAGCATTTGCTGTTGGATCATCATGAAGGGGGGAACATCATCAGAAATGTCCTACCAGGATTAGCCCGAGAAAGGCCTGCAATGGAGAACAAAAAAATTGAGTTACATTTTTATTCAACATAAAACATCTGAATATGTTTCCACATCACATGTGCAGAAAATGTACAAATAGTGCAAACAACAACATGATTAACAAAAAGGTGAAGCTCTGACTATAGTTGACGATTTTATGATAGTAAAGACAGGGACAACATCTGTTCATTGGTCACTAAGTGCCCCAATATGAAGACTGAGTCTACTTGTGTAACAGAGATAAGATGGGTGGTGTCAGATTTCAACAAGCCCAGCAGCCAATGAAGAACAAAGTTCCTGGTTCCTGACTCAGTACACCTGTATTAACGCGCAAACTCACTCTAACAGCTTCCAAGATAACAAGGATCTTGGCGAGGGAGCAGCAACATACCAGCAGTGTACAGAGATTTTAAACAGCTCATTTAAATGTAAGTTTACCTTTCAGACTCTATTCTGGGTTACTTGCTTAAAACTATGGTAAAATTTATTCCAGGGGGCTCTTTAAAACAAGCTCATATTGTATGGGTTGTCACTTTAATTTGTGGAAAAGCTAATATGAAAAAAATGAAAAAGGATCAGGTATTTTAAAGTGACTGCAAGAGCTTTGTGACATAGTAAACACTGATTGTTGGTGTGGTGGCTCATTGTTTTCAGATACAGATGTGTACCCCAAAACAGGAAACACAACTTAAGACGTCTCAAGACAACAATTACTGGCAATAATTCCCCTTCAACAGTGCACAGATTAGTGTCTTTTGTTGTTGTTGTATGGGCTGAGACATGGCCGCACCCCATTCATCACTCAAAACCAGACAAATAGAACTTCTCAAGGTAGACAGCAGAACTGTTGAGACTTGAGTGATGCAGGTGAAAGAGGAGTGACCTAACGTTAATGCGTGTGTGTTGGGGGGGGGCAAGAAAAGACAACTGTCACTGAAAAAACTGGTCGGACTCATGTTCTCGTGCTCATGCAAATGATTGTTTAATTAGCCTACAAACAATAGTTTACAAACCCGCACTGCTGCATTCAAACAGAAAGCTCACAGTAATGTTACACACACACACACACACACACACACACACACACACACACACATAGATTCTGTTTTCCCGACAACTGATCATTTTATTTGCACCGGATAACAGCCAATATGGACACCTCAGGATAAGCTGGCAACACGCTGCCTCGAAAGGAGAAAGCTGGTCAAACAGCACGTCGGCAACAACGAACGTCATCAGTCGGGGACTAATTGGGCAGCGGGTGATCTGCATTTCAGTAATTACCATGTTCACCAAAACTTCCTTGTTTTAATTGTGTCAGTAAACGGGGTTAGGTAGCCTACTCATTTCCCCCTTTTGTAGTTGATCTGAAATAAATATAATAATCAATCATTTACATTGGATTAGGGGAAATTGCCATATTTGACCGCTTTTATATTAATATCACTCACTCGTGCCCAAAGCGATCATTGCAGTAACCGGTGTCTTACACGCGTCGTTTTCAGGAAATCAGCTCTGAATAGACACAGGAAAGTACGCGGCACCGATAACGCTGAACGGCAGTTCTGCGCTGAATGAGGTGGCTGTGAATCCCCTTCTTAAGTGCGAATCAAGTCGCTGTGAGCCCGGCCCACAGAGACAGAGAGTCAAACAGCGCTTCCTGTTCAGAGTCAGCTCCTCTCACCGGTTCACCTACTGCTCCGGTGAGAGAAGAGGAAGTGCTGCTATGTTAAACTCTTCATGTCATAAGGAATACAGTAGAAGTGCACCGGGACCTACCTCCTCCTGTATTGGTAAGGTTATTAGTCAATACTTTATACGTTAGGGTGTAATATCGTACAAAATTACCACTGTGGATAGTTTTTGTTGGCTAATGCATCATCATTTCCCTGTAGTGCAGCTTTATTCATTTAGTTCCCTTCATATTGTTTGTTTGTGTGTGTGTGTGTGTGTGTGTGTGTGTGTGTGTGTGTGTGTGTGTGTGTATAGACTGCAAGGTAGCCATGTGTACACCCGGGAGCATTTCTCACCTAAATATTAGTCTGCAAACAAATGTTTTCCTGCTGTTGCCCTGCTTGCCCAGGGAGCGTCACAGGTGAAGCACCGGCATCAAATGTTTGTTGGACCCTTCACACGTGGTCTTTGCTCAATCTTTATGTATTTACATATATCCTGTGTCTGTTGATTCCCTGAGGACTGTTGTGTCTGGGAGAGGTCTTGTGACAGTACTACCAAAAACAACAGCTTTGTCTCCATCTGGTTAAAAGCGAAGCTAAGTTGACAGGTCCATTGTACTGTTTATCCTGAGCCTGGCTGTTGCTGTTTTGGTCAATGTTTTTTGGTTCAGCCATAGTCAGTACATTCTTGTGTGTGTTAACAGGATTTATATTTTTTTAATACCGAGAGAGATAGACAGAGAGAGAGAGAGAGGGAGAGAAAGAGCACCAAGTAGGGGAATACAGGATATGTCACTGTCAGACACACTCATATCCTCATAGCTGTTTTACTATTGGCCTTGGCCTGATGCTCAACAAGTCATCCACAAATCATCTGTTTTGGAAACAGCTTCTTAGTTTTCAGACCCGTTACGGTGGATCGCTCACTGGTATGCATGGCACCAACTGAGGTATTGTGAGTTTTGCTTTATTTTTGTTTTGATTTTACCATTAGTTTCCTTGTTACTTTGGTTGTGGTCCAGTAGCATAGAAGAGTGTGTTATGTTATAGAAAAGAATGGGATTTGCATCAAGCTCACTTAGATAAACTGCTGCTGTAGAGATGGCAGACTTGAATAAACATTTCAATAAGAATATTTTCTCTCTTCACTGAAGCAGGGTAAGCTACCACTTTTATAAAATTGAATGGCAATGAATAACAAATGACCTGAGTGCTTCCCCCTCATTCTTGTTCTCTTTTCCCTCGCTGTTGTGCTCATCCTTTCGGAGCAAGTCTATTTTAGTTTTGACACATCTTCACAATAATCATAACGTTTTTTTTCTTTCCTATCTGCTCTCCTCATTCTCTCAGGTTTCCTGTGAACTCTGCAGACCACAGTAATTCTGATATCTTTGCATATTAGTGACTCTTATCGCTGGTATCAAAGCCGTGTCAGAAGTGCACAGTGGTTGAGCAGTTTGGTTGTTATCTGTGCAAGCAGATAAGAATAGCTGTATTTTGTGTCTCTGCGTGTAGATCAGTTTATGCCCATGTGGTAAACTTCTGTTTGTGTTTTATTTTTTGTTGATATGGGTTGTGCCAGGCTGGTTGGGAGGAGTGGAAAGTGTCCGTCAGTCAAATTTAAATCCAGTAAACATGATTTAGGTGTCTATGGGCTGGCCCGATCAGACAGGTATGAGATTCAGGGTTAATCCTATCAGCAGAAAACTGCACTGGGGAAAAGTGAACAAGAACAAGACTCTTCCACCCTCCAGCAACAGCACAGTGTATGTCTTTCTTGCAACACTGCACTCAAGTTTTATGATTTGTAGATTCCTGCCTTTACAGTCTATGATCCCTGCATTTCCAGCTGTGGTATGTCTACTTAATAAGCAAACCATTTGTTCTTATATGTTGCACAGTAGTTCTTGTATTAAGAAGCAAATTCAATCGGTATTCAAATGTACAACATTATATTACCCAATTTGAAAAATAATACAGGCGTCAGGAGCCATTTTAATACAGAGGCAGTGGACTGGGTTGATAAATATTTCCAAAATGGATCAGCTTATTATTTCACCCAAAGTGACTCTGAAAAGCAAATTGGATACAGAAGGGGATTTTATTTGCAGCGTCTTATGTTATTTGTGCTTGGAGATTTACTGCAGCTATTCAGGAGGCCAGAACAGCCTACTCTGCACTTCTGCTCCAATCAGTCTCAGTTGTGTGATTAACATCTTTTTCCATCAACTAAAATAGTTCTTGATACTGTTCTGCTACTTTACCGTAAAGATAATCTTGTTGTGGACTAGGCCGTACTCCTTCCTGTACAGCCCTACAGGGTGGACATTTGTCTTGCATGAAAGTTTGTACACATCAAGTACCATGGAAGCATTTACAGTTGATGGACAGATTCCTAATGCCTAGGTGTTTCATAAAACTGCCAAAAACCTTATTGAAAAAAGAATGAATTGATGTTGAGCAGTGCCCTGTTTTCATTCTTAATGCCCCTGCCATTTTAGTTTTCATTTCCACTTACCAGATATGGTAGTAGGATCACTTCCTTAAATTGTAGTAATTTTATAGGAAACAGTACGTCAGTAACCTCAGTGTGGGGGTGTTTGGACGTTTGCTGCTGTCCCTCAGAGCCCAGTTTGATTATCTGCACTTTAACAATGGGTCACTTTTCACATAGTCATTAATTGTGGAGGAAACAAGGACACAATGGACATGGCTAACAATGAAGTGGGGCCTACAGTAGAACATATGGCACAAAGGGCAATGGGAGAGGTCCCACTTTGTACAGAATCAAACATTGCATAAGTGACTATTGGTTTCTGATCCCATGCCAACCTCAGCGGCTAAATCTGACCAGTGAGGCGTCATCTGGGACCTCGACCACAAGAGAGGTCATTCCCATGCTTTCCCATTTTAAAAATATCATCATTCATATTGTTTTGGATACAGCTGGGGCTTTGTCTGGCAGGCTAAGAACATCTGCGTTTCACATCTATGGGGTGGTGATGGCGAGCGGAGGTAGATTTGTTTCAGGCCCCGTGCCATGAGGAAGCTGCAGTTTTCCTCAAGACCAGCAATGCACACACAAAAAGTTTTGTTTTTCTAATTTGACAGTTGGCAGGAAGTATATGTTAAAGTTGAATCAAGCTCATGCTGTTTATTTCCCAAACAGCAATAATTTCATCCTTTTAGTTTCACCAGTGGAAATCATGAGAAACGTATGTTTTTTGCTTAGCACAGGGAGGGGAAAAATGTTGAATAGACACATGTTACCAGCCGACGGTGACAGAAACCTCATCAGCTTTTTTTCGCTGAGAACTGTGGAAAATAAAGTTCGTTCACTGACCCTCTTGTCACCACCTATCTCACGCTGCGATCTCCATTTGTGTGCGTACTTCTAAAACAGGTAAAACAGCAGGACTGGTTGGCAGGGAATTTGTAGTTTTCCCAATGATGAGCAGTATGCAATCCTGAAACTCAAAGTGCAAGACAAGCTCCAATAATAGACAGCATTTCTGCTTTCCATCACACTCTATTTCTAAACCAAAACACCAAGATTTCACACACATCAGTGGCACTGAATATTAATGGCAGATATTTTTAACTTGGCTTCTCTTCCCTCTTCCTTCAGAGCATTTGAAGATGATGCGATTGCTGTTCTTGTGTCTGCTGCTACTGCTGCCAGCTTCTACTGGTATGTTCTCATCTCTGACGCTTTCAGGTGATAAACATCTAATCAGGGCTATGCTTCCCTGTGCTGGCATGTGTCTCACCTACGTGTGTAAGAGCACTGTTTGTGCCATGTGCAACAGGATTAATGCATGAGCTCACTTTTGAACTATACAACCACCTAAAAGAGAAGGCATGTATTAGAATAACATTATAGAAAACACATGCACAGTGAAATTAGCAGCAATATTCCATTCTTTTTCGGTATAGTGGATAATCTCCACCAAATATACTAAATTGAAGTCGACTGTTAAACTCACTGTAGCAAAAATACTTTATCGTACATTCTACGTATTCTTCCAAATGTAGTAGCATTCTGGAGCAGAACTGTAATGAACATTTATCTTTAAAATCTGTATTGTGAGTTTGTCCTTACCCTTTACCTTTTTGCAGCCACTTCAGAAAGCAGAGAAGGATCAGGTGATGATGGTATGTAATTCATTTCTTTTTTTTAAGGAAGGCAAAACAGAAGCACGGTGAACACATTGTAACTGGTAGCTGCATGAAGTCATTTTAGGGCTAATAAATCAGAATTTTATATGAGCTGAGAGATCACATCCATATGCAACCAACAAAGAACACGTTAATTTGTTTTGAAAGGAATTATCACACTAATTTTCTTCCTCAGGTCCTTTGCTTGTTTCTACATGTTTCCAGTACTATTATTGTCAGGGTTTGAATTTGGGGTAAGCTTAGTGGGTCCCTTATGCCACATATGAAGTAATTAAAACAGGTCAAGTTTCACTCCAGACATGTTTGTAGACACAAATTAGTGAATTTCATGTCAGATAATACCTTTTTTTCAAAAAACAAAAAACAAAAAACATTTCATTCATTCATAATATTGCCCACTGGACAGGGAAAAAATCCCAGGACATTTCTAATCACTTTAAACAAGAGCACAACAGGAGCTGCTTTATTCTGTGGGACTCAAACTTTCATTTCTTACTTAATTTCTCTTCCTCATTTGCGGTCTCATCACTTGAGACCATGTGTATAGTTTCTTGTTATAAGTTTTGTTACTGCCTGTTATTTAGATTTCTTGCACATGGCTAAACTGACTTCATAAAACTGTCCAGCAATATTGTTCCAAAAAGACTAAAGCTGCTGTCTATATCCTGACTAGAAATCTTACACTATTATATCTGCCAAATTGCTTACAATGGAGAACTATGTATTTCTGTACAATCTAATTTGTTCTTATTTTACAGATACAGATGATGAAGATTATCCACTGGAAAAAGGTGAGTTTCTTACTTTTTCCTCCAAGAGTTAACAGGAGGGCAGTAGGATGTTCTGTGTCACAGCTACAAACACTGTAATGGCAGCTGTGCAGAGGAGAGTATGTGAAGGTTATGGCCTCTGTAATTATTGTTAGTAAGTCAGCATTATGTATGGGGTGGTCTAGTTCAGGGAGATGTGTGAAGAGCTATGGCCCCTGTTGGCTTCCCCTCCTCCCAACCATTAAGCCCTGAAACGAATCAATTACCTCCCTGGAGGGGCCCTGTGGTTTGTGCCAAAAGGCCAATGAACACGTCAACATCTCCACCATCCTGCTGGTCAGCTAATCAACATTGGCATTCTCATTCTCTCTCCACGCCTCTCCCCATCACTCCTCATCTTCGCTTTGATTGACATCTGATAGAATTACAGATCTCTTTAGGGTAGGGCTGCAGCAGAAGCAAATGTTCCGCAAAGAGCTACGATTCCTCTGAATTCTCAGCCCTCTCCTTCTCTGTAGATGCAAGCACATACACATACAGCAACCTTAATTCCATATATGCTTGTCATTTTCCTCAAGTATATTTTAAATGACTCGAGCAACACACAAGTCAAAGCCATTAATGAAATAGTCTAACATTTTGGGGAATATGCTTATTCACTTTCATGCTGAGAGTTAGATGTGAAGATTAATACCACTCTTGTGTCTGTATGGTAAATGCTGCCAGGAGCCAGAAGTTAGTTAGCTTAGCTCCACACACAGACTGGAAATTTAAAAAAGGTGTTGGTTGGTGCCCAGGATAGCTACCATCTTCTGCTAATAGTATGTATGCTAAACTAAGTTAGGCTGATGGCTGTAGCCATGCATTTATTTAACACACACTGGAATGGTATCAATCAGATATTCAGATTGTAGACTTGTTCATTTTTAATGACTTCAGTCCTCTATTCAAACCCTCAAACATTTGTTTAGAAATGTAGCTACTCAAAACATCAGGCTTCTGGTGGTCTTGTTGTCTTCTGTACAGAGTAGAAACATTGAATCAAGTCTAATGTGGGGGGTTGAAATGTACAGATGCCTGAAATCAGCATGACTGGAGTAAACTGGTCTCTTGTTCTCTAGTTCCAGCGTTTCCAGATCTTCACAGCCGACGTAATCACAGTTCTTCTGTTGCAGATAAAACAACAGGTGGAGAAGAAACCTCAGGTTAGACAAGTATTATGTATATATCAAATAATTAAAATGTTGATCAATTAGTATGACAGATTCATACACCATACCTTGGTATCAACTTAACGCTCTCGTCACTCCTTGTTCAGAACACTTACAGCCAACGTTTTATGTTTTGTCTCTTAGATCAGCTCACCGTGATTGTCATCGTTGCAGCTGTGACTGTGCTGACCCTTTCAGTTGCAGCGATAGTCAGTAAGTACTCTGTGTATTGGTCAGTCATAATGTAGTAAAATACAAAACAATGGTTGTTTTCACACAACTGACAAATGTACAACTGTAAGGCCCCTTCTGTGCTTTGGCAGAATAACTGTAGTCCCTATGTGCCTTGTAAAGCTGTTAATACCTAAGCAAATAGGAACTTTTCTCTTGTGTGGCTGTGACCTTTCTCCACTTTTCTTCCTCGCAGCCATAATGTTGGTAAGACGCCGTATGCACAGTAGGCAGCAAGGGTAAGGGCAAATTTCTTCGCATATAAAGCTGATATTTGTGAGGTTTTTTTCTATTTGTTGTTTTTTGGCTCCATTTGCTGTCTTTTTTTTTTTATATGTACTTAATTTTTGCTCTCAACAATAGAACCCCTCTTGTACATACTGTATCTGTGTCTTACTAAGACATGCGTGTTCCATTTCTTGCTAAGTCAGCCTGCAGGTGACAGAACCAGTCTGGTGGGTAACAGCTTTTCTGCTGCTTTGCCAATTTGCCCTGCTTCACCCAACTTGTCAGCTTCAGAAACGGAAAAAAAACACTCAGGTGGCAAAATGCAGCCATCACCCACCCATCTCCACTCGTCAGGACTTGTACAGCAATTAGTATCTTAGCCTGAGGCCCTACACCGCAACCATCGAACACTCCCCACTTCTAACCCTTTCCATGTAAGCCATCAAACAATAGCTGTAAGACAGTGCCACTGGATCTGTATGACCGAATGGGACAGGACCTAACCTGTTGCAAAGCCTACCTCATGAACTGAGACTTGAGGAGGTGACTCAATTTAGGAATAAAATAACCATGTAAACATGATCCTGGCGTCATGACAACAATCTGCCAACAGCAGTCAGACAGCAGAACAGCCTAAACCAGTTATACAGAGAGACAGTCTCTCTTTGCACTTTCCCTCCCTTCCACACTTTGCTTATTTAACCACAGTTAGCTCCAGTAAGGCTTTCTGCAGAGTAATCAGTTCCTTCTGTTCTGGCGTGCAGTAATGCATGACCTGCAGGTTGGGTCAGAGAGGGTACAGAGTTCAAATTAGTCTCCATAGCAAGCGGCAGGACAACTGCTATTGTGGAGCAGACCTCCAAGTCAATCTGCAAGGGTTAAATTCCTCCACAGGATTACTGGCTGCCTCCTAGGGCTGCAGTCAGCTCTGGCAGTGTTTGGTGCTGACTGATCGCTCTGCTGAAAAGAGGCTTAATCACACAGCAACCTCCAGCTTGTTGGATCAACAGTGCCCTGCCAGGTTTATAAGTCCCACCTGGGGATGAGGTGTGTTACGAGGTGATGCAGTCACCATGCACCTGTTTTATGGACTGAAACTTTAAGGAAAGATTTTTCCTTAAAGCCCAACACACACTGACACTTTTTGTGTTGTCTTTCTACTAATAAACTGAAAAAAGCCTTAAAATATCTCAAAGATGACATACTTTTGTTTTGTAACCCCCCCAACTACTCCCTCCCCAACTTTTCAGGATCTACTCCGTGCCAACAGAGCAGGACCACAAAGGGGCCGTCTAGTTCCTGGTGGAGCCACAGTTCTATAACACACAGGCAAGAGGGGAGCAATGCACTGGGCTATGTTATCTCCTACTCTTTGACTCAGGGCAGTTATACTTCTTTGCACAGCAGCCTGCATCTCACCATTCAGTTCATTGCTCACCTACACAGTCTCCTATCGTGCATATGCAATATGTGTTTTTTGAAACTCTTGTATACTTTTGTCTTTGTCCCAGCCATTTGTACTCCACATACACACAGTTTAGTCTGGGACATTTGGAACACATTCAAACCTTCTAATTGGATTCTATTTGAGGAATCCAAATCAAAGCCAGTGAAAATGGCTTAAAGCTTCTTTTGTTAAAAGGGATAATTCAGCAAAGCCAGAGCTCCCGCCCTTTTCCGCTACCTGAAACAAGAAATTATTCCCACCAGCTATGCCGGGAAGCTGTATTTGCATTTGATTTGGTGTATGTGGAACAGACCTGTCGGCGTGAAATGGTGGTTTAGTGAGACAAACCATGCTAATCCTCACTAAGCCAGGCCAGTGTTCACTTCATTCTCCTGTTCACTTGTCTGACATCTTCTGTTCCTGGCCCATTAGGAAGGACAGGAGGCAGTGCACTAGGAAGATAAAAACACATTCCCCCTCTTCTCAAAATCAGTGAAAAAAGGAAACAAGTGGAAATAGTCACTGCAAACACCTTCTTGCAAGGCAGCAAATTGACCACCATGAATGATGATGTTTTTCCTCTCCATCTCTCCTTTTTGTTTTGTAAGGCTTTCCCTTTGGTCTTGCAGATTGTAAATAGCTCTGTGAATGTTGCAAAGAGTTAGATGTATGTCTCACACACTGGTAGAGAGAGGCTTAGTGTGAGGGAGGGATAAAATCTTGCAAATCAAATAAAGTGTTGGGGATGATTGTGAAAATACCAACAGTGCCTTTGTTTCATGCATACAAATGCATCCACACGGCGGCCTCTCTGTTTCCATTTAAATAAAACTCAGTTGCAGCCTGTGAAGGAAGGCTTTCCATCCAGGAACCCAAGACACTGGGCTCCTTATTTGCTCTGCTACAGAGAAGGGCAACTGTCTTTGTTTAAAGGGGAAGGAGACATACCGCCATGTGACGTGTCAGATTTTCATATGTGGCTTCATGAGGAGCACTTGTTACAGTGTTGGCAACACTGGGATTTGCTACATTGGGTTTAACACTGGCTCCAGCCAAGCAACAGATCAAAAACATCTGTGTGGTTACGTCTTTACCAGGGCGTGCACTGGGTATGAACCTGTGCTTAAAAATGATGCATGCCAGTTAAATTAAAGGCTGCAATGTAACACAGGGAAGCAGGTCGGCAGATTTGTTTATTGTTAGAGCATTTATTTTACTGTTCATATTCTAGCACTGAGTGTACACTAGCTATTTCTCAAAAGCGTAGCATTTCAGCATTTCAAAGGCAGGACAACTGGACAAAAATGCAGTATAAAACATTTCAGTTTTTTTGTTTTTGTGTAGTCTATCTAATCATATTTACTCATTCAGTTTGCATTTACTCATGTTTCTGTCAAACCACAGTGCATTTGAGTCTTCTCTTTGAATGCTAACCCCCCCCCAAATGTAATAAGCAAACAGCCAAAAATCCAAAAAGAAATACAGTATTTGGTTCAGCTTGCTCCATGCATGTGACCTCTCTGCTGTGACACTACCCATGTAAATCAACTGTAACTAATGTATCTTTTGAGCTTTGGTTCTATATTAGTATGATGTACATGAAAACAATTATGTTTTTTTAAAATCTTCTTTAGCGCTTTCTTATTTTTCTGCCAACTCTAAAGGAATTGTTTGACCATATGCAGTTATTCTAGCTTTTAATATAATATATTGTATGTATTTGCAAATTTACTCAGATGTGCATTTTCACTGCATCTCTTGATGGAAAATATTGTATTTGGCCAAATTCTATGTATTTGAGTTTAAGGGGCGATGTCTTCTCTATGATGTTCATTTATGAAGTGTGTGTATAAAAGATGTGGTGGGTTGGAGTCAGTAATTTGCAGAGAACTCTTTTATGTAAAATATCTGTATCATTTAGTGTCATACTGCAGCAAAAAACCTTTAAATTTGGTCTTATTGTTAATAAAAAATTATGATGATATGCACTTGTGTATGCAGATTAACCATTATGTATTATTGGTGGCAAGGACATTGGCACAGTGGTTTTTCATCAGATGATAATATACAAAGTATCTAATATGACCCTGTATCTCTTAAGAAATCTTTTGCAGCTGGAAACTGTCTCATGAATTGATTCTGTTTGCACAGCTGTCGTCTCCTTGCTATTGTTCTGAGGGCAATTGGAACAGTGAATGCTATATGATGTAGCTATGCTGAACTTTGGATTGTGTTTATTTTTACCATTAAATGTGTTCTAAAATTTGCTGTTTCTCACAGTTTGTACTTGCCATCATTTTGGTGCCATATGGATGCAAAGATAATGCACTAGTGGATTTTGTTTAATCTAGGGCTTTACTCACTTGCAAGCATAGAGCCACAAGGAGGCTTTGACACTCTTTACTAAAAATGTCGTTTTTGTTGTTGAGATTTAAACTGTAGAGAGTACAGCAGCAAGGAAGTGGCCTGGCTTCATTTTGAGGAAATGTCATGTGACATTGTCAAATATGGGATGCTTCATAACTTTTAATAATAATAATTCTGGCTGTGAGACACTGCTGATGGCTGGGTTATCAGTCATAAGATACAAAGGTAATTAGAAACAAGCCCGCTTCATGACTGAAAGTGTGATTAAAATATGAATCATCTCTTCATTGTTTGCCAAGATAAATATCACTTCACTCTTGTCATGCATTTTTGCAAAGTATAGAAACGACCCTGACAAAGATTAAGGAGGACGATGGATCCACTTTTTTCACTTATCTACATGGTTCATGTTTTCATTGTTTATTCAGTGTGTTTCTGTGACTCTGTTACTAAGCAGCATACAGTCAGTCCACATCTCTACACACACTCGCACACACCGGGTGGTTGGTGGTTGCCAGGTGCAGGTTGATTGCTCTTTTTCCTGATGCGCTCCTGACAGGTTTCTTGCAGCCGTCCTTGTGTCACTGTACACATGCTGCCTCTCTTTACCCTTGGGCCACTCGATATGACCTGGAAAACAAATTCACCAAAGACTTGAAGAATCAAACGCTAAGAAATCAACAATATATATCTGACACAACAACAGTTGTTGCAACTGATCTGTTAATGTTTCGCCCAAGAATTAGCTTCCTTCCATCTCGCTACCTCCTAGCTACCTTCCATCTTTTCCAATCTATTAATCATCACAGAGATTTTCGTCAGCATTCTGTCAAGCTACTGTATTTCTGATTTGACTTATTGTCTACCACATATCATCCAATAGCCTGCAAAATTAATTACTTAACTCATTCAACTGCCGTTTCCCAACAGCATGACATATGCAGGGCTACATTTCGTGGATAGTGGACTGTAAATTTAGACACATTTGCTCAGCCTTCATTGTCTTTCAAGATTAAGACTGCAAATATTTACTTTGATGACCTCTTGTGACACCTGGGCAGCCGACAGGCCCTGCCACCTACAGTCAGAGAAAAGCAAAGGCATGAGCAGAGCAGTTGAATATCATTACAGTTGTTAAGAGATAGCAAAACAGTGGCTTTCAGTGTCATACTCACAGCCGATGACCATGATGCCTGTGATGAAGAGTACTGCTGCAATAGAAAGTCCAGCATGGCGGAGGGACTCATAATCTGGACGTATGAAATGCAAGTCATTCAGCTATTGATGCAAGACATAATATCAGGAAAAAAACAGTTGAGTCAAGATCCTTACCATAGGTGAAACCTTCATCCCACTTTGTTTCTTTAAGAAGTAAGAGTAGAAAGAAAAGTATTGAATTAAGTTAGACAGTTGAAGAAAAAGAGAGAGAGGATCACCAAACAGCAACAGTCGAAGGCATGACAGCCAGGCCCTGGCGAAATGCTGATGATGGTGTATGGCACAACAGAGAACACAAAGATCTTATCTTGCATAGAGTACAATCAAGCATTAATCTGGTGGCAAGAGAGAAAGTCAGGTGCTCTATTCCACTACTCCACCAAGGGTTTGTTTGTAAGACAAGGAGTTGTGATGTTGTCAGTCTGTCAGCCTGACATAACAATAAAACTGCAATGCCTGTGGCATTTGAGGTAACTAAGGAGGAGGAAAATCTTCAGTTACCCCAGGCAACAGCTTGGTGGGTCTCTCTTTTGGTGGTTTTCTCAGTTACAGAGAGGAAGGTCGTCGCAGTGGATGCTGAATAAAAGAAGACAGTGAAAACATTAGCTTTTTTGACTTTCTTGTTCATTTTTCCCCTGCGCATTTAATATTTATAAAGTCTAATACTCATAATACACAGTTTTAGAATGCATGAGCATATTTTTATACATCGGAACACTTTTTTGGTGGGACATATCAACTCCTTATCTTTGCCATATGAGTCCAAACATAATGACTTCTTATTAAATTCCAGGTACATTTCAATGTCCAAGTTCTCGTTTAATTGAATCTTTGAATATTTCAGTGGAATGACTCTCAGAGGAAATTTAGGCACTTAACACTTTTTAAAGCATATCAGTCTCTCTGTCTCTCTGTCTCTCTCTCTCTCTTTCTCTGGTGCTGTACTGTAAAATACTACTCCATAAATCTCAACAAGGACAGGAGTTTAACATTTTCTAATTATCTCATAATTAGTTTTAAAGCTTTCTGCATTCTTGATGGGGAGGCTTTCTGTAAGCCTTTGCTATGTGTGAGAGCATGTTACAACCTACAGGAGTGCTCACAGTCTATCTCTGGTACCAGCTAAAACTCAGTGGCTCCATCAAATGTGTGTTCAAACGAGTGGGGGCAAACATTGTTACCTGGAGGGTTGTAGGCTCTGTTTCTTGTCTTGTTGTTTTCTCTTTGAGAGCTATAGGGTCAGAAACATAAAATACATCAGGTCTAACTGAAATGTTTGGCACTGGGCTAATGGCACATCAGCCTACCTGTTGAAGTCTGACTTTCTGGTGTGGTGTTGATGACTTTCACTGGGATGTTGTCATGCTGGTCTGTGGTTTGTTCATCTGGGGAAACTTTCAGGGTGGAGTCAATATCTCTGGTGACTCTGCCTTCTACTCCTCTTCCTGTTGCACCAGGAAAACAACAGTAAGTTTGTGAAGTGAGTAAATGAACCAGAAAGATGTCTTATTACACACGTAGATAGACAATCAACAATGAGTACATTACCTGTGGGAGTCGCAGCAGTGGACGTTATTGTCAAATGTTCCACATAGCTTCTTACAGACCCCATTTGATCTGCAGATGTGGGGGCCTGAGCCCTCGACACTGCCAGGAGGGAAAAAAAGACACATTTTAATCACCAGAAATCACAAGTCAAATAATGCCTCACAGTGAGACCTTGAGACTTTACACATTACAGGAAGAAGAAAGAGCAGTGTTGTTTCGTGACTTTTTCAAACAATGCTGTGATGCAATCCTGGCAGAGGCCGAACTTGAGAATGTGTCTGGCCAAGCAGGGGGAGTGAGGCTTGCAGATGCATGGAGAGTATGTCACAGTAATAGTCTTGTGAGTGGGGCAGTGCAGCACAGTTACAAAGAAGTGGCTCTTACAAAACCTCCGGCTACAACAGAGCTGGATTGTTGTGTGAGCCTCCAGGACAGTGAGGCCGTTGTCTGTTTACTCACTCAGCACCTTCCACATAGTGCCAAAGCTCCACAAAACCTCCACTTTCTTGGGCTAATACTGTGATTCCAACTACTTTAATGAACCTAAATCAAGGCACCTATCTAAGGGTGTAATGATTTGTAGCTGGCTCAAATATTTGTTTTGATGTGTTACATGAATAAGATCTCAATTTTGTTCCATTAAACATGTTGGTTGAAGTCATATGTTCATAGCCTGAACTACAAAATGTTTAGTGTGAATTTATCCCTTATCTGGATTAATATAAATTGGACCTCAGTCACTGAAATATGTGTGAAAATGACCCACACTATACAATAATGTATACTCAATATTATTATAGTCGAGTACATTATCATACTCATGGATCTTGAATTATCTTACTTTTCAATATTTGTGACAAGCCTTTATACAAATTCTTCAGCATTGGAAAGGGGACCTCCCCCTATTTTACATATAATGAGTTGTCAGTTAAACAGGAAGTGCTACTCAGCCTGTGCAAACTCTGGCATAATGTTTCTGTGGCCAAGTCTGAAAAAAATAACCCTTTTACAGTATTCCATATGGGCATTTAACAGGCAGTTAGGGTCTAAATAGAGACATCCTGGCCTCTGTTCACCTTCCTATCTCTATTCTTCCTCTTACAAACAATTTGTTGAATTCACAGGCAGTTGAAGACAGAAAGGTCTTAACAGTTAACAGTCTTACTTTGGACACTAGAATATAGTGGCTAATGCTAGCAAACTTTGGATGGATATAGATGTGTAACTGACATTATTGAGCTCAGTTTTCTTACTTTGTGTACCCGTAGTACTGTAGAGTATACTGTAGTTTTCTATGGAGAAACTTTTGTATGCAAAGCTGTAACAGAAAATCCCCTGGAAGCTGGCTTCCTAGTGCCACTTTAATGGAGATGAGGCCATTAGCCATGTTAACATGTTATTTGTGCCACTTGTTGTAGTTTGTTTTCAAAAGATGAATGGACTTAGTGTCGCTCCTTGTGGCCAAAACACCTGCCATTCTCAAAAACCATCAACAATCACTTGCCTCAGGGGACAGTAATGAGGCCAATACAATGTAGCGCACCCCCAGATGATGACATACCAGAAAACTTACTTGGACAAGCAGCACATGATTTATACTTTATGTTAAGTTCCCCACCACTATTAAAATGTAGTGCATAGCTGCTTGAGCATTTCCATTTGAGCTTCCAGGATTGCTTTATCTACTGTGTGGACATTTATGCCACACATTTCGGTCAGAGATGCAACTAGTGGTTTCTTTAAAAAGCAGTTAACCAGAGATGTCTGCAAAACCTAGATGTGTAAAAACACCAACTCTGTTTTAACAGTATTGTCAGAAGCTAAAAGGACTCTGAACCATTGTGACGAACACTCTTTTTTTTGCTGCACAATAAAAAAGATTTTTAGTATGTATCCCAAGCTGCAACCATTTTTTTGTATTCGGGTAACCCTGGCACACTGCCATCTTTATCTTGATTTGGAAACTTGGAAAATGAATATAAATGTTTTTTTAAATACATTTTTTTTTTCATCCAGATGGTGGGAAAAGTCTTTGAGGATCCTGGAAATAATGGTGTTTTAAAATGTCCTTCTGGGCATTTCAAACACGGCTGGCATATGTTTCAGAGAGAAATAATGGTTACCTCTGTGAACCAAATGGAAGCTGTTATTGTGATTTGTGACCAGGTGACTGCTGCTTTAAACTCTTTTCACATTTAATTTCTCAGTGAGCCAGTTCAGGTTTCTGCACTCACCTTTGAACATGACAAAGAGGAAAAATATCAAGGAGGTCAAATGTATCTGAAAGAAAAAAAACATAGGTGAAACAATGATGCAGAGGGAACCAGGCAGTGTACTCTGAACCTAGGTTCCTATAAGACTGAACAGTTCTCTGCCATTTTATCCACAATAAACTCAACAGTCCCTAAGATATTACAGGTGATTCTATAAATAAAGACTGATCACATAAATGCAGCCATTCTGGTGCATCTGTTGCAGAGGGCATCCAGACAAAATGTGTACTCATCAACACACAGAAAGACACATCTGTTTAGCCATCATGACAATGTCAGGATTGTTGATCTAAGGCATGAGCACAAGACAAACAGACATGAATGGGGAAATTAAATGATCGACTTGGATGACTGAAGCAAGACATTAACTCTGGAACATTGTGTACTCTGTAAATCTACCAGACAGGAAGTTGTAGTCACTGAAGTTAGCACCACATGGCCACTTCTCCATCCTACTCAAACACAGGCACACCCGCACTCCTCACACAATGTGACAGAAAACCGATTCACACTTTGAATGTCACGCTTAACAAGATACACTTAACAACAGGTTTTTTTCCATTTGTCAAAAAATGAGTGATTGAGGATGCGCTCGTGTATACTATCCTCCCACGTCTGTTTTCGAATTGATCACGCTTCCTCTCTTTCTTTTTTTTTGTTACTGGCACCAATTTTAAAAAATGACATTGGAGGACGTGTCAAAACAATTGTTTTTAACATAATGGAAATCCTGCACCGGTGCTGTGCATTCTCTGAAGCAGTGGAAAACCATACTTCTTCCTCCCCCTCACACCATATTGACCCGAGCTTAAAACAAAACACTATAGAAAAACAGAAGTTGGCAAGAGAAAAACCTGTCTGATATTGTATGATATTTTTAGCAATACAAATAACAGCGATTGTCAAGCATGCACAGCCAAAGCAGGTAGGGTGACAGTTGGAAGTCTCGGCCAGTGGCTCGTTAAAATCCACCCCCACCCCTTCAGCAGAAAATGAAATCTTGCTCTTTGACCTATCTTGGTGGCAGCTCGTCCTCCAGGCTTGGAACAGCATGACAGGTGAGTGTCTGCGGCCTTCATGAGCTGTGACAGCCCAGATTAGCAGGTCATGCCAATCTACATTTCACTCCAGAGCATATGTCAAGATGAGGCCTGTTTCCCCTGGGCTGTACAGGCGTCTCTCCCTTCCCCTAGCCTGACCTGCCTGCCTGTTTGTCACATGTAGCTCTCTCAATCACTCCTTCTCCATCTGTCTCTTCATCCGTTTGTCTGTCACCCTCCATCAATCTCCCTTCATTGCGCTTCACCAAAACACCCTGCGGCCCTCTGATATTTAGTCATCCATCCAGGCTATTTTGCTTACCTTCGTCTCCATCCTGTGAGGTGCCCGAGTCCAGAGATTTATCCACAGCATCATCACCTAAGATACTTTGCACCATATGTGCCCTCTGAGAGTCTGATGGGGTGACTGCTAACCAACCACACCCATGTACTCATCACCACTTCCTCATCCAAGTGAACTGTTTCATTCGCTCACTCACCCACTCTGTCTCATAACATGGCCTCCTCCTTCTTGTTCTCTCCCTCTCACACACTACGTTCACTATGATCCCTATTCAGCTTTCTCTCACCATGGTGGCTCATTGTCCTTCTTCATTTGTGTGTTTCCTATAGTGTATTGTCTCTGGTTTTCTGCCTGTCTGTCATCCTGTCTATTTTCCATGTTTATACAGTCTTTTCTATCCACAGGTCCATCTGCCACCTGTGTCCATGATGCTGTCTGATAAACAAAAAAGGAATTACCTTTTAATGACAGCTTATTGATATATTTCTACTCACTCAAAAAAGGCAGAACATATTAGTGGATATTTTCTTTGTTAATCAGTAAAGCTGTT
Source organism: Psettodes erumei (assembly GCA_016785225.1). Taxonomy (NCBI): domain Eukaryota; kingdom Metazoa; phylum Chordata; class Actinopteri; order Pleuronectiformes; family Psettodidae; genus Psettodes; species Psettodes erumei. Next base: position 1,302,695 of record JAFBJZ010000623.1, read on the forward strand.
TATTAAATAACCTCCCATGAACACATTCACATTGAAGCTATTCTGACATATAGAAGTATTTGTGGTTGCAGAGTACCACATTTTTACTCTATATACCAGCATTTTCAACAAGCATCCAAAGAAGCAAGTTGGTTTCTTGAGAACATTTCAACATATTTGTTATGATGGACTCTGATTCTATCTAAAACCTTATTAAAAAGCCCCTACCTCTTTTGTAAACACAACTACCTCCATGATATACAACCACAAAAATACATCTGCTCTGTGCTTAAAAGTGAAAAAATGGAAAAACTTATTAAATCCATGTTTTGTCTTTTAGATACAAGTATTGCTTCAAGGCTGAAGGACTAGTGTGTGTATGACTGTGACCCAAAAGCATAACCCAACTGAAGCACAAATCTTGACTGTACTGCAAACAAAGCCTGCTTTGCCTCCCCCCTTGTGAAATCAGCTTTGTTGACTCAATTAAAGCAGTTTCCTTCAACGACACACACTTTTATTTTATGTTTCAGGCCATTCAAAGTATGAGATGTACCTTCAATGAGAAATCACAATCTACTTGAAAACAAAAATCATTAGAGAAACATTTAGATCTATGTATAAATGTGATATAATACTTCTATCTTTAATACTTTTGTCCATTTGTTTAATCACTAAATCATTAACTTACATTTTTGCACAAGTTATTTCGGCATTTCAGTTTTCCTGTCAGATTATATTTAATTTGTACATGGATCTAGGTTTACATAGGTAAATAAAAATAAAAATAAAAAATACACAAGAAACCCCTTTAAAAGCAAGGATAACAATCATCAAACATACAACCAAGTTCAAGGAGGACTTAAAAAAGCAAGTTATTTGTACCACTGGGCAATAATAGGAGAATAGCCTGGATAAAAAAAAATTACCTTTTTTTTTACCTCATTATCTTTTACTACATACATAGAGATAGAGATAGAGATATTTTTATTATGTCCCCTTTTCATGTGGTCTTTGGACAGCACATACGCTATGGTGAGTCATCAAAATCCTTCTTTAAAGAAAGATCATCACATGCTTTTCACAGTCCACTGTGCTTTACTTCCTACTTATTCTTTATGGTATTTATTCAGCTGCATTCTTTCATCCACCGTGGGGGCCTCCTCATTACTAAAAATAGTACAGCAGAGCCACAAAATGAGTCTCAATAACTGCCAGTAATTTGTAAAAACAAAACTGTATAAGCTTTTGATTTTATTTCTATTTAGTTCAAATTGGAAAATCTGAATAATGACACCAAGGGCAGGGTTTTGCAGAAATCTGAGTTAAATTTGCTTTTTTAGCTCCCCACTGGTAGCATAACCCGCTGAAAAAGTGATAAAGGAGTATTCTTTAATATCACATTTGTTTGAGAAAAAATCAAGAGAGGAGCAAAATAGAGCTAAGGTAATTAAAGTCTCTCATTTGTGTCTCTTTTGGCTAAATTGCACATTCATGCAGCCTGCACATTTGAGCTCCCTTGAGATTCTTCTGAACACAACATATCAAAAATGTTCATGAGGCAAATGAAGAAAAACAGATGTCATCCAGTATTGAGCTGTCAGGCCTTCAGTTTAGCAGATAACTCCTCCTGCCTGAACTGAAGCAACGCACTGTGAATGGACTTTGGTACCAATCAGGCAGTGAACTTGACAGGAACTTAAACAATTGCTCAGTAATGAGACAAACACACCTTGACAGCTCATGATGGAGAATAGTGAGCCTAATTGAGGGAACGCAGCTTAGTGAAACATTGAGATTTATCTCCAGCCAGTCAGGTCCCCAATGTGGAAACAGACTTTTTTCTGGATAGGACAAATGTGTGGACAATCACAACTTCATCAGGATTAAATATCACCTCTCACATAGTGTAATTAAATATTTCCATAGCAGTAATAACACAATCAAGAGTGATGCTGTGTGAATGCAGCCAAAGAATGACTTGTAAAGCAGACCACATCATCTTCTTTTTAAAAAAAAATTATTCTGTTTAGGAACGGTAATTTAAGATTATTATAGGTGAGTCTCATTGAACTAGACACCATGAGTGCTGAGTGTAATGTGTGTGTGCTTGTGTGTACTCATGAGACTGATGTGAAGACTCACGCTTGAGGGGAAAAGCAGAAGCTGGAAGCAGAAGCAGGGTGCGTGCATAACTGCTCTCTGTACAGACATAATAAGAGCCCAGTTACTATTTGTGTATGCTGCACGGTAGCGGGGACCAAAAAGAACCATGGGATCTTTGAGGAATTTTCTGATCCATGCACACCAAACATCAAGAAGATGAAGTTACACAAATACACAGAGAGAAAACACATCATTATTATAATCCAGGAGGTCACCATCTATTTTTGTCAGCCTGCAGCTTAAAAGGCATCATCATCGTCAATAGATAAATATTGATTAGATAAATATATATAGTGAAGGCCTTGAGGCTCTGTAATGACCTGCCTAAAAAATATGGCTGGATGAGTCAGTAACATGTTTCTAAATCTCTTCTTAAAAAGAACTTTTATCAGAGAGCTCATCTTGATGGGTTATCCTGATTGGCTTCTTAGCCCACTAATAGCAGGACTCTGTGGACAGCGCCGTGGCACCAAGTTTTGGATTGTTAGGGAGTTTTGTCCAGTTTTGTCCAGATATTCATTCCACAATTTTATTCGATTTTATAATTTGTCTCTCTCTTGTGTTAATCAACTTTTATTAACAAAAGAGACTTTTATCATTGTATAGGCTGTGCAGTAAAAGCCTAGCCTGAACTGCTTTCCTCAAAATACAATTTGAACAATAAGGAGAAGCAAAGATGAGAAGAGGAGATTTTTTTGTGTGTCAGTAACCATGGCTGAAGCTTAGCCTAACCCTCTCATCATGTCGCTATCTCAGTCTGACTGCCCACAGTCAATGAAACAAATTGTCCCTCTCTCTCACTGATGTTGTGAACTCAACTTTAATTTGAGAGAAAACAGGATTAGAGTCTGGCCCTAGATATGGCTTTACCTCCTAAAGACATAACCATGCTAAATACCACTCAGTACAATCCTATTGTATTCCCACAGACTTACTCTGAGGTCTGGGACTCTGTGTATCTGGGGGGTGGGGGCTGGGGGGGCAGACAGCTGTTGTCAGTTTCTCATCTGCTCTATCACTGCTCCTGTCCCAGTGTCAGCCACAGCGATATCAGTCTACATTTTTGTCTCTGATTCATGTCTAACTGAAGGCCAAAGTAGTGAGGGGGCTGTGGTTAATGACCAGGACTTGGCTCCAAGAGAGAGGGTAAAGGTGAAAGAATAAAGTGAGGTCCAGGGAGGAGGAGAGCACTTGCAAAAGATTATTGAGGTTTACTTAAATCTATCATTCTGCCATTCTGCTTTGCTTCTGTCGAGCTTGTTCGATTTACCTGACACCACTTTGAGTTAACTCTTTGCTCTGACCCTCTCATTCTAGACTAACTCGCCTCGTAGTTCGAAGGGAAGATCAGCATCTCTCAGGGGGTGTCGAACATCCCTCACTCTCTCAGTACCCTGCTGAGAGACAGACTGCATCTCAGTCACAGTTATAAGAAAGATAAATCTACAGTTATTATTCAGCTGAAGTGTGATATTAACAAGTGGATATAATGTATCATGTTTTGTTTACAGACCTGAAGGGAGTTTGGTGATCTCCAGTTGTTCCTCTGATGAGGCAATCTGTGGTCAAACGATGATGGAGGGGAAGGAAGAGAGGAAGTCAGGATGTCCTGGTATAGACCCCAGTCCCTTACGTCTTCATACAAATGGCTCTGAGAGTCCACAGGAAGGTGGGTGACATCTTGAAGAGCACATAGAAAGACACACAGAAACCATAAATATGAAAAAATACAGTGTTACAGATTTTAATGCATTTGAACACCGAACACATTGGCCCAGATGGCAACATTTCTGGATAGAAGGAGTACTAATGCCTTGTTTACTCAGAGGTATATTTCCATCTCACCAGGCCTATGTGCTTCCTCAGGGTGCAGACTGAGAGGCAGGATGAAATCACCGGTGGGGTAATAATTATAGGAACCTTTCTGAAATGAGTGAAACAGAAGAGATAGCATCAGATGAGGTTTGACCTTAAGTTACCTCAGGAAAACAACAAGTCCATGTGTTTTAGTTTGCGCTGAATTACCAGAGGGTCGATTACCCAAATTATTTTCAGACTTACATCCAGACATGCTGTATATAATCATGTAGATAGATTTGGGGGGGGTGCCTTGCTTTATACATTATCTGGGATGTAGATTTGCCTTCCCCCAAAAAACAATGGAGGTGAATAGACTTGCTGTGATCAATTTTATTGGAACTGCTGAAGAAGACAGAAGAAGACAGTCCCTCTGAAATGGTAGAGGATTTTGTTTATAGGATGAGATGTAGATTTCAATGCTGTGAGGTCCCTCTCCATTGTTTTGAGCAGCAATCTAATAGGAAGATATATAAAACCTGAGAAAATCGAACCAAACCTATCTGCACTCAAGGCTAGAAGCCACTACAGGCCAGTGAAAGAATATGTACTTTTGGTAAATTGGCTGAACCAACCCTTACAAGTGTGTACTGGTTTAAATGAGGGGTGAGATAAAGCCTTCCTCTGTGGGGATTTGAGGTTTCATTTGGCCCCATCCTGATAGCACAGCACTATCTGTTTTCTTTTACCATGCTCATCAGTCTTCTTCAAGGTTCAAATCCTTATCGGCCTTTTTAAAGTACAAAATGATAATTTCTGCCAGATCAATGTGTATTTTGAATACTAATTGGGAGGTATTGATCTATGTTCCATCTCTGTGCACAGCCAAAGGTTTCATTAGTTTATCTTTCCATTTTTCTTGTTATGGTTGAATTCTTGACTTCCTCTTCTGCCAGATCTCTACTGCCTTTGCCTACCCCGCCCCCCCATCTGTTTACTCAACCTTCTGTGCGTCTCTATATGTTTTGATATGTTTTTTTCCCCTCATCCCAGTCTTGCCTTTCCTCCTCTTCTTACCGCTGTGTAGCTCTCGTAGACATTGCTGTCTGCTTCAGATTCAGACTCAATGAGGAGGGTGCGCTGGGCTGCCGCGTTGATCTTCTCTCTGCTCTCATACTTATTGGAGCTGTTTAGAGCTGACTGACTGGACCTACAAAGAAAAATCAGATTCTGTCATCTACTCGATACAACACTTTATTGCCAACATGAAGTAACAGAAATGCAAAACACAGCACACCTTGTTACTTGCACATAGTACACTAGGTTATTAATAAAATGTATCATGTGGTAGATATAGCCCTTTATTACAGGATTGTGGTGCATGTTTGATGACACTAACATAAATGGATATTGACAGAAGCTTGCTGTTTTGCCTGCCAGGCTGTTTTAATCACTGGGTCAGACAGTGGATCAAGTCTCAGGCTTCTCCGAGTGGATTGGATGTGTTTTCCTTTATTACTTCTATTGCGGTGCCTGAACTTACCCCTCCTCCTCAGTCTTCTTTCCATCCAACACACTGCCTCCTCTAGCCTCTGCAGGGGGACCAGAAACAGAAGGAGAGAGGCTTAGTGTTAGAAAATTAGAATTTGAAGAGTGGGGCATCATCTCGTCAGCACTGAAATTGATCAGAGCAATAAAAAGGCCAGAGTGTGAATGAAAGACATGTAAGCTGTGAATGTAAATGGTGTGAAAAACAAAGGGCAGAGGAAGGTGAGGGATGCAAAATTGACAACTGAGAAGAAGTAGTTAACAGTTAAACTGAAGAGCAAGTACAAAGGGACAGAAGCAGAGATATAAGAAGGACATAAAGCTTGCAAATGAGATAACAGATATGGATGAAACAGAAGCGAGAGCTCAGAACGATGGATGTGGCAGGAGGTAGTGGCTTAGAGAATGAGCAGAGGGAGAGGAGACATGATAGACGGATAGAGAAAGGGACATGGAGAGATGAGGAGAGGGTGAGAGGCTGAGCTGACAGTTGCGTCATGTTTCAGAGTGATCGCTTTAGAGTTCTGTTGAGGAGTCAGGACATTACAATGACAGAAAGTGATGGAGGAAACACTTTCATAGAGGAAAAGATCATTATGATCACTGTACCTGTCTGCTGTTGCCTCTTTTTCCACCTCTGTCCATAGAAGCAGCCCAGTGAATTCACCACCAGCAGGACTCCAAACACCACTGTGAACACTGCAATCAAATGTGCTGGAGGTCCTAGTTCATATAACATTAGTTCAATGCATAACACTGACAGTTAGAGAGGAAGTAATATGGAAATCCTGGGAGATAAAAAAACTGACTGAGACAGACCCAACCACTCTCTCAATTTTCTTTATTGATTAAAGACTAGCAGCAGGGAAAAGTATGGGTGGGCGCCATGACAACCACTACTCTGGTAGAGCAAACATTAACAGCCTTGGAGGTGCATACATTAACATGATTTAGCCAAATGAAGCTCACTGCTGTGCAAACAATAATTTCCAACTGCCCTTAAGAGCTTTTTGTGATAAAAGACTTACTCTGTGGGACTGGGTCTTCCTCTGCTGGGATTTTCTCTTGTTCTGGCCTCTCTGTAAAAACAGATAGACAGAATAAGAAGACTTTACATGTCATACTTTGAATCATAATAAGTTTCTGCAGAGTCCTTCAGAGTTCACTGTCAAACTCAGGTGACTCCAAACTGACCCTTGGTGGTGATGGTCAGTACTGCATTGTTGTCAGCATAGTCACTCTCTCCCATTGCATTGAGGGCATTGACAGAGAAGTTGTAGGTGGTAACAGGCAGCAGGCCGCTGACAGTGAAGGTGGTTGCTCTAGGAGGAAAGACGTCCACATACTGATGACTGACGGACTGATCCCAATAGTACCTGTCAACCAAAAAAGGTACTGTCAAGCCTTTGAGTGCCAACCAACTGAAACCAACATCCTTTTCGCCACATCTCACCTTATACGAAATCTTTGCTGCAAACCACCACTGAAGCCAGGGATCCACTCCAGCGTGACAGAGTCGTGGGCAACACTGACTTGTTGAAATGAGAAGGGAGGGTCTGGGTGACCTGGGGTGAGGGGTGGGATAAAAGAATACAAGTAGGGAAAAAAGCAAATGTGCTTTGATTTTGTATGAGAGCAGAACACCTTCACTTGACAGGTGGCCTTTCAAAAAGGCTTTAGGTGCTAAGAAATTGAGATGTGTGGTATGAGATAGTCAAGTGATTATATCTGCCATCTTTGAAATAACACACATGGTTCTGCTGGCCTATAGGATTGTGACTCCCCTAAGGTTTCCCTCTCTCTACTTTGGAGCTGTTAGACCAAATGATGTTACTGAAAGTGAGTGCAGAGTTGGTGTTCATCTTGATGGAAACAGAAGAGAAAGAACAATTATTTGAGAGATTATAGTATTTCCAACTGGTCCCTTTTTTCTTCAACGAAATGGGTGCATTCACAATTCTGTTCTATGTAGTGCACAGTACGAACTGCTGATAAGAGGTTTTTGCTAGAATGCACAAATGTTCTATCAGATATTATTATATCAGATTAACAAAGTGTCAGAAGAACTAGGAATAACTAGTTATCTCAGACGTGATTTGATCATATTTGCGGCAGAAACATATGAGACTAACTGCATATTTTAAGGTCCAACAGTATTTTCAGTGCAGAAGATTCCACAACAGAAATTGGCAATAACTGCTGACGGTAAATAATGAAAAACAGTGATAAAATTAAATACAGGGAATACATTATCACTGTGGTAAAAACTTGTCAGTGTGCCTCCAAAGCCTCTTTGTTTTTTTAATCTCTTCTTAATCGCAGTTTATTCCACAGGCTTCCAGAGAACATCTTTTTGACAGCAGCAGCTTTGCATTTTTAACAGTTCACTCTTTATCTGCTTTTTCTTAAGGTTGTACTTTGTTGTATGAATGATCAGAAAACATGGGCAAAGCTATGACTGATCCCTAGCCATACAAAGTGGCTGATTTGTCCAATTTATCCAACCAAAGTCATGCAATGGAGGATGAAGCTGCTTGATTATTATCAGTATTGTGAATAAAGATCAAAAGACACTAACCAGGCCTTCAGTGTGACATGAGGCACTGCTTCAGTCAGGGTAGTGAAGGGAAAGGGGATTATTTTGCATTTGGAGCATGGAAAAAAGAAGGGTGGTTTTAGGGGCAGAGTGAGAGATAGTGGAGAGAAGTAGGAGAGATAGTTGAGCAGCTACATAAGATGGAGCTGCTCTGTTCATCTCTGGCTCCAGGCTGCAGGCCAGTTTGCAGAGTAAATAATTCCCACTATCAGCTCCACTCACAAGATTCCAGGGCAAAGAGGTCAGCTTATTTGGATCTCGTCTTCTCCAAATCCAAAAAGCACCATGCTAAGAAAAAAGAAAAAAACTTTCACTTCCTCTTGGGCTCTAAAATGATAAGGAAGCATGTAAAATTTATTATCACTGTGTCAGATTAATTATGAATATTCACAGCACTAAAAATGACTGGGGAAAACAGGGCCAATATTGGATTGGGTTTTATGGTTTTTATAGTAAACATTAAATATGTCCAATGATGGCTGTCGGCCTTTGCTGAGAGCAGGGCTGTGGTGCATGGATACACTGGTAGCTTGAAGACAAGAAATCTCAAAAATGCCAGGAGAACAAAGCATATCTCTGCAGCATTATCCGAATGGGGAGTGACATAGTGCTATAGGCTCAATGATAAGCGATACAGCAATGGAATAATAACCTGAAAGGCTTGACACTCAGGAGCAACAACTCTCTCCACTTTTCTGCATGTTCTGTGGCCCTCACCACACCATTGTAATGTTGCTGGAAAAGACTGATAAACATTGAACAAGGCAACACAGACACAATTATCTTGAGATGGAAAAAACTGTGTGCTCTGCTGCCAAGTACGTGATATGCATAATCTGTACATGTTATGCTGCCCTAACCACTTGCCTTAGATCTTCTACGATTCATTTAAAGCTTTTTATGTGACTTTTCACCAGTAGAGGGCAAAAACCCAAATAAAATCATCTACAGGTCTACGCTGTGTAGTTTTACACATTGATGAGGTGCAGAAACTAAAGCCAGCAAGCACCCAATACAATTGACTTTCAGCATTGGTTCAGTCCACTAACTCTGTCTTTACATCTGGAGCTTGACTTTCTTCACAACCCACTTAAGGTAGTGTACACTTTGCTTGCTTGCTTTTTACTTTGGGTTAAGTGTGTTGATAGGGCAGACTGCACCACACAGTCTATGTGCCAGACAGATAACCAAAACAATGAGCTGAAATCTGGCTAAAGGCTGGCAGCTTTGTGGAGCTGGAGCATGTTAAATCTTAGTGTACAACAATATAATTAGAGAAAAAAATATTGAGTCATTTATTCAGTTGAAGGGGGAAAAAAGTTTTTTCTTTTTAAAAAAATATTTTTAACATATTGCTGCTGTCCAAAACCCTCCTTATTTCCAAGCTAAACAAATAAATAAATAAACTATTAAAAGGTAGATCATTATCTGAAATATGCATTACAAGAAAGCTCAAACTGAGTTTTTCGTAGCACATGAAAAGTTGCCATTTTGGAGATACGTAGTTTTTGCAGGATGTCAACAAAGGATACCTACGCATGCACCCAACTATACACACACACACACGCACAAAAATGTACATAAATACTTGTGCTGACGAGCTGGATGTCAAGCTTGTCTTCCCCAAGTGAGTTGCGAGCAGTGCAGCTGAAGACAGCATAGTCCTGAGCTGCGCTCACATTTACAACTTGAACCGTGCTAGTGTGGATGGAGCCCTCCCTCACAGTCCGCTCGTCATACCTGCAGCACACACATATGAACACACACACACATAGAAAGAGAGATAAATCCTGAGCAGGCGTCACCAGGGATTGTGATCTCCTGCAGATTGCACCAAGTCACCCAATTTCACATCAGAAAGAGCATTAAACTGGTATTTGCATAGTGAAAAGCAAAGTATAAAATGCACTAAATCTGGATTTAGTGGTGAAATAGCAAGAAATAAGCAATAAAAATGAGCTATAGAATAGCAAAGGAATATATCATATTAGGGTAATAGCTAATCTAATTGTGAGAATTCATCAATATGTAACCACACAATCACAGTAGAACCTAGGTTAATAGTGAACATAATTGCAAGAGAGGACTGTAAAATAGAATAATGTCTACTTTCAGACCTTGGGTTTGTAAAGTCCATGCGTACACCATTTTTTTCCCAAGAGATGTCGACAGCAGGAATACCCTCTGCCTGACACACTACCTCAGCTGTAGTTGTGCCATCCCCTCTACTTGCTACCTTCTTCCATTGGGCTCCTTTCCGAAGCTCTGGTTTGACTGCACAAGGCAAGAAGGGCATGGAGGTAATTCATGCGTACATCACATACACATGTATTTATTGATCCAAAAGGCATGTGTGAGCTGTCACAATTGAGTCTCTATGTATGTTTTGTCCCCTTCTGACACTGAGAATAGATATAAACTCACATTGCACTACCAGCTGCACATCTACACTGGCAGGGGGTGCTATGCCATTATTGGCTGTGCACTGGTAAAGACCAGCATGAGCCCGAGTCACATCATGGATGGTCAGGATGCTCGATTCATCTTCCTGGGTCTCCTCTCCCATTTCCACGTTCCCTTCTCCCTGTGGAAGACAGAGTGAGGGGGAATAGGCAGAGGACAGCAGCTATCCCTCAATATGCCCTCCCCTCCTCTTCCTGGGGTGAAGGCTCGAGTTTGGGAGGTGGTCAAGAGCAAGACAGATAGATGGGGTGGGACGGCTGAGCTGGAAACCATCAGGGCTTGAGACGGAGATGGGAGGGGCACAGAGGGAACTAGCTCTGAGGACAGAGAAGGATAATGCCAAGGGTTGGAGAGCCACAGGGAAGGAGGAAAGGAGGGGCTGAGCATGTTGAAAGCAGGACACGCGGTACTGCCAGAGGGTGGGTTAGACCAGAGAAGGCATCAGTAGGTACAGAGACCACGTCGCATTGACAAATGTGCCCTTTAGTCACGCAGCAGTAATGAAAGCTATTTTTCTGGATTTGGGCTGAGTGTGGAGCAGGAAGCGGTAGGGTGGCAGGATAGTTAGAGCCAATGAAATATGGTGCATCTGTGCATTTAAATGGCCAGTGATAGATGGAATGAACAGTTAAAATAATAGAAAGGAAGCCAGATAAAGGAAATACAATTCAGGAGATGATTGTGTTCCTGTGGTTGTGTGTGTGTGTGTGTGTAGCTCTCACCAGCCATTTCCAGGAGAACATGTCAGATAGGATGGGGTTGGCATCAGTCACACATATAAGGTCTGCAGTTTCTCCCAGATTCACAAACACAGGGTCTTTCTCTGCTGTGACACTGGGAGCATCTGAGAGTAAGAGGAGGAGACAAAGCTAAGGCAGGACCAAAGGTTAATATGCCAGCCTGGGGCAAATCATTTTGCCAACCCATTAAACAGGCTGGCTGCATTGCTATAATTACCATTACACTTGTTTGGCTTTGAACTTTTTCATAACCTCATCTTAATTGTTCTCTCTGTCTTAGATACAATGCCATTAACCTCTCTATATGTCGAAGCATTACAGATACTTTTACAAACATACTGAGGATGGGCCATGTGACCCACAAGGCCCCACATTGCCAGTACGTCCCCATTGGGACTGTGGCAGACTGCCCAATTCCCCTCCCTTGATTCCTCTCTTCTTCCTCCTTTCCGTTGAATCATCTCTCTTTCTTGACTTACTTGAATGGCTCCTGCTCTTGTTTTTCTTCAACTCTACCTCACAGGCTTTTTAAGCTTCTCATGGGTGCCATGTGCTCACAGCTATAAGACCATTAGTGTCTGCTTGTCTAAAACCATGTTCACACTTGACAAACAGTGTTGGGAAACAGTGGAGAGACACAGACCTCTGGGTTGGTGGGATCCACCCATGTTGGCCCGCTAACCAAGACCGACATTGTTAAGTGGGCTACACCATCACCCATAAAAGCTACTACAATCACCCATACATAATAAATATCTACAACTGTCAAGTCTAGTCAGATCAGAACGGCAAAATCCATTAGGCGTGTACCATGGGCTTTAGTGAAGCAGGCAGACCTACATTTTCAGTGCTTCCATTATTAAATCATCAGTAAAGGGCAGAGGGTCTGGAGCTTCAGGCTGGGCCTGGGGCAGCAGTGGAGGTGCACAGCCTTGCATGGTGGCCTAATGAATGAGGCATGTTTGTTGGGTCGGAGCTGAAAGTCAATATTGCACTAGGGGTGTGTCAATGTGTGTGGATGCACTGACGATTCTGATACCTGGCAGCTTCAGACATGTTCACAAACATGCTGTTAACAGGCTGCAGATTCAAATCCAATGCACAGATTGGCCCATTATTATTATTACTATTATTACAAGAACCAGAAAGCACTCTGAGATCACAGACCGCAATGCTGAGCAGAGGAGTATCTGGATCTGGATCAAGCTGGGAGTTTAAGCCTAACCAGTCGGCTATTGGGTCACTCCTCTAATTTCAAGTTTTTATGCATTTGCAAAACATGACTCACAATGTGAAATCCTTATTTCCTATTTGACATGTGCAAAGTAATCTACAGGTATGGGTGTTCAAATTTTTATTTGTAGCAAAAACACTGAAATGTTTTATATATATATATATAGATATAATTCAATGATTATATAGAATACCACCAAAGTACCCTGGCAACCTGACAGAACGCATGCATGTGGGTGCAGAGATGCATGTGTCTGCTCATTCATGCAGGACCTTACACTGAACATCGAGCATGATGGAGGTTTGGCTCACACCCTCATTATTTGTGCACTTGACAGTGTAAACTCCGGCGTCTTTCCTCGTCACATTCTTGATCTCCAGCGAGTGCTCGTCTGACCAGTGGTAACGCAGATCCCCCTCTTTACAAAAACAGACACACAGACACACACATGCGCACATGCAAACCAATGGTAAATTAAGTATTCATTACATGCTCATCAACCGCATGTCCTCTGGCCACTGGTCTCTAAGTGACATCTAATCCTGCATTATTGATTGGCCTGGCTGGATTCCCACATCAAGCCAACAATGGTCTGTGTTAGACACAGCTTCTGTATCACAGCACTCTGCATTCAGGATACAGTCATTTTATGGTGGGGGCTATATATGATGGAGCTAACAGAGTTAACAGAGAATGAGAGTAGGTGCAGCGTGGCTCTGATGACACTGGCCTAGAGGGGAAGCCAGGTTTAGAACCGTTGTGTTGTATTCAGGGAGACAGCAATCCTCATTTAGACTGCATACATTAGAGCCATAATGAGAATCACATTTGGCAGGGTCCCATGCTGGCTAACCTGCCATGTTTTATTCAGACCCTGAATGGCAGAGCTGAGTGCTTACTTGCTGGCTCAGCTCAACTAGGACCTGTTTTATAGAGCCATCGCATAGACCTGGATCACCTTTGACCAGATTCTCCTTGTGCTGCAGCCAAATGCAGGAGACCTCCTCTGGGTTAGCTGAGACCAGCAGTGGGATTGTTGCCATGTCATCCTCCACCACCTGGACCTGTGTTGGTTGGCGGGGGCTGAATTCTGGTGGGTCTGACACAGAAGCAACACACAAATGCAGATCCAGTAAGTTGGATTTACACCAAAGATACGCAAGTGCAGCCATGGCTACAAACTCAGAGAATGACAAGAAACAGCAAGAGTGAGCATAAAGACACACAAAACATGTTGAGCATGAAAGAAGTAAGAGACACTAACGAGAGTCAAACCAGTGGAAAGTTGACATCCCACCAATAATTCCAGATCTAAGCAACTTCACACACTGATGACAGGGGAGTAACGCGAAGTGGGATAGAGAGGGACAGGCATTAAAACAACGAGTGACAGTACTGTTGTCCAACTGCAGCTCTGCACAAACACACAGTGACATTCCTTCATGCTCATACACAGCGCTGAGCTTTGAAACAGTGGCTGGCTGCTGCCTGTGAAATGGCATCAAAGGCAAAAATGGCCATGCAGCAAAGCAGATCCACAATTAGGACACACTGCTGCAGAGCTCAACAGACCCACAAATCACAACAAAGGTTTCCAGCAAACAAAAAAACACCCACACAGACTGTGAGGCTAGAAAATTCTGTGCAATTGTACTCTGGCAAAGCAGCATATATGCATGGCATTATAGATCATCATTATGCATCATTTAAGACTTATGGAAACTACATTGTCTGGTCACTTGCCAAGATAAGAGAAAGAAAGAAACAAACCAACAATCAACCGTCTACTTACAAAGCACATTGAGTTTGAAGAATGTGTTGCTCCCCTCAGCTAGCACAGGGCTGTAGGCCTGGCAGATGACCTTCTGGTTGTGATGCTGTGAACTCAGATTCAGGGATAAAAAACTGCGTACTGAAACACCACCATACTGAGCCTGACTGGGTGGCTGCTCCACTCCCTGGAACCTAGGGACACAAATCCCATTCAGCAAATCCAAACAACGGGGGAGTTAATGTTCACAGAACAATCCTGCATATTACCACATGTAACCGGATCAACAGTCATTCAGACTCGTTAGCCATACAGTTTGTCTATGGATCTTTCCACCCACTGCCTTGACAAACCTGAGTGGGCCAAGGCTCCAGGAGATGTTGGCCTTTGGGTTACTGCTTCCAGCCTGGCACTCCAGAGTGAGCATCTGGCCTCGATGGAGTTCCTCCTGTTTGGCTCTGATCTTCATACTTACTGCCGTAACTGGAGGACAGTGGAGTATGCAGACTAAAACACTCTTGACTCACTGATAATATCAAGATGAAGAGAGTCAAATGTTGTACCTAAAATCTGTGCAAATGGGCTTATATCAAATTTTTCTGTCAACAAAGTTAAAGCTGTGGTTATTATTTGTTTTCTAGCGCCAGTTTGACTTACAGTAAACCAGAAGTGTGGTGTGGGCAGAGATGGTCTCCTTTGCCTCATTTGTAGCGTCACAGCGGTAGATAGCCATGTTGTCACTTGCTGTCAGGACAAGGACCAGTTCTTGAGCCACACCCCGATCAAAGGACGTCTGCTGCAGTGCGTGAGTCACTGCCCTTCCATTCTAAAACAGGATGGAAATGACACATGAAAGAAGAAAAAAGAAAGAGGTCTGTGTATTTGAGACATACTAACACACCTTGAACCAGGTCAGAGTCCCAGTGGGATTCCCTCCAGTGGAGAAGCAGATGAGACGGACTTTGATTCCTGCATGAAGGGGGACATCTGGAGGAGGTGCATCAAGCCACACCTTTAGAGGGGGGTCTGTTATAAAATGATCAACAGAAGTTTGGCTTAATATTTTTGCAAATTTAGTTAGTTTGGTTTACATGTTTAACAGACAAGCTATTTCTATTTGCAGAACATCAGTGGCCTCTGAAAAGAGCTGAAGTCAATACCAGTTATGCTGAAGAATTTCAATTTAAAAAATTTTACTGAAAATATTTCCTCTAACACAAATATGAGAAAGCAATTACAGAAAGCACATAAATTAGTTGCTCATTCTGTGTCAAGGATTATGTTTGTGAAGAGCTGTAATTACAACCAGCGCCTCCTGAAACCATGATGGATGTGTTCATAATAACATGCAAAAAAATTGTACAGAGTTAAAATTTCTTTCTCCTTAGTGGATTTTCATGCTGATGGGGTTGACTGAAAATGCAGCATTTTCAAGAAACCTGGGTGAGGGTTAGAGACCGACAGTCACTCACAATAGACACTGAGTTTGGTCATCTGTGTCTTGGAAAAGTGTGTGCCCCTGTTGAACGCCTCACAGGTGAGCTTCAGCCCATCCTCCTCCCTGGAGACCTGGTGGGTGATGTTGGACATGGTTGTCATCCCACCATTGTCTCCCTGCGGACACAAAGCACATTTGAGGGAAACAGTCGGGGGAACAGACAGCTTTGGTCTCTGGCGTTGTCAGTCTTAGGAGAGAGCGAGAAAAAAATCTGAGAGAAAAAAACCCCACACTGATTTGTCTTGGCGAATACAGATGGCAAATTAGGCGCCATAATAACTGATGTGGTAGTCTGTGATAAATAAGCATATTCCTCTGACTCTCCTGCTGCATAAATTAAGCAAAGCGTAATTTTGCACCTGCCTGATAGTGGTCATGCCTATGCAGCACATCTGTTTATTAAAGCTATTATTGTGGTGATTACTGTAAAAGCCAGTCAGAAAGACTAACAAAGACATTGGACAGGAGCGTCAGTCTTCATTAACCTCTCACTGTTTCAGATGCATTAAAGCTCACACACAGCACACTGAGTGCCTTGTGTGAGATCAAATGAAAATGCTGCTGCCAGATGAATAAAGAGCTTGTTTAATAATGCTCATCTTCTGTGTCAGCTTTTATTCACTTTGATCTTATTAACATACACAAAAGAGGAGAAGTGCAGCAGCGTACGCTTCTCTGGATTCGGCGGCTGATTCATTTGCAAAGCAGCAGCCGCCCTTTTCAGAGACTGCTCATGGCCATACTGTTTTCTTCCACCTATGGAAGTTAACATGAGGTCACATTTTATATTGAGGATTCTTTTAATTCAGTGGGAGGCATTATAATAGTTTTTCGTTGGTACCCTGAAGGCAAGCTTGAGAGATGGGTAATGCTTTTATAAATTATTTGTCCTGACTTTTGCATTGTATTCACAGGATCAAAAAAAAAACATATCTTCTCTGCTGTCTTTGACCAGCATGAACACCAGTCATAACCCATTGTGAGCACTGTCTCTTGCTACTTTGTGTATACGGTTTCCCAGCTCAGATAGATAGATTTAAGCATTGTGTAGGTTGTGTACTGTCGAGTCTCACCTCCTCCAGAGTGACAGCGGTGGCATTGAGCTCCTTGTAGCCCAGCCACCAGCGAATCTGGACAGGTGGATTACTGGAGGTCGCAAAACAGCTCAGATGCACCTCTTGACCTTCAATGGCCGTAAATGAACCTGACAGAATCACCTCCGCAGGCTCAACTGATGTACATGCACACACACATACAGAGGCAAACATACAAAGACAAGTCAGTGAAAATATCGCCCCGTGAATAGAACATTCAACAGCTTCCTATTCTGATCACAGTGGCAGCACAACTATTTTTGGATGTGAAACATAGAGTTGTATCAAGGGTGCGAGGGAAAATCACTTTGAGTGGCAACTTATTTTCTCATGAGGTTGTCAGTGTGGTTTTTAACGTCTGCCTCGTTTCAGCCACAGGGGGAGACGGGCTACAATAGCTACAGGCAAAGTGATGCAGCTGCATAAAGCCTTCAGTGGAATACAAAGGCTGGGGACTGAGCTGGCAGACATGGGAAGGAGAAGTCATGTATGTAAATCTTATACATATTTGTGTCTATCCCACATGAGACACAGACTGGGATGAATTTGTACATGCCACGCACAAAAACTGTTGAAACTATGCAGGTGCTGTAAAGCAAATGAGGCACATTCATTTTACACCAGTGAGACGTATTCTGTGCCCTCCAGCTTCTGCCAGTGCCTGGAGCGCAGTCAGGCTGCAGCGGCTCATTTTCAACATCCCAGGAATGGATGACTGGGAGGCATGGCACCAGGGCTTGTTGGGGGCTTGGTGAGTTAAGGAGGAGCACTGGAGTAACTCCAGCCTCCTTTACATAACGTATCATATTTACATTTAAAAGGTACATCAAACATGCAGCATAGAAAGACTGACTTACATTTTCTGGCCCTGTAGTGAAAATCAGGGCATTGTTAGCCTCAATGCGCCAGGGCTGCTGAATATTAATTCTTATTTGTCTTATTGTTGCTGAAACAAACATTTTCCATTATCCAGAGAGAAAAGCATAATCTATTAACCATGGGTGTTACCGTCACACAAAGTGTAGGCTTTACTGCCTCAGGACTGTACATTGAAGCATTTCAGCTAAATTATTGTAGCAACTATGAAAGAGCATGCAATGATAGTAATCTGTAGGGTTTCAGAAATATGGGCTGCAGCCATAATAACCATTAGTTTCATTAATGTTATTAGCATTAGAATTTATGCTAGGAGAGCAAAAAATGGTTTTGGAGTAAAATTCTCTGCCTCATTATTATTCTTAATAATCCACATGATCCTGTGATTCCTGCCATGGCTTCTTGTGTGTGTGTTCTCCAGCTCTGTGCACTATAAGCATTATATTCACTCACAGAGTACAGTGATTTTGCGGCGGACAGAGAGCGGCGATGGGGACACCAGATTGACACTCTCGCAGCAAAGCTCTGCCTGGTTGTCAGCAGGGGTAATCTTCAGGTTGAGGATGCTGCTGGACTTCTGCACCACAATATCCTCTTCCCAAGTCGTAGACACAACTTCCCCATTCTGACACAAATGAACACGTAAAACACAAAAACGCACTCATCAAAAATATGTTTGACAGTTGCAGGGTCCTGTATGATAATGCAGCAAAAATACAGAAGCTACACAACAATGACATACTGACACTGCACATTCTTGGACTAAAATGACACATTTTTCTGGTCGTGCATTACGAAGTTTTCTTAACAGATGGTGCAGAAGTTTTACCTTGGTCCAGTGGAGAGTGGCTAGGGGGTTTCCACCACTAGACACACACTCCAACACGAGCATCCTTCCAGCTTTGACTTCCTCCATCTCCAGACCCTCAATAACTGGAGGTTGAGGTGGGACTGCCAGGAAATGAGTCAAAAATTCAAATGGACTTGTCAAAGGGGCATGGCATAGAGGGCAATAGAAAACTGAGAAGAAGGTGAGGAGAGAAAAGGGATGCAGTAACTCAGGGAAAGAGCACAGTGGAGTGACCATCGACAGGATAACATAAAAAAGAAGCAGCACTGCAATGAGAGCTCTCTTGGCAGTTGATTAGAGAGCATCCCTATTTGTTGAGACAGGTCCGATAAATTGGTCACATTCAACATGACTGTTGGATAAGAGGTCCAGATCTGATGAAAGCATTAAGTATTAAGGGAGCAGTGAGCTGGAACCAGTCCATAAAGCAAGATAACAGATGTTAGAACAGTAATAAGGTAACATGAAATATGAATAAATTACAGCCTGCTTGAATAAAATATATGCAGTAAAATAAATTAGAGGAGGACGGGCCTTTGTTATTGCTGCAATCAGTTTCAGAGAGCAGGCTGCAGACTCTGGGCCAGCATGACAAATTGCCACCTTGCTAACAATCTGGCTGGCTGAAAATGGCCACCGCACTGGCTTTGATGGGCTGGCATGCTGAGTAAGACTGCAGTGGTGGTCCCAAGTTCTGCAACATTAGCAGCCCACGTTGTTTCATACAGAGCAGAGAGATGGAGAGGAAGGGAGGAACGCTCTCAGTTATCGTTGATTGTTGAAACAGCAGCAGTGGCGCCTAATGTGGAGGAGTATAGATAGAGACAACATTAAGGCGTCTAGTCAGCCTGTGGATAATACGACAGCAGAGCTGGAGGAAGAGCCGGCTGCTGAGGGTATCAGCAGCCCTGCTCCACTTTAATCAACAACATGATTTAGCCCTGCGAGAAGCAGGTGGGCAGACTCTCGGGCCTAAGCAATCAATTACTTCAACTGAACAACAGAGTAGAAAATACTAAACCTACTGTAGTAAACAGTAGCTGTGGTGAGACACTGTTTGTGCATTCCACACAAGTAGCTTTCACTGTTGCCTTGCCAAATAAGAGGCAAAAAGTGATGCCAAATGCGATGCGAGACAGCGTGTGTGTCAACTCACCTTTGTGTGCTGCAGTAACAATTTTATTATATAATGTCACACAGTTTTGTGATAATAACACGAAGAAAAAAGCAACAGAATCTGCCTTCCGTCCTGCCTCAGTGGATTCCAAATTTAATTTGAGCTGATGAGCACAAAACTTGCTGGGTTAGTTTGTACGATTCATCATTATTAACTGTGGTGGGCTGAGTTTCCCATAATAGTTATTACAATATTTTTTAAGAAACTGAGTACTTGACGCCTCGCTGATATAATCCATCTCAGTTGGTGTAATAACTGGGTTATGTGTTTTTTGGTTAACATGGGGGAAATCAGACCGAGGGTGTAAATCATTTTAAGATTAAGAGAAGAGTAAATCTAAACTAAACTAATTCAAATTTAATTGCAGCAGGGGTGACATGATTTTACACTGCTTGCGACCACTGTGGACACTGTTATGTGCTTTAACAGCAAGAAAACAGCCCACTAGGGACAGCCTTGTGAAGAGGAGCCAGTCACACTCGTGTTGTCTTGAAGTGGGTGTGAGTTTGCCTTCAGGTTGAATGTTTCTCCTTTGACTGCTAACACAGACTGAGTGCACAAGGCTGGATACCCTTGGGCATCCCCGAGGTTGGGCCCCTGTGTGGTCGGGTGTGTTTTGGACGTGAGTGTGTGTTTTCTGGCTGTCAGCTAACAGACACGCTGAGACACTCACAGTACACACTCATGGTCAACGTGGTCTCTACAGGCCGGAAATGGGCTGCGTTCTTGGCACGACACACCAGCTGCCTCCTGTTGTCAGAGCTCAGAGCAGTGACTCTTTGGAGAGGTAAAAGAAAAGACAGAAAAAATGAGAAAAACTGCAAATACATTGTTGTAAGTATACTTCATCGCTAGTATTACTTGTCCCGCAGTCCAAATTCTACTTAAGGAATTTGCTCATACATCAAGAAAAAAAACTCAAGACACAAATACACTTTTTCATTCTTGTGAAATCTTAATTCTCTTAAAATAGAATTACAATTAAGTACAATGATAAGTAAGCTCCCTCCCCACCTGTGTCTGGCCACTTGCAAGAGTTGACAGCAAATTCAAACATGCAATTAATGTGATGTGCAATGTCCACTAGTCCCTTCTACACAGTAGATTTATTGTGAGCCTAGTTTACTTGACTGTATGGTTTATGTCAACTGAATGAAATTACAGCCCAATGTCTAGCAGAACAATCACACATAGCCCACTGCAGTGTACACTTAGTGTGAATATGAGGAAGGAGCATCAATATTGCTTAAGTTCTGAAATAGACCTGAACAACATTGCAGCTCCTCTGTATCAATGTTATCTTGGGATATGACAAGAGGTTATTATCTTTGACACAGAGGAGACAAGCAGGATTAAAGTAATCTATGATCCTGTTTAATGTATAGGCACCTGGCAAACCGGCAAGGACTGGCTCTGTCTCGCTGCAGGAATGTAATTTTGTGCATTTGACAGAAGCTAATTCAATCGCACAGCGCCAAGTAACAGTTCGCTGTGTGCAGGGATTCATTGTACTCGCTAAGACAGACGGAGAAAATAAGAGCGGGGTGAAAAACAAAAAAACAAGGGATACAAGAAACAAAGACCGACTTGGAGAGATTGAGCGGGCTGGTGAAGCGAATGAGGCTGGCAGGCTGGTGAACACATACGTTACTTCAGCATGCGTGTTCAGGAGCTTATCCTCTGAGCCAGACATGGTGAAAGACTCTGCACCTGTCAGCTCGACTCCATCTAAAAGACACAATGGGGGAAGACGCATTAGACGGGAGAATACTGTCTGTAAATGTGAATAACACAACATCAGTGTTAGTCTCATGTGGTACATAAGTATGTGTACCTGTATGTGGTACAGTAACAGTAAAAACCGCCACCTCAGCCTATCATTAAATTTAAATCAAATCAATGTTGAGATTACAAGATTAACAAAACAAAACTGCATCTCATTTATTTCATTAAAGCTCACCACTTCAACAAGGACAAAAAGAGGATAAGTGTGTTTCAGACCGACAGCACAACACAGTTTCAGGGATATACAGTAGAATAAATATGACTAGGAGCAAAAGATACAAACTGAAAAATGAGAAGATTCCAGCTGTTTTGTGAGCAACTAGGAACTTGTGATACCTCCACTGTTGTAAAGTCCTTGGAAAGTGGAAATTCAAATGTTCACACTATATCCTCCCACACAGAATCTGCTCTTTTCAACTCTTCCATTCAAAGACTGTGAAATAAGATATCTTGACTAAACTTGCATATTATCCTTGGCAGTATTTTTTATGATTAGATATTCTGGTTGCGACCTATATAGATCACAGTATGGAAAATAATGTTGCAGCCCGTCAGGCCCAACTTCTCTGTCCAGTGAGTGCAGGGGAAAACTCACCTTTATAAAGTGTGATTTCGGCCATGGGCTTCGCCTCAGGGGCAACACAGGTGATGGTGTACTGCTTCCCTGCAACCCAAGGTGTTTCCATGTCCACCTCAAAGTACGGATTGGATGGAGGAACTGTAGGAGAGGAACAGGTTCTGGAGTTTCATGTTTATCCCCTCTGTAACTTAATAGTCATCACACAAATTTGGGGTTTGTGCCAGCTGCAGCTTTCACAGATGGATATTAGCTTATACAATGATATGATAATAAGCACTTTTAATATTTGGGAGAGACTGGAGTGTCACACTGTCCACTTTTGAGTGATTTACCACAGTGGGGTTTGATGTTCTGTCAAGTTAGAATACAAATTGTGGACAAGAAGAAAATACAGAGATGAAATGGTGATGAAACCAATTCAAAGCTAATCTATTATAGCAAACACCAAACATTTCTCTTCTCAGATCACCCCCAAGCTAAATATGTGCTTTCTGGACTGATCAAAGCACACTCCACTGGTCTAGTCTGAAAGCCTTTTATCTGACCATAAATAGGAATTTCAGGGGAAAAAACACATAGCTTTTAATGTGAGGGACCAAAAATTATTTGGCAGTTAAGAGAGGATTGTGTCACTAGCTAGTCATCAAAAAGATTTCTGCATATCTGTGAGCCTCTCTTTACCAAAACTATCAGTTTAACCATGCACACGCTGCAGAAACCTGATCATCTGCTTGCCAGCTGTGAGCGAGCCTGTAGAATTAGAAGCTATGGTTACTGCTATGGTTGTTATGCTTTCATCAGAGATCAAGTGCAAAAGGCTGCCTGAGTTCAGAGAGGGAACAGGGAGTTTGTGTGTGTGTGTGTGTGTGTGTGTGTGTGTGTGTGTGTGTGTGAGAGAGAGAGAGAGAGAGAGAGAGAAAGAATCTGGCAGAGCGGTAAAGGGATATGGCGAGAATGAAAAGTGAGTATAGAACAGGCAGCACAGGAGAGCAGGGGCAGGACGAGAGCTGCTGAGTTCTGAGATAAATCCACTGCTAATTTTGGGGTAAACAGTTGGACCACGAGCAACCAAACCAGCCAACCATCACGCTCCTCTCCGCTCCATTTTGGCACATACCATCATTTCCATACCACTAGGAGGAGCTGTTGCTGTGCGCAGAGTCACCCGTGCGCTTGAGTCTGCTATTGAGACAGATGAGATGTGGCTGCAGCTTCAAACTGATTTAAAAGAAGCAATTGAATCTGTGTGGACTGTGATGGGTTACCCAGAGCACTGCAGAGGCGCGCGCTGCAATAATGAGATGCATTTGTTTGCCCCCCCATCCGTTCCCCGAGAAGAGGACTGGGCCATGCATCTATTGACAGCCCCTGCACTCTCAATCTACTCAGGCCCGCGCGGCTCACATAGGCGCATCACTTGTTGTGCCCGAGGAGAGTCTGGCAGCATAACAAATCCTAAAATAAGAATAATGATATGTTCGCAAATGAGGCAGGCAGGTATCTAATTTTTTCTTCACTCGCTCATGCTGCCCCATTCCTCCTATCTCTCATTCACTCCATCATCCCCCTCCAGTAGCCAGAGCCCACCCACCCCGCTACCATATCGTTCTTGACCACTGCAGTTAAACTGCAGAAGTGCGGGGGAAGGTGCGTTCCGGCTTAGACTGGGAATTAAAGCCCCTCCATCCATCACATGCGCTCATGCAAACCATGTGACCCAATAAGCCCAGTCAGGATGAATTTCGATGCATACGCATTTGTGCGAATGGGGTGGCACACGTGGAAACAACAAAAACATATGATCTTCAATTTGCTAAACATTGCATGAAGAGGAGAGAACACAAGCAATCACGCTTTTCTCCTAATTAACTCTTTCTTTCCCTTGTTTGTCTACTTGCCTGTGAGCGTTTTCATTTTGCGTCCCTCTTCCTCTCTGTGTTCCAGCTTGATTTCCTTTAATAAGGTACACATATGTACACAAGTATAGATAGGCACAACCTGCTCCTACTGTTCAGATGAGAAATAGTGAGCCGTGCAATTCCATTCATTAGACAAATACAGACGGATGGATGGATAAGGCAGATAAGAAGCAGATTAACAGACACACATCAATATGCATAAGCAGCTTTTTCCACCTATCTTTCTCTCGCATTCACATACAGAGGCACACGCTTTTCTCCCTTGCACACAAACACCCAAAGATAAAGTCAAGTCTACAGTGCATGCAGATTTGCATGCACAAAAACACTGACACAGGTGAGCGAGTGTGCTGACAAGCTACATACAGCTCTCTCATTCTAAAAACAGGCACCAGCACGCCGCAGTCTAACATGTGATACCAAGCTGAATCTCTGCAAAAAAAAGTATTAGACAAAGCTCCGGAGTATAATATGGTCTCTCAAATGCGTACTATGCTGAATTAAAAAAATAATGGAGACCATAGGATCACAGGTCAACACCAGACAGACACAATTCATCAGTTTTATCTTGGAAGACAAAGGCTGACTGGCTGAAAGCACACATGCATGCACACGGGTATGTTTTTCTTCCCAACATGCACATTCACTCATTCACTCAAACACTCATTGTAGGTCTCAGGTGTGTGATCTCTGGCAATGAAAGCCTCTGAAACAGCGGCCCCCCCCCCTTCCTCCTCCATTCTGGGGTGGAAATGGAGCAGGTGTCGAGGACAGAAATAAGACCCCATCCCTCACCTACCCGCACAAACACCCCTCCTTCCTGTCCCACTCTTACTTTTTGTTTGGGGTCCATCACATAACAGCTCAACTGTTATCCATCAGCCTCAATCTCCCAAATGACCACTTACAGAATATTTTTCATACAGATGCAAGGTCTGAACTGACTCAGTGGTTAATCAGCCTTCACGGTTGACTCTAAATAGTTAAAAGCAAACCCTTTATTGTTTTATTTTACTATTTAGCACCCCCCCCCACACACACACACACACACTAATTGTAAAGACCCTGACACAACAACATCAGTCTGACACTGTAATATGCACACCATCACACCAGTGTATAACACATCGTCCTCTGACCGGGTTATATCTTGGTCAACTGTCAGAACTTTTCTGTGAAAAAAAGATGAATAAAGTCGCCATGTTCTATGTTGCTTGTGCCCCCCATTTATAAGTTGTTCCATTATTCATAACAGGGAATCAGAAAATGAAGGCTCATTATATACTCTTCAAGTGCTAAACTCATTAGCTACTGCAAAACCTCACCATAGCCTTGGTTCCTAAAATGTCTTCTAACCTCCTCGTTGATAATAAGCTTACACACATGGGCAAGCACACATCTCTGTAAAACCCAACTGTGGCAACCGAATGACTAACACAGTCTAAAACCAGAACACATCAAATAACTGTTTTGAACATTTGCAGGAGGCATCTGAACAGGCATGCAGCGCGGTAAGGGAGAGACTTGTTTCATTAACAGGATTAAATGCTAAGGCTAATGGTATAAACCGAGACACAGGATGTGTCAGGTATGTGACGGGCACAGTGTGGGGTAAGTTTGTGTGTGTGTGTGTGTGTGTGTGTGTGGGGGGGGTTCAGCAGAGGGGGTAGAGGTTGTTATTGTCATGGATTACTCAGTGCCACTTGATCTGCCTATTGCAGTAATCCCCTATCTAAGCCCCGCAGGAAGGCAAAAAACACACAGGAGTTATGTTGCACCAATGGAAATGTCTTGAAAACGTCTCTTTGTAAGCCCATGGATGGGGCTTATTGACATTTTTGCCTCCATCCCTGCTATTTACTGCCTGTGGTGATCCATCTTGAATTAGCCAGTCATTATACCACTCCCTCTGACCCAAGAATCCAATTATACGACCAGCAATCTCTGTTTTTTTCAACATTGCTCCCCTCTCTCCCACTGTATCTCCTCATAAAGAGTTTATAGTGTTTTGATTTGATGCAGGGCTTGATGGGATATGCCCATGGTTGACTGGCCAGGGGTGAGAAGCCTTGGGAGCTGTAGTTCAGTGATGGAGAAATCCGTTGGGAAGGCATAAGAGACAGTGCTCCTGAAAAGGATGCACAGTTTCCAGTCCCAGTTCAGCACTAAGAGGAGATTGAATTCATCAGATCATTATCAAGCCCCAGATTAGTCACGTATTTTGAATCAGTTGAGTTGCTGGGTTGGAACAAATGACCCTTTAGGACCAAGGTTGCATAGCGCTTTATAAGTCAGTCGCTCCAATCTCTGCCCTGTGCAACAGTACAGCTGCAACTGTCCATCTTAAACTGTCAACAGCTGGAAAGTGCTCCCAAGACACTCAACAAAAACACCAGCTGGAGAGGATTCAGATCTGAGCATGTCAGGAGCACATGGCAGCAGTAGGTTTCAGACATGGCATATGCAACAACCAGCAATCACAGCATCATTCCCACACATATTGACCTTTTTGACAAAGCTGAAGGCAACTGCATTACTTTGTTCATGTGGGTGCACATACAATACACATCTCAGAGGTAATAAATGTGGGAGTCAAGCCTGCTGTGGCTGCAGGTGTAGGCCTGTTGGAGGACATGAGACTGCTGCAGTGTAAAACAGAACACAAGCCATTCAAAGGAGACGTCTGCGGTCTATGTTTCTTCCTATCCCACACCGCCCTCCATCCCTCCTACTGGCCCATTGATGTCAGAGAAACCTGCTTTCTTCCCAGAGGAGAGTGAGGCTGTTGGAAACACCCCACCCCCCGTCCCCCCTACCCAACCTCAAAAAAACCCTCTCCATGGTCACCAAAGAGAAAGCCTGAATGCCAGGAAGAGAGGGAGAGTGCAATAGACAGGATGGGGAGGGGGATGTAAGTAAATGAACTGCGCCCGTGGAAGAAAGGTTCTTTTAGTGTCCTTTTCTTGCCACATGTGGGCTCACTCCCACAAGCAAGAGGGAACAGGGAGAGAGAGATATTGGTCGTCACAGAGTGACAACAGGTGGTGTAATGTAGTTGCACAATTACACCTATTCAATCCCACGTCTGAGGAGGAACCTTTCAATCACTTTATAATTTATTCCTGTGCAAGGCAGAGACATGGATCACCCTGAGGCTTTACCAGGGAACCCAGGCTGTACTGATATGTTATATGGAGCAGCTGCTGTGTAAAGCCGTAGACCCCTTGAACACGCTGGGATGGCATTGGTTTTATTAAAAAAATAAAAACAATTTCAGAAGTTACCCGACTGGGACTTTCTTCATGGTTCAACCCTGCTTCACATATGACTTGTGCTTGAAGGAAACCACAACTGGAGTTCAACTGTACCGAGTAGACAGTGAATTAAGTCCCTGCTTCAAATGCATCTGCCTTATCTTAAGAAAATTAAAGCTCTTTATCAATAGAAATGAATATTTAACAGCTCTTTATATGGTGATTAGATGTCAAGAGGTCACGTATGTTACTGGAGTACTGAGGCTGCTCACTATGCCTTACCACATACATTATTTTTTTATTCTGACAAAAAACAAACAAACATGTGCTAACAAGCCCCCACATTCCTTCACTTCACACACTCCATAGTTTTGCTTACTTAACACGCTGACCCGGACTTCATTTGAGATGACTGCTTGACTGCTCTCTGACTGTCCTGCTTGACATTGATAGGAGGCATCATCTTCCAGTTGGGCCTTTTCGATCTGAAGATGATACTGTCCTGGAATAGAGGTGGCGAGATTAATTATTTTTGTCGCACATTATTGTTGTGATAAGGATGTACAAACTAAATACATTGAAATAATAACAAAGAAGGTGGCTTTGTTTGTTTTTTCCTGGTCCATCTCCACTGAATAAACTCACTGTTCATAAGTGGTGTATGTACACTACCAGTCAAAAATTTGGACACACTTTGTCATTCAATGGTTTTTCTTTATTTTTATTACTTTCTACATTGTGGATACATACTGAAGACATCAAAACTATGAAGCAAGATATATGAAATTATGTAGAAACGAAAAATTGTGAAAGAACTCTGAATATGATTTATATTTTAGTTTCCTCAAAGTAGCCACCCTTTGCTTTGACGACAGCTTTGCAAACCCTTGGCCTTTTAATTTTTGAGCTTCATGAGGTAGTCACCCAAAATGGTTTTCACTTCACAGGTTTGACTTGTCAAGGTTAATTTGTGGATTTTCATGCCTTCTTAATGGAGTTGGGACCCCATGGTTGGTGACCCCATGGGTTGTGTTATGCAGAAGTCAGGTTGGTACACAGTTGACAGACCTATTTGACAACTGTTAGAATGCATATTATGGCAAGAATCCTTAGCCAATCAGCTAAGTAAAGAGAAATGACACTCCATCATTAATTTAAGAACTGAAGGTCCATCAGTCTGGAAAATTGCAAAAACTTTGAATGTATCCCCAAGTGCAGTCGCAAAAACCATCAAGCGCTATGACGAATTTGGCTCACATGAGGACCGCCCCAGGAATGGAAGACCAATGGTCACCTCTGCTGTTGAGGATAAGTTCATCCGAGTCACCAGCCTTAGAAATCGCAAGTTAACAGCACCTCAGATATGAGCCCAGATGAATGCCACACAGAGTTCTAGTAGCAGACACATCTCTACATCATCTGTTCAGAGGAGACTGTGCAAATCAGGCCTTTATGGTCAAATAGCTGCCAGAAACCACTACTAAGGAAAAGCAACAAGCAGAAGATTTATTTGGGCCAAGAAACACAAGGAATGGACATTAGACCGGTGGAAATCTGTCTTTGTCTTTGTGTGATGCAGAAAAGGTGGACGTATGGTCTCTCCATGCATGTTTCCCACTGTGAAGACTGAAGGCACACTGAACCAGCATGGTAACCACAGCAACATGCCATCCCATCCGGTTTGCATTTAGTTGGACCATCATTTATTTTTTAACAGGACAATGATCCCAAACACACCTCCAGGCTGTGTAAGGGATATTTGACCAAGAAGGAGAGTGATGCAGAGCTGCGTCAGATGACCTGACTTCCAGAGTCACTGGACCTAAACCCAATCGAGATGGATTGGGGTGAGATGGACCACAGAGTGAGGGTAAAACTCTCAACAACTGCTCAACACTTCTGGAAACTCCGTCAAGACTGTTAGAAAACCATTTCAGGTGACTACCTCATGAAGCTTATTGAGAGAAGGCCAAGGGTTTGCAAAGTTGTCATCAAAGCAAAGGGTGGCTACTTTGAGGAAACTAAAATATAAATCACATTCAGAGTTCTTTCACAATTTTTGGTTTGCTACATAATTCCATATATCTTGCTTCATAGTTTTGATGTCTTCAGTATATATCTACAATGTAGAAAGTAATAAAAATAAAGAAAAAACATTGAATGACAAGGTGTGTCCAAACTTTTGACTGGTAGTGTATATTAGAAGGTACCTCCTGTAGGCCCATTATCGCCCATGTTGATTTTAGAATGTCCTGAATTATAGGCAGTTTTTAACTTTGACAAAATTTGCAATTAAAGCAATTTGTACAATGAAAGCCTGGCATTTCACTTCAGAAAAGTAATATACTGTACTACCAATGTTACCGTATTTGATTAGGTTAAAAATAAACTTCTAAAATAATCTTTTGGAACTAAAATATCTCACTTGCTTACAGAGAACCCTCTGCTGCAGGCATTTCCACTTACAAGCATGTTGTTGTGTATACTCATATAAGACACATTTTGTTTCAGAATGAATTTCCAGTATGGTAAATGAAATCCAATCCCAGATTCACTATACCGACTGAATAACTGTCTATTAATTGATGCCAGGCGGAGTCCTTCTCTCTCTGTATCTGTCTTCTGAGATTGGCCCTGCCAACAGGGCTTGATTTGTTTGATGCATTGCCACAACCTGTGGGGATTAGATGATGTTCAGTGTTGGTTTTCCAGCTCCTGATTCTCTGGCTCACAGCCTACTAACGTGCAAAATAGTATCTTGGTCTGACAAGCACCCAGGCCTAAAAATGCATGTGTCAAGTAAGCTGGCAAGATAATTAACACCAACCAGAAGCAATTTTCACATCCAAGTTATCATTGAGTGCACAGAGAGAGAGACATTGAAGTTATTAATCATATTCCTCTCTCCTGAAATTACTCACAAATAGTGCAATCAAGTTGCAGAGAGTTGGTATTTATAGTAGGGGAGATGGCCCATGGCTGCAACACAATTTGCTTACTTATCCATTACCCTGTATTTATTTCAGACTTTAGATACACTATAGCTATATGGCCGTCATGTCTGCAGCAGAGTATATTCTCCTCTCTGCAAACCTGCATTGGTGTTTTGGACTTAAAGAAGAAAATACATCTTGTTGCATGATTGGGAAAGGTCAATCCCAAATTAAAGGAAAGGGAAAGAGAAAAGTAACCATTTGTCATTTGTTAACTCATTTAGTCAGCTAACTGTAATCAATATAATTTCTCTCACTTTAACGTTTCTACCTTGTAATTTGAATATCAGGCATTATATTGTCATATGATTAATTTGTCTGTATTATACTTAAACTTATTCAATATATAGTATGATCTATTTTTAAAAACAAGGATATGCCCAGCTTAACATGCATGACCCTGCTGAAGAATCTTTATCACATAATTTTCCGGCTCTGGTCACTATTACGTACGCAAAGGCAAAGACTATTCGAATATTTTGTCTTATTTATTTAATGTATCAACTGCTTTATTTCAAAGACAGCATTGGTTAAGACAATATTCACAAATCAATTAATCTTAGCTAGTTGCCATAAGTTAAGAAAGTAAAGACAATTGCAGTATATACTGTATGATGTCATGTGAGCAGTCTTCATGAATGCTCAGTCATAATTAAATTTTGCCACATTTACTGGCTGCATGCCATGTACTACAATTAAATTATTCCTTGTGAGTACCTTGTCAGTAATTGAAAATAAACTAAGGAAAAAAAACAGTGTTTTGGTGCCTTGAACAAGCTGGTTTATCTGTTGTTCTGTTTTTGTTTCTGCCCCAAATCCTACATCTAGGCTCATGTTGATACACTTTTACATGTCTGCTCGGGCTTGGGGGAACTAAGGGTATTACATCTACTGTAAGTACATGATGAAATCAACACTGGTCTCTCATGTATATGTGAGTGTGTGATTTCAGGCTTTTTAAAGCATCAATACATATCAGCATGGCGACAATCAGTCAACACCGGTTGTGTGAGAAGCCAAGTCAAGTGCCTTAAATGATTGTTTGTTTTTTTTCTTTTGAAAAATTGATTACATACGTCAGTCTGCAGTTTGCAGTTTCTTTTATAGTGTACCTGCACTGATGGATATTTTATTCATGAGTGTACATCTGAGTGTTTGATGACTTGTGTGCATTTGTGGTCTTTATGCCCATGTATATGTGTATATGAACTCAAGCCATTAATGAATGTGGACAACATGTGCATGGGCATATATGCATCTCACTGGCAGTCTCGAAAACTGCGACGGTGATGCGCGGCTTATCTAGTTGCAGGCTGATCAGGAACAGATGTTCTTCTCTTACTCGGGATTGCCTTCTAATTGGCTATTACTTTTTATAGACTGTAATGCAAATTCTGAAACACACTCTTTTCTCTGCCACATTTCATTGATTTGCTGACACTCTGCTGCTTTAATTTCTTTTCTCTCTTTTTTTGTATTTACATGTATGTGACAATGGGATGTATGAGAGGCTGTTGACAATCACTTCACCTCCTTGGTCCCAGATGCTCCCTCTAAAGAGAGCCTGTGTACCATAAGGTTCCACTAATGTTTTTGTTGCTTTATTACAGCACTTTGAAGCCAAAGCAACAACATGATCACATTTACTTTTAGAGTGGCCAAACATCAAGCTGTACTGTCAAATGCTTCCTGAACTGACAGCAGCACTTCATAATTTCAGAACTACGTCACAAGAAAATAAAGTAGTATATAGGAGTGTGTTACTTTGTTGCATCATACTTTCAATTACCCTTTCCACATCTGATAACATGTTCTGGCACAACAGCTTTACCTTGACCAGCATTATTTTATCTTATTCCACTTGACTGGATCTTCTGAGTTGTACATTTTTATGAGATTTGTTCTACTCTCTAACCAAACCCATAGACTGCAAGCCTGATTCATCTATAGGACAATTTATTACTAATTCTGGTGTCTTTTTAAGGGTGCTTTTACCAAAGAAGTTCATTTATTTAGCTTGGATGGGTCCATAAAAACCCAACAGACCCACAAGCCATATTCTGCGAGTATCTTTCTTTACCTCTCTTGGGGTTTCCAATCATGCTGTAGCGTGGAAAGCCTGGCAGGCTTCTCTGAGGTCCCAGGAGGAGGCCATCTTTCACCCACTGCACAGTCCCTGAGGCCCGCAGCACCTCACACCTCAACACAGCTGTGGCTCCCGCCCGCACAGTGAGGTTCCTGGGCTCAGTCCTGAAGGCCTGCTGGGCCTGTGTGCCTGGAGACATAAAAGAAGATGGAGGAAAAGCAGCTGGAGTGGAATCGTAGATCAGGAGAAAGATGTGATGAGATTTAATGGAAGGAGGCGGACAAGAACAAGGGCTGAGTGTGTGTGAGAAGTGCTAGAGAGGAAATAAAAGGAGAAGAGAGAGCATGACATAAACATGCACCACAGGGATGCAGTTTCGTGGTCTTTTGTCTGAAAAGGCACCCTGTTGTGCCTGGCCACATTATTCATTCGGGCATATGTTTTATTGATGGGAAACTGCAGTGATACAGGCCTGAAAATGAGTCAATAAAGTAATTACTGTGAATTAAATCCCCCCTTGGCCATGCAAGTGGGGTATTGGGAGGAGGAACAAAGCATGGGGTGTCAGAGACTTTGTTCACCTGCGGTTTTTCTTCAATGTCGATGTCCCACCAGCTAATTCCTCCTGGGAAGAGTAATGATTATCACTTTAATCCCCCTTGTTTGTCATAGGTGGGGTTGGCCATCCTTCAGCCAGGCTCTTAGGTGACATTCTGTGGTGCAATGTGCTCGAGTCTGGAGGGTAACCTCAAAGCACACCAGCCATGAGTCTCTAAGACTGACTGGAGCTATAGGATTATATGATTATCATACAGGACGGTTTATGAATACATTCAGTTCAAGGAGCCGAGCACAACTGCATACTGCAATCAGTGTCTGCCTGATGTGTCCGTGTGAGTTTTGTTTAAACAATGCCCAACAGAGAAGCCAGTCTGATTCTGCTGGGCTGTTTGAATCTTGACCTTCATTGAAGCTATGACCAAGTTGTTTGTGAAGTGCATGCTCTGTTGCTTCTGACAACATGAGTGAGAGGCAGAGCTCTCAGATCAAGGCTGAACCAGTCACCTCACGTCAAATATGAAGGGCAAGATTGGCCATTACAGAGGATGCATACAAACAACCAAACACAGGAGCATATTTGCATACAGTTTACATAAATGAATACTCAACAGTGATCTGCAGTGGCTGCTGAAATAGTATTATGCTGCATTATTTTGAGATGCGGAAACACTAAATGCCATATTAAAATGTAGTGATAAGACTTGTCATGTCTTGAACTGCTGAGGTGGCTGAGAATGTGCAACTTTTAAGATGAAGACATAACACAGTCTTCATTTGTCAAAAAATTTCAAAAAATTCATAATCAATAAATGGAACTCTTGCTAAATTCATTACATTTTGGGGTTTTGCCATGACAGCTTTACAGCCTACTTGTTGGCTTATGATTGCTCATGTCCACTAATGTCACCAAAGCTAACATATTGTGCAGCTGGTATTAATAAGTCAGTTTTCCTTCATGACTCCTTTCTACTTCTGCTAGTGTTACCCTACATTTAAGCATGTTAACATTTTAATGGTTGAATTACAGTAATCACAGTAAAAAGAAAGTAATACCTCACAAACAGAATGGTTGTTACTTCCTGCTTGTGCTCCCCTTCCACCATGACTTTGTCTTTAAACCAATTGAATCCATTGAAATTAAAGTGGAATTCAATGTTCCATTACAATCAGTGGTCATAAGTCTGCTTTATTTTGCCACTTGTGACCAAATTCTTCAACCAAAGTTTCAGTAAACTCAACAACTTGTGCATTTGATATGGCAGATGTTTTAGCAAGCAATCTCTTATTTACACATCCAGCAAACATCGAAGCCCAATAATAATTCTTCATGTTTGTTCTGTTTTGGACTCAACCAAATGCTGGGGGAAATGGCTTACTCTTTAGCTACTAAATGCTACCATGACCCAGTAACTTTAGCTTCTTTCTGGGTTTTTTTTTGTTTGTTTGTTTTTTTGCCAAGAACAGCTGCCTGCTGCAACTGGAAACCTGGAAACAATGTTTCAAGACAGCAGTGATACAGAATGAAACAGGAAAGCTGGCAGTAAAACAAAAAATAATAACCTACAGCAAAAGATGTTTGAAAAGGCATTGTAAAGCTAAGGGAGATTTTTTGAGACGGGTGGTAATTTTCTGTAAGTTTGTCAAAGCAAGCCTCCTCTTTGAGATTTCAAATATTTACCCCAATTGTGAATAAAGTGACTGATGCACATTGTCATTTATCCTTACAGGTCAGTAAGCAAGCCTGTACTTGGTGTTGCATCTGCCACAACCAAAATGGATTGCAGCCATCATGAATTAAACGTATTGAATACATGTGTGCTTTCCTGCTTCGACATGTCATATATCTGCCGTAAAATATTAATGTCCATTCAAGAGTTGATGCTTACAATTCGGTACTGTATGTCTGCATTTTACTTCACTTTTAAGATGGAAATATGTTTTGTAAGAAAAGCAAATTAATTGTCTGGGTACCATCACATACCAGTAAAGATTTCTTTTGATGAAAAAGTTTGTTTATTGCCAAATCTTTCTCTGCTACCACAAGGTATCAAGGTATCTTTCCACCATACACTTAAGCTTATGTTTAGCATGTTCTTTGAACTGGATGTCATTGAAGCAATCACCATGGGAACTAGTGATAAAATACTGTGAGCATAATACCCAGTATCAGTAGTGAAATTATGCTGGTGTTACATATTTTTTATATTAACTACTTGGTGTCTGAGATGGAAGTGGCAGGAATGAAACCGTTACCCCAGTACAAGAACAAAATTCCCCTTTGCTGTGAATTAAGCAATTAACAAAATGTCCTCTCCTTTCCAATGACCATTTTATAGAGAGGATGGTCCTGCAACAAAAGAAAAAGATCCAGCTGCTGGTTTCCTACCTGAGGAAGCAATAACAACAGAACAATGATGATGTTAACAGTTGGTCCTTTCACCACCTTGATTTAATAGCTGACATCTAATTTGCACGGATGCTGAGAAAACAAACATGAAAATGAGATACATGTATATATGCCATAGTAAGCCCATTAATACTGCAGTTAAACTGATACCTTAAACAAGACTTTCATCAAACAGGCTTAAGTGATAAGTATGAGATTAACCAGGTTCATTTAACTGACTTCAGTGCATCCATCAGAGTGAACCTGTGTTGAGTAGTCGGATTAAGAAGGCAACTGATGAATAAGTAGCTATTATGCCATACTGAAAATTCAATTAATGCTCCAATGAAGTTAAGGTTCCAACTGCTCAGCTGAATGATGAACATGAATGGGGCATGAAAAGGCCACCATTACTCTAATAACAGCTCCTTGGTGACATTTGATTCTCTTACCCCAGATGAGACAAAGAAAGGGTAGCGCTGAAGGAGATGCAATCCATGCTGACAATGAGGCCATTTCACTACCAACACCTGACCTTCACCAATCCTGGCAAAACCAAGGAAGAAAAAACAAAACAAAACACATGAAATACACACATGAACACCACTTCCCTAGTAGCTAATGCTTTTCAGAGCCATTTGTATTAAGTCCAGCAGTGACTTGACTTTCTGACATGGGTACACATCAGTTTCACATGCACAGTGTTGGTTAATGTGTATTTTAGGTGTGAAGCAAATGCAAAGTATGCTGTGTATAACTGGCTTCATTAGGTAAACTAGTGTCCGTCTCCTGATGAGTTCAGCTCACTGTCCTCAGAACTGTATCTGAGGATCTGAATTTGTGATCAGTTGTTAAAAAGACCTCTGTGGGTTCTTTTGGATTTTCTTCTGGCTACTGATCAGCTGAGGGAGAGAACAACAAAGCATACCTGTACAATACAGTATCAGGCATATACAATATCTTATACATCCCAAAACAGGGCCAACAGCCACCTCTGTCTCTGCAAGTTAAATTTTCAACAGCACCTAAATTAATGGAGACAGGTGGCGGCATGGAAAGCAGGAACAGCATTCAAAGTTGCAGAAATTGCTACATGGTATGGATTTTTTTAATGAGAGATAAGTTATAGAAATTTTGTTGTGAATTGAGTGTTTTACAAATTGTTTCAAAGAACCTACATTTATAATTAGTGTCAGTGCAGTAGTGAGAAGCTGTCTCTTGCTGTCCTGTATCTACATGTACTGTAGGTGCAGTAAACTGTAACTGTGACCACTTCCCTAACATTTGTCCAGTGACAAGTTGCCTGACCATACCATACAACACCATATTTATTAGAATATTTTATTTGTAATGATAACAATGTTGGCACATTTAATAATGATATCAACACCTTAACATTAGGGACGAAAAGAGATGGCTTGTATGACAATTGAAGTGTTCTGAGAAGAACAACCACGAGGAATTCGCAAGTATGGATTACAACATTCCATTGTACAACGAAAGTCCTGCCACTTAAAATGTGTATTTGTTTTTTGAATGAATACGTATAAATAGAGTATAAAAATATGATCTGTCTTTCACTGTGAATGTTAGGAAACAGAACAATGTGGAATCAGACTGCAGTGCTGTGGGTCTGTGCCCACTGCATCAAACGCTCTTCCTTATTTGACCAGAGAGAACCCTCTGTGGCTTGAAGTCAGTTTGTAATCACTTCAATTTATCTGCTGCAGGAGTGGAACAAATAATAGTGATTTACTTAATTGAAAACTAAATATTTTCTCATCTGAATAGACAAAATGAATTGAAGGCAACAGCTCTTTGACGCTCAGTTGATTAGTTGCACTCCAACAGGTTTTGATAAGAATTAACTCGCATTCATTTATTTCTTCGCTTTCAAAAACAGTTGTGTATTTCAGAGCCCCCAGCATACTCTTTGAACACACAAGGGCAATTACTTCCCTCTTCAGTGAATAGAAGTTCTTTCTCAGGTTAAAAGTGCCTGTCTTCGCTTCATCTCTGCTTCTTTAGATGCGACAAGGAGGTAAACACAAACACAACCATTATATCCTGCCTAATACTAATATCAAATCATAATTAGTCTCTTTTAAAAACACAAACACATTTTGTTTTAAACCAGCAGCCAATATTAAATACACCAAACTAGAAAAAAATGTATAGAAATGCATATAAAATGTTATCCCAACTGTTTAAATAATCATAATAATCATAAAATCATATGCATTGCAGTGTACAGTTATGCATCTGTCGACAAGAGGAGCTGGATTTCTTTCATTTGTTTACAGTACAGTAGCAAAGGCCAGAGCAGGTATCTCCTGTGAGGGAGAGAAGTGTTTGGCCAACACAGAGAGCTTGGTGCTGACTTCATGAGTCATCATTTTCTTTGGGTCTTTTAATGAAAGCAGACACAACCTGCCTGACCTCCCCACATTCCTATTACCTAGTCAAACAACTGCCTTAATTGCTTTAAAAATACAGCCAGACTTGAGAACATTAATTTACTGATGCATGTTTGTTTTCTCTCAATGAAAAATGTGTGAAAGCACAGCATTTGTGGAATAATTGATATGCCATTTAACAGTCGTTTAAAATGTAATATAAGATAAATACCTTGGTGAATGGCAATTAAATTCCTCTTCAAATTTAAGGAAGACTCATATTTTATTATCGCAGTGCTCATTGCCACAGTTTTTTTTTTACCTTGTTCTTCTCAACCTTCATACAAATGCAAATTAGAAAGTTTGATTTGAAATTTGATATGCTTCCAGAGACAAGGCTGCCACTCTCCCCGCAAGGGCATTAGAGGTAGCTGAACCATTCAGCATGACCCTAACAGGTAGATTTTTAATGGCGTCTTTCATAACATCATCAAATGACTCAATACACTCAATCCTAGACCAATTTAACGTGAAACCCCATGAAATCAGTCAATGTGCAGAAAATGAAGTTTGAACTTCCACGCAGCCACCCAGTTCAAATGTGGTGCTACATCTTAATACCAGCCTAACCTCTTACCAATCCCTCTCCGAGCTGCCTATGGGTCCAATTACTGTGGATTATAGAGGTGGTGTTGTGAACCATTACCAATTTATTACTGAACTGCAGATTGTAGTGGTTTCTAAAAGACGCAGGTTACATTATCAGCAGTGAGTCTAATCACATCCAAATCACTGGCTGTGCATTAAAACATGGCATTCTTTAAGCAGTCTGATTAAGGCCTGGCTGAATGTGCTAAACACAGACAGAAATGACCTCAAGGGAAGACAGGTAACAATCATATCGGCTCAGTCCAGTGGTTCAGCAGCAGCTTGACAACGTACTTGTCCAGTACAACTTCAACGCGCACAAACAAACCCAAGTTAGGCATTTGTGCGCGCTGAGTCTCATTCCCTTTGGCTCAAAGTGTTCAAGTTTACTGGATTACTCTGACTGCGCTGCACAGATTCACGAAACTGCTCTCTCCAGGAAAAGGCAGAGAGGCAGGAGAGGTAAACTATCTTTCAACCTCCACCACACCTGCCTGCCTCGGGTGCACAGAAAAAAGCAGACAGACACACAGAAAGGGCTTACCTCCTTCTCAAAAAAATCAAGACTCTTTGAATAGGTGTGTGGATTTGCATGAGAGAAAGAAAACTGTGCTTACCTGTTGAGTGACGCTAGGGCTCAGGAGCACCTCTTTGTCTTCCTGATCTACAGTTGGCTCTCTGAACACTAGTGAGCCACCGAGATGTTAAAGAATGCCAATGGGACTCCCCCTTTTCTCACTCCTTAGTCTAAGACAGAGGCAAACAGATAAAGAGAGGGAGAGAGGCAGATGTAGAGACTGAAGAATGAAAGAGGGTGGGTATATGAGAATTCCTGGTGGAGGTGGTTACGAGGAGGGGGTCACCTGAACAGAAAAAGAGATGTCAAAAAACAATAAGAATGTCATGGCTGCCCCAAGGATTCAAAGAATTGCTAAAGAATTTTTCAGTCTACACAGTAACAAACTGATTTAAAAACATTGAAGGACCTCTTGTTACAGCAGAATTGAATAAATAACCAAAATCTCGATCAAGTCACAGTGAGCTAGTAATAAGATCAGAGGAATACGCCTGTGGTTTCTTTCTCCTCTGTCTTTCTTGGGAGTACTCATGGATCCCATTATTTAGCATTTCACTGTGCTAGGCTGGAAGGAGCATAGCAGCCCTCAAAGCTACAGATGCAACATGGATGTCTTCACAGCTGCTAGTTTGTAACATTTATGCCCATACATAATGAATGGACTAGAGTATCCACATTACTGTATTTCATATACTCAATACTCCTAGGGGGACTAGCTCTGCTGCAGAGATGTAGACAGAGACAGGCCAAAGTACCACCCCCAAACACACACACACACACACACACACACACACACACACACACTTTTGCCAATTATATACTTCCAACTGAACGGTGACTGGAGAATACCACCATTTGCTCAGTTGAACATATTGAAAGCTCTTCTACCGAGACAACTTAAAGGTCAAGTTTATTTTCCACGTGCATGTATTTTTCATTTGCTCTGCTGACAGTCCACACTTGTCCTGTGACTCTGTGTTGACTATATGTACAAGCTATTTCCTCAGTATACACACAAAAGCAGTTATACTGCTGCATTGGTTGTTCCACTATGGGTAAGGCTTGCAATACTGGTAGACCAACGAGTGTGTGTGTGTGTGGGGGGGGGATTCCCATTTGTGCAGCAAGCAATAAAGCAGAATAATAAAGACACACTCCCTCATTGTGGCACAAATTCAAGGACTGTAACTTTATGTTGTGCATACTGCAGTGCCAGTGCCCAGTGTCTGCTCTGTGTGCAGTGCGTGTGAGCGGGTGTGTGTGTGGCCCAGATGTTAGCAGCTGGGTTGTGTAGTCGGGGCTGGCTCCACAGACAGTCATTAAGCCCAGCAGCCCAGGGCTGGAAGGTTAATTCCTCCGCCTGGAGGGGTATGTAGGTGGGAGGCAGGAGGAAAGAAGGGAGGGAGGTGGAGGATGAGGTGGAGAGGCAGCGGAGGGAGCAATGTGAGGCGAGGGGGCTGTGAAGCGCCACACTCAGTTCACACAAACAGCACTGTCAGCAAGAGTGGAGGCGCTCCACTGCCAGACGTAGGAAGAGGAGGGAGAGAGCTGGGGCCTGCCAGAGAGGTGGTGAGGGAGGGAGGAGGATGGACAGAGGACCTAAAGATGAATGGCAAGCGGGAAATGCAGAGGAGAGGGGGTAGATACAGTAAGAGGGTAAAAAGAATTCATGTCAGGAGGTTGGACAGGCAGAGGGTGAGATGAAGGGGACACGAACGAGCAAGGTAATGGAGCGAGAGAAACGGATGGAGGAAGGAGACAAGAAAGATACTGTAAAATGGGCTGTGGAGTGATGAATAGAAGACGGGGAGGAGCAGGGGGAAGGGGGGAGACGGGAGGAAGGAAGGCTGACATGAAGAGTTGTTTTGAAAACCAACAGGAAGTCTACTGATTCAGAGCAGTGCAGCAGGGAAAGCACAGAGGAAGATTAATCAAAGAAAGCAATAAGCACTATGGTAGAAAGCAACACAATATGTGGAAGAGGGAAAGATAGGGTCATGTCCAGGAGATTGATTCAGAAAAGTGGAGTAGGAGTGCGACTCGTGCAATATTTCTTGTGTGTTTCAGTTCCTATGTATGCCTGTGGGTGTGTATATTATTTGTGTGGAAGGTGCAGGGGGTGCTGGGCTTGGGGCTTGGGGGTGGGGGGGTACTTAAATAATCTGGACTGCCATAAGAAATGTGGCAGCTCAAATTCTGTCACTTGACACAATAAAGAAAATGATTTATTACAAAATGAATGTGACATGTTGGAGTCAGTATCTAAGAGTGTAGACAGGCAGAGATATTTTAATACCCTATGTGCGATCCACCCCAACAAGAGGATTTAACTACTTCAACTCCCACAGTTCTTAGGAAGCAGTTAAATTAATGAAAAGGAGCCTCTGTAACCCTTCAAGACTTCTGAGGGCTCTGACAAAGCCTGTAAAATTGTCTTTGTGCGTTGAGCTGGAGAGCACTGGATCCAGCCTCTGAGCCTAAGCATTAACTACAGCCATCTGACCTGATGATCTGATTGGAGCCATGGCTTCTGTTGCCTGCCACAGTCCAGCTGCCATATCAGCAACGCCTCTGTGTTCTAAATCTGTAGACAAGGTCAGCATGTCTTTTTTTTTCCCTAGTTGATCTGGTTACCAGTCGACCACAGGAGACAGAGATTCAACAGGCAGCCACTGACTGGTAGCATGCATCGCCAGACACCAGAAATGACAATTACAGGCACCACTAAAATATCAGCAGCAAACAGAGATAAGAGGGCTTTCAAAAGTCTGACAGCACAGATAGTAGCTTAATCCCCCTCAGCAGCACTTTCTTGAAAAGTCTGTCATAGTGATGTAGTCTGAACAGGGACGTGAACCTTGTCCTACTGCCGGCAGGTTTTGCAAGAGGAGATTCTCCAGAAGAAAAGAGAGTTGCTGTCTCTGGGTGACCTGTTGACCAAATGATGCCGGAGCATGTGGAAGGTTTCATGTGTCAGGGTTAAGATGGATTTGGAAAACCCCAATTAAACACACCAACACACTCTTATCTGTTCCTCTTCAATCCCTGTCCCTGTGCCCTATGCATGTTGGCAGCAATGTGATGTTCAGAGCTGGGCATGTGTTTGCGTGTATGTGCCAGTGCGTGTCAGGATGGATGGAGAGGCTTGAGACAACCAGCTGTGGTGTCCAGATTGGAGAGGGATTATTTCCCAAATCTCCCCCATTTACCTCAGATGCCTAACAAGCTCCTATATTAATTCACTGATATTGCAACTTTGATTCCACTTTAACAACACTGTCGACCAACCAAACAAGATCTTGTTGATGAGGTTGTGTACAGATCTTTGTCTACGTAAAGTTCAACATGAGCAGGCTTACTGTGTGAGTATGAGGGGGTCGATATTAGATAAAATCCTCATCAGACTAATAAACAGCATTAGATACAGGGTTATAATTAATGGCTGAGCGATCCTAATTCAATTACACCAACCTATAGATAGCAGAAATAAATATCATCACTTTCCTGCTGCTTAAAGATAAAAAAGTGCAAGACAACGTGAGGGAAAGTGGACCTCTCCACCTTGCAGATCCCTGTGTGAAGTCATGAGGTCAGAGGCGAGACAGGATCATGAAACAATATTATTAGGTCAGTGAGGGAAGGGGAGCAGGGTCAGATAATGAGACTCAATCTGGCTGAATGAAAATGCATGGGAGGGAAAGTGCTGACACGTCCCTCGCTCTCGCTCATCCAATTCCCAGCACTTGCTGTGTGCCACTGATATTCATGCCGAGCTGTCCATCCACGGCCCACAAACTTTAACGTTTGCCGTCTCCGCCGCCCCATCTATCAGCCCCGCTGTGGTGATGGACGAGCGAAGAACATGGGAGGGGGCGATATTGAAATTTGAGGTCAGAAAAGACAATTGTTGTATCCACTCTTGTGTGTCTCATTCACTTATTCAGAGCCACCTTGTCCATGTACAGTAAAGACACACACACACACGCACACACGCACAAACACCAGAGCCTCCTATCACAAGCAATTCAATATAAAGATACACAGAGCTCAGGCAATAACCTGATCCTGGTGAGAGATGTTATGGGCTTTGACAGGCGGGGCTGAGCCACACAGCCCAAGCTGTTCTCCCAGTGTCACTGACATAACAGAAGGATTAGAGGATGAAACTGAGCTAAATCTGGGCAAGCTAAAAACGGGGGCAAAAACAAGGCACGGAAATGACACTGAAACAAAAACCATTAAGCAATAAAAGGCCACTTTAATGACAAAACCTTTTTGTTCTGTTATTTTTGTTCATGTGCTGTCTACAAACACAAGTACGTATACTGCACATGCACAACATATACAAATATGAAGCCCCACCACACTCCACCCCAACCCCCACCCACACAGCTTTGTACTTCTACATCTTTCATAACTTGAACTCCAGCCAGCCAACTTAGCCTCACCCTCACAGCATTAATATCACCAGAGACATGAAGATTTTGCAATTTTTACCTCCGGAGAATGGGATTGTGTTTGGGTTTTTTTTGTATCATCAAAGGAGGACTTATAATGTAGTTTTCAGACGAGCAGTTCAGTAATTCAAATCCAGATAACTTTATTTGTGATCATTACTGAGTGAGGATGCTTACTGGAGTTATGTCACCTCAACCTGACACCTAAGGCAAAGCTCCTGTTGAGACTGAGAGGCTGAGATTATATAATTATATAATGAACCAACAGGGTGTTTGGAGGAGACCCGGCTTTGACTCAAGCAGTGTTGATGTTCTTTTGTTATGGTTAGCCTACCTTCATAGTTGCAGGTTTTAAAAGAACGTATCAAATTTCCTTAGAATTCACACCAGTAAAATTTAATCCAGCCTTTAACAAACTCAGTTACCTATTCACTACAAAAGGTGCATGGAATTGGTCCCATTATATTCTTGTAGCTACAAGAGGAAGTGGCTGGCCACCTGCTATCGTGTTTCATATTTTACCAACTTTAACCACAACACACAACTGACCAACTTTTATTTTAGCTGTGTAGGCTGAAAACCAAAGAAAAACCTAGTTACTGTAGATACATACATATTATCTGCTGTGTGGCAACAGTCAAGGAATTACAGGTTGTGTGGTGTTACATGATATGATGCACTTTTTTGTGATCCAAGCTAAACCCTATTAATTCATTGAAGTCTCAAATAATATACATCATATGGAACACATTTTCTTCCTCATTTTGGTTGAATAACGTGTGTCTGAAATTGTGGTATGGTCATATCATTTTGAACAGAACAAGGCATTTTTGTGCATTTTTTGTCTCTTTATATTAGCCCCTTACTAAACAAATAACAGGCCAAAATGACCTTTCATCAGCAAACACTGTATGTCCCCCATTCTGAAAGGCTCAAGCTGGTTCTCACAGGGATAGAAGTACAGGAGCACACAGACAGCAAAAAACACACAATCAGGCCCAAATACACCTCTGCCAACAGATGGGCTTATGGCTTTGCTGAGGTGGAGTTTGCCATCCTGCCCGTCCCATTTTCAGAAAATCCACTTTAATTAACA
Source organism: Psettodes erumei (assembly GCA_016785225.1). Classification (NCBI taxonomy): domain Eukaryota; kingdom Metazoa; phylum Chordata; class Actinopteri; order Pleuronectiformes; family Psettodidae; genus Psettodes; species Psettodes erumei. The sequence continues at coordinate 1,347,222 of JAFBJZ010000623.1, forward strand.
TATCAGCGCTCCAAACGAGGCTAAACCTCTCCTCTGCAAACTGTAATCTGCCCAGTTTGAATTGACCAACCATAGAGCCTACATGATAAGGCTTGCCAACCGAAACACAAGGATAATCCAGTTATACCTGCTTATACAATGGACAGCAAAAAGCACTGATCTGACAAGCTCTTTCAGAAGTTCCATAGCTTGCATTTTGATCTAACTTAAGTACTTTGATTTACTTATATCATGTGGCTCAATCTGATGGGATTCTCGAAGTCATTTTAGTCACATTCTCTGGAATGTACTCCACTTGAACAACAAGATTAAATATATGGGCTGTGGTTCACGGAGCATGCACCTTTCTTTTATTCTTCCCCTGTGCCTTCTATCACCTCATTCCATCCCATAAAACTTCATCCCTCCTAAAAACTTATTTTCCTTCTTTTGTGTTTACTCCCAAAACATTCTACCACTCCCTTCCTCCATTGCCCTCCCTCTGCCTATACTGTGATCTGAAGGTGTCATAGGAGTAATTGTAGTGTGATCATAGTTCCCTCCAACTGCAGACTTAGAAGCCCCACAGGACCGCTGGAGGAAGGTTGAAGGGCCCGACAGATGGAGGCCATTGTGTGTGTGTGTGTGTGTGTGTGTGTGTGTGTGGGGGGGGGGGCAGCAGTGCAGCAGAAGACGAAGAGAGTGCGCGCGTGTCCTTGTGATTCCAAGTGTGTTTGTGCACGTGTATATGAACTCTGTGCTTGTTTGTGATGTGTGTGCAAGTATGTTTTGTGTATGCATGCCATTGTGCCTTTGTGTTTGTATGTGTGTGTGGAAGGTGGGGGGTGGGGGAGCAACGGCAGTTTAACACAAGATGTTTTAAAATCTGTTGACCTGAACAGCGCGTCACTAGACTGCTTGGTTAATAGTCTCATGGAATGTCCTCTCCTGCTGTTTTAATGAACCCCAAGCCAAAAGGCCTAATGAAGCATGCTCCCTTTGCCAAAACAGTCCGTCAGCTTGACCTCCCCTGACCTGCACCACTCCCACGCCACTTAAGGGTGGGTCTCCATGGTGACCTGTCTACTGTGCCAAAGTTGTCATAGGGACAAAGGATGGCGCTAAGTTAGGGAAACCAAGCAGCTAAGACAAAGGACATCAGCACATGTGCCTGCATATGTTTAAAGTTGGTGGTAGTTTCACCAGTTTAAGATTTTAAATGTTGCATTTCGTCTTCTCTTTGTTATCCTGACAAAAAAGGCCAGTTAGCAAAAAGCTACTGTTCTCTGCCCAAGAAAACATTTTTCTTAACAAGCTCTTCCTCCTTCTCAGCATCCAAAAACATACACATAAAGTATACACACAAACAAACAGTAAATACACACACACACACAAGCTGGTCATCATGCAGTTTAACTGTTCTTTGCTCAAGCCCAATAAGAGCCTCATTATTCAATATGTTAAGTCTGTAATGCAGGCAGTGTTGTGTGCATTCAGCAGGGATGCTGGCATGTGAGTGTGTGTGTATGTGTGCGCGCATGTGTGTTAAGTATGAGTTAAGGACTAATAAAGTGCAAGGCACCTAATTAAACAGTTTTTGTTTATGCTCTATAGCAGTGGTATAAACTCAGCAGGCACAATGCAGGGTGGTATGGCAGGTCGCTCTCATTTGAAAAACTAAAGACAAAAGCAGTGAGAGAGAAGGGGGCAATCAACTTCAAACGAAATTCTTGCTTAATTGCAAAAGTGTGAGGAAATCAGCAAAGACAAATGAGAATGAGCTGATTAAAGTTGCACCAAAACATCTGGTTCTGAGCTCTTTTTATACTGGTACCCTGAATACCCTTATGAAAGTGTGATAGTCTTTATTTCTCCTTTCTGGTAGCATCTTGACAGATAAAGGAGATGAATTCTGATGAAGCTGCAAATGTACCACAGATAAATAGTTTTTAGACTGAATAACTTTTGATTGATGTTTTCAGTGTTCTGTTTTTTACATTGCTGCTCTGAACTTCACAATGACATTTCTCAGAAAGAATAACATGCATAGGCATACAATGGCTCCCTTCCAGCACCAAAAATATCGGAAAAATAACTGCGCATGGATGGATGGGCTTTTTTAATTATAGTGTGATTCAGTCCTGAGACCCCTTCATCACTCCCCAAAGCACCCCCCTTTTAAGAAAACAGGGTGGAAAACCTGAATGGGCAATCAGTGCTGTTCCGCCTGTGCACATTCCTGAATCCAGCACTCTAATGGTGCCATTCATTATAAGTCTTATTAAAATAAACACAGACTTTATGATATAATAACAAATAAGCCAGGCAGCACACTATCATAATTGACAGAAATTAAAAGTGCCAAGGAACACTACATTACCTCTGTAACCTGTCTGTCTCTCTCCTCTCTCCCACACAAAAACATGCGCCCACTTATTCTCTCTCTCTCTCTCTCACACACACACACACATTGAAATAAAGTAATCAAGGTTATTTAAATGAGTGTGCTGGCTGCATAAACAGTGTAAACGGTAAAGAACATTACAGAGTGAACGTGTCTATGCATTCCTGATCTCACAAGGTGGTGAGGGGTGGGGGCTGGGTGAGTGGTTAAGGTTCATTTACAGACATTTGAAGTTGCTAGTGAAGGTATATGCATGTTAATGTACCACACATGGCAAGAAATGTTTAGATTTTTTACACAGTGAATAAACAATGACAACTACATGGATTTGGCTTACTTTGTTTAATTTGAGTTCTTTTTTTATTCTTGTCTTTTGTCAGGAAAGTTAGGAGCGAGCTCCATATTGCACATAGACAGTATCTAGAAATAAGGGTGTCAGGGGTTGTTAGGAGCAGGTATGGAGATTTAGTGTTATCTGCCTGTGTGTGCGGGTGTGTTGGAGTAACTGGAGGGGATCCTGAGTGCTACCAGATGACATTCCCATGCAATCCAAAGACTAATTGATTAAAGGGTTATGAACATGTGTGTATGGAGATGCTATTGAGTGGGCATGTGAGCATGGCAAATGTATGCCATATGGGCAAGGGATTCTACCTCAATTACTGTGAATGGGGTAAATATGCTAAGTATCAGTGCTGCCTAACACATACTCTGTGCTGTAATATTGACAGTCAGGCTTAGGAGGCCATAGTCTTGCAAACAGATATCCCAAATATTTCAAAATGGAGGTCACTGTGAGACATATGACTTTGACTTCAGCAGTTTGGACTCAATTCCCAATCACAAAACATTAGACAAATAGAAGTAACAGGAATAGTTTGACATTTTGGAAATATGCTTATAGATTTCCTTGCAAGGTTAGAATATCCATACCATTATGATGTATGATGCAGCTGCTTAGCTTAGTTAATACTGTAAATGGGGGGGGTCTAGCATGTCTTAAGGTAACAAAATCTGCCTACCAGCACATCTAAAGCTTGCTAATTAACACATTGTATCTCATATGTGTTGTCCACAAAAGAAAAAAAATGCATAGAAAGGCCCTGCTGTCACTGTGAGGTTGCCGGGCAACCAGTTGATTCTCCAGGAAGTCACTGTAGCCAGACATGGCACAAGATGCAAAATATTGTTGAGACTCTTTAAAACCACAAACCCATACTCCTGTTTTTTTGTACAGATTAAACAAGCTTATTATTTCATAAGCTTTAGAGGTGTTGTTAGTTGTTTAGTTGTTGGTTTGAGCCAGGCTAGCTGTTACCCCAAGTCTTTATGCTAAGGTAGCTAATGGTCTCCTAGATATGATCTATATTTTCATCTAACCCTCAGCAAGAAAGATTAAGCTGATTTCACAAAATGGCAAACTATTCCTTTAAATGCACATTATTAAAATTTCTAAATAAAAAATCCAAACTCCCATTACAACAGCAGGGAGTGTGATTATTAGGTATGTTTAAAACCAAAAATGAAATGAATGAACTGATGAAATTAATTTGTTGACTGATGGAGATGATTCATCCTGATATCAGTGTAAATGTCTTGTGGTTCCATTCAGTGTGATGCAGAACCTTCAGACCAAAGAGGGGATTGGCCTGTTTCATAGTGCTGTGTTTTGTTGTCATGAGAATGTGCGTTTGGGGCTGCTGTTGGATGAATTGACGCCACCAAATTGAACTAATTACACTGTTGCCTGCCCAGTGGACCCAATCTCAGACTCCGGAGAGCAAAGAGCTGAGAGCATGAGACTACATTACTGAATCCAACTAATTGGTCACACCTGTGCCTGCCCAGTTCTCTCTGCTGGGGATTTGAGGGAACAATAAAGAGCAAAGCTCAAACATATGGCTGTGGCATCAGGAATTTACACATCCCATCTATCTATCTATCTATCTGTGCATCTGTCCATCTGTCTGAATGTAGATAGGTCCTAGACAAAGGGGGTTTTAGTCAGTCTAGTTGTGTAGCAGATAAAGTGTCAGGTTCCATCAGTATGGATGAATTTGCACCTTCACAATTTGGCCTCCCATCTCCCTTCCTCAGTTTGGTTCTGACAAATGTAGGAGGCTGGTTTTGTCACCAGCTCAAATACCTGCCCTCAGCAATCACCTCTCTCTCTTGTCAAAATGAAAACAGAAAGGCACAGAAAGGCACGAGGGTAACGGACTACTAAGTTATGAATTAGAAGTTTCCAGTTTCAGCCACATCTGCTTCACGTTACCTTGGGTGGAGTTGCCATACTGCATGAGGGACATTATGTAGAAGTTACACAATATGAATAAAAAAACAGCTCAGATAAAAAGATTATTGGAATGGGGGTTTGTAACTCAGGGCTGACATACTTGTAATTACTTGTATTTCTTTGATATTATAATCTTGTAACACTGTATTGTGCCCTACAAGTATTATGTTACTATATTTTATTGCTCAGGGTTCATTTAGTGTTATTTTCACATGTTGAATTTTCTCTTCACATTTAAAGCAAACACAATAGACAGGAGGTTAGGAAGAGGGAATAAATGAGATGAAATACATGTAGAGTGCACTGAGATAGCTGTTGTCTTATCAGAGGCTTCCTGGGCCTAGCAGAGATGATCTCTGAGATTCAGCATGAATTTCTCACCACAGAAACGGCATAGATCCTGTGCAGCGCATGTGTACGCCTTTGGATCCCACACACCATACATCATGACTAAAAGCACACACTGAGCGAAACACATGGTTAAAGCATTACTCCTAGGAAGACCTCAAACTGACCAATATGCTGTCCACACAGTCACCAAAGACTTTCTCTTCATCCAGAGGCAAGACAAAGTAGAAAAAGGACTCTTTCTTTATAACTGTTAACATTCTGTGCAATCATTGCAGGGTGATGGTAATCTGTGAGGCCAACACAGAAACATCAGCTCAGAAACATAAGACAGCTGCCCAAATGAAATGTAAAGATGCAGCAAACACTCAAACAAGTAATGAATCCCCTCATGTATTCATCATTTACTTGATTGTGACTTTCACCAGCCAGGAAATGACTGTTACTGCATTCAGCCCCACTGCCTCCTGGCCACAACATTAAAAAAGTGCAGTAAATACACACCTATACAACTTTCATTATGTGTAAGCACCTGTTCAACTACTGTGGGAGCTAAATTTTTGTCCTTACCATTGAATTTATACATCCTGGTGATGCATTCTTTTGTCCAACAGTGTAATTGTGGGTCTTGTCTATTGTTGTTTGTGACTCCACCTTCATTGGTGTTACACCTTCTGCTTGTACCTTGGTAAGGTAAACACATCTCTGGATGGGTATGATGTACTGTGCCTTATGCACGAGGTATGACAAAGAGAACACCATCTGTATGAGCTAGAAGCAAAGGAGGTTTGTGTGTATATTTGTGCACATACTGTATATCTGAGCAGCCACCCCCTTATGGCCCATTGTATTGTAAGGGCATGACTCTTGAACCCCTCCTGTAGATGTCGGGGGAATAGAGCACAGTCTGGCTAATATTTAACGACCGTACCTTCCAGACTCGACAGCCCTCCCCTCACCAACTGCCAGACCTGAGCCATCTCTGCCGTGAACGTCACTGAAGTGCGGCTGTGTGAAATAGAATGTGGAGGGAAGGGGCTCTGCACACTATCAGGGGAGAGGGGTACAGGAGAAAATAACTGTTGGAGAACCCATAAAAGAGCTGTGAGTGAGGGAGAGATGGATGCACACTGATGTGTGGGAGGCCAATGAGTCCAGCAGTCTGAGAGAATGCCATATGCTACCTTGAGGCAGGCAAAAGTCTGGCAAAAAGCAAAGGAGAAGCAGAGTTGGACAAGAGTGGCTGGCTTCCATCAGCACTGATATTATATGGGTCTGGCCTTCACATTTCTCATCAAGGAGTACACTTATCGCCCCAGTCTGCCTCATGGATAAAGGCTATGCTACTGACAGAGGGGGAAACAAGAGAAGGGGCTGAAAGAGGCAGGGGAAGGAGGGACACAGATAGAGAAAATGAGTGAAAAGGCATAATTAGATAATGAAGTCTGCGTTTGTCAAGTGGGAGACACAGAGGAGGAAAACAGAAATCTGTAAGGGTAAAATGACAAAAAGGAAAAAGAAGGGGAAGCTAGGGAGACGAGAAGAAGTGAAAAGGGGCAGATATATATAAAGGACGCAGCAGGGCTGATTATTGTTATGGTGCCACCAATGTGGACCGAAGCCTCTGGTGCTGCCAGGCAAATGTAGTATTAGTCACTTCAATAATTAATCACCCTGGGAGCATGTTGTTGCAGCCATGTACTGACCCATTTCTCTAACAATTTTCTCAACAGTAACATACCCACAGAGCCCCTCTTTTTCCAAACCTTCATTTAGTGAGGTGGGGGTGCAGGCCCAACTCCTCTGGGTCAAGCCTGGTCATTTATTAGCCACATTTCTCAAGAGAAATAAAAGTAATCTTGCTGCTCTTCTCAAAGGCTGGACACCATGCAGGGAGACAGAATAGTGGCCTCGGCTGTGGCCCAATGGGCCTTGCTGGCTGACTGTCTCTGTGAAATATGTAGCCCATATGTAGGACGGCCATCTGAAAGAGAGACCCAACAGGGCTCCTTCAGGCTTTGATGCTCATCACCACAAAAGCAGATGGCGGTGCCCTGGTCTTAAAACTTTTTTTTGCAACAACCCCCCCCCCCTTTATCCAATCCTATCCGGCCTATTAGCCCCCTGCCTGTCATGGTCTAGCAGCCTATGCTTGGCCCCTGGGGGGCTTCCAGAGCTATGGAATGAAGTCAAGCTTCCCCATTGACACGGGTCTCACTGGATAGCTTTGAATAGAAGTCAACCGAGTGAAAAGGCATGTTTTAGAGGACAAAATGGAATAAGGTGTGGGGTGGATCAATACTGCAGGGTTGTTTGGTCTTGAAATGCTTTGCTCTCTGCGTGCTCAAACAAAGCAGTACTGACTGCAGGTGGCAAAGAATTTTTCCGGACATTGGGTAAAAAGCAACAAAGGGTGCTTAATGGGAGAAAAACCTGCATGCATCTGTCTGAAAGATTATGATCAAAGCGGAGAGATAACCCGCTGTGTGTGCTCTATGTCTATTCCTGCCCTCTTCACTAAAACAGGCAGGCTTTGTCACCAAGGTCCAATCCCAACCTGTGTGCTGCTCGCACCCAAGCAATTTCTGAACCAGAAAGGCAATCAAGGACTTAAAGTCAGACACAATGCAAATAGGTCTGAGAGCCCATCTGTAGTAATCCAACAGTCCCTCCTGCACCAGCCTGCTCTCCTCCTCAGCCTCTCTGTGGCACAAGCCAATTAACTGTTTGATTCAGAGCTGGGGATGAACACCCTAATTGATTACATGGCGATAGTCAATTCAATTATCAGTTTAGGCACAACAAGCTGAGCAGAGGCGCAAAGCCCGGAAGTTTGCCGAACAAGACCTTTGGTAACTTGGCAGCACAATCGCTGTGTATTTTTGTTTAAGCGTAGGAATGAAAAGTACAGGAGGAAGGCAGGCAGGCAGAGGAAGACTGACACTTACTGTAGCTACTGCAGGTTGTTTACTTGTAGTGTCTGACTTACACCAATCCTCTGCTTCTACTTTCTCCTCAACACAGACATTGTTCACTGCCTAAAGCTCACCAACAAACACACAGACAGATGCACACACATGATATAAAACACACAAAACACACAACTATTTACTTGAATACAAACACCCAAACACAGAACTGTATTATATGGTATATATGGATTTGGACATATTTTCCTCAGGTGCACTGCCTTCACACAGTCAAATTAGCATAGAATATAACCAGGGAAAAGACACACACAAGATAAACATATACATGTAATTAAAACAAAAAGAAACCCATGAAGATGTTTCCAAGTTGCACACAGCCAGGGTAAATGCATGGACACACAAAAACACATTTTCCTCATCATCACTTTGATTCTGCTTGTTTACCCTGTTATGGAGAGTTGTTCTGTTCGATCAGGCTGAAGACACACTAGGCTGGGTAGTTGTGCTTAACGAAGTCTCAACGTGCTGTCTGTCTACAGGGTATTTTCCAAAGATTGCTCTGTGTCTCACTCCTTAGGGTTCCGCTGGTAAAGATAGAAGAAGATCATCACCTGAGCCATTGGAGAGGAGAAACCAAATGGGGAATAATTTTTTCCTCTATCGGCTGTCCTCCCTCAAAGTCTCAGCATACAGTAGCTTCTTCTCCAGCCTGCCTGCATAGCATCTTTTTTTCAAAGCTGAATGCTGCTGGGGTCTTATCATGGCGGGAGCTCTCTTTGCACCCTGACACTATAGTTGGCACAGCAGACAAATTCACAGCAAACAAAATAGAAAATCAAACTGAACACTGAGGTAAACCAGGTAAACCAATGCATTCCTTAGTCTGCACATTCAACAATGACTAAAAAGTCTGAGTTACATTTCAGGGCATCTTTTTAAGACTTGATTAAGTTCTCATGTAACTGCCATGCTGTTTGTTTCAGTACCACCATGTCATACCACCTATACCCACGACAACCAATATTCCACAGTGGCAAGTTTATATGCATAATTCAACCATAACTGACTACCCCATCAAATGTTACACTGACTTTATGAGTAGTTTCATCATGTTGAGAATATTTTGTGGCAGCCAGCCAGACATCTAGCAAAGTCAGATGATACAATGGGTTGATGAATGAACACAAGTAGTTTTGTTTTTTGTGTTTTGAATGATTTCATTTTGTGACTTGTGCTGAGCAAATTAGGCTGTATTTGAAACCTCCATTCTGAGGAGAAGGTTGAAAGAGTTCTGTAAGGCAACTGGACTTTAGATTTTTCAAGAAAACCTTTCGCCTCTCATCCAAGAGGCTTCTTCAGTTCAATTGAAAGTCATGAGAGTCACTCTCATGACTGTCAATACTTGCCCAAGTGATCCTAACAGCCCACTCAGTGGGAGTGACCTGTGGCACTGTAGTTGTTTTTCCCAAACAACTTTCCACACCTACATTGTATAACTTCTAGTACTCCGCACTATCAGTTTCAGAACTGAAGAAGCCTCTTGGATGAGAGGCAAAACGTTTTTGTGAAAAATCTCAAGTCTAGCTGCCTTACAGAACTCTTTCAACCTTGACAATGACCTGGATGACTGAGAATCTACATAGATATTCTGAGGAGAAGTTGCAGTGCAGGCAGAGGTCAAGCTCATCTACAGACTTGGCTATGGAAACGCAGCTGAGATCAGATCACACAGATCAGATCATTCATTTTCACTAGGCATTGTGGATGCAGCATAAGCAAATGCATCAAAAATACAGACTGTCAGAAGAGTGGGTGATGAATGAAAATATGTTTGACTGCTTTTTCATCTTTACTAGTTAACCATAACTAGGGGAAAAAAGCTATTTAACTCACTGTGCTGGTCAAATGTTTTCTTGCGTGTTGCTCAGTTTGCAATTTGACATTACACCTCACACGTCAAATATCAATATAACAACTTTGACCATTCCATTTGTTTTTAATGGCTCTCTTGCTTGACATATACTTTAATGATGACTGAAACTTCAAGCACTTAAAAGAGAAAAAAGTGGCAGCCAGCAGCGCTGCACCTATTTGTAAAACATTGATTACTCTGCCAGAGCCTTTTATTTTACAGTCACTGTTAGACCACATACAGTATGCTTCTTTGAAGGTACATCTTCATATTAACACATTGAAGTATGCCAGATGGGCTTTGCTGATAGTTCAATTAATCAATCCAGAGTGCACTGCAGAGAGTCTTTATCCTGAAATATACACACCTGCACAGTTTGGGCCAGTTTATAACACAAAAAGCACATGTTGATGAATAAAGTGGCTTTCACTTCCTTCTGCTTCCTTCTGTCCACTGTAAGATGCTGGCTGACAGAGGAAACCACCTTGCTGTCATTGTAGACCCCTGTCAGGTACTGATGACTGCTTACACAATGACACTTAAGTCACACCCCTTTTTTATTTACAGGGAATGGTCCAGGAACATTTTTTCTACTCTGGCTGGGCAGGATGGAGACAAGGAGGAGGTAGAGAAAGAATGCTCAGACTGCTTGGGGTGAGGTGAGGATCACTGTGTGGAAGACTTGAGTGATGGGTGGCTGGAGACAAAAAGTGTGCCATGGAGACTTCTCCATCAGTGTGACAGGGTCCTCCCTGGCCATGCACAAATTTCTAATGTTGCTGTGTTTGTGTGAATCTGAGGGTGCGCAGCAGGGGGTTGCATGGATAGAAGGCACTGCAAGTGGTCCTCCCAGATGGCTGTGTCCCACTGCTGGTAGGAGGTCTGCAGCCTTTATCTATGACACACAGTAGGTCTTAACATCCTCAATGCACACTGCCCTGCTCTGTCTGAAGCCCCTAGGGCTGAAGTTATGAGAGTGGCTGGATGTCCCAGTGCAGGAACAATTCCCTGCTTCCCCCCTTTTTTTTACTACAAAAAAGACTCCAGCCACTGCTCAGAAATGCAGAGGATTGAGGATGATCTGTTCTTTGGCAGACTATGTTTCCTGCCACACACAGACACACAAACAAATAAACAGGTATACCCATGAATACCTGCACAGACACTGACACACAAATGCCCCAGCATGGCTTCTTCCTCCACCAGCATTGTTGGCAAGGTTTAGTGAAGGTGTGAAGGAAGGTCTACTATGAGAAGCGCAAAAGAGATTGTAAGAGAGAAATGAAGAGATGCAGCAGAGACATGGAGATGCCAGGAGACACAGATCCACAACATATTCCTCATCAACTTGCTACCAACTTGCCAATCCAGCATTCTTATCCATTTTAAGCAAGGTCAACTGTGTGATGTACCGAAACAAACCAAGGGAGAGGAAGAAAGATGGGAAAGGACCGGAGGATTAACTGATGCTGTGTATAACTTGAGAGAGGTAACAGGATCTAGATTTAGGACAGCGTATTTGCTGCTATATAAGGTAAATTTAAAAGTTGTCCACCTTCATGTCCTCCACAATGCCATGTTGTTACCACTAAAACCTCTAGAAAGTCATTTTTCAGAGAGGTCTGTGTGTGTCAGTGTGTGTCATAGCAGGGTTATTCTTTTATCCTTTGACCCAGATTTGAGGCAGAACTGAACAGGAGACATGAAAGACACAGACCTCCCAACGGAGCTGGGGTCATGTGCAACCTGAACACAGGCACTCTCCGGCACAGCCAGCTGAGCAGAAAACACTATTATGCATACACACAGTCCAAACAGACACACACAACACACAGGCTTACAAGAATGCATGCATGCACACACATCTTCAAAAAAAAACCCCAAACAACGTGATATTATCAAGACCCCCCAAAACACGGCATCTCACATGTCAGATACACCGCAGCACTTACAACAAGTCTGTACCTTCTCCACTCCATGCACATGCACACAGCATATTAGTTCTAATGAGGGAACATGAAACCACATATGTAATCACTGATTATGACTGGCAAAACACCCCATCTCTGCTCAATATCCAACAGATGAACACTCACATTTGCATACGAATACTGCACCCACCCACACCTGTGCATTTGTGTACATACTGACGACTGTAGCGCTGCATGCACAACATTCTTATATAACACACACACTGACAGAATGAATGAGTTTAGCTGCAAACCATGGCAAAGATGAAGGACAATGAGTGCAGTCCATACGCTCTACAGATACAGCCTAACTGTGATACAACAGCCTGCAATGAAATTGGCTTGGGTGAAATGAAATGTGTGGCACAAAAGGACAAAGGTGTGTCTGTGAATCAAAGGCAGCCTTTAGTGTTGCTTGAAATGCAAGAGTAAAGGGAGCAAAATGAACAGATTTACAGTTGGAAATGGGCATATTTGCCATAAGAAACCTGGGTGCACCAAAAATCACACTATTAGGCTTCTGCCAGTGTTAAATATGGTCCCTCACCTACAACCAGATGGTCACTCACTTCTAACCACCACTGCCACTTTTCTATTCCTCTCTCTCCCTCTCTCTCTCTCTCTCCCTCTGAGTTTTTGTTCCTCCAACAGTCTCCAACACATCTCTCAGGGAGCGTAATAGTTAAATGCTGTCATTTCAGTGACTCAACTTAGAGCCACAGCCGATTGTGCTGTCACAAGAAAAAGTCTTTACTTTGGATATGAGTGACAGTCTGTGGCCAGGCTCCTGTACCTACTCCTCATGACCACTGAAATCCCTTAAGGTACGCGTCTAGTTAGAGGTAACAAGTCAGCTTCAAGAAGAAAGCCATTACCAGAGAAGAAAGGTATCGGACTGTTTCCTGCTGATATAAATTGAAACCAAATACAATGGCTCAGAGCCAAGGAATTATTCTCGGGAAATCTAATGGCCTTGCTGGTAATTCTAATGAAGTTCTCTTTTCCTCATATGAGAAATATCTTTGGCAATATTTTTCTTTAAGAAGTAAAGTTCTTTCATTAAATTAATCTAAAACTGATCTATCAAAGAACAATGTCCCATAGACTACTTGCCAATGTATTGACAATGTCTTATTTTCATTTTGTAGTTAGCTTTTAGAAATCCCCTATCACCTGCTTAGTAACTGCAGCTCTCCTCTTCCTCTCCTCTGGTCACAGTGAAGCCTGGGAGCTTGGCCACATGGTTCAGGCCTGGGTTACAATGCACAAGGACGAGGGGGGATGAGGAAACTAGTGGGGGTTCAGAAGCATAAAAGTCTCTTTCTTCTCCGCCCTTGCCTCTTCCTTTGAGCCAGAACAGAGGGTTGCCACGGCGATGAGGTTGGTCTCTCTCCCACGGCGTGGTCTGGGAAGAGCAGCAGCTTGCTCTGACATTTACTCAGGCTGGAGAAAACAGAGACGATAGAGGAGAGGAACACACACACACACAGACAGACATGCACACATGTAGAACGAGAAGAGAGAAGCCAACGCGTTAGCAACTGGTGATTGCAGAAAGTGGACGAATTAAACGATAACACCTGTAACATCAGAGCGTGGACATACACAGGGAGAATTGGCTGTCACTGCCTTTATCTCAACCCTTTATCTCCTCCTCAGTGCCCATTCATCCCCAACTTCTATTCCTTTTTCATTTGCTCTCATTTAGATCTTGCCAGTAAGTCAGTAAGCCAACACATATTTCCATCCTGATCATATTCACTGCCAAACTCATGCCTGTAACCAATGCACAGACATGAGCACAAGCAAACTGACACTTCAGACAGTGCACACAAACAAAACTATGGCCATCCTACTGAGAGACCAACAACCAATGATGCCAGCCAATTTTTGTAGTCAAAACTGGGAAACTTGGCCAGAGTTTTTGCATACACAGCTCACCAGCTTTTGTTCCAAGTTTCAGCACAGGAAAAGTTGACCTAGCAAAACAGCTTCTGAGCAGATTCCTTTATCATTGCCTATCTTTTTGTAAGTGTGTGTGCATGCGTGTTCGAGCACTTATGCAGCCATGTCGTTACTTTCAGAGTTGTGTAAGCTTTGGACCTTGAATCCACCAGCCAGTCATTATGGAAGACCTCCGCGCTGAAAAACGATGAGACACTTGAAAACCCCAAAGCAAGTTAAAAAATGTTTTACAGTTTGATCAAAAGCCATTCCAACACTATCTGTTTCTAGTTAGAGGAGACGACAGGCAGCCACATCTACAAACACAGGCAATGAAACAGAGGTAACAAGGATATGACTGATGCAATGTGCACAAAAAAGATACGTTGGAGTACAACATACTGGTCCATTTATTGTAAAATTATATTGTTTTTTTCAAAATGGACCACTTTGCATACAACCCAACAGAGGCAGGGAAATGCATCACACTATGCCACGATACAAGTCAAACATGATGTGGCATGGTGTTAATAGAAATGACAGCATTATATAAGATACATAGATACATGCAATTTCGCAAACTTCAGTAAGACTATGCCCACTATGCACTTTTCTGTCTGATATTGAGATGCACAGGGCTTTCTGTCAGTTGTGAATTAGCTTTTTTATTCCCGAAGACTTGTGAGCTCTGGTGAAAATGTCACCTTTAGATTTTATCCTGCTTCTGATTCTCCAGGATCTAAATAAAGCCACCTTTAAAGGGAATATTCTTTCTTAGCATTGCCCGCATGACGACAGAGACATAAAGATACAGTTCTTGCAAGAGTCTTACAATCAAACTTTTTTTTTCTCTCCTCACAGTACTATCAATCCATAGTTCCTGTAAATCACCCCATTACAGTTCACTTAGTGGCATTTGGCTCTGTTGCTTAAATCAACATTTCTTAAACATAACATGACACAGCAATTACTGAATAATGCAGAGGCCCTGTTTTAGAACTACTCATTTTCAACTGTTCATCTGCATGCTGTAGGACAAAACTGTCAACAATGAGGTCTGTTGGTTATTGTGAGCTGTGAACTGTGTCACTGCTTTGCAGAGACACTTTGGTTTGCAGCTAATTTAAAATACATTTAGAAAATGAAACACCAAATGCAACAGCTTTTAAGATGGAGACCTTATCTACCTGGATTCATCATTATAAGCATTTTTTAGTAATTTTAGACACATACAATTTTGAAAGAAGTTTGGAAAAAGAACCTTCAGGAATGACCCTTTACATAGGGGACATATTCTCTTCCCATTGAAGAAAAAACATGAATAAGTTCGGTTTGGTCTGCACGCTCATGTGAACTTTATGTTGGCAGTTTGCCTTCTTTCTGCCTTAATTAGCGTGGATTTGCTGATTTGTGACCATAAAGAAAAAACAGTGAGCTGAAATCTGCTAAGAGCTGTTGATTAAATGTTGATTCCCAGTGGGTCTGTAATAATACTGACAACATGGTGTAATTTAAATCAAGAGCAATATAAAATACTGATTAATGTAGCTTAATGCTGATATCCATCAGCTGTCACCCTCTATGGCAGCAAGAAGTAAAGATTTAAATCGGTGAAGCATTAAAAGTAATTATTACTTATTATTATAAGTTAATATTATAAATTATCATTACATAATTTACTTTCTGAGAAGAGTAGTGTAGATGGAATTTGAGTGATAATGCACTTGCATGGTATGAAACAGCTGCAGGAAGAAATCTAAGAGAGGAACTGTTAAACCACTCTTACTTACACAACAGAAAGTTAACAGCGCCATTTTAAATGAAACTACCTTTACAGTTAACTTGTTTTCTCGTGCTGCTAATGATAGCTGCTAGTCTGCTGCTAGTTTGTAAGACTATGAGACCAGCTACAATGAAAATAAGTCCTCCCATCAATCCAAACTAATGTGTGCATCCCAACATTAACAGATGACATGGATATAACTACCCACCATAAAAGAAAGGATAATGGCTTTAGTAATCAAATAGCATGTCACATTCCCACTTAGTTAGGGATGTCTCTGTACATCCCTGTTTATGTGTTAGCTCGCTGCTCTCCCTCCTGATGGTTACTGTATGTGTGTTTAACTCCTGCTGCCTCGCGTGCGCATGGAGATTACACTGTATGTAATGTACCTTGTCAGCCTGCACTCTGTGACAGTGGTGTCACTGCTGAAATGCACAAAGTTCACTTCAGGGAGAGTTGTGCTTTTGGTAGTTGGAACTTGATCAGTTTTGCATTTATTGGTCATCAGGGGTGGACTGGCCACTGGGAAGTTCAAGAAAACTCTTAAATGGCTAGTCTGTTCCAGGCCAATCCAGTCAGTGGTCAAAGCTTTTTATTTTT
This sequence comes from Psettodes erumei, assembly GCA_016785225.1. Classification (NCBI taxonomy): domain Eukaryota; kingdom Metazoa; phylum Chordata; class Actinopteri; order Pleuronectiformes; family Psettodidae; genus Psettodes; species Psettodes erumei. The sequence continues at coordinate 1,363,391 of JAFBJZ010000623.1, forward strand.
CAATTTCTGATATAAGTTATTTTATAGCCTGTGGCTGTAGCATAGGCCTAACCCCAGCAGCAGCAGCAGCTGTCTGCCTCTATGAGACTGGACAAGTGTAATACTTTCAATATTGAGGGGGTTGAACAAGCGTCCCCTACCGATTTGGATCGATCCTCATTACTGTTGTATTCAGATTGGCTCAATGGTGTTGACTGGAGTTTACTTTTGTTTTTGTAAACTTTAATTTACAGGTTTGTATTCTAACAGAAGTGGCTCAGAGCATTTTTTTTGCCAGAAAACAATGACAAAAAGAAGGGACATGGATGAAAAAATGGGTGGTACAGAAAAATCAAAATGAAAGAAAAAAGTGTTGGCACAAGTTGTACACACACATACACACACACACACACACTCTATTTAATGACACTGCAATGTAGTTTTGGATTATTTATTTAAAACTGAGCATGCATGTATGTATAAATATTAGCACATATGTTAACACTCTACTGACTGACTGTATGCATTTTGGTAATTAACTGTGACTTAGTGTTACAACTCAGGCTTGCCTGACCTGGTCTTGTTTTGATTCAGTACAGAGGTGACGTGCTTGTACAAATGGAGGCAGGTGTCAGCAAGATATCTTTGTGTCTTTAAGGTCTTCATCAAGGTCAGAGTCTTTTTATACATCAAAAACATTGTAAGTGTTAAAATACAGCCATTTTCTTTGTTCATGCCCTCCAGGCATTCACATAAAAGACCTCTCCATCTAGGAGTCCTGGCCTGAATTACAGTCCCAGTACATCCATGTGGGTCATTCATTCACCTGTTGACTGTATGTGATTTGTGAATGAGACTGTGCACGAGAAGGCTTGTGAGAAGTCTGTGATGTTTTATAGGCCTTGCAGGCTTTTGTACAGCCATATACTGTAGAAAAGGATGTGTAAGCCATGTCTTTATATTCACTGTCTATGAGTGGACACCATTCAGAAATTGCATTGCAATTGCAAATTCAGTTCCATGTTTTCTTCTCTACAATGTATTGCCTCTTTGATGACTTGTCTGGTTTGCCCTCTGAAACATTAAAACTATAGTCCTTTTTTCAGCCCCTCTAAAAATTACAGCTAATCCTGGTTTCACCACACCCACACTTCCACTACAAATAAGAATTTCATTTTTAAATAATGTATTTCATGTATTAATTTGGATTTTTATTACAAAATTATATCATTTAGTATTTCTCCATTTGTAATAGTCCCATTAATCCACTTATGCCATTTTCCTCAACACTCAAAATTCAACTCACTTTTACACTAACTACATTCTGAAGTTTTATTTTACAATTGAAGACAAAAGCAATACACATCAAAATCATTAAACTGTTGAAATGCGCATTTATACGAAAACTAGGATCTGTCATGATAGCAAAAATCACAGATTTACCTGTGCCATTAATTGAGATAAGTATTTCTTTTGTTTTCATCTTCATGCTGGTCTCTTCCCTTGTCGTGTATAATGAAAACATGCTGACATGGTCATAGATTCCTTTGTATGCACAGTACATGTGATCACTCCCACAGTGTTATGGGAATAAAGACAGACCAAACAATGCTTTGAAGCAGCTTTATCCTTCTTTGTGTATGATCTTATCACTTGCCACAGGCACTTTGCTACAAACCAATGGGGGTCTTGAACTTTTTCCCCTCTGCCTCATGTCCTGTCCACCCCTCCATCTCAGGAAGGGGTCAGCCATTCTGCTGAGACTGAACTCAGGGGGACAGAAGCAGCAGGAGAGAGATGAGCCTGGAGGGGATCTTCTCACCCTGAGACGGGTGATTACATTGCTGGGACTAAGTTATGCTAATGCATTCATCTCCAAAAGTACCGTGATTATTTAGAATTCCTCACCAACTGTTTTAGATTTTGCTCGCTTGCTATTTTATGCAAAGATGCTTTTTTCCCCCAGTGCTCCATTGGCACAGCTCTTGCAGAGCCTCGGGAGATAAGAGGGGAGAAAATTCAGAAGATTGTTGAATTCTTTGCCCTTTTAATGCGCCCTTGATGTGTGAATGAATGCAAATCAAAATATGTCTACTTCCTTTCACTTGGAAGTACTGCTTGTTGCAACTTTACAAAATGACAGTGGAGAGGAAAAGAGCAGATGATATTGCACACAGTATATAATTAGCGTTATTTCTCTGGCCCTCTAAATTGCTCACTGTTCTATGTAAAATGTTCCAGCACTTTCACTTTAATCCAAAAGAAAAAAAATGGAGCCCCCCCCCCTTGTCTTATTTGGCCAATTTTAATGGCATATTCCACCTGGTGCTCTGCATGGCATTTGTGGTGAGGTGGCATCCTAGCCTGACTGTGATCCTCCTGTGAAGCAGCATTGGGGACATCAGCATAATACCAGACTGAATATGTTAGAGCATATTCCCTCTAATCCTGAGCACACTGTAATCAAAGGAGACTGGGCTTCCTACCATTATGACCACAAAATGCTATTGGTCTACTGAACTATGCAAAGTTGTGTGGGTGTGGGAGGGGTGATGATGTGAAGGTTACAAGGGGCCAAAAGAATTGAAGAATATTCTTTTGGAAGCAGCAAAAAATGAAGGAAAAAAAATAGATGACGTATTGCTGCATCAGGCTAGGACTGGGCTTTAAGGTATACACCACAGGAGTGAGGAGGTGATGGTCAAGACACAAGGGGAAATAGAAGAAGGTTGCAGAAAGATTTAAAAGGATTCTGAGGGCCTGCAGGGATTTACAGTGAATTTGGAGGAGATTTCTGGAAATGAGAGCACTGCCCAGATGTGCTGCAGAAAGCAGCATCTGCAGCATTAATTACAATAGTAGCCACCCACCCCCCACCCCCACCGTACTCCACCACCTGTTTCCTTTCAATGGCCCCATTATACGTGAGTGAAATCCAGGAATCCACATTCAGCACTATGGCTGATGCAATCACATACAACCTTCCTGCTACCTCCCTCCCACCCCTCGATCTAACCACACACAGACATACACACGTACGTACGCACACACACACACACACACACGCACACAGACAGAGCACCACAAACAATCCCCTGTGGGTATCTTGATGTCTTATCTATTAAGGATGTGAAAGTGAGAAAGAGCGCAAATAAAAGCTCTTTGTCACCTAAGATGTGTTGTCCATGCGCTGGGTTTCATCCTGCTGCTGAATTGATTTGTTGAGTCAACCGCTTCACTGATGGAGAGATTGTCAGGCCCCAAGAGGACGGAGGCGCACTCTGTTTGTGGCATGGCATGCACCATGCCATGTTAGAGCTGTGTTGTGCCAGTGTTATATATCATACCATATATCTGCACAGCTAGGGATTGTTTTCATTCTGCTCTCATGGAAGGATGGTGAAACTATCAGAGGATTATGCTCAACCTATATCACAGCATCCTGGTCTGGTGATGAGCTAAGCTGTGGCTCGATCTTGACCTCTTGAGACCTTAGGGTGAGAGAAGGACAGTGGCCATAAAGTAACACAGATTATAATACAGTATGTCAAATGTTTGAAAAGAAAGATCTGGATGGATGAAAGGGAATCTGTGATAAATAAATAAATAAATAAATAAATATTTAAATACATAAATATTCCCCCCTTAAGACCAAGTGGTAAAGGCTAGGGCTTATCTGAATGGAGGTGAAGGATTGATGGCGGGGATGCAAAAGCAGTAAAAGCCTCTTATAAGTGAAGATCTCAGAGAGAGATCATGGTCATGTGACAGACTACACCTCCCTGCTTAACCCGCAGGCTGTCAGCTCTATATCCACTTCTGGCCCAAATGCCACTTGGCTTTTCCAACTGATCAATCAAAGAATTTAGTGGCAATTTAGAAATTTGCTGTTTAGATGTTGGATCAATGATATGGATTCCAGAAGTCAGAGTTTCATCTGAAACATAGCTGTTGAACCTGCACCATTTACAAAGAGACGGATCCTTCCAGCATACAAAAGTCTTGTACTTGTACTTCTGAAGGATACTCACAAACACACACACTGTACATACACATCCATGCGGGGTTGAAGAGCTCTAGATAGAGAAGGATATGCTGAGTGAGATCAACAATAGAGGAGGGAATAGAAGAGTAAGCCACAATGAAAATAATATCAGCTGTTAGACCACTAATGAACACCAACACAGAGGCAGAACAGAGATAGAAAACTGCATTTCCTTTTTTTTTCGCTTGACCTCCTGCTGAGATTCAGAGGCATTAATTCTCCTGGTGATGCTGGGATCCAAACAGCTACAGTGAATAAACAAGATTACCCGTTTGGACATGCCAGTAAATCTTATCATATTGGAGCAGGGAGAAGGGCTGGGAAATGGGACCAAAGCAATAAGGTTGACAGAGGCCAAGACACAGGCAGCCATGGTTGCTGAACACAATTCCCCCTTAAACATATCTTTCCATTTCCTTTTTGTGACTTGGTGTAGATTTTGTTCGTCAGCTGTAGCAAGACAATGATGTTTCATATGTTGTGGCAGCAAAAATGATCACTCTTTACAAGCATGAAACATGTACTAATATGTCAAATATTATTCTCTGTCAGATATTAATAACCACTGGATTTGTAACATGGCTTCATGACAAAGAGTAATTTTTCTTTCTTTCCCTCTCTTGACATTTCACGCCCCAAAACATAAAATCTTAGCATGAACTTAGCAAATGAGGGTGGCTGCTGGGGAGAAAATGTCTGCTCAGAAATATGTACAGCTACTGTACTTGAAGATTTGGCGCAGATACAAGGGGGGGAGGTCTTTGTGGGTCTCTATATGCTTTGATTCTAGCCTAATTGTATTGCTAAATATAAAGCAATACAGCACAGAAGCCTCTCATTGCTAAGCAGCCATGTGCCAGATTTGGTTTTGAGTATGAGGGCAAACAGAAGCTGTACAGTGTGCTGTAGGGCTGGGCATGATGAAGTTAGAGGCCCCACCAGACGCAGACCGGTCGGTGGAGCTGTTCCGCAGACAGTTGATCAGGGAGCGATTCCTGATTCCATCATGAATGTCACACCTCATCATGATGTATTGTTGTTGTGAAGGAGATCTTTAGAGGCAGTTTTATGGAACCATAACCTGTAGATAAGGTGATTACAATAGCAAATGTAATGTGGACCGGGGGAGGGGGGTCAAGAAACATCACTGTGCTAAGCATACATGACAACAAATGTGAGAAAGGATTTGGGGCTTATGAGAGCAGAAAGATGTGGGACTTGTTACCACATTATTTTTGATGTGAACATGCAAAAAAAGATTATGAGGGGAAAAAAATGTCTGCAGCACCCCTCCACACCGCACTTGATGTAGGAATGACAAAAAGAGGAGGAAAAGAGTGTTTTTTTCTCTGTCTGAACAGACGCTCATCTTTTCCAATCCCTGTGTAACTCATGTTAAATCTGTGTAATGTGGATTAAGACCTGTTGAAACATACAGTATATATAGTTATGCCACATGAACAGATTGGGGCAGGCTTCTTCTGCCAAATCCTTTAAAAAAGAGAAAAAAATACAATATGGTAATAGGCGGTAGGGCAACATAACAATATACAAAATCAATATCATTTGTCATACTCTTTCTATGCTTTGGTAACTATCCCTGTGTTTAGACCTTTGCAAATCAGAAATGTATTACAACAATATTGGATTTTTATATGACTTTTGCATCAATGTAATTGGGTATTTTGGGTATCCAAAAAAGATTTGGTACATATACCGCAAAATAAGAATTCTTTAAAGGAAATTAAAGGTGAGGAAACTGTGAAAGACTGTGAAACCCTGTGAAACCTACTCAAAACAAATTATCACGTGCAGATATTGAAGATCTGTACACACACACACACACACACACACAAACATCTACAATGCCATTTAATCCCCCTTCTGTGCAGACTGTGTCACCCACTGTCCATTAGGGCAAGCTTCTTTTTCCCCCTGCATGCCACCAAATCCTCTCCCTTTTAGCTCTACGTTAAAAAAGATGCAGCTAGTCCTTGATTTCCGAAGTATCACCGTGACATGGCCATTCTTTCACTCACTCACATGCTCTGTATTTTTAATGCTAAATTAGGCCCCCTACTTTAAGTTTCAGGATGAACTACTTGTCTTTTTAAAAACTAGTTGTTTATCATGCATTATGTATAATAACTCCCATTCATATTATGGTTTCCTGCCATGAAAGTAGTAATAAAAAAACCCAACCCACACTGAATGACGCGTATGAGACAAAAACAACATACTCCTGCAGCAAACACAGCAGCTATAACATGTAAATATTTCCTGAGCCAGAGAAATTAATAAATAACCTGCTCGCCCTTCCTTACCATGTGTGCTGAACACCTGCTAAATGCTGCGGATCTGCAGTATCCCAACCTGTGATGTTTTCATCCCATAAATAAACAGCAGCCAGGTGAAAATGGTGTTTTCTCCTGACTCCACCAGGAGACCACGCTCAACCCACCAAAAGAGCTAGCAGCTGTCGCCTGAAAGTGAGCATAAGGCTGGAGAGCTGGCAAAGTAATGAATATACCAGACTGGAGTCACTTAGACTTTTCTAAGACCAGCTTGGAAGACTTGTACAGATACCACAAACGCCGTAGAAATTCTTAGTCGGTTCTGCCTGCACCCAACTCACTCCATGTCTGCACCTTTTGATCCCAGTAGGAGAAGAGGGATAAATGAAAGTGACAGGGGAGTGACAGATGAGTAGATAGAAATAGATTGACTGTGTGTGAGAGAGAAAGATTAAATATGTAATGCGAGCATTATACATTCATCTTACATATTTGGTGCATTAGATAGAGTGGTAATCTCCCCAATATGTTCCCAGTGACTGTCCATCTCTAATGTCACACATGGCCCTCCTTACATATCTGTGGGCTGCATGTACAGTAAGATACTAGACACACTGAGTGTGTGTATATAGATTTTAGCTTGTGTGTTTGTGTGTGCGCATGCAGGAGGGGGGAGGTGGGGGTGGTTCCACTTGATGATCCAGTCTTGGCATGGAGAATGACCATGCTTATTGAATGGCTGTCTGAGTACTCTAATGAGGTGATATTACCACACCAAATGATGAAAAATTCATGTTACAAGTTGGTGCTGTTGCAGATGGCTCTCAGGAATTTCATTTGCTGTTTGATATTCTTACTTGCCAGCTTAGCAGGCGCTATTGTATGATTGGAACAGAAAAAAAACACACTTAGGGCTAAAAGCCCAAGCTATTACCGTGAACAGCCCGTAGACACAGCAACACAACAGGAAAAGTGTGTTTGTGTGTGCGTGCCCCTCTGCATTGTGTATAAGTCTCTGTACTCTTAGTGTATGTGTGTGCTTGTTTGTGTGTTTGTGTATCTATAGGCAAGAGTATGTGAAACACAGGGCAGTGCAGGTGAAGGCATCCATACTGAATGCTAAGTAACCATCTTACCCATCTCATTGGCAATAGAGAGCTTGTACAGCTCTGATAAGGGCATTTATGGAAAAGTCAGCATAGCTTTATCTCGTCATTGCAGGTTAGATCACAGATAAAAGGATTGGACTCCAAAAAGTAAATAAAAAAATCAAGCCTGAGATAAGACACCACATTCTAAGCTATACCAGCTTGCTTCAGACACAGCACTCATCACTTTGGCCCATATCACTAACCAGGGGCACCTGGTGGGGCCACCCATAGACTGTTGAGGGCACGTCCGATAACATTTTCTTGGCGAAAGTACTGATGTTAGATTGTGCTGCTTAAGGTTGTCTTGGGCTGAGTTTTGAAATCCCATGCAAGAGTTTCCCCCCTAAGGCTACAGTGGAGCAATCATCATGGAAACATTTTGCTCATATGTAATTTCAGGCAGCTATACCTTCAAAGCATTTAATCTCTCTACCTTTTTTTTTTTTTTTAATCTTACTGTTTTCATACACTCAGGTCTCCATTTCCCTTCCTCACCAATCCCTGCATCTTTTTTTCTGTATCTCTTTGATACATTCCTCTCTCATCCACCTCAATACATTCTTCTGAAAACCTTCTTTCTACCATTCTAATATCCCCATCCTTTTCTATGCCCTCAAACCTCTCTGTCCCTATTCTCCTCTATGTGTCGAAATAAGGCTCCAGCAGTGGACCCTTAGGGCGATGGTGATGGAATGCATTTGGGGGGCCAACAGCTCTCTTTCTCAGACCTGCATGCAAAATCATCCCGATGGGGAATCACTCGCTCATGTTTACAACATTGAGAGGGGTGTGAGCACCATGGTAACACCATTGCTCTCCCTAAAACCCTTGGCAGATAGGTCTGCACAATCACCCCCAGTTAAAATGTTTTCCTGTTGGATAAAGAAGGAAGCTGAGGAGGAAAAAGAAATTGGCTGAAAGTATGCTGGCACATATCCAGTCACTGTGAAAGTCTCTTTTTTTAAAATTCCGGTTTCATGTTTCTTGACTAAGAAATTAAATTTATGAGCATGACAGAATGAAAGATGCCTTTATGGTTGCATTAACACGTACTGTACAAATAAATCCTACTGGAATCAAGTGATACTCTGTACACACAGGTGTGTACACAAAATGTACAGTCAGTACAGTCAGTTGTGCAAAGGGCTCACAATGGAAAAATCAAGAATACACCTATGCAGCCATGCACACATGTATAAAAATTCACACACACCGTCAGTTTTGTCAGGAATTGCTGCTGGCAGAGTGCTCAAGAGATTAAGCTTGGGATAATTTATAGTATTTTTGGTGAGACTAAATGCTTCACCCAGGTTTCCATAAAAAAAAAAAGAATTTATTGATTTCCACTGTGGAATATTTTTGCAGAGTGACCCTGGCAGTTAAATATTCATAAGCCATTAAAATAAAAGATGCACATTTTGTACGTTTGACCTTTTGTTATGTACAGTGCAGTCTGTAATCTGTTTACTCCGGAATACTGTCCCGCTCAGAGGTGAAGCAGGCGCTGTTTTTGCAAACAGAAAAACAACCATTAGTTTCCACACATGCTCAGCGTTGATTAGAACTGGATGAAAGAGACTGCAATCTCCTCATTTGGCAGATAGAGAAGCCCACAAATATCTTTATAACATTATGCTGTTGCTGTTGTTCCAAAAAAGTTTTTCTCTCCAGATTTAGAAAATTGCCTTCAATTATAGCATTTAGATAAGATAACCGAAGAGGAATACAAAATGAAAATTAGGAAAGCCATAAAACCTTTAATTAAGATTTGGATAAGTTTGAGAGGAGAGAATTGCAGAGAGTATTCTTGAGCATCCCTTTATGGAGAATGAGGGAGATGAAGGAGAGGACAGGAGGATGCAGAGAGCAGGTGAAATGGGAGACATAAGTGGAAAAGTGTTATCCCCTTGGAAAATGGGAAAAAGAAAACATCCAGCACCTCTTTATCCACTGACGGGATTTTATTTGGAATTTCACTAAACTTGTCACTCTATCTAAAAGTAACAGAAAAGATACAATCTTGTTTTGTTACGTTTATTTTTTTTCTCAACTGGTCAATACTGTCTTATTTAGTCCTACAGTAAGCTTTTCACATGTCTGCCACTGCAGGACTGGGACTCACTGGCTCAGTGTGAGCCCCTCCATCTTGAGAAATTATGCATTGGCTACGATGCTCCCTGCTGAATCCCTGCTGGGGCTGAGCGGCGTTCTGGGATGCAACCCAAGTCTAATCATCCGATACAAGTTTAAAAGTAGCCATGGGTAGTTTTTTTTTTTTTTTTTTTTTTTGGGGGGGGCACCATGAGGGGGACCCACAAATGCTCTGCAGAGGCAGTAGGCAGCACCATTCAATTGCCCTCACATGAAGCTGGGCAGGTAATGAAAGGTGGAGACATAGATGAGTGATCTGCCTGCAGCACTTGCCCGTCTTGATTAGTGCTCGCGTGCTCCTGTGTGTTCTGGCTGCAAGAGTGTGATTTGTTTCTGCAGTCATTAAATCACTCCGGTTCTCATTGTGTTTGCTTAAAATGTTCCCAGTGACCATTTGGTTCAGGAACATTATGTCCATCTCGAGTGCTTATACACATGATGTGACCACTTGTGCATCATGTGTCATCATGCAAATGTGTACAGGTTTGCATAATCAGGAAACTAATTTGGATCTTTTTTGAATTTGTCATTACACTCCAATTGAACATATCAGTAGGAGTAAGTTTCATTTATTTATTCCCTTAGTCATCCAACAGGCTGGTTTTATTATCCTGCCTCTTTTTGTTATTATAGCTGTTTGGCATGAGCATGAGTGTAGTATCTTGAGAATAAATGCTTGTTGTTTGTACCATATTGCTGCCCTTATGGTATTACTTAAACACTTGGCTTTATGCACTGGTAAACTATATGAAATGGTTGACACCAGCATCCACTAGTAACTGTCTCACTTCTGCTACTGGTTTAAGTCTGCCTCTGTGTCCGGTGTATACGTAAGTAACTGGGCATCCCATGTGTGAGTCTCAGAAGGATTTGCTTCTTACTTGGGATGAGCCCAGATCAGGATGCTACAGTTTCACTGGGTCATGGGTCTGAGCATGTGATCTAGTGAGCGAGAGGCCGCATTTAGTGACATTTAGAATCCACACAGCACTTCTCAAACAAAGATCTAATTCAAGCCGTCACCCTCAAGATCATTCATCAAAGCCATCTAAATAACCAACTACCCCCCACCCTCTGGCTGCAGCAAAGACGAGCAGTAGAACCCCCTTACCCACTCCTCTTCTATCTCCTCTCCCTTTATCCTCTTGTCATTTACCCCTGATCCCTGATTTCTTTTATAAGCTGACTTCAGTCAGATAAACCTGCAAACATGTTGAGATTCAATGAGGTTCTCTCTCCTGAATATGCTTAATTACAAGCCAGGCTGGGAATAACATGTTTACATTAAATTGGACAAAAACACACGGGAAGATAAACAATGAAGATATAGGGCAGATGACAGATGACTCAAGGGTTTAAAAAAATCAGTGATGAGCTGCAAACCACTAAAGCATATTATTCCTCCCAGTAATAAATAAACCACATCTTTCACTTTCTTGTGATGTTGCTTTTTTTGACACAGCTTGTGTTTGTAGGAAATTGAAAGACTGAACGAGTTACAGCTGGAAATTCAACTTTAATAAAAGCAAAAACACCTGTTTCCGTTTCCAGTCATTCCATCATCTGTTTCACTTCTTAACCAAGATCCAAACACAAACTGTTCCAGAGGAATGATCTTTCTGCATCGAGGTGTTGAGGTACCTGAATGCTGCAGTGTGGACCACCTCAGAAATGTAATTACGGGACAAATCAGGTCCACAGGGATGTGTGGATACCAGGAGAATTGTGATTGACCTTCTTGAGCTGCTTTATCTTACACCCATCCCACCCCCCCACAGGCTTCCAGTGTTAGCAGTGTTAGCTGATAGTGGACACAACACACAGCAAGTTGAAGGAAGGTAATTCATTTTCTCCTCTGCAGTAATGCTAAAAACATTACTTTATATAGCAAAAGATGTGCAGCTCAAACTTTTTCCTGGTTGCATTTGTTGTGCTCCAAAACAACGTGATTGAGAGACAGAAAAAAATGATTATTTCACCATTTAAAGAGGCACAATACATCAACTAGTGTTGTGGTGGCACCGTCGGCTGTGCTGACCTCTAAACAGATCGGGAGAAAGCTACACGGTGACTGCTGCAGCGCCATTGCAGAGAAGCGTAATTCTGCCTTCACTTTGTCCATGCTGGGGATGCAGCTGCTCAGCTGAAGTGGACATTTCACCTCCTACAAGTTCTTTTACTCTTTTAGTGATTTCAGTGTTTTCACAGCAGCAGCTCTGGCATATGGAGCCTTGCTAGGGAGAACTAACAGAAAGTTAATCTGCCCCTGATTCCCATGGCTTGGCCAAACTCCCCCCCCCTTTAATAAACTAGGTCACAACTAAGCAGAGCCAATCTAGGAGAAGAAAAAGCCCCACCAACTAAAAATAAAGTGTGGTACAATAAAGGGAAGAAAACAAAAACAACAACATTAAGGAATCAAAATTGGATCTCTTTGTTCTGAATTTGGATCACTCACAACTTAATTCTTACACTGTGGTGCGAAGGGGTGGAAACTGCTTCCAGGCCAAGAACACCATTGTATTTGTACCAGATAATAAAAGAAGAAAGCCCTGCATAGCCTGCAAACACAAGACAGTCCACAGCCTTACACAGGAACACAGGAACCACTATAGGCCTAAGCTGGAGGATGTAATTGAAACAGTGCTGACAGCAGTGCAAGAGACAAAACACAGACACAATTGAAGGAGATTGAAAATGGCAGCAGATGGCACTTTTCTCATGGTTTGTAATGCAGTGGGAAGCTTGTGTTCACTTTTCCCAGGTCATCTGTTCTGTTGAAACTATAGTGGACACATTTTGTCTGTCATCTCTGATGACACAATAGTTAGGCTCACTGTATGTCTTTCAGAAGACCACTGGCCACCTCTCCACCTCTGTCCTTTCCTCTTCTCTCTCCCGGGTCTTTCCTGCACTTTGTCGTGCCAACCCTGCAGGCATGCTGTCGCTCCTCCTGAGCTCAAAGATTCTGCAGCGCCTTGGAAGTGCCTCTCGTGGGAGAGAAGACAAAAAGTGAGACTAAGAGCAAGAGAAAAAAGTAGGAGAGGCAAAAGATGGGATAGATGGGGGAAAATGAGTTATGTTTTCATGTTCACAGCCTGTCCTTTTGATGTACAGACCAAAACAACCTGAGGCCCACAGCAGCCAGTCCCAGTGGCTGACATGACAGTCGGCTTGGCAGCCACTCTGCACGCCTGAGACTTCACTCCGCCTCTATCCCTGCCCTGTCCTTCCATGCTCACCAGCATCCCCTCCCTCTCCGCTACCTTCACAGCAGCAGCAGCACCCCCCCCCCCCCACCACCACCACCCCATCTCACATGCCAAAGCACATTTGGCATCGGACGATCAAGCCTTCCATTTCTGCCAACACTATGATGCCAGTGGTTTTGGAAAACAACTGTGCACCATAAATCTGGCAAACCAAATGCGGCAGAAAAAAACTGCCCACTTACACACAACTTTCAAAGTAAAATGATAGGCAGGGAGAATCCTCTTTGTGTGACAGATCACCATTGGATTGATACAAAAAAGGGAGAGAAAAGAGAGGAAGAGGAACAATGCAGGGTGTAGATGCACATTCAGTCACATTGAATCTACAAAGCTGCACAGCCACACACGCATACAAAAACTAACCCTAATTCAGTTTTAACATTAACCCCAACAATGATAAGGCCAGTGCCGAATAAAAATAATTACAACAAAGGAAAGAATACTAATAAAGATATGGTTAATCATTATGTGCACACATGGCCAGCAGTGTTGTGATCATCACTGTTATTGTTTTTTATTGTCTTTCATCTCTGTTAAGAGGCGATGAAAATCAATGGCAGGCTCTCCCTGAGGCTTGGCAACTGACGGCACTGCACTGAAGAGGATGGAGATGGCTCTCTCTTATAGCTCGCTCCTTTAGCACACGCAGTCAGGCACATCCACATGTGTACTCTCATACTGTACACACACAAACTTCTCTCACCATTGGCTGCTGCGGAGGGAGATTGTTATCGGGGTGAGGCAGGATTTTAATTGATCTTGGTCACAGTTTAATGCGAGGCAAGGATTAGCTGTTATCGGTTGAAAGGAAGAGAGAGAGAGGGAAGGGTTTGGGGAGGAGATATCCCAGAACCCGACGTTAAAACCCGCCGCCCTTGATGACAGGAATTCTGTGATGTGACCCACAAAGACGTGAGAGCGCTGCTGGGAAAATGCAAGTGGAAAGCTGGGCAGCGGAAAGATGGGTGACATCAAGCTGAACTTAATCCCAATTTCCCTGTGACGTTTTGGGCCAGATCTGGCTATTTCTGGCTCTGTGAGGAGCAAGGGATAGAGCTGGTGCCAAGGTTTGGCCTCTGCTATTTAAATCCTCAACTTCTTATTTAGTTTTATTGGAGGGTACCAGGCATGAAAGTGAGGCATGTTTGATTATTGGCAGGTGAATCATCAGAGAGCTAAAGGGTATGAAAGAACAGCCTGGGAAGGAGTGTGGGACTCCCTTTGCATCATACTAATGCAAACCTGGCTTCCAGAGTCGGAGTGTCTGCAGTCTTTGCAATTCCCTGTGGTTCAATAAAACAGGAATAAATAATGGGAAGGTATAGGGTAGACAGGGTTCAACATTAAACACCAAATTACACAGGTTCAAAACATAGTTTTGTGTCCTTTGGATGCCACACATCAGTGGGGATGGATATAACTTGTTTTTTGTTTGAGCCACAGATTTCAAAGGGTGCTTTCGCTGCGGCTTAAATGCCAGGACAACATTTAAAAAAGCAGCAGAGTGTGCCAGTTGGTGAAGCTTCAAACTGAATGAGTGAGGAAAACATCACTGAATAGGGATGGCTGCTTCCTTGTTTTTTGTTGTTGTTTTGTTTTTACTTTTACCAAAGAGAAGATTGTGAAATTCCTAATCAGACAAAAAGAAACAGGGAACTGACTAACAGAAAGTGAAAACAACACAGAGAGCAGAAAAGCTACATTACAGCAAGTGGTAAAGCAGCTTTAACTCTCCCACCCCATGACTTTGTGCATGGTGTGGTGCGATGTTTGGTTTTTGCTCAAGTGTATTTCCTTGATAGTGGAGCCTGGCAGCTTCAGGGGGTGTAGACAAGCAAAACAAATCATCCTAGCCATGAAGCTGTTGCTCCTTCTGCTTCTCTTCTCTCCTCTTGGACAGTTTTCTCATTCAGCACTCTCCACTGACAGTAGACTATAGTTCAAGTGCCTCTTAACAGTCTCCCTCACCCCTCTCCACCCCCAGCCGCCTGCTTTTCTCCGGGTTCCCAAGACAACACTTAACCCAAAGGATGGATGAAAAATCAGAGACAGCAGAATGTTCAATTTTTCCACCGAGGATCCAGTAAATGAGACGGGATTTGATTTGAGAGTGTTGTGTTGCATTGGATGCATTTGTAACTTTGTTGTGCAAATGGTCAATACAGTCTATAGTAATAGCATCCTGTGCAAGACAGACTGAGAAACAGAGTAGTATAAGCAACCACATCCTTTTCTTACACTCAGCTCCTGATTTATGGTGTATAACAAGCTACAATATGATTGACATTCTATTGATTTTCATATTGTATGGGCTAATTAAATTAGGAACGTTTTATATCATCCAGTATGAAGCATTATACTGTTCAGTCTAATACACACACACACACCTTTATGAGCACCAAACATCCCTGTGCCCCAACTCATTCACGGCCATAAAAACATATTTATGAGAGCATCAGGCCATTGAGCCACAGCAATGTTTGCCATTTTCTTTGCGCTCTATGATTCCATCCAAGCGTCAAGATTGATTCTGAGAGCACCAACTGTGTCACCCTCCATAAGGAAAATGTATAATTCAACAGTCTGTTTTTCCCTTTCTTTCTTTTTTTAATAAACATAAACTTTTACTATTACCAGCCCTCAGCGGCGAAGCCATCCAAGGAAAAAAGAGGATTGTCTGCTTGAGGGACAGAGCGGATTGGTGTTTGTGGTAGGGGGGGAGTTGCTGGTGTTGCTGGTTTGGTGCAGCTTTTTATTCTCCTCAATGTCCACAGTGCTGCGAACACAAGTCCCATGTTGTCCTTCATGTGGAGACACTAACAGACTGTCACATGGTTGGACAGTGCCAGCTGAACGATCCCCAACACCAATCCTTCCTGGCAATTGACAACCTGTCATTTCTAATAGCCAGGCCAGATGCTCGCAGAACAGGCAGGGCAGCCGAACACATGCAGAAGACTGGGCTTTGTACCTGAGCCTAGTAGGGGAGCCACTGCTGTGCTGCTGTGTGTGTGTGGCTCTGGCTGTAGGCACTGGTGTGTACTGTACCCTTTAGGGGGAAAAAATTACTGTGAACACTATAAGTGCCATTTCTTTGTGCAGTTGTGTGCGGGCACGCATGAATGAATGCGCACATATGCACGCATGGTGTGTGCATTTGTGTGTGACTTTGTGGGCCTGGTAAGTGTGCGTTTCTGTCAAGCGCCTTCCCGGCAACAGAGGGCTCACTGGGCTAGGCAGGACTACAGTCATTACATCCACGCTCTCGCACAAGCAGATGGCAAAACAGATGATCCTCGCTCATCTCACTCATGACCATCCATATTTATTTCATGGTTGCTGGCCCACAGACTCCCCATGCCTATCACTTCCCCATGAGTGCCTTGGCAGGGAGAGGGCTGCCGATGCACACAAGTGTTTGGAAAACAAAACAGGCATGAAAAAGAAAGCAAGTGAGAAAGAAAACATCTGAGAGCGAACGCAAGACAAAGCTGTGAAAACCAGAAGAGGAAAACAACAGCACATGCTGATGGTCGCCCATCAAAGCTGTTGAATAACTTCACATTGATCAAAAACAGCAGCAAATCCATGTGTTGTTGTGAGCAACTGTTTCATGACGGAGGCTCTGGTCGATGCTGGTTGACTTGATTTATATGGCCTCTTGGAGTGCCAATAAATGAAAGGTCTGATTGGCCAAGTGTAGAACTGGACGGAAAGGCTCTTCACTCACTGCCTTTGATCTCCTGCTACTTAGTGGAGAAATGAGCAACCTCGCCGAAGACAAACTCACAGAAAGCCCCATACATTATCATCCTATCCCCTGGAGCTTGGCCAGAGCTAAAAAGCCCAAATTGGTCTGCACCAGTGCTGTTTAATGGAACTATGTATGACAAGAGGCCATTTTTAAATCCACTTGACCAGCTCAATACAAACTGTGCAACATCAATGCAGTATAGATTTTGCTGAGGCAGGAAAGTTGGACCTTTTACCTGGTATCCTAATTATCTTCATCCTCACTTTGTTTTATGTATAGATGTGCACATTAATGGGTGGATTTATTCTGCCACCATCATCAAATCTTACCTTGGCCCTCAGCTCACCCCTTTCCCTTTTCTCTCCTTGCTCTTTTATTGTGGATGTCTCAACACATACATCTTGGCCTCACCAGATCTGGCAGCAGTCCTGGACGATGGATGAAATTTAGGTTAATCATAGGAAGTGACACAGAGGTGTCCCCCAGGGCCAGTGGCTGAGTGAGCAACTCAATTAAGAGCAAACAGTCTCAGACAGGGCCACCCATGCAGGCTTGATCTGCATGAGCTTCAGGGGAGAGGGAGGGGAGACATCAGCAAAGTCTTGCCTGCCCTCTCTGTACTCTCCTTGGGAAGGCGATGGATTCAGCACTGGCACTGGCAAGGCCGGACCAGGGGGCAGAGTGACCAGAGTGTGCTCCAATTACTCACCATAACTGAGGGGGGGGCTTTGAGCAGGACATGTGACATGCACAGATGACTGGACATCAGCTTTGTTTCATTATCTGTCAGCCGTGGGATTCAGAGAAAAAGAAGGGTGGGGAGCAGGAACAGGCAGCGCATGGACGTCATCCAAACACCATTTCGCTCCTTCCCTTTTCCCTTCAGCCAGAGTCCGAGAGGGGACCATGGTAAGGTTAGTAATAAGGGCAGTGTGTGGCCATGCTGTTAACAGAGGTATAGAAAGAGCCAAGAGGGTCAGAATAGATAGCTGGCTCTATCAAGGCTAAGAAAGGGCCCTTGAGTCTAAGTGTCATCATTTCCAATTGCAACAGGCAGATAAAAACAGCTGGTGCCCATGGCAGAATTCTGCTGCTGATTTGTTTAACCCAAGGACAGAAGACAGGTGAAATACAAAAAAGCTGTGTTGCCAGAGTAAGAGAAAAATAAGATGTTCATTTTTCATCACTGAACATATTTTTCTGTTTCATTACAAATTGTGGTAACATTGTGGCAAGGTTCTAGGATGAGTAACTCTTGCTAATTAAGCCATTCAGGGCTACAAAATGCAGCGTCGGTACAAACTGTATGTTAAAAACAGTGCATTAGTATATCATTTAAGGTATGAGGACCAAAGATTCATTCAAGAGCGGTGTGCTCCTGGCTTGCTGTAAAGAAAAATTGCATAGTTGGGCAAAGTCAGCACCGGTCAGCTGTTGGTATACTAAGGAGATGGTGGAAATGAGAGGCGCATGCAAGCTTGACTGCTTCTTTACTGTGATGGTCTGCAGCATTTCAACCACAGAATAAGCTCTGTGAATTCAGTACTCAAGAGGCACATGGACAAAGGGTGGGGCAGGGTGTTTCTACGGTGGAGTATCGGTGCACTGGAGCAGAGGAGCATTCTGAATGCTAGACTCATATGTGCTTCAGCAGGCAGATTATAAAGACTTTGCAGCCTCTCCATTACATCCTTCGGTTTTATCATCTGTAGGACCATAACATTAAGTTCTTCAGTGTGTGGGTGAGACTCTCGGGAGCATTATCAGGGCTCTCACACCCATTACAGCCATAAACATGCTCACAAAGTAGAGTTCCACAGAGGAACAAACCCTGGAGAAGGCTGGAGTCTGGGTCTGGGTCTGTGATGTGCATCTTGTAAATTAGTCTGCCTGGGCTCTTTGCTTTGGTTCATACCCTGCATGTAGGCTATCTAAGCAGAGGGATAATAAGATAGGATAATAGGATAAATAGGGAGAATTTCTCACACTCTGGGTGTGTTTCAAGAAATCTCTCCACTGACATACAGTACCAGTTAAAGTATGAGAACCCAAGTGCCACCCTGGCTTTCATTTTTTGTCCTATTGATTTCAGTTTCATTTTGTTGTTGTTCCAGAGGTTCTGAAGTCAATAACGCATCCAGTGTACAATCAAGAAAATGTCCTCTGTCAACCAAACAATGATAACAGGTTCTTCTGTGTGCCCCTTCAAATAAAATGACTAAATATGACCTGAGCCAGACCTTTTATCAGCTTGGATGCTCGGGTTAAGGTCCACCCATCCTTAACCACAGAATATTGTAGAAGAAGATTATTCTATCTACAATTTCATTACAGGTTACATCCAGACCATACAGTCATTCATCAATCCCAATTTTTCCTTGTGAGCAAACACTTCAGTTAATTCAAGTCTACGCATCAAGTCAGAATCTGTAAGGGCAGCTTTGGAGAAGGACAAGTGATGCAGACAAACAGACTACATTACCATCAACAATCATACAAGCTCACAGGGACTGGTGGCTGTTGCCTCATCTCATCTCATCCTTCTCATCTCCTGTTGGCTGACTGGCAGACTAATGAATAAGATAACAGCAGAAGACCATAAAGTGCCATCTAACGTCCCCTCTACATTGTGCGGGTCTTGTTGCTGTGGTGGTTGCAGAGGGCAGGTTGTGGTGCTCTGACCTGTAGTCTCTTCAAAAGGATAATGAGCCTCATGGCTCCCCAAATGAATGGCGTGGGCGGCCAAGGTTCAGCCTGTTTCCCCATAATGAGCTTCCATCCGTCCAACAAAAAGCCACAAGGCTTTCTTAGCCTTTTTAATTTTTTCCCCAACCCAAAGAAGTCCAAGAAATAACTATGGACAGAAAGCGGAGTTCAAATATGCAAAGAGCCTTAAGCATGACCATGCACACCAGTGCGTGAAATAGTGAGAGTAAACAATAAGAAATGCAACACCAGCTGACATTTTGAGGTTAGCATCATTCTGCTCTTCATCTCTGGCTCCTGAGCTATCCTGATTAGCTGTAGTAGCTTTGAGGGGGCACATTGTGTTTGTCCATGGAGCTAATTAAAAGCGACATACAAAGCAACAAACAAAACAACATATCAGATACATTAAATCTCTTTTGAAGGCGCTGAGCAGTACAAACATGTCACTCACCCCCCCCACACACACACACACACACACACACACACACACACCCCACCCCCCAACCCACACACACACACACTACCCCTGCACCCTCAGGCTGTGGTGTGCTTGCTGCTGAGGAGACAGAGAAGGTAGACAGTGTGGTGGTTTTGGCCATCAAACACGTCATCTTCCGTGAGTGGGCAGGGAACAGAGGTGGCCGAGGGAGACAGTTGTTGCAGCACACTTTTGTGTGATGGGTGAAAAAATGTGTGTGTGTGTGTGTGTGTGTGTACACAAAAAGTATGGCAGGGGCTGAGGGGAGCAGATAAAGGGGAGACAGGAGAGAGAGGACAGTCACTCACAGCACAGGGGAGTTTTCAAGTGCGGGCCTGTCAAGCATGGACTCCTGTGACAGTCACATTGAACTCATGGTGAGCTACTATTTCCTCCATCATGGTCAAGATTACAATGATTGTTCTCATTGCAGAGGCCACCCGCAAAGGCACAGGCACAGTTGTAGAGTCAGACTGGTCCAGTATGGGTGAAACTCCTCTGAAATCTGCAGGTGAAGCCGTGTGTCTTCTGTGGTGAGCACATTTTAATGAATTAGCATTTCAAGTCCATTCAGCCATGCTCAAGGTTTTGGTTGTGCAGAAACGGAGAAATAGCTCACCTGAGACCTTGCACTTCAGCACAGAAAGCAATGTTTCGCTAACGCCTTCATGGGAAAGGTATATGTTATTCATCTTTTTGTAAGAAATCATTATGGTACCATGCTGAGGAGAGGAAATAAAAGTACCAGTGCAGTCGTCACTGTAACACCACAGACACCTGGGACGCACTTTTTTAAATAACCTCTTCGATACCATCGTGAATTCAAAACGCCTCCCTTTCTCACCTCGTTGTCCACTAATTAGTGAGAGAAACAGGTGTGAACTGGGCCCAGTAGAATGAATTGTGAGCAGCGTTTGCTGTCACCACTCCCAATCACGCACTGGAGGATCGAGGGAGATCTGGAACCTGGCCCCGCGGGCTCTCAAACAGCCCTGTAATGACACCTCTCAGCAAGACTCTGATTTCATTGGGGCTCTGCTTTGAGCACTAATGGCTGCTGACAGATAGGCTCACTAGCCCCTCATCTCACTCTTCTTATTGTATTTTCCAGGCCCTGCTTGGACCATGCTTTGGCTTTGCCAAGGATTGATTTAATCTGACCTTTGCCAGAGTTGTGTTAAATCCACATTAACCCCCATCGAGGATTAATGAAGAGAGTGGAGAATAACCTATTTGTTAAAGCAGTTCAACAAAATGACTCAACCTGGTGACATTAACTCTGAATGTGATATCTCCGTATATACTATTACATTCCCTTGGTTCACTTCCTTCAGTAGTCCACAGGATGTAGCTGTGTCTGTCTCTGTTCAGATTTGCACAATGCCATGTTTGTTTTAAACGTGCAAACAGATGTTAGGGAACACTCAGCCTCTGTCAGGTAGTGTTATGTTTCATGTCAGCCAAGGAGAAATACAACCCATCATTTCATGCATGCATCCATACGAATACACATGTAAGCATATTCTGCCAAACATGGACATGCAGTGTCACACACACCCACAATTCCATCGTTGACTGTTTGTTTATAGCTCTCCTAGCCTACTTGAGCTGTAGCCTGGCCAGCCAACCATAATATTTGCCATGTGGCAGTCACAACAGGTTTGGCTCTTCATTCTGCCCAGTCTGTGCACATTGCGTTAACAGGTTTCAGCTGTAGTGAGGGCATGTCAACGTAAGAATGCACTAATCAATTGTATTTCACTTCAAGTAAGCATGGGCTAAAGCACAACCTTTCGTTGTCCTCCCTCTCTTCTGCAGTTCCTTCTTCCTTTGCTTTCCCTGCGTCTCTTGAGCACATAGTGTGGGAAACGCTTAATGAATCAGACAAGCTGTTCACATGGACAATAATGAGCAGGTTTTGGTTGAGGGGAACCACAATTTCTAGTTTCCACTAAGGTAGCGAGCTAGTGTTACAACAATAATGAATGGTACCACAGGGATGTGTGTTTAATTTACTCTTATTAAAAGGTCAGAGCTGCTCCAGACTTACATAGGGAGAAGTGTCACACAATATTTTATGCCACTTGCTTGATGCTGACTGTCTTAAGAATGTAAAGATAAAACTTTGTTTAGGGAATTCCTCTCAGCGGACTAAATTGGGTTATAAAATGTAAACAATGAAAAAGCATATTTGTGACATTAAGCCACTTTGGAAAGCTTTTATGTATTAAAATAGATAAAGCATTTATGTATTCATGGATAAATTGCTATCACCCCCCCCACCCCAACCCCCCACCCCCCATCCCCAGCCCTCAGGACTACATCTTAACTGATATAAATCAGCTTTGCTCCAACTGGTCAAAATTTACTTATTCACATCACCCAGCTTTCATGTGGTCATCTATCAGCAAAGCTAATCTATTTCCCTCTCAAAAGGAGGCCCTTTTCATTTCAGTTCATGGGTTCACTTAATTTGAGCGTGACCTGTTTTAAAGCAACACGTATTATGTGGAACGGTTGTACCCTTGAGCAAAGTACTTTACCTGCATTTCTCTGGTGCAAAAGCTCAGCTTTGCAAATGGGTTCCAGAATTTGTGAGTCACTTGGGATGAAAGTCTTTGCCAAGCCATGAAATAATAACACTAATATTTACATAAGGTCTCATTTCCTCCTACCTCTTTTATTTTGTACCAGGTATAATGGAACACTGATTGACGATTCATATAATCCATGTGTAGTTGGCGGTGCTTTTGTCTGACACAGCCTTAGTTTATAACCTCCTGTGTAAAATATGATTAAGTCACAGGGGTAAATGGGGTGTGTCTGTCATGCGGAGGTCTGTAGCATGCTGCTTTGGTGTGGCGAGGCCATGATGAACTTCCTCTTGGATCCAGTTTTCTCAAAACCATTCTAAACACAGTTTAGAGGCAGGAACTGCCAGGGAATGTCCACAACATACCAGAGACAGGGACTCAGTTGAGACAGGAATGAAAAATGCAATCAGGAAATACTGGAAAGAAGGCTACTGCAGAGAGTCAGTGGCCGGCTAATAATAGACATGATAAACAGTGCAGAGTCACCCAAACAATACACAGACTAACTGCTTTAAATCTGGTCTCACGGGACATTGAGTTCATCACTTGCAGATCTCTAGCAGACCCCAAGAGCTGCATGTGCAGATAAGGATGAAATATTACCATGATTATTATATTTTGTAGATTTGTTTCCTTATTTAAAGAGCCTACAACAAGATTAGAAGATTTGCATAATAACAAATTAACTTTTACATCATAAAAAATGATCAGAAATACATTAAATGCCAGTTGGGTGATTTCAATAGTGCAAAAACATGCCATTTCTTGCAGATGACAAGGAATTGGTGTTTTAGAGCTTTACAATCCTGACTACAATCCTCCAATGCAATCTCCAGTGAAAATCATTACTTGTTATCTCCTCCACTAGGTGAGGTCAGGAAACTAACAGGAGGGCTGTGTGGTAAATCACACCTCTTTTTTTGAAATCAAAACAACCTTTTCCTCATCCTCAAACACAATCTGTTGCAGTCTGCCCTATCTCCCAAGATGCCCCCAGTAACAGATGCTTATCCTGAGCCTGTTGAGAAGAGAAGAGGGAATGAGGTGAAAGGAAGCCATTCTCCAGATGTGTAAAAACAAAACGAGGTCCATATATATCTGGTTCTCTCCCCACTCTGCCTTATTTCAGTGCTGCTGTTTCCTATATAAACAGAAATCAACAAAATCTTACCTGGTATCTGATGCTGAATAGTTGATAGCTGAAGTTATGATAGAAGCTTTAGTCATTTTTACTAGACATTGTCTGTCATAACATTGATTTACCAATGCTGACCTGTCTGTGGCAGATCAGTGAGGGTTATAGGCTCATTTAATAGGATGGAAAGGATCTATTGACCCCTACGACAGCTGAGGAACACGAGGAGATATTTAGCTGCCTTTCTTGGCCAGTCTTTAGCCCTGAACACAAGGGATCTTTGTGTGTCTCTCTCTCCATTGGCTGGCAGCTGTGGGCTAAGCACTCATCCATAGATCCACACATTTCCAATTTTGAAGAAGTAGGAGCACCACCAGTCTATCATTTTTCCCCTTTCCTTCTTTCTAATCTCAGAAATCTTGGAAATGAGGCACACTAAGTATCGCTAGGGGAGGTTGATTATTCTAGCTGTGTATTTGCATGGGTTTATTCTTGAGAGACGCTGCTTTTCCTTTGGAAGGAGTACCAAAACAGCAACAAGACAGAGAGCAGAGGAATGACAGACAGTAACAGATAGTCAAATAATCTGCACAAATCTAATGGATTCGCTTTACATCATGGTATGTCTAAATATTCAGTCTCCATGAGACGATTAGTGCAAATGTGAGTGGTTATGATAATCACAGGAAAAGTAAGACCAATATTTATGCTTACACTGAAAGGTATGTGGTATTGATTTCAAGCATATGGGTATTAACTTACAGGCTTTTTTCACTTAAGTAGGGAATATAAGTATGCTGTGGTATATTTTGTTTATATCTTTGACATATTCATGTAGGGCTGTGAGGGTATGTTGAATAAGTATGTCAAAGCCATTCCAGATGTTACACTTTAAATCATGTCATCACCACTTAGTGTAAAAGTCCAAGAACTCCATTTGGAGTAAATGCCCCTTAAACAAGGTAGTTTTGCAGGGCATTTGGTGGGATCAGCAGTCTTTGATCCACTCTCTCCCCGCCTGCCTGCTGGCTCCCCTGACCTTTTGCAAACCCAATGTGACATCCACCTTTTGAGCTAAGACAATTTGGCAAATAAGGGATGACCGTTCACATTTTTAATTTAGCAGTATGATGAAAAATTAACCACGGCCAACTCAAGACCTTGATTTTTAAGCAAGTCTCCAATGGCCTGCCCATCTTTCCCACCCTCCTTTTCCTTTCTCTGCCATCTATCACTTTTGCCTGTGCTCAGTCCCTCCTCTGCACCCACCTCTGCTGATCTTTTCCTCCATCCCCCCACCCACCCCATAACTAATCCTTATTATGCCTCTCACATAAACTGTGGCTCTGGCACCAGGCTGCCCAGCCACACAGGCTAACAGGAGTAGGGTGAGAGAGTAGACTGGCGGAGGATTCTGAAGTTTTAACAGACCGAGTGGCACAAATGATGCTACACAGACCCTGTTTCCTTCCCTCACTTGGGACTTCTTCCATTATATTCCTCTGTCACCCCCTACTCAACATAATAACTCCTGAAAGGTAGATAACTATTAATAGAGTTCACACAGCACTGCAGTCATATGGATTGCCCCGCAGTGCTGTGACTAAGTAGAACTGATGTCTCCTGTGACAAGCGCTCGTGTTGCTGTCATCCAGGACGTGCAGACACTCTGCATACATTACTGACTGCTGCCCCCCCCATTTGGATGGCACCACAGCTGTCCCAAAGTGAATCCCAAATGAGAGGATCTGTCAGGGTTTGTTTGCTGCAGGCCTTGATTTGATGCTATTACTCTACAGATGGAGAGACTGGCTCGGTATGCGGGAGCCGAGAGCTGCTGGTGGACAACACTTGCCTCGGGCCTGGCCTGGTGGCATCGGAGCACATTTTGAACAAACAGAGAGCTGAAAAAGATAAGTGGGTAAAAACAGTTTTTACTTTCTCAGTGTCTCTGCCTAAAACAACATCCTCCTCTGATCCCAAAACACACCTTATGTTTGTGTTGCAGAGGCCAAATGACTTACTCTTTCTTATAACTTTCTCTCATATCCCACTTTAGCCAGATGTTCCTCATTCATTTTTCTCCGACCCAGGTGCATGTGTAAAAAAAAGCATGATTTCTCCTGCTGAATGGGTGGATTGGGGGATATTGTGTGTCTGTTTAAGTAAGCAGTCCCTTCTTTTTTTGCCAGGGGTGTCGACCTGTTTTCAACTTGCTTGCCATAGGTCCGTGGGCGACAGAAAGTCTGTCTCAAGATGATGAGGTCAATCCCTAAACACAGCCCTGCCAGCACCTTAGCACAGCTTATCTAACACAAGCAGACTGGTGACATCTTAGCTGAAAGTGCTTAACTACCTGTTCCAGGTCAAGGCAGATTTCGTGCTATTGCTATTCTAGCAGAGGCTTGCTGTATCACCCATCCTGTTTTGGGCCCCCAAAGCCACTCTTTCTTCTCTGTGGCAACCATCAACTGCACCAACCCAGAAAAAGACTGACAGCCAACCCGCCGAGGAGGTGTGCAGGCAAGCCGACCAGAACAATAACAAAACTGGAGTCAGAGGCCGAGAGGGGAAGAGGATAGACCCTAATAATGGCCAGGCCGTGGCTTGACATGCTATGAAAAGTGACAGTGGACAAGTCATCCATTATTTATAGCAGTGCAGAGCTGGGTTATTTATTTTTTTCAGCAGCATGAGCAGCAAGGGATCATGGCACAAAACAAGCAGCCAGTCGTGGCCTATTCATGTGATTGTCAGCAGACAGAAAGGCAAGCCCAGTGGTAAAGGAAGCTTTGACTGTACTTGTGGCCCAGTATGGACGCTGCACCCCAGACAGGATTCACCTTGACTACTGCTGACTCTGTGTCTGTGTCCCTGTCATTGCCTCTCTTTCATGTCATAGACAGATTTTAGTGATTTCAGAGATTTCAGTGTCAACTGCAGATTGGTCAAAACAGTGTGGCTGCTTACTTTTCACTTGCTTTTTTAATGATGTGATGAGTGTCATAAAGTCACAAGGAGTTGGACCCAGACCAAGGCAGTCAGACGAGGTAAAATGAATGGTTAAAAACAGGGACAACAAGTGAAAGGCAGCAGGCAAAGACATTAAAGCAAAACAGACAAATTGACAAAATCAAAAAAAAAAGATGAATAGAAAGACAAAGACATATACACCGGGTGGTAGGAATAATGAGACATTGGTAGAACACATTAGGATGAGAAAGATAATCACACACAGGAAGTAAAGAAACAAAAGACACACGAGGAAATCGCTATCAAAATAAAACAGGAAAGACAAGTTATATTAAGTGTGCAAGGAAACAAGAATCCAAAACAGTGCATAGCAGAAAACCAAAAATATCTCTCTAGGAGACTCTTGGGAATGGCCATGACAATGAGGCTCTCAACTGCTGCATTAATAAAGGCACAGTGTTGGAATATAATTACATTCATAAGATTGTTATTGAGCTAACTACAGTAATGCCTCAGCAGTTTAATGTGCTGGCAGCTTTGCCAAGTATTTTATACCATAACACTACTCCACTATTCCCCTGTGCAGGGACTCATAGTGGAATATTCCCCAAATGATCATGAACTGTTGATAGAGCCAACTGACACATTCATCAGTGAGCGGCAGAATTGCTGATCTCAGTATGAGACCGCAGTGGCTAAATCTATGAGTATGGATTAGCAGAATTTTTCAATAGTTCTGTCCAGGCGACCAGATCACTACCGTTGTCTCAGATATTTATTGTTGCTGAGTGGAGCAGTATGTGCCTGGACACAGCTTAGTACGGCAGAGATGCCACGGACATTATTGGGGCATTTCTGGCACAGTGGAATGAGCATGACATCAGGAACAGATGTTGCACATGCTGAGGTCCATCAAGGGACAACAACTCTGCATCAGTGCATGAATATTTTAGACAGCTTACTGCTGTACTTATCAGCGAAGAAACAGCTACCCTGGCCAAGGACCCAGTCAATCTGATCTGAAATTTCAGGGATGCTCTAATCATTATTGAAGAAGTGGGGGGAATATGCAGACTAGGTTGATGAGATGCCAGCTTGCAAAAAAGAGGCAAAGGGAGTTGCACACTCAATTCAGACTATTTTCAGGCTTTGGGCGTTTATCTTAACAAATATACATCAGAGCTACACAGTAGTGGCTTCACCTCCTTTTTTGTTATAATGACTTTATTGCTATGGGAGACAGTACAAGAGAGTCACTATAGTCATGAATACTTTAATTTACTTTTAATTTTGTCAGATTGCAGGTCCCTTCTACATATCTGTAGAAACTGGGTTCAACAGAAACATTCCTGTAATCCACACCCTTGTCTAAGCGCAGCTTGAACCAGAAGCCTCAACCTCTCCTTGACCCCAAAGGAAAAGAATCCCTCACCCAGATCCCCAGAGAGACTTTCATTACAGACAAAAACAGAATCCATGGGTGGCCAGAGTCATATTCTGATATTAGGGCAGAGGACATGGATTTGATATGAGCCTGGAAATAGTCCTATAGACTGCGGAGTGAGCCCCAGATCCATGTTGAGCTTTAATGGCCCTCCCCCTGCTCATCAATCATACATAAAGAAAATGCTTAATTGCAAATTTCAAACCAGTGCAGTGGACTGACGTCATGTGATTGGAATGGGAGAGAGGAGACAGGGTTTGAATTGCTTGCGAGCTGGGCAGATGGATACCGCTGCCTAGCAAAGGTATATGTCCTTATGAGTTATGAGCTTGTAGCAGCATTTAGAGTTATGGTTGACACAGATCAGCTCAACATTCAATATCACAATTACAGTAAAAGCTGGTGTAATGTTTCTCGTATGGATAGCCACATAAACCTTAGACCCCAAGAGGAACCCAAACACTGGACATACACTACAATATACTGTATAGAGCAGGGTTGTTAATATTCATCAATCTAGCAGGCTACATTTCAAATTCCAAGACTAAGCTTATTAATTATGATTCAGATTTATTAGTGTATGTTTTAACAATAAAGCATGATTATTTCATATGCATATACAAAATGTTTTACAATGTAAGTGCGATATGTATTTTCACCTCACAGCATTAGCACTTTGAAAACTTTGAGCTCCTGCTATACCAAGTTTACTTTGGAGAGAGAAACATCTTCTTTTCCTGTGCTCGATAATGCAGTTAATTTTATTCAGTTTAATATTCATTCAAACTAAACACATGGTTTGTGTCAGCATGAATACATTTTCCTTCACTTGAACATTCAATCCACTTTTCAGCCAGACAAAAGAGGAAGCAAGCGATTGTACTTTTAAGGACCAGCATGCCGCTCACCACGACTGACATCTCTTTTTTAATTGACCCTAGGTCAAATAGGGACTGGGATAATATTTTGTTAAATTATTCTCATTTCCTTGTGAATTGCATTTCCATATATCTCTGCTTCATGCCTTATGTATTACCTCTTTACAATTACCATGCAAAAGACGTCTTAACTGTCACCCCTTTCTCCCTCTGAACAGTTTAGTAAATATCAAACCATATTTATTATTAATAAACCCACAGCTGAAAACCCCCTTTTTATTCATAAATTATTCACACGCTCAAAAGCTTGGGGAGTATGGGTGCCCTCCATTTGATGCCATGGAGGCCAGCATAATTAAGACTATTGGCTCAAACTGATGCTGGTGCATGTATTATCTGTTTTGCCCCATCTATCTGTCCATCTGTGTGAGCCATAGGAGATCATGCATTTCAATCACAGCGTCATGCCCGGTGACAGACTTTACACAATAGCTGTTGATTTTATTATCACTGCACAACGGGGAGAGGCACCCTGCTGTTTTACTGCTCACCCAAGCCTTCAGTCACTTATTGATGGTTTCACACATGCACATTGCGGTCCACAAAGACACGCAACCAGAAAAGGACAGCTTCCTTTGATTATCCACTGTCTCACACATTCAAGCGCCTATACACAGCCTAAATCCAACACTGACATGCAGTATGTAAAAACACCAATTTATGTTTTCCGGCACACAAGCACGCACGCACGCACGCACGCACGCACACACACACACACACACACACACACACACACACACACACACACATTCAGACACTCATTTACCCATGTGCTCTCTCACACTAACCTGGGTTGGCTTCCCAGCTGTGCAAGCTGTTTCTTCCATCAACATGTGTTTACTGGCAGGGGACCCTTATGTTTGCATTTCAGGGAGGCAATAAACAGAAAGGCCAGCCCCGGGGTTTGAAAACTACTGTTTGGGGGGGGGGTAACCTCATGAGGAGTGAGCTCTAATCATTGTTTGGTTCTGCCTTTAATTAAAAGGAATGCAAAATGTCAAAACCAAAGACTGGCCAAAGACTTGTGGATAATGTTTACTGGAGTCCACATGCACCGAAGACCTTGTGTCCAAATCTACACTATGATGTATTTTCATAGCAATCATAACAACTGCTAACAATCTTGTTGAGTTAACAGGGTGCATGTATGCTTGTCTTTGCGTGTGTGTGTGTGTGTGTGTGTGTGTGTGTGTGTGTGTGTGATGGTGGGGGAGGGGGGAAGTGTTAACATTAAATTAAGTCGTTGTTTGGTACAATATACAAGTGAAAGACTGATTAAACCGATGACTGCAAGGCCTATTATTTTGGTTAATCAATAGATCCTTGAATAACTAATGAACAACATCAAAGAACAAGCCTATAAACAGCCACAGGCAAGTGATAGACTGCACTGTTTTTAATCTCTTTATGAAAGCTTTAGCTGTTGTTGAAATATGATAATAATTCTGCTCTCTTTTTTTAGATCCCAATGTATGACAATGAACAATGGGCTCATTTTAGATCAAACTACACCTTAAAAAGTGTGTTTTTAGTGAACTTCAAAGAATATAATTTGAAAAGATACTTAGTAAGTCTATATGAACTTACTTTAACAGTAGTTCCTTCTATTTAAGAGTTGACTGAAATACCAATACCATTGGTTAAATAACTTTGGTTGTAGCACATTTTGTTGAGAAAACAAAAGTTTTACACATTTGAAACTGGACTCCTGTTGGGGAATCAAAGGGAGGAATTGAACTTGATACTGATTTTCAATTTACCAGCGATTGGCAAACTAGAAGAAACTAACTTCACTCAGTAGACAGAAAAGTTTCAACAAAAGCAAAGCTGGCAAGTGTTGATAATATTTCTTACATCTGAGTATCAAGTTTCATGGTTGATATGTATTTTATATTGTCTCAGGATGGACTCCTTATTAAATCAGAACGTAAGATTATGAAGCGATTCTGAAAATTAAGGTTTATATTGAGTTAATTTTCATGAACTGTGCTATAATGTGATATGTTATCCCTATTACAAGAGCAGCCTTCATTTCCCTACAATGCATTGATCAACATTTTCTGTCCATCATTACATTCTGTAGTTGAAAATCATTCAGCAGGCCCTGTCCATATAGGCTAGGGCCTGCTGAACATAACGTTATGAGCAGACATTTAACTTGGAATAAGTGTTTTAAATACCCTCCCCATGACGCCCGCTCAGCCAATAGTGGGCCCCAAGGGTGGGGGCCCCCCCGGCAAGCGTCTGAGTCTGAGGGGTCCTCCGACTTAGCTCCTGCCAACCCACACACACACACACACACACACACACACACACACATCAGCACCACCACCACCAGATGACTGTCAGTGCGCATTTCCTATTGGTAAGAGGGAGTGAGAAGTAAACAGAGGAGAGCGACGGGGGAAGAAGAGTGTGTGAGGAAAGGAGTGAGTGTTTTTACGGTGGGAACAGAGAGAGAGAGAGAGACCTGCGGAGGGGGCGAGAAACAACTTCAGCAGGGTGTAGCGCTGCACATTGCGAGGTGGAGAGATCGCTTTCGGGCGCAGCGTGCTCATACTGGTTAAATAGTGGACCGCGGACGAACCAACTGATTGAAACGCCCGATTCACACATGGACTTTGTGTGTGTGTGAGAGAGACAGAGCGAGCACAGTGAGAGGCAGAATAAAAAGCTGTGCCAGCTTGACAGGGGAACGGACACTGTGAAAAGAAGCTGATGCAGCGGGGAAAGTTACCAACTGTGGAGATGCATTGTTAACTGAGATTTTACAGACTGTCCGGACCATTTAAAGTCCTTTCGTTTTGGAACTGGATGCTATTAGAGACGAAGCGTTAGAGCGCTTTTCCGTCCGGTGATATTCCGCTGCCGAGGTGGACCATAACGAGCCCGGTCGCATAGACAGAGCCAGTGAATCCTTCCACGCAGCACAATCAGCGGCCAGCGCAGCGAACATGCCTGCGTTATACCTCATCTTTTGCCTTATGGCCACAGGTAAGACGTAGTTCTTTTGTTACCATCTAGCATGCAGGGCTTTACTGATGGAGAGGATGGACCGCGCTCCACAGCCTGCCGGCGCGCTGCGTCAAGCCATCCAGCGCGCTGGTGTGGAGGGGAAACTGATCTGCTGCAGTACCACAATTCGCAGCTGGTAATTGCCGCTAAATGTTTAATTACTTTTATGTTCTGCAAGCCGAGCCGGAGCATCAGTGAATAGTGCGCGCTGCGTAATTCTGGGTATAGCTGCGAATGTCTCTGTGCCGGTCCAAATTTCGGATGTGTGACAGAAACGATCTCTCTGTTGTAGTGGATGGGCATGAGGCTACGGATGCTGGCGGCGCACGAACGGAAAGTTGAACTTGGAAGATTTTTAAACGGGGTGGGGGGGGGGGGGGGGTCTCGCCCGGACCGCAGCGTGTGTGTAAACGCATATGTGAACCCATACACCCATGGGTCCATTCAGAGAAAATGTTTGTGCATTAAAATGAGGTTGAAATGATTGGATATTTAAGCAGCGCTGAGAAATGAGACAGCACCCCACCACCACCAAGTTAAGTCAGTGGTCCACGTATTTATGTCCATTAAACAAACTAAAGCGATGGTAACGTTGTGGACGTGGGACGGTGAATTGTGGTCAGCTGCGGCCACTGTAAGCGGGTGCATGGTGTGGAATGGGGGGGGGGGCACAGTATCGCGGGTAAATGCGTTCCTGATGGAACAAGGCAGATGGATAGAGAATGACAAAGAAATGGAAAGACAGAGAGAGAGAGAGTGAGGAAGAAAGCATTTGTTTTTTACGAGACAGCCATAGATATAATGCACCTGTGTTCCCCCCCCACACACACACACACACACCCAACACCCCCAAACCTTGCTGCCTTTTGTTTGCAGATTTGAGATGCTCAGTTTGTTTATTAATCTTTATGAAAAAAAACACTCATTCATGTTTCTGGGTCAAACTACACAGTATCTAACTGAGTTTGAGGAAAAACGACACAGATTCATTGTTTGCTGAAAAACAATTAATTCGGCTAGTGTTTCATTTGATGCATGTCTGGCTTATAATGGTAGCTTGTCCACCTTCATGTATAAGCTATACATTGCCGTGCTGAACTTCTTATTGAAGTGATTCTGTAATAAAGAGAGAGAATAGCACACCAATGGGTCTTTCCCCAGTATAAATATAATCATTATGAACATGCAGACTCTCGGAGCAGATGGTATGATTTACTCTCCTAATTTAGTGCTGCAAATGTCTTCATACAAAAAAAAGCTTTCAGCAATTAACACTGAGCAACTGTTGACTTATCAGCATTTTTCAGAGTCACTGATAAATGAGTGCATGGCACGAACACTCTGAGAGAAAATACTGTAATTAAATTTAAATGTAAGGGAACAGCAACAGCGTCACACTGACACAGATCTTCTCTGCAAGGGACAAAAGATGGAATACTGAAATCTAAATCTTTTTAGCCTTTTCAAAAATGTCTTTGCCTGAACCAGGCAAACTGTTTGTGGCTTCCAGACTGAATCACATGCAGTTTCACACAGCTTTCAAGATCACAAATGGCAAAGCATGCCTAATGGCCATTTGTTGTGAGTACATCTTTACCTTCAGGCCCAGTTCCGCATGCTTTTGTCATTATTCAAAGCTCGGGGGAGGGATTTGACACCAGTAGACCTCTACTCCCTGACAGACTAGCAACAGCTGGATGAGAAAGGGCGGTAGCCAGACAGTGGCATAACCCCCCACCCCAACCCAAAACTGACACACACATGCACACACAACTTCTCATTCTCCTTTTCATACACGCACAAATAATGAAAATGGTAGCAGCTGCCCTAAATAGAACCTCAGAGACCGTAGACTTAATTTATTGTGCTCGTCTTACACAAAGTCACCAATGCTCCAAATTGTTTCATTCATAAATGTATTTTTAGGATCAAAATTTGGCCTCAGCATATGGCTTCACAGAAATGTGTGTATGGCATATAGCATACATTTGTATGTATGCAGTCTTGTACAACACTGATAATTTATTTTCTCAGAGAGTCCCCTGGGCTCCCAGAGGAATTGGATTCCACACTGCATCAGTATTCTGAGTAATCTTCAGTGAGCTCTTCTTTGGAACCTTTTGCTTTGGGTCGCTTGCGTCTCATTGGGCCAAGTTCAAAGGCTGTGAGCTGAGATTACAAGTGTCTCTCCCTTCCTCTTAAGTTGTGTCGCCGCTCATGTCTCACTATAGTGAAACGCCGGGGAAATTTTCCACTTTGCCTCCTCTCACAACTCTTTTCAGTTTTTTGTTTTCAGCGTTTGCGACTATGAGAACACGAGGACATGAGAGCGTACCTGCTAAATGGGCCGGAGGCGGCTGGCAGACTTTCACCAAAGGTTGAAAGCCTGCACGCAAATGTACATCCATGTAAGCACATCCAAGCAGAGCACTGAAATCTTGCAGAGGAAATGATAAGCCCTGACCAAGCCTTCTCTTTCAAACCCCTTCAGCCCCCCTTCACCATAACCAGAGATTTGTCTTTTCCTCATTTGGGAAAGATATGTTTGTGGATGCAGTGGCAGCATGGCCCGAGAGGTTTGTTTTAAGGAGCTGTGCATATTCTATGAACTGCACTTCTGTCACTCTTTGAATTCCTGTGGAGGGAGTCAGGACGGGCAGAGGGAGACAGACTTTGAAATGGGGAGGGGGTATGGGTGGAGTCATTGTCACCAGTGTCTTGGTGATTAAGCTGACAAGCAGTGGGGAGCATTGTTAATCCTCTTTTCCATCTTGTTACTATTTGTCTCTCTCTGAGATGCACAGAAACTCACACAAACAAACTCTCCATCCCTCCTTTTACTTTTCACCATTTCTTCCACTGTACCAATTCCATGCATACCTCTGCAATACAAAGAGACTGAGGATAAGGTAGGTAAGTGCTAGAATGTTTGGAGGCATGAACCCCAGCCAGCCGATGAGGAGTGTTAGATTTGCGGTGCAAAGAAATGCAGATGCAGCAGAATGTGAACACAGCGGAGTCTTGAACAGAAGTGTCTTGCATTATTTAGGAGACACAGTCATGGCAAAGATATAGATGAATTTTGTCCTACTTTGATTTCCTGTCTACATGAGCTCTATGTAATGGTTTTCCTGCTGGGGTGTTGTATCAAACATGAATCTTCTTGCTTTGCTTCTGGCCACAAATCAAATGTAAAGATCCATATATTTGTTGTAGCCATAGCTCTATCTCAATCTATATCAAGGTTATGCATTGTATGTTTGCTAAACATTTTAAAACAAACTATGTTGTGATGTTTGAATGTTGTTGTTCAGTATTTATTGGAGAAAGCATCCAGATTTTCACTTTTTACAAATATTTTGTTCGTGCACGCACACACACACACACACACACACACACACACACACACACACACACACACACACAGAGTAATGAATGATAGAGATCTTAAACAATGGCCTGCTGTTTCCTCTCATCCTTAAGACATGTCATGTACTCATGCCATTGTCTTCAGATATCCTCCCATTCCCCTGTACTGCTCACGCACTCGCTATGTGCAGACAAGGAGAAACTGGAAGGAGAAAGGATACAATGGAGCCTCATAATGTTGCCTGTCTCTAATCAGCTTCGCCACGCGGGTAAACACAGATAAAGAACTTGGCAGTGTGTCCTGAGGCTTTGCTATCAGCTCCTAGCAACTTAACTGGATGTGTGCGCCAGTAGGGCTCAACACAGGAAGTCAGAGTAGCCAGGTAGCAAACTGTGGATGGCACTTGGCCTCTTCCAGAATTATTTTTACCTCTCCCCGCCTATCCTCTTTTTGTCTTCGCTTTCTCCTTGTGTCTGTCTCTGCACATCCTCACCTTGTCTTCCTCTGGGGCAGTCGGAGGATCCGGGAAGGAAATGACAGGGAACAGGACAATGCAGGGGCCATGTCAGCTTCCTGCCATTGCCAGGAGTCTTCTTCCCTAGCTTGAGCACTTCAGGCGGTATCATAAGCATGCAGACTGGTGGAGACAGCAAAAAGTTGTTTACTCCTCTGTACAAACATAGTCATGCAAAGAATAGAGTGGGGGAGAAAGTAGGATTAATTCTGTGCATATTATTAACACCCCCCCCCCCCGAGGAAAA
This sequence comes from Psettodes erumei, assembly GCA_016785225.1. Taxonomy (NCBI): domain Eukaryota; kingdom Metazoa; phylum Chordata; class Actinopteri; order Pleuronectiformes; family Psettodidae; genus Psettodes; species Psettodes erumei. Next base: position 1,399,454 of record JAFBJZ010000623.1, read on the forward strand.
GAGTCACGTTTATACAGTAGCAGCTATTTTAAGAAAGACGTAGATTGCATTTATCTCCCCCCAAAATGCAAGTGTCACTTCCTTCTAGAGAGATGTATCACCACTTCAAAAGACCCAAAGCCCGGAAACCAACATACAACAGAAAAAGCACAGATATACCAGACGCCACATTCATTTCTATTTTCTAATCAATACCTGCCTTGCAAGACAAGAATTTCATATCTCCTGCCGAGACACAGAAACCAACAGCAAATTGAAATTTACCTTCTGCGTTGTAGCAATATCTGTTCCTGTGTTATCTTCACCAGCCGTGTTCCTTAACCTTCTTATGGAGATAACTCTGTTGGAAAAGGATTCTGGCAGCTGAGAAGAGGCTTAAGAAAAAGAGAGGTTCAGTTAGGAATACCATCAGACAACATTTATTTAACAATACCTACTGATTTATTTTAAATCTATTGTTATTCTCCTTAAACACAGTTTGTCAGTGGCACTTACTAAATGGAATGATGTGAAGTTTACAGTGTTGTGCGCTGGGGCTTGTGGCATGTGCACATCATCCAGAAATGACTCATGAGGAACTCAGGGAAGCAACACCCTTAACATGTACATGCACACAAACTCTCGCAGAGGTCAAGGGCACACACTGAGGCAGAGGATGATAAGCTGAGATGAGTGTTTGGCATCTTCAGGGCTGTGTGCCCTTTCTGGAGCGATTCGTCAAAGTCCAACTGTCTAATTAATGATGCTTCAGCTCACAGGACATGTCATCTCCTTATCCAACTAGGGGTAAAAACACATTAAAGGAAACAAGAGATTGCCCGCCTGCTGCTTCTCTGTGTTAGTGATGGAAACTGTGCATATGCTTTTGGGACTACATACTCCCAACTACTCATTCCTTGAAGTCCCCCCCTTTTCATCTCTCCTTCCTGTCAGTTCAAACTCACTGGAATGCCAGGGCTAATATTGTGTTAGTGACTCAACCATCAACCAAAATAGTGGGTTGGCTGTGGCTTAGTCTCATCTTCCTTTGCGCAATAAAAGAGTGGCCTGTGTTGTTGTAGGAGGCTGGGTGAAGGGTTGAAGAAAATGTCGCCATGTGTTTTAGTTCCATTTTTTTTCCTTGGGGCAGACCCTGGGAGGTCTGCAAGAGAAGGCAGCCAATTTGTTATTTGCTGAGGGTTGTCAGTCAAAGTATATCGATCAAGCTCTCTAACTGCAGCTCCCTCAATGGCAAACCATGTTAATGATATTGAGCCGCGTGGAGATGTGAGGCACAGTGAAGTGCGTGGGTGGTGGAGGTGGGTGGCTGTTGAACCAGGCAAGAGGTTAAGGTGTGTCTCTCTCCTGCCGTCTCGCAAAAGACAGCCGATACAGTGGCAATGGGCTCAGCGTGAGGATAGGGGGAGGGAGGGAGAGAGAAAGAAAGAAAGAAAGAAAAAAAGAAAAAGGAGCCAGAGGGGTCAAAGGGATTTACCGTCAGGAGCCTAGCATTTCAGGTAATGGATATGCGTGTATTGGTGTAAACCAAGCCTGCTGTTTTTCTTCCAGCATTGCAGAGGTGAAAAAACAACAAAGGTGTAACTGACTGCAAGTCTGAGGGGGATTAATAGAAAGTTGATATTTCAACACCTCAGGCTAAACATTCGATCTCAGGTGTACACTTGGACATGCAGAAAGTGGTTGTTTGTGTGTGTGTGTGTGTGTGTGTGTGTGTGTGTGTGTGTGCGCGTGCGCGCATGAGTCAGGGTGTGAGTGTGGAGTTGTGGTGTGAGGGGGTGTATGAGGGTGAGGTTAGGTGGGTGTATAGTGGGAGGCTTTTCTGCTTCTGCCACATTCTTGTGAAGCCTCAGCAAGGAGGGCAAGAACACATGGCTAAGTGATTCCCAAGCTGGCTGAGATGAACCCAACACCCCTCCTGGAGGAGGCAACCCAACCATTGTTCCAGCACATTGCACCCGTCTGACTGAGGCATCCTAGTGCTGTGCAGATCCCAGGGGGTTGGAAAGAGAACGATGCAGAGGAGGAGAGGGACTGATTGTTCCCTGCTCAGACTATCCACAGATGGGCTACGGCACAGGATGCTGGCTGTTTGCTTTAGAAAGTCCCAGGCATTGGCTTTGCAGTCATGGTGTATAGAATACTCTGGGGGATAGAGGAGAGGAGAGTGCCAGTGGAGACAACAGCAGGGGAAGGGACAGAGAGAGCAGAGTAGAGAGAGAAAGAAAGAAACAGATAGAAAAAGGACCTTGCCTAATATGATGTCAGTGTGAATATAGTGTCAGTGCCAAGAAGGGAAGACAGATGATACAGCCATACAATGATAGGGTAGTTGGGCGAGAGAGTGCTCAAGTCCTCCCCTGTTCCCAAACAGAGACATATAGAGTTGGAGATAATGGAGAAGGGAGGGAGAGTAAAGTGAGTAAGCGAGGAAGGGGAAAAACGAAGAGATGAGATGCAGGGAACCCGGGCTGCATCCATCATGTGGTGTGGTGCAGAAGCCATTTGTACCTATTGTTCTCCATAATTTGTTTTCTCAGAGCCTGCAATGGGAGGGGTGAAGGGGAGAGACAAAGCTACAGAAGCCATTTATTTTTGCACTAATTACATAAGTGAGACAGCATAATTAGACATATAGCTAAATAGACAATAGGCTGAGAGAAAGAGATGCACAGAGGGAGATAGACCGGGAGGTGTAGATGAATTCAAATAGATGAGAAGCATGGCCCTCTCTATTTCACATTCAAGAGTGCAAGGGAACATGTTAAAAGGAGTAAAGGGGATGGAGAAGGATAAAGGGAAAGGAAAAGTTAGAGTAAAGGAGATGGGGAGTTGGAAGGGATAAAAGATAAGAGGGAAGAAGAGGAAAGCCCTCTTCTCAGACTGCACTTTGAGGTGCAGCCCAATGCTGCTGGAATAGACACCTCATTTAATACACCTGCTCAGCGGGAGGGGAAAGAGAGGGGAACTGTATAAGGAGATGTTGTAAAGAAAAAGGAGAAAGGGCAAAAAGGGAAGAGAGGAAAGCAGAGAAAGATCTCATCTCTGCTTCTGCAGATCAAAGCCAGTGTGGCTGTTTGTTGTGGCTTGTTTGGGAGGGTCTCTGTCTGTGTGAGGTCGCGGGGCGACCTGGCCTGCTACACTGTGCAGGCGGCATTACACTTCATCATAGCCACGTGCCAAGCCCTCGAAGGCATCACATGCTATACGTACTCTTTTCTGGAGAAATCTTTTGAGGTGGGAAAGCTGCAGGACAGTCAATGAGGAGCTGTGTGTTGCCATGTTAAAGAGAAAAGACAAGTTGCTCAGTTAAAACCAGCACAGTATAAAAGAGATAAAGATTTTACATGTCCTTTATTAACTGAGAAGTCCCACGTTCTTAACTGGCTGAAGTGTTGTTGAATATTCTACATGTGCTAATGCAGTTATGCATCTGCTCAGGTTCACATGTAGGCGGTGCGTGGGTGTGTTTAGCATGTCACCAGTCTTTCAGGATGGTGGCAAAGGGAAAGATAAATTGGCCCTTAAAGAAACCACTCAATCACAGGCCAGTTAAAACAGCTGACTGAAGATTGAGGGGCAGTCAGGCCTGATTGGAGGCCTATTGAAGCCGGCCAAAGGAGGCTCCTGAGCCGTCACACTTCAGATTAGCCATTCAGTGCACTATAGACCTCAGCCTACCAGTTCTCTGACACACTGTAGTAGCTCAAGTCAACTCCCTGATTGTGCTGGGGAAGTCTTTAAAAGCCAATTTAAACTCAGTCCTTTGTTTAACTCCCCAGGAACTCCAGCTGGGACAAATTGTATAGGTTGTGTGTCTGTGTGTGAGGCTGTGTGTTCTTTTATTGGGCCAAAGTTTAGGTTTTGTGTAAGCTGTCTTTGAGCATGTGATATTTTGTTAAAAAGAACTGGGTGTCCCTGAGAACTGGCACAGGCTAGTTTCTTTTTTTGGTAAAAGAGAGGGTGCATGAGAGAAATCAATGGCCCAATTCACCCTATTACAGCCATGACTGTTGCTGTAATGGTGTGGAAATGGACAGTGGTCATGTGGATCCTCCTTCATACCTCCAGGCCTGGATCACAACTGAAGCTCCAATTCATTCCCTCTCAGTTTTAATTTAAAAAAGATATCTGAGGATTTCAAAGACTCTCACATGATGGTGATGAGGGAAGAGATCCTCCGTTCCATGAAATGGTTGAAACCTCTTTGGTGCCAGGTTTGCCGAAAGACAAACAGATAACACTGGGCTGCGATTTTCCCTCCACAAACAATGATTCCTCTAGTCCTCTCTGCATCCAGCCCTTGCTTCTTTGATCCCAGGCAATGTGTTAACAAGCAACAGGTTCATGAAATACACATAACATTATAGTGTATTTTCACACCAAGGTGTGAGAGTGTGTGTGTGTGTGTGTGTTTGCACATGTGTGGCTTTATGTGCGTATGTGTGTGTTTTCTCACCAATTAATGAATTGCTTTATGTGCCTGCTGAGGCGTCAATGACCTGTCTCTAGCGGGGCATTGCTTTTTTTTTTTTCCTCCTACTGTGGCAGCCTCGACCCATGATGGCCAGGGCCCTCTCTCACATGAACACATTAATGAGACCAGTCTAATTAGTGCTTGTGGTTTCATACAGGGGACCCCGGAAACCACAGCAGCATTGTGAGCTGGCCTAATCAAGGGACCACTCAAAATACGGAGGACCCCACAGCAGCAGTGAGAAAGTTCACACATATAGAGACCTCCTCTGACTCACGCTCAAATTGGCATGCTGGTTAATTGGGAGAGGAGCAGCGTACAAACAAAAGGCGAAGAAGAAAAGGAAAGGCTGTATTTTTAGATTTGTGACCACTGAGGTCGCACTCCGTTACTCCTCCTTTGCTGCCTCTGGTAGGGCTCCTCCCAAGGCCGATGCAGAAAAATTATTTTGCGCTCCTTCATCCCTCTCCTACCCTCCAAATAATCTGTTCAATATCAAATAATCTCTCCCAATTTTTCATCCTATTTTAGCCTTATTGCTCAAACAGCTACCTCTAGGGGATGAGCCTCATTCCACCTTGTTAAAAAATGTGGGGGAGAAAGAAAGGGAGAGGTAAGACCAGGGCAGAGGAGCAGCAAAAAGCTCTCTGGGGAGTGCTTTTAAAAGCCTCTGTTTGCCGTTCTTATGACACCATATGTGAAACAGCGAACAAATAGATTGAAAGACTGGAGAAGTAAATGAAGAAGAGATAGAGAGGGAGATAAAGAAACACTGAAACAATCTCCAAGAAAAGAGGCGCCTGTAGGTGATGTGAGTTGTGGTACTTGAGGTCTGGTGCTCTAACTTGTGTCCCACAGCACTTAACATGCCCCGAGCCATCCCTCCTGGCAGTTAATTAGAATCCAATAAGGTTGCCGCCTGTTGGTCATTGTTCCTCCAGTGTGTTTACCCTTTCCAGAGGCTCCATTCGCTGCTTAATCTGCCGAGAAGCTGAATGTCAATAGGTCAGGCCAAGACTCCAGAGCCCCGAGAGAGCGCGAAGGGGGAAGGAGAGAGGATCAGGGGGATGAAGGAAAGGGGTCAGTCCTCCTGCTTCTCTCAATATTTTTCTCTGCTGTTCCATTCTTGTTGTTGCCCCCCTCCCCCTTGCGTCTCCTCTTCTCTTCTTTTCTTCTCACTTCTAATCCGTCCTCTTGATTGTTCTAAGCTGCTTTCAGCCAGCCCCTGGGAGGGTGGGGGGTTTTGGAGTCTGTTTTAATTAAGATTTAAAAGAACACTGCCTCAAGAAGGGAGATTTAAGATGAGGATGGACTGTGAAAAGTAAATGAGTGCAGGTAGGAGAGATTGTAGAGAGAGGGCAAACATCAGAAATCAGTATAAGGAGATAGTTAAAAAGCTATTATTTAACACATGTCGACGTGCACGTCACACACACCCACACATTCACACAAACACAGCCAGACTCTGAGGCATTCGAGTGGCTAAGCCAAATGGGATTTTTTTTTTCATTTGTAATCAAGCGGCACAATCTATATAGATTGATCTCAACTTCCTGTGATTCATACCATATCCTGCGAGGGTGATATGGGATCAGTGGTAGCCAGCAGGCAGGCTGAGGGAGTTATCTTCACACTCTGTCTAATGATCGATCATCTCACCAGATGGGCTTAAGAGCCTGTAACGCTCTACTTGTTTATCAGAGCCCCAAACCTGCGGCCTCTCACTAGATGTGACCTGCACAGAAAGTCTTGTTTTTGCAGATAGAGAAATAACATGCTTGAAAGAGAGAAAGCACTCAAGAGACACGTTTAAAAAGTTCAGAGTTTGCCAAAAAAGTTTTGTCTTTGTAGTCTGATCCGACATGTGGATAGAGGCTGAACTCAGTTCCCTGTGTAATGTGGTTCTTACTGACGAGCATTGCTTTACATCTACAATACAAACAGACTAAGTATGTGGCCATCTGTGTGTGTCAGCATGCTACATGGTCGCTACATGTTTGATGGTCACATGGCAAACATCTGCCCCCTACTCCAAACCACAGTGAAAGCTCGAGGAAAAGACACACCCCAAAACAGAGTGCACAATGAAGTGTTTAAGTTCATCAAGCCACAGACTTTGGTGCAGCCGGTAAGGTGTTAAAGGCCAGGCAAGGGTCAAGAGCCCAACCCTAGGCATTCTCTGCCATGATGCATCCTAACACACAGCCACCATATGTCCAGGGTTTCATTGTCAATGAGCCGACCCACCCAGCGTGACAGACTATTCACACACTCCAAGGAAATCTGCAATGCCATGGTATGATTAGGAAAGAATGCAGCACTAGTTCAGTCAGTGGCTGTTGCAGAAAAAAAAACAAAAGGTAAAGAGAAGTAAAAAAAGACTGTCAAAGAAAAGGATACATAGACAAAGAACTTTACAAAGCACTTTGAGTGGATAAATGTTAAGAATGATCTTGCCCTCAGCTTGCTGCAGCTCCATCGTTTGCCTCCATCAAAGCCCCCCGAGACTCTCCCCGCACACTCTGCCCCTGTCACTCACAACTCTGTTAATAAGGCCAGCAGTAAACGCCAGGAAAGATATGCAGGGATGAAAGATCCTTCTCTCATGTTCACGCTTTGAGGATGTGTTTCCGGGTGTCAGGGGGAGGTGGGGGGAAATGCAGCTTTATAGTGTAATGCTGCATTTTAATGGAAACAATAAACCCATCCGCTTATAAAAAAAATTGTCTCATATCCTGTTGTGTAGCAGCTCTGGGGACTGTTGGCATCTTGACATGAAAAAAACCCATCTCCACTAAGATAAAGGTATAGAAGATGCCCATGCCAAAGAATAAAGTGTGCAGAGCTCCTGGGGGAGGGATATATCACACATATATTCTTTCACTGTGGCCATTAATATCTGGGAAAAAAGGTCAGACTTGACTTGAAACAGTCCAGTATATCAGAGTTACATTCGGAGCCTGCATTTCAAACATCAGTCCCTGCTGTGATGTCTCATCAGCCTGGTCACACAGGAGAGACCCACACTGCACATTATCAAAGATTCATGGGGTGTCCTAGTTAAAGAGAGGAGGGGGCAGGGGGAACAACTGGTCAGAGAAGGGAACTTTTGACTTACCCACAGCCTTCTCAGAGGTGTTGATTTTGGGTCACATGACCTCTCAAACATCACCACTGCATTTGGCAAATGTTATGCCAGGCTTCACCACTGTGTGACCCAAAGACCTGACCCCAAGATGTATGGAGGAACTTGCAAATGCAGCATTATGAGGTCAGTGCTCTCACGCAGGATGCCGCTGGCTGACTCAGGAAGCTCAAGACAGGGGCTGAGCCTTCCATCTCCTCCCATCCGCCCTCTCCCTCATCCTCCGCTGCAACGGGAGACAAAACAAACTGACAGAACAAACAGGCAGATCCAAAATCCTAAATCTTTTTTTCTCTAACACACCCTAACCATCTCTTATATCCACTGCTCACCGTCATCCTACCCGCTTCTTGTTCAGAGTGCTTGCTTAATAATTAATTGATTAATTAGTTCGCCCATTAATCATTTATTCATTAATCATGGCCTGATTTTTCTAGAGGAAGCAGCGCAATCGGAAAAAAAACCCTGACTTTACATTCCACTCTAATTATGCTCCTTTACTAATCAGCGCTTAAGAAATGGAGTTTCAGGAAATTGGTTTTCCCCTTCTCTTCTTTTTCTCACCACAAAGCAGAATGTATTGAGGTTGGCAGGTAACATTTTTTCCCCCTTCCTTTCTTGTGTCTGGGAAGCTTTTAGTCACCAGTAATTTTAAGGGAATATTTCAAGTTATAGCCAATCTGATGGCCAGAATAAAAATTAGATTTTCATTTACAACTTTTCTCCACGTCCAGATGAAAGGGAAAAGAAAAAATTCTGGTCACAGACTAGCCATAGACATTGATTAATAAATGGCAATTTGAAGACTGTTTGTAAGAGCAGAGCAGTGGCAGCGTTGTGAATCACACTCTTATTGTTTTCACTGGATCCATGGCTCTCCTGGGAGAAGAGGTAATTTGTTTAATCGCCAGGAGTGATGTTCTCTGGACAGAGAGATCGGACGATAGGCTATAGCTCAGAAATATCTTCTATAATACGGAGCAGGAGAAGGAAGAGAAGAGAAGCACAGGTTTTGAACAGGTTTAATAAGTGTTTTTGTGCCTTTTTGTTCCTGTTGGATGCAGAGTTCACAACATAGCTCAGCTGCTTTCTCTGAAGAGGCTCTTGTCAGCTGCCGACAAAAAAGCATTATGCATCAAATTAAAGAGAGCTCCAGTGTAATGGAGGCAAGTCGGGCATTAACCTCTAAGCTTTAAAAAGCACACATATTAAGCAACACTAATGAGACTCTCATTGAGCTAGCTGTGTCTTATATTCAAACACCCACAAAAGCACAGCTTTGACTTCAATGTGCCATTGGTGCTTCTGAATGAAGTTCTCCCTCTTATTCATCTCACCAACAGCAAACACTGCAGAAGTGAACAATAGTGTAGATGGCCCTTTTGCTCTAATGAGATGCATACATTTACAACATTACCACCCTCATTAAAAAATAATACTAATAAAGGGAAAAAGTATTAATTATGAAACGTACATCCTATTGTGAAGAGCCAAGGGGGTCTCCACTGGGCTCAATTAGGATGAGTAGGCCGCAAATCCCTAGACTAAATTAATTGACACCCCAGGGCATTAGGCCTGGAGTCCCAGTACAGAATCTATGTAGAGAATTCCTTTGTTTTGATTTCCACTACCTTTTAGAAAAGGCAAGAGATGGAGGCAATTTTAACATTATCTCTTCATTGCTTTATGGATTTTAAATGTATTATCTATTTCTATATATAGCTACAAATATGTGTGTGTATTCATAAAACAGTACATATTGTACACAGTAGATGCACACATATGTAGTGTCCCACCGTTGCCTTTCTGGCACATGTTGCTGTTTTATCCACCATGTCAGCTGCTATGAACACACACCAGAAAAAGGGGGTTTTGCAAACAGCAAAAGAAGTTAATGATTTAAAAGCTCAGTAAATTATACTGAAAGCCCTTCCATCCAAACAGTCCTGAAAGAGGGGGCGGGAGACAGAGAGGGAAATTGGGAGACAGAAAGAAAAAACAAGAGAGGGAGGGGGGCAGAAAAGGGCTGGAACTGTGACACATCCAGCCAGCAGCTGTCTTGCAGTTAAAACACCAGGGGGTAAGCAGAAACGAAATGACAAGACTAGCTCAATCAACATCTTGTCAACACTGCTGGCTGATGTGTACAGACAATTTCATACCGCCGCCACTGACTCCCTCCTCTTTTCTCTCTTTCTTTCTATGGCTTTATATTTCCTGTCCTCCTGCCAGCCAGCCAGTCACTTGCTATCTGTCTACATGGAGTCAGCTCCCAGCTCTTTGGCTCTTGGCTTCAGAGTGGGGGAGCTGTTTAAAAGCTGTGTGGGAATTATACTCAGAGAGATACTTCTGCCCACTAGAAACCCTAAAGATATGGGACTGTGTCAGTGAGTGAGTGTGTGTGTGTGTGTGTGTGTGTGTGAGCAGCAAGTATGAGAAGACGGTACAAGAATGAGTGTATTTATGGCACATTGTCGGGCACTGCAGCACAGTGAGTGCATGAACCATTCACATACGCTCACACAGCAACTATGTCACATCAGCACTCTGGCCCCCTCCTCCCCACCTCCTCCCTTTTTCCCTCCCTTCTTCCCCTCCTTGTATGCATACCACTCTATTACTCTATCCACTGCATCTGTTGTAGCAGGTACCTAGGGAGAAAGTCTGCCGCTGCTCGCCCATGCGATCAGCCTCAGTGCTGCCCTGATGTGTGCAGCGCCCTGTTCCAGCACAGAAAAACCTCGTGGTGACAGCCTTGGAGACAGACTGATTACAGCGTTCCATCAATCCCCTCTCAGGCCCGCTCCTTTGCAATTGGAAGCTGACAGGAGCCCACTTTTTCCATTTTTACCTAACCTCAGTTTTTCCGGTCTTTCTAACATGTAGTGGCTCTTTTTTTTTCTTTCTGCTGTTCGCCCTTCCCTGCTGCCTTGTGTGTCGTGTTGACAAGCTGACACAAACCCCTGTGATTTTCACACCGGGGATGCAGAGAGCAAGAGGAGGGGACAGGGGATACAGGATAGTGGAGAGGAAGAGATGGGGAGAGAAAGTGCAAAGGAGAGGCTGGCAAGAGATGATAGCTGCCACAGAGTCTGGAAAAGCAGAGTGATGGCAGAAAGAGCCATGGAGAAAGCAAATCAACAATTAGCAACACCTTATATAACTCTCAAAGGGAGCCTGCAAGGCATTGATTTTAGGGATCATCGCTCACTGACTGTAGACATGAGTTATAAACAGAGGAATGAGAGGATGGGGCTGGATTGCAGAGGGATGCAGGAAAGGAAGAGAATGCTCTGGGTATGGGTATCAGCAGTGCTGCAAGGGGCGTGTGTGTGTGGGTGGGGTGGGGGGGGGGGGCTGACTGGATCAGCGGGTCCACTCTCTAAAAAGGGTCCACGACTGAGCCAAGATTTCCACAATGGAATAAAGCTTGAAAGGGGAGGCTAGGAGGATTAAACTCCAGCAAAACAGCTCTTTAAAAGCTGTTAGACTGCAATTTGGGCACAAAAACCATAGAATGGGAGAAAAGATAGTGAGAGTCGGTGGGTGGGAGTGCGGTTGGAACACAACATGGGAGAGAAAGGATTGAAGAGAGGCCCCATTGCACTGAGGTATGAGAGAGGAGGCCATCTGAAGAGGCACAGACTGAAGCTGTTTTCCAAGGGTGCAAGTGGAAGACAAACACTGAGGTGCTCACACATGTAGAGCATGTGTTGGGTGCCACAAGTTGGTGGGTGGTATCTGCTGTGAGCACCCTTCAAGCCCGCAGAAGTTCTGTTGGAGTCATGGTAATGAGCTTAGTAGCCAGATCAAACATGAGATGGGTGCAGGGTCCCCTTTGGGACGTACTCTTTGGTTCAGCTACCTCAGCACTACTGTCTGTTTGTATACACACACACACACACACACACACACACACACACAGGAAGTGGAAGACAAAGGAGCCTGACTCAAAACAAAGGGATAATAATTCCATACAGAGAGAAATGGAGCTTGCATTTTGCAACCCGATTTAGAAGCCTTATCTAGACAAGGCACAATGGATGGCATTTGGGGAAAGGGGTTGTTTATTCCAAGCATGACACTTTTTTGCCAATTGCTCTGTTTTCTGCTGAGTTTTTTTGTCTGTTTTTCCTCCTCCTTCTCTCCTCACTTCCCTGCCTCTTCTTGTGGAAAATTCACACCAGCAGGGCTCAGGATTCTGCTTCCACCTCTGGGGCAGAAATGCAAGTAGATAACGGGCACTATTTTTTTTTACATTTTGAATTATTACTGCGCAGAGCAAATTGTCCAGTCAAGTTGAGAGCACTTATATTTATAGAGCCCACAGGACTGGATGTTGCACTCTTTGCACTGGATGGGAATGAGGACATGGAATAAAATCAGGACTAAAATAGGGACTCTCAGCTTGTAGCCTCTTAAAGTAAATGAACATATGCAGTTGAGTGTCATTGTAAAAGCACAGGGGAAAAGGACAGAGTGCATCACCTGGGCTGCTACAAACAAGAGGGTCTGATGGTTTATTTGAAGGATCCTACTTTCTGATTGCTGCATTAAATTGAATTGTGGCCTTGAAGGATGTGTTTTAGTTTGTTGGGGTTTTTTGTTGTTGTTGGGGTTTTTTTTTTTGGGGGGGCAGACCAAAATGCTGAAACAGATTAGGACTGTGGTGATTTGGTAGTAAATGCACTGCACTGTGTGTGTTAGAGCCATGTTTTATCTAAAGGTCATCTGCAGTGCCATTATCTTTCTTAGTCTTTAGTATCATGGCCAGCACTTACACATACACATTTTCAGTGCAAAACACACACACACACACACACACACATGCGCACACACACAGTGACTGGTTCAATCTAATTCTATCAAGGCAGATGCCCAGTGGTGGACGGATCATTGCTGACATCTGTCCATTTCTTCCTGATCCTTTCTGATGTGAATCTATCTCTCTCTTTCTATCTGTACAGATGAAGGAGAGAGAGAGAGTGCAAGCAGTACCAGGGTCGGCGCAAAGCTCTTTGATAGGTTGTGTCCAAGTCGGGGAGGCTGCTGTTTTGCACTTAACTCCAACCATGTGACAGGAACAGCAAAGTCACTGTGTCAAAGTAGCTCCTAAATGTGCCCCTAGTGCCTGACAAGTTGCTCTCCCTATTAACACTGCCCCACCCTCCACTCTTATTCCACACATTGAGACGCTCACACACACACACACACTGGCACAGACATAAACATTATGTAGCACGTTCAGATAGGCGGACACGCACTTTGCACTGAGCTCACACAGTTGGGTAGAAATGCACACGCACATAAACTTAGCCACATATGCATCCAGCGGCGTGAAATGATATTCCATTTTGAGAAATCCGGATTAAAATTTATCAGGCCAAATGTGTGTTGACCTTGTTACTCAGGGATGGAAATGCACACACACACACAGAACAAGGTAAAAGACAGAGTAATTTTTGCATTTTTTGCAGTGAGGACTTTGAAATGTGAATATGAACTGCAGTCAAAACAACATTAAGCACACAACGCGTATTACGACTGTTTATGTTGCATACATAGAACATATTTACCTGCAACATTCAAGATGACATACATAAACACAACATCCACTGCTGGAAGGCAGGGATTTCAAATCTTTATTTTCGAATGTGATTCAATGGCAGCCAACAGACAAGTTCCTCATTTTCAGGCTGGCAAAAATGCAGGAAACTGTGTGTGTGTGTGTGTGTGTGTGTGTGTATGTGTGTGTACACACATCCACACCACAGCATGAATGTGACACCACAGTACTTCAGGCACAAGCCACTTCACACCCAAAGCTCAACATTTATTCTGAGGGCCTCCCCTCCACTGTTTCTTCCTCTGTTTCCTTTCCTCCCTCTCTCTCTCTCTCGCTCCCTCTCTCTCCCCGTCAGAAATGTATTCATGTAATTAAGCTGCTAATACACCGTCAAAGAATTGTCTAATTCAGCAAGGAGGAATTAAAGGAATCTGGCATGAGTCATTAGCCAGTCGAGATGTTCTGTTGAGCATTTTCAATAAGGGATCTGGAGAGCAATGAATCACTCACATGGTGTGAAGACATCCGTTATAGTACATACTCTGTACTCTATATTTGTACAGCTGCATGTGTGTGTGTGTGTGTGTGTGTGTGTGTGTGTGTGTGCGCAGCGTTAATTGCCATATGTGAGCATGAGAAATTGTATGTGGGAGGGGTAAAGAAAAACAATTCACTGCATGAAATCCATCTAAACAATCAACCACTGCAGTGAATTATTACCCATTGTAAACATTTAGATACTCTGGGCAAGATACTTAATTGCAATCAATGTTTGTACTGTTGCAAGTACAAAGAGGAAAATCCCTCACTTACTCTACTAGGGGAGGCATATGAAAATGCTCAATTGGTCACAAATGCAGAATGTTAGGGACAGGCAGGCAGACTGTAAAAACAACATTTCTGAAGGTATGACTAAAAATGCCAGCCTCTGTTAAAAGCCTAAGAGCCTGAGCAAGAAGACATTTCACTTTGACACTTGCAAATTGGCCTCTTTTGATCCACAGTGTGTGACACACATACAGGCTACCTGTTTGTGCCCACAGCTCAATAGGCTTTTAAACACTTTGGTATATTGATGTACAGGGACACATTATTGGTGAGGCAACATGCATTGTTCTCTGATGTTTCTTTTTCTGTTCAGCTATCTATTAACACCTCTCTTGGCCCAGATGGAAAGTAAGACCGAATGGGCGCATGTGAAATGGGTTTTGAGGCAGCTGCAGAGAACCACAACGGTCTGAGTCGTGGAGGACTCGCGTTCCTGATAGGCCCTCTGTTTGGCGGCTGTAATTGTGCTTTTTGGCGACAGAGGCAGGAGGGTGCAAAGGGAGAGGGGAGGCAAGGGGCAGGGTTGAGTCCATGGTGCAGCCCGAGATGAAGTGTATAATTGAGTGTGGAATAAACACTGCCAACAACCTCGGAAGCCCCCCTTTCAAAAAAAGAAAGAAAAGAAAAAAAAGAGAATCCAGTGAGAAAAAGGGGGACGAGACATGGAAAGAGAAAAGGGGTGAGAGAGAGAGAGAAAATCCCAGCTACCCTCTGGGGGGGAAAAGCTGCTATTGAAAAGCTATTAAACTTGCATTTAGCAGGATTGATTGGAAATGAAGAGGCCTATTAAAAGAGAGGGACAAGGGGACAATGGCGCGTCTCTGGCCACCGTATGTTGCCCTCCTTTCAGTGGCTTTCTTTGCAGAGGGTGGAGGGTGGGTGGGGGTTGGAGGAGTAGCAACCCTGTCTGTTTAAGCGCTCCCACCAAGAGAAGCAGTTCAGGGGGGCTTAGCACTGCCTGAATAGAACCCTCTTTATCTTCTTCTGTCCGTCTTCCCTTCCATTCTCCGCTGAGCAACAAAGAAAGAGCGAAGGAGAATGAGTGAATGGGTTTTTTTTAAGTTCTCTTCCCCACTCACACAGACACCCCACTTAGATAACCAACTAACTGCCTCGCTCCCTCTCCTCCTACCTTCCCCAGCAGATTAGTTACCCCTGGAGCGTTGCCATCTTCCCCAACCAGTAGGATTTGTAATACCCAATCATTAGAATAGAGGCACAAACAGTTTGAACTACGGATCCGTATTCACGCTGTGTTTTCTGCATGCGTGTGAAGGCAGGCCAGCCAATCCGGTGAGACCATGTGCCATACTTAAACCCAGCAGTGAAACGGTGGCAGGTGTCTCCACTGACTTTCAGCAGGCTCAAACGGATGGGTCCCCTGGGAACTTTAATGGCGTTTTGATTGTTTAACATCCATTTCTACAAAAAATGCACTGAAATCGTGGTAGATTTTTCTCCCCCAGAAGTGTGTTTGCTTCATGTCAGCAAGCATACAACCATATGGTCTTGGGAAAGAGTTAAATAAGTTATGAGATGCAGCTGACTCTCCATCTTAGAAGCTACATTTCTAGGCAAAAAATATAAATATATATATTTTCACACATTGCACTGCTTCTCAGTTCTCTCAGCAACTTTCATGAAAACAGTAGATTGAGCAGACCAGTTCAAGAGTCCTTGCACCTTCATGCTTACTTATTTCACACCTTGGTTGTAAGCCAATACAAGTTTTACTTTTCTCAAGTTACATCTGTGCTGGCACTGCAGAAATGCCATAAGCAGCGTTCTGTGTTCCTATATATTTTATAGTTGTTTTGTGAATTTCAGTACGAATTGTCCATCAACTATCATGGAAAATGTGAAGTCTAAGAGGTGCAATATTCATAGTGTGGGTTTTTTGTCACTCTTTTCTCCCAGCAGCCACCCAAGCAGCCTACTTTTCCCAACAGCCCCAGGACCAGGTGGTTGTGTCCGGCCAGTCAGTGACTCTACCTTGTGTCATTGTGGGTTACCGAGGAATGGTACAGTGGACCAAAGATGGCCTTGCACTGGGGGGAGAGAGAGACCTACCAGGTACTATCTGTGAACACTTATTTCTTTCCGCCTGTCTCCTTCACTCCTCCACTGCTTGCTGTGTGTTTATTGCTCTCTCTGTCTCTGTCTGTCTCACCGCGATCAATGCCAGGTCTCATTAGAGACCAAGTCTCTCTCCGTCAACCACTGGGGTTTTACACAAATGAATGGTGAGAGAACAATGTACTGCAGACAGGTCGGCTACTGCTGCACACACCAAACTTTAATTTGTTGTTTAGCATTTTAAGGGTCTTGTAGGAAGGTGGATAATCAATTGGCTTTTGTCACGCACTGACATTTAAATGTGTGGTAGACTAGAGAGAAGGTGGAGAAGCTTCCTCTTGACCTTAGCCACCCCATCCTTATTGTATCTGTGTTTAAAGGACAGACTTCTCATGCAGTAGGCCTCTCACGTGTTGCATTTCCAGCCTCATGCTGCTTTGCTAACACCACAGCTCAATGCCTGGCACAGTGAGGTGCTGCTTGCTTCCGCTTGTGTCTTAAAGAGACTTGCCACGTTTCTCTCGTCTTTGTTCAAGACACAAGTCTGTTCATTTTATAGTCCTTTCATTATGTGTTTGTTGTTGGTTGGTTTGTTTGTCTCTGAGTCTATTCTCTGTGCTGGCTTCATGCAGGCTGGACGCGCTATTCCTTAATGGGCGACCCGCTATCAGGCGAGCACAGCTTGCTGATCGATTCGGCAGAGTTGGCGGATGACGCAGTGTATGAGTGTCAGGCTACACAGGCGGCACTGCGCTCTCACCGTGCCAAGCTCACAGTGCAAGGTAAGATACACAGCTCATACATGATCCTCACAGCCCGCCCTCGTGCCAAGGCCTGCAGGCTGGCAGAGCTTCGAGACAAACAGGGGAGTGTCTTCTTCGCAAAATGCACAAGCATGTAGACAATATACAAATTAATAATGTGCAGCACACAAAAAAATCACTTTCAAACCACAACTTATCATAGACAAATAAAAAAAGGCATAAAAAACTCAAGTGCAAGTTCAAGTGCTTTGCAATTCATAGAATCATTTCTCATCACCACTCAAAGATAACGCTGTTATAAATCTAGTTTTCTGGTTAAAAAAAAAGAACATTTCCTGAAAGCATAATTCAAACCAGGCTGGGCTCAGCCACGAGATTCAGCTTCGAAAAAAAGAAACCCCTCTGCTCGCAGCAACGATAATCAAGACTGTGGATGGCTAGGATAATGTGATTGCTGCAGTCACAAATGACTTGCGTAGTCACTTGAAAGTCAGGGTCTGCACAGTTAGCACATTTTACAGTGAGCCACAACATTTGTCAACCGCGAGGCGGTTTTTACATTAACGAGATGGGAGTGATGTACTTCGTTACAACGGCGGTCTGAGTTGGGGGACGGGGGTGGGGTTGGTAAGGAGGCGGAGGTCCAGGTCTTGTGGGAATTGAAATTGGCAAAGCACTGCTGGCATCTGGTGGCATGCAAAGGAACATCACTCCTTTAATTAGTCCTGTCATTTGTCCATATATTCACCTACAAGCATGTGTTATCGAGGAAGAGGGGAAAACTCACAGCGTAGAGTTACACTGGCATGATGCTGCAACTTATGCCACAGCACAATGCAGCACTTTCACCACAGAGACTGAGTCTGATTGTTGCACAGTTGGTTTACTGAGGCAGGGTGAGTAGCGGCTCATATAGCTTGCCATGACAAGGAGAGCATGTTAAGATCACAAGCAGACTGTAGGAACATTTCAGCTAAATGAGTTGATCCAGACAGCTCACCTTTCTGTGTCTGCACAGCAGCACAAAGCAGTGCGGTCACCACCTGCCCCCACACAGAGCCATATAAAGATATGCAAAGATAGTTGATTATACTTTTAATTCTACTTGAAATGCGCTCTGAGAGACTGGTGGTTCATGAATTTTATCTGCTGTTCATAGGAAATTCTCATATTTATAAATAAATATAAACAGAATGAAATCACACGCATAGCTCAGGAACCGGCGAATCATGTTTATGTGTGGACATAAGGAGTGTTAAAGAGAGAAGTGGGTTTCTTTATGCATTTGTATGTGTGCGCACATGCCCATAGGTGTGTGTGTAAATCAATGTGGCCAGATGAGACCAAAGCAATCCTGCACAGTCAAAGGAGTCAACGGCGGGAGTGCAGTCAGGGGAATCGGCATGGAAATTAAAATCACCTAGCACTCGGATTCCATTAGTGTCCGTGCCGCGGCAGCGGAAGGACCTCTGACAATTCAGATACACACAGTGAAATTGGTTCGGTGGAGGGAGCGAGAAAGGCCAGCACAAACCCCCTGTTTACGCCTTCTCTTATTGGTTGGGGAGAGAGACGCCTTCATCAGGGGTGGCACGCTTGGCTTGCCAGTGGTGCGTGCAAAACCATGCAAATAAATGAACAAATAAGCAATTCAGTTGAAACATCACTCTGCAACAGTAAGAGCAAATAGAGTAATAATGCCAGTCCGAAGAAGGGAAATAAATAAGGTTGAGTGTGTTTTTTTCCTGATGACAACTGTTCTTGGTCTTTTCTCCTGCCTTAAACTACACCTTGTTAAACAGCCACATGGCCATAAGAAGATATTGTTTGCCTCTTGTGCTGCTGTGCCATACTGATGCTGAACTAAGAGCAACAACAAGCTCAATATCAGTACGACTTCTTTGTGGCTCTGTGCTGGCCTGGAGCTACAATGATGGGTTTTTTTGTTTTTTGTATTTTTTGAGTGGTGCGTTTGTTCTGCTTTACAGTTCCTCCTTCAGAACCTGTGGTGGAGGGCGGCCCTGTTGTACGTCTTAAGGCCTACACACCACACAACCTCACCTGCAGAGCCTCGGGAGCCAAACCTGCTGCTGAGATCACCTGGTACAGAGATGGAGAGGTCATGGAGACTGCAATTTATTCTAAGGTACAGTGAGACACATTTTTGTCCAGCATTATCATTCAATCATTCAATCACTAACACCCACACACAAATGTATCAGCAGGCAGAAGTAAGTGCAAAGCCATTCAAACCAGAAATATTTTCTCTAAGGGTATAATACTCTCTTTTTTCTTCCATTTCTCTTTTTTATTTTTCTCTTTTCCTTGGTCTCAGTTTTTTTTCCATCACCACCCTTCTCTCGCAAGATTTGTTCGTTCACTGCAGTCCCCCTCCCATTTTCTCTCATGCCTGACCCCCCCCTTCCCACGCCATACCCCCCCCCCCCGCACTAACCCCCTCCACCCCCCTGTGCTCGCTAATGCAGCGACACTACAGCATAACTGGAGCATGCCAAAGCTCAGACAGGCATGAGTGTTTCATACAGTGGAGTCTCTGCAGAGAAGAAATCACCCACAACAATGCAGAAACACAATGGGGATGTGCCGGAGCGTAAGCCAGCCACGGCTGGGAAAGTGTCACATTTTTCATGCTCTCTGACCACGCTAAACGACGCTAAACGCCACATTTAAGGAGGCGAGAGTCTGCAGTGAGAAGGGAGGGAGGGGGAAGAGGAGGAATAGAGAGGGAAAGCAGAATGTGGAGTTAACTGGTGCGATGGCTTTGTGAAAAACAGACAGAATTTATAACTTTAAGAAGTGAGACTCAGAGCAGAGAAAGCTTTGTACGTGTGCGGGTAGGTGACAGGGAGTGATGTGATTTGATGTAGCATAAAAATGCTTTTTCTCTGTCTGGCTGAGGAAGTGAAAGGTCTGGTCCATTGATTTGGCTGTCCAGAGAAAAGGCTCAGCTTGTCCTTGCTCTTTTCCAAAGATGTGTGACACGTCTTCCTCACTGTCACCAACCCCAAAAAACAAACGCACATTTTTTCCTCGTGCGTGTGCATGAGGAAGAATGGGAGTAAAGTGAGAGAGCAGCCAGCCATATCCTCAGATTCTACACCTTTCCTCACTTAGGCCTATTGATTTCTGTGAGCAGTAAATAGATTTAAAAGATGATGACAAATAAGGAGCGCTGACAGGGAACACTCTCAGAAATGTGGGAACAGCACAATATCCCCCTGCTGCATCATAAAATATATGATTTAACTGCCATGTCAAAGAACAGGATGGAAATTTTAATGCCTCACACATGCAAAAAATAAGACCCAAAGTGTCATATAGATATTTCTAAGTGGTGCAGTCATAAATGGCAAGTAACTTGCTTGTGTGACGTTGAGCAGATTTTCAATTCTCCTCGAGCGTAATGGAGTCACATTTTAAAAGTACAGTTTGTAAACTGTGTCTCGGACTTGTTGCAACATCTAAAAGTTATTCAACACTGTCCCCCAACTCTACAGACGCTGATGGAGGATGGGAAGAGGGAGGTGGCTGTCAGTATGCTTCCAATCGTTCCAGAGGACAGTGACTCTGGACGCACCTACACCTGCAGGGTTCTTAACCCTGCTGCCCCAGCCGGACGACAGACATCGGTCACCATCAATGTCCAGCGTGAGTGTCCTGGCATCAGCTCACCTATAAAAACCACCATCACGACATCTTAGCAAAATCCATTCTGTGTGAAGCATTTTATTCCATTGCACAATTTAAAGATGAATTGTACAAATTAGTTAACTAAATCCAACAAAGTCCTAAGTGACACATTTATGTGTAAGTAAAATGAATGTTTTCCAACTCACAGACCCTCCTGCAGTGACTCTGTCGGTCCAGCCTCAGACTGTGACCGAGGGAGCCAAGGTTCTCTTCATCTGCTCAGCTTCCGCCAATCCTGAAATCACTGGATACAGGTATCCATCCGTTGCTTTAATGCAAATTGTTCACTCTGATTACACCCTGCGCACAGAGCCAGTGGATATAAACATCAAAGATGACACAGTAGAATAGACTACTGAAGAGAATTTTAACTATGACCAAACTTTCCATCTTAGTAGAGTAGAGTAGAGACAATACCAAGCAAAGCAGTGCAAGGATGCCAAGTGCTTAGTAGATACATTGAATTAAAGGAGCTGCTTGATTGGCAGCGTTGGTTTGTGATTGGCACAAGCCACAAATCAGCAGCTAATAGCCACTTTGACACACACAGTTAAGTAACTCCTCTGAATCAACACAACTGTAAAACGTGATTATTTGTCTGTTCTAGGTGGTCGAAAGGAGGAGTCCCCATCTCTGAAGCAAACGGGGACAGCCTTGAGGTGACAGTGGACTATTCTTACTTCACAGACCCTGTCTCCTGCGAGGTGTCCAACTCTGTGGGGAGCACCAATGTCAGCACCCTGGTCGATGTGCAATGTGAGTTTAACTCGAGACAAACATTGCCCGCAGCGTGTCGGATCTGGGTGTTTTGAGATTTTCTATCTTATTTTATAGCTATCTTATTTTAAAAGCAATCTTAGTGATTGTAACTGGCTGTCTATGTTGCTTTAATCCTAGTTGGCCCCAGACTGCTGTCGGAGCCAAAGCCAGTGACAGTGGATATAGGGATGGATGCGTCTTTTACATGTGCTTGGACTGGTAACCCTCCCCTGACCCTTGCTTGGACCAAGCAGGGTTCCAGTGTGGTAAGGCAAACAAAACACTTGTCACCACCTTATCTTGAGGGTAAAGCTTCAACGCCATTCCTCCAGGGACAAAACATTCACACATGGCCCTGAGGCATGAATCCCTCTCATTTTCCCCACACATTCTTTTTCAGGCTGAATCTTCAGCAGCTCATCTCACCATGCTCCCAAAGGGCTGCAGCCTCTGGCAAAAACTGTCTGTCCACTGACAGATTCATTCTGCATCATCAAAGCACATGCCATGCTGTCATACCTCTAACTCAATCAATCGATCAGTCAATCAGTCAGTCAACAAGTGAGCCAAGGTGTGGTTCAAACTAACAGAATTACAATGTGTATGACAAACTTTGAAAGCAGCATCTCTGCTTCTCTGATATTACAAAAGACTTGTCTGCACTTGAATATCCATTTCCTCAAAGTCAATTTCCATAGGTTGAACAAATGGGACAATTCCACCTTCACTTCACATCATCCTGGTGAAAGTCTTTTTAGCGCACCCGCCATCAGCGGGTACATCCCATAGGAGCTTCTCTCCTGGCAACTAATGTAATTTCTGAGGTGGTGCTGAATAAAACTACCCCAGTAAAGAATGCTGCGGGATGGTGTGAGCGATGCTGTCATCACAAAGAGTGAATGTTTTCAGCCCCTCTGAGGGGAAAACGCGCAGACATTTCTCTAATCCACCCACCGCCGCTG
Organism: Psettodes erumei; assembly: GCA_016785225.1. Classification (NCBI taxonomy): domain Eukaryota; kingdom Metazoa; phylum Chordata; class Actinopteri; order Pleuronectiformes; family Psettodidae; genus Psettodes; species Psettodes erumei. Next base: position 1,421,739 of record JAFBJZ010000623.1, read on the forward strand.
TCCCTCACACAGCCACGAATAATGGATTAATTGGGTTACTCTCTAAGTGTGTTGAAATAAAAAAAAAATTGGAGAGAGTGAGAGGGGGAGGAGCGTGAAGGGGGAGGGAGGGGGGAGGGCGGAGTGGGGTAAATGGATTAATCACAGCTTGATGGAATGACAGGATCAATGAGCTAAGGAGTGAGGGAGTGGAGCAGCTCTGGAGGCGAGGGCCCACTCACACCACAGTACACGCCGTTCTGTCCCCTCTGTTTAATTACAGCAATCTCCCCACCAGCACGGTCACTCAGCGCTGGCTGGAGTGCTTAATGCTGCGATTAAAGCTCTTCACAATGGAATTAAAGTCAAACCTCCAGCATTTGTTACAATGGTCAGCCCACCTCTGTGCTGCCTCCACAATGAGTGGGCCCCTCTGATAAAGGTCCCAGTTTCCTTTGTCTGCAGGAAGGACGAGGCAGCAGGGGAACCTGCTGCCTCGTCCTTCCTCTTCTGCTTTCTCTCTCCGATACAATTCTCACTTGTCTCTCTGGATCTCTCACTAGGTGCTCAGTAATGGTAACACCTTGCAGCTGAAGGCCGTTACCCAGGAAGATGCTGGAACATACACCTGCAAGGCCATTGTACCCAGGATTGGAGTTGCAGAAAGAGATGTCACTTTAACTGTAAATGGTGAGTGGTGTATTTTTAGGTTATTGCAGGTTGTGGAGCGAAAAGTAGATTTGAAATTGATATCTGATGATTAGGTATTGATGAGTATTTTAAAATGCCCTCTTTCTTATTTTCCATTTCTCTTCCGTGCTCTCTTCGCCTGTCCTTCTTTTCACATCAGGCCCACCTATCATCACAGCGGATGCCACACAGCATGCTGTCAAGCACTCCAAGGGCAAGCTGGAGTGCCGGGTGGGGAGCAGCCCTCCGCCTGATAAGATTGTAAGTGAACCGCTCGTTTGTGTTGTCCGCCATTCACTTACATGTTCCTCCTATTCACACCCACCTGAGAGCAGTCACTCAGTGTAGCTTTACCCTTGACCCCACCTTTGCACCAGCACATCTCCACCTCACACACACAATGAACAAAATACATTCCCACACTTATTCACAACTGTATTTGCACAGACATTGACTGGTGATATACTGTAGAGTTGGGGGCGCTGCAGGAGACCGGCTACCTGCAAGTTTCAGCCAAACCACATTCAATTAGCAGCCCAAGAGGCATCACTCAGATGACCCTGTTGAACTTCTGAACATATGCTGGGCTGAGAGAGGATAATTAGGGTGTGAGGAGGAGTGAGAGACAGATGCCCTGCTGGCCTTGCGCTCGAGACAGCAGAGAGGAGCCTTATTTCATTGCGCAGCTACCTAACCCTCCTTAGGCCTCACCTGCAGGGCAGACGTGGGAGGCAGCTTAAACATGAGCCTGTGAGCTGTGTCGGCCACAGAGCACCTCAGAGGTCAGCAGAGAGAAAGCAGAACATAGAAAGAAACTGGTTCAGCCAACCGCAGGCAGGGATCTAAGGATAAACAGCTGTGCAGGACTCACCAATGTGGAACTCTTCAGAGAAAAGTGACTTACACCCTAATGTCTTTCCTCTTGCTCCTCACTACAGGTGTGGATCTTTGGAGACATGAGCCTGTCCTCCGGTTCCTCCGGTCGTTACTCAGTGCAGACAGTAACCAGCGACCATGGAGTCCTGTCTTCTCTGGTGCTCTCTGAGACTCTGGCACAGGACTTCCAGCTGCGCTACAACTGCACTGCTTGGAATCGTTTTGGCACTGGCACAGCCCTGGTCACGCTGAAGGAGCAAGGTAAACACAAGCAGAAGTATAATTCCCGCCAGAGCCCTGTACAGACTTTAGAGGGATACAGGCGCGATACGATCCCTGCTGTGAAAGGGGCCAGATGAGGTGAAAGCAGTGCTCTTGTCTTGTGCTTATCTTAATTATATTCCTCCAATCGATATGATTTAATCGGCAGATGGTTCCTTTAATGAATTTGTTTGCCCCATAATATAGATATTGATTCGGGACAAAAGTCAATTAGAGGAAGCCACATGTGTTTATATTCATATTCTCTGTCACTGTCTCAGAGCTAAGTTCAGCATCTGAGGGCACAGGGATCTTAAAATTAGGCAGTAGTACTACTGCAGTGATGCTAGTGGAAGCCTTTGTTGCAGCAGACACCAAAAATAAGGTCCTCACCACTAATTTACATCAATGTAGCAGAGTGGGGTCTCCAGAGAAATGGGCAGTGGTATCTCCTGGAATCTCTAATTAGATTACTGTCTGTTGCTTCATTGCATGTCAGGCCTTGTTACCCTTCTTTCAGAGAGATTAGAGACAATAGCCAGGCTATGGGATGGTGGATTGCCCACATGAGCATACAGTAGCTGTGAGCAGGCCAGGGCTCACTGCACATGAATTCATATAGGTGCTGATGTTTCTGGGATTTGTTGGATTAGCAAGACAAATGAATGGATCTATTTCTTTCTTTCACTCTGATCTGCACATTCTTAACATTGACACTTAGGCTGTGCACGGTCTCGCTTCATCCCTCCTTTCTCCTGAAAACTATCTAATCCCACGCCGCATTTTTCCTCTGTCACTGTTGTTGTTACAGAAGCCTTGCCTATGTTGATAATTGTTGGCGGAGCAGTAGGTGGAGGCTGCGTCTTGCTCATCTGTGTCATCACTCTGGTGTCCCTCTGCTGCAGGCACACAGGCAAAGGTGAGCTCAACGGTCAGTATGGGCAAGAAAGTGTTATTTTCTCAATTTCTATTGTAAATTTTGATCTACAAGTTCACTTGATAATGTAGAGTAAAGTACTTTCCAACACCCAACAGGTAAAAGGTGCACCCGTCTTTCCAAGAGTGACATCAGAGTTCAGATTGTTCACAGCGATCACAATGCTACACGTGGCAATGACGATGAGGAGGATGTCAAAGAGCCCATGGTATATTTCTGTGTTCACTGTCTCTGAATGCAACATGTCGCTATTGATAGTTAACTCTATAATGTAATGCTCAGACTTCATTTTGTTCTTATTCAAGTGAGGTCTTGTTCAGTCAAATAATTCTTCAAAATGCTTGGTCTTCCCTCAGGCTCCGAACAGCAGCGAGTCTCCTGGGACATCACGCACAGAACACAGCGACCTTCTAGAAGAGGAGGAGGATGAAAGATCGGACCTCAAGGTAAAACTTGAAACGTTTACTTGAAGCAATACACAATAATGCATGTATGCATTATTTTGATTTCTGATTTGTTTGGTTTTTTTATCCCTCTTACAGGACCCCACCAACGGCTACTACAATGTCCGTGGCCATGAAGACCGCCACATCCGCAGCAGCGGATTCTCAGAGTATGTGCCCAACTCTCGGGCAGTCTACACTCCATCACAGCTGCCCTCCCCCAGCCCCATGTATGGTCAACATGGCACACAGCCTCGCATCTATGACTTCTCCCACCGATACGCAACCACCACAGCGGGCAGAACCTCATATGAACAGCAGCAAGCTGCCCAACAGCAGCCATCCCAGCCAGCCAACATTTATCCCACTGACCCCCTCTACAGTGGCTCCGCTTACTTACCTGCTACCTACGGCCGCGCCTTCACCAGCTACGTTAAGCCCGCTTCATATGAGAAGGTGGATGCGTACGACCAGTCAGATCAGGCCAGCAAGGTGTCCAGCTCGTCTCGCTTCTCTTATGCCTCGTCACAAGTGTCCTCCCAACAGTCTGACTATGGCCGGCCCTCACAGCGCATGCAGACTCACGTCTGATTGGACAAAGAAATTGGAGAAAAGAAAAGTACAGGAGTAGAAAGCAACTATAGAGAACTATTGTCACCTCCACACATGTGGCTGGACTAACACGACAGAGACATTTTTTACTTGGACAGTCCTTGAAGGACATGTTTGGACAGTATTTGGAGGGAGTCATGTGACTTTTAGGTTATGGGCTACACCTCCGGTTGTGCAAGATGTGATGGATCTACATTAAAGTCAAGAATCGAGCTCCCAAGCTGGAGAATTCACCAGATTTTGATGTTCAAGTCAAACCTATGATTACAGTGTGATACCTCACCAGGTTATCTCAACATGATGACCACCCAAAACCTGTGGAGACACTCTGTCAGAGCAAGGGCCAACTGGAAATGAAATGCATCTCTTGAATTTGGGTGGCCAAAACGACTGTGGTAGCTGTTTACCTGCATTCCAGAGTTTTCTTTGTGTCAACACTAAATGACATACACAACCTCTAAAATACTTTGAAAGAAGACGCTTAAGCATATTTGAGAAAAAAAAAAAGACAACAGATATGAACAACCTATTTTTGTCGGCCATTTAATGTTTTGTTGGCATGCAAAAGGAATTCTAAGCACATTTGTGTCTCTATCATCAACAAAAGACAGAGCTATCAGAGACAGTCAAACTATTCTGCACAACAGGCTAGCTCTACTGACCAACAAGTGCTGCAGGCACTTTACTGTATGAAGAGTGTAGTCATCGGTGGAATCCTGAAGCTTCTCCTGATAATAACCCTAACGCGCTGGACTTACTGGTGGATAAAAGAAGGCGATATGAAGAGAATGTGTATTTTAACCTTCATTCAAATGAAGAACTGTATATTAACTGTGTTGTACCAAGATGGACAAGGTAAGGCCATGAAAACCCAAAGATGGTGATAATTGATTGGGGGGGCCTCAGGCCGAACATGACCACGCTACCCCTTTATTGTTTTTTGCTGTGTTTTCCGATTGTAAGATGAAGTGTAGGCTATTACCATAACAATCAGAAGTGGTGGTTTGGAAAATGGTGGCAATCTTGAACTTGAAGTAAACTTGAAAATGAACGCAGCATCTTCGGCAGGCTGAGGTGGGGTAAAGGCACTCCCAGTGTGGACAATAACACTCTCACGTTTTACAACTCAATCAAACTGTCTCAATATGTTTACAAGAAACAGTACTACCCTAAAACACTTAGTATCTGTACAAATGGCCGAGCCCATACTTTCTCTCTGTTGCATGCAAATGATGTGTCCAGTGAAACTCTACAGCGTTTATATTCATGTCCATTTCATGTCAGTTTCTGCACCTGGCCTGGTTGCGTTCCTCTTCTTGGATGTTTTCAGTATGAATGCCTGTACTGCCATTTGTCTAAAAAGCTGTTACCAGGCAGCCTGATGAGAGAGCAAGTGTCACTAAAAGTGACGAGGCAAACATCATCGCTTGTCTTTATTTTTATATTTTATATAAGCCTTAATGTACAGCGTGTAAGCTGCTCTATTGTAAAGTATCTTTATATACATATGTATCTATCTTGGTTGATTTATTTGCGTCCTCAGATTTTCTTCTTTAAGTTGTTCATCAATCATTGAATGCAGTTACTATGCTTTTTTTGAACACAACTAATTGTCCTTTGTTTGTTTATTCTTTTAATAATGTATTAAGAATTTTATTTGCTAAAAATGAGCCTGTTGCTCATTGCTTGTACCTTTGTACACATATTTATATTTAAATAAAACCATTTCTGATAAAGAACTGACTGGTGTGAGTCCTGAGAGTTAGTCAGCCCTGGTGAACAGCTTTATTGGGCATTGGGAACAGGGACAAACAAAGCTTCCCATGTAGCAACAATGATGAATACATAAATTAGCAGCACTGTCTATGTTGATTTTCCTATTCCCCCAGTGGTGCGCCGCTTTTAATGAAGACAGATGAGATAGTGGATTCCCGCCGTATGTGTACCCACCTCCTGAAGCCGACATGCCCATCTTGCAGGGTAATAGGATGGAGCTGTAACAAAGGTAGGTATTATCTGACAATACGAGTTCGTCTTGTCACCTCTGTTCCCCAGGAAGGCGCACAGCTCACGATGGGGAGGAGAGCTACATGCTCATTACAGTTCTGCTGCGAGATGGGACAAGGTCTCACAAGACAAACATTTGTTACGCACGACGGAATGCAAAACGAGACTGCATCAGAGTCAGATAATACAGGTAATGTAATAATGTACAGAGGCATCAGACGTTAAAGTTTATTATCATTACTCTTTTGTATAAAAACATATAGAAATTATATAATGTATGTCTATACTCCAAATCACAGTTACAATGTACAGCGCTCGTGAAAATATCTTCTAAAAGTTATGGTTGCTCCCTGCTTTCTGCAAAAAACACAATTACACTTGCATGGTTTAACTGTAATGCACTGTGGAATTAATAAAAGCTATATAGAGCAATATCCCCAAATAATTTCTCCTTAATTTTTTTGCCCTTCAATAAATAATACTTTGGCAAATCTTTGGTGTGCTTATCCAGTGATGCAGTATTTTCCAGGATTAGTCAAAGATGAAGGGAAACAGACTAAAAGAAATCATTTAGTCAAATCTTAAATTTAAAAGTTGACTGAGGTTGGTCGTGACCATTGAGAGGAACCTCTCACAGGGATAAGAACTCAACCCTTAAGGTTAAGCCTCACTTCCAGTCTCAGATCAGAATATCACAAAGACCATGCTGCTATTTTTTATTTATTTAATTTTTTAGCTGGGGGGCTGTTTTAACCCACAGGCTACAAATCTGATATACTTAACATTACTGCTGGCCATTTTCCAAAGCAAACCAAGGGCTTTTAGATTGATTAATGCATTTTCTACCTTCCAGGCAGCTTCTGGTTTTCATCTATTTTAGTATGATACGAAAATGCCCCTTAATGGATTTGAGCATGATGTTGTTTGGTTGTTTTTTGTCAAACTTCTGTTATGATTATATGGCAAAAGAAGTGCCTCTGCAAGTTGATATTTAAACTTTGATGATAAAAAGTGAGACAAGTGGCCTCCTGGCAAATGCCTTTAAGATACAAATCAGTTGAAAAGCCTATGCTTTTATACTATATTTTGGAAAATGGTCAGCTAGTTTTGCAGCAAATGGACTAAAATAAGCGTTAGTCCTTTATGATGAAAACCCCAAATTTATAGCTATCTACAGCATGAATCCACTGGCATAGTGCAAAACTTCACTCCAGCCCAAATATTTCACCTGTTTAGAAACACATAGCACACATAATACATCTTAAAAATAAAGTTAGGTTTTCCAGGAGAAGTAAGTAACACTATAAAAACTGTAAAATGTTTAACCTCAAAATTACTTATCTAAAATACTGGGAAAATGATTCCCAGAACATACAGCATTCTTTTGACACTGCACAGTTTTACACATTTAAAAATGGCACAAAGTGTGAGTCGCTGTGGTTTATGTGTGGTGTGATGTGAGTGGATGTGTTTGTGAGTTGGAAAATAGGGGGTTGGCGGCCAAATAAGGTGCTTTAAGTCACTTATGCGAGTAGCTAGGTCCATGCAACAGCATTCTCACCATGCTGCTCCATGGATGCACATCGGAGAGACTTGAAGTCCTGAAAATGTTCCTTCTTCATTATTTTTAGCACTCTGGCGCTGTTCCCCCACTCTGCATACCTCCCTGTTCCTCATAGCATCATCAAATCCCTGTCTCTTTCTTTATCCACTCTCTTAGCTTAGTGACGCGCGAGTAGACGCCGGGCTTGTTCCGACGAGCACAGCCCTCGCCCCAGCTCACGATGCCGGCCTGGAACCACTTCCCACTCTCCTCGAAACACACCAGGGGGCCTCCGGAGTCTCCCTGGTGAGCACAGTCAGGGAAGATTGGTTATCAGATTGGGTTTTGATGTGAGAGCACAATAATTATATGGGTGTGAAAACAGCCCTTTGTCCTTTCATTCTCTTCTGGAGAACATGGTCCATGGTCTCACCTGGCATGCGTCAACTCCTCCAGCCAAGAATCCACTGCAGAGCATCCTGGAGGTAACTTGGCCCTCTGTGACCACGTTACACACCGTGTCGTTGATGATTTTCACTGAAGCCTTCTGCAGCAGCTGTGCCTTTTGACCTGCAAGAGCAGGACAAGGGGGTCGGCGCTCTGCCACGTGACCTTTGTGTTTGTCACTAACATCAAAAGGTGTTAACGGGCTGGATTAGTGTTAGCTAATGAAGGTTTAAGAGGCTTCCCAGGAGAGCCAACATTGGTCTTGATATATGGATATGGAAGAAGGCTTAATGGAATAGGGCAGATTAGAAAAAGATGAGAGAAAAGGGAGGGAGGGAGGGTGAGTGTAAGAGAAGTATGTCATGACGAGGAGATAAAGAAATGGGAGGGACATTAAAGGAAAGGGAGAAGGCAGGATGAAATGAGAAAGAGATAAAGGCAGAATGTAGAAGCAGACGGGGAAAGAAGATGAAGGACAGAGATGAATAGCTCATTATGAAAACAATGGGGGGAGGAGTTGGATGTCTTAATTTTGATGCGAGTTGGATATGCCAAAAGGAAATAACACAGTTGTTGAGTGGGTCAACGTTAATTTAGGAATAACAGTGCAAATATTCAAATTAGTATCATATAATCACTTACAGTAAAAAACAAAAAATGAGCACAGAGCTAACCACAATCACCAGTTCATACAATAGTACCTCCTTCTCGGAGCGCGCCCCAGCCTGTGACCCAGCAGGCCATGCCTGCAGGGAAGATGTGGGAGGGAGACGGCAGGCAGATGGGTTGGATGGTGTTAGTGAACTGCAGCGGCTCCATGAGCTCCAGCAGTGCAATGTCATAGTCAAAGGTCATCTGGTTGTAATCTGGGTGGGAGATGATCCTCTTCAACGGGCGGCGCTGTACGCCATCCTGCTTGTACTGGTCCTGCATGCCACTGTAGGTCTGCCAGTTGGATGCTACGTGGTTCCTGTGGTGGGTTGTGCGTTGTTGCAGGGCAAAGGTTATGCTTCAGCATGGGTTGATGCAACATCAAGAACATGTCTAATACAGTTCAACACAACAGTCCTGCAACATGTGTTACTTTTTAGGTTATAGAGTTTACTTTCGGCTAAGATTGTGTCAGAGGGAATTTAATGAACTGCAGCCTCAAACATTAACACAGATAGTATTTGCCACAACATTATTTCAGTGGACTATCTTTGATTTTCGCAATGTTGTTGCCAACCATATACAAAAATGACATGGTACTTATGAAGACATATTACTGTAAATAAAAACTTTATAGTGAGTTCCACACAGAACTTGGAAACTGCCAACAAATTTAATTATGCCTTTTTGTAACAAATCTCAACACCAGCCATCAGTCTAAAACGCATCAGCCTCTAAACGCATTCCCCTCTCAATCACAACGGATGTGGCTCAGGATGAACAGCATGGTTAGTGCTCCACCTACAGGGCACTCTGTTGAACATAGCTGCATAATTTCATAGATGAGTTGCGTGCACACACACACACACACATGCACAGGTTTTCGGAATTAACTGTATCATCAGGGGCTAATTTTTGAGACTTTGCAGTTTCTCTATAAACGGTCCTCTGTTTGAGAGCAGAGCTCTGTTTCTTTCTGACAGAATGCAATTGAGAATATTCAATAATGACATCTTACAAATGTTAAATAGCATGAAGAATAATAAAATAGGGAAATAATAGCAGAGGGAATCTGTTTCAGGGTATATACAGCTCTGATATGTGCATGTGTGTTAGAGCTGTAGATGTAGATTCAGTGACTCACGCTGGGTCGCTTGTGACAAAGCAGTGGGAAGCGGAAAGAAGCCACCTCTCGGAGATGATAGAGGCACCGCAAACGTGCCCATTGGTCAGGAAGTGAAGGCTGACCTGCCAGGGCCACTCCCCCAGCTCAGCGTTCTGCCCTCCCACGATGCGGTTCAGCTTGTAAGGCCTGGTGCCACAATCTGACATTCAACATAGAATATTATGAGAGAGGAGGGGTGTCGGATGGTTAGCGCAAAGTACTAGGTGAGACTGGCATGAATGACCAGAGAGAAAAATCAGAAAATAAGATTAAGTGGACTTGAAGCAATCATGATGTTGGCCTTGGCTGGGACTGCTACCATGACTCTTTGGAATCCCAATAAGGCACACTGTCATATTAATTGATCAAAAAAAGAAGAAGAAGAAAAAAAAAAAAAAAAACACACCCTGAGGCTCAAATTGAGGAAAAAACAAACACTTCAGAGATGACAAGAGCTGCTTTCAAAGAATAATGAAATAAATAAATTAGTCAAGGCCTGAGGCTCTTTTCTAACAGGCAGCTCAACCCAGCTCCTCCATAATCTAGTTTGAATGACACTGAAGAGATTAGATCCACTTTCAGCTGTTTTAAAAAAGCTGGCCATTGTAAGAAGGGAAGAAATTAAAACATTTCTTACTGCAGTTGGCCTCGTCTGAATTATCAGAGCAGTCATTGACGCGGTCACATTCAGCATTCACCTTGTTGACACATTCTTTGTTGCTGCACTTGAAGCTGAAGTCAGAGCAGATACCCGGAGCTGCAGTGGGGCAGAGACAGATCCCAAAATCAAAACACATAGCTAATTTCAGTCAATGTGTTAGGGAAGTGCTAAGTTTAACCAGTAAAATACTATGCAATCAGCAGGGCTTCAGAGTGAGGCCTGAATGCACAATGCATAGTGATTGAGGAGCAGATTGCATTGATTGGGCGTATTGATTCAGGGTTGAGGTCTAATATTCCTGTGAAGTGAAAATCAAAATGAAATGCAAGAGTGCCCTCCATGAGTGAGTGAGTGAGCGAGCGAGCAAAGGGAAACCGATAATGATTGAAGTAGAAAGTAAGAGGAAATTAAACAGGTTGAAAAAGACAATAAAATGAAAATACTTTGAATTAAGAATAATTGAGTCTCTCGTGCAGTCTTTGTAAAACTGAAATCTCTGCTGAGATGTGGATGAAGGTTAATTGCTTAATGGTTGGTGTAACATGCTCATAAGTTTCTGTGCTAGGAATTTTCAAATGTGTGACTGGTTGGCAAGACGCCATGCGCTGCTACTTACAGGATTTACAAGAGGCCTCATCGCTTCCATCAAGACAGTCCTGCTTCTTGTCACACACAACATCCTGAGGCAGACAAACCCCATCCCCACAACGCCACTCGTTCTCCTCGCAACCTGGAGGCAATGAAAAAGAGTAATGAGGCTATTATGATGAAATAAAGATGAAAACGTGAATGAGGAGAAAAGGAAGTAAGCTTCAGAAGGACATCAGTGGTGCAGCCATGATGGACATTAGCATCCGTCTCTATTATTTTTGCCTGTATTACATATGATTAAGTGTCTGGACAGATGCTGAGCAAATTGGGCAGGGCTTCAAACAAACTCCATTACTGATAAAATAATGACTGCACATGGCCCTGGAGTCAGTGACCAGAGCATTAGCTGTGATGTGCCTCTAATGTTAGCACAATTAGCAAAGCATTAGATAGGGTTTGTATCCCCCAAAGAGCACTTAAAGAGACAGGAATACTTACTGCACCGTTTCTCATCGCTGCCATCCCCGCAGTCGTTGACGCGATCGCACACCCAGAGCTTCGGTTTGCACAAGCCATTGTCACAAGCAAACTGGTCCTTTTCACAATCTGAGGAAACAAAGATGCCATGTACCCAATTGTGCAACAGTGGAAGGTACAAGTGAGTTGACAGGGATGTTCACAAATCAGTTTTAGAAGTAGAATTACAAAAAGATAATGTCCGAAGAATTAAAGAAATAGTACAACAGGTGGGGAGGGAAACTTAATGGATTTTTAGGTTAGCTGAGAAGGTTGAGAGCACTTTCATGTCTGCACATTAAATGTGAAGCTACAAGTTTTAATTTTACAGGGAAGTGAAGATAAGACTCCAGGAAACTCCTGCACCCCCCACTCTTAATGCAAAAATGCAAGTAAGATTTTTTTAAGAATGACCCAAATTGCTGAATTAGGTCAATGAGGTGGGTCAAAGGGGGGAACTCACGGCATTGCATCTCGTCGGTCATATCACCACAGTCGTTCCAGCCATCACACTTCAGCTCTCTAGCAATGCAGATGCCAGAGGCGCAAGCGAACTTGTTGGGGCAAGCTGCGAGAGAGTAGAGAGAAAAAAAAAGAAGAAGAGAAACAGGACAATGACAAATTGAGTGAGAGGGAGTGACAGTGTATGTTCACAACATCCGTCATGTGGCCAGTGCTTGTCCCTGTCGATCAGAGCAATTATAAATCCATTTCAGTCAAACTGGGAGACAACATAAAAAGCAGAGGGTATTGAAAGCTGAGTGCTCATGACTGACAGTGAGAAAGAAAATGGACCCAATAAAGAAGCTCTCTGGTGATTAGTCTAGCGCTGGAGTTTCACTGCTGCAGTTTGGAAGCCTCCATCAGTAAAACAGCTCTGTTTTTCTGTCAGTCAGCCACCATCTCTTAGCATCTCAGTCTACACAGTAACAACCCCCATCTTGTTCTGTAATGGTATGCTACAAGTGTCACTGTCACCGTCGCGTCACGACGTGCCAACTATCTGGCAACAAGTGTTGTGTTAATGTGGGTGCCAGACAATATTTGAACTCACGGTTTGCGGGATCATATGCGCTGTACTCAGCACTGAAGCCTTTGTCAGTGTAGGACTCATCAGAATGGAAGTTCACTTCAAGGACATTGCTGCTACTGGTCAGAGCCAACGAGGACATTTCTCCACAATACCTGTCCCACAAGAGAGAAATTCAGGTTTATCACAAGTCAGGTTTTATTTGTGTGATTCTAGCAATTCCTGGAACAAGGGAAAAGGTCAATATGACTACAGCGGTCTAACCAGGCAAGAAATAGGAACAGTCAGAACAACAGTTTAGTTAGATCATCTAAAAAATGTTGCTTGAACGTAAATGTGAAAGTGAATGTCAGTAACTGAATGCGAAAACTCTGTAAAAGTCTATAAAACTGTGACGGGAGGGACAATTTAAGCCATGATCTTACAATTCCCCTTTATTTTTCTCTTCCAGATACATCTGACCAACCTCAGGTTTCAGTTAAAATATGCATGACTGCTTGCTTGACAGCTCATGTTTCAGTCAGACTACTTTTCAGCTTTGTAACTCACTGAGGAACAACTTTTTTTTAAATTTACAGACGATAGGAATGATGCCAAAACAAAGACCTGGTGTATGATAAATCGCATACTCACGGACATGTAACACACTGATAAGTCATTTACATGACTATAGTCTTACTTGACGCCCATCACCTCCACGTAGTCTTTGTGACACACACGGATGTCCACCCCGGGCTCTTTCATGCGGAACATGGTGAACTTCACCCTGACCTTGTTCCCAGCAGGAACCTGTAGCACAGAGGAAGAGGTGATTGGTTCACAATCCTTATTCACCATGCACATCACTCCTCTGCCTACACACAAAGACCTGTCCTGTATATCTGTATCCCATGTAAATGCAAGCACACAAGCAGCACACCCACACAGGCAGTGAGTGCGCACGTGGACACACACACACACACACACACACATACACGGTACTACACACTCATCAGCAAATAAAAAGCCAACACACAAAACACTGCAGCTCAGCTAGGCAGCGGCAGCCACAGCACTCTGACAGATGAAGATAGAAGAGGTACTGAACAGCTTGGCTTCTATAATGCTACCTCAGCATTCCTCTCATGGCAGGCTAAGGATGGTGGAGGAGGAGAGAGTGGGTGGAAGGGTTTCAGGTAGAGGAGGGGGCAAGTGTTGCAAACCTTTATGGTCCACTTGCAGTCCACCGCAGAGGGATAGAAGCCGGGGTGAAATGGGGAAGTGAAGACTCCTTCTTTTGCAGAGAGGGCACCACCGCAGGTTTTCACTATAAAGAACAGGTCATATATTCACGTCATCATTTACGTTTGGTGCATAAACAGATCTAGGTGAACCTTTGCAGCTATAGTACAGGGCACAGCTCACAAATGAAAGATGTTATGTGCCGTGAATGTCTACTTTATTACCTTTAGACTTGGGGATGGCTCTGTACTCTGCCTCAAAGCCTGGCCTCTGGACATCACTGTCAGTAATCAAGTTAATCAGCATGATGTTGCCTGATGAAACCACCTCTAGAGGGTTGGAGGGGGGCCTCTGACCACACTTCCTGTGAGAGAGGGATGAGTAGTCAGGCAACACAGTGCACAAATCAGTTACGATTGCAGTAAAATCAGTAAAATGCTGTTTGCAACAAAGTGTAGTAAACATAACCATGAAGCGCAGGCTGAATGTCTGATGCATTTAGTGAATGAAGTTTTACAGTTCTGTGGGAGGTGCCACATTTAGGGAACTCAAATATAGCTGTAATTCTTTTTAGTCTGATGCACTAACACATCAATGCAGCAGAATACTAGAAAAAATAATATGGACAAAAAAAAAATCAATAGATAAGGAGAGAGAGGTAGAGAAAGAGCTAAAAAGGCACTATGTGCCAGCACTAGAACAAAATTGCTTAGGCGGAGTTTCAAAGTCAAACATTAGGTACATTAGCAAAAAGTTTCAGCACTGCTGGTGGCAGAGCCATGGAAGTGTGAATGACGCTGCAAGAACAGCAATACATCTACCTCCAGTGGAATAATGTCATTATAGAGTATTATATTATGGCTCTCATAAACCCCATGTCACCTTGGATAAAGCTGATCACTCAATAGCATTATAAAAATTTTATGCATCACTTGGTAACGCATATTTGTTTGGCAATGGTTCCTGAGTTTGAATTTGCCTGCAGCTACAACTGAAGTTGCATTCAGGAGCCTGTAGTTTCAGAATTTCCCCCCCTCCCCATGGACGGTTACACACAGTGGCATAGCAGTATTCAGGTTTGCACCCATCACAGATTTGAAAGGAGAGGTCTTTTTGAGCCAACTCAATCTCACCGAGGTCTCAAAAGTTAACAATAAAATGGGACGTGCTGCACTAAAGGCTTCAGAGCCAAAGGGGAAAAAAAAGTTGTAATCACAAGTGCAGTGCAAGGAATGAAGTGGAACATGTTTTCCACCCACATCAAAACAGCTTTTACTCTTAAATCCCTCTGCAACATTTCAGTCAAATACAAAGTGATTCCGAGTGGTTGCCCTGTGGGAATCATGCAGAGCTATATTTCCCCTCCCTGTGATCTTCAAGGCTAAATAAATGAGACAAATGTTGGTTGAGCCCTATCAAACAAACCCTGCTACCAAGGTTTCAGGCAAAACGAGAGTGCGATTTAAGTCACAATTTGAAAATCTGTAGGAGCAAGAGTGAGTCAATTTACTGATTTTCTTTGAAATTAAATTGCTCTCAGGGGAGGCATTAATGCAGGGAACACTGCTCTGCATACTGCCAGTAAACAGTATGATAAAAAAAAATCCATCCATCAAAAATTTAACCTTTATAGAGCACCAATATAACTGTGCACCATGGCAAACATATTTGCCCATACCCTGCGGGTGTTCACTGCTCTAGAACTTACTCTGTGATGGCCTGAGAATCATCTGGACTCAGAGAGTCGTAGATGGAGACAAAGTCATCAGAGCAGTCGTCCTCGATGTGGAAAAAAGGGAAGCTGACAGATATGGCCTTATTCTCTGAGGCTCGGATTTGCCACTGACACCGAGACTTGGGGGGGTAGCCTGTGGGGTAACCTGGGGAGGAAAATTTCTTGGCTTTTTCTTCAGCCTCCAGGCGGTAGAAACACTCCTCTGTGAAAAGAAGCACTTATATCATACCTCATGCAAAGGCATCTACAACTAGGCAACAGTAGTTTATTGCTGGTAAATTAAAATCTGATCATCATCCTGTTCTGTATCTTCTTCTGTTGACTTTGCATTATAAATAATACATTTAAACACCAGGTAATCACATGTTCTTCCATCCTTTACGCTACAGATGCTAAAGACATTAATGTAGGGATAGATCAGCTACTGTGGTACTGTAATGTAATATAGTTTAATCATCCCAAGGTTATAAATCACCACACAGTTTCAGAAGAAAAGTGTAGGGCATGGTGACTGACTGACCCTGGCCTGATACAGGGTTCTCAACCTCTGACTGAAGCAGCACATGTACAGTACAGGCCAGGCCAGCTATTTGTTACGGACTGGCAGGAGGGTGAGCATCTAGCCAGCTGGAAAATTACAGCTGCGAGTGATTGAAACGGGACACGCTGTACTCACTGGCTCTGGGGTTCCTGGCCATGCGAGGATCTGTGACTAGAGACACAGAGAGAGACAGATGGGGGGGGTTAGGAAAGGTAAGAATGGGTTGCTCAAGTTGGGAGGCTGGTAGAATTTGATGCATGAGCCTAAAATATTTGGGTTGTACATTTTCTGTTCCATTTCCCCTGTGGTTAAAGGGAGCCGGTGATGGTGTGTAGCTCTTTCTGCTCCATCTCACCTTGCCCTACAGCAGCAACTCGTACATCTCTGTCTAACTATCTGGGACAGCAACATCAAATCATACCCACAGAAATCATTTTAAAGAGCAGACCAAAACCACTGAGTCACAGGGCCAGCACTTGGCTGGTGGCCAACATGTGGACAAATGCAATGCGAATGCTGAGAAGACAGAAGGAAGAAAAATGGCTGTCTCAAGCCAGGCCAGGGCCCAGCTAATATCATTAGAGGATCCAAGCAGCATAAAATGTGCAATCTCAGATGCAGCACAAGGAGAGGGGTCTGGCTTATCTATTATCATCTTATCAGCACATCTCAGAGCAAGCTCCTGGAATACAAACAGAAAGTATACAGATAGGAGATGACAGGGACCTTATTCAGATCTGTATCCACAGTGCTTTATCTCTGCTGATTGTTAAATGTCATATCCTGGAGCCAGCTGTAGTAAACACCCAGTTGTCCCCATGCGTCTGCCCTTTAGTGTGACCCACCCAGCCCACCCCTACCCTGAGCCTCCTGTCTGTGGCGGTACCTACACGAGGCGGTGACTTCAGTGATCTTGATATCCCTGCGGCCCGTAACGCTGCGCCGCTCCTTAAAGCCACTCTCCAGTGTTTCCAGCACCCGCTCCTCAGAGAACTCCGGCACAGCCTCCAGGTCGTCGAATGGAACATCAAACTGGGACCACCAGTAGGCTATCACACCCTCACTGGTGCAGGGAGGTACAGGTAGAGTGTGAGAAGGAAGAAGCACAGGCCATTTAGAGTCAAGCATTTAAGAAGAAGCAGCGAAGATTAGTGGAGCATCACAAAGGCCAAAATCAGCAGTAGCTGCATACTCTGTTCACACCCTGTGCAGTGCAGCAGGGCTACACAGGGTGTGTCAGAATTTACAGCCACTGTTAGAGCAGCACTTCATAATTCACGACAGTGCAGCGCTACACACATTACTGAGTATGGTCGCAAGTCAACAGACCACATCGAACCTTAATTTTGGATGTGCTAAGAAACGCAATAGACCTGAAAATCTCACCCCATACAGGGCAGTGCCACAAAGCTTTTCATAAAACATGTAGTGTGAAGTTTATTTTCTACACTAAGGTTTCACAAGCATTGCAGTGGACCATGCAGCAGAATGAAGCAAATAGAGGAACTCGAGATCTCAAAAGGTACCTGAAAGCAGTGACCACCGATTTAGTGTAGTATTTTGCAAGGAATGGATCTTTTTTGTAGGTTTCCCCCAGCTGTGTAGAGAGAAAAAAAACATGTATTTTTTTACTGAACAAGATTTCTGTTTGTCTGCCCTTAAGATACAGTACAAATTAGCATGTTAAAACAAAAGACTTCCTTCCATGCAAAGCACACAACAATGGGATTCTCAATTAATTATCTTGCCTTCAGCTGCACTGAACTACAAACCGTATCAGACAAGGATACAGACAGTTTGTGGTTCTATACTATACTATACTATGCATGTACAGTGGTAGATACTTCAGAGTAAATAATAGTTGTGGAGGAAAAAAAATGTACGTTAAGTAAAGCAAAGTAAACATAATGTTAAGAGAAAGAGGCAGAGAGGATCTGATTGAAAAAGAGGGCAAGAGAGCCAGATGCAGGAACAGGTTTCTTTGGTGTAGTTAGTGATAAAAGCAGAACGTGATATAGCGAGATATAACTGGTTAAACATGCCCAGCAGTGTTGACTTGAAGTCATACCCCACAAGTTGGACCTGCAGCATATCCTCGATCTGAAATGATCCTTTAAAAAGCTGTCCCTTTTTGTTGCATGCAAGAGTGAACCTCAAATGTCAGAAATCTCTCCTCCCAGTCACCTAGTCATCTAAAACAACTTCCACTCACTCACCCAACAGCCCAACTTCTTTTCATTTGCTAAGAAAAGCATGTGTTTGATGGGGTTTGAGTGAGCTGGGATTTTTTTTGTCATAAACATGCCCTTAAGTGGCACTACAAAACATTCCCTCCATGTCCAATAATAGGAGATGCTTTTGAGGGAATTGCTGAAGGAATGTGGAGCATTTTATTCCACCCACACAAATGTGCCTTCAGCAGGTTCCGTGCACTGCGAGGGGCATATTTAAAAAGCATTTCCACAATGCCAAACAACATCCACATTTAATCCTTCACTGAGTGTAATACTCTACTCAAAATAGGTAACACTAAACAATGTCGACATAAAAAAAGGGAATAAAAATAGCAAGTCATCTTCTTTGGATGTCAAACTCACAATGGCCTCCAGGTTGTTTGCCAAATCCTCAAATGTCTTGCCCCTGGTGTCCTCGAGCTTCTGGTCATATGGTACACCAGCCAGCTTCATGTGCCCACTGAAGACCTGCGCCGATGGGCTGCGCTGCTTGCTGAGGATGGCTTCTGAATCAGAATCTTTAACTGGGAGGAGACAGGCAGATGAGGGGAATCACACACTGGATCAACAACAGGCTATAAGATGACTTTCTCTGATGAGACTTGGGTCTTTAAGCAGAACTATTTTAAAGTCGCACAGTGTGATCTTACATCAGGAAGACAGTTTGGTTCTCTGAGCAATTAAAACAGCCGGCTGAATCAAGAGGTTGTTTATCAAGACTTCAGAGGCCTCTTTATGGACTCTGTGACACTTGTCTCCTTTATTTCATCAATAGTAAAGGAAAAAGTTGGAGCTGTCAGAAAGGCTAACACTAACGGGAAATTACAAAGTCCAGAGAAGCTCCTAATAAATCAAAGAGCCGTGCCTTCACAGCAAGTGGCAATGATCCACTTTAGAGTTTCTGATGTTATGCCTATCTTGGCATAACATCATAACTGATGTTGGCAATGTAAACACTCTGAACTTCTAATTTAATTCTATCAATGATAACTGCAATTTACACTCAAAACTGTCCAGAGAATGCCCTCTCATGATTTTCTTCATTTTTAATTTATCCAAACATATAAACACATTGTGCTATGCCTAAAGTCTCTAATCGTGGATGATGTTTTTGATGATGGATGATGTGACTATACACACAGACAAACAGCCAAATGAGGAACGCTGCAACAGCTGCAAGAACAAGAAGTGCCACAAGGACCCCAATGATGATGCCGGTCTTGCGCTTTGATGATGTCTTCTCTTTGCTGTTTAAGAAGTCAATGCGCTCATGGTGGCCATTGTGACCCTATCAAGGAGAGAAAAAAACATTACAGAGTCAACACTGATGGAGGGCGTATGCCTTGATCTGGAAGCAAATACCATTGACATTGATTTCACTGTGAACTACAGTGAGAGGTGTATCCCTGTGTGTAATGAATCTTATAATGTGGATATTAAAAACAGTAGCAACGGTTTTTGACTGATGCAATTTATCCTATGTCCAGGCAGACACCACAAAAAGACATACACATATATATAGACATATAGTCACACACAACAGTGTTCTTTTTAACCACACATCCTCTTAACTGAGCACTGATATGAAATTTTATAAATATTGACACACTAAAGATGAAATTTCCCCTTTAGAAAAACAAAAATGTAAAACACACTAACCCCATTATTGATATGGTAAATGCACCACTGGTACTCATACATATCTAGACTTTTTAAAGTTTTTGATGGGAAACATCTTTGATATCTTGTCATTAACAGGCTAAAAAAAGAAACTGATGAGTTGAATGACAGGTTGGCCACATTTGTGCCAGACGAAAAGCTGATCTGTTAAATGGTTTAAAAAAAGGTCAAGCATAAACTGCTGTTTTTCCTAGTAGAATTTTAAACAACAATCTTCAGATTTTCATTTAAATAAATGTCCATGAAGTCACTATCTACTGCAGAATGAGGTAACAATGTGGAGTGAACTTCTTGCCCACCGATGAAAGTATTGCAATATTTATATATGTGCAATTGGGAAGTGGGAATCTGTGGAGACATTACTGTATTGGAGGTGTCACCACATCAACCAGGACTAAAATCTGCGAGATTGCCACAAGTGATACACAACTACTGAACTGGGATACTGCAATACTGAAGAAAGTAGATGTGAAATACTTTACACTACTTTCCAGGAGTAACAAGTTCAAACATGCTAGTGCATGTTTACCAAACTGGCCAAACCTGTTCAGTAAATGTGACACAGTTCACTCCAGGGACACACACACACACACTACGTGCATTCAGAACCTGCATGACAGCTAACCTTGTGGAGAATATGGCCATGGTGCTTTGGGCTGTGTGCATGGTCTCTCGATACTGTAAGCGTGTCTGTTGTAGAGCTCTCTCAAGTGGGTGGACACAGAGAAAGGTTTCAGGCTGCTTAGTAATCAACGCACAATGAATTCAGTGCCTGCAGCCCATGAGTGAAGAAGCCCGAGTGCCATTAGGGATGGAGAATCACTTTGGTGTTAAATCAATTTGTCAGATGTGCTGCCCCTTAAGATGGGGGCTCAATTACATGAGTCTAGATGATAACTCATGGCAATTGAGGCCTATTCTTACCCTGCCCCGGTTTCCACACATGTTTTCTAATTGGAATCTCTAACAGCAATCATAGGCCAGAACAAGGGGAATCATTAGAGATGGGGTCAGCAATTGCTCCGGGGTCTCTCTCTATCATTCACGCTGATCACAGCCTAATAAAACCATTACATTCTCTTCATCAGATCCCATTCTTCACTCCTAGGAAGAAATACTACCCCTTTTTTTTTTAATACAAGCTCAGCGTGAAAGCCAGAATGGAGCCACAACATGATGATGCAGACTGAAGAGAAACTGGTAAAGCTTGACAAGAAAACAATCTGAACTGTATAACAGGCTCAAGTTGTGTGAAAAAAAATGCTTATAAACCAAGAATGTGGGGGATGGATCTGAATTGAGTTGCTACAGAGTCTTTCTAAGTTTACAAACCTGTCTGACAAGTGGAAAACAAGCTCACACAGTTGTGAGGAGTGGTTTAGGGAAAAAAGACCAATCCACATCTCGAGTGAGCATATAAAGCAGAGATGGAATAATTGTAATGTATGGTCTGTAACATGATTATTTGTGTTTACTGGACTGCAAGGGTTGATTAGTTTGTGCTCTAAAGCAGAAGGAGATGATTTATACAGCTTTTTTTAAACATGCGGTTCAGCTCTCCAAGTGATTATGCAGAGAATTTGAAGTTAATAACTTTTGTGCTGCGTCTCTTTTGGGCCAGTGAAATTCAGCAAGTCAGCACTATCTGAGAAAGTGGATGACATCTGCTTTGTGCAGTCGTCCAGCTGCCACCCAGGAACGCACTTCTAAACCCGTCCAGCACCCGCCCCATTTAACCTGACTTGGCACACTCAGACTACAACCTCTTCTCGAAGATGAAGAAGCTAATTTGACGCCATTTTGACAGTGGTGATGACATCACTGCTACTGCGAGACCACTTTGTGGAGGTCCAAGAAATTGACTTTTAGAAACAAGTAAACAAACAAGTGATCTGTATGCTCCACAACTGCTGGACTAAGTGTGTACATTGCGTGTGTGTTTCTAATATTGACTCCTACCTTAGGCCAAAAATTTTTTCAGCATATCTTTTGATACCTCAGGGCAATACTGCTAAATTCTTAATTACTTTTTTAAGTACATGACAATCCAGACAATTACAGTCTTGGTATTTATATTATACATGTAACACACAGAGTATCTTTTCTCACACTCATCTATTGAAATCTGCCATGATGACCTAATCTTCCATGCTTAATAAATCTGTATATAATGCTACAGAGGAAAGGGCTGCAAAAGCTTAAAAAGCCTGGAGCAATATATAAACTGTTATATTAAATATACTGTACTTCAGTCATACAGTATTCCACATTGCAACTGCTTTCAGTAAAATAAATAGCTATTTTGCCATTCTTAGTGATGTGTAGACTCTTTGCAATATAGCTATTGATTGTCAGCCAGATTTGTGGCAACATAGGCAACATTATAAGGAAAGAAAAGTACAAAGTCAAACTGATTAGTGACTCACAGTCCCAAACCTCATGGTGTGAGTTAACAGCTCCATTATCACCCCGAAACTATCTCTGCCTCCACTGACATGGGGAGGCTGCAGATTTGTACACGCCACCTGCAGACCCTCTAATTCCTTGTTTTAACCTTCTCCTTCCACTTTCTTTAAAGGCAACCGCACCTCATCACCCTAATGCATCAAATGTTAACTCTAACCTTGACTGAAGAAAAAGTAAGTAGGTAAAATTTACTTTGACATAATAACCGTGGTAAGACCGACCACAGGAAGGGCCCTCTCAGGTTTCTCATTACAAAAACATTATGACATGTGTCACAGTTGGAAAAGCACAAGTGTTAATAAAATTAAGGATTAATGGCTAAATACCTTTTTGCTGCTTCAGTTTTCAAGTCAAGGTGTGGTACATGTCTCAGTACTGTCACAGCTTACTGGGAGAGTCAACTGTGTCTTGTCCCCATTTGATAAAAAGAATTTTGAGTTTTAAAAAATATGGATGTATGGCTTTAACACTGGAAAATGATACAAGGTTACAATAAAATAATAACTGCAGCCCATGTATTTAATAAATATTCATGGAGACTGACTTCTGTCATATGTTGTTTCTATTCAACTTAGTTCCACAGTTTATTTCTTGGTGCTGCAACGGCTCAAGAAGATTGTCAACATGCTATTGAACAATTTCTGAGACTTGGCTCTGGGGCAGAGCTTAAAATTTTACTCCATCTTTTTCACACTGCACTCCTATAACTATGAAGGACAGTTTAAAAAAGGATCTAAACTGCAGTAGAACCAGAAAAGTCAACCTGTTGATTTCATTCTTCTTCTTCGTCAAAACCTGGCACCCAGTCAGTCAGAGATTTGGCTGTGTTTTGCTGGTTGTGGCTGATGCAGCCTCATGTTGATGGTCTCAGGCAGAGATGAGGACAGAGGTCTGGTAAACTCACATCTTTCTAACTCAACAAACCAAGATTTTTCTTTACTGTACAAAGTTGTAGTCATCAGTGCCAACCCCAAATTGCCTTATCAGATCCACAAAGGCTTTATGTAATGTTTTTCCACAGGTGTAGCAGTAGGCCTATGAACAGACATTGATCAGTATAATGGGTGAAGTTCCCTTTTTAAAAAGCCCTCACACCAAATCCAAACAAAGCAGCCCCAAGTCTGCAACCAAAATCAAACACGACAGCCAATCAATGCAATTCAGGCTCCAGTGGGCTCACATTTACTTTCAGTAAACAAATACCAACACATGTCTCTTACCTAGCAGTAGCCCCGAGCAGACATTAACAGTGAGCCTTTTACAATGTAGCCTGAGCCAGGCAGCTGCATATAAGGACAACTGGTGCTACAGCCCAGGTTCAGGGATGAGAGGAAATAAAATCATCATCGCATCTTCCTCACTAAAGAACTGAGGAAAACTGAAGGGAGAGCAATGTTGTTGCTCCCTTTACACGGAGGGAGTCCTCATCATGTTGAGCACACCGACTCTCTAATTTGACACTAATTCTAAACCCAAAGAGGGCTACAGCTAAATCTACAGGCCAACCATAAAAAGCCTGTGTTAAAGACTAAAATGCTCCCCTGTATAGTCAGTGTTTTTGAATGCATCATTAAGTAGAGTGAATAATAAGAGACATGATATTAGCACTGCTTTCACTTTCACTTGTGTTGCTCAGTTTCAGTAGACTACCCTTGAAATGAGGGCTGGAATGTAAAAAAAAAAAAAAAGCAGTATGGCCTTGCCTGAAGAATTATTCAATGATTTCCCTGCTGAGTCACCACGCTAACAGAGCAGACTGACTACATAAATCACAGTGTTCCCATTTGATGCAGTCTCCAAGACTGGCGTCAATGTCTGTGCATAATCAAATATTAACAGAGGAAGAAATATTAATTTATCAACAGGTCCACTCACGCACTTATGCTATTTAAAGCAAGGATCTGCCCCAGATTTCAGAAATTCATAAAAGACAATAAATTAAAGAACAAAATAAAGAGGAGCTTGTTACTTTAATTCAGTTTAAATAAATAAAACATACAGCATTATGCAAGTGGTTTAGTTATATTCCATTGTTACAATTTTGTGGGTGATCCATGCAAATTGACGAAAATATTTATAATGTAATAGATTCATCCACATCCTGTTCATGAGTCAAATGTAATCTCTGAGGCAGGAGAGATTTTGACAACATGCTACCGATTCTTTTAATGTCAATCTAAACTAAGAAAGAAAATACTGTTGCTTTATCCTGTTACTGTTTGCTCAAATTCTTAGTGGCACACATACCAACACACTACAGCATTTATTTCCACAGGGTAGAAGACTGTTTTCATGAAGCTGTTAAATAAAGGTGGACTGAGCCAGTGAATCTGAGCAGACCTGACCACAGCCTTGTAACCATTAATGAGTCCCTTTGCAAAGAAAAGTTCACCTTTGGCCAACCAGCTCCTTTGCTGGTATTTTATTCAGTTTCAAACAAGGCTGAACCATGTAGTAGCAAGAACTATATGGGTATTTACATAGCGTATGCTTGTTCAAGGATAACCAGACTTAAAGCCCTTAAAGGGCTTTTGCAGTTTTTTTTTTTCTGTTATCACTTAACATAGAAGACTGTTTAAATATTACATTAGAAAAATACATGGTTAATAGAGATTTTAAGAATTAAGAGGCAGTTCTGGTTGTTCAAAAAGAGTGTAAATCACTGTGGCTGTGGCTGTGGCAACCTGCTTATTGCCTTTACTGCCTAAAATAATTATTTAAATCTGTACTCAAGAAAATGTGTCATTCAATCAATAAACATACAACATGTTTCACCAGGAAATACAAGAACCACAGCCAGTGGAAATGAAATCAATAACGATCTGAACATGACTACCTGCTGACAGGTGCTCTACTGACGCCTCACCACACCTTGGTGTGGGGGTGTGATGGAATCGAGACACTACTGCAGATCTTGAACAGGAGTATACAAATTTATTCTTAAAAACAGAGGAGTGGTTCTGAGAGTGCTTGAACATCACTCAGCAAACTGAGGCTAACAGTCCCTCAAAAAATGAGAAACTGTAAATCACATTCAATCACACATTGATTTTTATCCACTTCACACATAAAAAAAAAACTAGTAGTGTAATACAAATCATCAATACTGCCATAGTATGGCCATCTGAAGCTTTCTCTGCCTCTGGCCCTCGTTCAGCATGGAACAGCATAGATCAGCTCCTCTTTATATTTAAGCAGATCTGGATTGCAGGCTGTGCAATGTTGAGAGATGGATTAAAAAAATGTTCATACAGCTTTAGGAATATTCTTGACAAGGGAGGAAACTCAACCTTAAACGATCATCGATTAAAATGTAAACATCAAACTGTAGTAGGAAAATGCTGCAGCAGCAAAGTGTGATGAAGCCTTTCCTCCCCCACTTTATCTGACATCACTTTCTGCATTTGTGACTGAACAAAATCACAATGTGTAGCAAATCATATTAAGAGGGTAGGTTAAAGAAATTAAGCATAACTGGAAGTGGGGGAAAAAAGAATGCCAAATTCATAATGTAATGAGTAATGTTCTATTACTGATCACAATATCTGTTTCTTACTCCTTGTCAGTGTCATAATCTAAACATTCACATGTCAAATCTGTCTCTGTGTGTCAGTAGCCTACAACACAATCTCATTTAATCTCATTTAAACATGAGGCGAGTGGCCTTAGTTACAATGGAGAGAAAGTGCTGTCATATTATCTGGGATGATCCTGTGAAGAACTTTAAGTAAAGATTACAGGTATGAAGAGCAAGTGTTTGAAATGTCATTCACGCCATGTAGGCCTAATACTGGACACACGCATGCATGCACGCGCGCACGCGCACGCGCGCGCGCGCACACACACACACACACACACACACACACACACACACACTTCCGTCACTTCAGAGGACATTTCTTGGAGACTTAGCCAAAACTAGGACTTGCCTAGTCTTTCAAAATGTAACGAACTTCATTATGGGGACTTGTTTTTTTTCTATTAAAGAATATAAGTCTTGATAATGTGACATACAAAGATATTTAGGTCCCCACAACATGAGTAATACCTGAACCCCACATACGCAGGTTTACGCTCGTAAAGAACAGGTGATCAGCTGCAGGATCACTCGACTCCGGATACGTAGTATAAGTACAACGTGTACAATGGTCGTCCCTTAAACTGACAAGAAATCTAGGTGAAAGCTGCAGTGTGACGTATGACAGAACTTACGTCGTATTCGTATCTGGCGGAATACATCTTACACAAGACTCCCCGAGCGGAGTCCAGACAGGATCCGCGTCAAAGTCCTCGTCCTTTTGTTATTTTCGTTCCCCTTTCCAGCTGTGTTACAACAACTGTGAAACTGCAATGTATGGACCAGTAAAAAGTTTAGTACAAGTATAGTGTCCCTGCTGAGTCGTCGAGGATTTGGAAACACCTTGAAACCGACTTCTTCCTCACACACCTATGGTACAAGCCACGCCCTGAAATACCTGCTGCAGCTGCCACCCATGCCTATCCTCAAACGACCTGTAAGACCACAGCAGATAACTCTCCACGAGCCTCTGTTTGCATGTTAAATGTTCAGACGTTTTGTTCATCCACCTGCAGCTCCTCCGTTTGGGAACATCCTCATTTTTTTATATTATCCTTATTTTGACTTCTTTTCATACAGCGTGTTCCCCCTGCTGACCGTCTGTGGATGTTGCTGGCAAATTATTTGTGTGTAGCTCCTCTAATTTTTCTAAAATTATCAACTTGAATTGCAGATAAATATAAATATGAATTACAAAATATACAGTGCAATGAAGTGTATTTTAGTTAACATCATTTCTTGATGATTTAATTTCATTATTTAGATATTCAGTAGTTTTATTCACTGATTGATTGATTGATTGATTGATTGATTGATTGATTGATTGATTGATTGATTGGTTGGTTGGTTGGTTATGTATAGCCTAAATTGTGTCTAAATTCACCCCAAATTTCTCGAGGTTTTATGTGTTTATGTGATACATGCAGGTTAATGCAGAACAGTATTTATATAAGCCCATATATGCTGGGATGGGCTGGAGCCTTTTTGTTAGGATGTGATGCTTTCCTCTTCCTTACTATTTAGCCTAATGTGATATCCTTACTGTGGCTGCAGCTCGCTTATGGTTCACATGGGATGTTTGCCTGATGGAAATTTAAGTCAAAATTTTGCCTCCGGCTGCGAGTCAGAAAGCATAGTTTTAGTATTTCTGCTGCAGGATTTTTTCCCAGATGACACAATCAAGCTGTCATTCTGCTTGAGGTTTAGCTGTAGGAGCAACCGGTTAAAAACGCACTGATGCGTAAACCGCAGCGTGAATCCAAATTTAGGGTGGATTCTCCCCCTGAACTGACGCAGAAAGCGCAGCGCGCATCGCCTCTCCATCGCCAGCAGATGCCTCTCTTCACTAAGATAACAGCGACGGCGCCGCTGAGAGGAGCCTGTGAGAAATACCCGCAGAAACGGGGCTTGGTTCTGTCAGGCTTCATCCACACAAAATTCCAGTTGGTCGAGGGCGAGCGGGGCGCAGACACAGGGAGATATCGCAGGAAGGACGACGGACGCACACGCAGTCCATTACTTCGACTGATGTAAGCGGACCAGCGTATGTTGGAGCCAGTCCTTTTACAATCAGCAGCTTCGTCTTAAGAAAGAGACAACAGAGGGCGAGAAAATGGGACATACCGCATTACCTATACTGATGGCTGTATTGTCCTACTGCGTGTGGGAAAACGTCGAGGTAAGAACAAAACCGGCTGAATCTTTTGTAATGGATGTCGCATTGCATTTTTTTTAAAATGTTGGTTATCTTTAGCTGAACGTCGAGGTGACTTTTGGACAAAATGTTGTGTATCGAGTTTTTGTCATGTCGACATTAAACATGCCACGCAAACAGTTTATCTACATATTGCTGACGCGCACCCTTATCTAGGGCAGGTTTTAATTTGTAAATGCATCCCGAGCACTGTGCTCTAACTACGCGAGTTATGACACAAGCGACGGTGAAGGGGATTTAAAAAAGCAGATGTTGTGATACAGGGATATGAGATATGAGCGGAAGCCCATACTCAGGACACAAAGATAAGAGGTTCCATAATTGTGTGGTTCACATTTGGCTCGTTGCGACAAGTTGGGGCCTGCATCTGACATGATGCATGGTGTTACAGGCCCTCCGCTCTGTGGAGGGATGGAGAACAAATCCTATCTCGCTGCATCCCATCTGCCCTCGTCAGGAAGGAGGAAACCAGCTTGCATCCTTCCTTTATAGGAGTGGTGCAGATCCTAAACAGGATGGACTCATGTATATTCAGTTGCTGTTCTGTGTTAGATTTGGTCTTCATGAAAGAGAACTGAAAAGATTTTTTTTAAAAAACAATAACCAATGTCTCCCAGTTGAATCTCACAGTGACAATCGGGAATTGAAGGCACAGTGGCGCATGAATGATGTCAGCTTTTCAGAGGATCATTTTTTCTCATATGCCTTTATAAATGCCTTCTAAATATGCTGTCTATAAAATGCTTGTGAACGAGTGGGGTATTGCTTTCGTATATAATTGGATGTGCTGTGTGTTCACGTGACACAGGCCATACTCATGAGAGATACGGGGTTCTTTATACTGGCATCTGTCTCCATCAATAGCTAGAGAGGAGATGGCTTAAGTCTCATGCACGGAGACAGATCAATGGGCCACCAGCTGGTCCTGCCTCCCTCCTGTCTGTCACATCACCATTTACAGCAGAATCACAGTTTGACAGACTAACTCAAGTAACTGTTCAGTGAACCCCCCCATTGAACCACGTAATGAATTGAGGTTGGAGCACATGTGTGAATGTGGTGAAAAGATTGAGGGGGGGTGTCATGATGTCCCAGTTGGAGCTGTGGTTTAGGTCAAACATGCTTTTCCTCACCTGGAAGTGTAGAGTGAACCAACCTGCTCCTGTTACCTGAGGAAGAATTATAGAGCATTATGACAGTTGTTTCACCATCCCACCAAGTTCTTAAGAGGATTTCTTAGGGATGTTTATTTATTAGCCATCTTCCACACTTGAGTCTCTAACAGTCATAAAGCCTTTCCTTTCATTCCAAAATAATTTCACTAAGAGCTTTACTGGGATTACTGCTATACCGAGGAACAGGCTTTAGCTTCATACAAGGAGACCTGCCCATGAAGGTTTACACTGAAGATTATACTGTGAGAAGGTTGGCTGGCTGGATTACACTGTGATATTAATCCTAATAAAACTGTCAGATCAGTCCCTTAATTTACTCAACATTCATTCCATTGGAATTTGTGAATTGGGCAAATTGGTTTTGATCTCTCTTTTTAAGTCAAATATTACATTTTGTTAGTGTGTTGGAATAATGTCTGGGACTATGCTCATGCTTGTAAATTTAATTCACAGACAGCGTTAGGGATTAGCGAAGCCAAAATCATTTTAAACTAAAATAAAAATTCAGCATCACCCTGCATCATTGCTGCAATAGACTTGTTGCCACTGGCTCCCAGAAGCTCAACTGTAATAGCCCCCCTCTCTCACAGCACCCAATGCATTCACCTAATTGCCACGCTGAGCAGTTCTCATCCTGACACAAAAGGTCATCCACCAAAAGACGACAGAAACCAAAAGCCACCCTCGTGGGCAGCCTCTAAAGTTGTATTTTGTGGCTTGGCATTGACACACAGGAGAACTAGCTGATATTAAATTTCATTTTTGTTTTTTTGTGTGTCAGTAGTCTTTATATTAATTAATAGGAGTGGGTGATATAAATAGTATGCTGTATCACACAACATTATTTTTATATGATTTTGGAATTACTGATTTGGTACAATGCAATTTCTCTACTAAATTTCATTATGTCACTGATATATGTACAGTATATATTGTGAGCTACAATCATGATATGAAGTTACAGATGCCATTGCAGAGGATTTCATCCATCCATGATTTATTTAATGTTCTGAAGAATCAATGGAGAAACTGTTTATGGATAAAATTACCAGACAGCAATGTCTAGTTTTTGCTAATTCAGGAAATTAAATAATCTACATTGATGTATATGTTATAAATAACAAAAAGACATTTATTTTGCTGCATCTATCATCATACCATCTCTTCTTTCAGATCACAAATTACGGAGTCGCAATAACATATCCACATATCCACAAAACATAAAGCCAGACTGCAGTGAGCTCTGTTCTTGCTACACCAAAACCCCCACGGCGGAAAATGTGATATATGAAAGCAATCATACAAAGATTGTGCTTGTGTGTAGCCACGTGTGATAAAATGGGGGGTTGGGTACTAGGGACTACAGGTAACTCAGTTTTAGTCAGCCAGTTTTGTAGTTATCAAGATAAATGGCTGCAGTGTGAACCTGACCCGGAGATGCTACAGAAGAACAGCAGTGACAGACCCACACAAGCCTGCTGCATCTGAATACTGTATCCAGGTTTCAGGTGGAGCAGAAGGCCTCGGCAAAATATGAAGCAAAAAGGGAGGAAGGAGGGAGAGAACAGAGCCAGCAGGTTTTAGCCTGGCTGAAGATTAAATACAAATGGCGAGTCACGAAGTTGCTGTATAACCCCCCCCCACCACACTCTCACCAACAGCGATTTCAGGCCGCGTGCTGGAATACAGCCATAAAGATCCATGCACCTCCCACCCCCATCTGCCTTTCAATGCTGTAACACAAGAGGATTTGGGGGGTTTTTTAGAGTAGAAAAAAAGATAAGGATAACCAGATCTTTCTCTCACACACACACTCTGCCCTACACTCACTTAATTAATTTTAGAGCTGAGAGATAATCAGGTTCCACTAATGGATTCCTGTGTGCTTGCTGTTCTCTACTATATCTGTGTGCCAGTGGGCATAAAACGTACCATTTTATTGTATCAAATGTTTTTTCCCCGTACCTTGTATCTGGCTTCCTTTCCATGTTTTGGAAGCAGAGCATAGCACACACTCATGCAGCGGGCCTGGATTAAATCCTGCAGAGTCATTGTGAAATGAGAGCAACACTGTACTGGAAGAAAGGAGCACTGTAAATGTGCCTCACCAACTGAGCTGTTGAGGTGACAAACTAATGAATGACAGCTATGTAACCCTGGGCCATTGTTGCTATCGTCAACATTGAAACAGAGCTCTGTGCTGTGCGATTCAGGGGGTTACAGAGAGTACTAATTGTTTATAGAGTCTGGGTGGACATGAAAAAGTTTATATTTGTGTGTGTGAGTGTGTCTCCAGGCAGAGAGTTCATCCAGTTTTTCTGCTCAAAATAAATTGACATTAATTGCACAGTTGCATGGCGTCCTCCCGATAGGTTCAGGAAAGCTCTGCCAAATCCTGGTTTCGATGATTCAATCTTGTCTTCTGGCCCTTCTGGAATCTTTCAAATTATGAGCCTTAGTTGGAAAGGGAGTAATTCCCACTTCAGAGTTTAATAATGTTTGCTTGCAAAGACTCATCACTTTATGTCATCTGTATAGCCTGCCATGCATAAACTGATGCACTACATTTGATTAAGTGAATGTGTTTGGCTTCTAGAATACGGCACGGCTCTTTCTCGGTTCTGCATAATTGAAGAGTAAGATTTTAAAAAGTGAGTGACTGAGTGACAGATATGACACGTCTGAGAAAGCTGAGGCCCAGATGTGATTGTTTAATTCAGTTACAAGTGTCTTCTGTGTGCATTTGCACATGTTATACATTTACCTGGTGTTTTCTTAACAATCATTAACAATGGTCGGGGGAACCAACTCATAAAAAGGCTCTGTGTTTAATTTTAGTGAAAAAAAAGTTTATTATTCCTAATTAAATCATAGTTATTCAGCTTAGTTTTTCAATATTTTCCCCAACCCCCTAGTTTGAGAGGCTAGCGTAGCGACCAAGAGAGCGTAGCGGTCCTGACCGCATCCAGTTCTTGCTCTTCTCTGGAGTCTTGCAGGACAGAGATATCACTGCATCCCAATGTCTCCACACCCTGCATACTGTAGCTGCCTCAAAATCATCTGCAGTGTGGTGATAACACTTGTCCTCGGTGTTCAGGAGGAAAAGAGAGAGCGTAGTGAAAGAGATTGAGGGCTGGTGGAGAGAGAGAGGGGATTGCTCTGGCACAGTGGATGATTTGAGAAAATTTGAGTGTGAGGGTGAGGGAGAAGAGGGAATCTAAGGGTAGTGTAGTGCATGCAAAATGCTACATGGGTTGTAGGGTGGAGTGCATGATAATGGAGGGGTCTAGCGTTATTGCTACTTGGCCTGAGCAGCTGGGAAAGCAGAGATCCATCTCTGTCTAATGTATATGTATTACGGGTGGCCTTTACACAATGAGTCACAAGTTGGTGGTGGTGGGTGCTGTGGGGTTGTTGGGTTCACTGAGACTCATCAGGCCAGTATTAATTTTCTACAGCGGAACAGTGGAAGGTGTTACAGAGGGAAGTGGACGTACTTTTGGCAGGAAGGTCTCGCGGCGCGGTCGTTTGGCCGTAAAACACACAGTTCCAGCAGAAGGACTAAAAGCTAATCAGTAATCCAAATGTAACAACAGCACAGCAGCGCTGACGGGTACAAATCACACACACTTACACTCACATATAACTCAGAGGTACACACATTCGCCATACACTTGCTGCTTCATAACGACAGTACGCTGTAGAAGCTGCATCAATTATTGAAGGCCATGGAAAGGTCTGGGCTCTTGCTTGTTGATGGGACTTTGACACTTGTCACGTACCCTCTCAGCGCTCCAACACCAGCCCTCTGCCTTCATGCAACCTGGTTTTCATGTGCACCACCCCCACACACGCAACCCCCCCCCAACTACACCACCACCACAACCTCCAACTCCACCCTCCGTGTCTGCTCCCCTGCCTCGCTCTAGAGAATACAAAAGAAGAAAATCCCCATGCCTGTCTCCTCCCCCCCCCCCGTGTCTTCCCCAGCCTCTTCTGTTCTCCTGTCACAGCCCAAAGGCACTCCTTCACCCCTCCCCTACCCACCCTCCCAGACACCACTCCGCCATCTACCTCAGCAGTTCACAGTGGCCAGTGACATCTTTTTACTTCCCATGTGCGTACTTTGATTGTTCTTGAATAATTTATCGTCTAAATTCACCCTTTGTTTTGCTTTTGCTACGCTTTGCTGCTCTTGCCTTTTTCTTCATTCTGCCTCTCTGTATTTGCATCTGATGTCATTTATTCAGTACATTGCAGGAGTTATTTTGTGATGTTTGTGTTTGTATTTTGCCAGATAGTAGTTCACATTTTCTCTTAATGAATGATGTGAAATTCTCTTTTAGTGATTTCCTTTTCTCTTGAGTGCTTTCTGACAATCAGCCCACACCATTTAAGAATGTGTTCCCTGTAGTTGGGAGGTAAACGTGACAGCAGTGAAGCTAGATATTTGGTTGGTGCCTGTTCTTGACATTTAATAAACAACTAATTATATCAGTGAATGCATATTTGATTACCCACTTTATTATTCAACATTAGAAACAAAAAGTTCATACTCTACCAAATATTGCAGCCAAAGTTATTCCCAGCAGTTGTTTATTTGCAAGTGGTAATGTAGTGTATGGTGGAGTTCACTGCAGAAGAAGGTACATTTCCAGCAAAGGAGTTTTTCTCCCTTGAGACAAAATGTTCCCGCGGCATTTTACTCGATGCTGAGTGTTGTGCAACCCCAGCATAGATTCTCTGAAAGCTGTATGCAGTTGACTCCGCTTATATATATTTTATACAGTATACAAAGATGGCATGCCTCCTATGAAGAACTTGGCTGGTGGTGCACACAGCTATAGATGATAAAGTGACTCAGGTGATGCTGTGGTTGCTATTAATCATCAACAGTGAGATGCAGCCAGTGATGGGATAGATGAATAGAATTTCATCCTTTTCTGAGCTCACAGTCATTGTGTTTACCAAGGCCAAGCTGTGCCGGGTAATAGCCAATACTCACCCGAGCTTGTAAACGCACATTTAAAGTACAATGCACAAATGGAGGTTGCAGGACCCCAGTGAGGGGTCCCTCTTTTTATAGATTGTCTCAATGATTGAGCCATTTTCCCTTCAGCTGGACAGTTTGTGGGGACGTTATAGCCTGAGGAAATGAGATAAGACTAATATTTAATCTACTGACTGATTCTGCACAGCACACATTATCTTACCAGAGTGGCCCCCGATCGAAAATGACACAGGGAGGGCCAAAGCAAGACAGGACATGTCAGCCTGGCATAATCTCACTTATCATTATTATGTTTTTTCAGTGGATTTATCATATTTAACGTTTGCAATGCTGCTGAAAATGTTTCTTGTTTTGAATATTAAAGTGAATACAGGCACCTGGACTTTTAGTTACAAGTTCATATGGTTAAGAAGAGTGCATTCAGGATTAGCAGCTGCATCCTCTTACGATTTATTAATTAAGTGATTTATCATGGTCATCCTGAATGACTGAGTGTATGACATTCTATGCTTTTGTAAAGAATGTAATCGATGTATGCATGCTTAAGGCAAAGTCTCTGAAGGACAAAGTTGGTAAAGCTGAGTCAAGTAAAATGGAAAAACAAGACATGCATGTGTGTGTGTGTGTGTGTGTGTGTGTGTTTGCTAACATTGAGACTATGTGACCCTGGAGCAGAGCACTCACAGTGGCACATGACGAGCAAGAGTGGAATCCTCAAAAACAATACAATATAATGTTGTCACTGATTTTAATTACATTCTATCATTATAAAGAATATTCTAATTAATGAATCTGTATTTTCATCAATTTTCATCAACAATTTTAAATACTTTAATCAACCCAACAGTTAAAAAGTAACTAATCGTTACTTATATTGTAATAATTTTTAGATTTTGAATAATGCTACTAATTACCTTTGGATATATGTGTACTCATGTGCTGCTGGCTGTTGTTTATATGTGGATAAAATTAATTCTCATTTGTCCTTTTCACCACTATATACACAATTAGACAGTATAAGCATAGTAGAAATATTTCTATGACATTACGAGGGAACATTACAGTTTTGAATTTCTCTGAAGAGAGTTGCTTGGCCTCAAAATGTATATCAGAAAGATACAATAAGCCAGTCAAAGCAGGGCCCAGTATTGCATAAGTAATTTACCAACTAACAGGCAGCGATAAGGAAAGCTAACCAACCATGAAGCCAGCGATCAGCGACCTGCCGAGGATAGAAAGTGGAACCAAACATATGGGAACTCTTTCATGTGAGGAAGAAAGAGAGAGAGAGGCAGACTGATAACGAGCAGCAGAGAGAGAGAGACTGTGTGACATGCTTGAAATTCTGTCGGGAACCAGTTGCTACGGTAACAGGGAAGGTAGACGGCTCCTGTGGGTGGTGTTACCATGGCAACCACCCTCAGTGGCCAAGTGATGCTGAGAGGTAGAACATAGAGGAAAAGGGCTAACAAAATGTGTGTTTATGGGTTCGAAGGGAACAAGTGAGGTAGGTGAAGAGGGAAGTGAGTTTGAGGAAGCCGGTGTAAAACGTGAGACAGCAGCACCGGCCATGCTGCACACCATTTCATTCTGTTTGTCTTTAACAGGACCCTTGCTATTCCTTGCTTTGAAGAAATGGCAAGCACATCCAAGCAGACCCAGCGTTAGCTGTTTATCCTGCTGTTCATTAACAGAGCACCTCATTATCACAAACCATAGGCCAAATATGCTTTGCAGGGCTACATACTCACTGAGAGTACTAATAAAAAGGTTATCCCCCATTCATTTAGATGGGGGCCAGAGTGGGGCTCTTTTAGCAGCAATGGTGTTCTCTTTGAACCAACTGGGAGTTAAAGACCAGTGAAGTGTGGTGTTACCCTCTGAATTAAAACAATGGCACCTGGACCCTACAACAAATTCTTTACACTACAAATTAAAAGATATACAACAATCATTTGAAACCTTTTCTAAAAATATATATATACACAGCCCAGAATAGATATAACAAAAATATAAGCTTCTAATTGGTGAAATTAGTGATGAAGAAATTAAAAAGGAAATATCAAATTCAAAACCCAACAAGGCAGCAGGAACCGATGATTTTCCTGCGGAGTGGTACAAGGAAATGAAAGATTTGCTCACCCCCATAATGAAGGTGACATATACTACAAGTGCGTGCTCAAAACTGGTATATCCCCTTCCTCTTGGAAAGAGGCTGTGATCTCTTTGATACCAAAGGAGGGTAAAGATAAACTTGATAGTGGAAATTACTGACTGATAAGTGTTCTGAACCGAGATTATAAGATCTTAACCCCCCCTAATTTTAGCAAAAAGAATACAAAATAATAAGTTTAGATCAAACAGGTTGTATTAAACAAAGACAGATGCAAGATAACATCTGCTGAAAGCTTCATGTGATTGAAAACATAGCAAAAAATTTATTTCAGGCAGTTTTACTGAGCCTTGATGCAGAAAAGTTGTTGGATCAAGTAAATTGGGAATTCCTATATAGAATATTTGAGAAAATTGGATTTCATCAGACTATTATTAAAGCACTGTATAATAGTCCACTGACAGAAATAAAAATAAATGAAACCATATCAAATCTATTCAGTTTAGAGAGAGGGACCAGACAGGGCTATCCATTACTATTCATTGAGGCGTTAAGTGAGGGGATCACTCAGAACAATAACATTACAGGTATAAAAATGTTACATCAAGTGTATAAATATTCTTTATTTGCTGACAAGATGTGAATTGTCAAACCCAGAAAATTCAATTTTGGAGCTAATGTCATTCTTAGATGCCTTTGACTTAGTTTCATGTTACAAATTGAAAATTCCAAAGAGCCAAATATTAAGTTTCAATTACAGGCCTCGCCAGACTATAAATTCAAATATCAAACTAAACTGAGTCTGGGATTACATGAGATACCGAAAAGTAAGCATTCCAAAAGACCTAATTAATTAAGACCTATTTAAATTCCTTTATTTCTGACATGTTGGGGCCAGAGACCAGAGAATAAAGAAGGATATATATAAATTATTTTGCCAAGAATACTATATCTGTTTCAGACCCTCTCAATCAAGACAGGTGACAAACAATTCAATGAAAGGGATGTATTAATATCACAGCATGTTTGGCAAGGAGAAAAAACTGGGGATAAGATTTCAAACACATCAATTGGCAAAAGTTACAGGAGGATTTACACTCCCCTGCCTTAAAGACTATTATTTAGCAGCACAGTTGAGGATTTTGTTTTGCTGGCGTAATCCTGATCACCAAGCAAGTTGGAAAGAAATTGAAGAAAATATGTCTGAAGCAGTCCCAATCCAGGTAGGTTTAGGAGATTTGAAAAAAAAAGATTAAAAGTTTAAAGGACATTGCTAATAATTGGATTAATTTATCTTTGAAAACATGGTTAAACATCAAAACGACTGGTCTGAAGAGATAAAGATTTTGAAATTCTGCTCTTATGACCTTGACTTTGGCTCAAATAAAATGGATGCTAACTTTAATAGATGGGCAGACTACACTGAAAAAAAAAATTGTAGAACCAATTTAATTGAATTGTTTAAGCTGGCAAAACCTAAATGAATTAAATTCTTTGAAATTAAGATAATAAGTTAGATTAACGAATAAATTATTGTAATTTATTAACCTAAATACTTTCTGGCAGAAGATTTACACAGAATTTGTGATTATTTGGGCCAAATATTACATTTAATTAGGATGAGCTTTATTATGATTTTTACTCTCAACATCTGCAAGCATTAAAAGAAGATATTTGTTATTTTAAATATAGCTGCATGGAAAGAAATCACAAAGAAATGGGTAAATCTGAGGATGGGACTGCCCATCCGTAGGGGGCTTGTATGATATCTATTAAATATTTGTAATGGAATGAATCACTTGAATTCAGCTAACTAAATTTTAAGAAATTTGGAATGTGGACAACTTATATTTCCCAGATACGCCCTTCTTTTGTTATGTATTTAAGTTTTGATTTTTACTATCATACATGGAAACACTCCCTTTTTTCTATGTTTGTTTTTGTACTTTTGTAAAAAAAAAAAAAAAAAAAAGAAAAGAAAAGAGGGATCACTCTGTTAAGCTATTAACTGTAAAATAAATTTAAAAATAAAAATAAAACAATGGCCCAATATGTTGTTAAACTGAGTTGAATGCTATGTACACACCATTATATATAATATGGTGACTAATATATTGTGTGTTGTATGGATCTGGAGTGCCTTTCCATAAGCATATGCATATGCATCTGTTAGACAGGCTCCCAGGGGACATGATGTGATCAGAATTGTAAATGTGCATGAATAACAGACAGAAGGAAAGAGATATATGAATGTTTTAACCGCTCTCCTCCTCCTCCACCCCCCCACCCCACCCCACCACCACCACCCTCGTCACCACCTTCTGCTGAAAATCGCTGCTTGTTTTATTGCTCTGCCACTATACTGAAAACATGTATAGTGTACATTTGGTTCAGCGCCATTTTATCTATTTCATAGTTTGTCGTACTTCAATTCAAAAGAAGCAATTACAAACACAATAAAATGCTAGATGTAGAATACGATACATCAGAGGCAGGGCAGGAGACTACCAGACTTATGCAATGAAAGTTATGATCAGTCTATCCCTGTACCAAAGGGCTCATAAACCTGAGAAAAATAGTCCTGTATTTGACTTCAAGCTGTACTTAAGAGATTTCAGTTAACAATTCAGAATTGAATGTGTTTCAAGTGATTTGCCTCAATTCACAATGCTATCAGCTTTAGGAAATCTCTCCAGACTGCTCATGAGAGCTGTTTCACTCTAATGGTAGATTCCTTTGCTTGTTTTACCAAATACAAGATGCAGTGCAGGCATACTGTGTCTGTAGAAGAGACATGTACCAGCTATGTGGAACACTTGAAAAGTTCTTGAAGTGACAGGAAAAGTGAAAGTCGTCTTGTGAGAGAGATGACATGTGGCTCCAAAGGAGAATACCCAGAAAGAGAGACTTCACTACATGCCGGCTGAGAAAAAATCAGCATGAAAGAAACAGGAGAGGCTTGAGAGGCAGCAGAGGCCCAGAATAGGAGATAACAAGGCGACAGGAAGATGCTGGCAGCCTGCTGTCAGTGAGACCGTACAAAGACAGTCTGTAAGTCGTTAAGTGGATCAAGTATTGCAGTCTTTTAAAGTCTTTTAAACTTGCCCTCATTTAGGCTCTGAAATTTCCTTAATCTACTTAAAACATTCTCAATGACATTATGTTGTCGCTTAAAGGCATCCAGTCTCATCTCCCCCTGTACAAAATACACACTTGCCCATGACTCAGCTGAACTGGTAAAGCATCGTAATAATCTCTATGTCCTCCATCTGAAAATGACAGGTTCAGGTTGTTTCCTAATCTCCGTTAACCTGCCGAATTCAGGATTTGGTTCCAGGGTGGATAACCAATTTCAGACATCCTGCTGAAAGACAGTCTGTCAGTTATTGAAACTGGAAGGAAGGCGCTTATTCAATACTGCTCTTCTTCTTTTGTAATTACAGGATAATGATGATTGAATTAATTCATCATTAAAATGTGCTGTTGTAATTATCAGAACCAAGACTTTTTGAATTGTGTATGAGAAAAGGCAGCAGAAACTCGGGGAAATGAATCTCCCTCATGTTTAAAACATTAGAGTTTTGACAAAGCACGACACGCACATGGTAATAGAAATTTGAACCTTTGAGTCCCGGATGTGACTCAAGGCTTTTGAATGTACTTACTGTATGAATACAGATTTGGAGAGCTTGTTTGCATTGTGTCACTCTCAATCTGCCTGCAGAAAATCCCTGATTCAGTGACAGTTGTGTTGACATTAGGATGTTTCAGATGAACCTGCAGTGCTGAAATCTCTGCTAAGCTGCTGATTCCTTTAATCCCCTGAGGTACCGGAGCACTTCAGCTTGAAATCACATCTGCAGGCTCACAGTGTCGGGCATTAACATGTTGGCATTCCTGTGTTGTGTTGCTTGGAGGTTCAGTGTTATGCAACAGCAGAAATCCATCAGTGGTACCAGAAGATGAAATCATTTCAGTTGGCCCTGCTGAAGAGACTGACTCTCACAGGCCTTTAATGTTTCCGGACTCTCTGTTTTTCCAATTGAATTTATGAGGCATTATTACACAGTTGTGTGTCTCCCACATATCTGCAAGAGGCGGTGGCATTGCGAGGATTGTGAAAATGACAAACTATGCCTCGTATTTTTGTCTTTTCTGGAGAGAAAACACGCACAGTGTGGCGTCATTATGGCGTGTGACTCAGAAGAGGCATTTGTTGGAGTGTGGGTGGAACAGAGAAGCAGACATGCGCTTCAGTTCAGCCTACTCTGTGCAGCACAAGTATCATAATCACTTGTCTGAATATGGCTCAGTGCCACTTTTCCATAGAACTGGGAACACTGCACATGAAATATATTTGATATCTGTGGGAGTTTCCTGTTTTGTTCTTCTAATTGTATTGGCCATTTCTCACAAGGTTTACCACAGATGCTGCTCAAAGGCAGGATGTTTAAAAACAACAACGCTAGCAGGAAACACAGCTGCATTGCTCGCACAATGGAAGTAAGATTCAGGTGTATAACTAAAAGAGAGAAAGAAAAGCAGGATAAGTGTGAACATGATATTTATGAGTTCCAGCTGGGAGAGGTGAAGTCTCTGCTTGCTGTAGTTGAGACCAATCATACATTAGGGAGGTCTGGATCCAAATAAGGTCATGTGATTCCATGAGGAGACTTTTATAGAAGAAGTCAGTCAGTCACGATTGTGAAATCTCCCTGCAGCAGCCTGCGGAGTGCTAGTTGGAAAGATATGGGCTAAAGCCTTGAGAAAGGATATGTAGACCCCAGTGGGCATAACTCTGAGCAAACCTACTCCTAAATAACCACAATCATGAAATGGTTGGCACCGCCAGCTCCAGTTCCTCCAGTGCTTGCAGTGATGCCAACCGACATATCCTCTATTTTAAGCTATACTTGAAATGAAATCAAATATTGTGAGCTGGTTTTGTCTCCTGCTTGAGACTGAGATGAACCCGTGTGATTATGGGGCCATCTGCTCCCAGTGTACCCAGCTGGTGGCTGGACTGCTGTAATCTGAAATGATGAGGCATGACTGCGAGGAGGTTGTGATGTGTGCACATCTCAGCAACCAAAAGCCTCTGGCATAATAGTTGGTTATGGAGAAGCAAAATGAGGCACTTGGTGCAGTATTCAGTAAGTAACTTGTGTTTGTGGGCTCAGAAGCTATAGAACAATACATAAAACCCAATGCAATAGTTTCTGCTCTGGCCATCAGTCTCTTCTGAATAAAAAACTAATGGCTTCAATTAGCCATTAGTCAGAGATGTATAATAATGAGTGTCAGTGTACAGAGCTAACCTGCTTTATCCTCCTTTGTCCCTGCTGCACCATGAGTCTGGCAGACTAATGTTGCTACTCCCTAATAAGTACATGCCACACCAGGAAGAGGCCTGATGGAGCCTATGAATAATTAAGCAACGTGATTACAATGATGAATGCTCCCAAATCTATCTGGCCATTTAGGACTAGCTTGGGGAGGGAAGGCAAACAGCAGCGTGTTAGGCATTGTGTGAAAGCTGTTAGGGAGGGAGAAGGAGATCGGGGCTTGATGAGGATGGGGTGGAGGAGGGGCTTTGGAGAACAGGAAGACACCCACTATTCAGCCATCTGTGCCGCAGAGCACAAACCATGCCCGGAAGGCCCTCCTGTGTGTGCACGCACATGCATGGGTTACACATCTATGAGACCTATTTGTACGTGGGTGTGTTCTCAACATGAGTAATGGCAATTGGCCATTCTACAGTGTTAAACTAATCAAGAGCAGTCCTAACTAACCATTTCACACCATACACTGATAAGTGCATAATTTTCACATTAGAGCTCACTGCAGATATATATATGTAAGAAATTTGTTTTTAATTGCATCCACTGCCAACATAAGCTAATGGAGTTTCTTTGAAAATGTAGGGACTTGCAGTATGTGAACTCTAGCAACATTTTTACCATGTACAAATGTTGCTGTCATAATTTTACCTTTCCTGTAATTTCCCAACTCTCCAAAAGATGCTGGAATTTAACAAAGCTGTTTTGTCTCTGTGAATCATGGCTGTGGTTACGTTGTCATTACATGGTGCTTTTTGGTTACACAGGATATCCAAGATCCCTGTTGCTAAATACAGATTAGCTCCTCCTCCTTGGGGTATGATGTCCTCAGTTAATCATTGGATGGTAGGCAAGCTCCCTAAGATGCATATAGACCAGAGAGTTTGTATTTATGTAGAAGCTAGTGTATTATTTTCAAGTTAAATAAATTCTGAGTTCAATAAATTAAACTCAGAGAATCGTGTAAGGATAAAACAGAGCAATCAAAAACAACATCACATGCATGCAAGAGAATAAATCACCTTGTATGAATGGGGCTGTACATACAACATGAGATGTTGCACTCAGCACGGCAGCACTTAGAGACTCTGCATCTGCTTGAGGCCTCTGATGCATTTATGGATTTGTGCTCCCTGGCAGCAACTTGTAAAAGGTGACAAATGATGGGTGGGCTCCTCCCCTCCACCCCCCTCTGCTCTGGCTTGCCTTCCAGGGCCAGGAGATTGCATCATTACAGAGGATGAAGTCATGCTGCAACATAAGGGTGGAACAGGTGCTGAAAATTTAATTAGAACAGGATGGAAGTTGCTCGAGGAACATGTAAATGTACCGCCCTGGCCCAAAATCAGCCTGCACTTACAAGGCTGTTTATGATGCCAGATCATATCTGTTCGAAGCTCTTATTCTGGATGCTCCACACTGAAGCCTCATTCCCTGCACCAGCTGTTCCACAACTGGCCCAGTACACACTGTGTTCTCGTCTCTTTGGGATCACTTTATTTCCTTGTGATGCTCATTGCTATGACGACTGCGGTGTTCCTCATGTGACTGCAAAGATAAGCATTATAGTCAGTATACAGCTGATATGGAGAAGTCCAGCAGTAGAAAATATCAAGATAGAATGTCAAGAGAGTTAACGGAGGCAATGAACCTGGCAGAAAAGGCAGAAAGCCTATTGCCGTCTCTGACTTTATATCATCAGGTTTTTATTAATGATGCTGCATTCTCTGCAGTGGGGGAGCTGTCAGGCTTCTGAGCTGTCTGCCTGTTCAGCCTCATCAGCACTAGGACATGATATGTGCCCCTTGCTGCCCCCCCCCCGCCCCGATGCTTGCAGAAAGTACAGTGCAGAGATGCCTCAGTGATCTACACTGTTTTTTCACTCAGAAATGGAGGGGACCTTTAGCAGAGATGAAGCACAATTGTTGACAGATTGAAGCATTACTGTGAAACCAGCTGGATCTGTGTGCCCTCGTTACGGAGATGGCTATGGAGACGAGGAGTGCTCAGAGAGACTTCCACTGCCACGCTCACATCACAACAGCCTCGATTCTTGAAAATATAATTGGCATCAAAATGGAAATTGCGCAGTACCAAGACACTGAACATCTTTGTGTGCATGTTTGTCAGTCTAAAGGGAATTGCAGCCATAATTTTTAAGTAGAAAACATGAGCAGAACAGCTTAATGGAGCACAAGAATGTGATTCATCAGTGTAGCAAAAGTTATTTTCAGCTGTGACTGAAAAGCTTAAAAAGCTTAATCCTTCACAAATGAGGACTATTGTCTCTGGATGTCCAATCTGTATCTAGTGCCGAAACAGTGAGAAGAGCAGTGAACATTACCTTTCATGGTTAAGTCTTGGTTAAATTAGGACAATATCATTAAAAAGTCAAAGCATGTTTTCAAATAGTGCTCCGTGATATAGAAATATGTTGTCAATCACTTATACTTGAATCACTGTAGCATGTTAGCAGCTCTGTGAAGCTGTGCTCCTGTCCAGCGCTGATTTGAGCTCATTTCTAGCGCGTCCTCAGGAAACTGCAAGTGTAGTTGAAGCGAATGGGAATGTCATGTACAATAGGTCATGGATCAATGTGTTAGACAAATGTCATCTTTGACCTGATGATGGTACCAGAGGAGAAGTCACACATTATGTGGGAACCGGCTGATAGCACCACTCATAAAGCCATGCTGCTATTCATCTGAAGTGCACTAATTGTTGGTTGATATAGAAAACAGTTTGTTGTGCTTATGTTTGGTCCAGTTACCCAAA
Source organism: Psettodes erumei (assembly GCA_016785225.1). NCBI lineage: Eukaryota > Metazoa > Chordata > Actinopteri > Pleuronectiformes > Psettodidae > Psettodes > Psettodes erumei. The sequence continues at coordinate 1,466,233 of JAFBJZ010000623.1, forward strand.
ACTTAGGAAATAGAGTAAGTGTGTGCCACAGAAACAAGCGCTCAGACACATTGATTTTTTTCTAATCTAAACAATGCCTAGCTACACATCAGCATCTCTGCTTCCTCTCTCATAGGCACTCACAACCTCCCCAGGCCTTCTTTTCCAATTGACTGTCTTTGTCAGGCAGACGTGGTTGCACTTGGTTGATTGACCAATTTGCCATTTAAACATTTGGCAGATCCAGGATATGGATCCTGGATACTGAATACTGTTGGATACTGGTGTTCATTCTGAGGTTCAAAGTTGATTTTTAAGATTCCACATGACTAAATCAAATAATCAAAGTAAATGAAAACGGTATGTTCCTGAAACAAGTAACAGCAGCAACATTCACTGGAATGAAGAAAGGCTTTTGTCATGCCAAGGTTCAAGCACAGTCTTGCCCAATATTTCCCGCAATTAGTGTTGCATTAACTGATTTCTCCAGTCAGCGAGTATCTTTAACAAAAAAGAAGTTTCATGAAAGTAAACTAAAACATAATGGAGGGAACATAATGTTTCCTGACACACACAGATGACAGTTCCTCCTATTGCTGGGAAAGTACAATGAAACACATAGAATGGCACCATGTGGCATTCACGCTGCAGAGCAGAATGGGTCTATGTGACGCCAGCTCACGAAAGATGTTTATGTGATGCTGTCGCTGCGGCTGTCTTCTGTGGAAACCAGTGTGGAGAAGGAGCTATTATTGCTATTACATTCCAAACTGGGTCAAAAGCAAGCATGAGGTTTTCTGCTGCCACAGAGGAACAGACCAAGAGAAGTGTTCCTCCTGAAATGTTGTTTCTTATTTGGGGTTATCACAAGGGGGAGATCTAATCTGGTCTCAGATCAGGCTGGAGATTGGGTGTGTGGCCTTGCCGTGCTGGAGGTCAGGGCCTCAGGCCCCTGATGGACTACTATTGATTAGGGGTAACGTGGTGATACAGTTGCAGTCGCTCAGTATTGATTTTCTGCAAGTGCAGGAGTGGAGAGGAGGCAGAATGAGAGAGCTGGACCAGGGGGAGTTGCCAGGTTATCTTCTCAAATATCCGGATGTTTTCTGTTTTAGTTTTTTTCTTTGTTGCACTGACCTTCCTCGAGTCAAAGAGATATACATTTAGACATTACCTCAGCAGCTTCTTTCAGTAGCTTCAGCAGTGTTTTCCTGTGCTCATCCAACAATACATTTAACCAGAAAAAAAAGTTCCAGTTCAGTAGTGCCAATAATTAACACAGCCATTTAGCTTTCCAGGACAATCCAACATTTCATCATTTCATAGGGAAAAACTAGAAAATATATTTTAAGTTGAAAAAATGAAGTGTTAAACTTACAATAAATCCCAAGACAACAATTTTTCAGAGCACAATAGTTAATTATGGAGTGATCAGTGACTTGCAGGGACTTGAAACTTTGGAGAGATAGGTAAGCAATCACAGTGAGGATAACAGATAATAAGTGCTGAAATGAGAGTTGTAAAAAAAAAAAAAAAACACACAGACAATGTTAATTATACAAGTAAATTTGAATCTATACCTGACAGACTTTGAACTACAGCCACCACATGATAACTTTAAAAAATTGTGTAGCTTCAGAAGAACTGAGCATTGACCCTGAAAGTGGTGAAAAAAAAGATCTTCACTGTGATGGATTACCCATCTCAAGCAAAAAGCAATCCCAAGCCAAGCCTCTGCTAATTGATATTAGGAAACACTGTGGCCTATAAGGAAGGGAAAAATCCATGCATAAATCTAAAACATGCTGGTATGCTTTTGGAAAGGGTCAGCAGTAATGAAAAGTAGAGCCGTAATTTGTAAGAAATCTGCAAAGACATGCAGAAACACAAACTCCTCTTAGCATAATTATAATGCATAGCTTAGGGCTTCTTATATTTATTGTACATTTACTCAAAGGATTTTATATATTTATTTTATTCTGCATGAATTTTAATAAGGACTTCAAACACTTGAGCTCCAGTCGGCCAAAGCGGGGGCTTCCCTTTGATCAGGCGTCACTCGCCCCTGTTTTTTTCCTCTGCAGTCTCTTCCCCTTGGGCAGCTTCCCTCCTAATTGGCTCAGCATTGCTCATCTTGGCTGTCATCAGCAGGTCCATCTCTCTGTCTGTCAGAGCAGATGAAAGGATACGAGGCATACATCCAGGCTCTGGGGTGCAGGACACCTTTTGGGAGAGCCTCAAGGTTGGACAGTAAACATTGCTGAATGTTGTCTGCCATGAATGTAACTGTCAAAAGATGCCCTAAGAAGATGACATCTTTGCTTTGGTGACTCAGACATGCAGCAGAACATGATACACTCCCACACTTTATTGTGATTCTTGAAGGCTCAAAACTGTCATGTTTTTTGAAGAAAAAAAGACAAACTAGTTTTGTCTGTTAAGGAAGGTCAGTTCTTTGTTTGTGCTGTTTATAGAGCTTTTTCTCCCTACCTCCCCCCTCTCTTCCTTTCTTCCTCTTGTATGTCTCTCTCTCTGTCTGTGTGCTGTGTGTTAATGTAGTGAAGTGGCCTGTTGGTCAATGAGCTGGTATTAACACCTGACTCCCAGCCCTGGCTGCTGTTTGTTCCTCTGTGTGGGGTCCCCTGGGCCCTCCCCCAGGCAGAGGCAACAGATCCCATGATCAATAACAACATCCTAGAAGGCTGGAGGGGAAAGGTTGGGCAGTTTTATCCATACTCTTGTATAGTTTTTGCTATACACCTTCCACCCTTTGGGTTTGCCAATATTCTCTCAAAGTGTGCACTAAACTCTCCAGTGCATTAGCTTACTTGTCCTTCCTTCATTCTGGCTTCCCTGTTTTGATCTGTCGTTCACTCTCAGTCCTGTCCACGTCAGCTTACACTCCATGCCTAGTGTTAGATAGTGCTGGATTGCATTTAAGAATCAGCTGTTGTCTCCCCACGTGGATCAGCTTCAGACAAAACATTATGTGCCACTTTGTTTGTATTGACTCTTCTTCACCTCTCCTGTGTCTCACTCTCCCCCTCCCAATGATCTCTAGGCTCTGGCCATGGCTGAGGTGAACAGGCCAGGCCCCCAGGTGGAAGAGCCACAGATTGCCATGTTCTGTGGCTGCCAGCTCCTGCACATGAACCTCCAGACTGGGGAGTGGGAGCCAGATCCTCAGGAGCAGCAGGGCTGCTTCAAGGAGCCCAGCGATATCCTGTCCTACTGTCAGGAGGTAAGGTCCTGAGCCTCGCAAAGGGGATAACATGAGCCTGAGCAACTGTAATGATCCCCAGTCTGGATCGATACTTCTAACAGCAGCATTATGAAAACCAGACTCCTCATGGCAAAGCAGTTAGGCATTTTGAAACAGTTTGGAATGAAATCAGCAAGATGAAGTCAAATCATGTAAAGTTTCATATTCTTTTTCTCTAACTTGGTTTGTCTAACATCTGCCCTGTCACAGCTATATATTTAACTATATATAGTATTGAGATGGCAGCCCATCGAAATATCACAATATTTCCTTGCTGCCATCCATTTATCCTTCTGTTGTTAGCTGATACCTGTACTCTAACACCTGCTGTAAGGCAACCAGTGGTATACCAGCTCTCCACACACTCCTCCTTCAGAAATATTCATGTGAAGTGCAACTGTAAAGGCAAGCAAGCACCACCCATAGGCCAAAGTACACATAGCTGCAGCTGCTACAGAGTGCAGCAGCCATGAGCCTGAATGGACTGTAATGAGATTAGCTGGCACATCATGCATCTCTGATGACGTTTACAAAGCTATCCCTTTTTTTCCCCTCGACATTTGTGAAGAAAACATTTTAGCGTGCATTCAGACCGTGGGCCATTGATATTTTATTCTTTTTATTTTATTATTTAATCTCCTTGTGAATTTGTCAAATGATTGGCCTGGACTTTAAATGAAAGTAGTCAGATGTGAAACTGGAAACACTGAAAGAGTAGAATGTTCACTGAAGTTATAACTTCAATATGCCATGTGTAAAGTGGCTTCAAAGCCTTACACAGATTCATATATGTAGTTACAGAACATGTTGCATGACTCTGTCCCATCTTAGTCTTCACCCGACTGACTCTGCTCTCCTCCCTGTTTTTCCCTGGTACTGCGACCCACCCCCCACAACCAATGCCTGGACCTCCTCTCCAACCAATTCTTCCCTTTCCACTGCGCCTCCTGTCTTCATCCCTCTGCATTATCCATCCATCACTTTGTTTCTTCCTCTTTGTTTGTTTCTGCACGTGCCTGTATGTCCAGATGTACCCAGGGCTTTCAATTACCCATATAGAAGAGTCGCAGAGACCCGTCACCATCCACGCCTGGTGTAAGAAAGGTCGCAGCTACTGCCAGACACATCCCTTCATAGTCCTGCCCTACCGCTGTCTAGGTAAGTACAACACACCTCTCTGCCATTAGATAATTACAGCAATACATTGGTTTACTATTCCGCTGGAGAAAGTACTTCCTTAAGTTGCAGAAACATCCCTTATATTTTTCGATTGACCGTGTCCTTGAGCTCATGCCAACTGTTTTTTTGCGATTAGTTGACATTGCAGCCATTAATCTTTGACCACCAGACACCCTTTTGACATGAATGAATGAATGTTTATTTGCTTTTTGGCACAGTTAGCTTAGCCCAAAAACTGGAAACAGGAGGCTAGCCTGAGTGTGTCCAAAGGTAACAAAGTATGCCTCCTAGCATTTCTAAAGCTCAATAAGTGAAAAAAGTCACCACAACATGATCATGATGATTTTATTTAAAAGGGACAATGAAATATCAAAAATAAGTAGTTACATAGTGTATTTTGCATAAAATAAAGAGTGACACAAACCATGATTCTGAGTCAAAGCACTACCACACCAGAAGATGACAAGATAAGCATTTAGCACTATGCGTGGCTTTAGGTTGATTTTACTTTTGGCATTTGAGTAGCACCATCATCTCTCCCCATGCCAAAGCTTTCTAATTGTGTTAACAAATCAGGAGTATTTAATAATGCACACAAAGCACCACGTACAGCTTACTGGCATCTCAGAGGGGCCACACATGCAATAAGCCACTAGGTGGGGAGATTGGCTTGCAATAGATGGGAGAATGAATGAACGCATATTGAACAATGAGTCACTCTGGAGGCATGAGGCACTTGGATTCGTATGCACAGCGCTGCAGAACTGGACCGAGCTTGTTTGATTTCTACTGTACTGCATTTTGTAAAACAGGGGGAACTCTTCTTCATGTATAAGCCCTAAAACAGCATGCTCTGTGAGGAACAAGACTTAAATGAGACTATAAAACCTGCTCTTCTTTTCTCTGTGGTTTATTGTATGAAACAACATGGGCTTCTGCATTCATGATCTTTGTAATAAATGAATACATTTTTAGCAAAGCAGATTTTCCTCTGTGTCCATGGACGTGCTCCTGTAGCTGCAGTTTGTCTGTTTATAGTGCCTGCACTTGACACATTTATGCTTACTGTCAGACCTAATGTGTGCATCCCCTCCCTGATTAACAATGTGATAGCACTGTACTATATAGTATGTGAAATGAATAATGAAGTTAATGTTAGACAGGACCAGACTCAGATGAATTTAGGAACGGGGGGTTTGTTCAGTTCAATCCTTCCACACTTGAAGGTGTGGAATACCTAAGTGTTCTTTAGTTAACAAATAAGGTCAAGATAAATTTACCTATATTATAGCTCTATGAATATTCATGATGATGGGCTAAAGCAAATCAAGTCAACTCAGTGCACTAAGTTACCAAATTCTGCTGTACAACATGGTTGGATAAATTCTGTATCACAATCACAATTTTTCATAACAATCAAAATAAATAGTTATGTGGTAGAGCTAATATTCTAAGATAGTTTAAATACTCAGTTAAAGTTGAGGTGCATGGTAGAAAATACAAATAAGAACATACATTTAATTGATACCGTAGCTTTAAAATGTTCTCAAACTCAGGTTCACCAAGAAATACCAGTGCTAAAAGTGGATCTCACCAGCTGGCAGCACTTTGCCAGCTGCTAAGCCTCAACCATTAACTCAAAGAGTACAAATGCATTTCTTAGCTTTTAATGTAGCGGCCATTTAGCACTAACATTTAGCATAAGTGGATAAAATTTGGCATAATGTAGCACACGATTGCTTTGTGGAAATCACCTGCTGCTAAGTGTGGAAAGACGAAGGAGATGGTGGTAGACTTGTGGAGGAGGAGAGCTTCGATTGAGCCAATCATCATCTTGGGCAAGGAGGCTGAACTCGTTGACCACTTCAGGTAGTTAGGTGTGCACCTAAATAACAGACTGGAGTGGACGACCAATGTCAGCGCTGTGTACAGGAAGGGGATGAGCAGACTCTACTTCCTGAGGAAACTCAGATCCTTCAATGTGTGCAGCAAGTTGTTCATCTATTATCGCTCTGTTGTGGCCAGTGCCATCTACTTTGCTATGGTCTGCTGGGGGGCAGCATCTGCGCCAGAGCCACCAGGAGGATGAACAAGCTCATGCGCAAGGTCGAGACCATCATCGGCCATAAACTGGAGACTGTTGAGTCAGTGAGACACAGGAGGTCACTGAACAAACTGCTTTCCATCATGGAAAACACATCACATCCTCTCCATAATACACGAGAGGGACACTGTCTCTAAGACCGCAACAAGAAATCTATCCTAGCATTTGCAATAAACCTCTACACCAGTTCAGATCTGTGTTAGAGGTGAAGACGCACGGTTGGGGATTTATTTCCATATTCCATTTCTGTAAACAACAATTTATTTATTTATACATCTGTAATTATTTCTATATACACACTTCTGTATATACTGTTCATTTCATCTGTAAATATTGTCTATTTTTATCTGTATTTATGGTCCATACTTTTTAAATGCTGCTGAAACAAAATAATTTTGCTGATGGGATTAATAAAGTACTTTTATTCTATTCTAATGAAAATTAGCATCCAGCTGGCAGCTTTTCCCTAGCTAACAACAAGCAGAAGTTGACTCAACTCACTAGTGCAATAAATTAGCACATTGGCTGGGAAAGTGTTATCAGGCCTCATTGCATAGACTGGAACAGCGTTCGCTTTTTTCTTGCTTTTGATTGGCTTACATGAAAGTGAACTTGAAGTTATGGACGATTTGTCAAGCTCATCAACAACGCTTTCTTCTCACCAGTTAAACTTTCTTAAGCATATATGTATAACGGTAAATGATTTGATGTCAAGTAAAACTGTATGAATTTCTGAACATTAGTACAGAGATGTATTTATCTTCTTTCGTTGCTGATCTAACTCTGGACCACATTGTGTTCATTCATAAACTTTTGTTTCCTTTCTTCTTCAAGCACTAGTCATAGTCACAGGTTTAACTGTAAAACTGCTGGCGATGCTTGAAGTCATCGTACACTGACCTCACCTTTTCTCTGCTCTTGCTGCAGAGGGCGAGTATGTGAGCGAGGCCCTGCTGGTGCCTGACCGTTGTCGATTCCTCCACCAGGAGCAGATGGACACTTGCGAGAGTTATGTGTACTGGCACAACATTGCTAAGGAGGTGAGAATACCACTGTTTTTTTTAAACTTGCCCTTCCAAATGGTGCAAAACCTTCCATTTCCACAATAAACTTTCCAGTGTAGACTTAACCCCTTAACGCCTATTGTCACAAAATCAAACCACTTCCGCTCCAAAATAGCCAAATTAGCGTCTGTATTAGGATTGCTTTGTTACATTAATAAAAGAATCTTCATACCTGAGATGGGAACAGGATTTTTTTTTTTACCTTTATTGCCTGTTGTCACTAATTTGCATCATAGATAGTAGATAATAATAGATTTATATCAATTTTATATCTATTTTATGTGCTATACTCAAATTAACACTCGCAACTTAATTTAGCATTTAGCAAAAACACACACCAAAATTTCTTTTGATAATTGGAAACAAATTCATGCGTTAAGGGGTTAAAACCTTTGGCGCAGCCAGTCCTTACAGCAGTGGTAGGCTAGAATAGGCAAGTTGAGCAGTGTGTGGTGTAGCAGATAAAAGTTTGTCACTACACCCACTTTAGATGATAGAACAGGAAAGGTGGCAGATTTGATTTATCTATTCTCCTCTCAACTTTTTTATGTTCTAAGAGAAGAAAAAAATGACCAAAAAATCTTAATTTCTACCTCATTTTACATGATACAACATGTTTTTAACTGCCTCCCTCTCAGGAATGCACTGCAGACAATCTGGAGCTCCACAGCTACGGGATGCTGCTGCCATGTGGAGACAACTTCCGGGGGGTTGAGTATGTGTGCTGCCCAGGCCGAGGGAGCGCCAGCGGAAAAGGAGAGACAGAGGAGAGAGAAGTCCCTGCTGGTCCTCAGACATTCACCTCCCAGAGCAGTGGGAATCTTAATTCTGTGTAAGACGCTAATATATTCAGCTTGTTCACACAAAGATTCTGGAGGACGAGGAGTGTGTGATGTGTTCTCATCAGAATAATGACTGAATGACTAAATGTTTTCACAGCAGCAAAGTAACAGACCCCACACCAAGCCCCTCTCCTGACACAGACATGGACGAGGCTGATATGGAGGAGGACGATGAGGTGGTGGAAGAGGAGGAGGAAGAGGAGGAGGAGGAAGTCGATGAGGAGGAAGCAGAAGAAGAGGAGGAAGATGAGGCAATAGCAGTGAAAGATCCAGAAGAGTATGAATACCCAATTGACTCAGGTCCCTACCAGACATCAGACTATCTGGACTCATTCTACGACGAGAAAAGTCACAAACCCACCTCCTCAGCACCTCTGATGAAGGACAGCTGTGAGTGTCCCTCTCATAAGATCCAGTTGAGGGGTTTGTCCAACACTTGTTCCCCCACTCATCCATGCACCACCCATGTGTGGATGTGCTATATACATCTACATGCATTCGAGTGGTGGCTGATGCTTAATTCATTTCCTCTATATTCTGTCATCAGCTTTTACTGATTGCTGGCCTCACGACCTGCATGCATCAGGTCTCAGGAAGAGCACACATTTACACCTACAAGAACCTCCAAGCCTCAGCAGGTTCATGCTTAGTGTATGCAGTAAATAGAGCCGCTGATCACTTTGCCAATCATCTCAAATAGGGACTGTCAATGGTAAACTGGCTCTATCATAGTTCATAGTGTCACCTTGGCCTGTTGATAGTTTGGGGATTTGGGGATTAGGGATCAGTTGAAAGCTCCACAACTTTTAATGATTAATTTTGTGTTACACAGCATAATATGTGTGTACCTGGTACCGTGCTGGGGTCATCCTCCATCCACAGTCACTGGATGCATCCACTTTGTCCTGTGACAAAGTGGATGTTGCTCTTCATTTTCACTTGCCAAGTTTTTCCCATTCTTGCATTTGTAGTGCAAAATTACATTATATTTATCTCGCTACTTTCTCAGTGCACATCCTGTCCCTTTTAATTGCAGGATATTTGGTCTGTGGCTCTTGTAGAGCGAACGTCACCAACAACCTCTTTTTTTCTGTCTTCCCCATCTAGTGACTACACCTCGGCCCACAGATGGTGTCGATGTTTATTTTGAGAAGCCCGTGGATGACACTGAGCATGCCAACTTCCTGCGTGCCAAAACAGACCTGGAGGAGCGCAGGATGAAGCGCATCAATGGGGTGAATTTCAGTGGGCTAAGAACAGGCTAATGGTTGGACTTTCGACGGTCCATTAATCTGGAATGAGACTCGCTGTTCCATTGCTCTCAGTCCCTAATCTAATTCCCAGAATGACTGTGGCAGTGGCTTGTATTCAGGGAAGCAGATGCAAAAGCTTAAAAAAAAACTTAAATTTTATATTATGGACAGAATACATTTTCAAATGTAATAAATTTGATACAGTATAATTTTTAAGGTGCAACAGAAGGGTCTTGTAGACTCACCATTCATTGCCTGGTGTCAAATTTATCAAAATTTTTATGTACTTGATTACATGGTTGTGGAGGCAGATTTTTGTACATGATGAAGTGCGCATCTGACTATGTTTGCATGTGTGTGGGTGTGTATCTTTGCTCACAATCTCGAGACAGCTTCTGCACAACTTCAAGATATTCTTTTTTGATTTGGGTTTCGGCTGTGGTATTGAACACAAATGCCATGTTTCCACCAAGCCGTCTCACTCAAAGAACAGTCTTATAGTGTCACGTCTTTACAAATGCACATTTATGCTTTTAAATATTCCTCCAAAACCTGCTTTAAAATGCAAAAGGAAAACCAGTAGGCAAGAAGTCAAACAATGATGCCTACATTGTGCTTCTGTCTACAGAGAAGATTTATGTTGCATGTCTTTAAAAAAAAAAGAGCCCCCACAAGCAGCTGGTTTACCACCCTGCAGTCTGTGACTGATTCTGTGTATTTTATTCCTCAGATCATGAAGGAATGGGCAGAGGCAGACAACCAGTCAAAGACTCTGCCAAAGTCAGACCGACAGGCCCTGAATGAGGTTGGTGGACTTTTGTCATCCTGCTCATTCTGTCATTCAAAGCCTTGTGTGGGGAAAAAAATGACATTCTCCTTGTATCTACTCACTCACCTTTCCTTAATCAGCACTTCCAGTCTGTGCTGCAGACACTTGAGGAGCAGGTCGCAGGAGAGAGGCAGAGGCTGGTTGAGACTCATCTTGCCAGAGTTGAGGCCATCCTCAACAACAACCGCCGCTTGGCTCTGGAGAACTATTTGACTGCTGTACAGTCTGATCCCCCTCAGGTAAGCATCGTGCATTGTGGAACGCAAAAGAGCTGAAGAAAATATACATTGATTAAACATAACATAAACGACAACACAGATTTGCTGTAGATTCCTTCTCTGTAATAGACAGCACCTGGACATTTCTTCACCTCTGTCTTCCAGCCGGAGCGTGTACTGCAGGCGCTGAAGCGATACATGGCTGCGGAGCAGAAGGACCGCAGGCACACACTCAGGCACTACCAGCATATTGTGGCCGTCGACCCTCGGAAGGCAGAGCAGATGAAATTCCAGGTGTGTGTGTCTGAAATGGTTTTTGCACAAATCTGTGCTTTCAGGATGCTAGGCTCCTTTTCTGCTGACCATAAAAAATACAGAACATTGTGCACTGTGGAGTTTGTACATGCTGCGGGTAAGTTAATAAATCCTGAACTGGTGAAAAAGCTATCAGTTCTCTTTTCATTAAACTAAGATCAAAGCCAGTCTTTGCTGACTACAAAAAAACAACTTTAAACACACAACTCCATAAAAGTAATCACATCACACACAGTGAATTCATTTTTAAGAAACCAATTTATGGCTTCTCTCTTCACAGTTAAGATTTTTTTGTTGGCTTAAGCAGAATGGATTTTGATATTTTTCAGGTGTACACGCATCTCCATGTGATTGAGGAGAGGATGAACCAGAGTCTTGCACTGCTGTACAAGGATCCCACTTTGGCTGAGGAGCTGCACAATGATATCCGTAAGCTACACATTTCGCATGATTTTATCAGTTTCAGATATCAGCACCGATGACTTAAGTTGGCTGTTGTTGTTTCTCCTGTAGAGGAGCTGGTCAAGGCAGAACGAGGAGACATCAGTGAGCTCATGACCACCTCCTTCTCTGAAACCCGTACTACAGAGGAGCTCCTGCCAGCTGAGAGCGAAGAGGAGAAGGATGATGAGGAAGAGGAGGAGAGAGCCTTCCAGAACAGGCCCTATCCTCCCCGCATTGGTACGTATCCACATACTCTTCATACGCACACCCACTTATTCTCATCTCTAAGTCCTACGGTAATTGTGTAAGTGACGACTGAAACTTTCCCCCTTTCTTTTTCTCTCGACAGAACCACAGTCTAATAAAAAAGGTGAGGCTATTCAGTATCATTAAAGCACAGATTTGTACTCTTTACACTGGGTGTTTTGTGTTTTCTCCTTTTATTCACAACTAAATGTGTTATTGCCTTTCATCCTTAGTGTCTGCAGTTGATGAATATGATTATACCACATCCGAGAGAGGCCCTACTTATGAATATGAGGAAAAGGTAAGCCCTCTGTCCAGGCTGGTGATATCCCCCTTCAATAGACAGAACGATTAGACACAGAAATTTATACTTTGTGTACATATGTTATCTTTTCAGTATTTCTGTGTCCCAGTAAGTCCTGTTATTCTTACACATTAGATCAATACATCTGCGGAGCTCAAGCAAGTCATCAACAAGCCTCCTGAGATTGCAAGAGATGAACTGGTGAGAGCTGAATATAAACAGTATAACGGTGTTAAATGCACTTGGTGAGGGAATTGGCATGAATTCAATATATTACGTGTGATTTGATCCTTGCATCTTCCCTGGTTTAATGTCTCACTGGTCATTTTTGTCTTTCCACAGCAACCAGACGCCTTGGAGACGTTTAACCGTGGTGCCATGGTGGGGCTGTTGGTGGTGGCCGTGGCCATTGCCATGGTGATGGTAATCAGTCTGCTGCTGGTGCGCAGGAAGCCATATGGAACTATCAGTCATGGCATCGTAGAGGTACGACCCCAGATAGGCCTTCAATTTAAGATGAAAGCAGCCTCAAAAGGACCACACCTGTACCACGAAATTTTAAAAAATGTGTATATGTCCCATTATTTTCTATAGTCAGTCTATCCAAATCATAACAGTAACATCATTAGGTTTTTTTAGATTAATTTGCCACCTTCATTGGCTTCTCTTTATGTTACAAAAACATATCAATGTCAAACTGCAGGGATTAATGCAAGCTACATAACCACGTTCACAACATCATGTCACCCAAGTTTGCTTATTTGCCTTCAGGTTGACTTGAAGACACATAACTAGCAATTTTGGTTTTGAACTGCTTTGCTGCATCACAGTACTATAGAAAAAAAGGTAACAAAGGAATTGAAGTATGAGTCCAACAATAAATCGAGCAAAGTTTTGTTGCAAGCTGATTTTCAACTGTGAAATACATATAAGCAGTCTGCTTGGAAGGATGGACATCATTACTGCTGGGTGATTAACCATCATCAAAAATATGAAGTATTGTAACATTATATTTCCCAGAATATATCAAAACTGCTAATGTGACCATTTAAATTAAAGGGAAAGCTTTACATTTTGGGAAATAAGCTTGTTCTCTGTCCTGACGAGAACATTTTCAACATTTCAACATTTTCATGACTGCTCTGTAACTGGGAACTTACAGCCAGTAGCCAGTTAGTTTATAGTAGCTTTGGCTTAAAGACTGGAAATAGGGTGGGACAGCTAGTGTGGCTTTGTCTGAAAGTTAAAGAAAAAACAAATCTTAATGCCAGCACAAGGACCAATTTCCCAAAATGTCAAAAGATGGCGAGTGATATACAATATTTGTGAAGATAATTTCAGCTGAAGCTCAGGAGCTGTGCCACAACATTTCCTGTCACATGTCTAGAAACATCTTCCTGCCTGCTTCTATCCCTCTTTCCTGTATCTCTACTACTCTATCACTGTGTACTCCCCACTTTTTCATCCATCTTGGGGGGGTGTTGCAGGGATCTGCCAGATCAGGAACCATGGTAGATCTTCCTCAAAGCCAAAGTCATACATTTCATGTTCCATTAACCCTTTATTCTCACCTCAGTTGATGGTATGGTCCCTTTGAACTGCTCTCTGCTGTGTAATAATTCCAGCCTTTGTGTGTTTCATAGCAGGTTGACCCCATGCTGACACCAGAGGAAAGGCAGCTCAACAAAATGCAAAACCATGGCTATGAAAACCCTACCTACAAATTCTTTGAACAGATGAACTGAGAAACTGGGGCTACCAACAAGTCATGCCTGACCACTTGTGTTGTGCCCCCTACCCCACCTTCTTACAGTGACGTCACAGCTACACTTCCCTTTTGATGGAAACATAAAGTAACTGAATAAGTATGTGGCACATCCCAAACCAATTTGAAATCAACAACAACAACCCAGATGTGAATAATGAGATATGATACAAACTAATACCCCCCCCCCGGGTTGTTCCTTTCATTAACGGTTCCACAGCATTTCATGACCCTGAAAACATTGACATCATAGGCAGGAAAACCATCCCAGTGGCATGACTACTACTACTTCCCACTAGAAACTGAAGTTGAACGGTGCATAATGCTTTATAGTTTTGATTTTCCAGTGTATTTGTTCAAATTTACCACAGTTAGATATACAGTATCCGTGCAGATGAGTATGAGTGACTTATTAAACTAGGGTGTAATTCTCAATTCTTTAAAACCCATTTTGAGATAAAAGGACAATTGCCAAGCTAATTATCAAACTAAACTCCATGAGCCACAGTAACATTGGACAATACCTCTACAATACTGAAACATGAACATGATTCGAGGATGTGGAGGTGTTTACTTTGAATGTGTGAGACATTTAGGCTTTAATTTAAAAAAAAAAAAAAAAAAAAGACCACACAGGTCAATACAGAACTGTGTGCTGGTGATACAGAAAAAAACACAATTTTTTACTTTTGAGGATCTGCCTTCAATATTGTTATTGATTATTTGGCAAAATATACCAAATATTCCATTTTGCTAAGTAAGTCAGTGAATGAGTTTCTTTTATTTGTACTGCTACCTAAAGAACTGTAAAACAGAGTAATCAGAAGTCTGTTATTTTAAAGAAAGCATGACAACTTGGTGTTTGACGCTGCTGCTGTATTCATTTGTGTTGTTCCTGTCATTGCTTTTGAAAAGTCGGAAATGTCACCATTCAAAAATGGACACTGTAAATAACGTAAGAAATACATACACCTAGATGTAGACATTTCTATGATTAATTTGCATTGATGTAATGGAATAATACATAACAATAGTACATTGTGCTGTTACGAGAAGGAGAAACATTTTCTTAACATGGCTGATTGAAAACGGACTGTTGTAAAAACCAGCACAAGACAACGACACAGTAACTTCTTTCTGAATGTATTTAAGGTAGACGTTGAGATTCCATCTTCTTTTCAGTAATGCATCCCACTCCCCCACCCCCAGTAGATCTGAATAGGTGTAGTGGAGTTCAACACAAACCAACAGACAGACTACACACCTGATGCCCTTCTCATCACTTCCTGTAGCAGCCTGTTCATTCTTCACATTTGGCAGGTGTGTGTGTGTCGGTGAAGAGGAATCTAAAGCGTAGGCGTATTATACAAGGAAAGAGGGCACAACTATAGTAATGTGAAGCACGGCGTGTGTGTGTGTGTAGTAAGTCCTTAAAAACACACACACTCAGGCATGATAGTAGTAAATAATACTATGTGTCTTTAAATCTGCCAGTTTGGACTCTCTGGACTCAACAACATTGAATGTTAGTAGCCCATAGATGCTATATTTAGTTAGTTGTTCTCTTCATAAATAGCGTTTCACTAAATGACTCATTGTAATTTATCATGTTAATGATCAACATAGTATCCTGCATAGGTAAGTAAAAAAAGGGATTGCCCCTTTTTTGTGGCTGATTGTTAACTGCTTCGAGTGTCAGTTTAATTTTCTTTGAGCCACTTAATTTTATCAGACCATCTTGATTAAGACAGGTCACATCGTGGAATGTTTTTGTTCCTCTGTCTTTAATGTCTTTAATTTTATGTCAAAGTAGAGATACCAAAATCAGTTCATACATCATTTTTCTTTAAAAAACCTGCATTTGTCCGTGAAGAGGAGGAGTCATTGCTTTGTGTCTTTTTCTTTTTGTAAAGTTTGCTTTAAAATAAGTGAAAGTGTCTGACATTTGCAGTTTGTTTTTGGTTTGGCATCATCTTCTGTTACTCTCGTTAGGCAGGTTAATTGCAGGTTGCGGTTGTGTTATGACTGGTGAAGAGAAGTCATAGCCCTTGTATAATCTGTACAGCTACATTAGTGAATGAAAAATGTTGTATGTTCACAGTTTAAGTCAGTTGATCTTGTAATGATGCTACTGAAAACATAGATGAGAATAAGCTTGCCTGTGTTTCCCAAACCACTGAAGGTTTCCTACCAGCATTTAGCAGACTTAGAATGGTGTATACTGTAGTTACTCAAATCACATTTGTACGAACACCCTCTGTCAAATCCTTGACTTCTTTGTTGGTCTGTCCCCTTATTCCCTGATGAAATATAAACAATGTTATTGAGAATTTAATTGCTGCATTATTGCCTTTTACAATGCTGTGTTTTGGATGTAATTATTCTGTATTTTTTTATTTATATGTAATAATCAGTTGGATCAAGGGTCATGCTTTTCACCTGTAATGTAATTTTAGATGCTTGTATGAGAAAACACTGACAAGTTTATAAAGTTCAAAATGTGAAGTATAGAGAGAAAAACAGCCTCTGCCTAATTGACAAGGAGTGGCACTAAGCACAAGTAGAACCAAATTCCTCCATTTGTGTACAGAACGCTAAATGTTAGACATTAATTCTGTCTGTCTGATTTTGATTATGCTGCTTTGATTCCATGGATGTTGATAGCATCATTGAGAGAGCTGTTCTTCATTTTCATTCAGACCTTTAACCAAAGACATGCTCCACAAATAAACAGACAGATACTCTAATTTGGCAAAATGTTCTCTGTAGTGTAACTGTATTTGCAAGCAGTCTGAGAAATGAAAAACTGGTTGAGCTAATAAATAGTGAAATAAAAAACAATGACCCATAAAGTGCTGTGTCTGTGCTCTGTGAACCTTCTGCTTCATGCAACACCCATGTGACTGAGAATGTGATGCTAACTTTTTAATGGGCCCTGTGATGTAAAAGCGACAGTAAAGAGTGGGAAACTGTCTTGCTTAGTCACTGGAAAATGAGTTTTTTCTTCTCTTGCATCACCATATTTGAATTTCTTTGGAAAAAGAAACCTTAAGTTCACTAAGTAGACAAAATATTAGTTTCTCCTAAATTATGATGCCAATTCAATTTTGTTTAATTACAGAATGTCCTAATACATTTACCTAATTGCACACATTATAATTTGTAGGCAAGTCTGAAATTCAAATTCCTGTTCCTGTGTATCAAGCTATGACGTAATATACATTTGATAGTAAAAACTACCAGATATGAATCTTAATCAAGATAAGATTTTCACTCAGTTGACAGAATGGAGTTTCACTTACTCCTTTAGCCACAGCTTGCGATCGACTTCCTATGTCAGGAAAAGCTGCATGTGATGCATTTTACCTCATTAACCTCAATCAAACTGAAGAAACAAAGCATGTTTCAATGAATTCACTTCCATTCAGTTTTTAGTCTGAAGTCCACATTGTGTAGATTAATGAACAGTTCTAAAACAACATTTACATCAGTTTACTAAAACAATCATGTTATAGACAGATATACAGACATATACATATACATAGATATACAGCACTTCTGATGGCCCACGATAATCTCTAATTCATTTGAACACTATCAGTAACTGATGAGCATTCTCCTTTGAACTTTGTGTGTGAGATGAATAATAATATGTTGTGGCTGTGGTGTGTGTGTGTGTTAATGTCTTTCATGTCTAATAAAAAAAGAATGCATTAATCAAATCATAGCAATGAATGTTCATTCTGTGATAAGCACAAATAAAAACTATACCCTCTATATTATACTATACTATACTGAACAGATAAGCTGCCTTGGCACAGTTCCCAAGCTGCAAACCACCTGACACTCACTGGTGTGGGGAGGTCCCACACTTCTTTCACCCACAAATTACAAAGAAGTGTCAAGCCCCAGTCCCAAACCCTGCACAGGCTCACTTCTTCCAAACCACAACACTGACGGGTAGTCCTGCTTACCCAGATTACTGTGAAAAGGCCCTGTGGCTGTACAGTGACAGTTTGTCACTGATGCCTCCAGTACACATCAGTCATCTCGAGAGTGGTTCCTCTGAAGTCTACTGCTCACATACCACCACTGTGGTAATGTAAGTCGACTCATGTTAACCCAGACTTCTATCGCATTCGCAGTGTGAGTGAGCATTTGTTTAGCTCTGTAACACTTTGATTCATTGAGCAAATCAACAGTATGAAACCCCTTAGCATGCAGAGGTTAAAAAAAAATCCTTGGTAGGCCATTGTTATCGTCACATGAGGCATGTGGGTGCTAAAGGCTAATGTTCACAGATGAGACCCCCACAGTTAGACACCTCATTGAGTCAGCACTGATGCCTTTAAAGGTGTCAATTGTCATCGTTCAACTGACACTGAGGGGCGAGCAGGTGCTATGGAGTTTAGTGTGTGTCTGTGTGTGTGTATGTGTGGGGGGGTGCTCACAGTCTTGATATTACTGGTAGGTGAAGCCCTATGCATCAGCTCTGTCTGTCTCCATATAGAGCAAGATGACATTTAACTGTCATGAATGTACACGTACAATGATCATTTCAGTGAGAGGAAACAATGACATCAAACTGTCCAGTGGTTTGACACACACTTGACAATAACTGATTGCACAAGGTGTTCACAGTGGCCTCAAATGTCACAGACACACACACACACACACAATGTTTAGCCTCTAATAACACAAAGGGAAGGACAAGAAATGTGAATGCAACACATTTCTTATTTACATCAACATGTCAAACCTGTGATCAAAAGGAAAGTTAGAAGGAAACCACCTTGTGGTTAATACTACATGCATCCCCCAGGGCAACGTAGGTGAGAAGGATGTTCTTTCTATATATTTGGAAAGCTTTCTCAGCGAGAGGAGCAAATCTAAGTGCATGTCACGGTAATTTGAGTGATAACATGTTGATTGAGATGAGGGCACAAATTAATGGATCATTACGTTTTCATAATGTCTGGGAATGAGTGAGAAATATGCCAAGTGATGCCATATACCTTCTTAAATGTTCAGCTTGCAATGTATAACTCACTGTAAAATCTAGTCGGCACCTCTTCTAACTGTAGTTATGACACAGACACAGCGCAGGGAAAATGGGCAACATAGCAAAATTTATTTTTGATCATTTACAGTATGTACACAGGTAATGACTCTCGGAAAATAAATGTGACTTTGTTTGGTATTTCTGGTATTTCTTTGGTTTATTAAACTGCACAAAACAAGCACAACACTTGCAGAAGGTCATTCTTATGCAAGATGTTACCCTCATAATTAACATTTGTTTTTTTTTCCTGGGAAGTTGTTTTCCAGGAAAAAAACAACCTACCTATGTTACCATGCCATTATCTGATTAGATGGCTGATCAGTATAGTTTACTGTTTGGGTGCAAAGTCGACAACATACAGTATGTTGCATACTTGACATCATACTGTATAAGGTGCTAGTTTGTGTGTTTAATGAGAGATTTATGAAGAGGATAGTTCATTTGTTGGCAGCAACTGTTTCTGGTAATGTAACTGCCCTTTTCAATACTGTATGTCCTCTCTCTCAACAACAATAAAATAAAACCTAAAGGCTAGATCATTCACAGGTACTTGAGAGATTTGACACAAGTACCTGCTCAGCAAACCTCTGCTACAGAATGTGTGGAGTAATTGACTATACAGAGAGCATATACTGTTACTGTCATCTCAAACTAATCACATACACCTTACTGTAACAAGGCTGCACATACTGCTCTAGGCCAAGGTCATAATTTAGACAAGTATTTCTGATGAGATGATCAAACAAACATTATTAGTACTGTACCACATGATGAACTGATCAACTCTTACCTTGATCTACACAGTGCTTGTACAAAAAAGAAATAGAGATGATCCCCTTATAATTCACCTCTTCGGTGGTATTGCTGTCTCTACAGATAAGTAATATTTTATTTTAATTATTTGATAGCAATCCACTTGATGTATTGTATTTTGTTTTCACAAGAAATCCCTGTTGTGAGAAGCCAGTTCTGTGGTTTACAAAACATTTTAAACCCATCTATATTAAACTGGAGCTAAATATTAAGTTTGTCAATTTGTATTAACTTTTAAATTTGTTTGTATTGATTTTCAATTTAGACACAGTCTTAATAGCCAAAACCAATCTTTGGTGTCTGCATCAGAGCTACTGAAACTTCGCAGTTATCTGACATCTCTTATATTTCCGCAATTTTTGAAGTTTGTCTTTTTAGTTCAATGTGTATAAATAAGGCATCAAAACTCTTCATTTTTCAGCAATAAATTCAAATGTACTTTATGCCAATAAATACTGACTGTATATTTGGTATTCATTTCCACAGCTATGCTGATTACTGTACTATAGTGTACAGTGTGTACACTATATCATTTTCTTGTCCCTGAATTACCAAAAAAATGGCTGCTGCTCCAATACTAATAACAGAATTACAATGCTTTTCCTGCCTCAGTAAAAAAAAATCTTGTGTTACGTTAAGCGATTTAATTGATTTTATTGTTAATTTTAAGGAAATAGTCCCTAAAGAGTGGAACAGGCAGGCAGTCACACTGTCCTTTGAACCACAGCTGGTAATGGTGAGGGTCAGACTAAGTCTGGATCAGAGTTGACATGGGAGACAAAAGAGAACCAGAAAGTCTGCAGGTGGTTCTCTGACATACAGGTAAACTGTGAGTTAGTCAAGAGCAAAGACAACACAGATCACAACCTGAGTACAAGGAACCAAGAGAGTGATACTGAACACGAATTAAGTGAAGGACCCGTACTTACGTACAGCTGTTTAAGGTGGTGCTGATGAGATGATACCTAAGAGTTGTACGGGTGAGATCTGGAATCCAGGTCCAAATAGATAGAGAGAGAGAGGGGCAAACCAACAGCAACACCAGGGGAGGGGAGACTGGAGGAGAACACAAAGGAAAGAGGGAAAGGTACTCCTTGACTATAGCAAAACTTGGTGATGAATAGCAAGCACCGTCTAAAGCTTAAAACAAAAATTACAAAAATATCAACTCTGAAAAAAGCTACCCTCAGAATCCACACTACTTTATTCTATATTATTATATTATTTATAATATTCTCTATTCCTTCTGTTGCCTTTCAGAGTGCCATTAAATGTTACATGATCTTACCCCTTCTGCCATTTATCCAATTTCATTGCATCAGAAATATGCTCATCACTTGCAGTATTTCCAGCTACATTGTAGCCCGGCTGCTGAAACTGAAACTACAGAGAGCAGGTTTGGCTAACTATTGGAGTGCATTCTCTTTATGAGGTGAAAACCTTCACAATAGTCTGAAAAACACAGACTCTATCCTCTTCCCTGTCTTCTGCTGGGCAGTTACGTGACAGTTTACCAGAGAATATTTTTTTGCTGAAAACACTTGCTGCTCGACTATACAAATAATGTTTACTAAATTACAAAAATTCTAACCTCATGGTAAATGTAAACCTCCAAATGCAGTAACATGATTAATAATATTCTTGATGCCTTTCTTCATAGCTTTAAATATGCATAATGAATATATTGAATCCAGATCACAAGTTCAGCGGTTAGGTGTGTCTGAAAGCACAGCCTCCATGACTCAGTTTGGTTGGTTGTGTGTTGCAGTTAACTTGCTATGTTACAGGAGGGAAGCCATTGAGGCCTGGGGGGAGGGTGAGATTAATAGTCTAATAATAATTTGATGGTCAAAGAAGGCTTTAAAGGTAAACAAAGGAGTTGTAACACGCTTAGCTATCGAGGTGCTAAACCGATCAGGTCCCATGTAGCAGCTGACCTATTTTTACAGGTTTTTCACAAAGACATTTGATGAAAAGACCAAAGCAGATATTTCTATTTCTAGAGTGCAGGTTTCAGTGAGGCATTGCTCTGCATACAAACACAACTGGCCTTTTGTCTGTATGTTTCCTGTCACAGATCAGTGTCTTTAAAGTGTTGGGTTTTGTTTTGTTTTTTTTAGCACAGAACAGTCTACTAATGTAGTGACCAGCGAGTGATGCTGGAGTGAAGGTAGCCATGTACAAGCATGTACAGCTTTACAACATTTGTAAAGCACATAGATATCCCGCGAACCACTGTTCCAATTTCTCTCCTTCTGTCGCACTCACACACACACACACACACACACACACATAGTTAAATCAGGAAAAAAATCCTTTTAAGGACTTTTCTGTTTAGTTTGTTTTTTGCATACACTTTCAATAGAAGAGAAATAGAAAAAGAGAATCGTATAATCGTCAACCCATGATTTTAACAAAAGAAATAAACGGAATAAATGGAACAAAGAATTGGTGAGATCTTGAAAAAGTTGTCATCTTTTACCACAAAGCAAGCTATTTAGAACTGTAATCAGTGAGCCAATGGGGGAGAGATGAGCTGAAGAGGAGGGACTGCGAGAGGAAACCACCTTGTTCCACAGCAAGACCTGAACACAGACAGACATGTCACTTTACAAGTCATTTCACAGTCATGATACAAGGTAGCTCTTCATTCTCCAGGGAGGATATTCATTAAATGCCAGGTAAGTGTCTCATTCACACAGCTGACTGCTTCTTAAATTTCAGAGATTGAAAACCACAAGCAAATGCACTTTTACATTGCTCTTCTTTGGTCTCTTTAGTTGTGCTTTCTGTAAGCACAGCTTCATGTGCCGCTATTGAGCTTCTGTTCCACATGGAGACTTTAAGATCTGGCTTCTCTCTTGTGACTCCAGTCCTTAATATGTGAGCTGTGAGGAGACTGACTGTAAGTTCATGTCCTGTCAAAGGATGTGTAAATCTGACACGTGCACGCATGGTTTTCCCCCTGTGTATGCACTGAGATGAGATGCAAGGTGCTCAAAGACCTTCTAACTATTTCATAACTCTACAAGAGAGCATTGTGGAATTGAGCACCATCAGGGGGACTTTGCTGGTTTATTACAAAACCAAATGTTTTCTGGAGGTGTAAAAAAAATATATTTGGACAAGGTCAGCAAGGAATTGACACACAAGAGAACAAATGACAGTGCAACACAAGAATTGATTTAAAGGCCAGAGGGCACAGGAGAGCACCACTACATGCATTATGTCAGTGTGTGCATTGAAAATTAGACAGTGTACATGTCAGGTGCATCAGCGAATGGAAGACAGCTGCAATATTTCAAAGTGCACTCTAATAAACAGCTACTGCATTTTAGAACATCATATAAATCACCTGCTAAATTACACTTGTCATAGTGTACGCGCTACTATTGTTACTAAAAAACTATAATAAAAAGAAGAAGAAAAAGAAGTATTAGTAGTATTATATTATATAGTATAGTATAGTAAATTGTACATGAAAGTAAGATTATATTATTTGAAGTGACCACCGTACAAATGCATAACTGCGTATTGCACAAAGACACAATGAACTGGACATTATAAAATGGACATATATAAAATGAATGAACAAAAAAGAATTAATTTATATCACAAATATTTTATTTTATTATATTGTGTTATAGACTGTATATGCATTATAGAAACAAATTATTATGATGAGTTTTTAAATCTCTTAAGTGGCGCGGTAACAAAACAAATTACTGCTTTACATTACTACTGTATGTTCATGTATGCTGACAAATAGGGCTTCACTGTACTGACACATGCCTAAATCCCATTTTCATTTCTTAATTTAATTTCAATACTGTGCACTCAACTTTACACATTTTGTAACTATGATTATATATATTTTTAAACACACTAATCTGAAACCTTAAACTCATTAAATACAGTAAATCTAACCAAATACATAATAAAGCTAAAATTTACGTTAGTGACAAATATGTTACAACAGGCCAAAATTACACTGGATGCATCTCATTCAAGATACATACAATAATTCAGAAACCGCGAATCAATGCTCCATGGTGCAATGTTTGTCAACAATTTTAATAAAGGAATTGGATTAATAAGAGAGAAAGTGAGAGCGAGGTTTTGAGACTGCGCAAAAATGCATATGCATTTTCAAAAAAAAATTCCAGTAACTGGAGACAACCCAATGTCATTTTGTTTCACATCTACTTTCCATTTAGAGTTACAATCAGAGGACTGAATGGGGTTGCAATTGTACAAAAAAAGAAAAAACAAAAGTAAACTAGACTCTCTAATAGCTCACAGTCTTGTGACCTTGGCTGCAGAAAACGCGACCACATACTGTATTGTGATAAAAGTTCATTGCAGACTTCAGACTGTGTGAAGATGACAACCGCTCAGGCATCCGGTACATTCAACATCCACCGTTTTCAACCATGTACTCTCAATTTTAGATGTCAAATTCCACATATTTCTGTCACATATTTACACATTTACATATTCCACCCTGGCCCACACTTGCATTTTGCGTTTATGGTGCCAAAATATAGTCTTACTGTTCTTGATGTTCAAACTTTACTCATGTTGACTTTTGTGTATAGTCATTAGTCATGGTTTCATACACTGTTAGGGCTTTGTGGCTTTAGAATGTGTATGCGAGTGCTGAATATCAAAGCTTTCAGAAAAGCAGTACATTTCCACACATCAACCAGGCATTCAGACACAATATCAGACAATGCTTTGATTGAAGAAAAAGTTTCTGTAGGTTTGAGTCGACTAAAAAGAAATTATCTGTATCCTACTGTTTGTGAAAATATCATTTTGACGTGGGTTACTTGCCATCACATAAAAATTCGGAGTAAAATCAAGTTTACTCTTACACCGACTTGACACAAGAAAAACAAATGATGAAATCTTCTTGGCTACATTCTGCCCCCTCAACTCCCACTACAGCTGCCTGGAAATTGTGGAAGAAAAAAAAAAACATTTCACCTGTTTATCATAAGATAATTGCTGCTGTTGATATGTAAAGTGATTTTCCTACATACAACTAGCATATTTAGAAATGTCTGACATACCTGTTAAAACCAAGTGTGTGCTCAGTCTAATGGGATGTCGTTTTTGGTTTTTCTTGGTTCCTTTGACTTTCTCTTCTCAGACATTTCACTCAGCATTTTGACAAGCTTCAGGAATGATCCGAATCAACAACACCAATTATTTCCACTTCCTGCAGAAGGCAGATGCTTTACGTAGCTCAGGGTCCCTCTGTGATGCCATCATCTCAGTCAAGAGTCATACATTCAGGGCTCATCGGCTAGTGCTGGCCTGTGCAAGCAGAAGACTGGCACAGCAGCTAGCCCAAGGTGACACGGACAACCCAGCCCACTGCACTCTGGAGTATTTCTCACCACGCACCTTCCAGCAGGTGCTGGACTTCACCTACAACCAGGCTCTCGAGGTGTCTGTGGAAGACTTGTGCCTGCTGCTGAGAGCTGCTCAGCTGCTGGAGATGCAGCAACTGGAGGACCAGTGCCGGAAACAGCTGGACACCCTTGATTACAGAGCCAGGGCAGAGGACAAAAGAGAAGAAATCGCAGATGTCAAAGAAGAAAAAGAAAGGTCAAAGGAGACTGACCAAAAGAAAAAAGGAAGTCCAGCCGAAGAGGAGAAAGGGACAGAGACATCTTCTCCAGGGGAGGAAGTAAGCAAAAACTTTGTCACAGAAAACCTTTCTACTAAGAACCACAACAGCTCATTATCACCAAGAAAGAAGTCCAGACTGTCCTCTTTTTCATCAACACCCAACAACAGAGACAGTGTTATTGCCAAGCCTCACCGCAGCACTTCGTCTTTCTCTTCTCCCTGGACTTTCACTGCCAACATGTGGAGCTCTGTGAGCACCCTGAGGCAGATAGCAGAAGACTACTCCAACTTAATCACAGCCCACCCTCTTCAGTCCCCACAGCAGTCCCCTGTAGCATACCCATTCTCCCTCTCCACCCCCCACATGTTCCCTTTACTGGGCCCCCACTTTCAAAACCCAGTTCATAACTCAGTGATGGGCTACTCAGGCTTTTATCCACGTTACACACAAAACCATTATGCTGGATCTGCAGCGATGGGAAGCATAATCAAGCAAGGCCTGTTGAAAAGAAAAAAACCCAGCCAGAGAGCATTAAGCCAGGATGTTCAAAGTGTCGAGTCGAGGTAAGTCAGCACTTGGATATGCATAGATTTTGGAAAGTTCAGTTCTTTTTTTTCAGTATTTGTCTCCCTATTTTTCCTCTCGCAGAGTCATTTAGTGTCCTCTAATTTGCTCAGTTGTTCCCTTGCATCAGCTGCAGTACCTGACTCAATGCACTTTCCAGTGAGAGTGGTTTCACCTCTTAACCCTTCCCTGTCCGTCCTCGTCGGCCAAACTCCTCTCTGACGAAGAGAGGAAAAGACAAGTTCATTTTTTTAGAATTTAGAAAGAATTTTATTTATTTATTTAAACAAGTCCCACCTCTGAATAAATTTACCAGTAATGGTACTAACTAATACTAGTGTGAAAACTCGCTTGACATTGTTTTTGGATGATTTTCCTCCTTTTTTCAACTCTATGATTATTCCATTCAGTGTAACTAAACAATGTGTAAAGGGGGGGCCCCTAAATTTCTCCCCTCCTTTGCAGGCTTCAAGATTTTCCAACCACTGAAACAGACTTTCAGTCTTTAGACTGGTCTTGGCTATACCACAAGAAACTGTTCAAAAACATTAATGGGTCTTTGTGGAAAAAAAGCGACTGATGACATCATTATCCTGTTCCTTCTGCTCTGACATTACAAGAAAGTTAAATGAGTTTTTACTAAGAGTTCTATAAATATCTCATGGTTGGGGATGGACAGGAAGGAAAGGGTGTTAAAGGATGTAGTCTGTGATAACACATAATGATGTAAAATACAGTATATGCAGAATGGTATATTTTCCATGTGATCGTCAAAGACCTTTATTTGTTGTATATTTCTACAGTGAGGTACCTCTTTGCCAAATAAATGAGTGTTTCTTTGTTATTGTAACATGTACGATTAGTGAAGTTTTGTACAACTGCTGCGACAAAAAATTGCTTCTTTTCCACAGTTATTCTCAAGTGCCCAAAGTCAGTACAGACAGCGTTAAAGACTGCCAGCGCTGCAATACAAGGCTCCTGGATGATCCAGGGCTGCGGGTGTCAGCCTCCACACCATCAGGTAATGATATAATTATAGAGACAAACAGAACCCTTAACTGTTTTTTAACTAATCACATTACAATGAGCACACCATTAATACTATACAGTAGGATGAAGGCTGTAGCAGTGTTATTTTGCGTAAAACCGATCAATTTAAGAAGACATTTCTCATCATGACCCCTAACCTCGGCAGACTCAAGATACTCAGCTACGTAATGGAAAGTGATAAAGAGAGTTGTGGTTTTGAGAGCATGGTGCAGCAGGAGCAGTACTGTGGTGACTAAACACAGCTAAATACATGCAATACCGTATGTGCTGCATCACAAACAGTGGTTTCTACTATGGATATGTTTTGATGAATTATTATAAGAGCTGAAGACCCTGCAACAACACAAGAATAAGTTCAATCAAAAATCTTTGTGTGTTTGTGTGTGTGTGTGTGTGTGTGTGTGTGTGCGCGCATGCATGCGTGTTTGCATGTGTACGAGTGTACATGTGTCCATGAGAAAGAACATTTGCCTTGTATAATCAAGCAGATAAACATATTTTATCTCTGCTGAAAGGAACATTATGACCATAACTCAAGATACTACACCAAGACTTAGGCAATGACATAAATTAGTCTCTGACACATAGTCTTATACATTATTATAAAAATATGTCATAACATATGGAGCATATGAACTAAATGAGGTATTTAAGCACCTGTGTTCAGTTCAGTGGTTTTCTTTATCTTCAATGAAATTGAATTACTACATGTAAAATTAAAGCATGACCTATGATGATGACATGTTAGTTCTTTTAAAGTGAGAAGTGAAGAGAGAATTTGGCCAGGAAACATGCTAATGACGACAGGTTTAAATAGGTTGTGTAGAGTGGTGGGTGTTCAATTGTTGTGGTTTATTCTTTCAATTTCCCCTTCGACAGTACCCCTTCTTATTTCAGCATCCTGTCTATACGAGAGGCTCATGTTTTTACTTGAGAAACCCTAAAAACTTCATAATGTACTGGAAAACTTTGTAGCCTTAACCTCAAAATTCACACCTTTGAAATTTTAATACAATCACAAAGGTACGTGGCTGCAGACAACATGACAGTAGAGTAAACATCTACAAACTAATTATATATTATCTTGCAACAGGATGCAGACCAAAAACAGACTTTTTCACATGAAAGTTGATCTCACAAGTAACTTTGAAGCTCATGCAAGGTTTTGTTTTTTAAATAACTGGTCAAATCAAAGAGGTCAATAAGCATTATAAACCTGAGTCTGGCTGCCACAGCAACAAAAGATGATTTGATGATTTGATTATTTTCTCAGTTGATTGATGGTTTGGCCTATAAAAGTGATTTCATTAAATTCTGTGCTTTATTTAACCAACAATCCAAAACTCAATTATTCAATTTACAATGTAATAAAAATGAAAAAGAGAGGAGAATCACACTGCAGACGCTGGAACTATGGACTTAGACAATTCATCAGTTATCAAACCATTTGCCAGGGAGACTTCTGTCAACTGAGAGTAACTGGTCATTTTTGCTCTTTACAGTGGATGTTTCTAAGAACTAAAGTACAACAACACACAAACAACTGTAATTGTGCTTCTGTGAACAGCCAGGCCAACCTGCTGACAGTAACATTCACACATTCACCATCTTTGCTCTGTTTCGTTGCTTGTGCAGATGAGGCCTGTGCAGGATGCCGGTTCTGTAGAAGAAGAGATGTGGTGCAGCATGAGCCGCAGTCCAGTCCGCAAGACCACAGAGGAGAAAAACCCTACCAGTGCCAACACTGCCCCAAAAAGTTCAGTCTGAAACATCAGCTGGACACACACCACCGGGTGCACACGGGTAAGCACAAGATTTACTGCTCATCAGTTTTCAGAGCAAAGAACAATATCTAAATTTAAGCATTGCACGTGTTAGGATTTGAGATTATGCCTACCCATAATGATGACTAATGATCTATTCTAGCGTGGGACATTAAACTAACGACAAGCAACCCCTAAGGGAATTTAAACATTCAGCTTTATGCACTTTGACTTAAAAAAAAAATGCTGAAAAGGAACAATCGTAGGATTTGTCTGTGGATGCTTAAATTGAAGGGATTGTTCGATATAGCCAGACAGATTAGGGACCGGTTAGCTGTTAGCTGCATAACGTTGCAAAAATCAGACGTGACAACATCACATTGCTCATAAAGACTGTTAAAAAGCCAATGGTTTCTATTCATTTTCGAACTATGAATCTCACTTTACAGAAACTTGCAGACTTGAAACTTGCGTGAGATATAAAATCCACTGAACATGGAGAAAACATCGTGTGTGCTTTATCTGCTGTAAATGATTCACCATTTCCATGCAATAATGAAATCATCATTTTTTAGACACTATGAATAATAGCCATATTACCATGCAACAAGTGCTTAAAAATACATGAAGGAATGATAGATGTAATGGTTCCTGCAATCTACAACCTCAATAATATGTCCTAAAACTGAAAATATGCAAACTTAAATTCATCTCTCAAAGGAAAAAAATAGACTAAATAAATTATATTCAAGTAATTTAGCACTTTATATATATATTTAACATTGGAAACAAATACACTTTTAACTTCTGAAGTTATGATACCCTCTCTCAAGCGAGCTTCCTTCCTGTGGCCCCCTGTTCTCTCCTCTTTCTGATAAAGGGGAGAAACCTTTCGAGTGCCGCCTCTGTGGTCAGCGCTCACGGGACTACTCAGCCATGATCAAGCACCTGCGGACCCACGGTGGGGCTGCGCCCTACCAGTGCACAGTGTGCATGGAGTTCTGCAGCAGCCTGGTCGCCATGCAGAGGCACGTCAAGAGCCATGCTGTACAGGACTTCCCCCCGGACTGGAGCATCAGCAGCACCTACTTGTACACTTCTCATATCTGAGCCACACCTCACAGCACACAGCACAGCCCACTGTCTACACAAAGTTCTCAAGGGTGTCGCTTTAGTTTGGGCCTCTCATGTATTATCATTACATTTGAGTCTGGGAGTTAAGCATCGGTTTATCTGGACAACACAACACAATGCAGAAGGTCCTTCAACAACACCTGCTGCTGTTTTGAGATCATGATAAGACCTGAGAGGCACAACTTGGAGCTATCAGAGTGGTGTCGCAGTAACATACAAACTGAGTCTGTTCTGCATTCACATTCCCAACAACAGAACAGAAACATGAATCACTAATTTCCAGCGCGTGTCAGGAAAAACAGTGTTTCACATTAGGTTATCTACGTGCATTAAAACCACATAAACAGCTCATCCTCACTGAATGACGCAGGCATCTTCCCTCTTATTTTCATAATTACTGGACCAGCTGCGTAACTTTGTTAGTTTGACCAAGGTTTATAGCACCCTCATGAGGGCACCCACCGTAACAATATGTGTTTCTTTTTCTTTTTTCTGTAATAACGCTCAAATAGCATGTCAAAATGAGACCAGTGGCATCTGCAGCAAGACAAAAGCATTTTTCTATTTTATCAGGAAAATCCTATATCCATTCCCTCTTCAGTTATAACTCAAAAAGGATACTTTTTGGTTTTCTATTCATCTGTTTTATTATTTTACTGTCAGGGAAAAGCAATAAGAAAAGGGCAGAAGTGAGGGTTTTCATCTGTGTTAGTAAAAATGGCCCTGAGCCTCGGCACTGCTTGCGAAAGTCAAATTCCACATATCGTAACAAAGTTTATAACAATGGCAACAAGGGAAGTAGTGAGTGATTCATTATGCGGCTGAGATTGTTTGACAGAATTGAGATGAGAATAACAGATCTTTTAATGGTCTGTGTCCATCCAGCTGTGGAAAAAACAAATAGTCCAATGTTTTCTCATTTTTTTCTGCAGTGTCACTCACTGACTCACACTGACTGCTTAAAACGTGGCATGGGCATTGCATGGCATGGCAAAGGCCTGGATATATTAAATGTCTCAAAAGTAGAAAATGCTCATTCTCATACCCACGGTGAAGCTATCCCAGCAGTCCTCATGTGTACAGTATGGGTTTACTATGTAACTATACACACTGCGTCCTTCCACTGAGGAGAAGAGAAGGTCTCAGAGGAAGTTTCAGCTCTATTTCCAGTGAAAACTATTTGTTTATTTGTACAGCATTATCATGATGTGTATGGGTTACAGAGTGAATCAATAAATGTTTAACTCAGCTTTCATTAATATGCCATGTTTTTGACTACTAAAGCATACAGAGCTTACACACAACAGCTATCTTTATCATCTTTATCTTTTTTCATTTGTACCTGTAATAAAAGATATAAAAGCTGACCCTTGTTTGTCTTATCTTTTTATCTGATCTTAGGAAATTAGTAATTACTTTTTGTCATTACCTTGAATGAAGAATTGTTATCCCTTTTCATTGCATTGGCCCAGCAGCAAAGATAAGGGATGCGTTATATGAGAAATACTCTTGTGGTCTCTGATTTTGTCTCTATACATGTAGAGTACATGACATCTCACAACCCCCACTGAAGCATTTCCTACTAAGATGGGTTTCTACATGTTCCTTGTTGATAAATGATTCATATTAAATACTATTATAAACACTACAAACACATGTAAACAGTCTACAGAGTCTTTAATAGGCTGCTCTTATGGCAAGTTTCTGTCTGCGTTCTCTTCACTTTGATTACATTCTGATGCTCTCACCTCCTGAATATTATCAACAGTGGATCCCCCGGGAGAAGGTTGCTTGCCTCTCTCCTCCTGCGCCATTCCCTCTGTGCATGCTCCCCAGTCTCTGCTGGCTCTGGAGTCTTGGAGTTAGGCAGTGGTACCTGGTAGGTGGTGTGACACGTCATGCCTGTGCATAAATGGATGAGACAGAAGTGCCTGTCAGTGTTGATTCACACCAACTCTTTAAATGCGTCACCATTTTCAAAGTGAAGTACACATCATTTGCCACATGATGTCGCTATGTATTTAAGCCTCCAAGCTTGTAACAGTCAAGATAGTAACTAAAGGGGCTAAACTCTTGCTGCAGCAGAAAAAACACAGGTGCTGCTCTGTTTAATTGTCCCAGGGATCCATCATTCATTGTTTTATTCATACCAGTAACTTTCCTAGCATGACAAGATGTCCGTGAAAAAGGGCTATGTACTGTAAAATCAACCACAACCACAGTAGATAGATAGATCATCTAACCTCTCAAACTCAGTTTCACACACATGCACACACAAGGTATGCTGGGGGTTATTTCAGCAAGATTTCACAACATTTGGAAGTTTTTGGGGAGGTGGTTTGTGTATGTGATTCAGATTTGACGGGAGTGACCTGCTCCCTGAATAACATCTCTGTACAAAGCCAGTTTTGTATGAATTTGAAAGTAGCTCATCCCACATCAGTAAAAAAAAAAAAAAAAAAAAAAAAGACCCGCTGTTCGTACAGCCATGATTAACTGGGATTTTCAAAGAAGAGAAAAGCATTGAGGACGAGGGTGTTGGTTTATTCTGAAGGGGAGGGGTCAGGGAGCATGTTTATCTCCTCACCGAAGACAAGTCATGTGCAAAAAAAAAAAATAAAAGCTAAACCACAAAGAGCTTCCTCCTTCCCTTCCTTTCTCTAATGATCTCAAAGTGACAGCATCTTCAGTCTGTGTTTTCTTTGTTGTTTCATGTGTTTTCCCCACAGCGTTGCTCCACATTATGTGAACACATTTCTTAAAGTGGATTTCAGTGGTATTAATGCAGTAGGAGTATGCAACACACACTGACTGTGTTTACATCTCGATGAGCATATCTGTAGCTATTTCTACTGTGCCTGGTTCTGAGAGTAAGAAGTCCTCCTGCTCATCGGGTTACACACAGAGATGCTTTCAGTGTGGTGCTAGATATTCTCATGTGGGGTTGAATGCTCTTCCAGCTCTCCCATGCTTTGACCCACAGAATGGGCAAGACAAACGGAGGATTCCTGCCAAATTCAACTTCCTGTTGGCAAAAACGAAAAAAAAAAAAGCTTTGTTTTTAGTTGTTTTCCTTCCTTTAGCTTTTGGACATTCACGGTACAGCAACAACTACGCGATATTTTTTCAAAATGACATTTCTCTGGCCAAGGTACAACATTGTGGGTTGGCTTCCCCTGTGGTTCACAGCTCTGCAAATTCTGAGGAAAACAAACTTAACATCACCATGAAGTTCCAGGAAAACTATTTGTTTCTATTTCACTGAACTGTTGCAATCATGCTAATGAAAACTTTATATGTGTGACAGTGCATCGCTGGAGCAAAGTAGGCAAACTGGGACACATTAAAGTTTTTTATCCACTTAATTTGTGTGACATGTGCCTCTGTGTACCCTTCTAACTAAAATCATTATTGATTACAATGCCTTCCAGGGTAACAATTATCTCAAACTGTTGCCATCGGCCCGGTGTGGTGCTGAATCTCAAATGGCTCTAACATGAACAGTCTGCCTGACCACCTTTCATGACCAAGGTCAATCTCTGTCTGCTTGACTGGAAGGAACTAAGCTGTTTGGCAGAACTTGATTAACTTTGCAGAGACCTTAACTGGCCTCTACCATGTGACTGTCTTCAGGTTTTTTCCTTCAAGTAACATAAGATTTCTTTTTCTCAGTCATCAGTTATCCTACTGGCATATATCAGACAGACTTTGTGCAAAACAATACATGCTTTCTATTGGCTTGACCAGGAACATTTTAACTAACAAATTTAAACTACTGCTAAGATCAAATGCTGTAAACAGCTGTTTCCAAGGTCAAGGCTAAGATTTCAGTCTCAGTTTTTAAGCCATAATGGACATCCACTCCTTAAAGTGCTGAGGACTCCATTGGCTGGGGAATATCCAGAACAAGGACCGTTTGGAAACATTTGATCAATTATTTAGGTCACAAACGCTTCAGTTACCATTCTACAGGCCTTAGGTCCTTGGTATGCTGCACAGATTTCTTGGTAACATATTGTCACTGGTGCAGAAATATTCAGCAAACGAAAATAAATATTATTGGAAAAAGCCAACTTCTTTTTATTATGTAGCTCTCATTCAGAATTTTCACATTTTGTTTGTTTGAACAGGCATGGACATTCACATTCACTTAACGTCCTCTTGTTCCATCCCGGCGTTCCAGGAAGGCCCCGTGGCGCCAGTGCTCATCCTCTGGTCTCAAAGTTATAGTCTCTACTTATACTGGGCTAGGCTGCATTACAGGAGCAGCATAGCATGGGCATGATTCAGATTTCAGTTTTTGTATTGGTCATCCACTTTTTCAATTGTATTTATCATAGTTTTTCCATAGGCTATTTTCTAGGCACTTTTTTAATCTGGATATATTTCCTCCTAGATGAACATAGTGGCAACATGTTGCTATAACCATCCTTGAACCTTTAATCATAAACAAGGAGAGCAGTCTACAGCAGACCTGGGCATTTTACGGCCCGCGGGCCGCATACCGCCCTTTGGTTGACTTTGACCAGCCCGCGTAAGGTTCATAAGAAATTACAAAGTAAAGGTATTTTCTTATTTTACCTCATTGCCTTTTGAAGTTTTTTTTTTTTTTTACGTCGCGCATAGGTAGGTAAGGTACGTAATTGATGCGTGTTACTGAATTGGCGTTGTTGCAAGCAGGTTATAGGTGTCAAGACATTCACCCCCAAAACGTGGACTAAAAAAAGAAAGGTAGATGCTGAAGGCGGGGTTTTCAAGAAGACATGGACTGCTAGGTATTTATTTACTGAAGCCAGAGGTGTGTTTGGTTTGCGGAGACCAGATTGCCGTGCAAGGATTACAATTTGAGTCGACATTACGAGACGAAACATTCGGAGAAATATAAAAAAAAAAAAACTTGAATTAAAACTGCAAGCAGTGATAACGGGCCCTCGCACCCCTGCGCCAACTCGGGGGACCCGGCTGACGCTGAATTCCCCGAATTTCCCCGAAAACCCCGATGGGGAGGCGTTTTTGAACATTTCCTCCTGTCGCCAATAGGTGGCGCTACAACAATGGGACAACATAGTCCCTCAGGTCTCTTCAGGACGCCGCCCCAATTGTACGTGTGTAATTTGAAGCAGATCGGATGAGGCATTTGAGACTTACAACGCTTTAGATGGCGATGGCGAGGGATCCAACTTCGCTGACCCGCCACCGGAACCCCAGGAGGCGGGAGAATGTCATCTTCAGAACTGAGCATCTACCATGTCTCCAGGCTTACCACAGTAAAATTCAGCTTCATCGGATTAAGATACTTGATGTTGAACGTCAAAGTACAAAACATGTGATTTCCTGTTGCCAATAGGTGGCGCTGTCACTTTTATGGAATATGAACATGCAGATGTCTCAGGGAGGGGATTATTATCATCCATGTGAAGATTGGCTGAGATCGGAGCACGTACACTGAAGTTATGGCAGTTTCGTGCTTTCTGGCGAAACATCAAAACTCGCCGCGCCGCCACGCCCACATTTTTTGCGAGCCATAAAAACCTTTAACAACTTTTGATCACCAAGGCCTGGAGAGTCAGCACACCAAGTTTGAAGCTGATACAATGAAATCTCTAGGAGGAGTTCATTCAAATATAACACGTGCAAACGGTGAAAAATACACCAAATTTTTACATTCAAATCAAAATGGCTGACTTCCTGTAAGGTTTGAGTCATGTCCACAAGAGACTTTTTCGAAGGTCGTGGGACTTTCCACACACCTACCGAATTTCATCCGCCCAGGTCAAAATAACCTCAATGGGGAGGGGTTTTTGAAATTTTCTTCCTGTCGCCAATAGGTGGCGCTATGACAATAGGACCATATAGTCCCATAGATCTCTTCAGGCCAATGCGCTGATTATACGTATGTAATTTGAGGCACATCGGACAAGGTATGTGCAAATTAGAGCACTTTGATGGTGATGGCGAAGGATCCAAATTCGCCGCGCCGCCACGGGGCCGCCATGAGAAGGGAGCACACCATCTTCTGAATCCAGCATCTACCTTATCTCAAGGCTTACCACAGTAAAATTTAGCTTCATCGAATTTAGATACTTGATGTTGAACATCAAAGTACAAAACATGTGATTTCCTGTCGCCAATAGGTGGCGCTGTGACTTTCAATGAATATGAATATGCGGATACCTCCGGGAAGGGAGTATTATCATACATGTGAAGTTTGATGGAGATCAGACCACATACGCTGAAGTTATGGCAGTTTCGTGCTTTCTGGCAAAACATCAAAACTTCGCGCCGCCGCCACGCCCACATTTTTCGCGAGCCATAAAAACCTTTAACAACTTTTGATCACTAAGGCCTCGAGAGTCAGCACACCAAGTTTGAAGCTGATACGATGAAATCTCTAGGAGGAGTTCGTTCAAATATAACACGTGGAAATGGCCAAAAATGGCCAAAATTTGCATATTCATATCAAAATGGCCGACTTCCTGTACGGTTTGGGTCATGGCTGCAAGAGACTTTTTCGAAGGACTTGGCACCGTCCATGCACCCACCAAATTTCATCTGCCTAGGTCAAAATAACCCCAATGGGGAGGGGTATTTGAAAATTTCTAGGGGGCGCCACCGAGCCATTTTGCCCCGCCCATTCTGGAGACCCTTAAAATACGTAATTTTTCACCGGACCTGACGCGTGTGCAAAATTTGGTGAGTTTTTGAGCATGTTCAGGCCTCGAAAAATGCGATTTAATTGTCGTGAAAATAATAATAATAATCTTTCGAATTACAATAGGGCCTTCGCACTGAAGGTGCTCGGGCCCTAATGATGCTGAAATGGCGCGGACACCATCACATTGTAAATTCCGCTGGTACTCATCTATGTACGGAGCACTGCATGGTGAGTTTTCAAGGCAATTTGAAGATCTCAGAACAATGGAGAGTGAAATGCACTTGATTTCCTTTTCCATTTACCTGCAATGTGGATGATGCACCTAGTGATGTCCAGCTGGAACTCACGACCGCTGCTGAAATTCT
Organism: Psettodes erumei; assembly: GCA_016785225.1. NCBI lineage: Eukaryota > Metazoa > Chordata > Actinopteri > Pleuronectiformes > Psettodidae > Psettodes > Psettodes erumei. The sequence continues at coordinate 1,503,084 of JAFBJZ010000623.1, forward strand.
CTTAAGCAAGAGAAGTTTCCAAACACGAGGAGACATGGTCAGAAGATGTTTGTTCTCTTTGGCTCTACCTTCATATGTGAACAGACATTCTCAGCGGTGAAGTTTAACAAGTCCAGGTACAGTTCCTCTCTCACTGATGACCATCTGTCAGCTGTGCTTCGCATCTCCACCTCGGACATTCAACCTGACATTGCACTTGTTAGTATGAGTGATGAGCGTGAATGTGATTAAACTACAAATGTAGGCATCATTATTTTCTAATATGATATATCTTACTGAATCTCACTGAAAATAGACACTAATATAATGAATCAAAAACTGTACAAATGTTTACATTTCGTTAACCATTGTTTTGTCAAATTTTAAAGTAAGAGTAAATGTCTTTTTTTTCTAGGACAACCTCTCTTTTTCATTGCTCAGTTATACTCTTACCAATTTAACTGGTCTAGAGTCCAGGCGGCTCTGGGCTCCTGAGTAATAGAACAGGGACATGGGCTGGACGTGATTAGTGTTCCAGTCCACCCCTGCTATCTGCATATTTATTTGAACTCCACGCCTTCATTTCAATCCTTTATTTGGTGAAGCAGATGTTGGTCGACATTTCCTCGTATACACCACCTCTCGTCTGCATACACAGCAGGCTTTCTTGTCGTCGGTGTGGATCTGTCTGCTGGATTTCTAACGATGGATTACTCCGAAAAATGCCCCGATCCGAAAACCCGCTATCATAAAACTGCAGGATGTGTGCCGTGTGTTTTAAAGCCAGGTGGGTGGTTCTGTTCTTTTGTTCTGTTCTGTTATGTTATGTTATTTCATGTTATATTATATTAAATCATGCCGATTTTTCACTATGTAGGATATGAAATTACCCCGAACTGTGGCTATGATGATAACGGTGGGCGACACGAAAGCCCCCACAGAAAGTGCGCAGACAACAAATTCAACGATGGCAGCGGGGCTTACTGTCAGCCGTGTTCTTCGTGTCCGCCCGGCTCGACCGTTGTGAAGCCCTGCAACTCAACCGCTGACACAAAGTGCGAGGACTCGAGGTAAGAAAGACAGCTGATCGGGGCCCACACGCAACATATGTGACCCGGCACTTTCTAAGTATAGCTCGCTCCGTGTTTCATGTAGTAAAAGTCAACAGTTTCCTTTTTTCTGTTTTTTTTTGTAGAAATCCGACGACCACATTTCCTGTCACAGTGAGTGATTGACCGGGTTTGGCTTGCTTTGTCTCCGTTTCCTTTACCTCTCAGGAAGCAATTTATCGCCATTTTTTTCAAGAAGGCATATCATTATATCCTGACGTGTCTTTTATGCAGAATAGGCCACCATTTATGTGTGCTCTTCAATGTACTGATGAACACAGGAAATAACGGTGACATGTCATTTTCTTAAAAGGAAACGAGCCAAAATCCCCATGTTCATGAGTTGAGTCATATGTTAATCTGTGTTAAACTGATGAGCACATATAGATGATTAATACTACTATTAGTGCTACTCTTTCCTTTTCTTTCCTTCTCTTTTCTTTCCTTTCCTTTAATCTTCGTTCCTTATACTGTAATGCCGATGGAGCCGGAGACCCAAGAATTTCATTGCCAGTGACTACTCCTGTAATTATTGTGCATATGACAATAAAAGAACCTTGAATCTATAGCGACTTCCTTTGTCTCTATTGTCTCTAACCTCTGTGTCTGTGTTCACTGCCAATCTCATCTATCGCCGTCGTCGTCGTCCTCCTCCTTCTCCTTCTCCTCCTCCTTCTCCTCCTCCTCCTCTCCTCTCTCTTCATTGACACATATGGGACTGTTCAGCTTTCCCACATGGGTTCTTTGGTAGTTTCTAACTTTTGCAAAAAACAAACAAACCCGGAGGTCTACACTATATTACCAAAAGTATTCGCTCACCCATTCAAATGATCAGAATCAGGTGTCCTAATCACTTGGCCTGGCCACAGGTGTATAAAATCAAGCACTCAGGCATGCAGACTGTGAAACAAGACATTTGTGAAAGAATGGGCCGCTCTCAGGAGCTCAGTGAATTCCAGTGTGGAACTGTCATAGGATGCCACCTGTGCAACAAATCCAGTCGTGAAATTTCCTCGCTCCTAAATATTCCACAGTCAACTGTCAGCTCTATTATAACAAAATGGAAGCGTTTGGGAACAACAGCAACTCAGCCACGAAGTGGTAGGCCACGTAAAGTGACGGAGAGGGGTCAGCGGATGCTGAAGCGCATAGTGCAAAGAGGTCGCCGACTTTCTTCACAGTCAATTGCTACAGAGCTACAAACTTCATGTGACCTTCAGATTAGCCCAAGTACAGTACGCAGAGAGCTTCATGGAATGGGTTTCCATGGCCGAGCAGCTGCAGCCAAGCCACACATCACCAAGTGCAATGCAAAGCGTCGGATGCAATGGTGTAAAGCACGCCGCCACTGGCCTCTAGAGCAGTGGAGACGTGTTCTCTGGAGTGATGAATCACGCTTTTCCATCTGGCAATCTGATGGACGAGTTTGGGTTTGGAGGTTGCCAGGAGAACGGTACATTTCAGACTGCATTGTGCCGACTGTGAAATTTGGTGGAGGAGGAATTATGGTGTGGGGTTGTTTTTCAGGAGCTGGGCTTGGCGCCTTAGTTCCAGTGAAAGGAACTTTGAATGCTTCAGGATACCAAAACATTTTGGACAATTCCATGCTCCCAACCTTGTGGGAACAGTTTGGAGCGGGCCCCTTCCTCTTCCAACATGACTGTGTACCAGTGCACAAGGCAAGGTCCATAAAGACATGGATGACAGAGTCTGGTGTGGATGAACTTGACTGGCCTGCACAGAGTCCTGATCTGAACCTGATAGAACACCTTTGGGATGAATTAGAGCAGAGACTGAGAGCCAGGCCTTCTCGACCAACATCAGTGTGTGACCTCACCAATGCGCTTTTGGAAGAATGGTCAAAAAATCCTATAAACACTCTCCTCAACCTTGTGGACAGTCTTCCCAGAAGAGTTGAAGCTGTAATAGCTGCAAAAGGTGGACCGACATCATATTGAACTCTATGGGTTAGGAATGGGATGGCACTTCAGTTCATAGTATGAGTCAAGGCAGGTGAGCGAATACTTTTGGTAATATAGTCTATCTTACTTGCTCCTACTTAAGGGTAGCTATAGACCTTTGCATGACCCGACTGCACCATCTAATCTGTGTAGACTTGTCAGCTGCACATTAGACGTGATCAGTAGTTTCAGAATTACACAAACCTGCTTGGCACCAACAATCATGCCACAGTAAAAGATCTTTTTATTAAAGGGGTTAACTGAAGGTCCTCACCTGCATCTGCATGCTTTTATGCACCGTGCTGCTGCCACGGATTCAGTGGAATGGATGAAGTGCTCCTGATAAAGTGGCAGCTGAACACAGAACGACAATTCACGTTTTCATTTCAGATTCAGGCAAACCAAGGATCCGTCTTAACACCAAACAGAACTACACCTGGACCCTCAGCAGCAGCTGCAGGTTCTGGTGGACTCTCTAAGTTAAACACACACTTGATTATGTAATGAAAACAAACATTCGTTCACACTTCATTGTCGCAATTGAACCTTTTTCTTCTGTTTTTGCAGGGGCAGCACTGGCAGCCATCCTAATCACCATTCTGCTGGCTTTGTTATCTGCTATCATAATCTACGTGAAGCGGAAGAGAGGTTTGCATTTTGAAAGTTTCTCACAGACTGGGGAATTGCCTACAAGCTGACCCTTTTTATACAGCAAACATGTCATTATACTGGAACAGCAGAGTTTCTTCACATTAATTACAACCATATGTGTCATTCCGGCCAGGAAGGCACACACTGCTGCCATACACCAGAAGAACGTCCTTCATCGGAGCAGGGTTCTCCACCCTCTCTGTGCCCGCTGCTAACAAGGATGTGGAGGACATTCTCAGTGAGTGGAAATTTCTTTCTAAATGTTCTGTGTACAGCCCAACTGTATATTTCAGAGCATCATGGCGTTTGGTGTTGCTAAGATCCAGGGGGAAGAGATCCCTGAGAAGTCTGTTTTTAGCAGTAAAAATGAACTGAAGGGCCCAGACAGGTCCAGACACTGGTCACCATGAGCACAAATCATTGTATTTTTCCGATTGCATTATTGCACCAGTACTAACAGCTCTGAAAACAAATAAAGTCAACTAAGCGTGCAGTAAAGGAGACAAAAGGATGTATTTTCTTACCACTGAGCTTTCCTCTGTAGGTCCTGAAATCCTCTCGGCGCCTTTACAGACAGTTTTGGACAACCTAGATGTTTTGGAAGAATTAGTGATTTTGTTGGATCCAGAAAACCAACGCAGAAAAAATACCAAATATTTGGCATCCCACTGCTCCTTCCCGTCCCCCTGGATCACTTACACCTACTCTATGAAGGAGAGTAAGAGTCCCCTGAAAGCCGTGCTGGAGGGGGTCATCAGCAGGCATCCTGATTGGACAGTAGGGCACCTGGCCAAGCTGCTCAGACAGATGGAGCGCTACGATGCCATCGCGGTCCTTGCCCAACTCAGACTGTAGGACGCAGCTAGAAACCATTTGTTTGGAACACAAATGGGGGCATGGATTGCAGATTGCATGGACTGAATTTGATGTTAGCATGAAGTAAATCGGGTTTTTTGTTTTTTTTTTTGTCTCTTTGTTTTTAGTTTGTCTCAGTTTTGGTATTTGAAACTTTTTTAAAATCATCTTTGTCCAAACACACATAATATTCCAGTTAATGCTTACCGCTTCCCATTACTGGAAGTTATACTCTCGCCTTCTCTTATAATAACAAAATCTGAGTTTGTTCAAACATCTTAACATCTTTATTAGGCAAATGACATTATAAATAAAAAAGTGCATAGAAAAATTAAACAGGTTTAGAAATATGTATACAAATATTTACAAACTCAGGGTTTATTTGTACATGGTAACAAAGACGTAAATTTAAAGATCACATATTTTCTCATTTTTATATCTTTTACACTTAGTTTAAAATAACCCTACTATATATATTTGTATATGCGTGTATATATAACATACAGCTTTCTTAACAGATTCTGGGAGAGATGGTCATGATAACTTAAGGTTTTGACTAGTGCTTTGCATCCTTCATTGCAGACACACACACACACACGCACACGCACACATAAAGACAGACACACACGCTATGCAGGACATTAAAACCAAGCGACTCTTAAATTATCATCCTCTCTTTTTGCATCAGTATTCCCAAACATCTGTTTAAACAGCTGAGGTAGAATCCTTGCAAGGAGTTGGGAGTGACTCTGCTCTTATTGTCTGCTAGGTGATTGACACATGTTAATCTGGGCTCCATCCCAGTGATTGGACATGCAAGAAGGAAAACGGGGAAAGATCACGACCAAAACATGAAGGAAATTTTCTCTAAGAACTTTGTAGAGAAAGGGATAAAAAAAAAAAAAAAGATGACCATGGGCTTGGGAAGGCAAACAGTGCTCAATTTCCTCCTGTGGCTGAGTCTAAGACGTCAGTAATCTACCAGAACCAAAAACCAAAAAAATCAAATAAAAATGATTTTTTAAAAATACCTGCTTTGGAACAATTTGTCATAAAGGCTTAAATGCATGACACAACTGCCCAAAAAAGAAAATTCAAGTAAATTAGTGAGACAAAGGAGATCATTTGTAAACAATAAAAAAAAAAAAGAAAACCAACGGAAACAAATGGGGGAGATCTCCTAATACACTAGACCGCCACCGTTTATACAAAGCACAACCTTTTAGTATTAAAAATATAAATCAAAACATGAATAAATATACAATTTGAACAGTGTGTAATTTCAATTAGCCTCATCAAGGACAGTACTGAACATGGACTAAGAACAAGGATAACCATTATTTTAAGGTGCTGAGTGCATTCTCTCAGCTCCGTTTCAGACCGACTTCTCGTTCGTTGGTCTGAACAAGCCTGGCGCAGGAGCTGAATGCACACACTCAGTGGCGATGCGTTATACCAGTGCCCTCCCTGATTAAGAGAAAAACCGCAGCGCGTTTCACACAGATGAGGAGAATTTGTATGTTTGATGGTTAAGTCATGTGCAACTGCAGGGCAGCAAAGTCTTATTGCAATAGGTGGTGAGCATCTGCCATGAGAGTAATAAAATATAGATTTTAAAAAAAAACTGATATTCACCACAACTCCTCACTTTTGGCTTGGGTAGTGTTTGCTACATACACTCTACGTCAAGACAAAAAAAAAAAAAAGCATCTCGTGTCCATCATGTGAATCTGACTGACTCGAACGGTTGGATTGCGATCTACCTTTAGCTCCACGCAGGAAGAGAGAGAAAGATAAGAGGAACAGCAGAGCTCTGCAGCCGACACTGCGCTCCGATGACCGTACGAGTGCCGCTTGAGTGCATACATTTTTCACACATGTCAGCAGGGTGAAGAAACAGTGAAGCAATTCCTGATTCACAGGACATCTTAGTCCAACTAAAGACAATAAAGACCTTTCAAAGCTTAGCACCATGGCTGTTTTGTTTTTCAAAAAAAAAAACAGGTCTAAAAAGGAAAAAAAAACCCAAACATATATATATATATATTAGCACGAGAAGTGTTAAATGTTAGATAAAACTCACACATACAGGTTTGGGTGAATGTATGGCTCAAGAACTGACATTACCACTGCACTGGAGGATGGAGCGATCATGATTACAAGTGTACTACAGACAGACATACCCCACCCCCAACCCAGAAATGAATAAATCATAAGGAATCCCTCAAATGCTAGCTATAGGTTTCAGCAATGATTCAGATAACAGATAAGGCTTGACGTGTGTGATAAAGAAATTCTGTTGGTGTCATCCGATGGAGCTCCAGCCCGCTCTTTTCCGCCTCTGGTTTAAACATGTGAACCTTTGCTGCCGTGCCGGCTGTACACCTGACCTCCTCACAGGCAGAGGATCTCTCATCGTCCGGTCCATAAGAAGTCAACATATCCCTTCGGACCCGTCAGTAGTGGCTCATTAACCTTCGGTGTGGACTGCTCCATCCGGTGCCACCGCACTGTAAGGCTCACTTGTAAAACAGAATCCTCCGCTTTCCCTTCGAGGGATCTCTCAGTTGAGGAAACGCCGACATCGCCGGGCCCCACAGTTGCAGTTGAGTTTGTTGCTGGCGTCTTCAATGGGGAACTTGTAATCATAGGTGAGCTCCTCCCCCCTGTAGATCTTCCTCAGAGCAAAGATGACGATGTGCTTCCGGCCTTCCACGTTGATCACCCGCGAGTAGCAGTTGGGTTCGCAGGAATGGTTGATAAATCTGGCTGCGTTGCCATGCATGGTCGCATCCACCACGTCAAAGTCATCGATGCGGAACATGTAACAGCCAATACCCTGCAGAGGCACAGAGACAAAACCTACTGATACATCCTCTGGGCTTCTCAACTTCAACCCCAGGTTATTGAGGATAAGTGGCCCACACGAGGACGACACCGATCAAAGGAGGAGAAGAGCCACCAACCTTGCCATCGTAATACTTCTCCCTTTTGTCAGTGAGCACCGAGCGGATGACGATGCCGGCGTACTCAATAACCATCTCCCCTGCTTCGATGTTCCTTTTGCAGAAAAGCCCGCGGCCATGGATAGCAGACCTACAACACACACACACACACACAGGTCAGACTAGCTGGTTGCCTGGGATGAGTCTGAGGCCAACTCAAAGTTTTGATCATTTAACGTGACTAATTTAGCTTATTTACTGAGATATTGGGTCTGGCACACGTGTCAAGAGATGGAGGGAAAATCAATTGAGAAATCTCTAATTAGGTCGTAATCCAAGTTTATTAAACTAATGAGATCCCCCCTCAGCCTTGACTGTCCTTCGTGCAAACAGATGTACCATTGTCAACCCAGGAAACATGAGCTGCTAAATGTAAATGTAATGTAAATGAGTAGACTCTTGTTTTGCCTCTCTGTTTCCGTCTCTCTGCAGCTGATGGAAAAGCTGGGCGTTAAGTGTTGCAAAATACTTTCACCATCTAAGCCATTACTGTAAGTAACTTTAGTGCCCTCTGAGACGCCAGGCCGCCCTCACAGCTGTATCCGCAGATTTAACAGGATATAAACAAAGGTGTTGAAATAACACATCTTTCTCTCACTTCTCTCTGCTTTGTACTCATGACTCCAACTTCAACCTTATCAAATCCACACCGTTTTCTTTAAATAATCCAACAAGTAGCAATCCTCACAAGATTCATGGATGTGACACGGGCTGTCATAGGTTTCAAACACATTGCAGTTGCATAAAATTGAATTTAGATGGCATGTGCATATCTACTCTGACAGATCCTGCAAAATTGGAATGGCCATTATCTACAGATGGCAGCACAGCTGCATAATAAATCTAAATGGACATAACTCACTGGTTACTAGTTGACTGACTTGCTTGAAATCTTACACAGAAAGAACAGGGGCCCCGTGAAGAAGGATTCTAATCATTTTGCAAATGCAGTTCTGACCTGTAGACACCCACAGCCTCCTTGGATGTTCGTTCTAGATGTCTGAAGCGCATGGCCATGGGCAACTCCAAACTGGTAGCCCGTCTAAAAAAAAAAAGATCAGATGTTAATTCATCAGAGACAGAAATGATCATTTTGCCAGTTTTTCCAGAGACAAAAAAATGGTATGAATGGTTGAACTGTACAACATTTCCCTGCTTTTTTCACCATTTAAATCTAAAATTGAAAAGAAGGGGGTTTTTGTAAGCACACAGCTACAAATCTACAACTAAAGAAGTGGAGCCTCACCTTGTGGACTTCAAAAGCACCTCATCTTCCTCATCGTCGTAAGGCCCGATGTCAGGAAGTTGCCTATGCTGGGAAGCCAGGAAGTTAAATATGTCAAACGTGGACTTCCTGTTAAGAGAAGAGAGAACATAATGTCAAGTCGACACGTGTATCGATCGAGAAATCAGCTACTTCAAAAAGTTAAACACATTAAGTAAAGTCCAGGTTAAAAGTCACACTCTTTTCCACCCAAACGTATAAAATAAATGAGTAGAGAACAACATCAGTAATGACTCACAATCAGTAAGATGATATAGACTGAAGAGACAATGAGACTTGGTCAAAATTATTTGGGTGTCCATCCTGACTGGCGTCACATCTGTGCTGGCTTAAGGTTCTGGGTTTGTTTGGGATTTTCTCGGGCTCATAGTAGCAACGTAAGAGTTGCACACGTACCTAAGATAGAGCTCAGAACGAGCGCAGCCGCTGGGGTTGACGGGCAGGTCGTCCTCCTGGCTGTTAAGCTTGAAGAAGCGGAAGGAGTGACGCTGACAGCGGTGAGCTCCTTCAAGCTGCTCGAGCAGGAACACCACCGCATCGTGGACCAGACCCAGCATACGGGCACCGGTCACCCTCTGAAAGGTGAGAGGTCGCAGCCTCACAAGTGCTCGTGCCTCCTGCACCCCGTCGACCACTGCTTTCCAGGCCACTGAAACCAGAGTGGAGATCAAGTGGGGTTGAGATCAAGAAGCTGATTCTGTCACTTTGTTAGTTCACGTGGAGCTTTGCGGGACGAGGAGAAGTATTAGCCTCACCCTCGATGCTGTCGGCCTCCACGCTGAACCCGTCATCGCTGGTTATCGCAAATTGTAGGTGCGGCTGGTCTCTGTTCGTTGGACAGTCATCGTCCTCGTCAGACGGCGGCGGTTCATCGTCTGAGGCAGTGGCAGCGCCTAACAAAACACAATCGGTACAGTCAGTCAGTCCTTCAAACTGTCCTTCCTATTCCTGTCACGCTGGAGAGGAGGTTGTGTGGCTCAGGTCATATCAGTTGTTCTGTGACCCCTCGATCACGTGTCAAACTCGAGGCTGCGAGAGCTTAAAAAGGTGCAGCACTGGCTTATAATACCAGTCTATGCTGCTTTAAAGCATACATTGACTGTAAACCGCATCTCCCAAAATGCATCTTGATTTTGTGACCATACTCGTTGGCATTCTGACACCAAACATGGAGCAAAGTATGTCCAAGAATTAAAAGGCAGACTGCCATCGCAGCAGGATGTGCAATCTCTGATTAATGCAGTGATGTGGGTTCTTAACCTGAAAATGAAAAGTTCGTATTTCATATGTTCCTAACACAGAGCACTGTGCTGACATACACTATGGTTTTACAACTATGCAAACGCATATCCAATGCTGTGGCCACACTTTTGGCACAGAAACACATTCAGTCCCATCCGCTAGGTAGCAGCATACCATATGATATGCTGAACTCATTAAATATTGTTCCATACACAGAAACATTACATTTAATATTAGACTCTATATCTCAAGCTCACCAGAGTATTTCTTCCAGTCTGTCAGGGTGCTGTGTCCAACTGGTTCCCAAGGATGCTGCTTGCCTTGCTCCCCCCGAGACATGGAATCCCAAGGCTCGGACCTGAGACAGACAGTACGTTTCGTATACAGTCATGAAGTTACAGTAAGACGGGCACTCCGTGTAAAATTGCTCACTTATGGTGCTCTGTCAAGTCCAAAACAGACTACATTCAATTCAGGTCACGCTAACTGCAACCACTGCATTTGCTGTGCCTGCACCAACTAAAGAGCAAATCTTACCCGGTGCTATCAGAGTCGCTCACGTGCTCCTCCTTCAGCTCGTCCAGGTTCAGCACGCCCTTCACCGTGGGCGTCTTGATGCGTACTCCTGAAGCCCTGCTGGTCACGCTGGGACAGGCGGCCCTGCGCCGCTCCTCCTCCTCTCGGACGGGCTCCGGCTGCAGGAAGTCCACCTTGGACTTCTTTGTGACGATGCGGTCCGAAAGCGAGGACACTCTCTTCATGCGGACGTGGGTACGCGGGCGGGGTGCCGGAGTCGCCGCCGGCGCTGGCGTTGTTGGCGAGGAGAGAGGCGACGCCGGAGGCTCCGGTTCAATTAGCAGGCCAGGTGGCAAAACCAGCGAGGAGGGGCTTAGTGTGCGAAGTCCGCTCCACTTGGGGATGTAGTTACTCGCCATTGCTTGATTGATAATTGCTTGGGCGCTTTCGGCAGGAGTCATGGGAGGTTTCTCAGCCGACGGAGCAGGCTTGGGTTTCCGGGATGCACAGGATTCCTTCTTCTTCTTTGGTTTTTTCAATTCTGGGACAGCTTCGTCTTTTGGCGCTTTCACGGTCTTCCTTGGCTTCTTCGCGTTAACCGATGCCACTGCACCGTTGCTGTTGTGCGTGAGCAGCTGTGTGATTGTGGTCGGATTCTGAGCTGCCGGAGCGACTGCTGGAGGAGCTGCTGTTGCCACGTTGGCCCCGGCGGTTGGGGTGGTCATGTTACCGGCTGCCGCTAGCGTGGCCGACAGCGCGTTGCTTTGCAAAAGGCTCGCGATCTGAGTGACACAGTTGTAGGACGGGGAGTTGGGAGTCGGCAGCTGGAAAGTGTTGCTTTCCGGATTCTTCACAAAGATCTGGCCAAGGCGGTTCACCAGCAGGACGTGCGGCGTGGGATCCACATTGGGACCCCCCACCTCTTTCACTGTGAGGATGGCGTGGCCGGGTAACGCTTGGGGCACCACGGCCTGTTGAGGTTCTAACGCTGGCCTGGGAGAAGAAAAGTTGATGGAGATCGTGTGACCTGACGCAGCTTCCTTCTGCACAGGCGAAGAGCTATAGCCATTTAGGATGACGGGGGCCGAGGTGGTTTGGACTGCTGCCGGAGCAGCCGGACACTGTGCTGACAGCCCACAGAGGGACTGGACTGATGCGGCGGAGGAAACGATGGTGACGGCTGTCGAGCCCAGCGGCTGCGTCTGCGTTGAGTAGATGGTCCCCGCTGAGGCGCACGTGCCCGACGTGGCCGAGAGCAGTGGATCGTTCTGAGGGACGACGCTGAGCAGTGCTTGTGTCACGTCTCCAACGGGGGCGAGGGCGGTCAGTTTAGTAGACAGAGGCTCCAGGGACGTGAAGGTCGCTGATTCTTGCGAGGATGTTACCGGCTGAAGCGTGATACTGGTCAGAGGAGGTTGACTGAAGCCTGGTATGCAGGAATACACCTGCAAGGATTCTACAAGGCTTTGAGAGGGGGGTTGTACATCTGTGGACATTAAAGGGGAGGGCTGAAGAAGATCCAGCAGGACACCCTGACTGCCATCCGCAGCATCAGCTAGCGAGGGTTCCGCTGTTTTGGCTGCCGAGTGGTTCATTGACACAGCAGAGCCCTCAGCTGACGATACAAAGCGGCTGTTGCCTGGCTCCGAGTTCAGGGGTTTGCCATCTTCGGGCGGCTGGCTCCCGAGCGGCACGCCCTCCACTAAAGGAACCATCTCAGTTAGATGCGGGCCGGCGTCACAACCCTGGAGAACGAGAGGTGTTTCTGGGGCAATCCCGACACCGGAACCCTGGAATAACCGCTCCGAAAAGGAGGTCTCAGGCACCTTTGTGAGTAAGTGAGGCAGCGCATCATGACCTGGAGTAGGAAGCACGGTCTCCTGATTTCCTAAAGGAGTGTCAGAGCTTCGCTCTTTGAGTGGAGAGCTGGTGGAAATTTGTGGAGAAACGAGTCCCTCGTTGTCCTCAGTTGGGTGAGTAGCATCGATGGATTTTGGTGAATCGTGACGGGGACAATCTGTAGGACTTTTGCTGGCAACTGATGAAGACTCTGTGCGCTCATCACTGGATGACACTTTGGGGAGACGACTCTGAACAGTCTCTGTGCCGTTAGAGGTGTCCGATTCCGGGACATTTTTATTATTTAGATTTTTTGCTTGTATCCGAGCTCGGGTCGAACCCTCAACTTTTTGAGCATCATCGTTCGTCACTATACTGGCATCACTCTCTGTGCCATCGTCAACGCCATCCAGCTGAGCCAATGACCGGGTGGAAGGGGAGGACGGAGACTTGGAAAGATCTTTTGATCCGGGACGACTGACTATGGTCCGTGAGAAGTCAAAATAATGTTCCATTTCTTCATCGGAGGAGGTATTTCCTAAGTCGTCCCTGGCTGAGGCCGCAGACCGTGGCAGGCTGGCAACAAGAGACTTCCTTTTGTGTGCGTCTCTTCCCCAAAATTCCTCCTGATCGTCACCTTCCACCACTATCTGCCCCCCACAGTTCATTGCTACGCCTTCATTCAGGAGTGTCTCTTCAATCTCCAGCTCTGTCCTCATCTCCTGGCCCAGACTCATGCTGGGATCCTTGTGGAATGAACCGTAGGGAAATTCTTCTTCATCTTTCTGTCGATCTCCGTCCCCCTGAGGTGAAGTCCCGTTTGCTGGAGAGACGTCCTCGGGTTCTGGCGAAGCTAAGAAGTTGTGCGGCACCTCGACCGAGTCCGACTGGTTCAGATCAAATGATAATCGAGTTCTGGGTAAATGTGTGGATGAAGTGAAAGACAGATTTGGAGAAGGAAAGCTCCCTGCACCATCCTGCCAGGGAGACTGAGGAAAGAAAGATGAGGTGCAGTGGCTCATTGTATTCCCAGGGCATCGGACTGAGGAAGCACTTCTACCGACGACTGGGCGCGAGGATGGAGAACTCGTCAGGTTGTCTGTAGAAAGCGGGAACAGTGGGGAAGTGGGAAGAGATTTTCCAGCACGTAGTGTGATCTGTCCGCTCAGAGGGCCCAGAGGAGGAGGGGACACGTGAGTGCGGAGGCCTGTCGTCTGCGAGTGCGGGCTGTGCCGACGGGCCCGTCGCGTCTCCTCCAGATCGCTAATGGTTAATATGTGGTGCGGTTTCAACTGGGCAATCCCTGCGAAGAAAACAGAATGAAATCAGTGCTTTCGAATGGACTGATTGATTTGGGTCAAAATGTTATGGGCCTGTATTTTACCTGGAGACGGCAGTGGGCGGGACATTCCTCCAGCTGGTCTCCTGGTTTGGGGATAGCTGGGAATCTTTGGCCTTGCACTGTGATCTGACTTGGGGGGAGGTCCAGGGACAAAGTTTTCCTCCAGTGGAGGTTGGGATTCTATCATATCAGTCTCTTGGGCTTCAGATTCTGAAGAGTTAGAATAACAGTTGTTAGCAAATGACTCACATCTTCATCTGTGGACTTACAGTAAGCACTTTCTTCACTTTTTTAGTGAGAAAGACCCACCAGGCAGTGGACAGGGGCTGTGAACAATGGTGTGATTGTCTCCTTGGTCAGGCATCTCCTCTGCAGGCTTCTCAGGGACGAGAGGCCGGACCTCCCTGACTGTACATGTATATTTGCACCGGCGCAATGGATTAGCTGTACTCCAGTACCAACGAGAACACCTTAGGAAAGAATGGCAAAGTTTTACAAGTGTTTTTTTTTGGATATATTTCTTATTGATTTGATGAAGTGCGAAATGATAAACTGCAACTTACTGAAAACCAACAGGACACAGTTTTCCTTTGCAGGCTGAGAGCTCTGTCAGCACACCCAGTTTGTCTATCTGTAGGGAACCTGTGTCATGGCAATGTTGATAATAATTATTAGTTCAAGTTGGTAAATGCCAAGGGATGAAAGATGCAACCAACTAAAAGACAGGCACTTACCAATCATCACACTGATCAGCTCTGGTTCCAGTCCTGTCAAAAACTTTCTCCGGAGGCTGATCCCCTCAAAGTCGACATACACCCTGCGGTTGACCTCGAACTCCTGACCTGTTATCATCTGTAACGATAAAACGACTCGGAATTAAATCCCGAACCTTGAAACTGCGTAAAACATTCAACAAGAGACAAGTTGGTGCAGCGGAAACGTACCCTGCCGCTGATGAGATGTCGGTGTTTGTAGCAATAGACCTTCTTATCGTCCTGGAACACGCAGTGACGCGAGCGGGCGCACATGAAGTGATAGTTGCTCTGACAGGACGTCAGGCAGCAGCCCACCGTGGCGCCGGTCTGGTTGCAGCGCTCACACCGCTGAGGTTAGGTGAAATGTAAAGTTTGAACCAAAGTAATTAAGCAGCAGAACCTGACTGATCTCGCTGGATTTCTGATAATGCTGGTATTCTTAAACTAACAGCTCGCGCCGCTTTCGCGGTAAAAAATAACGACTAACCATCAGGCGCCCCCTTGTGACGGCACTGTGCACGTGCAACAGGGAGCCGTTGTCCTCTTCAAACACCTCGGCCGACCACAGACAGCAATTCACGTGTGCCCACTCATTCTGGCCAAGGTACAACAGTCTGCCTGCTTCCTGCGGGACAACAGAACAGAGCGTGTGAAGCCCACTGTGCAACAAAGCAAAGTTGTATGTATAGTCTTTACGAGCAGCTTACTGAGATCTATTGCTCAATGTCACGCTGAACGCATTACTTACGTTAGGTTTGAGGTCTCCGTATTTTTGGCACAACGAGCACTGTCTCTCGTCGTCTTTAGACCATCCAGTATCTAGATCAGCTTTTGAGAGCCGCCCCCTTTTCCCTGCGTGAATGTGTAAAAGTCAAATCGTACAGGCCCAAACACTTAACAAGAATAATAAAAAAATGTAAAAGTATCTAGTTTCATGATCATTTCACCTTTGAACTTGAGCCTGACCGCCCTGCTGGCTTTGAAGTGGTTCCTGCACGTCGGCTCCCCTGACATCGGAGACATTTCCTGCTCCTCCTTTATGTCTGAACTCTGTTCATTGTCCTCCTGCAGGAGGCCGAGCGGCGCCCTGGACGGCAGGTCCTCCCTCTCTTGCCACTGAGCATAAACATGCTCTGTTGTCGGGGGATGAACAGCATGGGACAGCATCCCCCTGGTAAAGAAAGATTTATTGAGCTAAGAAGCCGATTACTAATATCTTTTAATGCCACGGGGAAAACACAAGAGTGCATTTAACTTTCCCACATGTATACAAGATGGTGTACAGTGTATGATTTAGAACTATCTCCACAAAGTAGTGCTCAGACCTGTTATTGTTATTATTATTTGCATGGGCCATATTCACAGAGAGTAATGTTCAAATGCATATGTATACAAACCAGTAAGCTGAAATAATTACTCACACAGGTAAGTCTTTGGTACAAGGGTTCCAAACCTTTGGGTCCTGGCTGCTGAACCAGTTAAACACCTCCTCCAGGAGCTGAAGACACAAATCATACGAGTCAAACATAAATGATACCTGCATTTCTGAAGCTGTTACTGAAACTCCAAACTCCCAGAACACGACTTTAGAGACGGTAGATTTCTGGTGTTATTTGAAGTGTGAAAAAGTCATTGTTGAAGTCATTGTGATGAAGGAGCAGTCCCATGTTACCTTTAGGTAGTACGAGCGTGCCAGGGCAGTGGGTCTCTGCTCCTCTGGGAGGTCCTCTTCTTGCTCGAGCCTTTTCCGCACCACCTGAACCACGTCTTCATGGAACATTTTCTGTACATACAAAAAGAGTCACGTCTTAGCCCCTGCACCAATGTACAGACAGCACGACATGCCTTACAGTCCACAACAATAAAACACTGTATGTTACAGTGGGAAGAAGACTGGGGCCTTGAACAACATTCACGGACATCGAGTTTTACTTTTGAACTTTGCTTCCTGAGTTGTCTGAGCTCCTGACTGTCCTGTGAGGCAATAATTTAAGTTCTTACACATCTTGATTAAAAGGTGCATTGATCAAAAAGGTTTGAATGTAAAAACTACTACTAACAACTTTGTTATACACTGAAACTTATTAAAGTGAGTAGAATTGATAGTAAAATACATGTGTACATGTGTTTCCGAAGGTATGCTCGAGTATTTTCTATAATATGCTTTTCAGCGAAAGTGGGTCGACCCTTTTCCTGTTTCTCTGCCTCTGAGGCCTCAGACAATTTAGCGCTGATAATTTTGTCTCACAAAACTAATACTCAAGCATTCAGCGTTTGTGCACTCACCAACGTCGTATAAAGGCCCTTGTCAAATTTCTTGCCGACAGCTCGGAGGTCACAGGCCGGTTGTCCTTCCATCCCACTGTCGGGATCAACCAACTTTTCACACTGCAGCGGAAAGCAGAGCATACGTGACACGCTGCAGCGGACTGCACCAGCTCCCTTTTTTGTTTTAATCGCACGATACGTTTAGAAGCGGCGTCTCTCACCTTCGAGCAGGTAACAAGGTGTTGAGTGAGGGTGGAGGAAAGCAAGCACGCCAGCACCTTCTCCACCCCAGCCCTCAGCTCGATGTAGAGCAGCTCTCTCCAGGCGCTGGGCTGGGTCACGCTGCACGGCCTGCACGAATACACGACGCTCTCTGGCAGGCTGGAGAGGATCTCATACAGCTCATCTGGAACAACGTTACAGGGGAGCGGAGATGAGCAGTGGAGGTGAAGAGAAATGCATAAGAAACCCAACTCCCTTCTTGTACCTAAAAGCATTTTTACTGTCGTCAAGAGGAGCCAGCAAACCCTCAGTTCTCACTCGATGACGCTCAGCAAATTATAGCAAATTAGTAGAAGTAAAACAGAGCTGTCCCCCGCCGCAATCTTCATGTAAGCCATGCAAATAAACCTATCACGTAAGGTGAGCTGTGGCTGATGCTGTGTGTTTATCCTCAGAGACAGTACCTGTGAGATCCTCACACTTGGCATGTACCCAGTGGTTGCAGGTGCCACACTGCATCATCTGACTGTCATAGTCGTTGTCCTCATAGCACTTGAAGCAGATTGGACAGTAGTTACCTTAGGGGAGGAAAAGAGAGATGCTTAGCCTCAACGCAGACTGGTAAATTCATTACGGTAATGCAGGAGAGAGCGTATGACCAGATTAATAACAGATGCACAATCAAGGTTCCGTTCTCACCCTGTTCATAGAGTTTGGAACAGTCTGGACAGAGGCCTTTGTCGTGGTTCCAGTCAGCGTCCCAACTCTTACCAGGCGTGACACCGCAACTTTTACACCTGATGCACGTCATACAGACCTGCACAAAAACCAGCGTATTAGGACCAGGAACCAGCATGCTTGTAGTAATCATACACAGTGCTTAGAGTAAACATACCCAAGCTTTCCTCTTCTTGTTTTGTTTGGGATAGTTGGGTCCAAGACAGGAAGCATGATAACAGTTCTGGCATCGTTCACACTCCAACAAAGGCTGACAGGGAGGTGGAAGAAGCCACGTTTATTCAGTGAACCTCTCTAACATTGACAAGTTAACTCTAGCAAAACTTTCTACCTTTGACTGTTCGTTCTTCCTGCCGCACACGTGGCAGAACTTGCAGCGACGGCAGCACCAGTTTTCCTTGTTCTCCTCTGAGGGGCGCTCTGCCGGTTCGAGGCAAAACTGGTGGAAGGGCTCGCAGCATACTTGGCAATACAGCATCTGAAGGCAAAACGAGCCCTTTAACGCTAAAACTGGCCTGAAATGAAATAACCTTCAAATATATGAAACATATGTGTGTTTTTTACCCCGCTTGAATGTAACCTGTGGGCTGTCCTGAATACCATAATGTGTAATACTTCTTATTTTACAGGTTATTAAAGGTCATGTCTATGTAATAATTAAACAAAAAAAACCAAAACAATCTAAACCAAACCAAAAACAGCACAGCACTCTATTATTATGGTAATGGTCAGAGCTTTGAGGGATTCAAGTCAGCCCAAGTGAGAGCCTTCTCAGTTTACAAATTGAAGGTGGTGCAAATTGTAAAGTGACAGATCAACGGTTTCAATTAAAGCGGAGCGACACGCAATGAGCAGTTACCTCGTGTTGCCCTTTACTGGCACAAAGGAAGCAGACGTAAGGTGGCATGACTGGCGCAGAGGTCAGTATGCTTAAACCGCCCATATTCCAGACGTTCTCCAAAGTACAGTCCTCCTGAAGACCAGACAACATATGAACGGCTGAGAGAGGGGTGCTCACACATCAGGGACGTGTGAGAAGTCCTTTTGTTTTTTTGATGGAACAGCACCTTGACTGTACATGTTATGTTTTAGGAGAGAGGTGTGGTCAGCTGTGAAATGTTTATACAATTTTTACTTAGTCATGAGGTATATTCATTTTGGAACTGAGAAATAAACCCTGACCTCTGGTGGACAAAAACAATAATGTTAGGTCCTCTAGTGAATTACGATGAGTTCATTTTCTTCATGTGTGCCTTAGCAATCTGAGATAAATACATCTTCTGTGGAATAAATACAATGTGTTCAAATATTAAAAGCCCAATTGGGTTATTATACTATCTTGAATGGCTGGCGCCAAAAATAAATCCTGTTGGACCCACAGAACATACAGAATGAATGAATGAATGTGTTTACATCGGAACGTTTGTAACATAGCGTAAAAAGTGGACCGACCTTCAAGTCGACTCTGATTTTGTGAGTAGGTTTCGAAGACTCGACGTCTCTCTGTTCAAACCCATGGGCCAGAGCTGCCAGGACACTGGGAGGAGTCTGCTCCAGAGGACCCTGAGACGCCTGAGCCAGGAAGACAAGCAGAACTTCAGCGTGGGCAGTAACGGACTTGCAAGTGAATGACACGCCCCAGTCACATCTGCATATCAGGTAGCGTGATGTAAGGTGAGCATTTAGCAGCTGCTGCTTCCTCTGTCATGATCCCATTAACAACGGTAACCTCCTCAAATGCTGCCATGTTTCGTTAAGTTTCCACTGTGCATATATGTCGGTCTGGGCCCCACGCTGATCACTTCCATTTCTTCTGGTCCTCGTGTGTCTCGTGTATCTCTGTCACCGCTGCTGCCCTGACGTGTAGCTCCATTTGTAAGGAAGCACATCTACAGCACAGGGAGGGCGTCTCCAGAACTGCACATTACACCTTACACCCAATTACACCACAAACCAGAAATCAAGCTCAAGTCCGGTTAATGCTCCACGTGGACATTAGTGGCGCAGAGTCCAAACCAAGCTGCGATGGAAATGCACTAAAAGTGAGAGATGTGAGAGGCACCCCAGTTTTATGTGCCTTAGTCGAGGATCTGCTGATCAAGGCCTCAAACGACTGGCTCGTAGCAGAGCGCACATTTCTTTTGGGAGGTTAAATCTAGAAATGGAGCTGCAGACAGAGACAGCACGGCCTGATTTGACAAACAGGAAGACAGACTGCATTTGGATTGATCAACACGGTGTGCCAATGCTGGCCAGCTGACCTTTTAGCAACCCTTCAGTGGATTAACTGACCCTTATTGTGTGTCCGTTCAGATGCAAAACGGCCACAAATGCAAGTTGCGTAGGCTGACCATTTAACTCAGGGATCCCCACCTTCTCAGGTTTCCGTCGACAAGTTTGCACACGATGTGAACTGGACTTCCGATGCCTGACTTCCTCATCCGAAACGTCTCCGAGGAATCCATCCAGTGACACAAAGTCTTTGAAGGACAGGGAGAAACAAAGTTGTGACACTTTGTACCCTTACTAGCAAAGCAATTCCACAAGTACAAAGAAATGTGTTTATCAAGACTAAAGCTCTAAGTCATATGCAAGCAGATACTGACGCACACTTAACTTACCTTCGCTGAATCGGTGTCCTGTGCCCCTCCTCCTGGCTGGCGAGGCAGAGCTTGAGACAGCTTTGTCGTCCAGATCCGAGTCGTAGTCCACCAGGTCAAAGTAGACGCGGGGTTTCACGACGCGCTTGGGCTGTTTCCTTATTGACGGACTGTTGTCATCACCCTGGAGGCCGGACGGCGAGTCCGCAGCACCCTCGTTCCCTTCGTCGTTGCTTGAGTGACCCCCGCTGAACGAGGATCGCCGTCGCTTGGAGGACCCTTGGAAGAAAGAGGAGGCGTGGAGCTGACGCGCTGAATGTTAAGGGAGTGCAGCAGCAACATGAAGCCTCCACCGTTACCTTTGGGTGCTGTTCTTCCACTTAGTCTCCGGGCTTTTCTCTCTTCAATTTGATCACATCTCTTGTACCTGGTGGCGCAAAGAAAAAAGAGAGCGGATTCTTTATTATTTTTGAACACCGCTGCGCTCCGCTGCGACTAATAATGAAGCGTGAGTCCACTTACACACAGCACTGCCGTTTGGTATTGGGACCGCCGAACTTGGGCTTGTCGAGGCAGTTCATGCACTTGCCGCAGTCGTCCTCGTGGTTGCAGCCTTTGCATACTCCACACCTCCGTGAGCGGTAGCCGAACGGCCCCAGTCCTTTCTTTTTCACAAAATTCAGCGGCTTCTTGACCTTGGTGACCTTTGGATCTGACAGCCCGGGACTGTCTGATTCTGAGGGAGACCCAACATCTGCAAAAAAAACAACAAGAAATTAATACCAGCTACATGCTGCTAAAGTTTGCTTTTCTTGAGCAGTTCAGTGATGATTTTTCAAAATGGTTATATTTAGCTGTTTTAAATGAATCATCAATGTATGGATTTTTGAATTTTGGTTCATTTTATGATGCAAGTCAAAAATGATGGGCATAAGTAGCAGGGGTGCAATGACTCATATATTACACTGGTTCACTGATTTTAAATTCCTCCAGTTCAATGCATCCCCCTCTGAATGAAATGAAACACGGCATGAAAAATCCAAACTGAATCAAAAACCTCGTCAGGAAGGAGGGGCTGAAACCAACACTGTCGCAAGCTACCTTTAGTGACGGCCGACGGAGAGATGCCGCTTCTTTCGTGAAGAGGCAAGGCGCTCAGTCTGGGAATGTCGTCTGGTACCAGGGCGCGCGGCTGCCCCAGCACCACCGACGCTGCGCGGCAAACGTGCTTGATCCGTGGACCGCCTGCTCGACGGAACTCCTGGCACAGAGGAGAGAGGAGCTGCGGCTGGGGAGGAGGATACAGACAGACACTGATGTGAGGAGACAAAGGGCTCCATGTTCGTCCGACTCATTGGCCGTGCATTTTAGTACTGTACACCAAACAGAGAATATTGCCTTGTTGTTACGTTTTGACGGCAGCAGGAGGTTAAACTAACATCAGTTGTTGGATCAATTTGCCGGGCCTATTGATTCCTACGCTTACTTGTCCTTGAGGTGGCTCTGTCTTGACGGGAACATCAGCATGGGGCCGCACCCTCTGCTTCCTCCTTTGTCTCTTTGACGACACGTCTCGAGACCTGGCGCCGCTCGGGCCAGATAGCAGCTACAGGGTTTACAGGTGCAGAGGTTACCCACCGTTATAACAGGTCGCATTACACCGAGCTCGCGCGTGATAATAACCAATTACTGAAAGAGTGCTTGTGTTGGATCACGACCTTACCCCGGATGATTTCAGCTGTTTCTGCTGGTCAATTTTGATGAGCTGGACCTTGGCTTTCCTGAGCAGATTGAACATTCTTTTATTTGCACCGGTGAGGCGCGCTCTTTGTGACGCCCCCTTCTCCACAGGTCCCAGGCACTCGCCTCCACCTGTGCCTGAGTTCTTCACGGACTGAAGCTCCCCTGTGGATGTAAAGCAATATATGCCAGTGCCCGGCTCATTACCATGTCTGGCCTTCAAGGCTGCACGAGCAATACAATAACCTTACTCTTTTATTCATTTCACTCACCTGAGTGAAGTTTGGCAGCGTCTTTCCCTGCTAAGTCCTCCTCTTTGCTGTGCTGAAATGTAAGGGACTTGGAGTTCATAGTCCTGACACACACAGAAACTTTTCTCACTACTCCAGGAGTATCGAGGTCTTCGATCTTGAGCTTGGACTTGTCCTTCTCCACGCTCGTATCCCGCTGACGGAGGCTGATGCTCATGGCCTCATCGTCCAGACCTTCTGCTAAATCGACAGGGGGCTGGAGAGGTTTACTCACGCCATCCGTCTCGGTTGTACTCCTGCTTTTGGGAAGCAGCGTGTGCACCTTCTTTAGCCTTTGATAAATCTTGAGGTGAGCCAACTGTTTATTAAACTTTGGGGGACTTTTCTTTTTCTGAGCATCCAGGAGGTCAGTAGACAGGACTGTGGGCCTATCTGGTGCGGATAAAAACAGATCCTCACATTTGTTCTCTGGAGTTTTGTCCAGTGTGTACACTTCCTCACTAGACTCTTCTGGCCCGTGCCACTTGAAACTAGAGTTCTTGAGAAGAGACCTCCTCTTTTCACTTTTGACACTTTTTCTCTCAGAAAACAGGCTGTCGGCTATGTCAATGTTGTCATCCAGGTCCTGAGCTGAGAACAGGTCGACGTCCAGTTGAGCTTCGCTCAGTATGTCCTCCTCGTCGACTGGCAGGATCGGGGATATTGCTCTGCCTGTCCCATCGTCTCGCCTCTTCCCTGGACGTATCTGCAAGCCCAGCTGCGAACCCTTCTTTGGAGAGTTTCTTCGAGGCAATACGGACATTCCTGCGTCGTCCATGAACCTCTGCGGAGTCTTGATCACTCGCGAGGATCTGGCACTTACGACAGGCATAATGAAGTGCTTGATGTTTTTTACAAACTTTGATTTCCCAGGCTGGGCGTCGACGACATCTCCCTGTGCCCCATCAACTAACGTGTCTGTTTCTTCCTGCTTCAAACTGTCCTTTTCAAGGCCTATTTCTATCAGCTCGGAAATGATTTTCGTTGATTGTGGTTTTGGCCTTTTAGACCCGAAGAACTGAAGGCCTGACTTTTTGTATGTTTTATGCACTCCGATAAGTTTGGAGCTGGGGGCTGGTGTGGCAGCTGCCGATGGGGTGACAATGTCACTGTCCCCCTCAACAATCTTCTGACTTTCAGATAAGTTAAGTGGAGCAAACTTCCCATCTCTGCTCCTGTGCCTGTGTTTCTGCCGCTGCCCAATCAAACTTTTACGTCTCTTTTTGACTTTTTGGAGCGATTTCTTTTGTAGGCACTGTGTTTTTGGATCGCTGTCTTGACTTTCAGCCACCAAAGGTTGTTGACTATCTATTAACTGAATGTCTGTTTCCTCTTTTACCGGTGGCTGTATCTGCTCTTCTTCTTCTTCCACTGACACGGTGTCCTGTTTTGCCTCTGACTGGGGGCAATCTTCTGTTTCTGGCTGACTTACCTCTGTTACTAAAGGCTGAGTATCTTCCTTTAGTACAGACTCTGTGTTAGGAGCTTCAATGGGAGCCAACTGTGTGTTGACCGCGGTTTCAGCAGAATGAACAGCCTTCTTCTTTGGAGCAGACTTCTTTTTCCCTAATTTATTATTTCTACACCTTTTAGGTTTGGAAGGCACAGGCAATGGTTTGGCCTCTTTGACCTGTGGTTCGACCTCATTCTCCACCTTTGGTGGAGAAATTTCAACTGGCACCTGCGTGGGATCGACAGCGATCTTTGAGGAATCCTCAGCGGGAACTGCTGTGGAGTTTATACTTGTCACCTGTGGGGGGTCCTCAGCCAAAGCCTGACTAGGGTTTTCAGGAAGAACGAGTGAGGTGGGATCTTCAGTTGAAACCTGAGAAGAGTCTTCAATGTGCACATGTGGAGTCTCTTCGTTCTGTGGACCCATTCTGAGCCTCCGTTTGTGAGTGGTCACCTTTTTTTGACTAACACACTTTGTCTGCGGTGAATCAAGGCTTGACGTCCTCCTTCTCAGTCTCCTCGTCGGCGTGACTTCAGCATCCAGACACAGCGGTTTATCTTCATGAACTTCACTCGGATCTTTCAGAATATCCTCTTTCTTTTCAGGCACAGGACTCACCTGCTGAATTAGAAAGGATGGCTTTGAGCTTTTATGTTTACCAGGAGAGGACACCTTTTTGATCTGGAGAGGTGGGACAACTTTCCCGCCCTCTGATTTATTGATTTCTGGAGGCGATGTTTCAGTAACCTGCTCCACTTCAACCTCCACCTGCAAAGTGGTCTTTTCCTCCAGTGACACATCTGTCTTGTTTTGGGAGCCCTCACTCTCAATGCTCTTACTCTCTTGCGGGGCTACTACAGTGTGTTGTTTGGTGTTTTTGGTGTTTTCATCCATGCCATTCAAACTATTGTTGACACTTATGTCACAAACAGTGGACTGATCCAATTCACCCACAGTCTTCTCCGCTACTTTGACAGTGTTTTCAGCAGCCCGTGTCTGACTTCCTCCCTTCACCAGTGTTAAAGTCCAGATGAATTTTTTACGTTTTTTCTTTCGTTTTGAATTCTTCCCAGCAGCCTGTTGATCATATTTGGGGTTTCTAATTCGTATCAACCTAAAACTTGGGACCCTCATTTCCTCTTTATTCAGGGACAACCTGTCACACGGCTGTGCACCTAAATTATTAGTTTCTGTGGAAGATGAACCATGGTTATCCAGCACTGTAGCCTCCTTATTCAGCCTCTTGCTTTGCCTTCGTCTGTCACCTCTCTGCGACAGTTTGGCCTCCAGTGTTCCTGAAACTTCGGATTTTGACTCCTCCAGAATGGCATCACTTTTGATCACACCCTCTGGTTCAGCTGCACCGTCTGTGAGGCTTTTAGAGAGCGGATTAGTGACTCTATTGCTCCTACGAATCACTACTTGGTTAAGTTCGGAACTTTGCCCCATTGCAATCTCCTTCCGCTTTAACTTCCTTGCAATCGTTTTTGGCTCTTCAGTCCTGCCCTCCTTGCCAAAGTCAAGGGGATCCGCTGATTTTCTCTCTTTTGATTTTTGGTCATCAACCACAAGTTTTGCGCTCGTCACGCAGACAGGCTCTGTTGTCTTTGAAGCAGATCTCCCGCGCCTTCTTGCAGGTGTAGTCCCACCTCCTTTATCTTCTGTGACATGTTTATCCTCAGGTGGTTCAATTTTTAATTTGACGTGAGCACTTGATATCTGGTCACCCTGAATGTCCTCGGTTTTAGACTGATCCTGAATTCCTTTTATCTTCAGCTTCTTCGCAGATTTCTTATCGGGCTCCTTAACAGTTTTCATTTTCTTTTTGGCCACCAACTTTATAGTTATCCTTGGTGCTGTAGACGAGGCTCCGCTTTTAATGTTTTTTCCTTTCAGACCTTTCCTGCAGTCCTTTGCAGGCTCTGCTTCAGGAGATAAGCTGTGAACTTCCTCCAGTGATTTTACATCTTTAACAGGATCAGGTGGGGTAATAGCTGCCTCCATCGTTGCCATTTTAAGCGGCGGCTTCTCACTTTGTCGTTTAGATTTTGCATTGACAGCATCACCTACAAAACAAAGACAACTTAAAAATGGCAGAATCCATCACTCCCTATGTTACATTGTGGTGTATGTTTAATTTAAAAGTTTTAAGTCCTTTCTGCCATTCATTAATGACACCACATACACCATGTAGTGCAATGATAGGTTTGTCTTTACCTTTGGAAGGGTTTTGTCGGGACCATGTAGGCCCTTTGGAGCCTTTTCTCTCAGCTTCAAATCCTCTGAAGTCATCGCCCTTGAAAAATGAAAACAGGTAATTAACATTTGAAGCAACTTAATAGCACTCTACTTGAAGCTGCTAAACCATGAGCAAAAACAGCAACTAAAATGTTAAGTTCATAGCATTCATGGCGAATCCCAGAGCATGACATTAATTACATCCACTGCACAGACCAAGTTAATCAAGTTAGATGGGACATGTCTCTGAAGGTTCATGATTAAAAATGGATTCATGTCCAGCATAATGATAATTTTATAAATAAACCCAAAAAACAATGTCTATTTATTTTAGCATATTGGACCAATGGCTTTTGTCTAATAATAATAATTATAAAGCAAATAAGAAAAATAAGACATGACAGAATGACAGAAAATGGACATTTCATTGTTCCACATTCAAACCAACTATTTACAGTCATCCATTCTAAAATGCAATACACAAAGCATCAATCGGGCATACATTAACTGCAACTAACAGTGCAATCTGATGTTTTGTTTTTGTTTTGTTTTTAGGGGGGCTCTTCCTGAACCTTTCGTGTTGCAGGTGTATTTCATCTGGACTACAAACTATCGCATGACTCTCGAACCTTTTCATGGATCACACTTGAGCAGTTGAAAGCGAGCTACTACACCGCCGACAAAAACTGCAGGGGAAGGTGGGTCTGTAATTATCATGCGCTCCAAGTACTGTACATCCTCCTCATGCTTGCAGATGTGACCCGAGAGCCTACACACAGCCCCGCTGGAGTGAAACAGGATTATACTACACATAATAACTACAAGTGTATGACTATGGAGTTTTCGGTTCTAACACCACGGGTGCAACTGGCATTGGCACACTTCTGCACCACCATTTAAACCTGTCGTTTGTGGCAACATTAGCCTGCAGTTAGCCCTATCCTTCCCTCGAAAGCATTTGAACTCTGTCCGCGGAAATACGACTAGCCAGAATTAAAAACTGTGTTTATATCTCGTTTACGTTAGGGAGACATTAGCAGTGTGTCCTATTTTGTTTAAACGTACTGTAAACAACTCTTTTCGCATCTGGACAGCGTAATAAAACAGAAGTGTTAGCATTTAGCCGCTTTGCGGGATACTGAGATGTTACTGAGGCGCTAGCCTTCCCGTTCTTTGTGTTCGCTACTATTAGCTAGCTGCTACTCTGGCCCGATAACGAGCGGGCCACAGACGAAATAACTGCGGTCCCTGTTTACAAATTGGCGTACTCACTAACTGGTTTTCAAATAAATGCCTCTAACATATTTTTCACCCTCTAACATGTGATCTCAGTGAGAACAGTTGAAGGAAGGGCACTAACGTGAGTTAAAAGTGCTGTGTTGCCTTGTTGAAGTGGAATAGTATTGCGACTGTTCATTAAATGTCATGGAAAGCTGCTGCACTGTGCTAACATAAGTTAGCATTTAACGTTAGCTCACTCAGCATGAAGCTAAAGTTAACGTTAGCCAAGCAAAGAGATGTTGACATTTCTCCATGGCACTAATCAGTCACACTGCCTTGGACAGCACTCATTCTTGCACACGTAACGATCACACAAAATGTGAGAAGATGAAATAAAGATACTAACTCCTGGGTCGGTTTGGGACCTCACCTCTTCACTCCCACTAGAGCTGTATCCAGCTTGGCCAAGGATCTTGTGGCTCGCCTCTATCCCAAGTAAACGCAAGTGAGACTGGTCTTCGCTCAACGACAGAACCAGGTTTGCGGGCCTTGGCCCTCCGTTAGTCACATCCTCAGCTTCTAAGCCTGATCGTCCAAGTTGCCATCGCTTCTCGGAGCGCAAACGACTACGTGACGACCAAGGCCGACCGGGGAAACGACCTCTGGCCGTAGCGGTTCCACCTTGGCCTCCTACGGCAGCCGCGGTTGCTGATCCGCATCCCGCTGCCGCCATCATTGCTTCAACAACAACACACACCGACGGCTAGCAGTTCGAGGAGAGACAAGAGGGAAGGCGCGAGATGGGAGGGGGGAGCCGCAATGCTGCAAGGGAAAGTGAGTCTTTCTGGTGAGGCTGCAACGGGATGGGGAAGCGGTTCAACCTGTGGTGTTGGCCCTGCGTCAAATTTCTATTCAGACATGTGTACCTATTGCGTGCCAGGAGGCGCCACTCAGTTATGAGTCAAACTTAACTGATCGCATTCATATTATTATTACTGATGGCAGACTGAATTTAATCCGCTAATAATTTTTGATTAAGTTTAGGTATATCCTATACATAAAAATTCTATATGTCGTTTAAAATTGTTCTCAAAGAACCAGTCAGATTTCAAATAATGAATATTGTTGAGTTTAATATCACGAGACATGTTATCATGTGTAATGCAGCTCATCAATACCGCTCAGTGTCATAAAAGTTGGGATGAGTGCAGAGAATCACACTATTCAGCATGAGGGATTTGGAAGTTGCTCCTCATTATTTAAAATCATCATGACGATAAACCAATAAAAGACGGAAGCTCTGTCATTAAGTGGCAGGATAATGCAATAATAAATGTGATATAGCCTTTGGTATGGATGCCTTAATCCTTAATTAAAACAGACATAATTAACACCTGGGAGGGGGATCAGGATGCAGAGGCACATAATTAAGAGAAACAAAGAATTGCCCAGCGTCCATGATTTATAGTGTCCTGGCTCTTAACATTGTAGTAATACAGTAGATGGCAGTATGCTTCTATTTTGTCACCCCAAAACCTGACGATGAGGAAGAAGTATTTGGATTTTTCGACAGTGGAACTATTTTATTGTTCAGGGTTTATTTATGTATGCAGGGTAATGTATTGTGTATTTTTATGTATGTAAAAATACATTGTTTTCTTGGCACTTACATTTCAGATTGTCTGCAAACAAAATAGAATTTCAGTGTCATTATTATCATAGCGTCTTGGTTTGCAGGAGTTGATAAACTTTTACTTTCTGTTGTGCAAATATATGAGTCAAGTGTGAGATAGTCTGTAAATATAAAAAAAACAATAGTATATTAAACTAAATCATTGTAAAAAAACAAAAAAAAACCCTCGGAATTGTAATTGATGTATTGATTGCATTATTTTTGGATGCAAAATGTGTGGAAGGGAAGTATTGTTGCTTAGATTGGAAGGCTGCTGAGGATTGTTTATGACAGAAAGGGAAGTCACTTCATTTATCTGCAGGGCTCAGGCCCATCCGTCAGTCTTTAATCAATATGAAGGTACACGAATTCACTGTCGGGCATGTTACGCGCTCCAGTACAGTAGATGGCGGTAGGCAGCACGGGCCAGCGTTTGCTTGCAAAACAACAAAGAAAGGCGAAGAAGAAATGCAATCCAGAAGAAGAGTAAAGAGGAGGAGGAGGAAGTGTTGTTTGGTTGTTTCCATTTAATGAACTGGTGACGATTCTCGGATTTTTGGGGCTTTGAAATATCAGGTACATTATCACATTGAAGTACAGTATCACCACCCCCTACGATTTATTTCAAATCTGGTGTTGGATTCGCAGCCTGAGGTTGGCCTGTTCTGGCTGTTTGTAGCAGTTGGAGCAACCTAATGTTGCGATGCTAAGCTAACGAAGCGCTAACGCTTCCCCAACTGTTCTTTCAGTAGGCTGACGGGGTTGATTGGATTTATTATTATTATTATTATTTTTTTTTTTTTTTTTATCATTTTCGAAGAACTACTTTGTTTAAGTCGTGTCCAGGCCAGTAGAGGATCGTCTCTCAATCACAGTCATTACCAACATATGCTTTTTCACCAAAGTTTCACATCTTTGGGGTGGGTCTCTCCTGGTTCTGTCTCGAGCAGGATCCAGACAAACTCACGATGAACCTGGAACGACTGCCCAATGAGGAGAAGCTCAGCTTGTGCAGAAAATATTACTTAGGTGAGAATTCGTCAATCAGCCAACATTTTGATATTTAATCATAACCGGTTTACAGCTACCTTCATAAACGTTATATGCATGTATAAATGGTCTGATATAGTCCCATGTAAGTGAGAGGGAGGCTGGTTATCCGTGCAGTTCCAATGATTGAGATCCTTTTGTAAAATAAACCATAAAATGATGAGTAGATTTGTTTAAATATTCATTAAGCAGTATTCAAGTCAATGATGATGTTCTTTCACTTTTTTTTTCCTCAGGTGGCTTTGCATTTCTCCCATTCCTGTGGCTGGTCAACGTTGTTTGGTTTTTTCGGGAGGCCTTTGTGAAGCCAGCATACAGTGAACAGCTCCAGATAAAAACTTGTAAGTGTCAATGCCACCAGAGATTTTATTCACCATTGCTGTATTTCTTCAGTTTTACAAAAAATATGCATTTAGAAACCCTGAGTTCCAAGTTCACGTCTTCAAGCTGATTCAGCACTTACAGGATGTTTTCAGTCCAGTCAGTATCTTTCACAAAAGTTGTCAGTAAGTTAAAAATGAATGTTGTACATTAGACTATGTATGGCTTCTTTTGGTTTGTGTTGTTATGGCTGAATTGTTTATGAGTTCACAAGGACAGATGTTGTACTTTATCAAGCATTATCAAACAGTATATTTGTTCAGAAAAGTCGGAGCATGACATGTTACATAATTGTGTTACCATTTCTGGAATGCTAAGTCATTGTCTGGTGTGTTGTTGTTTTTTTTCCAACTAGATGTGAAGCGGTCAGCACTGGGGTTGCTGTTATGGGTAGCAGTGCTCACCACGTGGATTACTATCTTCCAGCACTTCCGAGCAGAGTGGGGGGAGGTGGGAGATAACCTCTCCTTTACAATTCCATTGGGCATTCCTTGAGATGTTTTTTGACAACTTTTCTTTTAAAAATAACTGATGATCCACAGTAATGGACCAAAGAGTTTTCTTTCTTAAACTACAGTGAAATATTTTGGTGATTTGTTTGATCTCCTGAGCTAAAGTCAATGGCGTGATAACATGTTAACACAGTAATCCCTTCAAAAGATACAGTAAAGAAATGCTGTAGCTTACCTAGACATCTTAGAAAGTCCTTTGGTTTTAGAGTAGGCTAATAAATCTTGTATAGCAGACAGTGTTAACTGTCATGTACAGTATCTAATGACAAAGCTGGATGTGGATTGAGGTTTGTTCAGGATCTTGAACAATAGACTAAACAGGTTTGTTTTTTAGACTTAACAATGTTTCTTGCTCTTGTTTGTATGTGATTGTGCACCCAAAACAATTTTACTTGACAAATAAAAGATATCCCCAAGGCAGTTTTACAACATCCCATGACAACTCCAAATGGCAAACCTATGATAGTGTATCATTATTTTCCCTCAAGAATCTATGAACCTCAAAAAACATTTTGTTTGACTTCTCAATGAGCTATGTCTCTCTCTCTCACTACATATATATATATATATATATATATATATATATATATATCAGTACCATGTTCTCTGTCCTGCTCCGTGTGTGTGTGTGTATATTCCAAATATTTAGCATTGTTAGAGAGGTCACTCTTCTTTTCCAGACAATCACAGGCGCCTGTTGTGAAACCTGATAATTTCATCCCTCGAAATGTCCCCACTTCCCTATCATCCTATATGAGTCATGATATAATTGGTGCCATTTGAGTCACCCCCAGTCAAGCTTAAGTGACAGGTTCCACATTACTAACAGGAAGAGCATGTGCCTTCCAAACATAACTGCCAAGATCACGTTGTGCCAAGAACAAGAAGTATCGACACGTACAGCTCTTTTCGCAACGCAGGGAGTCACCTCATAAAATTCATTTATGGCGAGTGAGTTCAACAAGCCTTTCATGGACATTGTG
Organism: Psettodes erumei; assembly: GCA_016785225.1. Taxonomy (NCBI): domain Eukaryota; kingdom Metazoa; phylum Chordata; class Actinopteri; order Pleuronectiformes; family Psettodidae; genus Psettodes; species Psettodes erumei. The sequence goes on from JAFBJZ010000623.1 coordinate 1,534,991, forward strand.
TATAGTTTGCATGGGTGTTTCGTTACATTTGTGTATTCAGATGAAAGAGGTAGCAACAACATTTAGTTGTGTGCTGTACATGCAATTTATGGTACTTCCATTTCATTGAATTTTATATTTCGAAGCAAATACTGTTCTTATTTTTACTTTGACAGCAAGTTTCTTGTTACTTTACTGATACATATTTTATTCCCAAAACATTCGACCAGTTGATCACAGCTGATGTAGTTTTGCTGTCCTGTAGCAGGTTAAATTTAGCTCCACCTCGTCCAACCACTGCATTGAAAGGAGACTTCTACATTTAGACATGGGTTTTAAGAGTCGACAACAGGACCGCGCTTTCTGCCCTCTGACGACTTATGATCCCGCCACGTCCATTTGGCTGACAAGGCCGTAACCTCTCTATTGAATGCTGGCCGCTGACTCGTTGCACCGCAGCGAGGGTGAGTGACGAGGGGAAGGTTGGCTTACTGACGGCACACGTGCGCCGGCATGTGTTTGACGCCACCGCTGTCACTGTCCGTCTCGCGCCGGCTCACGAGGGTCAACAACACCGTCTTTTGAACTTATTTTTGGACGGACCTTGCTTGACAACCGATTTGATAACTAACACGCAGGCAGTCTGTTCGCGTGGCCGCCGCCGCCGCCGCCGACGACGACGACCCCCGGGGAATAAACTGCTGGCCGCGGCGCCGGTAATGGCTAATAAACACGATAATTGCCGGGATAAGCCCTCGACAGCTGCGCCACCGCGCAAACAATGCGCCCTTATCCTATACGTCAGCGCCCGAGCACCCAAGGGTACGCATTGGCCCAGACATAACAGAAGCGAGGTGCCCCCGGCTGTGGAGCCCGGGCATTATGCAACTCCTGTATAAAACACGCACCACAACAGCATCCAGAGCCAGGCAGACAGAACAGGGGCCGTCCCTTCTCACTGCTACAACATTTAAGAGGAGGTGAGTGTTGCGTGTCCCGCAGTCTTGACAGGTCGTGGCCCCTGCTGCCGTCGAGTCAACTCTTCCTTTCGACTTTTTCCCCCCAGCTGATTAGAAATGGACTTCATCGTGCCACCCACTCTGCCGGATGGTGGCATCCCATGGGAGAAGGTTTTATCTCCTCTTATTCCTCGGTTGAGTGGGACTTATGGACAATATAACTGGTCCCCGAAATTACTGCTACCAGAGAGTGAGAATAACAGCCCTGCAGAGGTACGTCCTTTCAAATTTAAGCAACAGGTAATTGCGTTCACTTCGGATCAACAGAACCGCGTGAACGGCATTGTTCAACAGGCTGAGAATCCACTCCTAAAAGTGGTCCCCTCATTTTTTAAAGTGAAAAATATACCTTAAATTGAACCTTCAACAGCATCTACAGTCGTATTCAGCAAATGAAGTCTCCAAGATGCAGATGAATGCCCCATTTCTTTTTGTCAAACTGCTGTTCAAGGTTGAGAATGAACTTCCACACAAACAGTGTTTAGGATGCGATAAGTAATAAGGGCTTTTTATGCTCTATTAGCCACTCATGGAGGTACTTTATTTCTGTATTCTGCATTTTGGCAGGTGAACTGTGATGACTCTGGATTCACAGTTCAAGTTGATGTGAAGCACTTCAACCCAGAGGAGCTCATGGTGAAAGTCATCGGGGACTTCGTTGAAGTTCAAGGAAAGCATGAAGAAAGAAAGGTTAGGAGGAGCATTCCTGTATTTTGGGGGGGTTATTTACAGTGACCTCTTAATGTGTGCTGCTCCCTTTTGTTTTGTTAGAAGGATGGTGCTGGGTGTACCACAAGGCAGTTTAACCGCCGCTACCGAATCCCAAAGGGAGTGGACACCATGGCTTTGGAGTCTGCAGTTTCTCCAGATGGCTTCCTGATCATATCTGCACCTATGCTGCAAACTGAGAACTCCAGATCCCTGACCTAATCACCATAGTAGCATGCACTCAAATCCCTCTAACCAACTTCACCACATGTGACAACAAAAGCAACAGAAGCCAGAAGACACAGGGCAGGCCTCCTCCAGTCACGGCACGTGCCAAACCACACATTTGTTCTGTTCCTGGCACTGTTCTAATATTCCCCGCTCTCTGAGGTTTGTATATACTGCTTTGCTATTATTGATCTTACTTAATGTTTCGAGGAATGAGTCTGTAAATATTCTGTGTTTACATATCAGGCTGCTGCTTCTTTTTGTGCAACTTTTGTAAAATGCACTATGATTGTGATTGTGATTAATTATGCAGGCAGATGTATCTCCATATTCTTTAATGTAGAAAGATTTCTTCAAAATCAAGTAGTAATACATTTTATTTATACTAAAAAATTAGTTTAAAAAAAAGTAACTGCATCAAGTGCCTCTTGCCAATGTTCAAGTAACTTGTTCCTCATCCAGGTATTCTTTCAACATAGAGTCCACTTCACTAAAAAGACAAACAATTATTTTGATTAGAGATTATTTTTCTTGAATTTGAGTTTGATGAGTTTTGATTGATTTTAATAAGATTATGAGAGCCGGATTTCATAGGCTAGGGAGTTCCAGCCTCCTAGGAACAACATACATAAATAATGACCATCAATTAGACAAGCTGATTAATTCCATTCATGTTTTACCTGATCTGCTCCTTCACCCATTGTCTCTGTTTCCGAAGGACTTGTAATAAAGTGTCATCTTCAAACTCCTTTCATCTGAATCTGAAATTTAAAAATAAAAAAAGCTTTGTTAAAGGAAATGAGCAGCCGAGGAGAGGGTTAAAATGGAACGTTATCAGCATGTACCTGTAGAGGACCAAAACCATATGTTTTACAACTGAAACCCTCAAAATCAGTATGTACTTATGACTACCACAAAATTCAACATGGATCACAAGTGATACCAGCTCCACATACAAGCAGCATGCAGAAAAGTAATACAGAGGGTTTTGACCTAAAGCGGTTTGGAATGCTGGGAATGGGATCTATTCATGGGTCAGAATATATTACAGTATGCACATAGGGTCAAGGATGGTGCCCCTTGTTGCATAAGTTCACCTTCAGCCTGCTGTAGCAGCTGTGAAATGACCTCCATAGAGTTCTGTGTATCACATGGAGGAAGTAGGGGTGGTGGCGGTGCAGAGGCAGTGCGAGGAGGACACGTCGAGGAGACGGGGGACCTTCTCGCTGCTGATGAATCCACAGCAGGGAACAGCACCTCTGAAACTACCTGTCAAGGTGCATTGAGAACAAACTAGTGGTTAATGCACCTTAATTATCACATTAACAGCAGCTAAAAATACAAGGAGTGCAGAGTGATGGCGGCATCATTTTAGACCTATGCTTAACAAAGCAAGTTTATGAATTATTGCCATTTTTCATGCTATTCTAACATGGTTAGAAATGAGTATCACCTGAATATCTTAAATGGTTTAACAAGGCAATATCTCACATACAGTCCATCTCCCACAGACAGCATGGAAGGACCATTTTTAACAAGAACTCATGTATGGGTATCAACTCAAACATTTATAAATCCTCACAAAGTACTGAAGGTCCTGCCATCAGTCAGAGCAACAAAACAAGTTATTAATGCAGCAGGCAAAACATTAGGTCCAAATAAGCAGATGACCTCCCTACTCAGAGAGACTAGAGAAAGAAACTGAAAGAAACCAGCTTGAGAACTGCTGCTGGGTGTGCATGTGCTGACCTGTCCTAAGACACTGTGGACTGGACGAGTACAGCTCTCCCAGGAAGACCCCTGGCTTCCTTCCTGTTGCTGCAGAGCTGCCAAAGGCATGACCTTTTTCGGAAGTCTTTGATGTGAAGAAGTCCTCTTTGTGGAGCTCGGGCCATCAGTATGTTCCCTCTCCACAGCATATCTGTAACAAATCTAGATTAGGTGTTCAGATTCCAACTTGAATTGTGAAGACTGTGTTTATGTTTCAATACTTCACCTTGTTGATTTCTTTTGCTTTCTGGTGGACAAAGCCGTGCTCTTCTCATTCCTCTCCGACTCTTTTGTCTGAGCTTTCTTTTTCTTGTTACTCTCAGACCTTTTATCACGAAGAGGCTCTTCTTGTTTTGCTCCAGATGAAGTGCACATTGAGGATGACATATGTTCCCGAATGGGCTCACTGGTTAAAATATCTGTTGGGTTATAAGGGACTTGGGTCTTTTTACTGACAACTGTGCTCTGGAACTCATCTAACCTCTCTGAAACATTTTGCTGTGCGCTAGCATGAGATAGCTGGACGGGACAGGGCAAGACATCACACAGAAAATGCATGTGCGCAGGAACATGGGCAATAGTTTGGGGTTGAGAGAGAGATGAGCTGGAGACAACAAAGGCCGGGGAGGGAGGTAGACCTGAAGCTGTCTGGGTTCCTTTGGTTTCAGGCTGGTGAGCAGGTGTGTGTGGAAGAGTATCTTTTTGTGAGAATCCAGGAGGTCGTGTACTCTGTTGTTGCTATAGATGATGCAAGAAGAAGGACATTAAAATTATGTTGTCAATCGGAAAATAAATCTTAAACCAATATGTATTAAACCAAATATGAAAAAATATTGTCAACCTGTCCACCAGGGAAGGGTTGGCTTAAATAGGGGGCCTGCCAGTTTAAGACGGTATCATGAAGACTGGACTGCTGCAGGGTCTGAGGCTGCTCCCGAGCCTGCTCCATCTTTCTCCTTAAACGCCACTGGTACAAGATGTCCTCTTCTGGGCATGTGGGGGGGCCCAAAGAAGGAATAGCAGATTTTTGGCAGGGCAGAGACAGAACTGAACTGGCCTTCACTGTAAATGTAAATCAAAACACACAGTACACAATAACACTGACACAACAATCACTTTAGAACACCAGTTATGAAAAAAAGGAATCAGATGCTATAGGCTGCATATGGGGGAAAGAACTGTGCAAGTTTGCATTGGAAGAAAACAAATCCATATCAACAAACAGCGGCCTCCTCCACAATGTTGTCTTACCTGTAGTAGATTTGATTAAACTAGGAATCAAAGGTCGCCGCACTGGCTCATCTATGCTGACTGGAGAGGACAAATCTGAGCCTCCAAGGCCCTCTGAACTTACAGGGAAAGATCCATCACTCAGAGGGCATTCACTGCTATGACAGACAAGAGGTTACTTACAGAATGAATTAATGCATCATTATTGTTCCTCGCTGCACTTCTTACCCTCTCAGCAGAAGCCTGCTGGCCCTCTCTTGAAGGTGAAGTATCTCTGTTTCGTCAAATTCGCCCTGGGAAGTGTCTGACAGAAACTGAGAAACAATAACAGATAGGACCTTCAATGCCACAGTTTCACTCTTCATATCTTAATACTGAAAGCACTTACAATACTGTGGAAATTAATTGATCTGGATAATTATATCTGTGGTATTTGAGTAATAAAACTGAATCAATCTCATTATCTGGCCTTACATTTCAAATATACCGATGTTCTTTTATAACCTGGCGAGGATGAAACATTTGACACAAGCAGGCTGAACAAGCCATAAATGTATCAAACAAGGCTGCACAAAAGCTGGATTCTCAGGCATCAATAAACACAGAGGTTTCCAAACGGACACGTGGTGTGGGGTTGAAATGCAAACATTTATATGCACTCTTATACTCGCTGGAATAAGATGTCTCTCTTGAAGATGAACTTTGCATAAACAAAGACATGGCAATGATCCATTGTAACAGCAACACAAAGAATTTTTTAAAAAAAGATGGCGTTGTATCTGCTTGTTACTTTTAAAGGGAATAAATACTTTTTAGTTATGTTGAGACATTTGTGAAAAACAAAGCACATTTTATTTCTATTTATCAGAGATAGACAATCCAATACACTCACACTAAAAGATCCAGTGCACGGGGAAAGGGATGTGTCACATCGATGCTGTCCAGCTGGACTAAAAACGGTAGGCATGTGCTCATCTATTAGAGATGGGATGACCTCATCTGTTCACAAGAAGGGAGTCAAGACAAGGATTTTACCAGAAAAGTGGCGATCGCCATCTGAATTTAGGAGCTGGTAACAGTCAATCAACCCTTTCATAAAAAAAAAAAAACTAATAACATGTTAAGGTATACCTTTATCTGCTGTTTTAGTTGGTGTTGAACTGGGGGGTAAAGATGAGGGTGACATCCACCAAAAAGGCAGCTGCTCCTCCCCCATGGCAGAAGCCTTCTGCCGGCGCTCCTCTCGACTCTGCGGCTGACCGTGGCGAAAACGTTCTACATATCTAGAGGAATGAGAAGAAGAAGCAGTCATTCACATTGTTTCAGAAAAGAGCAACTGATCCATTTCTTTCTTTATCTTTATCTTACAGCCTTCATGTCACAGTTACAATCATGTTTTGTCATGCAACTGCAAAACCAAAGAGTTAGTTTTATTCAAGAGGATAGAACAGTAAACAAGCACAGCTGTGTTTAAGGGTATGGTCTTGATTCTGTGAAACTGAAGCATACTTTGCCAACACTGTATCCTGTTTAACTCCGAGCTCAGAAGAAACCGTGGATCTCCCTGCCCTTGCAGGTTGTCTGGGTGTCTCCGTGTTAGATGAGGTTGCAGTGCTGACAGGGGAAGATGCACAGTCTGTGGAGGGCCAGGACGGTTTTCCACCTGTGGCAGTGAAACAGTGCTCACTTTTGTAAAGTGGCTGTTGGCTCTCTGAGCTAAGAGTGTGCGTTTGTGGACCAGATTGCCGTTTTGAATGCACAGGACTCAGCGTCTGCAAAAGGAACAAGAAAGTGCTAAATGTGAGGAAGGGAACATTGAAATCGGATGTGTCGTGTTGTCTTCCAGTATATGTAACATTTACTTCAAGGCAGACTGTTTTTTTCTTTTTTGTTGACAGGAGCTGGTTGCGGAATGACTGGGAGTGTGCCTTCCCCCCTCTGGATGCTGGTTGAACGGGATTCTGCCTCGTGAGCAGAGGACCACTGCAAAAACCACATTCGTAAACCAATGTAACTATGACTTAGGCTACTGTAAAAGGTGGTCTTTAGGTCTTACCTGGATTTCATTACGGCTCCTGAAAGCCAGATATAATAGCACACAGAACAGGGTGTCCAGGAGAGGATCTCGGTGTTTATTTCTAGTTTAACTAAACTCTTTAACTACAGATTACATCCAGCTCGGTATGTCTGGCTAAATAGGTTACTTAGGTCTCACTGAAATATAAATTAAAGAGACGACGACCACATTATCCAGCAGTCTTCCGAGTTTATTTGTTGATTTGGTATTTTCACAAAAGCACGTTACCGTCAACTCAAACGCCAGTACGACACGAGTTGTCCACGAGAGAGCAAATTGAATGGCGACGGCGGGAATTCTGAAGCTCTATCCCTCCCACAAGTGTAACTGTTTGACTAAAAACATAATTACTGTGCTGCAAATAAGGCAAATAAAGCATTGTCGATGAAACCAGAAGAAAGCGTCACTCTTATCAACCGTTTTTTACTCCCGAGACATCCAGCCAGTCGAGACCGAGTTTAAGATGATTGACATAACATTTACCCAATCACATAGAAGGACCTTACAGCAGTTGCGCCAATCAGTGAATAGGAAACCGGCAGCGCGCGGAAGAGGAAAGTCTGCAGTGGCTATGCGTTCGTGAAAAATAAGCTAAGTTAGCAACGGAAATTTGAGCGATTAACTGCGGTGGTCCGATTGAACGGTAAAACGTCAGCCCTATAGTAGCTTTCACGTGAATATATTGAGACCGCAAGGACTAGTCGTCAGGTAATCGGCATGATGGATAAACGCGGATAAAGTTGGGTTTGCGATGTCGCGTTGACCTTACACAGTGTTTACTGCTAACAGATAGCTAGCTAGACAAGCCTAACGTTAGCAAACAAACGTTCTGTCAAAGCCGTTTGTTAGTTTTGTCATAGCAGCGTTAGTTGCAAGTTTCAGACTCCTAAAGAAACTGCGCACATTCCAGTTGCTGGGGGTGAACTTTTGGCTTTTAAAGTCAGTGTGCTTTTCTCAAGTACCGTGCGGAATATTTACGCTGAAAAGGTGTAGACAATGCACCACGTCAAGATCAAGACTGAAAGGCCAGGTGAGAGATCTCCTACTCCCAACAATACTCAAAACATCCTTCAAAAATATATTTTTCACCGAACCCAACGTTAATCTCCTTGAGAAGACTTCTTGACGTAGCTACACGTCACTTACATTGAAGAGTATAAACTGTTTGTTGTGGGTGTAGCTTGTAATTTTATAATTGTATTCATCTTTCATAATTACCTCTGCAGATGCAGAGGGGACTGGTGCACGCAGCAGATTGGATGCTGTCTTAAAGGGACTGGTCGAGAAGAGTGAAAATGAAAGGTCAGAAAATTACAATTACGGTTACACCTATTGATATCTACAAATTCTCGCTGATTCAATTCCAGTCCCACTTATATCATTGTATTCTGAACAGGGAGCAAAATGAGGGTGACACTGGAAAAATATCAGCGGACTCCTTAAACAAGTATGGATATCGATGATATGTAGTTCACTTTTAACTATGATTTTAAGTGCTGTGAAGCCACTTAATAATTGTCATTTCCAGATAAAAGTATAAAAGCCATTTTTCCCATATGTACTGTATATATGTAACACTGCTTCTTCAACTTGCTTTCACCAGGGATTTGTCTCCATCATCTGCTGGAAAAAGGCAAGTGTATGTTTTTGCACCCTGAGGTAACTTAAAAACATTTACACATTTTGTCTTTATTTGTGGTTGGAAAAAAAAATCACTTCACTCTGGGGTTGCTCTGCCAGTGATTTTAGATTTTAACATTAGAAAGTTGTTTGTCTGCACAATGGATTGATTAAAAACTAAACAAGAAGCAGTAACTTTGAATTTTATATGAATGCTTTGAATTCTCCATCCTTGTTTTATGTTTATTTTTTCAGACCTTCAGCTCGATTTCCACAGCACCGCAGGAAGAAGCGAAAAGAGATGGACGAGGGCATACCAGAGAGCAACCAGCATAAACAAAGTAAAACTTGAGCAAATACTGAAAATAAAACAAGAAATTCCACTGTAGCGTTTGTCCTTTTTGTCCCTCAGTTACTGTAATTTCGCTTTACTTTATTGTACCATTTCCAACCCCTTTCTTGCTGTTCTCTGCTTTCTCCATCGCTAGATGCTTACATCATTAAGTTGTTTGATCGCAGTGTGGATCTGGCTCAGTTCAACACCAGCACCCCGCTGTATCCTATCTGCCGAGCCTGGATGAGAAACAATCCTTCTGTTCGAGAGCCTGCTGCTTCCCCAAGCCCCCCACACAGCATGGTTGAGGAAGAGGTAAGGTGGTATAGTTTTGGTGGATAACTTCATTTTATGAATTAAATACAAACATCACCAAAAACTGATGGAATCATAATATTGTATCAGACATACTGCTTATGGTGCTGAAATGTAATAAAATTACCTTGTACTGCCAGGCAACCTAAGCTGCATGTGTTTGGTGCCTTTTATATGAAATATTTACAAGAGTAAATGTTGTATTTTCCAGAAAATATTCGGGGTAGCATTATGCCATGGTCTTTGGGCATTATAACACCAAGAATATTTTATTGTAAATGGATATTCTGCTGTATGCCTATTTCTACTATATTCCTCTTTGTTTTGCCAGGTCACAGACATGATCAATGGTAAAGGTCAGAATGTGTACAGGCTCCCTCCTCCAACCTCCTGTCCAATCAGCACCTCTGGTGAACCTATCAATCTCAGGATCCCACAGACTGAAAAACCCAATGTTACCAAGGTTCTGGATAATATGTGCATGGAAATTATTGATCATGTTTTACTTGTATTATGATTATATCATCACATGAAGTTCATTTGAAAAAAAAAGTTCTGAACATTTCCTCCCTCTACAGTTAACAGATTCAGGTCCTGTGTCAGGTTCTCTATGTGACCACATGGAACGTTGGAAAAAGATACGGCAAAAGTATGTTTTATATTAATAGCCATTCAAAACGCCCTGTAACTTGTATGTTTACATTTCTTCAGTAATTTACAAACTGTAGTGGATATCACTATAAGGGTGTTTTAACCTGACATCTTTTAAAAAGATATACACTATTTAAAAAAACAAACAAACTTCAAATTAACATATGAATTATTATTGTTATGAAGTTTCATAATGATATACAGCTCATGTATTGTGTATGTCTACTTAAACATCCAAACCTTTAGAATGAGTTGGTGTTTTTTTTCCAGATGGAAGGAGTGCTCCAACAAGAACCAACTGAGATACAGTGAGAGTATCAAGATCTTAAAGGAGATGAAGGAGCTGTATGATCGCTAACTGGCTTCTTCAAAGCCCTTCCCACAGAATGGACCCCATGCAGTTTGAACGGAGCCATGGTGTATGACTCATTTTCTGAATCCACCTGTCATTGAAAGATCAGTCATAGGAAAGCATTAACTGAACCTGGAGCCTTAAATCGACCACGTGTCCTATGCATTTGCAGAATGTCTTTTGAAGGATGTTTGTTGCAGTTTCTTGTGCATGAATGCCTTCTTGTGTGATATGGGACTGTTTTGTTCATAAAGATTCTGCATATATGTCTGAATAATTTAACCAAACTCATTGGTAGTACTTTTCCACAAGTCACAACTGTGGCTTGTGTATCCTCAGTGGTTTCCAAGAAAAAATAAAGTCCAATGGGATCTCTTCCACTTTCAGATGTTCTCCCTTGTTTTCAATACATTAGTATAGGCGAAAACATCAGCTAAGATAAACTAAAAGCCATTTACAAAGTAAATGTATTAATATAAAGTATATATAAATATAAAGTAAATGTATTTTTTCTTTTGGTGAATATTTTTCAATAAAATTATTCTCCCTGGACATTGACATTGGAATTGAGAGTAAACAAAATGCTGACTGAAGTTTGAGCAATACTAACATCCACACAGTGTAGGAACTGTAGTACTTTTTAAGTGTATCTTTTCCCGTTTGGGTGAATCTAGTGTATATTTATGCTATATCCATAGTCATTAGTGTGCATTAGCCTCTGGCTGGGCAGCTATTGATGCTGGTGATATGTGAAGAGACATTTATCCTGCTTTAGTCCTTTCAAATGATCTGTGAAGCGCGTAGTGATTATTTGCTAACTGAGCAGAATTTTATCGGTTTTAGTTTCGAGAGCACAACGGAGGAAGTCGGTAGTGCGTCGATACCAGAACATCAATGTGAAGGTAAAAACGGCTGTGGTATCCGGTGGTGATAAAACACCATCTGGTGAGGAAGCGATCACGTCACGTAGAAAGAGGCGAACAACCCAAAACACAACATTTTTATTTACCTTTTCTTCAGCTAAGGTCAAGCGTGACAGTATGTCTTCTATGGATAATTAGCCAGTAAACAGGTAGACAGCATGAAAAGCTGACAAAAAAAAATCAACATTAAACTGGTTTCTTTACAACATGATTTACAGTTCCACATCTGCCGGTACAAAAAAAATCTTTTACATTTTACATACTTTTAAAAAAAGATGAAAACGCAGAAACGCACTTTTCATCGAATACTATTTTGCCCGCTCACAATCTTGTCATCAAGCTACATATGCTAGGGGGAAAAAAGAGAAGTGGTAACATGAAGTAAAAGCGTTTGACACACAGCAGGAGACACATCAGCAGGGAGTAGCCCGTTCAAAAAAAACACTTTGTGAATATTTCACTTTTTACTCTGATCTGTGGAAAAGTTTTCCACAGCTGTTTATGTTTGGTATTTTTTGTTGTTGTTGATTTTTTTTTTTTTTTTTTACATTTTCATTACAATTTACATAGCCTTTTGGACGTGGTGGTCTTAGTCACTGCTCAGGGTCTTTCTCTCCTCATGCGTGGCCTCTTTGCATCCTGTGAGGTGTATAGAAGAAGCTGTGCCTTTCTTATCTGAAGATGATGATGAGCCAGACTTCCGTGAGATCCGTGACAGTTGGGAGGACAGAGAGCGAGAGGACATAAATGACATGTGGTCCTCTGCTAGGGCACTCTCTAGCACAAAGCATACAGACTGCTTGAGCTTTTTCTGGAATTCATCACACATGAAAACATAGAGAATGGGGTTCAGGCAGCTGTTAAAAAAAGCCAGGCACATACTGAGGGAACCTGCAATATGAATAATATCCTGGATTTCTGGTTTAGCCTTTGACTCAATAAACTGCACAACATGGAAGGGCAACCAGCAGATGAAGAATGCAAGAATGACAGATGCAATAATTCGGTGAGATCTACGTTTCCTTGTCCTTTGCAGGCGCCTTGCACGAACACCTATGGCCACATAAGAGAAACATATTACCAGGAAGGGGATGAAGAAACCCATCACAAAGCGAAAAGTGATAAGAAGCGATTTTGGTGCCTGAGAAACATGACCACAGTAAGTTTTCCCATTTACTTCCAAAAGTTTGCGAAAAAAAGCATAAGGGGTGCTGCAGACCATTGCGGCCACCCAGATGGAAGCAGTTATGAGCTGAGCCTTGCGGACAGTGCGTTTGTTTTGTGCCCACACCACCACACAGATGGACAGGCAACGATCCAGGCTTATGGCCATCAGGAGAAAGATACTGGCAAACATGTTGACCACACTCACAAAGGTGATGAGCTTGCACATTTTATGTCCAAAAGGCCATTGGTACTCTTGGGAGACACTAATGATTAAAAAAAGCAGGGAGACCAAGAAGAGGAAGTCAGCCAAGGCCAAGTTGAGAAACCAAACAGAGTTGACCGTTCTCTTCATTCTGCAGCCTGTCACGTAGATGACCAAACCATTTCCCAGGGTCCCAACTAAAAATATGATGGAGTAGACAACCACAGACACTATAGGCATGTTTGTGGTAAGCCAAACCACCACAGGATTACTTTCATTGGAAGAGGTGGTATCTAATCGACAAAAAAGAAATGTGTCATTAGACACACAGAAAGGAAACTTTTATGATACTCCATTTTTAATTTAATTTAAGTTTTTCTTTTTAAAACATTGTATTTAATCTATATAAATCCACTATAGTACAAGATTAACAATAAGGTTAAGTTCTATCCATTTAGAAATAACTAATGGCAGAACATCTTTCTGTCAATGCAATTTCAAAGCAATGCAACAGTGTCTTACCGTTTGTCATTTTTCTGGTGTGATGAGAGTCTGTCTTTATTCTAAGTTGGTACTGGCTATACTCTCTCTCTCTCTCTCTCTCTCTCTCTCTCTCTCTCCGGCTCTCTGACTACTCCTCCTCCTCATTTCATGCAGCTTCCAATGAAACAGAACTTCTGTTTCTGTCTCTTTGAAAGAAGGCAAAGAAGACATGCACACAGAGTCTGCAAAATAACTTTAGAATGTAATTCAGCTAAACAGGACTGTGTTGTCTGACACAGATCTAAGATCATGCTGATCATGCAGAAATTAGTAGAGCAAACTGATTTCAGAGCTACTAGTTCATTAAGCTGAAACATATTTGTTTTTCTGTGGTGAGATTCATTTTTTTTTTTTTTTACCTTTTGTCTCATCTTACCCTATCACATACATGCACAATACAAACATACTGTATGTGTCACACTTGCTCCTATCAGGTTGAAATGAATGCAAAACTGACATCTGCACACGTTTTCTCAAGAGTTACATTTTATGCAAAGCTTTTCATATATGCAAACATATAGCAGTGCAATGAGTGGTAGCTACCAGTAAAAGTCAACAGCAGTAGCCACACTGATACTGTGAAGAATCAGTCATTGGTCACACTGAGGAACAGAATGATGAGGTGTTAGTTGGAAGCAACGATCCGGTCCATCCAGCTGCGCAGGAGGGCCACGCGGGCATAGACGCCAGGGGCACGAGCAATACACCGAGAATGACCCCAGGACACGATGCCCACAAGGGTCCACACTCCACTGTTCTCACAGACCAGAGGGCCACCAGAATCACCCTAAAATAGAGACAAACATGTTTTACTAAATAACTTGTAAGAACATGCACGATATAACACAAGCTCTTGATATTACAGTAGTGTTGCATTTCGGAAACCTTGTGCTCTGTAGAGGATTTGGGCCAGCCTGCCATTTACATCCATAATAGGAAAGCAGATATAATGCAGAAAGTAGGCCTTACACTTTCATGATCAAATTATTTGCAAGCTAGTAGTTAATTTAAAGTAATAAATTGCTTTATGAGTTACATGTTTGTAATAAAGAGTGTTTTTTTATAATCTGTAAATAGTGAAACAGTCATTATCAAACAATATTTTATATTTTAAGTTTATTTCATGATTCATTTTCAAATTATTTATTTATAGTCACCTTTAACAGTTTAATCCTTAATCAGTTTTGATGATTAATTTATGAATTACAAAATTACTGTGAATTATTTGTTAGCAAATAACTGGCATGGCATATATAACTGGCTTGCAGTTGTTTTGAAGAATCACCTCCACTGTCCTGCAAATGTGTTTTTCAGGCTTTCAAGCAGTTGTTACCTGACAGGAGGATGCTCCAGAAGCACCAGCACAGATCATGCTGTAAGTGATTTTGCCAGGACCCCAGTATTGCTTGCACTGATCATGGCTGAGCAGAGGCAGAGCTGCCTGCTGGAGGTAGCGGGGTTGTGCTGAGAATGAAAGAGACATGAAAATGATGTCAGCAGCTCAAATTCATATTTAACAACTTTCTCTGTGAAATATTTTGCAGTAATTTAACTGTTCATGCCTGTGGCAGTTTATGGCTGTTTGTAAATTCACCCTGTGTGTAAGACTTAGAAAACCTTTGTCCACTCACAGGATTGTCCAGTCTTTCCCCACCCAGTGGTGACACATTTGGTTCCATAGGGTATGTTGGTGCCGGCAGAGGCCAGACACACAGGCGACACATGGGATGTCATCTGCACTGGGGAGGACAACTTCAGAAGGGTGATGTCATTGTCAAAGTTCTGGCTGCTGTAGTTGGGGTGAGTGATGGCCTGGATGGAGAGTTGAGCATAAGTCATTAGCAAATAATGTTTTGTAACTTGGCCCATCTAACCATCTAACAATGGCCCATCTAACCAGGAAATAACTTATTCTGGTAAAGTTTTACATTTTTTATGAAGAGAAAATTGCATTGTGTTGATTACCTTGGCAATGGACTTGACCTGAATTGGCTCACTGTTGGACTGAAGATCATGTTCTCCCAGGATAACGCGGTGGTTTCTCGGACTGTAAAGAATAATAACAGAACAGTAATTTTAAATATGGCCATGTTCAGAGTTTTCTCATGAGGCTGTGGGACACCTCATAATTACTTACGACACACGGCAGTGAGCAGCAGTGACAACCCAGTGCTCGTTGATCAGGGATCCTCCACAGAAGTGGAACCCTTTATCATCCTAGGGATCAGAAGACATATTTTAACAATCTTTTTCTGATGACATTTGTTTCCATCTGAAATGAAAACAAAATGTGTTACTTAGGCTACCTGAAGAGAAACCTGCCAGGGCCAGGAACCAGGCACTGCAGTCTCCCCATTTACAATCTTGCTGTATCTGCTAACTTGGGGTTTGATAGCAGGCACTCCACACCCTGAGGCCCAAGGACACAATCAAAAAATGATATGCTTGGCCTTAAAATATGGCATATGCAATATATACAGTATATACCCAGAAGTGTCAGAATGTGTTTTGTGAAATATTGCAAAAATTATTTACAACCGTATTGATGCACAAGCAGTTACAGATGAAGAATGAGACCTTTAGTTACTATTCTACTGTCAAACAATTCATCCACAGATGAATGCTTGATCTTGTCACTCACCCAACGCAGAAGCCATTAGGGAAAAACAAGTGATGAGCAAGAACATGGCTGTCTTCATTGTGATTCACGTTCCTGAGTCTCTGTTGCTGTGTGGTATACTGGCTTTTATATATGTGTCCAACACATATTTAACCTTGAGTTCCATACATATCACTCCATATGTCAAGTACCACCCCCACAATTACCCAACAGGTGTGATAAGTCAGGGAAAAGAACATCTGCTGATAATCTCCTGAAATAACTTTTAAATGAAACATTTTCCCATAGTCCAATGCACTTGTAGGTCTTTTTTTTGTGCAATTTCCTCCAACTATTTCTTTTCATGACAATTACAAAACATATTGTTGCGTATCTGTTGCGTAATATTAAACAACACTGTATCTTCTTATTACTAAAATATATATACACACCGTATTCAATATGTTGAAATGTATATGCCATAGCTTCATTCATGTATTCATTGCACATCAGCAGAAGCTGTAGATAAACTTCTGATTTTGACAAATGATCTTTGACACTTAATATAGTGACTCCTAGGTTTATGTTAATGTGATAAAATGTCAGCTTGCAGCTGATAAACAGGATAGAGATACTGATCAAATGATTGTGGTCTATTTACAGGAACCAGTTTCATCTGCAAGTTTGAAGAGCGGCAGATTGAGTCTCTGTGTACGTACCTTTTTTGTGCACTAATGAATATACTGTGTATGAGTTCAGAAATGTAATGATATTTCAAAAATTTTAAGCGCAAGAAACACAGTGCATTTTTCAAATCAGAATCCCATTGCTGATGTTTATTGATGTAATATTTAGAAATCACAGATAAAAAAGAGGTTTTTATAGGGTTGTAGGGTTGTAGGGTCATGCAAGTCATTGATGGAAAGATAAATGATGAAGAAAACATACTGCAATTATGTCTTATGTGACTGACTAGTTTAAGTGTGTGCAAGTGTCAAATATGTGATCTGTGATCTTTGGTTGTTTATTGGATGTTTGTTCTGATGAACAAAATAGCTTAAAGGGAGTAAGGATGTGTTCAGATCTGAGGTAAAGATATTGTCAGCAGTGTTCAGTCAACTTCCTCAATAGTTGGGCCAGAGGAGGAGCCACCTCCAGCTCCACCAGGGAAACCACCAGGCGTTCCTCCAGGCATTCCTCCAGGCATTCCTCCAGGCATTCCTCCTGGCATCCCTCCTGGCATACCTCCCTGGTATAGTTTTGTGATGATAGGGTTGCACACTTTCTCCAATTCCTTCTGCTGGTGATCATACTCATCCTTCTCTGCCATCTGGGTAACACAATGAACAAAGGCTTATTTGCGACAGAAGACATCATTGTCTACACAATGTGGCCTAAAGTGGAACCTCTGTTTCTTCTCTCTCACAACTCATGATTCAGTCAATAGGTTTTACCTGGTTCCTGTCTAGCCAGGCAATGACCTCATTGCACTTGTCTACGATGGTCTTTTTGTCCTCAGGGCTGATCTTGTCTTGGATTTTCTCATCTTCCACAGTACTCTTCATGTTGAAGGCCAGAGACTCAAGGGAGTTCTTTGCTGTAACCTTGTCTCTCTGGATATCGTCCTCAGCCTTGAACTGCTCTGCCTCCTGTACCATACGCTCAATGTCCTCTTTGCTCAGCCGCCCTATTGGAAGATGAATTGCAAATTTCTGTATCTCCTGGGCAAAATTTCTCAATTTTCTTTCAGCTTTTTCAATGCTCCTGATTTATTATTAAGTATTTAATATGGTATTCTACCTTTGTCATTGGTAATGGTGATCTTGTTCTCCTTTCCAGTGCTTTTGTCAACCGCAGACACATTGAGAATGCCATTGGCGTCAATGTCAAAGGTCACCTCAATCTGAGGGACCCCTCTCGGAGCAGGTGGGATACCAGTCAGCTCAAACTTGCCGAGGATATTATTGTCCTTGGTCATGGCTCTCTCACCTTCATAAACCTGAAAACAATGGCTAAATGAATGAATGAATGGTGATACACTGGGGGCAATGAAGAGCAAACTGTCATTTTCAAAAACTTTAGTTGAAGGTTACTGTACCTGAATAAGCACTCCAGGTTGATTATCTGAATAGGTGGTAAAGGTCTGTGTTTGCTTGGTGGGGATGGTGGTGTTCCTTTTGATAAGGACAGTCATTACTCCTCCAGCAGTCTCAATTCCCAGGGACAAGGGTGTCACATCTAGCAGGAGCAGGTCCTGTACATTCTCAGACTTATCACCAGCCAAGATGGCAGCCTGCACAGCTGTGAAGAGTTGCATAATGGTGAAACTACTTCCATGATATAATATAAACCACTTGATTATACCTTATAAAAAATGACAGAAATTCACTGCAAATCTAAATTCGGTAGACAAATTCACCTGCACCATAGGCCACAGCCTCATCAGGGTTGATGCTCTTATTGAGATCACGACCATTAAAGAAGTCCTGCAGCAGTTTTTGAATCTTGGGGATACGTGTGGAGCCACCGACCAGAACAATGTCATGGATCTGGGACTTGTCCATCTTGGCATCCCTCAGGGCCTTCTCAACAGGCTCAAGTGTTCCACGGAACAGGTCTGCATTCAGCTCTTCGAAACGAGCCCTGGTGATGGAAGTGTAGAAATCTGTTCCTTCGTAGAGTGAATCAATCTCAATGCTTGCCTGGGTGCTGCTGGAGAGGGTGCGCTTAGCACGTTCACATGCTGTGCGCAGACGACGCACAGCTCGCTTGTTGTTGTTGATTTCCTTTTTGAATTTGCGCTTGAACTCAGCAAGGAAGTGGTTGACCATGCGGTTGTCAAAGTCCTCTCCACCTAAGTGAGTGTCACCAGCTGTGGACTTGACTTCAAAGATGCCATCCTCAATAGTCAGGATTGACACATCAAAAGTACCACCTCCGAGGTCAAAGATAAGGACATTACGTTCACCGCCAACCTATAACAAATGCTAAGAATTAGCAATAGAAATATAAAATAGTTCGGGGTCAGAATTTTATCAGTCAGTTACCTTCTTATCCAGGCCATAAGCAATGGCTGCAGCAGTGGGCTCATTGATGATACGCAGCACATTAAGCCCAGCAATGGTTCCAGCATCTTTGGTGGCCTGACGCTGGGAGTCGTTGAAGTAAGCAGGAACTGTGATGACTGCATTGGTAACAGGCTGTAAAGATAGTAAGCCGTTGAGCCAATGAGTAACATTTGTGTATTCACTATTTTATGTTTTAAAGTCAGTCTGCATGTTGCATTAACACAGTTGCATCATTTCTTGCTCACTGTTTTCTCTGCATGACAACACATGACCCCAGGTCAAACAGTTGTGTGTACTTGTTATGAAGTACCTTGCCAAGATAAGCTTCAGAGATCTCCTTCATCTTGGTGAGGACCATTGAGGAAACCTCCTCAGCATAGAAGGTCTTGATCTCACCCTTGTACTCGACCTCCATCTTGGGTTTGGATGAATCATTCACAACCTTGAAGGGCCAGTGCTTCATGTCTGCCTGCACCACAGGGTCATCAAACTTACGGCCAATCAGACGCTTGGCATCTAAAGCAGACAAATAACAAAATGCTGTCAAGACACATTAAATTCACAGTGTAGAAAGTGAATAACAAGTGGCCTACTGACTTTTTTCCTCAGAAGGTTTAATCACCAACACAGTGAGGTGAATAGGACAAATATGCTTTGATCAGTGTTTTTGAGTCCTTACCAAATACAGTATTGGCTGGGTTCATGGCCACCTGGTTCTTGGCAGCATCTCCAATCAGTCTTTCTGTGTCTGTGAAGGCCACATAGCTGGGTGTGGTCCTGTTTCCTTGGTCATTAGCTATGATCTCCACTTTGCCATGTTGGAAGATGCCCACACAGGAATATGTGGTGCCCAGATCAATGCCTACTGCAGGTCCTTTAGACATCTTTGATCAACAAAAGAACAAGTAAATCACCCTTTAATTCTAGACAGTAATCACAGGTTGGTGCATGTACTCATCAATGCTGAATGAATGATCAGCATTTTTTAGAATTGTAATTGTTTTGTACTTGTAATTAAAATATGTTTGCTTGTTTTATTAATCATACATTGTAAACCCACATAAACCTTCTTTAGGTGTTCTGATAAAGGTGTGCCTGTTCCTGTTTTTTGCATAAATCTAAATGTAAGTCTATGTGAGGCTCATCTAATGCTGGAGTGGCATTAATGGCGTAGTGGCTTAAACCATATCCTGACACCTAAGACATAGCAACGTAGCAAGTGTACCATGCTGTCCTTTAATTCCCTCCCCACATTGCTTCTCTCTGTCAGCAACATAACACTGCAGTGTCTCAGTCAGGCTGGTGAGAAGTGATTTGCTGAACCCGCAATAGTGATCTGTGTGTCTATTTTCCGACAGCTGGCTCCAAAGACCTTACAGTTACTATAAAAAGTATCAGTGCATCTACATGCCAATGAATGGAAGTTGGCTACAAATTCAGCAAATGTGAAGAGTGGGCAAAATTTACTTGGTTCCTTTTAAAACAAAGAGAATTATGAAAAAAATATCTACAGAAATCTATAGCTCTGAGGTGTCATACCAAACAAATGTTATTGGAGAAGAAAAACAACAGATTGTGGCAGAAAATATATATTAAAAGCAGAGAAAGGGACAAAACTTAACACTGCCTTAATGATTTTGCTTTCTAATGTTTATTTAATCAGTGAAAGTAGAAAGTTTCTTATTCTAATGTCCCAGAATTGCTGCAACTCGAAAATGTTCATGTTCATGTATCACTTGTTATCCACTTGTGTAATACCAGACAGGAAATGCTGACACAGTACTTGTTTAACTGCCTGTTTTACACCGTATTTAAAACTTGACTTGTGCAGTTCTAAAAAAAATGTGCATGCAACAGCGGTGTGGCCGGTGACATGGAGGGAAAAATTTTTTGTAGTTGTGGCAATCCTGCAGTAAAATGTAAGTGAATCATTCAAATAGTCAAATGAAATATTTTGATTGCTCAACAGTCTCTGAGCTGTGTTAATGTAGGGATTCTGCTTCAGCTTGCCATGCCATTGCTTGACAGGAGCCATGCAAGCCTCACTTATATGGGAATACCTCTCACATGTGGCAATTAAGCTTTTAAATCAGCAGTCAAGACAGACTAGGAAGCCAGACTCAATGCAATGCTTCTTATAGACGGGGTTACCTTGCGCTGTCAGATGGTCAAGACTTGAGCGTTTACTGAGTTTAAGTGGTGCTTTGTTTTCGCCCAGCACTCAACACCAATGTCTGAGCTCCTCTCCAACACTCCTTTCCCTCTCCCTGGCAGGTGGACTAAGAGGACGAGTGTCTCTTCTCCCCAGTGTATATGGAGGACTGTGCAGAGAGAATCCATCTGGGTGTCAGGTGACTCCACCTAGGAAAGTTCCAGATCAACATTTCTCCTCATTGCCTGAAAGCTTGCTGTGGCCTCTGTAGCCCTTTACTTTAAAAAATGAAAACTGAAAATTCAAAATAAAGAGTTTGTGAATGTCATCTAAAGCAAACATGTTTGCATTATCATGACAACATTGCTCTGTTATAAAATAATTAGTTCCTGAACATAGATAATACTGTTCACATGCTTCATTGCCTACACTTTCAAAACACTAAAGAGCACAAAGTATAACCGATGAACTTTTTTCAGAATGCTTTTTAACCACCGTGGAAAAACTCTGGATCACATCTAAACCTCTGAAATCATGTAGACAGTGTGCCAGGTGGTAATGCAGTATAGAAGCTGAAATAGAGAGCTCACATGATTGGCTCATTTTAGACGTACAAATAGTTTATGAGTACGGATTAGCCACAACATTAAAACCAGTGACTAGAAAGAGTTCAGTCTGAACCACTGTGATTCATATTCTTATTTTGCAGTTTCAATTATTTTTCATTGCTCTACAACTTGAATAAGTCAAACTACACTGATCAGCCAAACCATTAAGGCCAGGAGCTGAACTGAGTGATGCATATCTCATATAAATCACGTTTTGGTAAAAGGATTAAAAGGAAGTGGAATCCATGATGTGGCTTCTGCTAGAAAACGTGTGATTTTGAGGTAGTTTGAGGAAATTCATTGGTTTGCTTTCTTAACATTTCAAACTTGTCCTGCTTTTTGAAAACTTCAGTTTATCTATTACTTGCAGGAAGGGGTCTCCGATTAAAAGCTAATGCTGACCTCCTGTATTATGTACAGTATACAACAAAATATATTACAGACACAACATATATTATATGATATTATCATTGATTTTATTGAGCCATATATATGTTTTTTTTTCATAGATCATGTGTTTGATTCTCAAATACAATTGCGTAGTAAGCTGTCCTTTCCCTTACTGCACAGCCCCTCAGCCAGAGCTCAAACGCTGTATGTCTATTCTTGTTATGTAGGCCTCTCTGACACGCTATCTGGCATTAAATATAACTGCAGTTTGTTACTGACACCACCTCTTGTGACACACTAGATCCTAGTATTTGGACATACCCATCAAGTAGTTGTTTTTCAGTTGAGCATTGCGTAACCTGGAACAATAAATCTTTCAAAGCTTTGACTCTTGAGGTAATAATGAACTTATGCTTTTCATTTTCATGGAAGTTCAGACAAGCAACTGAAATGACACAAAGTCTGCGTGGTTCAACTTCTAAACAATAAATACTGTACATTTATAGTAAACAACATGGACAAATCAAACTTTGTAGTAAGCAGCCATCAGAACATGAACATCAGTGTGGTTCCCTCAGAAATAAAGAACTAAGACAGAATATGTACCATCAGAACTCCAAATAGGGATTTTACAGTAAGTCCATTGTTATAAATTACAGTTTACCAAGAGTTCTTAGCATTAGATTTTTAAATAGCAGCTATCACTTTAAATGAAATAAACTACGTAGCTGATATAGAAAGTCCTCTTCTTTGCTTTTGTGTGATCTATAGCACTCATTCACATAGTCCCAAGCACAGCGTTTGCAGTAGTTGTAGAACTGGTTTTCTGCTTTCTTCAGTGTTCGATTCAGGTCCAGTGTTCCCTGAAGGCTGCACAAGAAGGCAGAAATGTTCACACGGATTCACAAACACAGAAGCCAATGCACAATTGGGATGAGATTTTTATGTCTTAGCATAAAGACACACCTGCTAGTGAACTGGATGAGCTCTACATCATCCTTGCACCGCAGGAGGGACTCTCTATTCTCTAACAGAATGGCTGCACAGATGAAGAGCTCAAAGGTGAAGTCAGTGTTGATGGCCTGCAGTTCTGAGTTCTCCTCTGCAAATATCACATGGCATGAAAAACATGTCATTATATTGATGTCAGACCTTTAAGAGGTGACTTTCCTTTATTCTGCCTGTTTGAGTTTTGGGTTTTACCTGTGCTGTATTTTCGGGTCAGCCTCTCCTGATACCTAGCTCGGTCTACTTGTTGGGAGATAAGCTCCAGGTGGTCACAACTCAGGATCTCGAACAAACGTAGAGCATCACTGTGTTCAAACTCCCTCTGGAAACCCAGCAGCAGCCACCTTACAGAAGGGGCAACCAATACACATACATAAACAAAATGTGCTTGTGCATTAAAAACACATACAACCATATTCAGAAAATTAATAGAACTAAATCTACCTGTGGCAGAAGGCAAAGCTTTCCATGCTGTCTGTGACTAAGTGAACATAGAGCTGTGGATCCAGTTCCTTCAGCAGGGCTGCCTCCAACTCTAGAAGACATTAAACTCGTATACTATGACTCAAATTTGTAGACTCTCATTTATAATGTTATTTTTTGTGAAGATGCTTAACCTAGCACTTAACTTCTTAAAAATAAAATAAAGATAGATTTATAAATCTGTGCCTATCCAGTCATATGAAAGAATTATTCAGACGAATACGCAGAATGAGAAAAATACACTTTTTCTTCTTTTTAATATATCCAGTCAAGCCTGAAATTATTCATACCCCTGGCAAATTTTGACTTTAAGTTACTATTATTCAACCAGCAAGTTTTTTTCTTGTTTGGAAATGACACAGGCGTCTCCCAGAACATTATAAGAAGATGTACAAGAGGCATCATCGTGGGAAAAAAAATTATTCCAAAATTATTCATACCCTTTGCAAACTGTCACAGTCTGTGGGAAAATCCAAAGTTCTATACCATTCCAAATAGTCCAAGCTGTTCTAAAGTATTCATTGATTCACTGGGAAGAGCTGTTTTAATTAACTCTCTGCTCTCTGCTGTTGGTTTGTGGACAGTCATGGCTGAGACAAAGGAGCTGCCTGAGGACCTGCAGCTGAGCATGGTGGCTGCTCACAAATCAGGAAAGGGCTATAAGGCCATATCTAAATTTCAAGTTCCAGTGGCTAAGGTGCAAAGTATTATTAAGACATTACACACTGTGGAAAATTTCAGAGCATGTGATTAGAAGCCAAAAGTGACACGTGATAGTGAGAGAGGTGAAAAAGAATCCAAGGAAAAACACCAAGGCCATCAAGGTGAATCTGGGCTCTGCTGGTGGCAATGTCTCAAGGCAGACAGTCCAACGGACACTGCACACTGCTGGGTTCCACAAATGCAGGCCAAAGAGGACACCACTCCTCCAGAGGCACACAAAAGCCCGCTTGGCCTTTGCAAATGCTCATCTAGACAAAGAAGATGTCTGGTCTTCTGTTTTATGGTCAGATGAAAAAAATTTAATTGTTTGGTAACAATAATGTATCCTTCATTTGTTGTAAAAAAGAAGTCTTCAACCCTACGAACACCATCCACTCTGTCAAACATGGTGGTGGGAACCTAATGCTTTGGTGGGGGGTTTCAGCCAATGGACCAGGGAAGCTATACCGTAATCACAACTGCACCATGAAAAAAGAGCAATACATCAAGATTCTCAACAACAACATCAAGCAGTCTGCAGAGAAACTTGGCCTTTGGGCACCAGTGGACATTTCAGCATGACAACGACCCAAAACACACAGCAAATGTGGTGAAGAAATGGTTAGCGGACAAAAACATGAACGTTTTGCAGTGGCCCAGCCAGAGTCCTGACTTGAATCTAATTGAGAATCTGTGTTGGGAGCTAAAGATCAGGGTGATGGCAAAGAGACCCTCTGACCTGAAAGAGTTGGAGCTCATCACTAAAGATGAATGGGCAAAAATACCAGTGGGGACATGCAAAAAGCTGGTCAGCAATTATAGCAAGCGTTTAATTGCTGTAATAGCCATTAAAGGCTTTTCTATTATTGATTGTATTGTATTGTATTAATTGATTGATTATTAAGAAGGATATGAATAATTTTGGACATGTCACTTTTGGTTGAAATGCAAATAAAAGCTGAGAAATAATTTTTCCCACAATAATGCCTGTTGTACATCGTCTTATTATGTTCTGGGAGACGCCTGTGTCATTTCCAAACAAGAAAAAACTTGCTGGTTGACTAAAAGTAACTTCAAGTCAAAATTTGCCAGGGGTATGAATAATTTTGGGCTTGACTGTATATACTGTAAATATACAGGTTATAGGCATGTACTGATTATTTTAAATTAATTAATTAGTTATTATTCTGGAGATATGTTTTCAGTGAACTCATTTTACCACTAGAGGTCCTTAATACATTTCATTTCACAACTTATACATCCAGTAGTACTTGAAAACATAACATTTATATATGAAGTAGCATTTCTTCTTGGTCAGCTCACCTATTTTTCTATGCAGACCATCAGCCCTGAAATCTTTAGAGAATTTCTCCATGTAGCAGGAGAAACTCCAGAAAGTGTCAACCTCAGAGTCAAGAACCTCAAGGAGCCGGCTGCACAGGTCGTTCATTCCTTGGGCATAACTGACCTCTGGATCAACAATCAAGACAAGTGATGTACAGGCAGGTTAGTGTCAGCAAACAGACCATGATCCTATCTGATCCGTCCATCCATCTGCTACACTGCTTATCCTCCAGGGGATGTGGGGTGCTGGAGCCACTCCCAACTGACATTTTGTGAGGACAGGGTAGTCTGATCTATCACAGGGCTGACACACTGAGACAAACAACCATTCACATTCTCAGTCATATCAACAGGAAATTTAGAGTTATCAGCTATCAGCTATCAGTTACATGTTTTTGGGTGATGGGAAGAAACCAGAGTACCTAGAGAAAACTCATTGGGAGAACACGCAAACCCCACACACACAGAAAGGACCAAGAACCATCTTGCTATGAGGTCACAGTGTTAGTAACTGCACCACCATGTTGCCCTGTCTGATCTGCTCAGCTTGTTGTTGTTTACCTGGATGAAAAGCAGCATAAGTGATAAGGATATCTCTCAACACCAACAGATTGCCTGACCCTTCACCCCTGCAGACAGACAAGAGAGCAGATTATTTAAAGTGAACTTTATATTATACTGTTGATATGATAGTTTTGTTGCTGACAACCAGGCCCTATGATTGTAAAAAATAATCCACAGAGAATACATGACATGATATCAGTTTCTCCCTTTTATTTATAGGGGAGGAAACAATGAAATTACTTTTTTTTTTTCAATTAGGGAAATAATTTGAAGTCATTTCAATGCTAAATTTGTTTAATTAGTTCACTTCAATAGCTTTTATTCTTTATTCTTTAATAGCTTCCAGCAGTATCACAATTTCAAGTTAAGCTCTCCATTATTTATTTTTAGTTTTTATTTACTGCCTCCGTATTGTAACGACATGTTTGTGTTTAGGAGAAGCAGTTGGGTCTGGAAGTGCTTCGGGGCAGGAGTATTTTGGTAGCTGCAAATCAAGTTTGGTCTGTTTTTTCCTATAAGTTCAGAACACATACTGTTTCAGTTTTTCTAAGCATACCCACAGTTTACTACATTTAAAAATCTTTAACTAAAAGACTGAAATCTTAATTTAGAAACCACTGGTTGTAACTCATTTAAAACACTTAACAGAGGGTTTACATAACTTTTAGCTTTAAGGCATATGGCGCCTGATAGTGCTGACTTGAGGTTAGTGGTTAGTGAATGATTTCTTTCAGCTGCTTCAAACTAAACTCGTGTCAAAGGTCAGCAATTGAGTTCCACACAACTTCTGTTGACACACCAAGAAACACAACAACAATGACTCACAATCACTCACTGGTAATAGCTCAGGTCTCTGTTGGTTCTTGGCACATCCTTGTCAATGATACGTATTGCTTCCTGGAGCTCTTCCTGGTCAAATGTGACCCGCTCAAATAATATCTGTTAACAGAATGGAAAAACAGAGAAAAATATATAGTTGACCAGTAGTGATCATGGTCCCAGTGTTAATGGCATTCATGGGGTCCAAAAATGTGCAAACATTTAATTCTATTCTTTCCTTGCACTAGAAATGGGAATGATAATGTATGAGCCAGTTTAATTTAAATAGTGTGTTGAAAGTAACACTCTGTTAAATTTGCATGTGAAGTATAATTATCTGAAATCTATCAGCTGCTCCTTGGGTGAACAAACTCTGCAGACAGAAGTCTCTGAAGTCTTAGCTTGTGTAAAGAGGCCAAATGACACCATAAGTCAATAAATGACGTACACTTTGTTAAACAAAATTAGATCCGGTTGTTTAATTTACCCACATAGACTCCTCCCTCTTTAAACAGTTCTAGATCTTTTTTCTCTTCTGCCAAACAATGACAGAAAAGATATTAAACAGAACTAGGGAAATCTAAATAACAGAAGCAAAGCAGAATTGGATTGACTACAACAAAAAAGGTACATAAAATAGAAAAGATAAAGTATATAGATTATAATTATACTTACATACTATATTCAACAGATCTAACCTGTGCCTGAAGTTCCAAGAAAGCCAGTCTGTCCCTGACCTCCTCAGACTGGTCCTGGTTCTTTTGCTGGGCCTGTGTCTGCCTCTGTTCAAAGTACCTGACAGCTGCCACCAACTCAGCTGGAATTGAATCGGTGAGATGTGGTCATAGACACTTAAAAAGAGCAAATGTAGGGAAGTGACAGAGGGAGGAAAATATTTTTAAAATGTTTTTTTTATTTGTATAATTGATGCATTTGGGAGACATAATAACATTCTTCATTGTGAGCGAATCTGTGTGTTTGGGCCTTTACCATCAGTGCCGTTGAGGTGCATCTGCACAGCGGCAGGATGGAACATCTGCCACTTCCTCTTCATGACCCCATATCGTACGACCAGCTGCTCGAGCAGCAGAGAGCGCTCCAAAGCTGTGGAGCTGCATGGGTACATCCCAAACAGGAAACGCCACGCAAGGCCACGCTCAGAAGGAGACACACCACCTTGGCAGGGATTGAAAATCTCTCGTTCATATATAGTTATCACTATATATACTATTTCATCATATATATGCACTAAAGGGCACTAATCCAGAGATATCCTCATTTTACACACCACTGAATATTTTGTTATTTCCGGTCACTGGATCTCGTGATTTGCTCTGCTTCTCGGAAATCCAACCAACTCTACAATTGGTATCTGTTGTATTATCTTACCAGTCACGCTGGAGTTCTTAGCTCAAGGGGGTCTGCTGCGCAATAAAATGTCATATTTTAGAGAATAGTTTGGCTGTTGTTCAACTACTGTCCTGAAGCAAAGCCTCACCTGACTTTGGCTTGGTCTGTAAGAATGGTCACAATTCATTGATGCATCTAGACATGTGATGATAAAAATCCTACTTCTAGAAACTAAAGCCACATTTTGGTTTAAAAAAAATATCACTGGATTAGCAGAGATCTTATTTATTTAATTTTTCTGCTTGGCCTGCTGTGACCTCACTGTCATTTATTTCTATTGCATTCACTTGAAACTGAGCCACTGTGTCAGACAGTTATTGCTTAAGAATGAAGACAAAGTTTGTCACAGTGCCGTGTAAAGTCATATAAGACGCATATACCGTATATTTTGGGAAATAACATCTATGTTTATCAGCAATCATCTCAGGGGCAGGTGCAATACGTGATGTATGCCTGCATTTTCTCGAATATAATTCACACTGACGACTTCATACACGCATTTACTTGAACACTATATGCACATTCAAATACTGGGTGAATTAGTAATTGAATTCTCTTTTTAGATAGATCTACCGCTTTTCCAGTATGTGCATCCTCAGTCTTGACTCGTCCACCCTGCCCTCAGCGTCCATGGTCCCGGGTAAATCGAGGCGAGCGGCGCACAGCGCGGGAGAGCTGACCGCCGCCACCCTCCTCTGGGAGCCGACCTCTGGCCGCTGACTCTGCGGTGAGCTCGGCTCTTCTCCCGCTGCCTGCCCTGGACTCCCGTCGTTCAGATGGTCCATCGGTGTCTGGGCGCGTTCACAGCAAAGGCACAGGTACGGGAGAGGCGCATCCACAGGACATCCTCGACGGACTACAAAGTGTCATCCTCCTGAAGCTAAACAACACTTCACTTCCCGAACGCCATGCTCCTGTTCGACTGAGCTGGAACCGGCCAAGGAGGAGTGATTTCATTCGACAGCGTCCAAATCACGGGCCTTGATGAATTCGTTTCAAAACACAGCGTCCTTGGTTCTCAGTCAGCCATCTGGAAGTCATATGACCGGCCGTGAGACCCACATTCCAGGTGGAGTTCAGACTTTAAGTGCCAAAGTTCACTCTGGATTTGTGAGCAGCAAATCTCACTCACTCCATCCACTGGTTTAAGAGCATCAAAGTTCCCAGGGCAGCTATATATATCCTGGTCCTTGTGTGTTTCCTCAGGTAGGTTAAGCACTAACACCATTCATCAAACACAAATACCACCTTTGATGGAGGTGTGTCCACTTTTACTCTGAACCTCCTACACACTGAAAATTAAAGTGAGACATGAGCCGCTACCGGTTTAGCCACAGTTATTTCTTTCTTGCCCGATGCACCAAGAATCCAAAACAAATACCCATCCTGAGAACAAACATTCCCTGAATGTGGGGCGCAAAATACAAATTCATCTGGGCCCGGAGCTTTGTTTCAGTTGAAGTTAACTGAAGTTAAGTGAATCTTCACAGAGAACAAATGAGACAGCAGGTGACCACAAAACTGTTTGTGTCCTTATCTCATCTCTTACTGATGTGCAATGACAAGAACGCACCAATAGATAGCAGCTGATGACCACAAATGACTCACACATCCTTAGTGGTTGGAAGGGCTCATGTCGCATATTAAAACAGGACTTGCTTTATGCCCTTATCCTGACTGACCTGAATTTGTGTGTGGGAGTGATTAGCACTAGAGCTGGTCAAGTGGGGAGAGACACTTCTTTTCAACCTGGAGATGAGGAGTTTTTTGTTCAGTAGGCCTCCTGGTCCCATATGGTTCCATGGTTCTAATGCTATGAATGTTTATATTCACCTCCACCACAGTGCACAGACAGATACAAGGACCAGTCTGGATTATGTGTCAGCCACACTACATCCTTGAAAGCATTCTTTCCCACCTCTGTGATGAAATTTGGCCAGTCTACCTCCTATGCCAAATGGGCTATCTGTGTCCTGAGCAAAACCTGGGCCCTTTATAAACCACCATATCTCAGTCTTGTATCATGTTATCTACACAAATGACACATCAATGTCTTCAGCCAACAGCTATGGTTTTGGAGTCAAGGCATTTTGTTTGTTGCGCTCATTTCTGCCTTGCTTCTGCCTGTCTCCCTCTGTTAGAACAGTGGCCCACAGTTTAGCTTCAGGATTTGCAGAACGCTGCAATCCCACCACAATTTCAGAAATTGCATTTTCTAGTTTTTCTTGTGTGTTTTGTTTTCTTGTTTCCTTAGCAAGCCATGAAATGCAAAAAAAATCTTACTGATCAAAGAATTAATTGAATTTATTTTTCTGCTCTCATTGACTACAATGTTTACTCTTCCTATGATGAAATAAATGGATGTAACATGGACAAAATCTGCAGTAATTTTTCTGTGCAAAAAGTGACTCCCTCTTTGTTCTTTCATGAACCATGATTCTTTGCTGAGCCACTACACAGAGGAAGGAACTGTGGACTTTAAACCTTAATCTATGTTCCATGCTGAGCTGACAGCACTGCCTTTTGCTGAATCACTGTATATTATTCTCAGGTGACAACGCATTTCTCCTGGATGATACAAAATATCGTCACAATTTCCTTACAGTCTTTGTTGAAAGGCTTAAGGGTTTTATTTCAATTGCATAGCCCTACATAAGTCGTATCCACCCCCTTTACAGCAGAAACAGGAATGAGCTGGTCTGATTGAGGGCCATTGCACAACATGTCACAATGACTGAACAGTGACAGTACAAGTACACTGTAATGGTCAGTTTGCACTTTTTTGTCATAACTTCCCCCTTTTTGCAATCCACTCCCTCTAAGCAACAGGAAACTCAAGAATTTCGCATCTGTGCTAAGATCAAGTTCATTTTTACAAAGCACAGCAAAGACATAAATACTCCACCAGTTCCCTCCTACAGTGAGTATTTACTGTAAACTTTCGATGGTAAAATACATGCAGTTGAACTGCAGAATTTGGTGGTATGTGTCTACCGCATTGTAAAACTGAATGGTCTCTAAATTTTCAGGATTATGTAAATTCAGCTCACAATGTCTTTCCTGGACCAGATGAAGCTGGTGATTGGTCTCAGTCTCATATTCATCCTGGCCTCTTCAGACGGTGGGTGGCATAATTTATTGAAGTTTTTTGTTTTTAATTTTATCTTGTTAAACCACTACTATACACGAAACAAAAAACTACTGTAAACTTTAATACAAATGTATAAATATAATGATAATCCTGATAATAATAAGATAATTTCAATTCTGGTTTGATTTTGAACACAGGTCAAAGCTGGGAGGTCGCTGTCAAAAGGCACATTAATGCATCATGGGGCCATAATGTGATCATCAATTGTACATTTACCTACCCAAAAGAACAGCACACTGATAATGTTCAAGTTTACTGGAAAAAGATTGGGGAAAAAAACCCCAATATCGAGGGCAATGACAAATATCCATTTGTTTTTCATCCAAATGAGGCATTTGTGCTGGAGAACTACAGAGGAAAGACCAAGCTCGTTGGAAATAAAACTGCAGGAGACTGCTCCCTCGAGATCAAGAATGTCAGCAATAATGAACAAAATATCTACATGAGACTAAATGCAAAGAATGACAACTACAGTTTCTTCAAAAAAAAAGTCTCAATTTTTGTGTCTGGTAAGAATTTAATTTCATCTTCATTTTAAATGTGGTCTAAATTATCTTTATATGCTTGAGTAAAGGGAAACTTAATTAATACTTCACATGTTTCTTCCACATGGCCAGATACTGCACCTCCCACTACTTACCAAGGTATAACCTTCAAGTTTTGAATTATATTACATACAAATACCAAATTTGTTTATATACTCTGTGATATGCTAACTA
Source organism: Psettodes erumei (assembly GCA_016785225.1). Lineage (NCBI taxonomy): Eukaryota > Metazoa > Chordata > Actinopteri > Pleuronectiformes > Psettodidae > Psettodes > Psettodes erumei. Next base: position 1,567,126 of record JAFBJZ010000623.1, read on the forward strand.
GCTGTATGATATTCAGTTCATGCAGTCACAAATTGTGTTGTTTTTGCAGATATTACGGGAGCCCCATCTTTCACCAATGCAGCCACGACCAGTATGTTTTTATGTTTACACTGTTTTTGAAGTTTGTTTCAAACAAATCTTAAATACATCACAGTCTGTCATTCAATTTCTTTTACTGAAATGATTGCTGTTCAGAACAGTTGTAATTATCCTCACAGTGCCAAGGAACCTGGATCCTCTGCAAATGAATGCGGCCATCTTTGGGCCAATTTCTGCCCTTCTGATTATTACTCTCGTCACTATAGTTTTCTGTTCCATAAAACGCAAAAGGTAACTTTACTTTTACATCTATACTTGTAAATTGAGCACAGGGCTTACAGGTCAGCTATACTGCAGTTATGTGCCATGACTGGTTTTAGTGTTATCCTATTGTAAACTGTAAAGTCCCCCTCCATTCTTAAATGGGATAATGTTTGAAATTCACTTTGCAGAATTATACAATATGCATGCAAAGTTTGATGCTTGCAGGTTATTTTCATATTCATCTGCAGAAGGGAAAAGTGTTCAGTGTGCTCACCTTAAATTTGAGTTAGTATGTGTATGTATGAGCATGACTTTGTGACATTTCTGCTAAGGCAATGATATGAGGTGGAAAAGGAGAAACAGAATAATCTTTTGATGATGTAATTGCACTTCTTGTGGAAAATCAATTGCAGACATGATATATTAATCAAAAGTGGGTATTCATCTATGTCATAAAATACATCAGGTGGGGGTCTTTAAATTTGGCCTTGCTATGTTGGAAAAGTAAACTAACAGGTAAAAACTTTATCATTTTATGTATGATCACTTGAGGTAACTTATCAGCAATAATATTTGTTTATAGGTCAAAGTCTTTCACCCGGGAGGAATCTGGATATTACGCAAATTTTAGCAGAGCATCGTCAAACGAAGCCCAAAGGTGTGTTTTATGATACAATGGCTCAGTAGCAATGGAAGAAAAACAGAATTTTCCATCACATGTGTATGAGCAATAAAAGAATGAAAGTTCATATACTGTATAAGAACACAAGGAGACTGAAGATGTTTGTGGATACTTTTTTTTGTGAAGACTTTTATTCCAAAAGAGTGGATTTTGTCTTTTCAGGGAAGCAGCTTGCAATAGTCATGAGAACAAGAAACTCTCTGAACTGAAGGCCATTGACGACCCCGTGTACATCAACACTGAGGTACAATATCCCCGCTCAAAAAAATAAATAAATAAATAAACTGGCAAGCCTGGTGACTCATCAAACTAACCTTACTGTAACTTCTTCTGTCTCTGCAGGCCCTTACAGGTCAGATGGATCAAACCATGGATCCCAGTCACACAGACAATATATATGCAAATGTGGATTATTTAAAGTAGTAGAAATGCTGTATCTCAGAAAACTATTTGGGCTTAAACTTTGTCTAAAATAAATAGGTCCTTTAGTTCAGCATTGCGCAACCTGTTCATGTCTTTGTGGACACGTGGTGGTGTTAAGGATAGATGACAACAGGATTATTTTATTTGCGAGGAAGACAGGATACACAGGATCTGCTAATAGCTTTAACGTATAGATCATAAAAAACTAAATGGTCAAACAGCAGAGCTATGAGTATTCTTTAGTTACTGGCTCAGACATGGATGTTTTTGTTAAAAATGAACGTGCTTGTTTTGTAAAATTCAAAATGTTAAAGATGTTAAAGTAAATTAAATTAAATTAAAGATGTTGCAGATAAAACATATTGACTCTTTCTTTCTTACATGCACTGTAGACAGTGCAAACTCTCCCTTACAAAGTCAGGTACAGATCCAAGGACCTTGGACGAGAACCTCAGTATGAAGGGACTGTTAACATTCTTGTTGGACAGTCAAACAACCACAAAGAGACAAAAAAAAACCACTGAGTGACACAAAACTACAAAGACAATGTGGCTGGATTATTTGTTGTCATTTCATGTCTCTTTCAGTTTGGTTGTCTGACTCCAATGGGATCAGGGGCAATTTAAATCAGAATTTCAATTCAATTCAGAAATGGACATGAAAAATGAACCCGATGTACCTGTTCTACAGGTCACATAAAACTGTCTAGTGTAGAGCTAGTGACCATTGCAAAGTCATAACTAGTAGGGATGATGATAAACATAATCATATATAATTCAGGTATTAAAATTTAGACTTTTCATGTAAGACTGTTGCTTTACATATAGAGTAGGGAAAATAAGTATTTGATACACTGCCCATCTTGCAAGTTTTCCCACTTACAAAGAATGGAGAGGTCTGTAATTTTTATCGTAGGTACACTTCAACTGTGAGAGACAGAATCTAAAAAAATACAGAAAAAACACATTGTATGATTTTAAATAATTAATTCGCATTTTATTGCATGAAATAAGTATTTGATCACCTACCAACCAGCAAGAATTCTGGCTGTAACAGACCTGTTAGTTTGTCTTCCTATTCATCACTCATTACCTGTATTAATTGCAACTGTGTGAATTTGTTACCTTTATAAAAGACACCTGTCCACACACTAAATCAATCAGACTTCAACCTCTCCAACATGGGCAAGAACAACCAACAACTGTTGGTGCAATTAGTAGAAAATGGAAGAAACTCAAGATGACTGTCAATCTCCCTCAGTCTGGGCCTCCATTGCAAGACCTCACCTTGTAGGGTATCAGTGATCATGAGAAAGGTGAGCGATCAGACACCACAGTCTCAAAGGTTACCATTAGTAACACACAACGTTGTCATGGATTAAAATCCTGGCATCCAGCACACACCCAGGCCCATCTGAAGTTTGCCAATGACCATCTGGATGATCCAGAGGAGACATGGGAGAAGGTCATGAGGTCAGATGAGACAAAAATAGAGCTTTTTGGTTTAAACTCCACTCAGCGGGTTTGGAGGAAGAAGAAGGATGAGTACAACCCCAAGAGCACAATCCCAACTGTGAAGCATGGGGGTGGAAACATCGTACTCTCGGGGTGCTTTTCTGCAAAGGGGACAGGACAACTTTGTGTTGCCCAGTAACCCCAAACCCTGAAAGATCTGAAGAAGATCTGTATGGAGGAGTGGGCCAAAATCCCTGCTGCAGTGTGTGCAACCTGGTCAAGAACTACAGGAAATGTCTGACCTCTGTAATTGTAAACAAAGTTTTCTGTACCAAATATTAACGTTTCTTTTTCTATTGTATCAAATACTTATTTCATGCAATAAAATGCAAATTAATAATTTAAAAATCATACAATGTGTTGTTTCTGGAACCTATTATGTAAGTGCATAAGGACACACCTTCTTTTATCAGCAGCCAATTCAAATTGTTTTGATTCGAATTTGGCTGTCATGATTGGTTCACTTTTTCGATATGACTGTCACTCATTCCTACCGTCAATTCCTACCGGAGTTTTGAAGGCGGTGAGCTTGAGTGGACAAGTGAAAAAAAATTCAGTTGTTTCTTTGCAAAGAAATGCATTTGCTCAGTGTACAGCTGAAGAAAAGGAGGCTGAAGGACCAGGGACCAGCCCAGCCTTGTGTATTCCTGCAGCAGACTTACACTGGGAATTCTATTGCTTTCCCTGTTTGCTTTTTAAACGATGGGGGTCAGGACCTGAAACAACTCTGAAAAGTGCAAATGGCCCGAACGTAGCCACAACCATCTTCACAGCCTTGGCAGACTTAGCATGGATGAACAGTTGAGTGAGGCAACAGAACTGTCATTAGAAGGCAAACAGAGGGGGGGGCAAAAATCAGTACACCCTATCAACAATAAGTGAGCGTGTAAAATTTTGTGGGGCATCTGAAAGAACACCTTGAGTATGCCACTGTAATCTGTGCTTGTGTTGCCAAAAGGCAGAGGAAAACACATGATGTGCACCAAATCCCACCACATCCACTGCTGTGAACCTCAGCTAAACCGCTAAATAATGCAACAGGCCGCCTCTCACATATGCAAGTCAGGATTTGGTTTTCTGATCTTGGTGGATTTGACAGCTTTTTTTCTAGATCGCCAAAGTGACAGGTGTTCTTGATAAAGCCACGGCCCACAGATCGCCTACATCCAGCTGCGCTGATTCCAGAGCATTGAATTATTTTAATCCCTGTAGAAAGATCTGCCAGCATCATACGTTTGTAATACAGTACTTTACAACACAATACTTTGTGTAATATTTTAAAAAATCTTCTCCTTGTTGCTCTCTGATACCATACTGGGACACACCAGGGAATGCTTCCCCTTCCCAGACCACCTTGTCAGTGCCACCTTGCTGCAAGGAGACAGGTTTGACCAATACAAGGTTACGTTCCCTGAAGATGCACTGAGCAGCACAAGCCGACCCAAGAAGACAGAGCTTTGTCTCATCTTCAGTAAAGAAGTTTGAAGTCTTTAATCAGAAAGACATTGAGAAGTTTGCAGGGGCAAACTAGTTCAGCACATAAGGTGAAAAGTCCAACTAGCACAACTAGGGGACATTCTGGCACTTCTTTGGGCCTACCCTTTCAAACTAGTAAGTTCAGAAATGCCCAATTAGTATAACCGGTGGACGTTTGGCACTTACTAATTCAACTAGTGAGCATTTCGGCCTTACCAGTTGAACTTACTTATAAAATCTTCCACCTACTTGTGGCTCGACATATTCTCCCCACCAGTGAGTTTGTGGTTGTGCTTGTAATGTGTGATGCCATCACTTCTATACTCTTATCTATCAAACACAATGCTGAGCAGCTTCTCCTTTGACTTCCTTTCAGTTTAGCATTATCACACCTCTCGAGAATTTTACTTTTTTATGCTGTTACACTAGCAAATATGTTTACAGAACAGACTTTCTTTAACTCAAATAGTTAAAATCAGGTTATGATCACCTTGTTTTTTGAAAATGAATCTGTACTGAGCTGGTGTGATACAAGAGTGAGCAGCGTAGAGAAAGGTCAACACCTTAGCTGTGCTCAGCAGACAACTGGCACTGTCACTGATGTGCAAAGCAAACGGGAAATTCAAAGAGCGTACTCTAGTAGTGTGTTACGTGTTGTTTTTGGACAAAAATATAGAATTATTAAAGCTCTTTGCATGTAAGATATTACAATAGTTTAATGGGCAATTTATCACAACACAGGATATTATTGTAAGACAAGCAGTCAGAAAAAATGCATTAATCACAAAGATATTTTATGACATGAACAGCTTTTTGTTTTAAAATTAATATGTGAATTGCAGGAAAATAATACGTGTGTAATATATGCCCCACAGACCGACAGATCACACGCTATTATCCATTTATTCATTCATTTTACAACTGTCTTGAACCACATCATCTGGACAACATGCAAAGGAACTGCAGCTGCACTTCCAGTGAATTCAGCGATGTTACACATTGGCGTATATACCATGATCCCAGTCACTCTGTATAGGAAATAAAATTCATTTGCTCACTTCTTTCATAAATGGAAATAATAAATGAATGTAGAAAACTTCACATACCTCCATATTGCCATATACATGGTCATTGGAATGACTGTCAGGGTACTGTGCATCATCGTAGTCCATCTCTTTTCTGAGATGAATGCATATTATATATATATAATAATTACACAGTAAATACATGCAAGGCTATGCACGAATAGTTTCCTTTTGTTGTTTTAAATCACTAGAAATTTTTTGTTCATGCAAAACTGATGTTAGTAAATGTAACCTTTTTGTTGTGGAGTAGTGTGATGGGTCTGCAGCAGTGTTTGACTCCATGGTAGTCATGTGATGTGCTGGCATATCTCCAGCTTTGACCCTACTGGAAGAAAAATGCTTTTTTATTTCAGGACCCATACATACATACACAAACAAACAAAACTGAAACTGAGAAAAAGAGCAGCATAATTTTTCGACTTGCAGTAAAAAGAAATATTTTCAGTACCAACTTACTATTTTTTAGCAAATCCCACAATTAAAAGTATCACCAAAACTACACCTGCCCCAATGCTGATGGCAACATAGAGATTCTCCATCTTACCTGTACAAACAGAAAGCAAAATAAGTTAAAAAGTCTTTAGGTATATTAGACATGTAACTCCTTCTACAAACTCTAAACTGTTCTTTACCATTTACAGGTAAAGAGAGTACGAGGCTGGCATTGCCCACTGTATTGTTTGCTAGACAGTGGACAAACTCAGAAGATCCAATCTCTGCCTGCAGAGTCCCAATGGTAACAGTGTCATGTTTCTCTGTCTTGGTGCCTGGCACGACTCCATCAGAAAGCAGAAAATGAACCATGCTGGGAGGATTGGATTCCACAATGCACACACACTTTACCATATCCCCATCTGAGGAGCAGGAAGAGGAGATGGTCTTAATCTCAGGGGCATCTGTAAGGACAAGCACTTCAGTTAATAGTTGACCATGCTTCTGTTACATATGTTTGAATAAAAATGATCTACTTTATTGTAACAATACATGGACTGCTTACTTACATAACACACTTAGCTCCACAGGGCTCGACTTGCCTTGCCCTACTGCGTTGATGGCAGTGCAGTACAATGCACCTGTGTGTCTGGAGACATTTTGCAATGTGTAGAGGTGTCCCTGATGCAACTGAACACCATTGTCATTATGCCACTCATAGCTGCTGGCAGGGTGAGCATCACTGGAGCATTTCAGCTGCACAGCTTCTCCCTCCTTCACATCAGACTTGTACTCGACCATCACATTCACTGGGGCATCTGCATGGAAATGCACTGTCCAATTAATTGCTTCTGATACCATGGTCTGTCTTGAGGAATAGTATATTTATATTTAGCTGTTTCTTGCAAAGTGATGTCATAGTTGAACAGGGGGCCCTGCACACACTAAGGATAGCATATAAACAGGATGATAGGAGTCACACTAGCAAAAAACTAAATGTATGTAATGTGTCATCACCCTAACATTCTGCAGTTTAAGTTAGAAAGTCTGAAGCATTTGCTTTTATTGTCTGCAGTGCTGCATGTACTTACGTTTTACTTTAAGGACCACGGACATTTCTTGCTGTTGCTCTTCCTTGTATCTTACGGTGCATACTAAAGGCTTGTTGTGGTCAGCGCTGGTGGGGTGAAAGGTCAGATTAGCTGTTGCTTTCCACTGGCCATCATCAAACAGCGTGGAAGGGAAATGTGTCTGTCCAGGGTGACTCCAGCTGAAGACAGGTAGAGAGGTAGGACAGGTGGGGGACACAGTGCAGGACACCAGTGCAGTGTGACCCTCCTCTATTTCCTCTGTCACAGAGATAGTGACATTTAATTTATCTGTAACAAAGAGAAAATTTGATCATAAATCATAAGGCTCTTGTGACTGCAAAGCAATGTCAAGTCTTTTGAAGATTTCTGTTATTGCTTCACTTTGATTGAATATTTAAAAAATTTAGAAGCCTCATAGTTGACAAAATTCATTAAATCATTAAAATAAGTTAAATAAGGTGATTAAAACACAATGGAGGAAGTGACCACTAGAATGTGTTACAGAGGATGTGTATGTAGGGGTAACAGGAATGGGTGTTTTCAGAGAAATGAAACAACCTTGCCTGTCTTGATCAAATTGTGTGAAGTGAGAGGCGAGCAACCAACCCATGACAGATAAGGAAGTGGGAGTCCCATTGTTATTTAAAGTACAGCACCTAAATTATCACTTCTACCAGCTCAGTATGCAGAGCAGATGGCTTTGCTGACCTGACCTCAACCTGAACTTTCCACTACATGATAATTGAGTTAAACCATAGACACTGCTGCATAGTTCAAAAAGTGCTTAAGTCCCTTTAGCTCACAATAGAATTCCAATGGACTGTTTTCTTATCTTGTCTTTTTAAGGTAAGCAACCAAATTATTGTTTAAATCTTCCTATTGCAAACCATACCCACATTGACCCCACCGACCCCATTAACTACAAATAAAAAATACTCAGAAATGTTAAATGTTAAAAGGAAGACATCATGAGAACCCTGGAATTTAAGAGAGCATTATGATGAAAATTAAGGCATTAACTGCACTGTTAAAGATGTTTATTCAGTGCTATTAATATTACTTACCAACCATTTTGATGGAGACTGTGTTTGCTTTGTAAGAAAAGTTGTTGTAGTCTTTAATTTCAATTCTAAAATGAAAAGGCCCTTGGTCAGTTTGCTGAAGGGGATCGATCTTCAGTGAACACTTCTTCTGCATGACGTCTCCCAGCAGCTCTGTGCGATCCTGATACTGCTGCACAATTCTAGGCTTGAGTGGGTGATAGATGACTTCACTCGTTTCTTCAGTCCAAATCCCAGTGAATTTGGTGACTGTCTTCCCTGGATCTGGGTAGCTATATGAACAAGGAATCACCACGCAGGATCCAGGCAAACCTTTGACTGAGGATGGCACATCAATGGTCCAAGACGTGGCTTCAGTCTGAACAACTGTGATAAAATACAGAGGAAAACTCTGATGAAATGAAATCAAAAGAGCAAAATGTACACAGCCCAAAGGAGAGTTGATTTAAATACAAAATTCACCGGAGATTTAAAGTCCTTGTCTGAACAATCGAGATAATAACTTCCTGCGAGCCATGAAAGATTATTGCTGGATAGTATGGACAATGTTGGGTACCTTTAAAGCAAAGCCACACAGAGAACAGAGGCCATGTCAGAGCATCCATCTCTTCCTCTCAGGGACCTGCAAATAAATTGACAGAAAGTTCCAGATTTATGTGGGGCGGCAGTCATTTTCCTGATGAGAGATGACTTGTCTAATTTCCATTCCACTTTTAATACAACCAGCTATGAATCGGTGGTCAAGTATTTTTTTATTTATTTCCTTCTTACCTTATCTTGTGCTATATAAACTTACCGGAGCTGTATATCTTTCAGCTTTTACTGTCACACAAAAATAGTTGTCAATCTGTCTGCAACTCTGCATTTATATCACAAATGTGTCAGCTGCTCTGACTTCCTTGTCTATTATAATAACCCCAGCTTCTCCTATTTTATTTTTGTAAACCTTTTAACCACTTCAGGATTTGAACCACTGACCATCTTCTGTTTTTAATATGGTGAACCAAAAACCATGAAAAGGACTTTGTGACTTTGTCTCTTCTGAAAAGTAGAAACATAAGAAAAAAACAATGAACATGTTTTCTAAAAATGCAAGCACAACAATCCATTTTATGCTAAGATTAAATCAACAGGCCAAAACAGTATCATGTGGAAGGATTGAATGTATTTATCCAGCAGGCTTGCTAACATCTTAGATACAAACATCAATTAAAAACTTGACAATGTTAAGATACTGTACATTGCAATGATAGAAGATGCATGTCCTATAAAGTTACAATATTTTCCTGAAAAGCTCTTAACTCTGACAAGTCAATAAAAGTTGAGGGCTAATGCAAAAAAAATAACCATTTTTTAGATATTACACTCCTACCTTACACTGTGAACACAGGATTTCTTTGTCTCGCTTGAAACTGTTTAATGTCACAGGATGGGCTAATGTGTGATGCTGTTTGAAAACTGAAATGTGTAACTGTTTTGCACACCCAGTACAAAACCACAAAATAAGTGATATGGCACATATTGCTCATATCGCACATATCACATATAGCTTTCTTGAGACTTCCTTGCAAAGTTCTTCTGACATCTGACAGATCTGCAGTGTTGCAGCAGAATCACAGGGTTATTTGCAATGACTCCTTTCAAAACCACATCCAAGAGGGTACTCTTGCTTTGTTGTTGATTGTAGATTTAATCACCTACGTTAAATTCAGTCATTCATGGACCCTGATCTCCAACAAAAGCAGGGTTCAGCATTCCACCCCTGCTTGGACAGAAACAGTAACATTCTTGGGCAGCTAAATCGACATAACCCATCCTGCGGGTGAGGTGGACCTTTTTCACCGATAAGCTTTGCTTTGCTTTAACTCTCCAAAGATCGTCCTCACACTGTGCCAAGAAGTCCTCCAGCTTAACTGTGTCTTCCTTGTGGCCCCTCCAGGACAGTTTCCTGGGAGTAGGAGTGCTGAAGCCAGTGGACGCTGTGTTACCCATTACAGAAAATGTTGCCAAGCTGGAACTCTGGGGTATGCAAGGAGCTAATCTGTGAAGCAAAATTCCAAACATGGAACAAATTAATATCTGACAAATACAAGAAATATACTAAACTGAAGGGTCTACACAAATTGTTTTGTTGTTGTTGTTTTTTTTTTTACCTGTTAGCAGAAACAGGTGGCTGCAATGTCCCTCCTTACTGCTGGTTTATCTGCTGAAGTTCCAACATTGAATGAGAAGTGTCAGGCTCCTCCATTTTAAAGATGCAGACTGAGGGTCTGACCTCGTTTGCCATCAAAGGAACATTTAATCACATCTCTTTAGGTAAGATAAAACATGGCAGTAACAATACAAGTTCAACACTGCTGATTAATGGATCCCATCACTTCTTTGTATTAATCAGTCTGCCAATTGATGAGTCATTTAATCACTGGGAACTTCCTTTAACCAAAAACACACATTAAAAGAGTGTAAACTTTTAATTGTGTAAAAATTGTAACTCTGTGTATTGACTGTGAAATGCATTGCCATTGTTTCAATTTGATTTCTTTGGTTTCAGGCATCACCTCTGTGCTGTTGGTGTACTAACAAACACCATGTTTGAAGTTTTTTGATATCTACTGTAAGTTTTGTTTTCCCTGCACTGAAAACCCAGATAAGTTGATTGTACTGAAAACATTTACGTCAAGTGATTGCCTCAAATGATTTAAGTTATTGATGGCAGAGAATTTTTTTTTAAAAGTACATTCTAATTAAATGTAGAATATGCAGAATGTAACATTTATAGCTATCTATACTTAAATGGTTTAAATAAGCTACAATAGAAAAAAATCAAGTCAACTTAAAAGTACAATAGTCAAAACTTAATATTTTAAGTCAAATGCACTCAAAATCCTAACTTTATTAAAGAAAATATGAATGCATTAAAAATTAAAATATTTGGAATAATAAAATTCAATGACCACACAGTGGAGGACATTTTATTTATTTTATTGAAAAACACAATGTCTTTTTAATTTTCTGCAAATATAACTTTTCCTTCCTAATGCAATAACGGCATAGTTTTGTTTCTTGTTTTTTTTTTTGCTCTGTGAAGAATTTTCAAGTTCAGAAAAAAACCCGAAACACTGACAATGACACAACACAACACACAACAATACTGCAAGTGCAAATGGTAAAACTATGTGCTTTGTGTGCTACACAACAAAGCAGGCATTTAGAACAGCAGCATTAAGAACAATATCCAGTGAGGACCACAGTTGGCAAAAACCCCTGCAACTTTCTAAAATGTGTCCTCTATAGAATAATTTCAGTAAAACAAACAATAGTAGACACATCAAGTAAAAGAATAATCACATACAAAATGTGTAACTTCAAGAATATTTGCTCCAGTCAGTGCAATGTAATACTGGAACAATCCAGACAGGGAAATAAAGAATTATGTCATAAATTTGCCTCAGTGCAAACACACTCACACAAATCATGTTGCAGCATATACTGGAAGTGTATACTAGAAACAAATGTGTCTTATATTGCAAGGTCATTCTTCAGCTTTTCAACATTTGGAGGGAGCTCACTTCGACCCAAATTCTGCCCTCTAAGATGATCCCCACTCTTGAGGGGTTCAGTTGAGATGATGCTGGGCTTGCAGCTGTGTTGTCCTCAAAGCAGAAGATTCCTGTATAGTGTGTGAAACAAGACAAAAAGAGGATGTTGAGGTTAGCAGCAGTTTGCGTACAATCAGCTGTATTGCCTTTTTGAATATTATAAATAACAAAGCCCAAATGGGGCCCCCTCAGTCATAGCCACCTTGAAACAGTAGACCCCACTAATGTGTGATGTGTATCTGTCTTGATGTGTTTTCCTTTTTTGTCTGTCATTGTCTGTAATATGTTTACTCGTGTTATAACTGGTTTGTTTTGATTTGTTTGTCCTACAAAACTGATTCAAACACTGATTAAAAAACATTACTCACCGAACTGCTCTAGAAGAACATAGATGCATCATCCCCAAGAATGACTGGAAGTCCTCTCAGGACAAGGCATCTAATGGCTGTTGGCTCAGTGCTCTGCAAAGTGGTATCACACAAATTTAAATGTAGAAGAAAGAATGTTTCTGTAATATGGATGAACTAACCACTCATATGATTTCAAGAAAAAAATGAAATATCAACCCACCGTTGCCTGTTGTAGTGGGTCAGCTAACTGCTTGCCTATTTACAGTTCCTCGAGAGCCATGTTCGCCACATTACTTTCCAAAACAGCAGATATAATGTCTCTTAGAACCAATTCATCCATATTCAGATAATATTTCTTTAGCACTGCCTTGACTTTACTGGATACTAATGGTTGTGACAGGTCATGTACAGCACTCTCTGGGATATGTAGAATAGTTTGCATTTTCAACAACAAAGATGCTAGATTATGTTCAAGTTGTTTTCCTAAACCACAAAGGCACGTTGCAGTCTTCTCCTATGACCTCGAGGTCCTCTGTGTGTGAAGTTGCCAATTGCTCCTTTACACCCTGACTTTCATCGGCTACATTATCGCAACCATCATTGGCCATACTACTGCCAGTTATTTCTTACCTTATTACTTTTGTGTTCATTGAAAATTGATTGAGTATACACTGCTCTGGAATTTACAGTTTTTATAGGGACAATCAACTTGGTGATTTACTTTTAAGTGACTACTTCTCAGATGAGCAAAGTATTTTTTTTCAGTGGAGGGTTCAAAAACTTCACATGACAAACAGCAAAACTTAATTTGAGAGTCAACAGTTCCACAATTCTGGTGTTTTAAATGGGATTAATGGCTATGACGTGCACTGAAAGACTTGATTGTACACATGCATTCCTGATGTAAGCAAGGAAATGGCTCTGTTCTTTCATAAGTGCCATGTTTTAGACGATAATGCTTAAAAAGTTGTGCTCTCTTCTCAAAGATGGCAGGGCAGTACTTGCATTTCCAAGGCATTTTAATGTGGCTTCCAACAAAAAGAATAGTGCAATAAAGTAGGCTAATATTTTATTGTTTTTTTTCACTTTTTCAAAACTACATTGCAATAATCTGAAATCTACACTACTGTTGCAAAAATATATAGAGAAAACACACAAATAGAGAACTACTATAAAAACACAATGCTGAATCATCAAATGTTTACTGAAGTCAACCTCAAATGTAGGCACATTCAAACGTACACATTTCAAACAAGAAAAGTTCCAGCAGGTTCTAATGAGTTCTTAATAGAAAAAACAGCTGACCTTGTTCTCACAGAAAATGTCATCCTCTTTAGTGGAATATAGAGTTGTGTATAACAGAAAAATGCAGGCTGACAATGAACTGAACATGCAAAGTGCACGATCCTCTGTCAAAAAGAAAATCAGTTTGCTTATAGAGCAAACAGGTCAACTGAAGACACCATATCCATCATCCTCCACACCGTGTTGAGCCATCTGGAACACAGAGACACCTTTGTCAGGGTGCTCTTTGTGGACTTTAGCTAACCTTTTAGGTCAGGAAACTGTCTGTTGTAAGACTTCCATCCTCTCACCTGTTCGTGGATCAAGGACTTCCTTACGAACAGACCACAGTCAATCAAACTCTGCCCCCACCTGTCCTCCACCCGCATGTTGAGCATGGGCTCCCCACAAGGCTGTGTGTTGAGTCCACTGCTCTTCCCCTTCTACACCGATGACTGCAGACCTGCCCATGCCAGCAACACCATAGCAAAGTTTGCAGATGACACCATGGTGGTGGGGCTGATCACATACATAAACGGTGACTGTGTGGAGAGGGTCCACAGTTTCACCCTACTGGGCACCACCATCTCTGCAGACCTCTCCTGGGCAGCAAACACCACTGCTGTCATCAAAAAGGCCCAGCAGTGCCTGCACTATTTGAGAGTGCTCAGGAAGAACAATGTGGGGGAGGAGCTGTTGAAAACCTTCTACAGGTGCACCATACACAGCATCCTGACGTACTGCAATACAGTGTGGTTTTCCCACTGAACTGAAGCAGAGCGGCAGAGACTCAACTCCCGCTGCCTTAGCAGAGCTCAGGCAATCATCAAGGACTGTACCCATCCTGCCATCCATCTGTTTGAACTGTTGCCCTCTGGTAGGCACTCCAGGTCAATCAAAACCAGGACCAGTAGACTCAGGAACAGCTTTTTCCCTCAAACACTCACCATGCTAAACACACATATACGCCTCTCTGCCCTCCACATCTATCACACACACACACACACTAACCATACATATCCATTCATTAACATAGAGATAACTCATTACAATTTTCAACTGGACAGGCTGTGTACTTGCACTTTTGTAGTTTATTGTTATTTATTGTATATTTTGTATATTTTAAATATCTTTGATATTTTGACATATTTTAACATCTTCCTTAATTTATTTTTTTCTTTGGTAATACCACTCCTTGCTGCTACAATCTCGCTGTATATGAATGAATGTATATTGAATTTTAAGACAATCACAACAGGGCAGCACTGTGTCCTGATGTAAAACTTGATAGTTTTAGGTTATTCAACATAGTACACTTAATGACTGTCTCATACACTAGTTATATACTCATATTGTTTAAGTAATGAAAAAAAAACTTATTTATTAAAGTGGTATTTACTCAAATTGCATAGAGGGTTAACAGTGTGGCTGCAGGGATGTGAAACTTGATGATTTTGATTAATGTTTCCTCCCCAGTCTCCATAGTGTTTCAGCTCATTGAGCTATGTTTGATATCCCACACTGGTGCCTGTGGGTCAATTCCAGACTTTTCCTTCAGAAGTCACCGTCATGAAAGAGTTACACTATGTCAGACACTGTCCACATGTTGTTTTGCCTGCAGTTCTTACTGGACTAATAGTGACTGTGCTGTGTTTTTGTCTGTAGGAATTTTTGTTACCGTTATTCTATTTGTTAACAGTAACATGCATATATTCCTTGCTCCAAAACTACTTCTCAAATTTTACAGACGCACCATGGAGTCCATCCTGACCAACAGCACCACAGTGTGGTATGCCTGCTGCACAGCCTCCATTGTGTGGTGAAGGCAGATCAGTGTATTATCAGGTTGGAGCTCCCTGGACTGGGCACTATCTATGCCAACAAACTCAGAGACATGCCATTTATTAAAGAGATCCATAAAAGCAAGTCTTCAATAACCCAATGTTTTGGATATTTCGCTCAAGCAAAATGTAGTTGTATAGAAAATTATACAGAAAGTATACAGAATGTGGAAGGTTTAATGTGAATGTTCTCTCCCCTGTGGAGGACAAAGGCATTACCAACCAAGCCACAATGGAACAACCACAAAACACTGAATGCAAATCAACACTTAAAGTGAAAGATTTAAGGAGAAAAACATTTACATTACTGATACATGAAGCTGTGTGAGATTTGTAGAAACAGATTTAATATTCATCTGATCAAACTGAAAATAAAACACTTTTAGGTACATTGATATACAATACAAGTTCAATCAACAGTATTAGCAGAAATCATACATTTACATAAGACAGCACAACTGTGGTTAAAGTTTTCATGGTAGAATATGAGTTGAACAATTATAAGATGTATTTTCTCCTTGTAGAATTTGTGTGATGACAAAACAAATTAAAACAAAAAAACCCCAAAAATAGCTTACCATTTACAATGTCTATATTGACCTCTAAATAAGTTTATTGTACAAAACTTTGCTTGTCAGGAAACGAGGCTGCTAAGACATTCAAGCTTTGTTAACATATACACTCACCGGCCACTTTATTAGGTACACCTGTCCAACTGCTCGTTAACACTTAATTTCTAATCAGCCAATCACATGGCGGCAACTCAGTGCATTTAGGCATGTAGACATGGTCAAGACAATCTCCTGCAGTTCAAACTGAGCATCAGTATGGGGAAGAAAGGTGATTTGAGTGACTTTGAACGTGGCATGGTTGTTGGTGCCAGAAGGGCTGGTCTGAATATTTCAGAAACTGCTGATCTACTGGGATTTTCACGCACAACCATCTCTAGGGTTTACAGAGAATGGTCCGAAAAAGAAAAAATATCCAGTGAGCGGCAGTTCTGTGGGCGGAAATGCCTTGTTGATGCCAGAGGTCAGAGGAGAATGGCCAGACTGGTTCGAGCTGATAGAAAGGCAACAGTGACTCAAATAACCACCCGTTACAACCAAGGTAGGCAGAAGAGCATCTCTGAATGCACAGTACGTCGAACTTTGAGGCAGATGGGCTACAGCAGCAGAAGACCACGCCGGGTGCCACTCCTTTCAGCTAAGAACAGGAAACTGAGGCTACAATTTGCACAAGCTCATCGAAATTGGACAATAGAAGATTGGAAAAACGTTGCCTGGTCTGATGAGTCTCGATTTCTGCTGCGACATTCGGATGGTAGGGTCAGAATTTGGCGTCAACAACATGAAAGCATGGATCCATCCTGCCTTGTATCAACGGTTCAGGCTGGTGGTGGTGGTGTAATGGTGTGGGGAATATTTTCTTGGCACTCTTTGGGCCCCTTGGTACCAATTGAGCATCGTTGCAACGCTACAGCCTACCTGAGTATTGTTGCTGACCATGTCCATCCCTTTATGACCACAATGTACCCAACTTCTGATGGCTACTTTCAGCAGGATAATGCGCCATGTCATAAAGCTGGAATCATCTCAGACTGGTTTCTTGAACATGACAATGAGTTCATTGTACTCAAATGGCCTCCACAGTCCCCAGATCTCAATCCAATAGAGCATCTTTGGGATGTGGTGGAACGGGAGATTCGCATTATGGATGTGCAGCCGAAAAATCTGCGCCAACTGTGTGATGCCATCATGTCAATATGGACCAAACTCTCTGAGGAATGCTTCCAGCCCCTTGTTGAATCTATGCCACGAAGAATTGAGGCAGTTCTGAAGGCAAAAGGGGGTCCAACCCGTTACTAGCATGGTGTACCTAATAAAGTGGCCGGTGAGTGTATATCTTGTTTTATGTGTTCTTTTTTTGAGATTGCTAGCAGTTTAATGTCAGATTTCTGACGCTAATATCTGAATAAAATGAAAGCAAGCATCAACTCTTTTTTCTCTTCTCATCTTCAGACTCTGTTCCTGATTAAGAAAAGAAGAACAGAAAATATGATAACATTATTCACATAAACATTAAGACATACAGTATATCTTTACAAAAACAGATACAAAAAAACTGACACTCTTAGAGAGACAAGCCAATGTGAAATTACTATGACAGAGTGAAAGTTTTGGTCAGCCACTAAATTGTAAAATCTATAAATGTGAGACTTGTTGAAATGCCCCTCGCCTTCAATCAGAATGGCCTACTATACTTTCTGCTTTTTCTTTCTTTCAAAACTTTATCAAAATGTTGAAAACCTGTATCCCTTTACTCTCAGAGATTCCATACATTTTTCGACACTAACTGTATCTCATACCCCCCTAATTCCAAAAAACAAGGGAACCCTTTCTCTCACCTGCGGGACAGTCTGGAAAGGCGATTCCACACGCTAAATGTGACCAAACAATGATTGAATACATGAATCACTTCCTCACAAGATTCAGACAAATTCAAAACAACAACATAGCACTGAAACAGAATGTGACCCAAAATGTTTTTGTACTTACCTGCCTTCTCTATTGCTGAGTTCCATGATGCGTTTTCTTAAGCAGATAGAAAAAAGCTCTGTTTATTTCTGAGTAGTAAGTAAGTAGCGAGTAGTGAGTAGTTATATATATTGAACGCACTTGTATTTTTTCACCATGAAAATGCAGAGGACTGCAAAGATCACAGCAGTACCAGTCCCCACAGCAACGGGAATGATGATGTGGTTCAAGTTTTCTACACCTGCCAATACAGATAAATTCTATCAGAGCAATTCTCCCTTTATGTTGAACAAATGGGAAGGGGACACAATCCAGTATATGAACTTAAAATAAAGGACATCCTTAGAAGTCAGCAACAAAGTGAAAAGGTCTCACGTTTTACATAGAGTTTCAGTGTTGCAGAGGATGTCTTCTGTCCATGAAATTTAACTGTGCAGGTGACATTACTGTGATCATCCTTCCTCTCAGAAATGAACGTCAGGGTTGACTGTGCCTCCCAAGTGCCAGAGTGAATTTCTCTGTGAACCTCAGTGGCCGCACCTGGGGAGCTCTGACTCCATGTGAATGTAGGTACATGGGAGGGACAGGTGTGGAGGACTGAGCAGGTGACAAAGTAGGGACGTCCTTCAGTTGCTTCATGTGGGTGATCCAGAGTAAGCTGTGGTGGATCAGCTAGAAATTAAAGGAAAGTAAAGCAGAAGTAAGAGGAAAACCCCTGTAACATAGAAAACTGGTCCTGATGCATGAAGTCATGGAAAGTTGGTGACATACCGATCATTCTGAGCCTGACACAATCCTCAACAAAGGAGAACTTGTCTACGGTGGATATATCTGTCTCTGTTCGTGCTAGTTCAACTCGGAAACAGAAAGGGCCGTTGTCATGATTTTTTATGTCATCAATTTCTAAGGTGCAATTCTTCTGACCCAACTCTCCCAACAACTTTGTGCGGCCCTTGAAGTTATCCAAGACCCTTGTTTCATCCTGGTAATAGATCCATTTATCTCTCTCATTTAAGCCATGCCAGATCCCTCTCAGTCTGGAGGAAGGCAGGTCTTCTTTAGGACACGTGAATGAACAGGGTACCACGACACACGATGTCACCAAGGCGTCAAGGTTTTCTACAACATCTGCCTTCCATTTTTCAGAAAACACAGGGCTGCAAGTAACTGAAAGAGAAAAAAAAGAATGACAAAGAAAGAAGTGATTTCTTCTTGGGGGCTTTATTAACTAGGGTATGTAAGAATGGGATTAAAAGCCAAGAGGTGACTGGATTTGTTACCTGCCAAAAGCAGACACAATATCATCGTCCTCTCTTTGTTCATAACTCTCTGAGGTTTTGTTACCATGGTATTTAAATCTAAAGAAAAAAATATCAGTGGAAACAACTACACAGAAGACACATGCAAATGAACCATACAAATGTGAAAGTACTTCAAAGTGGATCCCTATGAATGATAATGATAACACTAACATTGTTCATGTCCTCATATATGATTTATGTATTTTAGAAAGAAAGTAAGACAGAAACAACATAAATTAAATTAGGCTGAAAAAAATTACAATGCAGGGAACAAGAAAAAATCCTTACCTGTTGCAGGGATTTATGAAGCCAAAATAAAATATAATCAATAATAATACCAATTAATGGATAAAAATTCTGCATTTCCATATACTGGATATTCTGATTCATATGAAGTATAATTTAATGACATTAAAAACTTGAAATCTTACCTGATTTTGCTGCTGTCTGGTTGATCATGTGGTTCAGGTTTAGTTCTTAAGTTCTTAATATAATCAATAATAATACCAATTAATAGATACAAATTCTGCATTTATATATACTGGATATTCTGATTCATGTGAAGTATTGTGAGGTTTCTTGTGGTTGGGCCTGTATCAATGAAAAAGTCATAATTTCTAAGTGGCATCATTCCTGAGCCAAACATTATTTATTTGTAAAACATTCAAAATTAAATGTTTTAAGAAATTGTCATTGACCAATGTATATGCATTTGCAGGATATTTAAGCATAGTGTAGCAACTGCAAGAATCTTACCTGGTGAAGCTTCTCTCTGACTTGAGAATGGGGAACAGAAACTAGAAGGACAAGTTCTCATATCAAGGTCATATGTCTGTGATATGTAAACACTTCACCTGATGGTGATGCTCTGCTGGGTCAGTACTGCAGCCACCCTGTGGGCTTTTCTGACAGCATGGTGCGCATACCCCATTCTAACAAACATAGCATGAAGGTTAGATTGATTCAAAATATACATACAACTATGCATGTCAGTAGCTTGGAATAATGGGGCAATGTTATTGATAAGGGACAGTATTAAACATATTGGGGAGGGGCAACGGTTCTCTCCAGCATTTTTAATATTTTCTTTGCATTCTCTCATTGATTTAAACTAAAACTACAATGCCTCCCACGTATCTCAAAATAATATAGAATTTATTTCAAACAGTCTCTAATTTTAAGAGCTATTACAGTTATAAAGATATATTACAGTTGTTGTTATTATTATTATTGTGTATTTACCAGTTGCCAATGAATTTTTTTGTTGACTTTCCCTATTCCAAAAATAGCAGCATGGTATAGCTACTTTTTTTCTACATTTTTGCTGTCGTCTTGGTGTGTGGTGTGAATGTCAATGAAAGCTTGTGTACCATTAACTGACTGACTGCTGGCTTTGTTGTAAAACACCACAATGCAACAGGGAAACTTTTTTATATCTCACTCTTAAAGTTGTAAGTTTTCTTAATTTTTGTTCTTTTTAAAATTTCCAAAGTGTCCTGCTTTAAATCTTTCCTTTTCCATTTGATTTCAGACAACTTTTTTGATTGCAATATTCTACTGACCCATACCACATTCCATTTCCATTGAGCACTTTAACTGAAAAAGGTCAGTACTGATTTCATTGGTCCAATTTCAATCCAGTGTTACAAAACAATACAGCAAAGACATGTTTTTTCTCAGAAAGAGATAAAACTTCTATTCTGTTCTATTCTAACTGTATTATTTTGCATACATTGTTGCTGCAAACCCTGCTCTCATGCCCACACACAGAAGTCTGTTTTTTTTTTTTATTTGCCTGGAGTGTTTCCACTGCCCCTCCTCTTCATGTCTTTAAGAACTGAACCTGAACCACATGATCAACCAGACAGCAGCAAAATCAGGTAAGATTCAAGTTTTTAATGCCATTAAATTATACTACATATGAATCAGAATATCCAATATATGTAAATACAGAATTTTTATCCATTAATTGGTATTATTATTGATTATATTATATTTTGGCTAAATCCCTACAACAGGTGAGGATTTTTTTTCTGTCTTACTTTCTTTCTAAAATACATAAATCATATATGAGGACATGAACAATGTTAGTGTTATCATTATCATTCATAGGGATCCACTTTGAAGTACTTTCACATTTGTATGGTTCATTTGCATGTGTCTTCTGTGTAGTTGTTTCCACTGATATTTTTTTCTTTAGATTTAAACACCATGGTAACAAAACCTCAGAGAGTTATGAACAAAGAGAGGACAATGATATTGTGTCTGCTTTTGGCAGGTAACAAATCCAGTCACCTCTTGGCTTTTAATCCCATTCTTACATACCCTAGTTAATAAAGCCCCCAAGAAGAAATCACTTCTTTCTTTGTCATTCTTTTTTTTCTCTTTCAGTTACTTGCAGCCCTGTGTTTTCTGAAAAATGGAAGGCAGATGTTGTAGAAAACCTTGACGCCTTGGTGACATCGTGTGTCGTGGTACCCTGTTCATTCACGTATCCTAAAGAAGACCTGCCTTCCTCCAGACTGAGAGGGATCTGGCATGGCTTAAATGAGAGAGATAAATGGATCTATTACCAGGATGAAACAAGGGTCTTGGATAACTTCAAGGGCCGCACAAAGTTGTTGGGAGAGTTGGGTCAGAAGAATTGCACCTTAGAAATTGATGACATAAAAAATCATGACAACGGCCCTTTCTGTTTCCGAGTTGAACTAGCACGAACAGAGACAGATATATCCACCGTAGACAAGTTCTCCTTTGTTGAGGATTGTGTCAGGCTCAGAATGATCGGTATGTCATCAACTTTCCATGACTTCATGCATCAGGACCAGTTTTCTATGTTACAGGGGTTTTCCTCTTACTTCTGCTTTACTTTCCTTTAATTTCTAGCTGATCCACCACAGCTTACTCTGGATCACCCACATGAAGCAACTGAAGGACGTCCCTACTTTGTCACCTGCTCAGTCCTCCACACCTGTCCCTCCCATGTACCTACATTCACATGGAGTCAGAGCTCCCCAGGTGCGGCCACTGAGGTTCACAGAGAAATTCACTCTGGCACTTGGGAGGCACGGTCAACCCTGACGTTCATTTCTGAGAGGAAGGATGATCACAGTAATGTCACCTGCACAGTTAAATTTCATGGACAGAAGACATCCTCTGCAACACTGAAACTCTATGTAAAACGTGAGACCTTTTCACTTTGTTGCTGACTTCTAAGGATGTCTTTTATTGTAAGTTCATATACTGGAGTGTGTCCCCTTCCCATTTGTTCAACATAAAGGGAGAATAGCTCTGATATAAATTCTGTGTATTGGCAGGTGTAGAAAACTTGAACCACATCATCATTCCCGTTGCTGTGGGGACTGGTACTGCTGTGATCTTTGGAGTCCTCTGCATTTTCATGGTGAAAAAATACAAGTGAGTATTGCAGTAGGCTGACATTAACTGATCAACAGGGCACATGTCCCTTGAACTCATTTGTGTACAGTGTCTGCTATGTAATAGAACAGTATTGTTTTCTCTCTGCTCAAGGAGACGCATTGCAGAGCTCCAAAGTCAGAATGGCAGGTAAAAATGTTGGAATGGAGATTAAGTTCATATTGTTACAATGATATCAGAAGTGATCAATTTGTTTCCATCATTAATGACATTTTCTTTAATGTATAGCATGTGGAACCGGATGTCCAGGATGATGTCTCCCAGGTGAGAAGCAACAGTGGTTTTGAGGTTCCTTTTCTTATCTTATCCTGGAGTTGACAAGAGTACTGTTAACTTTAGAAAATGTATAATTTAATCTGTGAAATTTTCAGGATTCATACTGGTGGCCCAGGACCATCTGATTCTCAACGAAGGCAAGTGGCATCTTTAGCTTCTTAGCAATTATCATTTGTGCACTAAGTAAATTTACTGTCTAGTTCTGTACTTTCCCAACTATCCCCAGCTGTGTGTAGATCACAGAATGATTCAATGGAATTTGCTTGTGTAGTAGAGTGTATTTTTGTAGAGTTACATCTCTGCTTTTATTTATATCACTCACAACATTTGCATTGTTTCTGTTCCTCTTTTATTGCAGAAGTTCTGTTTGGAACAGATTTTCAAGGTAAGCCATGAAAATCATTGATGCCTCCGCTGAAAAAATTCACAAGATTTTTTATTTTCATAGTTAATTCAATGTTAAGGTTTGAGAAGTCATTATAACAGTTGAATTACATCTCTGTGCATCATTTTCTGCATTTAGGTGATAATTATTTATATTATATTAAATGCTTGTTTCTATTACAGAGGGGCTAAGAGGGAAATTGTAGATTTTGCTTATTCGCAAGTGTGTCACATATATGACAGTTGCTAAATGGTATTTTCCTAATGGGTAGTGACATAAATTCTAATCCACAGGCCCAATAATATGAAGTCACAATCCTCCACTGACCAGAAAATCTCCAAACCTCATTTACCATCCCCCAAAAGGTACTTGAACCTGACCAGTGGGTAAAAAACATACACAAGATTCAATACACCATAGTACAGTGATGTCTTATATTACTCTTTTTCTCTGTCTTCTTATTGTTACTGTTGTTTCTAATGGAACTCAGCCAACCAAAATCCTGCAATTACAAAGAGGTATCATCAGTTTGATTTACTTCCAATATGGCATATGGTACACTGACATTGTCAACTTCTTAATCACAGTGACTTTAATCTCTCTCAGGAACTTGATGACAGTGACTACATAAATACTGCAGACCTCAACATCTATGGAAACCTCTGAAAAAAGAAAATAAACTTCCATGGACAGAGTTTATCAAAGTTTATTCTATTTAGTGCATCACATGAGTGCTACCAATAAACTTAGGGATTTAGACAAAACCTAGACTACGTGTGTGTAAAATGTAAAGGGTGCCCCATGCTCACCGAGTCCTGAACCTCCACCATATACCATCATACACCAGTAAACAACCAAGAAATGAGAGAGAGAAGGTGGAGTTTTCCGGTGGGTGCTATATGGTCTCCTGGTTCGTGATAGGCTGCCCAGCCTCTGAAGGGCCCAATCAGGTGTCTGGTCGGCCTGCTCAGGTGTGAACCAATCTTCAGGATACCTGGAGAACAGGAGGAAGGGGAGGACCAACAAGAAACAGAAAAACAGAGCATCCTTCTTTATGGCACGTTTCACCCCCACCCATATAAGTCCAAACAGAAAATTTGGAACTTCAGCTTAGTCAGAGAAAATGCTTAAGCAGGTACTATAAACAGCATGAGACAAAGCATCAGGAATGACATTTTCACATCCCTTCTTGTGGCAGATTTCCAGATTGTATTGCTGAATGATCAGGGACCAACGCATCAGACGTTGGTTATGATTATACATTCCTGGAGATGAACACAAGGGGATTATGGTCTGTGAAGACCTTAACTGGCTTCACACTTGACCAAAGATAGACTTCTACTTTTTCTAGATAGACTACTACTTTGTTGTATTGCTAACAACAGCGCAAGAGTTTCTTTTTCGATGGTTGAGTATTTAAGTTGGTGTTTGTTAAACTTGCGAGAAAAGTAACTCATAGGATGATCGATGCCTTGACAGTCCCCTTGTAAGAGAACAGCCCCAGTTCCAACTGCACTGGCGTCAACTTCAAGTTTGAAAGGCCGAGAGAAGACTGGGGCAGCCAAAACAGGAGAGCAACACAACAGGCTTTTTAAGTTCTCAAAAGATTGTTGGTACTCACTTGACCAAACAAACTGTTTCGAGGGACTGGTTAGTGCAGTCAGCAGAGCAGCTGCTGAGGAGAAGTTTCTGCAAAACCGGCGGTAGTAGCCAGCCATCCCAAGAAACTGCCGCAGCTCTCTCCTGGTGGAAGGTACTGGAAACACCGCAATGGCAGTTATCTTAGCGTCAGCAGGACATATCTTTCCTCAACCAACCCGCTGACCAAGATAAAGAACAGTGCCTTTGCCAAATTCACATTTGGCAAGGTTTAGAGTTAAGGTGGCAGCCGCCAGATGTTTGAAAACTTCCCTCAGGGTAGCGATATGGCCAACCCAGTCATCTGTACACACAACAATATTATCCACATATGCCCTGCAGTTTGAAACTCCTCCCAGTACTTTATTTACCAGCCTTTGAAATGTTGCAGGGGCATTGCACATACCAAAAGGCATCACTGTGTACTGAAGGTAGTTATCAGGGGTTACAAAAGCAGAGATCTCTGAGGCACGGGCTGTTAGAGGAACTTGCCAATATCCCTTCAACATGTCAAGTTTGCTAACCATATTTGCTGGACCAATCTCATCAATAAGAGGTAACAGTTGAGCCTCAGGGACAGTTACAGCATTCACCTTTCGAAAGTCAGTTAAAAATCTTGGGCTTCCATCTGACTTTGTATCAAGGAGACAAGGAGAACTCCATGATAAAAAAAAAATCATAAATTGATCATTTTATTCAGGGGAGCTAGAATTAATATTTAACATATTATATTACTCATAAACGGTATTTTTGCATGTCATATTACTTCTGCACAACTGTAAGCATATGCATCTGTTTTTTCCAGTGTATTTTTTTGTTTAAAAATTAAGAATTTATATACATATGCACATCCCTTGACATCGTTCACACTCATGAACAGTACTGAGAGTGCCGAGTTTGATATTTCTCCTCCAGAAGCAAAATTAATTACAGATCTGGGACACACATTTTTACCCACATAAAGAGAAGTTATATGTCTTCATCACAGGAAAAGCCGTGTGGATGAAAACGACATGATGGATTTCGATAAGATCTATGCATTAACCAGGGATAATTCTTTTTCTCTGTCCAAATACGGGCTGACTGATTCTATCAGTGACATGTTTGAATCAGTTTGATAAGGTGTACTGACTTTAGCATGGGTTTGAATCCTTTTAAGAGTCATTTGTTTTAAAAGAATTGAATAATGTTCACTAAACAGGATCTTGCCCATCATTGTGGCCATAAAATCACACCCACATTTTAGAGGGAGGTTTCCTAAAGTGATGTTAGGGACTTATGTTATGGCGTATGTATAGGGTGCTGCAACTTTTTAGTTATTCAGATCTTTTCATTTTCCTGCATTAATTTATCAAAAAACAATTATCTATCTATATTTTTTTGCCAACTGGCAGTTGTAGTTGTTGCTGTAATTGCTTTATTAGAAATCTATAACAATTTAGACATAAAAGCACAGGAAGCAGCAGAAAATGTTGCAATTTTGTACTCTGGAAGATGGAATGGTGGAATTATCTTAGTCCATTGACAAAATTGCATTTTTGTAATAACATCATATGTTATTACATATATTATATGATCAAAAACTGCACGTTACTCTCTGCTGTTTTTAAATATATCTTATTTCATGTTGTGTGAAAGTGTATGATGGAAGTGACAATAAACCAAAACTGAACTGAAATGATTTTTTTTTTCAAACTACTGAGTTGTGTTTTAATTTTTACCTTTCTTTTTTGATTTCTTTCAACATGTATCTCATTATTTAATCTGTAATAGATATTCCCTTTACTGCACAGAATGTTTGTGGGAATTGTTGCTTCAAAGCATATATGTTTTCACTGCCAGTGATGTGACTGTCAGAAAAATGTTAAGCCTCTTGCATGTCAAAATCTTGTGTATGCACACATTAACGTGGTGACCCAGGAAGTGGGGTCAAATGCGAACAGGTTCAGGGCAATGTCATAAAAGCAAAGTATCTGAGCGAGAGAGAAATGACAGCTATGTAACTTATCTCCCAGATCTGTGCCAGTCATGGCCACCAATGGCATGATGTCAGTGCAGCACTGAACTTGTATTATAAAGCAAGCTCACACATGGCAACTAATTTCATTAAATGCAGGCAAACGTTGTAACAATGGTATAAATAGCATGAAGACAAAAAAAACTTGAGTGAAAAGTATACAGTTCTGAGAAGTGGTAAGGGATGTTCATCCGGAGGAAAAAGTACAGTGAAACAATTCAAACTATGTCAGTGCATTTAGGATTCATTTGTGTAGCTTAATACATGAAGGTTTTTTTGTTTTTTTTTTTTTAGCATTTTCTTATCCAACATGAAACACACTAATATCGCAATGAAACCGTCACCTCAACCAAGGACAAGAGAAAACTGATGAATATACTGTATGTTGTAATGAACACATCTGTCAATCAACATTTGTAATAAAAAGAAAAAAAGTCTTTAATTAACAATTTTCTAGCTGCATTTAAAGACAAAAGTCCAAATTTCCAGATACATTCAATGATTTTCATATGCTTTTTTTCTGCTGTAACAAAAACTTTGTCCATTAGATGGCGGTACACTGTAATATTCAATTACTCCCTCCACATTTCCTGCCAGTTAAACATGACTAAAACAGACAGTTAAACAGTTGGGGGTTGTCTCTTCACAAAAAAAATATTACAGGAAAGACTCCCTAAAAACTTAAATACCTGCACTAAGAACATTTAGAAATACATTTACTCCAAGTCTTCCACAATTAACATGTGTTCTGTCTTTTCCTGTCCAAAAAGGGTAAAATACAAGAACTATTTCTGGTTGGAAAACTTAAACAGCAGCAAGTTTAAAATGAATACACAAAGTAATCAAAGCACCACTGTTTTATAAATCATATAATCACTCAACTTATGAGTTTGTAGAAAAGTGCATTTAGGTTGTAATATCATTTAAAGTGTAATACAAAGGAGTCTTGCCGTTTAACCAAAGCACCTTTGCAAAACAATAAATGAAGCAGTTTAAAAGCCTGGCCTTGGTGCTAATTTGTACATCTGCCTTCGTGTGCATGGAAAAAGCCACCTGCAACTGTAGGCTACAAGCTTGCAAGTAGGATATTTTTTTGTGTATGTATTATAAACTGTGAAAATGCCTGCAACCTCAAATCAGAGTCTGAAATCAGAAAATACAGACTGTAGGCCTGAATCAGTCCTGGACCTCTATGACTTTCTGTTGCAATGTCTGGGCAGAAACCTAAACCAGTTTAAGTCAAATTGTCTAGTGTTTCGTCGTGGTTTACCAGATAATAACTGATAGTGATTGTTTATGCTAACAGAATTTGCAGGGAGAAGTTGCACATAATGCACATAATGGTTTAATAATGCTCCTATATTTACTGTGAACTACTAGCGCCATGTACCAATTTTATACCAATTTTATAATAATGATAATGAGGAAGTCAGAAAAACACAAAATCCACTCTGGCAAAAACGTGTTTATTTTTTGTTATTATTAATAACATCAACATATTTTAATGTACCTATTTCAAATAATGTTAATGTAGATATTAGCAGTCATAATTCACACTTTGCTTGCTAAATGGTCAGCATTCTCACTCATCGACTTGAGAAGATAAGGAAAGGGGTGCGAGCACTATGAGGCCATGTGAAGATTAGAAGAAGTACTGGTGCTGCTGTCACCGTCACATTAGGAGAGCATGACCAAGGTCAGAGGTGCCACCAGGAGCAGGAGGCCAGCACTTATGCCACTGGCACTGTTGCAGTAGTCACCCTGGCAACACTTAAGCTCCCCCACAACAGCTCCTGTTATCTGTGCAGTTTGAGCGCTTGAGCACATCACCTTGGAAGCGCAGCCCTTCACGACTGTCTTTTCACCATCTTTATCCACTGAGAGAAGGAAAACAGCGTTAGTATGTGACCTTCAAGTTTTGATACCTCTAATAGAATCACTGAACATTCCTCTGAGTGGAGCAAATATGTGGCACAGAGCGAGCTACTTGATGTTGTGTGTGTTGTGTTACCTGTTGTTGACATGCAGTAGTCCTCATTCCCCTCACAATTTAAAGTTGTAGTGCACTTTTTTCCATCACAGCGGAAGCACTTTTTACCATTGGGCTTGGTTTTGCTGGGGCCTGTAACAAAGAATGTAGAGAGGGACAGAGGGCTGAAAACAGAGGCCAATGTAGTTGTTTATTAGAGTGTGTGATAATGAAAAGTAAAGCTCCCTCCCTCTCTCTCTCTCTCTCTCACACACACACACACACAAACAAATTCCTATGTGAGGCTCAACTGGGACAGTTGGGTGTATTGTGCCCTTGGGCTCTACCATAGCAGATGGCAGTTGGCAGTAATCCTGTCTTGTCTTGGAATTTGAGACTTATTCCTCTAATATCTAATATCTAATATCGCATGATAACATCTCAGATCATATAATCATGCAATATCATATGTCAAGTATCCACTCCTCAAGTTCTGATACATGGACTGGCATCGTGAATCCACAAAACCTTCATTCACAATGTCAGTATTAGAACAAGACATAAATACAGAGCTTGATGATATACTGTTAAAAATGATACACTTTCCTCTTGTGTCTTGGGTTTTTAGATTTGGATTCTAAATGATAGTTATATTGACAACTCAAACATGACACATGCAACCAATGCTAACTTTTGAAGGCAGTTTTTAAATGTTGCATTTAAACAGTTCTTGCACGTGCAACTAAATGGCAGTTTTCAATAAAAGCAGCTCTCAGTACAAAGAAATATCTCAGCATGAATATACAGAGACATTACCAGGGGCAGGAAGAGTGTTGCAGAGCTCTGAGCGGCAACACTGACTGGTAACAACTATTCTGGAGACTCCAGAGTTGATTGAGCCCTCGAAACACTGCTCCGTTGAAGCACAGATTTTCGCACTGAAGTCACCAACTTCTGAACTACCTGCAACAAAAGAGGAACCTTTATAAACTGGGCCAGTGCAAAGCAGTTTCACACTAAAAAGGATGTACCACAAAAGACTATACCTGTATATGAAAGTACTCTGAGTGCGCCACACCAATAATCCTGTGATGGGCATTCCTTTGCTGTGTCTGTGCAGGCTCCTGAGACTCCCGGAATACACTCATAACATTTCAGAGTGTAGGCTGATGAAATGCAAAACTCAGATAAGGTTTTTTTATTCAACTTTTCTTCTAAACAAGGGGGGGCAAAGTCAAATTATTTAATAAAAAATCATTAGCACAGCTACCAGAAGCAAGTGCCATGAGCAGTTCTGACCTTTTTTTTTTTAAAGAAAGACAGTAGAATATTTAAGAGGTCACTTCATCTCTTCAACTGTAGATGAAGAAAAAGAGGAAAAGCAGGGATAAAGGTGAACAACTGTAAAATAACATCGAAGGTTGTGAACATGTCATTGGCATGTAACCTTAAATGACCCATGTCTCCAGCAGCTTTTGCAAAAGAAATTTTTAACTGAGAATTACAGTTTTTCTTTTCATAATGATTTAATGGTTTAAAAACACATAATAAAATGAAAAACTTGCCTGTCGGGAGCAGCACCATCAACAGGAACAGGAGGAGATGCATTTTGTGATGGCAGAATACTGCTGACGTCTATCTCTATCTTTTATGGCTAAAGGTGTAACACTCCTTAGAAGGAGTGGTCTTCACCTTCAGACCACTCCTTCTCCTTTCATAATGACAGATGTGACCTGTTGTGACTGTCACTTTTGGGATAAGTATCTTTTTAGCAGTTCTGAAAAGTAGTGCATCAACTGTCTCATACATATATACTGTATATACACATATATTTACAGTAAGTAGTATGTACATATACATACATGGGAAGACTTACTACAAGAACAAGACCCTCACTCACATGTAAAGTGTTCACACACTGAGCAACGGGACCCACATTTGATTCCTTCACTTCCTCTTCATCTCAGCCTGCTGGATGCCCACACACACCTTTTTCACATTTTTAAATCAAGTGACTTGCACAATGGCACACAAAGTACTCACATACTACTACTACTATACTCACATTGTGAAATGACCTGCAGGGCTTTTATTTAAAGTTTAAAAAAGGCTAACCAACTTATCAAACTTGGTCATTTGTTTTGTGTATAAACCTCCAGTTATGTTGAGAGACTGCATAGGTTTTTCAACTGATACAGTCTGAATATGAATGTGTTTTAGTGCAGCAGAAAAAGGGCTATTGTCAGAATTTCTTACTACCACCTGCCTCCACTTGAGTTTTACTGACCTGTAAACGTAACACTTACAAATTATCTTTGTTTTAACTCCACTCCGCTCCACAAATATAAGCAGTACTTCTTTAAATTTTCCAGTACTCTTCAATACTGAATTGCAGAGTCTCCAATGAAAAAGGATGTCGTAAGCACACAAACACACACACACACCATCTTCATCATCATCAGCATCATCAGCGTCATCAAGATGTTCCTTCCATTCTTCCCTATGTTGACTGAACAAGGACAGGTTGTGGTTGTCAATGTTACTTATTTAGTTAGAAGCGTGTGTCGACAGTATATGCCACTAAATTATTTTGCTTTGGTTTCTTCCGTTGACAGATTACACAGAACATATTGCAAATACAGTCCAATACATTTCAGGTTAGATGTGAAGTTGATTGTTCTCTGTATTTAGTTTTTTATATCCTTTGGAGTCATGCTGGAGTACTTGCAGGGGTTGTGTGTCAGTATTTTGTCATTTTGTCGTCAGACACTCTGAACCTTTAGAAATGTAATCACTGCAATGTAAGAAAAGCTGCTAAAAAGCTGTACAGAATCCTTAAAACTAATTGCTAGAGATGAATATATAGTCCCGTGTTCCAGGCTTTACCATACAGTAGATTCACCCAGCAGATTTTTACTGCATATAAAGTGCCCCCTGTAGCTTAAAACTAAGGCAACCTCAGTTCTCTGTGAAGTTTCTTCATCTGTTGGCTGTTGTTGCAATGATTTGAGCAGCGACATCTAAGTTTTATTTCTTCATCTGTGCTGTTACATATGAGAAGATCAAGATAAAAAAAATGTGGCTGAGGCATATTTCCTGCTATTTACATATTACAATTGTGATGTAGGTACTGTGAATATGATGCTATGCCCTGTCTTAGGAAAGGATTCAATTCAGTATGGCTGTGGAGAGTGACACCATCGTTGACCTGTAAGACAAGAGGGCAACAAATCTGTGCAATCAAAAGCACTGTTTAAGAACAACATATACAATCTTTGCAATGGACTTTCCTTTTATTCATGAGTAACAATTACTCGTTTTAGTGATGATTTAGAGAGAATAAAAGAAAGCTATGTATTCATCTCAAAAAACGTGCGCACCATCACTACACCAAACCTGCAGTTACAACATCACTTGGCAAACAATGGCTTACAATTTAAAATGTTGTCATCCAGTTTCTTGCTTAGACATGTGGTAGAAACTGTTTTTACACTCTTTCCCACCGTTGCTGTACAGGGTGCGTCCCGGTTTTGTTGTGCAATAGATTTCCTGTGGACATGGACAGGCAGGAACTTTCTTTCACCAAGTGTCTGCAGGTTTTAATCACCTTCAAAGTCTACAGGAGCTGGTGTCATTGTGCACTGTGTGCGACTCTCCAGCATTGACCGCATTTTACTTGTTTTCCCTGTAGGATGCAAACAGCGGCCTCCTCTTTCAGGGCCACATTTCTCTGACCTGATAACTGGACATGAGATGTTGCTCCAGCGATGAATATGAGGGGTTAGCAGAGCAGGCGGCTGTATTCTGACAGCGCCGAGGACTTTTTCACCCCGTCCCAGATACGAGCTGAGTAGTGAAACCTGTAAAAACAGATCTTATTTATAGTCCTGGCAGAATTTTAGAGAAACTGCTAATCATGTATTAATGTAATGTAATGTGATGTGTTGTCATGTAGCACATGTACATCTGTGACTTACAGTAAGAGTAAATGTGCAAAGAAAGTTTTTTATCACCAGAATTCATGAGCAGGTTCCTACTTGAAATTTGACTTTAATATTTCAGTTGTCATATTTTGATTCTCACGTGTCCAGTTCGGAAACATGCCGAGGTGGATGTACTTTTCCAGCTATGAATAGTGTCTGCAGGCATTTATTTCTGGCTGCATGCAGCCCCAACACCAAATAAGGAAGGGAAACCTGTATGAAGCCTGAGAGGTTAAACCCGCAGCAAAACAAAGTCTGCAAAGCTCTCGCTGCTGCTCCCTCAGTCAAAACTCAGATCCTCTCTCTTTATTCTTCTATTATCTTCTCTATATTACGTTATACTTGTATAAAGTGAACAATATTCAGAGAGACAATCAAAGTGTGGGGGGCAGAAGTAGGATTTCAAAAAGGAGCAGCAGAAATGATGCCTGCGCAGTTCTAACATTTCTGCGGTCATGCTGGTTTGTTCTACATTGTGTACTGATGAATGAAAGAGTGTGACGTTTACCAGTTCTTCTCAGTCAGGATGGTGTGTGACAGCTGACAGCGGGGCATGGTCAGGATCTGGCTGCGAAGTTTTGAAACCAAGGTGGAGAATGAGGGGTGTCCCCTGTATCCCGGGAGCAGGGAGAAGAGCGGGTATGTTCCCGTCCCTAAACACGGTTCCAGAATTAGTTCACAACTCACACAACATGCGGCGCAGGTCCACAGAGTTTTGCCTCATGTGGAGATAAATTGTCTGTAACCTGCTTTAGTCAGATTGTCCTCCCCGTCGTTCTCCTGCACAGGAAGTAGGAACATATTGACCTCAGGTGACAGGTAGTCTTGTCCCAGGCCAGGGAAGATATTGCAGTCTAGCATGGACAAAGTGCCTAAAAACAAACCACATATTATGGAGTGAGTGCAGGTGTGGCATGTTTTTTTGGAGCAATTGTGTTTGTTATCTTATTTAGGTTGGCAGTCTTCATGGGGTTCAACATGATTTAACTTTAACCCAGTACTTCTCAAATAGTGGGGCGTGATGCCAGGGGGGCACGTGTGACCCGGGGAACATGCTTTTTTTTTGCCGTGCTCGATTAAAGTGTAATTACACAATAGTTGGAAGTGGCGCTCTCGTAGTCAAAGTGTGTAGGGTTATTTTTGCGCCGAGCAATCGAAGTGCAGTATATAAATCTTTAAGGGACAACATGGAAACATTTTTAACAGGTATGAAAAGAAAGACGGAGATAATGAGACAAAACAGAATCATCTGAAAGCTAAGACGAGGAAATATGAGGAAGTGTATTTAGCGCTTGGCTTCACCGTGACTACGGTGGGAGACGAGGAAAGATGAAGCATGAAAAAAATGTTAATAAAGTTATTCTTTGTTATAAATAAACTCTATTTCTTTCTTTTTGTTTTCTTTAATGCTAATAAGGATACGATGTTATGCAGAGGTGTACAATTTTATAGACAAATGATACTATTTATAGTCGCGGCGGAGAGTGCGTATGTGTGTGTGTGTGTGTGTGTGTGTGTGTGTGTGTGTGTGTGGGGGGCGAGTTGAACCCTGACAACCACAGCCTGAACAGAATGTATTAATTATGAGGAGCATGTTCTTATGGTTTACACCTTTGTATTTCAGATGAGAGTGAGCCATTAGTTTGTCAACCACCATGTGCATGTTCTTCAGGTTCCTCGGGCAGAAATCATCACATCTGGCCTTATTCTGGAGGAACACTAAGTGAAAAAGAAGAGAGACTTTCATGTTCAGATCATTAAACCTGGCAGGGTGTGACACTGCGTTTGTGTTTGTGCACGACAAAGTCACCTATATGAGGATAGTACTCTGCTCCATCATCGCTGCCTGAAGAACCAGCGCTGTCGTGGCTTGCAGATGGAGTGGAAGGTTTCAGCATCTCGGCCGTCTGAAGAAACCTATCCACAAACATATCATTTATCTTCCTGTGGAGGAGCAGCATCTGCAGACCAGCAGCAATCACTGCTAGGGTTGAGTACGCGTTCAGGATTTCAGTGCGATCGCCTCCAGACATGATTGGGGAGGGTGCATATATGACAGAATGCAATCAAAATCAACTTGTCGAGTGCAAGAAATGGCACCTGTGGATAGGACTGGTAACAACATAACATAATTAGCGGTGGGGTTTCATAATAGCTATAACCAATGTTTAAAATGTTGTTTTCTAAATATATACGTAGGTATATCCACTGCATTAACTTCAGCCTCTGTGGACACAAAGGTGTTCACTTAAACCTGTACAGAGCGACCTGCTGGGTATCCAGTGAGTAACAGGTCATGGTGTTCTGGGCAAGATGAGTGAGCGTGAGCACACAGGCAGTCGTTTTCAGCAGGGCTGTGTTTGCCTGCATTTGTTGTTTGCAAGACCAACTGAGAGAATAACATTATTGCACTCATAAAAAAAGCAGACGACAAATATCCTCTGAAGATACAAGACAGAATACTCAACATTCCTGTGGGAGGAAGGGGCTTACAAGTGATTGTCTGACTGAGAGCTACCCTCCTCTTTTCATGCTGTGAAGCTGGATAGTGAGTGAGACGCACATTTATTGCAAATAACAAGCGTCCTACCTATAGAGGTTTAAATCAGTGAACCAGTCTTGAACCACAATGATCACATGACACACGGTGAACAGGAAGGCGGCAATCTGTAGAGACTGTGGACAGATTACAGATTAGATTAGACAGAGTGCATGTGAATGTGTGTGCACAGGAGTAAACTCACCGACATACTGGTATTAAACTGCGGCGACAGGTGCATATCGGGCCCGAGAGATCACGTACCAATGCTCGCTTGTGTTTTTACCCACTGCCCCCTGCAGGCCGGCCACTGACCTGCATCTCAACATATGTGTGAGGGAGGGTGTACTCCGGAGGCAACTTGCGGTCGTTGTTGATGAGATGGTCCAGAATAGATGGGCTGAGCATCGGCTGAACAAAAACAGACAAGGTCATTTACACAAAAACTAATCAATTCCCATCCGAATTATTTCACAGTTGGACCGTATCATCTTTTTATTCCAGTTTTAATTTACACAGTTCATCCCTTACTTACTCTCTGAGAGCAAACTGAAAGTGGTGCAGAAAAAGACAGAGAAACTCACACTGTATCCACAATCCTTCATTCTTACCTGTGTGTCCAAGAAGATGACTCTCTCCTGTGTGATGAAGAAGTCGATCCCCGTGCTCTGGTTTCCTCCTCGTTCCTTGATTTCCTGAGTCTGGGCTCGGAAGACATAACTCCTGCGCAAAACAAATACGCATGCTTGTTCCATACGCCTTCCATCACCAGTTAGTCTGTCTCTCACTGAGGCTGCAAGTCACACAGTGGTCACATCGATGAATTACTGTGCGTGCGGTACAGTGCAGACAGAAGCAGGTGGGTTTACTTTGTTCAGAAAATACTACCACTTTCTACGTGCAGCTTCACAACGCTGATGGGAAACATACTGTTGATTTGTGTTGTGTGTTTTTGTTCATTTTATTTTGAGAAGGTGATCTATTGCAACATTACCTCTATTCCAGCTAAGCAATATGAATACAAAATAAAGTGGGGCTGACAGTTCACTCCAAACTCATCTTAAACAGACGTTTGTATTAAACACTGTCTATACACATGCATTCCTCGATAATAACCTCGTGTAAATGGTTGTTTGGGCAAAGCACTGACCTACTTGAGATTGAGATTATCTATTCCACTGACGTACACTACACTGGTGTAAGAATACTGAGGGCTTCGACAAAGCAGTATTATAAATCTAACACTAACTTTTCCAGGTGGATTCTTACAAAACTTAGATTTCAGTCCTTTTAGGCATCAGGAAATTATTTTTTGATTCAAACTCTTCTTAAATAGTGGAGGATGTTTTCTGTCATTATTAAAAAAGCCTGATCCTCGTCCGCATCTTTTAATTTTGGACATTATCGTGGAACTGCTATCCTGTTTTCCACTGGTTTTCTCTAACTAGTATCTTTTGACAAGCACAAAATGTGTGTTATTAACAGAAACCAATACACTGTTCACACATAATTGAGCAGTTTACAAGCTTGAGCTAACCTTTGATCTTCCTCGGGAGTGTTGGCAGACAACAGTGACATGATGGTTGATTTCCCAGTTCCCTGAAGGCCAATGACTCCCACCACCAACATATCCGTCTGGTCCCTCAGATACTGAGATGCATCACACCAAAAAGCAACTTCCACTGAGTAAAAACAGGGTATGACAAATGTGACCTCATCATTTAATGCAATTCATCAAACATGAACTCACCTCCATGGCACTGTCACACCAGTTCATCTGATCATCTACGAGCTTAATGCTGTGCTTCATCTTCTCCGGGGGGAGCAGTTTAGACTGGCCAACCATGGCTGGAAGCAGTATGAAAAAATTCACTTCAATTTACGTTTCCTCACTCTGCACCCATACTTTGGCGTTAATGAGCACATCCATGTATCCAATCAGAGTCAAATTCATAATATACAGTACAATGTCAATAGTTCTTCTGTGAAATCTACAGTAACTCACGGTCCACAGCACTGCTTGATGCAGAGGCACCCATCCCTCTGTTTTGGATTTGGTATACAGGCTGTGTGGGTCGCTGCCCTTCCCTCTCTATCTTAGAGGGCCCGGGCCCAGAGGGCTGAGATGCCGCCTCTGGAGGGGTCCCTGGCTTCCCTGCATCATCCCTGGCTTTCATTAGCATGATGGGCTTCTCCAGGACTGGAGCTCCACTGACAGGTGCATTCGGTGAAGGTTTGGCCTTGAAAAGGATCAGTTAAACAGATCACATGAGCAGAGAGGAAGAGCTGAATCAAGATAAACCCGAGGCTACTTTCTTTTGGAAGATGAAACCAAAGAATCTTGATGAATGCTGGGAGTCCTGCAAGACTGCTTTCTTTGCCATTCCAGGTGACTTCATCAATAATCCTTTCATATAAGACATTCCATATGATCAACTAAAAGTCAAGTTATTATTTGTTGTTCCTACAACTTTGATAAGTGACAAGACTTGTAGTCCTAAATTCTCAAATTCAGTAATGTGTTTGACTTCCCACACTGCATGCACAATGCATTTTGCTACTCTGTGACTTGCAAGCAAAGCATAATTTGGACACAACAAAATGTTCAAGCGTCATGTTGTGTATTGTTGTTTGTGTTCGCTAAAGAAAATTACACAAAGAGCATGGAAGCTGACACAAGTCAAACGTACCCTTTCGCCGGGGGGTTTAGCGAGGATGATGGGGGTCTTCTGAATGAGTGGGCCCGCTGGATCCTCGCTCCCGTCCTGTACAGACACATGAGAGGGAGTCAATATACAACCACAGCAGCAGTCAAAACAACCCATATCTGATTAGTGGGAGCGCGGATTTGCGTTACCCTCCGTTCCCTCGGTTGGTATTCTCGATCGCGACTGGGACCAGACAGATTTTGCCCCGGAGGTCCAGCATCTCTTTCCCCGCGGCGTCTCCTCCTCCTGCGTCCCTGCCCGTACATCCCGGGCTGACTGTGGCCGGACTCTGACATGTCGCTGCTCGCCTGATTCACTGACTTACCACAGCCAAACTGATGTCAATCGAGAGCTAGCGTTCGATGGGACCCCCAGACCAGGAAAAGGCGAGGTAAAGGTAAATTTTCTTTCACTAAAATA
This sequence comes from Psettodes erumei, assembly GCA_016785225.1. NCBI lineage: Eukaryota > Metazoa > Chordata > Actinopteri > Pleuronectiformes > Psettodidae > Psettodes > Psettodes erumei. The sequence continues at coordinate 1,605,478 of JAFBJZ010000623.1, forward strand.
ACCTCGAAACCAAAAATCAAATCTCAGTTAGCAGCTCTGTAGTCTTTATTCTTCTCGATGTTTGGCATTTTTGGTGATAACAGCGCTGTAGTTAAACTCAACACCTGTCTGTGGACGTAAATGACGCGAGCGAAAGCTTTACGCTCGTGCGCTTGTTTCGTAACTCGACGTTAACCGTTCCAGTAGGACGTTGGGGCGGTTCGCACAAAACGCTGGAAAAGAAAAACTCCACACGCCTGAACGCCTGGTTTGTACCAATCAAACGTCTACTGTCCGTCTGGTAAATGAAGTCGTTACGAAACATCGTAGTGCTAATGGATAGTTCCGAGACTACAGGAACGCTTTTATACTGAATGTTTAATGTATAAAAGAAAACATTAAGACACACACAATCCTATTCTATCCCTTTCACATTCCCATTGCTTTCTATTACATAGCAATAATAATTGCATCCTTAAATGTTTCATCCTAAATGGTTTTTCAAAAGCATAGTTCTAACATTTGCTGTATATAAGTGCTCTTTCATTGATTTGAAAAAAGTCTCCGTGTTTTCTTCAAATTAAAAAGAAAACAGCATATTGATAATTCAAGTCCACCTAAGCACATTGTTAGCCTGAAAATAATTTTGATTTCAACTTGTCAAGAAAAGCAGCACAAATTATATTGATTTAAATGAGGTATTCTACTAACTAAAGTTGTCGTAATTTGCAGTTATAGAAACCAAGAGTTTTCCCCAGAAATATTGGAGCGATATCAAAATGCCTTCTCCGCGGAAGTCGGGTGATGCACCCTGGAAGATGTAAGCGCCTCTTTTCCGGTCGCAACCGGAGATGGAAGCGCTCGGGATGTGGGCGCCATCAACAACGCGACGGTGTCATTAAAAGTGGAAACGTAAAGATTTCGCTCTTCTTTTGATGTGCTGAGTTGGACCCGCACTGTCGCCACCAGAACCTCGGGCACGCATCTGTTCAAATCGGCGCAAGCTAAGGCAGCGTTAACGCTAGCTGTGTGTGCGTTTTAGTAACGTACAGTAAATGACTGGGACGGACCGTCACCGTCTAGTGTGGAGGAATCAGATCATTTCCCCGTTGTTGCGTGCTGTTTTGGTGCAGTACCTGTGGACGGAGGTAAATGACGTTACATCGATCGTTACATCTTTTTACTGAGACACACGGTGGGTTGTCACATTCACTATCTGAAAGTGAGAAACGGTGAAAACTGATGTTAACGGCTTAGTGCTGTCAGACGAGGCGTCATTTATTGTCTTGCGAGCTGCAGCTAATGATTATTTGAGTCATAAGCCACGTTTCACATCGCTGCTGACTTGATCTAAACGTGAAGGATATTGCAGCGTTGCAATGGTACAGAGGGAAAAAGACAGTGACGAGAGCTGTGCTAGCATCTCGACGAGGCAGTACTTTGGTATTGAGGATTTTTTTTAGCGAAATGCTAACATGCTATAGCACACGTTGGCATATTAGCATGCTAACATTTGCTAATCAACATCATTTTGTAGACAAAAGACAAAGTTGAACTTTATTGGACAAATTGCTTTTTTGACCTAATAAAGGCACCGCATAAAAGACACGGGGGATGGATAACTTCACCCTGAAGAGGACATCAATGTCTTTGACAGCTTCAATGGCAGTTCATGTTACAGTTGCTCAGATAGTTTACTTCAAGCCACAAAATTCCTGATCAGGGCACAAGAGGAAAGTCAATAGCATTCACCCTCAGGGGACCATGAATGTCTGTATAGATTCTCAGAGCAATCCATCAAGCAGTTGTTAAGGTATTTCCAATTGCGTATTATAATATGTTTATGATGTGTTGAGTTTTTGTCAGCCAATTAATACATTTATAGCACAATTGTTTTAGTTGTAGATCACACTTATGATTACAGTACTTAAGTTTAATCTTTATGTTAATGCTTCTGCTGTGATGTCTCCACTAATCCACAATGACACTACCACTGATGTCACATGAATGACACTGATTGTCTCATGACAGTGTCGATGGTTGGGATGTATCAGGCAGCAAGTGAACAGTCACTTGGTGAAGTTCATGCAGCTATAGTTCCTATAATGGGCTCAAGAGCATCAGACCTATACACCAGGGAGCAATTGGATAAGGGGGGCTGGGCCAGTGAATCATTCTTTTACATCATGTGGACGGCCAGGTGTGTGTGCATCATTTACCTGGGGAGGAGATGGCAGCAGGATGCACTATGGGAAGAGGGAATGCCGGCAGAGAACAATCTTCTGCTGGGAAACATTGGATCCTTAATTAATGGGGATTTCACTTTGATTTGCACCACCCACCTAAAAGTTATTAGAGACCAAGTACACCCCTCCATGGCAGCAGTATTCCTGATGGTGGTAAAATCTTCCATCAGGATAGTGTGCCCTACCACTGGTTCGGGGAACATGATGAACAGTTCACGGCGTGGCCTCCAAATTCCCCAGATCTCAATCTGAGATCACATGTTTTAACACACAGCAGATCACAATAAAAATATAAAGCAGGGGGTTTTAATGTTATGGCAAAACGGTGTGTATGAAACCAATAAAGGGATTTACAGTATTCCAAGACATTTAAAAGTGATTCTGTCTATTCTGCTTTAAATTGCAGACCACCCAGAGGTTGCCTTGACCAGCTCCTTATGTCTGAAGACTCGAGCAGCGACGGCGAATGGTGTGTATCTACAAAAAGGCGAGCAGGTGCATATGCAGAGGCGAAATGTTGGGAATGTGGCAAAAAATTCAGCAGCATAACAAATTTGATGTTGCACTACAAAAGCCATGATATCAAAGCCACCTGCCACATCTGCAAGGTTGTTTTCCGACGCCTGACGTCCCTCTCCACCCATCTGGACAATGCGCACTCACCGCCCCTCTGCAAAAAATGCCATCAGTCTTTCAGCAATGTATGGGAATTGAACCGGCATGCAGAGCTACATTGCATTGGCTTCGGCACCCTCTTTGATTTCTTCAGTCGTATATCAGAGTCAAAACACTGCCATCTTTTCAGATGAGGTGACAGTGCAGCAGGATCGAGCAGCCTCGCTACCCTGTGACCCTGTGTCAGAGATGAGGCCTCAACAAAGAATAGAGATGAAGCCTGACAGACCTGATACATCTGAAAACTGCGTCGAGTACATCGTGGGTGAAGATGATAAAGATGTTGACATGGAAAGTGACTGTGAAAGCATTGACGATTCAACAAGCTCCGAATCTGATGAGGAAGAGAAGATGCTATCTGAACCTTCGAACATGGGTCCAGATGATCCAGGCTCGAGTTCAACTGATTATTCCAGTGACTCTTCTAACAGTCTGCACTCGAAAAAAAAGCCCGCACCCTCTCCTAGTGTAAGTAGTTCGATGTGTGCCACGTGTGGCAGAGGGCCCTTTAGGTCAATGAAGCTCCATTTGCTGCACTGCAGTGGTATAAGGGTAAAATATCAGTGTTCCCTGTGCAAGAAGCTCTTTCTGACCGAGGCTGCTCTTAATGAACACTACATGCCTTTGTATTCCTGCAACATCTGCGGCCAGGTTTTCTCCCACGAGAGCTTGTACCATCACCACCAGTGTCCCAAGGAAAACAAGTCACCTTTGGTCTTCTTTTGTTCCGAGACAATGCCGAAAGCATGCAACATATGCAAATCCTTTTTCACTTCTGACAAAACTTTATTAAACCACGTCACCACAGTTCACATGTCAGTTGTCAGCACCAAAGTCTGCATTATCACCAATCCGTCAGCGCTGCCCGATAAAATGGTCTCTGAGTGTGAGCGTGGCGCAGTGGTGCAGCCAGCTGCCACTGTTACTAATGCGGTCAGTCAGATTCAGTAACGGAAGGCTCCATTTTGGCCAAACGTATACAGGATCACTGTCCGCTCTAGGAAAACGACAGGCCTCCATGCGCGTGGCGTCTGCTGCTGCACCTGTAAGATCGGAGAAAGACGGCGCCCTAAGTCAGCCAACCAACCATCGTTCACGCCGTCTTTCCGCCACTGACGCGCCTCCGGCCGCTGCAGCCTCCGACCCCGCCTCCCCACCAGTGCCCACTATTTTGGCCATGTTCGAGAACGACAGCCACGACGTGGCGCTGATGAAACGCATGAACACGGGCTGGCGCTCCAAGGTCCCTCACCCCTGCAGGCAGTGCGGCGCCATCTTGCGGCAGCGCTCCTTCATCATCAGCCACCGCTACCTCCACCGCGGGCGCCGCTCACACCGGTGCCAGTGCGGCCGAGCTTTCAAGCACCGGCTGCACCTCCTGCGACACTGCGTTCAGCACGCGGAGGCCAGAAGCTACATCTGCGTCAGCTGTGGGGAGACTTTCGTGGGAGCCAGACTCTTAGCTGAGCACATGAAGGGCAAACCCTCTGGGCGTCCATGGAGGCCGAAAGTTAAGAGAAAGTGCAGGGTGCCCTTTACGTGTGACTGTGGACAACTGTTTTTCAGGCCTTCTGCTTACATCTGGCACCAGCTTCAAAACTGGACAAAAACTAAACAATTCAAAATGCCCTTGAAATGATGACACTCAGTTTGTTAGTACTCTTCTCCAAATTTGTGCACCACACTTTAAAACCAAGTGTTAAATGAAAAGGGATCTTTCACACATCTTCTGTTTGTCACTATTTTGTTTAATTTGTATGTTACCAAGTGACAAAATCAAAGCGAAATCACATCCACATTCATTGATGGCTTTGAATTATAAGCATGTTTTGGATGCTTGTTAACATGTTTTCACCATGTGCAAATGATACATAAGTAAATTGACAGAGTAAGTTCCTCATGTGTTCTTGTGAAAACACAGTGGGGAACAGATTAACCCACAAGGAACCCCTTTTTTTCAGTATTTGGATTAAGTTAAAACACCAAAACTCCAGTTTATCCTCCAGAGAAAGAGTTAGTCCAGTTTTGTTAGTTTTTCTCAGAAAGTGCATTGTTATCAGTAAGGTTTGTACAGGGGTTTACGAGTCCTCCTGTGTTCTGTTTTTCAGATTTGTTTTCACTGCAGCCAACATTATTACAAATATTATGCTCCCACGAAACTTTGGTATTCAGGTTGAAAATTGCATATAACTTTTTATGGTCGTTATATAATTTTATGACTGTAATATTAACTGTCCTCAATGTGACATCGTTTGCTTAATTTGTGTCCACTAGATGGAGCTGTTGGGTCATTGAAAGATGCGCTCACAAGGCAACTTCCAACTCAGCTTCACTGTTCTGAGAACAGGTGTAAACTGTCAGATGCTTGTCCTGCAACAGGTGATTATAACCTTAAATGTAGACATCAATCTGAGATTCATTCTACATCCATGAAGATCCCAAACACCTATGGTTCAAAATAAAGGTTGTACTTGAACTGAAGTTACATTTCTTCTGTTGGTGGAGCATCAAAACACATCACGTCATCGTGGGTCGAAGGGAAAACAGAACAATAAAGAGTTGTTGGAGCTTGTACTATGTCCAGTAAGCCTGTTTGCTGAAGAAAAAGAGGATTTGTATAAAACAGATTTGTATAAAACTGATTGGGCTTACACTTAAAAATATAGCAAGAGATTTAAAATAAAATTAGCACGTAAAAAAAAAAAGATATCCCATTCCACAGGAGTAAGACAATGATGGAGTCCATCGATGAGACCTTACAGATAGCAGTTAAGAGAGCAACCCTGGAGCCTTTGACACTTTTTTTTTTTTTTTTACAAGGAGCTCCACAGTCCTTGTTTGACATCAATTCAGTTCTTTCACTGTCACAAATAACCCTGCTGAAATCACAACACTTTCCCCAAAATGCACAGCGATGCTTCTCCCACACTGAATAGAAGTCTTATTTTATCTGCGTAATTTTACAGCTATGAGTCACCGTGCAGTGCACTCAGCACAGGGCCAGAAGATGAGATCTTTAGTAGGTATGCCAGTCCTCCAAGTGGTTCAGCATGTTAGGAGTCTGGAGCGGCTCTGGGTGGAGTGGATTTACTGTCTCATTTTCATGGATATTGTAGATGAAAACACTGTAGGCAGTTAACTCTCTCCATACTTGCACAGAGCCATGTCACCTGCAAAAAAAAAAAAAATGTCAAAAAAAGATATTTTCCTCAAGGGTTGTATCCCGATTTAGTGTAGCTAGGCCTACATCATCCTTGCAGTGTGTTGTTAGATGATCTGTGCAGCGTCACTAGCAGCTCTAACTGTTGTTTACCTGATCTCCGGGTTGCGGTGACGTAGGGCCTGAGACAGCAGCTCGGAGGTTTGCTGGAAGCAGCGACTCAGTTCGTCCAGCTTCTGCTCCATGGAGTGGATCCTCTGCTCCAGCTCCCGATAGGAGTTATTCCAGTTGGCGCTCAGGTCACACATGATCATCTGCATCTGCCGAATTCAGCCACACGCTTTGGTATTTAAGAAGGAAAAACTCTGCAGGGTCAAACGACAGCCCAAAATATTTCTGTGTTCTGTGCAGACACATTTTGAGGGCACGTTGCAGATTCATGATGAAGCTCTAGCGAGGCAGTGTCTCTTACTGACTGACTGATCGACAAACCGTTACAGGACATTGTGTGTGTACGAGAGAATCAAGCCAACTCACTGAGGCGGGTTCAAAAACCGCAACGAAGTATTGCCGACTTAGAAACTGTGTCACTACATTTGGCAAAGCCTTCAGCAACTGGATTTCAAAGAAGAAGCCAACAGCAACAAATCTGGTTGCTTTTTTAGTCCTTGGTGTGGCTGTGGCTCAGCTGCCTTCAGTCAGGAAGAGGGAGCGGCACGGGCAGCTTTACCACACGGCTGTGACTGGAAAGTGACCGTGGCATGGTTTACTTTTCACCAATGGGCTACACTTGAAGACTGGACACACTGGACTTGTTTTTCAAATCAGTCAATCAAGAAGATGCATTTTAAAATGAACAAACTGCTCTCTAGTGCTGCTCAATGGGTTATGTCTTTACATCTTGGGTTTATTCCACTTGGAAAACTCGGCTATGAAATCCTGACACAAATGAATCCTGAGACATTTTATGGAGACTTTTTATTTTAAGCAGCATTTAGTGTGTCTGAACACCTGGTGATAAACAGTGGATCATAAAATACTGCATAGTCTGCGAGTTTGTTCTTAGGGGGATCTTTGTCATCTTATTTGGCATTAGCTCTATCCAAGGAAATGGGCAAAATATTCCAGTAACAGCCATCACTCACCTTAGGGAGATCCACCATCTCACTTACGTAATCTCTCAATTGTCTTTGTTTGAGGCGTAATTGCCGAAATCTGTTCAGAAAAAAGGGTAAACTCTGGGTTCTCAGTCATGTGGAAGTATTTCAAACACAATCGCATTCAAATCGCATTATTCCAAATGTTACGCAGGCAAAAACAAAAGGGAAACTGTTCAAAGTAATTCCACGTACATGTAGAAGACCATTGCTTTTTTTCTATTTTGGGGCAGAGAACAGTCCTGGCATAACACAGAACCCCTGGTTTCTGGAGAATTGTGCTGACAATGCAGTAACATGCATGAATCATGCTGTGTTTATTAAAGGGTCGGCACTAAACACTGCCAAAAGGTTTATGACATAAAGGTGAAGAAGGGGCTGAATTTAGCATGTTAGATGCACGAAACCAGACGTACCAGCAAAAAATCAATATGGAACCCCGTATTCCCACCAAGCATTCAGGTACACCTCTCATAATCCCAAGGTGCGTCTTTATTTATAGTGGTTCTGCCTGCTGTAAAGCAGGAAGTACAACCCGTCCACCCACGCACACACTCCTGTTGTGAGGATAATGACGATACACTTCTGGACTTCCTGTCTTGTGAGATTCACTTGTTCGTCAAGCAAAGCTTGGCTTCATTCACAAGAAGAAAGAACTCAAATGGGAAAACAATAACAATGACGGCTCCCGTTTGTATTTGTCGTAATATTCTGTTTCTTCGGGAGCGTCTCAAAGCGTGTTCGATTGTGTTGCATTTCTCTGTCAACTTATACTGTAAATACTTAAAAGCAAAAGGGTCATTTATTTTTGGCCGCATGTGTGAGGACTTTTCCTGGATGTATAATCAAAGGGTGAACCCTTGTTCACACATGCCTTGCCCATATAAAAGAGGCAAATAAATCTAATTGCTAATCTAAATTGGACATTAACAAGTGTGACTCTGTGGTTGAGCATGTTGGCACAAAGTTAATGACCCATAAAATACACATGTAAGGCACACAAAGCAACACCCATTTAAATCCCTTGCCCAGACACAAACACACAGACATGCTGCCTGAAGCTATCATTTTGTGATACACTAACTCACACTCTGATGGCTTCCAGAAGGCACCTCTGGTGTCTTCGGTGCTCGCCGCGGCTGCCCTTGGTCAGGTTTGTGCGGTGCAGGAGCCAGCACTCCCTCAGCACATTAGCAGCAGCATGGCGGATCTGGTGAAGGAGACACAGGCATCCAAGTCCACTCATCAGACAAGGAATTTCCAGGGGAAGAAATGTGATGATAAGACTGTCAAGATAAAGTCAGTCAAATTTGCACACTTGACTGACAAAAAAACACTCAGCACTTATCGTGCTTTTTTAGAAAGAACCTGGTTCATATCCATCATTTTAGTACAGAAGATCAAATCATGAGTCATCCAAGCAAACTGATAAAAAACAGACAGTGCTTCCTGTTCAGCCCCAGTTATTGCTTTGATGTTGATTTCAGATACAACAGAACCATGAAGGACTTAGCTTCACAGAGAGGCTTATACCCAAGACTTTGAGGAACAGGCCATGCACATGAGACGTGAGGTTTCTGCAGGATTCTCCAGTATCACCTTTTTTGCATGTTTCTCTTTGATTCTATTTGTGTCTGTTTGTCTTCCTGCCCCAATCAATGTCACTGCCCCGTGATGATGTCACTCTGGTCCTGTTGTGGGGGTTATTAATAGAGGCTGTCAGTGTCTGCATCCAGATGTCTTCCCTTGTTCCCATCGGTGTAAAAATCTGGACCGCGCCAGATAGCTTAGAAGGACGCACGCACATGCACACAAACACACGCGCAGACCAAAACAACCGCCAGCAATGCATAAAGATTCACCTAGTGACAGGATGCAGCCAACAGGAGAAAGGAAATGGTTGTATCCTCCAAAGCAGTGTACCTACCACAGTCAGACACTGCTTCACACTTTGCTGAGAAGTTGAAGCACTGCATACAGTGAAACTAATATTGTCGGAACTCTTCGTCGACTTTTACACGTTTATCGATAATCATAATACTTTTCTGGCTTTATGACAATGTTTCCCAATTAGCTTTTATTCCTCCTTCTTCCCGCCAAGAAACAAATGCCTGAATTCTCTTCAAGGCTACAACTCTTCTGCAATCTCCTCTCACACACACACACTTGCAAAACACACACGTAAGCTCAACCAGTTTCCTGCCTATTGCTGCATCGTCCTGAACTGACACAAGTTTCTTTCCTGACAGAGACAAGATTATTTCCTCTGTTTGACGCCTTGAAAGGCTACAAAGAGGTTGGCAGACCTCACCTCCCTCCTCTTTTTCCCACACTATCTTGTTCTCGAGTGTCTCTTAATTAAGGAAAAGAAAATTATAAAAAGAGTCAAAAACCAAAACATGCATGCAACATGGAAAGTCGTGACGCTTCCATCCTGACAACCGTATCCGCTTTATCATTGCTTTTATTTGCACTGTCGTAACCTCTGAGGTGGGGGGATAGTTCACCGTTTACTAATTGTTCTTGAGGGGATGTTCATGAGATGATGAAATCTGATGAAAGATCTGATGTTTCAGAAATGTTGAAAAAATTAAATAAAATTGTGTTATACCTATTATCCTGTGCATTTCAATTTATATCTGAATGTCTTCATATGTGGGTTGATTTAATCACATGACACCTAAAATGATTATCTCAGATTGAGAGTCAGTTATCTGAAATATACTGAACTGTTAATCTGTTAATAATTGTATGTAATGATTTTTTTTGTTGTTGTAAATGAAGTTGTGTTCTCTGGTGATGCAACACTGATTTCATTCTGTGCTTACAGCTACACTACTATGCTATGCTCCTGTGACTTTGACAGCAATAAACAGACATATATCTAAATGAAACAAGTTTTGATTCTCTGCAAACTGATTTTCATGCATTAATAGAAACCAGTAGCTGACTGGACGTTGAGAAAGGTTCATTCAAAACTCTAAAACAACCACATGCCACCCTTAGAAGCAGGCCCCCTGCATCAAATTAAGGCATAAAGAATAACATAAACATTAAAGTACATTTGTAAACAGATATAGCAGTAAATTTGAGTGTATTTGGAATAAGATGCAAAAGATGCAAATAAATAAGAGAAATGTAAAGTATTCAAAGCAGCTTATTTATTGTTGATGCAGCAACATCCAAGGGAAATGCTGATAAGAAATTGCTGCACCGTTCCAACGATTAATATAGAAATTGATGGGAAATGTATATATTTCTCATATTCAAGTGTTTCATAGGGTGAACTTCATAAACATTATAATACACTAAAAGTGTGGCGTCGCTCTTACCCTTTTGGAGATCTGGATGTCCAACATGAAGAAGTGCACATGTTTCTCTCCTTTGTTCAATGCCAGTTTCTTGGTAACGACTGCCACCAGCATGGCGGTGCAGGCTACACCCTAAAACCCAACACACACAGAAACACACAGCTGTTGGCATGGTTACTGATATATTTACCATCTGCCTCAACAAATTCTCAATGATCATGCAAGACTGATCCTCTTACAGGCTGATTTTAGGCCTGATTGTGTCTGAAACAGTGGCTCTTGTGTCTTTTGCCTCACCATTCCTCTCAAGGGAAAGCACTTATTCAGAAAACCGAATGTTGATCTTCATACCTCATATGGTTTCATGCAATAAATAAATCAAAGTTATATTTACACAGAGAGTTCAATGGTTAAACACAGGCCTCTGTGGCACTGCTATAATAGTGCGGGTTTCCTCTGAGAATAGCTTCGTGCTATTGCTGGACAGGGAACTACAGAATGATGATGAATATTCAGATGGGCCGAAGTGGGATTCACATCCACATAGTCACACAAATAAACATGTCAGAGGGCACACAGACAAAACATGACACTGAAGCTCATGTCCACCATGAGTACTGATAAAAGGTCACCAGTCTTTACCTGTACCTCCTCTTTTCAGCTTGCATTTGAAAGACACAAAAAGAAGGAGAGAACAAGATCAAGCCTGAGCATAAGAAAGCACAAACCAAAGTTTTAAAAGATATATTTATCCTTCATTCTGACTCCAGCCACAAAATATCCATCATTACACCGTCTGTGAAACCTGGGAGGTACAAACTCTTTCCTTGGATCCATCCACACATAGTGAATGGATGCAAACAGTGTTGTCAACCCCCGAACACAGCTGCAAATTGAGTTATAGCTGGAGTCGGGCAGAAGTGCTGACCATAGAGGCTGTCAGCCGTATTACAGGTGTGAGCATCACCCCAGTCACTGGCTCCCAGAACTGCCCTGATGGGAGTAGGAAATTTATTTTTTTTTCCAAATCATGGGCACAGGTTGGCACACCCTCCTGTTGTAGTGGTGCCAAAGACAATAAACCACCTAAAAATGGATATGGTGGAAAGTTTTCCCTTATAAGGGGGGAACTTATAAAAACAATGGGGTTGGAGAAAGGGAGAAAGATGAGATTGTTTTCCACTTTGTCACAGAGGTGTCTAAACCCAGATCGGGTCCACATTGAGAATCACACCGGCAACTCTTACCTGCTTGGACCACAATTAAAACCAGCACAGGTGAGGCAGCTAGTAGCTAGACAAAGTCGACTGCCTATTCAAACACACAGACGCTCCTTAACTGATGGTTTACTTTACTAATGTATGTAACTTTTGTTTTATCTCAAAATAATCATCTCTACCTCTGACCTTCCACTTTTTTTCAGTCTTACCATTGTTTTGTGTCACCATTAAAAACACAATATTATCTTGTTGCACTTTGAAAGGTTTGTTTTGCTCTCATTTGCTCCTATGCACAGGATAAAACTATGAATCTAACTTGAACCTCTACTGTTACATATCTCCACCAGATACGATGAGGGGGAAACTGAGCGCAGCAAAATAATGTCATCACTCAGCAGAAACCACACACTCCATACAGATGCTTTGTGTGGACTGCACAGCGCCGACTGCATGCTGACAGTTTCCCTCCCTCAGTCTTTTTTGTGTGAGTGCCTGGTACCGCCAAGGTCCTGCAGAGGCACCATCCATTAATTTACAGCTGTGATCTAAATCACACACACAAGGGAATGAAAGCATTCAGGTCTGTCAGCACCACTAGGGTGTGCAGCCGGACAAAAAGGGTCTAATGTGTCCAAGATAACTAGTGGAATGGAGCGGAATAGACCTGGAGAGAACGCAAGAGGCGCAGGAGAAGAGTGAACAAAACTGGATTGCCCCAATATGAAATGGGAAAAAGAAAGAAAAAATGGTGGAGAAGTTGAAAAGAGAATGAAACCAACCACAGAGGATAATATGGAACAGTGCAGAACAGAACAATATGGAACAGAAGGGAAAGGCAGTAAAATAGAACTAATCAGAACAAAATATATTGGGAAGGAAGTAAATGGAACAAAAAAAGTGAAATAGAACAGAATCAACAGGAACAAGAGCATTAGATGTGAAAAGAGCAGATTGGAACAGAATAGGGCAGAAGAGAGAATAGTGTGGAACAACAGCATGGAATAAAAGTGAAAGTAAAGGAGAATCAAATCTGCACAGACAGAGTAGCAAAACGATAAGAGCTGCACAAAACTGTGTGCAAGTTATTTGTATTTCTTGATGATTAAGCAGGAATGAAATATTCAGTGCGTTCGATATGACATTTTCTCAACAAACAACACAACCTAGTTACCATGACTCCAGCAAAGAGACACACGGTCTTGCCACAGTTAGTAGCGGGCGCCACGTCCCCATAGCCCACTGTGAGGAAGGTGATGGCTATGAGCCACAGCGCTGTATCCATGTGACGTGTCGGTGCTAGGGTCTGCCTGCAGGAAGGAGGGAGCAGGAGTGAGATTCTGCCATGCTGTGTAAAATTATTTTGGTCTTATTTATCAATATCCATCAATAAAGTTTCAGCATATGAAATGCCTGACAAATCAAGGTACCTCATCCCACTGATGTAACACATCCTGTAAGAAGCCACTGAAACAGTCAATGTCCTAATATAACCAAAAATATGAAATGTCAACTACTACAGATGGTATGGCGGACTGATGGTAGACAAATGTACTGTATATAAATTCAGTGTTTATATCTTGATGTAGCCTGCAGTCTTTTCCATAAGTTACACTGTAGGCTTACCTACAGACAATTTTTACATTTGTGCATGTTCAGCGGATACACTGGGCATTGACATACAGACTTCTTAGGTTACACTAGCAAATGGTCTTCATTTCCACTCCAGATGACCCATTTCCCCTGTAATTAGTAACAAATTACTTAGATCCGATTCCAAGGAACCTTCTTATCATTGTAGTTATATATCAGTTAAATTGTAACTCATTGGTCAATAAATATGATTTTAACTCAGTGGAATTTTATGTTAAGTTTGTATGTAATTTTATGTTGTGTCATGTTTAAGACAGTAATAAATTAAACACCATTTCCTGTGCACTTTGTGTCTTATGAGTTTGCTAAAGGTGTGGTCTGTATAGCCGACTGTTAATCAAATGGTCCTGATGCTATACTAGAGAAGTTAAGAAATGACTTCCAGTGTAAACATGTAAATCATTATAAAGCAAAATTCCAATGTGTGCTTGGCAGAAACCACACAAAGACGTCATTCATTGTGTGGGTTTTCATCCGTCTCGTGGATATGGCAGTCAGCTAGTGCAGAAACTGGCTGCTGTAACAGTACGGTGTTAAAAGGTTTTTGTGTTTTTATCAGCTATCAATCAAAAGCTCTTTTATCACCCCCCAACAAGTCAAAACATACAAGATGGAGACGTGAAACTGAAGGCAAAACCTCCCATTACGGCTCAGATGAACCAATGACCTCGCACGTGTACAAACAGCAAACAGACTGCAGAGCATCAGGCTGACAGGTCGCTGGCACATGTGAGAGAGAAACTTGCTGGAGTAACAAGAGAATATGATTATCAAATCAGTTACTGGAAATCTATTTTGAACAGGTGTGTCTGTGTGTGTCTGTGTGTGTGTGTGTGTTTGTGTGTGTGTGTGTGTGTGTGTGTGTCTGTGTGTTTGTGTGTGTGTGTGTGTGTGTGTGTGTGTGTGTGTATGTGTCTGTGTCTGTGAAATTCCATTCAAAAAGGTTCTTTCCGGTTTTGTCATACAGATTTCAAAAGTTCTATTTGTTATATTGCTGGTGTCTAATAACTGATATCCTGACAAAGTCTTCCATCGAAAGAACTAAAGACTGTGTTTGTTCACCTAATTTGCTTCTGTGTGCTTTGGGCAGTCACATATTTGTTCAATTCATTACAACAGTAATAGTTGAAGGTGACCTTTACAACAGTGTTAATGTTAAATCTAATGGCTCTAGATAATACTGTGGAAAGCAAACAACTGGCATTCTTTCAAAGTTAACATTTTCTAGCCTTTAAGTTTAGTCATTATTTGCTGAGCAGGAACGACTGTCTCATGAATCTAAAAATGACCAAGCAAAGATCACTTTGCCACAAATATGTCAACTGTCTTTTACACTCAACTTTATTTTACTTCATAATTCTGCCAATATTGCTGAACCCAAAAAATATATGCTACCTAATTTATGTATGTTTAAAGGAATAGTAGAGTATTTTCCACAATATATGGTTCTTTGCTTTCTTGCAAAGAGTTGGATGAGAACATTGATACCAATTTTCACACTGTGTCATCATAAATAAACTAAAGTCAGCAGATGGCTTGTTCAGCTTAACACAATACCTGGCATAGGAGGAAACAGCTTGACTCTTTTCAAAGGTGAAGAAAAAAAGCACCACTAAGGGTGCTGAGAGATATAGCTCAGTCAAGTCATTCTTACCTTTACCTCCAGTCAAGTAAGTTAAGTACAGTCTACTTTCTTTGGTGAATTTGTGGACAACCTGTTTTCTTTACAGGAAATAGTGTTAGGGGTGTTAGAATTTACTTATCTGCTCAACATTATATCAATAGTAATAATAATTATAGTCTATTTCAAGATCAATCGTTCATTGAAGGCTTTGCCTTTTAAAACAGTTCTTATTTTTGATGGCTGTACCTCGGTATGAACAGCCTCCAAGGCTGGTACATGTGTTTACTGTTGTGTTTCTAGTTTGCAAAGATACTAATTCATTTTTTTATAATAATGTACTTTAAGTGCTAACTCCACAGTGTTTGGATCCTCTGTATTGATTACTTACAAACAGTTCTCTTTCCCTACCTCTCACACAGGGTAAGCATCCAGGATGCAGTGAGCCAGAAGAAGAGGATGAAGACCAGCAGCGTGCGTGCCGGGTGTTTGTTCATCAGTACCTTGAGAACAAAGCGGAAGGTGAAGTTGATGTTGTTGAGTGAGCCGATGCTCCTGTAGGAGGCGCTCAGCAGCACTTTGCTGTGCAGAAGGATGGCTCTGTGCACCAAGTACAAACGGAGGAACATGAGCACTGACAGCAGCAGCTCCATGTCAAACAGGGCCTTGTTGGGATGGTTGGAAACACAGAGTGGGGCTGAGGATGAGGAGTTGACGTGGAGGGCCACCTTCCAGTATGTGCCAACAGGGTGGATGGAACAGACCAAAAGCTCCATAGTGATCACAGTGACCCTATACCTGGTCATGGCAATGCGCCAGTCCACCTGGTTGTGGTCATTGATGAACAGCTGAAAGATGGAGGAAAGTTAAGACAGACAGTGAGAGCAGATAAAATACATGTTAATCATCATGTTAATATGTTAGTATGTTATATTTAATATCTAAATCACCATTACAAGGCTGTGGTCAAATATTCAAAACTATTGATATACTCTCACTGGCTCATTTCGTCTCTTATTTTCCTATGATAGTTGATGACAATATTAAACGTGCTGCCTGTTTTGTTGCCCACAGTGATGTGCTATTTTTATGATATGACTGTTTGTTTAAACCTTGGAGTGAACAGATGTAATAATTCTATGCACTACACTGCTGTCCACATAGACAAAATGCAAATACATAGATCTCTACTGTGCACTATTTTCACAAAGGGCTGTGATAACAATTTCAGATCCGGGCAGCATAACTTACAACTATAATCATGTAGATAACGAGACGAGACAGATGCTGTGTGGGTGGGCATGGAGCAAAGATCACATCAAAATGTAACATTGGAATCATTTCCCCTTTTGACTGAAATGGCACAGAAGAAAGATCACTAATGACCAGCTCATGATCACTGACAGGGAAACGATAGTGGAGTCAGTAGTACGAAAGAAATGAAAACAGTCAAGCACAGTTTGTAAGGCCATTATAATAGCAACAAACCCTGTTTTTTTGGCCATCTATTTTAGATGCAGGATGTAAAAAATGGAAAAACAAGGGGCTTGATATAGTGTATATCACACAGCTGTTCAAAGGATAAACCATAAAGTCATTCAAACAACTTACACAGGGATTTAAAATACCAGCCTCTAACATTAGAGGAACTTTTTATGTCATTTACAGAGTAAGAGACAAAAGAACATCGGGTTATATCAAAAGTGTACAAAGCATTGTAATATTAATCTATCAATAACAACGTGGATGTAAAAGAAAAATTGAATCAGATATTAATAATGGGGAAACATTCAAAGCATGACATAAAAAGCCCAACATTTCATTGGAATTTAACTGGAAGGTTAAAAAATGCAAAATTTGAACACTCCATCAACGTACAGCAACACATCTGAACTATGTTGGAGCGGTTGTAGGTCCGTGGGGGACGTCACGTGTGTATTTTGGGATTGCCCCAGACTCCTAGATTTCTGGAAGAGTTTTCAAAAAGAGATTAAAAGGGGTTTTGAGATTGACCAGTAGAAACACTGAACATTGTGAACATTGTTATGAAACAATCTTCAGGATGTCCAATGTCAATGAACATATATGAAAAGAGTGTATCTGCATCTCATCCATGTTGTATGTTCTTTATATTGAATTTTAAAAAGTTGATTAAAAAAAGAAACCGCAGATATCCAACAGTTTATCAGAGCATGAAATCTGTATACTAGTTTACATTAATAGTTCATGTGAAAAAACCAAGAGAGAGTGTTTGTCCCCTCAACATGTAGCTTTGTTGCACTTCATTGTGTTCCAGAAAGTAAAGGACATTAGGCGCTGTCAGTATTTTCAGAATGTCAGAATGCCTCACCCATTTTATTTTCAAAAATGTTTTCCTGGCTCCACTGATTGAGACATCTTGATGGTCTTATGATTATGATTTAGTTTCTCACGTATTACAACAAAGAATTAAAACCACATTAGGCATTGCTGAACACTGCACTGTGTCTCCACCCAAAACCTGCCCTTCCTTATCTTCTTGATGCACTTGGCAGAGGGGTCCTCTTGTATCAGACAAATGTCCAACCAAACAGTTAACACTGTACATTGGAGTACAAACCCAACAGCAGCACAACAATGATAAAAGAAACCATGAGTTCTGTAGTATAGTTGTGTATTCATGACTTGGTCCATATATACAGTGCCTTTTACACCTTCATGTTATTGAATATGCATGCTGTGACTATATGTATGAAGGCAGATGAAAGAATGTTTAATTTCAACCAAATTCCTTCATATATACTGAACTCGTCAGCCATGTGGATTGGAAAAATATTGCAGCTGCAAAATTGTGCATGCCCGCGTGGGCTGAGGTTTTTTTTTTTTCAAGGTTTTTTTATGCATACAGCAAATAAAGCACAGACAATCAATGTTGATGCTCCCATCAGTGGGCCAAGTGCACTTTCTCAAACATTGCCCTCAAGTATTCTAACCAAGTATCACTGTAACCAGGTTAATTTGGAACAAACATGATAGGTATAACTGGTATAACTAGAATTTACGCCCCAGGGTGGTATGCTTCTGCCAACCACTTACCAGTCAAAGTTGCAGCTTACGTCTGTGTCTCTGCAGACTCAGATTATGATAGATTTTTCAATACATTCACCACCAGTTTCAAGGTACCCAAGATGTTACTGCTTTAGTATCTGACCAAACGTGAAATATGGTCACAATCTCCCCTTCTGTTCCGGAGTTCTGGTGTTGAATAATAGCTAGAAAGTTGTTTTTCTACAACATTATGATGCACAGTGAAGACAGCCTCTTCTGATGTGTAATGTCATCATTTCATCATTCTATCTTATTAGATTTTTTTTTAAAAAATAAAAAAAGGTATTATTAGCACATGAATTCTTGAGTTATGGCCCAAGCCTATTTACTGAGGTCACGGTGACCTACCAACCTGAAAACCTAACAAAAAGGAGTAATGCCCAAAATGTTGCAAATCAACAATGCACCTGTAAATTCACACACACTAATGCACACAAACCGATGGAAACAAGGGAAAAGGCTAACTCACCCTGATGTCCTTATAATGAAAAGCTATAATGATGATTAAGAGACACCCAGTGGACAGGCTGATGGAACAGTTGATGATTAAGGCGATGTTTGAGCCCTGGGAAGGAAAGAGATACAATTCAGATAAGGCATAAAAATCTTTCAACAACAGCTGATTAATTAATGTTCTCCATTATCAAGACATTTGTGGTAATAACAGGGGTGGAACGAGTGCCACTACATCCAAATAATTTCAGCATTTCATACATTTATTTGGAAATATTTTAAAATGTTTAGTGAAAATCTCTGGAGTTGCTTGACCTCAAGAAAGACAGATCCCTCAGCAACGAATGTGCCAAGCAGTAAACTCCACTCTCTTCCGAGATGGTCAAGTGTGGCACAATGCACTCTGCTACCACAACTGACTCCAGTATATGTCTTTATTTCGAACTGAATCAGTGGAAATTTGGTCAAATAAAAAGATACTTTTTATTGTTGCAACAAAGAATTGATGAATCAGTTAGTCAATCAATATAAATGTGTCCACAATACTGATAATCAATGAATTCTTTACAACTTATTATGCAAAACTGAAAATGTATTCACTTTTTCAGGTTCACTCTCCAAATGGTGCTCTTCACAGTTTTATATCACTGTAAATGAAACAGTCTTGAGTGTGGGTCTGCTGGCCAGACATGAGGATTTTTGACTTCGCATTTTGTTTTACTTTGTATTGTGACTCTCCAACGTTCTAGACAATCATCTTTAAATTGCAAATATATCTATATGCAAGTTCCACATTGATATTTAATGATGATAATCACAATAATTTATAGTTTGCAGTTTTTACCAACTTATACCCATATGGAAGATATGCATCTAATTCATCTATGAATAATTTTCATTTTCAGGAAGAAATTCTGCTTCTCCTGTGCATATTAACAATTTTTCTTTATAATGAAGGTTGTGTCAGAGAGTTCCTTTTTATGAAGCATGATTTGGAACAAATTTAAATGGAATATGCCTGCTGTTGTGTTAATAACAGCACACATGTAGTCTACTCTAGTTAGTCTAGTATCATTTCCAAAAGGAGTTTTGTTAAAATTTTACAGAACTCAGACCTAACTAAAGGTGAACTACTGATTCTGCCATAAAATCCAAAAAGTACATAAAAGCTGCTAAGTTACAATAACAAGAACTCTTGTAATGCATTACTTTCCATTCGAGAGAACTGACAACAGGAGACACACACACACACACATATTACAGGTTGCCCTGGATTGCCTAATATTTTTTGCACAAACAGAATTAAGAAATACAAATAAGCATGGGAATCTGCTGTACCACCTTGTTCTCAGCCGATTAAAGAGCTACACCCATTATGGTTCTCAGCGCAATTGAAGTTACGTCATTGGAAGTTTTTTGAGTGTTTTACAGTTAAAAAAAATAATTACAAACCTTCAAACTTGAGTTCCGTTGGCAGGGTACATCATTTTCCATTTTTTCTCATGTAGCATCCACATTATGTCTATATTTCATCCAGGGCTAATTAAAAGACTCCACAAAAACTAAACATTTCACCACATTCCATTACTGAGTTCCTACAAATGTTTTTGTAACATTTTTCCTGATTGAAGGAGTAATTTTAAACTTGGTGAACCAATTTTGGTTAACCTTAATTCAGATTGTGTCTCATAGAAGTGGAGCGATAACAAGCAACCTTTACTAGGACAGTACACTCCAGGCATGGCAATAGATGCCTGGTTTATAACGTCCATAAGGAAAACTTTCCAAAGCATCCAACTGTGTGGTTTCATTTACTTATAGATGTAGATTTTAGTGTTATAGGTTCCTCATGGAACTGGAGACATCCTTTAATAAATGTTTGAATAGGTTTACAAATAATATCCTCAAGATTATTATACTGATGTATTGTGACAGTCACAGGAAAGCAGACATCAGAGAGGGTACATCATTTGCGACCAGAAAGTGCATGAGGTGACTTAACAAAATACATATGAAGATTTTAGAAGACCATCACAGTAAGAGTGACCCCTCACACCAGTCAAACACTGCATCAGACACTGTTTCTGACTTCTTTGTTGAGCGTGTGCTGATGAGTGAAGGTGGGACTCATGTTTGACAAGCTGCACTTGGCATGACAGGACAGGTGTGGCTGATTAGCTCGCTGATGTGAACTAAAACTTGCAGTTCACAAGCCCTCATAGAGAACAAGTGAGTAGAATACCACCTTACTCCACCCTATAGAACAGGTTTTCCATTCTGCTCCTTGAAACCCTTAGCCCTGCTGTTTTTCCTTCTCACCAGTTGGTTGTGTCTCAGTCGCCTCCAGCAAATTTACCAGGATTAAGAACCACTGCTGGACAGGGATATTTTAGTGATCTTCAGAAGGAGGTGGTTCATGACCACTAATCACCATAGTAGCATTGAGATAATTCCTCCTCTTTGTAAGGTCATCAGTGAAGTAGCCCAGACCACTTTTGGTACTCACTCATGGCTCACTTCCAGCAAAGGAAACAGGCTTTTTTTGCTAGTTTTGGCTTGATTAATATGGACCGTAGCTGGCTCCTATGTAGCAAGGTTTTGTTTTGGGTGTGTTTCATCTTGTTTATGGGCGGAATGTGGTGAATACACAGATGGTTGCTTTTGCTACTGGCAATAGCGATGTGTTGCATACGTGGAGGTTACAGACAACACAGCGTGTCTTACTGGTTTGTAAATTGTGCTAATTTGCATATGGGTCAATGCATATTTGTCACAATTTCCCTGTGTGGGTGATTTGCGAGTACGTTGCAGCATAGTGTCTGAACAAAAAAGTCTATTGTGTTGTTCTACACAAAATGTGGGCCAAGGTACTTAATAGTTTCATATCAATGAATTATACAACTTTTTAAAAAACAATTTCACTACATCTCTATATGCCAAGTTGCTGAGTTTAACTGTGATCGAGTTAAATTTCCATCATATGTGTGTGTGTGTGTGTGTTAAAGAAAGAAACAAAATCACAACAGGAGAAAGCAGCCATTAAGTGGATGAATAGAGGTTAAAAGGCCTAAAAGGCAACAATATGCAGGGTAAGAAATGTGCAAGGCAGGCAGTTCACACAAAATACCCCCAAAAACTTGGTAAGCTGCCAGTGGGTGCAAACAGTTACATACATACAATATGTATCATGTTTCATTAAAGTAAAGTAATAGATAATACCATGAAGACAGTAGGATGGAAAGGGCACAGGAACAAATACAGGCAGAAAATAACAGCCAGGGCAAGCATGCAGTGACAAGGTGTGGCTGGGAAGTTCTGGCTTGGTGGATGCTTTTGGGTGGAAACTATAAAGGCTGTCAAAGACTGACAACAATGTTGTCTCAATATGCTTGATCTGACGAATCTATCCTGCGGTCTCAAAGTCATTTGTTTGAGAGCCAGAGTCAGTAGATCTCATCAAAGTTATCCACCTTGCCCCTTGTTCAAATTTCAAGGAATGTTTATCTACTGGACATCATGCTCAACTTGTCACTCTCAGATTGTGGGTATTTTGTTTTGGATTGTAAAGTTATTCCAGGAAAGTCCTCAAACAGTTGCAGAAAGAGAGGACATGAGGTTGCATCCTGGTCAAAGTGCACACTCCCGTCTCTACTAGCACTGCCAAACTCAAGACACAGAGACTTTTAGACTGGCCATGCAAACACTCTAATTATGCACTAAATGATGTGGAAAGATAGCCCCAAGTACTGTGAGCAATCTTGCTGCAGGGGAAGAGGTGAAATGTGGAAAAATGTTCCATAAATAGACCTGTTTTTGTGTATAACCATGAAAAGGTACGCTTAAAATATAGCTTTGCAGACTGGCATTAAACTTTGATAGGGCAGTTCCAAAATATCTCACACCATACTTAAAAAGGGTTTTAAAGATAAAAAGGAATAATACTGTTTTGAACTACCAGCCACAAAGATGCTGAATTTTGTTAAGTCACCCCCTGTATGACCTAAAGTCATGTAAGTGGAGGGAGATGTCATGGCCCACACTCATGACTTGGACACCACATGACGTTTACAGATGAATGCTGACAATAGTTGTATAAGGTATGGTTAAATCAGCAAATAATATGGTTTAACTGTGGCAGAGTACACTTTCCCAGTGCATCAGCATTTCCATGGTGCCGAAGCTCATGCCTGTTAGAAATGGAAAGACAACACCTGTTCTTGGTTCGTATTTGTAAACTGGAATAGTAATGTCCTATTCATGCCAGCACTGTTAATTTTTCATGACCATATTTCTCCAGGTCCAACTCTCTGAACGCATCAGGCATACATTTGAAGGTCAGGCCACATTTCCATAGGTTTCTCAAAAAGGATGTGAGTTAGAAATTCGGGGCTCTCTGACACTGTAATCAATCACTGACTTCACAGCGTGGAGGTGGTCTTATGTTCTGCAGCATGCATGAGAACCTTTTTCCACATGTGGAACTGGCCTGTGTTGTAGGAAGTCAGGGGGAGTTAATAATTTGTTGATTGTGTGGCCTGGCATTGTTATCCACTGAGATCTGCATGTTAATGTCATGAGGCTGTGCTACCAAATAGTGTGTCTGGAAATGGACTAACTAATCAGAAGGTCAGGGAGGTTCAAAGCCCAGGTGCAGATTCTGGGGTCCTCTGCTGTCTGCTAATCAAGGAAGTTGTTATGACAACAAATAGAGGCAGTCGCGCATTTTTTCCTGTAGCAATTATGGTCAATTTAGTTAAAATATGTCATGAGTAAAAGACAACATGGTTTAATATCAATCTGTTGATTTAAATGAGTCAGATCTATCATAGTCTCAGTGAAAATCTCTATTTTGAGCATTGATACAGAAAAGAGCTGAGGAGTTGAGAGGCTGCCGCACAACAGTAGCAGGGTAGTTAACAGGCACCGCATGATGAAGAACGCAAGAAGAGGGTGATTTTGTAGATTATTTTAACTTTTACGATGAGTTCAGGGGCCAGCAGTGAAGCGTGTTAACAAGAGCGATGTGAAGTCAGAGATTTAGCTGCTTTCCAGGGCACGCACTGCTGTGTATGTGGTCTAACTTTGCAGACACAAACGCTGACTTAAACCCTTTGCAACATGCCACTTTAGCGCAAGTGTTGCTTTGATTTGCGAAGCTGACATTTATTAGCAGAAGGTATCATAATGAGAGTTGGAGTGGAAACAGGGAGGTGGAAGGCTGTAAGGCTACAGCCTCTGGATCAAGTGTCAAACATAGCAAAGTGTCACATTTCAAACATTTCCAGTCTATTTATTTCTTATTAGTGTGATGTGATCACACACTGGCCAAGACAATAGTGTGGTTAATTTCGTAAACCTACCGTTTGATAAACGAAGGGACATATCTCGGTGTGGATTATCATGAGCAGTATCCCGAGCAGAGCGATGCCCAAAGCCAAGGCGCAAAGGCGCTTTTTGTCCTCTAATAAAACTTTTCTGTCTCGCAGTCTGTAGAGGTCGTCTCCCTCCATGGTTGTCCGCTTCCCGGGGAGTGACAATGGCACGGATACTTCTGCCGAGCTCAAAACGTTTCGACTGATCAAGCCATCGCAGCTTACGCACTCCACTTTGGAGTCGGCGTGCAGGCAGCGGTTTGCCATCTCCATCTCCAGAGCGCACACGAGACGGCCGCCTGTCCGGCTCTCTCTGTCGCCTCTCTCCGCTGCGTCGTCCTCCGTCTGTCCGCTCTCCCCTCTGAGTCCCTCCCGGGTTCGAGAAGGCATAGTCCGATGAGCGTACTGTGTACCAGGCCCTTCTCTCGTTTGTTGCTCATCGAATTAATGGATTTACCAAAAACACTTGGCCTCTAGTACACCATCACCTGAACACTCCTACCAACCTGCGCGGCGTGATATCGCGCATTGATGCCTTGATGACATTGCAGCAGTCACTGTGCTCTTATTTACATGGGTTATTATTTTAGGAGGTCTGCGTCAGTCTGCCGCAAATGAATTCTTTGCGTGCTGTGTGTGTGTGAGTGTGTGATGCGCTCCCAAGAATTTACATTGCATGCGAAAGATGAGGATTATTTGGCTGGATCACAGTTTTAAGAAAAGTAACGAGATGTTCTCTCATATTATTCTTCATTTGATTTGGTTCAATCCGATCAGATAAAATGCAACTTGATGGAAAAATCTTCACATGTTGCAGAAAAATCGGTTTATTTCTTTAACTACCAGAGACTCTGAGCTTTGTTTACTCTCTGCATAAAAGCAAGCCACAAAAATAGAAAGGATTATGTATGAACCTGAAGATTCTTTAATTTTATTTTTGGTAAGGCACTGCAACAGCAGCGAGCAGGAATTCCGCGACAGCTACAGAGTGACATCTCGTGGTTAAGTAACTTCATCCTCTGATTTGTTACGATCTATTTGAAACAAGGTTCGCTAATATTGGCAATGACTCATGACTGCATTGCTTCTAGTCACCCATTTTAAAATCAGATTTTACAGGTATTTTTTTTCTAACATGCTCTCTGCTTCTAGTCTTTTAAAAATATACCTGTAAATGGACCTACTTTATTATTATCCTGTATGACAATCTGAGTTTGCAAGATGCCCTTTCGTTTCCTGAAAATTAATTCAAAAGGTAATTCCACCCCAGGCCAAGCAAAAAGTATTTTACAGACTCTCCCCTCACCCTTTTAGGTCTGTTTAAGGAGGAAGAGCGTCATGACCTTGGGCCAAATGACGCACCCAGCACACAGGAGTCTTTCCGCTGCAGCATCCTGCTGGTCCCGCTGACGGTAAAGACTGTCCTTAGAGCTCTGCATGAGTTTTAATTCCACTATTCTGAATGACAGGTGCAAGTCAAAAATATTTTTATGCGAGAAGGCAGCACTTAAAATACAGCACCAAACTCTGCAATCAGAAGTACTGATTTCACAAGTAAGCAAGAGAAAAATATCATGACACATTACGAACAGAAGTTGATTTAATGTGATGTGTTGAAAATAAGAACACAGCTGATGCAAAATGCAGAAACAAAACAATGCCTCATGAGCTTTACAGTTGCACTGGTAATAAAATAAATAGTCATCCAAATAATTAAATAATCTCCATATATAGTAATCAGTGAATGAAAACTGTCTGTATTCAGGATATATAGCAGCAGCAGATTTGTATGCCAAGCATAGTTGTTACAATAAAAACTTTACACAGCAATTAAAAACGCAGCATTAAGCAGGCCATAAATTACACCTGAATAAGGAGCTTCATTGACAACAGAAATAGTTTAAGCAGTTTAAAACCATGTTTGTGCTCTGCAAAGATATAGTAGCAATATTCAGCAGCAGAGGTTAATAAAAAAATACAATTTCATGTATGAGCTGTGAGTTGATTGCCATCCACTGGTGGCCGTATAAATTACAACAAAAAGACCATAATATTAGACAGTGTGTATCAGGCCATTTGGTATCTAAATTATTTACAAGTAGTTTAGTAAAAAATATTCTTCTTAATATACAGTTATTGTCATTCTAGCTACAATAGATCAAAACCCTGAATCACATTTTACATTGATTAACTGTGAAGCACATGCAGTGGTCCACATCTGGTGAGAGAACTGAGATTGGTGTAACAGCAATAACACCTGAAAAGACTGAGCATATTGCTAAAAGTCCCTGAGTTAGAACAAGCACCCAGTGACTGAAGTCATTCTTAATGTGTACAGTATGTAAAAAATAGCAGTGCAGACCTGACAGTTCAGTGGCGTATCTGTGCCGAGTACAAGCATTCAATTACTAGTCACAAGAATCTAAAAAGAAAGAGGAATTATTACAGGTTGTGCCATGAATAACAATGCACTATACAGTCAAATGTTCTTTTTGGCCCAGGTTTAGCTGAACTCAGAGACCTGACAGGACATGGCTCAGTTGAAGGAGCTTACAGTATAATGCTCTGTGCTCCCGGCTGGTCTAACCCTTCACAGTTCCCCATGGCTGCAAAGTGGCCTGAGGCAGGATGAACTGCGGAGACGGCTGCGGCAAGATGTAGTAGCCAAATACCTGCTGGGGTGGCGGAGGTGGAGGTGCGCACACTGTGGTGAGAAACACTGGAGCACCCTTCTTGTACTGAGGCCAAACTGATGCTGGGTGGTAGAAGTACTGGAGGCTAGCGGGGAGCTGACCAGGAAAAGATGGGAGGGAGAACAAGATGTCAATTATGATCGTGTATTTGTGTTTGTTATCTTTGAATTGTGTGAGACTAAGAGGAAGTCCTTTAAAAAAATGTTTACCAAATTTCTGACGTATTTGACCTTATTTGGTCCTTCTCCATGTCGCCTCCGAATCCTGGGCACCATTACGATGGTGTAGGTGTCGCCTTCTGCCGTTCCCTTGACGTCTTCCCTCTCGTCTTTTTCTTGCTCTCCCTCTGTTTCACCATCCTTCACTGCCTCCTCCTCTGTGTCGCTCGACGCAACAGAACCACAATCTGAAGAGGTAGCAGAGTGGTAATCTGATGTATCCAGGTTTATCGAGTCTGCCGAGGAGTCATCCTGCTCTCCCTTCACGACTTCCTCTTCCTCTTTAAAACTGGCTATTGTGAAAGGCCTGCTGTTCTCTCCAGATCTGTGAGGAGAGAGTAGATTATTTTCAACCACATTAAGGTCACTTTTCATTTAACCGTCACCCATGGTCCTAATTTTTACATCCCATGTGTTTATTCATGTATGAATGCATCACAACAACACTTACAGTACAGTTCTTGGCTAGACTTGGCTAGACTGAGACATGCCTCGCTGTTGAAGCGTGTCTGACTGTGTCATTCTTTACCTCTGCCTCAGAAGGCCAGCCAGTGACTCACCTCACGCAGACCTCCAGTGGGTCGATCCACACCGTGAGCTCAGGCGGCAGGCCCAGCTCATTGGGTGTGAGCTCAGTCTCCTCACATGCCTTCAGGACCACTTCATCACAAAGTACTCCGTTATTTATCCGTATGCATCTGTGAAGAATTAAATATCAGAGTTGTGTTTTCTTAAGCGTCTCTCTCCTTCTGTAATACAGGGTTTCAAAATGTTAATGGAGAAAAGCATAGTGACCAACATGCAGATTAGTTTAGGGTAGTTACCTGTATGCCTGGCCTTTGCTGGGGCGGTCAGGGTACCAGTGACCGTCATATTTGTCACATAAAAGTTTCTGTAGCTTCTCGGCAAACAATTCCGCCTTGGCTTGGTCAAGCTTGCCACGTGAGACAACCAGGCGTTGAAGGAAGCTGACTCCAGCCTTCACCTCTCTTTTCATGACGTCTGCTGAAACAGAAGATTAAAAAAAAATCATCTTAGGCTGCCAAAAAAATATTCTTGATGTTTCTGTATGTGGCTCTGTGAACACTTTTGATGGATTAATTTATTTGATTTGCTTTTTTGGTAATGGACTGTGGCTTCTCTTTCATGAGATGTGTGGGAGCAGTAACTTCAGCTGCAGTGATAATGGCACTTTCCTGTGCTGCTGCCCCTGAGCAGACTATTTTTGTTACCTTCAGGTGAGCTCCATGTTAAGCACCAGCAAAATCCTAAAGCGGATTTAACAGCTCCGTCATGACAGAGCAGTGTCCGTAAAGGCTAATTTTTGTATACAGGCAAACAAGATGCAAACATGCTCTGCTGTGTTGAAGAATAAGTATTTTGACATGCAAATCCAGTGAGGTCACTACGCTGTTTATCTACTGATAGCATGTCTGTTTTGGATGACTTACAAGGTCAGCCTGACCAGGAGAAGAGTGTGTTTCATACAGGCCAAGGCACCCTGCTGATGTCCTTGATGAGAAAAAAAAAGGTTGTGCCTTGAACTTTGTGGTGCAGACAGTCATTTGTTATTGTGGCTGGAATCCAACCACTACTGCCTCAGTTTGTGTAATGTGTTGTGAGAGAAAATTACTATTATGTTCTCAGGGGTGTAGCCACAGCCTCCCCTTAGGAGCAGTGATGAGCATGCGACACAACAAGTAAGAGTAGTAGCAACTTTAAATCCTTAACAGATATGTTTTGGCATTACATGAACTTTGCGAGTGTCAGTGTGTCATCAGACTTATGTTTAGATGTTTAAGCAGCAGCTTTGATGCTCTAGTAGGTTATTAGTCTGGTAAACAGGGTCAAATTGTACGTATTCTCCATGCTGATTTTGTTGTTGCATCCTCAGTTATATAAGTCGACTTAGGTTACCATCATGCAGCAGATAAATACGTTCACTCCAATAGTCTCCTCCACCAGCAGAGGGTCATAAATCTTACAACATGCTGACCTGCAGGATATCACTGTATCTAAAGCACATACATGAACACAGGTTCTTCTGGAAGGTTTCTCAGTTTGGATCTCTGCTGCGACCGTGAAGAATGTTAAAGTGGCCTTGTACTTGAATCCCTCCTAACGCTGCCTTAAAGATGCCACAGGAATTCAAAACAGATAAGGTGTTTTAGCTGAGAAGCATTTTGAGTTGGGACAACATTGAATCCCCACAAGTCAACACTAAATATGACTATTGTTAAGTTTATCAGGTCAGCTCAACCAAGGCTGCAACTAATCACAGTGTTTGATCTATACATCTTGCTTTGTCCAGCAAACAGTAAAATGATTGTAGAGAAGCTGGAACCAGTATTGTGTGTGTGTGTGTGTGTGTGTGTGTGTGTGTGGATTTCTGACTAATCAGTGACTCAACTAACCCTTTCAACTCAAAAGGTTGAGGAAATTCTCCTTTTTATCTTTTTTCAGCTAAAAGATTTTTTAAAAATCAGATGCAGCTGGAGATGCCTGGCTTCAACAGGACAAAACATGATATTGTCAAAATAATCTGAGTTTCTGAATATTGGGCCATCACTTTTGTGGCCAGGTATTCAGTGACAATGTGTGACACCCAACGCATCACCACAGTTGGGTATAACGTGTCGTGTCAGTTTTTCAAATGGATTGCGTCACACCACTTTAATTATTGATGTTTCCAGATACCAGAGGAACTAAGACAACATTCCCATCACTGATGGCGTCTGCTTTCTGGGATTACTGATGAGTGGCATGTTTCTGATATAATCTGAGGCTCAGTGATACCCTGAGGAGAGAAGGCTCTCCTGCCTGGATGAGCAGAGCTGTCCTCTCAGTGTGCAATAACATAGACTGAACAATGAATGACTGCCATGATGACACACTCTGCAGATATCGCTTTGATTTTACGTGGGAAAAACAAGACCTTTTGCTGCACATTTGCTGGCTGACATGTTGCTGCTTAGACTGGCTTTAACTGCAGCATAAACACAGGGGGGGGCTGAAGAAGTGTGTGTTTAGCATACCATAACTTCACATTAGTTTCCCAAACTAGACCAGTCACATCACAATACAGTAATCATGTCTGAAACGACAGCAAAAGGTCGGAAGTCTAATGTCTGATTTCATCGAATTCATCATATTCACTCTGGGTGTCAACAACAAAACCTGTTTTCACTCTGCCTGAAACAAAGGAGACACAACAAAGACTTTGGGACTGTGCGACCTGAGGAAGTGGACACGTGTTTGTGTGTCTGCCTGCACTACTTAGAAAAAGTGAAAAACAGTTTCTTTCTGCTGTGACAAAGGAAACGCTACCGTGCTGGAAATAGCGCATTTGGGTCTTCTGGAGGGGCGGAAAGCCCCCAGTGGAAATGTAGAAAGTTAGTCGAAACAGACCTGTAGTTCTGTTTTCGAAAGAGAAAATACACCATGTCCTTTCCCCAACTAAACGACCACCACTGTGCGTTTAGAATGCCCAGTTACAAAATGTAAAGTGAGTTAGTGTAGTACAAAAAAGTTAGGGCTGAAACGCCGCTGGAACAAACCAGTAACAATAAATAACTGATAAACAAAAATAAACCGACAGATAAGTCTGTGAAAGAATTAATAGGATAACTGTAACAATGTGAAGAACGACAAATTAGTAAATAAACGCCCACTACAACAACAAAATATATCTTTACTGACGAAACAAGATGCTCAAAAGTTGAAAACATAAACAAAGGAGTACTCACGATAAATAAAAGCCAGTGGCCAGGCTGTGATCGGTGCGCGTCCTCGACTCCTTCTCGCTCAGTACCCCTCAGTCGCGCTGATGTGTTGGAGTTATTGTGGCCAGCACATGTTGCTTCCTTGTTCTGCTGCTGCAACGCAGACGCAACCTTACCGTCAATGTGACTCACTTCCTTTACTCATCACCGACACGCCGCCCGGCCCAAATATGGGCTGTCGAGGCGACCAGCTGAGCGGTGGTGATGAGGGGGGCGTGTCGTCTGTACAGCGCAAGAGTACAATCCCAATTTTACTGTCGAGTGTTCAGGGCATTTTATGTCATCCTCGTGTGTGTCACTTAGTGTAATTTTCTAGTAAGACTGGAAGCAATACTAAACACCACAACATCTAAATACTCCGTTTAAACTAAAAGTCCCACATTCAAAAGCATGTTAAGCATAAAAGTATTGTCAACAAAATGTACTTCAAGAATCAAAGGTGGATCAGAATAGACTGATTTTTATGCATTAACATGCAAGCAGCATTTTGATGTTGGGTTAAGGTGAGCCAACTGTAACCTACTTTATGTAGTGCTGGGTAGTTTAAGCTATAACAAGGGATCACATCTTTTTAATTTATCATTTGTAAATTCTTGACTTTCAAATTTTTGC
This sequence comes from Psettodes erumei, assembly GCA_016785225.1. Lineage (NCBI taxonomy): Eukaryota > Metazoa > Chordata > Actinopteri > Pleuronectiformes > Psettodidae > Psettodes > Psettodes erumei. The sequence continues at coordinate 1,636,714 of JAFBJZ010000623.1, forward strand.
GGCTATCAATAAAAGTACAGTATTTCCCTGTTTTATGTAGTGAAGTAAAAGTATATAGAAGCATAAAAGAGAAATGCTTAGGCACAGTACACAAACTTCAGAACAATACTTTTTTTATTTTCTCAGAATTTTTTGTCATTTTTCTTAGAATTTTGGTTTTGTGGTATTAAAATGTTTTAAATTGTGCAGTTAATAATTGACTGTTGATTAATATTAATTGTAGTTCATTAATTGTTAGCTTGATCACAATGTTAGAATTATATAGGCTAAATGATTGGCTATTTCATTAGCAAATCATATGATTTGTAAAATCTGAGTTTGCCATGAAATAAATTTTAAACTATATTTTCCTTTTAAATGAAGAGAAATTACGTGCCATTAAATGAAAATACAAGTTCTTCAAAACTGCACTTAAGTACAGAGCTTCAGTAAATGCTACTTTGCACTGTTAGTTTTTACATGCTAGTGATCAGTGTTTGCGTCTCACACCAGAGCCAGAGAAAGTTCCTCTTTATGACCACTAGATGGCAAGCTGGTTTCTTTTCTCAAACGTCACCCAGTTGAAACTGTTGAAATCTGTTGAAATCTACATTGGGGTTTTTTTTACACATTGCTCTGTGATTATTCACCACTTCTAATTATCAACCTTCATCCTGGGATTTTTCAGATATTATGAACCCTTTGTGCCTTAGGAGATCACCAAACCCTGCATTTCCATCTCTCCTTTAGTCAAATACTCTTTCATGTAGTTGGAAATAGTGTATTCTTGCAGGCTTCAAGTATCAAGTCATTAGCTTGTTATTTTATTATTATTTTTATTTCATTACTTCTACATCATAATTTCTCTCCTATTGTATGTTCTCCCTCTGCTGTGCACATCTGTATGCCAGTACTTTCCTTTCTTTCTTACGCCCACTTACTCATTGATCAGTTTGTTCCCTTTGTCTGTGTTTTCCTTCTTTCCCCCCCCCTCAGTGATAGTAGTGTGTGTTCTTGCCAGTGCAGGTACTGTACGTTGAGAACAGGGTGTGTGATCTGTGTGGATTTTTCTCCACCCCTGCCTCTCCTGGATCACACTCCATCACACATGCCCCAGATGCCAACTCAAGAGTAAATTATTGCTGTGAGTATGTAAGAGAGAAAGAGAGACAGATCGACAGAGACATGAGTGGGGTGCAATGAGAGGAGGAGAAAGTGTTGAGGAGTGGGTGTCTTTTGTAATTGGTTAGCGCTAACAATGAATTGAAATGTCTTTGTTTCCACTCTGCCTCCCTCTTTTGCTCTTGTGGCCTCCTTCCCAATCCACCTCTCTCAGCTGAACCTCTTTAGGCAATTCTGGTTGCTTCAACTTGATGTGTTGTCTTTAAACAAGAAATTAATTTCTTCAGGGACACAGGTCCTTCATCGTTTCTTTTTTCTAATACTGATGTCTATTGTCAGACCCCACAGCTTCTGAAACAACTTTCTCCACCGGAGAACTATTGATTTTCCTTGTCAGCATGTGTGATTTGTGATCCTCATACACTAGCGAGTATTTCTGGTACAATAATCGGAGCCCAAATTGGGACATTCTTGCTAACACACACACACACACACACACACACACACACAAACACACATACTCTTTTCACCTACATATTTCCTCACAAGTGTCATGATTTCGTAGATAAGTATTGGAAATGGAACTGCTTGACCTCGAAATGTGATCATTCTTTTTCAGGGACAGGCTCTCTCCGATCGTGTCTGGCGGTATCAATGAAGCCCACACGCATACACCACGAGTAGCCTGCTACGCCCTTAAAAACATATTGATTTTTCTCTTTCGCAGGGAGCTTAATGTGATCGATCGGCCAGGCCCTTTCAAGATCAGCGCCAGTATAAGCATCTCTTCCCCTAACACACATGCTGCCGCCTTCCTCTCAGGTAATGATTGTCCTTGGGCTGGGGGAACAGTTTGTCTGCAATAAGAGAGAGAAGTGTTTCTCATGGCATCCAGTCCCTCTCCCTCCTAACAGGTCCGCACCTAATGTGCTCAAGTAAGGAATGCATGTTTGACTCTTTAAGAAATGGAATGAACGAATGCAGCACACACCTCCTTTGACCTTTATCACATACACACACCCCTTCGCCCCCCCCCCCTTCCTCGCCACCTCTCAGTGGGTCGATACCTATTTGTATTTGCAATACATTAGACCAGTGCCCTCTTTTCAGTTTGAAAAAGTTGCCTTTTCTCTGTTTGGTGCCTCACAGCAACGAGAAGCTTTTGATGAACATTTTGTACCCCTTTTCCTGTATCTTTTCAATGTATAGTAAGATCGGTGTAATCATGTTCATCTGACTGGTTAGCGCTTTAAAAAAAAACATAAACTAAAACCTATTCAAATGCTTGATTAAAGATGATAGTTCAACCCTTCAGCTAATGCATGAGCAACACTATGGCTGTGGTGCTCACCCTCGGGGTATGAACCCTCAGTGGTCACATGAAAAGTCTGAGGGGTCATGAGATGGATCATGAAAAAAGAAATAAAAAAGAAAACTAATATTTCTTCCTCATAAAGTTGTGTTTGAGAGTGAACATTGACTCTTCCCCATAAAAACTATATTTGAAAACAAAACCAAAAAAAACCTTTTAGGCCAGTATGGACACAACATGTTAAACCTGCAGTAACGACTTTTTGGCCACTTGGGGGCACTGGAAACAAGTTATAAACGCAACACTACATTTTGAAGATGAAATGGCGAACTTGTTAGCAAAGTTGCTTGTTTGGATCTCCATCAGACATGGACAACATTATCATTCATACGGAGTCATGGTTCTGGTGACCCAAATGAATGTAAGTCCAATGTTCACTCTCTTTTAGATCTGTTTTTGGTCTGTACCATCTTTTCAGGGAAACATCTGACTCTTTGGTGGCTAAAGGCTCCAGTATATTCACTGGCTAGTAACAAACACTGTTTGCTCCTGAATCTGAGCACTCTGTGAATCGGCTTGTTAGAGTTCTGTTTTAAATACAACTGGCAAAAAGTAAAACAGAAAGCTGAAAGACGCTGCAAAGCTTCATATACAGCTGAGAATAACTGGAAAGTCAAATCTTTGGTGTCTATGAAGGACATCTTTCTCATACAGGTAATCATTTATTCCATCCATGATACAATTATATTGATTATACATGCTTAAAGGAAAATTGATCTGTTTTGTCTTGTTAAACTGGAGAGTAATATGGTTTCAAGACCAAAAGTAACAAATTAATATGAGAATGTAGCATTGATCATCATCAGCTAACATCAGCAAAGTGTCCTGAGAAACTGATTGGCAATAAATGGACACAAACCAAAAATGTTTGGGACAAGTGGGCTTTGGTGTGAGCGGCAAACCCTTATGGGAACGGATATTGCATTCATTAACACAATTAATATTTCTCATCATCAAATTCAAACTACTGAGAGTGTTTCCCCCACAAATCCTTAGAATAAGAGTAGCTCCAATATTTTGGATGGAAAAGTCTCCCCAAGCCTTGCTTTAGTTTCGCAGATGGCCCCTAACTGTTATGGTTCAAGTACTGTATGTGCATATGTGGTTGACATATCCCTCCCCTCATGTTTTCTCTGTAGATAAGACTTCCACCCTTATATCTTGCTGATCTAAGCCTTAGACAGGATTAAATCAGCAAGAAAGCAGTTTCTCACTCGGTCGAATTTGGTTGGTGACTTTTTAATTGCATATATTTCAGCTCCACTTTTTGGTTCACATGATTGCAGTCTAAACACAGCATACATTACAGTGCTAACTATCCTCTAAGTGCATTAAGAATAAACAGTACAACACATAAATGGATAAAGCATGGTAAAAGCAATAAATATATCAATAACAATAGAATAAATATTAATTCAATGAGTTTCAAGTGCATGACCTTTCAAGTGATTTCCTGCTTGTACTAAACTTTTGCCCCTATTTAAAAAGCTTGCAAATCAGACTTCCTGGTGTTTAAAAATAATTTCTAAATACATTCCCTCAAATCCACCAATATTTCCTCCCACCTCACTTCTGATGTGTGAAATTCCCACCCTGCTCAGTGAGGAATGAGGTGGAAATCGACACAGTTGTTCTTGTGTTCTCTTTGTAAAACTTGGTCAATTGGTAACACGCTACTTTTCCAGCTCAGTAATTTACAAATTATAATTTTCTCCAAAGTTTTCTAGAAATAACAATGTAATGGTACTATTTGTAGGGAAATCTCAATTTCCTTTAAAGTAAGTTCTATTTAAACTCAATTTAATACCAATACACTACTAATTTATTATTTGAAATTTTATTATAAATATTTGTCAAATGATATGCTTTTCTGTAAACAAATTTCACATTTAAAGTTATGCTATGCTAAGAATAAATCAACTAAATACTATCTAAAAATATCTTCCCTGTGATTAGAACCAATTTGGAGAATTCTTCTCAGAAAACCTATTGAAAAGTAATTATTTGCCCATTTCCTATTATTATTAAACCACAGCTATGGAAGCTTCAAGGACTGTTGAATTTATTCTTTTCCCAATATTCCTGTAATTTGTTTAATCTTAAATGTTTTAACATTCCATCTAGCTACATCAGACTTTGACTGTGGGAGTCTGATTTATTTGTAGAAGATGTATTTGTGAATTTAGCACTCTGTGAAAACTCTTGCACCCCAAAAAAGTCCATGCACCAATGTTGAAGAATTTAACATATGCAGATCTGTTCCTATGCCAGGCATCAGGTGGTTCAGTTTACCGTGTGCCCCCTTTGGCCTACGATTGAATCCTGCCAGAGCTCCGAACACCTCTCCATTTCCCTCCTCTGCTGGCTCAACAGTTAAATCAATGAGGGTGAGTGCACTGCCCACTCTCTTTCTTATTTTGAAAAAAGAGGACGTTAAAAGCATAAGCGGGTATAATGATCCATTTTATGACCCACAACACGCCAGAGTTGTCTTATTATAAAACATTTCACCTGTATGTCAGCAGTTGCCATGGAGATTTTGTGCAGATATGTGAGCTTCTGTTTAATGGTCTGACCTTAGCCTTGCCCTTTCTCGATTGTGCGCTTTCAGGATTTTACAAACATATGGGCGCACTTTATACCGTAAAGCAGTACCCCAGCAGCAGTCTGTCCTCTTACCTTTTCTTCAAACACATTAAGCATTCCTTTAATAATGAGCCCTTGAAAATAATGAAACTTTTGTTCTAATTAAAATATTATTTTATATATATAGGACGTAAATTTTATATATGTCTTGAACTGATTTCCGAGTCTTCCATAGCCTTGAACCACCATTTACAAACCTTTCCCCTCCCCCATCCGCATTTCTCTCACTGCCCCCTTTTGCCCCTCTGTCCCAGCCTCTCTCTCTCTCTCTCTCTCTCTCTCTCTCTCTCCCCTGCAAGCTGTGTCTCTTTCCTGTGTGCTGGGGGGCCAACAGAGGGGAAGTACACAGAGAAAGAAAAGCACTCTCTCAGTTCAAGTGCACAGGCTTAAAGACACAGCTGGCTTCAACAAAGGGGAATATGACAAGGAGAAAACAGTCATGGAAAGGCAGAATAATGACCTACTGACAAGGCTGTTGTGTACATAGAGACAGTACAGGGATCATTTCACAAGGGGGTGGGGGTGGGGGGGCATAAGAAAAATTACGAACAGGAAAATGGAGAAAAAATGTCTCCTCCCCTTTTTCTCTCTCCACGTATACTCCCCCCTCCCACCTTCCTTTCTTGTCCCAATCTCTGTCCCTCCCTCTCTCCTCTCCTTCATTCCTACCCCGCATGTTAGCACACACACACTTATACACAGATAGATGCATGCACAATGACTGATGCCTTCTCGAATTCTCTCTTTTCTCAGCTCTCTCCACACCACTTTTTTGTGTTTGTCATCTCGGTATATAGCGCACGGTGGAACCAGTACTTTGCAGCTGCAGCACATGCTATCCCAGCCACAAACTGAGCAGCAGCAGCAGCAGCTCCTCCTGCCTCTCACTTTACTGCTTGTGACTTTATCTGTTCGCCTTTGCCTCTGGTACTTTTCCTCACGGCGCATATTTTCTTTGTCTACAAGGCATCTATACCTTCAAAGTCTGGAGCATGGAGGGGTGAGGAAAAGAGAAATCGTATCTGAGGAAGAGGGAGATGAGACAAGAACGAATGACGAGGCTGGAGTGAAATAGAGATGCAAGACTGCAAGTCAAGAGGGAAATCACTAACTGGAGAGTAAGGAAGAGGCGACAGAGAGAAGGAATCGAGTTGGAATCGGGAAAGAAACGCGGGAAAAGGTAAAAAAAAAAAAAAAAAGGCACACTTATGCAACATAAGCCTTCAATTTTCTTGTATTTTGTTATTTCACTTTTCAACTGTTATTCCAAAAGAAAATCATGTACACACGTTCTGTCTTGCTTTTGCTGTCTATCTTGTCTTGATTTCTGTTCCCATCTCTGTTTTGGTCTCTGTTGGTTTGTGTAACTAAAGTAATTTTCCTTCTTCCCACTCCCACTGGAAGAGTTCCCCCTCATCTCCACACCATGCCTTTTATCTCCTGTATTTGCTTGATAGAATATGTGTATTTGCTGAAAGAGCACTGGCCTGAAATCAGGCTCAGTGTAAGTCAAAGACTCAGGCTTCCTTTGGGGCCCAGTTGTTAGGACGAAGGAGAAAGGAAGAAGAGGGTCAGGACACTCACCTTTGTGTCATTATTTTGCATTGATCACTGTCTTTGGATATCCTTTCACACACAGTATTGCAAAGAGTATGGACTTCACTAAGTGACTGTCTTTGGCTTAGTTTTGTTTCTCAGTTTGAGCTTGCAGGAAACTGTTAAAAAGATGACACAAAGTATTTGAATCATTTGGCCATCATCTCCCTCTGCTCAGTTCTGGAATTGACATGTCCCACCCTCTACTTCCCCTTACTGTTTGTTTGTGGTCTCAATGTGTCCTAAGCTGTGCTGCACATCACCAAGCCTCATCTGCGATCTCCCAGCATCCACTAACACCCAACTTCCTTTTCCAAATACCTTTTATTCTTTGTGTCTATGCCAGGCTAGGCTATCCCCTCGCTGTCCTGTGCGTTCTCAGCCTTGATTCCATTGTTTAATATCGTAGTGTGGTCCCACACATGTGCGCCTGAAGATGCATGATATATCCTCATTCTCGTTATGTCCTTGCCTGTCCATCTCCATGGAGACAGTTCTCAGCCCCTATACCCCTGACTGCAGGTGAACAAACTCAAAAATACCCCAGTTGTCTCCATGCCAGGTGTGCGCCATTTGGCAGAGGGCAGAGATACGTTTTTCCAGATCGGTGGATCACAGGGAGACTGCTTGGATGATGGCAGTCTTCACTTTAGACTTGGTACTTGAAGCAAGGTTTCAGACAGCCAACCGTGGTTATTGTTGGCTGGTTTGTGAGGCCACTGAGCAGAGAGGGAGAAGTCAACAAAGATATTTGTTCCTCAGTGGAGGATAAATTCAGCTGATTAAACTGGCATAAAGAAAATAAAGTAGGTTGTTCAATTCTATTCCAGATGTTTATGATGGTATCTATGGTCAAATAGACAGCATGCTAAAGGTACCCAGCACGCCATATTAATTTGTACAAATTTACGTAACTTGAAGTTGGCTATGTAATTGGACAATGAAGTGACCGTAACACCTATTAAGTGGTGATATTAACACCTCTGCATTCAAAATGTAGAGTGAAACAATTGTAGATGAATTAAGAAACACACTATAAGACACAAAAAAAGCCACACAAAAGAAAACCAAGAGAGGTAATTTGCTAACGGTTTGTGGAGGGGGTATGTGATACTTGATTTTGATTGTATACTTCCTGTATACAGTCATTTGCATCACCATGTTACTTGGCCAGTGGTTTATGGAAAGTCTAAAAACCTTTGATTAAATCATTCAAACTTAAGAAGAAACATGTCACATGGTCTGGACTCCTGATAAGCAAAACACATCCTCTTTTTCTGCCCGTTTCATCAGCTGTAGTAGGTTCTTTTATGAAAGGACTAATAAAGTTTGTATATTTAAAATGCAAAATATTCCATGAAATTTTTAAGACAGTTTTATACAAAAGAAACAAACGCTGACATTGCACTGATACTTCAGGTGATATGTGGGACCAATTTTTATTATCAGTATATCTGCAAGTTATTGTTGTGATGAATCAGTTAAAATGTCAGAATAATGAAGACTGCCATAATAACAGTTTTCCAAAGACCATCTCCTCAAATTGCTTACAATCATGCTTCAAAAGCCCAAATATAGTAATTTTGGTATTGTATAGGTAGCTTATCAGTGTATAGTATTGTGAGGATCATTAGTAAATATTCACATTTGAGAAGTCAGATTTTGTCATGTTAGCTTAAGAAATTAATCGATTGTAGTGGCCAATTCATTTTCTGTTGATTAACTAATTGAGTTAAACTAATTGTTTCAGCTCCATGCAGCCAACAAACGTACACCAAATGACTGAATTAGTTTGTATAATCACACAGCATGCTGTTGTTGATGTGAGGCGTGTGATGTTACCAAGCAGTGGGAGCTCCATGTGGCAGTTATACAGTTATATCTTCACCACACACGGAGCTGTCTGTATCATTTTTCCCTACTACAGACTGTTCCGCTTTTTGTTTGTCTCCACTTTAGCAACTTGTTCTATAACTTCCATACATGTGATAAAATATTAATTCGGGATGACATCCTCCACTTTTTTGCATCTTTGTTTTTTAATTACTGCTGCTTTAATAGAGAGATCAAATGTGGTATAACAACATTTTCACTATAGTGTAAATATATATGTGGTTTGGTCACACTTAGTGAATGAAAGGTTTCACAATTCATTTTTACACACAAATTGAAAACAGAGAATAAGAAGGCGCATATGACGCATCTTGAGGCTTACACTGCATCTCCATAATCCTGCTTCTGTGTAACAATGTTGAATGCTCCTCTGGCAGAAATAATGGATTTACCTTGGCTTATTGTTGTGACAATGAATGTATCAGTTATTTAAAAGCTCTTCAGCTTGAGGCCACCACTTACTGATCCCAGCACATCTAAACTTGAGAGTGCAGAGGAAATCGTTAATGTGTTGCACTTTATAAAACATAACTTGGCCTTCACTATCAATTATGTAGATCTGGTGTGAAAGAGATGGGAAAAGGGCCACACAGAACAGGCAGAAGGTTCCGGCATGAGGAGAAAGCACTGCACCATGTGACCGCTGTGAATGTACGCTCTCTCACGGTCTGAGTGAGAGCTACTCCCCATGGACGCAGTGTTCCAGTTGCATCAGTGTTCGCTCTAGGACGCTGGGCTGAAATGGGGCTGGAAATGAGAGAGCTCCATTTGGATACCCATAGGGCTTTCCTATATAAGCACAGCTGATAATGTTGCTCTATGTCGCGGAGCGCAAAAAGTTTCCTGTTTAAAATTGGCTGAGGTGAAGTTCTTGTGTTTTGGTTCCAGCTACTGGATTTGCATATCTTGATTTTGAGTTGCTGGCCAGCTGATTACTAAATATGTTTGAAGTTTTCAATCCACTACATTTATTTTTGACATTTATCATTTACATTTAGCCATAGTTACTAATTAAAGATTAGAAAGTAAAAAGCATGTGATTATCTTGTAAAATGTGTTGCATTTTCACATAATTAAAATTGGCCAGCAACAATAACAGACTTTTTACATGTTAATACATAAATAACAATGATCAAATTTGATTAATTATATGGTAATATAACACTCAGAAAATGCTCATTCTACATAACTTTTGATACTTTAGGGATATTTTTCGCTGATTCTTAATTCCATACTCGTAATAGTTTGCATGCCAACTTTTTTTTTGTTATTTTACACATCTGAGCTGGATCACCTCTGTGTATAGCATATACTTATACTGTGTCTATATTAAATACAGTATTTGGACAACAGATGAAGAAGGAGAGCTTGTGTGAGCTCGAGCTAATATTAGCTTATCACTGATATTTTGGTATCAGCATACCATGCAAGTCAGTCAAGACACTGCAACACAGAAATGCCCAACATATGTTTGAGGTAGTTCAGAAACAGTGTCACCACTACGTTTTCTCCCCAGAGAACACTGACAAGTTTATTTTTCAACTGTTACATGTCTTTATTAAGTAACTACAGGATACATCATCATGACACAAGTGAATCTTATCAAATTTGTTCCTTTATGATGTGTTCACGCAAAAACATGACTATGACATGATATGTTATTGTCAGACTTTTACAACCACTTTTACAAATTTTTATTTCAGTGTTTGAGCGTTGGCCTCTAATATTTATTATCAGGGTTTACAGTGGCCTTGGTATCGAAAGAGGTGTGCCACATCAGCTACAGTGTCTCTGTTTCACATTCAAGAACCTTGTTGCTTGACAGCTTTCTCTTTTTGCTCCTAAATGAACTATCTACGTTGTGACTAAATGCTATTAATTCAAGGCATAAATGCTAAAAGTAATAATCTTAAGTGAATAATGAATTAATTTAAATGAATTAATTTGACAAAAATTTATTTGGAAATATCTGTTCTGCTGTAATTTGTGCTGTAAATAAAAATTAAACATTTTAACTGAACTTTGAACAGATATTTAAAGTTATTTTGCACACTTTTTTTACACTGAAGTAAACATTCATATTATTTCTCTCAGATTTCTCTCAGATCAAATACTTTTATTTCATTTATCTTGCAAAAGAGAACAAATGTACAACCCCACACCCAAACCCATAAATTCTCATTTGGTGTCATAAAATTCTGGTCCATATGGATGTGAGCCTCTCCCCACAGTGACAACACGATTTAGCAGTAAATCTCAGCAGTAACAGAGAAATATCAGAGAAAGCTGCTTTCTCATTGTTTTGGATACGTTGCTGTTTTTCTCCCACTGATTTATCATGAGTATGCTGTTGATGGGATTTTACACGATTTGACTAAACATGACCTCGTTTTGTCACATTGTTATGCCCAGAGTAGCTTTCCCAAGCTGTGGAGTTTTTTGTGTGCATTTTTCCTCTCTCCTGCGTAATTGTTGGAATCTACTCCAGTAACCAAGTCGATATCAATGAGTAGATTCTTCGTGGAGGGCTCCGGTGGCTGCCGTGTGCATTCAGATGTGCAGGCAGAGGTGGTGAGGTGGGGGTTAATATTTGCAGGCTGTCGGAATGTGTTTGGAGTCGGCAGTGAGAATTCCTCAGTTCTGTATTAGTAGGTCATAGCATTGCCTCTTACCTCACCAAACTACCTCGAAACCCCTCTTTGCCCCTCTTTCCCTATGTCTGCTCTTCCATCTCCATCTACGACTTCATCCCGTGTTTGATCTCCGTCTCGCCACGTTCCTGCGCCTGTCTCATTCTTAATGCATGTCTTCTTCTGTGTTCTCTCTGATCTTCACCATCATCTCTCTCCTCTCAGACTCCTTAGATGCTGCACAGACATCTAAAGAGCCTCAGGACTTTGGGAGGCTAAAAAGCAAGTGATAAGGAAAATGTGTGTGAGTGTGATAATACTAGTACAGTGCTCTCTCCTGCTGGACTCGTGTCCTCTTCAGTACTTCGGTCATGTATGATTTATGGAGCAGGTTCCTGAGTAATGGGCTTTGTTGATGTCATGAGGCAATGTTTTTTCGTATATCCTCACAAGTCACCACCTGCCTACACTGTTACTTTCTTCAGGATCATATCACATATTGGGATTGTCACTTAACTTTTTTGCTTAGGCAAAATCACGAGACAAAACAGAGATAGAAAGCCTAAGTTAGTGAAGTCGTCCTCATCAAGATTTATGTTTGAAATTTTTCTCATTCTCAAGTTTAAGAAAAATTAGTACCTGAATATAAGATGAAACAGCTAGTCTTCAAGTGATAGTTTTGGACATTTTAAGACATTTTGGAAAATAATTTGCTTTCTTTCCAGGGAGAGAGGATCAGTAGGATTGATACCACGCTTACATCTGTCTGTTAAAGTGGCAATGGACAACTCTTCCTCACCTAGCATTTCCAAGTAGTTTAACTGTTTTTGAACTGTAACACAGGACATGAAAACATCAGTACCAATTTTAGACAGAAGGCAGTAGCATGTTCACTGAAGAGGTGAACTGTGATCATTCTACATGGATGAAAACATAGTTTGAGTTTTTCTTGGTGCAAGCAAGAAACATTAGGAGAAGACAGTTTATTCATTAATGTAGTCTGTATATCTTTATTAAGAAAAATGGCAAAAAGAATTCAGCTTTTCAGATTTGATATTTGCTATTCCAAATCAGAGCGTTAGGTTTTACTTGCCTGACAGAGAAAGTCATTTGACAATGCTCTGAGAATGAATTCATTTCACATTTATTGACATTTTATATCCTTGAGCACAGTTATATGAAAATATTGTGGTAAAACATAAATATCGTCTTTAGCGTTAGCCCTAAAAAATGTTATAGATCAAGTGGTTAATAGTGTCAGAGGGTCTTCTCCTATCTTCAACATATTGATGGCATTCACAAGGCTCTCCATTATGCTTTGTGGTGATACACATACTCTACAGTGGTGGTGGAGGTGTGAGCTACCGTTGAGTGTGCCAGCTCTCTGGTGCCAGACAGAGAGAAGGAGATATGGGTACTGTGTGAAGAAAGAGGGAGAAAAGAAAAAGAAGAAGGACATCTGAAAGGTAGAGACAAGTGAGCAGCTGGAGAGAACGCATCTGAGAGAGGAAGAAAGGGTTTGATGACGGAGTAACAGGGAGATGAAAAAAGACGGTAAAGGAGTAGGAGGTGGTGGAACCACTTGTTTTGATTTTCCTTAACCTCAACTGCTCCCTATACAATAAAAATGAATCAGTCTAATGGCTGGTTGAAGTAAAGGTATACCATATAGTAAGCATTGCACACAGGCATATAAAATATCAGTACAAACAAAGTTTTAAAAGTCAAAGAGTCAGAAGTCGGGAGTAGAAGTGTGCGTTGTCAGGACCACATCTGTAAGATGAAAGGAGAAGCTGCGGTTGGTTGCTTCAACAGAGGGATGGGAAGGTCAGGAAGTGGCCCCAGCACAAACACCAGACTCATTGTTCAAGTTCAAGGTAACACTAAATGGGGTTTTCATTCTGTGAACTCGGCCCTCCGTCCTCTTCCAAGTCCTCCGATAAGTTGTATGATAAGTTGCTGCGTGTTTAAAACGGTCACAATTAGAGGAAAACAGTCCATTTGGCAATGTCTGAAGTTGGAGTCATGCTGTTACGACTATAAACTAATTATGCCAGTGTTGTTTATTTTATTAGAAGCATTCTTGGCTGTCTGGTTTGAAAGAACTAGCTGCAAAGTGTTTTTTTTTTTTTTTTTAAATATTGTGTATGTGTCCACACGTGGCATGTCCACAGGTGTGCCTTCTCTCTGCCCTATCAGACAATGAACAAGGTCACAGCCAGAGGGTCAGATGTCAGGGCTGGGTTTCCCTTCCTCCACCTCTGGCAGTCTCCCTCCCTCCCTCCCTCACTGTTGTGTCTGTTCAGTCGTCAGCTCCTCATTAACTCCTCACAGGGGATTTCCTGTTCACCTCCTTCGCTTCCCTGTTCCTGCTCAGAATGGAACGGCATATTAGCTTTTTTACTAAACATGAATAATTAAATCTTTCACAGTTATTGTGCAGTGTATGCAAACTAACTGCCTAAAAGTTGAAGCCACAGGCTGAGAATGAAAAAAGGTAGTTGGAGCACGATTGAACCAGCCACACCGTACACTACACCGAACCGTGCCACACCTTTGGGAAGTCTGGGTCTGTAATTGATGACTTTGTGCTCTCCTTGAGTACAGTACAACACAAACCTACACACATACACATGCAAGCACAGGCACATAATTCAGAGTCTGACTCACCCCCTTTAACAGAAAGTCAATAACAATATAGGAATGATTAATCAGTCCCTTCGTGGTCCCTCCCTCTCCACTCACCACCTTCCACTCTCTCTTCTCAACCCCACTCACACTCTTTCAGCCCAGTATTGATCTGAATGCATTTGCTTCCCATTTATCCGTTAGCCCCCCTCCCCCATCACGCACACACTGCAACTGCATCGAGCGGTCACAAAGAACCTTTTTAAATAGGAGTGTCTCCCGCGTGCACAGACAACGCACTCACGAGGGTGTGCATGTGTGTAGCAGCAGTAAACACACATCACTGCAGCATGCACGCCATCTGATACTCTGATAGTTACTACATTTAAGTGAATTGCACTGAGGGATTTGGCTTGATTATCCTGGAGTGCAAATTAGAAAGGTCCTTTTCATAGCACAGGTGTGTTGTGTGTGTACTGTGTGTCCCCCTGTTTGTAAGTTGCACACACATTAGCCGAAACACGAGGCAGCATTAAGTGACAGCTCATTTGACCCCCCCACCCGCCCGCCGCTGCCGCCGCTTTCCCCTCCTTACCATTCTGGTTGGTGGCACACAGGTTGCCATGACACCAGACTGTTTTGTCTGCCCTTTGACCTCTTTAAGGGGTGCTGTGGTCAATCAGGCATTACATGTGAGGAGCAAATAGAAGGGAGGAGAGGGAGGGGGCATGCATTTCCTCTGTAAAAATGAGGTCCAAAATGTTCCTCTATACATCCGCTTTGTACAGAGCAGAAGGTGGGGAGCCTCCGAGAGGCTCGCAGTGAAACAAAGACACGTGCACATACAGACATGGCAGCGCTCCGCGAGGGTAAATGTACTAGGCTGGAGCTCCCAGGGGGTGGGGAGTTATTATGCTCATTGTGCAGTCGGCCAGCTAAAGCTGTTTGGCTGCTCCTTTTGAAGTTATATTTATCAAACCAGAGCAGGAGGCTTAGCACTCCAAGCTGGCACATGGCTTTGTCCACACTGCAGAACTGCATGCATGCAATGAGATGGAGTCAGATATCAAGACTTGAGCACCCTTGAATGTTGATCAGAACAATCCTGGGCAGAAAATGAAGTATGAAAGAGAATTTATGTTATGATGCTGCCAAGAGTCATGTCCTTCCTTGAATCCTTTAAGCAGTGAAACGCTAAAAGTATAAAGTTATCCTCAACTCATAGCAAACAGCAAGTGTCCACAGTCAACAGTTCGTCAGAACTCGAGAACAAGTATGAAACAAAAAACAGCTTTATTGATGAGGTTGATTGTCTCATGTTATACAGATTGTCTAATAGTGTCATATGGACTGCAGCTGTTTGATTCTTTAAGATGATGGATCCCTCTTTTGCCTGCTATGGAAACTTTACTGATATCCTTTATAAATAAATGCTGACATCAACAGACTCACATTCAGTGTGTGTATTATATTTTGGAGCTGATGCTGGTCTCCAGAGCAGCTCACGAGTAAGATGGTATCTGTTCCTGTCCAGTGACACTTCAGCTGTTGCAGAGACTGAACCTGTGACCTCTTGGTTAAACACTTTTTCTATTTACGAGGCCAGCTTGTCTGCCTCTAACCTAACTGTGTGTGTGTTGTGTGTCTGTTTCAGTTGGCCTTCCCTTCATGCCTGAGGAACACCTGGCACACTGTGATTAGCGATCTCAAGGTACCAATATTTCTTTGTATTTTATATATCTGATATCTATATATCTATGATATATAATCGTGACAGATAAATGATAACTGCTCATAGGAAAAGCCTGTTGTTCTTGAATACTGGTTTCAGATTGCCACAGTTTAAGATTTCAGTATGATTTTAAGGGAACTGTTTGCTGAAACAATAATGTGAAAATGTGAATGCATTTTGAATGCAGGTACTTGTCACATACTGTATATGTGCACATACATGGTGCACACAAACATCCTCCCTCTTGCATGGCACTGCATACACAGTCATGTATAATACATTTACATAAAGACTTGCACAGTTTACTGAATGAAATACTGGCAACTAAAGACAGATGTGTCAGCATGTCAGGACAGCTCTTTTTGCATCTCTTGAATACCCTGTTCCACATTACTGCAAAACACCAGCCTTCACCAACTTTCCGCCTGTAGGGTTCAAGTTCAAGTGCAGGGTGACATTACTCAAAAGTGCTTGCCCTCCACATACAATGGCAGAGCTATGGTAACCTACTGAGTAACCCCATTTAGATTGTGTATTCTTCATCAGTTTTCCCATAAAATGTAACATTTAATATTTACAAAAAGCAATATATAATATGTAATGTGTAGAGTGATTATACACCAGGCACCAAAAGAAAAACAAAGAAAAACATAATACACAGTTGTAAAAGTGGCAATGAATGGGGTAGAGGGGCCCACGCTGATATTCTTTCAGGGGGCCCAGAATTCCTAGCAACTGCCCTGATTACTGTAAGGAGCTTTAGGCTGTTATCGTCATTTGTGCTTGAATTATTTGGCAAGAAATATGGGATCTCGGATATCTTGGAAGGTAATTAAAAATTATCAAATCATGTTTATCCATTTAAATAATGGTAGCACACAATGGGCTAAATAGAAAATAATTATTGAGCCCATGTGATGCAGCTGATCTAATGCTGTAAATTCTAAAATAATTTATGGTTTGTCTGAAATGAGCTTTTGCAACAATGACAGTATTTTTGAAAATGCATCCACATAAGTAGGTAAACAAGTAGTTGTTGTTTGTGGTTGCTGCATCTGTGCTGCTTATTTTATAAAAAATAATAGGTCAACCCATTTTGTCTTACCACACACTCCTACCACCATTGCACACATACACTGTCTCCCTTTAAAACCTACCTAAGTATTTAATTTCACAACAAACACATCCCTCCGTCTTGCATCTGATTGGAAACTTTGAAGGGGAGGAGCTATTCAAGGCCAGACGCACACCAATCCCCAGCATGTGGAGACTGACATTTGTGCCATAGCAACAGTTTGGCTAGTTGCCAGGCTGTTAGGGTTGCCAGGCAAAAGGTTCCCATGGCAACATTCATTTTGCCACCTTGGTATACAAGGTTGGCGTCAACCAAACCAGATTAGTGTAGGATAGTTTTGCTCTCACCTGGGAGAAAACACATGCATATTTCAACAGAGCAACGCTCTCTTCTGTTGCAAACCTTTTTAACAGCATCATGATTTTACCGTCAGTTGGAGAAGTTACATGCATTGCTGCAAGGCAAGAACATAGCATATTTATATTAAATATTAAATCTTGGCACCATAGCTTTGGTGCATGGAAATCTGGTAGTACTATAGATTCAAACCTGAGTATTTTCCATCTTTTAGTTTTCCCAGTTATATCATGTTCATTTCAACACAGACCACCGCTGGTTTGGAGGTGAGCCTGGCTTGTTTTTACCGACACCTTTAAGGACTGTTGCATGAAGTGATATCCTACTCTGTATGTAGATGATGATGGCTCATAAGGGGAATGTTGAAGTTGACGTGAGAGTACCCCATTTCTGAATCATTGCGGACATTTTTGACAGTGGAGTAGTCTTTCACTGCTTAAACACTCAGAGAGGGAGCTTAAGGGCGGAGTGAGTGAGAGAGAGGATGGCTGACACTGCCACAATTACACTGCATTTCTGCGTGATTTGACTGTGAAAATATCATAGACATGGGGCGTAAAGCAGAGGAGGTTCTGGGTATAAAAGAAGGCCAGTCAGCATGTGTGGATAGAGAGGGCAGGCGGGGGGTATGAAGACAGAGGGTGGTTAAAAGGGTAAGAGGTGGGAAATGGGGACCCATGAGGGCTGAAAGAGAGAAAAGGCTGAGTGAGTTAGGAGACGGAGGAGAGGAGAGGAGGGGAAGAGGATGGTGCATTTCGGGACAGGAGAGGAAAAACAAAGCAGCTGAGGATTAGGACTCTAAACACACCAAAAAAGCCAAGAGGTGGGGAAGATAGGACAAGATTTACCCTGGCAACGTTTTTACAGTTACACAAGCATATTGCCCAAATGGTTGAAGGGTTTTAAGATTGGATCTGCTTTTATTCTCCTTTCCCCCTCTATTCCCTTGGATATTGTTAATCCATAGCTGCACAGTTCAACAAGAGGTCTGGACAAAGATAGGTGTGGTCACTAATCTTGTCTGTATTGTAATTCTTCTCTGCTGGGAGATGGATTCCTCAAAACCCACATGCAGCCTTTTTTATGCAGAGAATGCAGAGCTCCTACGTGTCAGTGTTACAGACTCACTTGATAGTTTTAACCTCACATTTTTTAAATACTTGTCATGCTGAAATTGTCTTGTTTTGATAAGGTGCTGCTGAAACTCTTTAAATGGCATTTACGCAGCATATCATCTTGCCCCAGTTACGTCTGAATCTGTGCTGGGAGTAACGTAACACCCCTGGCTTGTAGCTGCTGGAATGTAGCATTGTGCCAGCAAACGTGGTACTGCTGCACACACAATCATGGCTTCTGCACAGAGGATCCACAGATCTGGGAAAAAAAGTTTTAAACTTTGTTCTTTTGCTCCATGTTTGACATGAGGGAAATTCTATTTTGACAGTGGAGCCAATTCGCCCAGATATAGATATCACAGCTAACAGCAGACTCAATGACGATGGCAGTGTTATGGCAGGTGGCATTGAACTCCCCTGAAAGCATGTCAGCTACTGTAATGAGCAGAATCCAACAGCTGATTGGCATGAAATGCTGCAGTGTGTAAATGTTTGAAAGTGTAAAGTCAAACATTATGGTTTAATAATAAATTGGGCACGATGATAGTTGGTGACTTAATCAAAAATATTTAAGAGAATGGACAAATACAAATACAAATGCATTTTTCCTCACTGCGTCCCTGAGTGAGGATTGTGAAGAGAGAGAAGAGAGAGGGAGAGAGAGCAATGTCAATTGCCCTCATGTCTATTGTAGTGTTGTGGCATCGAAAGGCCCAGATTACAAATAGAATATAGAAATTGCAGGGAGGTTTCACTGCCGCCAGTAGAGGGCAGTGACTCCTAAGAAATGGATGGAAACGCCATGAATGAGCACCGGAGATGAGGAGGTGTGAGGCCTTGGTAGTACTCACGCCTGCATGAGTGGCATAGTGTGGCATTGTGGATTTTTATAGCTCTGCTCCAACACTGTCAAACCTTTGTCTTGCATTTGCTTTTATCAAGTCTGAATCAAGCCTTTCGGAAGTACATGGGATTATATCAGCCTTGTCTTTGTCCTCCGCCATTGTTCATAACTATTTCACTGATACTTGTATATGCACATGCTCTATGTAATTACCTCCTTTCACCTGAGCTCCTCCGCTCCGCTGCTGCTACCGAGCATTTCTGTGGCTCCGTAGCCACTGCAGTGCTCACTGTATATCCTGATCAGCCTTCCCAATTCAGCCACAAATTCATATCTCCTCAGAGAAAACCCATCATTCAAACTTTCTACTACAAACTACTTTCCTGCTGTTGTTCTAAAAGAGTCAATTCATCTAAAGGAATCACACGCACCAACAGAGACCAACAGAGTTCAGTGAGAAAATGAGATGGTTGTGCTATGCCAGATGCCAGGTCTTGGATTTCCAAATGAAACTAATCTTTAGCACAACGAAGTATGCACAGGAGAAAATCAAAGAGGGAAATCCCTTTTGAGTCTGTCTCAATCTCAAATTTCATTCAATGATGTAGGAAGGACATTGACTATTTTGCTAACAGCTACATTGGAGTGAGGCATGAAGTGATTGGCTGAGTGGCAGACAGGAGCCAGACAGGTGCATAGAGTATGTACATGGACACCTGCGTCCTGCTGGCGAAGATCTTGTCTGGACAGCAGCTCTACAGTCTGTGCTCTGCAGCGTGAGGTAGTTGGTTGTATGGTTTCGCATAATAAACAGCACGGAGATAACTGTACAACCTTCTAGCTTTCCCTGCGGAGTCACTTCTTGCCACGTCTAACATACCCCCCCCTCCCCCCAGCAGAGAGGTAAGTAGAGGATCTCCTAGTGGTTAATAACCACTCGTCCCTTTCAACTGCGACACCTTTTATCCTCTCAAGGTGTAATCAGATGCGCTCCCTCTGGGTAAAGTGCTCATGACCACATATTGCTTGACAGGTTGTTGTTTGTATACTCGTGATCAGTGACTCCCACTGCAGCAGGAGAAAATATTGAAGAGAGGAGGGCAAAACCGTCATTTTTATCCAACAGCAATTTTTTTTGGACTCTTGTTTTCAGCAGGAAAAAAAATGTGCAGTGCTCTCCCCCAGCATCTCAGGAAACTACGGAACACATAAGAAAGCAGTACCGTATAAAAGTCTACCACTCCCTGCCCCTGAGAAGTCGGCTGTTACTACAGCCACCGAACAATACAAATAAAGCCAGGCAGGACAGCTTTCCTCTGCATATAGCAACACTGATGTTTATTTTTTAAACACATTCAAATAAAAAAATCCTCAGAAACTTTTAAGACTGTTCTCCCTTCATCAAAAAGAAAAAAAACACATTGATAATCCTGTCCTTTTTCTGTACTTGCTCAGCAGTTATTCATAAAATCCATGTATTACTGTGTGCTACAACAGGTAGAGGAGCCTCGTCTGCCTGACATTGTACTTTTTCGCACATGCTACTTCTGCTTCCATGTTACCACCTTGTGCAGCCCACTGCATCCACCGACACAGTAATTTATGTAGTTTCATCACCCCCCACAAGCTCGCCTTCCTCCCACCCTCTGTCAGACTGGTGGTTGAGACAGCAGCCATCTGCAGTGCGTTATAGCCAGCGCTCCTTCTCTCCTGGAAGAGGGGGATTGTGCTGATTCGGCACTGTCAGTTGTAGCGTCCTTTATCATCCGCCGCACAACATGCCCTCCTGCCAGAACAGGCAGCTGAACGTCTGAAGGTGTGCAGGGGCAAGGATAATGTGCATGGGCACAAGGGCTATCTGCCCTGCATCATTCTCCCCTCTCATATAACCAAAGTTTGTTTATACCAGCGACCCTGTTATATTTGGCTCATTTTCCAGCCTGGCAGATGCTGCACACTCTGCATATGTAGCAGCAGATTTTTTTTTTACACACAAATATTCATTCACATGCAAGTATGCTGCTCCAAAACTGGAACCATGAGTAAAACAGCAGAACCTCTCATCACACGTTCCTTGAAGCGCAATTTACCTCTTTTTATTTTACCTTTTCTATATATATATATATATATGCTTCTGAAAGTTCTGAAAACATGAGTGATGAGTAGGAATGCACTGCCAAAAACAATGCTGTCTCCGGTCTCCCAGGATATAACGGCAAACTAGAGCATCCCGATCCTGAGACAGACAAGGCAGACACCATCCCAGACTGATGATGTCATCCCTGTGGAGCGCTCCCAGTGCTTTGTCTCTCAGTGGCACTGCAGAGTGCAGCCGCAGGCGCACACACATACAAATGCACACCCAGAAACACACACGCACGCACCTGTCTGTGACATTCTGCATTTGTCACTCAGGTTCGGACACTGCTCACGCCAGAGAGAGCTGCTTTTTCTTGGGTTTTAAACCAAAATGGCGTCTGGCGAGCTGCTGTCTTGGAAAGCTGTCTACTGGCAAGAGGGCAAACAGGGGAGAGAAGGCAGAGACTCCGGCACTCCTATTATCTATTCATTATCACAATCCGTGTGCAGAAAATGTACAACAATTTGTCTTAGTGACACAAACGTAGGATCAGATAGAATATATGTGCTGCACAAGCATATATTGTGCCGAACAGACAGTGTAGAGCATGCCTTGCACATATCACACAGCAGATACCGTAAACGCATTCAGCATGTTGTTTCTATGCAAATTTGGGTGGCATGTCATTACAGTACAATTGCATTGAGGATGTGAAGATTCCTGTAGTGCATGTTAGCCATGGATATGACATTTATACAGCATATGATCAAAGCTGGGAATAAATTCAGCTGCACAGTATGTGTCTGGAATACCTGCTGCTAAAGTCTCGTATAGTAGTATGCAATGTGGTGTATTCATGAATATTCATAAGGCATTATGAATGTATAGTGTGGTGTTTTTATTGTAATCTACATTTCTGAAGGGTTGGATCCTCGTCTTCCATACTGATGAAACAGAAGCCTCTTCTGAAAGCCTTTTTGAAAGAAGGTGAAGTTGAGTTTGTCTTCATGGATTCCGTCATGCATTGTTTGACACTTCTTGCTTTTCAGAGACAGGTGCTTTTAAAATGCTTGCTAAATGTTACGAGAGTTCACTGTGCCTACTTGTCCCTGTATGTTTCATCCCTTTTTTTGTTTTGTTAGCAAGGGCGCTGACTAGCTATCCATCAGGGAGGTGTTGTTACAGGTCACTTCTCACTCCTTTGGCCAAGAACAATGTTTTTTTTGTTGGGTGCATTATCCTCATTTGTTCTAAATGCGTGACACATCTGTGTTAGCCTCTGTTGTACAACACGGGCAGAACACTTTAGGGCCATTAATGATGCTTACACGTCAAGTGTGGTGTTTATGCTCCATCTTGCTCAACAGACAGCCAATCAGTGGCTCCAAATTAGATTTACTTTCATTTCTGAATTTCCCTCAGGGCTGTATGATACTCAAACACAACTGCACAACTCTCTGTCCTCTTGGAGAGTAGCGCAAATATTACAATCAGACTGCCTTTGGACATGTGAACTGACTGCAAAAAACTGTCGCAATATCTTTCGCACATGCATGCACTTCTCAGTGTATCCTTGTGTTTTAACAGCCTCCATTTCTGCACCGTTCACATTAGCTGCATTTGTACCAAGCAGCGAAATGTGAATTGTCCGCCTGTGATGTTAAGCTGTATAATCAAGACACATTCTTGTAATTGGTGAAGCTCTCCACGATGGGTTTATTTAGTGTGTTTGATGTCGCTCCAGCTGCAATTTACAGTGGTGATGGAGTCAACCCCATAAATCCTGTAATCAATTTGATGATGGTATGATTACCATGCACACAGGAGAAGGCAGTAATGTCAGGCTCTCAGGTTCATGGGACTCCTGGGCTTTATATTTTCTCTCTATTCTCATCCTATTAGAGATTCTGACCCTCCCCCTCCATCCCCCACTTTCTGCTAGCTTCTCTGCCCCCCCCCACACACACACACACAGTTCCTCTTTTCGTAGACACGCATAAAAACACACACACATGCACTCACTGCACTCTTAGTCCCTCTCTCACACGTTTACTCGCATACACGTAGCTCACAGACTGGAGCTGTGAGCAGTGTGTGTGTGTGTGTGTGTGTGTGTGTATGGGGGTGGGTTTAGTGGGCTAGTGAAGACGTGAGGCTTCAAAAATGTGAGGAAAAAGAGGGAGATGGAAGGCTGAGGACTAGAGAGTGTAAAAAAAGGGAGAGAGGAGGGAAGAGGAGAGACTTTGAGGTACAATGTAAGCAAAGAGGGACGACTGGAGACCATGAATGCAGCACAGAGGGTAAATGAGTTTATGTGTGTATGTGTCTGCATCGTCTGTCATCTGTGGTGTGTGAGCAGGCATGTGAACGCACAAGTGCACGAGTTTATCCTCTCTTCTTCATTTTGCTCTCATTTGCAGCTCGGCATGTTTGTGGCAGCAGCCCTGCAGAGACAAAAGGTGAGGAGCTGTTATCAGTGTTGGTGTTAGTCAGGTAGGTGGAGGGCAGAATAATGGAATCAATACTATTGTCTGTAACCTACCTGCCGCTGGGCTCTCTGTCTGGCCCTGCCATAGACCGTCAGAGAGAGAGAGCTGAGAGGAAGCATGGACTCACTCGGAGAGAGAAAAGAAGAAACTGACTTTCAGGTGATTGTCTAATTTTTTTTTCTCCTTTTTCTACGTTTGCACTGACAAGCTGAATGGACATTAAAGATTGTGTTGATTTTTCATGTGGAGGTGACATGCATTTTTATCTGAAACTTTTCCATCATTAGTTCTCTGCATGTTTTGCGCATACATGTGTGCTCTCTCCTAGCTGTATATATTTGCAGCAGAAATGTGACATTCTGTCTGTGTTTGCACACACTGGAAAGCTTTCAATTAACATCTAGGCTGTGTGTTGTCGACAGGTCATGGCTACATTTCATAGTTAATTTGCACCTTGTTTTAATTGTCACTTTCCTTCCACACCTTATTTGTTAACCTCTCATGTCAGGAGGCTACAGTAGTAAGAAATTAGCAGCTGTCGAGCAATTGCAGTGTTGTACAATATGCATTTACTCCTGCTGCAATCATCATGGATGTGCTCATCACAGAAATTACCATTTCTTTTGTGTTGTGTGATTTTGCCTGATTAATTCATAGTTTTGCTTTAATGATGCTGACATAAATGGAGGCATATTGAAGGTAAAGAAACCGCCACTGCAGACCAATCCATAATTCATTTCTAGGCTCTATCTGTGCTGTGTTAACTAAGGTGATCTGAAAATCACACTTCTTGTTTTCCAAAATCTTGAGGCCTGTGGCTCACGCAGTCAACCTGTAGGTAAGACTTCATATGCATTAATGCAGTTCAGTCTGATGCAGGACGTGACGCCGGCACATTTCAACCTCTTTTCGCATTCAAGCTGTATTTTACATAATGAGAACTCATTTCCACCGACAGATAAATCCACAAAATGCTCTAAATTTCCCTTTTCCACAATATATGAGCATATTCAGTCTTCCCCACACA
This sequence comes from Psettodes erumei, assembly GCA_016785225.1. Classification (NCBI taxonomy): domain Eukaryota; kingdom Metazoa; phylum Chordata; class Actinopteri; order Pleuronectiformes; family Psettodidae; genus Psettodes; species Psettodes erumei. The sequence goes on from JAFBJZ010000623.1 coordinate 1,661,299, forward strand.
CATAACGTGTGTCATTCTGTCTGTCTACCAGTGGGTGGCATTAGCATCCAATATTTCTACGCAATTAATTTTCTTTGTTTCATCACTGAAATATACAGAAAGTTTTATACCCATTTTGTTCCAGTTTGACTTGACTTAAATGTGTCATTATTTTTACGTCATTTTCAGATGGACTTATGTCTTAAATGTCCTTCTTTTCCTGCTCCGCATCTTCTTCATATTAATTGAAAGCTCTTACCTGGTAAGTCAGAACACAGTTTCTCTCTTAATATTGAACTAATTCAATATAGTATGACATAGTAATAATAATATACTGCATGAATATTTTATCAAACCTGTGAGATCATGCGACTTAAAAATGTGTCTGACTGGATACATTTGAACCATAAATCCCTATATATTCATCGAGTCTGTGAATCCACGTAAATTTTCTTTTTCAGGGAGTTGTTGTGCATCAAATAGTCGTACCTCATAAAACAACTAAACAACCAACTGAAGATAAATGTCCCTTTCTATCATGTACATGTTAAATTCTGTGTCTTACATCTGTATAAAGGGGTAGGAGTTAAGGGGTTTTTGTCATGGAAGTTATGCTGTTGGTTATTATCCTGCTACTACTATGTTTCTTACTTTTGTCTGAATTAGCTATATAAGCTATTATACTCAGATAAATAAAGAATTTGTCAGTGCTAGCTCTATAAATAATTCTTAAAATACCCATGACATTTAACAAAAGTTTAAAATGAATTGCTTCTCCTAACTTAATTGCGTTTCCTCCACAACGTGCTCAGCTGCTGCATTGCTGAGATTATTGCCTGCTGTGAAAAACATTACCTTGCTACTGACTGTTGGCCAACAAAACAAAAAGACTAGCGTGGGTGAAATGTCGTCAAATATGTCATGATTATGTTTTAATGAACTGATCGGTTTTCCCTCTGATCTGCAGCAAACCAGGAGACCGGTTGGTGCCGCAGGATCCAAAACGTCAGATGAGGTCATCTTTTTGTCTTAGTGCAGCAACCCTGCAGTTCCTATTTTTTAAATATGAATCATAACAGCATTTTTCTGTACATTAACTTGCTCTGTAAATCCTCCTTGTGTATTTTAATTTCACAGTATGCCCCTCTGTCCCTGAGACCCTTAACCTGTGAGGTCAAAGCAGGTCACAGGTGAGGTCCTCGGGAACAGGGCTGCATTCAGTTTCAACGTCCTATAAAAAATAAGCATAAACATCTGTTTTAATGTTTGATATATTTCCTTTTGTATTCCCACCATTCTTGTAAACCACCTTAAACTCAAGGAAACACCCAGATGATACATTGTCCCATTTTCTTCTGGTTCTAATGTGTCTGAGGGTTCAGCTGTATTTGTCAGTGTGTTTACATGTCATGTCAGGATCAAGATATGTCATGTTGGACAAGAAGATGATGAGACCTCCTCTTGAAGCGCAGACACTCTCAGGGGGCCAACTTCATTGGCTGGCTTTGTGTTATAGCCCTCAGTCGGGGGCCAATAGGAAGACAGCCAAGGGTTGTGACCCCGTCATATATGTCATCTTCAAAAATCAGTGGATTTACTGGTACAGCACATGCATGTTTCTGTATATTGACGTGTCTGAAAAACTTGGATCCATTTTGTTACTCTGTATTTTAATAAAACATGGAAAAAATGGTTTTATAATGTGTGAAATTGTGATCAAACATGTCTCTATGTCTGATACCTAAAATAACATCCCAAGAGTTAAATTATCTCCCAGTTTTCTTTAATTTTGAATGACGAACCAGCTCTTAAATATAAAGTTTATTGATAACGTACTGTCAAGATTATTCCCATACCTTCTCAGAATGAAAAGGCATGTTATCGTTCACATACATTAAGTGTCCAAAGCCTTGAATTAACAGATTTTATTCTCCAGATGTGCTCTGGATTTTATCAAAGTGTCCTTGTTGTCACACATATGTTGTATGCAGACAATGAAGTGCACTCACACACACACACACATAGACATGTTTGGGATTTTCCGTGTCTGACCATCTTACTAGCTAGCTGACTTTGGCAGTCCTGGAGCAGACTCTTGCCTAATATTGATTGGCTTGTCTGTGCAGAGACAGATGAATGCATTAGTACCCAGCTCACCCTGCCACTGGAAATATATTAAGTTCATGTATTAGGCACCCTGTCTGGTTGCCATGGAGATGCACTGGGAGTGAGGGACCGGGAGTGGGGAGAGATGGGTGGGGAGGATGGGAGACAAGTGGGGGATACAGGATGTGATGAGGCAATTGACTTGATTTGTAGTCCCGCTCTCTCTTCTTCTTTTCCTGCCTCTTTCACCCCCTCTTCCCTCATGCACCTTTATTTCTCTCCTCACTTCATTTCCCTTTGTCCCCTAACATTCTTTTCGCTGCTACTTTTCAAAATTTCTCAACTCAACCAGCAAGAATATGCACTTTCTCTGTCTCGTTGCTCACTGTTGCATTGAATTTGTCATCCCTTTTGTTCATTTTTTCTCTCTCTCCATTGGCTTTCACTCTCCGTCTCTCGGCATCCCCACACCACCAGTTAGACTTTTATTTCTCTTGGGCTTTCTTGCCGACATTTTCCCCACTTTATCCCTCCACATACATAAGCATTTAACTCCCTCTTCATCTGCCCCCCACACCCCCACCCCCAACTGCTGCCGCCACCACCGCCTCCCTCCTTGGCTCACTCCATCTCTGTGCTCTGCAGTAAAACTGGTGCATTGAGGCAGCAGGAAATGGGGACTAGAGACAATAGAATGGAGGGATGTATAGAGTGGAGGCTGTGATGTTCTCCTCTTAAACCAAAGCATGTTCAGGAATTACTACACTAGTTGTACATTTTCTTAATCTGACTTTTAATTTCACTTGGCATATGCACATGCAATTCATATTTAAGGCTTAATTTTTCGTGCTTCTCCTGGAGTAACCTTGGAGATTGTAGTCACCATGAGACCAGGGTTTGAATAAAAACAGAAAGCTTTGCTCAGTTGGATGCTAACATTGCAAAATGTGCACCTCTTCTTTGTGGCTCATGTGTGTCAGCTTGCTGTTTGGCACCTCTCTCAGCTGCTATCAGTGCTTCGTCGACGTGCAAGACAGTTTTCGCCTGTGTTGGGGTCACATTTTGACAGAGCACAATGTTAGAAATGTGGACTCCTGCTTCAGGAAGCTGGACCGTATATTCAACAACAATGAGAGAGTGATTGTGGCTGGCAGAGTGGGTATGGAAAATTATTTCTCTTTGAGAACATATTTGAATGAGCAAACCAGGTCTAAGTAGCCATTGGAAAACAATTTGTTATAGCGGTTGTATACAGCTGGTTCATACTTGTGTCATATTTGTCCCTCTTTCAGGTAACGGTTATGACATACGGTTGAAGGAACTTATGGACGCAGAGATCCTGCCCATGGTAGAAGAATTTGACAAAAAGCTGAATGACGGTAGCCCAGCACCTGCTCTGACAGACACAAGTCCAACAGTTTAGTCTTTAGAGTGTCAGAATTAATAAGTAAGGTCAGAAATAGAGGAGAGTTAGAAATGAGAGATTTCAAATGATGCCCTAAAGCACATAATTCACCAGCACGTGTTGAGCCAAATATTTCTGCCTCCCTCCTTCTCCTCCTCCTCCTTTCCATCTATCAGACACAGTGTATGAGGAAAGGTTGCAGACAGCAGCAGACAATTTCATTGCAGCTGCCTCCAAACTGCCTAGAGGTGAGACATGGTCTCTTCCCCTTTCCTTCATCTTTTCATCTCAAGTGAGGCCCATATTTGGTCATTAAAGCTCCATCTGATCTCTGTAGTCTCCCTTTTAGAAGCTAGTTATGGCCTCTGAAAAACCATGGAGAATAAAGGAAGCAGTCACATTAACCAACTCACGGATGTTAGCATTAATTTTAACCTAATAATAATTAAATATATAATAATTTAATAACCTAAAGTCACCTGATTGAAGTAAAATTTGACGGTGTTTCTTTACTGTCTTTCATTCTTTTCACAGTCTCTGGGTGTTTCCCTCCATGTGGTTAGTAACTTAATTCCTTTTTGTTTCTTCAATATGACCAGCTCTTTTACCAGAAACAAGATGTCTTGTATCAGCTTATCAATAATATACTATAATTTAATGTCTCCATCAGGTTTTCAGAGTGCAGGTGCAGTGTACAACTGTGTTACCTGTCAGTATGACTCATGTGAATTCCCTCTGGACTGTCCAGGTGAGGATTAATAATAATCTGTCAAACATATGGGATTGCTGGTACTGTTACATCACAATTTCTAAGCAGGAAAAAAGGTGTGCTAATCCAGACTTGACACATCCTTACATAACTATATTTTCACCACCATAAGAATTTGCTCTTGATCCTTGAAATGCTCTTAGCAGAAAGTCAGGATTTGAAAAAGAGACCGAGGCGAGGTTTTATTTCCACACATTATATCTTTTTGCACAGAGCCCCCGAGGTACTCTTTAAGTCCTTGGCTTCTTTATGCAAGGTGACAGTTGACTCCCACACACAACGGTATTCGTATCAACCCCTGTACAGCACAGCCACTGTTTAGCATATCATCATTTTTACTCCACTCCTCAGAGACTGTGCTTAAGTATTATCATTAAGGAGAGCTCAGACTGCGAGAACTGGCCCCCTGTGAATGTTATCTGTGTGTGTGTGTGTGTGTGTGTGTGTGTGCGTGCGTGTGCATGCATGCATATGTGTGTGTGTGTGGGGGGGGGGACTACATGTTTATTTCAGTTAAAGAAATTAAAGTAATGGAGAATAGCAGGAGCCAAATGCGGTGCGATGTGCCATTTCATCTACCAAATGAGGTCTTGATCATCTGGAGGTTTGCAGAAGAGGTAAGCTTAGCGTTTGGTGAAGCATTCAGGGTCACAGCAGTACCTTTAAAGGAATACATCGACAGGTTTGGGGGGAAATGGGCATATTGGCTTTCTTGTTGAGCGTGAGCTGAGATAGCATTCTCATATGTGTGTGGTAAATTAGGAAGCTGGAGCCAGGAGTTGATTATCTTAGCATAAAGAGTGGAAGCAGGTGGTAACAGCTAGCCTGGTTCTGTCTTATGGTTAAAAGAAAAACAAAAAGCTCCTCCAACCAATAGCAGGGTTTTTGCAGTGTGACACTATTCACAAATGAAGCACTTTATTTTCAAATGTCCTCCGTATGAACATCCTGATTTTGTAACTTACTGAGATGCAGCTACAAAGTCTAACCAGTGGATGTGAAGCATTTTACAGGGCTAAATCTGCCCTATATCATGAAATAGGGCAGTCTGCAAACAAGAGAGCTGTGCTTAAATAACTCTTAAGTCTTTTATGTGAGTACTGTCTCTGAGCCAACTGTAAACTAAGCAGTCCATAACAGCTGTTACTATTCAGACAATAAATGGTAGCACAGAAATAGACACAGTCCTCCCATCCATCTTTCCAACACACCCCTGCACAACACAACACAACACAACATAACACAACAGTGAGTCAAGAGGCTGCTTCAGGATCAGTTTGCATCAGCACCCCCAAAGCTCACTAATTAAAATGATATATCTTTTTTTAATGTATGCAAGAGACAATGTGGTAATTAGTAAAGTTAAGAGGTACTGGTAGGTTTAACCTTTTTCCATTATTTATGTAAAGGTAAGTTTACTGGCATCTGACTGTAGCTTCATGATTACCAATGCTAAATGTAATGGTGTCACTTCTCTCAACTAACTCCCAGCATGAAAGCAAATTCCAAAATTTTAGACTGGTCCTCTAACACTGCACACAAGAATATATGATCCCTACTTTCACTAAGTATTTATTGCTCCAGGTGAAATCTCAGCAGGTGGATCAGTTTAAAGAAGTGACTGCAGGGATGGACAGGCTCTATTCCATCCCTTCAGCCAGCTTGCAGCATCAAGGCACCTACCTGTGTGAGATCTACTCAAGCCAACGCTCCATTGTGAGATTATACTACTATCTCACAGGTAAAAAGATGCCCCACTTTTGGAAAAAAAGAGTTTGAAATTGTGATTGATTAATAATAGATAGGAGGACACTATAATAGGGTTTGTCCTCATCATGTAAATGTTGGAAGGAATGTAGAAGAAATAATGCAAATTTCATCTATATACAGTATTTTGATCATGTTAAATGTTACAATGGGTTTTCTATAGGTACAGATTTAATTTTTTATCTCATTGACTGTAGTGTTTCTGGAAATAACAAATAAAAGTGGATGAATATACTGAATATAATACTTTATGAATACTGAGAATAACTTCTTCAAAAGTGAACCCCCAGCACAGAAAAATAGGAACAGCAAATTATAAACATGGAGAAAAAGATTGATAAAATATTGATTGTATTAATCATCAAATCGGGTTGAATTGCTGCGCTACGTAAAGTTAAAGACAATCAGTGAAATAAATCTGTAAGTATATGTAAAGTGGTGGTTTTGTATTTATGCATATAAATGCCACCATCATCTTATTACTTTATGTGAGTTCCACTCCTCCGCTGTATTCCTTCTCTTCTTGTGTGTGTCTCTCTCTAAGTGACCCCCCAGGTTGTGGCAGGCCACACAGAGCTGCAGGAGATATTCGAACTGTCTCTCCTCCCAGGGGGGCGGTTACTCCCTCCGCACGGTGGTCCTCCCCTCCTCCCCCTCCTCCCTTCACCAATGCTTCTCGCAGCCTGTTTAACTGCTGTGTTGCTACTGCTACTCCTTTCCCTGAGGTAAAAAACTGTTCTTTGCACGACATGAGACATAAGCTGCATAAACTGCATAAGCTGCTTAAATGAAACCTAAATGCAAGGTGGCCTTTGACATTTGGACCCCACTTTACTATAACAGTATATACATCTAATATCTCCCACTTTTTCTTTGGCTGTTTTAGGGTTCTGCATTGGGCATTGACATCAGAAACGGAACAGCTTTTCAGTGGAATAAGATGTTGATCTACGATTCTTGCAGAAAGAAAGCTATGTCTAGTGCAATAAAAGCATTTCAAAAAGCCTCAAGCCACGGTCTTCGACAGTGTACGTCGTGGCATACAGAAAACCTGCGTGTGACCGCTTTCACCACTAGAGGGCAGGATGTGTGTCTACTAAGGCTACACTGTGCTCTGTAGACAGTAAGAGTGGTGGGAAAGTGCTACAACCACTGCATTTACTCAATTAGTGTACTTACTGTAAATTAAATATGAAGCTTCTTTGTGCTGCTTGGCAGCTATAGAAACTTTCCATATTCTTTTTTCTGTACAAGAACCTATATACTATAACGATTATTTTCATATCATGCATTATTATAGACTGAATTGCCAACACTAAGTAATGATTAAAGGCTCCACTTCAGCCAAAAATTATTAAAATTCTGTTAAGTCATAAGAAATAATAAGGCACTAATATTATATCAAAATGAATATTACTCTGAAAGTGAACCTACTGTAAAATTAATAACTTTAGATATTTTAAGCAGACTGATAACACTTTTTACATACATTTTCAGCACAGGATAAAACGTGAAAAAACTAATCTAAAGAATAACATTAAGTGCAGGGCTGTAGATTCCCCCTCAAAACAAGGTACTTTTAGTTTTTACAACATACTGTGAGTTGACACATTGCTACTGTATTTTTGTTTATCAATGCCATTATGAAAAGTGTGACAGCTATTGTCTATGGCCTTCGTTGGTACTGGATTTTAACAGTGCACAGAGAGGTTTGGGCTGATGCGTTTGATGCAGTTATATTAGAGGCTATATGACTCTCATATGGGTAACGGGGAGCAACAATATGGAGAGATTGCTTTTTGATTCAGACAGGGTGATGTGCATATTGGCAGGAAGAGCTGTAGAAGCATCGTGACAGAAGGACCCCATAACCAGTAAGAAGGAATGGGACAAAAGGGAGTGAAGGGGAATCCTGTCTTAAGCATCAGGACTTCATTCAGCAGAGGGAGCACAGTGGTGTTGAAGAGGGAGGATGAAGTAACACTGAGCAGGTCGTGGCTGGGGTTGCACAGTTAATGGCTGAGAAAAACCTGGATGAAGAGTGTTGGACTCGGTGTCATCCAGACAGATGTACTGATAAATAAAGAAAATACATATTACATGAGTAAAGAAAATGATCACCAAACTGTCAAGAAATTAAGGTAAACTTCCTTTGTGTCATTGTGAAAGTGTGAAAGGATACAGCTCCCTGAAGGAGTTAATCCTTCAGGTGCCCACAAGGAGGCAGCAACACACATTCCCACATGACCTCTCACACCAGATACAGTATCAATAGAAGTAGATGTCATCCCAAACATATACAATATATTTAGCGAGAATTTGCATTGAACTTTGATTTACATTGCGTCACAACGCTATGGTCCAGACAATATGTGGTTGCTAAAACAAAAAGGAAAACATGCTCAAAAACCAGTCTGACTCACATGCGAGGATGGGGCAATACTTAAGTTGCAAGATGAATTTTTAAGTAACAAATGTGTCACTGCAGTCACATTGTATATTTGCCCACATTTTCATCAGTTCAGAAGTCAGTAAGCATAACATAATCAGTTCTACTTATCCTGTTGTGATCTTTAACCTCAAGCGACCACTCTGTGCGCAAAAATGTCAGAAAACACTAGCGTGTACCTGTGACATCCTATCTGACGTTCAAGATGCTGCATCAGCTTGAACTCCACTGGTGACCTGTTACTGAATCATTGATGCTTTTGAATTATATGCATTATGGCTAGAAACTTTTTTGATCTACATTGTCAAAATTTATTACAATGATTTTCTATGAATTCTGCTGCTCAAATTTATCTTTATCTTTGGACCTGAAGCATAAAATTTTGTTCCACTTGGCTGTGAAAGCGGCATCACGAGTACAACAGTGAGTTCCCAAAGAGAGAAGGGAACGGTGTGTTTAAATTTTGAGCACATGGATATCCAGTAAATTAAACACACAACAGCAACGGTCAAATTAAAGTGTTCTACCACAAAGCCTTTTACTTGTTCCTAAGTAGTTAGTTTCCTCCTGTTTTGTTCCGATAGCTGTGGAGCAACAGACCATAGCTGTGGTTCGTGGTTCCAGGCACGAGAAGGTGATATCAAACAGCTCAGGCACAATCTGCTCTTGTGGGTATCACCCCACACCAGTCCCTGCATTTACCACTGCACTCCTTCTTTGAAAGAAAAGGATTCACACAGAGATAATACACATAAAGATTTCCACTGTAGACTATATTAGGAAAGAAAAATCTCAGTCATGGATTTCAGAAACACTGAGGTTATGAGTCCAGAAATCAACCCCCCCAAGTCACTCTCATTCAACCCTAAAGGTTATTGGCCTAAATGTAGTATTGAGTCTAAGGATGCAGCAAACAGCCTGTAAAATATGTGCGATTTCACAATTTTATATACAATCTATATATGGTATAAGCCTCTATTATATATATTATATCTATGATGGATTCACACTAAATACAATACATTTGTACATATAGATTTGGATGATTTAGACCACACAAGTAATGGTCACTAAGTCCCTCACACTGAGTGTGTGAAAGGAGTGTTCATCATCTTGGCATGACGTGTGTTTGAGCTGCATATGAATCTGGACTTTATACAGACAAGTAAAGGCGAGAGCTGTATGTTCCTTCATCCTTCTCCCATTACCTCTCCCCTGTTTACAGGAACAACAATTTCTGTAGGTACAAAGACTGGCCAACCCTGGTCATTCATATTTTCCTTTGCAAGGCCCTTCCTTTGTCCCAGGAGTTTTAACCAGTTGTACAGGGGTTGAGCAGAATCACTGAGGATTAGCTCAGCCTTACTCAGAATGAGGACTTTCCACAGTTGAGCAGCTGATAGCTGGTCGTACCAATTGCCTATACTTGCCATCTTGACTACACAATATGCTGCAACTTCAGAATACCTTGTCCTTGGATATACATGTTACAAAAACAAAATCAAATAACGCCAAAAGGCAGGTTGCTCTGAAGGAGAGCCTTCAGCTGTAACATGTAACAATCACTATGAAAACTGTTCTAATTTCTCAAAAAAGCCCTTTGCAGTAGAACATTTGTTAAACTTCATCTGGACATCAGTCCCTTCTGTATCAATTAAGTTATGTGATCAAAATATATATTCATATGCAAACCAACTGTACACCTCAAGACATGTAGAGACAATTATGCTGACACCTCAGGATATTATAACAGCAGTAGGAGGGAGACTGTCCTGACAAAGAGCCGGTTATCTATCAGAAATACAAAAGAAAAGTATGACTCAAAAAAGTAACGGTTAAGGAAGTTAAGGTTAAAGTTAAGGAAGTACTGTTAATATAAACACACAGACTGTGGTAATGGAGGAGAAAAGGAAGATTCCGCAGTACTTTAACACTTATGTGATAATTTACAAGTTCCGCAAGATTTTATTTACATGTCCCGAAGTATAGTAGGCATATAGTCATTTTTCCCCATGGTATTCCTGAGTGCAAATTAGTAGTTATTATTATTAGTAGTAAGCTGATACTGCAAACTCAGGGAAAAACATTCAATTAAATTAATGTTTTTTTTCCACAAACTGAGTGAATCTTTTAAAATGTTGTCATTGTCATTATCAGTTGCTTCCTAATCTTTAAATGTTCAAATGAAATACCTGATCAGAAGGTTTTAACATGACATTGAAAACATTATTTTAAGAATATTTCATTTACCGTACCTTTCAGTTAAGTTTTATTTCATAAACAGTCTTGTTACACAGCTTTTGAAATGTAGGATAAATATCAGTGTGACAGTTTAGCATAAAAAGAACTTGTTTACCCATAACTGGGTTTAAATCTCATTTAGTTCTGCTGAGCGTTTAGAAATGTTTTGTCTGTCCCTATAGTGAATGATGTTCCTTTGCTGGAGAAAACACACTGTGAGGACAGACTGGGATCCATGAGCTTTATAAAGCACTTGTAGAGTATCTAAATATAGTTACAGACATGAGTCAACATCGAACATGTCATCTAACGGGCACGTTGCTTGTATTTTTTCCCACTGGGTTGCCCAGTTGCCAAGACAACCAGTGATGCATAGTGACAAGACTTCCAGCAGGAAAGGTGAAACCTGATGTATCGGAATTTTTTTTTGTGTGTTACTCCAGATTAGTTCTGCACCAGTTCTGCACTTAGACCTTTACAGGTTTATGATTTTTATAGCAAATTTTTGCAGACGTAGATAAAAATTTAAAACTGCACCGAAGTTAGCTAGTAGTTAATTTTCATCTGTTATCCCAGGGCAGATAGACACCAAACCATCAGATACAGCAAATACAGTACATAAACCAGCACCCCAACTCACTCGCTTTAGCCAAATAGGTAACAGGCAAGCAACAAGGAATGCCCCATCATTAAAGATTTATGTAAAAAAAAAAAAACTCCAACATGATGACAGATCCATAAATCTTTCCTTTCTCTCAGAAGTACAGTGTGTGTGGGTTAAAGGTGTAATTCTTTAGTCTGTAACTTTGAGGCTTTACTCCATGCTGTACACCCATCCTCAAGAGGCAGTCATGGCTGACTTATTTGTTTGTTTAGTTGCAATTTATCATAATCTGAACACACTTGAATTCTGTAAATAAACTATTCTTTTGTAGAAAATACCATCAATTTATCCAAACAAAGCTTATTTAACTGCAGTTAACATTTTGAAAATATGTGACAACTTGTGTTTTCTTGCCTGTTACACAATGTCTCAGGCAGAAATGATTTGAATTTAATGAGGGAAATAACTGCTCCATTATGATATTTTCAAAATCATACGAACAGTTACAAAGAGCTCGCTCCCTTATTTCTGTACTTGTTTAGTTAGAAGAGATGATAGTGTATCTCATCGGTCCCATGAGTTCACAAATTTTGGGACAGATGCTCATTGTTGTGCCATTCCAGTATACAAAATTACTAATCCGAAGTACCATTGACTGCACTGAGGGGGGGAACTACAGTGCCAGTTCAAAAACAAAAATGTATGTTTGGCACCGCTTTTCACCGCTTTGCTCCATACAGTCACTCGAAACCTTTTGGGAAAGTCATGGGCTTTGATTAGTGTCTGCTGGTATGCAGCTTCAAACGATGTGTTTTTGCGCAAGTTCCAGGAAATGATGGCAGCTCCACCAGTATGAGTGTGCGTGCTGCAGCTGACCATGGAGTCATCAGATGAAAGCCGTCTCTGCAGACCGAGGAACACCCCTAAGTTTAATTTGTCCAAATACCCATTGCCAAAAATAACTAAATAATATAATGGAAGTCTCCATTCTTATTCAAGATAATGGTTCATCTCTCATCCCTCGCCCAGTCTTCTGCGATACACAAAGGAGTTAAAGAAAAATAATTAAATGTAAACCATAAATAATAAGTGGTAAATAGTGGGATGGCAATGGTAAACAGAAGCCATACCAACAAAATAGTTATCTTTATGTTGACCAAAAGTTTGTCATTATTTATGATACATTGCAAGTAATATGATAACCTCCATTGTACCAGTTTCCTCTTACCAACCACAACGCTGGCAGTCTTTTTATTGCTCAACATATCAGCTGGTATTAATTTGGACGTCAGTGCAGCCATCATGACGGAAGAAGTCGTAAAGACATGATGGTTTTCACATGTTGTCAGGGAGCTACTGCTTGTTACTTGTTAATTCAGCCCATCCTCCTCGGTGAATCCCCACTTCCTCCAAGACAAAAGGACTTACTCGGATGGACTGAGACCAAAAAGAATTTGATGCTGAAGGTGACAGGGCACTCTGTGGCCTATACTTCTGCTTCCAATTTTTTTACAAATCAAATGTGTGTCCCATGAGCCAGCAGAAACTGTTCTTCCTTTCTGATAACAGAGAGGGAGGCCCAGACAGGGTGGGGGAGGAGAGGTTAATTAAAAACAGACATGAAGGGAAGTGATGCTTGACTTTGTCAGACTTTTGCTTCGCCCCTCTCTATATCCTTTGCCTGACTCATTGCAGTCTTTAACTGTACAGAAACAGAATTCTGCTGAATCACTGCAGAGAGCTGTGATCCAGGTAGTCTACAGTGTGGGTGGAATATTCATGTATTATGGTATTGCTGGTGTTATTAGAGACCAAACAAGGTATCACTGTTAAAGCTGATGGGTAATGATAATGTTGCACTTGAGGAAATCCAGACACTTTTACTCATATGAGAAAATACTCTTGGCAGCCAGACCACAGTTGTTTAAGGCCTTGACTCATGGATTCTCTGGCAGATTGTCAGGCAGATGGTCTATGCTGTCCAGTACCAGATATGTTTCCAGATGCTGCAGTGGTCTTGTGGTCATCTCACCATTATTATTTGTTTGTTAATACTAAGTAACATAAGTAAGTAAGTGGTGGGCACATGTGGAGCTAGGTTTAATTACTTTATACAGTTGGGAAGTTGATGCATATGAATGGGGTAGAGAATAATAACAGACAAATTTCTGGTACAAATATTTGAATTTATTTTTGTGGTTTTCTCTTTTTTGTAAAATATTGGATAATTTTATAATAAATTGTCTGACAATAGTGTGTTCGTCCATAGTTTCCTTGCTGTATAATTTTATGTAAGAGATCATATTCAAGCACATTTCTTCTCACTGTTTATTTAATCCTTATTTTGTGCTGTGCTCCCTTAAAACTACAATTGTCAGCATAAAACTGACGTTGAGAATGCTCCTCATCTACATTAGAATGTGAACATCTAGCACTGGGTGTTGATCTCAAGAGCCACTTTAAACTGGGAGCACCTTATTTGCAATCCTGCCTCCAAACATTGACTGTCATTGTTGAAGACTTGTGCCCCTTTAACAACTCAGTGACAGCTTTATAGTTGTTTATTAACATTACAAAACAGGCAGGCACTCCCGCTGGACTTTAAATGCCCTCTATAAGAGCTCTACCCTCCCTGTTTTGAAAAATATAATTCTATAAAAAACAGAAGTAACACGGTTTTCTGCTTCTTCAGCTACTTCAAATACGGCAGAGCATCATCAAATTTGTGACTCTGATTCAGAACAATGTGGACCTTCACTACTACACTGCTGCTACTATACTAATGCTGTTAGTGTTAATGCCACTCTGTTATGTAACAACATGTCTTTGTGACAGAACAGATTTGGGCAAGTGTTCTGTTTTCTGTAAAGCGATATTGATCTATATAAAACAGCACAGTGCATATTAGAAAAATACTTTATTTTTCACTTCACAAGTTTCCAAAACAATCAATTTCTTCACATTTCCAAACAATTTCCAGTCATAAAAATGTGTGTACTGTGTAGGAAAAAAATATGTATATATACAGCATATATATTTCTTTTCTTAAAATGTTGATATTTTATCAAGTTTCCTCTAGATTACAACATTCAACAAAATGTGGCTTACAAAGTACACCCTAAATTCACATCTGAAGTGAGTAGGTATACAGCAACTAAATACAATATTTTAAATAATATCTGTTCCCATTAATTCATGAATGGTCCAGATATGGTAACTTTTTTCTGCTTGTTAATTTTCCCCACAGCACAATACTATGACTGTATATTTCTGTATTTTCAAGTAAAACTGCAATGCTGCAGAATGTGCCATCCAGGATCCAGTGCAATAACAATAACAGTGCTGGAGTAATGGTTACTTAATTTGCACAGCGGCACATCCACAAGAGGAGTTCTTTGTAAATCTACATACACATATGAGGACGTATCGTCTTAGTATTTTTTCATATATACAAACACCATATTCCTTAGCCATACCCTTTATGACAAAAAAAAATACTGTTTCCCCATCTTTACCTATCGTGAAATAAATATCTGACACAGGCCATCACCATCATCTGCCACAGAGAAACCTGAGAAGCGCATGGGGCCAAATCCATCAGTACAGTTTCATTTAAATACACAACAACATCTCCATCTGAATCAAATGTTTGTCCTCATAGTGATATTTCTGCTGTTTTTTAAGTTTTAGTAATATCGCTGTTATCAAGATTACCAATATTTAATCCTGTTTTCTTGAAGTTTGTTTCTGTACAAAATGGCACAAAATAAATAAATGAAATCAAGAGACATGGTAAATATTTGAATTTAAATAAGGCACCCTCTTCCTCTTAGTTCTTCGCCGGACACTTTGGACCTACACATTCACTATGTATTTTTGGGCACGTTTCCTACATATCCTGCGGAACCATACCCAGTAGAGGAACATCATAAACAGCCAGTAGCACAAGTAGGCCATGCAGCCAAAGACAAGAAACTTTGTCTCCAATATTTTGGCTGGAGTTAACCAGTCCAGTTGGCTCTCCTTGTAGATTGTGTAACTGAGTCCACCTAATAAAATGGCTGCCCACACTGACAGAGGCAGGAGGGGGATGTAGTTGCCTACAATCTTACGTCTGCCTGATGTCCCCCAGCTGCTTTTGTTCATTGTGATAATGGCAAAATACTTTGCAGGCAGCAGGCTGGTCATGTAGAGAGCTGAGTAGAGGGACATAAACACCATCACCATGTCTCTGCGCAGGATGCAGGCATATGCGGCTTTCACCAGCCCTATCAGCTGAATGCAGCATAGGATCCAGAGGATGTCCCACAGCGTGCCAGTCCAAAACAGCTGGATGATGGTGGCAGTGACAAAGAAGGGGAAAATACCTGAGACGATGGACTCGTAGGTCATCCAGAGGTGGTGCTTGTGCCACCACATTGCATTGTAGAGCCATTCACGGAAGTATGATTTTGTCCAGCGAGTCTGCTGGTTGAGCCAGCGCAGAAACTGAGCAGGTGTCTCTGTGTAGCATTTGGAGCGGGCTGTGTATCTGCAGAAATTTGGAAAAAAATATGACTATGAAACATTTCATATTTGACATAGTAATATGAACTGTGTTTTTTTGTGTCCTGTGTAACTCCTCTTAATGTTAAGAGATTTCTTACTTTGTGGCATAGCCCATGCTCAGCATGCGGTTGGTGAGATGTCTGTCATCACCAAACGTGCAGTGAGTTCCCAAAAACTTCTGATTGTACCAAGAATCCAGAAACTGCTGGAGGAGATCGTTCCTGTACAGACCTTCATGGAGCCATTCAAGAAACCACAAACACAAAAGAAATATTAGTTACAAAGGAATAGAAAGACTGTCTGCTGCTGCTTCTGTGACCCACTCATTCGCAAAGAAACCACTTTGTCCTTACCCAGAGGCCCACTTATGCAGGACACACAGTTGAAGAAGGACTGGCAGGACCTTTCAATGTTGAAAGCCATCCAGTACCTCAGACTGCTCATGAAGCTGATGTATGAGTCTTTCAGGTTGAGTATCATCACGTCTCCTCCCACTGCACCATACTTGGGGTTACTCTCCAGCACCTTGCACAGCTCCACTGTGGCCAGAGGGTCCAGTTTAGTGTCAGAGTCACACACCTGGAGAGGGAGAAAGAAATTCATTATTAGACTGTATTTTTTCATAAAATGATCCTAACTAAGGAAAAACTTAAAGGATTTAAATGAGAAAATAAATAGATACCTGTATATAATCAACTGATGAGCCAAGTGCTTTAAACGCTGTGTACATCACCTCCCGCTTGCCACCCCATTTCTGCATGATGCAGACACACCTCTTGCTCTGGATGAGGTGTTCTACCTCTTTTCGCTGCGGATCCTCTCCGACAGCATCCCCTACTGGGTCCATCGCAGTGGCCATTTCCACATCCTGATGGACCTGTGTAGGGTCCCATGTATGATAGTTGTTCTTCCACGTATAACAGCCAGGATCCTGGTCCATAAACACCTCTTTGAACATGTCCATCATATATCGGTCATCGTCTGTGTTCCCGTCTACAACCATGATGATGCGTAGCAGCTCAGGAGGATACTTGAGAGCCCTGATGGAGTTGAGGCATTCTCTGAGATATTCAGGGTCCTCCTGGTATGCCGATATAGTGAACCCAATGGTTTTAGTAAAGGTGCATGGGTCTGTGCGGGCTTTCATTCGCCGGTGTTCAATGAAAGCGAAGAAGCTCTGAATGAACACATGGAGAGAAAGAAGAAGGCCATAAAAGCCAAAGGAGATGATTCCATACATGGAGGTCACTAGCTGGAAACCCTTAACATAGGCCCAAACCATCACACCCAGGACCAGAAGAGCAAAGAGGAACGTGAGGATGGCTCGGATTGCTGAGCCCAGCTTCTTCAGTAAAGGTTTCAGCTCCATTGTGTTTCTTTACCTTGGGGACATATTAGATGAGATTAGATAAGATTCAACTTAATTTTCATTGCATGTGTTACAAGTACAGAGCAACCAAATGCATCTTAGTATGGCTTGTACATGCCTAAAGGATGGTTGTAGTCATACTAAAAGTTTACACAGACCCATGTGTGGTTTGGAAAAAGGGTGTTTTCAGTGGAAATAGTTGTTTTATGTGGACTGCTTTAAGACACGTTAAACTATATGGCTTGGAAAATAATACAGCTGTCAAGTTTACAAATGCTTTAAGCCCCACTGTATTATTTTTAAAAGCACCAAGAGTATGTATCACTGACAATTGTGCCCTATTGTGGAAAAACACAAGTAGAAGCTCACCTGTTAAAATAGTATGTGACATAGTGGACCTTTATATTAGTTTTATTTTATTTCATTTACTACATTTATTTGAATTATTCAGTGATATTAGATTACATGATAAAAAAAACTTGTATTGATTCCTATATGTAGAAATGTATAATGCTACAGGTTAGCTGCCAGCTGTACTTAAACATGGCACAGAAACAAGCAAAAAAGAGTTGATGGTGATGGAGATGGCAGAAGAAAAACCTGTATTAGTTTACTAAGTTGATTCTGAAGTACCATCTGTATCAGCTGATTAAATGAACACATAATCAAATAATAAAGCAAATATTAGATTTAAAAAATATTTATGTAGTTGAAAATATCAACAAAAGTATTTTATGAATATTTACTTTTGTGTTTGTTTTTACTGTTTCTCAGTGATACACGGATAACAAACGTAACTCAACGCACGTCAAAGTTTTTATTTATCATTGAACTTACCTGATGTCAAGTCCTCCAGGGTTTAAACATGCGAAACATCCACTCTGTTTCTCTTGTCTGGCAACTTGATCAGAAGTTTGTTGGCTTTTCAACCTACCAGGGTGAAGACGGGATGGAGCCATGTGCGCGCTTTTTATGTCTTGGGATTTCTCAGTTACGCGCGCCCCCGCTGACTCAGCCGTGCGTCAGGAGAAAGGCGGTGGTCCCGCTGGCTGAGGATGAATTTTGTGGTGCATACGGCGCCTTCTCCCCCCTTTTTTCATTTTTCATTCTGTTTCATATAAAGGGATGTTCCCAAACTTTTCATGGCAATTGATCATTTGGGAGGTTTCAGTCACTTCCATGTTTTTATCCATTTTCTATTTTTTCTTACTTCTAAAGCATTAAACTGAATTCTTTACTCTTTTTAACATGAACTAAGACCGCACATTGTTTTATTCTATTTTATATCTCTAATTCACAGATCTCTGTATGAATGTTATTAAAAATAAAGGCCAGTATTTCAAGAGAGTCAGTTTTGAGGAGGGGTGTTTTGAAAATGTGCAGAACAACAGAATGTGGTGGTACTTACTCAAATTAACACGAGGGAGGAAAAGATGAGATAGTACAAACCCCGGAGGATGCAGCGAAGCTCAAATAAAGGGTGGATGATGCCCTCTGCTGGCAGCTCCAAATTAAACAAGCAATAAAAACAAAACAAAAGGCAGACAGAAAGGATAGAAGATGCCTGTGTGTGTTTGTGAGTGAGCATGCGTGCATGCATGTGTGTGTGCGTGTGTTTTGGGAGGGTGAAGTGGAAAATAGTACAGGAGGTCACAAGTTGGTGTCATGGCAGGAAGACTTGTCTCTTTTCTGTGCCACTAATCTCTGACTTCACAAGACGAAAGCTGCTCTCTGAGTTGCTGCCACTGTCCTGACTGAACCATGATTACATCCCTGAAGAGTTTCTTTATGGGGAAATCTGTTCACGAGGGCCCACACCCTTAGCCACAGGAGCTGGCCTTAGCCGTCAACACGCTTCATGTCAGACACGAATAGAAGCCACCGGGCAGCTGATGTCATGTATAGAGGCTGTGCCAGTGTTAAGTGGACGATGAACTGGCTTTACTCAATGCATATTTCATATGTCTGTATATATCCATATATCTGTATGTTTAATCAACACTGTGCTGTAGATGTTGTCGAATTATACTATTATCTCACGTTAGAATATTATCATAACATTATTTTTCAGTCAAGATGGTACGCTATAGCATAATGTTTATCTGCTGTGCAATGAGAATCCTGGACTGTACATGGCTCTTAATGTTAGCTTTAACTGCAATACAATATGACATTAAACGTATACTAACATCCATATACATATCCATATACAAATAGCACGCTTTTATTTTAATCCATTGTCTACACGTTTAATCACTTTTTGTTATTAAATATTTATACAGGCCTTATATACAAATATTCAGTGAGTCAGCTTGCTGGCTATTTGCTTCGATTTTTTATAGCTCCATTTATATGAAAAGGTCATGACTAAACTGCTGGTTTCCTCTGATATATCCCCAGCTAATTATTGCATTGTCTGATGGATCAGCTGCATAAATCTGTGGCTACATCAAATGCATGTACTGTAAAGGACACTGCAGAAGGATAAGGACTCTTTTGCCATCAGACCATAACTTTTTACTAGCATGGCCAGAATCATTATGTTGTCCAAGGCCATTTAAAAAAAAATATGCAGCAGCCGGCATGCAATGACAGCTATTTTTTGTACATAGGCTACGAGTCCACAGAAACCTCATTAAGCCCCAATCTTTATTCGGCGGTCAAGCAAATGCCTGGTGACTCACTCCTCCTCTTTCGGCCACACCCAAGCACCCAAAATCCACTTGAATCATTTTGGGATTTTGGGATTGAGTATTCTCATATGTGCACCTGCTGGTGTTTGATCAGCAGTTTGTGACCTTTTATGTAGCTTTTGCAGAGCAGTGTCCTTGGGAGGGTTTCAGGACATACAGAATACTTGGAATACTTCTTTAAAAGGCACTATAATTGTCCACCAACATATCCATTTAACTCAGAACAGAAACTGCACTAATGAATATCAAAACATTGCGGAACTCCAGCTCAAATCTCATGTAGTTCTTAATGGACTACAGATTTATTTATTTTTGTAAAGAAGGTTACTTGATTGTCAACTAGCTAAATTCCACATTTGCAGTGCACCACACTCACTGATTTGGGAGTGTGGCCAGAGTGTGCAACATGTTTTACTGCTTCAACCCACAGAGAGCAGTGTAGCAGCATTTTTTGCCTGTCTGTGATTTACTGTTGGCTGACTGTAAGTGTCACATTTGTCCTTCAGCTGTTCTGTGTTGTACTGAGGCATCCTCAAGCAAGAAACATGTCTGCTCATTCACTGAGTCAGAGCATTTCTACAGCCAAATATTTGTGCGGCAACTTGACACTACATTGCCCCCCCCCCATCTTCTACCCCTTTTTCTCTTCTCTGCCCCATTTCTCTCCTTTCAACTCAGCTGGTTGAGGCAGATGGCCGCCCACCCTGAGTTAGGCTCTCTCGGAGGTTTTTCCTCTTCTCTGTAGCCAAGGTATTGCTCATGGTGGGAACTGCTGGGTTTCTGTCTATAATATTGTAAGGTCTCAACCTTACTCTGTAAAGTGCCTTGAAGATAATGTATGTTGTGATTTTGCGCTATGCAGATATAATTGAAGTGAAGTGAATTGCACTCTTAGATGCTTGCCATTTTGATTTACAGTCATTCTTACCAAAGCTATAAATTATGGCAGTGACACGAGTGCCTTTTCAAGCACACATGCTTCTTGTTTGAGATGCTTGTTGAGCAAAACACCTGTCACTTAACTGTAATTGAGTTTCTTGTGTGTATGTGTGTGTGTGTGTGAGTGTGTGTGCGTGCAGGAAGATGTGGGGAGAAACGCCGGCATGTTTTTTTCCACATAGGAATGGTTATATTTAGAGATATACTAATTTATACAATAAAACACTAATAGATACACTAATAGACCTGGAAAACCCACACTCTTCACAGAGTCATCTCATAGTTGACTTGACTGTTGCCACATATGATTTCTTGAACATCATTGCTGCTCAGCCAGATGCCATTGCGTTCTTGATCCAGGAGGTGTAATTGCAAGCTTTTATGTACACCCCAGGCTTCTTTCTCACAGCACAACCGTGTCCCCAAGACACAACTCCCTAGAGGTCTCCATCACACATCAAGGGACCCCCGGAGTCACCCCAAGGATAAAAAAGGTGAGATTATCTTCACTGATATACAGTATAATACTTTATATGAAGAGACAGACAAATTATCTGTTTTTTTGTTGCAGCATCTATGATCTCTATATTACCTGACAGGAATCTTTCCCTCCCTCCAGATAGCTAGCGCAGATCATGTTTTCAGTGATTTGGAAGGGATATGCATTAAAGCATGTGTCATTATTTAGGAGAGGGGCTTCCAGACACTGCAACTATGAGGGTACTTTGCTGGAAATGGATATGCATCAGCGTTCTCATGTGTAATAATGGGATAAAAAGAGCTTAGAAAAACCATTAGCATATCCAGTGTTTAACTCACAGCCTTCATTGCTGGGTCGAAGAATCCTGCATCCAGAGATCTGGGCACCTCAAACACTAAACGTGTGTTACATTTCCCCAGTGACACTTGGGTTTAATGTACAGTATTGCACACAGCCCATACCACGAAAATCACTGGAGGAAATAGCTTGAAGGAGAAGACAATCTGAATAGCAAACACTAACATTTGGGATTTCACTTGGTCAATATAGTTTCAGTCAGTACACATTGTATTTGCTGATTTCTTTGATGAGTCATTTTAGGAGATAGATTTAAGATCACAGAGTTGTTTTGGGGGGGATTTTTTTGCAAAAGGTTTATTGTACAATCACATACTGGATATGGCCTGCTTGCTGAACCGAAATGAACCATTGTTTGTGGATTTTGAGTAAGACGTGGTATGGCATGTGGGTGGAACACATGTGGCTGAAGACTCTGGTCAAATTGTGACATTTTTCTGCATGATAAATACGTGGAAAAGCAACTGTACTAGCAGTGTTTCACTGTATTTTTGTCTTTTGGTAAAATGATACCTAACACAGGCAAATCTAATGGGGTCAGAAAATGTGATACAGTGTTAGCAGTTGCAGTTTCTTCTATATTATCAGTGAAATGTCACTTGTTGACACTAGAAGCATTTATTTCGGCCTCAGTTAACTTTAATTAGTGGTTATTAACACATTGTTTCTGATGACATTATTATTTTCATATGACTGTGTACATTTGAGAATAAACACATTCGAAACTGTTAATGGAAAAATAGCACAACTGACAGTTTCACTGGCCAATCCTGAAATACTCACTGCAACTCTCACTGATCAAACATTGTAAAACTGCACATCATAGCTGAGTCAGAGTCAGAACAGAGACGCACAGAGAGGAACAAGGCTGTGTTACTCGTGTATGAGCATAGGTGTTTATCAGCACCAGACAGGAAAACATTTAAATGTGAGGGTACATTTAACCAAACCCTATGATTATACACTTAAGACTAAAACATAAAGCATTCCCATCCAGCACAGGCAAGTTCTTCCCCCCTCATTACTGTGTGGCACACACGCTGTCAGCCTCATTCCTTTGCTAACCTGCATCATATTCTTTGTCTGTTGACAGCTGCCAACAGCTTGGCACTGCCTGTTGGGAAACATACTCTAAGCAAAGATAAAAACAAAATAAACAAATTTTTTAAAAAAAACCTCTTACGCTGCATTTTTTCACTCTTGTGAGCCCTTTCTTTTTTTACTTGTTCTGACTAGATTTCACTAGATTGAACAAATTTTATGAAAATTACATTTTCAACAGAAAACAAGAGGCTATAAGAAATACAGCAAATTGAACAGTGGCATTTATTAGAGAAGAATAAATGATATAAATAGATATAAATAAGTGTATTTTTTTCCAGCAGCTGCCATCCTAACCTTTAGTTACAATAGATGGAAAGGAAAAAATCCATTCATTTCACCATCTGACGTTACTTGCATATCTAACCAGTTCCGGTTCCCCTCGACCCATTCCACTGTACCTCAAAATACCCTCGGACAGACAGAGAAAGTACTGTGTATGACTTATGCATTGCCAGGCTTGTTTGCTGTCAGACAGAGCCCAGGCTGATTATTCATATCCCTTAGGTCTGCTGAAGGGGACCAGCCATTGTGGTTGAAAGCAGGGACGAATGTAAGGAAGTGGTTTGAGTTATTGAGGTTCAGCTTTTTTTCCCTATGTGTGTTGTGTTTCATGGAAAAAGCCGCCACTGCGCCACACGGACGAAAGCCGTTGGCAATGGCATTGACTTGAAAAACAAAATTCCTGACCTCTCCACACCCGTGAGACAGAGAGTTGATTTCCAGTCAGCACCGCAACAAGATCAACAAAACTTCAGCACACAGACTCCCACTATTTGTGCAATTATGACAGCTTTACTATAGAAAAGATATTTCAGCACGTTATTGTTTACCCCCCCCACACACACACACACACACACACACACACACACAAAAGGAGCCGTGGATTTAGAAATGATGTGAGCTCACAGTGTTTTGAATTCAGCAGCAAAGAAAACTACTGGGTGTAAGAGTCTGATGCTGGGAGCAGGAGTATGTCATTAGACTTCACTGTCCCACGCACAAAGACACATGCAGACATGCAGACATATTAGCTGTGCCTCCAGGTGACTCCCCCACCCTCCCAGCTGCCGGAGTGAATAATAAACCCCCAAACTCCAATTGCATATGTCACTCACCACTAAAACTAAATTCCCTTTAAACCTCCACTAGTTGTTTTACACACCCAAATTGGTATTTGTGCGGCACACACATAATTGCACGTTTGGTTGGTAAATCAAGAACTCTGGCATGCCCTGGGCTCTGAAGGCTTCCCTCAAACTATAGCCTTGGGATAGCTATTAATATCCCCTACAGACAGCAGCAGAACGCTCTGCCTTTAAGTTCTGACTTAAAACTCGATAGAAAAAGTTACAAAAAAAAAACACATTTTCGCACAGAAATGAAAACTGGTGAATGTATTGCAAAAAGGATCGTGACCAAATCGAACGAAGAGGTCATACCGTCTAGACTCAAGCTAAAACTGGCACGTCATTTAACGTTGCAAATGGAGCTGAACAGCACAACATAATTTTGAGGAGTGATGAAGAAGGTAACTGGGTCAGCTTATTTTAAACAGTTTCCTGTGAACTCATTTTGGTCCTGGTGTAAAAGATCTCCTGACGGGGAAGTTTTTCAAATGCTGAATATTTGTGTTTCCCAAAAAAAGGGGTTAACAAAGACATGGGTCTACCTACGCTCAAATATGGGTGGTGCTCTGAACTCATGCAGGGGCTGAGTGTGCGTACACGCACACATACGCAGACATGGAGGGTCTCTCACTCCTTCACTCTCTCTCTCTCTCTCTCTCCCTCCGTCTCTTTCTTCTCTTCCTCCCCCTCACATCTGGACTTTTGGCAGGACGTGGTTCCTGTGTGGTGTGTGTGTACATTAGCAGGGGACTCAGTTTTAGGGTTGGGCAGGTTTGAGTAGCTCATGCTGTGCAAATTTGATCAGTCCAAGACTTTGAGCCTCATTTTGTTTTCACACAGTGTGAGCAGTGTGATCAAAGTCACCACCATCATTAAGATGCTTCTTTGTTTGATTGCCCAAATTATTATTATTGCCATTGTGACCTGAGAATTTAGGTTAACTGCTCTTTCAGTCTTGCAAATATTTGTTATTAAAAGCAAAAGGAAAGGATTTTCATGTAAAAATGTGGTTCACTTTCACAAAGTTTGTATTATTTTAGCAGATAATCACCTACATTAATCAAGGCCTTATACTGTAAATATTGAAAATCTTTGAATTTGAATAAAATTAATTATGTGGCAACAGATTTGCCAAACTGTTCACTGACGTTTATTTGTACATAAGTTATCACACAACAGCTGTTTTCAATCTTTGTGCAAGATCTTGGGCCAAGTTCTTTGCGACATCTGTTTAATTCCTAATTTTAAAAAGTTTGCTTCTCAAGATTATGTTCCAGGATGTCAAATTCTGTAATGTAATAAGAAGTAATCTTGGACACTGGCATTGTTTGCATGAGTGTCAGAAATGTGAAGAAACACAGATGACACCAACTGAGGAAGTAGCCCAGTCCTCATGTTTGGCATTTTTCCACAAAACAATTTTGCAAAACAAAAAAATCCATACAATCTACAGATGAACAAATGTGTGGGTGGTGGTGCGATGAAATCAAGTGTAAAGAGGAACCATGTGGGCGGAAATATGACCACGAACTCAAACTCAAACGAAACATTTCGCCCCCACTGAAAGGTAGGGCTGTACTCTGTGGAGATGAGACTGATTTACAGTCTCTCCAGCCGACACTCCCCTAAGTCCATCTTGGTTTTATTATCATGTTTCTGATGGCATTGGTACGAAGTACAAGTACAAAATCAGCAGGTATGTACCAGCATATTCAAGAGATAAAATTACTGGGAATTACTTCTTAGATTTTCTCAGGGTAGCTACATGAATTCCCTTTAGTTTGCAATCAGGTCAAATGATCAAAAACATTCCATCCTATCCCAAGATAATCACTTTTTTAACTTCAGGGTTTAGAGACTAAAAATGCCTTAAATGTTGCAAAAGTAAAAAAAAAAAAAAACATTTTACTGTATGTGACACTTCTCTTACACATCAAAGACAGCAATTAAAATGTTTCAAAAGAAATGAATCTGACCAAGCAATATGAAGATGATGAACATAACTTGGGTGAGATTCTCTAAAATACCAACAGTAATTCTAAAAATGTGTTGTAATAAACTTACTCTGGATCTGTTTTCTTTGCGGGTTTGGTTCTGCCAAAGGTACCACAGTTGTGTCCAGTTTCTAGTGGACTGTGGCAAAGAGTGAGAAGCTTACCTTTTTGTTTTTTTTTCTGGTAAACCCGAAATTAGCAACAGGTTCTGCTTTGAGTTTCTTATATGTAGTGCAGACACATACAAAATATGTAATGAACATATGTGATGTACCGATGGCAATTCAAAGAATCAACACAGAACAATTACACTTAACTTCAAGCAAACATGAGCTCAACCCACATGGAGAAAAACACATTACGCAGCAGGATCAGTGGTGGACATGAGAAGTCACAGCTCTGCTCTTTCTCAGGTAGTCATCTCAGCAAACCCTCAATTTATGCATTAAGTTGTTTGGTTTGTTTTGCTGTTTTCACTTTGGAGTTTACCAATGCAGAAAGGCTGTGTGATGTCAAATCTGAAGACACGTGTTGTAGCGAGAAGCTATGCATCTGACCTCAGATCTGCACCAAAGACATTCTTGAAGATAAGAGCTGCTAGTGAGCCTTCAGTGCAGGGAGTAAATTGATTTCTGTGCGTTATATAGGCTGCACACACAAAGATTTTCTTTTTACTGAATAAATTTAAACACAGAAGAAGTCCAAAAAGTTTAATGATCTACAGTGGAGTGTGTGTGTGTGTGTGTGTGTGTGTGTGTGTGTGTGTGTGGGGGGGGGGGCTGTCTGAGGTACCGCCTTCAGCTGAACAATGACGTCACATATTTAAGGAGCCTGGGACTCAACCTCCGCGATTCCACAGAGTTGTCCAGACTCGCCTTTGGTAACGGACGCATCCATCTGGACTGGAGCTTTGAGAGAGGTATTGCATCTTAGTTATTATCAAATCATACGATGATTTTGTTTAGAGGACAGTAAGAACACTGTGGGTGTTAAAGCATGCCCTGGCAAAATCTTTCTCTGCGATTTGAACCGCTTGGTTTTAGGCAGCTTAAGTCTTCAAAGGTCTTTATAGTCAATTAACTTTTCAAATTCGGCAAAACTGTCAATTGATCCTGTAAGTCTACAATTCATTACAGCTGCTTTTTATGCAATAGTTTGTTTTTTCTTGCTGTGGGTAGAATAGGATCGTTTTTTAAAATGCCCATTGATTTCTGATCCCGTTTTTACGCGTTCATGGGTATTTCAGGAAAACTGTTTCCATGTGCATGGCTTGGGAAGACAAAAGTGCTTTTTTGTTTGTTTGTTTTGGCTTTTAAGCATTTTCATAGACAGTTGGGAAAGTTTCTTCAAACTGTCATTTAGGACTGTGGTTCATATTGTGCAGCAGCAGGACTGCAGAGTTCACCAGAGTTCTGCAGTTGCCGGAGAACAGAATCCGCTCCAGATCCACCTTTTGGGGAAAGACATGAATTAAGTTCAAATTTGTTGAAACAAAAGTGGGTTGAATATCCTAATTGAAATTATAATAATTTAGGAAATCATTCATCTCCTCTCTTTCAATCAACTGTTTAGTTAACTTAGTTTTGTTTTTGTTGCAGGTTCTAAGACAATGATGGAGCTAATGACAGCTACCCCTTTCTTTTTGATGAACACAACTGATGCCACTGGAAGAAATAGCTCTTTCTATGATGATGACGAAGAGTACGATGAGCATGCTGAGCTAAGACAGTCGCTGAACATCATGTCTCTCATTGTTTACTGCCTGGCTTTTGTTCTCGGTGTGTTTGGGAATGGCGTGGTTATCTGGGTGACCGGGTTCAAGATGAAGAAAACTGTGAACACAGTTTGGTTCCTCAGCCTCGCTGTGGCTGATTTCCTCTTCACAGCGTTCCTGCCCCTAAGTGTGACATACACAGCCATGGATTTCCACTGGCCTTTTGGCAACTTCATGTGCAAACTGAACAGCACCATAAGCTTTCTGAACATGTTTGCCAGTGTCTACATCCTGGTGGTGATCAGTGTGGACAGATGCGTGTCTGTGGTGTGGCCCGTCTGGGCCCAGAACCACCGAAATGTACGCAAGGCCTCCTGTGTGAGTTTGGGTGTTTGGATACTGGCTCTGATTCTCAGCGCTCCATACTTCATCTTCAAAGACACCGGGCCATCATATTATAATGAAGAAATCATCAACTGCTTCAACAACTTTGCCCTTTCTGATGATTATGAAACGCCATCTGTCATTCAGCTGCGACAGTTTCGTCATCAGGCCATGACCATCACTCGCTTCCTCCTGGGATTTGTTGTCCCCTTCACTGTCATTGTCTCCTGCTACGCCGTGATAATCCATCGCCTCAGGAGGAACCGCACGCTGGCCAGCCAGTCAAGTCGGCCCTTTAAGATCATCGCTGCTGTGATCACCACTTTTTTCCTGTGCTGGGCTCCTTATCACATCATGGCTCTAATTGAGATGGTTAATCACACTGCAAATAATCCAAGTGAAGCATTAAACCATGTCATCACTATTGGAGTCCCCATCGCAACCAGCCTGGCCTTTCTCAACAGCTGCCTCAATCCCTTGCTGTATGTGTTCATGGGCCAAGATTTCAAGGATAAAGTCCGCAAATCTATCCTGAATGTATTGGAGACTGCCTTCCAGGAAGAGGTTTCTCGATCTTATACCTACACAAACTCAATGGTCACCAGTCGGAGTAAAGAGAAGTCTGTTTCTGATGCAGAGGTGTAAGGTAATAAAGAAATACTGTAAGTGTACATAGAAAATGTAACTGTATATAATAAATAACTTGTTGAGCTTTTGATGTTTTTTTTCTAATTCAAGAGTCATCAAGACAATCTCTACATTATCTGAGATTGGAATATTTACTCTGTCACACTTTGACTGATATGAAGTTTATGAGTGCTAATTATTCATCATCTTTTAAAAAGAGCACTTCTTCTGAAATACACACAGCTGACTCCAGGCGATATTGTACAATAAGTTCCAGATAAATTTGTTAGCTCCAACCACTTTCTAAAATCAGAAGCGCTTTACAGAGGAAAACAAAGAAAGTACACATCCATGTTACACACAGTATGTATTTTGTACATACATAAAGCACACATGCACAAATACATGCAGACAAATGTACTCAAACTGAATAATGTGGAGCAAATGTGTACATGAGTATGAGTGGTGCTCTTTCATTACACCTGTTGTTAGCTGCACACTGTACCATGCCAGATGTAGCAGATGCCGTAACATGTATATATAAATTTGAGCAACACAACCAAGTCAAACATACCATTAGTTTTGACTGACAAATGGATTTAGGTGTTTTTGAGCTGTCTCATACACCACATTTGTTTATTATTGTGTTCTTGCCTATATGTGACAGCAAAGAAATCAAGCAATAAAACAGGTACTGGTTGTTTATAAGCCATGATTGACTGGTTTGGATATTTTTAAATCCTATAATGCTGGGGTATTTTTTACCAAGAACATAATGCCTTTTTCCTGTATACTGTAAAGCCTTAAATTAACGCATGGAAGATATTTTACTGAATATAAAATTTACAGTATTAAATAGTGTTTATGGAAAACTCATTTCCCAAATTTTCCCTCAGACTTAACTCAACCCACTGATGCCATTATGTATGTACATGGCAGAACTGAGTACATGACTGTGTGTGTGTGTGTGATAACAGAAAGTGATTCAGCTGACTTTCGACTTCGCTACTGCATGCCTTGATAAACATGTTATTTAGCTAGGACAAGCTTATGTGAGCCCAGTGAATGAATCTTTTGCTGACCATGAGATCATTATGCTTAATGTAGCTACTGCATTTGTAAATTCACATGGTAAAGCTTAGTTTGGTGTTTTGCTCATTATTACTTATGTGTTGTGGGGATATGCCTGTGACCCCCTCCACCCATCCCACCCTGAATACAAGCATGTTGTGTTATAATCTGAGAATTAAAAAAAAATCATTCCACTTTACTGTCACGATAGGCAGAGCTAACCACCTAATACATTTTGGAAGCATTTTTCATATCACTACCCAGAAGAAGAAATCACTTGAAAGATCACTGAGAAACCAAACGTTTAATTATTAATCAATCGCCCTCAATTGAATGGAGGAGAAATGAAATAGCTGACTTCTTCTATGTGATGCATAACTTTGGTTTATGTGGCATATTTTGACATAATGTGAACCTCTCTGAAACATTTTTTAATCTAAACAATGGAAATGATAACTGTTTTTTAAACAGCCCGAGTGTTCAACTCTATTAAGAGTCTATAAATGATGATAATGATTATGCCTGTCGTTGTGATTCTTGTTGTTAAAAATATTTCCTTTATTAAAACATTATTGGACTTGACAACGTTTTCATTCATAATGTTCATCTCATAATCACCACATAATTTCACAAAACCTGTGACAAATCAGTTGGCACTATTAAAGGTCTGGGAATCTGTATCTGTCAAGTAATCAGGAAGTGGGTAATTCAGCACTTATTTGTGATTATGTTTAAATATTTTCAATGAGTTTTGGGTGCCCAAATCACACATTGTTGTTGGGGTTTTTTGTTGTATGTCCTATTGTTTGCTAACATGTAGAATATATGCTTTTATTTCATTTATTTCATTTCATATACTATTTTGAACATCAGTGTAAATTTAACGTGCTTTTAACTGAATTTCCAGTTGACAGTACTTATACATATATGAAGAAAAACACACAAAAACATCAGATTCTTCTGGATCCTGTTGCAATATAAGTTTGTTAATGTTTGAAAAGTAATTAAAATCATCCATCATTATTAGTTTTTTGCTTAATAAGATCATTCATTCATTCAGATTCATTCAGACTTTAGATGCAGGGTTGGTTCTACAGATGCAGCATAGTCTGTTTGTGCAGCTTCAATACAGTGTAGGCTGCTGTTTTATCAAGCTGCTCGGCAACCTTAAGTTACTGACAGATGCTGCTGTGATTTCCTTATAATGTGATGCAGGATGTAGAGAGCGGACAGTAATAGATGCAATAATTTACACAGTCAACACAAGGAAACAAATACATAATGTATACTATAGTGTTATAATGTGTCTTTACATTATGTAGTTCATCTATCAATAAAGACACTGTGTTTTGAGCAAACTGAAAGCATTTTTTAACAGTTGAAGTATAGTTGTAGACAGGAGATTTCAACAACCTCAGGCAACCACAGTGACATTTTACTACCCACAGGGCAGTTTATATAATGCTGTGAGAGCTTGATCAGGGACACTTCCTCTTCATCATCATCTGACTGCAGAGTTTTGACAAAGGTATGTTACCGTTTCTAGATAATGTTTTTATATGCTAGTTTAATCCTGTGATGTTGTTAAAAGGAAATATGACAAAATACGTCAGATTTTGGTTGTAGATATTTACACCTTTGGATTTGGATGAATATCACTATACTGCTTTAATATAATGTATTATTTTTTATCAACTGTTATTGGATAATGATATGAAATATGTAAATGAAAGTTCATTGTTTTTCATCATGTTAGCATTCCAGGTATCAAGACAACGATGGAGATGACCCCTTTCTATCATGACAACACAACAAATATGTGGTAATAATTACTGACAACTTTGCCGAGTTAAGACAGTCCCTGTGTGAGGATCAGTACAGGAACCAGTCACAAGCCTTTATTGTAAAAACAATATCCTTTATTCAATCCTTGGTAAAGCCAGTAATCCACAGTAACCAATTCCAAAAACCGAGATCCAAAAACAGAGTTGTAAGACAGGCAGTAGTCGACAATGGGAGATCAGACGGGCACCTGAGGAAGAGCAAGGGCAGAGTCATAGTCTGAAGGCACAGCTGAAAAACCAGAGCAGCAAAAACCAGAACTGTAGTCAGACAGACAAGGTCAAAACCAGAAAAATCAACAACAAACCCAGTAGGGCTGAGGCAGAAAACAGTGGTCAGGCAAAGGGTGTCTCAGAAGAGCAGATCAAGATGGTGTACAAGACTCTCAGCCCAGAATGAACTGGTCACATTCAGACAACTGGTAACTGCAGTGCAGGACTATAAATACACAGGAGGGAGGTAACAAGCAAACAGGACAAAGGTGCAGGGAGTTAACTAGATAATTAACCATGAGAGAGAACACAAGAGGGAGCCCTAATTCACAGGGAAAGCAAAGCAGGGACAGAAGTTAGAAAACAGTGAATGCTGAGAAGATGTTAGTGATTATTAGTGCTGGTGCAATCTACAAATGATCCCAACTAGTTGTTAGATGGTTAGTAATATTGGTAATCAGTTAAACAGAGTGGAGGAAGTAAAACAAGGTTTGAAACATTAGTATGGGTATTTAGTTAGTTGCAATATACACTTTCATCACTAGATGTCACTCAAGCCTACATCATGACACCATCAGTATTTACTACATAGTTGAGCAGACTGACGGTAATATTGTATTTAACTGTAAGTTGTGATGTGTTTTGTGGGTTATGTCTTTGTAAAACGAGGTACTGTGGAATGTTAGTAATGTTTGTTGACTGTTGTTTGACTCCAAATAACCCAGTAGTTCTTTCAATACATAGAAGCACCACAGAAAGGTAACTTATTTTTACAATGGCCTTTCCTGTATGTGACAGCAGCATCAAAAATACAACAACAATGTAGGTATCAGCTGTTTATCGGTCATCATTTTAGAATATAATGATATGCAGCTCATCATCTTAATAACATAGCAATAAGGGTATTTTGAATAAGGACAAGTGTGAAATTGTAAAATTTCTCAACTTAATCCTTATACCCAACTCACCATAGTGATGCAATTATGTCTTTATATGATTGAATTAGTTACATGACAACATGTTTGTGTATGTCAACACAACAGAAAGTGATTCAGATGAGTTTCGACTGCTAATGCATGTTTAGATAAGCCTGTTGTTCACTGTATGGACAGGCTTATCTGAGCCTTGTACTTTACTGAATATTATAGTTTAGCTTTCTAAAGATGTTTGCCAATGTCTACATCAGTGTGGACAGATGTGTCTCTATGGTGTGATCCACCTGGGCCCAGAACCACCAAAATGTATGCAAGGTGTCCTGTGTGAGTTTGGGTGTTTGGATACTGGCTCTGATTCTCAGCGCTCCATACTTCATCTTCAAAGACACCGGGCCATCATATTATAATGAAGAAATCATCAACTGTTTCAACAACTTTGCCCTTTCTGGTGATATTGGAGACCTTCCAGGAAGGGGAGCAATGCTCTCACACTGACACAATGTCAGCAGACACCAGCAATGACAAGTCAGCTAATAATACATAATGCTTTCTATGCCATGAAGAAATACTCAAACTGTACATAGCAAATCATTTTCAGTAGTGGGATGATTTTAATCACAGACAAATATCTACATTAAATCTAAACACTTCTCTGTTGTTGGCTGCTCTTTAACTCACAGCAGTGTCATCAATCTCTAAAATGCCTTTCCCTGGGAAAAATGACCCAGTAGAGTGATCAATATGATTCAATATTACTTTACAACAGAAGCACCAAAAATAAGGTCTAGTTACAAAAAGGGAACTTTTTCATGTCCATGTCCCCTGATGGGCTTTCCTTGCTGTGATATGAGTATCAATCATTAGGTCAAAATTATAGAATGATAATTAAAAATAATAATTAAAAGGCTGGTACATCAGCTAAATAACAGAAAATATTTCCTCAACAAACATAAGAACATGCCTTTTGTTGCTATACAACTAACATTTAACTATATATGTAAATGTATGGAACACATTTTACTGAATACACAAGACATAAACCTTATTTCTGAACAACTGCAAAAACAGTCTTTAAGCACATCTCAACCCAACTGTAGGCACATGACAGCCCTCACAACAACAATTATTGGTGGTTTATCTGCATCGTTTTTAGATCAAGGTCTTGTATTTTGGTAATTTTGCTATAAATACTGTATACTCGAAAACATATATTTCTTACATTGCAATGAGCACCTCGATATATCAGTCTACTTGTTGCTTTATGTGAAAACAAGTGATTAAGCTGAATTTTGTTTGCTGGTTTGATTAATATTTATATTGTTTTATTCATTTTTAGTACAGGCTGCCCCAGTCCAATCAATAAAAATGGAAGTTACTATATCTTACTGGTCTATATGTAATGTAGCAGCTGTATGGTTTACTTGTCTTATGGTGTCCATTATTCCTTAACTGTCACATAACATAGTTTCACAGAAAAATGGTGTGGCACACTCATTTATTATTTTACTTATAATTAACAGGCTGACGACTCCTAAAATGGATCCTGTGGGGGATAGGTTTGTGACGTATGGCAACAGGGATGCAACTTTAACATTTGATCAGGGAAGGGAGTTTCTGATCATGGAGATGGAGATGAGGAAACAGGAGATAGAGGTAGAGAGTTTGAGGAGGAAGGCAGAGGAGGTGGAGGGACGGAGATTACATTCACGTTGGATCACCCAGCCAATATTCTGACTCCTCTTACCGCTCGACTACTACTACTTTTGATGTTGTCAGTAACCTACGTTTAGTTCTACAGTTTAATGACTGAGATTCAGACATATTTTTCTCATTGTTTGAGCATGTATCTAAGAACAGAGTTGCTCAGGCAGCTTACTCTGCTCTGACAGTGGTACAGAGCAGGGTTTATTTAGCACTAAAATCAGCTTTGTTAAAAACGTATGAGTTAGTCCCTGAGGCATATAGACAGAAGTTTAGGACCTGGGAGAGGACCCACCTTAAGTTTGCCAGAGACACGGTTACCTTTTTCAGTCAGTGGTGTAATGCCTTAAAGACAATTAGACAATTATGCTGCTTTATGTAACCTGATTGTCTTCGAAAAAATTAAGTACACTATACCTAGTAACATTGCTGTTTACATCAGTGAACATAAAGTGATGACTGTTACTGAGGCTGCACCACTAGCAAACGATTATGTGCTGACACGCCAGGTTCTGATAGGGTGGTTACATATGTCTACTCTGTTAGATAGGAGGAGAAATCTCAGACTCATTTTGGTATGGTTGAACATGCTACACAGGGTCAGATGCAGGTTGTTCCTCCAAGAGTTTGTAATTATTACAAGGTTGGAGGGCATAAGAAAGCTGACTGTCCTAAAGCTAAGGCTAAGAGGAGGTACAGTGGGGGCCAGATGAACTCTGCTGCTTGTGCTGCATTTGTGGAACCTGTCCCTGTCGATTTGTCGACCTACGAAGCAAGTCCAGTTGATTTCGATTAAAATTTCCTTGAAATAACCATGACCTGGGCAAATGAGAATATTCACAGCCTTTTAAGGAGGTAGTGTAGAGGAGGCCAAGCGATGTGGAAAACCTTATTTTTCTGCCTTCATGCCTGATGATACTGTCAAGTCTTGAGTTCTGTATTGCCCATCTCTGATCACTCTGAACACTGGGGATGTTGTCTTAATGCAGGGTAAGGGATTGAATGTTGTACCTGTTCCTTTGCATTCTGCTATCTTTAACTGTGGTTTGGTGCAGGGTCAGATTGTTCTGGGTGTCCATCCTGCACTGAGGATCAAAGGGTGGACATTATACCTGGAAACGGTCGGTGTGGCAGCCATATATGGGCTGATGGTACGTTTAGTCCGATAGTATCATCCTCCCCCATTCTGAGTGGTGGTCCTGATGAGAATGCTCAGTGTTTCTGTTTAAGAGGTGTTAAGAGCCTGTGCTGTGACAATGGGCCATGCGCCATGTACAGGGGGAACCTGACCAGGATGATGTGATAAGTGAGGTGGATCAACTTGCAGTGTCCCTGCGGCAGAGCAGAGAGCTGACCCTTCACTTAGTGAACTGTTCAATTCTGTTCTCTCCACTAAGGATGGAAACAGTGCTGTTAGTGGCTACCTGCTGCAGGGGGGCCTTCTGGTGAGAAAGTGGTTGTCGCATGGGGAAGGTGCGGTTAGTAAGCCAGTGTTGCAGAATGTAGTTCCTATTAAGTTCCATGACAAGGTACTTAGGGCCTCCCACAATTAGTCAGGACTCTTGGGCATTCACAAAACCTACAACTACATTCTGCTTTATCTGTTTTGGCCGCAACTTAAGAAAGATGTCTCTGGTTATATTAAATGAATGTCACACATTTCAGTCCACTGTACTATCCCAGTCATTGCACAGCCATTTGAATGTCTCATTATTGATTGTGCTTTTGCCACGTTCCAGCCCCCCTTTACTGTTCTGCATCAGGTGTCTGACCTAATCTGGAGAGGCTGGGGTAGGTTGGTGGCTGGTGGGGTGCAAAGTTGAAACACAAACGGTCACATGGATGGTTTTGGGGGTAGGTTAAGTCTGTTGGTGTAGCTCTGTATTGCATGAATTAATGTTAGGATATTGTTGGTTTTTTTAGTGTGTCGTCAGCTGTTTGCTCCACCTGGGCCCGGCATAACACTCAACTTAAAAGCCTCCTACCCTGGACGTTATTTCTCTCTCTTTTCCGCTTTGCTTGGCTTCCGCTCTCCCACTCCTACCGGTTCCGTGGAGTTATGCACCAATGGGTATATATAGACCAAATTCTAGTTTTTGTAACATTGCAGCGTGTTTTTGCTGCAGCTTAAGAGCCGGGCTGTAACAACAGTTAATATAAAACACATAAAACTGTCAAGAGCTTCATATATAAGTTTACAATGGTATTCTGTGAAAGTAAAGTGTAATAAAGAACTGCAAATAAAGTCTGCACTTGCTCAACTTGCAAGCTACCTTCTAAAGTAGAAATAGCACTTTACTTCAAACATGCTTTCATAATTTCAGAGGAAATCTGATTAAGTGTGCAAAAGAGGATGACAGGAAGGAACATGTACTGTAGATAGCCAAGACTTGTTTAATTCACCCAATACTGACTAATTCTAACTAGGCAGCTAGGCAATGTTGTGGCAAATCACATCTTTGTTCTGAAATAAAGAGAATTGATCAGAGCAAAGCGTCTGTCAGGATTTATTGAAGTTACAGTAAGGAGGTGAGTCATCAGACGATTGAGTAAGTGCTCAGTCTGATGAGGAGTCACCCAGAGCAAAAAGTAATGTAAGCATTTATACAGAGATACAGACAAAGGTGCAGACAAAGGTATCTCAGTGACATGATACAGAGGAGTCTCAGTGACATAGCACATATCTCAGTGACATGACACAGAGAGTGACGCACAAGAGAGTGACATCTGATCATGAGAGTGACATCTGACTATATGATTATGAACTAAGGAACATGTTTTGAGCACACAAATGAAGGGATACAAGAGGGCAAAAGGGTAAAAGGTGGATTTTCCATTACAGCAACTACTAGGCAGCATAATGACTTTGTCTGAAGTCACAGCTCAAGATCTCTCTCGGTGGTTCGGTTTTCATGTGGGCTGGAGTATTGTATTTTAAATTATATTAATGAAACTGATTCATTAAATTCATGATTTGTCTTGTTTTCATTGTGCTTTTTTCATTGACATTTTTTCACTTTTTATGCATGGAGAAAGATAAATTTAAAACACTAAATATCCTTCCATTAACAAGTGTGTTGATCTTTCCAGGTATGAAAAGTATTTTTAATCTAGTAACACTTCTCAAGCACACTAAAGGTAGTTGGATCTACAGAGGCAGCATAGTGTCCAATTGTGGATACTTGTCTGGATAAGGCTGGTGTAAGGCTTTGAGACACACAACATTTTGTCCTTAACGCTCAAATTGTACATAAAATCCTATGGAATATTATGCCAATTTTTGCAAATGAACAAAAGTTTATATTTACAGTTGCGTGCAATGCATTGTTTGTTGATGCTGTAGCATTTGTTTCTTTCTTACATGAGATCAACCCAAAGTACAAATTAAGTAAATCTAAGGCCTGATTAAAAACTGTATAGCTCCCTCACACATAGCAGCAATACGTTACCCTGATAACACTTATCAACTTAAGTCTATCATTTATCTCCACGTGGTGGTTGGAACTTTATTTTTTTTAACCTGTCCTGTCCAGCAATTTAGGTATGCAGAGAGAGATTTGGATACCCTTACAGTGCGAGGCAGATTTGCTCTGCTAGAGGTATAGTGTACCATACTCCATCTCTTGCATGTTTAAACTTTATTAATTATTATCGACCTTGTTGGAACGTTGGAATGATTGATGGAACTGGACCGGGCAGGGGAACAGAAATGACAGAAAGACATGGTGAGAAAGAAAAGAGAAGACAAAAAATACAATAACAACAACCATGACAGCAACAATAATAACAATAACATTGATCACTATAGCAACCGTACCAGCAACATATACAACGTTATCGACAGTATAATTTGATGAGGTGCAGCCTAGAAGGTATGTGTTTGGGGTGATTGTGTTGGTGTTGTGTATGTGTAAGTGTGCCTATATGTGATTGTGTGTGTGTGTGTAGGAGAGCTTGTCACTGGATGTTGTTGGGTACTAACCTGGGGGTTGCAGCCACCTCGCACTGAACCCCGGGCAGTAGTAAGGCAGGGAGCCGGGGCAGCAGAATGTCTGCAGCTCCACAGGCGGGAGAGGAGCCCGAGGCCTGGCACCCCCCAAGTAAGCTCCACGATCACCCCACAGGAGAGGGAGTAGGGACCAGCGCAGGAGCAGCAGGACAGCAGCAGGAAGTCCACAGTTCGACAAAGACCACCCCCAGGAGCAAGTTGGGTGTCTGAGGTCCACAACCTCAGACACCTGGAGCCCACCCCATACCTCCAGCAGAGTGGAACTTTGAATGTCATCTCTTTATTACTTGAATCTTTGCTTTGGTCCTGGCTGAACAACTGTTTGTTTGTTTTTCTAAACAAAGGAAGTGTATCCACCTTGTTTTTAATCTCAATGAGTTATTGCACAATGAAGTTGAAGAATGATATGAAACAAATACTGCAACTTCACCGATTGTCAGAAATGTGACTGAATATTGAATTTGTTTAATTTATTTTGCGTTAATTTCTATGTATATTATCTCAGACAAATAGTTTAAGCTAGGAAGTCCAAATACCAATTACATTAGGGGTTTGGGGTTCAATTTGTGCTAAACAAGCAACAAAAAAAAGATCCTGAGTTACTTTCATTGGTCAAGTGCACAACAGATTTTCATTTCTTTACTCATGCCTAAATGTGTCAGCAAAGAAAAAAAACCTTGTTATTTCAATTCATAACACAGTGTACATTCATTAAAAAAACACCACACAACCCAATTTCCTCTCCCAGGACCTGAGATAAAAGAATGTGACAGTCCCCACAAACACCATATTTTGGTTGATTTGCACCATTTCAGGATGGAGGTCTTTCTTTCTCATTTTGCCTTTTGGTTTGTATAGTCATTTTCTTACAGTAAATCACCCTGAGGTATTTCTTATGAAGCACTGAGAACCTGGAAGACCTTGATCTATTTCTGACTGATTCAACTGAACTTTGATTGGCACATATCTACCACATGGTTTGATGCTCAATTTATTTCATCTTTACTGTGGACTAGATAAACAGTATGCCTTTATTAGTGTTATTGTTATTATTATTATCATTTCAGACTTTTTAAAAAAGATATTCATTAACAAGCACATGGAATTGTTTTATATGTAGGAACTTGCTCTGTTATTATTATGATGATTTGCATTTACAATAAAAGTATTGCATTAGCAGAAGAGTTTGTATAAAATCAAAACTGATTAAAATTTGTCATTCTGTATCCCTTCACAATATAATGTTAATGGTGAAGTCTATGTTCAATATTTCTAAAGTCTTGTCATTTAATGAGAAAGCTTTATTGTGATGTTGTCACATACAATCCTCCACAAATGCTAACTTGTGTAAAAATCATCTTGCAAACTACTATACTATACTAGAGAATTGTTGGAACGTTTAATGCTCGGCCATACTGCTACGAATGCAATATAAACTGTAGATTAACATCTGATGAAAAGCTCAGAAAACTTGCTTATTGTGCTACTAGTGGCTGTTTAATCAATTAGTTATAAGCATATGATCGTCTTCCACGGGTGTGTCCTAAGTTATAAAGCTAAATGTATGGTTTACATGGACATTTAACTGTTGTATGCCCTTTGTTACTTTTCTTGAAAAACGACGTAAAGCAGCGTGCGTGATGATGTCACAACCATCTATAGATTCTCCGGGAGACTTAGCTGCGGCCTGCAACGGTAAGCAGACTTAAACCACAAGGCAGATTTTAGAGGGATGCTGCAAATATTTGTTCTGATATGTAATGGGTTGTATCTTAATTTTGTTTAAGTAGTCTGTTTGAGCTAACTAGATGACAACTAAATGTCTCGTTGTGTAGAAAGCACAGTTCTCCCCTTACTATGTAGCCTTAGCAAGCAGCGGCTAACGTTGCCGACGCCTGACCACAGTATTAGGCCGCAGCTTCATATTACGTCCAGACGGTCTGTGGGCTGCTCTTACGTTACTCCTGTCTGTAGCGTTGTCTTTTAGACTCACTTACCCTTGCCTTTTCCTTCCAATGTAACGTAATATAACTTTTAAGGAGGCGAACGTTAACCAGCCGCAAAAACATAGAGAGAAAGATACGTGAGAAGGGTTCAGCACACAGCTGCTCTTTAAACACACTGCTCACGGTAAACGTCTTCTTGTGTCATGTTCATGTATTTGTAGAGTGGCAGTTTTTCTTCGGATTACTATTTACATTGCATAACCTGATTACAGTAAGGTATCAGTAAAATGAGTCATCAAATGACTCAGTTTCGATGCCCGGACAGCAGAAAAGCTCTGCATGAAGGAAGTATCGCTAGAATGAAAGCTGTTTCTTTCATGGGAAACCATCCATGTTTTGTGTCCCGTTAGCTTTTTTTATTTTTAGAAATTTAGATTATTGACATAATGCTGTAACAAAGATTTCAATAGCTTTTATTCATCATTAATAGCCTACTTTGCTCAATACCGTTTGGTTACGATTTAAAAAAATAAGAATTTGTTTACTATAACTGGCTTTATATAATTTACTTGATTTAGTGAAATATCAGGATCATCCTTGATCCCAATGTTGGCAATTGGTTTGAGACTTCCCCTCTCCAGCAAAGGTTCCTCTACTTTTTCTGTTGTAGTGCATTGTGTTTATAATTGTGTTTTAGACCTGCAGTGATTATTCAGGTAATCAGTTATTCAGTTTAAATGAATTTAATCAACATATATGATATATATGACATATATATAAATTGCAAATAAATAAATAAATTGCAAAATTTAGTTGTCCCTGCATCCTACAAGTAAGTGATTTGATAGACGTTTTTCATGTTTTAAACTTTTATAGACAAAACAATTGATTAATCAAACAAATAATCATAAAACTAAGCTAACTAATAAAAATAATCAGTTGTTGCCATGTTGTGTTGGTCATGACTTGTTGTCGTGTGTAATAACTTGCCTCTAACAACAGACTAGGCTCTTTGAAATATGTGGACAAATGTTTTCTTTGGCATATAGCACACTATTAGTCTGAAAGTTACTTACTTAAGATACTCATACCTATTTATATAGGCTATACAGTCACCAGTATTCAGACACACAGGTATTTTAAGTACCAGGTGACTGTTGGCAGCAGACAACTACATAAGAGCTGGAGAGGAGATGATGTGTCCTCAATAAGTAACAATGTACATAAAGGACGGTTCCTTAAGAGGAAACAGACCAAACATTTTGAAAATAATGTTAAAAAAAGGGTTTTGGGAATGGGAAATGTATGCATTTAAGCAACTTTTTATTTTATGTGTTCATTGATGCACTTCATCCAGCCAGAAAACTCTAGATAAATGTTGCATTATACAGAACTCGGCTTACAAAATTTAACTGACCATTTTTTGTCCAATGGGCTTGACTTAGGAGAGGAGTATGAGCAAAACCTGGATCAAGTTTTGAACAGCCGTGTGCCTGCAGTTGGCAGTCTGCAGTGCAAAAAACATCTCAAGTTAAACCTCTACCCTCTAGGCTCTCTCCTTGATTTGTAGTAATCAGCTTTTATTCATTTGGGACAGTTGTGGGTGAGCAATTCCAAAATTAGTCCACGTATCAGTAAAGCTTCACTTACCTCTGGAGACAAGCAACTTCATTCCTGTTTTGTTTTAGAGAAAAAAAGCAGAATTTGCAGAACTGTATAAATGGGCCTGTTTAACATTGTTTATTGGGATCATGAATAGATCCTGGATGTTAGTTTGAGTCCTCTCACAGTGCTGTGATTTATATCATGATAATAAAGCAAATGAATGTGCTTTAATTACTGTATGGGGGCAGATTCAGTCATATCACTAAGGTATGCATTGGAAGCAGACGGTGTAAAGCTTTCATAACCCACATTTGGCAATAAGGTCAATATTCCAAGTAGATAATAGTAGAGATGTCAATAAATTATGCTCAAACGGTGGTGCAGTGGTCAGTAGAAAGGTACCAGTCCAGCTTTTCTCTCCCATTGCCTCCCTTTTAACTTTGCTCAGAATCTGCTGATTCTGAATAGTCTACCAATCCATTATTTTTGCTTTCTTTTTCTATTTAAAATGTGCCAACATCAGTGTACAGAATTCAGGTACATGAGGACAAGGAATGTTGTCGCATTGAAAATTTGAGTTGTAACTTACTGTGACAAAATGAATACAACTGATAGCAAAAACATTGAATTTTGCTGAGTTATAGACCCCAAGAAACGCCAATATCTGGTCAGCTTAATAAAATCAATGGTTGTGTAAATACAATTTTAGCATATCTTCTTTATATTTCCTTAGCGATGAGGTGATCAAACAAGTGGAGTGGAGAAATTGGTGAATGAATGCATTGGCATATTGAAATGTAAAACAAACTCCAGCATTAGTGGTTTCATAATTCTTTTTTTTAACCTACCCACCCAGGTGCTGACACAACATGGCAAACCTCAGATGAGAAGTCCACATACGGCTCATGAGGACGTCTTTCTATATACTGTTTCCCACATGGAAACCACTTTTGTGGGTATCTAGAGTTCTGCTCATCACTTGAAGATTGAAAAGTGATGCCATCAGCACGTACACCAAATAATATCATCATGGAGAAGCAGAAATCAGTGAATAGTGTAATTTCAACACAGATGGCCGGAGAATCAAGTACCTTCATCTGTACTGAGTGTGGTGATGGTTTTAGTCAGTACTCTAACGTGCTGGCCCATATGGCCATTCATGGACCATTGGAGTCATTTTCCTTTGATGGCTCATCCAATGGATTTGAAGTCCCCCGAGAATATGTGCTACAAGAAAATGGTACGCTGACAGTTGTGAATGACTCATCACAGTTGAATTCTTCTGTGAAACCACTATCCCCAGGAGTCCTGCCATCGCATTTACCACCCCCTATGAAACCAGTGTCGCCAACGTTAAGACCACAACCTTCCCCTTACAGAGAGGTGTTCAGATCAAGGACATTGGACTTGGCCTTGGACAAGTCTCGCCAGGGCCATTACCGTTGTGAAATATGTAGCAGATCATTTAACAGCCTGCAGAGTTTACATCGTCACCAGCAGTATCGAAACACAGAGCGAGGTTACAAGTGTACTTTGTGCTGTAAGATCTTTGAAGGTAGACAGGACCTTAAGAAACACCTCCAGGACCACACCAGTGAAAGCTTTCACTGCTGTGGTCATTGTGGTAAGCGATTCCTCAAAGTGGATGCTCTTAATGCACATCAAAAAGAAAACCACTTCTCCCCTAAGGTTACGGCTTTGGGTAAATCAGAGAATAAACAAGAAAAGAAGTTTGAGAAAAAATATCCTTGTAAGAAGTGCAAGCTGATTTTTTTCTGGATGTCAGATTTTCAGACACATTCATTGTATCATTGCACAGGAAAAGAGTCTGATACTACCTTTGCACCTGAAATAGAAGTGAACTCCAAAGACCTAGAACACACACCACTTCAAAACTTCCACAGTAATTACACATCTATTGATGTTAAGAATGGGGATATTAA
This sequence comes from Psettodes erumei, assembly GCA_016785225.1. NCBI lineage: Eukaryota > Metazoa > Chordata > Actinopteri > Pleuronectiformes > Psettodidae > Psettodes > Psettodes erumei. The sequence goes on from JAFBJZ010000623.1 coordinate 1,705,220, forward strand.
AATCTTTAGGGACACTAGCAGTAAGATTGATACAGAATACTCTTTTACACCATACAGATGTGGTTTATGTGGGGATCGTTTCCAAAAGTTAACAGCTCTAAAGGAACATCACGTTACACATCAAACTCAGGAAGAAATAGATAAGTTGAATCAAGAATCACAAAAAACTGTCAAGCGAAGAATGCCCCCTAAAGGCAGGCGTAGAAGAGGGAGTAATCCAAATGGCAAGCTGCATCCTTGCAAGCACTGTCATCGTGTCTTTAATCATTCTAGTAGTTTATCTAGGCACATGAGGTACCATAAGGGTACTATGCACACATGTGTATTTTGTGGTAGACATTTTCCACAGCGCTGTGATTTGAGAAGGCATGTGTCCATGTACCACAAAGCTGAACTGGAAAAAAAACCAAGTTTGAAACTGCTATATACAGCTCCTCAAAATGGGCCTACCCCCAATCCTCCTAATGGTGAGAAAAACCCAAGTCCTACTGAAGAGAAACCTAAGACCTCCTCTGACAGTGAACAAACCACGTCACCAGAGCAGCCTCCAAAGGGGAAGCAATCCGGAAAAGCAGGAAGAATTAACTACAAGTGCCAGGAATGTGGAAAGAGATTTGGGCTTTTATGTGTGTACCAACGGCACTTGCGTTATCACAAAAAGGAACCTAGTAAGTGTCCCCGATGTCCAGCTCAATTCAGGAATTCTTCATCCCTCGAGCTTCACCTTCAAAATCACCCAGGCTCTGGAGAAGCAAATGATGTTGGACACACCATCCATTGCACTGGCACCAATGGAGACCCTGTCCTAGAAAAGGGTAACACAGAGGACATGGAGGATGACTTCATGGACCTTACTCAAAATGGCAAAGGAAATTCTTCAGAGGTTCTTTACGAATGCACTGAGTGCACTGAGACTTTCTCATGCTTGGAGACATTTCTTCAGCACCAGACTTCTCATGGCTCAGAAAACGAAGGGTAACTATTATGTCAGACCTATTACTCATTGTTACTGCTAACATGTTCCCGGGAGTGACTTTTGAATGCAAGTATTTGAATAATTGGATGGGTTAAGAATCAATGTAAAGTTCTGTTTGGAATGGTTATTTTACATTGTATTTTTTTCTCTGGCATGAGGAAAAAAATTCAGTTCATTGATGGTGGAAGTAAGGCTTGGGTGTGGACACAAATTATTTTTGAATTAATCTCAAAACAGATTTTAAAAATTTGACACACCTACAATGTACGCCTGATATGGGTAAAGTGCAAGTCTAAACATGATATTCCTCCAGAGGCTATGGTCGTATTTAATTTGAAAGTCCCAACAAGTGTTGATTTGCAAGGAAAAAAAATATTGCTTGTTATTGGAGTTTTAGTCGCTACCCATGCTGTTACTGTTTTTTGCATTGTTTGAGATTTTCTTTTCATATATGTATATCTGCCTTTTTAAGGCTAGCATTGAAACAGTAGATTATCAGTTGTGCCATTAAAATTGTACAGATAAATTACTTTATTTTTATGTGCCATTAGTTTTCCTTTTTAGCAGTAAGAAACTACAAGACAACTGAACACGGGGGAGGGGGGGTCAAGTCTGTTATCTTTCTGATGTTGCAAAGATTTGTTGCATGTGGGTCACAACATCGTTTGTCTGGTGACTACTGCCTTTTCTTCTTGGCTGAAGGGTAAGTTCAGTTCAGAATTCAAATTGTAACATTTTTACACAGAACTTTCCCATTAGGGTTGAAAAGAGAACACAGTTTTAATAAAAAATACATTGAAAAGCATCAACAAATCGCATTACAAATCATACTTCTATAGAACAACCCTTTAGTTCCTGTGGTTACACATGGATCTCTCCAAGACATGGATCTCTCTGGTACCGACCTAAGGGATAGTTCAGGATTTCTGAAGTGGGGTGTGTAGTTAAGCATAGTCAGTGTATTAAATACAGTGTACAGCACTCAGAGAAAATTGATCATATTCCTACATTGTAGGACACCATGTCTGCCAGATCAGCTGTTTTGGTTACAGAAACCAGACTGTAATTGTACTGAATAGTACTTTGGCCTTCAGAAAGGCAAGGAAATGCTGGATGTTGGGTATTGCAGACCGTATGTAACTCTCTGATGTACACAAACTTCGAAAGATCCTGAAGTTACATTGTAACAAAGTCCCCTTCTTCGCAGTAGTAGCTCTCTGGGTCCATGGGCTCAGTTATTACATTTGCACCACCAGGTAACTTAGGTTCTTAATTGGCCTCCAGTTTCCACAGAAGTTTCACCTCTATATCTTTCAGACCACTAGGTTTACATCGGCAAAAGTTCTTCTGTATACTCAGGTTCATAGAGGTATCCCCTTGACTCTGTCATGGATGGCATTTTGTCATTGTTATCATTGTTCACTCATTTTTATTTATTTGTATTTATCTCATCAAAACAAATACTGAATGTGTAACCAAAACAGCTGACTGCATGGTAATACAGTATCAAGGCTGTTACCCTATGCACATAGGAATACATTGAGAAATAGAGTGCCAATGGAAAGTGCTGTCCGATAGCATGGTTAACCGCTGAAAATACTCTAAATATAGCATACAACTGGAATGCTATTGATTTTTTTTTTACAGCTCAGCCATCTTTTACAAGGCTGCAAGATGTTTTTTTCCACCGTCCCTGTTAACAGCAAGACAAAGTGTAAATCGTGTTCTGGTTCTCCTGTGTCACTTTCCAAATGGCAGTGCACTGAGTGCTTTATTCTATGTGTAATACAATGGCTATGTAGAAGTACTTCATACACCCCTACTTAAATAAACCTGAACTACCCTTTAAGCTTTCTATTCCTTTTAGTGCTTGGCCCCACCCTCTTAGAAATCAGTATAGTTAACAGTTACAAAGACATGAGTTCAGTTATTCTTTATGTCACACACCTTACAGTTTACAAAACACCCCAAGAGCAATTGATGACTGAACTAGACCCTTCATCTGATAGACAAAACACATGCATATGCACATTTTTATATGGATGGCCAACAGCACTTGCCTGAGTGGCCTTCGCCTTAATTATAAAACTGGCCTAACAGGTCACCCAGTTACTAACATTCTGCTTAACAAGCAAAGAAAACACACTTACCAACCAACCAAGGGCCTCCTTCCAATGGCAGGGCCACAAGTATTCCATCTCTCTTCACGAGTCTTATGTATGCTGTCAGATTCTAGCTTGTTTTTTTCTATTATTGGGGCTTTTTTTCATCTGTCCACTGCCATTTCTAAGAGATGAAGACTTTGAATAGTGATATCACACACAAGGCTGTCATCAAGAAGAGGCCATAGAAAGACCAGCAACCATTGTAAGGATGGTTGTTGAGCATTAAAGGACCAGAAGAATTAATTGAACAAAAAGTTGCAGGTAAGTGACTGTTTTCTTATCTTGCCCAGGGGAGGTAGTATGGTCTACAAACCTGATAAGCAATTCCCAAGGGTTTATAATCTGCTCCTTCAAAATATTCTGTTGGGAGAGCTCAGTATGATTTGTACTTGCTTGATGCCCTATTGCATTAGGAAACTTGACTAAAATGTTATCAGCAGAGCAGTAGGTAGGTGATTGCTATGTGTCAGCAAGAGACATGATAAAATCATTTTTGACACTGGAATTTGACGCAGGAGTCATGCATAATATGTGGAATTTGAGGTCCTCTAACTCATTCCTGCTTCCTTTATCCTTGCTGATGAAGTTGACAAGCCAATACAACCCAGTGTTCCCAACAGGCTGTCTGCCACAGTGCACAACCCAAAGGATATACTTATTTTTCCTTATGGCTATAGTTTGGATGCCATAAGGACTGAGCATTACATCAAATAATACTGGGGAAGGAAATGAAAAGGAAATTACACAATTGTGAAATGTCAAAGTCACACAAAGTATTGGGTAGAATAACTAAGGAGGAACCAGACAAGAAAACTCAGCATGTGTCAGTATTATATGAGCAACTGCCAGTTGACAGAATATGAAAGGCATTTGAGTCTGGGGCAATAGAGCATGCACACTAGTGTCTGCCCCCAAAACCAATTGCTACCATTAACATTTTAGACTTCCTTTGACTGAAGCAGCAAACTTCATGTTTGGTCTCTGCATACATGAATTGTATAGAATAATGTAATGATATGGCTTTTTCAGATTTTCCAAATCTTACTGTATCAGAGGGATCAAAGTTTAATAATACAAAGAATAAACCCAGCATGTTTGTGGCGTGCCTTTTCTAATGATTGTGTATGGGGAAAAGTCTTTATGGGCTAGTGTAGCATGATACAGCAATACCATGTGCGGCCACTATGCTAAAGGTGTCTCACATTCAGGCACTGTTCCCAAGGGCTTGTTCTTAACCAAACAACTAAAATTCTTATGGCAGCTAATTACAGCCAGCTCTTGTAGGATGTTAACGATAGGGAAACCCGATTTCTGCAGTTCTGGACTGGGGGTCAGTATACTTGTTAGATTATAAAGAAAAATCTTAATCCACCTTTTTCTGCCTACTCCCAGTAACCCTTTCCCATGTCTTCAAGGAACTCGAGGGGGCTGTGTCCCCCACTTTTTGAAGTTTTGAAATAGGTAAAGTGTGTTTCCTTTTGATCCCAACTGTAAGGATGAGTCCATAGGGAAGAAACTCTACCAGAGGAATGTTTTTTATTCTAGCAAAAGAATGTTGAGTGAATCCAGATGTTCAGGTCTGAATGTATGTAGGGGGGCCACAAGGAGAGCCCTGACTGATGTAAATTAGGCTACACTGACATATATATATGGGAGACAAAGAAACTTTGAGTTGAGATCCTGTGTATGCCTGTGGCGGTGGTCTCACAGACCTGCCTGAATAAATACATTGGTGGAAGACCAAGAAAGCATCAGTGTCCTTTATCTATTGGAAAACCAACCTATCAACAACTCAGTGTTTAAGAGTCTGCCAGGGGATTTGAACCTTCAACTTTTGAACCACAAGAATACTGATGGCAGTCTTGAGCTATAGTGTGAGCAAAGTTTAGTATTGCTATAATTTCTTGGTTTTTTTAGGAGGGGCAAGTGCATCTCGCAGAGTAGATATTATCAGTGCCTGGCTTTTGCAGTAGTAGTAGTAGTAGTACCTACATATTGGAAAAATCCCCAATCAAATCAAAGTCATACAGAGATATAGGGATAGGGACTGGGTGCTTTAGAGGATCAACAGCTTTTTTAATTGCAAGCTCCAATAAATGGATTGAATCCCACAAGGAAGCCAGTTATCTAACCAATTCTTTTACATTACTTGACCTCTTACTCTGGATGGCAGGTTTAAAGTTTGAGAGGCAAACTTTTCAAATTTTATGTTGTTATCCACAGTTAAATTAAAAGACCTAAATGACCCGAGGTCAGTTACCCAGTGATTTGAATAGGTAACGGCAAAGAAAACCCAATGGTTCCTTCAATGCACCAGTTTGAGTAAGTAAAGTAACTGTCTGCTCATAGAATATAAAATATTATGAAGATTCTGACAATCTTGCTTGTGCTCAAACGTAGGTTCAGGTTTTTTTCCTCTACAACGACTTGTTTCCTTTTTCCCCCTCAGCCAATGGAGGTTTTGTAGTGTATCAGCACAAGAAGGTGGCGCCATTTTGTAGCAAGTCTTGCACACAAAATGGTTGTATGCAACTTATTAACCCTTAAAGGACCAAGCACGCCTAGTCTAGCAGACAAGTAAACACGCCTGAGCTACTGTCCTTGTAACTTTAACACTCGTGTAACATAAGTTGAGTGGTACTGAAACTACAGATGGGAGCGCTGAAGCCCTAATGAGGACTTCATTCAGCAGCGCCACCGCTGCATGTCCACCCAAGCACGCGGGGGGTACAGGAGCAGCTGCAACTGCAAAGAAGGAACCGCAGCGCGGTCGCCCGGAAGGAGTCGTGCTACCGCCCCCGTCGGACTCTGACGGCGACAGTCATCGAGGGGCGGGCTCTCCTGGAGTCTCCGCACCTCGTTATTGGTTGTAATGCGGGGATTGTATAACGTACGCATTATTTCGGGCATATTGTCTGAAAACGCGAAACAGGAGATATTGGAGTCGGATCTGAACCGAACTCTACTGTCCCGAGCATAATGGACCTGTGTAGCCCACGTCGTGCGGGACAAACATGATGCTTGTTGACTGATCAACCTTCGTCGACCACCGTCCAGAAAAGAAAAACGGTCTTCTTTTAGTATTTCCCAGGGAGGACGGAAGCAATCAACAAGGAGGAGAACCGCATTCCCTGTGCTGGCGAAGAAAGCCGAGATGTAATATCTTCGAAATCTGCTAAATCTGTTGAGTGATAACCATTATACAGACAAATGTAGCTGATAACTCACAAACGAAACCTGCCGGAGAAGCACTCAAGAGGAACACGGAGCCCTAACCTGGTAAGGAGCTCCGTAAAAGACTGGCTGCACAGAAGCATTAGCTGCTGGTTATCAATGCTAGCTAACATTGTGCTAGTCAGGCAGCTAGCTTGTTCCTCCCTGGACATCACCCATCAGTGTAAAATCATTTAACACGTTGCCTGAGTCACAGACCGTACTGCCGCTGTGGGTGTTTATGATTTTGTCGAGCCAAGTGCATCGTACCGTTTTCCTTGGGTCTGCTGCCCTCCGTCCCGGCTTGATAAAAGAACAGTACGAGACATTAACAAAACGAGGACAGGAGCAACACACAACTTCCAGGTGGTCACACACAGTCGTTTCCCATTGACAGGCATTTTAAATCATAGAATGGTATGAAATGCTCATCTCTGTCCAGATTATCCCAGAGAACAATACCTTAAATTTGTTAGAGAAGAGTTTGGTATTGTTGGTATAACCTGCTCCCAATTATTTCATAAAGCACGGGATTTTTGATATCTCTGGTGTGCGAGTTAATTTCTCTAAATGGTTAATATATGCGTAGTTAGCTCTTATAAATAGACAGTCGTCATTGCTGAAATCCTACAACAAACATATAGTAGGTAATGGTTACATTATCATGGATCCTGCATCTCTGTTAACAAGGTACCTGTCCCTAGGCTTCTGAGTCATAATTCTGATGCTGCTGCTGAATGGGAAACTTAGACCTGTGACTTCACCTGGTATCCATCTGTGAGCAGTTGTAAGGCATACACACCCTGGCCACTTTATTTGGTGCACCTGTACAGTCTCATGTGAAGTCAAACAACTGTTCTCCCACAAATTCTAACCTTACAAAGTTTATAGATGCCAGTTTTATTACAACTTTCAGAGAGGTGTACATTCATCGCATGGTAGAAATTCCTCTATATATATAAAATGTTTTTGTCTGTTAAATTTGTTTCTTATTCAAAAACATTTTGATTGATCCCCATTAATACAAGTAATGATTATAATGTTTCAGGTTTCCAGAATAATAAAAACAGCCATTTATAGAAAGAGACCACTGATAAGTAGTAAAATAGAGGCTACCTTACCCCTACTTGGAGCCTACCCTACCTACACAATAATGTCTTATGATCTGTGGATTTTGAATTTCTGTAGTTATGTGGTTATATTTAGTACACTACTAAGGTAAAGTGATATTTATGTTCTGATTTTGCAAGGTTTTGACCTGACTGTGTTGTTTTTTTTTTTTTTTTACCATCAACACCTAGAAAGTTGTTTTTGTACTTTTGGCTCTTGTTGAAACAAGACACCTGTCAGCTTTGTAATTCACTATAGTTTGATCAGTTCAAGACAAAATGGTGCACATATCACTGTTTAAACCTCTGCTCACTACAGTTACATCAGCTGGTTCAAGAAGCTGTAGTGGCCATTTGAAACTACACTCATACGGATGCGTTATTTCTTTCTTTACCATGTCACAAGTGTGCATCTGCAGTTAAGATATTTTCCTACACTGTAAGTCTGCAGCCATCAGTAGAGCAATTGTGCAAAATGTTATGTTAAGCTTTAATACATGTGCTGTCCTAATGGCTTTACATCATATTGCCCCCACCTCCATCCCCACCTAACTCTGAAGCCCATGCCCAAGAAAGTAGTTCTTACCCAGTAGCATGTAGGTGACTAAGTCAAATGCCAGTGTTAAAACAGGCCATAATGGCCAGGACCATAGCAGAGTAAATGGCATGCCACAGCTTAACAGCAGTGGGCATGGGCATCAAAGAGACCAGTCTTCTTATATGTCTACCCAGATAGTTTTGGTGAGGGATCATAATTTTCTGCAAGACAGTGTTAGCTTATGCCTTTGTGCCTACGTGCTACAAGGTATCCTGAATGTGCATATTATTTGCTTATGTGATTTTTCTGTTTGCATTGGTGTATGCTATAATAGCACTGCCAGCTCTTTTAGCAGCTAATCCTGGCTGTACCATTCTTGTTAAGGTCTGAGCAGTCGAGTACAGCTGCTGTCCATCCAAATTGGCACGAGTGCCCCTTTCACATTGAACGAAATCCCACCAAAACATTGCAAAATGTGAGTTCGCTTCAAGCCCCCCACTGCAGGCCAGCAAGAAACCAGTATCTGTGGAAACATGAGAGGATTTTGGCCTGAAAATACTAAAGGAGTAGAAATGGTGAGTGAGAAGAATAAAAGAGTAACTTTGAAACATACCCACTTGATATCTCATACTCAGACATGTAGCCTTAACACATATTCTGGAAACACTTCTTATCGCAGCTCAGCTGAAATGTAATTCACCACTTTGACAACTTCTTGAAGAGTTTACGTTACACTAGCATCAAATCCCTGACTGCTAACCACTCTCTTCCAGGTCCATTTTGTGTAGGGCTTTTACTTTTTCAAACTAATTCTAACGCAATCCATACATGGTACATATACCCCCCACTGAGTTTATGAGCATCTGATAAGAGTCTTTAGAATTAGTGTGGTGAAAATTATAGGCAGTAAGACCAGGTTGTACAGTGGCTGTACATTGTTTTCAGTGAATGAAGAGTGGTACTTTGATAAGCTCAGCGAAGCACCCAGTCTTTTTTCTTGAATGTGAAAATGCCATCTAGTGAGAGCAGCTGAGCTGAAGGATTGTTTCATTTCTCAAAGTGCTATTTAAGCATGCATCACCATCTTGTTAAACAACACATCATTGCATAGAGCATCTTACGTGATCATACTGGCTTTGTGTCATGCTTATGCTTGGCTATGGTTGGCTATGGTATGGCTTGGTCTTTGATATCCGAGCATGATTTGTCAGTGTTGAGCAGTTGATCACTGATTGTTCCACAACTTGTTTATAACTGTGGTATTTGTTTTTAAGGGTAACATTACTTAAACGGTCTATTGACATTTCAAATGTGTTGACTGAATTTTCCCCAAGTTTGTCAAGTATGTCAAAATTTTGATGCATAATAGAAAATACAATAACATTACTGATGCCATGCTGTTGGACTTGCTGCTGGAAACCAAGCCTTTGGAACTGCTGGAGTCATGGTTGTGTTGGTACACTGGTGTGGAGGTGGCCGGTACAGGGGCCAGAAAAGGAAGAGGAGGTGGTGGTAGATTGTGGAGAAGATTAATGTAACAATTGCTCTTTTCCATTGTCATGTGCCAGTAATCTGTTCCTAATACCCAGCATGGATAATACCCTGGCACTGATACACCCAAAAGAAATGCAGTCTTTAGTAATGCTTGTTACACCATTATCATTTATCTGCTTAGTATTTAGGATTGATTGTTTTGTCAGCAGTCCCATCCTTTCTGTGTGGTCACTGTTGTATTCAGAGAATCCCCATCTGTTTTGGCTTCATCACATGTTCAGACAGAAAGTTTTGATGCAGCAGTGGAGAATTCCAATTTTATGAAGGACATTCCAAAATAGATCTCTACCACTTATGTTTCTTAAGTGGCTCTTTATAATTGAGTTCAAAATCAAGCTGCCTCTTTCTGCCACTTGAAAAAAATACAGATGACTGATGTGTGTGCAGTTAGTGTCAGTCTAACAACCTCTGTTTAGCAACTGTTCTTGTCTTGTTAAAAATGAATGGCAGCTCCCAGGTTGATGTACGTAGATTGAGATCCTATGGAGGGCAGCCAGGCGTTCAGTAAGCTTTGATAAAAAGAAAAGGCAAAAACCTGTATAGCCCCGATAAAGGAATTTTTCATAGGCTTGGGTATTAAAATACATGTGGTGTAAGTACTACTTAAGGGTAAAATGCTTTTAGATGAAGTTGGCTTGTAAAGTAATGGAGTCTACCCATACTTGAAACTGTGGCAGGTTGCTGGATGTGGAGGTACATGCCTGCTACTTCACATGGTGGGTGTGTGGTCACATGGTGTTTGCTCATCTAATGCTTTCTGCTGCCACTAATAATTGCCATCCTGTAAGTTGTTTTAAGTCAAGTCTGTCTTACTTAGACACAAATGCATCAGAAGCTTTGAGTCTTTGATCATTGCCATTGGTAATCAGTGTCCAAAATCTTATTTTCTTGATGTTCTGGCTTTTTTTTGAAAGCTATACAGAATACTCTCTGGATGTACTCTGGTTCTGTTCTGTTCTGTTCTTTTATGTGCTGATTTCATGGTGTATGAAGAGTGAAGGGACCCTTGGTGTTTCTTATTTTCAAGTAAAGGAAACAAGTAAACACAGGTACAACCATAACCCTTGCCTACATTGGTGGCAGTGGTGGGATACTTTCCTACTTTTTCCCTCTGGCAGTACATCCTGCTGAATAGCCATCGAACAAGATATAACCGTCAGCCATGCCCATTAATGGAAGCTCTCCTCTTATAGATCTGAGCTCTTGGTAAGATGCTAGGTAAATACATTAGTGGCTTTGTTAAGAACTCATAGAAACTCCGGGTTATCATATGATTGTTTTTTCTTGAAATAGCAATTTTATCTTATTGTCTGCATTTAGCATGACTTTTCAGTTGATGTGTTAAGATACTGTAACTCGTCTTTCTGGAATAGCATAATGCTGAACAGACCCCACACTGCTGGAATTGCATGAGTAGTAGGCTATTCCATGAGAAATCTTCTAAAGGTATCCAAGTAGAAAGATCTAGTAAATGCAATCAAGAGTCGACAAGCAGTGGGTATTAAGTCTTTGTATTCTCTTAAATCATGAATTACAAACATGCACGCACTGTACACCCTCTGTTTTTTCCAACATGTTTGTTGAAATATGAGCCATGGGCTGGAAGGTGATCATTTTTGCCATTATTATACACCAATCAGAGATAACATTATGACCACTGACAGGTGAAGTGAATAACAATGATTATCTCCTTACCATGGCACCTAACAAGTTGTGGGAAATATTAAGCAATTAACCCCAGTTTTTAAATGTGTTGAAAGCAGGAAAAATAAATAATTTGGGATAAATGGATATTTGTGATATGCAGTGGTCAGCACCTACCAAATGTGGTCCAAGGAAGGACAACCAACTCAAGGCTCATTGATGTACAGTGGGGTAAAAAAGTATTTAGTCAGCCACCAATTGTGCAAACTCTCCCACTTAAAAGATGAGAGATGCCTGTAATTTTCATCATAGGTATACCTCAACTATGAGAGAAAAAATGAGAAAAAAATCCAGAAAATCACATTGTCTGATTTCTAAAGAATTTATTTACAAACTATGGTGGAAAATGAGTATTTGGTCAATAACAAAAGTTCATCTCAATACTTTGTTATATACTCTTTGTTGGCAATGACAGGGGTCAAACGTTTTCTGTAAGTCTTCACACACTTCACTCAAGTTTTCACACACTGTTGCTGGTATTTTGGCCCATTCCTCCATGCAGATCTCCTCTAGAGCAATGATGTTTTGGGGCTGTCGCTGGGCACCATGGACTTTCATATCCCTCCAAAGATTTTCTATGGTGTTGAGATCTGGAGACTGGCTAGGCCACTCCAGGACCTTGAAATGCTTCTTATGAAGCCACTCCTTTGTTGCCTGGGCGGTGTGTTTGGGATCATTGTCATGCTGAAAGACCCAGCCATGTTTCATCTTCAATGCCCTTGCTGATGGAAGGAGGTTTCCACTCAAAATCTCAGGATACATGGCCCCATTCATTCTTTCCTTTACACGGATCAGTCGTCCTGGTCCCCTTGCAGAAAAACAGCCCCAAAGCATGATGTTTCTACCCCCATGCTTCACAGTAGGTATGGTGTTCTTTGGATGCAACTCAGCATTCTTTCTCCTCCAAACACGACAAGTTGAGTTTTTACCAAAAAGTTCTATTTTGGTTTCATCTGACGTTCTCCCATTCCTCTTCTGGATCATCCAAATGCTCTCTAGCAAACTTCAGATGGGCCTGAAAATGTACTGGCTTAAGCAGGCGACACGTCTGGCACTGCAGGATTTCCCTCAGGAGTCCCTGGCGGCGTAGTGTGTTACTGATTGTAGCCTTTGTTACTTTGGTCCCAGCTTTGTGCAGGTTATTCACTAGGTCCCCCTGTGTGCTTCTGGGATTTTTGTTCACCACTCTTGTGATCATTTTGACCCCACGGGGTGAGATCTTGTGTGGAGCCCCAGATCAAGGGAGATTATCAGTGGTCTTGTATGTCTTCCATTTTGTAATAATTCCTCCCACAGTTGATTTCTTAACACCAAGCTGCTTACCTATTGCAGATTCAGTCTTCCCAGCCTGGTGCAGGTCTAAATTTTTTTTTTCTGGCGTCCTTTGACAGCTCTTTGGTCTCAGCCATATTGGAGTTTGGAGTGTGACTGTTTGAGGCTTTGGACAGGTGTCTTTTATACTTATAACGAGTTCAAACAGGTGCCATTAATACAGGTAATGAGTGGAGGACAGAGGAGCCTCTTAAAGAAGAAGTTACAGGTCTGTGAGAGCAAGAAATCTTGCTTGTTTGTAGGTGACCAAATACTTATTTTACTGAGGAATTTACCAATTAATTCATTAAAAATCCTACAATGTGATTTCCTGGATTCTTTCCCCCCATTCTTTCTCTTATAGTTGAAGTGTACCTATGATGAAAATTACAGGCATCTCTCATCTTCTAAGTTGGAGAACTTGTACAATTGGTGGCTGACTAAATAATCTTTTGGCCCACTGTATGTAGTGTGCAAAGACTGGCCCCTATGGTCCTGTCCCAAACTACCTAAAACCTTAATGCATCCCTAGTCTAGTCTAGCCTAGTTTCCCTTTTCATCATGTGAATGGCCCGGTGCATGTGTATTTCTTTACCTGGGGCACCATGAGAAGAAGGAAGGACAACAGAGGCAGCGTGACGCACTGGGCAATGTTCTGCCCAATTCTGGTCAATCAAGGCTCAAGCTTTTTTGTTGCCAAACAGGGGACCAACACAATATTTGGCAGAAGTCACAATGCTGGTCAGTGTAATTTGTATAAAGTCAGGGGCCTATGAGGCAGTTGGATAATATGGCTGTCTTTGATGAGCAAGGTTATTTATAGATATTTTACTATATCTGTTGCTTTGCTGCCAGCATAGTTGATTCACAGTGATTTTACACTTTGTACGCTATAGACAACTCTTCGATTTAAAGGAAAACCCAACCAAAAACCTGTCTTCTATCCTCCACCTCTGTCTCTTGTTATTTCCCCAAGCCTCCCATGGAATGGGTTGACCCTGGCTGAATCCAACTCACTTATCTAAGAGAGATTGGTAAACAGGTGTTAAGACCAAAATGCCACTGATGATAATCAGAGACAATAATTTGGAAAGTTATCATGGTGCAACTATTACCTTTTGGTGTGGTGATCACCAGGTATATCATCAAAAGAGTAGAAATATAGAACTTGTATTCAGGGTTTTTCCTGGCTCAAAATGAGGTGGTGGTGGTACCTAATCATGGGCTCATATGTGCATATGCACATGAACGTGTGCGCAAACAAGCAAACGTGATACAAGCAATGAATTTTAGGAATTCTGATTGTATGAGTAAAATAAAAAAAATGCATGTTCATTCGAAGAAAATGGCGTGATCAATATAGTAGTACTTCAGCAATTATTTACACAGTTTGTAACCATAGGTAGAACATTTCAACCTCCTATTTTTAATTCTGTGGAACTGCTTGATACATTCTTTGTAGTCCAAGGCCTACTTGTGTGGTTCATCAAAATGGCGACCTTGCGACACACATCCAAGTGGGTCTCTTTGATTCTATTGTGCAGGGGTTTCTTGACCTTTTAAAAAAAACAATTAAAGAAAACAGGGCCCCTGCCATGTGTTCCTTCACCCTTACAACACAGTTGGTTCTGTCAGGTCTGTAATCTTCTTGCCTACCCAACTGATCCAACTCACTACCCCATGGGGGTGAGTTAACAGCTCTTTTTCTCTCTTCACTCATATTTGCAAGAAATACAGCCCCAGATTTGGTGATACATGCATCAAGTCAAGAGTTCTGGTACCACATACCCTTATGAACTACTTTTTACTTATATGGTGATTTAGACAGTAGACAAACTTGCACACATTAACACATTAACCATTAACAAAGCAATCTGATTTAGAGCAGTTTCAGTCCAACCGTTCCTTCCAAATCTTTGCCTACATGACTGTGGAAGTCCTCCAGCTATGTGGTTATTGAGTCTCCTAGCAATGCCACTCAGGGAACCCACCCAGAGATTCCAAGGTCTTTCTTAGAGGTGGCAAGGCTGTTTTTGTCTTGTAGTGTTTACACACTACACATTAACAATAATAGTAATAATATTTTGTTTTCCAGGTTTCCATTCAGTGGTAACTCACATCATCTTGGATAGCCCCTGTATGTCAAAGAAAAGGTCAGATATTTCCTTTCAGTTATGTCTGCATTTTTTTATGGTATTGTTTGTTTCTTTTACAACTCTGTTTCTCTTTTTTCCAGGCTTGGGTAAAATAAGCCATAGCTTCTGGCCCAAGCAGAGAATGGCTCATGGATGGGATTCCTTCTTCCATAACCTCCCATCTCCGTCATCTGATCCAAGGACTTTGACAAGGACATCGGAGTCAGAGGGAAGTCTTTCACAACAATTAGACAACATCATTGGACATCATGACTTAACTGACACAGTGGCATCACATGAATCTCCTGCATCAAACACAAACACAGATTATTACTCAAATTCCAGTATTGGAAATTCAAGTATAGATTGTGTTTATCAAAGATACTATAGGGAAACACCATGGCCAGCTGATGCAGAACAAATGGAAAAAGATTACTTGCCAGATTGTGGAAATGGCAATATCTCAGACTTGGCCACAGATGGATCATCAGGATCTTTTCCTTCACCTTTTGCAACTGATTTACAAGGACTTAAGCAAGACTGTGGAATGCTAGCTACATCATTTCTTGAGGACCTCTCAGATGTCAGTAGTTGCTCGGATGCAGATGGTGGTGAAACAAGGACTTCTTGCAAATTCATGTCAAGTAATTTAGTTCCAAAACCTAAAACTAATGTTAGTACAAAACACCACTCATCAGAATGGCTTTTCACCCATACTGAAAATATGTTTCCAAATGAGAGTCTGTGCCTCAACATGTCAGAGACTAATGCAATTGATGGTTGTCGAGCTCAGAAAAAAAAGGAAGATGTGAAGAGAGATATCCAAGAGAGAGGAAAACATTCAGAGATGACAAGTGGCCATGAAAACGTGACTGGTGATGGAATAGAGGAGTATCCAGATGGCAGTGAGGAGGAGCAGGTGAATGCAATTGCTCCAAATATTATTACTTCATTAAATAATGAAAAAGATCACTTAGATAAAAAGGTCCTAAGAAAGGAAATGGAGGCATCATTCAACCAAGAAAATGAGGGACTTGATCATCTCAACTCTAATGATGATCAAGATAGGATAAGGAGACAGGACGAGCAGAACAAAAGTGGAGTCCTAAAAAGGGAAAGAAAACAATCAGGTTTGTTAGAAAATGAGACTTTTGACGTGCAGAATGCTCCAAATCCTAACTCTGCTGACAGTCAAGTAGAAAGTATGGAGAAAGAAATCAAGTCAAATACCTCTCAGTTGACAGATCAACCATGTATGGAGTTGTCAAAGTCTAGAGTTGCAACTGATGAACTCAAAGAATCCTCTTTACAGCTGCCTGTGCATCAATCTTGTGAAAACATAGCTCGGGAAAATATTTGTTCCAGCCTTGCTGTGATAAGTGATGGTCATTTGAGCTATTCCAGTGACAAGAATGAGCAAAGTATTGCCAGCCATGCAGAATCCTGTTTACAGCCACATAACTCAAACGCAGACATAAATCCCTGTCCAGGAAAAGATTGTATGGGTACAGCAAAGAAGACAAATACAACCTCCTCTACAGAACCAGGATGTAGGAGCCCTTTTGTGGCTAGTGATAACAGTGAGCAAAGTGTTCTACAGCCAGAGAGCTCAACCACAAATGCACACTCTGATGTAAAAAAAGAATGGACAAAATGGACAAATCCACCATCTCCCATAGATCCAGAGTGTAGTATTCCTGCTGTGACTAGTGACAGTAATGAGAAAAGTGTTTTTTACACTTCTGAATCCTGCTTACAGTCAAACACCTCAAGTACAGATGTAAATCCCTGTCAAAAAAAGGAATGGGCAAAGGCATCGTCTTCTCCAGGTCAACACCAGTCACAAGAGCAAAGTCCAGCGGCTCAAGAACCACAAAGCCTTGGTGGAGACACTGATGAAAATGCAAGAGAGTCATTTGAGACATGTACAGAGAAATGGTCGGTGCTTGGCATGCTGTATGGTGAACCTCTGTCAAGAGACTCTTCATGTGACTCAGATGAAACAAAACTTGGCACTAGTAAATATGCAGAAACCTCTGTGGCCAGACTTGACAGGGAGAACATAGACCATTCAAAAGGACAAACTTCTCAACTTATATCTTCAAAACAACTGAGAGATAAGTTGCAGCCTGTTGTAATATTGAAGACATTAGAGTCAGTAAATGGAATGAGTAACTCATATCGTTGTGGAGACTGCCAACACAAAACCCACGATGTCAGTACTCTAATTGAACACCACCATTGTTGCCATTCAGTGCAAAATTTTCAGTTTTGCAAGACTTGTAATCTTTATCTGATGATGAGTAGGCAATCAGAAAGACATATGTGTGGAGTCACTAAAGACAGCCCTCAGCCGCCTTCTAATTCTGTCTTACAGAAGAAAAGAAAACGCCATGGCCAACACAGGTGCATTAAGTGCAGGCTAACGTTTTCAAAATTAATTCAATATATCAGTCACATGCGGACTCACACTGGCAAAACACCTTTTAAGTGTAATGAATGTGGATTATATTTTGCACAGGCTTGTACCCTGCAAAGACACAAGCGTATACCTGGTCGATGCAAGCCAGCAAAACTTTCAATTACAAATTCCAATGTGGTTACCAGTAAGACTGAAACACTACCAGAAAAGGAATTTAAAGAGATAACAATTCAAGTCAATGCAAATCTGCGCAAATGTTATGTAAAGCTTGTCGACATCTCCAAGACTAATCTGTGTAGTTTATGTGGTAAAAGCTTCTCAACTGCAAATGAGGCTAAAAAGCACTTCTACAACTTACACAAGGGAAAGAGATTGATAGTTTCATCAGATCGGTGTACCACAAATCTCTGTTGTGAGAAAACCCCCAAGGTGGAGAATGAGACAAAAGGAAAATATAAATGTCCTCTTTGTCCAAGGTTTTTCAAGTACTCCTACAACAGAGCTCGACATTTGCGTGACTGTGTCAGAGATTCGATATATGGTGGCAAGGAAAAGGTTGCCGGTAAATATCGGTGTCCCTTGTGCCTAGCTACCTTTATTTCATCATCCAACCGAAGTAGACATATTAAGGCATTTTGTTTCAAAGATTGTCTTAATCGGCTTGCAAAACAGCAGGCAAAATTGGGGGAAAAGCTTGAACAGCAACAAACAAAAGAAATTCAGCAGGAAACACAGGCAAAAAAAAATGAAGAGAAAACACAGTCAAAGGAAAATGAACAGAAAAAACAAGCGCCCCTAGCTGTAACATTCCCAAAAAGTGTTCCAAGATACAAATGCAGTCTTTGTCCAGCAGTTTTTTGTTACGCCTCTGGAAAATATAGACATATGAAGAAACATGAGCTGTTTAAACTCACTGGCAAAATGTTCAGGTACAGGAATTCAGTTTTCTCTGCTATGGCTAAACCAGCAGCTTTAAGTAGTACCAAGACCGAAGAGAGTACGGACAGCCTAAAATCAACTGAAGAAAGTACCAGTCTGCTCCAGAGCTGTCGCTTTTGTGGAAAATATTTCAGCACCTCTCAGTCAATGAAGAAACATGAGGGCAGCCATCGAGGTGAAAGACCATACCGCTGTCTGGAATGTGGGAAAGGATTCAAGAGACGTGCTCATCTGATTGGTCATAAAATTGTTCACCAGAAGAGGATACAGTGCACTGTCTGTAAAAAGATTCTTCCAAGTATTGGAGAACTGATCCAGCACAGAAGCTCACATCTTAAAAGGGGAAAGCTTCAATGCCCAGACTGTCCCCTACAATTCCAGTATCCTGTATATCTCCGTAGGCATCTGGATGTACACAAACACAGAGAAATCAATGGATCTCAGCTTGAAGAGAAACTGCCATTGACACCACAGCATTCCTTGAAATATGTGAAAGAGCAAAGTGTATCAAAGCAGCTTCAATGTTCCTTATGTAATGAGGTATTTGATGATGCTCAGGTACTAAGAAAACATTGTCTTAAACACATATCTGGATCCTTGTCCAACCAGTGTCCATTTTGCAAACATAGTTTCACTAGTCGCCGCTATTTGCTCCGCCACATGAACAAACATACAGGAGACAAACCCCATTCCTGCGTAAACTGTGGAAAACAGTTTTACCGTGTCTTGTACCTTAGACTTCACAGTCAGAGTTGTTTGCTTGCTCAGAACAGATGTCTTGTCAAAATGGAGACAAACACTATGACGAAGAGACCATATAAGTGTTCCTATTGCCCACGGGCATTTTCGAAGAAAATCCACCTTAAAAATCATCACCAAGGCCACAAGACAAACTCACTTCTCCTGTGCTCGATATGTGGCCAGTACTATGGATTAACAAAATTAAACCACCATCAGAAGAACTGTGGGGGAGCTACAGAGCTCAACAGTAGCTCTCTTCATGGCAATATCGGTGAGAGCACTTTTCAAGAGAACGAACATGTCGATAAATCATCTTTACAGTCCAATGCAACCAAGATGTTTCAGTTTAAATGCCCTTACTGTACACAGAGGTTCAGATACAGATCATTACTCTTGAGACATCTTGTTTCACATACTGGTGTGCAACCCTATGCATGTATGCACTGTGGCAACAGATACAGAAGTAAGGCAATGTGTTTGCAGCATGAAGCTTTCTGTAATGGGGTTTTCAAAGAGGGGTCATCGAATGTCAAAAGTGATGATGAAGTAAGCATGCCAACTGTCAGAGAGGCAGTAGAGAAGAAAGCAGAAGATGAGGCTAAATACAAATGCAAATTCTGCACCAAGACGTTCATGAAATCACGAAACCTGAGACATCACATTTTGACACATAATGAAGTGAAACCTTATCGCTGTAAAGCCTGTGACAGCTGCTTCTCCAGGTATGATCATCTGAAAGTACATCAGGTTCGTTGTAAAGGGAAACCACCACGCCTGGAAGTCTGCATTCCCAAAATCAGTTTGGATGATGTTGGCAAGGGTTGGCAAAATAGGTTTGGCATTCAGCCTGCCAAAAAGCAGGAGACATTTGACTGTGAAACCTGTTCAAGAAGCTTCCCAACTCAATCTAAACTTTCCCGACATGTCACTTTGTTCCATGTTACAAAATTATTCAAGTGCACACGCTGTGGCTCATCATTCTCTCATGAAAAAACTCTTAAGAAACATATAAAGATGAAGAAGTGCAGAAAGATTTACTTTAAAACAGATGATTCTCCACCTCTGGAAACTCATCCACCAAGAGAAAATGTGACAGAACCACTTAATGGAGTGAAAAATCAAATTCTACGAAGGATCGAGCCTTCTTTAAACAGAAAGTACAAATACGTGTGTAGTTATTGTCCCCGTGCTTTCAGAAACTGCTGGCAGTTGGCCATACATACCCGCCTCCACACAGGAGAGAGGCCATTTGTCTGTGATTACTGTGGTCAGAGATTTATAAGGAAGGATTATCTGCAGCGTCATTTCTCAAAGTGTACCAAGAAGAAACAGCAAAATAATGTGCTCTGTGACAGGTGTGGAGGATTATTCTCCAGAGTTGAATTTGAAAATCACAAAAAAAGTTGCACTCCAACACCCAGCACATCAAAGGCAACAGTTTCCCAAAGCCAGCCGCCAACTTCCAAAACCCCGCCAAAAGCCTTTTCTTGTGCTTACTGTAGTTCCCATTTTATGCTGTTCTCACAGCTCCAGGAGCATTTTTTAAATGCACACAAGCTGGAAACACTGGTTCCACCGGTGTCTCCGGCACCCCTACAGCACCACCTGTCAAATATCCCTAACATCAAAGCAGAGCCTTTGGAGGAGATTTGTGATGAAAAACCTGCTGATGATGCAAATTTAATCTGTAAATTAGATACATCTCTGGATAATCAGTTTTTCTGTCCCGAGTGCAATACTTCCTTTGCCAATAAAGCTGGACTTGCTGGTCATTTGCGCATACACTCAACAGAGCGTCCCTTTAACTGTAAAACATGCAAGAAAGGCTTCTGGAATAAAAATCTTTTCCGTAATCACTACAGGAAATGTAGATTTCAACTTATTCCAGAGAGAAATCCAAGCCAGCAGTTGGAAGTCCCTTTGAAAGCAAAGATTGATTTTGCGCTGAATGACTCTGTTCTAGTGTTCAAAGAAGGCTGTACAGAAACGGGCACTGGAGTTTTGCAGACCAACTTCTCGTGCAAAGATGACTTACTGGAGGCATCCGCACAAACTTCAGAGGGAAATCTGGAGCAAAGCAACTCAAGTAACAAGAAGAAAGTGGTACAGTACCAATGTTCAGAGTGTGAGAAGAGCTTCACTGATGGCTTGTTGCTCATTAGTCACCTTGAGGACCATGGAAGAAAGGAACAAGAGAAAAGGCGCAATACATGTACCAAGTGTGGATGGGTGTGCAGTAGTCCAGCAAATCTTGAAAAACACATGAGGATGCATGGAATTAATCAGAAATACCCTTGCCCTGACTGCCCCAAAATAGTTTACACTTTATCTGATCTTGAAATCCATAGAACATGTCATGACCCAAATAGACCATATGCATGCAAACTGTGTAATCAAAGGTTTTGGACCAGACCATCCTTATATAATCATAACAGTGAAGACCATCCAGATGATGTATTTACTTGTCATTATTGTAAGAAGGCCTATTCAACCAAAAAGTCACTCAGAAGACACTATAAAAAATGGCATCAAAAAGAGCAGAAAGATCTTGTGAGTACCTTCCAGGAAAAGAGGAGTACTGAACAACAATCCAACAGTCAAGCTGGGACTGGCGAAAGTGATGAGGATGAAAACAAGGGCAGTGGGGACAGTGACTCAGACTCTGCACCTTACTTCCCATGTCATGTGTGCGGCAAGACATTCCCAACATCAGACAGCCTCGAGGATCATCAGCGATGTCACCTGGGTGAAAAACCACATGAGTGTGAAGAATGTGGCAGATGTTTTTTCCAGGCATCCCAGCTGCAGCAGCATCAGCGAATGCACAAATCTGAATTCCAGTGTCAGGCATGCGGTAGAGGGTTTGTTTCTCTTTTTGCACTGCGTAAACATAAGCATACTCATGGCAAGAGCCGTCCATACCGTTGTTCCAAGTGTCACTTCAGTTTCACGGGACCTTCACAGTTAGCAGAACACATGACCACCCACCGTGAGGAGAACTTCCCATGTGACATATGTAACAGCGTCTTTCTCTCCAAGAGCAGTAGAGCTGAGCATAGAAAAAGCCACTCCAGGCCAAGTGACCATCCCACACCTTCAGTTTCAAGGGCAGAGCATGAAAAGTTTCCCTCAACTTCTGAAAGCTCATCAGTATTCACCAGAGAACTCAAATATCGTTGTGGTGTTTGCAATGAGCGTTTCAAAGACCCAGAGAAGCTCTCAGAGCATGGTTGCTGTGCAACAAAAGAGCGACCATACTCGTGTACACACTGTGATAAACATTTTCTGCATGCATCTCATCTGAAAAAGCACCGGACCACCCATCAGCTGTCATGCTCCATTGGTGAATATCCATGTAATCAGTGCAACAGTAGTTTTTCCTCCTCTCAACACTTCCTCAGCCATCTCAAAACTCATGTTGATCCTGCAGTGGAAATTAAACGTGACACTCAAGGTAAAGACAGAGGACCTCCACACAGTTTCATCTGCCCAGTTTGCCAACTACGTTTTGCCAGTGTCACTGAATTGATTGGTCATTTCCCCACCCATGTTGATAGTACATTGGAATGTAAAATTTGCAAAATGACGTTTCCCTCTGGCCACATGCTCGAAGAACATGAGCACCTTCATATGACATCGGCTACTGAATTTGAATGCACAGAGAGTGGCCAGAGCTTTTCAGGAAGCAATGATTTCGGCCAGCAACACTGTTCCCATCAACAGCACACAATAATGGAGTCCAAATATTCAAATCTATCAGCTAAAGTATCGCCCCCAACCTATCATCAAGCAGCAGGGGAGGAAGAGATAATTGATGTCACTGGTAAAGACGTGTATAATTGCTCTCCCTGCTCAATGCAGTTCTCTTCCAAAAGTGGTCTCTTGGAGCATCAAAATAAACAGCACCGAGATGAGAAGCCTTTCAAGTGCAAGCTTTGTGGAAAAAGGTTTGCATTGCGGTTGTCCCTTAAAGAGCATGAGCGAAGGCACCTTTTAAATGCGGCTTCTGAAAACACAGCTCATTCAACTGGAAACAAGCAGAAATGCACCCATTGCCAGTCCAAGTTCAATACAGCACAAGATCTGTCTCGACATATGAGGCTGCATGCTGAAAAGGAGGTTGGAAAGTACCGCTGTGATATGTGCTACAAATCATTCAGCCACTTGTCTCTTCTTAAGCAGCACCAAGAAAGTCATGTTGGTGAGGTTGTATATGAATGCACAGAATGTGACAAAGCTTTTGCTTTTCCTCACCTCCTGGAGGAACATCAACAGATTCATGCTGGTTCATCTCAATAATGATTGTCAGATACCTTCTACCTTATCTTCCCTTTGAATAACTATAACTAAAGTAACTCAAGAACCCTGTCATGCCTTACATCTGGCTTTGTACCTCCACTTGCACTTACCCTGTACATCCAGTTTGTAATTTTTGCCCCGTCACATGCTGTGACAGAGCATATTCTCCTGAGTTCACTGATGTATATGTTTTTAGTTCTAATATTTGGATGTGTATGTCATGTATTAGCCACATAGTTTCTTGACACTGTAGATCTATGAATTTTTTTAAAGCTCTAATATTTTGTGATCAATACAAGCAAAGCATGATGATATAATATGTTTATAAAATGTCTTGGGTGAAGGCTTAAACATCTGGTCAAATATGGTTTTTGATGTTTGCCATTTATTTGAAATAGTTTTACTTTTAGTCATTTCAGTTGCTATATGTAAAATAGACTTCAAACTAGTTGTTTTAATAAACTGGTGTTTTCTATGGTACAGCTATTCATGTACCAAAGATAATTTTGTAATGTTGAGTTTATCAGTTCCCCTGTACCATGGGAGGCATTTTTTTGATATTGACAAGTACCCTGTACAGACACTGAAAAGATGATTAATTGAATATATATAATTTTCACAACCTGAGGATGTTACTTTTCTTACAAAATTTGAGTTGACACATTTAATTAAGAAATAAAGTCAACAGGAAAATGAATGTGTGGGTCTTGTTTACATTTCTGTGGACTATGTGGGAGGTTAACTGAAAGAATCCAAGAAATATCTGCTTTTGACAAAAGGCCTCACATCATTAAACCAAGTTGGAGCTGAAGTGATTGGCCTGAAGCTGATGTCTGAAGGTGTGTCACTAAATCACAGACCTGAAGAAGAAATAATACATCTGCCACATCAATACCCAGAGATATCACAGATAAAACAACTTGTATGTGGAATGAAACTACTGCTTTGTTTTTAAGTAAATGTTGCTGCTAAAAACAAGACAGAGTAAATACTTTTTGTAATATTGTACATCAGCAGTGCCACTTTCTGCAACACAGATCTATCGACTGTCTTGGGTCTGAGTTGAATTCTGTGATTTTGAGAAGTCCTTAAATTCAGCTTACAGGCATCGGAATAAACTGTATTTGGTAAGAGCTTTGAGCACAAAAGTTTGGCATGAAAAAAAATCATGGATTGGTTTTACTAGAAATTACAAAATGTTAAAATGATAAATCACAGAATCTTAAGTCAAATGGAAATGGCACTTGTGTTGTTAATTCAAAAAATTATAATAAAAAGAGCAAAGAGCTAATGAGGTGTGTTCCTTTCACAGCATTTTGATTTGAATGTTTCTAAGTTTGAAGACCCATCTTTCTCTGAAGAGGCAACTTAAGACAATATGGTCACTGGAACTGACTGAACCTTTTGTACTGTAGCATTGTGAAGCAGGCCAATAGCTGCTAATAATTTTGCCATTAGGGCCTGTCTGGTCTGGAAAATAGCTGACTGTTCAATGGGTATGTACTCCATCCTGGCCAAAGGTTGTTTTGTTTTTTGCTCTTTTTTTTTGCAAAATTAAGGCCCTGACTCTGAATTTCAACCACAGGAACCTAGATCCAGATTTACGCCCTGGGCCATAGTTACTGGCCCCAACAAGATCCTGATGTTGTTTGGAGTGCTGAACATTGCTGACTGGACCTGCAGTACTTCCTTCTCTACTTGGTTAACCTTGCAGTTATGATAAAAGTGTGTTGTAGGGTTATTAAATAAACCATTTAGTTTTGTTATTCGTGGTCTTGACTTTGATTTAAATTTTCTGTGGACCTGGATGCAAGAAAAGTTCATATGAATGTGACTTTCTAGTGACTTCCAGCTTTCCTTGGACTTCTACCATGGTCATGAAGATGTCATCCTTGCACTTAATACTGAATCTCCTGGGTTTCCTTCGAGTTGACTGATGACACCGGTTGTCCGAGAAGATATCCAAACAAAGCATCCATTTGTTCTATTTGTGGCCAACTCTTCCAGAACACAGATGAAGGTTAGTGCATCAAATCGAGAGTTTCACCTTACATTTGATATCTCCTAACCACCAGAGTTAACTTGCTGCCTTACTGAACCTGCTGTTGCAAATGCACTGGTCTCTAATTAAACATACCTTCAGTCATACCTGAACTCTTCCACTTAGGGCAGCTGCTTTATTTTAGACAACTCACATTTTTTTGGTTAAAGGACACATTTGCTAAAGCTTTTGTCCGTTTTATGCCATTACCCATGTCCATTACCCATTCTTATTCCAATTCCTGTTACGTAACTTTTCCAAGTACAATGATCAAAGGAGCTCTTCGTCTTGCTGTCATGATCATGTGTGATTCATCGTGTGAAACGTGTCCTTATCAGGGATATGCAGCACCATCACTTAGGCTGATGTGTCTTGTTCCCAAACTTGATGTTTTGCTAATGTTCTGCTATATTAAAGGTATGAAGTAACTACCAATGCAATACAATACAAGGGTATATCGGTGCGGTACAATTTGCCACTATTTGCATCTTGTGACATTGTCATTCTCTTTAGAAAACTCCAAAGTGTTGCCAAACATTTGATTTGTAGCAATTTGGGTGAACATGTAGCCCATCCTCCTCCATGAAAATCTTTGACTTGTATGGACACACCTCCAAATAATGTGTGTCTTGGTCAGAAGACTTTAAAAGAATTGACAGCTGATAGCAGTGGAGATGAGGGGGCATGCTTGAGAAACACTTTAGAGAGGAGAAATCAAATAGATATAAAATCATTAGTCACCAATTATTGGTCACATTTCTAAACAGGCCTTTTGTAATATAAATCAGATTTTATGGATACAAAGATATTAGAAATGATGCCTTGCAACTTCATCCCAAATTGTGCCCTGGGCAAACTTTTTTAATCAGGGCAATCACATGAATTTTCAGCTGGTGTACAGATGTGACTCAATGAATCTTACTATCCCTATACCACAAACACATAACCTGATTGTAAAGTGACTGCATGCTCCAATGTCCATGTGCAAGTACCCAACTATCCAGGTCTGTCCTGGAGTATGATCAATCTTTACCTGGGGTCTAAACTCATTTTTGCCCTGGGGACCCCTGGCTCAGGCTCTGTTAATGTGGCATTAGCAAGGAAAAGTGCAGTTGATGTTTGCCAAATGGACAGTGCAAAGTTAAGGCCCATAAGCCCGTACAACACAGATCATACGTAAATTGAGACAATGAGGGGTACGCGTTTTGATTTATAATGCCAAAAGTTGCAAATTATAGAGTGCCTCACGTGACTTGCAATTCCGACTGCAGCCACAAGGTCAAACAATGTTCGCCGCGCCTGCGCTGCGAACAGCTTGAAGCATCTGGCGCTTCCTTCGAGTGCTCGTGCGGTTCTGCGCATGCGCAGTGGAAACCACACGGCGTCGCTCCGCGCCTCTTGCGACTGCAGCCTTCAGATCGGTGCTCTTCCTCTGGGTACAGCATCACGTCTGTTCACCACTGAGCTGAGCCAAGCCGTTCCTCCCTCGAGAGTTTATGCCTCTTCACGGACAGATGTGTGCCGAGCCTTTTATTCTCCTCCCGCTCAGCCATTGTGGCTCCTCTCCCAAGAATATCTTCAAGTCTTCTGTGGCTGGTGAGTACGTGAAGGTAACAAGCGGTTGGTTATTGTGCTGCAGCAGCTCCATGGGTCATGTCAGCTAGCTTGCTAACGTTAGTTCTTCCCTTCTCCGGCCTTTCTCATGGACGTGGCCACCTCCTCCCCCAGGTTAGCTTTCACTAGCAGTCCTCCTAGACCCAAGAGATCTATGGACGGGACTCGGGTGGGTGGAGGAGCTATGTATATGTGGTAGGATGACATTCCAAGCCAGCAAACGTGCTTTAGATGAATAGAGCTCATGAGAGGAGCTCGTCAGTTTGAGATTGGAGCGAGTTCGAACGACACTAGGTGTGTGCCTCTGTTCGTTCTGAGTGTGCCCTGCATTAGCAAGCTAGCGTAGCTTCAGATGCCCAGTAACTACTGGTGGAGGCTTTCTCTCTCTTCTAAACAGCGGTTGTGTTTGGGTCCACCCTGTGTGTGTGCTGGCCGACCGAGCTCGTTGCGACTCGTACGTAAAGCGCTCTTCCTTTGGTTCAGCGCCGCGGTCTCCTTTTTATTTGTGCGTCTTTTCGAACTGATCCAACCACGAGTTTAAAATTCTGGAGATGTATCCCGAATAGTAAAGAGAGGAGTCCAAAACATGCTCCAAAATGGCTGACACCTTCTGAAGAGGAAGAACTTCAATCAGACTGTCAATGATGCGATCCAACCTCTCATTTATCCGTGGTTCACGTGGAGGCGACCTGCAGCAGCTGTCTGTCACAAATACTCTCCGGCTATCTTCAGTTCACCTGTTTTGGTATGAAACAAATCAGGTCATTGTCAAGCCTCCTCTGAATTACGGTGACACACACACTTGGCCAGAGGAGGAGTAAGCCTCACACCAGAAACTGGTGAATCCATGGTGAGACCATCTTCCACCTGTCTCATAGACCTATTTGTTTCACATCAAGGTACTATGCCACACCCAAATATGTTTAATTGACGTGTTCTTGTATACATACTGCATTATAAATGTGTATTTGGTGCTGTAATTTACCTCCTGGTGTGGGACTTTTAATGTTACAAGTTCTTTGGTACCTTGATCAAATGTTGAAGGTTTGAAGATGCTCTCTCTCTAAACCAGGTCACTGTGGCTATTTTTTTTTTTTTGCCACCTCAATATAAGCAGACTTACAAACCTTTGGTCACAAATACAGATGCACTACTTGTAGATGCTTCACAATAAAAGCCTCGCAGTGCTGCAATGGAAAGCATTTAATGTGAAGTAGTATTGGCTTCTGAATGCCAGGTTTATATATTAGGAAATGAGTTGAATTTGAAAAGCTGTCTGGCATGGTTACTGCCTTTGGTGCACACAGCAAGTTGCAGACCAGTGTGAAGTGAAAGTCTTATTGCCCTTGTGGAAAAAAAACTGTTGAATTGAATTAATTAAGCATGGTATAGTGGAGAAGAGTCGTGCGATGTTCTTCACTTAGAACAGCCAAAGGGGAAAACAAGGATTTGGAGTGTAAAAGGGAGATAAATGAGTCAAGGTGTTCTCTTCTGTTAGTCTGCTCTCTGTGTGCTTTACTCTTTAGACTGAGCACAGAGGAAATAGAATAAATAATAACAGCCTTTTTGAGTCCGTTATCATGACATCACATTACCCAGGTCTGACCTCACAGGGTCTTAATCAGAGTGGAATTGATAAAAAACATTTTGATTGCCATAGGCAGTGTACTGGAGTATTCATCCATCAGCCAAATGATACATATTTAAATAAAATGTCTTATATGATGAAAAGCATACATGTAATACAGTGTTGATCACAGCAATAATTAAGTCCAAATTATTAGGTCCAATTAAGGTTGCTCATAAAGAGCATCTGTGGCCTGTTATTTCATTCAAAATATAGATTATTATAATTATGTGTTACAGTGATGATGTGTCTTCTCGAATGTTGCCTTCACACTGTTGCAGTTGAATGGGAAGAACAGTAACCCCCCCCATGCCACACCAATGAGACAGCCTGCGCTGTCTACTTATATACAGTATTTGTAGCAGTGAGTTTTACAAAACAAACATGTACAGTGCCTGTAAAATTAGCTCATTGATTGTATAAGTTTTGAATGTGACTGCCAGCAGTGATGCATTCACTGCCACTCTGCCAATAGCTTGCTGACATGTCCTTTGGTCTTTTCGCAAAGTGTCTCCGCTATGTCCATTTTGCCGTGGCGCGCCACATGGAGTCCTCTGCCATGACTGAAAGAGTTCTTGGAGCAGTGACTGTCCCTGGCACACATTCCTGATATCTCTGCCTCTGACATAAATGTTTGTCCCCTACTGAGGTGCTCCTAATCACAGTTTAAACTGTAGGACATGAACCCAGCATAATTTAGATTTGATTAGACCTCTGCTTAGGTTGAATTTGGGCTTTGCTGTGGTGGGAATTGTGTGAGATCACCAAACTATGTAGACCAGTATGAATGATAAATGTAGTTCCGCAACAAAGCTTCCACCGCTGCCGATCAGACAAAGCCTCCACACACCCACAAAGTCCAGAGGAGATGAGAGCATGGATGCTTAGGGCCTTAATGGTGCCTTTTCAGCTGCCTGCATGGCCACACACTTTTTTTCTCAGCTAACAGCATCCTGGTTTGGCCCTGCTCATAGACAGCATCACTGCATCACGAGTCTGCATGATTTTTTTTTTCCTCCTGCGAGAATAAACTGGAAACGCACCTGGTCGTGGTGAGGCTGTAAATCTGCAGCTGTGGGATGTGATCCAGTTTCTGCAGGCGGGAGTGATGGATTTGTGGGCCGCCAGAAGGCAACACCAGGGCATCCCTCTGGTGTTCACTGGGGTTAGATGGTGGGTGAAAATAGAGGCCAAGGCAACACTGACAAATCGGGACCTTTTCTGTGTATTGCTTACTGGTCTATGTTTAGGGCTTCTAGTGAGGCACAACTTTTGTAATGTTTCATAGCAAATTATATTATTTGGCTTATGGCTGAAAACAAGATGACAACTGAAGTTTCCTATCTTCACTTGTAAACTCTATGAAAATCGTGACACCATTTTGTTACATTGTGTTTGTCTTACAGGAAACCGTCTTGCCTGACCACCACGCTCGGATCGCCTCCCTACACCTGGCCCTCATGATGCTTGGGTTACAGGGAAATACTTCCTCCACCAAAGTGTATCGTTGTGTGGCGTGCTCGGCCACCTTCACTGGACTGGCATCTTTGCTCGTGCATCAGGCGACCCATGCTGCTTCACTCTCCAAGGTCTCCGCCCCGCCTCCGCAGCTCAACAGCAGCCCATGTGAAACACCGTTTGCAAGTATGGACCCATGCAGCGAGAACCCCAGTCCATCGACACACTTACCTGAGAGCCCATCACCGTCTTTTTATATTTGTGATTGCGGAGAGGAATTTCAGGACTTCGGTCTTATGCTGGAGCACAAGCGTTCACATGTCTCTCAAATTCCACTCCTGCAGCCTCTGGATAAAAATGATCAAGGTTTTCCCACCCAGCATATGTCGTACGGTCAGCCTGTAACCCGGCCAGGTTTGCTTAGTTGCCCCTCTACCTCACGGTCCCCCCCTGTCAAATTGGCCACAATGACAGACCATAAATCAGATGCAAACCTGGGGGATGGCGTCGCCATTGTAACCGCTTCTAAAGGCCAGTGTACACCCCCACGAGATAATGGTGAGACCCAGCCTGACAACGTGTTGGCCACAGCAAAGCAGATACCAGAAACTGTAGAGGACGTTAATTTCCAGGACGAAACAAATTCTGTTTTCGGACATGATAAGGGGGACAATTTGCCCAAAAGAAAAGCCCTAATGAAGATGCTGGCATCAGCGTACATGAAGCGCTTTCCACCAATTCAGTGTCAGAACCAATACAATAACACGCTCACCCCCAAAAACGAGGTCGTCCCTGTTGATGTAACGCCAGGAGCGAAAAAGGAGGTCTCCTCCATCAAGGATCTCTCTGTTGCACAGTTGAGGCGACTGCATGCAAAACCTGGTATAAAGACAAAAGCTCCATCCATTAGCAGAATTCTTGAGTCCAGTAGGAAGAAGGTTGTCTCTCTGACCAAGACTTTCTCGCCTGTTGTCATTCTTGAAACCCGTCAAAAGCTCTTGGATCCAATGGGAAATGGCACATATGGAACATATCAATGTGGCCGTTGTCGTAGGGTCTTTAAAAACTTGGACAGACTCACAGAGCATCATTTCTTGCACAAAAAAGAAAGGATTAAATGTTGTCGACGCTGTAAACAGTTGATCATCGGTCGGCTGCCTTTACCAGACAATCACGTATGCCCTCAGTTAGGAAACAAGAGCATACAGCCCTCCAATTCTTTAACAAACAAGTTACCATTTGCCCCAAAAATAGTGCCCTTCCATCGACTCAATAATGCAAAAAAAGTCTTCTTTTGTCCTCTGTGCAAGCACAGCTACGCACGGAGGTGGAACCTCAAAATGCACAAGTGTCAGGGCACAGGGTCAGCTCTCTCTCAGCAAGCCAACCCCCCCGTTCAGACAATGCAAGTATTGAAATCAAGCGGTACAGCCAAAGCAGACACAGTGGTTAAAGCTGGATCTCCCTTTGTCAAGAGCATTGCTGTGGGCACTGAAGTCACTGGACAGATCAAGGTAGAGGTGACCTCTCCAAATTCAGACGAGTCTGCCGTTCCGCAGTTGGCGTGGACTCATCCAGCAAAAAGCTTCTCGCCGCTCTACCCCAAAACCTCAGCGATGGAGCAGAACGAGGAGGCGTCGCTGTGTGGGATTTCACTCCAGCAGGGAGAGGAAGACAGCTGGGGTGCAGCAGAGGATGACAGTGAGGACAGCAATGAGGGGCAGTGGACAATGCCCTTAGATGATGACACGGAGGTGTTTAATTCCGCGGAGAAAGCCGGGGATGACAGAGAGGTGAAGACCACGGCGACTGGCCTGCGCTTCTTCGTCCGTGACGGTGTGAAGCGTTACCCGTGCAACAGGTGCCAGAAAACCTACAGTCGGGCGTCTACGTTGAGGCGCCATCTACGGCTGTGCGGGTTCAGGCCACGTGGACTTGGGGCCGCAGCGCAGACCGGTGGTCAGGGTGCCATTCCACTAAACGCCAACAACATGAAGCCCATGTTTGCTTGTTTCGTATGCGGGAAGACGTTTAACCGCAAAGACAACATGATGGTTCACAGTAAGAAGTGCCAGTTGCAGCGGACAATGCAAGATGTGGATCGAGGGACTGCGCAGCAGAGTGTGTCAGGCGGTGCGACAGACTGTCAAACCCAGGAGGACGACCGCGGCAACTGGGGCATCATGTCGCTGCCCTCTATACTTCCAAGGAGGGTGACGTGCGAGTGCGGGGTCGGATTTACTTCTCCGAGGCTCCTACTGGAGCATCTGCAGAAACACGCCCGGGAGTCCTACACGTGTCCGACTTGCGGAGAGACCGTAAGTTCCTGGGCAGACTATGAAGTTCATCTGCAGATTCATATGCATCCTCATCACCAGCTGCTGAAGGGACTACAGCCACAACGATCGCAACCTCTTTTACTCCGGTTTCAGCAGCCGCCACCTCAGCAGCAGCCCCCTCCCTCAGTGCATCAGCCTCCACAGAAGCAGCCCCGTCCGGAGCAGCTTCCGTTTCCAGCAAAAAAGCAGCAGCGGATTGTATGCACGCGATGCAGCAACACGTTCGCCACTCGCTGTTCCCTTCGAAGGCACTTATCTTGGAATCGATGCAAAGGCGGACGCGTTACAAATCCACCCACAAATGCGCCTAAAACCTATCACTGCTCCCACTGCAACTCCGACTTCCCAAATGCAATCAGTCTTATATTTCACCAGAGGAGCGGGGCCTGCAAGCCTGCTGTCAAGCCTGTGCGCTGCCCCGTCTGTGCCCGCTTGTTCAGCACCGTGGTCGGTTTGCAGAAACACCTCCTCACTCACAAACGGTCAGAGTCATATCGCTGTGATGTCTGTCAGGGGACGTACCCAAACCTGAAATCACTCAAAAACCACCGCAGGAGGATTCATCGCATCATGGCTGGAGACGCAACGCCACAAACACAAGAACAGCTGACTTCTTCGTAATACTGAAACACATCTAATATGGGAGTGGAGCTTTGAGAAGATATTATAGAATTATTGTTAGCTTATAGTTTGTTCTTACCATGTTTGCCAGTTGTACTTAACATGTTTTGTACTTTTAAGAGACATTGTACAGCTACATAAGATGTGTTTTGAAGCTACTCTTAGGAGCTCGTCAAAGTAGCTTGCCACTGTAAAAACAAAAGCTTTGATATCCTGTTCATATCCATTCAATCCAGTTAATCTCTATATTACATAGTGCCATTAGCCTGTAAATGTTCGAATATTTGGTTTTCACACTCAGATCACAGAGGTTGTGATGTAGCTTGTTGTACAGGTTTGTGAATCACATCCATCTTGTGTGACATAGGCTTTAACACAAGAAAAGTTTGTTTTTTTTCTTTAGTGCACTGTGTACAGAGCATGTTTCAACATGAACATGATATTAGTCGTAGCACAGTGACCAAGGATTCTCATTTTCAAACTTAGGTGAATTACTGCAGTTAATAAAACGTGGTGGTTTTGATCTGGTTTTAATATTTCTGTCTTGACAGCTATCAGAACTCTGTGTCTGCTTTTTACTCCTTGGAAAAATGAATCAGAATGAAGAAACACAAAATTCATCAATTATACAGCTTTGTGAGTTCTGGGGGGCACAGGGTGAAGCTGTTGCAGCAACATTGTACTGTGTAGTGTGTCATAGTGAGAAGCTGCAAACTAAAAATGAGATCAGATACTCCTTTATTACTCCAAACGGTGGAATTTTTTGTTTTTACCTCAGCCGAACACAGTAAACCTGATAAAGGCAAGAAAAAATGAAGTTAAATTGGATAATGGTGCAAAAATCAAACAGCATAACAAAAAATAACAAGCACAACAGGAACCACAGACAAAAAACACAACAGAGTGTAAAGGCAGCAACATGGAGAATGTTGTGTTCTTGCTACACTCACACACTTGTCCTCCATGGTGTCAGGTATTTAAGCAGAAAAAGTGTTTATTACCAGGTAAATCTGCTGTGTGCACAAAGCTTTAATGTGCAGCAGTTTACACAGGGTTTTTTTGTAGAACTGCACAAGTCTCCAAATTATGCATGGTAATGATCAAGGTAATTGTTATAATATTTCAACATGGGCCTTTTGCTTAGTTATTGGTACTTGACAGGGGTCCAATTTTCAGACTGTTGTCTCATCTTTGTGCTTGTATGTTGCACCCAAAACTGGAACAGAGCTCTACTTTCAGCCCCGAGAAGCTTGGTTCAGCCACGGTTTTATTATGCAACTGGGTCATAAGTCGAATGCCAGTTAATAGTAAATGTCCACAGAGGATAACATTTTAATCCTCTCAAGCCCACATAGAAACTTCTACTTTATCTATTTTATGTAGTATTATCAAGTACTAAACAGATTCTAAATGAGCGAGGCCTGAGCTCACCATGTGTCACTCAAGAAGACTTTCTATACACTAATATGGAATATTAACTCATAAACCAAAGAACTAGTTTTGTTAGAGAAAATTTCAACGCACAAAGTTGGATACACCTTTTTGAGGTGTTTTAGAAGTGATTTGAAGTTGCCAGCTCTGTCTATCAGTTCCACCCCATTTATACATTGTACATGGGCACTTTTTTTGCCAGCAAGTGTCAGTATTTGTCTGCCAATGTACAGGTGCTGGCCAGTTAATTAAAATATCATCAAAAAGTTGAATTATTTCACTAATTCCATTCAAAACGTGAAACTTGTATACTGTATACTTTCCTTCCACACATAGTGATATATTTCAAGTGTTTATTAATTTTCATTTTTATTATTACAACTGACAGCTAATGAAAACACCAAATTCAGTATCTCAGGAAAATTAGAATATTCTGAAAAGGCTCAATATAGAAGACACCTGGTGCCACACTAATCAGCTGATTAACTCAAAACATCTGCAAAGGCCTTTAAAAGGTCCCTCAGTCTTGTTCTGAAGGCTCCACAATCATGGGGAAGACTTCTGACTTAACAGTTGTCCAAAAGACGACCATTGACACCTTGTACAAGGAGGGCAAGACACAAAAGGTGATTGCTAAAGAAGCTGGCTGTTCGCAGAGCTCTGTGTCCAAGCACATTAGCAGACAGGCGAAGGGATGGAAAAATGTGGTAGAAAAAAGTGTACAAGCTCTAGGGATAACCGCACCCTGCAGAGAATTGTGACGACAAACCCATTCAAAAATGTGGGGGAGATCCACAAAGAGTGGACTGCAGCTGGAGTCAGCGCTTCAAGAACCACCACGAAGAGACGCATGAAAGACATGGGATTCAGCTGTCGCATTCCGTGTGTCAAGCCACTCTTGAACAAGAAACAGCGTAAGAAGCGTCTCGCCTGGGCCAAGGACAAAAAGGACTGGACTGCTGCTGAGTGGTCCAAAGTTATGTTTTCTGATGAAAGCAAATTTTGCATTTCCTTTGGAAATCAAGGACCCAGAGTCTGGAGGAAGAGCGGAGAAGCACAGAATCCACGTTGCATGAGGTCCAGTGTAAAGTTTCCACCGTCAGTGATGGTGTGGGGTGCCATGTCATCTGCCGGTGTTGGCCCACTCTGTTTCCTGAGGTCCAAGGTCAATGCAGCTGTCTACCAGGAAGTTTTAGAGCACTTCATGCTTCCTGCTGCTGACCAACTTTATGGAGATGCAGATTTCACTTTTCAACAGGACTTGGCACCTGCACACAGTGCCAAAACCACCAGTACCTGGTTCAAGGACCATGGTATCCCTGTCCTTGATTGGCCAGCAAACTCGCCTGACCTTAACCCCATAGAAAATCTATGGGGTATTGTGAAGCGGAAGATGCAATACGCTAGACCCAACAATGCAGAGGAGCTGAAGGCGATACCATCAAAAACTTGATTTATCTCAGTAATTCCATTCAAAAAGTGAAACTTGTACATTATATTCATGCAATGCACACAGACCGATGTATTTCCAATGTTTATTTCTTTTAATTTTGATATTTATAAGTGACAACTAATGAAAACTCAAATTTGGTATCTCAAAAATTAGAATATTGAAAAGGCCAATGAAAAGAAATGTTTTTTTTAAAATGTTGGCCAACTGAAAAGAATGAACATGAAAAGAATGCACATGTATAGCACTCAATACTTAGTCGGGGCTCCTTTTGCCTCAATCACTGCATTAATGCGGCGTGGCATGGACTCGATCAGTCTGTGGCACTGCTCAGGTGTTATGAGAGCCCAGGTTGCTCTGATAGTCGTCTTCAGCTCCTCTGCATTGTTGGGTCTAGCGTATTGCATCTTCCGCTTCACAATACCCCATAGATTTTCTATGGGGTTAAGGTCAAGCGAGTTTGCTGGCCAATCAAGGACAGGGATACCATGGTCCTTGAACCAGGTACTGGTGGTTTTGGCACTGTGTGCAGGTGCCAAGTCCTGTTGAAAAGTGAAATCTGCATCTCCATAAAGTTGGTCAGCAGCAGGAAGCATGAAGTGCTCTAAAACTTCCTGGTAGACGGCTGCATTGACCTTGGACCTCAGGAAACAGAGTGGGCCAACACCGGCAGATGACATGGCACCCCACACCATCACTGACGGTGGAAACTTTACACTGGACCTCATGCAACGTGGATTCTGTGCTTCTCCGCTCTTCCTCCAGACTCTGGGTCCTTGATTTCCAAAGGAAATGCAAAATTTGCTTTCATCAGAAAACATAACTTTGGACCACTCAGCAGCAGTCCAGTCCTTTTTGTCCTTGGCCCAGGCGAGACGCTTCTTACGCTGTTTCTTGTTCAAGAGTGGCTTGACACACGGAATGCGACAGCTGAATCCCATGTCTTTCATGCGTCTCTTCGTGGTGGTTCTTGAAGCGCTGACTCCAGCTGCAGTCCACTCTTTGTGGATCTCCCCACATTTTGAATGGGTTTGTCGTCACAATTCTCTGCAGGTGCGGTTATCCCTAGAGCTTGTACACTTTTTTCTACCACATTTTTCCGTCCCTTCGCCTGTCTGTTAATGTGCTTGGACACAGAGCTCTGCGAACAGCCAGCTTCTTTAGCAATCACCTTTTGTGTCTTGCCCTCCTTGTACAAGGTGTCAATGGTCGTCTTTTGGACAACTGTTAAGTCAGAAGTCTTCCCCATGATTGTGGAGCCTTCAGAACAAGACTGAGGGACCTTTTAAAGGCCTTTGCAGGTGTTTTGAGTTAATCAGCTGATTAGTGTGGCACCAGGTGTCTTCTATATTGAGCCTTTTCAGAATATTCTAATTTTCTGAGATACTGAATTTGGTGTTTTCATTAGCTGTCAGTTGTAATAATAAAAATGAAAATTAATAAACACTTGAAATATATCACTATGTGTGGAAGGAAAGTATACAGTATACAAGTTTCACGTTTTGAATGGAATTACTGAAATAATTCAACTTTTGATGATATTCTAATTACATATAAGTGATAAACTAAATTCAGCAATTATTAGATACCATGTCCTCCCTTAAGTGTCAAGCTTTCATCTACTTTTTCCATAGCCTTGAAATGAAAAAAATGCATATAAATGCATATTTCATTATAAAACTGAAAACATAGATTGATGCATTTAGGAACTGGGGTCACTTTCTGTAAACAGGTGGAAACCCCAGGGATAGACACTGCCTACTTTATCTAGTGGGGTACTTTATCTAAGGAGGTATTTTCCTAAAGCATCATAAACTACATAAGAAAATAATTCATACTATCAGGTTATGGTTATTGACTCTGATTTACACATGGAACCATTAAGTTTAATTCTAAATACACTGTAAACACAACATTGATTAATATTTCTTAAATCAACTTTTGAACAATTGTGTATTTACAGTGACAAAAAAAATAGTCTTCCAAGGCCGAGACACATATTGTGCCAAAATGCTCAAGGTGTGTGCTCTGGGTCCAGTATCCACAGGAGAGTGAACGGTGAAGTCCAACTTTTAATTTAATATGGGTTTCTGAGGCATCCCCCATAGATAAGGTGCGCTGAAACGCCTGTGTTTCCATGGCAACTGAAGAACGTTTCTTAATCCGTGGTCACGTGTCAGGCTCATGTTATTTCAGTCAAGACTAAAATTCACCCAGTGCAACTTCCGCGATAACGTTAAAGGTGCGCGTGCGCCTCCGGTCGATAGGTGTCGGTATGACGAAGCAAGCCCCGGAGTGTGCCGTCTGTAGAAGAAGGGGTTTTTTCTCTTTATTTTTTGGCGTGGCTAATGTGCTAATTGCCGCCAACTCGGGCGAAGCACCGGGAAGTTGGCCCTATTCTGAATGTCTCGTCAAACGCCAGTGGACAAGATGTTCGCGGTTCGTTGCAAAGACGAACCAGAATACTGATACGGCGCTGCTTGGA
The DNA here is from genome assembly GCA_016785225.1 of Psettodes erumei. Taxonomy (NCBI): domain Eukaryota; kingdom Metazoa; phylum Chordata; class Actinopteri; order Pleuronectiformes; family Psettodidae; genus Psettodes; species Psettodes erumei. The sequence goes on from JAFBJZ010000623.1 coordinate 1,743,392, forward strand.
TTCCATGTGAAAGTAGGATAACGTTATTGTCTGTGAGCTAGTTGAGGCTAACGCTACCATAGGCGGTTCGTAGCATAGTAGCATAGTGAGGCAAGTGCACGATCAACAAACGAATAGCAAACTGTAAAACCTGACAAGCTAAATCATTTCCCAAACATTTAGCTTTATGGTAAATAAATTATATAAATATGTCAACGTAGAATCTGGTTGCGTTAACTCTGGTTGAGTCAACGGTGTGTATTTCAAAAGCTATGGAGTATAAGGTAAGACATTAGCTGAGTTCATCAACTCACCAGAGAAGTTTGCAATTTAGACACATGTTAATAACGTTAACCTTTAAAGCTATCAAAAAATGCTATAGGCTAGATTGTGGAAAAATCACAATCCTCTCTTCCTAGCTTAGCATGCAATTCGTTTACTGTATGACGCTATTAGCTCGACTAGCTCCCAGAGCCACATATGATCAGTTATCATTACATTATGCGGTATGCCTAAGTTGAACGTTTGGCCAGGTTACTTATATTCTGCTTAATGTGTTAAAATACAACTTGTCTCCATCACCAGGAAGGGTGCTCCAGAGGGTCCACATCAGCAGTGGACACATCCATGCCCAGCCTGATCATGGAGAAAGGACAGAATAAACTGCAGAACATCCTGGAGGATGGGTTAAGCAGAGATTTGATGAATGCCGGCCGATTTTGTTTCAACTGTGAGCAAATATTTTCAGATCGGAGATGCCTGGAGGAACATGTGTGCTCTGCTGCAAGCTACATCTGCTCCTGTGGAACTGAATTTACCCAGTACAAAAACATGTTAGAGCACAGCACAACACATGAACCTGGACAGCAGGTGCTTGATCACGAAACAATAAGGAAGCGCAGGATTGAGAAGCGCATCGAAGAGGAGGAACAGCTGCAGAGATTACAGACAGGTGAGGTTGTCTGGAAGACGCCCAAATTGAAGAATGTGCCATCAATTTCTTTGCCAGGGAAACCTCTGCTGCAAGTATCATCACCCGTCGCATCAGCTCGCATGCTACAAGCTCCTGTGCGGTCCGCACAGATTTCACAAGTGCCTGACTTGTACCCTTCTGTATCACAAGCATCTTGGCTCCCAAATCCTGTCACCTCTGCAACAGACATGAATAACATTTTTGCAGGTGTTGGTGCACCAACAGTGGATCTTTGGACGCTTTACCAGCCGGTTGTGTTGTTGCAAACAGTGCGCAAGTTTAACAAGACAAGGCCATACAGTTGTGGTAAATGTGGGCAGTGTTTTTTAACAAAGACTTCTCTAATCTCCCACCACAGTGCGCATGTCACAGATAAGATTTCTGGCTGTATAGGATGTGGGCTGTTGCTCTCCAGCAAAAAGATAGTTCCTCGCTTCCATGTTTGTAATTCACCCAACACAGCTACAAAATTCAGACTCATTACTGCAAGACCACTGAGTTTGAAGATGCTCCATAAGGCCAGTACAGACAGGAGTCAGAACCCGAGTGCTCAGGGGCCTCAGGCTACTTCCTCAATACAGTTGAAAAGGCAGAATCTCAGTGTAGCCAGTAAGAACATTCAGGGACCTTCTGTCACTTCCACCCTGCAGTTGAAAAATCAGAATATCAGAACATACAGCGAAAGCAGTCGGGGCATCATGTCACTCTGCCCCTGAAGTCAAAGCGCTGGAGTCCAGGTGCATCAAAGCCTTTTACCAATGTCCCCTTTATGTCCAAAAGTCAGAGTTCAAATTTGAGTGCATCAACTAAAAGCTGCTGGGGAACTTCTGTCACTACCTCCATGCAATTAAAGACATTCACAAAATCTGCATCAGTTACATCAGGCAAACCGGTGCAGACGTCCTCTTCACTACATGGGTTCACATGTCGCGTCTGTCACATTCCTTTTGAAACCACTCAGCTGCTTCAGAGGCACAAGTGTATCAAAGCAAAGGAATTCATGGCACAGCATGTGCGAGGTGGCAGACAGCATTACAAACTAAAGAGGGTGATGCCATTTGCAAGCCCTGTTCCTCTTAAGATGAACGGTGAAAGAAAACTTGACGCCCCAGCAGCTGGGAACATGAAGGTGGTGAAGAAAAACCAAGCTGGGGCTGTTGGTCTGGACAGAGGGCAAGGTGTGGTTCCTGTGATCGGGAAAACAGGAGTGGATATGGATGACGATTGTTACATTGTTGAAAGTGGACCAGACAAGCCTGCTGAGATGATTTATCAAGTAACTTCATCTCTCCCTATTAAAACATGACAAAACCAGAGAGCCACATCCAGAGCGTCTGACATTTTATGTTATTTATGGACCAAGTGCATAAAGATCACAGTCTCCCAGTTGAACAAATGGTTCTCCAAACTACTTTGAAAGTGTGGGACGTATAATGACAATAAACATGCATCTAAATTAAGATGGATTTCTCTTGACTTCAGACATGGGAGTCTAAAGCTTGTGCCCCTGCAAGATTTATGAGCTGTATAACAACAGTGTTTCTTATCACAATGTATGTACGTGGTTTCCCCATGTTTGATGGGATAACCAGGTGCTGCTTTAACATTTTGTTTATGTTTTAGTATGGTCAGATTTGTTGTGAGCTGTGGGAACCGACCTGGATACCTTGTGCTGTATGTTTTGGCAAACTTCAAGAAAACCTATATGTTGTATTAAACTATATTTTGAAACCCACCGTGTGTGTTTATGGAATATGCAGCATAATATATTATCAGTGAGGTTATTACACATGATAAACTGACTGAATGTGAGAGCTGAACTAATCCATGCATTATATGCATTTGCCAGTACAGGTAAGTTTGTGGTGCCTGACAAGTACAGTAAAGTGTGGTTGTAATAGCTGATCAATTTATATTTAAGTATTTATTTTAGTTATCAAAATAGTTTTGACAGTATATGTATGTTGTGGGGTGTTTGATTTAGTAAAACAAAAAATGTCTGTGTTTACAGTTCCACAAATGTTAGGTGTTTTTATCAAGTTTTAGTTGTTTTTCCATCTATAAGTATGTCAAAGCCCCTTTCTGTTTCCTGTGCCTCCGGCAGAGGGCGTCATTTCAAATCAAAAACAAGGCGCTGTCGTTTGTCCATTTATGATGAGGTAAATATCCATGGCTAATATCCAAATACGTGCGTGCGGCGTTCACGTGCTCATAGTGTACTTGAAATCTCAACATTTTATCCCAACACAAGGCTTCAAACACCTTTATGTTGGAGGAACCGAAACGTACACATATACACATAGGTGAGTAATGTTTGCACTTGTGGCAGTGACCCGCTGTGCTTCAATTCGCAACGCCAAACCAGCAGTGTCACATTGCCGATAGACTGTCGACTCGGCAAATCACCTTTCCCACCTGCAAACTGTATTCCCTCAGACGTCACATCTCCCCAATACACTCATCGCCGAGAACCCCCTCTCTTCTGTGTGGTATCCGACACGTTAGAAGTCGCTCCCGCAGAAGAACCCGTTAACTCCCAAATTTCCCACAGCTCTCAAGTATCCACTTTTGGACGCTCGGCGTGAATACCACTCTTGGTGCATTGTGCGTGGATGTCGCGTCGCCCACAGCTGCAAACGACCCTGAAAAGAAAAGAAAGCCAGGTCCACGTTAACAGCTCAGCTCCCCGATCGCTGCATGCTTATAACAAGGGAGGAAAGTGCCATCAGCCACGTAACGGCAGCGCGTATGTTAGCTCTCAGCTAGCCAGTAGCTAGCTAGTGGAGCAGCGGTCAATGTATGGCTACGCAGAGACCAGCCGCGACTCTCCCCCACGCAGGCAAGCAGTTTGTGTTTACTACCGCGCTTCACATTTGGTAACCTGTGTTGAGGAATAGCCTGCATACACGTTAGCAGCTATCCAGAAAGCTATATGAGCTGACATCGTAGTTACGGTTGTGTTCGTGTGGCCTGTAATGTTAAAGTACCAGGGCTAGCAATCTGGCCTACACCGCTGCTGGGAGCTTTTAATGATAACTGACAACAGACTGCTGGAGCTGCCAGATCGGTCATAGGTGTTTAAAATCCGTACAGGGGGACTCGGTTATGTCTCGATGGGTCGAGTCAAAAGCCCCTGTTCATCACACGAAATCTGTCAATGAAAGGCACGATGACAATAGCAACCGTTGTCCATCTACAGAGAACAGTGACGATTATTGTTCTGGATTGTCTGTTCTAAGCATCCAGTGCATCATAGTTAGTTCTTTCGTTCAGAGGTGGTCCATGAGATGGCTTTAAAGTGTGTGTGTGTGTGTGTGTGTGTGTGTGTGTGTGTGTAACGTAATCTGTTGTGGAAGTTCATGTCATGGATTTTAAATGCCGCCCCCGCCTCCCAAAAGAAAGAAAGTAAAGGCCACTATTAATTCGTAGGAATATCCATGACGTGAATATGGAAGTTCTAGGTGAGTTGGCATGGAAAGATCCAGAACTATTGACATGTTTTCCGTTAGGGCAATGCAAAATCGCTCCATGGAGATTTCTATTAAAGGATTATTGTTATAATTATTGAAATTTTAACAGCAAAATCAGCCAAAAGCAAAAGCAGTCATTCGGCAGAGTAGCTCAGAGTGTTTTGCTACTTTACTTTAACATTTAATGATTGTTTCATGCTATATTACTGGATCATTATTATTGTTGTAATGATGTGCTAATTAAAGGGGTAAAAACAATTGTGGGCTTTTTGAAGGCAGATGAAATAATAATTTGGAACATGAAAGCGTATAGCCGATTACTTGGTTATCTTCTGTCCAAACATTAATATTGCTATACGATAACATATGCTCAGAACTGACTTTGTGAACGGTGCCTCTGTGCTAAACGGGAACGTGTGACTGCAGGAGGCGTCACAGCCGCTTTTTCTGAATGGTCAATCGGCACTGATTATTCGGCCAAAATGATGAATTGGTCGACTCGTGGCCCTGACACATACAGAGCGTTTTATAACTGGAGCGGATGGTGATGGAACTTGTGATATATAGTTAGAAAATGCTCACCTGAAAGAGTTGCTGGGCTTTATTTCCTTTGAATGGTCATAATGCAGCCTGTCACTGTGACAAATGGGCGTGGCATATGCATCCACAGTTGTGATGTTCTGGTCCAGGCATTGTGACGTGATAGCATTTTGCTGTAGGAACACCTGGCGCTATTCTTATGAGTTACAGCCTCCTTGTCACTGTTTAATCCACAGACTCTTGACATGGGGAGTAAAATATCCTTCAGCAGAGGAAGCAGTGACCAAAATACAGTCTCTGAGTTAACTTCTGTGACTCCTCATCCTCGCAGTTCCCTTCACGATCTGTCGGACTGCAAGCAGGTAGCTAGTGAGAAAGAGAAGAAGACATCTCACCCCAAGCATTATGCTGTCTGTTACACTATACAGCATAATATTTGTTTTTTTGGTAAATAGATTGTAAAGAATTTTCTGAGAGCTGTGAATCATAACGGTATGTTTATGTAGGTCTTGAGGTGTGTGTAGGCTTTACATACTGTACATTTATATACAGATTCAGTGACATGGTTTGACTCTGTTTTGAGGGATGTATTTATTTGTCAGAAGATCATTTTTATAATACAGCATATATAGTTGTTGAAACTTGGGATTGTGTTTTCAAATCAAGTGACAAGCTAATTTTATTTTACCTTACTCCTTATACACAAATTTGCTAAAACACTGATGATGGTATTGCACACAATTTAGATGTAAACATTTATAATATTGAACAAATTATACAGACGGTGACAGTAGTGTTCATTTCTCTTTGTATGTTTTTATTTATATGTTAGGATAGTGCAATAATACCGTCACTGCATTTATGACAGATTGTGCTTTTTTTCTTTCACAGTCGCCCGAAGGTAAGAGATGCAATGAGGAAGACCGGCACTCCAGGTGGGGAGAGGAAATGAAAGTGACTGAAGCTGCCCCCAAGTCCCACTCCTCAGGTCACCTCGAGTCTGATGGACAGGGAACCTCTGAGACAGCAGGCAGGGCAAGCAGACACCAGAGTGAACGCACGTCACAGGTAGAGATGGAAGTGAAGCCCCAAGCTACCCGTGCCGTCGCGTGCCGCTCCACAACAGACAGTCATGGACAGCCTGCAGGGGTCCACAGAAAACGCAGGCGCCCTAATAGAATAAAACCACTGACGACTGAAGACAAAAAAGATCCAAACTCGATGGGTCTTGATGCAGGTCAGCGCAAGGATATCAGCAAGACAATACCATTGCCAGGATGCGTGCAAGACCCCAACAATGTTGGCGTGCCTAACACTGCAGTTGGTCCTTTATTCAATAATTCTGGTCCTCATACAGTCTCTGATGGTAAAGTAGAAGACAGTGTCCCTGTGCTGCAAAAAAGAAAACGAGGAAGGCCAGCTAATGCTGGTAAGGGGGCTGCCGTTGCCAGAGCCCCCGCCGCTTCTGCTCATGCTAATAGTTTGAACAGTCCTGCACGGAGGCTGAGGAGCAGAGGACAGCAGCAGCCTTCCACACAAGGTGAAAACACTGAATCAGATGGCAAGGGCGCCCCCAAGCAAACTGAACAGACTCCTCCGGGAAGCAGCAGCGCATCAGACTTTCAAGGTGTTAAAAGAAGAAGGCCCAAACTGGCTGATCAGCAAGTTCCTGCTAAAGTGTCCAGGCTGGACGATTCCCACGAGGCCTCATCAGTGCTGAGCAATGACAGAGCAAGGACAGATACGCAGGTGGAGCCTAAGGCTGACAAACAGGTCACTGTTTCAGGTGGGAAGGAAGGCCAGTGCTCCCCCCAGTCCAGAGAAGGACAGGAGCAGCACAAAGAACTGAAGGGAGGCGCATTACCACAAAGAAAACTGCGTTCTCAGGCAGCAGCTGGGCCTGAAGTTAGTCCTGCAGAGGATTTCAAAAGTCCGAACATGGCAAGTCGCACTCAAAGTGATGATCCTAAAACACAACAGTCAGTGGAAATGAACGGCAAGGAGGAGTCCCAATCAAAAAGCAGTCTCAACTCTGAGATGAATTCACGTTTGCAGAATACAGAGCCCTTTACTGGTGACGTGGTAACACACCCTGAAGAAACAGCTCCACCTGTTGGGAGCCCCCTTGCTGTGAAAACTGAGAATATAGAGGTTGAGCTGGATCATTTAAACCCTGTGTCAGTGTCCAACAGTCCGAAATCTTTACAGCACAGTGCCAACATCGCCATTAAACCTGAGGTGGCGTACAGTCAGCGCATCACTTTTAGGCGCAAGAGAGGTGGCAAGAGAAGAAGGAGAGTAAGTTATGTGGTGGTACAGAGCGAGCAAGTTGTCGAAAGTCAGGAAGGCAGCGCTGATACTCAGCAAAAAGCAGACTGCGGTGACGTGGAGGAGGAGGCGGGGTCAAACGCTGACTCCAATGTCATCTACATTAAAAAAGGAGCTAAAACTCTGTTGAAATGTGGCTACTGTGGTCGCACCTTTAAATTTCTGTCTCAGTTCATCATCCATCAACGGATTCACACCGGAGAGCGACCTTTCAAATGTCCCGAATGTGGCAAAGGTTTTAGCAAAAACTCAAACTTAAACCTCCATCTCAAGACGCACAGAAAGAACAACATGTATCAAAAATGCCCATTTTGCAAGATCAAGTTCTCCTGCTCTGAGTATGCCTCTCACATGGAGGTGCATGCACAGGAGCTGGCCCAGGAGCCCGAGAACAACGAATGTGAGAAAGAGAGCCGAGGGCAAGAGCAGGAAAGCAGCGAGGAACTTCCCTCACCAGCCTCAGCAGAGAAGAGACAAAGAAAAGTGTGCCAGTACTGTGGTAAAACGTTCCCGTTCCAGTCTGCCCTCATAAGACACGTGCGTGTCCACACAGGGGAGAAGCCTTATAAATGTGATATATGTGGCAAGGCTTTCGGCCAGGCCTATTTCCTCCGCGTTCACGAGCTGACGCACTGGTCCGTGAAGCGCTACAACTGCACACGCTGTGAAAAATCCTTCACTCATTACAGCAACGCAAAAAATCACACGTGCAGGCCCGCGGAAAGCGGCGACGACCCGCCGCCCAACAGGCGCATAAAGCCTTCGCTGACGTACACGTGTCACATCTGCAAGAACGTGTTTGACAATTTGCAGGAGTTCAACGGCCACATGCGAGCCCACACCGGCGCCAAGCTTTATCGGTGCCTGTACTGCGACAAGCTGTTCGGGGTGCTGTCCGAATTCAACAGCCATCGCAGTCAGTGCAGGGGAGAGAGAAGCGCCTCCAGCTCTGCGGTGAAGGAGGAGGAGAGAATGTCGCTGATACAGTACACTGTGCCGGCGCTGCGCTGCTCTTCAGGACAACACTCGGCCTCTCCTGTCGCGGCCGTGAACGGCGAGACGCAGAGGAGACGGTCGCGGGCCGGCCGCAAGAGACGCATAGCTCCCCCGAAGAAACCGTTCCAGTCCACAGTCATACCGGCTCAGCAGCTCTCGCACCTCGTGTCCAAGTTGAACAAATTGGACAACAGATCTGACCCCAGGAAATATCTGTGCCCGAGCTGCGGGCGGCTATTCAGACACATGGGCAGACTCCGAGCCCACATGCTCACTCACGCCCCGGGTCAAAGCTACACCTGCGCCTGTTGCGGTAAGACTCTGGAGAACTGGAAGAAACTGTGGCATCACCAGAGAATCCATCGGCAGAGACGCGGCCGCTTCACTTGTCCTCAGTGCGGCCGAGGCTTTCGGTTCGTCGAGCCTTACAAGAAACACATGAGCGAGCACCCAGAATACCAGTGGGTTCAGGTCAGGCCCAAGAAAGTCCTTCTGCCTTATCAGTGCGAGCAGTGTCGATGCAGCTTCAGGACACTGGACTTGCTGTTCAGCCACCAGCTCTGCCACGCCGCGTCGCAAGACGCGCAAAAGGAGTCTGCTATCGACTTATCCATCGATGATCATAGTACACCAGAGAACAAGAAAATGTCAAGCCTTTCCACAGATAACCACATAGCAATGTTGCGCTTTGAACCTGAGGACAGCAACCTCTCTCCGAGCCCCTTATCCAAATATCCAGACCCGGTCCCTCAGGAGTCGCCTGCGGTGCCCACGATTTCTTATGTCCAAAATCAGGATCCTGATCCAGGTACAGCTTCCCCGCCACCCAGCAGCGCACATTTCATCCAAGAGACAGTGACCAGTCCCGACAGAGAAGTTGAGGATGCACTTGGGAAACCGATCACACCTTTAAGAAGCATGAAAAGACACGCGAGCCACAGTGCCAGCATATCAAATGAAGAGTCTTCAGACGGGATTAGGTGTGCCGTGTGTGGTCACGCGTATCCTGCCATTTCAGACCTTTATCACCACTATCTGCAGCATGCTCGAGGCCAGGTGTGATAACATCAGTGGAGATACGGTTCACCTTCTGCATACACACGTCAGTTGTTTCACATTGTTAACACATGGGTCCCGCAGGCCTGGAGTAAAAGAAGATCAAAACATTATCTGTTACATACCTGGAAAAGTTGGAGGAACTCAAAATGGTTTGGATGATTTGTTCACACCGTCACTTTTCAAAGTTGGAAGATTTACACTGAATGTGCAAAAGAATTTAAACTCTCTCTGTTTTCATTTGGCGGCTTCAAGCAGGAGCCACAAAGCTTTCTGTGAATTCAGTCATTACATTTCTATCAATCCAAAAGGACAGAAGAGCTGGAGATGGGGAGAAAATGTACAATTTGTCACTGGAGATGTTCCAGTTATTTAGTACAGTCACTACATCCAGGAAGCAACCCTGGAATTAAGTCATTGGCCATATACCAATGTATTTGAACATGGAAACTGTACTGTATGTAAATGACTGATCATAAAACACCAGTTCACGTCGCAAATATTTTGTATAATTTAAATACTAATACTGCTGGAAGATTATGTATCATTTTTTTATTCTTGTTGCCCTGCAACCTCCTGCCATCTTTTTAAATGTATTCATACTTGGTAAAGAAAAGAGAAAATCAGCAATGAACCCCTTATTGCTAAATTCCTCTCGCCTCATCAAAGTGCATTCATTTACAGTTTGACTACTGTGAATTAAAATCAGCATCACACAGCTCTGTTCTTGACTGATGCACATAAAAATGTTGCTCAAAATATGTCTGAGGATGTCTTGGACTGATTAACATCTGTGTTCGTGTCACTGCCCATCATGCACACTTTTGTCAAAGACTCGGCTCTGTTGTAGATTTGTGGTGATACGATGGCTGAAATAAAGTGATGCGAAATTTTCTACGCAATGCACTGAACAACATATTCACCTGCTGCGCCATGAGTTTCGTTGAACATCCACTGCTTCAGAAAAACTGCATGTTCGTGCTTCGATGGCAGATTTGATTTTGTTGGAAATCACAAAAAAAAGAACATTTCAAAACGTGTTTGCCACACGGCCAACCTGATCTGGTGTATATAGACTTATAGTTTGTCTTTAAATAATAAAGTCAGTTTTGTATTCATATTTCATTGTTTCTGTCTACATGTGAATACTTTCTACACTGAAGGTAACCGTGTGAGGCTGCTGCTGACTTATCATGAGTCCAGAAATATCTCTTATGACGTGAGATGATTATTTATGATGAAGACAAGTGTCACATGAATGGAAATTTAAATTGGGTTGGGCTAGGGTTGTTTACAGTTCAGTGAATTAAAGAGCCGTTGCAGCATTTTTAATGGACTGAAGTCATGAGTGCTGATGCATATGTCCCTGCCAGGGAGCCACACCGATGAGTTTAGCATTTTTCTGTATTTTTCTTTATTTTCTGTAATAAAAATGCACATTTTGTCTCACAACAAATACCTGTAAAGTGTCTTTAGTTGGAGGACATGATGCTGTTTTTTTTTTGTTTAAACATTATTGAAAAAAGGTGGGATAATAGTTCATAAATCAACAAATTATGAATCATAGCCCACTGAGAGGTCTGATTAGTAACCTGCAGTACCAACAGCTTTCTAAACATGCTATAGGTCTCAACTGCAGTTAATCACTGAAAAACAATTGAAAAGCCACCAAGTTGTTGGAAAATGTCTTTATTTCACATAATTGCAGAATGTGGATCCTGTGAGTTTGGGCACTACTGTTGGTACGATAAAGCCCCTTTTCAGTCATAGAACATATGGGCCCCACTTCCCATTTCAGAAACCATTCATTTAGTTGGAGGACATGGTGCTGCGGATCCAGGAGTTGTAGTTGCAGACCTTGGCGTAGACTCCAGGCTTGTTCCTCTGGGCGCAGCCGTAACCCCAGGACACCACACCCTGCAGCTGACCGTTACACACCACGGGGCCACCAGAGTCACCCTGAGAGGACACACATAGAGAACAAGATGTGAGCAGACTTTGTTCTTTTCCACTTGAAGAAACAGTGATGATGACGTTAGCTGGTACCTGGCAGGAGTCCTTGCCTCCCTCCAGGAATCCAGCACAGAACATGTTGGAGGTGATCTGTCCAGGGTAGGAGCTCCTGCAGCTGCTGTCACTCAGGATTGGGACATCCAGGCACCTCAGGCGATCAGGGTAGTTGCCTGGAAAAGAAAAGGGCCATACGTGTCAATGTCAAAACCCCATGATGTGCCAGAAATCTTTTAGATAAGTTTGCCATGTTCTACTGACTTCCAGAGCTGCTGGTGTTGCCCCATCCAGAGATCAGACAGCGGGTGCCAGCGCTGGCACAGCTGGAGGGCAGGGACACGGTGCGGACGTAGCTGTTCAGGGTGGCGGGCTTGCTCAGCTTGATGAGCATGATGTCATTGTCCAGGTTACGGCTGCTGTACCTGGGGTGACGGATGACCTTGGCAGAGTTGATGAACTGCTCGGTGCCCTCATTGACGGCAATGTTGTGCTCACCGACACGCACCTGGATGCGGCTGAGAGAGAAACATGAGGGAAGGAAATGAAATTAACCATTAAGCTCCACTTGTAATGAGGTGACAAGAAAATGGCTTGGGTTTGGAGAAACTATCCAGTGATTTCACCGGGAAGGTTGACAGGCTTGTGATTTCATCAGGATCTAATAGCATTTGTTTATACTCACGACTTGTAGCAGTGAGCAGCGGACACCACCCAGGTGCTGGAGATCAGGGAGCCTCCACAGAAGTGGTAGCCTGCGTTCAGAGAGACCTGGTAGGGCACAGAGTTCTTTCTGCACTCGTAGCCTCCAACAATCTTGTCGTCTTCATCGTCAATGGGAGCAGCATCTGATGGAGACACAGAAATTATCCAAATTCACATTTTGTGTTTTCGTCCCATACTGTCGTAGGATGAGAAAAATATCACTTTAAAAACCGGTAAAAAAAACCAAGGCTCATACTCACATGCCACCGCCAACAGAGCCAGGAGGATGAGAGCCTTCATGATGGCTGAAGTCTGAGTGTCTGCCTCAGCTCGGCTCCACCGCAGTTCCTTTTAAAGCCGCTCTGTCACTCTGCTATCTGATAGGCCAAGGACACCTACATATGCAAACTTTTTTACTGTTATCTTCTTGTGAAAAACACATCTGGAAAATAAGGGCCAACATATTATATCACAGGTTATGTACTGTATGATAATATGTCCTGTGGTTCCACATACAGTAAACCCCAAAACATGCATATGCCGCTAATCATAGAAGACATAGTTTCACAAATGTATCAAGAAATACCTCACCTAGACTACAACCTCTTGATTGTGTGATCCTCTATTTTTCTTATTCAAAATATTTTACATTTGAAATCTATGTTTCTCTCCCAGTGGTAATTGTAAATCATCACCAGGTGCAGTAGATGTCCCGTATTCATGGAAAAATAACAGTTTGTTCTACGTCACTTGTCTGTATATATACACAAGTGGGCTCTATTGTCATGCACAAAAAATGAATGCTCATTTACAGCATAAAAGAACAAACTCACCAGATACTGTACCTTACTCAAAATGTTCTATAAACACAATGGCAAAATACCAAATGAAAACTCAAGTACAGTATATTTCAATATATTAAACATTAATTTGGTAAAAAAAAAAAAAAAAAAAAAAAAGGGATTAAAATGTTGATATGATTACGTTTAGGTCTATGCCTGCGAGATTTTATGTCTCTCATTGTTTTGCCAGACAAGAGAATTTGCTGAGGGAAAATGAAAGTGTGAACAGTTTTCTTTGATATGACATTTTTTTTATTGATTAGCTCTATGGCAATTACGATACTGACACGGTGTTATCTTCTCCTTCCGGATTATCTGACTAACCACTTAATAGTGCTGTAATTTATGTCAATCAAAATAATATTAAAAAATAAACTTTGATAGCCGAACAGTGAAATCAGAGATGATATAAAACAAGTTTTCTCTGAGAGCCAGAAAAAAGCTCTTTTTCCACTACAAATCGAATCCATCGTTTTTACACAGGATATAGTTGAAATTCGCATAACAATGTTCTCTAATTATTATGGAAAATCAGTAATTGAGTAATATTGCTTTGCCAGCATAATAGATATGTAAATGAATGTGGGCTCAGGCATTACCATGCAAGTTTATAATAAGTTCAGTGATTTCAGTGTTTTGTGGAAACATTTACTATCTAGTTCTTTGGTGACCTACGCGATTTGATGTGTGGAAAATGTCCATGTGCAGTAAAGCTCATGCAACCTTACTATAGTCATTATAAATGGCAAACGTGCAGACTGAAACAACCATCCTCTTTGCTGTTTAGATTGCAGAACTTAATCGAAACCTCACTTGGATGTTAGGGGAAAGCAGTGCTCGGAGTGGGCGGGGACGCGCCGGTACGCAGGATCCTCACATCCGAAGTGAGGGTTGGAATCTGAGTACCGGCACTCATAAGCAGCGCCACTTTTCTCAAGCAGAAAGCGATCACTGAGCGCAGACTTCCGCCAAGGTGTCTCTTCACCTCCGTTTCTCCGCATTCAGCCCTCACAGAAGAAAGCTCGTGCCACTCCCCAAAACTGTTGCAGTTTTTGTGTAATCTTGTTAAGCGTCAGACAGAGGGACAAAAAAACGCCCGAATAACCTGATCTGTTTTCGGAATTAAATGGCATTTCAGGAACTTAACCAACTCCGTTTCCCCAAAACATCAGTGAAGAGCGCCGCTGCACACCAGCGGAGCTTTTTGTCGTGAACGCAACGCCTGTCTTCGTTCTCGCGAGACTGTGGTCGCCCCCAGCGGAGTTCGTTACTGCAGACCCGATGACTTGAGACCACATATCAACATGAGTGTAAGGACAACTTAAGCAGACACTAGTCTGACAGGATAGTTTAAATGTTCTCACCTTAAGAAATGAGTTTATAAGATGATTTTGTGACTCAGGTGTTTAGAAACCCATTAACTACTTAATGACACATTCTGTTGTGAAATTGACTGTTAGGTTGAATGAAGTCAGATTTTTTTTTTTTTAGTTTGAACATTGTCGGAAAAATGTGGGATAATGTAAGTTCATAACTCAACAAAATATGAAACATAGCCTCGTTGTGTCATTTTTAGACAAACTAATGTATAAATGTTTCAGATTTAAACACCTGCCGTGAACATCACCATCAATTTCTCCTGGTATCTTTTATTCACTATCACCATTCACACGTAATAGATGTCATTTGCTAATACTGGCTGATGTGCATGCTGCATGTGAATAAGGGGAGTAGTGACAATTATTTTCTTTCCACTTCAAACACATGGGTGAAAGCACCACACAGCAAATATTTTTTAACTTCACCAAAACCTGATTTTATTTGTATGACCATACACCACCGCCGAGAGGTCTGATTAGTAACCTGCAGTACCAACAGCTTTCTAAACATGCTATAGGTCTCAACTGCAGTTAATCACTGAAAAACAATTGAAAAGCCACCAAGTTGTTGGAAAATGTTTTTATTTCACATAATTGCAGAATGTGGATACTGTGAGTTTGGGCACTACTGTTGGTACAATAAAGCCCCTTTTCAGTCATAGAACATATGGTCCCCACTTCCCATTTCAGGAACCATTCATTTAGTTGGAGGACATGGTGCTGCGGATCCAGGAGTTGTAGTTGCAGACCTTAGCGTAGACTCCAGGCTTGTTCCTCTGGGCGCAGCCGTAACCCCAGGACACCACACCCTGCAGCTGACCGTTACACACCACGGGGCCACCAGAGTCACCCTGAGAGGACACACATAGAGAACAAGATGTGAGCAGTTTTTTCTTTTCCACTTGAAGAAACAGTGATGATGACGTTAGCTGGTACCTGGCAGGAGTCCTTGCCTCCCTCCAGGAATCCAGCACAGAACATGTTGGAGGTGATCTGTCCAGGGTAGGAGTTCCTGCAGCTGCTGTCACTCAGGATTGGGACATCCAGGCACCTCAGGCGATCAGGGTAGTTGCCTGGAAAAGAAAAGGGCCATACGTGTCAATGTCAAAACCCCATGATGTGCCAGAAATCTTTTAGATAAGTTTGCCATGTTCTACTGACTTCCAGAGCTGCTGGTGTTGCCCCATCCAGAGATCAGACAGCGGGTGCCAGCGCTGGCACAGCTGGAGGGCAGGGACACGGTGCGGACGTAGCTGTTCAGGGTGGCGGGCTTGCTCAGCTTGATGAGCATGATGTCATTGTCCAGGTTACGGCTGCTGTACCTGGGGTGACGGATGACCTTGGCAGAGTTGATGAACTGCTCGGTGCCCTCATTGACGGCAATGTTGTGCTCACCGACACGCACCTGGATGCGGCTGAGAGAGAAACATGAGGGAAGGAAATGAAATTCACCATTAAGCTCCACTTGTAATGAGGTGACAAGAATACGGCTTGGGTTTGGAGAAACTATCCAGTGATTTCACCGGGAAGGTTGACAGGCTTGTGATTTCATCAGGATCTAATAACATTTGTTTATACTCACGACTTGTAGCAGTGAGCAGCGGACACCACCCAGGTGCTGGAGATCAGGGAGCCTCCACAGAAGTGGTAGCCTGCATTCAGAGAGACCTGGTAGGGCACAGAGTTCTTTCTGCACTCGTAGCCTCCAACAATCTTGTCGTCTTCATCGTCAATGGGAGCAGCATCTGATGGAGACACAGAAATGATCCAAATTCACATTTTGTGTTTTTTCGTCCCATACTGTCGTAGGATGAGAAAAATATCACTTTAAAAACTGGTAAAAAAAAAACAAGGCTCATACTCACATGCCACCGCCAACAGAGCCAGGAGGATGAGAGCCTTCATGATGGCTGAAGTCTGAGTGTCTGCCTCAGCTCGGCTCCACCGCAGTTCCTTTTAAAGCCGCTCTGTCACTCTGCTATCTGATAGGCCAAGGACAAATTCCACTTTGACCTTCCTATTATTGACCAACCTGTGAGAAAACACATGTGGAAGATTGGGGTTAGCATATTGACAATGTGTGCTTTGGTCCCACCACCAGTCACATACATTCAATTTATTAAATCAGCAATTAACTAAATGCTTTGTTTGAAATTATGATTCATTTTATTAAAAATATTGTATGTATCAATACTGCCTTCATGTTTAGTTAATTTCTCTATTTTCTTAATGAGAACAATGCTTGTCTTCAAAAAGGTCTCAGATATTGTTTGCAATGCATTTGCTTTTTAATAGCTGTTGATGCTGTGATGACATGTACAGTAGGCTGAATCTTACTGTGAAAGTACAGGCTAATTTCACCTAAAAATGATTCATACACTTCTCTTGTCACACTTGTGAACTTAAGCGATGATGTATTGCATATGGGCTATATTTTGTTGTGAATATCCAAAGTACGATGAAATAGACACAGTATTTATCATCTAAGATGACTGAGTTACTTGAAATTATTACACATTATTTTACTGATTGTATTTGGCAATACAGAACTCTGCCTTTTCAACATTTTAGCTGTTAAAGTGCGGACACTTATATACTTTTAATTTCCATTTCTGAAGGTATCTTATACCTCAAACGTTGGTGAAAATATTTGATTTTGTGGCAACTTTATTTCTTTTTGATAGGTCAAACATCTTTTCATATTTATGCAGGATTCTGAATGATTTATTTTGGACATATGTCTTCTATTTGTTTCTCAGGGAAGATCACTATTTTTCTTTCTTCTCTTCTTGTTGATTCTCTTCATTAACAAATGTATGTTTTATTCAACAGCAAAAAACAAGGAGTGACAGATTTAGGTTCTGTGTTGTTTATTTAACTCTTTATCTCTCAAGCATTGTTGGATTGTTGAAATTGTATGGATTATATAGGAAATAGTGACGTAATACCAAGACTGTTGTTGGAGTTTTGTAAAGAAAAAAGTAAAAAAGAAAAAAAAAGAAGAACTCTATTTTAATCTGATCAAATATGAATTCATAATTAATAAAGTGTCCACGTCTTGAATTGTCTCTAAGTAAATGTCCTCGATCTTAAATGTTCAGCCGATCTTCTTTACGGCTCTAGTTTTAATTAGAATTAAATAATCTGAGCAGTCACTGAAGATTGTCTCCATCTCCCTGTAAGTAGCATGTAATTACTTTATATCATACATATCAGCTAGATATCAGTCCCTTCCTCTGAAATTGGAGAAATCTACACGACCGGAACAAATTAAACCGAAGTCCGTTTGTTCAACATGGCCGAACTTTGATTGGTCCTGAACGTACCCCCCTCCGTGACGTCAACAGAAGGCGACTTTGCTGGGTTTGTGTCTCGGTTGCTGAGCTAATAGACGCACCAGCTGTGTTTTGGTTTTGTTTTGCCTCCCATGTGCCGGTACCATGAGGTAAGAAACACAAAACAGCGTCGGCTGTCTCTTCATGTCCGCCCACTTGTCGCTGGCAGCCCAGATAAAGCTGCGGTTGCACCTGAAGCTCTGACTCGCCTTTAGCTAACAGCTAGCTCCAGTGCAAGATCAGCACCTAATGTATGCGAAATGCGCAACCATTGCGGATGAGGTGCAGAAAAAAATGCGCATCGATGCGACAGAATACAGGAGTCGGCACCGCTGAGAAATACGAACGTGGCTGTTTGAACATGCTACGCGGTTGTAAGCAGTGTTATGTTTTGTTGTTGTATTTCAGCTCTGGAGGCGATTCTCTGCCGGGATGATAGATGTAGCTCTCAGCCTGCTCCAGGTGTTTCTACACAGTGCACAGATGTTTTCAGTCACATATCAGAATACGTGAAAACATCGGAAATGCATGTAAGCGGCTGCAGCTAGCCAGATGCTGCTGTCACGCACAACATGACTGAATCTCTTACTGTGCTGCAGCAATGACTTGATTACTTTGAAGAATAGTGTATAAAAGATAAACACTTTAACTCTATATATCCTAAGAGATCGTATCTCGTAATTGCCAGATGCAGCACACTGGAGAGCTGTAATGTCTTCAGCAGAAGGTGCAGTTATACCTTGAACTTGTGTTGATGGGGAAGCAGTTGTCAGAATCAGAATTGGCCCGCCAGTCAGTTCTGCTGTAAATCAGATCTGACCCATGACTGAGTACTACGAGGAGGGGGGGCTGCTGTACGAGCAATCACCTCCCATGCACATCAAAGTGGAGTCTCCAGAGGGACCCTTTGGAGGGGGAGCCTCAGAAAACGGCTTCCCCAGGGAGGATGACGACTCGGAGGGCAGCTGTGACCAGAGCAGTGGATTGCCCGGGGGACTCCCCTTCAACGTGGTAGTGGTGCATCCGAACATCATGGCACCCGGCATGTCCTCAGATGACCTCTTGTCCATTGAACAAAGTAAGCCTGAATGAGATGACAGTTTGGCCATTTCCTTGTTACCTGTGTAAACAGTATTTGGATTCTGATTTGAACAGTGTGTAAAATTACTTGAACAATTATTTCATGGTGTTTTTTTGTCAGATGTGCACAAAAGCATGATCAGAATATGCATTATTATTATTATTACTGATGCAAATGTCTCCAGCATTTTGTTTTACAAAGAACATTTTGCTCCACAATAATCACTCAAGAAAGATAAGCACTTGCTCTTAGTTCTCCACGGTTTGCCAAAAAAGTATGCTTAGTACAGCACAGTAAAAAATAAGACTGACACTGTTAAAGACACTTTTCTCCTTCACGCTTTCTCCCACACTCTCGTTTGGGTGGTCCTCTCATCTTTCTCTTGATAGACAGAGCTATGTCAGCTGCACTGGCTGCAGGTGGTGCAGGAAAACGGAAGAGTCGTTTCAGCGGAGCAGAGCTGGAGGTGTTGGTGTCAGAAGTCACTCGGTGTGAAGGAGAGCTCTTTGGTCCTGCAGGGAGGCTTCGGCGGCGGGAGAGAGAGCGCATCTGGGCAGGAATCCTTGAGAGAGTCAATGCCGTGTCCAGAGTCCCACGTACCCTTCGAGAGGTGAAGAAGCGCTGGGATGACTTAAAAAGGCGCAATGGTGGCAGACTGGCAGATGCCCGCCACCGCAGCTGCTACCTGCCATCCAGCAGGGGGGCCTCAATGCTTGGGCGTCCCTCGCAGCCAAGCCCCAGGCTTCATCAAGCCAGACAAAAGCAAAACAACCGACCAAAGCCAAGTTTTCCGTGTTTCCCTGACTCTGATGCAGGTAAAAATATGTTTTTCTCAGTTGCATTTCATTGTAGATTTCATAGGTGAAAGTAATGTCTTCCTGTCGATCTATTTATTTATTTTGCAGGTGTAGGAATGGAAGGATCAGAGAGAGACGGTCTGGAAAAAGACGAGGACAATCCTGAGCGTGAGAGGGACATGGGAGAACCCGAGTGTGAACCAGTAGAGAACAGCATGGAAGACAAATTGGGATTAGGACTGGGTCTGGGCATTGGACCACCCCCTCCATCAGAACGATGGCTGCCTCCTTCCCCACTCTACAGTGCTCCTTTTCTCAACGGTAGCCCTCAGCCCAGCAGTCCTCAGCCATCACTCGGAGCACAGCAGGGTCCTCTGGAAGCACCTCCACGCAGCTCCTGGCTTGAGGATGAGCTGCGAGGGTTAGGAGAGGCAGCAATTCAGCTTGGAAATCGGGTAGAAAAGAGTCTGCGGGAGTTTGGGGAAGGGTTCAGACAGGACATGAGAACACTTGTTGCCTCGCAAGAGGCATTAGCAGTCAGTCTACAACAAAACAATGTCCTCTTACAAAGGCTGTTAGGAGTGCTCGAAGCCCAGCAACAGCCACAGCAACATCGTGTACAACAAGCACACCAATCACAAACATCTCAACAGCACTTACAGCCACAGCCAACGCTGCAGCAGCTGCAACATATAGAACCTCAACAACAGCGGATTGAAACACCGCAGCAGTCGCAACAGCATCAAACACAACTACAAC
The DNA here is from genome assembly GCA_016785225.1 of Psettodes erumei. Classification (NCBI taxonomy): domain Eukaryota; kingdom Metazoa; phylum Chordata; class Actinopteri; order Pleuronectiformes; family Psettodidae; genus Psettodes; species Psettodes erumei. Next base: position 1,763,639 of record JAFBJZ010000623.1, read on the forward strand.
AGCAGCCGCAGGTCACCCAGCATCCCAGTAATCAGTCGGCTGTAGCTGTGGTACCTGCACCATTGTCCCCTGGAATACATGGCACTTTTCCCTCTGATGCACCAACAGACACGACTGGAAGTGTGCAGAGGCCGCGACGAGGAAGAGCTGTCGATCACCGGCGCAGAAGACGGCGCTGAGGAGAGATTACTGGAAAAACTCCCAAGTGCAAATCCCGCATATTTAGAGTTTCAAAATGTGACCAGAATTGATTCTCCTTTTTTATTGACAGTATTTCTGTAAAAAAAAAAAACAAACCATCACACACTTAAATTTGTCTTCAAGGAGGACTGAAATAGATAAGAAAATTCAACATACCACACAATGGGGCAGCCTTAACATTAGCTTGGTTTCTAAGATAGGACCATCATGTACTACAAGACTTTGTGAGAAACAGTTCTGTGGGGAATTTCAAAATCCAGACAACAACATCCTGTAGGTGCTGATGGTTAATATGCATGTCACTGTACATGCAGAGCTCATAACGCTCTTACTGGTTGAGTGCTGTCTCAGTTCTCCTGATACACTAACTACACTGTCATAAAGTACTTATCTTCTGCAGTTGTTACCATATATTGTAGTTATACAGCTGTTGTAATTACCTGCTAATGTATGCTTATGCTTTTTAACAGTTTCATGGTACATACTTTTCCAACTTTGGTTGGACAATAAAGTTAGACTGTGTAGACTGTCCAGTGCGTTTTAAGACAAAAGTGTTACGTTTTGAAATAAATGCCAGGTTTGATGATATGAAAAAGGCAGACATCCAGCATAAACATCACTGACTTGAATCCATATGCTTCTGCTGGAATTTAAAAGCATACATAAGTATGTAGGGGCTATTTATTATTATAATCTTGCATGCAGTTTGATGGATGTGTTTGTAGATAGTTGCTAAGAAGCAGCATATGGCCATCATCGACATAATTTTGCACAAGATATATTTTGTAGATAGCTACTGTTCCGATTAAATGTAACTAAACTTTAATAAACGTCAGACATGGACTGCAAATAAATCCAGCAGATCACTTGTGGATTTGTCATCTAGTGTATAAAAAAAGTTGATGCACTGGTTATGTTGAAAAGATTATTTACGTTTTATGAACTAAGTTGTGAACAATATCGGAGCAGCAGTAGAACGGTGACATGACAGCTTGTTGAAAACAACAGCTTTGGGCCGGTAATGGCTGTTTTATTTTGAAAGTCCCGCCCGGAAACGCCATTCCTTATTCGCGCTGGCTAGCATGATCCTTGTGTGCTTCTGGACAAGGGGGTGCATGGGTGAAACATGGCCGCCGTAGACCCATCGGTGTCTCCAGAACGACAAAAAGTCCCCGCGGAGGAGGTCCGGGCATGTGGGGAGAAGACCGAGGCGGCGGAGTCGGGATGCGGACCTGATCAGGAAGACCTCGCGGCGGGGAACGAAACCGCGGGGAGCCCCGGCGGCGAGCGGAGAGCCAGTGTTGTCAGCGACGGCGGGTGTGTTGCCAGCCATTCTGAGGTGAGTGTCGGGTCCGGCGCTGGAGCCGACAAATCGACATGCACTTCACCGGAGGAACGAACGACGCCCGCAAAAATGGCCGAGGCGGCTGGCAGCGAGCAGCGGGCTTTCGACTGGTCCGAGACTGAAGACGACGAGCGAGAGGGGAAACCACAGAAGGAGGAAAAACACAAGTTTGGTAAGCTGACGTTGTGCATGTATTTTACTGTTAGCTCCCAGGCTAAACTGGACTGGAGTACACCTCGTCAACTCTGCTTACCTTATTTTTTAACAAAACCCAGCTAGCATCCTGCACCTCCTGACCGCATGCACTGTGTGTGCTTACCAACCCAGAAAGTTTGTTTTTGTTGAAGTTATCATTATGATCTGCTTTTTGTCTTCCAGATTGCAGTAATGTTCCAGAGAGCGCTGAGAAGGCACAGCAGGTGGCACGTGTTGACGACAAAGCGACCGCCGATGCACATCCCGCCGAGAAGAGCGGCGGGGAGCCGGTGGGACGCGCGGAGGGGACGGCGGGCGCGAACGAAAACGACGAGGAGGCAGACCGAGGGGAGGACGCTGACCCGGGGGCCAAGCCAAAAAAGTGCAACCTGGTGTGCAAGGAGTGCGGGAAGAGTTTCAACCGCCGCGAGACGTTCAACCTCCACCGCCACTTCCACGCGCACGAGGACGAGCTCACGCCCCTCACCTGCAAAGAATGCGGCCTTACCTTTCAGCACCGCAGCAGCCTCATAAAACACAGGAATGAACACAAAGAAAAGGAGGAACTGCTCGTTTCGCCGAAGAAGGAGCAGCGAGCGAAGGAGGAGGGGGGTTTCGAGTGCGCCGAATGCGGGAGGGTGTTCTCCGCAGTGGATGAGCTGAGGGACCACAACTGCAGCAATACAGTCGATAAGCCTTACCACTGCCCCCTGTGCCGCCAAGAGTTCCAGTTCAAGGTGTCTGTCGCCAAGCACGTGATGAGCCACTCCCAGGAGAGCATGTTTACGTGCCAAGAGTGCAACCAAACCTTCCCCAACACCGTGGCCCTGCGCTGTCACCAGCGCTGCCACGCCGCCCTCAAGCCCTACGAATGCCCAGAGTGCGGCATGGTTTTCAAACACTACTCTGTCATGGAAGACCACCGGCGCAAACACACGCACGGCACGCGCTCTCACCTGTGCAACGTCTGCGGCAAGTCCTTCAAGTACAGCAGTCTGCTCCATCAGCATCAGTATCTCCACACGGGCCAGAAGCCGTTCCGCTGCCCCGAATGCGGCAAGAAATTCGCCTTCGCTCAAAACATGAAGGCGCACTGCCGCCAGCACAGGCTGCGCGAAACCGACCCCTGCGGCGAGCAGCCCGGCAAGCAGGCGCCCGTTTCTGCGCAGGAGGCAAGCAGAGGGCCGGGAAAGGAGAACGCGCACCGGGGAGAGGAGCTCAAACGCACGTTCAAATGCCCGCTTTGTCCCCAGACCTGCAGCGCGCCGGCTCACCTGAGAGCCCACATGCTCGTTCACGAGGCTGAGCACGAGACGCTGGAGAGGATACCCAGGCCGCCGCAGGACACCAACAAGTGCTGGGAGAAAGGACACAGCTGTCCGCACTGCCCGTGCATCTATCGCGATGAATCCAGTTTGAACACGCATCTGCTAAACGTCCACAAGCCCGTAGCGCAATATTTAGAGAAGGTGGTGGCGCCCTCCAAAAAACAATATAATCTGTTAAGCAATGAAAACGTGAAGGGGAAATGGCGAGGCGACGGCGTGAGCATGAAGTCGTACAAGTGTTCCGAGTGTGGGAAAACGTTCCGCCATCGCTCAGTGTTGGAGCTGCACATGCGCATACATTCCAAGGACAAGCCTTACCAGTGCAAAGTGTGCGGCAAGGGCTTTAGATTCAGCAGCTACCTGCAGCAGCATCTTATCATTCACACAGGCAAGAAGCCATACAAGTGTCCCGACTGCGGGAAGGACTTCGCCTTCCTGCAGAACATGAAAACGCACCAAAAGCTGCATCAGGAGAAACCGTTCCGCTGCACCAGCTGCCGCAAAGGCTACAGCGACGAGACTCAGCTGCGGCACCACATGCTGTCGCACAGCGGCGACAAGCCGTACAAGTGCGACCTGTGCGACAAAAGCTTTGGACTGGCCTATCTGCTCCGCGATCACATGAACACGCACACAGGGGAGAGACCTCACCGCTGTGACGAGTGTCACAAATCCTTTTCCTGGTTCAGCAGCCTGCTGGTACACCAGAAAATTCACGCTCGCAAGCGCCAGGGTTTCGGCCCAAATAATTCTTTCCCGACCGGTGCTAGGACGAGAGGCAGGGGGAGCAGGGGGAGGAGAGGGGGGAGGCTCGGGTGGGGCTTGTCAAGACCATTAGGAGGCTCTGGGGTGGTGAACTCTCCCTTTCCGGTTTCTGCGCTAAGAGAGGCCGAGTTGCACAGAAAGGGAGTGCAGTCGCCGTCTTCCACGCCCTCGTCTCGCATGGATTTCCAAAGCAGGCAGCAGAAGGAGCCGTGGATGTCGGAGCGACGCCCTCAGCCGGTGCAGTGGAAGGTGGACGGCGACGAGGTCATGCCCGTCCCGTCGTCCCAGCGGCACCACCAGAGAGGTCCGGGCTGGGGGGACGGCCCCGTGTCTGCTCAGAGTTTAGAGACGTCACACGTGAAAGAGATCGCGGCGAAAAAATCCAGCCTGTCGGCAGCGAGTGAGCCCAAGCCTGTTACCTGGAGTAACACCCCCGCATCCACCACGCTGGCCCCCGCCAGCTCCCTGCAGCAGGATTTTTCCGTTCCGTCCGCCTACATCGACGGGGCGGCTCTGTGGAGCATCAGACCCGCTCCACTCGCAAACGCACAGAGCTCTCCTAATAAGCTCGGCCAAGAGCTACAGGTGGCGAAGTGGCCAGGCGCCGCAGTGTCAACGCAGACGGAGCCACCAGTGGCTCTTAAAAAAGAGGACAACAGAGCGTGGGACGTCAGTAATCCTCCGGTTACGCCGTCGACTGTCAGTCAGCCAGAGAAGCCGTGGAACGGCTGCGAGCAGCAGAAGCAGTGGGCTCCGGGCTTAGCGGGTGCATCCTCCTCAGCTCAAATGGACCAAAGCGGCGCTCTGCCAACTGCAGCTCCTGTTTCTGCCGGCGCAGGCGGCACCTTGTGGGACGTCCAAACGGCACCGGGAATTCCAAAGACTCTTAACTCCCCTGAGAAATTAGGAAATAATCAAGATTTTCAGATGCAGCAAAAGCAGGCGCCATCTGGCTGGGCCAGCGCGCAAAGTCAGACGGCGACACAAAAGGTTCCCATCTCCATCCAGTACGAGCCTCATCGTTTTGGCCAGGGCGTGGGAACGCCAGTGTGGGGCTTCCAGAGTAGTCCCGTCAGTCCTCAAACGCTGCTCGCTGGGCAACTCAAACCAGGGAACGGACAGGAGGTCCAGCAGCAGCCGATGGTGACGGGCACTCAGATAATCATCAACCAGCCCTCTCCCTTCTTCTCCCCCCAACTCGCTCCGCTCCCCCCCCTCGCTCTGCCCGGCCCTCACCCTCTCGCAGTCGGGGCGCTCCCAAGAACCCCGCACCCCAATATTTTTTTCACGCCGCAGCCGGTCGTGAGCGAGAGGCCACGCATGCCGCAGACCCTGCCCCTACCTCAGCTTGCCCCGCGGACAGAGTCGCACAAACTTGGGTCCCGTTTGCCTTTCGCCCCAGATCGACTTCTCCAGTGCATGATATGTGGCTGCTCTCTTCCTCGAGAGCTGGATCTACAGATGCATTACTTGCAACATGCACAAGGAGAGATTTGACAATTCTGCACCGGCAACAAGACTTAGTTATGTTTTTTTTTTAACGTATATATATATATATATATATATAGTTTTTATTCAATGGAACCTCATTAATTTGACCCTCAGTTGTGCACTTTGACAAGTGGAGTTGATGGGCATTAGAGTCAACAAGATATCATTTTCTGACCGCACATTTGATGCACACTTTATTTCAAGTCATTCAGCTTAGGATTAGACTGCACAGAGTGGTGTTTGAAATAAACCGTGTGCCATTAAATCAGTCTTGCCATTTTTCCAAATGCATGTAAGTTATCCACATACTTAACGTGGTTGATATAACTGCTCAGAGGTGCAGACGAATGAAGTTCTGAGGTCTACATTTCATTTCTTGCCAATGTTATTTAGATTTAGGTCATATTACTACTTTTATAGTTCTGATCATGTGTCCTGAACCATTTGAACTGTGTTTCTTCATGTACAGTATACTGTGTGCCTTTTATGAGTACAGTCTGCATGTCTGCTGTCTTGGTATTATAGGCCTAGTTTGTGCTTAATAAGATAGACTCAACAGCGTGACCTCACTCCCACAACACAGAGCAACTCTTTCTGACATGCTGTAAGGAAACAAAGGTTTTTGCTCGTGTGTGTGTGTGCGCGTGTGGGTGCTCACATATGACATGTGGCAGAATATGTGATGAAAAGCCGACTCGACACAGTATACGCCTGTTTGGAAGCACTTTGATTCAGGGGGCTGCTGGCTGGGTCCAAATAGCTCTTTAGTAAAGTTCTGATGATAATTTAGTCAGAGTAAAAGTTGTCAGAAAACAAACAGTTACACTTTCACCACTTTCTGACAATTTGCAGGGAAAAGGGAGAAAGTAGTGTCATTACACAATTATATATGACAGTGTTGTCAAATAGTGAAATTTTGTAATAAATTCAATTTGGAATTCTGTGATGTTTTGTCATGAATGTTTTTTTTATGATGGCAAGACAACCATGAAACTGATGATCGAAAATCTATGTTTGGCTCTAATCGGTGCAGTCATACTCATCCATGTGGTAAATAGATCTTAAACCAACTGTGGTTGGCAGTGCTGAGCACCAGTTGTAAACTGATGAGTGCCATGTATTGTGCGCTCTTACCAGAATTACCATTTCAAATTGGAATGTCACCACACTTAAAGTTACATCCACTTTTGAGTACAGTTCAATGTATTATTTGTGAATAATCTGGGATTTTATTCCTCAACTGTAGATTTCTGAAAATGGATATGTGAGCTTTTTGGTTTGCCTGATAAGTGACTGAACATCTTCATTCCTACTGTAAAAAAAAACACAAAAACCATTCCTGTGCATTTTGACATTCAGCGTCTCAAGATATAAAATGTGCTCTTCTACCTCTCTCCACTGATTTAGCATGGAAAGAAATAGGAATTTCCCATGATGTCTACATATCGGATTAAATAAAACTTGCCTTTGATTATAATGTTGTATTGCTCAGTTCTTGTTCAATAAACCTAAGGCGCGATTAACCTTTGTAATTAAAACATTAGAGTTAAACGTTAATTGTACAAAACAAAAGGATGACGTGTTTTGAACGTGTTCCTAGTATGATGGATTAAGTTCATTTACTTTTTGATTTGTGAAGATAATAACCTCATGAAAATGGTAACAGAGTGTGCCTCTGCAAGTGAGAAATCTTACTTTTCACTTTGGTTGTGGAAAGTTAAAAAGCACAGAAAGTAAAAATTTGGGATGGAGAAAGAACACAAATGGTCACTTGGTAAATTGAGATGAAAATCCCCCAAATCCTGCTATAATGAATTATTCTCATCACACTCAATACAATTCACTGTCACGTACAATATTTCACGAGTGGTAAACAGATATAAGGGGAAGTATTAATATATTCTACTACTCTGAAAATACAGCAGTCAAAACTTCTGCTCTGTTCAGTTTGGCTGGAGATAATTTAAACCACTGTATGTACTGTTGGTGCGTGTTACATCTTATCATTTTCAAATTTTAGAATCATATGTTTTAATCTGAGAAGGGAGCCTGTCAAATGTAGCGCGGTAAAATGCCCAGTGTTCTTCTCTACAATGTAGTGAAGTAGGAGTATAAAGTAGAAGTGAGTGAGTAGATAGATAGATAGATAGATTACTTTATTCATCCCTGAAGGGAAATTATGTAAATGTGCTTTCACTGGATAATATAACTATAATAAATCGACGAAATCTGACTTTAATGTTGTTTTGAGACCGTTAGAAGCTGCTGAACTTTAACATGTCAGGATCATTTCCGATGAGAAGAGAGCTTCATCGCCACTCACTCCCCTTGTCCCCCATAGTGTCGTTGGGAGGACTCCGATCACAACACACGAAGAAGAATCCACTTCCGCCGACTGGAACGCAGCCTCACAGTGCAGGTGTGTGTGTATGTGTATACATAAGTGAGCTGCACAGCTAGCCGTGCCGTTTAACAGCACTCGCGGTCGTGAAAACGGACAAATATGCTGCTCTGTTATGTGGCGGCGGACTAGACTGCCGTGCACATCGTCTCCACGTCTCCTTCTCAATTCAGGCTTCGCGCCGACACGGGGAAACTAAAACAACCGTGGCGCTGTGAAGCTAACCAGCGCTAGCTCGAGAAAGCTAGCGCTACCAAACAGCAACACCAAGATGGACGGAGCTGTCGTCGCAGAGGAGGGAGCCGAGCACAAACCCCGCAGTGGACGCGGAGCATCAGAAGACGAGGATGCGGGAAACGACAGTAAGTATGCGGCAGCTGACGTTGGGAGCACCGGCATGCTCAGGCGTAGTCACCTCCCGCACCAGCGTCAACATTGGCACTGGGAAACATGTTGTATGTGGAAAAAGAACTGCGGGTTTTCTGCGGTCAACTCGTAGCGTCGACAAAGAGGCACATCAGCAGATCCGTATTCACTCACACGGTTGCATATCTAGGTTACCCCCCCACGTTTGTTTATGTTGTGTTGTTAGTCCTGCGACACAGTTGCTTGTTCACAGTCACACAAGCATTACAAGCCGTACACTTACGCAGTGATGGAGAAAACCAGTGCAACAGCAACCCTATTGAACAGTGTGACCGGGCCAACGGAGAGATCCACAAAGCATGTAGGATATACATATATATACATACATATATAAATAAATAAAATATAGTCTCTCTCATGTCATGTTGTTCTCCGCTGCACTAAAGCAGGCTGTGTGTGACTCCCCCTCCCCCCTTTAACCTCCACGCCATTCGCTTTGTCTCTATTAACCATCCAGACACAACCAAACAGGCTCCAGTATCACTTCCACATTACATATTTAATGCGATCCACACCATGATGGGACTGACACAAACAACCTCACAAATTCACGACAGCGGAGCCCGCCTTTCATTCTGGCTCTCCCTGCGATCCTCACCTTTCGATGGCGCACGGGTTAACATCGGTCGAAGGACGTGATGGGTAATAGTAAGTGAGGGCTTAGGTGTGTCACAACCTGACCTGTTCATCTAACATCTAAATGAGGTTCTGAAGACCTGAGGTTTGATTGGACACAGTGCCTGCAGGGTTCACAGCGTTCACATGCACAACTCACCCATGTTGGTTTCTACACCCTTTTCTGACTGAAGGGTTTGTGTGTCATTCCCTGGCACAGCAGTGTGTCAATAAAAACAATAAGAGTCTATGTGATGTCCATTTTTATTGTCAGACAACGCAGTGCTTACTGCTTTACCTGCTTGCACTTCAGGCTCTTTGTGTACGCCTCTGTGTCCCAACATGACTGTCAAATTGCACTTGAAGGCAGCGTTAGAATGCTGTGTCCTGCTGAAAGCAGATGTTTAACATATCAGAAGTGCTCTTAATCCTTTTCTGAGTCAGTGTCTGGAATAATCCTGACTCCTGGTGTAAGGACGTGGCTCAGGGCTGGTACATGCCATCTGACTGTGACAGCACCACAGTGTCTTGACCCACGGTGCTGTGGCAACATTTGCCTTTTTAAAATGCAACGATCCTGTTAAATGCCTGAATGATCGCTTGAGCACTGTTTTCATTAGCGCCTCTATGACGGCACTATTTTACGTTGTTATGCCAAATCTTATTTGGAAAGCCTTCTTTTGTTTGATTCTTCTGTAAAGTCGCATCACATTTAAAATAAAGAGCTCATTTGCACTTGTGTTTTTGTGATTTTTTTTTTTTTTTTCTTTCTGTCTTTCTCTGGAAACAGGAGTGGCTTTGACCTCCTATTTTCCCCTTTCTATTTCTAGGGGCTGGGGTTTTCTGCTGTCAGGATTGCGGAGAAGCCTTCAGAAAGGAGACAGCCTTCTTGGAGCACCGCCGGCAGCACCCACAAGGAAACATGTATTTACACGACCCGTTGGATGGCTCGCACGGTGCAGGAAGGGACGGCGGAGCGGCTCATTTTTGTTCTTTGTGTTCCCTCTCGTTTGTTGAACGGAGTGACTTCCACTTGCACCTGGAGAAGAGCCACGGTCAAACCTCCCGCAAGGAGCCTGTCGCGCAGATGAACTCTGGGATGACAAAGTTGGACACGTACAAATGTCTCGACTGCGGCAAGTGCTACGGCGTGATCGGACACTTTCTCAACCATCAGCGGTCACACAGGCAAGCCTCCAAGTCGCTTTTTCACGACCTTGAACATTTGAAAAAGAAGTCGTTTCAGTGCGAGTCCTGTGGGCGGACCTATTCTCGCGCGTCAGCCCTCGACGCACACCGTCGCTGTCACGAGGAAAAGTTAATCAAGTCGCGAAACAGGAGTACGGCGGATCCGTTTCACACCGAGGAGTCGGTAGTTGCGGCCAAGCCCCATGAAAATCAGGCAGAGGACACTCCTGAGAAACTTTTTAAGTGTTCCTGTGGCAAAGCCTTCTCTGCTCTGATGCGCCTGAAAACACATCAGCGGTTCAGCCGCAACAGTCAGTGCTCTCCGGAAGAAATGAAAGAAAAGCCAAAGAAAAGCTGCAGCGAGTTTTACTGCAGTGAGTGTAACAAGGCCTTCAGTGGCCATATTGCTCTCATCAACCATCAGCGCTGGCACGCCAATCACTCCCAAACCTCCGCGCAAAGATTCCCGTGTGAGGAATGTGGAAAAGTATTCATGACGCTGACGTTCTACTACAGGCACCAGCGCACGGCGCACAGCGACGAGACCCCGGCCAAGTCCTTTCTTCATCAAGTGTGTCAGCTCCAGAAGAAGGCCTTTGAATGTCAGCATTGCGGGCTCAAGTTTTCCAGGGCTTCAGCACTTCACTCCCATCAGCTTCATCACACAGACGTTTTCAGAGAAATGGAGAAGGAGGCCCAGAAGCCCATCTCTCTGCTACCTCAGCAAAAAAGTTTGGAAAGTGAAAGGACAGAGACTGAGCTCTTGGTAGAAAAAGTGGCTCCCTCCAGTGTTGCCGAAGAAGACTCGCAAGTAAATGAGAGCGATGAAGACGCGGAGAGTTACGAACCGGGGGACTTTAACGTTCAGGTGATCAGTGCGAGTGAATCTGAGGACGAGGCCGTCCAAGACCTGAATCCTGATCTGGAGCTGCTCTGTGAATCAGATCAGGAAGGAAGAGACGACGGCGACTCTGTCGCGTCCCCCGGTCTTGTTTCCAAACCAGACATGGACTTGAAAATTGTCCAAGTCGACTTGGAGCAGGCGGACGAGCAGAGTGCGCTGCTAGCGAGCGAGGCGGAGCGTGAAGCCGCGGGGGAAAGACACGATTGCCCCGAGTGCTACCGCTGGTTTTCTAGTGCTTCATCGCTGCGCGTTCACAGAATGTGGCACGGCGTTCATAAGAGACGACGGCAGACTCAAGGTCAGTCAGCGGCAGTTTACACATGCGACACATGTGGCCATGAAGCCGGTAGCTACGCAGAACACCGCGGTCACATCCAGCAGCACGAGGCTCAGGACGCAGAGGGGTTGGAGAAGAGAAACCTGACCTGCGGCGAGTGTGGTAAATGCTTCTCACGTTTGTCTGCTTTAGTCTCCCATCAGTTACATCATCCCAAAAGAAAACAGTTCCAGTGCCCAGACTGCATGATGTCTTATCTGCACGCTGCTAGCTTGTTTAACCACATGAAAAGCTGCTCCGCGCAAAAGAAAGAGAACATTTCAGTCAAGAAAGAGTACAATCCAAAGAAAACGCTTCTAGGCCCAAAGATTTATCACTGCGAGCATTGTGGGAAGGGCTTTTGGTCTTTAGGCGCTTACTCCCACCACAAGCAAAACCCGACAGAGTGCGCGGATTTGAGGCTGCGGAAAGGCGTCACAGGATCGCTGCGCTCCGTAAACGGGCAGCCGCGCTCCGGCGTCAAGGTCGCGTGCCCGGTGTGCGGTAGAAAGTTTCGTCACAGGGGCATCATGGCGCTGCACATGCGGAAGCATGAAAACGGGAATCATAAATGCGAGCTGTGCGGCAGGTCGTTCCGCCTCTTCTCCAGCCTCCTCAGGCACCAGGTTGTGCACAGCGACCAGCTGCTCCCACCTCCCGTTAAGTCTTTTCAGCATCAGGTGGAGCAAGTGAAAAAAAACACCTACAGCTGCCCCGACTGCGCCAAGCTGTTCTCACGGGCCAAGGCGCTTCAGTTTCACATGAAAAGTCACGGGTACGAGACCGGGCGCTCGCCGTCGTCGCCCGGATCCGCCGTCGCGCTGGAAGAGCGCCAGTGCGCGACGTGCCTCGCGCATTTCAACAACAAGGCCTCATTGCGGGCTCATCAAAAACTGTGCGTTAAAAGATCGAGTCGCGTGGTTGATCGTAAAACAGAAACCTCCCAAAATAACCCTCCTCTACCGTACAAACTGCTCGAGGACGGCGAGGACGTCCGTCCGCCAGGCGGCTCTGGGCCTGCGACGCTGACTGCTGCGGTGCAGGATGAAGCGGGCCGCGGGGCACTGAAGGCCGAAGATGAGGCCGATGAAGCAGATTCCAAATACAAGTGCAAAGAGTGTGACAGGAGCTTCTCAGTGGTCGGAGCGCTGAACTTTCATAAAAGAATTCACAGCGAGGGTTACAAGGCTGTAGCAAAAGCAGCAGCGCCTGTGTCAGTAACGCTGAGCAAAGCTAAGGATGAGGAGCCCAGTAAAGGTCCGTTTCACTGCTCACAGTGTGGGAGGAGGTTCACGTCCAACTCGGCCCTGGGCTCCCACAAGCGATGGCACAAAGAGAAGAAACTGGTGCGGTCCACGCTCAAGCGCGACGACTTAAAACCCGTCGGCTGCGAGGCCGAGGACGGGCCTTTCCAGTGCGGCACGTGCGACAAGCGTTTTTTCAACCGTTGCGTTCTCCAGCGCCACCGCACGTTCAATTCTCAGTGTCAAACCAGAACGGAGCCAGAGCCCGATTCAGGCGAAGGTGCGGAACGGCAGTTTTCCTGTCGTGAACGTAAAGAGATATTTGTGCAAGGCTCGACGCTGGCAGCCCGTTATGAAGGCGAGCGCGGTGAAAGCGGTGGTGTCGCAGATCATCAGAATCATCGAGACCCAGAGCGGGATGATGTGAAGTTCAAGGAGAGCGAGGCCGCGCCGTCGACACTGGAGGGTCGAGCTCACCAGTGTCCCCTCTGCCCCATGACCTTTGCTAAAGCAAGAGGTCTGCGCGCCCACAAGTGGCAGGCCCACTCGAACAGCACCAAAGGCAAAATTCTGGTTCCTTTGAGTCCAGTAAAGGCGTCCGTTGCCACTAGCAGTGAGGTCAGAAACACGGCGACAAACGCTGCAGTGATGAGCAGTTCTCACGTCGCAAAGAAAAATAGCCCCGTCGCCAGAGGGAAGACGAGCCGCGTCTCGTGCCTGGACTGTGGGAAGCCGTGCAGCTCTGTCGGCGCGCTCCTCCACCACAAGAAGGCGTGTCTGGAGGTAAAGCAAGAGTCCAAACAGGAGGCCGCCGAGGTTTCCCCGCCGCCCGGCCGCCTGGCGGAGCACACGGCCAAGTGCCTCTTCAAGTGCGATAAGTGCGGGAAAGCTTTCCAAACAGAGGATCAGCTGAGCGGCCACAAGGCCAAGGCGAAGAGCCGGCCTTATTGCTGCGCTCTGTGCTGCCACGGCTTCTGGACGGAGAATCAGCTGCAGCAGCACCTCGCCTGGCACGATGAAGTCCGCTGCCGTCTCCCAAACGAGGTCCGCCACAGGCTGAGCGCCGCCTTGACGCCCAGGCTTCTGAAACCCAACATGGGGAAGCCCTTTCCGTCTTCTCCGCCGAACCGCGCTAACAAGGCTAACGCAGAGGGCCAGTCGCAAAGCGGCCACAAGTGCCAACATTGTGGCAAAGCCTTTCTGTCGCCGACTGCGTTGCAAAAACACGAAACCCAGCACTGTAACGACGACTCGTATCATTGCTCCATCTGCCCCAGGACCTTCAGAGAAATCCAGGAGCTTATCGACCATCACCAGGAATGTATCAGTGGTTACAAAAGGCAGGGGGATGCCACTGGCCTCACCTGCTTCGAATGTGGAACTACTTTTTTTCAAGAAACTGATCTGCACCAGCACTATGTTGAACATGCCCGCGGCGTGTTGTAGATGAAACTGTGTGGATTTTTGTTTTGTGTCAAATGCGTTAGGCTGGACAATTGTCTTTGACTTCTGTTTCGGCTGAGTAGACACATGCTTTTCCTCTTTGTTCTTATATTATTTGCGATCTGTAATTAGATAAGGAAAAGGTATTTATTTTCCTTTTCTCAGGCATTCTGTTACACTGGACTCGTGCCATCACCGCTTGTGATGAACGTGGATTGAGGTTTATAGTTTTGAGTTGTGGATTTGGCTGTTTTTGAATGGACCTGTCATGAAGGTCAGTTGAACCTTATTAATCAATTACTGATCCTTATTGATCGCTGGCTGAAGTGTTGTAATTCAGAACTAGATCTAGACTAAACCAGATCCCCTCCCCCCTCAAAAGAACCCCATTTACAAACATTTCTGCATGTGTGCGTCTGTCCTCTCGCATTTACAATTTAAGAAAAAAAAAAAAAGAAAAGCGCTGTTGTCACGCCACTTACTGCAAATTTTATGAAGAAAGTGCAACGATTCTGTAAAGCTAATATACATCATGTTTGTGTTCTGAATGAGGTACTGTTTGCATAGTTGAGATAAAGATAGAAAAGGCCGGTGAAGGCTGTCGTGAACATTTCACCACACAAGTTGATTCAGAAGCTCCAGGTCCTTTTCTTTACAGTGTTACGTTTCTGTATTGTGGAAAGATTATTAATGAATTCAACAAAAATAGTGCTTATGTTCCTGTAGGATAGTTGCTAGTTTACTGTACCACTCATGTAGTGGAGAAATAATTTTTTATTGTACAGAGATGTTACTTTGCTTTATTAATTTATGAAAATCTTTGTTCTCCCTAGATGACCAATATTTCCTTTGACTACTTGTTGAACGTGATGTTTCTGAAACGTGGAAGATGAAGTGATAAATAAATGGAAGGATTTTCCTGACGGACTGGACTGTGTCATTCATTCAGCCTCAGTTTGGTCGTTTTATCTCTGTTCACCTATTGGCTCTCGTTTTTTCAGGATATGCTAATGAACTATATTAATCACAAGTTCCACTTTAAAAAGCAGCATGCTTTACAACAGAGCTCCATAAAATAAGTTACAAACAAGTGATTGTTTTGATTATTCATCACTACAGATTAATAATCCACATACTGAGGTGATTTTTCTGCAGACACACAGTGGAGTAAAAATCCCCCCAACTTGTGAATTCCAAACCCCAATTTTGAAATTGTGAACATCTGTTGTCCCATTTGCTCATTTGTCTCACAGTTCATCCGTTTACTTTTCTAGAGCAGATATCATTAATCAGTCAGATGATTGACAGGAAATAGGTGAGCAGCTATTTTAACAAACATTTGTTTGTTCCATCTTGTCAAATCTGCGTTTGCTGCTTTTCTCTTTCCTTTTTTTATGACTGTGAATGAAATACCTTTGGTCTTTTGACCAAACAACAAAACAAGACTTTTCAAGATGTCAGTCAAATTTTTAATATATAATTTACTGTTAAATATAACTGTGTAGGCTGTCACGCTCCAGGCTCCATGTACAGGTTGGAGATAATGTGCCTGCGTCACAGTAATCTTGAGATGTTCTGCTCAGCTGTGAATGAAGAGAATGAAAGAGTGTTCTTTTACCTGCTGCGGGGAAACACTGGTGACTTCTGCAAAATGTCAACTGGAACGTCCCACGTGATTGACAAAGTCTGATGTGTTCTAGTTCATTTTATTAACTTCAAAATGTAGTCCATTAAGTGAGAAGATGTCTTCCAAAATGTCTAAATTAGTATCTGTTCTTTTTCTTTTGTAGTCGATGAGTGCAGCATTGCATGTAAGGACTGTGGACTCAAGTTTACGCACTGGGAAGTCTTCAAGACCCACCTGCATCAGCATGCGCTTGAAGAAGAGGAGGACGAAGCTCAGACGGGAGACGAGGGACGCCCTGAGGCAGAACGGCTCCCTGGGAGAGACGATGAAGGAGAAAGCTCGGGCGAAGAGGTGTGCGACGGGTTTGACCCCTCAGAGCCCGCGCGAGTCCATCCAAGTGCCGGAGTTTCCTCGGTGCGCAAGAAGAAACTTCGAAAAGTCTATGCCTGCTTGGTGTGTGGGAAGGTTTACACGTACCTGGAGTCTTTCAGGAAGCACCAGCAGCTGCACGAAACCCACTCCTCCGCAGCAAAGACTCCAAGTGTCCAGAGCTTGCATAAATACGAGTGCCCCTACTGTGGGATGCGGTTCATCAGGCAGACACGGCTCCTCGGTCACCTGAGAGTTCACAAGTCACAGAGAACGCTGAAAGCTGAACCTCCCAGATGTGAGCAGTGTAACAAAGACTTCACCTCTATGAAATCTTGGATGGATCACGTTGATCTCCATAAAGAGAGACCTTTTTGGTGTTTAAGTTGTGCCAGGGGCTTCAGAGATGAAGTGTCACTGGACAGACACCTGCAGAATCACAGTCTGAGGCAACACAAGTGCGACATTTGCCACAAGAGTTTCCAAATGTCTTCACAGCTCACGAATCACTACAACACCCACACCGGAGCAAGGCCTTACCAGTGCACCGTGTGCGGGAAGAGCTTTTCCCACTCTGGAAATATAATCACGCACCAAAAAAAGCATCTCAGAGTTTTTGTTGGGTCCAACGGGATGCCTCTGGGGATCAAGAATTCTGCAGTTATCACAAAGAAGCAAGCGGTCAACAGGAAGAGACCTGTTCAGACCGGTGCTGAAGAGGAGCCAGGAATGGACGCAAACATGGGAGAGCCGCCAGGACAGGAGGGAAGCACGGAGGGAAGCGATACTCAAAAGCCACGCGAGGATGCTGAGTTCGGGGATCGCGTGAGCTCTGAAGAGTCCGACTGTGGAGAGCCTGTGCATTACTTGTCTGGCGCAGCTGGGTCCGATCCGCCCGATGAGTCCAGATCGGAAACTGAGGAGAAAAAATCTGAGGAGCCCGGCGAGAGCGAGTGTCAGGAAAGAAATATGTACAGAGAGCATAAATACTGGGAGTGGGAGTGTTTTGAATGTGATATGGGCTTTGATGATGTGGCAGAGCTGCATTTGCATTATGTAAAACATGCTACTGGGGAGTTGCCTTTTCCCCAGGAGGATACTGACTAACTATATTCTCATACTGGTGCCTAATTTGCCGACAGCAATGTTGAACCACCTGGGGCAGTTAACAGCTTTTATGCCTTTGTTTTATTTTTTTCCAACAGTCATAGATGAATGGCTCGGGCAAAGAAACCAGGGTTTAATGATGCTGTTGTTGAATTATGTCAAGCATGCTTTGGATTTTGAAACTCGGATTTTCAGGCTCTGCTCCTGTTCCACTACATTAAGGGCAAGAGTCACTGGGGAGATTGATGGTGAATATCTAGTACCTAACAAAGTCTTAAAAGATTATACAGCATGTTTTAAGAGGAGATGAAAATGTAAATCTGTAAATCTGTAAATCTAAATAAAATAAATGACATTAAAAATATTTTCACTGTTTGTCTTTGTGTCTTAGGTAAAGAATGTATGTTGGACTGTTATTAAAATGCAATTTGTGTAGATATGATACTGGTCTGATGACTCCCTCAACCATTATACAAGAGTGAAATATTGTATTTGAACTCTGATTTATTGAAATTGCTCTGACACTACATTTTTCCATCATGTTATCCCATCACTACTGATGCTGAGGTCCTACTGAAATATTGATATTAGAAGTGTGTTGTAAATAAATTCTTCTACATAGTTCTTAAAGGCAACACACTTTTTTGCCAAAAGTTCCAAAACTACCTTTAAAGATAAAATCTCACCATTTTTTTCAAATGTAATAAATAAAAGAAGGAACATTTAAACACTAAACAACCAACTGAACAAAACTAAATAAACATAATCATTATTATTGCTGATCTAGCAACCTGTGTCTTTGACCCTACTGGGACTGTAAATTATTTAACTGTAGTTTGGCTCTTTTTTTTTTTTTTTTTTGCTTTCACCTCCAGCTCGCCCGATTTCAGTTGATTCTTGATTCTTGATTCTTGAAGGGCAGATCTGGAGTCAGTAATGGGAAATGTGGAAGGGATGTGATAAATATAGTTCTGTTGTACTTCCTACAACACTACCATTACGACAGATGGGATACAGTGTAAATATTTACAAACAATTGCTCCCAGATACAATAGATATGGTAAAAGAAATAAAGGCAGTAAATGTAAATGTAGTCATAATTTATCAATACAATATCTCATAAATATGCTTTATATGGTCTACGGCTACTGTAATAACGGGATTTTACAACAGGAAGATGATCCTCCATTATATGCTGCAATAGCTCCTCCAGCTGGCTATGCCCTCTTACTGAACATACCTGGATATAACCTTACTCAGTTGTGTTTTGACGAGGATTTTATTTATCAGTCACTGCTTTGCTGTCGCAAGGACACACGTGTTCTTCACTAGAAGCAGTGTTGACGTCCCACCGTGTTATGGTGAGACATTTGTTTAACATCCTCTGAGCTGCGGGAGAATGCTGAGACGTTCACAAGCCTGGGGCGTGGTCAGGTGTGGGCAGGGATGTGGCCTTTTATGCAAATTAATCATTTGCATATTACAGGCGTTTACTCCTGTGACCTCAGACAAAAACACTGGAGGAAAGTACAGCAAACTGTTTCAGTGGCGTCATGCCATCACATGCACAGCGGCTCCAGCTTGATCAGTGACGACACAAAAATGTTCCTTACACATTAATCATCACACAAAGTCACCAAAACAACCCTGCTCCAAACTGCTCTGTGATTGCATTACAGTTCCCGAGTAACAGAGGAACTGACCTGTAAAAAAAAATCCCAAACAAACCACAATTCCCATAACTCCTCTGTGCCCATTGTAAGACGTGACGTCACCTTGTCTGCGGCACCTCAGTGTTGGCTTTGTGCGAAAACGACGCGGGGATGTGAGGGCGGACGAGGCGGCACAGGTAACCACATCTTTCCCCCCCGTCATGCGCTCACACGGACAGGCGTGTGTGCGCGCGCGAACCGGCGGTGTTTACGTAGCAGCTCCGGCGCCGTCACGCGTCGGAAATGCTAACGACCTGAACCCAGACTTGACAGCAAATCGGTGAATTTAAGCTAACTGGGCTAGCGTCGTCTGTTTATGTGCGCTATTATGGAGGGGTCGTTGGAGAAAGCCGCCTCACCCAGCATCTGTTCAACCGCGATTTGAGCGTTGAATTGGGATCTCGGCTGCCCTCCATATGCATCGCTCCTCTATTGTCATGTTTGCAGCCCATTCATTCTGTTTTCCCAGCTGCCGCCTTGAAGATAACAAAGATGCTGCTCGCTGCTTCAGACCTGTGTGAAAACCTTTCTCATAAGACAGCCCAGCAAGTTAAAATCGTGCAAAAATAACTGAACGCATGCAAGAGTGATGATATAATTGCTGGTTTATCTGAGTTATTAACAGTCATGTGTGTTTCTGCATGTAGTTCTGTATGGGACCAGCTTTCACAGAAACATATGTGCATCTGAGAAGCCGAGAGGCAGCGAGCCATGCAGAGTCCTACAGGAGCGAGCGGCGGGCCGAACCCTGAGACCACAGCGCCCACAGAGCAACCGCTGGACCCCGGGACTGAGGCTGAGCCAGCACGCAGCCGAGCGCACGCACCGGAGAAGGAGACGGCGTCTGTGGCTCCGGCCGACACCAAAACTGCAGCCCTGCGAAAGGAAAATCAGGCAGGGGTGCACACGGCAGAAGTACCTGCAACTGAGGCAGTCACACAAGCAGCGGAGGAAGAGGCAGCTGTTCAGTCACAGAGTGAGCCCTCAGAAAAGCCTGCAGCGATGGAGACAGGACCCACAGCAGCTGATACAAATCCAAATCCTCCATGTGATGAGCAAAAGGCAGAGAAAAAGGATAAAGGGCCACATGATGGTAGGAAATATGTTCCTTCCAAGAAGGCCATGATAGATCCTCTGAAGATGGACATGAGCAAACCAGCGCTCATGCCTCTTACATGTGAGTATTTGCCTTGTCATTCCCCGATAACTGGGCTTGGATTGTTTGATTTGGATTATTAAAATGAATTTAGGACTACATGTACAGCAATCACATTTCCTAGTGCGGAGGTTTGGCATTTTCTCAAATCCCACTTTACAAATCTGTTGTGATTTATGACAGCAGCATCTTAGTTACTGTGTTATTACTGTTTCTGTTTATTTTTGGGTTACTGTGATTTCTACAGCCTAATATTGTTGGATTTTAGATTTAATATACAATATTCAAATATTAAAAAAAATCAATAATAATTAAATCATTGTCAGTTTTCCAGTGCACTTACTGTCAAGAACATATCGTTTTAAAATCACTTCCTTGCTCTGCCATACTGATACAGCATCCAGAACAGTGATGACATATTTTACAAGTTAGACTTCCCATGTGTGAGAACAAATGAAAGCAGCAAACATGCATTGACTGTGTGTTTTGTTTCTAAAGTGTCCGTACATATCTTGAGGCCACTTTTGACCTATATGGATGGAGCTGCACATTTTTCTCTTTGCACGCCTTCATCCTTTGTATGAACGCTCTGTGCACATGTTAACTTTCTTTCTCGTCACTCCTTCCTCCTTCCGTGTTTCCTTCCAGCATCTCAGCTCTCCCTGCAGTGCATCGAGTGCCACATCATCTTCAGTGATTCCAAGAGCAAAGAGCGCCATCTGAAGCTTAGCCATCCTGCAGAATATGAACAGTGCATACTGAGGAATGCCCTTTTTGTCTGCTACGTTTGTGACCGCCACTTCACAAACTCCACAGAGCTCATGGCTCACCAGAAAGCCCATATCGAAAAGAAACCCTTCAAGTGTCCAATCTGTGACCTGGCCTTCAGCAAATTATCAGAGCTCACACTTCATAAAAAAAACCATTTTGGCCAGGATGGTTATGCCTGCAATGACTGTGGCAAACCATGCAAAACGCTGACCTTGCTGAAGTATCACCGTCGCTCACACACTGGAGACAGACCGTATATTTGCAAGGAGTGTGGAAAAAGGTTTAACATGTCCAAAACTCTGCAGAGACACCTTCTGTCACACGCGACAGGGGGGGCTGCTGAAGAGAAGGGACGCGCCGCAGCTCAGGCACAACCCAAAAAAAATGATGGTAAGACATATTTCTGTGTCACAGATGTAATATTTTGTATACAATAAATTGTAACATAGTTTGGTCCAGACTAAAATATCCCCATAGCAGTTTTATCGATTTCCATCAAACTTTGTACAGAAATTCATGATCTGCAAAAGATGAAATATGTGTTGCTTCACATGGTAAACCACAATTCATCACAGCTCTTTTCCTTTATTATCTTTTCCAGTTAAGTACCCTTGTCCCATATGCAAGGCCCCTTTCAAGAATATTAAGACACGGCTCCGTCATTTGAAAACTAAGCACGAGTTGTTTCCCGATGCAGCCAGTAATGCCCTCCCAGCTGAGAACCAAGTGAAACAAAACACACCCATCATAACTCCATTATCTGTTTGCCAACCTGCCCTGCTGCAGCTGGAGCCAAATGGGCCGCTGCAAAAAGTTGACTCCAATGTTGACACGGAGCAGATTTGCAGACTTATTGAATCTTTAGGAAATGTGCAGAAAGTAAATCAAGTCGTCATCTTGGGGCAGGTGCCACCTCATGCTCCACCACTGGAAGTGCATCAGATATCACAGCTGGCAGAACCGTTACCTTTGAACATCAGCCCCCCACAGACAGACTTTATAGGACTGAAACAGTCAGAATCGAAGACGTCGGCATCGCCCCCTTTAAACAGCCAATGTGATCCACTGGAGCAAACAATTATACTGGAACCCATTACGCCAGATGGCCAGTTGGAAAACCCCTCTTTCTCAGAGCTAGGTGCCCACATAGCTGCAGCTGAAAATACAGAGCTCACACTGGATCAGACTGAACAAACGCAGAGACCTGAGGGGGAGGTGCTGCATCAGCTCCTTCAGCAACCCCAAATGAGCGCAGTTCACTCCGCCCGTGAGGATCAAATGGTTTGCCAGGATGAGGAGGCTGACCTCAAACAAAACCTTGAGCAGACAGTCATATTGGAACTTACCCCTGATTTGATACAGTCTTTGGAGCTGGAACAATCCCACACACTGCCACAAAATGAAATTACCATCTCCTCTCTGGTACCAACCACTGAACTGGAGAAGACTCCGGATGAGACTTCAGATCAGACTGTAACAATCGAGCAGGAGACCAGCCTGTTAGTCCCAAAACTTACTCCTACAGCTGAGTTGGAGCTGACACATTTACAAACAGAGCAACAGGACCTTCCTTCTTACCCTTTTGTTCCACCGGACACACTTACACAAACTCCAAGTGAGTCTGAAATGGATCCTAAACACAAGGTTGATTCACAGATGCAAACAGTAACTCTTGATGAAATGTGCCAAGTGATGGATGAAGCTGCACCAAAAGAGACGCAAGAAAAGGCTGAACAAGAGCCACGTGAGCAAGAGCCTTCTGAGAAATTGCTCGTAGATCACAGGGAGGGTGAGCAGCAGTTGGAGAAGCCACCTGAACCAGACACATCCTCTAAAGAAGAGGTTCCATTACAAATGGAGGCCAGGCAGGAGCCCCAGATCTCAGAGTTACCCATAAATGTAATGTCAGCTCAAGAACTGGTCAAAGTGCGGAAAAGGAAACCTGCCAGGGCGTTTCTCTTTCAAGGATACATGCAAGAACAGTTGGGATCTATACACAAGGCTAATTTACAAAATGATGCCAAACCCGCCAAACGCCAAAGAACAAAAAAGTCTCATCTAGTTGTTAAATTTGGTCCACAAAGCAAAGAGAAAAAGAACAGGAAACAGAAAAAGCCCTCACAGCCGCATCAGCTGACACAAGAAGAAGAAGGGAAGAAAACCAGTCTCTCAGAGGAAAAAGCAGCATCACAGAGGAAGGGAAGAAAGGGAAAAATGGACAGGAAACTAGGGCATTTGGTATCCTCAGCTGAAATAAAATCACCTCCACCAGCCCAGGACTCACAGGTGCAACAAATCAAAGAGGATACAAGAAGGAATAAAATGAAAAAAGTAAACGAAGAAGCCAGGCAGGGTGTGAAGCACATGAGTGAGCACAAAACTATAACTTCGCCTGTATTTAAAAAGAAAAAACAAGCGACCATAATGCGAAAAGTTCAGCCAAAGAATGCAAAGGATGGGAAGAGGAGAAAAAACACGGCGAGAGAGCAAAAAGTTGACACCAAAACAAGCCCAGCATCAGCAGACATACCTGGCCCACACGTAACGCAGGACTCTCTGCTTCTGCTCAAGGGTCATAAACAGCCCCAGCTGAAAGTTTACAAGCTGGACCCTTCAAGAGCATCAAGTCAGACACAGGAGACTTCACCCCAAGACAAGAAGCTCCCAACAAGTGAGTCCACAAATTATCTCACAGCTGAAACCAAGAGAAAAGGAGGAAGACCCAAAAAGAACCAGAAAGCTCTTTCACTGTTGTCCTCGCTCCAGGTTTCCCAGCAACCACTTGAGACAGGGCCCACCAGGCAAAAGACCAGCCGGAAACGTAAAGCCTCCTCTAAAGTGGAGACCGAAGGAGTGATAACTTCACATTCCAAGCGTGCCTTAGAGTGCAAGGACTGTGGGGAGAGATTTAGTGAAGTCTCGTCCCTTCAGAAGCACAAGGCGACGGTCCATATTGTAGAGAGTCCTGGTCTCACGTACACCAATGGGAACATCTTTGAGGGAGTCTCCGGTTTAGATCTTTACCAGCTTCCAAAACAGCACGGTAAGGTGGTCGGGGCTATGAATGCCGCTGCACTCTGGGATACTGAGCCGGAGATGGTAGAGATGGCGTTAGAAGACAGAGAGCAAATGGTCTCTTTTCCAGCTTTGATTCCATCCCCATCCTTACCGGTTCCTCCTCCAGATGTTGAAGTAAGTGCCTATGAAAACAAGTGTGGAAGTGAAACGGGAGCAGAGGATCGGTCTCATACGTCTCCCGAAGATCACTCACCATCTGAGCAACTAATGTCTCCCAAGTTCACATGTGAATCAGCTCTAAGTACCTCTACTCAAACAAAGAGTGTGGAGACAGCAGAGCCTTTGTCATCAGATGAAGCCAAGCGAGAAAAAGGTACGCCGAAGCCACCCAACTCAGAATCCCAAATCCCAACTACCACAGAGGAAGATGTTAAAGAAGATTTACTTCTTGAGGTCGATTTAGTCACTGTTGGGGAGCAGAGTGAAAGACCTGATCCAACTTCTCCCCAAGAAAGTTTTCCCCCAGAGGATTCAAACGGAGCTCATAATTCTGAGTGCGGAAGCACTGAAGCACTTCTAGCACCCGGGCAAGTCGATGAAACCACAACTGCAAACATTCTAACTTCACAGACTGTGTCCTGCTCCACGCATCAAGTCGAGATCAAGGAAGAAGAGGAAGAAATGCTGGTCCAGAGGAAAAAAGAAGGTGGGAAAGCACCTGTGACGAGGAATGCTGCAAGGGGTAGGAGACAGGGAGCAGGACGTCTAAAAAGAGGTGAGATATTGAAGACGGTGTTAGGTGGAGATACTGTCAGAGGAACAGAATCCGAGAAAGAAGATGAATGTCAGGTAGTGTATGAAAGACATCCAGCCACCTCTGATTCTGAAACTCAGGATGAAGGTGAGAGTGGCACGAAGACTTCACAGGCAGAAACCAGTCCTGAAACAGAGGCCAACAAAGACGCTGCTCCTGTCACATGTTTGCCTCCCCTGCTCTCTGCATTAGAGGAATCTCCTGAAGAGCAAGTTGTTTTTGAGCTGGAGTCTGTCACCACGAGTGTTGATGAAGTCATGAAGGAAGGGGGGCTGCAGGGAGGAGAGGAGTACGAGCGGGCGGTTGACCAGTCTCCAGGCATCATCCTGGAGAAGTACCTTACATCTAGACAGAGAGAGACTGCTGACAAAGGGCCGTGCTCGGTAACTGCAAGGAGAAATCAAGGACAGGTAAGATATTAGTTGTACCGACAAAAACCACACACCGACAATGAACACTACAATGAACTGAACAATCAGACAAAACGCTTTTCATCTTAGGCTTTGGAGAGCTTTGCTGAGAGCGAAATGCAAGTGCCCGTGAGCCAGGAGATCAAGGTGGAAGAGAATCTGTCTGATCCACCGCCAGTTGCTGCCACCTACCAAAACAGACAGAGGGCAAGTGTGCAGCCGCAGCTCCACCGTGACATCAGGACGGTTCTGGTGAAGGAGGAGAGCAGCCTGGTGCTGAATGAGGCCCAGGCCTCGCAGGACAGCACACACATCAGGTGGAATGTGGAGCCAGTAAACGGTGAAAACACTGCCACTCCGTGTAAGTATGAGTGCATAGCAATGTTTTAAACAGTAGATCAGCAGAGGAGTGTTTGTCTTTTTGGTTTGCTGAGAAGATCAGCAGCGTTCCAATAAAACTACAAATAATTTATGATAGATGAGGTACTGCCTGTTGGTTAGTTAGCTTTTTTGTTTTTGAACTTTGGACTGACCCAGGTTAGCTGTTTCCCCTCGCTACCAGTCTTTATGGCTCTGTACTCAACACAAAGGTGTATGAGTGGTATGAATTCATTATTAATCAATACCAACTCTAAGAAAGAAATCAAGCAAGCATATTTTTTCCAAAATTGTTTTCATACTCCACTATAGATTACAACAGTTCTGTGCAACCATTTACATGCTCTAGATGCAACTACAGGAGACAGGTGCTAAATAAATAAGTTGACTGTTTGCTGCCTTTTCAGGGATGGATAAATCATGTTTGTGGACTTGTATTTTCAGTAATGGAGAGTGGGGAGACAACACTCCCACCGGAGTATAACACCACCCAGTGCATCTTCTACCCAGTGAAGGAGGAGGAGAGGGAGGTTCTGCTGGGGGCCGCTCACACCAGCAGAGGGAGTTTGACCCCAGAGGGATCGGGTACTGCCCGTCAGATAGAGCATCAGACTGCAGACAGTACTTTATGCAAGTCTTTGCATTTTTTAGCTAGTTTCACAGTACACCAAAGATCGAGCAAAAGCATCGCAGAACCTCTGTTTCAATGTTGAACCTGTTCATCAACAGATGAAGGGGGCCCTGCCACAGAAGACTGCCAAGAAACAGGAGTGAGAGGACTGTTGTCAGAACCTGGGGTCAGTGAATCTGCGGATGGACAAGGTTTGTTTTCTGTTTTTAAATTACCGAACACTACTTCAGTCATCAGAATCGGTGAACATACTGTATATGTCTGTGGAAAATAACTGATCTTTCAGCTGAGGACGATGCTGAGGGGCCTCATCCACCAGACCTCCAGGACTTTCTCCTCCAGAGTTCTGACGAAGAGGATGTGGGTGGTTTTCAACTGTCTAATCCTCATCTTGACTCAGAAGCAGAAGTAATGGCCTATTTCTCCAAGAACCAAAGCAGCGGCACACCTCAGCCACATCAGACATCACAAAGGTACAGTAGAAATGATTGGTTTCAGTCTACAAGCCTTCACAAAATGCTGCTAAAAACATATGGAAATACATGTTTTAATGTCAAACTCAAACCCGGCCTGGGAGAAATGGAAGAAAATCAATGGATGTGCCAAAATAATATTTTATTACGATTTCATTTTCTTACATGGGGAAGGATGAAATAAGGGGTTTTAATATTAATATGTAGAAAAAACAACATTGTACTCATGTAATGGTCAGAAATCACATAATTGATTTTGGGTTGCTCGCTTGTTAGCTCATAATGTTTTGTTTTTCTTTTTCTTCCTTAGTGTGCTGAATTCAACAAGCCAGCTCCAAACTCCAAGAGGCGAAAACGGGACCAAAGAGCCCATTAATTACTTCTCCAAATACTTTGGTTGGGATGCCTGGGTAGAAATTGCCAACTGCACAAACAAACTCTCCAGCTTGTCTAACCCCGTCACAGCCAGAGAGGTTGCACAGTTTGTCGGGATCCACATTGCCATGGGAACTCTGAAGGTTTGTCCTCCTGGTGGATTGATGTTGGAAACGTTCACTTGGCTCTGTTAATTGGATGCAAGACCACTACAGTATGTGATTTGTTTGGTCTCTTGTTATTTTTCAGTTTCCCAGTCCAGGGCTCTACTGGGAGGACCTGACTAAGGTGCCCCTCATCGCTGAAGCCATGCCGCTTTCACGTTTCCTCCAGCTGTCTTGCACGTTGAAGCTGGCGTCTCCGGCAAAAGAGCCGGTCAACAGTAATGTTCAGGAAGGAAGATGCGATGGACATGAGGGTAAAACTCTCTCAAGAGTACAGTATACAGTTCCTCAACTTAGAAACGGGCACAAGTCAAATGATTTGAACAGTTCAAAAACCCAGAATGATCCCCTGTGGAAGGTGCAGCCATTGCTGCGCCATTTCAAAGCAGGGTGCCAGTCACTGAGAAGGGAGGGGGATTATGCAGTCGACCAATATTTGCTTCCTTTGACCGGGAAGATGCACAACAATGAACCGTCTCTCCACTGCACTACATTAATTGGATTGGCCGGTTTACTCTTGCATGTGGATTTTAAACTGGATCAGTCAGACAAAGAAGACGCTGTAGAAAAAATGGTCCCAAAAGGGAGCATGGTGTTTCTTTGCAAACAAGAACTCTCCACCCCTTCGATGCTGGAACGCCTGCTAGTTGCTGGGGCTCACGGCGCGGGCAGGGTGGGGGGAGCGCGGGGGCAGATTGGGGATGAGTTTGTGAGCTCGGACGGGAAGCTGATGTTACGGCGGTCGCACTGTGGCTTCATACTTTCTACTGCGGGAAGCGGCCAGAGGAGCATGGCTGCTCTCACTGACAGCTTTGAAAGGGCCCAGATGGCGGCTCGTCTCAACAGAGATTTACGAAACCTTTACCCTATTCCCCTCACTGCCGCGGCCCCAACCTGCTGGCCTCAGGCCGTGCTCTGGTACCTAACAGACCTGGCTTTGGTCAACTCCTGGCTCCTGTACAGGCAGGATAACGTTTCAGCGTCAGCACCTTTGACTCTCATGGCCTTCAGACTGGAGGTGTCCAAGGCTTTGATCCTCTCCAGTGGCTCTGATACCCAGGACTCAGTTCCCCCTCAGCCCCCCACAGAGAAGGCCCACACGACAAATGAAACCCCCAGTCCCAGCCTGGTGGAGGACGGTCCCCTGCCAGATGCAGCCACGCGGTACGACGGCTTGGGCCACTGGCCAGAGCAGCTCGGGGAGGGAGAAGGGGGCAGATGTCGTTTTGGGGACTGTAACAGAACATCACGGGTGCTATGCCTTAAGTGCTGTGTCTTTCTTTGTATCTCACGCAGCCATAACTGTTTCTTGAATTTCCATAATCAAGGGAGTTTGGGAAAAGAGTAGTCTTGGCCCTTTATTTTTTAACATCTGACTTTCTGATGTAGAATGTAACTGTGCTTTTTGTTGTATGTAAAACCAGATAATCAAAACAAGTGCTGTAAGCTCCTTCATCATTACTTCAAATTACTGTCAATTTTTCCATGATGCCTTTCACTGGCAGTGTCACTCTTTTGTATGACTATTGTGCTGCAGTTACAAAAACCAATGCTTTGTGATGTGGCACAATGTGTGTAACAATGAATTTGCTTTTAGAGGGAAATGTAAAAATATACTTTGTTCTGCAGAAGAAGCGTACCATTGCAGTTACCATGATATTTTTTACTATTTACTTTGACCTGATGTAAAATACATTGTTTATGAACTTGTTTTTGAATCTGTGCTTTTAACATTATTTATTGGAATTTCAGAAAACAATAAAAAGAGAGACGTTGCACCTTTTTTTTGTATGAAAACTTGGGTCTTGTAATAGCAGGGAAAACTTAGAAGTTACTGATAACATTTAAAACTGGCTCAGTTCTACTTGGACCCTGAATCTGAAGCAACTACATGCAATTCAGCCGTCATTTGTTAATTTGTATTAATTTATTCAATCACTCATCATCATTATTACTGTTCTTAACAATAGTGTGGGGCGGATCAATCCCCAAAATATTGATAATACTGATACAAAGTAATTTTTGAGTATTAATAAAATCAACGATTGGACTGATACGAAACAAACCATGACGTGTTTATTCACATCCTGGCACATTAACGCTGCTTGTGCATGCATTTGCGCAGTGCTAAGTGAAAATTCATATCATACACGTGCACCATTAAAAACTGTCTTGTGCTTAAGCACGCACATGCTGTAAGTATTTAAAGGAGAAAAGTAAAAAGAAACGTTTTTTTAACGTTGGTCGTACTATTAACTGCGCATGAAAACGTGCAGTGTATGGTTCAATAAAAGTTGTGCATGGATGTGTGGGAGAGAGACACAGACAAATCTACTACGGCAGTCGTTGAAAATTACAACACATTTTTCTCTAATATGAGTTGATTTAGGTCACGTGGCGAAGCTAACCCATAGAGTCAGATTCAATAGAAAATACGCTCAGTCCAAATCCACGATCGTGAGTATCACTCCCTTGCTGTGTGTTGTAGCTGATTTTATGCGAGTGGGTTGTGGTAACGTTTTGAAAGCAGAATAGCCTCTATTGTGATGGTCTGTGCTGTAGAAGAGTGAAGTCAAACGCTACGTCTCATCGAAAGATTTATTTCTTCTCTCACTTTCTAGCCCTGTCCCGTATCAGCCACAGAGCGACTCCTCTCATACATATCTCATGTTTGAACGCTGTGTTTTAACACCAAGCGGTAACAACCACGAACGAGTCTCCGGCGGCCATCTTAGTTGTACCAACGGCGATCACAACATACGCCAGGAAGTGACCGATCCGATCTGTGCGTTCTATTTCTGTAGGGTCAACTCTCATAATCAAAACTACCTTGAAAGAGCGGTTAGAGGTAACTCAAACGTCTAATCCGTTTTGTATCGGTTGTAGAAAGAATGTGTAGTATGTGCCGATATTAACGTGGGTCGTGTTGATTCATAGCAGATGCATGCAAGCGCCACACAACGAGTTAAAACTTGGTATGTGAAAAGGCACGGAAAGTCTTCAATCCGTTTTGAATGGCAGTCTGTGTTGTTAGCGCTAACTCGCTAGCTAGCTTTAGCCCGCTCAAATAGCTCGTTTTCTTTTTTTAACTGATAGCGTTAACTACGTAGACATACGTGAAGCTAAAGCAATTGCACTTATCTTCGGGTGGTTCTAGCTTACTATTTATATCATTTAAAGCATTTAACCCGCGAACTGAAATCCCGATAGATTGCTTGCCGCTAGTTGTGCTAGCTAAGGGCCTGGCATGCAGTAACGGACGTTAACGTTAGCCCGGACGAGCTGAAACTTGAGCGATATCAGTGGGGAACTTGGACTAATAATAATAAAACCCCAAAGGCTGTGCGGATGAGGTTCTATTTATCAGTATAACATATATTTCTTTTTATTATGGCCTCTATAAAAACATATTTTAGAGTTACTCCAGCCTTACTAGCATGACATTATTTATTATGCTGTCATCTGTTGAACATAAGCGGTTGTTAACGTAAATCTCGATTTCTGTGGGATTACAACAGGGTTGCGTTTGCAACTGTTTATCAAGGTGCTGTGTTTTCACCTGGTATTTAGCTTTTGTGTAATACTTTTCTCTTTGCCGCTGCCTTATTCCTGTGCTTTGACATCCAGTAAAATTGTGAGTCCCTGCTGCGAGCGCCCAGCAAACCAGGATGGACTCGGAGATTTTGAACATCGAGGAGATAGTGATGGGCCGGGGGTTACCAGATCCTCCTCCTGAAGTTGCCCCGGAAAAGCCGACAGAACCATACAAACCCATCACTTTGAACGGCCCTCCCGCCCCCTCCGTGCAGCCCTGTAAGTAGCAGCTTGTTCTCTCTTTGTGCAGCCTCTTCTTCTCTCTCGGATGATCCTTCACATTTCCGCCTGTCCGCCCTGCAGACCAGCACGAAAATCTCCAGTGTTTCCAGTGCTTCATTACGTTCTGCAGCGCCAAAGCCAAGGAAAGGCACATGAAGAAGAGCCACCGCGAAGAGTATAAGCAACAGCTTCAGCAGGTAAGCTTCACAGTTAGTTACTTCAAATGTATCACAGTTTGTGTCCCCAAAACCAACATTTTCTTTAGGGCAAACGTCCATGCATATATATAATTTCTCCTTTTGAATTCAACCTGCTTCCACCCTCACATTCTTAACCCGACATACTTGAACTGTAGGATCTTTGTGGGGCAGCCCCTGTTCTTTCTCTCCCCTCTCTGTGTGTCTGTGCGTTAAAGTTCTCAAACAGTTAAATAAGCAGTTTGCTGTGTTTTAGACACCTACTATTTCACACTAATTTGCCCACAATAACTTAAAGGGACAGTCCCACCTATTCTATGATCTCTTATCGTTTTTGCTGCTGTAATGTCACTGGTCCTTGGTGTTTGAACCTGGGCTTATGTCTTCACAGGGAAACACATTGTTCACATGCTACGTGTGTGACCGCACATTTCCTTCATCTGAGGAGCTGACGCAGCACCAGCCAACACACAGCAAGGATGACAAGCCCTTCAAATGCGTTCACTGCAAGGAGAGCTTTAAGACATTCTCTGAAGTGAGTGTATATTTTCACTGTGGTCATGTGCCACTCAGGTAGACCCTGTCCAGTCCTATTACTCACTTAATGTTTCTGTTGAACCTGTTACCTATGCAGCTCACAGCCCATAGAAGACAAGTGTGTCCAGAGAGACAGTTGGTATGTAAGGATTGCAATGAAACCTTCCGCAGTGCCGGACTTCTGCGTACTCATCGCCTGACCCAGCACCCCCGCCCAGACGTAGACACTGCAGAGCAACAGGAGGACCCCGCGAAAACCTACCGCTGTAAGAAGTGTGGTCAGGGCTTTGAAACAGAGTCAGAGCTGGTAGCTCACCAAGAGAAGTACCCTGAAGGTCAGCAGTGCAACGGCAGCGCTTCATCCGTCAAGAAACGTGGCCGGCCTTCCAAAACCGAAGACCCGGCCGGTGCTGAGAAAAAGGGAAAGCGGAAAAAGAAGGATGAGGCCGAGGTGCCGGAGGAGACGGTGAAGGTCGGCAGCACGTCCGAGTCGGCAGCCACCCCAGCAGAGGAAAAGGGAAAAGCAGCTGGAGCAAAGCGAGGCCGTCCTTCCAAAGCAGCACCGAAATCAGAAACGGAAGACAAGAAGATTCCCGAGGATGACGGCGAAGCCCCAGCTAAGGAGAAGAAGCCGAAAGCAGACCCGGCCCCACCCCGTCAGCACCCCTGTCCCGAATGTGACCTTTCGTTCCCCGGCTTGATTCAGCTCCGCGCTCACAAGAAGGAGAAGCACGCCCCGCGGAAAGCCCACCCCTGTGACGAATGTGAAGAGAGCTTCGCGCGGCCCGAGCAGCTGGACGCCCACATGTCACGGGCTCACGCTGTTGGTCGCTTTGCCTGTCCAACCTGCGGGAAGAGCTTCGGCCGGGAGCGCACCTTGAAAGCTCATCAGAAGAGCCACCCGGAGGAAAAGCCCGAAAACCCAAGTGCAAAGAGATAATTTAGACATGGGGACATTTCAGAAAGTATATGGTTTTTGAAGATTTTAGTCAGGAATTGTC
The DNA here is from genome assembly GCA_016785225.1 of Psettodes erumei. Lineage (NCBI taxonomy): Eukaryota > Metazoa > Chordata > Actinopteri > Pleuronectiformes > Psettodidae > Psettodes > Psettodes erumei. The sequence continues at coordinate 1,796,057 of JAFBJZ010000623.1, forward strand.
TTTTTTTTTTTTTTCTTTTAACATTGCAGATTTGATGCTCCAGATCATGGTTTCAGATGAGTTTGCGAAGGTTTTCGAGAATGGTGTTTTAGCAGATTTTGGACTTAAACGTTAGTTTTGATCATGAGCTGAGGGAAATATGGACAAACAGACACGTCTCTAAAGTGACTAACCAAATGTTTAAAAATCCATCTTTTACACCCTTTGTCACAGAACCTAGTTTATTTGTAAAAACATTGTTTTGATCCATTTTTTAAATGATTTGTTTCAGTTTTTTAAAGCGTGAAATGCGTGTGGTGTGAATTTCTTACTTGATGTCTTGAGTTCAACTCGCTTTGTGGTAAAATTTTTTCTAATATTTTTTTTTCCTGTTATTTTTGTCAAAACAAATTGGGTAAGTACATATTTTAAACAAACTAGATGCCTAGATAAGATCCTATGTTTGACTGTATAGACAGTTTATCGAAAGAAAAAGAGTTATGTACAGCTTCTTCTTCATATTGTGCAGTTTTTACACTTTGATCATGTTCCTTTCTAAATTAAGTCTGATTAAGGGAAAAAACTGAAAATAACCGCTGAGTTCTGCTGAAGTTGCATTTTGTCCAGGTGCTCCAGATTCAGTGTGGAGTGTCTGGCTTGTGGATAGAAATGATCCACTATAATAATGATCTGTCTTACAGTAAAATTTTCTCCTTTTTATTTTTCTCTCTTATTAGAATAACATTTCATGTCTTAGACATCTCTGAAGTGGAGCTCATTGCCTTTGGATGCCTTTGAGTCCCATAAGGAACTGTGTATATCGTGTCATTTACTGATTGGATTGTTTCTCTCCCCACTGCAAAAAAATGTAATAAAACATGAGGGGCTGCTGAAGAGATGACCTGCCTTTGTGTCTTTGTTCTCACCTCTGATTCACAGATACAACCTAACACGGCCTTGTATTGTTTGTGGACTTTTGGAATAATATATTAATATCATAACATTTGCGATACCCCTTTTAAAACCACGGGGATCACCGATGACACAGCGGCGCATGTGTATTTCAAATTACCGTAACTCCTCGTGCAATTTAATCATTCAAACTGCCCCTGAAAGCTGTGAACAATGTAAAATATATCTATTATTATGGTGCTAAAGCAGGATTGTTTGGGAGGTTTAGCACCTGCGGACTCACTGTGAGGAGCCTCTGGTGGACCTCACTTTGTCTGATCTCCATCAAAACCCACATTTAATTCCCTCCTGTTGTTGGAGCCAAAGCAGCAGTTCTCACTAACTCCCCTCTCGAGTTTACGATGACGGATTATTTAAATGAGCAATACTGAGCGCGTTACTTCCCACGGATCGATACCTGTGCCTCTGGATTGACGTCCAGTATCACCCCGAGCCGCCAGGGGCGGTCGGGCGCCCGCATAGATTTCCTCTTCTCCTCTCTTCTTGCGGTGCTTCATTTGTTTTCTTTCTTTCTCCTTTGCCCCCCCCCCGCTCCTCTTTATCCCCGGGTAAAACGAGCGTGGCGTTAGCTGCTCGGCCAACGTTTGCTCGCTCTGTTTGCGCGTCGCGTGGACGAACGTCTCTCGCTGGAGTTTTGGGGTGCGGGTTTCGCCTTTGACTCGAGGCGAAGCGAACATCGCGGAGGACGCGCGGTGTCGTATTGTTCCGCCACCAGGTGAGCGGGGCGACCCGGCGGCGCCCTAAGGTGTGCCATTCATCAAGCTCCGCGGAAAAGTTGTTTGCCAAGCTCTCCAGGAAAAAAAATCCACAAGCAAGAAAACGAAGAAGCAGAAGAGCCGCCACAGATGTAGGCGCCCGGGACGACAGGTAGGACCAAATAGATATCTGCGCCTGTGTCGTGTGCCCGGCTCGCTGATCAGCCGACATGTAGCGTCTCAAACTTCATGCCGTCACCGCGAGTATCAGGTGCTAACAGGACGACTGCTGCTGTCTGTGTTTACCGACGATGAGCCAGCAGCCATGTCTATTGAATACACCATAGACATCCAGCTGACAGAGTTGGGGTTTCCGGACATCCTGCAGCCGCAGGAGTCCTCGGGGAGAGAGACTCCCGGTCACTCCCCCGCCTCGCTCTCAAGCGCGCACAAACAAAGACTTCTGTCAGTCGACGGCGAGGAAGCAGGTGCCGCCAAAAGACTCTGTCTCCCGCAGCGCCCCGCAAACGCGCCGCTCCCGCGCCGGGTCCTCAAGACGAAGAGGCTGCCAAGGGAGGCGCACACGTGGAGCCCACCGCTGGAGCGGAGGACGCAGACGAGCTGCAGATCATCACCGAGCAGGACGGACCCGGGCCGGATGCGGAGGATGCGGTGGATGTGGAGGATGTGGAGGATGACTCTGATGACAGCGAAGTGTCAGATGTGTATGAGGAAGAAGAGGGCGATGAGGAAGAGGACTGTGAGGACGAGGAAGGAAACGAGGGTATGGCTCCTTAATTTGACTATAATTGTAGCATGTATAGTTTGGTCCCTATTGAGGGCAGAGTCATTCAGGAGACATGTGACACTTGAATTGCTTGTCACGCACCCTCATTCACATAACAAAAACTGATGCAGTATGGCGTGATCTGGATCCTGCAGTCTTGTCATATCTTGCTTTTTCACATGGAAAGACATATATAAGAAATATAGACTATCACCAGCACCTACTTTTTAAAATGAATGCAAGGACATGTCAGTCCTTCTCTAATTAGTTCTAATATTTGTTTCTTTCAGTCGTTCTCCTGTCTGCTTGCAGTAGCGTATGACTGTGATCGTGGTCTAATCTTAATCTGCTGGCACGTCTTCTCTTGTCCCTAGAGTCCAGTCATTCAGGCGACTACTGCTGCAGTGTCTGCGGTCTTCAGCTGCCCTCCAAATTCAAGCTCCAGGACCACATGAACTTGCACACTGGAGCTCGGCCGTACTGCTGTGCCGAGTGTGGTAAGCGCTTCTGCCAGATCTACAACTACCGTGTCCACCTGCGCACACACGCCCAGACCAAAGTGGATCGTCTGCAGTGCCGCATCTGTCTGATGGGCTTTGCGTCCCAGGAGGATCTGACGCTCCACCTGTCGCGCACCCACTTTGAGGATGAGTTCTACGAGTGTGACCTGTGCAAACGGGTGTTCACTTCCCTGAAGGCGTGCGAGTATCATGTGCAGCTGCACAAATCCATGCTGGACGTTGTATGTAAAGTTTGTGGCCGCAACTTCTCCTCTCCCAAAGCCCTGGCGCGTCATCGCAGGAGGATGTGCCACCGCAACTTTAAATGCACAGACTGCACAAAGACCTTTACCAAGAAGAATGCTCTCCTGAAACACAGCTTCTCCCATCTTGGTTTGTTGCCCTACACCTGTGTGCGATGCCGCTGCCACTTCCGCCTGGCAAAGCTGTACCGCCAACACAAGTGTGAACCCGAGCGCATTCATTGCGTGGCGTGTCTGAGGGAGTTTCTCAGTCAGGAGGACTTCCAGCAGCACAAAAAGGACACAGGCTGCTGGGGCAACCAGGAACCTAAAGGGGTTGAGATCAGATGCTTGGAGTGCGGAGAGAGTTTCGTCAGTTCAGAAGAGCTGAAGAAACACGCCGGAGCTCACCAGAGGGTGCTGAAATGTGCCGAGTGTGGGAAGGGGTTCCGCTCGGCCTTGCTGTTAATGTCCCACATGGGTGGTCACGCCGGCAAGTCGCCCTGCCTCTGTCAGACCTGCGGCCTGGGCTTTCCCCACCAGCAGAACTATGACAGCCACCTCAAGACCTGTGGGAAAACACCTCAGCCTGCGGTGAGTGAGTGAGTGAAAGGACCCGACCAGTTTTTTTTTCTGCATTAAAGTCAAACCCTTAATTTACTTTGCGCTGCTGCTAGCCATTTCTCCAAAGCAACCTGTGTATTTTCAGATAGTTTTCCCATCAGCGATATGTTGAAATCAAACGTGAAATATGAAAATGGAACAGAGCAGCGGGCAGAGATTTGAAAATCGCTTCACCTCTGTGACCCTCAGAGCTGGAGAGTTGGCCTCTTTTAATACTAGGAGCCACAGACTGTAATTAATAAACAGGTCTACAAAGAGCACATTTACATGCACATGGGTATCCCAGGTTTGATGCTTATTTGGATTTTGATCATTATTTGAGATACAGCAATTACATGGAACTTTACTAACCTGCTACACCTACTCATACCCCTGTGTGCATGCTCACACAGTTCCCAGGTGTTTGCAGGCGGGTCGGTCTAATTTCTTAGCCGTAAGAACATCTGCATTAGGGATCTATGCCTGCTTCTCCTGTCAGAAGATCCAGTTTTCTCCAAACAGCGAGAAGGTGTTAACATCTGCAACACAGAATGTGGATTCTCTGGAGGAGCAGAATATAGTTTGGCAGCTGACTGAATCAAACTGGGATGTTGCTGACTTAGCAATGAAAGCCTTTGTTCAGTCCATCTCGAGGGCGAATGCATGGCCCTCTACTGATAACAGTAGAACTGTGAACTTAACTTTCCTCAAGTGAGTTTAAAAGAACAAGTTTGGCATTTTGAGAAATTTGCTTATTCGCTTCCATGATGTTCTTACACAAAAACATATGAATTAATCCATCATCTCCTGTTAGTGAACATTTAGGTGCTTCATAGCTTAATAAGCTAAGTTATAACTCACTGTAAAGATGTAAAGATGTAAGATGTGGTATCTCATGTAATGCTGAAGTTACTTTACATATCTTCACACCGGTTGTGTTAGCACGTCACACCTTCACATTGTGTGTGATTCGTTTGATAACTGGGACGCTTTTATTGTCTTTCCAATTTTAGAGTGCTCCCAAGAAACGTCAGGCCTCAAAGAGCTCTTCATCTGATGTGAAAAATCCCAGTACCATCCCCCAGTCATCCAGTGCAGCAGACACAGTCGCTGTGGCTGCTGTTGTTCCAAAAAAACCCGCTACAGCTGTTAAAGACTCTGTTAGTCCAGGACTCGTGACAGGTAAAGTGTCCGCCCACTCTGGTCCATCAGACGGGCTATGGAAGCTAACCCTTGACAAACAGCCGCCTCCTGGTGTTAAACTTGTCTTGTTTCTTCCTGTCTGTCCGCCTCAAACCAACGACCTGCCACTCCCATCTGCGGTCCCTGAACAAGCTGGAGTGAACGCTGCTCTCGGAGCGCCACTGAACAGCCCTCTGGATTTGGCATCTGGGATTAAACAGCATCCAGAATGTGAAGCACCTTTGGATCTGTCTAAGAAATGTAACTCATCTAAATCTGCTCTGAGTGACGTCCCCCTTTGCCCTATTAAACATGAGCCAGAAGAATTTGAAATCTCAGGAGAAGCTCATAGCGATAAAAGAGGAGAATTTAAAAGCAGTGGGAGAAGAGCGATCTCAAAAAGAAATCCAGGAGAGGCAGGTACGAATGCTGAAATGAAGCGGTTAAAAATGGATCCCACGGATCTCTCCACTCTCACTACATCCTCTGGACTAACGGCGGATGTTAAGAAAGAACCTGGTCTTTCTCCTGGCTCTGATTTGGATTCGTGGTCATCCAGATCCTGCCCGCTCACAGAATTCAAGATGGAGGTTGATACTTCACAGCCTCCCTGTGCTGATAAGGAGAAATGAAATGCATTGAGCTCACATTCCCTACTGCTGCTGTTTTTTTCTCTATCTGCAGTCACTCAAATGGTAAAATGACAAGGCAGAATTTTCCTACAACTTTATGAATAGACTCTTGGAGTATCTCTCTGTGAGTGACTGTTTTAATGTACAGAAGATTTTTTTTTTTGTTCTTCTACTGTATAATTCAAGCCAAAACATTCCAAGTTTCTTTGTTACATTTGGTTTTAGGGGAAGGCTTGTTCAAAATGGTACTCTAATGGTTTCTAATAATCTCTCTAATAGTTAAGTCTATGCAGTATTGTCTAGGATTATGTACTTGTTTTTGTGAGGGAATTCTTAGGTTTGATGTGTATTAATTTAAATGAAGACACTGGAGCATTCAGCTGAAAACTTGAAATAGTGTGTATTTGTTCATGTATATGCACTTGACCTTTTTGTTACAGGCCTGTATCAAATATTTTATCAATGCAATCAATGGCATTAGTCTATAACTTTATATAATGTCACCTTGTGATTTAGATTTGCTTAATCTTCACGGTCTGCAGGTATCTTCTGATTTTTCTGTTTTTCTAAATGCAAATAAACATTTCTCCTTCATGCAAGATAAACTAATATCATTTTGTTCATCAAGATTGTTGTGTGTGTGTGTATGAAGAAGACCTCACACCTGTCAGGCCCCCCTTCAGTGTTGTTCATGCACAGAAAAGTTCTTTAAAAAAACAATCAACAGAGCAGGCTGTCATTCCTATGTGGATTATTATATCGCGTTTGTGGTATTTAATAAGTGAGTCTAAATATTGTGGTAGTGGTTTAACATTGATTAAACAATTTCCTGTGACAAAAAAATAATTTCGGTAAATTAGTTGTTTAATTAGTAAAATTAAGACACCTCATCACAAAAAAGCAACCCAAAAACCAACTACATCTCCTGAGCTCCTTGGCATCAGTGCTGGAGGGATGGACGCCATTCTTCCAAAAGAGACGGTGGACGTGTTGGACCGGGATGAGCTGTAGTGAGCGCACGCGTCACTTTCATTTCCTCCTCTCGCTGTCATCCTGTTTCTGCACATTTTCTGGATCTAAACCACTTCCCTCTCTTTCCCCCCAACTTTACATTACAACAAAAATGGCTTGAAAAAGCTTCATTGACTAATTCGATTTTTAGTTATTTGTGTGGCTGGTAGAGTTCCTTCTCCCTCATCTTTTTCGTTTTCGTTTTTTATTTAAAAAATTAGATTTTAACTATTATAATATTTAACTTTTAAAAAATCTGATTTTCGAACGAACATTGCATTTTACGGGGAAAGGGGAGAAAAGACTACAACTCCCATAACATGCTTGACCTACCCGGAAGTACAATGTCTGGGGGCGAGATGTTTCATCGGAAGAGGGCTACAGTAGACATGTAATCGTGTCATGGAAACGTGCCTTTTCCCCTTGCTTATTGTATTCGAGTCGGTGTAAAACTACGCGTCTGCTTCAACTCATGGACAAAGACAAGTGTGCCGACACGGTGAGTATGCGACCACATGGTTTGACTCAGCGAAACGCCGTTCTACGTCACCTCGTTCTGTTCTGAGCGGAGCCGTCAGTTCGAGAGGCAGGAGCTCCAGGCGTCCACACTGTGCACTCACCCACTTGTGCGCTCCTTGCAGCATGCTCCGTGCTCCTGGATGGACATGCATCAGTTCATCGGTGACCTCATCACATCTGGAAACGCCTCCAAGGATCAACCAGATGTGCTGAGCGAAGCGTGGGGCATGGCCGCAGCCGCAGCCGCTGGCGGCGGCGGCGGTGCCGCTGTGGGGTTCAGAGGTGCTTCGCTCCAGCTTCTTCCACATCCTCCACCTGCTCAGGACAAGACGGCGGCGGAGCCGAGCCGCCATACCCTGCCCCGGGCAACACAGAGGAAGGGGGGGGCCGGAGACAGAAGAGAAGGTAAGAGCTCTAGCCGGGGATTGTTTTTGTCTTTTACTGTCAATCAATTGAATTTCAATCTCCGTATTGTGATTGATGTTTCCTTCATCAGATGTGCATCGTGCCTGCACCTGCCCCAGCTGCCCCTACTCCACTTCCCCTCCCGCCTACGAGACTCTAAAACCCAGACAATCTTTGTCCTCGCCGCCACACTCGGACGCGGCATGCCAGCCCAAAGACCTCAGCAGCACTGCTCCCATGAGCCTCGGCGTGTGTCTGCCGGACACCACCGAACAGAGCAGCACCACCGCGTCCGAGCTGGAGACCAGGACTTCAGGCCGACCGCAGGGCGAGGACGGGGACGGAGGAACTCAGAGCCCAGACCAGAGCTCAGAAACACCCCCGTCCAGAGCGTCTGCCGGCTCCCTGTCCGGTCTCTCCATGTTCCCCTGTTTGTGTTGCCACCGCAGCCTCCAGGCCTGCACCCAGATACTAAGACAGCAGGACAACCCAGACTCCCCGTTTTCTCACACCCATGCCCATCATCATTTTCATCACCACCACTGCCCTATAACCTCGTGTTTTTCCTGTCCTCAGCTCGCACACGCTCACTCCCCACAGCTCACTGGCCCCTTTCCCTGCTTCACTTGCCAGCGCTCCATCCCCACCTGTGCCCAGGTCTGCCACCACCAGCACAGACAAACGCAGCAACAGGACGAGAGAGGCCGGGCGGCGGCGACCACGTTGTCGCAGCATCCCTGCATGCACTGCTCTGCCTCCTTCGCGAGGCCGTCCCAGCTGCTGCAGCACCAGCGCTCTGAACACGCCCACAAACCGTCGGGCTTCCTCTGCACGGAGTGCGGCAGGGCCTTCAACTCCCACAGCAACCTCCGCATCCACCTCAACGTGCACACCGGTGCCCGGCCCTACTCCTGTTCCGACTGCGGGAAGAGTTTCAGCCAATCGGGGGCTCTGAAGATCCACCGGCGGATTCACACGGGGGAAAGGCCGTATTCCTGTGGGTTTTGTGGCAGGGGGTTCCCCCATCTAGCAGGGGTGCGGGCCCACCAGAGGACCCACACTGGAGAGAAACCCTACCGCTGCAGCCAGTGTGGGAAATGCTTCACCCAGTCAGGCGCTTTGAAGATCCACACCCGCATCCACACAGGAGAGAGGCCCTTTATCTGTAGCCTCTGTGGGAAGGGCTTCTCCAACCGCTCCGGGATCCGCTTCCACTACCGCACCGTCCACGGCCTGGCTTCCGAACACGCCGGAGAAGCCGGGGGAGCGGCGGGCCGTGGTTATCCGCCCAGTCACCCCAGGACTTTTGCCCCCGCCGGCGCTGGCCTGAACACACCCAACAGGCCAGGCAGCGACTCACGTCCAGCTCCAAACTCCAGGGACCCTCCAGCGTCGGCTGGCGCTCAGCCCGAAGCAGGGAGCGCCGGCGGCAACCGAGAGCGGCTTCTGTATGCGTGTGAAGACTGCGGCCTGCGCTTTAAAGACGCCCCGTCCAGGAACAGACACCAGACTCTGGTGCACTACTCGTCTGAGGGGAGGGAGGAGGAAAGAGCTGAGCCCAAATGAGACGGGAGAACAGCGGGGAGACAACGGAAGTTGCTGGGACATTACGAGACCAGCATGTTTTGTTTGTCAAACCAAGTGATTTGTAGAATTTGCGTGGAAGATGTTCTGTTGCCGAGTGTTACTCTTTTTAATTTGCTCTAAGTCTTGATATTGCACTATGTCTTTTTGAGCTACGACTGTATATAGATCTACTACAGATAGCTGTTTTTTTGAAATACAATTTGTTTCATCAAACTTAGATTTCAGAGAGAGATTCTGTACAACTTGTGTGTAGAATTTGTGCAGGCGCTTGTGGCTGTTATCACAGCATAACAGGCTGAACCTTTCTTTAGCTTATAACTGAGAAAAAGTAATTGGTACAAGTTCACTTTGTATCTTATAATAACCAGAAGCATAAAATGAGCTGTGCTGCAAACACACACCACTTCTGAAAGATTTTCAGCTGTTTTATTGTGCCTTATTCAGCAGTGGAAGAAGTTGTATTCTCCTTGTTGTAATTATAGCGAGAGAAAAAAAAATAAATTACTAAATGTGGCCAAATCAAAACCTGACAGACATTCCCAGAAATTCGTAACAGTTTCAGATATTATCATACAAAATGCCTTGTGATAGGATAAAGTACAATTTTCTATCTTAAATACAAATGTATTTTGTATTTTTGCCCTTGGGGTGCGATGTCATCTCCGTTTTCTTATATCATGCTTTTTAATCAGTTCATAGATGACGCAGCAGTAGGTTGGATCCCATGCTCATGACAACACAACCTTACCTGTGGTGCCTTTGTGTGTTAGTTATTTTAAACCAGCGCTTGTCGTTACTTTAGGTTAGAAATGGATGACGGTTATCAGAGGAATGAGAACACGGCACACGATCCATCATTGTTAGATGTTCAAAGAGAGACACCTAGTGGTTATATCTTAGCCACTTTGTCACAGTGTGCTACTTCACAAAACATGTTACAGTGTGAATACAATGTTTGTGAGGTCATGTAACATATTCACATTGTTTGCACTATCCTGTTAAATACAATGAAGCATACATTTCTGTATGTATTTTCTGAAAGTGCAGCTTGTGATTAAACATTGCATCAATAAACAGTATCTCAAAGACACCAGTGAACCTGGAGGTGTGTGCATCTTTGTGCATCACTGGATAGCTCCAGTTTACAGTTACATACTCCCCAGAAGGAAATATCTGTGTGCACATGGCTCTCAGGTGCATCGAGGTCCAAAGTGACTCCTCACTGGAAGTTCAGCTCTGTCAGCATTGGTACACTTTGGATAACACTGTCTATCTTGGGGTCCACTTGAGATCACTCCAGGTGGTCCTCTGGTCCCAGCGCACATTTTAGCTCCACGGAGTCTTTCGGTTCTCACAACGGCTCCTCGTACGTTCGCTTCTGCAGTAAAGAGTCACATGACTTGGGCTCGGCGTAGACCACACTGACCGGTCGGGGGCCACCGGCGTGTGGAGCAGGGGTGCAGTAGCCGTTGGACAGCATTCTGTGTGAAGGACAGTCGTACTGAGCGTGGCTGGGCGGCACCCTGGCACCAGCGGCAGGTGCGCGCGTACTGCTGTGAAGCCTCCCCGGCAGAGCGGCCAGGGTGGGCTCGGGCGGCTGCTCGCTGAATGGGGTGGCGTACTCCGGTTCTGGGGGGAGTGGCTCGGCGTACTCCGGCAGGTTGCCAGGAGTGTCATAATGGTTCAAGATGAAGGGGGTGGTGTAGCCTTCGTCTGCGGAGGGTCGAAAGGTCGACCCCATCTTCTGTCCCATAGCCGCAACAGTGGGCTCTGCATAGTCTGGAGTGAACGGAGGAGGAATAAACATGAGTGTAGGATGATTTATGCTGATGTTATTTCCCTTCGCCCGCTACAGAGGGGATGTTACAGGCTGAGGCTGGAGAACGTGGAAGAGAAGGACAGGCAGCACACGGGTTGACGCATGCATATTTGAGTTGATTACCATCAGGAGTATAAGTGTTGTCCCTGAGAGGAAACACACACTTGTCGACTTGTGCGACATTTCAGGGGGTTTTTTCCTACACAGAAAAACAAGAGCCAAACAACCTGTAGCAAGTGAAGTACCGGATTCTGTCACTACTTCAAAGTGCAAAACTATTTCAGTTAAGTTTAATGTAAATCAAGCCCGGGACCGGGACCTCAGACTAGCTGTGCTGGTCAGCGATTGGTGTATGTGCAGCACTGACAGAACTGTGAATGGTACAGGATGCTGTCACTCCAGTGAGTCCGACTGCATTTCTGTTCATCTGAGATGCAACACTGTTATCTGTTATCCTGTGGGTCTCAGCAATGATCAGGTTCAAAAAGCACATCGGTTTCTATCCAAGTATGTTTGTATTTGGCCAATTAGTGGTACTATGAGTTCTGAGCAAATGCCAGGCAACCGGGAAATTACTGGTGCCGGCCAAGAAATATTCTGGGACACAATAGAGTATAATATTTAAAACAGTTTAAGTACCTTAAAGTACCTTTTAAAATTCTGTGATAAAATGATAAAGGTTTACTTTCTCAGCTATTCCTGAATTTAGGCTGTGTCTCGCTGCCTGTTTTTACACTTTTACACCTGTTGAAGAAGGCTGTGAGATGTGGTCGAGAGCTTCAGCATTAGCTAAGTAAGTGAGCATTGATTTGTGATTTTTTTCCTTCAGTCAGGTGTGATTAAGTTTGTCAGAAATGCTTGAACTGTTTTCACTCTGTGTCTTTAATACTCTTTAAGACAGCCCATATGAGGAGGAAAAAAAATTCAGGTATTTTATGAGCCACCAATACCACATTACTGTGACAAAACAAACATTGTATGCAAACATTAGGTGTACTGCACATCACATTACTAATGGGAACACTTTCAATTGCTTATTCGCATCTTGCGCTGCAATTTCTGGGAAATGCCCTTTTTCTACTCAATAGCAGTCACATAGCAGCCAATGTTGAGCTCCTGCACGGGCTGCCTGGGCAGAAACAATGTCGGCTGTAATCACGGGGATGCAGGATGACAGTGTCACACTCAGACCCTGCCCTGCGCACCAGGAGAAGAGGCTGTGCTGTGGCTCCCTTCCTTACATAAGAGCCCAGAGGGAGCCTCAGATCCCAAACTATTTTAATTAGACAGGCTGTATTTTGTCTTAGCATTGACCCTCTGTGCTGTTTATCACTGGACCTCTCAGTGAAGGGCCTCCTCGCTGGGGGAGGGGATAGGCCGAGCACTCTTTATCGAGCGCCAATTAAAGGGTCTCTTTCAGAGAGGCTCCGTGGACCAAAGAAAGGAATGTTTATACTGTGACTGGGTGATGGGCTGAGCCAAGGGAAAGAATGACAACTCGTGGAGAGAGCTGTTTGCCTGTCAGGCCTGGCATGAGCTCTTCAAACTGACCACTGAAGCCAGGCACTGTTAGAAAGTGGGAAAGATGGGAGGAGGGACAAACTTTGACATGATCAGTAAACTCTGAATGGGCTATGGGCTAAGAAAAAGGCGGTAGCTGATGGTAATTGTTGCTGAAATGTTCAAAGTAAAAAGCTTTTAAAAAATATAGCAATAAAAGTTCCATAGATTCTCACCATTGAGAGGAGGGCTCGGTAGAGCGTCGTGGACATTTCGCTCCAGAGGGTAAGAGATAAGCTCCGACTGAGAGCAGGGAAGACTTTTTGCCTGGAAACTCTGACAACCTACTTGACACATAAACAGAGTCAGAGGCTTCACAGCAGGAGACTGAAAAATGAATGGACAATTAAAAAGCAGCACTTCACTTACTTGTGGCTAAGGAGTACTTCATTTGTGAATCTTTTTTTCTGCATGGAGAAGGAGATGAACGCTAAACATTTTCAGTACTGTACATACAAGATATCATTCCCCAAAGTGTGCTCCGACAACTGAAACATCATCATTAGAGCTGAAATGAATAGATGATTCATTGAAAAATAATATTTACATTTTGGACTTTTTTCCCCACACATGACAATACATCTGAAGGTGTCATCTTGGTGTCTGGGAATTTGTGGTAGGTGTTTTTTCACCACTTTTTGACATTTAATAGACTGAGCGGTTATTGAACTCCAGAAATACTTTTAAAATCTCTAAACGGTTCATCTGGTATGAAGGCCATGTCAACTCTAACATGCAAAATAAGAAAAATAGAGGACAAAACAGGATATATTAAAATACAATACCTTCGCTTCCACCAGACTCCAGCCAACAAAATACTGCCGCACATGATCAACCCCAGGACAACTCCCACTGCCACTATTACTGGCTGACTGGTGCCTACAAGTGTCAAAAAGTAGCGAGGAAGGAACGGAGTTTATTGCAATGCACACAATACTGAATGTGACATTAAATGGCCTTTATTGGTGTGACAAGTATCCTTCCCCACACAGACTGGTATTCATTTTCATTGTGCACATATCAATAAATTAGAGGGTCATACTCAGTCTGGTCTCCACCAACACTGGGCCCTCTGTCGGGGTGGGAGCGGGGCTCGGGCTCGGTGTGCCCATGTTAACTTTGATGGATGGAGATTCTGTTGGACGAGGAGCAGCACAGAAAACCAATAAGATGAGGAGTTCTGATGAACAGCTGGAGGTTTACTATGGAGAAATTAGGAAGCTTGTAGCCAGCGCTGACCTCCAGGTGAGCGGGACCTTGGTGTGACCTTTGCAACAGGACATCCTAGGACTTGGACCTGAGCTGAAGCTCTGCCATGCCAGCTCAGTGGCTGCAGTCGAATAAACCGAGCCACCACAGCAGGAAACAGGCTGTTGAGCACCCTGAGGTGGCCATCAGTAAAGGCCGCAAACACCTGGGAGCCATAACAACCAAGTTACTTATTCACAGAGAACACCATGAGGCTTACAGCTCAAAACTCAGTTGATACATAAGCTCAGGAGTGAGCCTCACTAAGAAACCATCAAGTGAACATTAGGGAGTCGGCTGCAGTGCATACCTTTTTTTCTTTGCTGAGAGCATCTTTGTAAAGCTTCCAGTTCTTCCTGTCCTTGCTGTAAAGAAGAACGTAGGATTCTGTGTAGCACTCGTTTGATCCCATTGTTATTATTCCTGTGGGAGGAGGAGAACACAACGTTTTGGTGAGAAATGAACTGTACTGATGCACATTCTATGTTTTTATTACCTTTGACACTAACGTTAAAAGAGCAAAACCAACAGTACAGTCCACCTCTCAGGACTTCCTATGTGTCAGTCAGCTGTAAACACACCTATCCCTACTGAATATGTAAACCTTTGAAAAACAGGCCGCACATACAATTTTTTTTCCCCAAATGCTCCTTAATTTCCTAAGATGGTGCGGCGCTGAAGATATTAGAAGACTTTAGGGGAATAAGGAGTGTATTTGTTGGGGACTATCTTGAGGTGAATTAATACACCTTTGATGATGGTGCATGTGGAACTGACTAAAATCTTCCTCCTGTGGCCACGTTCACTGACAGGTATGAAAGAGTTTTTGAACAATGGAAGTCAGCAGTCAGTAATAGCTTTGAGAAAGGATATGAAATCACAACCACATTTTGACACACAAATCTTCATTTTACATACCTGTGATAGTGCGTCTGTCACTCAACTCCAGCTCCACCCATGGGTTGGGATCACTACTGTCTGCTGCCCAGGGGAGGAACTGGTGGCTGGACCCCTTGTTTCTGGAGGACCAGAACATTCTGTGCTCCTGACTGTTAACGTTCCAGAAAGATGAGGCGTTTGAACCGGAAACAGCCAGGATGTTGCTGCATTCTGTTCAGAGCACAGAGGAAAGTGGTGTGGTTCATGAGTGTTTTTATATATATATACACACAGTCATGGAAAAAATTATTAGACCACCCTTGTTTTCTTCAATTTCTTGTTCATTTTAATGTCTGGTACCACTAAAAGGTATATTACCTGAAGAATACAATGAACACGACAAAAAATGCAGCTAATTACATAACACATTATGTCCTATTTGACATGCTTAAGCTGAATTGTATTCCCAGGGTATATAAGAGGCCATTTCATGTCATAAGCAGTACTGCACATGCAAAGGCCTGGAGTGGTTTCCTGCTTACATTCAAGCCGCAGCACAACTCAGAAGTTGTCAGCTCTCACATAATGCCTAAAACAAAAGAATTATGTGAAGCCACAAAGGCACCCATCTTGGCACTGCTGGAAAGTGGTATGAGTGAGAGACAGGTAGCCAAAAAACTGAAGATCTCCAAGACAGCCGTTCATTACACCAAGAAAAAACAAGCCGAACACGGTACTACCAAATTGGTAGCTGGTCTAGGCAGGAAACATCTTCCTATCCCACGATATGACCGTGCACTCATCCGTTCCTTTGTCAGGAATCGTTGTCAGACCTTCAGGGACCTTAAAAATGAGTGGGCAATGTCGAGAAATGTGACTTGTTCGGCAAGGACAGTTCGAAACCGACTTCTTGAAGCTGGTCTGAAGTCACACAGGGCACGGAAGAAGCCCTTCATCAATGAAAGGCAGTGGAAGGCCCAGTTACTCTTAGCTAAGGATCACAAGGATTGGACTGTTGAAGATTGGGCTAAGGTTCTCTTCAGTGATGAATCCAATTTTGAGTTGATGCCCACTCCAGCCAATGTACTGGTTAGGAGGAAGCCTGGAGAAGCTTACAAACCAGACTGTCTTGCCCCTACAGTAAAACATGGGGTTGGATCAGTGATGATCTGAGGTTGTTTCAGTATGGGTGGAACAGGGCAAATGCAATTGTGTGAAGGGTGAATGAACCAGGTCATGTACAGGGCTACTCTTGAAAACAGTCTTCTTCCATCAGCTGGAAAACTCTTACCTGCCTCGAATGACTGGATTTTCAATGCCCCTTGCCACACGGCAAGGTCAGTTAAAGCCTGGATGGAGAACCAGAACATCCAAACCATGCCTTCACCTGCTCAATCACAAGATCTAAATCCAATGGCAAACCTTTGGAAAATCATCAAACTCAAAATGGAGAACCCCAAGCCCAAAAACAAAGCAAATTTGTTTGAATTTGTGCAACAGGAATGGGCTGCTGTGACAGCAGAACAATGTCAGAAGCTGGTGGAGAGCATGCCAAGATGCATGGCTGCAGTCATCAAAAACAATGGTTATCCAATCAAGTACTAACTCCTGTGTGTATCAAGTGACTAAAAGAGACAGAAAAGAAAACATGGAATGCCTAAAAGCACTGTTTTTGGCAGTACAATGCCATAGCTATTGATGTAAGAACTTAAGTGATTTTGGTTATTATCAAGAAAACCATGGAAAATGGCGAGATATCAGCTCTTAAATTAAACTCTTATGAGCTATTTTTGTTGTAACAAAACAAGGGTGGTCTAATAATTTTTTCCATGACTATATAAAAAAAAAAAAAATCTCCCTCTATTTGTAACTGTCCTGCAGATGTGCAGGACAGTTACAAATACCTGGGGATCCCACAGGCAAATGGTAATCATGAGGAGGCAGCTCGAAGGTCAGCCACAGCCAAATACCTCCAGAGGGTAAGGCAGGTCCTGAAAAGTCAGCTGAACGGCAAAAATAAGATCCAAGCCATTGACACCTATGCCATGCCAGTGATCAGATACCCAGCTGGGATAATATCCTGGCCACTGGAAGAGATACAAGCCACTGATATGAAGACAAGGAAGCTCCTTACCATGCATGGTGGGTTTCACCCTAAGTCCAGCATCCTGAGGCTGTACACAAAGCGAAAGGAGGGGGGCTGAGGACTAGTAAGTGTCAGAACTACTGTCCAGGAGGAAACGGCAAACCTCCAAGAATATATCGAGAAAATGGCCCCCAAGGACCAACTCCTAAGTGAATGCCTCAGGCAACAAAAGCCCAGAAGGGATGAGGAACCACTGGGCCCATCGTGGAAGGACAAGCCCTTGCATGGCATGTACCACCGACAAATTGAGGAAGTGGCTGATATGGACATAACATACCAGTGGCTGGAAAAGGCTGGACTGAAAGACAGCACATAGGCACTAATCATGGCAGCACAGGAACAGGCCCTAAACACCAGAGCAATAGAGGCTGGGGTCTACCACACTAGACAAGACCCCAGGTGCAGGCTGTGCAGAGAAGGCCCTGAGACAGTCCAACACATCACAGCAGGGTGTAAGATGCTGGCAGGCAAGGCATACATGGAGCGACATAACCAGGTAGTGGGCATAGTGTACAGGAACATCTGTACAGAGTATGGACTGGAGGTCCCAGGGTCCAGATGGGAGACACCCCCAAAGACCAAAAGAGCGCAATGCTGGGAACAGCTAAGATCCTGCGCAAAACCCTCAGACTCAGAGGATCTGAGTCTGAAGGAGACACCGCCCAGGCAGGCGAGAGGAAGGATCACCCAAGGGCCCACCTGGGATTTGAACTGACAACCTTCTGCACCAAAGTCAGCAGTATTAACCGCTGAGCTATCCCATATATATACACATACATACACAAAAACATTTTTTTCTTGCATGTTTTTTGTGCATTTGAAACTGCAGCTCATACCTTGGCTGAAGAGCAGCTTCTTTTCAGATAACGATCCCCTGTCAGAAGAGGACAGTTGAAAGGTCAGTACATCGGGACAATCAAATACAAGTCGGACCTTTTGACTCCAATAACAGCAGACGCACATTTTAGAAAGGATGCCATTGGCAAAGGTGGATTCATAGAGGGTAAGACTTCTCCCACGAGTCAAAGTGACACGACCTCCCACATTATCAGCTGCAGCACCAGCGTGGACAGCAGACTTGCACAGCACTGAGGTCTGTGGAAAAGAAGAAACACGGGGCATTTTCAGACAGGACTTTAACATCGAGCTCAGCTGAATGAAAAGTGGCGCACTTACATCTCTGTAACCCTGTTCCCAGTTCCCCCACACGTCCCCTGTGACATCCCGACATCCAGCAGGGCAGTATACGCTGAGAGGCAGCAGGATCACATGTGAGAAACACTTACTGTTCCACTGAGACAGATTATATTCTGGGAAATGTAGAGGTCAGCCACTTACCTGAAATGCTGCGTGTTAAAATGAGATCCTCGTTGTAAACATGAAATCAGATCTGCAACAAGAGGACAGACATGTTAAAAATGAACACTCCTGAGAAATAATTTAAACCTGTCTCTAATGGTATGGTGTGGGAGCCAGTACCTCAGGCTTACATAACACCCCCCGACATTCACTCGACAACACAAACACATTCTGTGTGAGACAGTCTAGCATGCGCCGGGGGCTAAATTAGGGGATGAGCGGCCATCTCTGTTGATGTGACTAAGCCCTTTGTTACTGTGACTTTGTCCGAGTTCTCGAGTACAGCGACTGGTCCTCGTGTGATCACGGTTAACAGACAGTGGTTTGTATGTCTGAGCAGAGGCTTAGCTCCAGACGTTGTGGGATTTCATAAACAACTCTGTCAAAAACAGGAAACTGTGATACATACTGGACAGGACAGATGACGTCATCCAGAGAAAAGGAAATCTACAGACTAGCATTCAAACATGGTGCACAGGAGGAACCTTAACCCTTCCATCATTTTGTTTCGAAAAAGATTCAATTTATAGTTTAATCTGTAAATAAAAGAAATTGCATCCATGTTACAATCTGCTGTTGTGCTCCAAGAAAGAAAAGTGAAAACCTCTCTGGACTTGATAGCTACAGAAACCAACAGCTGCTGGGCTGAGATGCCTTATGGCAAAAAAACAGAGGATGGGAGTGGGCTTGCAGTGGTTAACAGGCAGATGAAGAAGAGGAGTGAAAAAGAAATCCAGCCACTCCAAGCCACAGCCTGAAGCCTGAGGCCTCATTCCATTCAGCCGGAGAGAAGGAACCTTCCTCCTCTTTCTGAGCAAACATGCCAGAGCAAAGAGAGGGATGGAGGGTGAATACCAATAAGCAGTGACTCATGCACTCACAACCAATCACACAGTATGTACACATCCACACACAAGTGCGCATATACATGTGGACAAATATTCGCTCAGACGCCCGTGTTCAAATTACACCACTGTAAATTTGTTAATAAGTGCATTTCACAAATTCATACCAAACTTTTAAAAAACACACATTTCTAATGCTAACATGTGTGCTCTACATGCAGAATGACAGTGCTACTGTACACAAAGCTGGTAATAAAAACTCACATAGTGATAACTGCACAAACAGCTGACTGGCCTGTCTGACATCAGTGTGTACAGATGACTATCATACCTGGACTCTGGTCTGTGGCATAGGACAGCAGAAACCCTCGTCCTGAGCGGTGCGGGCCGGACCTGAAGGTTATTGTCACTTCATTGCTTTCAATTGTCACATTCTTCTGTGATGCGTCGAGTTTCCCACACACTGGACCTGTGACCATGCACACGCACATGCACACAAACACAAAGTTGCATTTGTACTAACACACAAGTGCAGCCATGTGTCCGCACACTACATTTCTTGAATGACTATTTCTCATCCTCAGTAACAGATGTAGATGATCTGAGTCAGTCTCACCCCACTAATGCTTTACAGTAAAGAGCAAAGCCATGGGGCTGTCAATAGGGAAATATACATGTAAGAACAGCTAAGCAACAAATACAGATTTTGTGGAATCCAATCATCAACATGGAAGGGAACCTGACACAAAGTTTCTATTTCCTGAATTTCTGAAATTTATGCCCTCAGGACACCTGGTTGGAAAGTGTGCACGTGTGTCTTGCGAAATGAGCTTTGCCTCCTCTGTAAATGTGTCAATGGATCGGCATGTCCCGTGTGTATTCCACAATCATGGCTGGGACAGCATCGGTGCTGACGGCGAGCACAAAAAGTCTAGCAGTGGGTATTTCAGACCCGCACGCAGGACACACGAGAACACTTCTGAGATGCATTCAGAGACACCATGGTAAAAAAGCTTACCAAGAATGGGCTCTCCATCCTTGTCTGTGATGAGAAGAGAACCGTTGCTGCAGCTCGGACTGCTCTCCACGTCAAAATCCCCAAACAGCAGGCGCAGCGTGCGAGCGACTGGCACACGAAGCCTCCACCTACACCAGCTATTACTGGGGTAGGTGCCTGGATAGTTCTGAGAGGCCAAGGTGCCGGACTCTGTGGCCAGTAGTGTGTGTCCACAACCATTACCTGAAATCATACATGTACAATAGTGAGGCAGGCAAAAAGGGGAGAGTTCACGAGGTCAGGTCAGGACAGGACAGGGCTCGTTTGGCTGATTTCATTCTACAGGGAGACTCTGACCAATTGCTTTGATCTAATCAGCTGACGTACAACTGAAGAGTCACCCTTCAGGTTTGTGTCACTGGGTGACTTTCTTTTAAACAAATTTTCTTGGTAAAGACTGAATCGCTTAGTGTTTCAGTAATACTTATAAAATATAAGGAAGAGCGAAAGTTCCTGATTTTAGTGTTTTAAAATGAAATTGTTAATGAGATAAACACTAAATTCCATGAGGGCTGAAACTATTTATTTTCATTATGGTTTAGTATTTGGAATCCTGTTCACTCGATCAACTGGTAGATATTTTATAACTACTATATTTCATTTTTTTCATCTTTCAACAGCTGTAAGAAGACAGCTGAGCACCTCCAGCCTAAGCCAAAGTCCCAGAACCGCAGACTGTTTCATCATTCATTTCAATTAAATACACTGAATATTAAGGGTTTGTTTATGCCTCATTTCAGGCCAGATGAGTAACAAGTCTACTCTGAACATGCACAGCAGACCAGGGCATGTTAATACTCTCCTGATCATAACTGTGAGATGACACAACTGCCAGGGTGAGAAGTGCTCAGCACCAAAAGCTGTACAGCCTGTTGAGGAGTACGTATTCCATCAATGATGATGTTGTTTTGAGAGAAAAGGCAAGAAAGTATTGATTCATCACATCCTCTGACCTGCGGTTGCTGTGACTAACACTTGAACTGGCCTGGAAAACGCAAATATTTAGATCGTCTAACATCCCCGTGGGTTACAGAAAATAAATGAGTCAGTTCCCACAGTGGTCACACAGAGATAAGTGCTGCAGGGGAGGCAGGCCCAAATCCTTACCCCATACTGTCAAGGTTTGAGAATGGTCAAAACATGAGAGAGGCACTGGGGTCCGTTTAAGCCTCCATGTCATCCCTGTCCCGGTCTACCATATAAGGCTTCTGGAGGTCTGACTCTACCGCACACATCCTGCATCACACCAGCCCTTCAGCTCCTAATACCAAAAACCTTTGGAAAACATCGCCTCTCCTCAAGCTCCCAAAGGATTCTGTGGAAATGCCACAGTGACACGCTGTTACTGTGGGCAACAGAGCGTGGATCTGTCGCCTTCCGGTGGGAGGCCACAGGGGCGGCCGTGCTCGGTAACTTCCCCTGCTCGCTGAACCCTTTCACCTACAGTCCCTTTCTAGTTCCATTCAGAAAGGGATATGTTTCCAGCCTGTCCTGACCAGTTCAGAAATTTGAAAGGCAAATTACAAAAACGTGGAGTCGGACTGGGTGGCAGGAGAGCAGACGGTCCATCAAAAACACCCGACAACATTGTTTTCCACTTGAGGCATTGCTGGCAGGTCCTTACAGGTCCACACTAGCAGACAGGATGTTCACCTGTGCTACCTGTCACTACATCGACTTATACTGTCTTGTGTGTCAATCACAACGTTACAACACCCTGTGTACCCTGGCCTCACCAAAGCCTTCTGCATATTTACCAGTGAGGAAAGAGGTGATTCAGAATAAATAATTGAGCCTGAACTTAATCATCTTCCGATGTGAGGAAACCAAAGCCCCAGAGACAGAGAAAAACAACACAAAGCATTTGTGGTACAACTGGCTGTTAGGAGCCATTAACACATTTTGTATTTGTCTACAGTCACTGTGATTCATTAACCTGTGGGAAAGGTAAGCTTATGGTTTCAGATCAGTTGGTAAACATGGACAAGGAAATAGTATGTTAAGAATGCTACCATGGTCGACCTTTGCTCCAACTTCAGTTTGAAATACAACATTTTGTCACTCACCTTAACACATGTTTAGACTACTGTGAGCTTTTTTGCGCTTCACAAAAGTAGAACTGACAGAAGAACATGTAAAAGCTGTCAGGAGTTGTGTATGAACAATTGCTGAATGACAATAACTAGCTAGGTTCGGAAGCAAAGTATTTAGCCACATGCAACACCATTATACCATTAGTAAAATTAGAAATGAATCTGTTTAGCTGTTCGTGATCGTACGGTTAGTGATAGGCTCGCAATATATTTGCAACGAAGTCTCCCGTCACAATCTTGGTCCGAAACGTCAACAAAACAGGGTTTTTTCTTACCCTCCTGTCCGTGAGCAACTACAGAACAGACGCAAAAAGTGATCCAGAAACTGATAATAATAGATTTCACGGCATCCCCGATGTCCTCACGCTTTGCGAGCATGATTCCCAGGGCTCGGCGTGGAAAAAGTAAGGTGCAAACCCAGCAAGATCGAGGTTCTGGCTTCTGTAAAGTTATAGTACGAAGTCCTGCATATTTACTATTGGCCACGGGACATCCACTCGACTTCTCATTGGTTCTCCCGGAGTGCCACTCAAAGAACCCCCCAAACATTCCATTTCCATATATGGAAGGTCTGATTAGTAGGTGTGCGCTGATCTGAGACCAGCCCTTGCCAGCAATACTAATGATTTCCTCGCGTTTGCGCCGAACCCGGACTTCGCCTTGCTAAATTCTTCTAAATGGCTGGTTCTAAAAGGTTAAAAGCGTTGCGTATATATATTTAGGGCCGCCAATACTGAAATATCTTGTCCGCGACTTATCAACACACCTGCATTTGTTTTCCTCGACTAAAAGCACACCCCGCCACCTTCTGGTGAAACACGGGCAACAACAAAAACACAACACGCAACTGTTGTGAACAGCGTTTACTGCACGTCAAACCAACAAAATGTAACCACACAAATGGCTTTTAAAACTACAAAGCGCTTGCTGCGTCTAATACCTACAACGGGGGAGACGTTCATTTAAAAAAAAAAAACACTCTTCCAATGCGGGGTGAGGAAACATGTTTCTGGAGCTTGAAGTCTTCCGGCCCTGTGCGCCACCGCGGCTCGGAGGCGCTCCAACGCAGCCACATAAGAGCAGTCTGACCGACTTACACATCGCGTGCGAACTAACCGCTTCTCGTGACAGCGGGACAGATGCTTCTCAGGCAAATGCTGCCTTCACTGCAGGAAGTGTAACGAAGCGGCACCGCGCATGCTCTCGTACCTCTCCGGCGAGCGGAGGATGAAGGCTTTTCTGCTGTAAAACGGTGAGTAAAACTGTGACAGCGTCAAAGTAGCAGGTAGTTGGGGAGTTTTGGTGCAGACCCGGTGTCTTTTGCGTGTGCGACCTCTGTGGAACAGGAGCGCGCGCCGTCGCACCGTCGTCGGCTGGGGTGTGCGTGCCGCCGCACCAACAGACGTCAGTTTGAGTGGGTGAAGGAGGGTGAGAAAGACACGCAACTGGCCGTGTAGGAGTTGATGATCCAACAAGGGCAACTTGATTTATTAAGTACTGAATATATGTATATATCTGATTAGCTCATTGTGTTCCGCTCTTCACTGTGTGGAGAGGTTGTCTGTTTAGTCTCTCTGCCAGTTAGCGAATTCATTTCTCCTCCGTTTCTTGCTGCGCTATTGATGTAGTCGCCCAGTGTATCTAACGCTTCAGTTGCTGTTTTTGAAGGAATCAAAGAATGTTATGGGCAGAATCGCAACCTACTGGAATGAATGTAGTGACAATTCATTATTTATTTTTCTGTAATTGTTAACCGAGGAAGGAATTTACATTTCTTTTTCCCCCGAGTTCCTAATGACCATAGATAGTAGTACTGTGGACAGTTTATTCTTGTTGGACCCATCTAAAATATATTTCTATCCTGCATATTTGTCAACACCTTTATTACCAGTATTTATGGACATGCTATCACCTTATATGTCATAGTTTAATTGTGACCTTTTCAGAAACTGACATATAACATATATGCAGAACAACAGAGAAAGAATGAACAGTTACTCGAGGGTGATATCTCCAGGAATTTGAGGATTTGCTTAATATGACTTGGTAACAGCAGTCCTGCAAAGAACATTTATTCAACAGGTCATCTGTTGTTATTATATTTGTGACAAAACTAGTGGCTGAAATGCAACACTGTTGCATAACACAGTACTGATCATGTTAAAATTTCCCTTTAAATAAACAAAAAAAAAATAATCGGACAGTTTCACCTGAGGAGTCCACTGTGGCTATTAATTGCTGCACACTTTTTTTTTGTTTTAGAATTCAAGCCTTATAACCCAGGTAGCTTCTGTCCCACCATCTGGGATATTCATGCACATTCTCACCGGAAATACAGGAAGCAAGGCCTGCCCATGTGAGGATTATGTCCTTTTAAGCCCAGTATGGATTCATTTCTGTGACAGTCGCATGCCATAAAAGACTTATGCATTAACTAGCGCCACTGCATGCATATGTGTGGTCTGGATGCTAACATGCGTGCTGGGGCCCTCTGTGCGTGCAGCTTTTCGGGGAGGGGGATGGCGGGTGCTGAGGTCACTTTGTCTTCAGGGGAGCTCATGACGGTGAAGGAAGAGGAGGAAGGGGAGTCCAGCAGCAGCAACCATAAGACTCAAGTCATCCTGCACCTGCAGCCCATCCTGCATGGGTAATGTTGCTTATGTCATTAAAGGGCCAGATGTCTTTTTTGCATTTGCTGTGTGACAAAGTAGATAGGAAATGTTTAAATATATAGATGGATTTGTAGATATTTATAGAACTATTTTCAGAATGTTAATAACATTTTATTGCTCTACTTCATACTCATATTAAGCACATTTTACAACAGCATTCTACAGCAGTGCTGTATATAATCCATTTAATGAAGGCTCAATTCAAATAATGCAACAGGAAAAAGGTTTGAGAAAAGACAAACACGTAACTTTTTAGACACACAGTAGCTATTTGCATGTTTTGTTGGTAAACTGAGAACAACTCAACTCTGAGGTTGCATGAAATGATCTTTATTTTGTATGTGAGAAAATGTTGCCCTCTGCAGGGTCAGTGATGATACTGCTGATGCTGGCACTACAGTCCTGGCCATAGAGACACATCATGGTAAATGGCACTGAGACATTTCCCTTCACTGTCACCAGTGTCCACTGTCTAATTTTTTGAATATGGTCAATGTATTATGTATTATCTGCACTTATTATTTTGAGAAATATAAATAACTGAAGATTACTAGGAGTTAATGTGACTATTGTCACATTAAGTCCTGTTTCCATTACTGTCTGTGTGAGGGTGTTCTTGTGAATGTCCACTGCAGCTGGTTATGGTTATGTTTTTGTTCCATATTGCTTAGATGACAGTAAATCACAGGAGGAAATTGAGTATGGCTACCCCATCACCTGTGGAGACAGTAGAGCGGTTCTACTGTTTAAGAAGTTTGTGTGCCCTGGAATCAACGTCAGATGTGTCAAAGTAAGTGGATATGTTTAGTGTGATCAAATTACCTGTCCCAATCAGCACACATAGTTCATATCTTGCCTGTCATATCTGTGTAATTACTTAAAACAGCTTTCATAAACATCCTATTCATCTCTTACAGTTCAATGACCAGCTCATCAGTCCAAAGCAGTTTGTCCACCTGGCAGGGAAAGCCACTCTAAAGGACTGGAAAAGGGCCATCAGGCTGGGAGGGGTTATGCTTAGGTAGATGTATGAAAAGAATACAAAATACTTTTTTCTTTAATCCTCCTCACAACTCTTGAGGAGTTGTAAATCATGTAAAATATGTAAAAAACATGTAAATCTGAATGACCTTCAAGAAAGCAAAGCACTTCAATCCATTGTGTTGGTGTTAAAACACCTCGGTCTAATTGTGTCAGCAGCACATCTCAGTCATATAATTTCACTTCTGTCGAGTCCGTCTGTGTCAGGGGTTTGCCAATGCATTCCGGAGGTAGTCAGTAAGTAGTGTATCATGATAGCAGGATTAAATAATGTGCAAACAGGCTGTCGGGTGATACCTCTCACCCCTTAATCGTGTTTGTACTTGTACTTGATGTTGTCTTGAGTGAGTGTAGCAACTCAATTTACAATATCTGTTCTTTTCATCTTCACTCCTACAGAGGTCAAATCAATGGGCTTAGTCTCAAACAAACACTGAATCCATACTTTAACATCCCTCAGCAGCTGTGTCAAAAAAACTAATCTTGGAAAGTCCATAGTGTTCTTTTAACCTACTTCTCCCCATGCAGGAAGATGATGGACTCTGGCCAGATAGATTTCTACCAGCATGACACCGTGTGCAGCAACACCTGCCGCAGTACTAAATTTGATGTGCTGATCAACAGCACAAGGCTTCCTCCAGGGGCCGCGGTGCAGCCGAACCTGTCAAGTCTGGCTCTTGACCCTCTTGGAGGACAGGTGCCTCCGCTGACAGGTAGATTTCAGTTGCCGTTTAGCTTTTTGCTTTTCCCCAAACATATGCCCGTGCTGCTGTTGTATTATTGAGATGATGCAGACTACAAACTTGTGAAGCCACACCGATATCTTTTTTTTTGCCTTCATGAAACAAGTAAAGTGATTTCACATGATGGCTTTATGACCTTAAGGTAAACAATGAACAAGAAAAAAGTTAAACATTTAGGCAAAAACATCTGCCACCAAGATCATTCAGATACTTTAAATGAAGCACCAACCACTGCACAGGAAAATGTGCCACATTGACTGGTAATATGAGATGATTATGCACCTTCTTTACAGTGTATGCCTGCTGGGTTTTTCCATTTCAGAGGTTGTGCATGATGCAACAGAGGTAGAGGAAACTTTGGGGGATAAGTTTACTGCAACAGCAGAGTGGAGCCCTGGTCCAACCCGACATGTAAACCCTACAACAGCCAATGGACACACAGCAAAGAGAAAGAGGGCTGACACAACGGGTAAATATACTGTAAGAAAGGATAAAGTGGTGCTTGTTAAGCAAGTTGAACAGTATGAACATTACTGGGTATAAAGAAAAAGACTTAGAAATGGGTGATAGGGGAAATATTTTTTACAATAAGGCTGAAACCACAGATAATTTAAAAAGCAACAGCCCTCTTTGTACTATAGCCCAGTTTGGCATTAATTGCCTAATATGTAACACAAATAATTATCTAAAAGCATAATTTTTGCACAGTCAGTTGCCATGGAACTGGAAAAAGGGGATGGGGGCAGTATCCCGCACAGTAGGAAACAACTCACCTACAGTGCTCCTCTATGGATTTTACAGGAGAGACCACATGGGTACATCTGTTTAAAAGCTTTATGATCCAGTGGTAAAGTCCACTTTTGTAGTGGTCAAGTGATATGTTATATTCTCCACTGTAAACCCTGGAATGACGTGAGCTGCATTTGCGAGTGATATTAACCATTTTTTCAGCTAACCAAGGGCGTTGTCCCGGAGGTAAATTTGGGGAGTTTATAAGAGAGATTTTTTACAATGGAAGGAGGTGTAGGTTCAGCCCACTGACCACGAGTCCTCCAGAGGCTGTGCATTCACATGCCCTTTAAAGAAGATGGCCTCTCATCTGCAAGCTTTACAGTACACCTCCACTGCATAAATGATAAATGAATAAAAGAGAAAATCAATAACAACTGTAAACATGAATTATGTATGTGCAGTGCTTATCTCATGTCACGTCCTTTGCTACTCACTGTTGTTTGGCACCTCTGATACACGGAGCCACTGAACCTCTGAATCGGCACTTGTGCAGTGTCATGACACCCCTGCAAAATGGCCTCAAAAAGTTGCTCACCCCAGCAGGCAGAGAGTCACTTCCCTTTATATTACCATATACAGCATCTGACATTTCTAAGTACATTTCTAAAGCTTTGATTTCAGGGCTTTTAAAGGTGACATGATCAGGCATTGTTCCAGCCCATCTGCAGCAGGTAAATAGCCTCAAGTGATCTGTTGTGCGAACGGCCAGTTGCAGTGCCTCACTGCCCAAGCGCTGTCACTTGTCACAGGGCTCTAAACAAATGGACAACTCTGAGTAAATACACCCAGCCAAAAGCTTGGCTCTTCTATCTACAGAAGCGGGTTGCTTCCCATTACTGTGCTTTCCTGACATGCAGAAATAAATGAATTTAGCTGCAGATAGCTGCAAATGGGACTTGGAATATTTTCATTTGGCACACTCCATTTATCTTGACAGACATTTAAGCGAACATGAAAAGTGGACACATTTCTTTCAAGATAAGATATCAAGAACCCTCTGACATTTTATCACTCGAATATACTCAGCTTGTATTTTGCTCAGTTTTGTACAGATCCCAAGTAATTTGTCATTCTCTTTCCAATCTGCTCAGTCCTACTCCTGTTAGAGCACCACCTTTCTAACCCATTTTGCTGCTCTTTCCTCTCCACCTCTATTACCCATTTAACATCCTCTCTCCTTTCTTCTATCTCCTTCTATCTTTTTTATTGTTTCTCCAACCTTGACACATCCTCCTATACTTCCCTCTTCACTTTATTACTCCCTTTTCCAATGCTTCAAATCTCAATCTTTCCCTGCCTTCCCACTCTACCTCATTAATCATTTGATTTGCTTTGCTTTTTCTGTCCAACTTTGCTGTCCAACTCCACAGCTCACATAGGAATGCATACTTTAACACACGTACACCAATCACCTCTATGATTGTGCCTGCGCCACTTTCTTTTATTTCTCAGTTTCTCTTTGTCATGATTTAGTTAAAAAAAAACAACAACCAAACATGTGTGTGTGCAGAGTTCCCCATGCAGCAAAATAATGTCCCTCATCATCGACCTATTCTAGATGGAGTATTGAGCCTGTGGAAGGGAGTGGCAGACTCAGGGCTGATGGGAGAGGTCCTGTCCAGTCTCCAGACTGAATTATTAGCCACTCTTACCGGAGTGGAGGTTCGCAGTCAGAAGGCCAACCTGCAGGAGACAGGTGAGTTCCCCCAATGGGACCCGTTTAACCACTGGGCTGTGAAAAGAACTGCTTTAGATTTAGTCAAATGTCAGTCAAGTCTAACAAAATGTAAATCAAATTTTAAAATAATTTTCAAGGAAAACTCCACTAGCTAAATCTGGTCTTAGAAGGAGATACATGGACATTGATTTTTTTTTGTAAAGTGATTCTGCACAATTTGTCGTAGACAAATCCATAAAGAATGGTATTAATTATTCAAGCCTCATAGCTGACGTTGAATTATTTTGTTTTGACAGATGCCATCATACTTAATTCCTTGTGTGAGATGTTTGGGCTTTTAGACTCCGTAAAGCAAGCGCTGAACCTGAGGCGCAGCCTGACTGAAGAGAGCAAAATCCATAATAGTGTTTATGGTGAGAAAGCCACTGAAGGCAACATGCAGTACATACAGTGATGTCTCAGTGGATTTATTGACTAACAATCGTGTGTTTTTCTTAGTGTTGGATGAGATATTGGAGGAACGGAGGAAGCAGGTCGGTGACAAAAGCACACCTTCGAAACACCTTCAACCTCAACGTCACAACCCGTCAAACAGCCAAACCCAGAATGTGCTATCCCCCGTGAAAACGAGCCCAGTGATCCAGCCTCTCTCCATTCCTGGTCTATCTGCTTCATCGTATGCTCAGCTCGCCATCAACCCTCAGCTCTTCACCCATTTCACAGCCCCACCTGGCCAGCACCACCACACCGGAGCTGGCAGGAAGGACAGAGACAGCCAGAGCGCTACTGTGCTCGGTGAGCCGGGAAGCTGGGAGAAAGTTGACCAGCGGGCACAGCAGGGTGTGCAGAGAGAGGACTCAGGGATCTCCAAAGAGCCTGGACAGAGGACTGTTAAGTCTCGAGAAGGCCCTCATCATAGAAGTGAGGAAGAAGAGGAGACAGATGGCTCGCATGACATCAAAAAGGTGATTATAGGACGAAAGGCATCAAAGAAACATAAAAGTAAGTGAGAGAGAGAGAGACGATCCCAAAGGGAAGCTGGAGGACTAAGTGAGGAAATGTGCCTGAGACCTGAAGACTTAAAAGGATGAAAGATTCAGAAATGTTACTTTGTACAGAAGTCTTTTTTTCTTTATATCTACACTGTATGTACTCCAGTTGAGTTGTGGTTACTATGCTGGTATTACAGGCACAGATTTGTTGTTGCATTGAGGTTAGAAATGGCACATTGAAGGACATCTTTTTGGACCTGCTTGTCTAATATGTTAACAACACTGTAGAGGTGAGGCAATTAGTCAGTTCATCGATTAGTCAGCAGACAGCAACACTTTGATAATTGGTTAATCATTGAAATCTTGGGAAAATTTGCTGTGTTTTGTCTTACCTTTGTATTTTGGACTGCTGGGCTGACAAAAGATTCAGTATTTGTCAATTTGTCACTTCCCATGTTCTTGGAAATTTGCAAAGGGAAATTTTTGTTATTATTTTGGGATATTTTATGGACCAGAAATGATTGATCCATTTATGATTATGAAATTTCATAATCATAATTAGATGCAGCCCTAAAATGCTCTTTCTTGTCTATTGGATCTAGTATTAGAAACCCTGGTAGTTGAGACAGAAAGTGTTCCTAAATTTCTGTCTACGGACGCCAGTTAGCAACCTGTAAATATAAGGTTTGATGTTTGGTGACAACATTTTCCCTTATCTAAAAGTAGATGGAGAATTGAAGGTATTCGTGACACATTTTCTCAATACTCTTAGGCTATAATTAACTTAAAATAATATTTGTAATTTAACATACTTATTTTGTGAGTTAACACTTGTGTTTTGAATTTTTTTTTTATTTATTTGGATATTGTGAAATATTTGGCACTCTGGCTTGTGTTTTGGCCCTTGTAATAATGCCTAATCCCTGCCTAAAATCTATGCACCACTGCCTGAAGACAGTGCAAACTATATATAAAATAAACTTTATACAGGGTACTGTGTACTAACATGCTGTACATACAAAATCTTGTTAAATAATCTTACTTTACCACTGAAAAAGTCTAAATGAGAAAACATGGAGGACCATGTAAGATAATGAACACATTTTAAATAAAAATATTTACATTTACCATTTTAACAGATGTTTAAGCTTTTGTGTAAAGAGCTACTCAGTTCTTTAATTTTTTTCGCGTCATATCACTGATTTAAAAAAAAGTAAAATTCTGGTTGGAAGATTCGTTCACCTCCTCATTTAACTGGTTACCCCAGTTACATTTACAGAACAGAGGGTAATTTAGAGTAAATACACAGGGGAGAAAACAGCTGCTGTGTGGAGTCAAACCACAGGCATGTTGGACTTGATGTCAAACAGGCGTTTTCTAATGCTGATCTTCACTGCCTGGCATGTTTGACCACACTTCAAAGTTTCATCTCCTCACAGATAAAAGTGTTTTCTGCCCTTTGTGAGTCATCTTTAATTTACTTTTTCAGCACCACGTTGCATAGCAAGCCCATCAGACAGACGGTGAGGTTTGAGGGCCAGCCTTTGACAATTCCTTTCAAAACTGTAATGATGTGTTATTATAAATTCATGCACAACATTGTCTGCGTGGATGTATTTGTTGGGGATATGAGTGGCAGTTGATAAAATGCTTGATAAAACGCCATCATGCTCATGGTGCAGCTGTCAGCATCCCTGCTGATGCCTCTTCTATTGAACAGTACTTTGCAACATCCTGTTGGCTTTACTACAAATTAAAGTATCGTGCAGTTGAACAGATTGAGGCCAAAATACTCCCCAGTTTAAATACTATTCTCAGCCTTGAATATGAGGGCGTGAAAATGGCTGCCATGCATCAAGCAGGTGTAATTACAGGTGTTAGCTCAACATATGCTGTGCTCCCCTGGTTAAATTAAGTCATTTGCTGAGTGGTCCATCATTCACCTGTCATTCGGGGACAACAACATTAGAGACTGAGACGTTCATGTTGGAAGCCTGAGATGTGTCTGTTGCCCACCCTCTAATTTAATCCAGAGCTTTAATGTTCACACACAACAACAAAATGAATGATGAATAGCCAGAATAATGGTGTTTAGATCCAATCGGGAGTCCTGGAGCCGCAGCTGAATGTGCCCAGCCATGTTTTAACTCCAGCTTGTTTCATGCAGAGGACTGGCTGCGACATCAGTGCTTGTGCAAGATGCATGATTTTAATGGAGATGACAAATGCCATGGAAATCTTTAATCAAATATATCAGGACACCTTGCAGCATGTGACAAATGTCCAGCAAATCATAATTAAATACATATCCTATATACACCCCGATGCTTTCACAGTCTATATAGGATATAAGAAGCATGTCAAAGACACACTGGTTTTTCAAGTCCTTCTATATGTTCTAGATGTATACATTTAGGACTACGATTGCATTAAGGTCCTATTCTCTGCTTGATATGCCAAATATTGCTAGCAGTGGGTAGCGGGAAAAAAAAAACATGACAGATGATCTAATTTATGGAGAAGTATGCTTTTCATCTGTCATAGGGAGGTGTGAGGAATGCTACATGTCTGTAAAACAATATTTCTTTCAGTATATTTTATAGCTAGTGAGATCAAACAAACCTCAGATAGCCAATCCGATTGTTAAGCATGAGAGCGATGATATTGTTCATGCAGATATTACTTTTAAAAACACAAGCCTATCTGTAGTGCAAGGGCACGTAGGTGGTTTAAGTAATGAGTGCTTTCTCAACCTGCAGCCATTGTTGCCTGACTGATAATCCTGTACCTATGTTGCTGGGTGCATGGTAGTGAAGATTTAGTAACTTGTCATTAAAATGAAGTCAAATGGATGAAATGGCAGAGAGAGAGATTAGTACAATGTCCTTGTCTCCACAGATAAGCAGCAACAGACACAGACACTTGTTTTTGTTACTTAGAGCAATGATGAATTGACTTGTTTTACAGAGACTCGTCCTTACTCTTAACCATGACTACTACATGCCCAACCCCATCTCTTACCCAACACCTACTCTAACCTGAATGAAAACAAGTCTGGCACTCCCTAATCTGGACCTTAACCATGTCAAAGAACAATCCTTTCCCAAATCCCAAACCTTACCTATCCCTGACGTTCACTTTAAAACCCAGTGTAAAACCACAAACAACCCTTTGAAGAAGTAAACACTGGCAAAAATGTCCACACGCACACGCACACACACACACACACACACACACACACACACACACACACACACACACACACACACACACACACACGCGCGCGCGCACACGCACACGCACACGCACACACACTATCTGGAGTGGGTTTTTTTTTTTTTTGCTTGGCCGACGTTTGAGTACCACGGTGCCTTTACCGGATTTGGCCACTTGGAGGCGCCCGGCTCACACTTTGTCTCTGCGTAGAAGTGGAGGCTGGGAAGGAGAAGTGGGCTTCAGAAAGAAATCTCTCCCCTGAACTGTTTACCCTGACGTCAGTTTGCAGAACTAGCTCTGCCCTGTCTCCCTCAGTGTCTGTGAAACTCCACTCAGTGAGAACTGGGGGAATAGATGGGCTCTGACTCTACTACTTGCGCGCCTGGACCTCACGGAGCAAATGCGATGATTCTCTCTGCACATTTAAAGTGGACTACAACAGCTACAAGATGAACACCTGCGCCTTTCTGTTGATTTTGACTGTTCAGATTTACGCCGATGGCATCGAGGGGCCAACAGGTAAGACGGGACATAGATTTCGATCTCCTATACGACCTCGGGAAGTTTCTAACATGTGGAAGAAACTCCGCTCAAGGGAAAAGCGGTGCGAGTCTGGTGAACATGCCAACTTTGTGCCCCCTCTCTCCTTAACACGTTTATCTGCGGCTGCTTCCCATGACTCACTAATGGGACGGTGTCAATCCTCCTAGCAATAAACGGAGACAAAATTCTTTCAGAACTTTTTAAACTGTATTTCTAGTCATTTTAGTTTTCTTGCCAGATTTCCGCTATAAAAGGGAATTTGGGTTTTGAAGATTGCGCCTGGCTGCTCTGGGAAAAGCTCCCATATCCCAAAACAACAATCCTCTGCCCAACGCTGCTTCTGTTTTTCCTCGTTGCTCAGGCACGTTTAAAGGCGCCAGGTCGCCTCGAAGGTGTCCGACATCCAAAGTTAGACATCAGTTCATTCAGAGAAACGGAACGAGCGACACTCTCACTGCTTCTCGGTTCATTTAATCAATATCTGTGAACAGGAATCTCCCAAATCCCAACAGCCGGGACCAGTGCGTGCTGACATCCAGACACCAGAAAGCTGGAGCTGCTCCATACCGGCGTTGGGTTGCATTATTGTTGACTAAGTGACTCATGAAAAGTTTACATTCCAGCGAGATTTGAGGCATTATTGGATTATACATACAAGAAATTCTTATTATTATATACCAAGATTTCCACAAGCTGTGGGGGAACAGTCAGATTCATGCTCAAATCAAAACGCCTGTTCATTCTGTTTTTTTTCTCCTGATGTGATGAGCTGCCTCTGGTCTGCAGAGGACACATTAATGCTCACAAACCAGCTCGGAACCTTTCAAGACAAAGACAATGAATGAGCCTGTTTACATGTTAAGCGGTTGGCTTTCACTTCTTAAAAGTGACCTTTTCTCTTTGTGAGCAAAAAGCTGTAATGTGGCGATGATGCCTTTTTTTTCTCATAAAAGGATAAAGAATTATGCAATTTCTAAAATGTTTTCCGAGTACACTCTGACCTCTTCCAGTTTCATTTTAACAACAGCAGGATATATAAATCTTTCCCTATTTGAAAATCAGCCACATATCAGAGAGCTGGAATGAGAGGGTGGTGAAGTGAAAGCAGCCTGTTTTATTCATTCACATTCATGTTTTCAAAATCTGCTTTCATTTGCTGAATTCTCTGTCTTTTGTGCCGTCTAATTACGAGTGCTGTATTTTGATATATTATGTTAAAAGGCTGAAATGATTTGGTCCAGATTGAATCTTTTTGCCACCCATCGACACACACACACACACACATACACACACACAGGCATATACATAGTTTTACCCAGTGGAACAGAATGGCAATAATATTAGTAACATTTACACTGCAGGCTGCTTCAACACTGTGTAACATTGGGACATGGTGCTTGTCACATGCCTGGTTAAAAAAAAAAAAAGTTGATTATGTTGAGATCGCGAGGCGTTTTGTCTTGAAATTTGGCACTGCTGCCGTTTCCCAAGGAATGGGGAAATGTGCAAAAGCTCAATATAACACTTGCACATAGAACTCACTGCGAGAGAAGTACGAACAAAAAAGAAAGAGAAAGAAATACCAAACCCATGCAAGCATGGACTGAGACCTATGAAGGATTAAATTGCACACATACAGTTAATTAAAGGAGTCGAGCGTGTCTGTCAACAAAAATATACCCGCTGTTGTTTTTTCATTTTTTGTTACGTTTGTTAACTGGAGTGTTACGAGCCTCGCCATCTGCGCGTTTACCTTCACATTAGGTGCTGATAATTAACGATGGCAGTTTTTGTGGCCTGTCCTCTGCCTGACGGATGCCCTGGCCTTCAGTCCCTTCATGCTTCTCCTCCTGCAGGAGGAGAAATTTAAGGAGCGTTAAATGCATCCTCAGAATGTGTCTCCTTTGGTTAACGCTGCCTTTAGTGCTGCTGTGATGTGAAGACCACACCTTAACCTTTAGTACTGACACTGCACTCAGTCTGGGATCTCTTCACTTTTTCCCCCCATGTGATTTAATCCAGATTTTCCATATCTCTGCCTTGCTTACGCAGTGGTCGCTCCATGCTGTCAGTTCAGGGGAAGTGAAATTATTAGCGTCTTTAAAATAGGAAGGTTCTCTGCTGCACTGGACTGATTACACTGAGAGTGATATGAGGGGGACCATGAAAGTCCAGTTTGTGGGTGGATCTCAAGTGTTCTGTTGTTTTTCATGGTGTGAAGCCCAGGCTGACATGTTCACTCCTCTGTTGTCTCTTATGGGAATAGAATGGATGTTCACTTACCATCTGTCTCCTCTATTAGCAGTAAATGTTGTCAACTGAGTGGTGTAATTAGCCCGAATCTCATGACTCATTTCTCAGTTTGATCTGAAGTAAAGGCAGAATATCCCTTTTTGCTTATTTCAGGGACAAATCTAACACTTGGACTGAGATGAAAAGGACTGCGGAGGCCCGGGCTGTCTAGTTTCAGCATGGCGTGGAATAAAAAATACTCCAGGGCTCCAGAGTTTAAGCTGCATAAACATCAGCAACAGCATTGAGAAACATCACATGGGGCCACCAGCATGGGGGGGGTCAGAGCTGGAGTGATATTTTGACATTCAAGAAGATTTTCTTGGTCATACACAATATGAAACTGTTGGTCAGGCCCAACAAGACAGGACCTCATATTTGGGGAGGGGGGTCAATCGAGAAAATGCTGCTCAGATTAATCGGTAAAAGAAATGTTTGTTGGTTTCAGACTTGAAGGCTTTGACAGATACACAGACACATTAATATATCTAGGAAACAGCCTGCAGGAAAACACACAGCAGATGAAACTGGTTATAGAGAAGTGTAATTATAATTGTTAATACCAAACACATTTATTTCAGGGCATTGTCTCGACCCCATTTAAATATGATTACAATAACAACTAATTGGTTACATTCATCTTACATTCATCTTACAGCAGCTATTTGTAGAGTTACATATTATTTCTATTCAATTTTTTCATCGTTACTTTAGATTTATTACATTATCATTCACTATTCTAACAGAATGGGAGGGGGTGAGATGTATATGTGAATAGTTAAGGATGAAGTAAAAAAAAGAAAAGAAAAGAATGAATCATACCACAGAGCTGCAGCAAACCCACCAAGTGGAAGTGTTCCCTGCAGGAGCCAGGCCACCGTCTGTGCAGAGGGAGCGCGAGGATGAGGGACCAGGCCTGAATCACACTCCTGAAAAGACCGCTTGATTTCCATCTTTGCGGGATTGCGGGCAGTTATTCAGACAGCAGATGGAAAACTTTGCAGCAAGGAGGAAGGGGAGCGGATGGGGCAGCAAAAGGGGGAGAGATTTTTGGGTGGAGAGGCTGAGGGGATTTCTTCAGATAGATTGGGAGGAGGTTTGGTCTTTGACTGAGGGCGCAGCAGGACTTTTCTGGGCTCGTGTGTGTGTGTGCGCTGGCCGTTCTGCCTTCAGCACACGCTTGTTTTTGTGTGATTAAACAGGCTGCTTATGAGAGGAGTCCTCTGCTCTGCAGCCTGTCTCTTCCCGTTTCCGTCTCTGATCCGTTGTAATGTGGGGCTACGTGGAGGACAACCAGCAACCCCCCCACGGCTTAGTCATCACACAAGAGTGTAAGATGAAACATACCCATCTACCGTGTGTGTTCAGGGGAGGCGGCTGGCTGGTACTCCTCATCACGAGAGGCACGTGTTCAGTCGGGAGGGGCCTCTCCTGTCTGCTCTGATAAGCTCACCTAAGTTTGTGCCGTGCTGAGTGTGCAGAGCTTTGCTCTTCTCCAGACTGCAGCCCACACACATCTCGTGATTGTTGCGCTTAATTGATCCTGCTAAGCAATTAGCTCTTCTCTATTTAATTATCACATGTTACTGCTCTGTTTCCAAATCAGTCGCTGCATTGTTTTCTTTTGTTCTCTTGTCTAAGATGTGGGGAGTTGTGGCTTTAA
This sequence comes from Psettodes erumei, assembly GCA_016785225.1. Classification (NCBI taxonomy): domain Eukaryota; kingdom Metazoa; phylum Chordata; class Actinopteri; order Pleuronectiformes; family Psettodidae; genus Psettodes; species Psettodes erumei. The sequence continues at coordinate 1,833,809 of JAFBJZ010000623.1, forward strand.
TCAGACAGAGGACGTGCAGGTTGGCTGCCATCTTCCTGAGGCAGAGAAAGAGCGGGCTGTTGCTTCTGAGAACGCACAATGGTTTTCTGCTGTGTTGGTCTGCTCCACCGTTTAGCCCGGCCCTCCTCCCTCACAACAGATCCGCGGGCCAACGGAGAGCTCTGAAAGGAGCCACTCGGAGGGAAACCGGACAGAGAGGAAATAATTATACATGAAAGTGATTTTCCTGTCAAGGTCCTTTTTTGATTTTAAGTGAATTATTAAGGGGTCAGGAATCAGGACAGGTCCGCAGGAGCAACGAGCGGGGAACAAAAGTACTAATTGTCTCCTTCAGAAAGAAGGTAAATGACCATAAAACAGCCAATAAGACGCTTTGGAAATTAGCATGGCAACAGTACCCCAATGCATGTTTCATTAGTATGAAGGGGGAAGGAATCATGCTAATTGTTGTATTATGCTGTTCTATGTTTGAGCAGAAGGCAAAGAATCTTCCAGGTTTCCTCATCATTCTTTCATCATTTCCTATCTTTGCTCTTCAACTGGACTCCATTTCTTTTGCAAGCATAGACCGGTCGCTACTTTAATTAGAAACTTGCACTCTGTTGCAAGCTATGAATGTTTTAGCATACAGATGAAAGTCCAATATATATGTGTATATAGTGCACATGGTCAATCAATGCTCTTACTCATTAGCACCTTTTGCCTGTCAGAAAATCCGGCAGTGCAGTCCCACTGTGCTGAGGGCCTCAGCCGTGATGCTAGCTGGGGCTCCTCAGGGTTACTGTCACACCGTCCAGCACCCTGGAAGAGATGCCAAGATTGAGAGATTTACAGTTGGTGGCCTGCCCCGGTCTGTCGCTTCATTTTACTGCACAGTGACAGCCGGAGCGCAGGCTTCTTCTCCCGTAGCCGGGTGTTATTAATGTGGTATCGATCTTTCAAACTCCGGCAAGTCCATTTTACTTAAATTTGATCAAAGTGGCATCCCGCCTGTGGCCTGCAAGTTTGATGTAAGACCGGGAATTAGCCGGGCCTGCCAGCCAGGACTTGCATGATGTCAGCAGATACAGGGAGCTGGTTCTGCAGCAGAGGAATGTTAGCTGTATTGTGTACGGAGCAAAGGGCAGAGTGAAGTAGAGATCCTCTCAAACATGAAAGAGTGAGCCCCATTTCCATAAGATGCCTGCACATATTACACATAAGCTACCAAATATCCTGTTGATGTACGGGTCTACAGTGACAGGGCTATTACAGTCATTATCACTCAAAAGCTTATGTTTTTCTTGAGTAATGGGCATGGAAATTTATCATTCAACACAGATGGGCCAGTGTTTATAGCCAGGATATGAAGAGGCTGAGATTGCCGAGCTCGAGCACACGCACACACACACACACAGATGTGTAATTATCCAACAAAGGAATAAGCAGGGCGGTGAATTGCAGCCATTGCAGTCCTTGTGTTTTCTTCCCCTCGAGGTAGCGAGCTCCAGACTCGAAAAAAGTGGGTCTGCAAGACGGATGCTGCGAGTGCTGCTCCTTATCCCCTACCCAGAGGAGAGAAAGCCTCCCGAGCAGTTTATATTTAGCCCGCTGGCTGTGTTTCAGCTTTTTTTTTTTTTTTTTACCTTTCTGTCTGTGTCAACAAATTTACCGCCAGATTCCTCAGGCCCTCTGTCGTGTTGTACGTGGTGTGTAACGAATGCTCAGGTCACGGAGTCGGGGTTCAGGGTCAGGCTGGGATTGCAGTGCAGAAATCTGACCTGTTGTTGAGCTGCCTGCGAAACCCCCAGTGAAATGTGAACTGCTGACACTCCTCTAAAAGTCAAAACACTGTCTTCAGGACATTTTTCTCCGTGTCGGTGTAATGGATGCAGGCATTAGTTTAGTCTCCGTGCAGCAATGCCTGCTCTCCAAGGGGAAAGTGGTATTTCTGGTTTGACCAGTGTCTTCTTCACAGAGACCCAGCCGTGAACCTGAACACTTATTGCCCTGATGTATCTCACACTTTATTAGACTGACACTCTTTCACATAAACTTTATTAGGACAGTGGAAATGGAAGAACATTAAAGTGTAACAGAGCATGGATAATGTCAAGTGTGCTGATTTAAAAGAACATGGTATTTGAGGCCTTCACGCCGTGAAATCTACGTAAAAACGGAGCTCTTTTAAGAGATCTTCTAAGTTATATGGCTTCCAGCTTACATTTCACATCCCTGTTTGCATGTCTCTCCCTCCCTCCACAGCCTCGGGCCACAGCGGTGGCACTCCGCTGTGACAGCCGCTGTGGCTGCCGGGTTAAGGGAAGGTCATGGCAGGTTGTGGTAAATCAGTCAGCAGACCGATTCAGTCAAACCTCTTGAGAACAGACTGGACGACATGTATGAAGTGCTGCGTTCAACAGGACAAGGACTAACAGGAATGTGACATTGAGACACTCTGCTTCTGGCTGGATGACATTGACGGGCTTTTTGCGAAGACCGTGTGGGATTTAATATGTCTTGTAGCTGTTTTGGTCGAAGCCAGAATATCAACACTCACCCACTCTTGTTGTGTTGTTGCATGGTTCCCACTGCAGCGACATGAGTGTTGCATCCACTTTCATCACACAGACAAAAAAAAGAGAAACTTGTCTAGCAGTTTTGGTAAAATTCATTATTCTACTCTGGACCACAGGCACTTTGCATTAGTATTTTATTTAAATGTAAATAGAAACAGTAAGAAACTGGATATGCACAACACAGGAGCATGCTGTGATATGTTTGCAGTCTGTTGGGCTGAAAGGCCTTTGTCAAACGATGTCAGTAAGAGAGAGTTTGGGAACTCGGCTCAGCCTTGGACGCTTTGTTCTGATTCAGGTGTTGAAGCGAGACAGAACAAAAGCAGAGCCTATTGATTTCTCAAACACAGCCTGTCACAGTCAGCGCATTGTCTTCTTCCTGAAACTCTTCTTTCGATCCTACATGACCTCCCATCATAACCATCTTCCCTTTGACATACTGCTGTTTCAATAGCTGCTCAGGGGATTGTGAGAACCTTTTTTTTTTTTTTTTATAAAAAACCAAACAACCCCCAAAAAAACAAAACAGCAAATCCCCCTGGGCTGTTTCACTTTGTTTCATTGTAAGATGTTTCAGGAGCACGCAATTCAGGGTTTTTTTCTTTACCATTTCCCTTGTATCATGGTATGCAGTGTGGACGATTCAAGTCGCTCATTAAAATTTCAGATTCATCGAATGCTGTGTCCATTATTCATTTCTTTTGACAAGGTAGTCTAATGGCCTGAGGGCAAAGAGCTGTTTCTTTATTTGCTTCCCAGGTTAGACAGTGTGTGTGTGAGTCAGTTCTGCTGGGACACTAATGAAGAGAGAGTGCTCCTGACCAATAAAATATGTGCCCTTTATCCTCAGATCACTGTGCTATTATTGTGTTGCTGAGAAACAGGTACAACACAATTCCTCATAATGCCCACACATGATGTTACGGTCTGTTTGCACAGACCCATAGAGGTGATCTACTTCTCACCTGGATGCCAGGTGCATGAGCCCTGACAAAACCATTTCTCACTGCAATCTGGCCCTCCACATCCCTCCTGGGTGGGTGATTGCTGCGATGCCTGGCGTTCCTGAGAGACAGCTCGTCAAACAGCTCCAAAGACATTTGTTTGTTCCTGTGCTGGCCACCTGACCAGGCCTGCCAGCTCAGAGGACGGGACTACCCCGGGAGAGGAGGAGCTTGTGAGGTGGACTGAGGTGACCACCGACATCATCCAGAGGGCGGGTGTAGAGGAGCCTTCCATGTTTCCTTCTCTAAAAGATGCAGACCGCGGTGTTGTGAACACATGACTTGTTGCATCTCTATCTGTTTTTTTCCAGCCTTGTGGAAGTTTTTTTTTTTTTAATCATCCAAAGTCTGATCTGAGGGTACACAGAGTTTGAAGACAATTGAGACACTTGATTATGAGGATTTTAATTAAATGAAAATGGCCTGCAACCACTCAAAACAAGGTACATTTACACATTCACACACCTTCATTTCAATTTCATCAAACGTAAGTAATACACTGATGACACATAGGGGGCATTTAAGGGTTCAGTGTCTTGCCCGAGGACACTATGACATGTAGACTGGAGGAGCCGGAAATCAAACCTCTGACCTTCCAATTAGTGGGCAGCTGACTGTACCTCCTGAGCCACAGCTAATCATGGACCTTACATGTCCATGCAGCTAATGAATCTATTTTTGGCCTGCGGTTCATGCTGAACATCCACGAAAATCCAGCTTTTTGAAAACGCTCTGCGTGGACGATTCTTTGAACTCTGGCCTGACGTTGTCATGTGAACAGGGGAAATGGAAGCTGTTCAGAAATGCTGACACCGCCACTGCGAGTTATCTCCTGTAAATCTGTGCCTCAAGAGGCATGTGCGTGCCCCCTCGAGGAGATTTCAGCGATGTGAATGACAAACTTTTAGAGAAAGGCCATTGTGGACGGAAAACTTTTAATACCACTTTGAAATGGCCTGGCTCTGCTGCGACCAGAGGCAGTGCACCATTTGTGGTTCTCACATTAGCACAAAGCCAGAACTATGCAAGAATGTCTGTGGAGCCCACAGGGTGTCGTTAACAAAGAGCTTGATTCAATACCACAAATATAAGATCATAATTATTGCTTAGCCCTTCTGTGTGTGTGTGTGTATGTGTGTGGGTGTTTGTATGCATGCTGGCTAGTGCCTGTGTGTGTGTGTGTGTGTTTTGTATATGTAGAAGGGCCAGATTGGTGATTGTTCCCACCTGATTATATGTAAATATTTGCTGAACTCTTTTGGTCATTTGAACTTCAATAAATCACAGCCACGTGGCTGATTTGTAGCTTTTGTTTGCTTTATTCCTCCATGGTGTGAAAATGCTAATGAAAAAATTTGCATGCTCTGCTTAGTATGCATTCCTCTGATGATAAATACATTGCACGGCATGGATCAAAAAGCCAGGCTTTGCTGAAACGTCCTGTGTTTGGAGAGTAGCTGGAGCACACAGTGTGGCTCGGCCCGGCCTTTGTCTGTCTGGACAGCCAGGGTAATTAAGAATAGGCCTCAGCCGGGATTATGGCTGGAAGTAGGCTGATCACAGGGGACAGGAGAAAAGGCATTTGGAGAATGGTGGTTAATACGGGTATTACTCTGCTTAGCAGTGGTATCATGTGACAATAAGACAAGTGACAATGGAATCCTGTTGATGCTCAGATCCCTTGCTCCACACTAATAGGCTTTCCTCCAGATAGCTTTGTTTACCCACAGTGTGCAGCACTCCACCCTCCTGCTTTATCTCCCTTACTCGCACATTCAGACTTTTTTTTTCTTTTTGTAATTTGTCTGAACCTAATTAGAAAATGGTAATATTTTGCTGTACAACTCCCCCAAGGTATTTTAGCGGTGTTGAGATGTATTCGCCTTACAGCAGCACCTTTTGAAAGGAAACATTCGTGATCGTTCATCCCTCTTGTGAATGCACACACTTGCTGTTTTTGAGATATTTTTTGCAGAATGTAATTAATGTTCTCATTAACTGAGTGAACGAGCTGTACGACAGAGCGAAAAGCCTGATACTCCTGGGTGCTTGCCCTGCTCTGCTTTAGGAAACATTGTCGCTGAAATGGATAGCCTGCATTTGGCATGTGAGACAAAGAACGGCGTGCAGCTACTTTCTTGTCAGGCCAGCCTTTTATTGTGAGCCGCATCCCGAGGAAACCTGATGCTTATAGCCTCTTCACCGCCTCCATAAGCGAAGCCATTTGTTTAGAAAGGAAACCTGACCAGTGGGAACAACAACAGTGTCGGGTGAGGGTCTATGCAAACACGGAAAAGTAACATCGACCGGCCCACCAAAGTTCATCACATTACTCTTTATTCACTACAAACCTTACAGGTAACTCCACATGTTTCAGTGAACATTCCTGCAGGTGGACAGTTGGCAGAATTATCAGTGAATGGTGTGACACAGCAACGCTCTCTTTTGACCCCAGCGAGCCTTTAATCCCATCAGAGGGACTTCGCAGCATGGAGTCACGTCTGAGGGCGAGACGCTGCAGGAACAAGAGGCAGACAGGAATGTGTTTGTCTGGCTAACTTGGCTTTATTCACCCGTGACTAGAAAAGGAAAGGAAGGAAAACTCCTCCCACACAACTTGATTTCTTAATTCCCTTTTTCTGAGGCAGGATAAGGAGCGAGTGTCTGATTCTGTGAGCCTCCTGTGTGTTGGTGAAAGTGAGAGACAGCTTCTTTTTTTTTGCTTGGAATTCAGAGGTGGTTTGGGAAGATGCAACGGAGGCTCAGGCTGTCATTATGGCAGATGAATTAACTTGGTTTTACCTCTTGGGAGGAGGGAGGGTTCCTCGCTTCACTGGTCGTCTGTTGGCTTGGTTAAGCACATGTGCTCCTGGGGGAACGGGCTCATTCAGTGCTGAGGCCATGGAACTGAGGATTTATCCCAGTCCAGTGAGTCCCTGTGGCGCCACGAAGTCCTGCTAAAGGATTTCAGATTGGTCTGTCCATCTGTCTGGCTTTTTTCCCACAGAGATCGGGAAGGAAGATTTTTCTTTAGTTGGAATAAATGTCTTTGTCTGTACCTGTGTTTGATACGTTCTGTTTGAAATTAATAATGGGAGAGGTGTGGGTGAAAGGTTGGTGAGGTTGAGAGAATATTTTATTGAGAAGATAAGTATTGGGTACTCTTACTCAACTACTGTATTGTTTCAGTTATTCTTTAGAAATGGTTTCTAAGTTATAATACCTTATGGGTGATCACTAACACTTAATCTGCTGTATCAGGTAGAAACCATTACTACAAACACATTTAGGGTGTCAAGGTTATGAAAAAGCCCTTTGGTAGGTTATCATGTCTGCAGTTATATATGAGACATTAAAGTATGTGGTTTTAATTAGTTGTTAATAGACTGATTTTGGTCCAGCAGCTCTTTTCCAGAAGGTCAGAGGTGAAATGGTCCATTAGTGGCAATTTCCTGGTGAATTAAAGAGCTGAAAAGACAAAGCAAATATATTGCTGCTGTCAGCCAGAGAAGTTATTATAACTAATCAATGAAGCATTAGTGAATTTAATTAACCATTAGTAAGGCCTTTACTTACAACTGATAAACCCTTCTTAGTCTCCCCAGTGGGGTTTGGAAAGTGGAAAGGACCAGACGTGAAATGGACAGGTGCATGCCGGAGCTCGAGAAACGATAGGAAGTCAGTTGTTGCAGTTACCTGATGCAGTTGCTTCACAGTGATCAGCTGCCGTGTGTTTGTTTTTCTTGGAAGCTTTTATTGTGAAGCAGCTGCAGAAAGTGTCGAGTCTGAATCACTGAAAGACAAACATGGAAAGCATCTGCTCTTTTCCTCTAGCCATCACATATTCCATATGGTGTATTGTCCATTGCTTTTCTCTTATGTCTTCATATCAGGTGATTCTGATAAATTGAAATTGCCTTGATTGGCCTCAATATTGATCACGTTGGCCAATTTAGGACAACCCTGATCATTTCTTTCTTTTCTTTTTTTAAAAGTATTTTTCACGGAGCTCTCTGAGAGACATGTCACACATCCATCCCTGTGTCAAGGGGCTTTTCTGTTCTTAACATCTCTGTTTTCATTGTCCCTTGCCCTCCGTCCTGTGCGTACCACTGTTCTCTGTGTTTCCTCTCTATCTTTGTCCTTGTCCTCTCAGCCTCAGGGCTTCTGAGGGATCTACAGGATGCTCAATGTTTCTGGAAGGGGTTCAGCATTCTGAGCAGGGAGAGCGGGAGGAGCTCAAAGCAGACCCATCTTTGAGTGTGTGTGTGTATGTCTGCCTGCCTCCCCAGGCACTCATTAAGCTGCTGTGTGAAGGTGTGTGTTTCCGGAGGCTTGGGGTGGGGGAGGTGGGGGGGTGTACGCATACAGAGGTTAAAAGGCCCCTGACAGAGACATAATTTCCCATCCTGAGGCGATGGGAGAAGGTAACTTCATTAGCCAGTTCCCGCTGTACAGATTAACTTGATTATACTAACCAATTCTTGATGGCGACTGTGGTGCAGAGTACAAATGTCACACCTGGAACTGCAATCTGTGCATCTTTTTTTCATTTCTTTTTAGTGGTAGTGGTGTGTGCTTGTGTGTGTGGTTGCATGGGTGTGTGCAGTGAAGGGAGGGAGAGAGGGAGGGTCAATTGATACACCTGGGACATCTGGCTGCTCTGTAATTTGCACGACGAACGACTCATCTTGGGGTAATAAGCATGTGCCAGTCGAGACACTCCTTTCTATAATTTGAGTGAATGAAGTCACACTTTTGCTTTAATGCAAGCTTGTGCATATGCGCACGCACGCAAAAAATTAGCAGCTTTTAAGTTTCAAACCATTACCATTGTTTTACCCCTGCTTTTTTGTTTTAACATTCCTGCAACAATACAAAGTGTAACTATCAGTTTCCCAACACGGACCGTATCTGCAATATCAGTCAACCTATCTTTTATGAATAATATGCACAAATATTTGCAGTCATGCATAGTCACACACTTGCCCTTTCATTTCTGAGAGGGCAAACAACACTGACCTGTTTTAACCTGAATCGATCCACAGCAACTCTTGACTTCACTCTCCACATTAGGTGATGGGGTTGGCCTGGGCGCCCCCGAGGTGCGCCTTGGGCAATAAAATTAGCAAGATAAGTTTGGCCCTCTCACAGGAAGCGATTCGTTGCAACGATCAGTTGCCTTATCTTCACGGCCATTTGTTTAGTCTTGTTCCTTCCATTCTCCAAAACTTTATTGACCAGATAATAGAAGAATTTTGCTTCCTGGCCTGTTAGATTAGAGCTGTCTAAACCTACCACATGAAACTGTGCTTCAGATTAAACACTTTAAATCTCTTGAGGGAGCTGACGTGAAGGCCACTTTCATGAATAGTCTTGCCTCTTATCCTGTAATGCATTGTAATAGCTTTGTGTCTGCATGTACCTGTTGAACATTTTTTTCCCTTTGTGAATGTATTTATTTTCTGTATTTTACACACACACACACACACACACACACACACACACACACACTGCTATAATATAACATTCAAGGCTTTAGTGCCAGTGCAGACTGAAATATATTCCTAAGCCCTCTGTCAGGAGAGGCTATATATATATATATTTGTTCTGACCTACAAATGCTTCACAAAAAAACACACACTCACACAAATGCTCACACACTCACATGCTCAGGCTTGTCAGCTTCCCAGTCATGTATCCTGGTCAAGGTGAAGAAGTATGGCAGGTAAAGCTGGAGAAAATGCAGACACATGGAGATGAGAGAGGAGGGACCGAGGGGAAGAAAAGGCACCACCTTTGTGTCCTGCCGACAGCTGCCCTGCTGTTGTCAGTCTCCGGCTGACAGGCCAGGTTCAGGGGGATGCAGTGGAGCTGCTGCTTTGATAAAATGTTTCCAGGAAATGAGGAAAACTGAGCCGGCTGCAGCCTCTTGCTTTAAAGAGGCACAACGTGACCCTTGTGAAAATGAAGTTGTCCTGGAAGTGACTGCTGAAAGGGGTCATTTTTCTTTCCTCTGTCACTGCTCAGAAAAGATATCTTATAAAATAAGATATTTGATGCTGAAGATTGAATGAGCACATCTACACAAACTCTGTGTTTACAGGGGCAGATTATAATTTCAGGGAAATTACAGCTCAAATTCTTCCAGTCATCTTCATTATTGTAGCACTGTGTGTGGCAGGGGTTTACAGTAGAGCCACCAGGCACCTGCAGACTCAGACAAAGGCAGTTACTCAGGTACATTATTACTGGTTATATCAACATGAAAGTTAATAACACACCATGGTATGTTATTATCTCACCAGCCACTATACTCACATTGTTTTGGCCTTTGGCAGTAGGCAGGGTGCAGAGCTTCCTGTCGCAGGTCCTGCTTTCCATGCCACCTCTTCAGAGCTGGGGATCCGCTGCCTGTGTGGAGAAACACTGCCCTCTCTCCACTACCTTTGATAAAATCATTCACATCCTGAAAAATAACTGCACCCACTGGAGATCCAACGAAGAATGGTCACATGATCAGGACTTGATTTCTGTACAGCTGACAAATAGTGTCAGCCGCACATGGCAGGGATACAAAGAGGGGTTTGCACAAATCACCGTCATGTTACTGCAGTATGGGCTGTATCTCAGTATACTGAATGTGTACTATATGATGATTCTCTTCATTATTTCTGCTTATACTGGACCAGTTCATGCCAGTCCAGGAGCAGGTTGAAGCTACAGGATGGGTTATTTCTTCAACGTGAAGAATGCGAATGTGGAGATGAATTGTTGATGAAAACAGTTATGTCAGATATCCTCCAGTCATGTCCTTGTAAATTCACTGTTGAACTTGTTCTAAAATACCTTCCGACAAACTTCAAAGATCCGGAGAGAAATAGTTTTATCTAATACTCATGCATATTCATAATACAGGGACAAGTACAGCATCAACTATGTGTTGCAGCATTTACAGCCAAAGCTAGTGTACAGCCTTTTATACGAATGCACACAAACTCAAGAAAAAAAACATGTAAAATGACACAGAATGCAAAACTATCATAAAATGTAATGAAAAGCACTTGAAAATGCATGGCCCTCTTCATTATGAAAATAAGCATTAGGTGGGGGTGAAATGCTCGTGAATACTGGTAAAGTGTTCCAGAGCTCGTGGTGATGTCAACCATTGTCACATTGTTTTGTCAGAGTAACAGTCCAAAACCTGACCATATTCAGCTTACATTAGAAAAAGAAAAGCACTAAGTTCTCCCATGGGAGAAACTGTGCGACAAACATTTGGTGTTTTTGCTTTAAAAATGACTTAAATGATTAACTGATTCATTTTCTTTCAGGTGATAGATTTTGCAGCCTTTCCTTCTGCGTTTTCTCAGTCTTTTTTATACACGTTTTTTTTAAAAAGAGAGGCATTATCTCATATGGTGTAGCATGCATCATTTGTGCTTGAAGGATTCCTTCAGAATCCAATATTCCTCCAGTATCTTCCAGAGGTTTCGCAGTTGCACTGTAGATTCACTGCTTGGCCTCGTAGCATCTTTAAAGTGGCCTCTCACTCAGACCTAGTCTTTTTTACATGGAGGAGGAATTAACATGGGGCTAGAGGAGGAGATGGGGCTATTATGTCTCGTGCAGCATTGGCGAGGTTTGTCGTACTTTCTCCTCACAAGGTTCTCCATTCACTTCATCTTGATCGACCTGATCCATTCGTTTGACACCATTCCACAAACCCTAAGGCGTCATGTTCGCAGGGGGGCCTCTATTTACATGGCCGCCTCCTTTTCCCACATTATTCTCAGATGTGCTATGGCGTGTTCTTGGCAGCCGCGAGAACTTTGCATATCTTTAGCGCCCACGGCACAGAGTGCTCGGAGTCGAAAATGTTTCATTTCTTAGCAAAACGGCGCCACACTTCAGACGACTTTTTCAGAGTCTCGCAGCAATAGCCACAACCAGAGCTTTTCATATGCATGTGTGTATTGCTGCTGGAGCAGAAAAAGAGAGGCTCTGTGGGCACAAGCTTAGCTTCCATCCCTCTCTCGTCTCGCTCTGCCTCTCCCACAGTTCCTTCCTTTCTCCTTCTACCACCCCCTCCTGCATCTCCCCTTTTTAACATCCCTGGCTGTCTTCCCTTTGTGTTTCCTGCTGTCTCACCCTCTCTTCCTGTATTTCTAGCACCAGCTCTATGAGATCTCATGCTGTCCTGCGTGAAACCTCAAATCAACACCAGCAGCAAGACCGGGCAGAGCCGGTGTCACCCCACAGCAAAGCCACACAACAGCATGAGATTGACAGGCTGTGCAGCCAGATGCATTCTGCCTCACTGAACTTTGTGTGTCTGAGCAGGATGGAGGGATGGATGTAGAGCAAGGGAATGATGAAAGAGAGGGGGGAGGGGGCAGAAACCAGGGGAAGCAGCTTTGCTTTTGTTGAGTTTACATAATTAATGTTTTGTTAAACAGAACGGTGTCTACACACAGTATCAGCTCTGATCACAAATGCAAATATTGTCAGGAGGATAAGTGTGGATAACTCTCAAAACGCTTCACAATGGGCTAAATGAGGCTCCCACATAAATTTCTCTGGTGGTCGAGGGTAATTAAATTCCAGGTAATGGAAAGCTGAAAGCACTCATTACTTTTTCTTAGAACCATTGAAATGCTTTTGTATCCTTGCGTGAGTTTATTACCAGCTGTAGGTTGTGTTGTGACTACACTGAAAAAATCGGAGATTAATTTTATTGTTTTATCAGTTTGTTCTTGTCCCGCCCCCGCTTTGTTATAAACCAGTTTGTTTAAGGGCTTTACGGATCAATCTGATGTGACTTAACTTAATTATTAATATTTGGGACAGAATAAATGAAATCAGTGTTGCAAGTGTGTGCGTGCGTGTGTGTGTTTGTGAGTGCGTTTTCTCCTGAGTGGGGGGTTATAGTTGTTTGTCATTCAGAGGTAGAAGGACTCTAGAGAAAGCACTGTGATTAGCCTCCCGCCCCTGGGACAGCACAGCTTTCCAGGACATGCTCCGTCAGCACTGAACAGGACATTTATCACACATCCCACCTCACTCTGGCACCCAACCCACTGAGCACGGAAACGGGCTTATATCTCTGTAGATGTTCTGTATGCAAACACAGAAAGACACAGATATACAGATAATGCATATGCATATGTGGATGAAAAATAAGAGGTGGGCAGAAATCCTCAGTGTGAATTTTTTCATCTATAACAGGTTTTACATACAAAAATATATGCATATTACCATAATGATCAACAGCGTGGTGAATATAAAAATGTTTTTACATATTGAACCCAACAAACACCCCACAAAACACACACACACATTGTGCCCCTGTGTCCCTCATGGTGATACATTTATTTTCACAAGTGTGGAATCACACCTTTTGTGGCACGGTGGTTAAGTTTCCAGAGTATAAACTCATGTTTTTAGAAAACACATTCACACATGTTTGAAATATGATGATGTCTTGTGTTGTGCAAACAGTGTTGACATATAAACTTGATATGATCAGTGTGTTAGCAAACAGTAGCTTACTTACACATGGAGAAACATTAGCCTTGTTCTGTCCAAAGTCCCATAATCACTCTCCTTTTAGCTCTGTTTTTCATCTCCACCAACTCCTTTATTTAACAAGCTGCAAACTTAGTATTTCTGCCACTTGCTGCTATGCAGGTACCTGCTTGGGCTCAGTGACATTCAACTCAAGAACAGTTTGTGCAGTTAAACTATGAGTCAGTAGATCCTAAAACGCGGCAAATTTACAGAAAATTTCGCTGAACTAGCAGAACATGTAGCAGCTTTGGTGCCTTATACTTGGTGAAGACCTAAAGCACAGTTGAAAGAAGAGAGAATATTGAACTTTCGATCATCGTTTGACCAGAAATAGACATATATAGTAGCTAGAAGCTAGTAGATATTGCTCCATATCTGCTTAATGTATAAATAAAAACTGTTTGCTAATACATCAAAAACTCCCAGTGCTCCCAGTCAGTGTTACGTATACAAATTGTTTGCTGCCTCCAAGCACCCCTGTACTAATGTAAATATCCGTTACCGCAGGATTTATAAAAAAAAAGAAGAAAGGATTGATGCAGCTTTGAATGAAACTGGTGACCCCCATAGTTAGCTTTAGCATTTATTAGTAAGCTTAATGGGCACTGTGCTACTTGTCACTCTTTTACAAGCTAATAAACTTTAAAATAAACACAAGGCCAAGAGTGTTTACTAAGCAGCACTGTAAATTAATCTCATTATCCAGTCTATGCAGACACAGCAGTTATTTTTTTATTTCTGTGAAGAGACTTCAATATAGACTTAATGCAGTGATGTTGAACCAAAGGAGCAGGATGTATTTTTTTGCAGGGGGAGAAATTAATGACAGTGATGAATGACAAGCTGTACTTTTCCTGCTTAATTAGACCTGCACAGCATTATGTATAGTTAGAAATACACATACACACACACACACACACACACACACACACACAGAGCTGAGGTACAGCTGGGCTCTGACTCTGTGGCATGTGACTGTAATTCAGCTTCAGAGCTCCATAAGTCATATCCATAATGCACGGAATGCAACTGCATAGCAGTAGTTAATATTACTGAATCACTTTGATGAATAACTGCAGATGAAAACGCTTTAATGTGGCCCTGACTTATTGTTGGTGGCGCATGATAACCCTCTAGGAAGCAGGGTAGTGCACTTTACAATTCTATTTGGAGCCAACACATTAATAATCTATCTCAAACCAGTTTAGCCATTTTGTCTTCATTATCTGTAACTCATTTATGGATACACTTATAAACTGCAATACCACTTATCATTAAATAGCTGTAAGCTAAATTTATATGAGTTATTTTAGTGACCAGGATATCTCTCTTTTTCAGTATGGAGCTGAAATGATGAGTTGATTAATTGCTTTGATTAATTTAAAAAAAGAGGAAAAAAATGACAGACAAGATTTGTTTTGGTCCCAGTTACTCAAACATAAGGATTTGTTACATTTGCTTTGTAATATTATGGTGAATAGAATATCTTTGAGATCTTGGACTATTGGCTGGACAAAACAAGACATTTGAAGACTTAACTTTGGGCACTAGATAATCACACTTGGCATTAATTAATCTTATTGAAAATAGTCATTAGCTAAAGCTCTTCATCTGTGTATTGACTTTCCTGTATTATGGAAATGCAAAAGGATAAATAAAAGAGTGTCTTAAATAGCCTGTTATGACAATTGATTTTCCATTTTGCAAAACATGGATTGTCTCTTAATTTATGTTTGGTTATTAGGAATAGCCTTCAAACAAATCTCTTGAATGTGTCCATACAGTATGAAGGATGAATTGTGCTAATGATTTCTCCAATGCTGTCATGCGCGTGTCAGTTTGGTCCTGCTCATCCTGAGGTGGATGGCATGAACAGGGTTGTATGATCGATATTTTAACCCGCTGCAGCAGACACTCATGTCTCATCTCTCACACTCTCCCTCTGTCTCAGATCGCTCACAGTGTATATCTATGACTGGCTGCTTGTGTAAAGTCAATAACACATTTGTTCGAAGCAAGTCTGGCCCCCACAAGAGGGACCACTCTTGGTTGATCATTGGCTCATTAGACATATGTTGTCTCCTATCGACATGTTCGGACTGCTGCATGATCCACGGCGTTTCCTCTTTACCCGCTTTCTGTTTTTTTTTTTTTGTTCTGTTTTTTTTTTTTTAATCTCTGCCCTGCCTGCTGACAGCATGCTGTTTATACATAAAAGAGGCATGGAGACTGACAGCAAATTTGTCTCGCTGAGGTTTTGGCTGCAATTGTGCCTGGAGATATGATGACCCAGTTTGAGGCAGTGAAGTGATAACTGACTGAATGCAAACTGTGAATCAGTTTTATGAGAAGCAAGGAAATATGCTAATGGTTATATATAAAAGACTCCGACATTTAGAGGGAATCTGGACCCCTTTTGACACGTTGTGGCTTGATTTAGTATGCAAATAAATATTTCAGAACTGTTGTCCATTAATTATTTTTGCTCGGTTCTCATTAGCAGTGGGTAGCTGTGCCACTCCCACAGATGAATCATAATGCTGCCTGTCTGTGACTCTCGTTGGTAGTCCAGCATGCGATTCTTCACTTTCTCAAACACTCGATGGGCAAAGTTGCAAAAACTCTTAACGCTAGATAAGCTTGTAAATACGCAACACTAAGCTTTTATTGTGTTAATTATGCTTATCCTTGTATATTTTTTCCATACAACTTGTGCCTGAATGCCAAAAAAGAAGACTAAGGCTAAGACTAAGGCGAAAATCCTTATAAGCATGGTAAAAATATTATTATTATTATTTATTAATAATAATAATAATAATAATAATAATAATAATAATAATGACATTTATATATAAGCATCAGTAGTAATTACAACTATTTTGAAGTAAATATTTTGGCAGTGTTTTCAGAACTTATGCATCCATTAATTGGCATATTGGCAGGCTATCATCTTAAATGGTGAGATACGGCTCTCGTGATGGTCTGCATACAGTAATGGCCTTGCATTCAAAGTAGAACAAAAAAAACAATGCAGGCACCAAACATCACAAATAAAGCTGTAGATGTTGCTGTTATTTTTTTATACTGAAAAACATGAGTAAATTGCTGTTAAGTACTGCAGTAACTTCTCCAGGGCATTGTAATGTTGATATGTATTCCTAAAAATAAAAGAAGAGAAATAAACAACTTCAGCACTAATTGCCACTTGAGAAAGCTCCCTCTTAAATGTGCAGTTAGTGGAGTTACTTCTTTACCTCTGCTGGCCTGTGATGAGCTTGGGTCTCAGGTGAAAAGCTGCTAGAGCCAAGGATTACAGGCTTTCTGTCTGTGGCAGGCAAGGTCCAAGGTAAGCAACGCTTTCAGGGCCCTGTTCATCCCTTCACTGCCTGACTGGGCCTGGAAATAATTCTAATCATCTCTGTAATGGAGCAGGAAGGAGAAGGTGGCAAATACAAACTAATCAAGAGTGGAAAGTGTCAAATGGGCGTTCATAAATTTGCATATGTGTAGAATTCCGTCTCATTTTCAAACAGACTTTTGACTGTGCATGACGACTGCCAAGTGCCTGAGTTTATAGCGAGCTCAAACTGCCGCAGGCAAGATGGTAGCTGTTATTTATGTTCAAAGACTTCGTCTGTGATTGAAAGGCACCCCGCTCTTTGATTTACCACTGTGTATATCAATCAATCAATCAATCACAAGTGTGCACGAGCGAGCTTTCCTCAGACTGCGCCGGTCTGTTGTTTCACAACACTCACATCATCACAGGGTTCACGTAAGCAGACATGTCACATGTGCCAAAGGTGGAGCGGCTGCTTGACAGCTCTGTCTGCAGAAACACTTTGCTGATGTCTTAGTCTTCTCTTCAGATGGCAAAAAACCCCAACACTTTGGACACTAATAAGACATGACTATTGCTTGTGATTGGAAAATGAGACATCTGAGACGACTACTGTGGGACACTTATCTGCTTGTATAACGTGGATCCTGCTGTTCGTTCCCGTGGTGTGAGTGTTTCTCTAATAACAATCTTCCTGCTCAGTGCTTTAAGGACCTTGTTAATACTGTGTGTAAAGACAGGAGGCACTCGCGCTGACACCACACCACACCACACCACAAAAACAAAGGTGCAACAGAAAGCAAAGCCAAAGGGAGTGTTAGTCTTTTGCACTTATAACAAGGTGTAATACGTTTAGATTGAGATAGCTCCACGTTCTGGTTAACAGTCTTTAGTGCACAGGATAGTAATTTCAGGCCAGCTCCATTTTCACCTCAAATCAAATATCACATATCTTGTTCCAACAAATAAAAGCCTGTTGTTGTTTTTTTTGTAAAAGCAACACTTTGCATGGCAAATCTTTTGTGCATTTTTATTCAGACATCAGTCTTGTCTTCTCTGTGTTTCGTTCCCATGCTCTTGGACATTGTTGCAGTTGAACCACTCTGCTGAGCGGCAGGCCTGTGCTTGCCCATGACTGACAAACATCCCCTCTCTGGGGTGGTCTGGTTGGGTTGAGAATAGTGGGTGTTATTTTTTAAAATCTTGATTATGAAACAGTGACTGATTTTTTTTTATGAAAGTACATTGTTGACATTAATTTGAAGTGAAGTTTTGGACAGGCTGTTTGTTGGGCAACATAAAGATCTGAGTGTCGCTGAAGGACTGATTTTTGCAGATTAGCTCTCAGCAGGAACATCAAACAGGAAGCAAGAGTGTAACCTTCCAGAAGAGAGAGATTCAAAGCAGTGACCAAACTGATTACCCTTGTGCTGACCTTGTCATCTGATAGCTCTGTGAAGAACAGAGAGAGGAGGGGAGGAGGGAAAGCCAGAAACGTCTGATGAAAGACAGATACTGTTTATGCAGATCAGATGCAGAGTATTTTTAACCATGCAAACTCTGGTGGGTAACAAATTGTTTGTTTTGGGGCTTTGACAGTTTGTTTGAATATGTAAATAGTATGGAGGGAATAGAGAGGAAGCGCGTGAGGGAAGGCAGGCAGAGATAACACCTCATTTGCAATCGAGTCTTGAGATTAGATGATACTTGTTGGTGTAAAGTCTGAGTTTAGATCTCACTTGTCTTTTCATAAACAGCAACATCATTTTTGTCCACTGTATTTCCCCTTTAGTAGCTTTAATTTAGCTAAAATCATCTTGTGGCACAGTTTGTAAAAGTATACTGTACATTCTGTATTACCTTGTTCCTATTAATCTTGTAACTATTAATCAGAGTTTCACATCTCTAGGCAGATTCATCGTTTCACATAAGGAAATATTCCTGATTTATGGGGCCGAATTTTATACACACCCAATCTTCAGCAGGGTGTATTTTTTTAATTTTCGCAACCTTTGGGGATCTCAGTGAAAAATGATACATAGTTTGCTCTCCACCAACAGACTGGTGCAGTGTCTGTGGTGATGTGGGCATCGTAGCAGACTGTGCTCAACGTGAAAGGGTTACGGAGTAGCTCTGAAGCCTGCAGTGTGTATCTGTGTCTGGGATACGATGACTACCAAGACCCCATGTGGAGGCTGTAATTGATCAGTTTGGCACCCTTGTTTGTTTACCTAAACGTTTCTGATTCTGGCAGGCATTCAGTAGTGAACACAACATTCAGGATTTGAATAAAAGAGTGGCACTTACAATTTGTCTCCTTCTCAGTAACAGAATTCTGGCAAAGCCATCTCCACTGCAAACATCCTGTCCTCTGTAATCACGACTTTCTCTCATAGTGAGTAACAGAGTGTGATTCTCGAAGAATGTGCAGTGCCCCCCCATGCTCTGTATGTTACAGCTACTCAGGGAAATATTATTAAAGCATGCCATGGCCTTGTCATTTACAATACAGCACACAAGTCATGTTGAAATACATTGCTGAACTATATATCAAACCTATACCATAATCAAATAGCAGGACTCCTGTTAACCCCTTTTGTCATGTTTTGATCCAGCTTTAGATCATGGATACATGTGGCTGAAATTAGTTTTCCTCACAAACTGGCTTAGAAATAGGAGAAGCTTGGAGAAGCTCTGAGTAGAACCTGCTGCCACTTCACATTGAGAGACACAGCGAGAGAAGAAGATGCAAGGTTTGGGCTTCAGGGCAGAGGCCACGTGCAGGAAAGTCCCCACCATACAACTTATAGGACTTAAAAACCGGTTCAGACCCAGAACATGCTTTGGGGTTGTGTGTCCCATCTGGTGTTGGAATGCCTCAAAGATTCCCCAGGAAGACATGGAGGACATGGGCATGTTCAACCACCATTACCAGTACCATACTCCCCAGGTGTGTAAGTGGCGAAAAATGGATGGAGGGGCAAGTCTGTAGTGACCCACCAACAGGCCACTGCATGTCAGAGGATAAACTGGATGAACCGGATGAACTCGATACCTGCTTAATTGTGGTCTATTCCTGGCCAGATCCAATTAATTTGAAGCAGAGGTTATCCACCCTTATACCCCCCCACGCACATTTCTCTACCTTGTGTTCATGCCCTAAAATCAGCCTAATTTTGGAGGTGACCTGCTGCTCCTGAGATTAAGTTATGTATCATTCTCCTAATCCTTCCTGACAAGTGTGTGTGAGTGGTGAAGCTAACTTCTGCAGCATGTCATCCACTAACAGATGGCATAAATCATTCTCTTAAACGCTGCATTAAGTATTAATCATTCTCAGCGCTGTCACTGTCACACTGCTCGGTGGGCTGTGGGCGTGCAAAGTGTGATTAATGGAAGCGGAGATTTAAGGAGCCACTTTTGAGCCCCTCACCCCCTTTCACCGAGCATCCCCTATTGGCTGAGGCAGGACTGAGGGGGCACCTGCACTTCCACAACAATAACTTCGGAAAAAGTGGCCAAATGGATCACAGAGGATAATGTGTTCTCTTTGGAGTGGCAAAACCCAGCTGTCTCATCTGGAAAGAATAAAGCCATAAATGTACCATTTTTCAAGATTGGAGTGGTATTGTGTTTCATTTGGCTTTATAGAGTCTACTTGTTTTCATCTGTAATGCTTTCTTCTTTATTCTTTAAGACAAATTGTTGGAAAATCCAGAAGAACATGACTGAAGTGACAGTGGGACGTACACAGTTATTTAGGGGAGGGTGCCTCATCCCCCACACTATCACTTCCTTATATCATAGATATTTTCTCTGTAGTATTTTAGCAGTAATTGCTCAGCATGACTCAAGGTTCCAGGTAGCCACTCTTTGTAATACACTCACCACAAACTTTATTGGGAGCACCATACTAATACTGGGTAGTGTGGTGGAAATCTGAAAATGAAGAGTCATAACAAGTGTGGGTTCAGCTTAGCAAAGGTTTAATAGGCTTTCTGCAGAAAGGATCAGAACTGATTCAGAGTACTCAAGTACTGTGTAGGAGTCTGACCAAGAGTGAAAAGTGTGTCTATCTTTTATAGGAATACTCAACCTTGGGTACGAGACTCTGGCCTTCACCATGTGAAGCTGGAATGCTGTGTCTGAGTCATTTTCAACATCTTCTCATGGGAATGTAAGGCTAGATGGATGAGGTAAATGAGAAAAAGCAGTAATTATTTGAGGTGGTCACTGAAGTTCACTGAACTCAGTGTCATATTCATGACACCAGTTTGAGACTTTTACTCTGGCGTGGAGCATCATCATGCTTGAAGAAACCATAAG
This sequence comes from Psettodes erumei, assembly GCA_016785225.1. NCBI lineage: Eukaryota > Metazoa > Chordata > Actinopteri > Pleuronectiformes > Psettodidae > Psettodes > Psettodes erumei. The sequence goes on from JAFBJZ010000623.1 coordinate 1,854,607, forward strand.
AAGATGGTTAATGCGGGCCATTAAGGGATGCACATGATCAACGATCCTTAGATAGGCTGTGGCATTTAAACAATATATTAATAGATTGATTGGTTGGTATTAAGGGTTACCTGATGTGTGCGAAGAAAACAATATCCCACACATTACACCTCAGGCTATTTATGCCAAATTCTGACCCTACCACCCGCACTCCATAGTACAACACCAGATTCATCAAACCAGACTATAGTTTTCTAGTTTTCAGCTGTGGAGGTTCGGTAAGCGTGTGCCTACTCCAGCCTCAGATTTCTGTTTTCAGCTCAAAGGACTGGAACCCAGAGTTGTTGTAGCCCATCTGCTTCCAGGTTTAACATGTTGTGCATTCTTCAGTACAGTTATGGGGGTTAGCTACGTTACCATAGCCTTTCTGTCAGCTCCAACCAGTCTGCCCATTCTACATTGACCTCTCATCAGCACAGCCTTTCCATCTAAAGAACTGTCACTCAAGGATATTTTAGTTTTTTTGCGAAATGTTCTGTGTAAAAATTCTTGACTGTTGTGTGTGTGAAAATCCCAGATCAGCAGATTCAGAAATAATCAAACCTGGCACCAACACTGATGCTATATTCCAAATTACTGAGATCACATTTTTCCCACATTCTGATGTGTGACTTGAACAAACCTCTGTCTGCAGGATTTTATGCACTGCACTGCTGCCACATGATTGGCTGATTGGATAATTGCATGGAAAAGCAAGTGCACAGATGTTCCTAATAAATGCTCAATGAGTATATGTTTAAAGCATATTGATTAAACCCACTATAATGTTTGCCTTTAAAAATGTATTGTCACTTAACTATAGTGGTTTTTAGCAGAGGCCTAATCAGATCTTCATCATCTTTTTTTATGAGTCCAGGCTTTCCCACTGCGGCAGCGCTGGCTTCAGGATTAACACTCTCCTCCCTTGGGTTAGGGTTGCACTCTTTTGCCACTGTTGCCCCTCAGTGCCTTAGCTCCTGCTCTTCTCGCCTGTGCCCTTAATGTGACGTTGATGCAAAGCGAAAGACCACTGGCGCTACTCTGACATCCCCATACAGCCCCCTCTGCAAGTGATCTCCAATCTACTACTTTTGCATTGCATGTGCTTAGCTTGAGGCTCTGAGCTTCATCTCCCCCCACCACCCTCTCCCTCGTCCCTCCGCTCCCTCCCTCAGCTCCACAGCTGCTGGGATGCTGGACTCTGGAGCTGCAAGCTGATGTGGCTTGGCGAGCCGTGCGAAGTGAGATACAATGCATAATTATGTTGTCAGAGGAAATCATGATGGAAACATCTCAGTCCCCAGACATCACAGTGGGATTCTGCCACTTCACTTTGCATCCTCCTGTCTGCAGCGTTAATAAAATGGAGGCTCACGCTGTCCATGATGGCAGCTGGCAAGATCCAATTTGGTGCTTGTTTTCACCAATCTGAGAAGTTGTCTCCTTCTGACAATAATTGCTTTTGCTTTCATGTGTACCACAGTGAAGGTATTTTTAGCAATACACTGGTAAAGCTACAGCTGTGGAGAAAGGGTTCATCTGCAGATTCCTCCTCAAGCTTTGCGTATGTGTTAAAGCAAAATATGGTGATGTTAAGACCAGAGTTTCCCAGAGTTTAGGGAGGGAGATAACCCTTGGGAAGTTATTTGACTTTACTTGTGTTTGTTCTGTACTTGTGTTTGTTCTGATAATTAGACCATGGAGATATTTATCAATGTTTGGTCAAAGTTTCTGAGCTCATCACTTTTTCATTTTTCAGCTGAATGAAATTGTAATATTATGGTTGAGTGATGTGTATTAATGGACCTTTAATGACAACTAATTCTGAAGCCACACATACACGTCGTTTGGAATGACAGAGGATAGAGGTGTTTGTGCACACAGGACATAAACAATCAGCACAAACACACAAAGATCCTGATTATTCTTCAAGAAATTACAATGTCATAGAAGTCGCCAGGAATAACAATAGCAGTTCAATTTCAATGTAATTAGATTTTATAATTGGAATACAAAAGGATGTTTCTTAACATCTTCCTGAGCATAACCTAGACAGATGCACTGTGAAGTATACCAGAAGGGACTCTCCTCCTACATGAAAGACAATCACATAGTGGAAAGAGGATATCAGAGAAAGACGCCTCATAAACAGTCGCTCGGCCCCCCCACTCCAGTCTAATGCCAGGTGTCCCTCGGTATTTCCACCTTTAATCTTCTCAGTGAGAGGTCTAGAACTACTTGATCCCCACTTAACACCCTTAACTCATTTTGCTTTGGCTGTGTAATGAGGTTGTAAAAGTCCCAATGTGAAGATTGCTAAGAGAATGGCTCCTTAGATGCTGTCAGGGTGTTGTTATGCTTGAAAAATGCTCTTAAAGTCATCTCATCTCTAACACTACATGGTTTTATTGTGCAGAGTTGTGCACAAATTACATGACTGCTCTTAAATGCAAATTAGAAATTTAGATGCCCTATGGAGAATTACAGAGTAACAGGTTTCCTTGCTGGCTGCAATTCATTTCTCCTTTCACGGCCTTTACAGACACAAGTATGTGCCTCTGTGGAAGATTTTACCACATATGTATTGTTATTTCTGATATTTTGACCTTCTACTAAATCATGTTGGTATTTGAAAGGGATGAATGAATATATATTTGTGCCTTTATGGCTTGTGGAAAATGATCCCTCTTTTAATTTCAGGTGTGGCAGAAGAAGTCCTGAGTCATTTGGACTGCAAACACTGTTGGCTTTTGAAACCCACGTTTTGAGAACAAAATAGGATACTTTGCTCATCTTCTATGTGTTTCAAAGCACAAAGTCTCTTAATAAATGAACAAAGTGATGAATTTTGTCCTTTATTGAATGATTTGTAAAAAAGAAATATAGGAGATGTAAAACAAGTGTAATTTGGAATGATTGGCCTGGGAAGATAAATAGCATACTACTCATATTTCTATGATTTGGATGATGGGATATACTGCATATTTGATTGTGGGCATTTCAAGTGGTGTTTGATGTCTATGGATGTCGACACTTAAAAGGGAATTCTGAGAGAACTAGGTCAACTTAGATGAATTTAAGCTCTAAAATGAAAAATAGATCCTGAGATAAAGTAGTAAGAAAGGCTAAAATAACGATATCTTATATGCAAAGCTTAAGCTGGTGCTTTATCATTACATGTTTAGTAGAAACTATCAAAATTACATGAGGCCAGCACTGATAAAACACAAAGTCTTGTCTTAGAGTTGGCACCAAATTGGTCTACAGCTGTAGCCCCCTGAATCACTCCTCTCAACCCTCAGTCTGAGCTGCAGCCATCTGTGGTTGTATAAGCTCTAGTTCCCTCTGCATGGGTCCCACAACTGTGGCTGAAAATGTGAGCAGGAGATGGGAGTAGCCTGTGGGGTCTTCCATCAGCAAGGCTGACCAGCTGGGGCAAAAAATGCCACTGAGGTACAGCGGTTGCAGATATATCTGACGGCTCTGCATGCGCTAATGTTGAGGGTTAGATGTTGCATTAACTGATGAGAGAGTTTGCTACATGCACAAAGTATCTATGAAATATTTCCATGTTCACACACATCATGGAGCTTATGTTCCATGATTTCAGGTGCATGTTATACTGCAAAGGGAAGAATGTGGCTGATTTTGGAAATATATTGTTGGAAGCACGGAAGCTGTTCAGTTATAGTATAATGTTTGGAATGAAAATGGTATGTGTCACTCTCAAACAAATCAACATCTTTCCTTCTCATTCAGGCATCATGCACTTGTCTGATCCCTTCAGCCATATTAAAGAAGAAAGATGTTTAAAGGAATGTGGATGCGCAGTCCATATTAGTGTGAATGTTGTGGCCAGCAGCCATATATAACAAATGAACCCCTCGCTCATTGTCTTCCAGCTCTGCTCCTGTACATCTGCCAGCAGAATTTCCTTATACTGCATATTCCTTAGAATTTTTCTTGGATCTCATAAATTGTTTTCAGCAGCAGAATTGGAGTATTTCTTGAAAACAAATGGAGTATCCTCTGCAGGGCCCAAGTTGAATTTGATGTTGTGCAGAAAAACGAATGTGCTGACCTCCTGCCTGTACATATTTCCCTTATTGTTTGGTACATGTGTTTTAGTATTATTTAGCAAAAATTAAGCCGTCGCCAAAGTCATCAAACCTTTTCATCTCCAATCTGGAGTATCATTTCTTGGAAGTAAGTAAATAAGAAGTCAGCTGCTGCTGTCATTCAGTATCGGTGGCACTTTTCATTGTCCAATAAGCCAGGGTGTGAAAAATGCAGATACCTGCCACATTTGACACTGCAGGTCATCAGCACACTGTAAGCACTGATTTTGTGCAGAAATTCTTGCGTGCTGGGGCATTGTGTTTTTAGTTTTTAACCTCGGCACACATGAGGAACTCAACGCGGCTCACACAGGGTACAGTGATTGAAGCCGCAGAGGGATTCCTGGAATTGCTTTTTCTTGGTGAAGGCTCATTCTGAGCCCGAGGGGGATGGGATGGGGGGTGCTTTCAGCAGAGAGACACAGGGGTGTGAGTGAAAGGCCATCACTGGCCTGCTTGTATGACTGAATTTGCCTCAGCGAGTGCAGCCGCTCTGAAGCTACAGAGGTGCTTCCCGCGGTGAGCTTGAGCCCATTCCTCATCCCTCACCTCCCACACAATGGACCAATAGTTTAATTAGCTTTGTAGCAGCCAGTCCTGGCAGCTTTCCCTTTTCTCTGTCTTTCCCATGGGTCCTCTCACCTCCAACACTGTCCCCTCCTGGTTGGCTGAGGTCCAATAAACAGTGCCACTCCCTACGATCTTTCACTCTCTAGCTCTATCAGGAGCACACACACACACAAGGCAGCACATTCATTAAAAGCAAAGATCACAGTTAAGTTTTATAAACATATTTAGTGATGGTATTATCACCCTGCTATCTGTGATATATACTTTTTGATTAACAAATATGCAGCTGATCTTAATGATAAGCCTCCTAAATATTTTCCTTGCCGTTTCTCCAGGTGAGAATTGGATTATTCATGTTGTTTGGTAATGTTTGACGTGTACGACTCCAAACCGCAGGGACAGAGTGGAAATGTCCAAAATGCTATTTTCCACCCAGGGTGAGTCTGTCTTCAAAGTGCTGTGACTGGAGCATAGATAATCACTTTGAGCAAGGCTTTTTGTCTCTGTTGTCTTCGCTTGGCCTAACATGGCTGGAACCCGGTTCGTCTTGGTCTTGTCGCTGACGCGCCCAGCCAGCGCTCTGCAACCCAATCCTCTGCTCTGCTCTCTCACTCGCTCTCCTCACATGTTGTCGACTGCAGACGCTGTGTTAGAATCTCGCTGATTAGTCCCCAGGAGACTGGGGGGGGGGCACTCGCACACGCTCCTTTGTTATGTTTGAAAATACATAGCGTGACCCCAAAATCAGCCCTGGCATCAATGCAGCACTGGTGTTCATGTGGTCGTGTATCTGGAAGTCATCATGACTTAAGAAAATGCACAAGCACAGGCTGACGTGGCGTATCAATGCTGGAGCAGCTGAACCAACAAAGTCTAGTCTTGCCGTCTGGATCTTTGAGACATCAACACTTCAGGGCAGGAGGACCAGTTCAGGGCAGGTCAGGTGGCTGAACACTTAAACAGTTTAAAGCCGCACACGACCAGTGACATTTAGCAGAAACCTCTGGAGGTCAGTTTTATCACTTCCTTCACCTCTCAAGAATGGAGGGGGAATATGAATTAATAGAGAGGTCAGGGTTTGTGTGCCACGGCAGTTGGGACAGTTAGGGTTTAAGTTCATTTGGGGTGTCTGTGGCCACCTCTCCTCAGATTGAGTGTGAAAACCCATCTTCATGTCTGATTGTGGGATGTCTTTTCCCATGTCTCTACATGCCCATCTTTGTTTGAGTGACGTCCTGTGTGCCCTTTGTTTGTCCCTGCAGCAGCAGTGCGTATCAAACATATAAATGAAAGCTTACAGACAGAAGCGGGGACATGCATGCAGGAATGCATGTATGAGCAGCTCATCTTTAGACACACACTGGACCGGCCGCTAGGCTGCAGCCACAGTGAGATTGATGCAAAACACCACCCGACTGGGCAGGTGGCAGCTGCACCAGGAAGTACGTCCACAGTGGGCCAAAGGACCATGTGCTCACAAGAGCTGCCCAGACACGAGGATATGATCAGGTGGACATTGACGGCTAGCTGGGTGGCAGCCCAGGAAGGCTAGCAGAGCAGGTGGAGTCTGGAAGGACAGAAGGGAACTGTGTCTCTTTAGTTGAGTTTGACTTTTTGCCCTCCAAAGCATTTGATTGTTCTGTTTCTCTTCCGTTGGTTTTTGGTGCTGTGCTTGTTGACGCTGTCACTCAGTTTGTCACTGTTGTTCAGAAAGTTGCCCCATAGGATAGACTCAGGAGTGCACAGATCTATCTGGAGTGCCAGGTTGTCTAGTTTTTGATGCTGGTTCCCTCAGTGTCAGTTCACACATTTCCTACATAATACACATAATACACAATACACATAGACACATTTCTTACATAATAGACGCTTCATAAAATTTTGCACATGTGGATCTTTGTCATCTTGCATCATCACTGACAGGTGAAGACTCTCACAATGGTCATTCATCCATTGATAAAATGCAATGCAATGCATTGTGGTGGTGTGCATTGTCAGTAGAAAGTAGTGTATATACCATTTCATTGGAAAATAGAGAGCATTGTGCCCTAACTGTTAAATAACACTTACGATGCTGTAACACAGTTTCCATGATGACAAATCCTCACATTTGAATGTATGTTTTCATGGCCCTTCTTCTTGCCATTAAGACGTGTGCTTGAATAAACCTGAGACTTTCCCACATCATGTTCAGAGACCTGTCTCGGGGCTGGTTTCAGCGTGACCTCCCTCTGCTAATAAGATGCCCAGCTCCGTGACCATGAGCCCTGCCCTGCAGACATATTGGACAGCTTGGTTTAAACGCAGTTCTCTGTTCACGTGTAGCACAGGTGGCACGACCTTTCTTCACTGATAATCCTGAAATGTCAGGCCGAAGTGGGAAGATGCTTCATGCCTACTTATTTAAATGCAATTCAACCTGACAAGACAAGACCATTATGCAGTCTAATTAATTACATGTTTTTGACTCAACTTGTTTGATGTTTGTGACATTTGCTGTCATGCAGGTTTTTGATGATAGATTTACACAGGCTATTAGCATTAGACTTAGACTTACTCAGACTTAGCTGCAACAGACTTAGACTTGCTTGAATTCCAAGTTGAATGGTATTTTTCACTTAAAGGCTCTGAACAACTGTTTTTGCAATTACCTCCGCCAAAGTTCTGAACATTAAAAACACTAAATAAACTAATACACTAAATGCACATAAGAGATTTTTGTATTTTTTGTCTTGCTTTTCTCACTGGGGAAGTTGCGTATTTCTGAGCACCAATCAGAGAACCATTTGGCAAATTAACATAATACAATGAAACTCTTAATTGTAACTTGATTCAAACTCTTCTTATCTTATCTACTCTTCTTATCATGAATATTTGTTATTTAGAATAAATACATTTAAAATGAAACCAAGTTCTCAGGGGCCTAGCGCAAACAAATGCAAATTTGTCTCACCAAAACTGAAAGGTAGAGCCTGATGAGTTGTTGTGATGGGCCGTGGAGATTTGTGCCATGTTAACAGTGTACAGCTTTTTCCCCTTTTTGCTTCCTTTGAAGTGAAATCCTAAATGGTATGACTTTGTCTGATTTCCCCAGAATTTTGGAAAGAATCCCAAGGCAGTGAAAAGATTAGTCTTTTACAAAACATTACAGTACTTTTAACGTCCTTAGCTGAATAGCGTTCTACTCTTTAAAAAGGGTGAAGTTATCTGCCCTTTGTCTTCTCTTCACTGATGCCAAATGTAGAAAGAAGAAAGCGCAGCGGCATCTTGTGCCATACTTGAACAAGGGACCATGGGAATAGTGGGTTGTTAGGGAGGAAGAGAGAAAGAGGGAAAAAAAGACCTTGTGAACTAACGTACTCACTGTAATGCTACTCTCCTCTCCCACCCCAACTCCTCTCCCTTCATGTGATCCTATATGTGGGTTAGTGGAATTGAAAGGCTGCAGGTTGTGGAGACGGCAGTTGGCTCCCTTTGTGTTAGTGGAATTGACAGGCAGCAGAGCAGTGAAGTTGCTGCGGGGTATGTGGTTTAGCCGAGTTGATAGACACCACGTATATTTATTTCTTTATTTTTTGTGTTTTCTCTCAGTGCATCGGGACGCTACAGGCAGTTTGATTAGGATGCACAGTCAAACAGAGTTGGCTCAGCTCGTCGGGGGGTAGGGGTGGGGTGCACACAATCAGAATCAGTTTTATTGGCCAAGTTTTCATATACAGCAAACAGAAACATTTGACTCTGGTTAGCCCTTGCTCACTACTGCACAGCAACCTAAATAAATAAAATTACAAACATAGTGCAAAAGTGTGGTGTTTGTATGTGTGTATAGTTAAAATATGTGTATGTATGTGTATGTGTCTATATATATATGAGGCAGGTGAGCAGAGCAGTGGTGATTGTCCAGTGTGAGGATGGGGGCGAAAGAGGCTGAGGTCAGTTAGGCTGGGAATCCGTAGGCAGTCTGTTGTGTGAGAGATTGTTTATTTGCAAGAAATAATTATGGACATTAAATATAGACACACCTCTTTAAATTGAACCTTAAGTCATCTCTTTGCCTGTATGATGGAGAGCACAGAGCACTCTGGCAGCGCGGGCAGTTCGATGGAAATTGCACAAGGACAACCCATCCGTGAACCAGGAAGTAGCTTCCGTACTGCCGTGGTTACGCCAGCGAATGAGTCACACATTTACTTTAGCTGTTCGCTTGTCACAACAACATACAGGAAGTGTTCACAGATGGAAATATTCAAGTCAGCATAGTTTAACTTTTCAGTTATGCACATATTACACTGTGAGGCCCTGGAGATGTTTGTGAGAAATGGACTTGCACTTAAGTAAAAGAAATTTTAAAGTTTTGGTTTTGTTTGACACCCACATCATAATCACCTCTTAAGCACACTTGAATTGCATCATAGTGTAGAGAATGTACTAATACTATGATTCATGATGCTAAAATGGATTAAGAATCATCATGATCCAGTCATCATAGCTAAATCAAAGACATCAATTATTTCACAAGTGAGGCATATCATTGTGTAACATTCTCCCTTGTTTATGAGGAAATATTTCAGATTACGTTGCATCAAGCCCCAAAATTGACTTTGCTCATTTGAGAAACTGCTCGCATGAATAAACACATATAACATAATTTTTTTCGGATTACATAAAAAAACATATGAAATTGATGGACTGTTTTCAAATATGTGGGAACTGCAGCAACACTCAATGTAGAAAAATCATGTTGGCATGTGCTGCTATAGAAATTCAAATGGGAAATTAGCTCCATTAGATCTTTAAAATGTAAAATGAATAGTTCCAAAAAGAGATCAGAAGAAGAAGAAGAAATCAAAATATCTTGATGTGGGTGCACCCTTTGAAATCCAACTCAGGTATGCAGTCTGTTCTGCTGTGGCTTTCCTTTACCTTATGCATACACTAATAGGAGCAGCTGATGGAACTTCATTAATGTCATCACACTTTCAGACCACCCAAGGTGAGGTCTATAAATTGCTTGTTTTTTGTGCAAAATAGGGAATTATCTCATTATTGCTCAATTTACACACTTTTTTATGACTGCTTTAAAATGACATCCTCTTGCTAATCAAACCAATCTGTCGTATGAGCGTTTCATTTCGGATTTGCTATCGTGATTCACTTGTGCCCTACATTATTTTGTGTGGGGGTAAAGAGAAATGCAAATTCCGATGTCCGTGGCACAGCAGTCCAACCCTACCTGCTTGAAAAAAAAGACATGAGCTCAAAATAGACCAACATTTTGAAACAAATTAAAAATCCTTATCAGCAGTGTGAACTGAAATTTCTCCTACCCCCTACTCTAAACCCACAGGAACTGGGAAGTGGAATAATTGATGTTTTCTCGGAGAAGGAGAAACAGGAGACAACAAGCTTAGATTGCTTGTCTTAGCGCCCTTGTTTTATCTCTGTGTTGCCCTCAGAATAGCACAGAAAGGGTTGATATTGAAAGAATAATATTTTTGACTCGTATTCAACTGACATCTGAGATGCCTTTATTGCTGAACTACCACTGACAATAAAATATTGTGTACAAGTATTTTAAAGTAAAAGCGAAATAATTTCAAGGAGAATTGTAACTGACTGATATCTCAGGAGCTGGAAGCCTGAATACAGCTGTTGAGAGTATTTTTGTTATTTTTCACCCATTATGATGAAAAGGGAAAATGTTCTTGAACTTCGTAAGTTCAACTCATTCAGCTGAAGGGATGGTATGAAAATTATTATCTGGGGAAGGGAGGGAGGTCAGAATAGGGGAAAGGGTGTGTGTTTTCTTTTTATCCCAGAATTAAATTTGATTTCATTCAAATAAACAAAAAGGATTTTGTTTGCAGCATACATACCAGTATATCCTGAATAAACCTAATAATTAACTAGAGTCTAATAGGATTCATTTGTCAGTTTTGAGAGACAGAATACTGTCCACATTGATCTCTACAGACAGTGTTTTTACTCAGCCAATGTAGCTCTCCACAGAAAGTACAGTAAAATATTATCTCATACAAATTAACAGTGGTAGCTCTTGTTTTAAAAATCAACAAGGGCTGGAATATTGGGAAACAAGATGCATCATTTTGTTATGGTTTCCATAATTTGTAAGACTTCTAATCAGACTGATATTGTTTGATTGGGGTAGTTTGTGAAAAAACTAATTCTATTAAGGTTAAAATTAGGCTCCATCATTATAGCATGAGCAACCCTGGAGTTTTGACCTGTGATTTTTTTTTTTTAAATTAAGGAACTATGTCTTTTACAGTGTAAAAATCAACTTTCCAGTGCTTGCTGATGGCCAAACTATAAGGGAGTAGTCTTGTTTTTTTTTAAGTGAACAATCATGTTCAGAGCCCCACCCACAACCCCCATCCCCATCCCGATAATTTTCATAGAGTCCCCATATTTCAGGGTAGACTACCCCGAAGCTCAGCACTTCTGCTTTGCCTGTTCACCATCTACAGTCCTTTCTTCTCTCAATCTGTTTCCTGGCCCTCTGTGTTTGACCGGGCCCATCCAGCCACCAGGGTTGAGTTATTAATGCCTGGGGAGGCAGAGAGATGATTTCATTGCGTATTCAGGTGTGGGGATGGATGGCTTTCAGAGGCAGCCAGGGGAGTTCAGGGGAGGAGAGCCTCTGTAGAGAATAAATATACCTGTCTCCTGCTGATGCATCGGGCCACACTCGCTGCAATGCAAATCAAGCACTCTCCTCCTCCTAACTGCCTCCAGTATTACTCACCTATTCCCACCTGGATCCCCACCGGCCAGACGCTCAGTCACCCTCCGACTCATACCAGGCTTTCTGCATGGAGGGTAGGAGTTCTTTAGCGCCTGCCGTTCTCCCAGCACGGTTCGCTTCCCATTTGTTGTTGATGATATGACAAGCATGCGTGACTCATCATCACGCCACATTTCCCTGTTGACTTCACAGGTTCCGGTGTTCATTATCCATCCGGACTGCTAGATAATTAAGGGCAGAGGCTTGGAGTTGACATTAAAGCAAAGGTTGGGAATAGCTTCCCAGAGCCCACACATCAACTTTTACTGTTTTTTTTCTTTTAATAAATGGGAGCCTGGGTTTTAAGTGTTTTGGTCTGTCTTGAAATTGGCTGCGTTTTCAGTCGGTTTTGATCAGTCGCAGACAATAAGGTCCACAGGATTTTATCTCCAGGGCCACATGAGTATCCAGCTCTGTGTGTTCATCACTGTTGCCTCTGTAGTTTGTCTGATATTTTATTTTCCTCTGAGACTGGATGTGAACCTCTCATTTACAATGCCTGGTAGCCAAAAATAGGAATTTCAAGGAAAATGAGATAGCTGCAGTTATTTTTCATTAAATTTGTATTTTGTGATACTTTATACTTTGATATTTTGAGAAACTTACTCACTTTCTTGCAGAGAGTCACCTGAGATGCATGTAACAGACACATCACCAGAGTGGAGGTTTACTGCATGAAAGTTAATTGAAATAAATCACTAAATGATAGAAAACATACAAAATGCCACAAATGAGCTGCTGCAGGAAGATGCTGAACAATGGAACTGCCAATCAGCTGGATCAGGCTGGAGAACACGCTGAAGTAAAACGGGATGTAATAGCCCCATTTAAACTCAATAAGAGCACTTTAGTGATCATGCTGTGCCTTTATTTGACGGTGCCATGAATGACTGCGCTGACAACAGTCAATTGGTGAGTTACTTTGGTAATTGGAGACAGTCAAAGTGGATTATGGCACAATATGTGTGGATTCTTTTGTTTATGCACTTACTTTTCCCCGCCTTTTATGCTGTGTATAGGGTTGGGTGATTCCGTGATATGCTGTACATTTTCCTATCATATTCTCCATCTCTTTTGTCTGAATTGGTTTGGGAAAGTCCCTTCAGACCTGGACGGGGATCCTTTAACACACCCAGTAAGCTGCTGTCAGTGTTCCCACAGTTTCCACACTGTGCCTCCTCCAAAATACATCACTTCAGTTAATTTACACAGCGTTCCCACATACAGCTTTTTACTGCCTCCGTCAGTGGCTGATATGATGATTTGGTACTGAAACAAGTACTACTAATTTACAATCTGTACAAGCACTGCTCTGTGGTGTTGGACTTTCACTCTGAATCTTTTAGTAGCCAGTAAAAAGATTAACTGCAGTGTTTCAGATCAAAGTATTGCTTTCTACATTTAATGACAGATCATTATGTTGCTTAGAGATATGAGAAAAGAAAGAAATGTACCTTTTAAATTGCACTTTCAAGGCAGTCCACGCTTTGCTGAGGTGGTCTTGCTGTAATTTTAGAAAAATCAACAACACCTTAACTATTGGTAATAATATTGGGCGAGGCTCAGTTGCTTTCTTTGATTTTATTTTCTCGTCATTTTGCTTTGTCTGATTTATTCAAATGGAAATTTGTCACCTAAAATAAGCTTAGGCCAGTGTTCTTCTTATGCTTAAAACATATGCAAATAAAAGGAATAAACAGAGACTTTGACAATATTTGCGGTGCATATCTGACACTCTAATTAGATAGCAAGTCTGGGGATTATACAAGTAAACAGAGGAAGAGATACCAAATCTAATATGAAGGGCTACATGTGACACTAACAACTCGACTGAGCAGAGAGAGACTTCAGTCTTGATTAACTGAACATATAAAACTGGGGAACATTTTCACATATCCCCACAAATATGCCTGCAAATTGGAGTGTCTGGTAAACAAGTTGTCTCCTTTTTTATGTCCTTATAAAATGAGAGTGGACCCACTGCATCCACCATCCTCCGACAGAGCCTGGCTCTTCACCCACACGGTGCAAATCTGAAGTTATTTTGGTTTGCTAGATGTCAAAGAGGTTATGTATTACTGTGTTGGTGCTCTCATCATCAAGTTTAAATTCACAGTAAACGCTGAGTTTAGTGAGAGACAAAATTCTCTTTGATTGGACTCTGTAAATCACTGCCCTCATCGTCATCATCTGCATTTTGTTCACACTAGCACTGCATGTGGGGTATGCGGGTGGGTTTGGCACTGCTGAGCTGTTTCAACATGTTTTTATTTTGGTATTGCAACTTTGAAGCTGATGCTACGTACCTGGATTGTTTGTCCAAAAACTGATTAATCTGTTCTACTATTTGGTTCCAAAAATGGGACACAATGTACTCTTTCCGTAGACCTACCTTCATACTAATGCTTACAAGCCAAGCAACTACTGTACATCAGGCACATTTTAATGACACAGTCTCTATGATTTGCATTAATTTGTTCTGCATCATCCCCAGAAAGCTTCTCCAGGGAAAAGTAGTGATATTAAGTCATTATATTTACAGTAAAAATGAAACTATATTAAAACACATGAATATATAAAGCCATATATTTAAAATGGGGGTTGATTTATATCAGCGTCCAACAACATAAACAGCAGCACAAACTGAAACATGTCTTAACCTCAGCCACAAAATCTTGGCAGCGTTTTGACTTTGCACTGGTCACTGCACTAAATTATGCTGTAATTATTCAGGTAAAAAATGGCCGCTGACACCCCACACACTCATTGGTCCTCCCTGAGTAGCTGAGGGGGGAGTGTGTTTGTCATGATAGATGAGCTGAATCTCTCCCAGTGCATTCAGAGGAGATGACACTCCCGGGCGGCGCCGGCCTCGGATCCCGGCTTCCTTCGTCTGCATGATGAGACTTTTGTATGGGGAGGAGTCGGCAGGCTTCATTTAGCGAAGCAGCAGGGAATAATATAGTGCCAACGTTTGGATGTGTCAGGTCCCATATCTCCGGCTGTTCTATTAGAAATAGACCCCAGCGCAGGACAATTAACCCCTGGCTTCAGAAGCAGATCTGTGCGGTAACAGCCCAGCAGGGGGCAATAAATCAAGCCAAGGGGGAGAAACCCACACTCCCTCCCCTGCTGATTGGCTGCCCCTATCACCCAATGGACTTGAGCCTACTTGACGCTAGATGTAGTTCTTATCATATAATCACTGGAGGTGCAAGAGTGTTGTAATAGGTGTGCTGTAGGCAAGGAGTGTGTGTGCAATGAATACACCATCTGAAGAAAGTTTAACACCTTGGACCAACTGTAACCTTTTAATCCAAAGAGCAATAGCTCATTATCTCTCACTTTCAGCATAGGAAACAAATGGGCAAGTTAGCATTGAAAGTTCGGTTCTTACACTTTGGTATTTATTAGGTGCCAGTGGCATTGCTGTATGGATCCCTCCAGTCAGTCCACCACTTTGTTTTCAGACTCATGACTTTGTGGAGCCACTGATTCTAAAAACTGGAACCATTTTTTGTTTTTAGTCAATTTCCTTGACTACTGTTACGCTGCTTGTAATGAATACAAACAGCCATGTCTCCTTCAGGATGCACTGTGATAACTTTTCATCTAATACCATCATCAGGTCAAGGTCTAATGTCCAATACTGTTTTGTGTTTTAGTAAATACCTGTACAGCTATTGTCTTTTCCTCACCTCTACTTTGTGTATGGTGCAGTGTCTGGGTACATCCTCACAGGGCCATTAGTGTGGTGTCAGACTTTTCCTTAATCTATGTTTGGGGCATTTTTATTAGAATTGTGCCAGAAGAGGAAGGATGACAGGAAATGTGAGAAATGAGCATTTATATTTGGAACATTATGGGTTTTGGTCAGTGCCTTTAACCTTAGTCTTGTCTTTAATCACATTTTTACTGATCTAAATAAGGAAATTGGGAAATATGGTAATTTTGAACTGTATTTTTTACATAAAGTTCAGTCCTCAGTTTCTTTTAACCTGCGTTTTAATACTAGGTATTTTTTAAATACCTTGTTTCATTAGTAGTACCAAAGCCCAGGTGTCGTACTGGCATGGAAATTAAAAAAACAAAAGAAACAATGCCCTACCCTATGAACGAACCTTTCTTTTGTCCTCAATTTTATTTGGCCTGTAACCTAACAAATCATCGTAACAACAATAACAATAACCTGTTAATGACAGGAAGCTGTGGCTATCTGATACAACGCTTGTAAAAATGAGAATTATGAATCGACACCACAGTGAGGACGCCTGCATTACGTCTGCAGCCTGTCATATTGTGATCATTTGTTTAATGGGAGATTAGAGAAAAGAATGAGCAGCAATAAAACTGTGCACCACAGGGGTCACCTTCAGGACCTGCTCATGGTTATTCCTGTCATTAGCATGTTGCGTGTCGTGCCGTCCTGCTCCAATTATTCCTGACACAGGCTCTTGTCTTATGACTGTGCTGTTCAAACTGCCCACTGTTAGACTGTAATTCTCACACCGATGGACTAATGTGAAATATGGCAACAGATGCACAGAGCAACGGCTGAAGCACATTGTTCGGGACCCAAGGGCCATTCAAGCCATAGCTATTAAATATAATTTGAAAAAATTACCTTTTTGGCTCATGGAATAGCAGGTTGTGAGGTATTATGATAATCACTAGATTCCCCAGGGTGCCTGCTCTCTCCAAATGTTATTACTATTTGTATATGCCTTTGTGAATGGGCTTTGGGATATGTAGACTTGTTTGTGAATGTTTTATGGGGGGTGTAATTCTCCTCAGATGCAGGGGCAATTATTGCTTTTGCCAGGGTTTGTGTTCTTTTGTGATAGTCTGAATTAATTATTGCTTATTGCTTGATTTACTGTTGGCTTGAGAAAATTTGTCCATGTGAGCACATTTCATTTTGTGCACTTTAACACAGAACCCCCTTTGAATGACATGAGATACTAAAGTGGCCTTCAGCCTGCATTTGACCATTAAAGCCAGACAGACGGACACAGGTCCTGCTCATGCCTGATCACTGGTGTTAACACGACTAAAAGCTGCAGATATTTTGTAATTCAACGTGTTAATATTTTGTGTTTTGTGTTTGTTGTATATACAGGTTCAAGACAGTGGCAGTTTTTCTTGGCCAATTTGTGAAAGTTTAGTGCATTTATTCATGCAGTTCATTTTTTGCACTGATGTTAAAGCATCATCACAATTCCAAAGAATGGACCACTTGTCTGACTATCAGTGTCAGCTCCAGGCTTGTTATATTAAGCCGTAACACTAACTTTGCTGCAGTAGCCCTTTCACAGCTCATAGCAGCATCACATGTGGTCGAGAGCAGTGGTGTGAATTGTGGTCGGCTCAGCAGTGTTGACATGTTTGCATAAGTAGCAAACATGAGTCACTGCTTTGGCCTTAACAAGTAGATAATTGATTAGCATGGCTGCATTGCACATTTCATTGTGGCTGACTGCTAAACTTGTTCTGTGGTTCAAGTGGACAGTAAATGGGGAAGAGGACATCTTGGTTGTATGATTGATTCTAGTTTTTTCAGAGGGACATCTAAAAGTAAAGCTCACATGAACTTGTAACTCAAACATCACAACACTAAGGCTCTGATATATTTATGAAACTGAATTTTAATAAACAATTAATCATTTGTGTGACATCAATTTTTAATCAAAAATTCTCTGACTCTCAGCTCCTCAAATGAAAAATATTAGCTGGATCTGTATCTGGAAGTGTTCTGTAACTGATCTGTGAAAGTATGATGTGATGGCCATTGTTTTAATGTTTCCCTTTTTTTCCAGCTGCTGGCTGCACCTTCGAAGAGGATTCAGATCCCAATCTGTGTGACTTCACGCAGGGAGAGGAGGACGACTTTGACTGGCTGTTGTTTCGGACGTACAGCTCACCGTATGCCAGCTCTGACCTCCTGCGGGGTGAGTGGTAGTTTACTGCGTTTTCAGGCTGCAGCCATTTTGTGCTGTTAGATGTCTTGTCGGCATGCAGCTCTTTGATTAGACACAGAGCTGACCAGGAGCCTGGCTTGCTACAAATATTACACTGAAACACATCAAGAAGGAATCCACGGGGGACGAGACCAGAAGCTATTTTTTGAGAGAGTGTGTGCTTCCCTTTCCTTTTAAATTATCCTAAAGTCTGGGGAAATAATTGGCTTTTGTTCAATGTGGCTGACATATCAGGAGAGTGTGACTGTGTTGGTTTATAGAGGCCCAACGTCCATTATGCATCAGTTTTAATGATGCATTCACCCCAGTTTTGTCTGCTCTCCGCTAACCCCAAGGATAATTTTATGTTAACCAGCCTCACAGGACTAATGGAAAGCAGCGTTTTCCTGCCATCATCCACTCTTTGGTTGCCAGAGGGAGATGGCATGCATAGTTTATAAGGCGCTCCTCCATCTCTGCATTAACAAATACCTACAGGGATCCGACAAAGAGAAGAGTGCTGCTTCAGCTTCTCAGCAGAAATATCAGTGGCAGCAGCAGGCTCTCTGCTGAACTACTTCGACAGTGGAAACCAGCAATACGATTAGGAAGCAGACGTCCTTTAACCAGTCAATCACTATGTTATTGGGAGGGAGAATTTAATCCAATCCATACATTAAACTGTTCATTGTATAGGAGAGGGAGAGAGAAAGAACTGACATCATTTGATTGTGGAAAAGACAGTTCAGTGGCAGATACAAAGACAGATAAGCAAAGAGGAACAATGAGAAGATAGGATGCTGTCATTCTGTTGTAGATCATTTTAAACAACGTAAATGTAGGCCACAGGGAAAAAAACATCCTTTTAGAAAAATTTGACTCAAGCAGCCTTTCAAAATTTCCTAAAGGGATAAATGTTTTTATTTTACTATGCTGCGTACTTGTGATTTAAATTTATATCACAAGAATTCCTCCCTGTCCATGGGCCTCTATCTGAAATGAATTTCAGAATTTGACGAATCCCAAATTCAATCTGAAACTCCTAAACTGCACCTCACTCACCTCCGCATCATCAGCATTCAAGGGAGAATGTGCCCGCAGCCACCAGCCAGTTCACGGCAGGCAATGGGATAATTAATACTTTTCCCTTTGGGTTTAATTAAAACTTACTGCCATGGCATTTACAGCGATCTAGAGCTTTCAGTGAAACAGACTAGCACAGGTGGAATGAGGCAGGTACTGTAATCCGCACATGACGAGGTGGCATGAGAGGCTCCGAGCACCAGCTCTCCATCGATCAGTTCTGAGAACCAGGAGACAAATTCAGTTTAATTTATTATCTGCTCACCCTTCAGCCCCACACTAGCAGCAGTGTATTACTCATGTTCTTCATCTGACTGGTGTCATTGTTTAGTGACGGGAGTGTTCCTTCGTTAAATACACCATGACATTTTCACTGTTATTTAAGGTGAATGACCTTACTGCAGATCCTGGCACAGGAAATGTTTCTCTCTTTTTTTCTCTGTCTCTCTGACTTAATCCCCCTGTGTTGACTTCTAACCATATATCACATTGGGCAGCCGAGGTGGGGGAATAACAAGAGTTTATGAGATAAGGCCATTTACATTGGACCAGTATTAACTTTGCGGGCCTGAGAAATTGGTGTCGAGGGAAGATTAGTAAACACAGCTGAGATAGCAGCAGCTTGTGGCTCCCAGGAGAAATTAGAGACTACCGTTCCAATAAAAGAGAAATTTGTCTGAAAAAAAGAAGAGAGAATGTGGTGAGATCTTAACAAGAACGGCCCATTTTTTATCATATTGTCCTTTATTTCTAAGTAGATTGGAGACGTCTGGTTGCTATTGATCATCCTCAGTTCCCTTGCTTTTTAAATGAGCAATTGGGCTTGCAGTATGATGCCCTTGTAAAGAAGAACGTGTCTGCATGTCAAGTGTACCCGGTTTTCTGAAAGGCAGATTCATTAGCAGTAAAAGTTATGTTTCTACTGCAAAATGAAACATAGTATACCATTGTTTTCTTAAGAGAAAAATACATTTAACATGGTTAAAAAGAAAAATACTTGTGGCAATGTATCTAGCTTTCTCCGATCATGACGATTAAAAAAAAAAAATTCTTATGGACAACAGGTAACATAGGTAAACATGTAGTGGACATGATGCCCAGATATTTACAGCAAAACTAGAATAAAGATTACAAATAGAACTTTTTCAGCTTTTAGACATCAGGTTCTTATCAGCCCAATACCGTATCCTAAGACTCAAGCATAACGAAATGCAGCAAAGAAAAAGCAAAGATAACAGTGACAGCAGCTTCAACACTGCAGCCGCAGCTTACATGCATCCGTGTACCTGCTGATAGCTGTTAAAATACAACCACTTCAGTGGTTTATTGTAATTTTAACCACAGGGCACAACACAGTCATTACACTCTTGACAGGGAATATGAACTCTACTATATACAGCAGCAAGAACCCCCTTACTTGTCAATAGTCAGATTGATGCCTCTTGCCAACCAACAATACCAGGTGCTAAAAAACCACAGGAATTAGATTCAGGAAGTAGAAGTCTGTCTTCCTATTTGTGCGTCCACACTAGATCAGGAACTGTGTTGTTTTAAACAAATTAGTCTGATAACAGACTCAAAATTACACAATTTTCACATTCAAGGAAACAACAATGTTGAGTATCATTCCAAAACTCCCTGAATATCACAACTGGATAATTTATTTCATGATGGATATGTCCTTTAAGTTGCATATTAGAGATGTTTTGCAAGTTATATGTTGTTGTTGAAGTGCCACTGAGCACACAATTCTCACCACAGCTGCAGCCACACAAATAATGTCTCTTGGATTTGCAGAAACTGGGGCTTTAGTTCCCAGCTGAGTCATACAGAAATTGTCTAACTGTACCAAAATAGAGTGTTCAAGTATGCTACTGCTTTTTTCCCCTTTACCATGTGTTGCATGCAAATTTTGCAAATCCCTCTCCTTCCCTTTCTTTTCCTTTCTTAATGTCTGCTGTGCTTTCAATTTTCACACATACAGTGAAGGTAATGTATAAAAATATGTCCTGCAGCAGACTAGAACCCAGCTCCGCACGTGTATTTGTACATCACACTGCAACAAGCTACAAAGTCAATCGACTGCATGGTTGTTTTATTAGCTACTAGCAAAATGGATCCTTACATAAATTCCCTGAAACATTCTGAATGGACCTCAGGTTTGAGGAAGGTTAAGACTTACATAAAACATGGCATTAAGCACTGCCATGGGGTCAGAGCCTGGTCAATCGGCACATACTAGCTGCAGGCTCAATGTAATGACCTTAACAGAGCTAATTCACACACACACACACACACACACACACACACACACACACACACACACACACACACACACACACACACACACACACACACACACACACACACGCACACACACACAAATGTGCAGCTGGTCTGCAGTGTGGGGCTGAGGCCAGGCAGGGGTGAGGGGGATAGATAGTAAAGGCCAGAAGATATGACATTGTCCTCTGTAGCTGACTGGTTGAGGATGCTGTAGATACAGATAGAAGATTGTGTGTGTGTGTGTGTGTGTCATTGACAGTGACCTGAGATTCATCAGCATCTGTGAAAGGATGAGGCAGAGCGAGGAGACAGATACATCTGCTGTAGATGAGGTGTTGTTATCAGAGCTGACCAGCAGCCATCACTGCACTCCTTCACCTTTACCTTCTGGCAGTCTGCATTTACCATAAATACACGGCCCAAATCATCCATATTTATTTATTCTATTTATTGTAGATTTAAATTTCAGTTAGTTTTGCAGTGATAACATAATATGATTCATAACTTATATATTATACTTGGTTTACTTTAGGAGAAACATGTGCTATCTATAGTAACTCTGTTTGTATTATATTAAACAACATAAATGCATTTAATTGCTAAGCTGGTTGCAGTACATCATGTTATAATTTTAAAGGGTGAAACTTGTGCAAATGATTTCAGGAAAATATCTAATTGCCATTTTTGTAACCCATGTTGCAATTTGTGATTTAAAAACAAAATTGTGAATGTAGTATGCATGTGTATTCACATTCATGTATTCATGTATTCATGACTAAAAAAGTTGCTGTTCAGCTCCAGTTCTTTTGCCAGTAAGAGAAAAGTCAACCTCTGTATAAAAATTAGTTGTCTTTGGAAACATGGGCAAATTATTAAGATTGTGGAGCAACAAATGACTTACATGGTCACTTAGGTTGGAGGACTTGTTAAGATATTACTTCAGAGGTATGCTCGACGTTACACAATAATGTTTCAATAAAATCATCAGATTCAAATTAATCAAAGCATTAATGACAAACTGCTGGTCAGCAGTAAACTTCACAGTCTGACAGTACGAGCTGATTTACCTTGAATCCTGGAATTCTCAGTTGTTCTTCTTATCATTTAGCTTGGTCTACAGAGGACAATTGCTCCTTTCAAGAGAGCTGTGTCTGACCATGCACTGATGAAGAGTCTGAAGGGTTTCGTTTCAGCCAGTCGTTCCACCATCTGATTTCACTAATTAACACACCTTCAGTCAGAGAGGGAGGAACTAATTAGTGAAGTCAGCCGCTGTAGTATTTGGCGAGAGTGAAAACCTGTAGAGTCCTCCTTTGCCCAGGACCGGACACCACTGGCTCACAGAGATAACTGCTTAGTACTCATTACCTCACGGCAAAAAAGATCATATTTATTGATCACCAATGTATCATAAAAATGTCTGAAAGCTCTGCAGACTGCAGAAAAATGCCTGTCACGCCACAGAGACTTTTAAAATATAACAAATTAATTGAATTATCATTCAGGCAAGTGAGTGTCTGTTTCCTTTGTTCCTTCCTAAGAAGGTAAAGAGGAATCATTAATGTGAATGACACATTTAGGAATGAATTCCAGAGCACGCATTGCTCCATTTGCTGAAGCTTGCAGTCTTAGCAGAGTCTGCCCTGTGACCACTTCTATTGTCCTCTCTTCTTCCGCCTCCCCACACACAGACACCCTGGCGATAGGTTGGTATGGCAGCCACCTTTTGGCTGCAGTTTTCATCTAATTAATGTTGCTTTAGAGGGACAGTCAGAGGGCTTTCATGTGTAAGGTTACCAGTTTAACAACATAATCGTGGCTCGGGAAGCACACTCAGGATGATAGCCAACTAGACTTTCCTAGGTGAATCGACTTGACTCAGGTGAGATGAAGTGGTCGGCCCCTTGAAGCGTAATAGTTCAGCTCAGGAAAAGGGCTGTGTGGGTGACAGCTGCAGTGAAGCCGGAGCATCTTCGTAGCATAAATTGGTAAATTTGGGATTTTGCTCACGCATAATTGGTCCCTTGAAAGACTTGAGAGTCGAGAGATTTATTGTGGCTGCTTTATTGTTTATCTTGCTCTTTAAACAATTTCAGCACAGTTTGTAGGGGAATAAAGAGTGAACCATGCTGAGCTGGAGGGTTATGGCATTAGTGTGTAAATAGTGCAGCTTTTCATTTTCATTTGGGGAGAACTTTGCCACTCCAACATAAGGGATTTCTGTTTTATTTGAATTTTGAATTGAAAAATTGCACTCTTCTCCTTAGATTGAGAAACACAGCCACAGCCCTTAATTGTATTAATTTGTGAAAACCTTTGGATGTACAATATAGCTTCTCTGTAGCTGTAATTAGACACTATGGTGCTTTGAGCTTAATGCTGTCAGCATGGTAATATTCTCACAATGACAATGCAAAAATGTTAATAAAATGCAGCTGCCCTGGGTGCCTACCCTTTTTACAAACTTAGCATGTTAATATGCTAACATTTGCTACATGAGTAATGACATTCATGGGAGTTTAATTAGTAGGGTGTCAGTTATAAATGAAAGAGCTGCACAAATTGTTAATCCGATCTGATGATGGTGCAACATGAAAAGTCTGGATCACCAAAGTAGTGATGATTCATTGTCTGGGGAGCATGAACGGCTGTACCACATTTTCTGCAAATAAATGAAATAACTGAAACATTTCAGTCTGGATCAAAGTTCACCGAACTGACCAACAGATCAGTACCGGCATGCACAATGTTGTCGAGTTGTTTTTTTGAAGCGTTCAAACAAACTCATGATAAAGAAACACGTGAACCAAAGTTTTTGCATCTAGGAAAACACAGTAACCATTTAGATTTTTGCAAGAGATCCAGTCACAATTTCAGGGTGTGTTCAGTTCTTCATGGACTATTAGTAAGAAATATTTCTAATAGCTTCTAATGTGTGTAGAGCTTGTATTGATCTGCAAAGTTACCGTCAGCTCAGAGCTCAGGGTTTAGGTTATTGCAAAAGCGCTCAGACTTTTTCATCACTTAATCCAACTTAGGCTCTCTGTTACTTTCTTCATGAGCAAAAGATTAACAGAATTAAAGCATCGTTGTGAATCAACTGTGAACACTTGAATTAATTGAAGAGACACTTTAACTCCTGCCCACTGGTTTTTAACATGTTCTTTAAACATATTTGAAGTTTTCCTTCTTCTGATATCCTCCTCTTTTCTGCTAATCACACATTCCCTCTTCGGTGATCAGGACTCTGGAGGTTGGAATAAGCTCTGTATGTGTGCCTGATGTGGATGGTTTGAGTATGTGTACTTGGATATTAACCAACCTCTGTGCGCTCCTCTACTCCTCTGCGCCCACACTTTGCTCCAGCTCTCTCTGAATGTTCACAGATCACAGGCTTGTGGGCCTTGGCAAGTTTGTTTGAAACCAGAACAGAAGTATTTCTTAAAATTCTCTTTGTATATAAGCCCGCATTTAGTTTTCTCAATACATGTGAATAAGAAATGCTAGAAAAAAATGTACTGCAAAGTTAAAGTTTGAAATCCCAGGGAAATCCATTTATGGACCATTACTGACTGAAGCAGTTGTAAACATCTCTGATCTTTTGTGACTGCTTGAACACAGGTTGGTGAGATGTCTGATTTGTTACTTTGATAACATCATTAATTAAAATAAAGCTTCAAACTAACGTTCAGACTTTTGACAGTTCGCATGGCTCCTTTTAGCTTACAGCAAAAACAATTAATCAGTAAAAGCATAAACAGTAGAAAGCACAGCAAAGTTTTCCCTCAAACAACAGCAGTCCTTTACAGCTAATTCTCTCTATTTATATGTGTCAGTCTCTATGGAGAATAATACAAGAGTCAGGTAGCAATTGGTGGGTTACTTCATGGTCTTCTGTTGGTTGGATGTTACTCAGTGGCCACAAGATCGATCACTGCTGGCTTTTGGTTTAAATGACATGAATGTAGTGTGGTGCATTTTTTGATCACGCTGTAATCTCAGTGGTGATGCCACTGATGCCAGGACTGGTTTAGTGCACATACCTGGCTTTGCTGGGAATTATGGCAGGAAGTGGAAACAACCTTTTAGTGCAGGGAATTGGAAGCCATTGTCTACCCATACATACCAGAAGCTTCATCAGCATATTGGAGGGACTGTGGGCGACCACAGAAAATTCCATTTAGAGCGATGTTAATGGTAATGTGACCTGTGTCAAATTGCAGAAGATCTTTAACTGAAAAAAGTAAGTTCAAAACTTGAGTCATCCTGGTTTATTAAAATTTGAGACAGAAACAACAACAACTCATTTTTTGCTACAGGATCAGAATGTTGAGCTTGTTACTGCCAACTTGCTGACTTGCAATTTGCACAACATTATTGTCCAGCATGTGCTTTTTTAAATTGTGAGGTTGACTGCTTTTCTAATGGAGGTAAAATGTTGCAGTGATCACCTGCAGGAGGAAGAAGCCACCACCATCTGCTTATAAATCTACAGTAGTGTCCCTTGTCCCTCTGGGGCCTTGTCCACACTTCAGAGGTCCCACTGGGAGAACGGGTTGTGCCTTGAAATATGCACAAAAGCACCTATTTATACCTCAAAATTTAAATATTCTAATCCCAAAGCATCTCTTAACAATTCTGCATACAAATATTTCTAAGGTTTTGTTTTAAAACACATAGCATTTTACTTTTAAATCCACTGAACTATCCATTCCATATTTACATCAGCTGTCACTTTGGCTGAGTAGGTGATAGATGCATCATTTAGGACTGAAACTGCTGCATATGCTTTAAGTATCCTTACCATAATCGAGGTGGGAGAGTGCCAGATAATGGTGGGGATAAACATCCGTGCAAATGGAATTCATGAGCAGAATTTGTATGCAGCCATTGATCCTCTGCTGTGAGACTTAATGATTTCAGTGCATTTTGTCCGCAGACATAGTGGGTGGCAATCCAGTTGCCAGGAGGGGTTCTGAGTGTAGGCTATTTCATCTCCATTTGTTGGAATAACATTGATTTGAGATGTAGGATCCTCTTGAGTCGGCATCTGTTTGGAGACTCATGAAGTGCCAAGAGGCTCCTTCAGAGAATAGAGGAGCGGGGACGAAGCATTTTATTCTTCTTCCTCATGTTTCTGCTTAATCTCTCATCCATTCATTCCTATGCATTCTCATTTACATGCTTCCTCTCAGGTGTGATTAATTCAGCAGTGTTACTATAATAACTTTTGTCGTGCACAACACTCTGTCAGTAATTGATATGTAGGCACCGCTTCTGGGTGGAGCCATTTGCATTAAATCGTGTTAACTGATATGATAATGAATGTGAAAGGCCTGATGCAAGCAGAATGACTAACTGGAGATGGATGGATATTTGAATTATACACAATGAGTAATATATTATATCAGGTCTCAGGGGTCCAGGGCTCTCAGTGCATTTGTTGTCTGTCTTTTACTTGGACCAGCCCAGGCTGCCTGGATATTAATATTCCTCGTCCCATCTGGCATCTCCTTTCTTATTTTCCCACCACCCTTAATATATCATCGTACTATTCTTAATATCGGATGATGAGGGGAGCAAGACATATGTACGTGGAAATTTATTTTAGAAGTGAGACTAAGTAAAACATATTCTGAGATGCGTTATGTTGACAATATTTTAGGTATTATTATAGCAATGGTATCTAAGTGGCAAAAACATCTGCTGTATCTCTGAGTAAATCTGAATATCTTTTTTAGTATGCTGTCCATCTCTGTGCTTTTAACCAGACTGTAGATAATTAGCTTCTCAAGCTTCACCAGACTTTATTATTCTCCATTAACACATATGAAAAGCTTATTGCTTTTCAAATGAGCTATTACTGTAAGAAAGGCTTGAATGAGGATGGGACACCACAGTCGGCTAAAAACAAAGATGAATGATGTTGGTGACCCGTGATCAGTGATGTCAGGGACTACAGTTAAATAGGAATGTTTCTGGCATTTAAAACATTAATGTGCTTAAAAACAGAGGGAGTGTCATTCTGTGTTGTGTTGTGTTGAGTGTTGATAGTGGTGGATTTCTTACTTTTATAGCTCCAGGGGGGAACGACTTCAGTTGACATGCAAATGAACTGAGTGGATTTTTTGATAAAAGCCCATAAAAGACCAAATATTTCAGTATTTGTATGAATTTGAAGTTTTAAATATTTCCCTTTCTACGTTCATTCAAAACTGATTCAGTTTTTATCGCCACAGTGATTCTAAGCCTCATGTTAGCTACTATAAAAAAGAGCACTGGTATCAGACTAGTTCTCAGTAATGACAGATAAAATTGACAGATCGTCACTGTATTGGCACATCCCTAATATTTAAATTTATATGTCATCCTAAAAAGGTTACAGCTTTTTCTCAAGAATCACCATGCTCCAGGTAGTAATTGAGCCTCTGTCCTGGTCAGGATAACATGAAAATGAAAATAAATGATTATGTTTTAAGTCAGAAAGCACTGTAATATGATTTTACAACTGTGGTGCATGTTGTTGCCAGTGGAAGAGGTGAGGATGACTGTAAAGTAGACAGTTTCCAAACACATGGAATAATTCCAAACTTATTTGGTTTATATGAGCTATGGTTAATGGTTCTTTATATTGTAAAATGTGTAAATATGGAAGCCAACATTTTATTCTCCAAAAAACCATCCTCTGTCTTTGGCTTGTGCTCGCTGTGTTTGATCACCTACCATAATGTCCGCGATGCAAAAGAGCCAACATAAGGCAATGGAGCAAATAACCGACCATGAGCATTTTTGTTCATGGTCAGATTTTGTTGTCCAGTTTCATCACATGAGTTAACCCTAACCCTAACCCTCAATCTCTTTCACTTAATTGAAAAGCAAAACAAATGGCCTTCATTTTGGTTTCACTCTGTTACGACAAATTCTGACAGGATGTTCTTGAGATGTTTCATCTTCATCCCCTCCTTCAAACACAGAACAGAAGGATTAGACGAGGAAGGCTTGTCTTACACTGGGATTCTTCACTGTCATCCGAGAGTGGAGGATGATAATATGTCTGAGAAGATTATATGCGTGAGAGATGTAGGAGTCCCTCTAACACCGGATGTGCTGCAGAAAGGGTGCCCCCCCCAACCCCCGCTCAGACACTAAATGTCAGGCTCGATGCAGAGCTTGGAAATGAAGAGGATAGAGGTTACAGCTGCCTCTGAAATGAGAGTTATTCATTTTGAAGAGTGCCTTGTGTGCTTTTATGGCATCTGTAGGATTACTACTCTCGATTCCTCTTTCACAGTCCCAGTCATTATTGTTTTTACTGCCTCTATCAAATCTGTTCTGTACCTCCTACCTTAAGAAATATTGACTGCAATTATAGAGTGTGAATGGCATAAAACTGTGGCTGTCTTTGCGATCATGATCAAAATATGGGCCGCACTAGCCGCAGCTTGAAACCCCTAAACTGCTGTGAAAGAAAACCCAAAACTAGTTTTTCCAGAAAAAAAAGCAAGCAAGCAAAAGAAAAAAGACAGAACAAACAAAAGAGATGCTACCTCGATTGTGGCATGAAGCTCCTCCGCTTCCTCTGTATTGTTTGTAATCGCAGTGAAGAGCACGTCCCCCCGAGGAACACTCCCAGGTTGTTACAGCTAATGACTGCTCGGGGTTCTCCGTGAGAAGCTGTCTGACAGCATTTGCTCAGATACTAATACCAGACAATGGGAACAAGGATGATGGCACGCGCTGTAAATTGGTGCCACACAAACGCTGCACACGTGTGAATGAGCTTGGCACGGCAGTCGGGAAAGCGCTCCCAACATGCATGCACACAGTACTCTGACTCATGGTTTGCATAAACAGTAATTGATTTAAGTCAGGAAACAGAGGATTAGCCACTTTGCCTTCATGTCAGTTTATTTCATGCCATAAAGTGAAACCTGGAAGCTCTGCATCAGTTTTATTATGACAGTGCAATTATGAAGTTCCAGCTCCCACTGTTTTGTGGGTTGCTTCCTTGTCGCCTTGCTAAGGGCCATGCACTCTAAAGGGAGCAATAGAAAAAGCCATAATCGTAACTTCAGTGGAAACTCATATTCTTTTATATGCTCTCCTTGTAATGTTTTTCAGTGCAATGAAAACAGGGAATTTCAAAATCCAACTTGTGGGAAAGATAACATTTCAAAGTCTTTCTCGTGAAGATGATTTCTGCGGGGAGGCGGCGCCGCTCGTCTCGTCTTCTGATGTGTTCTCTTTGAGGTGGCGGGGACAGTCTGTGATACGCAGCTGGATGCCCCTCACACGGCTGCTCACACTCCCACACACAGCTGTGGGATTTGCACATCGTTTAACCTAACTTATTTGAGGCCTCTTTGACAGCAGAGGAGTTGTCTCTGCCCAGGCTCTCGTGGGCCTATTTTTACACATACACACACACACTGACTCACACACGTTCCTATTTCTCAGGCTGCCCTCAGGCTCCTTTTATTTCTTCAAAATAATCCATCCCTGCCCAACTCTTTGAGCTTTATTTCACACTCAACTGTGGCATGATTCTGAGAATGAGATGACATGGCAGTTCTGTTCTTGAGCTCCGGCTGATGCTCGTACTCACACTGCTGCCATAGACTCTGAGTGCTAGACTAAGATCTCACTCTCAATTCCCTACAGAGGCAAGCTGTTTGTGGCAGGGCAGGAGCAGCCAAATACCAGCCACTGCTGTCCCAGCCTGTGCTCATCGCTGTAGGCATGTGGCCTCTGGGTGTGAGGGTGTCTGATTTTTTTTCCCTCTTTTGCTCAAATGTCTGCTAGTATGTCAAGACACTCCATCTAGAGTATGCTGCAGTGTGCACTTGAACTATCTACACAGTTGAACTTCAGGTGCTCTGCAGTCAGACTCTGTCTTTACTTTTTTTGAGAGATTTACTCTCTGTCCTCATAATCCCATCCTCTCTCGCCCTGTGTCAAGGAATACAGCGAGCCAATTACAGGCTAAACTAATGATGCACAACAATTTCCACGATACACTGGCCTATCTCTTTTTTAATTGAATTAGGAGAGAAGCAAAATAAAGCAGATATTCCCTTCACATTTCGCAGAGTTTGATTACAAAAAAAGCAGAGACTGTTCAAAATTCCAGCGGCGGGGTCAGAGTCGTGCTATCTCCCGCTATGATTAGAGGGCCAGATAACTAAGATTTATTAGCCAAACATCCTGACAATTAATTAGGAAGTGGGGCTAGACTAATCCTGTTTCCACAGGCTTTAATGGGTCAAACCGCCTTTCACGACCAAGAGTAGCAGAAGAAGACTTCAAAAGATGAGGCGAATGAGGCGAGGCTTAAATTAACACCCACATACAGTATAAAGTGTTTGTGTTGGTGTGATACAATTACTGCAATTGTTGATTGTGTTTGTGCATGCATGTGTGTGTCTCTACAGCGTGAGTAAGAATAATACCCTACAGCAGATATTATTAATATATATGTTTGTATGCAGATGGACACATGTGCAGCCCAGGCCGTGTTTGTTTACATCGCAGCTGTAAATCCACCCTCTGACGTCTTAAGCGTGAAGGTTTAGCCCACTCCTCAGTTCAAAGGCTCATCTCTAATGCTGCTGGCTTACGGGCGCCTCATTTTTTTTCTTCCCTGCGGCTTTTCTTGCCTTCATCTTCATGAAGGACCTCTCGCCCTGAAAGGCCCGGCAGGTCGCAGCACTACTCAGAAATGTACAGTCTGCTCACTTTTTTCTGGGCGCGCTTGGCATTTGGTCTCCTAAGAACTCTGACTCTTTAAACACAGCGCACACCAGCAAGCAGATGGTTAGGAAAGTTTGCCTTGGTTATTAGTAAGCCATCTACTTTGGGACTGGTGCTATTTTTGATAACAGAGTAGAGCAAAAGCTCAGCAGAATTTAGCAGAAGGAACATCAGTAAGCGCAGTATGTAGCCTAAGAAAGCATACAAATGTGTGGTCAAATCGTGATGAGTTTAACTGAGGGATATTTGTCAGGGTGGCATATGGAGGTAAAGTGGTACCTGACCATATGCTACAAAACCCTTGAGGAAGTATGAATCTCTTGCTGTTGTAACACATAAAAGTTAATAGGCACATCGCTGGCATGTGTGCTGAATCCCTGCCTCCCTGCCTCCCTCCACTGAAAATAACCACATTAAGCTTTTGGTCTACTTTGGTCTCCTTTGTCAGGTACAACTGCAAAAAACACTGACTGCTATTGCATTTCTTACCACAGAAATTAGACAGAACCAAACACAATCATTCTTCTTCCACCAGCTCTGCTTAAATATATATAACCCTTTTCAATTAATGGTAGACTCTATCTCACTGAGAGCCTGGTGAATTAATTATCTGTTTTGAACAAACAATTCAGATCTTCATGACGTTTCATATTTGAAATTCATCCCCTGGATGCCTTATGCAAGTAGAAAGTTTGAAGATTCAATGTGTTCTTATATTTATAGTTTATATTTATAGTTATTGCATGAAACTATGTTGAAACGCTAACAGTAACAGTTAAAAATGTCTACATGACATTTACAGAATTATGCACACATTGTCACATAATACAATAGTGAAATACTATAATCTGAGTGTAATATCTCTTCTCTTGAGGTTAATGTTCACTCAGGATTAATATACTGCATGAAATACAGCAGATAGTTAAGACAAGTCAGTTTCATTTATAGTGCCCAATATTACAAATGTTGCCTTTATGATGACTTTACAATCCCTACAGCATACAGCACCTTCTGTCCTTGTACGCTAAAATCGTATAAGGAAACACATATCTCTAGATAGCTTGATTAATGTCCTGGAGAAGACTGGGAAATGTCCTTGTGGCGAGGAACTACCCAGACTGGCTGAGAGAATTTGAATGGAGAATACAAGACAATGTGTGTTTGTGTGTGTGTGTGTGTGTGGGGGGGGGTGAATAGGAGTCGTGGCATGAAACTAAAGGAATGTGCATGTATCATAAAGAAGACCATGCTGTTAGAGAGAGGCTCAGAATAGACTTTCTGCCTGTGCACCTGTCCAAACCTGGGAAACTTAGGTCTTCATGGCTTAACAAAGTTATATGTGAGCTTCTTGGCTGCGTATATACTCTAGAGCCAGCCGGTGCATCCTTCGTTCTCTGTCCATCTGGCTGTATTGTTGGCTGGAGTCAGAATGGCTGGATGAATGCAGCCTGGGTGGAGAGGCAGAGACAGGGGCCTGATCTTGCAGGAGCTCCCTTAGGCTGGGGCTTGGCAGGGCTTTTCAGGACTACTCTCTCGCAAAACCCTCTGAAAGTGAGCACAGAA
The DNA here is from genome assembly GCA_016785225.1 of Psettodes erumei. NCBI lineage: Eukaryota > Metazoa > Chordata > Actinopteri > Pleuronectiformes > Psettodidae > Psettodes > Psettodes erumei. Next base: position 1,886,757 of record JAFBJZ010000623.1, read on the forward strand.
GTATCCAAGGTTGCCTAATGGCCATGCTTCTGCTCTTCAGTTTGGCAGTTGACAGTTTCTGATCCTTTTTAAGCAAGAGGTGCAGATAAAAGCCCTGGCAGACAACGAGGAGAAGTAGAGTCTGAGTTGTCTGTCGAGATTTAAAAACTAGGAGAGTCTGGGAGAAAAACAAAAGGTTTTTTGTGCTATGACTTATTGATTATTTTAAAGCGAGCTTTGTAAAATACTACAGAAAGGGGCTACACTGACACTCTGTAAATGCATCACTTTGCAAAGTTGGCGTACACAAAATTCCCTCATGGCATGTAGACAACAGAAAATGGAAACTCAGAATGCTGAGAGTACAAGAGGATTTCAATGTACATGTGTTGGGAAGCGATTGTTTTCCCATTTTCTAGGGGCCATTTACAAGGACGCTCTGTATCATCAAAATGCAGATTAAGCAAATAACTATTTGTTTCACCATGCACCAACTGCATATCCAGCCAAAACTGGACCCTGCTTAGCCCATCATCTGTGACCAGCTCTAATGAATTCCCTCAAGGTTCACAGGCAGAAGCGAAGGAAGTGGAGAATAAGACTGCAAAAGAGAACTGACAATTTACAAGAAAACAACTTAATCTTGGGAGAGGGCTATTGAAGAAAAAAACTGTAAGGAAATCGAAAGGGCAACAGATTACATGTACAACAGTGATGAGCAATATCCAGTCCAAATTTGTTTTCCCTGTGTTCACTTTAATCACTCTACATTGTAATCAGTGTGCATAGTTGCACACCTGAGGCGGTGAGTTACATAACAAAGGCTCAGTGAGCGCTTGGCTTTGCTGCCTTGCTGCATTTCTGTCTTTTTCTCTCTCTGTTATTTTCGCTGAAGTTTCTTTCTTCCCCTCTCCTAGTCTCTTTGTCAGTACATGGATGTCACACCGCAGACAGGCACTCACAAAGAGGGCCAGAAAGAAAGAAAAAAATCCCTCTGCTCTCAACCAGCAGAGGTACCAATCGATGGAAGGTTAAACAAAAACAGAGGAAGGAAAGCACACACTCTGCCAAGGCTTGGAACACAGGGACCACTTTCACTGTGAAAAAAAATGTGCCTGCACTGGCTCAGCTTCTTATTTTTCAGCAGCAGAGAGAAGCGATAGCCATCGACAGATGATGGGCATGTGTGTCCACAGATGGGCGTTAATACAAAGGAGAACTGAGGATGTTTGGTTTGATGATTGTTATTTTTACCTGAGAGCTACTGCAGCATCCTTTGTTTTAATAATGTTGTATAATTAGTGGCCACAGTTTCCATAGTGTTTCATTATGTCGCCACACAGCAATCTAGACATGCAGCAGGTGTTGGTTTTCAAACAGACATTTCTCATCAACTGACAAGCACAGTCACTGAGCTGTACCTGCACTGCATAATTTGTATAAAACATCTCAAGATATTGAATTCCTCACTTTTTGTGTATGCAGGGACACAGTTTCTACTGGTTTTCTGTTTTCCTATATTTTTAGTGTTGGTGTAAATTTGCATCTCATGCCAACACTGAAAATAACTAAACAAAAGTTCATGTCAGGTATAAGGAGTAATCTGCCCACTGGTTAGAATAGGTCAAATGCATGGGACAAATTTTCCTATGAGGATGAGTACAATTATAATTATATTCAAGGCCTGTTAATAATTATATTAACAGGCCTTTTTCATAGTAGGAAAAGCACAGATGGAATTAATTACTCTTCGTGGCTGACACAGTTGAGTCACTGGTGTGATGCAAGCTGCTTCACTGCCATGTTCTGGCTTTGTTTGCTCAGGTTGGAAGATACTGATATTTCCACCCCTGCCCTAGTCTTGGTTCTTGGCAAAGAGAACAAAATGGCCTCATGCTTTTTTGTCGAGCGATAAAATCAACATTTTACAGGTACCATTCAACAGTGTTACAAAGAAGGAAATGATTATGGTGTTACGGTGAATAGAAGTGAGTTTGTGGAGCCTGCAATGACAAATGAATGTAAAAAACATAAATAACCAGCCACATGTGGCACTTCAGAGATGTCTGTGGATTATCAAGAGTCACCTTGAGATTGTATTTTGAAAGAGATGAAAACAAAAAAGCACATATATCAATTTTGGTGTGAATTTTCATTTTGTGCCTAAAAAAAGCCTTAAATGGAAACTCCAGTAAAAAGAAACCCAAACCCAAAGTGACAAAGAGCACTGGCAGCAGTGAATAAATCATGACTGTTCAGTATGTGCAGCTTGTATCTTCTTTGTCATTCAGCAAATTGTAATGCTGGAGGTAATGTAAGGCATGTGGCTTAAATATGAAAGAACAAAACTAATTTCTAATCATTCTGCATTACTGTCATCTCTGTATATTCCTAAGCAAATGTCTGCTGCATTCTTGGTAGGGGCCAAGGTCAGGGCCACTGTAGCTGTCACGATGATGGGTGGTTCTCACTGAGATAGAGCGTCTGTGCTCCAAACCGGGGGGGGGCGATTGACAGTTAATCACAAGCACATTGAACCTCTGGGATGGGCGTAACTGCAGCCCCCTGCCTTTGGCTCCAGCCTACCTGTCATTATGATGACTCTGTGGCCTATCAGTGTCTCCCTAAGATTTATCTATCCGACACTAGACTGTGGCCTCGTCTTGTTTCTGAGCCTGGCACCTGTCCATCCATCAGCCTCTAAAGTTCTCCTGTGGCACAGTGGACACAATCTCTCTTTCTCCACTGCCTCTTGCCGCCACCTGAAAATGCTATTGTTCTCGCTGTTCATTCAGTCGGCACAGCTAAATAAATGCTACACAATGCTGGCGGATGCGGCGATGTGCTCCTGCAATACAAATCTGCAGATCCAGAGAGATGCTTTGTCTGTGGAGTGCTGCAACTTTGTCAACATCCACCAGGGAAAAAAAAGCTGGCAGGGTTTATTTGGACTTAAGTGTTTTGCGAGGGAGAGTGTGGGTGGACAACTTTGCTGATGGCACTTGTGAGGGCTTTTTTTTTAACGAGCAGAGTAATTACTAAAAAGCATGCTGAAGGCCATTTAAGCTGCATCTGTTGAAACCACTGTGACACGAATTTCAAGATTAGGTGTATCTGCGTGTGTGTTTGCGTGCGACTGTGGAGGGAGAAAATGAGCAGATTGTATATAGGGTTGTTTTACTAGAATGGCTTATTATGCTGATTTATCACTGTTGACTCTAATATCCTGGGATATGGTGTGCCTAGAGCCACACAATTAAATCACTACAATGTTGACTTTGAGTGGAGCTTTAGAAACTACAAATATCTTTAAAGTACATTTAATATGAAAATTAATGTTTTCTTTTAATAAATAATTGTTACACATGCAAGCATTTTCCAACTGCCATTCATTTCCTCTCGTGACTGGCTCATTAGCTTCGTGTCAAGACAGATGACCAAACCGTGGCGTGTGTTATTATGCAGTCGGGCCTTCCGTCCCTGCAAGCCTCTCGGTTTACCACAGGGGCATGTCGCCATGCTGACATGTTAATGGGATCAGTCATTGATAACAAGGAGCTAATGAAAATCTAATCAGAAAACTAGCCTGGACCGCTGGTTTGTCTTCTCCTGCTCTGAATGTCACAGAAGCGAAGCAAGAAGAAATTCTATTTCAGGTCTCATTACCTGGTATGATTTGCAGTGTCATCTTGGAAAAAAATTAAATACCCATTCAGTCATTCATTTATTTATTCACTCATTCATTTTGTCTACCTCTTTAATCCTTTTAGTGCTCTGGGGGCTAAAATGACTTCATCTCAGAAAAAGAGAGGAAACCATGTCAGACAGGTGGTACTTCTATTGCAGCAATGTTAAATTGAGCTTTTCATTTCAATTAATGAATGAATTAATTAATTCTATTTTATTGTCTTCCTGGGGTGTGTCATGATCCATTCCTGCCACTCAATTGCCAGTAATATTTCGATCCACCTGCTCAGCCTCACTGCACCACCCATCACTCCCACCTCACCTGTGGATTCTCTGCACCTTCCTGCCAAGATGCCCACCTGTCACATTTAAACCAGTCCTGCGCTCTCACCCATTGCCAGATTGTTCTTTGCCTTGCAACACTTTCCAGTGTTCATCTCTGGACTCGTTACCCACTATTGACCTTGCCTGTTCCTGACATTTTTCCTTCATCTACCCTGGCCTACTAAAAACACTTAGCTGTCCCTGACCTTAATCTCTGACTCTGTCCCTCCTGTCCCTCCGCATGATCGGCCTTCACCTGTTGTCCAGTATCACAGTGAGTCTTATCATTCACCTTCCTCCTAGCTCCTCTGCTCTGTTGACATCGTTCTCCTGGATGCTTTGCTTGATGAGAGAGAACCTCACTTGCACTTCCCTGTCCTCTGTCTGCGATCCCTCCTGGCTGGCTGAAGAAATGTGTGTTTCCCTGTGTTCACCTCACCCCATTTTCATGGACTGAATGTAAAGCTACTGACCTGCTGCTATCTGTTTGAAAAACTCTCTACCTGCATTCTTTTGCTCTTTGACCACTGTTTTATTAAAGTTCCTTTACATGGCATCTCTGAGTTCAGGTGTGCTGCATCTGGGTTCAGTGTCTGCATATTACAGGGTGTTGAGAGGCAGGACAAAGAGTAGGTCAAGGCTAAGTTAATGTTTTAAGTATCCCAGCAAAAAGGTCAGACGGATCTGGACATGGAACATTAAATGGTTACAGAAATACATGAAATCCAGTTTAGCATATAGTTGTTCTGTTATGACAGAGGACACAGTATTTTCTCTTCTCTGTTCAGGCAGTATGGCTCAGGGGAAAAGCTAACTGGGATGAAACCCTCAAGGCCTGGATGCTGCAGTGAAACTAAACGGGCAAGCTTTACAGAGGAATGTGTGAATGCCCTGTAGGTGTTAAATGTAGGACGGCCATGTGGAGCCATATGCGCATTGTCTCGAGCCGAGCATTGCATCAAAGTTCCATTTGAACATATTGTCATTAGTTACTGACGTACAGTCAGGGCTTAAAATAATAACACCCCTGCACTTCTGTCACATAATAACAACCACTTCTCCCAGAAAATTGTTGCAATTATAAATGCTTTGGTATTTCATTCTTTTATCTGCATATCTTATCTGCATTTCCATTGCAAACAAAAGAAAGAAACATGTGAACAGCAAAGTATTTGTAACTGCAACATTTTTTGCAGCGGTGCCAATATTTTTGGCCATTAGTGTACATATAATTACATATTATACAGATGTTAATTCAGGGATGTCTCCACAGCAGATATGGGAACACGTCAAGTCTGAGACTTGGACTCCAGTCACACTTAAGTGGCACACACATTGAGACTGAACAATCTTTATTTGGTGCATTAACATGAGCTGAACCTGTCACTGGCTTCTGTCAGGTGTATCATGAATCTGTGTGGCTAGTGAGGTCAAAGACACTGCAGCAGTAAGACCAAGGCGAGCAGCCGCAGCAGCACGTCTGTGACTTTTGTCACAACTTTTGGCTATAACTACTTCTGCTATCACACAAGACAAAAAGGGCTATGTGCAACATTTGTGTGAGGATGCTGGATCAACCACATCAAAAATCAGGCAGCTGAGAACACATCTTAATAGGTCAGTCACATTGTAACGTAAAGGTAACGTTGAAGCTTAGCTGCATCAGCTTTATGTTAGCTCGCTAATAGATTTGTGGAACATTAATTTGATTAGATTGGTGTTTGCTGAATATTTTTAAAATATGTTACAGGATTAGTGTTGACCTCGTGACATTTCATTTGGTTACCATTCTTACAATACTCTGAGACAATAGAGGGATGTGTTATTTCACTGTAATGTTGGATTGATCAGAGTGATGATAGAAAAGTTAATAGATGGCATGCTTTGAATTCCACATGAGAAATGTGTCTGAATTTGGACTCCAGTGACACGCACATGTGACTTGAGACTTGCAAGAAAAGACTGAGCATTTCTGCTTCACATATGGTTTAACTTTTCTATTTACTATTTATTATTTTATTTTTTTGATTTGATTTATTTTTTGATTGATTTTAGCATGAATAGATACAGTAATTTTCAGGGAGAGATGGTAGAAGAAACAAAGAATCAGATTCAAAGTGGTGATTCAGCTTTTTAACTGCAAATTGTGCCTTGATACAATTTTTAGCCTAAACAGCCTATTATTATATCCTAGTAATGTAAGTGATACTTACATTTCACTTACCTAATGGAGAGGATATGCTATCTATTGATCATGATGGATGGTGATATAAAAAGACCCATGAACCCACAGTGAAGTGCGGCACTTATCAGTATTGTATTTGCTATTATGAAAGCTCCAAGCTAATTGTGTTATGGGGAAAAATGATGTCTTTCAGAGCTGCGTGATGTGTTTTCTGAGGGTGATGACGAGCTGATAAAAGTGCAGCTGAGTGCTGACGGGGGAGGCAGGTGGGGTGGGGGCAGGGTTTATGGATTTCTGTAACACCACTGGAGCAACATCTTAAGCAGGATGACAACAAAGTCCCAGTTTCTTTCTCTGCATGTTCAAACTGTATATTTTTTCAGCTCTGGTGGGAGGCAGCTGACCAGTCTGGTACATTACATCCGTTCCTCAGCTGCACACTGAAATGTGAATCATGATGCACTGAACTCTCTTGCAGTAGCATAGCACAGATGTAGATATGCGAGGCATTTGCAGGCAATTGGTGTTTCTGCAAAGTTCAGTTTGGAGCAATAAACAGGAATATCAAAGAGCTCCAGCTTCATAGTCTTTCCCCATTGCAGTTACAAACCTTTTGATTATAATGCATTTCATTTATGACTCCAGTCTCAATCTGCTGCATATAGTTTCTTACTGGCCTGCAGGGCCCATGTTCTTTCTACAGAGCAGCAGTGAGGGCTTGCACTTTGTGCAGGCTGTTATCTTATCCCCGTTGTCACACAGATATGGAGCACACTGCAAGAAAAGGCTGCTGTGTGTGTAAGTGGAATCTGCAAGCAGCAAGATCATGTAAGGTCAGTAAAGAGATGGACATCAACTACGAACTCCCTGATTTATTTGTTAAGTTTTTTTCAAAGCACTCAATGAAACTATCAACAGTGTTTATTCGAGTCATATTATATTTTCACTCTGAGATGTGCCCAGTTTAATGAAGCGTGTATGTCTTTGCTGCACAATCTGTGTCTAAATGCTCAGTTTTGAGGGAATCTCATGAATCTTAACAGTCCAGAATACATTAAAAGACAAATTTGCAATTATTGTATTCATTTGCATTTTTGGTGGTTAAAGCTGAGCTAATCTTGTTTAATGATTTAATTTCAGTAATATGCTCAGGACCCAGCCCAGCAAGCTGAGGATTTTCTGTAGGTTTTTTTCAGGACTGCAGTAAACACTTCCTCTGTCTGTCAAGTTGTGGTTCAGACGGATAGCTGGTGTGACACTCATGGGCCGTTCCTTCACAGGAAATGTTTTTGTTAAACCCTGAATGATTTCTATGTTGGTTTGGCTGAGACTTTGAAATAAGTCGTCCCACTATTAAAATGAACTACAGAATGTCTGTTATGGTATGATACTGAGTATATAAATGAAGTTCGGTTTTTGATTTAAAATTGGACATTTACGCCAACAAATGATGATGACGATGATGATGATGGCAAGCACACATCAGCATTGGCTGCATGGGGGCCTTCTCCATTGCAGCTGCATCAATAGAGCTGCCTACCAGTTATACATCAGGTCATGAAGGACTGAAAAGTTTTTCATTCCCAAGGCCGACCCACCTTTTGAAGAACCTAATCAAATTTTCACCCCCATCTCATTCTATCATTCACAGTTCCACCTGTGTTGTGCTTGTTCTCATATCATTTTTCATTATCGCCGCTATCATCCATCAAGCAGCATCTCTCTCTCTCTCTCTCTCTCTCTCTCTCTCACTCTTTCAACTGTCTAGTATTCAAAGCAGTGTATGTAGGTATTGACAGTTTCTTCAAAACAATATGCCCCTCAGGCTGTGGTATTTTTCATTGACCAAAGATCAATTTCAAATGACATCTCCTCTGTCATTCATCTCTAAATGTTAATGTCACTTCATCAACTTATTGCTTTTCATTTGTACAGTCTATCAGAGTTGGAGGCCTTGAAAGTATTTGTTGTTCTCCCAAGTCCTGATTCAAAAATGCAAAAACAGACTAAGGGGTGACAAAAAAGGAAAGTATTATATTAAGTATAAGTATTAGAATTAGGTTGTATGGTGCCACAGGGCACCCACAACCTTTTTCCCGCTGATTTCCCTTTGTCTACGCTCTTAACAAGTCGTCCTCAATCTTCTCCTCTTAACTTCATCGTATCCTCTCATTCTGAGCAAGAGCTGTGGCTGGTCTCTCTGCAGGTCTTTATCGCCTCAAGTAGAGGGCTCGTAGACCATTACCCACCCCTCTGGGGATGGCACGGTGCACACAGGCTAGAAATGGAGAATGAGAGAGCAGAGGGGCCAACTCAGGACTGATGTTCGAGCAGAAAATAAATGAAATACAAGTGGTGCTATTGTCAAAGCAGCTTGTGCCTTCCAGCATTTGAGAAAGATAAGGCCACGTCAGCAAGTGTTGTTGTCTTTTTTTCTGAGGGGAGGAAAGGGGAAGGAAAAGTACATTTTCTCAGCAGTCTGCTTGCGCTGACCTTTTGAATTGTTCTCCAGGCACTTTGGGATCAACTGCTAGATTTGCCCATGAGAGAGGCAGATGAGTGGACGCATGAGATGAAGAGATGAAGGAACGAAGATAAGCACTTTTCACATGCCTCAGTCTATTTATCTTAAAGCTTTAGAACCGCAAAACGTCTCTCAGTTGTTCTATGATTGACCAGAGGAAGAAGAAGACTACGCACACCAGTAGTTTCCAATCAACACATTGTGCAACTTCTGAAAAACACACCCCTTATGTTGGCCTGCGTTCAGAATAAGTCAGACATAATTGCAAAAAGATGTGAACACAGGTCATATTTGCTGCTTTTTCTTACATCCTGGGTTTATCTGTTCTTCTGCAAAGTTAAATGGATTTGTCCTGCTGAGGGCAGCAGAAAAGAGCTGCAAGCACAACACTGACTAATATTCCATCCATTTTCCATACTGCTTTTCAATTCAGGGTCGCATGGTTTCTGGAGCCAATCCCAGCTGACGTTGGGCGAGGGAGGGCGGGCTACACCCTGGACAGGCCACCAGTCTGTCGCAGAGCTGACACATAGAGACAAACAATTATTCACACTATGGGCACTTTAGAGTTACCAATCAATCTGCCTGTTGTTGGTAGAGTGGGAGGAAGCTGGAGAAAACCTAACTAATATTGAGTAACTTAATTTGAATTTTATTTGTATTATGATTTTGGAGACAGTGCTTATTTACTTTGTTGCCTGGATTTAGATGAAAGGAGTGATTTCAGGCTGTAAGGTTGTTATTTGTTCCTTTGTTGATATAAAAGTGTTGATGAACAGCTTTAATACTTTTGAAGAAGAATTCCCTCAACACAATGGAGCACACACTTGTCGGCTCTTGTAGAGTAAATGATGACTGACTGCATGGTGTTTAGGGAAGACTGTTGTGCTGTATTTAGTATATGGTCAGCCTCAGCCTCAGAGTAGGAACACCATCATTGCACGTCATTGTTCAACCCTAGTAAGTCAATTAAGTCTCCATGATATCTTATTATTGCTCTGTCCCTGACTGAGATCTTCCATTAGGAAGGAAACTCGTCTGTGCTCTCAGTGGGTGTCTTCCATCTTGGTTTTTCTTGTATCTATATAAGTTCCGGCTGCAAGGTCAGAAAACAAAAACATCGCAGAACAACTTTTACTCATGAGTACTTGCATAACTAACACATTAACATCTAGTGTTTGCGACAAGGTCTGTGGTTGTAGTGTTTTCTATTGAAAGCTCTTATTTCACTGAATGTTGAGGCACTTTTGCATTTGTGAGCTGGTTTTCTCTCACAGAGAGAGACCAGACATCAGAGAAATACTAAAATACCTCAAAAACCAATGGCCAGAGCTCCTCTCTTTCCCCAGTTTAGCACTTTATTTATGTATTTCCTTATTTATTTTATTTTATTTTATTATTTATTGTGCTGAAGGTTATTGCAGACAGCAGCAAATAAAACAGATGGGGGACATCAGACCCTTAGAGATTAAATCTGAAATCCCATATGACCTCTTCAGAAGAGAGTACAGGACAGAAAAAAGGCACCAGGTGAAAAGCCAAACATCAAGGCTGAACAGCTGAAGTGGTGAGAGCTGGCCGGGTTTAGACTAACAAGGATGCCTCTTAAACCCCAACACAGCCATTGATCCCATTATACTCAGACCTCTGGTCCCTCCAGTTTCTGGTGCATTTGAGATTACTTGGACTGTGGCCTTGGATGTCAGAGGAACAAGGCTTTGCTGAATGGGTCACAGAGAGAGGCCTGCTGCATTTTGCAGGAAAATAAACAGAAAAAAGTTATTGCCCCGATTTATTTTTACCATCTCCCCTGTTTGTGACCTCATCTAATGTATCAATCCCCACCCCATGTTTATCATCCTCCCTCCCTTTCTTCTTTGGTTGTGACTTGCCACAGATAGTGTTACCTACAGCCTGTGACCAGGCTGTAGTCCAACAGTGCCCTGTATGAATTATGATGTGCTGGATCACTCCTAATCTTGTTATGGATGTTCTTTTGCCCTTGGGAGGGGCATCAATGGATGGATGGAACTTTATCAGATTTCACAGTGCACTGCAATATAATTCATGAAAGATGCTGTTGTGTATGTGTGTTGGTGGTGGTGGTGGTGGTGGTGGTGGGGGGGGGGGCATTCATGGTACCACTAAACACTAAAGTTTGATCTGATTCATTTAATTTACCTTCCAGGATATACCATGTAATAAAATGTTAACAGTAAAAATAAAAAGTGTAAAGAAAAAAATAACATAAAACAATGTAAATATGATGAGATAAAGGGAGACAAATAAAGTGACGCATGACTTGTGCATTCAAAAGGTACTGGATAAAACTCAGAGAATCCTTAGAAAAATGTGATTTGTAAGAAGGCATTCTGCTTTGGTTCAGTACCAGCAACGCTTCTTTTTTAACAGTTTGCATCCAAGTTTGGCTTTAGTAGCTTAGCTAATACATAGCTGTGTTAAACTTTACAAACCTGAGGATTACTCCACATTTTTGTGGCAATTGCCCCTAATCTTCATATTCAGCATTGCACTTGAAGACGCTACATCAGTCTACATGGGAACGTCATCTAAATGTATCAAAAAGTGCAGTCATTTTTCATGACAGAGCTGCACAGTATTCTGTTTGATTGATAAATGGCCGTGTTATATAAGAGATAAACTGAACATATCGCAGACTCGAGCGTCATTGTACCGACAGCTGAAATGACTTCAGGTGGAGGAGCAAAGAGACTGTCAGAAGTCTCCTGCTTGACAAACCAGTGAAGGTTGATGCGGCACTGAAGGTTACAGTCAAAGTATACATTCAGGGAGTAGGAGATTTCTTTGCAGATAAATCCAAGACTCTCTATGAGGGGCAGATGCAGCTTCTTCACTTTGTGTGGGCCTGGCAGGGACTGCGGTGGAAGGTATTTACTTCATCTCTTCAGCTTCTTCTGAAGATGCTATTCATTGTGTACCCATCTGAAGGTAAAGCTAAAGTGACTGGCCGTAACGTTGATAATGACTTATTCATCACTGAAGTCCACACTTCCTGTGTTGGAACACTTCACAGGTGATAGTTTGAACCCCACAAGGTCTTCCTATTTTTGCCCTTTTATCAGAAATCCATGTTTTTTTGACAAGTCCGCTGAGTTTGCTGAGAGGATATTGACTTGTTTTTATTCCCCCTTTGGCATTTCTGCACTTCCATTGGGCCCTGGAATCATCAGCTGTGCCTCAATAATCTGTAGACATGGTAGAAGTCAGGCAGAGTGACAGTGCGGAAAGACTTGCGTCATCATTGCCTAAAATACATCATCATGCCACACCATCAGAGGAGGAACATGTTAATGTAAGATGTAATTTCTTATTTAGTTTTCTATGAATTTTGTCAGTATAGATAGTTAGGGTCAATAGCACAAATCAAATCAAAAGATGAATAGATAAAATTCATTAACAGAACTAATCTTGTAGCAATTGATTGATTATTTGGTTGACAGAACAATAATTGGCAACTAATGAAATCTGGAGATCTTCTTATGAATGTGAAAACCGTTAGGATTAAGAGGCAAAGCAACAAAGGCATCACAATACATTTTAGAATCTAAAATCATTATTAAAGGTAATGTTTTCAGTAGGATACTCAAAGGATGATTCGATAATGACAGTAATCACTGCTAACAGTCTTACTGAGAACATCAGATAAAAAAAGCACCACATTTTTTCACTATTACAATTTTTAGGCTTTGATAATTCATGACTGTCCCTTCTGCCCAGGAACTCAATTGAATTTATTACAATGTTTAATTGAATGCACTTACATACAGTATCTTATTAGATATCAGACCTCACCTATCATCGATCTGAATCTTAAACAAGAGCACCAGAGTTGACTGGTTTGTATGTACTCACGTGACATATTAACATGCAGAGTCAACAGAATGGTGTTAATAATGTCTATATATAAATAAGAGGGCACACAGGACAGTATGGCTGCAGCTCCTCAGCCCTATGCTCTTATTTTATGAGTCCCCTGCGGGCCTCGAGGGTGCAGGGGACAAGACGGATTCTGAAAGATCTAATTAAGCAAAGCAAAATGAGAGTGCTGAGCTCCTCAGCCCAGGACAAGGCACAAATCAGAGGCTTCTGACAATGGACTGCAGGGCAATGGGGCTTTGCAGCAAAGGCTTCGCTCCAGCCTCTGGATTATGACCATCCTGACGTCTCTATGGTCCCCAGTTTTACACTCTGTATATCTTGGGGTTAAGAGTTGTGAATCTCAATCTCATTACGTAAAACATCAGCCTGCGCTCCTGTGTTTGTTTGGTGTTTTTTTTCTCATTTGCACTCAAGGAGGGAATTAGTGTTTTCACAGTGGGTGGGTGGTACCGGTGAAGAACCAGATGGCACCATCAGGTGTCTGGTTTTAAGCTTTGTCTATTAAAAGAAACAGACCTGAAGGACAAATAACAGTTCTCTCCCCATAACTCAGAGTACTTATGCTGTGTTAAAACTGTGAATCGTTTAGCAGGTGGGAGGACATTAAGCAGGATCGCATGTGCTGCTTTTGTAGGGGATGTTTCCCAATTTAGAGGCACCGACTGTGTGGGATGTAAAGAATTCCTTCTCTGTCTGGCAATTCAGCATACACATGGTATCACATCTGAGTGGAAAACAAATGTCTTCAGGACACCTGGCGCCAAGGCTGTGACTGTCTGGTCTCCCGGGCTCATTTCTGACTGAGAACAGAAAGACCTTGGAGTACAGAGACAGCAGGCTTGATTATGTGAGTACACAGGAAGGTCTCCCAAACATTGTTGTGCTAATCATGTTAGCGGGCACAGACTCAAGGCAGGACAGATGCTAGGCAAAGGGCAATGGGGTTATGTTATCCTGATTAGAAGAGGCTTTGGGGGGGTTTTGTGAATCTCGTTTTCTACCCCGGCGTCACCTTGCAGCGGGAGAACTGCCACCGGTTCTTTCTCCCGCTCCATCTGTTGGATTTTTCTACCGTCTCTCTGCGGTTCTCTGTGTGTCCCTCTCCACTATTCACTAGAAGTACTGCTGTAGCCAGCAGTGGCTCGGCTGCGTCTTTTTTATTCAGCAAGGCACATTTCTTTTCCTGTTATTAACCACCTACACACACAGCAGTCAGTTGCTGAGAATACTTTCATTTTTCTTCTTGTGGATTCACCTTGCTGAAAGTGGTTAAAGGCAGATTGGTTCCATTGTGCCACATGTGCCTTGGTTCATGTAAGCCAACTTAACACAACCCCCTTAGTGGCTCACATACTAACCTACACCAGCTGCTTATAAACCTATTAAAATATATGTAAATCTACTATATAATACACAGTGTACACTTTCAGCATGTTATGTCAAAGATTTCCTTTTAATTGCTCTCATAAGAATACAAGGCAGTAAACACACTGTAAAAACGTTAATGAAGTTAAAGTTTGCTGTTGCTGGCACCTTGGGAAACACATGTCTGTTTGGTTGCTTTCAATTTTTAATTTAAAATGATTCAATACTGCAGGCATTTTTAGCTGCTTGTTAACTTTTTAAAATGCATGCTTCACTGCCACAACTTGAGGGTGACGTCTATTTGTGGCCCACATACTGTGATGACAGTATGAGTATGTCTAAAGGGAACATGATGATTTGATATTAAACTAAATATTACAGTTTTTTAGGCTTAAATAGCAGATAGCCACTGCTTAAGATGTACACACTATAGATTGAACTCAAACTTCAAATTTTAACAAATACGTGGAATACTAATAAATAGCTGATGTTTCTTCTGCTTCTTTCAGGATCTTATATGTTGGTGAACTCCTCCCAGCATGCAGTGGGTCATCGCGCTCAGTTGCTGCTGCAGTCGCTGAGTGAGAACGACACGCACTGTGTCCAGTTCAGCTACTTCCTGTACAGTCGTGATGGCCACAGTCCCGGGGCCCTGAGGGCGTATGTGCGAGTCAACAGCGGCCCGCTCGGCAGTCCAGTGTGGAACACGTCGGGGTCTCATGGAAGGCAGTGGCATCAGGTTGAGCTGGCTGTCAGCACCTTCTGGCCTAATGAATACCAGGTACGAGCTTTGTTAGTCTCAGCTCAAGATTCCCTATTCTCACCTCCAATGATGGATCTGATGGGTGGGCATCTTTTTCACTCTGGGTTCGTCAGGGTTTGACATTTGATTTGATGACATGTGAATGAAACCGGATGCTGAGGAGTCCAACTGTCAAAGGAGATTTCAGTTTTGTGATGAAGATTTGCAGACCCCTGTGACCGACATCTTGTACAGCTGAAGAATGTTACACAATACGGCCATGTTGATCCCCACTCATTTTAGCCTGGGGGTGAATCTCAAGTTAATTACCTGCATTTGCAATTTAATTAGCATTGATTCCCTTGTGGTTCTAGCCAATATTAGCGCTCAAGGCCCCTAACCAGGTCTCACATGGGCGCCCCTTTTAGAGATTTCACACGCTGAGCCGACTCTGTATGTAGCACACTCCACTCAGTCTGCATGTACGTCATTGTGTAGATGGAGATTGACTGGCATCGACTGTGGGTTATGTGTTGTGATCTGTAGAGCAGCCAGGTGGGCACAAGGGATATATATCTATTAATCCCATTTCTTTTTCTGCAAACTCTGCGGAGCTGTCAAAAAGCAATTAAGTTGAGTAGTGTGCATTTTATCAAGAACTGTCAATCCCACCCCCTGACTTAATTAAATTCTATTCAGTTCTCTGAGATCTGACCTTCACTATGTAAATAATAGTCTTTCCTACAAACATCGGGCTAGATGTAGGGTGACACTGTTCTACCAATAACACATGATCTGAAAGTAAGTTAAACTAGTCTTAGGTTAGCATGAACACACAGATGCACAAGGACAAAGTGTTCTTTGAGGCCTGTGGTATTTTCAATAAAAAAATATTACTTTAAGCTGGATAGGTATCTACTAAGATAATATTATTTGAACTTATCCCTTGGATCAAGGTAAAACTGGTGATTTCGTTTCATTCAACAAGCTACAGCATCACACAAGTCTTAACATTAAGTTGTACACTGTCAAAGCCTCATGGGATTTGCTTTTAAAGGAAAAGTAAGATGTTTTGGGACTTATTCTCTTTCTTGCTGAGAGTTCGTTACCGCTCTCATATCTGCACACTAAATATGTAGCTAGCACCAGGAAACTGTTTAGTTGAGCATAAGCACTGGAAGCAGGGGGAAACAACAGGTTCTGTCCAACAAAAAAAAAAAAAATCTGCTAGCACCTCTCAAGCTTAATAATTAACACAGTTGTATCTCATTAGCTGAATCGAAACAAAAGCAACAAGTTGTGGTTTTACGCTGGACTATTTCCTTGCACGGTGCATTTCCTGGAGTCGGGTCATCACCATTAGGTTGCCAGGCAACTGGATAACACATGTTAATTAGCGAGCTTTGAGGTGCTGGATGTTGTATTTTTATGTTCCTGAGCCAGACAAATGAATGTAAAGTCTTTATATATGAGCCACAGTAACTATTTTCTACTTTCTGCTAAGCTAAGCTAATTACCTCCTGGCTCTCCATTCATATTTTCCATTCATACCTTCTCTTATCTTCAGCATGAAACTGAGACATAACATTTTTTTAATGAAAGTCACTTTGACAGTTTGTGGTGGACAATGCTGATGTTGTGTTGGCCCACCATATATGAGTCAATGTGTGGGAAACCCTGTTTTGTCATCTTCACATATCTTCAAATATCTCCAAATTGCCAGTAGTATCAGAATCATTAGTTGGTAGCACAAGCACATGACCATAGTATGGGGCCGATCCCCGATACTGGTCTTGGTATTGGTGCATCCCTGTTCAGTAGGAATCATTACTTTTACATTAAATGTGTTTGTGTGTGTGCTGTTGCTCAAGTGAGCTGAAAGTGGTCGAGCGGCCCACTTATGATGGAGGTGTTACTTTGCCTTATCTCCACATCAGGACAATGCAGTAATAATATCTACAACCATGCATTGGCTTTTTCCATCTTTGCTGTTTTGAATTTACTTGCGTACATAGCTGTTCTGTTCTCCATGTCCTCCCTTCTACTTCCCTGGTGGAGTTGTGTGTGCTTTCTTGTCTTGCAGTCCTGTAAACACTGATGGCTCATAGGTGAGTCAGAAATGTGCTGTGGCTGCCAATGAGCGTCTCCACTTAGGAGAAAGAGGTTTATAATGGGCTTATGAGGAGGAGTAGACGACTCTGAAGACAGGACAAGCTGTACAGGAAAAGGAGACGGGCCTAACACTTAAATTAGTATTGAGAGTACAGCCTTTTAATGGAACAGATTAAACTGCTAATGGCCTAGCTTTTTGTCATGTGCGGGAAAGCAGTGTTCAAATTTATTGGATTACATTTGCTAATATTGGGGATTAGGTCACCAGGTATTGGCACTATTAAAGAGTATGTATCTAACTGCAGCATGTAGTGCAATGCTTTCCCTCTGCTTCTTTTCTCATTTCACATTTCACCTTAACTCAGCTGACCTTGTGCTGCTTCTCAAAGGAAGCTAAGCAAACTGTCCACACAAAAGTCACATATGCAACAGCTAACATTGCTAATCCCTCAGCAGTCAGAAGCCCTCAGCAATGTGGAATGAGGGCCTTGTCCTGCAACACGTCACTGCTCTCTATTACAATACAGACAAAACAGAAAAGGGCAAGAGGGAGGTGTAAGGCTGAATGTTTTCTTGAATAGCATCTTATTGCAAGCTCTTTTATTACATTCCAGCAACAATGAAATGCAATCAGATAGGAAAACACAAAAAAGCTGAATAATGGGAGTCTCTCATAGCCTGGTTTGCTTCGGACTTTTTGCTCTAGAACATTTTAGCTGCAGCTTGTGTGACTTTCACTTCTAAAGGGGTTTGGTTTTATCAGCAAGTCCAATGCAATCACTTTGGATTTTAAGTGATAGGCAGGCAGGTTTACCTTGCCATTAAAGTAGCAGAACTCTCTTTGGAAGCAGTGGTGGAGAGTAGGCACTTCTTATCATTGTCTCTGAGTAAAATAAATCCCATCGAGAAGGCACATCATTTTTAGAGACTGTTTTCAAATCAGCAGGTTTCTCCATCGTATTAGATTTCAGGTCATATTAGAGCTCCCAGTTCTTTGCCTACAGCACAAGGGTGCAAAATGTCAGTGGAGCATTTTGTACTGCACAGATACAGATGTGAGATTAGTCTGAAGCTTGCAGCTTGCCTCTTTCACAGTTTTAGGTGCAAGGAAATACCTGGTTTATGGGACTCACAGCAATTTGTGTCCTGAAAATGTCACTGCAGAGTTTAATTAAAAACAGTCAGAGCAATTCTGTGATGACGAGCAAAATTAAGAGGATTAATATGATGAAAACCACAATCATGCCAGTCTTATTTGTTCACTTGCCTGGTGATTTGAAAAATATTTTTTTTGCTTGAGTACAATCTCAAGATTTTATCAGTCATGCAGGACTATCAACATGTCCATAAGTTCAGTTATGTTCTCTCATCAGATCTACTTTATATTAATGTCAGAGGATGACATGGATTACATACACATCAATTCCTGCCATCATAGTTGTGAAATTGGGATTTGGAGTTCAATGGATTGTGGCGTGAAAATCTTCAGAGAGTAAGATCACCTTGAGATGTCCTGACTGAAGATGTCATGTGTCTGGTATACATTGCCATATTTCTCTCCCTCCCTGTTATTGGTAGAAGTGTTTGCGATACCTGGAGAACCTTGTTATCAAATATTAAAGATGTTATCCAGCCCTGCAAGACTGCCAACTAGAGCTGGAGACATGTCACATCCCCTCTTTACCATCTCTCACTTTCTTCTCCCTCCTTCCAAATGTCAAAATCTTCTTCAAACTTGCCTTTCTTCTCTCTGTTATTACTTTTTCCTTTTCCCACATGTTGTAATACGTATATTATTTATCCCCTCTTTCGTGACACCCTGTTGCAGGTTGTGCTGCTGTAATGATAGGTTGGGGTTGTTTTCAAGTCTTTCATAACACTCTATTCACAAATCATGTCAAATACCCATTAAAACGGTTATTTCTCCACTGCAATCATTGTCCATGCTGGTCATGAAATGCTTGTGTGACCAGCAAGACTTTACCGTAAGAAATAAGGAAAAGGATCCACAGATCTTGTTCTGTGCAAACATGCATTGGTGAATCTTGTGCCAACGTGAGCCTTAAGCAGTCTGAGTCAAATCGAGTAAGTATCCTTGGCCTGATAGCTGTGTGTAGGATTCACAACTACATGCAGCCCCAAACCTGTAGGTTACCAGGAAGTATCCATGCGGCCTATACAGAGACCTCTACAAAATCCCAGACTGACAGGTGCAGTGCAGGGGGGATATTTTTTGCCATGAATGTAAATATCCTGCTTTACTTGACAAAGCTCAATTCAAGGATTTCCCCATGATGCCATCATGTTTACTTATAAGCTCATTATTATTATCACTTTTTAAAGGAACAAGTTAGCAGCGGAAGAAACATCAAAGACTTGTAAATAAGAATTCTCATGTCTCAGCTTTGTCTGATTATATCTCCTATTTTCCCCACTGCAGCCTGCTGAGAGTCCTCCAAGCTGAGGCCATGGCTATGGAACAGGGCTTTGTTGTAAGAAAGTAGAGAGCCAATTGAGAGTCCTCACACTTACAACATGTTCTCAGACACAGGCTGTTATCCTTTGGCATTTTCCACCTGAACAGATTTACTCCAGCACGTGACCTTTTGTCTGTGAATATTTAGAGGTGTTATTTATCTGTGACTGCATCTAATGGTGAGTGAAAGCCCTAATGGTGCCTCCTGACTCGAGTGGAAAAGGTGGAAACTGGTTTATAGGGCCAGATAAATCGTCTCTTGATTTGTATACATTACAACTGCTTCTAAAAGCCAATATTACAGGCTAATGTAATTTATTCTCCTAATATACATTTTATATCAGTCATAAATCATACTTTTATCTATTTATTTAGCTCCACAGGACGATTCCTGCATTTTTAGCTTTTCGATGGAAGGTAACCACTCTTTATGATAAAGTACAGACACAGGGAAAGTTTCATTGGGAAAGTGGCTTTCCATAAAAATCTGTGAAGGTTGTTTATTGAAATAAATGCTCTGAATGTCTCCTTCTTAATAACCTCCAATTCTAATGGCTAAGAAGACTGATGATTAACCTGCAGTCAATCTCCTATTGAGTGCTTTAGCTCAGCAGAGAGTAATAACACCTTCAATTAGACTTTCAAGACATTTTCTTCTCTTACCATTAAGCCCAATCAATGTTTTCTGGCTCATTTTAATGTTAGTTTAATTGCATGGCAATGTGTGTGCACACAAAGCTAAGTCAGGCCAGCCTATTAAAGAGTATTGTTTTATTAGGCAGGTACACAAAATGAGGGGAAGGAAGGAAATGGACAGCAAAAGAAATACCAGGAAAAATGAAAGATAGAAGGAATGAAAGAAGAAAAAGATTATCCTAAGCTTTAAAGAAAATAGACCAGCTGAAAACAATGAGATTTTTTTTTGAAGGAGTGGCATCTTCTAGATTCAGTTCCAGCAGCATGTGGGACCAAACAGGAAAATCGACTCTGGCAGAAGGAGATTAGCCTCAGTGTTGCTCCCTGTGCTGCAGGAGAGCAGCCTGCTATAGAGAGAGCAGGGTCACTCTCCAACTCCAAGACCCAGCAGCCAGGACTTTCACTCCTGCTTTCCCTTTTCACCTCTCCTCTCTGACCTGCATGAGTCTTTTTTAGATGATCACAGTCTCCTCACATCCCAGTTCACAATGTTGTCTGCAGAGGTGTCTTTAGGGGCCATACGTGGCTTTGGATGTTTTCGTACAGTTGTTGCTGTAATCACATGTCACACTTTCCTGTGGAGTTTTAGGCCAAGGTTTTGCAGATGTTATTGTGACTATCAATTTAAGTTTGCAAACACAAGTGCATTGTGGTGGTGCAGATAATGTGAGTGTCACATTGGATTGAGTTTTGAACTTCAATACTGTTTTCGTACTGGCTGAAATAAAATTTGACACTGAATTTGGTCAGATTATGCTTATTATATACATCTATTTTAGTCTTGCTCACATATTTTTTGATTAGATATTTAATGAGTCCACATTGGTAAAGTTCTTGCTACACTGATGCATTGTCAGAAATTTAAATTATTTTCCATGAGGTTTTCGTGAAGAATCATCTTGGTATGGGGACCATTATGTCGGCCTATAGGCTCCACAGTAATTAACGAAGAACATATATCTCTGCTAATTAGGAATATAATGCTAATCCTGTCCTGGGTACTGCAGAAACTAAGCTCTCAAAAACCAATGGGGAAAAAAACAACTAAATGTGAGAAATATTACGTCAACTAAGAAAAAATATCTGCGATCACAACAGGAAAATTTAACTTGCCTAGATGATTACAACATAAAGAAAAAAATAAGCTTTGAACAAGTGGAATGCTGTACCATAAAAACTGCCTGGTAGGAAGAAATATCTTGTCAGACAAACAACAAGCACACATTGCCTTGATTTAAGATATTTCATCTTACTTAGATTTGGCTTTGTGCAGTGTACCTGCTCTTCCTCTCTCACATTCATCACGTTCTCCCTTTCTTCTTCTCTCAGTCACCTCATCTTGTCCCGTATCTCTTCCCTTCTCAAAGCTGAGCATTGATTGATGCAGTCGCTTCATTTTCGTCTGTGTCTGTGAAGAAAGTAAATGCAGGGTTAGTTGATATTTATATGCAAATGTTGACAGCCTCCACTAGGAGAGAATAAAATTTGAAATATATATGGGGAGCTCATTTTAACAAGAAAGCATTTCAAATTTTGTTGAAAGTTTATCAGTTTGACATTGTATATGGATAAAATGAATGTCAACTATAGCTAGCTAGTTAATTCACTCAAGTGAAACTATAGCTGGCATCATGATGGACAACCACCGTTTAACGTAGAGCAACCGCACAGGAGCTATTCGTCACAAGCTGTCTGGGGATGAAAGGCAATGAAATACAAACAGTCCATTAGTAAAATTCTCTAGTTACATGAATCCAGCTGTGGTGATTCAACTGTCTGGCTGGTTTGTTGACATTATCAAGGAACTATAACATGGAGTAGATTTACTCAGTGCCCATAAATGGCCTGCTGCTCATACTATAGCCATACAGCAATGAAAATCAACTTATCTTGATGATTATGACTAGATGCATTGGGGAAATTTGAAAAAACAAAACAAAAACAACATGAAAAACACCATATTATCCCAATATCCAAATCACAAAAAGTGATAAAAAAAATCAACAAAAAACAAACATGAAAAAAAGAGACATGATGAAGAGTGTGAGAGGTTAAAAGCTTTATTTATTGGTGTTTTTTCTAGAACTTTCAACCACATTCATCACCACTTGAGAGATCATTGAAAAACACAGTTGGCTGAGGTAGACCATGAGATGTGGTTAAAATCTTTGGACAAGCTAACTGTGGAAATGAAATAAAATGTTTATGTTGAAAGAAAAAAGTGTTTTGTATTAGCATGAAAACACAGGTATGATGTTTGCACCTGTATCATAGAAAACCTAAACACCTAGCTTTAGTATAATAGATGTCCATCACAAAATATCCCGGATGAAGGTACAGAATGAGTATTACCTGTTTAATCCAGTTACTGTATATGACTTTGAGAAGAATGGGCTCCAGGCTTTTATAACATGTTGCAGCTGCACCTGCGTGTAAACACATACATCAGATACACACATTTAAAGGAGCTTGGAGGATTTAATGTAGTTTCAGTATGTGTATGTGTGTGCGTGTGTGTGAGTGGGGGGCTTCAGTAAAAATCAAGACCCAGTGATAGGAGCCACGTTGGAATCATTTGGTCAGAGGATTATATGAAACAATAACTCAAAGCTGGCCTTCGATCAAACGTGTGGATGGGGGACTGTCCTTGGTGCAGCGAAAACAAACATCACCCCTGTGTCTCATAACTCTCTCACTATTACTGAGGATGGTGATGTGATATTGATTAGGTTTCATGGGAGCCCACCGCTCATCCGGCTTATTGTTCCATAGGATGCTGTGGAGGTTTGTCCTCCCTTGAGTCCCGTGGCCCTGTACAAGCTGTATTATCTGCTGTTATGGCTCCACAGCCGCCTGCGTCCTGAATGTCGAATGGAACTCGTGACTCAGGCGCCACATGGTGTGCCTCCCGATAAAGCTATTATTTCTGCTGGCCCTGCGGACAGAGGCAAAACTTATCCATCTCTTTATTTTCACGCTTCTGTCTTTCTCCTATTCCTCTCACTGCTGAGCTTCCTGTTTTGGGTCAGCAGATGTGCAACGATGTGGTGATGGGCTTGTTTTTAATTAATGCATCTGTCACCAAAAGGGAACAACGGTGAGAGAGAATATATGCAGCCCTCAGTGGGCTTTGGAAAATTGCTCCAACACTTCAGCTTTGAGAGCATTAGGTTAGTCACAAGTGTATGCTTTTGCTGCTGGAGTTACGAATTAAATCTGTTCATTATGTGTTCACATTCACTTTTGCAGGTTCTGGTTGAGGCAACAGTTTCCAGGGAGCGGCGAGGCTACATTGCTATCGATGACATCATGGTCCTCAATTATCCCTGCTGTAAGTGCCACTTTTAACAATGGATTGCAATTACAGAAAAGTCTAGAGGAAAAAAGAGGTATTTTTTCTTTGGTGGTGGTGGTGTTGGGGGGGTGGCACTGGTATTTCAAAGCCACATGACACAATAATAGGATGAGGAGAAGAGTGATGGCTGATTGACCTTTTATATAAGTACTGCAGGTTGTCCTGAGGCATCCCTGCGACAACAGTGGTGCCATTAAAAAAAACACTGCGACACCCAAATACCAGCGCTCCCTTGCACCTTAAAACACACCTAACCCTAACTCACCAAGTCTGTGGCTTGGTCTGCCAACCATATTGATCTGTTAATCTGTGAAATGAGTGCCTTTGTTTCCACAGGGATCCCCACCCTATCAAGCACTACATTTCAAATCCTTGCGAAAAAACTTCTCTTCAAAGTGTTTTTTTGTGTAACCAATACCCTTCCTGCAGCTTTTTGTGTCAGTGGTGGAAAGGTAAGGGTGTGTTGTCAGCCCCTGAGGTCATTTCGTAAAACATATTCACTACGATCCCTGAGCTTAATACCTGGACAAAGCATTGCGGTGTCACTTACACACTCCCTTTACTTGCCACTGCTGAACACTCCTGAAAGGGCTCTTGTCAGCTCACAAGACATTTAACACCCATGGTCCACACCGCTTTCAAGTGACTTATAAAACTGACACAAGCTTGAAGGATATTTTACTCTCAGGGGATTTAGTGTTATCTCCTTGTTAATATTTATACATTACCTATTGTTGCCGTTCGAGTGTTTGGCGACGGACTGTTGAGGGGTGTTGTGTCAGAGCGCACGCCACTGGTGAGTTTATTAAACGAACACCAGCTGTGAGATTGCGTCGTAACCCTGCTGTATGCATATACCGCCCAGTCAGCTGCCTTGGTTCTCCCAGAGACAGCAGATGGCATTTCTAAATGCTCCCACTGTGGCTATTAAATAATTAAGACTCTCATCAAGACCTGAGCGTGCCTTATGATGTGGCACATGGCCATCCTGCATTACTTGGCAGTGAACAGTGTGAGGAAAGAACAAGGAGCGAATATCCAAAGGGAGGTGAAAAATAAAATAATGCTAAAAGTTCAGTCAGTGAATTGTGAATTGAAAGCATGGTTGACATTTTTTGTGTTCTTGATCTTTGACTCTGAAACCAGTGTCACAGTCCAATGAAATATTTATTTTGCTAAAGAGCCCTGAGGATGAGATTACAGATAGATAACAGAGACACATTTAGCTGTATAATACTGCAGTTCTTGCCAAATCTAAGGTCAGTTTTTTTTCCTATTCACACTCATTTTGGGATTTATTTATGTTTGGCTGTCTGGCATGAATTATGAATTGTCCTTAGGAGGGGGAGTCACTCATGAGAAACATGGCCACCTGTGGGTTACAAATGCAGGCACTCTCCTCGACTCCTCGCTATTCACAAACAAGATGAAGAAAGTGTCATTTCCCTCGTCTGCTAGATAGCAAAGAAGTGTTTGTGCAAAACCAAGCAGGAGATGTGTGAGAGCCAAACATTTGCTTCTCCCCAAAGTGTCACTATCACTGTTGCTCTGCCATCTCCTCCCGTCAGTCATTCAGAGTGACATGTCGACTTGTCCTACCCCATTTCTCAGAGATGGCAGGCAGGGCTGCTGGCGTTTACCCGATGATTTGGCTCTGCGGGGGGTCTGGTTCTCACTGCTCTATTGTTAATCATGGAGTTGGATGAGGAGGCTACTCCCACACTGACTCGCTGGCAGCTCCACACAGCGTGCTGGGACATTATTAGTCAAAAATGTGGGGGACTGATTCGTCTCCATGGCTCATCTTCTGCAGATTCACTATCACATTCTGCTCATCGAGTGTTTGCCTCTAATCTGATGTTGTTTGTCAGCAAGTTTATTTTTATAATGGACACCAATTAAGCCTATGAACACATACAGTACATTTTCACACTAAAGCATACTCGTCATTCATTAAAACTATATATTTCAATATTTTTCTTTCTTTTCTCTCACTTTGGGAAAATATTATTTTAATGTCAAGATTGACATAGTATAAACTGTTGTGCTGTGGAGAGTTTGGAAATGGAAGCCGTGTATGCCAGAACTTCTCTCCTACACTGTCAACATAAGTATGTAAACACAACAAAAAAGGGTCAGAAGAAAGACATTTTTTTTTCATTTTCTTTTTTTTGGTTGATGGTTTTTATTTTATTCCTGCAGCTGCATTTGGAAGTTAGTTTTGCACAAATACAATATTATCTTTAGCCATTATTTATTAATGAAGGAAAAAAAATGTTTAATTGGTTAAAAAAAAGTCAGTGATTAAGTTAAATGTTGTGTCAGACCTTTCTCAATGCAAGGTGTAGCCCATGAATTAATGTATTTCACATTAATTCAATTAAGTCAATTATGAACAAATTTTTGACAAAGTTAGTTCTTGTGTAAATTCTTGTGTATGTATTTTCATTATATGTTGATGAATGTTTCTTTAGATAAGGCACCGCACTTCTCCAGGCTCGGAGATGAGGAGGTCAACGCTGGCCAAAATGCCACTTTCCAGTGTGTTGCTGCTGGAAGGGCATCTGAGGCGGAGAAGTTCCTGCTGGAGGTCAGTGGTTTAATGTAAGCTAAAGAAACTTGTGTCTTACCTCCGAAACAGTCAACAGCACAAAAGGAAAAGGTGGTTTTGTCATTTTTCACACTTGACTGACTGAATGCTTTAGGAACTCCAGGGCATGGGCACATTTTGAGATGATGGCACATCATGGCACAGACAGGTTAAAAGGAACACCCTGACTGGAAGAGACACAAAATGACTACAACCTGCTCTGTCATTTGTGATTGTTCTGCTCTTTGTGCCGTAGTTTTGCGGTCTCCTTCGGCCATTTAGATTTCAGTGCAGTTGCTCTCTATCTCCTCATAGTCATTAGTATCCCTTTTTGGTCATTTTGTAGTTTGTTTTACATCTCCATGTGTTCACTTTTTGCCTCTATAGTTGTTTGGTATATCCTTTTCATCATTTATTGTCTCTTTGTGGACATTTTGTCTAATTTTAAGGGTGGAACCACTTTGCAATATGCTGAATCATTTTACCATACAACATGGTCTTAAATTCCAGGAATGCCAAGTAATTGACTCTCTATGCACGAGTGCTGCTCCCTCCAATCCGAGCAGCACGTCCATTACCACGGGTAAATATCCCATGTTATAACAATATTAGCGCCACTCAGGCAGACTGAGCAGATTTTTTTCTTTGACTTCGAAAACTTAAATGAAAACAAATGCTGTTCAAATATTCTCTTAGAGATCATGAAACAGTTGTGTCAATACTGAAAACCTGTGTGGCCTGCTTTTGAAAATCAGCAATAATCGCCTGGTGAAGAATCGGACTGATACGCAGAATCAATAATGGCATTGCTATTAATACAATCAAATCAATTCCCATCTGTCTTTTGACTTACAGTGGCTTGCTCTGTGAAGGTCAGATGGGCCATGTAGTTGTTTCCCTCTGGTGGGAAGAACTCTGTGGTCGTAAAATCCTCATCTTTATTTAACCCTGATTAAAGGACCAAAAGTCATTGTGCTGTAGGATTTTTTTTTTTTAAATCTCACACTGCAATTACTGTGCAGCCACACATTCAGCGCTCTTGCCAACATCTAACCACCCACTACACACAATGCCGATCATGGCTGACCTTAGGCAAACCTACTGAATTGTTTGAAACTGGGTGTTTTGTGGATGTGTGATTTATGTAATTGAAGTGTCCTCGTTGCCCCCCTCTCTGAGCACTTTATCAAACCACCCATTTGGTCACAACACAAAGATGAAGACAAATGCTTTGGGTAATTAGCTGGCATAACCGTACACGCACCTGCTGTAATGAGAATGCTCTTTGCCTTTCTGTCCTCTACCTTATTCTGTCCTCCTCACCTCTGTCTGCCCACTCTGCCATGCCTCATGCACATCTGTCAGACCTCATTTCTCCATATGAACTCCACCACTGTTGTTTTCTGTTGTGCCCTTTTGCGTGTTCAATGTGTCTGCTGTACCAGCTGCAGACAGCCTTGGCTGTGTACGGTTGCCAATTAGCAGATTGTTTTGTCGTTTCCTCGCCAATTAGCACTGCCAGATTGTTTATGTAACATGAAGTGATCTTGTGTTCATTTGATTTCTCCTGCCTACTTTCTGTAATCCACACACTGGGTAGTGAAAAGGAGATATAAGAGATGCAGGGAGGATACGAGAGTGTACAGTATGATTGAGATTTTCTTTTTTTTTACCCACAGTCACAAGATTTGTTGCCTGCTGGACCACTAATCAGTGGGTGTGTTCGTTTATGTCTTTGTTTTTATGAAAGCCCGGCCTGAGGTTTGCGTCCTCTGTGGGTTTTTTATGGCCTCAAATCAGAAGTACAACCAAAGCTGGGGTGGCCTACCGTCACCAAAAAGGTCCCCTTGTTAGTTCTGCTGTGCTCACATGCTTTGGATTCAGTGGCAGATCAGAAGGATGAGCATCAAGACTGATGCCCACCATATCACACAAGAACACCCTGAAATCACGAGAAAACATTGTCAGATCCGGTGTGGTGTGTTGAGACCACGCAGACTTGACGGATGCTAGTGGTTTTAATGGTGTGGAACAATGTGAGAAATGCCTCTCACGGTGCAGCGCATCATGCAACATTCATTA
Organism: Psettodes erumei; assembly: GCA_016785225.1. Lineage (NCBI taxonomy): Eukaryota > Metazoa > Chordata > Actinopteri > Pleuronectiformes > Psettodidae > Psettodes > Psettodes erumei. Next base: position 1,914,795 of record JAFBJZ010000623.1, read on the forward strand.
GAATCTCCCTCTCTCTCTGTTTGTCCTCGTTTTCTCTATCACTATTCCTAGCATTGTTCCTCACCTTGTTTGCCCCAAGCTCACTTTTGTTTATGTTCTCTTCCTGCTTTATGCTGAAACGAGCAGTTGTCTCTTTTTCATTTTTCACCAAAACACAAAATGTATACGCTGCTGTACATTCGTTAGCCTGTGCACTAAACTGATTAAACCTTAATGCACTAAAGTCCATCTGTCTCCCGCATCAGACTGCTGAGAAGTTAAATGTTTTGGTCCAATAACATCACACGCTGAGGACGGCTGAGGTTGTAGATGGGCTCTATTAAGGGACAACGTTCAAGACATCTATCACCCCCATAATCGCTATTATTTTAACAAGATTTCATTTGTTTTTATTAAACACGTCTGATTGCCATATTGTGTAATTAAATCAGTGAGATGGCCCTTCCATTCTAATCAAATTGCACACAATTGGACAATCGTCATTTTTAATCACATAACTCTAATAAGAGCTGACCCACATAGCAATAATTTAAGTGTTATGTTACATTGTTAGCTAAGTGGAGTTCAGTTGGCAATAACCCTGTACAAATGCAAGGTGGAGTAATAGGTTATGAGTGTTTGTATGTGTTTGTGTGTGTGTGAGTTAATGGGGAGGTTAGGTTGTGGTGTGTGCAGGGATGTTTTTAATAAATAATATATATACACATACAAAATCACTCACAGCAATGTTAATATATAAGTATCTTACAGGATACAGTAAACACAAGCAAGCAAGGAATGATTGTTGGAAGGGCAGAAAGGGAAAGAAAGACAAGAAAAATACAACAAGAAAAAGAGTCGAGTTGCATTATGGGAATTGTGATCCAGGGTTGTGGGTGTGTGACTCATAGACAAGACCTTCGGTCTTGATACTGCATCTTGTCCCTTCCTGCTTTGATTCTGACCATTCAGTTCTCCGTTGCATGTCTCCCAACATCATAGAGTACCTCATTATGAATTATTATGTGTCTGTATTTCTATAATGTGTGTACGTATAAACGTAGCAGGTATTGCATGTGCAACACTGTATGAGATGACATGCACCGGGGTGTGAGGACACAATGACACATCCTGTTTTCTCTCACCTTGTCCTTTCCTGCTTTCCAGAGACACAATGGGGACATTTTAACAGCAGCATCGGTCAAGCACCTGAGTCACCGGCGCTTTGTGGTATCCTTCCAGCTAGACAGCGTCCAGCGAACAGATCAAGACCTTTACCGCTGTGTCACTCAGTCCCCCAGGGGCTCCGGGGTCTCAAACTTTGCTGAACTCGTTGTCAAAGGTAAACACTCTCTCTCTTCTTTGTCTCTTATTGTTCTCTTTTGGTGTTTCTCTTCCTTTTTTTCTTTGTTTCCCAAGCACCCTTTTTTCCCCCTGTTATTATGATGTGATTCCCTGCTTTCCTCATTCACGGCAGATTACTGCATGAGATTCAGAGACAAATTAAAACAGAAACCAATCATAACAAACAGCGATAGCCACTAGTGTTAACATATTTCCTGCAGGGCATCGTTTGGGCATGATGTTGGAAATTATAGACGCCTATTTCAAATTGATTTCCACACAACTCCTTAATCACAGATTGTACGGTACTCAATACACATGAATGAAGGCTCTTTAGATGGTGAATGCAGTCTGGCTGATGTGTGCTGTTTTGTGGGCTGGAGCTGTCAGATAGGCCACCACACTCAGCTCTTCAGCTCTCTGTCAAAGAGCTGCTCACTTGACTTGGACTCCTGCAGCCCCTGTCATATCATGTACCACAGATGGTGACCTCACTCCCGTTACTCACTCTGGCCCCACAGCCTGACACTGCTCTGACAGCATAGTAATGACACGGCTGTAGGAAGGTTTGCTGGCATAACAGACTACGACAAAAAGGAAGATGTGAAAGGCAAATAAGGATGTGGAATATTTTCCTTGTCCTCTTATTATTCCTGTTTTTTTTAACAACTGATACAGATTGTTGTTGCTGAAGCATGAAGTAAAGCTGACAGATAATGAAGCATGAATTCTGTTTAGTATTGTAATGCAAACTGATTTCTACACTGCAAAAAGGAGGCCCGTTGGCCAACGTGCTGCTAAACCCTCTTACCGGCAGCTGCCAGTAAACCAGGAATCAGTGAATATGCTGATGGAAAGCCATGAAATCCCATTTAATGCGCTCACGTTCCCAGCAAATAAGTATTATATTGTCCATGTGGCTGTTGCTTCCCTTACTTTATTCTATAATCAGGACAAAGATGTTATTTCTGGCAGAGCTCATTCTGCATCACAAATATAGATGTGGCTGTAAGTCATGTTGAAGTCATCTGGCCGTAACTCTGTAATCTATTTCATCGGAGCTGAGTCCTTAACAAGACTTTCATGAATCCCTTTTCCTCCACTGCCCTGCAGAGCCTAATCATCCCCTTAATGAGTTGGATCCACTCGTAATCAAGACCTTAGACGCATACAGGAATCACGATGAAGCACTCTTATTGCCCCATAGAGGACAGAAACATGTCTACATAATGAATAAAACATTTTCATCTTTCTCCTCAAGGTGCTGTATTATGTTACTTTTTGATGCTGAGCACATTTGAGGATGTGATTTCAGGGATTTTCAGCCCGTTAAAGTGTAAATCTAGGCATACAGAAAGCCTTAATTAAACACAAAGTAGTACTGAGAACAGTGTTTGGTTTCAGAATAGCTCTGTTTGCAGAGGAAAACAATGAAAGAGACAACTAATAATATGCCAAGAAAAAAATGAAGTGTAACATAAACAAAGTAAATGAGCAGAAAAACTTGCATATTCAGTGGGTCTGTGAACTTCAATGGTCAAAGAAATGAATGATTTGTTCTAAATTTGGCCCTGCTTTCTGCTTGCCTGTAACCTGAATTTGCCCGTTTCATTACGCGCTGAGAGCCCAGAGATGAGCTGCTGCAGGCTAAGTCAAGGCGAAGGAGAGTGGTGCAGGGTAGAGGTGAGGTGCTGGGAATGTTGAGAGCCCACAGAGAGGAGGGCCATAAAACAGAGGCGCCTCTGCAGGAATGAAGGATTAGTCACAGCCACAGATCTAACTCTGATCTTTTCTCATGCTTCGGCCTCATTTCTTTTTTGCATTCCCTTCCAGCCTTCACACTGTTGTCTATGTAATTGTTCTGTGGCTCTGATCTGCTAGTAAGTGACATTTGACTGGTGAGCCCTGGAATTAATCCTTGGTTTAACAGTCTTTACTTACAGTCTCCTCTCTCATCACAGTGACCAGTTGTGAGGGCACAGCACTCCTATACATACAAAGATCATACACATTCAGTGCACTGCATGCACAGCTGTTTTTTTCACTTGCTACTTTGCTAAGATTTATGCAAGGCTCTGAGTGCCTTGTTAAAAGGTATGACTAATCCGCTATCTGAACACAGTTTGACCTGCTCACCTCACATCTCAAAGTCCCCAGGGACTCATTTAAAAGACAGTTGGCTTTAACATAGTTTGAAATTCATACCTCAACTTCATGTTCCCACACTGTGCATGTGGCGCGGCCCTGCCAGCAAGTGCTTCTATCATTACAAACGTGTGTTTGAACAGGAGAACAACAACAACAACAAAAAAAGAATGGCTTCTCATTTCCTCTGACAGTACCTCCATCCCCCATTGCACCGCCCCAGCTGCTGCGTGCCGGCTCCACTTACCTGATCATCCAGCTCAACACCAACTCTATCCTGGGAGATGGCCCCATCATCAGGAAGGAGATTGAGTACCGCGCCAGTCAGTCTCCGTGGTCGGAGGTGCACGGGGTCAACATGGTCACCTATAAGCTATGGCACCTGGATCCAGACACAGAGTACCACATCAGTGTGCTGTTGACTCGGCCCGGAGAAGGAGGAACTGGCCCTCCTGGACCACCTCTTGTTAGCAGGACCAAGTGCGCAGGTGAACTCCTAGCTATTAACACACCGTACGACTGGCCAGGGCATAATGCAGCAGTCCCCACACTTTTTTGACTTGTCACACCTTAAAGTTGTCTATTTGAGATCCAGTGTGACAGGTTATGGTGTCAGTTGGCACATGAGCTGTGATCAGTTTAACAAAAGAGTGTTTTTTCTTCTCACGTTGTTTACTGTTAAGGACTTCTGGGGAAACATTATTTGCGAAACAGAAGTTTGTATTTTTGGCTGGCCTCAAAGTTTTTTGCTTTAGGTCATACTTACTGCAAATGAGAGTTCTCACAGCGTAGGTATGCATTTTAATGTCTGACTCTAAACATGAAAGTGCTATTGCTGCTGCTGACCAACTCCTAGCTTCCTATCATATGTTACTTGCTAAGATTATTACTATTATTGTTACTAAGATGAATCACTGAGTGTCCACTGCCTTTCTTTTGTCATTTCTCCAGCAAGAATTTGTAATGTTGCCATGTTTATAGAGATAACACTATAGATTAGATTATATTAGATTAGATTAGGTTCACTTCAACAGTCTACAGCAGTAGACTACAATATCTGCAGTATATTTATTGTTTGGAATAGGTAGGAAAATTGTTTTGAAAGGACCCATTATGCTACTTGTTGCGCTTTTTTAGGTGAGGCATTATAACAGGCTTATAACAGGAATCTAGGGCGTGGAGCACCTGGCTGTTCAGCAGCATCCACAAGCATGGGGCGACACAAGTGTATTAAATACAACTGCACCAGGACAATGCTGTGATTTTCAAAAGTGCATCGACTTATCCTGTGTATCTAAATTAAAATAATATCAACAAATATGTCCTCCTTACGCTTAATGAAGACATTTCACAAAAGATCCTCAGTACAAAGTACTGATGCCCAACAGCCACGCACCAGAACTGCAGAGGCTGCATTCGTCAAGATAATCGGCTAAAAGTCCATCAGAAGAGGAACTGATAGACAAGTTCTGACTCAGTCACTGCATATACTTATCTCAGTAAGAAAAGGCACATTCACTATCACTGGCATTCTCTGAACTCCGGAGCTGAGGAGACTTTTTTTTGCTGCGAGCATGGTAATACTGGTTTGACAGTTATTTAAGAGATAACAGCTGGCTGACTAGAGCAGTAAGCCTAATGTAGGCTTCTTTGGTATCTACTGGAGAAGATAGACATTTTATTTGGCAAATAGAATACATAGGCTAGAATTTGTAGGTGACAGTGGTGGAGACAAATCAACCACAGATACACACAGTAAAGTTTACAGCATTTTCAGCATGTTAAGTGTGAACAAACAATGAGGGGCATACAGTAATAAATAAAGTATAGTAATACAAAATACTCTCTGTATCACTATCCATCTTCTGTTTGACCAGTGCCCATATAATTTACTTGTAGGGCTGCAACTAACAAGTACTTTCATTAACGCAAAACAGATATTTTTTCAACAGATCTAAACCAGAGGATATTCAGCTTACTTTCTTATGTAACCAAGAAATGCAACAAATCTGCACACTTTACAGCTTGGAACCAGCAGATGTTTGGCATTTTGCAAGAAAAATTACAGAAATTATTATCAAAATAGATAATCTTCTGTTTCTCAACTATTTTAATAGTGGGCTCACTGTTTCAACTGTTTGAGTTTGCTTTCCTTTCATTTGCAGTTTTTTGTTTTCTACTCATTTAGCATTTTTATAGATGAAAAAGAAGTATTATTTTTCATTCTCATGAGTCATTCAGGTGAACTTCTTTCTAAAATCAGGCTTTTTTAATGAACACTTTGTTCTGCAGTTCACAGCTGTGCGCCATCATCTGTCACAGCGCAGACACGCAACACCCAGGGAAATGATCAGGGTAACAACAGGCCACACCCACGCTCGCTGTCACAAATATGTACACAAAGAGCACCGTGTTAATGCAGATGCAACCATTACTGCAGCTCGCATCTGCAATGAGTGCGTCATAGTCACGCGCACGTGAAATGGAGGGCTTTGTGTTACCCGAAGGCAGTCTGTGGATTCGTGTCTTCCATGGTCATCACTCTTTTTTATGCCCAACGGTCTCTTCCTGCCACACACCATCCCTCACGTATCTCCCTACACTGCTCCAGTAGAGTCCCCCCGCTCCCCCCCAGTGACATATTAAAGCTACTCTCCTCTTCCAACAGCCAAAGACACCCCTCATTCATCAGACACCCTGAGTGAGCTCACAGTTCTCGCTCCCCAAACCCTGAACAACCCCCCCAACATAAAAATTTACAATATTTTTTTTTTTTTTTTAAAAAGGGCAATTGCAAGAGGGAGAAAAGTGACAGGAAGGCTGAGGTGTAGTTTTTTTAAAAGTGAGAGAGTGAAACGGTGAAAATGAGGGGGGAGGTGAAGCGAGAGAGGATTCACAACGCACGGAAATTGCTTTTGCAGTTGCTGGTATCAGTGTTTGTGAAAGTCACCAAACTCAGCCTTTAATGATGTATTTACATTTCAACCAGTGTTACATTAGCTTGTTCAACCATGTGTGGGATAAGTTATACCGCTGTGCTTGCTGAGCTGTTAAACAGGGCATTTAGATGCAGTTCTAGTTCAATACAGAGGAAATATAGGTGAAATTAATTTTGCCAGTTGTTGTGTCTTGTATTTTGTTTCCTTAGGTAGCTGGATAACTGAGAGTAACTGCTGGTAGAATTTGTTTTTTGTTTTTGTTTAATGGTGCAACTGTGTCTGACCGACTCCTGTGTGGTTTGATCAGTGTTCATGCCTCTTACTGAGGTGAGCTGATGTGTTACACACTTTACAGTAAGCTGTAACCTCCTCCACCTGGCGTAGCTCACCTTAGTGAACCTCCAAGTGACTCTAATCACCACCTGGTTCACAGAGCTCCCCTGATCCCACCTCCAAACCATCTGGTCTACACTGCCCCGACTGACCTCACACTCCACCGCTGAATCCTGATCGCTCCCCGTTGCTGTTGGCCTTATTAAGTTCAAGCACAAGGAAAAACGATGGTCGGGTTGTTGTGGTGATTTCTTGGAGGCGGTAATTATCCGTTGAGCAGAAGGGATATTTGGAGCCGCTTTTTATTTAGGAGGAAAGTGTCTTGCCACCGTGACTAATCTCACTTCTTCCGTGGTCCTGCTGAATATTTCCCTCCTTTGCAAACACGTTGGATATCCGGCCTCACCGTACACAGTCACATCATCGCCGAGTCGAGCTGTCCTCACGTGGGTGCTGTAAAACTAATGGCCGTGAATGTGAACATGGTCTTCGCCTGGCTCTGATGGCCATCCAGGTGTGCTTGATGAGCCATTGCTGTGATTATCAGCACGGTGCATTAGCACAGCTTGAAGCCCCTCAAGTAAATCACAGAGGAGAGGCGAGCATTTGTACTGCAGGTGGTCCCCAAACTATGTTAATGGGCTTCCACCTGCTGCTGGGTCACTGAACCTTCTGGAAAGCCCCTGCCCATGATGCTCTGTCTGTTGGAGGGAGCCAGCACTGGAGCCTGACTAAAATTAGGTGCATTAGGAACACAAGTGCTTTGCCTTTCTTGGCATGTCATTCATCATGTCTTGCATTCGGAGCCAGAATTCCCTATATGCGCACACTTGGTGTGTTTGGATTTATGTGTGCATGTGCTGTTTTGCTTGCACATGGGTATAGGTTTGCATGTATGTAAAAAAAAAAAAATTTTTTTTTACGATGGTATAGTCTAATGTTAGAGTCTAATGCAGTCAGTTCAGGTCCCCTCCACGGATGCATGCAATCTACGGCTGCTCTGCTCTGTCCCGCTGCTGTCCCATGGCTCAGATAATAAACTAGAACCTGTCACATCCACTCTGGCTTCCAATCTCCAGGGCTCAACATGGTGCTCTGGGCTTTTGGCCATGTTGGGACGGCAGCAGTTTTGATGCCACGGGGTGCCAGAGAATGGGTGCCCATGGCATGCAGACAAATAAGACGAGGCAAGGGGAAGGGGCTGGCACAAATGTCCACTTTGAGAAAAGCCACAATGAGCACACTGTGGCCTCTTTGGCGGTGCTTTCATTAACTCAGCAGTTAAATGCCTCTCTTTATTAAGCTCTCAGACTGTGCAGACTATCAACTGCACCATTAAGACAATCCTCCGTCACAGTGGACAATGGAACATTAGCATTTCTTGCTGGGTGCAGTCTACTACTTTGCGATTACTGAGCCCACCCATTTATCAGTGGTCTGGATGAGGTTCAGATCAAAGCCCTCATATTCCATCTAGTATGAGATGCCAGACAGCCAGCTCGTGACTGTGGAGACCTTCAGTATATATTGGAAATGCTGTCAAAATTTATTTTGGAATAATTGTCAATCTTTACTTTTCATTTTCATCAGTAGGCACATAAGACATTAGGTATAGGACTGTTGTGTCTAATTCTGTTAATATGTTTATATATACTGTATGTATATACGTGAGTCTGTGTGTGGAAGGGAGAGTATACAGATAAACAAAGACAGTAAGATAGATATAGGGCTGAATAAGAGTATTTTGTACAGAAATGTGTGTGCCTGTACATCCTGTCATAATTAGAAAGCAAGTCCATTTTGTTAGATAATTCTTGTTTTAGTGCTCAGTGATGCATTAGCCACCTAATTTAAGTTCCCTGCACTAATCTGTGCTGCAGTGAGAATCCCACTGAGTGTGCGAGCACGTGAAGGAATGAAGACCTTGGCCGGTAACCTCAAAACTCCACTGATATCTCTCTGCACACCGGTGCTGTCGTTCCCTGCCTCCCTGGTCCATTACTCAACATGCCCTATTAAAAGAATAAAGCCATGCAATACATTATGTCGCATATTGCTTTAAAAAAAGGCATTGATTGTGTTAATAATGGCCACTGATAAATGCCTCCATTGATTCTAAGCATGTCCTTGGCTTAACTCAGTCTCCCTTCAGGTTCGGACGTCCTCGTGAACACTGGTTGGTCTGTGCCTCTCTGTACAGAGGCTCTCTGTATCTATCAGCCAGCCACTGCATTTGAGGAGGATATCAAAGACAGAGCTGTTCTTTTACTCTGAGTCAGAGAAAGTCACGGTTAACCCGGCAATGACCAGAATTAACACGGTGCCTTCTAAAAATATGTGACAGGCCATGGCGATGACCCAGCTGTAAAAGTGACCAGTGGAAGTGAATGCCCTTGTATGATGCTTGCATTGCTGTGCGTGGATCAAACTTCAGGCCAAAGAAGTACAACTACTGGATAGTCAGTTTGCTTGTCCGCATGGAGGTGGGGACTGGTGGGGGTGTGATGGCAACCGGCAGCCTGTCCGATTAATTAGTGCAATTTGGCTTGAGTTTCTGCTCTGCCCAGGGGCATGTGGGTGTGCTGTGCTGGCAGAAAACCGCTGTGGCGGGGCACTAGGGCCGCACGTAGAAGGGGAACAAGTCATAAACTTCAAGGCTCATCCTGTGACATCAGTAACACTAATTTGCTGGGTGTAACATCAAATACTTGATGTGACTTGTGTTTTCATTTTCTAAAATTCTGTTGTGTGTCTTCAGGACTTATGTCATGGCATTGCTTTGTTTTATTTTCTGCTTTCTCAATTTTCTCTTTTGTTCAACTTCAATCTTTCGTCCTCCCTCCCAGAGCCAATGCGTGCACTACGGGGCCTCACAGCCACAGATATCCAGTCCAGGCAGCTGTCCCTGCAGTGGGAGAATTTGGCGTTCAACCTGACACGCTGCCACACCTATTCAGTGTCCCTGTGCTACCGTTACACCATGGCGGGAGGTGGCGGAGGCCACAACACCACCGTGCGTGAGTGCCTGGCAGTGGAACACAATGCCTCACGCTTCACACTGCGTGATCTGCCACCCTACCATGGCATCCATGTCCGCCTGTCACTGACCAATCCAGAGGGGAAGAAAGAGGGCAGAGAGGTCACCTTCCAGACCGAAGAGGACAGTAAGTCCCGCAGGAAGTTACAGTAAAGATAGTATTGAAACAGAGAATAGAAAAACCAAAAAAAGTGTCATAAGAAAAGAGAAAACATTACTTTATATTTTGAATCAGTGGTGGTACATTTCCTCAAGCTACAGTACATTTTTAGGTGTTTAAGTATATCCATTTTATGCTACTTTGTACTTCTACTCCATTAACTTCAAGTGGGAAATATTGTATAGTTTTTCACTAGTTAATTTTCAGATTAATTATTATAAAAATAGTAGGGTAATATAATACAAGATAAAACCAGTGTTTCCCATGCTTGTGTCTCCTTATACAAAAGCACCTGAGTCTTTTCCACCTCTAAACTTCTCTGATGGCCTTACTGTATATGTTTATGTACCAATTTGAGAATAATTCTAAAAATGAATCTGGTCTGAATAGGTCTATCTGAAACCTTTTTTCCAACCTTCCTACCTCAGCTTTATCTTGTGACCCTCTGGAGGGGGCCTGGACCGCAGGTATAAAATCTGCAGTAAACTATGTTAAAGAAATATACAGCATAAAAAAATATGAGATACAGGGGCATGCTTTTCTTCAGAACAAGAACTTCTATGTTTTATGCCTAATTAGCTTTAAATCTGTTTTTAAATGAATGACTTCTTAAATTATTTGTATATTGTGGTACTGATTTTTTTTACTTAAGTAAAAGGCGTGAATAATGCCACCACTGTAATGACTGTCATGTTACATGTGATGTTAATGTTCACATGATGTGCTGTCCTCTAAATGAGGCAGTGCATTGTTTTATAGTTTCAAAATGCAAGACACTGGCAAAATGACGACACTGCCCTCCAGCTCCATGTGCACTGTCTCAACCCTGTATGCACAGAGAAAGAGAGATCACTGTTACAGTTTAAATGATGGTCTGGTGGATGACTTAAATTTACTGGAAGTACTCATATTATTTAACTGGAGAATATCCAGACCCGAGACTTCTCAGAAGCTGATGTACGTTGTGACATTATCCTTTGTTGTGATAGTTGTTTCCGAGACTTTTATGTTTTTGTCAATATCTGCATTTGCTGTGCCATTATTGGTTAAAATAACCATTCACAGGTGGTGAATTTGCTTAATATTTTAAAACATTAACACTTCTAACAGTTCTGCAAGCTCCTCTGTCTTCCACTTGCGGGGGAAGACGGGGTGACCATCTGACTGAGGCTGAATCAGCATTACAGAAGATCCTTTTCATTTTCAGATGAAAATAACATGAAAGACAAACATTATATCTGAGACTCTAGCAACTCTGAGATAGGATTTTGTTCTTATTCCTTATCTGCTATTATTCCTTTTGTGTTGTAGCACATTGTCTGCATGGTGGCTGAGGGAGAAATCAATTCTGCCATGAAAAAGAAATCCAAACAAACAAGATTTTTCAGAAGGATATATATGCTGAGGAAGATAGAAAAAGATCAAGAGAGACTGGGAAAGCAAGAGAGAGAGTTTTTCTGAAGTGATGTGTATATATATATATATATATATATATACATACACACAGCACACGTCAATTATGAACGCTGTTGCCAAAAGCCTTAATAAGCAGCTCTGTCCTTTGGACTAACTCAATTCAAAAATAATGGTTGACTCAGCTGTTTGCCTCTTGCTTTAGCCTCAGGCCTGAATATCACATAACAGTCTGCCTCTGCTACAGCGCTCACATGGACCATTGGGACTGGAGCTGCCAGTGAATGGCCCAGAAACTGTTAACACAGTGTATAATTGAATGTTGAGGCATTCACTGTTGTCCTGCTGTTCAGAAACAAGTTCACCAGCAAGTGTCATGACATATTCATCAATATATTTTGACTGCGATAGAGGATTGCTATAAAATTATAATATCTTTTTTATTTTTCCTGTCTTTTGTCTGTGTTGTTGTTACATAATTGATGTTCATAAATTAACTGTGTCCTTATCTGATGCTCTGCAGCCCACCCGTCTCTGGGTGTCTCATGTGGTGCATTCTTCTGAGCCACTGTGACATTCATTTCTCTGATATTGACAGCAGAGGCTCACTATGGGATTAGCACTTCAATTTCCGCAACAAATGTTTGTTCTGACAATTTCTTACAGTTCCTGGGGGCATAGCACCGGAGTCGCTTACCTTCACCCCACTGGATGACATGATCTTCCTGAAGTGGGAGGAGCCTGTTGAGCCCAATGGCCTTATTACCCAATACGAGGTGAGCCAAGAGGGACACTACTGGATTTCTTTGTCCTGTCACTTTAAAAATCGTTGAATTGATTTTTAGGTGGTGTGGCTGCTTTGATGCTGCAGTACCGTAAAGGTGTACATGATCTTAGGGGTTGAAATTAAAAGATCATTCTTGAAATCTGAGACAGTTGTTGACAAAATAATCTCAGTACAAGGTCTAATGACCAGTGGTTCCAGAGCTTTCTGTCATTTTACACAGTAAATTACCACTGCAGCTCACAATATAGACATTCTAATATATATCCGGGTAGCTCTGCAGCTTAGGTTGAAGCAGATAAACACACACTGATAAATCCATTCCGTATGACTTTGCTCTTGTGGTTTTTGGGGGGAAAATAGACTAAAACTATGTATATTTCTCTCATGCACACCACTTCAAATGTGGAGGAAACCAAAGCTTAACAGGCCTACTGTGCCAAGTTACAGATGATGATTGGATGGTTGGCAAAAACTTCTAGTTTCAACTTTTAAGCCATTGTAGATAAAAAAAAAAAAAAAAAAATGATTGAGTGCACAGAAATGTTGAAAATTGAACATCATGACAACTGGACAAACTGTATCTGTTGAGGAAGATAAGTGATCCGATATAAAGCTCAAGAACACCTACTAAATGGACCTTGTGGCAAGAGTTTTTGGTCAGTTTTCGGCAGGTGTCAGTACAATGTGTTGTTTGGCTTTTTTACTTTAACTGGGGCTGAAATTCTAATACTCAAACAAATCATTACCAGCATTAACAGCTTAATGCCAACACAAAGATAATCTCAGGCGACACTACAGCATTTAAAGATTTCCTTGCAACTGATATGCCTGTTCTTTTGTATTTTCTTGCTCATCACAAAAATATTTTCCTCTCCATTTGCTGAGCCATTTATTTCAAGCGCCACTGTAATTGGCACAGCTCCCCCTCATCCAGCCCTTTAACACGTGGTGCACTGTGCCTACATGAACAAAAATAGTTTTCACTGACCTCTTCCTCGTGGTTCCATTAAACAGAATCCTCTATTACATAAGTCACATGTATGTGTTGTGCTGTTGCCCCTCCATTGAGTGGAAAACAGTTATATTTACTGTATACCCTCTGTCTTTGGTTTCTTTGTGAGGTATAAGTAGAACTGCTTACCTATCCTCCTTGGCCTCTCTTGCAATGTCACCTCAAGGCTGTTTTTAAATGGGATTTGTGGTGTGACATATAAAGTCGGGGCTGCACAGGATTTTTTACACTGTGTTGCGCTGATCTCCCCCAACTGACTGAAAGAACTTTATTACAGAGCTGTAGAAATCCTCTTAATTTCTCTCAGATTAAAGCATTGACCACTCTGCCTGAGCCATTCGATCATCATACTGTCCTGCAAGCCCTGCTCACTGCTCTAGGCACTGCGGGGCATCTTTTGTGTCTGCCTTTGTAGTTTAAACACAGAGGTCTGTCTGTGTGAAGTCACTGGATGGCTCATAATTCTATCTTCACGCTAAGGAGGCATGAGCAGGCATTAAGCTCCTCTAATGATCATCGGGCAGCCTTTGCTTTGAGTGGCATACATACATGAGTGTGTGCTCAGTCTTTCAATGAGGAGGATCTCCTCTGACTCTAATGTGTATCCTAATGTGCTCACCCTTGTCTGCTTGCAATAAGGTCATTTCCTTTAGCTCTCCCCTCTGTGAAAGAGTATAAGTTGAAACTCTCAGGAGAATACCGTGCAAGTGAGGCAAATCACCTCTTGAGGAAAAACTAAAATATTTCACTTTTTAAAGGACATACCAATTTTTTGTGTTAATAACATTTAGTTGAACTCATAAACACTTAGCAGTACTGATTTAAACACTTGACTACACTTTTTATTGTGTGGTGTCCTCAATCTGTGGCCTTTACTATGCATCACTTAGTCAGAAACTCATTTACCTCTCAGTACTTTTTGAAAATCTCCAGGTATGACTTTGACTTAACAGGGCCAATGCCAACCAAGTCCTATTCATCAACTTTAAACTATAAATCCACATGTACAATTAGCATAGATTCAGAGAAGCCAATCACTTTCTGAGTGAATTATGTAAATTTGTCAGGTTTCTACTTACAGTATGACTAAGCCATTTGTACACTAAGTACATGACCTCTGCTGAGCAGTACAAAAGTCCAAAATTAAGCTCTCACTTTAAATTTCTTTGCAGCTACAATAACAAAGCATAAAATTAGCACTAGGGTATCTCTAATTTTTATGATGTTATGCTGAGGCCATCTTTTTTTATCTTTTGTCATCACAACAGATCAGTTACCAAAGTATTGAGTCGTCTGATCCAGGCATCAACGTCCCAGGACCTAGAAGAACAGTATCAAAGCTGAAGAATGAGACCTACCACATGTTCTCCAACCTCCACCCTGGAACTACTTACCTAATCTCCGTCCGGGCCCGTACAGCCAAGGGCTTTGGTCAAACTGCCCTTACTGAAATCACCACTAACATTTCAGGTATATCCACCGCAGACTAAGTAGTGGCAGCTTTCACTAGTGTGAAAGCTGCCGTAAAATCGTAAAGCAGAAACAGAAACAGGCAGCCTCTCTCTGTAGGGGCTGCTCTCCGTGTCATCACTGATACAGCATGCAGGTACAACACAAGACTTCACCCACTGTGCTGCTATAATTGGCACCGGGTTTTCTCTCTCTCGACCTCAGTATCTTTCCTCTCTTGCAGAGGCAGAACTACTGCTCCCAGAGTTTAAGAGCTACTTCCCATTGCCTCTCCAAAATAGTGACACTCTGTCATCTCTCAGCCCTCAAGACATAAATTAACTTGTACGAAACAGAGAAACACCACAAAGGGGAGACTGCTGTGTGTTATGTACAGAGAAAGATGCAGTACATTCTTGGGACCAGAATGTCGCTTATTACTGGTGATAGAAAGCCAGCCTGGGTGTTTCTTTTTCCTTTTAATGATGCATTTGTGCTTGTTAAGGGATTGGATTACACCTCTTCAGAAGCCACAACACAGCCACTCCCTCTTCTTCAGCCCCTATATCTTAACAGAGGGGGCCGGTTTGTTTAATTATAGGTTTGGTGCACAATCACTGCTTACTGGCTGTGTCAGACAGGACGCTGGCACAAAGCCATACTGCAGATAGAGTCCAAAAAGTCTTTGCAGATCATCCTCAACCTCTTTCACTGGCCCACGGTGCAGAACATTCACTTACACTGAGCGTCTCTCAAATCTGCACTGACAGCTAGTAAACACTGAACACCTTCAACAGCTACTCCTGTCAGCATCTTCAAGCAGTACCCTCCACACTGTATCCGACCACACACTTTTCCTCACACATGTGCTTATGCTTATAGACATGTGTAACGCCTGGGCTGATACACAATCCCCCTTCAGACGGACTCTGTCTGGCAGCAGGCATCAAACCCTCTTTTAGTTCTACAAACCACGGCAGACCTTTAATGTGAACAAATGCACATTCAGTTTTCCTTAATGCCTCACCTTAATTGATGTCAGCTGTTTTCTGCTGCGGCATTAGCAAACCACAATTTAATATGATAATCATTGATTCCTCATGAATAGTTTGCTCTCCTTCCCCTCACTAATTGACTACTGATATTAAAGAGAAATGTGCCCCCACATCTCTGGGGAGGAGCACAGCTTTAGCCAAATCCTTTTAAATGAGAAACCCATTCAATTTAGCCTCACTCCCATGACTATTAATTGGACTTGTATCCTAGACAACTAGAAGGGAAATTCGGTGCGAATATGAGGCTATGGATAGTGGGTATATTAGCACTGTTAGCCATTTATGTGGAGAAAGACATTGCTCTTCACTAGAATTAAATGGTCTGTCAGTTTCATGAGACATTGAGGGCCTGAACACGAAAATACTAAAATAGCACTGGGCAAGGCCAGATGTGTGTATGTACATGTGCATTAATTATTTTTGACACATTAACTCAGTGTGTTTTTGTGTCCCC
Source organism: Psettodes erumei (assembly GCA_016785225.1). NCBI lineage: Eukaryota > Metazoa > Chordata > Actinopteri > Pleuronectiformes > Psettodidae > Psettodes > Psettodes erumei. Next base: position 1,930,902 of record JAFBJZ010000623.1, read on the forward strand.
AGCTCCAACATTTGATTATGGGGACATGCCTTCTCCTCTGAGTGAGACAGAGAGCACAATTACTGTCCTGCTGCGTCCTGCACAAGGCAGAGGGGCCCCTGTCAGGTGAGGAAAGGATCTCAAATGTACATATCAGATCTGTTTTATTTAAATACCAAACTTGGTTTATTAAAGGTGCACATCCACTCTGTGTCCAGCACATACCAGGTGGTAGTAGAGGAAGAAACTGTGAAGAAAGTGAAGAGGGAGCTGGGGCTTCAGGAATGTTTCCCCTTGCCCATGTCCCACGGTGAAGCCCAGGCCCGTGGCACACCACACTACTACACAGCTGAGCTGCCACCAAGCAGTCTGCCAGAGGCCAGTCCCTTCACTGTGGGTGACAATCACACTTACAACGGCTACTGGAACAGCCCACTGGATCCACGCAAGAGCTACCTTGTCTACTTCCAAGCTATGAGCAACTTCAGAGGGGTGAGTGTCCTTACCTGTGGTGCAGCAGATCAGCACGTGATCCTCCAGCTGAAGACATCAATATTCAGAGTAATTTGACTCCATTGGTGAGCGGTATTAATGAGCATCTGTATTTACTAATGCTGTGGTTGAAGCTGAAGGACAGTTGGAATTGTCTGGGCTCATAGCCCTTGAAACAGTACTCATACTGAAAGGCATTGTTGGATGGAATCATATTCAGCTGGCAGAGTAACTACTTGGAAATTATGTATGTTTATATCCCACACTGCTTTGATTTCTTTGCATACAAAGGGTGTGTGAAACAGGGAATTACTTGCATGCATTACTTACAGCTAGCAAAGCTGTGATTAGCTGGAATTACTCAGAGCCAACAATGTACTTCACTTCCTTCCTCTTTCATTTTTTTATCCTTTCCTTATTCTGTCCTTTTTTGTCATGTCCTTCATGCGGCGATCCTTTGATTATTGTCGTCATATATTCCTCTCTTTCTTTACACAGTAGAGTATCTTTGAAAATAGCCAGCAATTGTAGACTAAGGTAACAAGAAAACCACACTTACAGCTTCTACTCTTCTGCACTTGTATCCACATGACAAAATCCTTGAAACTTAGTTGTATATCCTTTAGCTGGTGAATTTTGACACTGTCGTGTTGCCATCCATTTCACCGTTCTTGAGCACACCAGTCTCCAGTCATACCCGGAGGACGCCACATTACCTTTCCAAATTCCATTACAGGAAAAACTGGTAACTGGGTGAGGCAATTACTTAAGGATAATTGGACACAGGTGCAGGTGATCAGCTGTGGAAAGATGGTGCTTTAATAATCACAGACTGTGGCAATGTAGCAGAAATCTTGCCGTAGGTAACGCAACCCTTTGTGAACATCAGCTGGGAAGTGCACAAATACGTGCATGCTGGGATACCAGTCGTTTTGACTTTCTGGCTTTGAGTCCTGTCATTAGCTGCTACCTTGTGATCATGTCGCTGTCTTTTCTCTTTCTTTTTTTTGCATTACATCCCTGAACATGAACTCCATGAACAGAACTGGGCGGTTCATCCCCACCAGTAGCATCTTTTTCCAACCCACTGGAGAAACACACTGAGGGAGTGCAGCATGAGCACTCTACACAACTAGGCTACTAAGCATGGGATTAGATAGGGGAGGCCTGGCTTTACTGGCGGATGGGATTAGGTTTTGTTTTGCCTGGCAGGGGGCCAGCATCCATGACCCACAATGAGTGGAGCACAGTGCCAGATCAAATAGCCAGCACTGTCCCCAGGCATTTTAACACTGTTGCTTTTACATGGAAATACAGGAACAGTCAGAAATCTGTTGAAATCTTGGCATCAGTCCTGCAAGTGCTGTAGGACTGAAACAATGTGCTGGGGGGAGCGGGGGGAGCGGGCGGGAGGGGGGGAGTGGGGGGCAAAAATCAACATTACTTATTGGTTTCTCTGGCTTTTTTTCATGGTGACAGTGGGACAGAGAGTAAGGGAAAGGCTTGCAATAATGGTGTGGCCAGACGGTAGTCAAACCAGGAACCTGCTGCTCAAGGCCTTCAGACCATATGGCATATGCCCTAACCATTCAACCCTTGTTTTCTCTTTTTATTTTTTTGATAGGCTAATAGCTAAGAAGCTCGTGATTTAAGGGGCAGCGTGTTGCTGGATTTATAAGCCATCACAGTAGATATGTTGCAGCAGGGCAGTGACAACATGAACAACATGAGGATTTCAGCAGCAAAAATGCATGAAGAAAAATACAGGCACTTAACATAGCAACAATTAAACCATTAACAGACTAACAAATAGTAGGCACTTATCCCTTTGTTGACCTGTTATTGATATTGATATTACAGTGTATTTTCCCCTTTAGTGTTTCGGCAGTGGTTATAATCAAGTATTAAAGCGTCTGTGTTCCAGCTGATGGAAAGGTCCACAGCATTTGCTAAATGTGTTTTGTGCTCTTTTGTATTTTTCTTTGTATTTTGCCTTCTTATCCTCCATATGAAATTATGAATTTCAGGCCTTTTACATTTTAGCACAGTGCTTGCACTGTCAGAAATTTAGGCCAGAAAAGGGAATTTTACTGTTCTAAATCTGATTTTGTATGGAAGAATAAAAGCATTCAAAATATGCATGTACTGTAGGATATTTTTACTGTAGTTTTTGGAAAGTATACAGAAGAGGGAAACGTAATTACCTCATGCCCACTCATTTCAGAAGAAGAAACAAAGTGTACCTGCTTGAACTAAAAGGGTGGTTGGCAGCAAAAGCAGTTCCTAAGTATGAAGCATCAGAAAACAGGCACATGTTTGGATAAAGCAATGACTGATAAAGGTGTCTGCATATGTAGGTGGTGATAAAGTAGTCATGTCTGACAATAACTTTAAATGTTCACACCCAAAACAGCTTATTAAAATGCAAGTCAATTGTCCTGCTTATTTAATCATTTAATTGTACAGCACAATAAACCAGGGTCTGCTTAAGTTCGTTCTTGTTTTTAATGTCTTTGTGGAGGGGCAACATCCCACCTAATCCTCGACAACAGTGGCAGCAATGGGAATAATTTGAACAGTATATGAGACCCATAACATTTGGCATTTACCCATGCTAATTATGTGGAGAGTAGCTGTCAGGCCTCTTTAATTGCTTTGATTGATCCATCTAAAGAGTTGCTTGAAAGACTGTGGATGCAGACTGTAGCTTTGCAGGCTCCAGCATAACATAGGCTTACATCCCACAGACACAGACACACGCGGATACACTCTAAAGCTTTAAGTGGGTTCCATGTTGTGTGTTTGAATTTGTCACCCCACCCATGAATAGCGCAGCCAGAAGCATGTTGTCGGTCCCACAATCTGAAGCTTGCCAATTAACTCTTCTGCTGAGCTGTCAACTGTGCTTGTTACAGAATCTGCATCTATCCATCGCAACATGCAATTTTTTTTCATCATCTACAGTAAATGGAGGTAAATGCACTCTGTCTTCATTTGGCAGTGAGTATGAATGTAATAAAATGATTTCTCCATAAAGGAGGCAGGTTCAGATGAATCTACTTTTTCTGATGGACAACGTTTCCTATAATTGAGTCCATCCTTCAAAAGCTCAAAGTCAGCAGTCAGCGTTTCTAGAGACATGTAATGTAGCAATGAATCAGGGATGCACTTTTAAACAGTATGATAAATGATCATTTATTAAAACAAGTACATATATACTAACCACTTCTCAACTTGAAGTGCAGCTTTCTACCCACATTCAAAATTTAATACAGCAAAATATCTACCACAGTGTAAGAAAAAAGAATATAATTTGTTTATATAGCTGGTAAATTGAGATGGGAAAAAACATATTTAACAAGGATTTGAGAATTCCATTTTTGTCCTGCTAGCACCATCATCAGGAGAGATTGATTGATTTTTTTTCGATTCATATAGAGGCACACATGAGTTTGCATATTTGCCTGTTTTCTATCAAGCTCATAGTACATGGTGTATGTAAGTAAAACAGGGCAAAATATGTCTTGAATACCATTCCCAAATGGTGAGCATCCAGGCTATCATTCAGTGAATGTGCACCGTTGATTTTTGTGGAAAAAAAATGACAGTCCATCTGACAGAAAACGTGTTTGTCTACAGTTCGGGTATGTATTTTCAGATCAAACCATAGGGCTAAGAACTTGTTTAAGCGTCTGTCAGCCTGAAATGGATTTTCAATTTAAAAAAGCAATTTACCCAGAGTTTGAGGAAAGTGCCTTTTGCTCATTTCCGAATGGACAAATTTGCATGATTGTTCCATAATGCCTGAATTAGCATCTGTAAATCTTAATTTGATAATGCATCTCCTCCAAGAGGTGTCAGGATGGAATTGGATTACAGTCTTGGATCTCATTAGTGTTGTTTGACAAAGGTCCTTTTCATAACACTGCAGTGTCATCGGCTGAAATTTGAGTCAAATGAATTCCTTTTCATAGTGGTGCATTGGTCTGAAACCCTCCTCTTAATTATGCGCTCTCCCTTTCAACTCTCATCTTTTCTCCTCAGCAAGAATTTCTAATCTCCTTAAACACTTCACAGCTCTCAGATTTTAGATTTTAGATTAGTTTATAATCTCGTCACAAATAGGACTATTAATTCAGTGGAATTTCGTCCTTTTAGTCTGAATCATTTTTCTCTGTCTTTATCATAAAGTAAATAATTTATTCTCTCCTGTTTAGCAATTTCAGTAAACAGAGGGTAAAAGCAGTAGTGATGGGAGACAGTAATGTAATTCCACATGTGGTCCACAGTTACCTCACATATCGAGCAGGGAGTAAATATCATGTTGAAATATTCAGTCAGAATGTGTGTTTTATCTGTTGCAGTCTTATTTTCAACATGATAAATGTGTGTGTCTCAGCTCAGTACTTCATGTCATCCTCTTCTTTTATCGCATCTTTTTTTATGCAAAAAGCACCAACCATCTCTGTGTGTATATTCTTTCTCTTTCAGGAATCCAGAATAAACTGCATCCGCATTGCTCGCAAAGGTAATTCAACATGAATATATTTCCTCCCACAAATGCTGTGACCTTGAATACATTTTCCTGTATCATATCTACATGCCTTGCCATGTTGTCTACTATCTTATTATTCTAAGATAAGAAATGAAGTATTAATTGGAACATTGTGATTTACTAGTCAATGCTCTGTTATTCACATCTCTCTCAAGTACAAAGGTGTGGTTGTGGACAATTTTTTTGTCCTGGTTGTTTAGCGGTGGGCCTCAGAGGAAAGGGCAACAAGCAGGGAGGGATTGGAGGTCAGGCTTTCATCCTGTTTGTTTGGGGGCAGACGCTGGGACACACGATATCAAAGACACTCTCTTTGTTCTCATCAGCAGCCCAGTGGACGGCTACATCTGAGGGCTCTGACCTCAGCACAGTCCAGAAGGGTCCTCCACATCAAAACTTCCAGATGGAGCTACCTTGGCCTATCAATATGAGAAAGCTATCCCCCCACCCACTCCTCCCCCATCGTAGCTCAGCTCCTGGATACAAAGGGACATGAAAAGGGCAGCGAAATTGACTCTAAGTCCTGGTGGCAGGAGGGCCCCTGTGCGATAGTACACTGTCAGATCATTGTGAATAAAAGTCATGTATTTATAGTTTTCATAGCACTGCTACAGTAAGCAGAGCCTTGCAAGTAAATTGACTTGGCGGAGTGTCTTTTTTTGGTGAAGGCCTCTTGTGAGTGAAAAACAGAAGAGATGAGGCTCCCCTCAAGCATAAAGCCAAAAGGCAAGGCCAGCCATTTCAGCTCAGCGTCTCACTCCATCTGCCCCATGCAGACACCCGGTTGGGCATTGATTAATTATGCTTTCCTTGCAGCAATGGGCTTTAAACCGTGTTGCCTCTTTTCTTTCACACCAAGCCAAGCAAAGAAGAAATAAGGTGCATTGGAGCACTAATAAGTAGAAATTATTATGTTTTATCATGTAAAAAAAGCAAGATATTAATGATAAACTAAAAATAGAGAGAGCTGAATGGAAGATTAGAAAAAAGAAAGAGGGGAGAAACATGCATTACATCACCTGCATGCAGGGTGATGTAACTGAATAAAAAAAATCCCTGGGAGGCAAATTGATAGGGGAATTTTTTGGGGGGGATGATTTCCAATTTCAAGCTGTGACAGGTGAAAGTTTTCATTTTTTGTTGTTTTTTGAGATCTCTACCTTTAACCTAGTCCCTGCATTATTGGTTCCTAAGCCGTTATTATCATGCAGCCCATCACAAGTAAAGTGGAGGCAAATGATTCTGGCTTGGATAACAAAGCTGGAGATTACATTTCAACTTCCAGGTGACAGTTTAATTAAGGATCCTCTGGCAGGCTCAACACAACAATAGACTTCCATTTCTCCTCTAAGTGCCAATTTCCACCATCGGGCACCTGGCAGGTGCATGGATTCATGTGGAAATCCATTTCATGCTCATGTTTGGCTTAATAGAAATTTTGTGGCTAAATTTGGTAAAACTGCCTTATCTGTCCAAAATATCAGAATACTGAAATTGATTTCTCACCATGCCATCTACATTTTTAGCCAGAATAAAGTACCCTTGTATTTCTCTTGTCAGTGTAATTTTAAATGAAGTCACATGAGCATAATATCAACAACAAGTGCTGAGTTTGTGACTGAGGTTGTTTTTTGAACTGAAATGTTATTTTTAGTTACAGTAGCTCACAGACACAAAGGTACCGTAGGATGATACTGTGTCTCTGTGTGAGACTAGAAACCAAAACCTGTCTAACTGTCAGATGTGGTGTCTATACACTGAACAGCACACACTGAAATGTTACCATTTTGGAACAAATTTTAACATAGTGATGGCAACTAAAAAAAAAACAAAAAAAAACATCATGAGCAATTTTCATTTGGCAGGATTATAAGATCCTGCCAAATAATGCAATGATATTGTCCTAATTTAATCTTTATTTAGGATGAGGATTCTGAAGCACTCATAAAGTGCCCACGGCTGCAAATAGTTGGGCTAAAACATGGCTGAAAACTCTGTTTCCCCTGCCCCAGATCTGATTCTTCCTCAGCAGGCTGCAAGACACAGCTCTATCCCCCAGGCTTGCTCTGACTTTCTGCTGCTCTACAGATAGGTTGTGCTGTTCCAATAGGCTAGATGGGCTAGTTTCAGGGCTGTCAAGGCCTGGAGGACAAGCTGACACCCAGAAAAAATCTAGATCAGTGGGCCCTGACAAAGAAAGACAAAGAAATACTGCTGCTCTGTACATATGAAGCTTTATATCAGAGAAATTAATAATCTGATTTCATAAACACAGCCTTGAGATTATAATGTAGAGATGCGGGGATGACTTGTGACTGGTAAAGAACCCCCCAAAATAATTCAGTACTGAATAAAAATAGAAGTCGAAGTTTCAGCTCTTGCACCATAGCATGAAAATGCACAAGTGCAATATCAATATCATAAATAGCTAGTTTATGGCACTGTAAAACTCTAAGATTAACAACAGATGGAAGAACAATGTGTTATAAGCCTTTTCTGTTCATGACTAATGAATCTCAACAAATGAGTTTCCTGTCTTACTTTGGCATATTTGCAACACTTGTGAAAATAGTTTCCTCCTCTTCACCAATTTATAACAGTCTGTTCATTTCCCCATCTTCATTTCTTTTCTGCAAACAGCAAAACAAATGTCGAACCTTCTAAATCGCTGGTTGAAAAGCTTTCAGACAATCAAACTAGTCTGCTTGGAAGCCAGTCTTTTTTTTTTTTAAACAATGCATACATTTTCATTACAGGGATACGACTTCACCTCACATCTTTATTCATGTCTCAATTTTGCTATTTTCGACTACTTCTCTAAAATTCAGCTCCCAGTGAAATGTAAGTTTGGCATTAAAATTACCATTATAATTCAATAGCTCGCCTAACAGAAGTCCAGATAAGCAATGTGAACGTCTGAAGTGTCATGCGACAAAAAAGTTTTGTGCGCATGAATGATAAGTTCCTCAAAACTGTAAATGTTTAATTTTCCTTTCTATATTCAATTTCTCACACTATTTCCTTAAACATTACGATGAGTCACTACTTCCATTTATTCCATATTTCCTTTACATACTATAATTGTACTATATTTGCATTTTGCCTTAAATTGTCTGTCTGTGTCCCTGCTTCTAGCGGCCTGCAAAGATCACCGCAAGGCTTTGGAGGTGTCCCAACACTCTGAGGAGATGGGGTTGATTCTCGGAGTGTGTGCCGGAGGTCTGATAGTCCTCATCCTCCTGCTGGGTGCCGTCATCATCATCATTAAGAAAGGGTAAACATCTGCTCATAACTGTTGAGTACAAAACAAGCCTCATTTTGTGCAACCATACCGCATCTCCCATATTGTTTTTCCCTTCATGTTTTGTTTTGTTGAACAGTTCAGTAAGCGTTTTTTGTACTTGCTGAACTTTCGGAAAGGTCACGCTTGTTTAGGGAAAATGCTGGACCAACAGGCAGCGCTGCATTGTTTTCACTCCCTTTTGGTGCACCAGAGGGACCAAACAAGTCTCATCTGCGGAGCTTATCTGAGTGTGAAGTATTTAATTAAAGACGGATGCAATTCAATTATCCACTTAATTACGCACACCAAGCAGAGGCCTGACCCTTAAATGAGATGGTAATTGGGAGGGAAAAGGTGCTTTTAGAGATTATTAGCCGATGATCCCACATGTCTACAGTAGCTCATCTACACCTCTGGTTCTGCATTAATTCAGCTGCAACTGTTGACCAGCCTGGAGTTAAAGTCTCCAACATGGCTTAACCAGTCTTAGTTAAATAAGATATACTGACACCCAAAGAACCTGCCCTGGCATATGGGAAGTTACTAAGGGCTTCAGCAATCATTATGAAATGGCTGACACAGCAATAGGCTAATACTGAATAATTTTGATTTTCAAAGTATCCACTGCTCTGCACATTAGCCTGAGTTTCTCTGCTAAGCCACCGTGAATTTCGCTCTCAGGGAATTGATTGCTAAATTTGCTGTGACAGGAGGCCACGTGGTCTAGTCCTCTAAGTGTTACAGCAACACATATTTGACTGAAAGAGACGTAAAAATTTGTTCTGCCTCGCTGTGGTTTCATCTGTCCACACCTGCTTGGTATGCTTGCACGTGTCATATGGCCGCCTGCACAGCCGAGTTCATGTGGAAGATGGTTCTCATCTTCACTGTAATCAATGCATTCGACCCTCCGCTGTCATTGCTTTCATCTTACATATCTTCTTTCTCTTGATTTTTTTTCTGCTTCTCCTGCATTCTTACCAGAAGGGACTACTACTCTTACTATCCGTAAGTGACTCCACCTCTTTGCTTTTCCATCATTTTGTGAGCCATCATATACATGCTTGTGCTATGGCTGTCAATCATAGGATGTAGAGGGAAAGCAAAACTTTCATGCTTATGTCTTTGTTTGTCTCTGTAATTACTGTATACCTCCCTTTTGTTCCTTACTAAACACAATGTGTTCTTTTTCTCCTTCTCTCTGCTTTTGTCTCTATTACCATCTCTCCTATATACCATTTGTTACTCCATTCTCTTTCTATCCTTTAACAGGAAACCAGTGAACATGAATAAGACACCCATTACCTATCGGCAGGAGAAGAGCCATATGGGCTCCATGGAGCGCAGTTTCACAGACCAGAGCACCCTACAGGAAGATGAAAGAATGGCTCTTTCCTTCATGGATGCACACACCTGTGGCACACGCAGTAAGATAAATGCACTCAGACTGACATACAGAACAACATGCACAAACCCACAAGCTCTCCGCAACTACATAATGCAATTCCAAAACTTGACATGGACGTCATCCTAACCGTTAAATTTTTCAGGTCATAAATATCTGAATCACTGCAAAAGGTAGTCATTACCCTGCATAAAAAAATAGTTGTTGGTACCTTCAGCCAATCACTGCTGATACATGTCCAATATCACAAGATTTCAAAGAAAAGAAAGAATTGCACAAGTAAGGAAAAACTATTAATGATTGTTATCAGTGCTTTTCATCTTGATCTTGTTTCTAACTTTGGCAGTCTCAGAGAAAATGGAACAGCAGATGTGTTACTGCAGATCCTGGTCTGCTTCACCCGTCCTCAGAGACAGAGCTGCTACTGCTAAGATCTGTTACAAAGACAAACCTTATCAGTCACATGCTTCTGACATGTACTGTATGTATCAATATCACCATGCAGTGAGCAATCGCTAAAGCATGAGTGTTTGGGATCCATCACCAGATGCAACAAATGTTATAAGACTTCAGTCACACCCAAATAATAAATTTGTTTATGTCTGGTTCAGGTGATGCTCGCAGTTCAGTGAACGAGGCCAGCAGCCTGCTGGGAAGCTCCCCGAGGCACCAATGTGGCCGTAAGGGCTCCCCCTACCACACAGGACAGCTCCACCCTGCTGTCCGAGTAGCTGACCTCCTCCAGCACATCAACCAGATGAAGACTGCTGAGGGCTATGGCTTTAAACAGGAATATGAGGTGAGAGGGCACTATTAAGCTCCTCTCTGACACTCCAGGAATATAAGACAACATGTGGAGGTTTTACTCTTACACTCAGAACATGAAAAAACAGCAGTATGAAATATCTCAAGGAACTTTAATCAGAATCAACTGGACTTGGTTATAGGTCTTTGAAAACGTTTCACCTCTCATCCAAAAGGCTTCATCAGTTCATGCTGGTCTGACTTGGGTGTCTAGCTTACCCTTGTCAGTTGAGATAGCTGAATTAGTTGAGGTAACCATGAGCTGGGCAAATGAGAATATTCACAGCCTAGCAGTATGAAATATGTCTGCACTTTTGTCAAGTACTTTGGGCAATTAAGGTTCTAGGGCTGTATTATGCTTAACAACAGTGTTATATGTATCATGTCTGCATTCACACTGTGAATGTATTCTTTAACAATCAGCTTTCCCAGTGAAATCAACTGCATGAGTGTAATTGCTCCATTTTCTCCCGACATATAGCGAGTGAGAGAACAAGTGGTAAGAATGACTAATTTGAAGTGGTTTACAATAATCTCGGCATTTTCACCTTTAATTGCTGTGCTGGAAATGGGAAAGTGGTCGAGTTGTATGAAAATTACTGAAAGTTTTATTTGTTTCTATACAGAGGTTATCAGTGATGTTTTAGCATCTCAGTTCCTGTGGGAAGAGACATTTTGCCAACATTGTGTCTCCCTGAGTGTTTTCTATAGTGTTCTGTGCAGTATCTGCAGAAACATGAGTGTAATGCTGACAGTGTTGCAGTGCAGTAGAAGGACTTCAGAGGTGTGAAACACCAAAGTGTCATTGAAATGTAGTCAAAGACACTTAAACATAAAGTAGCTCCTCCTGCTTCTCTCCCTGATGCACAAGGTCATTGTTTTCTTTGAAACTGCTGGTTATTGTACATGAATAAGAAATTCTTCATTGTTGCCTACATAATTACTACAGTAGCTAATCTGTCTTTAAACTCAAAGCCCTGCAGTTCATCCATTCATCCACTTTCTAGCACCTTGATTGGGTTAAGGTCACAGGAGGAAGCTGAGGAAGGTGTCGTCTCTACGACATGTCCTAGTTCTATCCTCAGGCATCCTCTCAGTCTGCTATGTCAGTTTACCTGTAAAGATGTGACCTGGGAACCTCTTTATGCCCTGGATAAAACCAAGGCTATCTTTTGAGCACCTTGCCCTCTTGAGGACAGCCATTATGCTTGTTTTGGCCTATTTTCCATGATCTTTCACTTCCTGCTTGTTGCCATAGTGGAGGTCATAGCAAAGACAAAGCTGTGCTCTGTGGGGTGGTGCCCTTTTTCACAATAAGGTCTGGGATATGGCTACACAAATGTTCTTCCAAACCTGGTTAACCTCGGCACTCCTAACACAGCAGAGTAAACTGGGACGTTAAAAAGGCTGCTGATGTAGTACTTAAAGAGGTTCAATAATGGATAGAAGAGATTTTGCAACACTACTTGGTGCCACAGGACGGAAGGCTGGGCAGTTCCTTGGTTTTCCCCTGCAGCAGCGGCTGACCTTTATTTTACTGTTGTTATGAGAAGGAAGAAACATTCTGAGGAACTTCTAAACCTTATGGACAAAACCTCTGTGCTGCATGCATGTGATTCTTAGTGCATCTGAGCTTCTATACTCAGTGGTGGAAGTTGTGCTTTTCAGAGATGTTTGTGAGAGTACTGGACAAATATCAAACCAAAATAAGGGGATTGGGGGTTAGCATCTGCAATATTGAGGCTATTATGGCGTGCCCCATCAAGATGAAATTGTGATAAAGTGCCTAAGATTGAGCAGTTTGTTCATCTTCAGTGGCTGTTAGTCATATTCTGGATAACTGATTGCTTAGAGAATTCATGTTAGCTGGAACGTTGCTTGTGTGAATGGTGTGGAATGCAATCAATCTACTAACATCATGCAAGCCCCACCCTCACCATCCACTGAAATAAATTAGCAGGGTTAAAAAGCCGTCTGTGTCACACTGTTGCTCAGCGTACGAGTAAATCATTGTCATTTTGATCTAAAGAAGATCTCTGCATTGACAACAGGCCTGATTAGGGTAAAAGTCTCTGGAGGTGCTCCAGCTCGGGAGTACCCTCTCCGAAGAGGGAAGAGGGAAGTCTGGGAAGTTTGAGTGGGAAGGGAAGAAAGATGAAAAGGATTGAAGGCAGAAATGTGAAGAAAAGATAGCATTTGTCTCCCTGTAATGCCTGTAACCTCTAAATAATGTCCTCCCAGTAGCCATGTTTGTATTTACCTCCCTCCACAAAATGTAATGCAAGATAAATGCACTATAATTTGCAAATCAAATGTACTTTTAATTGCTAGGTCATTTCAAAGGAACTTATTTGTTCTGAATGTGCTTGCACCACCACTGTAATTTAACCACAGCTTGGCTGGTTTCTTTCTTTCTCTTTCTTTTTTTAACCAGTGTACAGTGGATTTTTATTACTGAAATGTAACACAAGTACAAGTATTTTTATTTTAAATGGCTTTGCTGTTGCAGTGGCTCCTATCTCTAATTGTATGTTTAAATGCCACTTTATGATTAACTGCACATAATGCCACAATCATAGTATGAGTGATTGTGGTTGAGCTCACACCTGGAGAAAAGTCCATCCCTGTCACCCTCAGCCTATGGCATTCATGAAAAAGAGAGAACATCTTTTGTCTCTGGTTCATGGTTTCCCCCTCTGGAACTCTGCTTGTAGACTCATTAAACTGTCCCTCACGGGCAAAACACACTCCACTCTAAAAATCAATACACACGTCTTTGTGTTTTTTCCCCTCCTCTGTGCTAGAGTATGTGTTTTGATGGAGTGTCTCACTCTATTATGAAGGAAAATGATGAGGAGTATCGTATTACACTCCCCTGACAGGTATAGGTTTTTATTTCCCTGAAGAACACCTATGTTCTGTAAAAACATTGATCAAGAATTTACAGTGAGTTGTAAAGGGGCTTGTATGTGTGGCAGCTGCTGTCAGTACAGTCAGATTGGTTTTAGTTTAAGTGCTTGTCAGTGAACTTGTGAAGTATTCACCCAGACTCTTTACAGATAGCTAAGGGTTTAGCTCTAGGTCCAGCTACTTCTACATTTTATATTAATAATAGTATTTAATCTTTAACCATACACATTTGCATGTGGATAATAGTACAATATTGTATTGTGTTGCTGACTCAGCTAGCTTTTAACGTTCTCCAAGCTTTACTTAATGATCTTAAACTTCTATTGAATGCACATAAAATCAAATGTATTTTTTTTCTCTAAAGCTAGAGGCACTGGTTGAAAAACCTTTCACATTTCCCATGTATAATGATTCAATTTTGAGAGAGTTACAGAATATAAATTCTTGTATATTTGGGTAGATCACACGTTCAGATTCAAACAAGACAATCTCAATCAAGAAATGTCAACAAAAAATTGTCTTTTGTGTATAAATTACAGTTTACTTTGCTATGCTTTGTAAGAAAAGGATTGTTGAAGCTATTTTCTCTCTCTGTTATGGATTATGGTGATTTGTAGACATGCCTCTGCCTCCACTCTTAAACCCTTGGATGCTGTTCATCATTCTGCCTTCAGGTTTATTACTGGTGATGTACACAGTGCTCATCATTGCATCCTGTATAAAAAGTGTGGTGGTCTTCTCTGAATAAAAGACAGCATAAGCATGTTGTTTATCCACAAGCTCCCATTTTATGCTAGTCTGGTCCTCTGCACAATCAAACTTGGTCTCATGTCTGGCTTTCACTGCAAATCCCTCAAGTCAGTTCTATGTTCAGACCAGCTGGAACACCTAACAAAGCATCCTAATTCAGCCCTGGTCAATATAAATCCATTATTACAATCCATTCATTGTCAGTTTTTATCTGTTATAATTAATATACTAATATACTATTAATATACCACTTACATATATATATATATATATATATATATATATATATATATATATATATATATATATATATATATATATATATATATATAATATTTATTTTCACTGTTTTGATTACTTTACCTTCTATTTTTGATTTGTAAGTTTATGTTTAAGGAATGTGAATCTCATTGCTTTTTTTGGCACAAATGGAAAAAATTACATGTTAAAGTGAGGTGACATACAGTGATACTGAAAGGGCAACTGTGAACAACAGCACACCCACCATTGCTTTGTTATTGAAGGGAGCTAATAAAGCACGCAGAGGCTAAACTGTCGTGCGATACAAAAGTGTAATTGTGTTACTCGGTCAGAATGGCACTTGTCATAATGTGTTTCATCTAATTTTACTAATTTTATGTGGTCTTCTCTAACAACCCACCTCACTGTTCCCTGCCATTGAGGGTTTCTAATCAATCTTCCATGGGTCTGTGCTCTTTTAATATACAGCCATTCTCACAGTTTTTCTTCTTGTGTTTTTCATCTCCCTGCTTCTCTCTCCTCTCCAGAGGGCTGAGCAGAGCAGTGATAGGAGCAGAGAAACAAAGAGAGCTCAGAGGTCGGTGTCAAAAATGTATGGGAGAAAAGGAAGAGAAAGCTTGAAGAGGTGAACAGGGAGAGAAATGATGATGAAGAATGATGAGGAGAGGTAGAAGGAGGTAAAGAGAACAAGCCATTCAGAGAGAGAGAGAGACCCCAAGAGAGAGTGTGTATGAAAAGAAGAGGAGAAAGTGAGGAGGAGGGTGTAATCCCAGGCAGGATTTGGCTGGGTCTTGGCTCTCAGTCGGGAGAACTGCGTTGTAATCCTCTGCTCAGCATGCAGACTTGGGCAGAGTTTCACCAAATTCCCCCAGTCACTAAAAAACCACAGGGGATAGACTGGTATGGATGTATGTGTGTGTGTGTGTGTGCGTGTATCTGAAGGGACTGATTACAGACATATTTTGGCCCCACTGTGGACACTTATAAATGGCTGATGATGATGTGTGAAAGGTCTGGCCATCGCATCCATGCAGACAGGTGTATCATGAGTATGACGTGTTATACGGCTGAGCAACCATCGACACTTCCTCTACCTTCACCCTTAGTATCATATACGCATTTGCCATTTTCTTCTGTTCTCACATGGCACATGTCAGCAGTTTTACAGTGGCAGTTTTACTGCTCGAAAAATTTGTGAGGAATGAGGACCAAATGATGCTCATGGCACTGTTTTGTTTAATTGCATATCATACATAAAGCACCAAACCTCTCCATAGAATTCTTGATCTGAGCCACACCCAAACCTGAGAGACATGCAGATTGGCTTTCATCAGCCTAACCATAAAGCAAAAATTTCCCATAAAACAACAAAAAAATGTGTGTGAAAGCTGTGATTACGTTTAATCGAGATATTTGACTGGTTGATAGAGAGATTCTCTTTATTCCTGCAGAGCTTCTTTGATGGCTGGGACTGCACAAAGAAGAAGGACAAAACCAAAGGGAGGCATGACACCTTGCTGGGATGTAAGTCATCAGAATCCATTTTATCTTGTGTGAAAAAAATAACAAAATATTGTGTTCAAAGTGTGTATCTCAACATTCTTTTGCTGTTTTATTTTCATCTTGGTCAGATGACCGCCACAGAGTCAAGCTCCACCCTCTCCTGGGAGACCCCAACTCAGACTACATCAACGCTAACTATATTGATGTGAGTCTACTCTTATTTTTCTGCCTCTGTTCAGCATGGTATACAAACAGCCTCTGCTGAGCCTCTATCGCTCATACCCAACAAAGCCACAGTCCATCTCTCTCATTCTTGTTAGCCCAACAGTCTGCTGGCCCACTTTCACCTGGAAGCTTTCATCCAATCAAACACCCTCCCCGGCAGTGTTTTGCCAGATGCCATGGTTGTCAATGCTGCACTGAATCCCTGACCCAGACTAACTCGGCTATCACGTTTATTAAAACAGGGTGGAATAAATGCATTTAATGCCTTGCAGAGGAGATGGACCTTTTGATAAGACACCACAAATCCCCCGAAATTAAATAGTCATGATTGATGTTATTCAATCGCTAGATGGGCCGGAACAAGATGATCCTTTCCAGTGTTCACCTGAACTGTCCGCCACATATGCAGTGCCACAGTTACATTCTCACTGGTCATATAAAATACATGTACAGTATATGTTTCTATTGTGTCTCACACAGTTTCATTCATGTCTGCTTTCATTCATAAAGACAAGTGGAGGCTGTGTTCTCTTATATAGGATACAGAAGTTATTTTCCAGAAGAAATCAACCCAGGTTTTATGCTGTTTTATTACCAGATCTGCTGTAAAAATAGAGATTTGAATTTTGGTTCCCCTGTGAATTTGCCATCATAGTCCTCAGTTGTTGCTTGTCATTTGATTTATATCAAAGGAAGTCTGGCAATCTGATGCGATTTCTTTATCTCACATGATTTATTTTGCACGTCACTCATTGAGACTGCCATTATGAAAATATGACATTGTGAGAAGTTGAGACAGGCTTATGGTAGTTTGATAGTTGGTTTGGAGGTTGGTAAGAGGTTGAAAGATTATGTCTCAGTCAAAATCTTAATAAATGATATGTTTAAAAAGAACTTTATAATATTTTTTGCAGTGAGAGAAAGTTACCTGGTGCTCAAATTCACTTGATTTTGGGTGGATTCCTCCTTGAGGCCAAATTGTATCATCATAATGCGTGACCAGCCTTTTCTCTCTCTTTTATTTCTCTGTAGAGGATGGTTAGTAGTGAGATGCTTTTAGAGAGTTCATTACAATGAGAGGGCATTAGAAACCTGGCCTGCTGTTAGGACTGTAGTTATTGTGAGGGTCTCCATTAGTGTTAAGGGCACAGAGGTGCAGGCATTAGAGGGAAAAGACCACTCAGCAGGCACTACAGTGTCAGAGTCAGTGATGTTACTCCCTGACAAAGCTGACCCAGCAAGCTGAACAGTAACTACTTAGGGACAGCGGATCATATGTTGGACAGCCTGTGATTATCTCACCCGAGGTTAAATAGAAAAGTTTTTCCTCTCTCTGAACCATTATGCACAACGTGAGAAAGTGCACACTCTCTGTTTCTATTTCTCTTTGACTTAATATGTGGGGCTTTGACTGGCTGTGGTGTGTGTTAATGGAAGAAGTGCCCAACTTTGCATACATTTGACAGCTTGCAGAGCAGCCTGGTATGTCATGGTTGTTGCTAATTTATATTTCATCTGCTTTCATAGAGTAACAGGGTCTTATTGACAGGTGTCACAAAACTGTGTGACACACGCTTATGCTGTTAATCAGTTTTGTCTAGTGTAAATGTTACTAATGTAAAATCATTAGCACTTTGTTGCTTACCTTAACAGCCCTAAAACACATTTTTTTCCGTCAGCTTCTTAATCAAAGTAATTGGGTCTTTCATGCACACAAAAATTGCTGTTGGAAATATTGGGTAAAGAAGTGATATCACATATTTTCGTGTTGCAGTTGCAAAGTTGGAAGGCCAACTGGGTCCAGGAATGACATCCTCACTGTTAGAAGTAAAAACGTGGGGCCAGATAATGAAACAACCCTATAGGTTAATCTTATGGCCACCAGTTTTAATAATTTAATAATAATTAATTACCTAATTACTACAATACCCATGAGCCATGGCTGTCATTACCATGGAGAAAAGGGCATCAGAGGGGGGAATGAGGAGGATAGTCATGGAAGACTTCGTCATTGAGTTTGTGAACACAACATGACACCATAACTGTTGAGTTAATCCAAAACTGACCCAGAATTGAAAGATGAATTTGATTTAAGATACAGAGGACGTTGTCAGTTTTCTCAAAATCCTAATCATTAGTACCATTAGTGGCACAGGTAACAGTACAGTAATTGGATATCTCTTACTGAAATGCACCATTAGAGCTTGAACTGACAAAGTTTCCATGTAAGCCAGCTTGTACATTTAAGTTTTGGTCAAAGAACCACATATTTGTCAATACAGTTGTTAATTTTTTTCCTAAGGATGAATCAATAGAGTTTCATGTCATACCCAGCTGGAGATGTAACTCTGAGAAACATTGTCTATGGGAAAAACGGACAGGACTTTTACTTACAGATCCTGCGATGCCTGAAATAGCATCTCCCACTTCACAGCTCTATCAGAGTTCAGCAACATTTGAATCAAAACTGAGTTGTGGGGTTGATTGCTTGTCAAATCTGATTAAACTACAACCTCACAGTCCTGATGAAAGCAAAAGTTTTACCATTTTTTGTACTTCCTTTTAAAAAAACATCCCTGGCAGAACTCAAACATCATGAAATAAGACTAAAAGTAATTTTCACTTAAAACACAAAGCAACTAATATATTAGAGGAAATAAAAAAAAAGTTGCCACAAAGAGTGTGTGCTCTAACATATAACCCCAATCCTGCTGTAGTTACATTAAAACACACATGCAGGCACACATACCTCTCCCACCTGTCTATAACCATAACTCCTATTTACTAAAAGCTTCTTTCATTAACTAGCCTATATGTCTTCTTTTTCAACTCCCCACTTCCTCCACCTTGGACCGTGTAGATTCGGATTAACAGGGAAGTAAGTACTTCACTGCTCATTCTTCTGCCTGCCATCGCTCTGTTTTAGTTCTTTTCCCTTCCTACTACCTTCCTCTGCCTACTTCCCTGTCCTCTTTCCACTATCCTCTATCCACAAATGCTCAAAGGTCAGTGTGTTTCAGGTTTGTACACATTTGACAAAAAAACATGTCCTTTATATCATGATTTTGACACAAGGACATGTATCTTCTCCGGATAGACGACCCTGCTGTCTTTGTTCTCATAAGTGACCAAGACTTAGAAAGTTTAGCTGCTCTGCAGACTGTCTGAAGTGGAAGTGTGGAAGAATTCATGCTGATAGTGTTTGGCCAGGGCCAGAGGATATTGTGGATAGCAGGCCTCACAGCACTGGTCATCCATCTCCATTTCAAACATGTCCCTGTTTATCTGACTAGATGCAATTCAGTTTAGCAATCCATCAGCAACTTGGATGGACTTGACAAATTAGAATGATGTCCTCTGCAAAAAAAAAAAACAAAAAACAAAAAACCCTCTTATCAAGTGGATTGATGATTTGATGAGAGCCGGTGGGCTCGGGTGTTTATACAGATTAATCCTGACCTGCCTTCGCCACTCTACAGAGTCATGTAAGGTAATTGGGTCATCAATTATCCTTCCAGCTGCTCCTCTCAAAATGACAACACACAGTGAACCACAACATCCACATGGTTTTTCTAGGAAGCTCAGATACTCAAAAACAGGTGTCTCATTTAACTCTCAATGTGAGATAAGCAGCTTTTATTTTCAGGAGGACTTCCTTTGAACAGTTTGCTCTTAGAGTGCTCAACATCCCTTAGGAGCGCTTTGTTGTGTTTATTCCCCACAAGGCTATGGAGGTGACAACTCATTGTTCATTCATATTCACCCCATACTCACCATATGACTGTTGTCTATATCAAAGGTTATTGCACCCTTTCATAATATAACATCTCACAATACATACATATGAGTTTGCCTTAGAAGGAAGTTTATGTTTTACAGGGTATCATGCATTTATGACACCTGTGTACATATTCTTCTATGGTATGGAAGAATTCAAAGGAGATAGTTTGGGGGGGGGGTTCAACAAAAAATGGTATTAGTATGTCAATTCAGACATAGTACATACTGCGTCTTCAGTAAAAATGGATTTGTTTTTATTGAGTGAGCATTCACAACGAGAGTTTGATAAATAAATCGGACATCTGAAATTCAACTGTGCGCCTTTAGTTTCTTTATCATATCTTTTATTAATCTGTCACAGGGATTCAGACATTGTTCAGTCAGCTTGCCTGACTCACTTTAGAAATCACTTTTTCATCAGCAGTTTTTCAAGATGCAGTATTCACCATGTGTTGCCTCAAACTCTCTGAATGTAAACACGTGGTCTGCAAACAGCAATAGGTCAGTCAGTGCAGGAAAATCACACAGGGGACGTGACTCACGGTTGCATAGAGTAGGTCAGTGGGAGAGCAGAATCCAGAGAGGAAGGGGAGGGAAAAATGGGTAAAACAGAGAGACCCCCCATACAGCTGTGGCTGAGGCACAGATGGCTTACTCAGCATGTCATCCCTCTTCTCTCTTCCAGGGCTACCATCGATCCAACCACTTCATCGCCACTCAGGGTGAGTATCCCAGCAAGGCTATACTGTGTGCGTGTGTGTGTGTGTGTGAATTCAGGATGATAGGTACCTTTTGTCGCGGTCTAATAAATTGAAGATGAAGCAGCCGATGAGCCCCCTCGTGCTTAGTCCCTTGCCAAAATCATCTCTTTGGTAAATCCAAAGGGGAGACTACCAGCCCGTGAAGGCTGCGTTAATGATGTCACTGTATTAATCATGAGAAGAGGTGAATAATTGCACATATTAATTATAGCTTCTCAATTCCTGTCAGATGTGGAGAGGTGTGCTCTTTGTCAGCGAGAGAACCTGTAGCTCTGCCACTGTTGATCAAATACTGTACAAAACAGCCTCTGATGGACTGTGAAACTCAGTGTGTTTCTGTAACCAAAAGGCACATTTATGCTCCTTGTACTTATGAAATTGGATATGCCCATTTCAAGTGATTTAACCTTCATATACTTCCCTGCATCATCCATAAAAGCAGTACATCCATAAAATGTAAAAAGTTTCTGACAGCAACAAATATGGTGACTGTGGGGAGATCTCAATGAGTTACCTCTTAAGAAAGAGGAGAATCGGAGCCAGCCTTGTGGTGCTTACATAATCTCTTCTCAAAAATGTCTACCCTTTTATAAAAGGTCTTTGTTGTGATCCTATGTTTATTCTATCGGCTACACTGCCCCCATGATATCCAGTGATACTGCTCTGTTCATCTGTGAGCTTTTAGAAAACGGATCCTAATATAGACAAAATGAAAGTATAGAAAGAAGGTTCCGGCGCGTCCACATATGTACTGTATGTAATGTTGAGCATAAATAAGCCTTAATGGGTGTCAGTTACAAGGCACCTCCCATCAGAAAGACACTTAAGGTCAGTTCAACTGCTTATCTCTCACCAGCACCCCCTCTTCCCCCTGCTTAAACTTACAAGAAAGGAACTTGTCTCTCTGAGCATTTATTTCCTATGTGATCCTTTTTAAAGTTGTATCTCGCTTCCTAAACGTGTCCTTCTGCAGATGACAATGAATGACTGTTGGTCCCGTGGGCTTTCATCACAGGCTGCTTCTGTTGTCTTGTCACCCATCGACCCTGACTGTCTGCCTGGAATTCCCAATAACTCTATTGACAGCACAATCTTGAGAGATCAGTACCCTGCCATCAGAGAGAGGACACTTAGGTCGCAATAATATGAGATTTCACAGCAGCAGGAGCTCCCTTATTGAGAGTGCAGGCTTTGATGCTGCTGTTTCTCTCTCTCTCTCTCCCACTAGGGCCCAAGCAGGAGACTCTGTATGATTTTTGGAGGATGGTGTGGCAGGAAAATTGTTTCAGCATTGTCATGATCACTAAGCTGGTGGAGGTTGGCAGGGTAAGTGATGTGCCCTCCCCCTTTCTTCTCCCCCTTCCCCTCTGTCACTGCCCCAGTGCTTAGAAACATCACACATTTGCCAGAAGGGAACATTCTGGTGTCTATCTGAAAGGCTTTTGTTTGCTTCCTAACCATACTGGACCAGGGTTTCCATCGTTTAAGATAAACTTAAGATGACCAGCTGCTCACTGCAGCTTCATATTTAGTGTAGATATGAGAGTTGTATCAATCTTCTTACCTGATGTCTTGACAGTGTATTTCTTCTTGGCAGTTTAATGTCTGGGATCATGAAAATCATGTTTTAAGCAAGTCTCTGTGCATTGTGTAATTTATCCTTGAACATAAGGTGTTATTTTATGGATTATCCCTCATTTGTCTGTCAGGACAACATCACGAACCCACTATGGTGTTATAGAAATCTACGCCATGATAACATGATTTTAGACTCCATAAAATGAGCTACAATGCACCTGTGGTGCACATATGCATAACCTGAGCCACATATAATGGGGCTGTTATCTTACATACACTGCATGATTACTCAGTGGCCATAGTGTAGTACCGTTATTTTCCTCCTCACATAAATACCTGTAGCATATGAATTCTGCCCTAAATATTCCATCTTCTTAAGCCTAGCCAAGAGAAACATATTACATAAGTGGAGTGTTAAAATTACACCATTTTTCTAGCAGTAGCCCTACATCCAATTTGGTTCTCCATCCTAACAATTCTGGGCACAGTCAACAAATGAGGACTGGTTCATATGGCTGAATCCAAATGGCATTTTTATTAAATAATAAAAAAAACCCTCCTTTATGCCTGATATTGGTGAAAGAGAATTGCTGTCCTCCTGTTCATTATGCTTCCCACCATTATGTGATTATTGTGCTTTTCTTTTCTTTGCCGTCCCAGATGAAATATCTGCACAAGAACAGGTTGTTTTTGTTCTTCCACAGCATGTAAAGCTGTTACTATTGTACATTTTCATCTTATTAAATTCCACACCAATATTGCTAACAAATTAAGTGCTTACTATGTTTTTATCATCATCACTTAATTTTGAGTTATAATGTGACAGGTTATCTTTTTTATCATCTGCTGTCAAATGCATGGGTAAAATAATGTGAAATACTATTACTATATATTATGCATTCACTATAATGGACTATGATTGAAAGGAAATTCATATCTATACAATAAAGGTGTATTTCACACCTTTTACATCTGTAGTTTGGTTCCTTTTACTCAGGACCAAGGGGTCAAATAATTAACAATGTGAACACACACAGGAACTTCACCATTATTATTCAGTAGCACATTTAGGAAAAGCATTTCATCAGGTCTCTTTCCCTAAATATATAGGAGTTGATAAAGTGTCTTTGTCAAGGAGAGGGAGAGATTTAGCGAAATTGCACCTTACAAGGAGGTTTTCCTTGTTTGCAAATTGGGGACTTGAAGCCCAAGATGGTTCAAATGAGGGACTATTTCATCCCACTGGATCATTTCACAGATGTCTTGTTTTTTTAGAAAAGCTGGCAATTTATTTAAGGGTGGCTATGTTATGGTCAACTGAACTAAATGTTTAAGTGTAAGGATTATTCTTAATATCAGGGGATGGAGGATACTTGACTGTACTTGTTCCAGGAATGCCAACATGAGGTGTAACGCTTTTGCTTCACTCTCTTTTAAAAAGGTGAAATGCTGTAAATACTGGCCTGATGACAGCGAGATGTACGGTGACATAAAGATCACTCTGCTTAAGGCAGAGACACTGGCTGAATACACAGTTCGTACCTTTGCCTTGGAAAGGGTGAGTTTACATTTACATTAAGATTTACATTTTGCCCAGCCTTGTTTGCCTACCATTGGCATTTGTTAATACTTCTTACAATTATTTCTGTTTCACTATAGAAAGCAATATGTGATGCTGTGTTACTGTGAACTGCATATTCTGTATTGTTTCTGTCTCATTTTCTTGTTACCTTTTCCTGTTACCTGTTAAAGTAAGAATTAAACTAAGAGCACATTAATAGAACAGAGTAGATACTTAGCAAGACTTAGCTCTGATGGCCCACATATTAAATTTCGAGGAATTAGCCCTAGTATCTGTATGTGAATACCCCTGCCATCTTTCCAACATAGCTGTTACAGTGTTGTGCCCCCAGTGGCCTCGATCCTGTCAATCTCCTAGGGGATCTCTCTTTGGAAAGGCTCAGAGCAATGCTGGAGTGACAGTGGCACAGCATTATCATCACGCTGTCACAGTCACTCTCCATGGGCACACGCTGCTGCTTATTTAAATCGGCACAAATTTGGGAGCTGGTGACAGCTTGTTTTTCACAGCAAGCTCTTTGCCTTTCTTTTTTTGGATTTCCGTCTTCGACAAATCTTTGCTTTGCATGGCTTTACTTTGTCATCTCTGTACGGAGAAAGAAATTGCTGTGTGACTGCCGCAGCCTCCCAGAAGAGAGCAGAAACCTCCCAGCTCTCCCTGAGCTCAGAGAGTAATTCCTTTCTGTTCGTCTGTCACACTGCCGCTGCTAGCATGTGATGCCCAGAGGCCCAACTGTCCTAGAAGACCTAACACCCCACATAAATAATGTCCTGGTTGTCCTCACACTGAACTGACAAATCTGCGACATCTCTCATGGTGGGGTGGGGTGGGGGGGCTCTATATGGATGGGAACATGTCTTGGTCTAAATAATGGCCCGTAGGCTGCTGTGGTTTGGATGCAAGCCATATACAGTAAATGTAACCTTTTACACGCAATGCCAGTGTGTCCTGTATTTGTGTTGACAGAGAGGATACTCAACCAAGCACGAGGTACGTCAGTTCCACTTCACATCCTGGCCTGAGCATGGGGTGCCCTATCATGCCACTGGACTGTTGGCCTTTATACGACGAGTGAAAGCCTCTACGCCTCCTGATGCTGGCCCTGTGGTGGTCCACTGCAGGTAACGTGATGCTTTGCAACTGCTGCAACCTGTAGTGTTATAAAACCATCTGTAAGTAAAATCCATTTTTGATAAATATGTAGAATAATACGGTATATTTTAATACATTACTAATCCACATCATTCTCTGTGGCTGCTGTTAACATCCATAGGCTACGTTGTTAACCTTGACTGTGAAAGACTGTGAAAAAAATATTAAAACACAGACTACAGAATTGGAAGGGAATTTTTTTAAATAAATGACCATTCACTGTATCTTTTTAAAACAATACTGTGGCTAAAAGAGAAACAACCCTGATGCTAAATAAAAACTAAATAATGATAAAACATGCCACGGACTCCCCCCTTTTTTTTTTTTAATTATGCAGTTCCAGTAACTCGTGCTCTTGAGCAGACACCTTTTATTAGCAGCATTTTTACTTCCTTAAAATAGTGATTGTAAGTCTATGTATTATTCCTCATGAGACATGTCCTCTGCATTCCAGTGTGGGAGCAGGTCGCACCGGCTGCTACATCGTGCTGGATGTCATGTTGGACATGGCTGAGTGTGAAGGCGTGGTGGACATCTACAACTGTGTCAAAACCCTCTGCTCTCGTCGCATCAACATGATCCAGACAGAGGTCAGGATAGGTGCTCTGCCAGGACACCACCTCACATTTAAGCCAAGTCAAATTTCTCAGTTTTTTCCTGTAAACAGGAGGTCACATTTCTTGGACATACAGTAATATGGTAACCTCTCTCCTCCACCGGAGAACCTCTGAAGAGTCAGGTTTTTAAACATTTGTTTTTCCCTCCTGTTGTTTTGAAATTTAAATTGTGCGGAGGGAGTATTATCATACCCACTCCCCCTGGGAATTATGTAAAGGTCACTGCAATAGTTTTAGAGAAAAGACTCACATTGTGTCTCAGTGTGTTGTGTAGGCACAATGCTGTTCTAGATGTGAAGATAATTTGCATATTTACCCCTTATTATGTAAATCCAACACTGACTTAGCTGTTTATTACATTTGTAATTATTTGCAGGGGTGCTCTAATTAAATGCACACCCCATGCGTTTGTTTACTTTAACAGCTTTGATACACTTCCAACATTATGGCACATGTTTAATTCAGAACAAGGCAGGTTATCGAGAAATTGCTGCCATTCTTCATACCGACTGATTATTTATTTAAATCTACATATGTTCATAAACTGTCTTAATCTGCCTCCT
This sequence comes from Psettodes erumei, assembly GCA_016785225.1. Lineage (NCBI taxonomy): Eukaryota > Metazoa > Chordata > Actinopteri > Pleuronectiformes > Psettodidae > Psettodes > Psettodes erumei. The sequence continues at coordinate 1,957,099 of JAFBJZ010000623.1, forward strand.
TTGTTATGCATGTTTAGCTTTTTTGCAACCATATAACACACTCTTATCTGAACCCACTGGAAAATTCATGCCCAAGCGTGTGTGATTACAACAGCACCAAATCACGTTTACATGTTGTCCTTTCAGGAGCAGTACATCTTCATCCATGATGCCATTCTGGAGGCCTGTCTGTGTGGAGAGACCGCCATCCTGGTGAACGAGTTTGCCGTCGCCTACAAAGAGATGCTGCGGGTGGATTCGCAAAGTAACTCCTCTCAGCTACGGGAAGAGTTCCAGGTCAGTCTGGTTCTTTAGACGGTGGAACAGCAGGCCTTTGATCAATTTTTAAGCACAGTTTAATTTTGTTGATTTGCGCAGCCAATAAAATATGCAACATGCAAACTCATATTCTTAATTACGCAGCCCACACACAAAGTAATTTGCATTCACAATGCAGTTTATTCAATATCAGCAACACAATTTCTTCAGTTACCTTAATGAAACCTCTTCGCACTTCAGCTGCTTCAGTTAAATTTCAGTAAAAACAATAATAATACTACTCCTCCTACTGCTACTACATATACTCTAATGCTCCTGCTAATGCTACCACATTACTGCTAACAGTAACACAAATAAACAGCACAGATATATGTAGATTCATTGCTTTGTATTTGTAAAAAATGGATGCTTGAATGAAAAGGTGAAAGGTGATGCAGTCACGACTAGAGGCCACCATATTGTTGGTTCATTGTTTACAATTTTAAAAGACATTTCTTTTTCTTATTCAGACCGCTGCATAAACAACAGACCGTGACTGCAGCTGATAATTATAGCACAGGCACTTTAACATTACAGAAAGGAACAGATTAATGGATAGCAACACATATGCATCCATTAATGTGTGTGTGAATTTGTGCAAGACAATGCTAGTTTCCTTTCACTTGCAATTCTGAGCGGTTGTCAATGAAATCCTGTGACTGGTTTGTTGGAATGCACTCTCGCAACATTTCATTAGATGTTGATTAGGAGAGAAGAAGGCCAGCTGTGTTCCCACTTGCTTTACCTGCCTCCTCCACCTCCCTCCGCTGCAGCACTCAGGCGGCAGCCGCGTTGATTCCATGTTTAGCATTTCAAAGTAAAAGGCTCATGCTTCTCTGTTAATTTTATACAATTTTATCCTTACACACAAGGAGTTATTCGTCAATTTTTTGCTTTGGATTAGGGAATGGTAGAGGTGCTCGATGTGATACTCTGATTACAAACTTAGTTTTTTCATAAAGGAGAATGTTACATGCTTCTCTTTGATGGTGTAAAAGTATCCGTGTGACACAGCTTTTGAAAGCCTCTCCACCGCCCACAGAGATCTGTTTGCCTTTTACTCTGTCTTCCTGCAGACAGCAAGCGGCCAGCTGATAGTACTGAGATCAGCAAGTCACAGATCTATTATTGATGCAGTGTATTAATGATCCAAATATTTTTTCAAGTTGTCTAATGTAGTTACAGATAAATGAACAGAGGGCTCATCAAAGGCTATTGGTATGCGATATTTCCTTTTGATCGCTTTTTTTTATTCACTACATTGCATTTTATTATGTATTTGTCCTGATTCATCCTTAATTCTTCTAAAATCAGTTTGTCACGTTATTGTTTCTGAGTATTGAAGATTCTTTTAGTAATCATTGTTGGATTGTTAGAGATCTCAGAGTCCTGATCTTCTCTGCTTCTGTCTTATTCACTTCTTTGTCACTTGTTTACTCCTTAACATCTTTTGACTCCTCTGCTGTGTTTCACTGCACCTTGTGCCTCTCCTCTTTTAAACGCTGTCTTCAGTTTCGCGTCATCTTTCCCTCACCCTCATCTCAACGCTTTAACATTTCCATTCACAGACGCTCAACTCTGTGACTCCTCACTTGGATGTGGAAGAGTGCAGCATCGCTCTGTTGCCCAGAAACCGAGAGAAGAACCGCAGCATGGATGTTCTGCCGCCTGATCGTGCCCTGGCCTTCCTGGTTACGACAGAGGGGGAGAGCAACAATTACATCAACGCCGCTCTTGCTGACAGCTTCCATCGGCAGGCCGCTTTCATCGTGACTCCTCACCCTCTGCCAGGCACCACAGCGGACTTTTGGAGGCTGATCTTTGACTATGGCTGCACAGCAGTGGTCATGCTCAACCAACTCAACCAATCGAACTCTGCCTGGGTGAGGTCAAAGTGTTACATACTCTTTTATTGCCATGGACTTGTTGACACCATAAGGAAAAGAGTCTTTCAAAAATGTTTGCGTTAACTCACAGTGAAGCTGCTGTTTACCGTTCAAGTTTTTACTTTCAGTCTGGAGGTTATCTGAACTTTACTTGAGACTTTCTTGACATACCCTCACCCCACTGTTTCTGTATCTTACTGTGATTTGGATTAGTTCCTTCATGCCATTTTGTTGGGCTTTGATCCCTGACCACATTGATCTCAAGGCATGACTAGATAACACCCGCCCCAGATTTTCCTTCCCCTCCTCAGGTTACATCTCTGGAGGATAGGCTTGCATTACCCTCCAGCCACATCTCAGGGTTCTATTTGTCGGCGTCCCACTTTTCTCTAGAGCATATGTTTTTCTCTTTACTGCAGTATTCCCTGCTTTTTCTTAACATTTATAATAAAAGCAATGATAATGAGCAGAAACATTACACAAGTTTAGAGTTCAACATTATAAACATAATGAAATACTTATACTCGTTAGTAAAGTAAGGTCATAAACAAATATTAAAGAAGAGCTTTTAAAGTACCTAAAGAGTTTTACAACTTTTATGGGGGGCTAATCCACATGATTGGAGTTCTAACGACAAAGCCTGCTGGTCAATGAGGACCATGCTGAATGAGGAAACGGTTGCCAGATAATCACGTGCAATAGTGAAGAAGGCTTTCAGTAAGCAACAGCTCTTAAAAGTTTGTTGAAAATGTATAGACATGGAAATATAATCACCATATTCTGTTAAACACATTGAGCCTTCCTACAATTTCCTGATTAAAATAGAGGAATGGATCATGGTAACAGTCATGTGTGGATGAAACGATATTCTGTAAAATAATGAGATACGATTTGATTAAAAAAAAGGAATGATTTTATTTTCCAGAAATTTTTACCTGACCTTAGTTTTTCAATCTTCAAAATTCAGTCCAGTGACAGACTCAATGTCATTAAATTTGGCTGCAGTCTGGGGTTTTAAGGATTCCCCTGACAACATTGCTTACAAAATCGAGCGATGAAATGTTTTCCTGGGGTGCTTAAATTCACTGATTAAGATCTCTGTTTGTTGGAGTTAAACTGAATGAGCTTGGCAGACATCCAGCTCTTAATGGCAGATAAACAGTTGATTATTCAATCATGTTCATCAGCAGGTACAACTGGGTATCGTCTGTAGTACACTTTCATGTAGTAATAAAAGGAAGTAATGAATGTGATGCTCTCTATTTCAAAGACATACAAATACTTAATAATGTTAATAAATATTAACTATGTGAAATATATATTAAATCGAATCACAGCCTTGAAAACAAAGTGCTTATGCTTAATTATGAATCTTTTTCTTATATTTTCTCCAAGTTATACCTTAGATTGTTATAAAATCTGTCCTGAACAGTTGTTTTTTCTTTTTCTTTGACAATGCTCCTGTGTTTTAGATATTATTATGTATTGAGTACACATAGTAGCAGTGGCTTTACTAGTTCAAAAGCATCTACAGTATTATCTGTATCTTTAAAGTTTTCTGTAATGATGGCACTAAATTAACTTTAAACTTACAAAATCACCAAAAGATATATCAGTATTTCTTTTGCGTGATCAGGATCTTGAGTTGAAGAAACTGTGACAACTGAATAGAACTTTATTAACTATAAACCAGTCAGGGTTAGGTCAAACAATCCTCACTCATAAACTAAAATGAAGATGATTTAAATATTGTGATTTGCAATTCACATGTAGTCTATCAATGATAATAATAATAATAATAATAATAATAATAATAATAATAATAATAATGATAATGACGAAACAAATTTTGAGGTAAACTTGTTCAGTCTTACATTTCATCCAGCCCTATTTTCTTGTTTCTTTCAATGCAAGTCATTCCTTGTCCCTGAGTTTGCACCACATTAAATTGTTCATTGCAAGCTCTTGTTATGAACTCTCCTATATAGTTCATGTGTGGCACCAGAGTACTCTGTCTCCCTCTTGTTGCGATCTCTGAAAGCAGGTTATGTCTTGCCTTCCCCATGCTACTTCTGTCCCTTATAAACACCATTGTCACTAACTGCACTTTTGACATCGATGCTACCTTACTTACTTACTGCCTCTTCTGTGGTTCTTCAATATTTTCTTCCTTTCATTAACAGCACATGAATAGTGGTCCCCCACTGCTTAGATGCACACACACCCTAAAACAACTTACAAGCTTAATTTCATAATTTGATTTTGTGACAGCTCTCTAATCATTGATGGCCAAAAATTTCAAGAGCAAAGGTTTTGCTGTTTGCCACAGCTACTGAAGCAGGTATTAGTTGAAGTACTGCATGTTCCATATTTCATCACTGATGAAACGATTTCCCTTTACCTGCAGCCATGTGTTCAGTACTGGCCGGAGCCTGGTTTACAGCAGTATGGGCCCATGGAAGTGGAATTTCTGTCCATGTCAGCAGACGAGGATGTCATCACTCGTCTGTTTCGGGTCAAGAACGTCACCAGGGTAAGTCATTACTGCGCCAAAAAAGCCTGTTTAGGACATGTTGTTTCACTCAGTGGTATTTCACAAATGATAACTTGAACCTTATTAGAAATGCATTAGCTGTGGTCCCCACTGGTAATTCAGATGTGACATTTTACCTACAGTACATTTACAGCTGCCACCTGTAATGTGCATCTAAAAAGCGTGCACAGGTCATCAAAGTCAAAGTACTACAGGCTTGGCTGTAAAAAAAAAACTGTGTACCTTAGACCTTCAGATGATGTTGTGAATTCCTATACAACTTCTTGTACGTGCGCAAACTCTTGCATCAGGATGTGTGCCTCTGCATCTTTATCTGTCTATATTGCTTTCTTATGCATACACAACAACACTCCTCTAGTGTATGTCTCATGAGACACAGGAGGATGTCAAAGAAATACACTCCACAATGAATACACTGTAAAATATAGTCTGGAGATTTGTACTGAACATAATGACAGATCTGTAAAAAACTTCAAAATTCATAGACTGTATTATGCATACTACAAAGTACATTGATTTGCTATTTAGCGCTCCAAAAAAAATTTTAACCAGAGCCACCAGTGTTTCCATAAGGCATTTCTTTAGTGTGATACATATTATAGGAGCTTTCTCTCTATGAAAAACATGCGAGAAGCCCATTGACATGCATGCAATAAAGGTCAGTAGTTCCCTTTTTCAATTTCTTCTTGTCATTACCTAGATAGGCGTTCCTCCCTCTCTTAGGTTTCTGTTAGCATACTAAAGAGGGGATTTTCATCATCATAATGCATGTCATATTTCCTGTTGCAGGATACTCTTTTCTGGTGGCAAAGCAGATTTTGAGTTGTTCATAAAGCATGTCACACTTGAAAAAAGCAGAGAATTAGGCAGAACTCCTGAAAAAAATGCACTGCTCTGCTGTCGTGATTCAGAGAACATAGGGGATATCAAAGTGGGTCTTTCCTCCACTGGAATATATACATGTATATATACTGTATATGTATAATTTGTCTCCAACCGTGTGCGTATATGTATGAATAAGTCATTTTGACTTCACATGCATCACACATTGTGTTGATTGTGTGTGTGCACGTATGGTTTATGCCATACGGAATAAGGAGGAAGGAATTTGCATAAGCACATGCATTGCTCAGGATCACTGTCAACCAATTATTAGAGAAATCTGCATGCAAGGCGTTTCTTGTTGGCAGCGCGACAGGCAGTGCCCAGAACTTCCTTTCTTGATTGGCATCCTCACCTCCTCTGTCGACTGCCCTTGTCATTCCCCTTTCTACCTGTGGCACTTTTTTTTCTCCTCAGTGCACACCACTGTCAAGGAGAGGGGAACTTAACAAAGCATGGGAGTAATCAAATCACACAGAAATAATACACACCTCTCCTCTCTGCCCCTCTCTCAGTGCATTAGTGGGTCCTTTCCTATACACGACAATGATATACAAGGGTAGGGAGTAAAAGTCAAAGGAAGTGCATTGTAAGCATATGTATGTGTGGCTAGGAAAGTAGGCCCAAAAAAGGACATTCTCTAAATCCCACCTCTACTGAAGCAATTCCTTCATACATCATTGGTTCCTTTGCCAGCTCAATTTGCATGACTTACAGTTCTCTGCTGGTCCTTAAGTATTAGGTGTGATTCTATGGGACAAGGTTATGAACACACAGGGACCTCTTTCATGCCCAGCTTGGGCCCCACTAACACCAGCAGACTCATATATCTCATAGTCAGTCTGCTGAGTGAGCATGGCTGAGAGTGCCAGCGCACAGGCTGGGGAGCACTCAAACATCGTTGTTAACTGGCACATGCGGAAATGCAGAAACAACCAGAGAATACGATACATGTGCACCCACATAGTACAGTATGACTCAGTGTTTAAGTATTTTCTGTTGCATATGAAGCTCCAGGAGGGCCAGCTGGTGGTGTGTCAGTTCCAGTTCCTGCGCTGGTCGGCGTATCGCGATGTCCCCGACTCCAAGAAGGCTTTCCTCAACCTGCTGGCTCAAGTGCACAAGTGGCAAAGAGACTGTGGAGAAGGGCGCACTGCTGTCCACTGCCTGTGAGTAATCTCTTAGTAGCATGCATCCTGTACTGGAAAGTAAAATACAGATCAGAGAGAAATTTGGTTTCAATTTCTCTAAAAAGGTCTTAAGACTGTGAAATATTGCTGTTATAGCCTGACATTTAAAAGTTCATTTAATAGCAAAAGCTTATTTACAGTGGGGAGTATCACAGAAATGTTTATTAAAATCATGACATCATCTGTTTAATGATGAGAGACACCCTGTGTTGAGTCTTGGCTCAGTGGTGTTTTGTGTGGTTTGGTGCAATGAGATGCAGTGCAAAGTATTTTTCTATGGTAGCACTTTGCAATGTAGAAAATCAAATTGTGGTGTAATGTGCTGCGCTGTGCTGCGGTCGAGTGTGGTGTGTGGTGTTGTGTGCTCCTCTGTTGTCCTAAGCCCCTGGAGCGCACGCCCGCTGATGAATATGAATGGGCCTTCCAGCTCATTGCCAACCCGTCACACGTTCTTCCCCACCGCCCCCATCCAAAAGCACATCAGTCAGCGCTGTCACACAGTGTTACCCAGGACAACCAGGAAAGAGATTATGGAGATCAAATCAATTATGGCTTAATACAGAATGCAATGGTTCTCACTACAGTAAATCCAAGACTGCCACAGCACTGACGACGATTGATTACCTTAATATTGCTTGTATACACTGCAGAGGCTTCCTTGCCCACCTTTGCTGCATTTGTCTCAGGAGGGAGGAAGTGGATTGTCCTCCAGTACTTTATTGATATTGCCTTTCATTTATGATGACCAGGACAATATTTCTACAGAAATGTCACTGTGCTGGTTCCTGTTTTCTCTTCCTTGCAGCTTTTCTCTTGTAGCTCTATTTGTATCAAGATATCTTGTATAATATCAAGATTATCAGATTACAGATATTCTGGCCAGTTTATACTTTATTAAAGTCTGCCAGAACCAACTTAAACAAATTAGAGGGCCCATTCCCACTGGAGGGGAGACATATATTTGTATATTGTGCTACTATATATACAACTGATGCTGTGATGAACATGCAGCATTTCAGCCAGTGAAAACTGGATCTGGGTTTTATCACTGCATCTAATGGAAGTCAGCTAGTTTAGCTGCTCTTAGGATAATCAATGTATTATGTAATTTGTGCACTTTGCAATAGCCTTTGCTTTAAATGTGTGATATTAATAAACTGTACTTAGCACGGCAGTCTTTTAGCTAAATGCTAACATCAGCATCCAAATATACCCTGCAGTAATGGTGGTGGCCGCAGTGGGACCTTTTGTGCCTGCAATATTCTCCTTGAAATGATCCAGTACCAGAACATGGTGGACATCTTCTATGCTGTAAAAACGCTACGCAACTGCAAACCCAACATGGTGGAGTCCCTGGTGAGAGAGTTTTTCAATAAATAAAACAGTGTCTTCTTAAGTGGAAAGAACATTTCTGTAACTATCCTCATGTTTTCATGATTGTTGATCATAACAATATTGTATTTTTTCCTCAGGATCAATATCGATTCTGCTACGACCTTGTCCTGGAGTACTTGGACTGCTTTGAAGGGAGATAGCAACTAAATGTTTACCACAGTGGCCCCATCCCACTTGCTGGAGATTTGATTTAGGGCCACCCAATAACCCCCTCTATTTTAAAGTAGACTTGGCATTGAAGGAACTGCAAAGGAAAGAGGAAGGAAAAACCTGGTCAAGGTTCTAACTTTTAACCTTTAATGTACAGCTGTGATTTTCTCCTTGTTGGTGATGTTTATCTCTTTTGATATTTTTTTGTGCTTTTCTTGGTCCTCTTTGCCTCTTCGGACTTAAAGTTCCTTTTGTGCTAAGGGTCTCTGTAGCAGCAAAACAATATACTACAAAACAGACCTGTCTATTGAAGAAGGGTCACCTTGGCTGATGGTGTTTCATCATTTCATTCATACAGCAAGGAGGCTGGATGTGATCCCAGAGGTGCGGCAGCATTATCTAAACGTGGAACCATTTTCTTCTCTTTTAAAGAGCTACATACAGCAGCAGTCCACTGTGGTTGTGGCATGACGTATCTACCATACCATAAACTGCCTTATTATCTGATGAAAGGACAGATTTATTCAAATCACTGAATAAGTCAAAAAGGTCATCACACTGGTGTACAAACACCAACGAGGGACCTACAGCATTAGGATAGAACAGCCCAGCCCTCAAGAATACTGACGCCGAAACTGTACAGTAGTGAAATGTGTTGTATTTTGCCATAATGTTTGTGCTGGATTACCACGTGTGCTATAGGGGGACATTTCCAGGGACCACAACACTGGGCCTGGTGCCACCATAGGAGTTTCCTGTCTCATTGCTGTCACAGTGCCAATCCCACTGACTGACTTGAATCCTCTCTTTACTATGTTCTGTTGCGTCATCTTGATATATGCCTACAAACATACAGTATGTACTACATCATTTAGTGTCCCTGCTCAAAAATGATTGTTTGTACTTTATATCTAGCAAGAAGGAAAATGGAGCAGGGAAAACCACATTGACATGCCATAGTGGTGGTGGTGTGAAAAATGATGTTTCATTAACGCTGTGGTAAACGTGTCTGAACCAGTGCTACGTTTCAGGATTGAGTCTGTAACTCTCTTACTCCTTTATTGTACCAGGCATTTGGTTGTGCTGTAAACTGTCGAAGCAAGCTAAATTCATTTGAATTCTATCATAACCCTTTCAAGTTTGGGGTTCATTTTGACTATTTTGACATTCACATTAGTTGTTGTTTCTTGTGGTATTAAATAAATTAATATTAATATAAATAAAAAGGGGCATTAACATTGTGTAGAGGGTAATATAAGCTATTTTGTGTCACCACTCACCACTTAAGATATTGGTGTTCTCACACTGGTGGTCATTTTTTAAATATTAAAGTAGAAATGGTATTATAAACAAGAATAACAGAGAGAAACTGTTGCCCAAAGACCCTGCAGCTAAGTTATCACAGATCTAACTCCACTAATCTTCACCCCATGTCCAATGCCTGGAGACAGCTGTTTATGTCTGAATCAATGAAACATCCCCTGAAAGGACCCCAACACACACACAGGAAGTAAAGTTTCTTTATATGTTATCTTTTTTAAACATTTATTTTTTACAAACCAAGAAGATATATGTTCTACACTCCATTATTAATCATTAAAATTATTTTGGGCTCCATCTGAAACTCCTTTGAAGTGCAGGTTTTCACGAAGGTTGGTAAAGGTATCACCAGAACCTGCCCTAATAAACAAGGAGAGACGCCTTGAAGCCCACAGAAGCTGAGAAGCAGCAGCCAGGCCAACTCTGCTGCTACTTTGCAGCTCACAGTCTGGTGGGCACGCCAGAATATGTGAGGAATCTAACAGGCTGCCAACATTACCAGGCTCCCACAGCTTCACTGTTAGGGCAGCTTGTTTTTGATGAGGATGAAGTATGAGGTAGCAAGTCAGTGATCTGACAGAGGATCACTGGAGGAAGTGCCTGGACACTTTTTCTCATGGGTGGAAGGAATGTGTACATACAGATGTATATTACGTTATGTGAATATTATATTAATAATATACTATATGTTTGCCCAGAGTAAAAACGTACAGTAAGTAACCACTACATAACCACAGAGCTGAATGTGCTGTAAATGACCATTTTTGTGAGTTTTACTGGCAGAGCTTTTAACATCTGTGTATGAACTGAGTCTCACTGAGTGTTCATCCCAGTGCTCAGAGTAAAACTGGTCTGTTAAAGCATGTATGAACCCACTGTCTGCTTTGCATTTCATTTTATTCCATTTAAAAATATCCCAACCCACATAATTTATTTCAGCCGTTGTTGAATCAGCAGCCATGACAACTGTGTGAGTGCATTGTACTTTTACCATTCCAAAGCTTTTTATTATCGCTAAGTGGTGGCGGCGGCCCTGAGAGTACCATTGATTTCACTTGTGTGTTTCTGTATGAACCAATGGTACATGACTACTGTGTTTTTGACCATTGTATTTGTGGGGCATGGTGTGTATTTAATGAGAGAGAGAGAAAGAAGACAGATGTATTTTGAGGTTGGGAAAGGGGTTCTGAAGAATAACAACAAAACAACAATAAAGAAGAAGAATAAGGGGAAAAAAAGAGATGTGTTGTCATCAACTGGATATGCGGTCAAAAATGCATGCGTAGCTACAAAATTCTGTGCGGTTTTATGATTGGTTTGTCAGCTGAAGTGGAGAGCCGACAGCTGGACATGGACTTCCTGTCTGCCTCTGGGCCTCCTGTGGTTTCTCATACGGATGTGATCTTTTAGCAGCTCCCTTCACCTTGAACCACATCAAGCATTTGATCTCTCCCCTCTTTTTAATCTCTAACCTCATTTCTTTCCCTTCCTCGTTTTCATCATACTTCTAGTTCACCTCTTTCTGTCCTCCGCCTCCACCCTTGACTACTCCTCATTTTCCCCATCTCATCCTTCTCCATCTCTTTTGCTTTGCTGCTCTGCCTAGAGTAAGGTGACTCCAGACCACAGACTTCCTCTCTCGCCCACGGCTATGTTGAATAATGCAGCAGTCCTGAAAAGTGATCTACTGTTTAGGAACGGGACAAGCCAGATTAATTAGAGGACAAGACCCCCTACTCACAAGCTTAGGACAATGTAGGCTGTATAGATTCCCCTTTAGATTTTTTAAGAGATTGATTAGCCTTCAAAACAACGTGTCAGATTTGGTAGCATGCTGGTAAATGCAAATGCTCCTTAAAGAAGACTTTTCATCAGTCAGCATGTCAGTCAGAAGTAGCTGACTCCATGATAGATTTAATTGTGACATATTTAAGAAGCTTTTTCACAGAGACAGGTCAATTAAATTTTCTAAGACTGTTCAATTTCCCTTTTCACCTGCAGAAATCTATTACAACATGCTCCATTCTTAGCAGCAGGAACCATCATCCTTTACTACTCATATTTGACCCATTGTTAAAATTTGCTGGTAATTGGAATCTTATCATTTATTTCAGATGGTGTAATGACTGCCACATGTAAGGTAACTTATCACAAGGCCAAGATCCAGCTGGGTTTCGTCTTTTCTCTCTGGCTTTCTGTCTTATATTCCTCCACTGACAGGCTCGATGGATGTCGGCCTCTCCCACGGTCTCCCTGGTGAATCTCACACCAGATACACTCTCGTGGTATTTCTGTAAAACAGCAGTGAGGGCCGATAGCTTGCAGTCTCAGTTGATAGGAAGGAAGGTAATGACTGCTATGAAACAACTGGCTTTTTTTCTTTTTTTCTGATCATTTATCCTGGAAAAAATGGTGTATATAACATGTAATTATTAATATGTTATATAATAATGTTAAATAATGTTATTATATAAATACACTTAGCTCATTCTTGCTTATCATTTGCATATTATTAAAATTTTACCCATTACTTTTGACTAGTTATGTGATAAATTCATTCATTACTTTTATGATACTTGATGTAAATTCATTACTTGTACTAAACTATTTCAAAAATGTATCCATATTTTTAGGTAAATGAGCAAGTATGTAAATATATATCTCTTACTGAGGTTTTTTTGATTACATTTTCTTTTACTTTTTAATAACTATTTTATATAATTTCCATTATTTCAACCATTTATCCATTACTTTTAGCTGGGTTTGAAGTATCCATTACTTCAGGCAAATTATTTAATAAGTAATATCCTAGCTTAGCTAACAAGTTAAACCATTTATCCTCTACTTTATACTAACTATTCAAATTCTCTGCTAGCTTACATTTTACATGCACTCTAAAAGGTAATGCATGGCTTTTAAGGTGTTTAGGCTCAGTTAAACTTGTGAATAATGTGTTATTTTGGAGGTAGGGTATTTTTTAAACCGTAATTTCTTTTTTTCCCATCCTTTTTTATTTTTATTTTTTCAAATTTGTTGATTAATAATACAATATTTCCATGTACCCACTGGAAATATTTCCGTCCTGGGGGTAAAAGTTGTCTTGGTTTTGAATCAGTGCTCTAAAGTCTACTCACTTGTTGCCAAATATCTACGGAGACATGATACAGACTATAAAGCTTGTGACGGTTTAGCATTGGCATCATGTCATGCTTAAAAGCACAGTGGTGTCACTTACTAAATGCTCAGTGTTTCTCCTTTCATGCCGAATGCTTTGCAAATAGATGCAGATAAAATCCAATATCCTCTGGGAGAATATTGTCACAAAAGCTTTTGCGGGTGACCTTGCCCTAAGTCTCAGTCAATAAGTAGAAATAGAAGATGCACATCCTTTAATATGGCAAGAAAATATTGTAAGAGAATTTTGGAAAAGTGAAGAAAGATCTGGATGTATTATATCATTTCCTAGAAGCAATGCAGATGTGTAAACGGGCTGCTCCCTGAGGAGAAATTATTTTGCTCTGTACATTTTTCCTCTAAAATGCAAGAAGTGGAATGTGAACTCACACACACAAACACACATTACCTTGTCTTACCATCCTGTTGATATTCAACTTCTGCTAGACAGTGCTGTAGACAAGACATGTGGCTCCAGCTCTGTGCTCAGCAGAGCGAGGACATGGCTGACCAGATGGCTCTGTCCACCATGTTTTCTCACTGGTTCCATTGCCACAGTCGATCTGACTGGACCCCTTATCTCAGTTCTGGGAAGGTCATGGTTCATGTGAATTAGGAGAAGAGAAGGAGCTCCTGATGGTTCCGGCCTGGATCACTCGGGCAAACAAGAAGCCAGAGACAGATAACCAGAATCACAGGGCACATGAGCGACTCAGACGTCCCTGTCCCCTTTATCAGACTCACCTTTTGCTGTTAACGAACCCCACAGTAGTTTGCCTCCACCGCCAACACCACCCCTTTAACTTTGGATGCTTTGACCTAGATCCTTTTGTGGCCTTGTATTTAACAGTTGAGTTAAACCAGTGGGGGGAAACAAAAAGTGTGGCATGAAATGGTCAGTGTAAAACACAACATGGCAGAGAGGGATTGTGAAATCCAGGAAAATAAAAGAATAAAGTTTGAGAGGATGTAGTGCTGAAATCTCAAGGTTTTACACACAAAATCTGTCTCTGCCAGCCCTCTCTTGATAACAAAACAATCTCAGGTGATGCAGAGGCTGAAGTTATTTTGCTCCAAGGATAATCTGTTGTTGTTAGTACACACATAAAGATGTTGAGCCTTGAGGGTTCTGGGGAGTAGCTTGTAAATGATCTTATGTCAACATGAGCCATTTCTAGGTTGTGGCAATAAAGCATCTCCAAGATGCCATAAGTTTGAGGGATGGGCTTATCAAAAGGTCAGCCCTTTGAGGGACTGGCTTAGCAACTGGATTTATCCTTCGGTTTATTTAGAGCAGAAAAATCGGGTCACAAATGACTACTAACATCAATCATACTTCACTGTGATCCTTAACAAACAAGAAGGGAAGTCTTAGGTTAGGGGTTACATACCAACTAGTCAATTAAGTGTAACATTTTCTTTTGTTGCTTTAAAAATAATCAACTTCTAAAAATCATCCAGGTGCACAACAGCTACTGTAGGTCCATCTCAACCACCTATCTAAATTGTAGGCCTTACTTTTGTAGCTTGTGTCAGATACAGTGGATGATTACATCTCCATAGTTGAGTCTGCTAGGACCCGATATCTATCTGTATTTGTTGGAACTGATTAAACATGTTGCTTTTTGTGATTGTTAAACCATTGATTTACTCTGGTTAAAATGAAACCTTGTATTAGCTTTCAATGCATTTTAAAGCAGCAAAGCAAAGGCTTTCAGGCTGCTCCTTACCTTATTTATTTTCATGTTTGTTTTCTAGGTACTTAATCTCTCAGTCTGTGTTCGCCCTTGCTCTCTCCCCTTACCCAGCTCTCTTTTCCCTCCTTCCCCTCGTCTTTATCTCCCTCATTCTCGCTGTCTTCCCCTACCCCTTTTCCCCTCCAGCAGTTTTTGAAATAGATGCAGCCACGAGAGGACAGTTGTGCAACTGATAGTACTACATTAACCTCGGGGAGAACAACAGTCGTCCTCTCCTCCCTCATCTCTCTTCCACACCAGACACCCTCAAGTGCAGGATGCTATAACCCCAGTCCTTCCCATGACATCCCTGGAGCCCTGCATCCTCTGGTTCATGCTGCCCTGTAGCTGCAATGCTAATTTCCTTCTGCCATTGCTGAGTAATGTCACGCTTGAGAAGACAGTTCACAGCTCGACTCCTTCTCAGAACTTTGTCTTTTACAACCACTCTACGTAGTGTGATCTTCGATGTCCTCATTTCACATAGCACCTCGGCCTGTGGAGTGTCGTCACTCCCCTAATAAACCTGCAGTCACTCTCAGCTGTATTTGATTTACATTACACCCAGGAGGGGACACAGCAAACAAAGGCAAACTTTAGCAAATATTGGACAAAAATCTATTTCCATGAATTGTCTGTTGTGCTGATAAACAAAGGTAGAGTATATTGCCCAGGAAGGGCCAAAGCAGAGGCTGCAGAGAGGGAAGGCAAGACCAACCCAAACCAATGCTTAAGTATTAGCAGATATGAGCTGTCAGTTGCTTCACATTTTGAAGAAACCTTTTTTTTTTAAATCTTAAATCAATCCAGACTCATTTTTCCTTGTCAGCGTTTTAGATTGTACAGATTTGTATTCCACATTTATTTTTCAGTTCATGGTCAAACTGCATCTTCGGTTGGCTACATTTAACTGCCAGAAGGTCTGAATAGTGAATGGCTGTGATTTAGACCTTTTCTGTGTTTGCTACTCACACACACACACACACACACACACACACACACACACATTCACACAACCCCACGAAGAAAGAGCATACACTAAGGGAATAAAACTTTAATTTAATTTCTAATCTTGCATATGATCATTTAATGAAATTTGGAAAACTTGGCTGTCCTTTCACCACCTGATTGCCCACCTGATTGGTTTTACTTTTACCTACCCCCCTGTAGGTTCCTAAAATAGTGAGACTGACTGACATGGCTACAAATTGGTCTCCGGGCTTTATGAGTCTTGTCTGTTGCCACCAGAGAGCCACTGTCAGCGTCATGTTCTGGTCTTTCACGACCTTCAAACCTAATTAGAAGCTGAGGTATTTCTCGTCATCTCAATCCATGGCTTTTCCATTTAATACTGTGCCTGCACCGCAGAGTGTCGGGGATTATGCTGTCATGTCATGTAGCCCGAGCCCTCGAATTTCCACGCATGCAGATATGAACTCTTTAATATTTCATTCCACAGGTCAGGTTTCTCGTCCTTACCGGAAGAATACCTCCTTGCAAAACAAAAGACAGATCCTGTCAGACAGGATAGCAGCAGAATAATTCATGGTCCTGTTTTCCCTATATTAGACTCACTTTTCTCTTTTTTGCTGCATTTTATCAATTTCACTCCTGCTCCTGCAATTTCCCACTTTCTCACCTTTCTCTCCCCGATCTGTTTCTGTTTCCCTTTTAGTATTTTCCCTCTTTCTTCTCGGTTTTATCACCTCCTCTTCCTCTTTCCTTCTTAGCCTATTTTTGCTTTTCTTCTCTCTCGCAGTGTCTCACCTGTTCTGTGTCAGGTAAGAGGAGTGGTGGGAGGTGGGAGCCCCTGACGGCTGCTAGAGTGTGTGTGGAGCGGAGCTCTCATCAGCTGTCTGCTCTGCTGTGTGGCCAGGGTGACGGGGTCATGACATGCTTTGCGGAGACATGTTTGTGATGTTGTTGTGTCACTCAAAAATTCTCATGGGGGGCCACCTTCACACGACATATTGTTAGGAAGCACCTACCACAACATCACAAGGCTCAAGCAGAGCACTCCAATTTAGTATTAGCAATAAGACACAAATCATTTACATTGGAAGTGTAATAGATACCTGTTTTGTTTGATTGCTATTGTTTGAATAGCTGCTGCTTCACTTTCCAGTTTGATTGTAGTGTGACTGAAGAGAAAGATGTAGACAGAGGTAAAGAATTCAGTAGAGTTCACTCACAAAGACAGAAAAGGAAAGTCACATTCTGCAAAGTGTGAACAACAACTGGATTTTGGTTCTATGCTTAAGTGTTGTTATTTAAAGACTGGGTTCATTGATGCACTGTGGCATTCCTAACTCCATGTTTGATGTTAATCTGCTGGAATGAGTAGAAAAACAGGAAAACAATGAACCGTGCCGCATATTGGATTGAGCTTGACATGTGTCTCTAAAGTGGCAACAACTGACGGTAATTACCATGAATGGCTAAATGCATGCATTCATTATGAATGGAAAAGAAGCTAGTTACATGATCCTCTTTTCATCACTGCCTGATGGCTGCTTCTCTTCTCCTGTTGTAAATGTGTTCGTCGAGAAAATGGCATGTCTTTAGGTCAGCGGGAGGAGGACGTCCTCTGTCACAGTCTGTGATGTCCAAACAACACATGAGAGGGAGAATATGCCCATGACTTTATTTACTCCTCAGTGATATTTATCTCACTTTCAGTCCTGCTCTTGTCAGCGGACTTTAATAGCCCTCACCAATGGGGCTGCTTCAGATGCAGATTAAATGCATGCAGACAAATGATGAGGGTTCACTCTACACAAACACATCAGATCCTGTTAGACAACAGAGGTAGAGGCACAGGATAATGCTCTCTCTGTGTCATGCACATGAATGAATGCCTGTCCGCAGCTCCTGGGCTGACAGGGTGAAAGTCTCTGTCGTGTACAGTGATTTGGACTGTTCAGGGCTCAATATACCACAACCTGCTTTTAGCTTGTCAAAGATGTTGACAATGCAAGATTGTATGTTCTCAGTTTGTGGAATGATTGAGAAAAGAAATGAAAAAAAAAAATCCATGATGATTATGAATAGCGGGTTCTTTGAGAACAAGGCTCTCAGTGTGACAATGCCTCATCTCCTCGCAGACATGCACCATTAGGAGTGAAACAACAGGGGCTCTCATTTGATCTCTTTAGAACAAATGTTAACTCCGAGACTTTGAACCATTAAGAAAAGCTATTTGTCATGATGGAATTTCAATGAGATTAATTTTTAGTTTTTTAGATAATGCGTATACTGTAGGTTGTAATGATGTCTTTCGGTGTAACATCATTCTTTTATAGTGGCAAGTGCTTTGATGGGGTGCTAATTCATCATATTTATAATGATGTTAATAACAGTGACTATGGTTAAGATATGGTGAGTGTACTGCTGTGAATAAAAAAACCTCAAACAACCTTAAGGTTTAAATTTGCCAGATTTAAACTCAACAGAACTCCACATGGACTCTCTCAGGTTAGGGAGTAAATTGAATGGTACACCTTCATTGCTGTGTCAAACTGAAAGAATGAAACCCTTGTCTGCTTAATTTACCATCCTTTTTCTCTGTAACACCTGCATAGTTGCTGTGCAACTTGACAACACACACGCACACGGATGCACAATGCTCTCACACACACCCATAAACAAAAGGGCTTTTGTGAACACAGAATCAGAGAAACGCATGCATAATACTAAATATATGTACACATACACACATACATGCCCAGACTTCAGCTAATGTTGTATAAGAAAAGACATACAATAAATTGAAATTAGGATTTTCTGTTGATGCAATAGTTACTGAGCTTGACTGTTAGTTATTTCTCACCGCCTGTTTTTTTTCTTGTTCTAAATAGTTCAGCATTTTCTCACCTGCCTCTGAGCTTTCATGGTTCTGGCTCTTGGGCTTTGTGAAAGCTGCTGCTTAGAGATTGTTTGCAGCCAGACACTTCCAGCTCAGTTTCAGGGGAAAGGAAAAGCAATTCCATGCTTGGGCCACAGTGAATCCGTCTCTGTCAGTTCCGCTTCTTGATGCCCTCAAATCACATTCCCCCCGCCCATCCACTCTCCCATCAACCCTTGCTGTTCTGTGATCAGGGAGTGGGAGAGCATCAGCCTAGGAGTGAAATGAGGATGCGCTTTGCATGCTCCCTTACCATGCTATCCTCCTTGATGTCATTCACTTCTGTTCCCTGGCACTTGCAATTTCCTGCCGGCAATGAAACTTTATACTTCACGCAGGAGTAGCCACAGCCAGCAGTTATAATATACCTTCTCCTCTGTCTATCAGGCTACATGAGGCTAGTTGTCATTCTTTGATAAATGCACTTGATTCAGCCTTACTACTAGTGTGATAGAAGCAAGCAATGTAAAATGTTCATATTGGTGTCTGCAGTGTTTTCTAAAATTAATACAAATTCCTTTTGAGTTTTACAGCTTTAGAAGTCTTCTGCTACAAGCCTATTTGTCAGAACTATTAATACTTTGCTTGTGAAACTTTATATAACATGTGATATGAATGAATAACTCGCTTTTCAAGTACTTAATCAGTTTTGTGATGTCAGTATTCGGGTCTTTTTGTGTATGGCATTAAAGTCACAGAATGCTCTGTTGCAGTTGATCAGAGGAAACCTGTAGATGTGACCTCTTACAGCAGGTCAGCACATGCAAATTTATTTTTGAGTTACATTTGTCATTCAATCACATCCTGACACTCTCATTAAAGCATCTTAACTACCCAGAACTGATTGCTATGTAGTAACTGTTTAAAACCCTGTATGGGCAGAAATTCAGTCTCACCTCGAGGTTTTACCTCCCTCCCATTTTTCCCTCAAAAACTTCTCACTTCTCACTCCCCTCACTCCTTCGCCTAGTGACTAAATTTGTCGCTTTGCCTTTGTAGAAAACAGTGACACATAATTTTTGAAAGTGATGAAGGCACACGGAATGATTGATGGCAGCATATTGGATGGGAAAATAACGTTCTGGACCGTTAATTTTACAGAGTCAAGGAAGCAGCCTCAGCCTGTCAACACAGGAAATGAATAGGATTTATCTCTGGCCTAGTGTCTTGGAAGCTCACTTGAACTGGATGCATTTATATGGACCAGTGTGATGGGTTGCAAACGTTGTGTAATACACATTGTGCAAGCCCTAAGAAAGAAATAGAACTTGAAATATGACATCATTATTGACAGTTAATATTATTGCTTGTTAGTGGGGGAACATGTAAAAACACACCAAACTCAAATAACGGTAATATTATGCATTTTCCACTGAAGAAAGCAGGACAGTAGAGGCCTAGAATTGGGGTCAGCTTCTATGGTCCAGTTGTCAGTCTTTCTACTGCCTCCTGATGTCGAGACATGTTTTGTGTGAAGATTGTACCCAACCCTTTTTCTTTGTCAATGCAAACAGGTTATCATGCTGTGCAATGCAACAAAAAAAGCTTCTGCAATAATAAAATACCCTCACAGATGTAGACATGGTATTTTTGATGCACCACGTTGAGCATTAATGGCTTGCATTAATGGGTGGTCAATGTTATGAGGTGAGCACAGCCACAATACAAATGTGTAATTGGGCATAAAAAGGGAAAATTGGGTATATGACTGCATGCAGCAATAATATTCTTGTAATGGCCTACTACACAGCAGCAAACCTCAGCAGCAGACAACATATTTGGATACCTTTACACTGAGATCGATATATGTAAGCCACAGTGGAATTGCAAGGCCACAATTTTTAGTTCTACCCACATCTGCAACCTAATGTATATGAACTACAGCCACAGTTAAATTTTCTGACATGGAGCTAAGGAAATTCTTTATCACATGCTGTACCTCAGGGGTGGGGAACCTTCTTCCTATCAAGGGCCATTTCAATTTTTATAACATCCTTTGAGGGCCATACTAAATTATTGAACACATACTGTATATCACCCTAACCTCTGTAATGCAATAACTGAAACTGCTTCTCTTTGGCAAGCTTTCTCATCTCAGATGGTAGTGATGATGATGACGATGATGATGATGATGATGATGATGATAGCAGCTGATTTTCCAGGTTTCCAGTCTGGAGCAGAATCAAGCCTCATGTCAGAACAAGAGTCAGCTGGGAAACCACTTACAGCAGCAGGTGATCCCAAACAGCAGTGTTAAACTTCAGGGCATGTCTCCTCAGAATGAGAAAATCCTCACTGTAAAGTCCTTATAGAACTGAAGCAGAGGGAGGATGTTGTTCCTACAAAAGCTTTTGGCCTTTTGTTGCTTTGCAGCTCAGTGATTTCTTGTTGTGTGATGTCAGGTACACAGTCTAGAACCATATGCCGTAGCCGGCATTTTTCTTGCAAAGTAGGAAAATAAACAGCGTTACCACTTTCTAGTTGCATTTTGCCACAGTGCGCATGGCTCGCAAAGCCAACAATTCCTCCCCTGTATCTAACTCGGCAGTTATCCCACGTACACAAATGGCTATTGGGTGGCATTTGTTATGTCGGTCGTTTCATGATGGGCCAGAGAGAAAAACTGGAATGTATTTCTTGTGGTGGCCTTCAGTGTATTTTCAGTATCTTGTGCCATATCAGTAATTTGCTCTGTGACGGTTCTTTGAGTCAAACCGACACTTTGGAGGAATTTTACTTTGTCTGGTTCTAGCAGCTCCACAGCAGCAACAAGACACTTCTTCACAAATTCTTCTCCTGAATGCAGCTTGGCTATTAACTTGCTCACCACAAACTCACCTGTATAACACTGTCGCTGTCAGAACGCAGTCTTTTGAAAGCTGCTTGTTGCTTGGCGCCCCAATGGAAACTGTCTCCCAGGTTGTATCCAGCGAACTGAAAAAATGATATTATTTTGTGACGTTAAACATCTCTTTAAAAAAATCCATTTTTACAATAGCACATGTGCTACATGGTAAATCAGCTGCTATATCAGAATGTAGGCTAACATCAGTGGCTCTACACAACTGGATTTAGAGAAGTTAATACTCCACCAGTCCCACCCATACATACAATATTCAAGACAAAGTGTGTTTTAGGCCTCGTCCTATGATCTTTTTCTTTTTTAAAGTGAAACATACTGTTTGAATGTATGAACAGTAGAGCATGAAATGTAATGTCTTATCATCATATCATTTTACTTATGATACTTACTTAAGGAATGAGTAACTCCACATTGCAATAAAGAAACATGCAACAAGAAACTGTTGTGGCACTAGGTCCAAGCTATGGCAGACACAGCTTTTTAATTTCCACTGTGGTTTGTTATATGCCATTACTCCTCAGACATTTAAAATACTAGATAATCTCCGCTGGGTAAATATTATGCGGTCCAAATCTCTATTACAAATGATAAAAACATCAATAAATATGTGTTTTTGTATATACAGCACTTGCAGTATATAGGGATTTCCCTTTTTTGTTGACTTACATACCTTTAAAAATATATTGGTAGTTGTTATGCTGGTTTTGGAGGCATCATAGCATCACTGTCAGCGATTTCTTACTGTTTCAGATGTGATTGGTCTCCATGAGAGCAGAACAGAGCTGATGTGAGCTGACACACATATTTTCACCATGACACTTCTGTCTCCTCTCACATAAGTCACTGTCAATGACCCCTGAGTCAGGAGAGAGGTGTGAGGGAATCATACACCCTCTCACAGAGCTGCCGATAAATCTCGCCGTTACATGTGATGGCACCAGTGTCTCTTCAGGGTGAAGTACTGGTGGGCCTGATTTTTCACATTGATGGTATTTTCTGAGAGTGTAATCTTAAAACGCTTTCACACCAGGATTCAGAGACAGTGCCAGGCTTATTTATGTAGGTAATTCGGGATTTTTGCCAGTCACACATTAGGACTCCTGTTTCTCAAGCATGTTTGCAAAAGCATGTCTGGAACAAAATAATACTCAGTATTTATACCATGCTGGCATGTTGCTATTTTTCCTCATAAAAAAAAGTTTTTACTTTTTTACTGTATGAATGAGGTTTCCTATAATTATAACTATAGTGATGGGGTTATCTTTTGCTCCCATCTGAATTGGAACTGATAAGAAGCAATGTGTAGATCTGTTAATGAGTAACTTTTCAGAAATTCGAGAAAAAAATCTAAATCCATTTTTTTCAGCTTTTAACGCCAAGGACACAATACTCACAATACCTTTGCAGAAATAATAGATGAGTGATAGTCTGAGGATTGCCACTGACAGTCGATGTTGCATCAAAAACATACAAATAATATCGTAATAAAAATGTCTTATCTGTAGCTGTTCACCTCTGGATACTACTATTATTAAGTAGCTTGAACTCTGCCGCTCCTTATCTGCACCAGATGAGCAGTGCTGCCGCAGCATCTTAAATTATGAGTCAGTGTTGAAGGCCAAAGAGTAAGTGTGCTTTTGTTGTCGACATATATACAAGCACCGCAGCAGGTTCCTTTACTCCGAACAGACAAGATCTCTGGTTTGATCCATTTACTGGTAGCGTCCTGTCAATCACACAGTCTCCTCAGCTCAGGGAAAAATATAAAGAGGTGGCCTGAATCATTTCTTGTAGTCCAAGGGCTTGAACTCAATCTGCACTGCAGAAAAACAGACATTATAGAGTCCTGACATAGTAGATTGCTATGCAGTTACACTGAAAAGTGTGAACAGGAAACAGGATACTCGAGCTATTATTACTACTTTGCTTGTAATTTGAGGCAAGACAACAAGATTGTGGTGAGTGAGATTGTCCATTGTGCCCTCAGAAGAAAACTGTAGTACATTACCTTTAAGAGAGCTTCAAAAGCACCACAGTGCTTCATAGTGTTGCTAAATTCTGTTTTTTAATTTAGTTCTACGTAAAAGAAAGTGGTTGAGCTCTGCTATTTAACATATACATGAACCTTGATTTAGTGGGGATGACACAGCATATAACTACTAGAAATAAATGCAATCCCCCCCATGTCTTCCCTGTCCAAAATATGAACATTGGTGTCCTCAAAAGAGTTTAGAGATTAGAGACTCTTTAACTGACAGGAGTTAAAATTCACCGCTTAAACTTAAATATTTGCAATTTGAATATACTGTCTCTTCATGCTGAATGCTGAATGTCTTTCTTTCTGTGCATGAGCTGATAATGGGAAAAGTAAATCTGGATGTGAAACCAATAGTATTAAACTGACATTTGAGCACATTCTGACTTTTAATACCAGGGAAAGCACAGGTATAATTAATATTGTTCATTCATTTGTAGTAACTCATACAAGAAAGCCAACATGCATAAAACCAAAAATTAATGTTTTATTATTATACCTGTGTTTTTCCTCTGACATGGCAAAATATCTGTGGTGAACAAAGAGACTATATTTGGATAGGCAGTGTGTTGTATTTATTATATGATATGATAGTAAAACCAAAGTAGCACAATCAGATTAGCTAATGGTTCTTGTCTGATAAGCTTTTTGTCTGATTTTTTGTTCTCATAATTGAGGTCTACATAATATTAATGAAATCAGACAGAGGCACTGAACACCACACAGTGTGATGTGCTACTGACAGGGGAGCATTTAGCTTTACTCAAAAATCAACTCTAAGCACTACTGGTAAATGTTCTTTTTTACTTTTCAGAAACCATAAGGGAAATTAATATCAGTTCTTTCATATCAACCCAACTACCATCATAATCTATTATTTTGATCACAGATGTAATTGGCTATTCCTATGACAAAGATT
The DNA here is from genome assembly GCA_016785225.1 of Psettodes erumei. Classification (NCBI taxonomy): domain Eukaryota; kingdom Metazoa; phylum Chordata; class Actinopteri; order Pleuronectiformes; family Psettodidae; genus Psettodes; species Psettodes erumei. The sequence continues at coordinate 1,981,404 of JAFBJZ010000623.1, forward strand.
ACATTTATTTTTGCAAAAATGGTTTGGGTTTTGATCGTGGTGGTTACTGCCCCAAATCATATCCCATTAAGGATTCCTGAAAAGCAATGGGTAGCTGTAATGACAGTATATCTATAAAAGTATTTTTTTCCCTTATAAAAGTTACTAATCCTCAGTGTTTTGTATTTGAATTCAGGGAGGAAGCCACAGTAATTGTCACACAGAAAAAAAATGCTCTGGCTGGTCTACTCCATCAGGGATAGAGTGAAGAAGACTAACAGTACGCAGATCTGTTCCAGGAGCAGCATTTCATCTGACAGTGTATGCACACATAATACTGAAACCCACCAATAGACAGTATGAGGAGAACCCTGGCTATTATACTCTCTTGTGTGTGTGTGTGTGTGTGTTTTTTTTCATGCTCAGTATCTCCAGCCAGCTGCCAGCCTCATACTGGTCTCTCTGGACACTTCACTTCAAACTCTTGCCACACCCCATGTAAAAATGCCACAGCCCCATTACCTGCTCTTTTTCTGTGCCTCCCTTTTTCCAAAAAACTCAGCATTAACTTTTTAAGCTTTTGTCTCTGTGTCTGCTTTCGGGTCCAGGGAGTCACCAAACATAACAGGTTTGAAGATTCAGGACTTTGTTTTGTTTTACCATATGCATACAATTAACCTTGTTCCATCCTCATAAGCGTTTAACAGTGTAGCTGGCAGTATGATGCACTATTGAGAGATGTTTAAAAAGGAATAGCTCCAACCAGGGCTCCTGTATCGACCCTTTAAAGTCATAAACAGCTCCCCGATCCTCTGGGTTTTACTACCCACAACTGGCTGTAGCCTCAAGCCATTAGTCCTCTGGCTAAAATAAAACATAATATCATCACAAAAATAGAAATTCTGCAGCTCTGTTAAGCAGATCTATAACTATCAAAACATGGCTATGTCAGGGAAGGGAATCTTTCTGAGAAAAAAAGACTGTTATCGCACAGTTCCTTTGATTTTTCACTGGATCTGACATTGCATTCCTTGAGTTGATGTTGCTGCACCATCTGCTTTGGATGCTGTGGGAAGAGAGTCTATCAATCTGTTTAATCTCAGTTTCTTCCATCCTTAAGCAGTCTGCCCTCGTCTCTTATAGTCTTGAGTACCCTGGTGTTTCTTGTCCTTTTTAGGGACAAGTGGCTCAAAGTACATGGAGTACATACTGTACATTTTATAATACCTGAATTCCTAGAGTATACTCCTTGGTATACAAATTTAAACCATGTAAAATGTATTAATGAGTGTGGATTGTTTTACAGCACTCAGGATTACATTTCTCAACAGCAAATGGAACTGACAGAGAGGAGGAGGAGGAGGTACAGAGAGAGTTGTTTCTTTGTTATGTGGATGAAGAAACTACAACCATGCAGTAAACAAAGTTGAACACTCATTATCTCATGCAGCAATGTTACCACTATGATTTGGCATCAGATGGTTTTGTTGTTTATTAATAATTTAGTTTTCATGTAGATTCAAATTGAAGATAAAATCAGCTGGAGGGGTGATAAAGGTTTACTACTTTGCTAGAAAGAAGCCAGTAACAGACATTAAGCTGCCTGCTTTCATATCAGAGGGAGTTCTGCCCACTGTTTCATCAACATGTTATGTTCACATGACTGAGTACTGCAGGGATGCTGTTGAGTGAATGTTGGACAATGGACTCTGCACTAGCAGATGAGATAACAAGCCCAGTCAGGGGGCAATGTCTCAGTCACAGCAACCTTTTGGTTTGTAGCCCGTGTCCAGAGAGCTTCTTCTCGACTGCGAGAGGGTACACAACATCCTCTAACACCTGTCGCAGGCAGAAAAGGTTGAGCAAGCAGCCTAGTGGTTTCAAAGTCCAATGATTGTATTTATAGTATTAATACAACAATGTGTTCTTTCTCTCTATCTCATCACTGGTGCTTATGAGGATGGCTGACATTGTCATAAAATGTTCTGGCAGATGGCATTCCCAGAAACAATGTTCCATGGCCTTGAATCTACACAATGAGCATAAAAGGGATCTTTACTTTGCAATGTGCCCATACTTGTATTGTGTAAATGGTGAAACTTGACTAACCATGTGTGGCTACTAACTCTGGCCATCAATTTACATTTAATCTCACAAAGAAGCAGAGGTTAAGATAAAGAAAAAAATCTATATATTATGGATTAATTTGTCTCACACTAAAAGGTTTCCCACTATCCAGCTGTACCACCCTAACCCAAGTGAGAGAAATGTCACACTGTCTGTGGTTTAGTCATGTGTCTCTTTGGCCTTGGACCCAGTCACCCATATCTGTATTTATTCATGCCTGTCTCAGTGACTAATACCTTCCTCCAAGAGGTTGTACGCATATGCATGAGTATGTAATTTTTTTAAATCATGTGCTGTCAGTATACAGCATGCATGTCTGGCATTTGACCTGGGTCATGTTAAAGATTAAAGCCAGCCCTCTGAGCCCACTTCTTTTTGCAATCGCGTTGGAGCCCCTTCTGTCAGTATTAGAAATTGTCCCTCCACTGTCCAGTTCATTTTAGCAAAGGTTGATAATTGCATCTCGCTTTATACAGATGATGTGATTTTGTTCCTCTCTCACCCTGAAGATTCACTGCCTCCTTTGTCAGCTCTCATTAATACCTTTGGTGAACTGTCTGGCTGTACTGTAAACTGGGATAAGTGAATTCATTACTGTTAAAGGTGATGAGCCCACATTTTCTTAAAAATCTATCCTTTCATACTGCTACAGTAAAGAATATTGTACTGTGGCTGCTAGGCTGTAATGTAGGTCATGCAATGCCACCTTTGTAGGAAGTAAAATACAATAAATTCATCCATACACGGATACAGCTTATATATGTATATATGAAATACTGTACACATATGGTTGAATGCATGCCAAACATCGATTAATACTCTGCTATGCAGAATAACAGTTAGTGCTGTACACAGAAATGAAGATATGATGAATGATTAATCTGTGGCAATCTGTAGCTTTTATAAACTCAATATACAAATCCACAGCAGTTGCTTAATTCCAATCTTACTCTTAATTATTTACAGATAATGTTGCAAACTTCTCTCAAAATGACCCAGTATGGTCTTGTATCATGTAGATTGGAATTTACACTTAAGAGTTGCCATTAATTTTGAATATCTCATGTCCCAAAGCAAAATTTGTTTGAGGTGGACCGAGATGCATGCCAGGATTGAAGATATTTCCTGCTGAAGGTGAAATCTCAGAGGGACCAGGATTTTTTAGCAGCAATCTTGAAGAGCCCAACTGAGATGTTAAGATTAGGGTTTTTTAAAAATAGTTTAAACCAAATATGTCAAGAGCAGAAGAGCCACAAGCTTTTATAAATGTCTTGACCAGTTGAAATGAAGGCTCCAAATTAATTAAAAAGATAAAAGGTGAACGAGCTGCATGTCAGCAGCCAGTAACAGGTCATCTCTCATTTTGATGAGGGTTTTTTCAGCACAATCATTTGAAGCCAGGTTGGGAGATACTGTATTATTGAAATAACATTTTGCAAACTGACACACGGCTCTTTCTTTTTGTGCTCCCTCCCTCCCTCCTTCTCTCCCTCCCTCTTTCTTTCTGTGCTCCCCTCTCCAAAGTGAGACACCACTTGATGGTTTTCTATCCATGGGGAGTGCTTTACATAAAAAGCTGAAGCTGGTAGAGAGCACTCTGTATTGAGCTCTCAGCTCTTTCAATTTCTGCGCTATAATAGCTTTCACAAACATCATCAGAAAATCCTCTGCTGGCAATAATGGACATCTATTCAATTGCTGGCTCACACTTATCCCACAAAGTGACATTGCCTGGTCTTTTGAACATCCTAGATAATATTATCTCTCCTGCCCATGCAATCATTATATTTCTGCAGCCCACACTGATCAGTAAACATACAGACACATAATTTTCAGGCAGGATGCATGCACATACAGAGCTGCATAAGTGCAGTAATTAAAGATCTCACACACAATTACACATGTACACAGAGTACACAGCATATGCTATGCTGTAGTTGTAAGAATATTAGGATGTCATTAGAGACTGATTAATTTAATACCTTCTACCTGATGTAGCAACCAATGTTAAGTCATTGAAAGAAACCTTTCACTATTTCTGCCACTGCACCAGTAAGGGCAGCAAGAGTTTGAATCATTTATGTATTATTTTTTCCATCTGTCCCTCTGTCCGTTCCCTCCTCGTGAACATATCTCAACAACACTTGGACTCAGTGATTACCTGGTTCAGTTTTGGTGGTTAAAGGTCAAGGTCACTGTGACTTCGCATAATTAGATCTTCGATGACACCACCCTCATTGGAGGATCATCTTTGATGGAGATTAGTCTGCTACAGGTGGGAGATTGACAACCTGGTGACCTGGTGCAAGTCAAACAAAGTGGACCGAAGTGGAAAAGAATTACAGGTAAACCTTTTCAGATTTACCTGTAACTCACTTGCTGCAAGCCAAAATATCTGTCTCAGTTAATCTTCCCGAAGATGGGGGAATTCAGGAAGAAAGAAAGACAGGCAAGAAAAAAAGACATCAACAAAAAGGGATCTCTTGGGTTATTTCATATTCAGTCCTCTTTTTAGAAATATTCTCTAGCAGTGTTTATTTTGTTAAATTCAACATCATTTTTTTCAGGCTACTTCTCATCTTTGTGATTAGCCACTCTTGCTGACATAGAGGAGGAAAGAGAGAAAAACAGACAAAGAGCAAACAGATGGTGGGTGAAGCAATTTCGCTGAACAGACCAAAAGCACAATGGAGCACAATGTAATTGTGGCCATTACGTTGCACTGCACAACTCCAGGTTTCTCTCGCAGATTTTACTGATGCCTGAGGAAAAGCAGGTTTTGGAAGCCATGTAATGTGTTTGTTCATTTGCGCTCTGATAAAATATAACCCCTTTTTTTCAAACAAAAAAGCAGACAATTAAAATTACAGCACTCTCACTTTGTTTAGCTTCAGTTTAATTACACAGAGAGCAAAAATAATCCATGTGTTTTTAACCAACTGGGAAATGTGTCTATTCTGCCTGTGACTGAACCAGCTACATAATGAATAGTGTATGTATTGGGGGTGGATTATTGCTGTTCATCAAGATGGTTATAGGCAAAACTAATGAAACTGATATTTTATTGAACACCTCCCTGAAACAGATGTTATCCAGTCATAGCTTAGTGACCACAAGGCACAGCAGGCCTGCTGAATTTTAGCTTACAAACTAGAAAAACTCAAGAAGAATTACATGTCTTCTACAAGGATCATGTGCCGGGTAGGATGCTGACTTTTTGTTTTACACTTTTGACATTCTGCTTTAGTCTTGTTGCACAATATTAAGCAGTGTGCGGTAATCCAGTGTGTACAGCATACTTCTCATTTAGAACGAGTCACTTAGAAACATTACATAGTTCATACATAGCATTTTATGCAAGCCTGCAGGAACAGAGCTGGGCTGTGAAATGATTTTGACATAGCGGCTACACTAGGTAATTAGAGCTTCAAGGTTAATCATGTGACGCACATGCGTCATGCACAATCATTGGAGAGAGGAGCAACTGTAAGACCATGAACACATTTTTCTGAGAATCCCAAATTATGTGAAAGCACATTTGTAAAGTCTAGAAGCACCAGATGAATAGATTAGTTTATGCCATTCATGTAGGCTGGGGCCCACAGGTGAGGCATCTCGCTTGGCAGAAGTCTGGGAAGTCGTGCTCTCCACCGACTTGACTGGAGTGAATACAAATGGCTCCTTGCCCCTTTTCTCACAGGGATGTTAAGATGCCTCAAAACCAAATGTCTCGATCCCAAACACACTAAGAACAGATGAAACATTATGTGGATCAGAGTGGTGCAGCAGAGGCAAGCTGGAAAATGCCAATACTCTAAGGCCAATGATTGTGCATTCTTTCTCTTTTCAGTGATCTCTCAACTGATAAGTAGTAGGAGATAAGAGTAGGCATACTCTGGGGGTTAATCCTCTCTGGAATGGAAAGTGTGTGTGGACAACTGGAAAATTCAAAGATGCATAGAAAAAATCCTACCGGTGTACATATCAGCGCTACATTAACATCACCTTTGTTGTCTCTCCGGTGTCCACTTAAGTTCTCAGAGTAGAATTTATAGCCTCTCCAGTTTCTTTGCTTCAAAAGTTTATTGGTTTTCAATGGAGGCAAATAAAATCACAGAAAAGTCATATTATGTAATTACAATTTCTAATCTAACCACATAGCTAGCCAGCCATCATATAGTTACTGTTTTTTCCTTAGTACTTAGTATGAATATAGTAAAAATAAGCCTACACAGTGGGTATGCAGATAAAAAGGACATGTACATTGTTTGACTTCCTTCCAGTCACTTTAATAATCTTGTATTTCAGAGTCACAAGGAGCAAAACTGTTCAAAATGCTTACAACTCTCTGCCAAAGAATCACCACGGGGTGTGAATAAGCTGCTAACGGAACATGTTGATGCTTGCAGGCTACAACTGTTGCAAAGTGTTGCTCTCTCTGTGTCAACCAGCCTTTGAAGTGATGGATAAAGATTCTTTTGCAAAACTTAAAGGAAGCCATGAGTCTGCTGACTAGAGGATGTAACTACAGTGTGAGAAAATTGTTTCAGATTAAGTCTGAATTATGTGATGGTAGAGGGGATACTTTCAAATCAAGGCTGTTCTTTACAGCATGTCATAACATTTACATTTTTTTTAACACTACAAATTATGACAGAGATTCAAGGAGAAAATACATTTTAGGTTATTTATGATGTATTCATATAATTCAACTGCCTCTACATCAGGCAGAGGTTGTGTTATGAAATTCAGCATACAATTTAAATAAAAGAATTTTTTTGCAGTGCCACTGGGTCATTCAACTATTTTCCCTCTCTGTTGTAAATGCAGTTGCTTATTCTGTCTGTAGATAAGCATGCATAAATTTAAACAGTATAAAAAATTCAGCCCGGACAAAAAAAATTACCTTTGATGAATAATAAGTGAAATGGGCAGCGTTCTGTTTTCTGTGTTATGTTCAAAATGACCAAATAGAAAATGTAACTAAATCCTCCTGATGGGTTTTTCCGCTCTCACACTGCACTCACAGTATTGTTGACACTGTGAGGTGTCTTGCAGCCAAATCGAGATAAGGAATGAAACAATTTGTGTTGCTGTAAAGTATCATACCGTGTCATCCTGTCTTTTGTACCTTCATCTCTCAGTTCTGCTTGGCATGTCGGAACTGTTGAGTTGACTGTACAGCTGAGCGGTCATGCGCTGGGTCCTTAAATTTGACATGTCCCATCTTGTCTGAGCTTTACTGTGTGTCTCCTGACACAGCCTCTCTCTCTGGTTGCCAGTCAGTAAGACGAAGAAGTTTGTGTGGGTCACATTGAACTGTCTCTCATTCACATGCATGTGAAGTGGATACAACTTGTATGCATGGTTACTGGTTTGTGTATGACTGAAACACTATTATTTTACTGTACACTGAAGTGATACTTTACACAGAATCTATTTCTAGCATGAGAAACTTTCCATTGGTGAGGAAAGCTGCTCCATTTTGGGTTCATGCACCCTTCACCTTCAGTAGCTGATGTTCACTGTTGAAGACAAGGAGTGAATGAGCATGTCAGGTACTAACAGCTAGTTGCCTTGGTCTTACTATTTGAGTGACATGCCATGCAACCAATCAGTAAACATCAACATGAATTCACACCAGCCCTAAGCTGGGCCTGTCAGGCATTTGTTTTACTTATGTGTAGACCTTTGAAGTGCCTAATTGTGCACGCAGAAATACAGGGAAAGATCGTCAGTCCCCCTTGGTGATATATCCTGCCTTGGCAAATGCCAAAAGGATCAGCCAGATGCTGGAACATCTGTGAGTTTAATTCATTCACTGGAAACTCCATATGGGGATTTTCCCTTAGGTGGTATGGGTGAGAAATAATTAATCCTTTTATTATTCATCGTTTTCACAGTGCTTCCCCTCATATTGTGCCAGTTGCAAGGCAAACACTACTTGTTGTTGCATATGGTGGCACTCTGTTGATTGCATACCAGTACTGAAGCGATTCCAGCAAACATACATTATTTTCTGCAGTTTCACCATGACTTACTTAATCCTCCAGTTTAGAGTTATTAGAGTTATTTAACTGCAGCTTCCATTATACAGCATTATAGAATACCAGCTCTAAATAGGAATGAAAAACTGATTAATGGATGTCTCCATTTATCTTTTTAACTATACCAAGAAAGAGCTTAATTAGGTCATTCTATTTAAAGGTAATCTTTTGTGATTGGGTGTGTAGAGGTTTATGGGCTATGTCAAGTATAGTGGAAGAAAACCCCCCTCAAAATTACAAATTTTAATACCCCTATTAAGCCAGTATGTAATTTTGTAATTTCCTCAGCAGTGCTAGAATGCATCATCTGTCCAATTTCATTAGACCATGGGGCTGAAATACTTCAGCACCTGAGACTTCATGTTAATGTCAGTGAAGCAGTAACTATTACTACTGCAGTATGCCAAATCCGTCATGAGGGGAGTGAGGTGACACGAGGTGTGGCCAATGCGTTATCAGCCAGTGGCCAGGGAACAGTTCCAGAGTTCAGCAAAATGAGATTCTCCAGGTTAATAGCATGATCAGCCAAATGGAAACAGAGACAGAGTGAGAGACACCCACAGGAAACCTAGAGCATGACCCAAACAGACAGCTGAAGTTGCTCAAGAGGGTGAAAATGGAACAGGCAAAGAAATGAAATTCTTGGTGTAGAAGCATGTGCTTATGTTGCCGCTATACCCCAAATTTTGGAGGAGGATGATGCTTTATTCAGATGATAGGACCTGGTGATGGTCAATGAGGACACCCACCAAGCTGAGTTACAAACATCTTCCAAAGATGCCCCATTAAATAGTGTCCATGAAGTCGACATGACCCTAGGAGATTGTGCCACAAGTCCCAAAGGCAGATCTGCATGAGCATGCTCCTAAGCAAAGGATATCAGATCTGTTATCTAGAGGGCTCAAGGCAACTGGCTGCTGGTGTTTGCACAAGCATCAGAGCAGTAGTGAACGAATGTGAAAACAGTTCTCACGTTTCTTTTAAGGTAGAATATATTCACACATTGTGAGATGATTCATTTATTTCTGTCTATTGACTACACAGCAAAAAACAAGAAAGCAGGTCTCTTTATGAATGTTTTGCAACTTGCAAAGCTTGTCATCTTTGTGATGAGTTCATCACTCTGAGTGAGAAAAACAATGGTAACCCACTGTAATATCGCTGACGTGGAAGCTGCCCTCGAGGCTGTGCTGACGTGTATGGGCCCAAAGTGTTACATAAAGGGATCTAACTTTTAGTCAATTTGTGGCCTTGCGATACCCAGTTAAGACTAGAAGAAGCCCTGTGTTACCTTCCTGTTGATTCTATTGACAAGCTGTGCTGTCAGAAGACACATTGTTTATTTAGGTAGACAATAGATTAAAGGAATAAGGTGGACAGGGTTGATGAGCATGGATTGCTGAGTGTGCACAGGGCACTGTGCAGTTTACAATGGCAGCAGGAGACAGGATATCGGCAGGTACAAGAAAACCCTGCAAGATAACTGGGGCTGCACAGGGATGGTCAAATCAGACTGATGCTTAGAGACAGGTTTGAACAGTTGAATTAGCCTTCATGAACACTCAACAGGGCAACTGTGCAAAAAGAGCAAAGCTGTCATAGAACATCAGAATGTATCTTTCATTCTGGTGGCAGGCTTTTTGTTTTCAGTGACAAAAACTTTCAAAGTATATTGTTTTTCTTTGCACGAAGCCAATCCAAGGTAATTTCTTTGAGACCACTTGTTTTCCCATGTCAGCCAGCCACAGTGCAGCAGGAAAAATAGGAGAGAGGAAGAAAACAGTGCAGCTGTGAAAATAGCTTGCAGAGGGAAATGGTTAATAAAAACAAAGCAGTTCAGGAAGAACGAGGATCAAAACAGCCTCAGTCAGCTGTGAGCACTGGTGGACAACATCATCTGCTCTGTTGTAGATGCGTCTGTGTATTATAGTACTGGAGTTGTTATTTAAAGCCTGCTGTGGCAGCGCAAAAGGGAGTATTGGCTGGATATTCAGCTTGATAGTGTGAGTCACCTTTGCTCTCAAATAGTTCCGTCGAAGTCCAAAAGAAAATATTCATTTTCTCTGACCCTTTTTACCCTTTGATGTGCTGAATTTGATTAAAATAAAAAAAAAACCTCTTTTGTTTATTCAGCTGTAGAGACATAGAGGGAAAGATAAAGCAGGCCTCTACAAACTTTTGTTCTGGAATATTGGGTGTGATCAAAACTGCCTAATTTCCATTCTGAAAGGCGGAAGACTCCTGACTGACCTGGCAAAATAAAACCATATTAGAGTTTTGTTATCTTCCATACTACAGTAATGAAATTATAATAATATGTTATAAATAAACACAACTATTACAACTTCTGCCTTATTAGGCTATTACCACCAATTTAATTAAAATATAAAGTTTAGCAAAAGGCTGCATTCTGGGGCATACAGGGTCAAATGTTTGGTTATGTTAAGCACTAGAAATAAATGAATTTTTCAAATTTTTAAGCTAGTACTGCAGCCAAGAAGTTACCAGGAAAGCAGGGAGTGGAATAATCTAATCTTTTTTTAAAACCATGATGGTAGAATTTACAAGAACAGGACCTGTATACTTTAAGAAGCGAAGGCTCTACAAATGTTTCCTCTGGTCATAAAGACAACAATATTACAAAGTTCAGCTTGTTCAGAAACAGTAGGATGAGTGCTTATTCAAGCTAATATTGGATCAAAAGCAGCATCATGACCCCCCCCCACACACACACACACACACACACATTCTCTTTTTCTTTCATCTTTCCTTAAGTCTTGGTACCTCTCTTACTGTTCCTTGGCTCATTTCTTATCAGACATGTTCAGCTGTCGGTGGAGCATCCACAGAGACTGTCAGTGTGACCAGGGTATTTGGCAATGGGCAGAGCTTTTAATTTTTCCTACTTTCCACTATTTTAAATATCTTTGTACGCCAGTAATTTCCCCTCCATGTTTCCTTACACATTGACACAGGTGACCTATGCCTAAAAGAATTGACAGGAGCAAAAACTAACTATAAGTGTGTCTATTTTTTTAAATTAATTTTTGTGGTAATGTGGTCCTTCCCTCTTCATCATACCTAACTATAGTTTCCTTTATCTGAGGTTGTGTTTACCATCTTGGAATTCAGTGGTGACCAGTTGCCATTAGCAATGCCAAACAAATGACCAATCTGAGTTCAAAGGACTACATACTGTTTTTAATAATTAACTGCATAAAACATACAGTGTTTACTGTTCAGTACAGCATGTACTGTGGATGTCAGAGGCTTCTATGTAGCAGCAGTACTGTGATGTCATGTCTATGTCAAATCAAATGTTCTCACACAAGCTGCCAACTGGGAAAAACATTTCACATCAGCTTCCAAGTGATAATTATGAGTAGCATTGTGAGATCTTGTGCAGGCTCTAATGTCACTGAAAAACATCAAAAACTGTGCAAAATGATTGTCTCGGCACATTGCGTCCACCGACGATGGCAGTCTAAGGCATTTAACATGGAAGTTAATGTTTACATTCGCAGTTTTTTACAGGTTTGCGTGTGTGTCACTCGTTATTTTGAGAGGGCTTGGTGCTACTATTTTTGCATGCTTAGTTTCCCTTGTGTTTGTGTGTTGGTGCAGTTTTGGTAAATAGACTACATTTATATATACATTTTGTACTCCTGTTGACTGCTCAAAGTGCTTTACACTACAAGCTACATTCAGCCATTCAAACCAACATGACACTTCCACTCCTGAGCAACAGCCGCCCCTTTGAACACAATCAATTAACATGATGTAAACAAAACTGGGAAAATAAGGCTCTGGTTGAAAACAGTGGGACTTATCATTTCACATATCAGTTGAGTTGAACTGTTTTTACTGTAAACACTGTAAATACTCTCTAATACCATTTCAGTGATAAAGCCAGACACTTTGAATGCAGCATTTTAGCAAAATAGCAACTCTTTTGACATATGTTTTAGTTACAAATAGCTCTTGTTTTGCTGTGTCCAACTGTTCACATCTTTATATAAACCAAACTTCAAATAGAATATACCTGAAACAAAAAAATCTAAATTTTAATGTAGAACACATCCATCATCCCACTATTTGAGCTGAGAGTCACGAAAGCTGCTCATCAATGATCTGCCAACAATTTTCTTGGAGCAATGCTCCAGAAGGATGGGAGGGTCCGTGGCTATCTTCCTGCTTCAGTGCACTGCAGACCCAGAGGGACGGACCCATTAACAGAGATCTGTTTATACTGCCTCACCTCAATCTCAGCACATTCCTCCCGACTAATGTCAGCCATGTTTAACAGCCACCTGTCTTATCACATGTACACACAGAGAGAAGGCCCTGGCAGAAAAATCAATCAAGCACAGAACTTGTGTCAGTGGCCAGAGAAAACTGGAAATGAGACATTTAGAAAATGTTGCAAGTTCAGAGATGATACAACCAAGCGTTTCTGGAAGGTTTGAGCTCTTTGAGAATGGGCTAGTATTTCCACTGTTCTACAGAATTAAAAATACAAGTTTACATTGATCTGTTACATTTAAATGACTTTCTCACTGATTTACATCTATGCACTTGTTATGGTATGAAATTCCTGTCCACAGTTATTCTGTCAGTATCCTCCATATTATGTAGAAAGGCTACAGTCATCTACACATATTATTTGAATTATGTTGATTCAGTCATGAGGATCACAAAACAAGGGGAACTCTGTTTCCTAGAAATTACATTTATATACTACTACTTTGCAGCAGATATAGATTTACATACTGAATTAAGGTTAAGGAAAGTCTTGGGGTAAAACAGAAAAAGTGTCTTCAGACTTGATGCACAATGTGTTAACTTTATGTGCTATTTTGTCCTGGATTTTTGATTTCAGTGTCTGCAAAGCAGTTTGAGGCCACACTGGTATCCATCTTTGTTACCATGGTTATAGGTGTCACTGTCATCTATTATGAGGTTGATGGAAAATGAACCGATTACTTGGACATTCTGTGAGAAACCCAGTGTCCATGTCACTCTGCTCTGCAGCAGGAGACTCCACAGTAAATGCAGCTATTATTTCCAAGCTATAACTGTCTTAACAGAACTGCTCTCTCTCTCTGTCGCACTATCATCACATTGCCATGTTTAAGGAGAAAGCCTGGAGCTACTGCAACCTGTGTTTGAAAAATTTAAATTTAGATGTGTCAGAGAAGAAAAAGCACAGATGTGAATGATAAAATTAATGATGACTAAATTTTGTTTATCTGCTTCAGTTTTAGGAAAATAATGGAAATAATACCTGAAGACAACAATGAGATGTACTTTAATTCTGCTCATATGTCAGCTACTGCCCACTTGAAAAACCCATCCATCCAACTGGATTTCACAACATGGTATGCAACAGGAATCACCTGTCATTGGAATGTCTAAGCAAAGCTGTCACCAAGTTGTTTGGCTATGACTGAGTGAGGCATTTACGGTACATCAGCGTGGTTGTTCCTATGCTGTGAAGGGAGCCCTTCAGTGGCAGCCTTATCTGAGTCTGTGTACAACGTTGTCCCCTCTATTCAAAAGGGCCCAAGCATGCCACTGGCAGTCAGGAGCAGGGCTGTAGCGATAAAACAGATGCTCTTCCAGGTTTCACAACTGATGTATGCACAGGGTTCAAAGACTTAGCGTTTTATCTAGAGAGAGGAGAACTCTGAGCTGAAAAGAGATGTTCCACTTGTAATACAGAGCCTTCAAAAGAAGTGCAGACAAAACCGAAGCATATCATACTATGACAAATGCATTTCTTTCAGATAAAATGAAGAAAGGAACGCAAGCTGTCGCTCTTCATGCATGTTGAAAATTAGCTCTCCCGACTCACTTGTGGATAATGTGACGGACTGACTATCTGTAATAAACCCTCTAGGGCTTTAGATGTTAAAGCATAGATTGTTTGTGCGCTGAACATTTAATGGCACCCTTTAGAAATGTGTGACACAGACAGGTGGTAGTCAGAGAACACTAGAAACATGCACAACACAAGAAACACAAGAAATTTTCAGCACCAAAATAGGATGTTAATCATATGACCCATGTCCCCGGAACTCTGTTACATTCATTATCTCACTACATGTCAGACACAGCCAGAAGCAGCTGCGAAGACGCCATTAAGCCTTATCTATTATTGAACAGTTGTAGGACTTCTAATGGTTGGAAATCGCTGACACTAAGATTCTTTCAAAGTCGCATGATTTAACATCTATCCCAGCTTCAAAAGAAAATAAACCATGCACACACACACACACACACACACACACACTCTAAGCTGAATTGTTTTTATGAGATTTATATTTTGAGCAGTCAGTGGTCTGGCCTAATGTCTTCTCCCCATTGTTTTGTGTTATGAGTACTATAGTTAGAGTTGTTTAGCCATGTGACAGGTCTGTCGGTACCCTCTGGATGGGTATTGTATGCACTGCAGTAGTGACATTATTATTTCATGTGGATAAAACAGTGAGAAGACGAGGCTTGGCTGCTGTTTCGCCAATAACCACAGAAGCTGAAGTGCAGCTCCATGGTCTCCTCAAATGCATGCCTGTGGGTGCACTGCATTAATGTAACCATTCAGAGGACATGTTATCAGGCCTTTATGAGGGGCCTTCTATTTCCTGACCATTTAGGCTGACAAGCGGAGGCACTTTGACAGTCAGGAGTAGTTGCCCTCTCATCACAGATGAGGCTCACAGTACAGATTGTGGTGAGACACAAAATACCTTTGAAGCAGCATCCACAAGTCAGAGAGGTCAGCACCAGCATTCTTAATTTCCTGTGTGTTTTACAACAATTTAAATTAGAAATTCTGACACTGTTTATTTGTATGGTCAGAAAGAGATCGCTTTCTAGTAAATCTTACTCAGCATGCTGCAATTTATTCTATTTTTTCTATTCAATTCAGTTTGTTTGTATAGTGCAAAATCCTAACATACATTATCGCACTACTTTGCAGAATGAGGTCAAGAGCTTACAAGAACCAAACAGAAGAACCCAACGGTATCTCTATTTTCTTTTTCAGGATGGATGTCACATAAATCCCTTCCAAAAAGATAATATAGCCGAGGGAACAATGGATCACTTGGTAGGTGTTCTGGAACTTTGGCTCATATTACCTTACCTTCATTGGCAGGTGACATTTGCCTGCTTGTCACAGAATTATCAATGGTCCTATTGATGTTCAGTTTTTCAGACAAAAAGGCATCAAAAAGAAACCTTGGAATTTTTCAGAAAGAAGCTTGTGATGTGATGGGAAGTTCCAGAACAGCCACTAAATGTACATCGCAGCTCCCTTGGCCACATAGAGCAATAAAGATTTATAATCCTTCTGTTTAGGCATTGTTACAAAAACCCATTTTCAGCAAACTAACTTCAATTTATGTTTGTATTCACATAATCCACAGGGAAAATGAGTTGTGCCTTGTGAAAAGCTAAAGTATGGGCCACTTTTAAAAATAAATTTCAAACACTGAAAGCAATTCTTCTGATTTCCCATTGCCAATTTTGTAAACATAACTGAGTGTTTACTACAAGTGAGGTGGCAGTGCATAAATTTACCTTGTAACAGTTTAAGTCAGACTGAGGCTGTTAATGTTTTTGTGCCAACATGATTGAGCGTTCAACCTGTGCGGGGAATCGGTTCACCTCGTTCCATACAAAAGTTCTTATTTGAGAGGAGTTGTGGTGTTACGCTGAAGGAGAGGAGGCCAGTCCCTTGAGTTGAACAAATAGCTCAAATGGAGGGATATCACCTTGGGTCTTCTGTGTATCTAATGAGAAAGCAATGCTAAAAGTGCTGTGAAATGCCTGTGAACAGAGCTGACTGGTGTAAGGTGAGAGCTAATCAGGGCCTTGCCATGCTCTGACAACCCTGTGTGCCTCCAACAATTACAATGCTGAGGATCAGAGAATTGA
Organism: Psettodes erumei; assembly: GCA_016785225.1. Taxonomy (NCBI): domain Eukaryota; kingdom Metazoa; phylum Chordata; class Actinopteri; order Pleuronectiformes; family Psettodidae; genus Psettodes; species Psettodes erumei. The sequence continues at coordinate 1,997,495 of JAFBJZ010000623.1, forward strand.
ACAGAAACACACAATATATCAAACTGCAATTATTAAATGATGGTTCCTCTTGGTTGCCTCTGCCAAAAATCACATCGTGAATTTTTATGCAAATGCAGGTTCGTTGCAGTTCTGCTCCCAGCGCAACTTTCATCTCTGTGTGAATGGTTATTTTTGATGTCATAGTGCAAGCATCGTTTCACTGTACCAACACATTGATAATCAGACAGACATGATGCAGACTATCCAGACAATAAGTTTACTCATGCTTAAGTAAAGAGCTAAATACTTTGAGTGTATGTTATCTTTTTCCTAAGTTCTATAGCTCTTTTTTCTGTAAAATATTCCTCTACATCAGAATGCGTTAAATGAGAAGTTATAAGATATAAAATGTTAATTAGTGACCTTTAGAGTTGCCAGTTGTCAGATTTGTGCTGACCTTAATTTAACACTGTTTCTAGGCTTTGTGCTGAAGTTAAGGTAACCAGCTGCTCATGGTGACTTCATGCTTACCATACAGACATGAAAGTTGTATCAGTCTTCTCATCTAACACTTGCTAAGAAAAGGTATTTCCCAGTATTTCAAACAATTACTTTTCAGTGTCTTTTCAATAATTTCTAAGTGACATCACACAATCCTATCTGTGTGTGTAAAATGGGAGAAATTGCCCTTTCACACAGTTAACAGCTTTACTGTAACAAGTGAAATCCCAGATAATCTACAGTATATTAGCATGGTTTTCATTCTGACACAAGTCTGCTGGTTTGACTCACTAAGACAAAACCACCATTTAGTTTAGCCTCAGTCATTAATGAGATGACTCACAGATCAATTCTTATCGATTGAAGGCCTCCATTATTGGCTTGTAAGACATTACTGTTGTTCCATTATCCCTTAATTATAGTGAGGCAGAGCACAGCTGGTGCTGCTCCATCTTTACTACAGTACAAAATCTTTGGAGCCGAAGTACTAATCATTCTCATGGCCCAGGGTGTTACGCCTTTCTATTTGTAGTCTAATGGATTCCTTAGCAAACAACAGGGATTTATTTGTTCAAAGCAAAGCATGGCTGCTTAATGGCAAGAGAATGTATAGGTACACTCTTCTTTGCACAAATTTTATGCACCTGGAGGTAAATACTTTTAAGGGACAACTTAGGATACATGGGAAAGCAGCAGGAAATGCAATAGACTTTAGTGCTTTCACCTGAGCCCTTGAGTATTTTCTAATGAGGCGTACTACTGTTTTATGCAGTGGATGTGTGATTCACCAGCCATTCTGCCAGTAACATGTTAAGAATTAATAAATTCACAAACCTACCACTGGACTGGCTGCCTCTTACTGAATCCTTTTGTGAGAGCATAATGAGTTGTGTCACACTGACAAAAGGACACTGCTTTCCTACTAAATGTGTAATGTCGGTATCACTGTATCATAGAATCACATTATCCAAAGTGATTCATTTAACCAGGCCTTTCACTCCTTAAGATTATGTTCCAACAGTTAAGATCAATGTTGTACTGTTGATAAGAGCTGCTTCTATATGGTCATTAGTTTTACACAACAGTTGTTGTTTGCAAATCTTAAAATATCTGAAAGCAAACACAGCAGTCTGCTGTGTGAGCCTGTAGGAACACACAACAGAAGAACAATTTTATACAAGTTTGACAATTGCTGAGGCTGCAGTAAAGGTTAGGTACTCCAGGAGCCCTGAAGTAACCTGATTTCATCATCTCATATTATTCAGAAGATACTTGTTGTAATCCAGACCTCCATGTTCCCTGTACTCTCTGAGAAGTTATCAAATAGTGTCTGCACCACATATAACACAGTGGCTCTCTCTCTCTCTCTCTGGTGAGTTCACGTTCTCCACATTTAGGAACTCAGGAGGTGCACTATTTGTTTCTTTTATTTTATTGGTTATTGATTGTGATAATTTCAAAACAATATGTCCTAATGACTTTGATTCTTCTTCAGACAGTCAGAAATTACTTTAGGCTTTAACCATAACTATAACCATCTAAATTTCCATGACAATTGCTCATAGCAGTTACAAATGCATCTGAAATTCCCACAAAAAATGACATTATTGTTGTTCAATAATGTCATTTTTTTTGCACCTACATTACAGATGAGTCATTGTTTTGTAAACATTAGTATTTACAATACTGTGTAACTGTAGCCATTGTTCAAGTGGTCCACAATGAGACTTCATTAATTGACACATTTATTCCCTCACACTTAATCAATCACAGCTTTAGACAAAAATCAAAAGTGTAATTTAAAGGATTTTTTTTTGCCCTGTTAAAATAAATAGATAAGACCACATTACAAGAGAGAATTATTACAGAATTATGCACATACTTTATGTGTTGGATTTGATAGCAGATATGTCTGGAGGTCAGAGCTGGAAGATGGAAGGTGACGGAGACAGAGGGAGAGGGCGCTGGTCCTTCCTGTCAGAGATAAGACAGCCAAGAATGATGAGGACAAATGGCAGGAGAAGAGGAAAGGGCAAATTATCTGATATACCTCAGGCTTTGAATTCAATGTGAAGACCAGCAGGGAATAAACAAGAATCTACTACCTCACAGGATAGAGGCTTTAGACTTTAACCTCTACCTTTTTTGTCAAAGTTGGAAACAGTGGCTGTTCCATTTTGTGCTGTGATATTTTCAGCCTGTGGAACATGTCATGACTCTTGCTGTAAGCTGAGATGAAAAAAAGTAATTGAAAAGGCACATCATACATGTTAGCTTTATGTCCATTATCTAACAACAGCACATGAAATGATAAAAGGCATAATCAGATTTCAGTCAATTGACTGACATGTCAGTTATGACGGCTTATTCTCTGAGGACTACGTGCCTGCATTTAGAAGGTGGCTCTGTCAGTTTGAGGTGCTGAATGCGGCATTAGCTCATTTAGCTATAAAGCAATGTACCATGTCATGCGCCCTTCTTTTATTTTCTTCAAATATCCAATATCGTCAGGTTATGAATAAACAAATGTAACTCAAACATGGATGGATTGTCTGATTGAGTGACTGATTTTTTGGTGTGTGGATCCCTCAGCACATTACCTTGCCCAACCCCTCCTCCTGTCTTGGTGATGCTCTCTCTTGATGTCTGACAGGCGATACAGCCTGGTGTTTGACCACTGAGAATGTTCCTCTTGTGTGTGAGTATGAGCTGACAGCAGCTCGTTGCCAGTGTTACGGCCTGCCTGTGGAGGGGAGACAGTGAGAGAGAGGGGTGTGTGTGTGTGTGTGTGTGTGTGTTTGCAGATCAGTTCCTCTCCAAAGCAGCTATCTATAGCGGCAGGGTCATCGGCTGTCAAGGAAACCTCCGCAAACTCTTCCTGTCCACATTAATTTAATAAAACCTGTCTCATTACTTCCATGAGAATCTGTGACTTCCCTCTTTCTTTATATAATCCTTTGCAGTTTCATTTTCTCAGTTGATGTTAATCATTGACTTGGACCAAAACTCACTTCTGTTTTTCTCTCTTTGCTGTTTCTCTGGCTCATTTTTAGTAGCTCTCAAGTGGCTTTATAAAAGCAAGCCAAAGTCAAACAACATGAATGTCTGAACTGAAGTCATCATTGTTTGTTCAAACATGACAGACACCAATTACCATTACCTAACATTCAATGAATTTGCTGTAACTACATAGGATAAGTGACAAATTAAAGGAATAAACAGAATAAAGTAGTAGGAAAACATAATGCAAATACTTCCACACAGGGAAATAAATAAAGTCAAGAAAAAAGGTGTGAAAGGGTCAGTGCAAATCCATAAAAATGTTTGGAATGAGTGCCTTTTTCCTTTGATGAATCTATCCTGATGGTATTGGTCTCAATCAGGATGAGGATGCCCCCATCCGAAGAGCATGAGGCTTCACCGTATAATTGGATGAATGTGACAAAAGATACCAAGGCAAACGATGCTAAAGCAACTTTGCAAAAACCCAAATTAATATCAAGGGAAGTTGGTTAAAATCAAGAGAATGATACACAGTGCAAAATCCAAAATTAATTAAATTAATACAATTCTCTTTTGTAGAAACAAGTCTGGCTCACAGCTTTTAGCTGAAAGCCACCTGCAACCATCGCCTGCAATTTACTTCAGTCTGAATGCTAGGCTGAAATAAGTAGCACTCATTTGTTGCGTTGGAAATGGCATGGAGGGGGGAAAAATCAAATGCAAGGTGCTGACTGCTCAAACTGAATAGATGTGAGTAACTTCAATGCTCTATTATTTTCTATTACAAAGATGTCACCGAAGTGGTCTGTCTAACTCACTGCCATCCAGTCCCACTCCCACTGAGGAAGAACGGCTGAGGTCTATTCAGAGAGAACAACTTGCAGTCGGGGAGGTGATTACTGAGAGCTAGCGTGTCTTTACAACACTTCTGATTATGAGTGTAAGTGGAAGCCGATGAATGTGATAGCTGCATGGGCTCAGTTTCCCAGTAACATGTTATCATTGTAACACTGGTTGACTCTCAGACATCCAAAAACTATTCATGAGCTAGACATGAGCTATTGCTTGAGTGATTATTTACAATTGACCAGCGGGCACTAGATACGAATTTCTGAGGAATGTTTTATGCATAAATGTTTCTGTAAAGAAACATTTCCCAGTGACTTATTTGGGCATCCAAAACCAGCCAGGAGGGGTCTTTGTAATAAATCTACAATAACTTCCTCAAAGTGCCTTGGTTTTCCAGCATGCACAGAATTTAGGACTGGTGACCTGGCTTTTGCAAGGATGTCAATGGATATGTTTTTCTGAAATCTGAAATATTTCTTTACACCAAGTCCATGATCTCGTGAGTCTTGCAAGTGCCTAAACATAATCATAAAATAGTTTAAATGTGCCTCAATTTCTACAAATGTATGTTGTAGGGATATGCAGTTATAGACACATTATAGACAGACATATGATTAATATTTGGAAAGCATTTCATTCTTATTGATTCCAGCTTTGACTCAGTTTGGGACATTTCTATGTGAACCATATAAACTTGCTAATGCATCTATCTGTGCTAGAACATGACAAGGGTGGGTGTAACAAGCTACAGAGAGGAAATTGTGGCTGGCCAGGTTGTTTACCTCAGTGAACGAGATTGAGGCACTAAATTGAAAGACAGGATTATAGACAAAATCCGGATAGAGATTGCAGGATGTCTACTTCAGAAAGAGTTTGGTCAACAAACCGGGCCCCCTTTCTCATCTCAGTAAAATTACATCCTTTTTCTTTTCCTTGTCCCTCAATAGATGGGACAATCCAAAATGCAGCAAGTGTATCCTATAGTCTTACACTGCCGAATCAAATTCATCACCTTCCTCTCAGGTGCAGGATTTTCACATGCCGAATCTCCTCCAGGGGCTCTTAAGGATGTTTCTTTGACTCTGTGTTGAGAATGGCTCTGAGATTATGAGGTTGTGCTGATTCCAGCTGTAGATTAAGGTCAGAAATTCTCAGGTTCAGCTGAGATAAGTCCAGATCTGGTGACTTTAGCAAAAAATCTGTCTCTGCTGGGAGTTAAAGCAGCCTGGCTATCTGATACGAGAAACTATGATCAGGAGATACAACCACGGACAGTATGAAATGTTGTCCTCCTGCCTGCTATCCAGATGCACCAAGGTTATCTTTCAACATCACAAAGAGACACTGTGCTGCTCTTTAGGGTGTGTGGGAGGGGGCATGCTTATGTAAAAGTCTGACTCTCACTCAGGAAGATTTCAAATTCAGTGAGGGCTGGAAACCCACCTGGGGTGGCAGATATAGATATGGATAGCATGAGCCTTTGGCCAACAGAATTTTAACATTCAGCATCAACAACTCATGATACTCTCCATGACTAATGATGCACTGGGATTTGTGTGTTGAATGCTGGATTATTTCTCTGTACTGAAAATGAATAATAGACAAGTTGAAAAATAAAGGATTACATTGATTTTGACATCTGGAATTTTGGTCTGATAACACATGAAGCCAAATCAGTAACGCAACTCAGAATTTTAAATGTTCTGCTTCACATATCCATTGCAGTGAAGTACATCTACAGTACGTAATGGCTAAAATGTTAATTCATACACTTGACAGGACAAGTCAGTTATTTATCAGGTGCAGTGCATCATGTCTATTATGGGCTGTATAGGCTTCTGCAAAGGTTTACACATCTAAAAAAATATGTGTTGGTAGAGGTTTAAAAACAGATCAGTCATCCTGTGGAGCATTTTCATATCCTGCTATAGGAACTCTTCCTCATTACTGTACCTATTAATATACTCTAAATTATTTAACAACATTAGACATTCATATGATGGACATATAATTTCATTCCCAGTAGAAATCTGAATAATTTCTGCTATTAGTTATTATATATTATTATTAAGAACATAATAGAAGCTGTGTTCTGAAAATGTTGTTCATTTAACAAAGACATAAAAAGGCGAGTGATGAGAGTGTTAGTATGGCCACATAATAAACCAAATGAAGAGCTGTGTGTAGCTTTCACAAAAATGGATTCATCTTCATGTTGACTGATAAAGCATAGCACTCAGGTGATGAATGCAACAGAGCAAGAAATGATCACAGTAACACAAAAAGAGAAAGGGACGCACCCGGCTCTGTGTGGGTTTTTGAGCAGATGCTGAACATCCACAGTCACACCTGTCTCATCCGGAGGTGGCAACATCATTCCCCACATCATTTTACACTGATGAATGAAAAAAGGAAAAATAATTTATTTCACCATGAAAATCCCTGTTAAGATTAAACTTCATAATCCCCTTTCACTGAATAATTTCACAATCACAGATAAGAGATTATTTTCAGTGAAACAGGTTACCCAAAATATCATAGAGCTTGGTTTCTCTGAAGTTAGAATAATCCTTTATATCCAACTCAATTTCAAATATCGTTGTTTAATACTCAATATGCAACATTGGAATATATTTTGGGGGAGGGGGGGCAGAGTCAGTGAGGCATGTAAGATTTAAATATTTAACAGTAAAAGGCGAGGAACTGTATCAGGACCAGGCCTTTCTCCTATTTTGATGAGTAAAATATTACTATAAGCCTGTATTTTTATTAAAAGGGGACTGAATGTTTCAAAGCTGCACAGGAGCACCTTTCTGCACCTGAAATGAACTTGATGACTTGATGAATTCCCAACAATGATGTATCTACTCAACTAAACTGCAAACAAAATATATGTTTTGTACAAAATAAAGATTACCGGATTACAATTCTGTATTAACATCATGAGGATATGTTATTAATTAAAATATTTTTAATTATTATTATTATTATTAAACTTTTTATGGTTATGTTTAGATCCTCACAGTACTTGGTTCAAGTTAGAGAAGTGAAAAAGCTGCTTAGCTGCTGTGCTTGTATTTATTTAGGCATTTATTTATTTACCTGCGATTTATATAATATGACCATGAAAGCCTTTTCGTCATTAAAGGGTATATACTAAAATACAACATTTGAAAATACTACTAATAATACTACTACTTGAACCATACAACCTTTGTCCTGCTTGCCCAAATATTTATGAAATTAAACAGGGTTATGTTTGTCTGCTCTTATATTTTTTCCTGACACAACGTATACATACTAAGGAGCGACTGGTGAGATGAAGTCTGGGCATGAAAGCACTACCTGTATCACACTTCATTGGCTTTCACTGCCTGTCTGATTTGTTGACATAATAAACAACTGGGTATAGCAAAGATTTTAAAGCATTGACTAGGAAGATGGCGGTAATTAAATGAGAATGTTGGTGATCCAGTTGTTGTACAGTATCACTGTGCCACCAGATGGGAGAGATCTTTAGGCACACTGTGGTGTCATGTCACAATATGAGGTGGGTTTTTTAGCATGCGGCTGTCCCTATGGATTACCTGTTGAAATCTTGAAATATTTCATTATTCGCTCATGCTGAGTGACAAGTAGAACACTCATAAAGGCTTTGTTTGTAAGTAACAACTCAAAATCTCAGTTCAACTGGCTATATAAAAGAACCATAAAGGTACAAAAAAAACCCAAAAAACACAGTGGGGAGGAACACGGCAACAAGACGGCAAGACAGGTCCAGGGGAGTGATAACCAGGGGCAGGAGGCCGATGGTGAGGATCTGGGAGAGAAGGTGAGTTGGGCAGGATAGGCTGTTGGCTGGGCAACGCAAAACAAAGGAGGGCAGAGGATGGTGAGGTCTGGTAGAGGAACAACGGAGTAGTTACAATCAGGAGAACCATATTCAGGTGTGCAGGTGAGAAGAGAGAAACCAGGAGCTCTGCCCAGCCAGCAAGTCAGCAGAAAGACAGACACACAGGTGTGTCAAAAAAGACAGGCAAAATACAGACAAATCCGAATAGTTTGATTGCATGATGTCCATGATGATGAAGGTTGTATTAGTTTAACCCAAACATGCCGAGACCTAGCCGAGTTGTTTTGTGGCACAAAATAAAACTCCTGAATTCCTGTGCACTTTCAGTGTAAAGATTAATTAGTGGGTTTGCGTTCCCACATCAGACAGTAAACAGCGCAAATTTACTAAAGAAGTAAAGCTGGCATACAGGTACAGGAGAATCAGAGAAGCATGAGCAGGTGAATGATGTTGAGAGGCAGCAGGCAGAGGAGTGATTCCGGCTGCTCCCAACAGTCGCCACAGCTTTTTCCCTTGACATGTACCCAATAGATTCCTCCGCATTTTTTGTGAAAGATGTTACCGCTTTGCAAGATCAACAGAATAGACCCTTGAAGACATTAATAAGGAGCAAATGCAAAGTGAGGAGGAGGGAAGGAAACCAATATCTGACCTGATGTTTGTGTTCCCATAGCGCCCCAGGTGGTCAAACTGTGAGCACGCTATTACCCTGTGTTATGTCGTTGTTGAAGGGGAGCCAATGGTAAAAAGCCACTAATAGATGAGCCTACAACATTCTGGAACACAAGCAACAAGACTAGAGAGAAGCAAGTTGCTTTTCCATTAAGTGCAAAGCAGTGAAAAAGACAAATCCGTTGTTTTCTTTCTGGGGATTTAGCTGTTGGGAGATTTTATGAGCAAGATATCATTTAATGGCATCACACATTGCTATTGCCGAGCATAATGCTGAAATGGCTGATGTATGCCATTAAAACACACAACAAGGAATACCAACAATTGTGGGCTTCACTATATGAGCTGTTCCTAAGTTAAAGTTCCATCCCCTCAGGCTGTGAACATCCAGGAACATACAGCTTCTCATTTTCAGAGAGAGAAAAATAACAATGGCTGCATGCTCTTGCACAAATAAAGCGCATCTGTTTGGCTCCTCATTGAAATGCTGCTGTCCAGATCCAGCACTGCAATGATAAATCTATTTGCTTCCAAATGAGTTTCACAAGAGCAAACTTCATTTTGCAATGAATTCTAATGCATAGGTCTAGAGGATAGTATCTCATATAATGGCCAATGTGCTGTTAGAACAGCCTAACATGGTTGAAGCATGACAAACTCCCTCTGTCCTCTGATCTATCCTGAAATATGATTTGTTATATGAAATAATAAAGAGCGACTGAATCTGATTCTACCTTGCATATTGTAGTGGAGGGGAATGGAGCTTTTTTTTTTTTTTTTTACTTTTTTAGTTTTATTCTGCCAAAGGTTCCTTAATGAATCCAACACTGGCCTTGAATATTGAGAGCACAGCCCCCTGCGCTGTTAGAGAGACTCACTATTAGAAACGCACAAACACGGCAGCACTATTGAACTGCCATCCCCTGTAGGACCATGCTGTCTGCTGCAGATGGGTTCAATGTCTGTTCAAACCAAAGCAGGCTGGCTACATCCCTGCTATAATGGGCCTTATCTGACAAAGGGATTAGTGTTCAGCAGAGCAAAAACACCATTTAGCCATGGTCAGCTGGGAGGGCACTAGAAACCCCCTTGTGATGCATTGGCTTTGTGATCTCTCAGCAAATGAAAGGAAACAGGGGAGCTCTGACTTTCCCTCATTACTGCAGCATGCATTTATTGGAATTAAGGAAGAACAGGGTGAGCACAAGTAACCAGCAAGGCTATGAAAATGTGAAAGGGTGAGAACAGTGGAAAGTCACTGTGTGACATTTACCAGCCTTATTTGCACTGAAATTAGAATTAGTAGGCCACAAAAAATCAATAAATCTAATTGCATTCTCAGTTGTTTATACTGGTTTTTAGACTGGACTATTATTTCACAGCAAATATAATATTGAATTTTTAAAAGTAGAATTTAAGTAAACTTTACAGCCAGTAGCTATAATCTAAAAAACAACATTTCAGCTATGGTTTTTTGTGTGTGTGGATGATGGAGCTTGACATGGATCAACAGCTTATCTTTTGTTCCTCTTCAAAGGATCGTCTGCCATTAACCATCATCTTGCAGTAATCTGGTGGGATATTTGAAAATGCCACGCTCTGACATTAAATGTTTAAATATCTTTTCTTATTTGATCAGACTTTTTCACCAGCTGTGTTTGGAAGACAAATGAAAAAGAAGTTTACCTTATCCTGCTGAGTGTGGGAATGATTTCTCCTCAAACGTTAACTCTTGCATTAATTAGAATCTAAGAGGAATAAAACAATACAAGATCATTCCTAGAGGAAACATTGTGATGTTGCAAACTCTGCAAAGTAGATAAGGAGCATTTCAACCGATATCAAATATACACTTTTATTGTATTACAATTAACCTAAGGCATCTTAATGGAACATAAAGCCAGAGCAGGGGCTCCCTTTCAGTCAACAGAGTATCTGTCACAAACACTGTGTTTGTGCCCACAGCTCTACTGGCTTGGAACTGACAACTTAGTGTTGCAGCTGGTGTTTCTTTGACCTCTGCACTGGCCTGCTTTGTCTTTAGACTGAGCAGCAGTGATTCATCCTCAAAAGTTGCCCTTTGCCTCTGCTCCTGGAGAGGATCAACTCAATCTACCAAGCTGTGAAAAAAAAGTTATGTTTTTGAAAAAGGAAACAATTTATAGCACAGCAATAACTCGCAAACGCTGTTTTGCTTTGGGGTTCCTACTAAATTATCTTGTAGTAATTTCTCTTCTCGTATAATATCTTAACATAATTATTTTGCCGTTGCAGTTGTTGTTTAGTAATACGAGCTATGAGTGAGAATGAGTTAAAGATGCAAACACAAACACATTTAAATTCACCTCATAGTTTGTATTTCTTTTATCTAAGAGCTAATGCAAACAAGAAAACCTTTACCACATGTATGACAGTGTTTTTATTGATTTTCTTTTCTATCCAAATGGAAAGCTCTGTTGCACTGGATCGTGTCAGTAAAATCAATAGATGGTGATTAACTTTGCCTCTTCATTCCGCTTTAGCTAGGATAACTGCTTTCTTTCTTATAAGTCCTGTCTTTTTCCAGCAAGAAACAATGGTTGTAACCAGAATGGAAGGTTGTAAAAATATATACTTTTCTTCTTTTTTTTTTTTTCTTTTTTATCTGTAGAAAGATATCCCTTCAGCCCTGATACAACACACTACACTACTTGCACATATCATCGCTCCTGCAGAATGTGTTGCTCAATGGAGGGAAGTTAATCAGTTTGTGCAGAGTGATGTATTGTGCAGGGGTTTTGTCCTAGCACCTGCAATTGATCAGCCCAGCCTATGCAAATGCATTGTGGTCTGTCAGTTCAGCAGCATTTTTTTTACGTGTGAATTCCCTTTGTGCAGCAACACCAACAGGGACATTGTTTCTTTTTTGTTTGTTTTTTGGAACTTTTTTCTTATTTTACCCAGTTTTCCATCATGCTCCCCCATTCCTACCATTCTATCCTTCTCTCATGTATGTTTTTTAAATGTGACTCAGATGAGGTTTGCCGTTTTTATTGTTTGAATAGTGGCACCACCAGCAGGTTACTATTGATTTGGCAGGGTTGATGAATCAATCATCTGCTTTCTGCAGGTACATACCGTAAATACTGAGGGAAAATAAGTATCTGTTTTTTCTCTCTGTCCCCTGCTGAGTTCGTACTTCACTGATCTCATCTGAGCCTCTATGGAGTTATCCACGATCTTCTACTATCTGCAGAAGCTTGTCACACACAATGCATGGTGTGCTCCTAACGCAGCTGCTGCTATCAGAGACAAGTCAGAAGCTACAGTCGGATTACCATATCTCACATTTAGTTGAGCTACGATTTGGGTCATTGTATATACTGTGGCAAAATATGGTGTCACATAAATAGTGCTGTATTTTCTCCCTGGAGGTAGATGATCAAATTATTGATATAGCTCTGCATGAAGTATGTGGTATGTGTTGTCTTCTCAGAATTATTCTTTTCTGTGCAACTATTCCAAGGAAGCAATCAAAGCAAAATTAAGATGAATACTGACAATTATTTCATGAAATAACAAAGAAAGAAAGCAAAAGCATGTCTAAAAAATTTTTTCCCCCAATAGCAGATAATATGATAGTGCTCACCACAAAGAGTTGCCTAGACTGCAACCACCTCAAGCCTGAATAGTATTCACTGTTTGAAGTGCTCTTGTCTGACAAAATTCAGAAAGGTGTTGTACCATCACAGTGTGAAGTCCTTCACTCTCCTGTTCCTGTCTGTCCCACTGAGCTCAATATCCCAGTCAAACTGAAGTCCTGTTTCATAAACTGTGGAAATCATCAAATGAGCAGAGACAGGGAGATCTTAGAATTAATTACACAAGAAACCGTTTACAGGCACCAGGCTTTGAGGTGAAGTTATAACTGAAAATAATAATAATTTGATATAGATAATTCATATACAGCACAGAAACTTTACCATCCTCTGTCCAGCACTAGAAACTAAAACATACATAACAAAGTAAAGCTGCAATTTAAACATAGCACCTCTACAGCCAGCATGTCCAGATATTTTCTTTCCCTCTCTGAGCCGTGTTGAGTTTGGTTGTAAACAACTCAATCTCACATTGCAGACTATCATCAGGTACCAGTGACTGCAGAACACCATGTTCCCATCTCAATAATTCAACCCTTACACTTGTGCAGAGAGCCTGACACGGCGCAGCAGATGGTGCAGGTGCAGCACTTTACCTCTCAGATGACAGAGAGGAAGAAGCCGCACCCACATTGAAACACATATGGACAAGGAACACTGTTCAATGAGAGTTGGTCGCTTTAATCAGTCACATCAGCCAATGACAAATGTCACCTCAGTTAAAAAAAAAACCCCCTCTCCAGGTGCTAGCAAGACAGGAAATCGGGGTTTACTCTGACTAAGACAAATGAATCACAGGTGAATAATGAATTGAACATTTGTTTGAGCACACATTGAAGTTCACTGACATTATTTGCCATGTTCCACATGTGTATTTTACTTGCAGTGCCACAAAGCCCACTGTTATAAGGAACAAAAATGACTCAAGTAAAACTTAAGAAAGCCCCATAGCTGCAGCAAAGGTACTTTTTCAGGATTGCCAATGCAAATTGACTCCAGACCTCACAGAATATGTTAAGGGAACTTGCATTTCTGTTATTCTTTCTATCTGTTTTGTGTAGAAGGTGTTAAATGAAGTCACTGTGTCACTGTCAAATGGATTTGGACTTGCAACAAATCTTGGAGGAAGCATCATTGTCATAGCTGTTTGGAGGAAAGCATGAATCTCTGTCTGCTGTTTGCCATTTTGCAGGCCATACACAGAAAACTGTTGTTTAGCATGCCCTTGTTGTTTAGCATGATGTATAATAGTGTAAGATTTTCACATTTCTTGTCTCATGAGATAAGGATAAAGGATAATGGAGGATTTTTTAAAAAAGATTTAAATTATGAAAATCTATCTATCTATCTATCTATCTATCTATGTTTTAGCCTGTTAACAACAGGAATTAGGAAATTTATAGTTGTTAATATACAGTGTCCCCAAAGGTAAGATGAGAAGTAATCTAATCACGAAAAATGTAATATAGTCTACCTCACATGACAACAGATGCAATTGTCAAGTAGGATAAGCAGGGAAAAGCTGTTATGTGGGTCTAGCACCTTGTCAGGCTGTTATTCACATTCACATTAAGAATTTATGTTACTGGCTTCACGTGTTTCGAGTCGTCAATGGGGATATTGGGCTGACATTGATCTGTTCCCATCAAAAGATTTTTTTACTGACAAGAAAAGACAAAAACTGATATCGATCTGTTATGATTGAATTAACGTGTTTGTCAAATATGATTTTCTTTACACAACCTTGCAGTTGGAGCTTTTTTAAAAGCAGTTATTATTTGTTCGGTGAGACTCAGTGGTTTTGAGCAAACAAACAGTTCATTGAATCCATGTTGATGTATTGCTAATTCTGCTCTCATTTACAAGGCAATTAGAAGTCTGCACAAGTAATCATCACTCCATTTGCAGAGCAGGGCATGCTTGAACAAATTATTGATAAAGCTCATTGCAGGAAAATTAAATTCTAGCCAGGCAAAGCTTTTAAGGGGGAGTTTTCCCTCGAGGATGATGTGCATGTAACGTCCTTGGCAGTCACATGCAAGTGATTCACAAAGAAGCCACATAACTATTTGCTGTAGTCCCCTGCTAATCTGTTGGCTCTGATTGTTGGCCTTTCTTGTTGAGTTTTATTTAAATTCCATCAAATGACATATGGCTTAATACTGTAAATATTTGTCCTGTAGTCAGGAGAGTGTACCCTCAAGGGGAAAGAGAACCATAAATCAAACCATTCATGAGCACAGCTTTGTACTGTACTGTTAATGCTGTACCCCAAAACCCTTTAAGCAGATGTTACACAACACCCGAAGCCAATGACCAAAGTCTAAAGCACTGCACTTCATTAATTTCATTAGTCTTGTCCAGTCCTCTGAGGGTGAAAAGGATTGCACAGCATTGATTAGCACTAATTAATATTGATTGGGATTAATCTAGCGGAACAAGGCCAACATGTGAGAGCTTAGGTGATGTCTCGTAAAGAGATTTCTGAAATACCTGCAGTGATTGACGTCAGTGGGATGCTCACCAGTAAGGCGAGCTAACACCTGTTGTTTTCTTCCATAGTTAAACAAGTTAAAACCTCTTTTGAGTTGTTATACAATTATTAGTTATAGAATTTCTACTAATCAAATAATAAAACTATTAAAGAATAATATAGTGGGTTTGTGGCATTTTCTGTTCAGACCTCTGAAAGTAGACATGATTTAAAATGTATAATTTAAAACAAATCAAATGAAGAAATGGAACGTTAAAACACATTGTTTTTGTGCAACTTAAAAAACGTAATAAAGAGAAGGTTACTTTCTTTAACATATGCTTTTCACTTGATTCTGACACAGTAACTGCATACATATGAGGGAAATATATTCAGTATAACATTATGTATTGTATTTCATCTATTTTTATTTAAGCATTTAAATCATTCATAGAAAAATACTGCTTGTGGAGCTCATGATGCTACAATGAGCATCTAAATTTCTTCCAAGAACATTTATGTATGCCCTGTGCCAATGGTTTTTAAATTCTTGCTTTCTGCAATATCTGCACATAGCAACTATGGTATGGCATGGTTAAACTAGGGAAAGTTAAAGGTTAAAGGTTATGGCTATGGCTCCAGTATATAAGAACAGAAAATATAATTAATATTAATTATGGTAATATTATGAAACTGCAGTCTCCTGCATAAAGGTTGAATGTGCTACATGCCTATCCACAACCACAGCCAACAGACCCTTGCTCTTGTTCTTGTTTAGGGCACAGTAGTTCCCAAATTGTTGCAACAGATTCATCCAGTTGTGTGTTTGCTCATTTCATATTTCTGTAACCCTTCTTTTCAGTCTGTTTTTCTATTTCTAATTCTTGATATTTTTATGTAAAAAAAATTGTACCTTTATCTTGATGCTGCTACAATTGATTATGCAGGGTATTTTCGTCGAAAATTATGAGAAGAAAACAATTAACAATAACTGAAAACTAAAACAACTAAAAAGCAACATAGATGCTGTACATATGCATTTTTTCAGGCCACAGAATGAAGTGGAGTCCTCTAGGAATCTGATTTTTACCCTAAACTTTATTTAAGTACAAAATACATCAGTAAAGCAATGCTTACTACACTCAAAACATTTGTAAACAGTGTGTATTCATCCCACTGAGCAAGCAATAAACACTTGAACCTGTCTGCCTTTATCAGTTCAAACATAGGCTATCCTTTTTTAACAAAGAGCCAGCAAGCACGGCAGAATTAAGAGTTGAGTCAGGGGATGCGGTGGTGTATGGCCAGCCATTACTTATGCACTAGTAATTTGATTATACTGACTCAGGGCAGCGTGTTGTGCCATGCTCCCGGGCCCGGGAAATATCAAATTAATAATTGCAATTGACAAGCCGTCCATATGTCAGAGTGTGGAGTTAGGTGGCTGGTTGATGGGTCTCTGTGCCTCCCTCCCACTCTTCTCATTCAAACATCTGTGCAGCTGACAACCTGCAGGCCTGGCACCAGCAAACTGCTGGGAACCATGTGTTTATTCCTCTTCTTAGATATCCATGGGGAATGCAGTGTAGCTGCGCCATGGACATACAGTACAGGTTCTCTCAGTGTTTTGCCTCCTCTTTTCCCCAGATTGACTGGCATTCAAATAATTTAAGCACCTGTAAAAATCATATCACAAGACCAGTTTCTATAGTATGCAAAACTTACAAAATACAATTACAAAAATATTAGTTCAAAAACATAGAGATTGATTAACATAAACAGTGTTTGTCTGCTGTAATGTCAGATACAAATGCTAACTTCTCTAGCTGACTAGCTAACTACATACGGTAGGTTTATTAAGTGTAATATTGCTCCAACATGTGGAAGTTGGTCCTGAATCAGACATCAGGGCAATGTTAGCAACTCGGCACTTAACAGTAAAGCAGTAAATAGTAAAACTTCAAAATAAATAACTAAAACCTACATTTTAACAAACACATTGAGTTAATGTTAGCTTAAACGGCTTATGGAAGAATAGTAATCCTTAATTTTTTTTCTAAAAAATCTGAACAGTTCTATAAGATAATGTTGAGCTGGGGGGGGAATCATGAGGCTGCTAATAGGAAATCTAAAAAAATCGAACAAATCTGCATCTTTGCTTTGAACATTGCTGCTTCATTGTAGTGCACAAACTACTCAGAGGCAGTAGAAGCAGAGAAGTGTATTCACTACTGGGGGGATGAGGAATTGGGAAAATGTAAATGCCAAGCAGCACTCTCTGATGTCACACTTAAGCAAACTGGCATGCACAGTACAGGTCTGTTTACCTGATTTGGTTACCAAGAGACAACATATTTTTATTTCAATTCAGAGAAATTATGATGGTTCTTAAAGTAAAAAAAAATGGAAGCACTTTTATATCTAGGACTAAGAATGTGTAAATTAGTATGTTGTGTAAGGTTAGCATCTTATTTGCTGCAATTATGAAGTCAGAATCTTAAAAAAAAAAAACTTTTCTAATGTAAAAACCAGACTAACAAATTGGTGCCGTGACCCAGATTGGTTGACTCTGAGATCGTTGAGCAGTTGAGTAAAAAAATTCCAGTATACGCTTAAAGATAGAATCTTCATGAGCACACAGAGATAAGTTATTATTATTATTGATTATAAGTCATTATAAGTATAATAGTTTATTATACCCATACAAATATGGGGTGGTTTCCTACTTGATTGATATTTTCACTCTGCATGTGTCAGCGTATTGGACAGTAAAGACCATTCGAGAATTCCTGCACTAACACAGATCTCAAGTATTTGTGTGTACGGGGGGTTGGAATAGCTTAAAAATGGGATATTTTGTTACAGTGTTACAGGAGTTGGTGAATTAAAATGAGTGAATAGACTGGGAAAACCCCCAGCGATGAAGTGCACAGAATGATAGACTGTGTAGAAGCTTGATCTCACTGACCTTTGACCTCACTCAGGCATTGCGCCATTCGCCCTTTCTGAATAACAGATGTAATAGTGTTTGAAAATGTTATTGAAAATTGAAAAAATAACATTGACTGATGTTCGGACTGCCTTAGGAACCTCACTGACTGACTGACAATGACCACAACTCTGGAAATGAAACCTTAACAGAGACTGGACAGACCTCAACTGACAAAACCCTCCAAAAAGACTCCTCTATTTGAGACTTGGTTGTAGACTGGAATGTAACTGTATTGATTACATTAATACTGATCATCGTAATTCTAATTTTGCGGTGGGAGAGCCAAGCATCAAAAGCACGATCAATCCAAAGTAATGTCAATAACTCAGTACCAGTTCCTCCCCCACTACTGCTCACCATCCAGTAAAACTGTGCTTGAGCTCTGACAACGGCATATATACATTACAATTTAATGAGACTCATGATGATGTGGTAAAATTTTGTGTTTGCAATGTTATGAATTGCAAATCTGTATAACAACCAGTTTTCGCAGCATGCAGGTGAAACTGTTCCACTGGTCTCCCTTTCTGAGCCTGGAGAGGATGAGACTGAAGCTTACAAGGAGGCTGACAAAGAAGGCCGCTGTTTGTATTCCTGAACCCAGGTTTTGCTAAAGTTACCACACACCCACATATTGCATGTAGAGGCATGAAACTCATAGTCTTCTCTTATGATTATTGTGCTCATGGCAGACGTGTCATCAGTAGAATTATGGAAGGTTGATTTTAATCAACATTGCTCTGTTTACTATTTTCACGTGCATGTGCAACGAAGAATTGCTTGCTGCAAGTAACTGCCATGAAGCACAACTTAAGCATACTGGCATACATATAGGATGCTCAACGCAATGAAGAAACGTTTACATAACCACTATAGGATTATGAGATTTTTATTTGGGTTGATATAATAGAATTATATCAGTAGGGGGATATCAAAAATCTCCTGTCTGGTTATGTTGCATCTTAGCTGCCAAAACACTCACACATGTTGTTTAGCACATCCCAAGGACAAAGCAAGGACAGCGGTTGGCCTCTCCACGTCTCTGGTAACTGGCCCATTACATTCGGTCATGTGTAAGTCCAACCTCTGTACAGGGCAGACCCAGCCCGAGGAGATAAATGTCAACTATACCTGGACATCGGGGCTCACTCCGACTGACATTCTGCGAGATCTCTGTCACTTTGAGACCAGCGCTGCTATACTTTACCTGTGACCGGCTAACAATTTGGTGCAGTGACCCGGATCAATGATGGCTAATTAATAATAAATTATGCTGTTTCTAAACTGTAGGTTTCTCCAGTCTGTTCTTGGGCTTCCAACAAAGTAACCAGGCTAACAGCAACTACTTTAATTCTAAAACATACAATCTGCTATGTTGTTAAATGCTATCAACAAGGGTAGTGGAGCAAAGAAGAAGATGGTGGCTGTCTGACTGCTGTCAAGTTTTTTTTTATTTCAGGATAAAGCTTCCTCATTCAAAAAAGCAGGATCAAAGTATTCAGTGTTCTTGTTGTACATGAAATGAGAGGTGGATCAAACTGATATGAACTGTTTTCACAAGACAGAAACATATTTTCTGTGACAGAAGAAGAACATTCAAAAATATAACATTATAGATATATATGTTAACAGCTGTATGTGTCTCAACTTGTCTTTAAAACTGGTTTTGAAACATTTATCATTAATGGTCTGGACATAATGCAAAAAGTTAACTAAAGTTAAACTCTCTCAGGCATTATGTTGTTACACTGACATAATTAATCTAACTTTACCATATGGCCCAACTCAAGTTTGATCCAGGAAATAGTCATCAGAGCTACCCACGGAGTACGAAACAAACTCATTATTTACATGACAGCATGTACAATTTTCCCCCTGCATTCTCAGGAGATCAGTAAGTAATGCCTTGAGCTCTGCTAACATGTTAGCACATGACATCACATTTTTCATGACATCTTATACCTTTTTTACATTTTTAATACCTTACAATACTATGAAGTTCTTCTAATGATTTGTTAATGCTTTAATATACTATTTAATTTTAATATTACACATATATTATACTATTTTAATACTATACTAAGATGATGTTTTGCATATTTATGACATACTATACTATGACAGATTTTTGCATTTTTAATGCAAATATATAATATACAAAATTATATATATATAATACCATGTTCTCTGTCCTGCTCCATGAACATCTTGTTCTGGTAGCTAACTTACCTGGGATTCGAACCTGCAACCTCCTGCACCAAAGTCAGCGGTGTAAACCACTGAGTTATCCCAGCCCCACTGAGCAATCCCATCCAGAACTCGATGAGGCTGTGGAACACGACTCTGGAGGCCAACTCAAAACCAATTGCACAGGTGAGCATCAGATGCGGCATATACCAAGGAGATGCTCTGTCCCCCCTGCTGTTCTGCATAGGCCTAAACCCCCTCAGCCAGATCATCTCAAAGAGTGGCTATGGATACCAGTTCCAAAGTGGAACAACCATCAGCCACCTCCTCTACATGGATGACATCAAGCTGTATGCGAAGAATGAGCGTGACATTGATTCCCTGATTCACCTCACTCGGATCAACAGCAAAGACATCGGGATGTCATTCGGACTAGATAAATGTGGGCGGATGATATCTAGAAGAGGAAAGGTTATCACAACCAAGGGGGTTGACCTACCGGAAGGGAACATTGCAGATGTGCAGGACAGTTACAAATACCTGGGGATCCCACAGGCAAATGGTAATCATGAGGAGGCAGCTCGAAGGTCAGCCACAGCCAAATACCTCCAGAGGGTAAGGCAGGTCCTGAAAAGTCAGCTGAACGGCAAAAATAAGATCCAAGCCATTAACACCTATGCCATGCCAGTGATCAGTTACCCGGCTGGGATAATATCCTGGCCACTGGAAGAGATACAAGCCACTGATATCAAGACAAGGAAGCTCCTTACAATGCATGCTGGGTTTCACCCTAAGTCCAGCGTCCTGAGGCTGTACACAAAGGGAAAGGAGGGGGGCAGAGGACTAGTAAGTGTCAGAACTACTGTCCAGGAGGAAACAGCGAACCTCCAGGAATACATCGAGAAAATGGCCCCCAAGGACCAACTCCTAAGTGAATGCCTCAGGCAACAAAAGCCCAGAAGGGATGAGGAACCACTGGGCCCATCGTGGAAGGACAAGCCCTTGCATGGCATGTACCACCAACAAATTGAAGAAGTGGCTGATATGGAGAAAACATACCTGTGGCTGGAAAAGGCTGGACTGAAAGACAGCACAGAGGCACTAATCATGGCAGCACAGGAACAGGCCCTAAACACCAGAGCAATAGAGGCCGGGATCTACCACACCAGACAAGATCCCAGGTGCAGGCTGTGCAGAGAAGGCCCTGAGACAGTCCAACACATCACAGCAGGGTGTAAGATGCTGGCAGGCAAGGCATACATGGAGCGGCATAACCAGGTAGCGGGCATAGTATACAGGA
Source organism: Psettodes erumei (assembly GCA_016785225.1). Lineage (NCBI taxonomy): Eukaryota > Metazoa > Chordata > Actinopteri > Pleuronectiformes > Psettodidae > Psettodes > Psettodes erumei. The sequence goes on from JAFBJZ010000623.1 coordinate 2,018,924, forward strand.
ATATCTGTACAGAGTATGGACTGGAGGTCCCAGGGTCCAGATGGGAGACACCCCCAAAGGTGACAGAGAACAAACAGGCCAAGATCCTGTGGGACTTCCAGATCCAGACTGACAAGATGGTGATGGCCAACCAGCCTGACATAGTGGTGGTGGATAAACATCGGAAGACAGTGGTAGTGATAGATGTAGCAATCCCCAGCGATAGCAACATCAGAAAGAAAGAACATGAGAAGCTCGAGAAATACCAAGGGCTGAAAGAGGAGATAGAGCAAATGTGGGGTGTGAAGGCATCTGTGGTACCAATAGTGATCGGGGCACTAGGGGCGGTGACCCCCAAGCTGGAAGGATGGCTCCAACAGATACCAGGAACAACATCAGAGATCTCTGTCCAAAAGAGCGCAATGCTAGGAACAGCTAAGATCCTGCACAGAACCCTCAGACTCCCAGGCCTCTGGTAGAGGACCCGAGTCTGAAGGAAAAACACCGCCCAAGTGGGCGAGAGGGAGATCTATTTATTATTAATACTACTCTATACCCTGACAGGGGTGCAATTATTAATTACATTTTTTTCTAATTTCTAATAATTAATTTCTTTATTACATACCATACTATCACATTTTTTCCACATATTTATGACATACTACTCACAGTCTGCCATGACTTCAGAATCTCTCTCTCTCTCTCTCTCTCACTCTCTCTATGTCCTGCCCATAAACTGTTAAAAAAAACAACAGCTTCCCAGTCTGAAAAATGAAGCCAATACTGAAGTGCCATAAACCTGAATTCTATTGAATGACCATTGGGGGAGCACTCCACTGGTTGTAAAAAAAAAAAATTGCGTTTGTATAGAACTCTCTGAGAAAATGAGCCAACTTCTCACTGGATTTATTACTCAGGTAAACATTTTCATACTGAGTTTATTGTCTCAAAACTTAATTTCAACTTTTCTTTAACACAACATGATGGTCATTTTGTAAATTATACTCCATTAAGGTGAAAAAAGATGATGAAGCAGGGGATGTTTTGTGGCATGGCTGTGGTCTGATTAACAGGTAGTAGTGACCTGCCAATCTTTCTTACATAGTCTTTCTCATTCCCAGCAGTCAGATCCACTCCTCACTCTGGTCCAGCTCCACCCTGTTGTGGAAATATGGTATTGTCCAGTTTCACAAAACCGAGATGGCTGTGGCCAATCACCAAACTTAAGGTTTCAAAACAGCCGTTTCAAAAACCAGTGGGTGACATCACGTCTACATCTAATTTTTTTACAGTCTATGATACCACATGTGGGTTGTGTTATGGACGTGGCTCACTTACCTGAATTCTTCTGCTGACTGCTGTTTAGTCACCTTCATTCCATCTCCTAATCAATGCCACTCCAAAACCCCTGGGTTTTCCTCTACTGATTGCTAGATCGTTTGTCAGTTTGAGATTTTACTTGTTCAACCCTAAAGTAATTATTTTAATTTTATTTATTTATATATATTCTTAATGTTTGTGTCTGTATTTGGGTTCACCAGTTCATCCATTCATAAAGTTTAGATGAAACACACCTTTATAAGGTTTATTTTAGTTTTTACGACATACTGTATAATGGCATTTTTTTGCATTATTATTATAAAGTATACTTTACTATTTCTATGACCATGAGTTTTTAACGTAATTGTAATGCCTTACTGTATGAAATCTACTATGAATTCCTTTTCATGACATTCCTATTTTACTATGACGTTATTCAATATTTTATGCCTTACTATACTGTGACATTTTTTCATGACAATTTTTGTGCTTACAATGCTTTAACATTTGTCATCACAATTTTGAATTTGACTTGATTTCTTTTTGCCTTATGATAAAATATATTTGTATAACAAAGGATTTAAAAGGTCATGAAAAATGTCATAATATAGTATGGCAGCATTATAAGTAAGGCATTGAAAACATTGTGAAAAACAACATAGTACAGTAAAGTAAAGTAACAACATTAAATGATATTCTTATACCTTACTATAGTATGACTCCTCACCAACTGATACTCTTTTGGTTTGCAGGATTATGCCAAAAAACATTTTTTTAAAAAGGGATCTTCATGAAATTTTTACCAGTGGTTACTCTTGGTCTAACTCAGAAACCATAAATTTTGGCAATGATCCAGATTCATATTTGGATCTTAGAAATTTTGAGGGATTCTTCACCATTGTGAGATTGAAATTTCAGCACTATATACAGCTCAGATCAATTATTAATAACCAGAAAAACTGAGAGTAATCACTGTGGAGCACAGTAAATTTAAGTACTATACATTGCAATAATGCACTGTTTTGTGTGAAACAAGTTAGAAATAGGTTTACATTTAGGCGTAGGTTTGATTTTTAATTTGATACATGTGTTCATTTAGTTGAGTCAAAGGAAAAGGACGTGACTTGTAGGAGTGTGTGAAGACAGAGTCAGCTACTCACACTAGCGTTACCATATTGACCAAGCATAATCAGTGAGAAGTGATGCAGAAAAAGAATGTGTCTGCCAGCTGCTGATTTTTGTGTCTTGTAAATGCACATTGTTCCTCTAATTGTACACATGATAGATATTTAAGCAAGTGCAACAGCTAAACAACTCATTTATTCCTCGTGGGTGCAAAATGGCATAATTATGTAACAACACCTGTGCAAACCAAACAGAATCCACTATAACAAACAATAAAACTTATATTTCATTTGCATAGGTTTTGCAGCTGTGTGATTCTGACTTGTTTGTATAAATAAGAGGTTGATGACTGCAGAAATTATTCACACACCACATTGCATAAATAGACTCTCAACATAAAGGGGCTGGAAACTTTACTTTCATGGTGTTTTTGTTTACTAGGAGGAGATAAAGATAGGTTACTGCTTTTATGACGTGGTGCACCTACTACATGAAAACCACTAACAAGTCAACAGGCTTTCATATATTTTCTCTGAAGCGCAGGGCATGCAATCATTGATTATGTGATGTGAATGTTACTCGTGATTGAGGCAGTACTGAGGCAGCTTTGTTGGTTTTGTATAATCTAAACCACTCAACCACCATTTGTTGGATGATGCAATTATTACTCTGAGTGTGTGTGTGTGTGTGTGTGTTGTATATATAACAATGTACAGTTATATATACAGTATACATGTTTTTGTAATATGTGAAATATGTTTCTGGTTTTAAGGAAAAGAAATTGAGAATGTTGAAACTTGTGCCCAAGCCACCCACCTAATGATGTGCAATGAGTAATGAAGAACCAGATCAAAATACATGTCATCCCTTATGACTGATGGATAGCCCCTCGCTAACAAATATGCCACCTTGCATGGTATATCTGCGGAAGCAACTTCCTTGGGCTCATCACTGTAATGTTGAAAATGCCAGAACGAATTGGAGAGATGCATCATGAGGTCCAATCTTAAAAGTTCTTCCGAGATATAATGTCTCTGATGCAGGTGAGGAACAAATAAATGCACACCTAGACACTCATGACTTCAGAGTTACATTAAAATGTCTTAGAAGTATAGTCAGTGCTGTTTGTCTACAAATTCAAATTCAGTCACAGTATTTAATTAAGCAACACAAAGAACAATTTTTCTCCATTCTTCTGACTACAAAAGAAACATCTTGATATCACAATAAGGCAATTTTACTCATAGCCTGAAATATAACTTTGGCTAACAAACAATTCCATAAAAAAATGTTCTGCTTCATATTCAGTAACTTAATAGATATCAGTGGAGTTGTATGCTTATACAAATCCACACTTAAACAGCCCAACCCAACACTTGACTCCACCTTGATCAAATTGTGTGATTTGTTTTCCATCCCAAAAACAGTGTTCACACACAAGAACAAGATGTTCATCACAAAAGGCTGTCCTGATTTGTGCCGACAGATGCCTGATTGACTGCCACCACACTACACCATACCCAGTTGTGCTACTGGCAATTTTGAGCAACATTCTTTCTGTCTGGCAGAGTCTAACATGTCCTGTCTGAGAGCAACCATTGTACCAATAATTTCCTGCTGCGTGGCTGAAAATTACATTTAGTTATGGCAGCCACAAAATCATACTGTAAAGTGACGAATGTGGGCCTTCAGTGCAATGACAACAATGCCTATAATTCCTTAAGTTTTGATTTCAGGGTAAAAATGGTGAAAATACAGTTTGAATTAATGAGTGGTACTTTGCAAAAAATATTCATGTGTGAATAAGGGTTCAGATAAAAACTGAAAAAAATAAAAAATGACCTTCTGGGCAGTTTTAAATGTCATATGTAATGTGTACACCAGTTACTAAATTATTATTTTGTGTTCAAATTGGAGCATAACGTTGTAACAAAGTCATGCAAAATAACTATATATATATATAGAAATGATATACAGTATTATTAATGCAATCTAAGTGGTTTATAAATATTTTGAACTATAGTAACCATACACAACACAAATACATTTGTATCTCAGTTAACTGGTGGAGTGCATATCTAAATCATGTGTAGTGCTTATGCTGAAAGTGTTAATATATATATATATAACTGTTACCAAACCAAAGCTACACTGATGTTACATTATCCTGCTGTTTTTGATGTACAGAAACTCTCCTCAACCTATGAATAGACTAACACCACAGTAAATTCTCACATTCTCACACTGGCATTATTTTGGACCTAAATGTTGTGCTTACTAAGCTTGTTCCGCTTTAGCTTGTTTCTCTGTTGCAGTTACTCTATGCCCCTCTCTTATCTTATCACTGTGTTGCATTCAGCATAGCAGCACACAACAGAAGTCACCTTGGCCGCTATAAGAGATGCAAACACTCCTCCAGAGAGGCCTGTCATGATGTAGAGATGTGTGCTACTGCAGTCAGGCTGATCAAAACGAGTCTAGGATTCTGGCTGTGAAACTCCTGTTTATTAAGTGTCTATGCAAACACGAGGCAATTGGACTGCCATATTTAAGTTTAAGACTAAATTTGAGTGTACCTAAGGCAGACTGAAAAGCCTTCAAGTTGTAGTTCAGATGCTGAATGCAACAAGTCCGCTTTAAATAGATTGACTGTCAAATTTTGGCCTAGAGATTTTTCTGCCACCTCCTTGGCTTAGGTTTGGGCAACTAAACCCTCTCAATTAACCTCACCGAAAACATTACATTATGCCTCTCAGAGACAAAAAACATCATTGACATGGCCACTACACACAACAAGCAGAAGGTTATTTTAGATAGATACTAAAGAAGATAACAGACGTGTTTAAAGATATTAAGGATATTAACTTAAGTATACAAAATCTTTCATTTTATTTACTTGAAAATGAAATGAAATAATAAATTCTTTCCACAAATATTAATACTTTTAATCAATTATAAGATTGCAAAAATCAAGAGTCAGACTTTTAAAATCACTTAATACTATTTAAGCAGCAGAAGAACTCGAGAAGAAGATGAGTGGTCATTGCATTCATCTAACTGGCTTCTCTGTCCAGCCACAAAAAGGGTTGCAGTCATTTTAGTGCACAGGCAATCATTGCTATCAGTACAATGACAATAGTAAAGCTATTACTACTTGATTTTGATCATAATGGCTCTTTTAAATAAACAACCAAAATTATGTTGTGTGACCCTTATTAAAGAAATAGAGTCTGACTATGTTCTCCTATCTTTCATCATCTGTATCAGTGTTTTCATGTATTCTCCACACAGACAGAGCCCAGGCAATTAAAAGTCTCTGATGTAACAGAGAGAGAAGAAGGATGGGGTGACTGCATATTTTATTGTTTTTTTCCTTCCAGCTAATTAAGTGAATAAATCTTGAAGTCACTTTTGCACAACAGGAAATTGAAGCTTTTATGTTCCTATTGATTACCATTCTCCACATGGGTAAAGATCACTGACCAGCAAAAAGAAAAAAAATATCATGCATATCTTGTCTTCAGCCATTAAATGAAGACTATCTTTGAAGTAATGTCAGGTGCATCTGATTTGTTTTATATTAACAAGCACACTGATTACCCTTTCTAACTTTTTTCTTAACATACTCCCTTAATTTAATGAATTACACAGGACTCTTAATGCCCCAGTCCTTATTAGCAGAGGAAGACATGGATGAACTCATTTGTTAATAACACAATAACATAACGCTCTTTACGTAATATTAGAAGTCACTCCTCACATCCTGGTCAATCCGCTCAGTCGAATCCGAAAGTGGTGATGAATGTGTCAGATGCATCAGCTGCTAACGGAAATAATTAAGAAAAAAAGCAAGGCATCTAGCAAGAGTCTTGCAGGGTTGATATATGTGTGATTTTTGTCAGCACATAACCCCCTGTTCCTCCACAGATAAATGGTTAGTATTCCTCACTGATTTCCACTTAGTCGAATGAAATGATACAATCTTGAGTAACCAGTAACCACAGAGGGCAGTGGAAAATTGTCCCCAAGGTGCAGCCACAAGGTGAAGTCATCATCTACACTTTAATAACATTTGCTCTCTGTGAACATCATCAATGGCTGTTTCTGTGCTGAGTATGTTTTGTAGCAGTCTCGCTAAGTGACCTTGTCAGAAACGGTGTAGGATAAGTACAAATAAGTAAGTGTAAAAGATGAAAATGATATGCTCTTTACAGAAATAATCTTTCCTTGTTTAAACGTTATCACCAGACAACTGAAGAGCTTTTTGAAAATGCAGCAGAGAGGAAATGTGAGTTGCATACTAAGGAGGACACATTTAATATTAACTGTCAAAAACTGAGTGGGATGTGTAAATTTGAATATATCCTTCTTTATACTTAATCTGAAAATTTACAGCATCGTGTCATCTGAGATTTTATGTCACCCCTCGCTAGGAATAAAAGTAAGCATACCATCATGCTCAGTGAGAAACATGCGCATCATCTCGGATAGCATTACTCAGCAAAAATAAAAATAAAAATATATAAATAATAACGATTTTCTATAGTATTTTCTTATTCAGACTACAAAGTTAAGTAGCCAAAGCACAAATAAAGATCACTGTAATGAATTAGACATTAACAATTAGATTTATTCTGTACACTACAAAACGAGAACAAAAAGACAGCTAAGGAGAAGACCATATAATATGTATGTAACACATTAGACATTTATTCATTTTTCTTTTAAATTGCCTATAACTCTAATAGGCCTTCTGTTGTTACTAATCATGGTGCTGTGTATTACAGTATGCCAAGTTCAGTTTTTGTCCAAATGTATCACTGTCTTTGTGTACAGTCACCATGATTGTCAGTCTGATCCGCAGTAGTACAGATTCCTTATCTATTCCAGAACAGTTGTTCCTTCAAACCCAGCATCAATGCGTCCACCTGTGAATTCCCTCAGCAGTTCACTAAAACACTGTTCATTTTCTGGGTTTAGTTTGAGAGGAAATGCTACATTGTTGGACAACATCAATACTGTGGCCTCTGGCGATTAAGATTGACCACAGACATTTAATCCTGGAATTTACACTTGGTTTCTTTAGCAACACTAAATAAACCAACGGTTAATGTTACCTCTACAATCACAGACCTTGAAAGCAACATTAACTCACCTTTTTAGGAATGTTGTGTTGCTTGCATGTTTGTCTTGGTTGTTTTGCTGCCATCTTGTATACAATAACGTTCAGTGGATATCAGATGAATTTAGTCCACAAATCTGTGAACAGGTAAGAAAGAGGCAACATCAGATCATCAGATCACATCACAGACAGTGTTTCTTATTCATACTAGAGTAACAGGACAAGCTGATGAATCCTCTTCTGATCAAGAAATGGAGGAAAAATGAAAATGTGTAGGAAACTGTTTTTACTTTTCAGGAGATATAATGTGTATGGTGCAGTGTTGCATTTAAACTTGCCCATTCAAGTATTATATTATTGTTTAGCTTTTTTCATTTCAACATAGATCCTGCTTTCAAAGTGTACTTCATTTTTAGTGTCACTTTACTTTTACTTTAGCTACACATGAAAAATAGTTTGTCACAATGTATTGTTTGTCATAGGTTTCATTAACCATGTTAACACAGGCTGAAGACTAAACAGAAAGTCTGAAATCTGACATTCTTCATACACATTTGCATTTTTGAAGGAGAGAGTGAGAGAGAGAGAGAGAGAGAGTAAAGAGAACATAGCACAATGCAGGGTTCACATAGAGCTTTGCAATAATACTACTAAGGAGTAATAATAATTGTAGCAGTGGGTGCTGAGCACAATAATAGGGGCAAAGTCGGTGGCTTGTCGTCACAGATGCAGATGCATTTCCTGAGGCAGAAATTTTCACAGAGGATGTCAGGAGAGAGAAGAAGACAAGTTATTAGCACGCATTAGTGGGACGTGAATGTGTACAGACAGAGACAGACAGAGGAAATGAGGAAAAAGGGGCTTGGTGCCTCATGGGAAGTCCACAATGTACTTTAGGCCAATTGCAGTATACTGGGGATGATAACGATAACGATAAGCTTTATCAAAAAGGAAAGTTTTAAGCCTAGTCTTAAAGGTGGAGAGGGTGTCTGCCTCCACCATAAAGGCACCTGACAGCTGAAGGTTCTGCATCTCATTCAGATTTTAGAGACTCTACGAACCACAAGTGCACCTGCATTTTGCGAGCGTCTGACCTTTAAAGTTTTGTAGATGAGGAGGATGATTTTAAATTATGTCCTGATTTTACAGGGAGCCAATGCAGTGAGGCTAACACAGAAAAAATATGATCCCTTCACCTATTTCCTATCAGTACTTGCACTGCAGCATTTTGGAACAGCTGAAAGGTGACTTGTTGGGGAAGCCTGATAATAAGAAACTGCAATAATCCACTGTAGAAGTAACAAATAATGTCATTAGTTAGATTTCCATTTCGTGTGAGAGAATAAAGAAGATGAAGTGTTGTGTACTGTATGTCCTCTATAAATGTGCTGTTTGTGTTTACTTGAAGAGCAAATTATTGTTTGTTTTGATATTTTTTTAGGCCTGGTCCTGAGAGGGGCATTATTGTCCTGGCAGCTTTCCATTCATCTGGGCTCCATGGGGAGTTGTTTGATGTTTTCATTAACCTGAGCCCTGCTTGTCTGAAGGCTGCAGGGTGGCTTCTGGACCCTGGTACTCTATGGCTCTTGCACCTCAGTTGCGCCCAGGAGAGTACAATCACATGCCCTGCATGGAGGCCAAGATGGCTGATGGGGTACACTACAGCCTTGGAGAAGATTAAGCTGTATTTCCCAGCTCAGTGTGTGCAGCGGGGAACAGTTCAGTTTAATGCATACGCCACTGGTGTATGACAGATTTTTGAGCTTAAGATATTCGCGCTGATAGATAAATCTGGACATCTCTGACAGTGACAAGTGAGAAGATACATCTGTGATCATGAGAAACAGCACTGAGGAAATTTGTCCTCCTCCATTTGAATTTTTAAAATATATTTTCACCTGCATTTTCTGAATGCACAAAATAAATAACTTTTTAGTAATCTTTGTTGTTTGGCACCAGTTTATATTTGGGTTCAGATTATGTGCATTGTTGTGATATGCCATTAGTAACAAGAATAAAAGTGTTGATCATATGTGACAAAATACTCCACTTACTATTTTTTTGAAAACTGATAAGTGGAAAATCATCTTGTCACACATTAATATATACAATATGTCTTATTTTTCTGTATTTCTCAGTCATTGTCAAGTCAGAAAATTACTGAAGTGACATCATCTGATTGACTTTATGTGTGCTTAAAGAGTAAGCCTTAATGACACACTTGGGACAAGCTATTAAAAACAAATGCATTATGGGAAGTGTAGGATTTAATATCTTTGGATCTTTGCTGCAATATCTCTGCTGCACCAAATTTCAAAATTGTCAAGTCTTCCAACTTAATCAAAGTGCAATACTAAATCTATGTAGTACCAGACTTGACGAGAAAATCATCATGACTTTTTCATCACATTTTTCTACACTTAATTGGTAGTGATGGGAATTGAGACAAAGTTCTATATGGACCCAGAATGGACCCCAAAATCAGTGAGTTTCTCGGTATCATTATCAAGAATTTTTTAATGGTATTTAAGTACACAATGTATTGTGCAGTTCATTCACCTCACACACACAAAGTCATGAATCATGATTAAAGTCAAAGTAGCCTTTAGTGATCACATACACCAATGTGAACACCAGGTGGAGGACATTCATCCTCCACCCAAGGCAATCATATTATGCATAAATATTCTCATACTTATTCGTTGTATTTAAGGGGCGCTGTGTATTCCAGCATCAGCAGTGTTATTGAAGGATAGGAAAATCTCATTGTGTACAGATATCTATCAGTTATAGACAAGATAAGTTAAACCAGTTCTGTAAACCATTTGGTAAAAGTTGTATCAATATCAATACAAATTAATGATCCCCATCATTATGAATCATTGACTGTCACATATCCATACACCGTCGGCTGCTTCTCTACAGTATTCCCATTTTAGAATATATGCTCCAGGCTCTGAATTTGTCTGATAATATTCTTAAATAAAATAATATTTGCTCCATACATATGCCTGTGGCTGCAAATCAGTGCATGCAGGGTTTAGATTTATCTATTTACAGTCTCTGCACTGGTTGTGATGCTTTGTTAGGGAATGGTTACACAGCAGCTGCCGGCTGGCCGTCACATAGATGAACTTAGGTTGTTCGTACTGTACTGTGACTCTGTAAGTGAATTCATTAATTCTTCATCCTCAATCTCCTCTGTGCTGAGCTTGGTGTATTCTTAAAAGGAGCCATGGGGTTCGAGTTGAGACACCAAATCTAATCTCACAACATCTCTGTCTGCATCTCTGCATAATCTGTATTCACTTATGTCCTTGCTGACTGAACTCCAGTAAAGCACAGGTCAACTCTGATCTAGGTAATAGCTCTAAAAAGCATGATGGTCAGACAGTTTGGGTAGAAAATTCTTATTCTCTCATTTTTCAGTTCTGAATATGTGATTTAAAAAATGACTGATCACTCTTGTCGCTTCTTCTTCTGTTAAAAAGCTGCAGAGTTGATACATTCCCATTCATCAGAAATGTCTTGTGAATAAAATGTCTTCATAACCAAGGAATGATGTCCCAAGTATGAAAATAACATCTATAAAGAGTTATTGTAAATAAGCGGTGACTCAGAGCTGCTGCCTTCAGTGAAGTGAATTGATTGAAAGCAGCTTTTTCTTTTCTGATGTGAGTGAAGCATTCACTAACTGTTGGTAGCACATCTTCTCCAATTCAGACACCAAATTGCATTAAGATGAATTGAAAAGTAGGCCATAAAAAGATCCTCTATTTTTCCCTTCCTCATTAATGTTTAAGTTGTCAGATGGTGAGATCTATAATTGTGTCTTGTCAGGGGCTGCATGCTGACAGGACACGCTGTGTTCATATTAGTGTGTTTTCTTCATCTTTGTTTACATTATTTAGCATACTGTTATTCTGAAAGACATGTTCACAAATATGAAATTATAAAAGAACTTCTCTGAAAGGAATGTCTGTTTCCCAATAATGCTCTCTATGTTACATACAGAATGTCACAGAATCTGGTTATGTTGTATCACAGACTGTGCATATAAGTAACCTATGTATCTATCAAAAGGAATTCACATTTGTTATAAGCCTTAGTATATACAAACATTACAAACCTTTATTTACACAATGTGATGGTAGTGTAGAGATAAAGCAGTATCAGTTTCAAGATGTGCTGCTGAACACTTATTCCTCACATTCAGCCCCAAAAAGGGATGTGATGTCATGGATTATGGATTATTATATGTGGGATGTCATGTAGGAGTGATGTTGCAGTTTTGTCTTATAATGGGACATTGTACCAAACAGGTTGATAGAGGATAGACAATCATAGCTGAACTTATTTCTGAACAGGTGAATCCATCAGAGCTGGCTGGAGATCACATCAACAGTGAAGAACTTTGCCCTTTGTTTGAGCTTCAAGAGATATGAATGGGAAATATATGTAATTGTATGTGACCAAACATTTAGAGTCAATAGTAGATAGCTGACAGGAAATGACTGGGGAAAAAGATGTGGAATGACTTGCAACAGAGATCTCAAATGCAGGATGTTGTGATCACATGGTCAAAATGTTAAACTCGACTTTCATCATTACATTTGAATGAAAGTGTAATGAAATCAACCCTGTGTCATATGGGTTACTTTATATTGCATCTCCAACAAGTCCTCCAAATTAGGTGATTTGCCTAGGCCCACTGGTAGGACACACAGAAGACCAGACCTGATGATTGTTTAACTGTGTTTTCTAAATGTGCTAACCCTGTTTAAAGATACATCTATTTATGGTCAGACATTCTTGTGGCTAAGGTTTGGTTATATTAGGCACAAAAAGCTTACTCTCTCGCTTACTGAGATCTCTGTTCCTGCTGTTCTTCTTGGGATTTTAGCATGAACGATTTATTCTTATGTAACCTTCATTGTCAGTGCAAGAAGCAGTGTGATGTTCATAAAGCATTAGAGTGAGGCGCCATCTCCAAGGAGGGTCAAGGGTCAACTGGATTATAGTATCCTGTTGAAATGAACTGAAACCAATAGCTCCCTTAATAGTAGAAGACAAAACTCCTATCAACCTAAAACCAATGAGTCTAAAATAGCTGGTGTAGTAAATGTGCTAAGACAACAAACACCAGCATACAGTACACATATTTTTAGTGATGCACAAGGGGCCATCTTTCCTATAGATTCGAAAATTAAATTCATGCCTCATAAAACTTATAGCACCAGCACCCAAAGTACTGTTAGCCTGAGAATTGTTCCCTCACTCCTCTGTGCTTAACTAAGCCTCGATATATAGATATAATGTGCAGGGGTCACAGTTTGTCAGTGTTACCAGACTGGAGGTTAATTTACTTCTCATTCCCTCTGTAGTCTTTCTTCACACCCACACACACAAGTGTAGCTTTTCACAAATTCAGGTTGCCACTGAGTCAGATTGATTTTCTCCTCAAACATCTGAAGAATCCCAGAATACCACGGTCATTATTTTGACTCATCCTCACCCTTGATACCATTTGAAGTGTATTTGTCTTGTAACTTGGTAAATATTAGTGGACTGATGAGAACCAAGTGATCAAGATTAATGTGAAGGAAGCTGCTAGATAGATCTCCAGTTAATCAATGAATGTGCTTTATATTTCCAAATGAAATCGACTTTACACTCACTTACATGTCTGCTGTATTTAAATTGAATATTTCTTCAGGGTCATTCAAAGTTCATCTCTTTTGAATGATTGACTGGCTCTGTGAAAATCTTCTGCTTTTGTTTACAATTCTCTGCATGTGAGAAATGTTTAATGGTACATCTCAGATCCTTTTGAGCTCCTCAGCAGGACACCATCTTCATTGTGCTCTCCCTCTGTGTGTGACAATGGATACATACATATTCTTGATTAAAAAAACTTTCCACCCCATGCATTTCTTGCTGGTTGATAAATTACAACTTAATAGAGGTTTATTCTTGCAGGCCAATCCTACTGAGAAGACATTTGTGCTGTTTGCCAGAGCTGTGAGAACAATTCAAATTCAAAATTAAATTTGTTAATATATTAGGGACAGCACAAACATGAATTATCTGAGGGATGGCAGACAGTCAGAATTGGTATATCAGGTAAACTGAAAATCTGCAGCTTTTTTCTATACTCTGATAGAACAAGCAGTTCATTAATGCATATTTCAAGACAAACAGTCTTTCCAGAAATTATGACTATCACTCTGCTTAGTCAAGTGCCAATTAAGCAATACAAACAAAAGGAAAAATGTGTCTTCAATGTATGGGATAAGTCATTGTCATCAGTTTTGTAATTGCTTTCTTCAGGGTTTGAGTCTTACATGACATGAACTCAGTCTGCCACTTTGGTCCAACCTGAAATATCTTAGTAGTTATAAGATAAATTACCATGAAATTTTGTACAGATATTCTTTCATCTCCCAGATCAGTACTTTTATATGTCCAGAACTTAAGTCTGGAACCAGATATCTGTAAAACTGATGACATCCCCAACAGCCTTAACTTGCGTGTATTGCTATTTGCTGGGGAGTGGTAGCCTTGAGGTTAAAGAGGCAGGAAAACCTGGGTCAGGAGGGTGAAATGCCCATCATCTACGTACAGGAACACGTAAAACAACAAACAAACAGCACCCCAGGATTACTGCTTGTATCATGCATTAAGCCCAGTTAAATGTGGAAATTCTGAAAATGCTATATCATATCATCAATGTATTTTATGCCATTCATGTGTGTAGGAAGCCAAATGATCCTGAAAAGGTCAATACCAAAACCACAGCAATATTTTTTGATAATGTGTAGAAAACACCAGCTAATAGCAATCCTCTCAAAATCCAGCCATTTCGCTTCACCATGTACGGCACATAAAATAATCTTCCTTCACGATGGGAGCACTTTAAGATCCACTGGGCTGACTGACAGGAAGATGTGTGAGACAAAGACTCTGTGCTGTCATTTGATTGCTGTGCTATCTCTGGCTTTTCTAGCTCTCTTCATTCAACAGTAATAATCCCCATTCAGCATGGACACTGTCTATGTAAAATCATGTTTCCTGGGAATTTAGGTGTGTGTGTGCTCTCATCGTGTGTAGTCTGCCATTGCTTGCTAAATGTTAAATTATGTCATTTTATGTGCTCTTGAAGACGATTACTCTAAAGTGGAGAAGAGTAAATAAAAAACTTTAAAAAATTGAACTTTTCCCCCTATGAGGTTTTTAAAATATTAAATAACAATACATTTTATTATTATAATTACATTGTGTAAATGAAGAGGCTCATTATAAGAAACATGCATTTGCCACATGTCTCCTGCCTCCTGGGCCACTGAACCATAGCCACAGAGCTTTATTTTAATAAAACGTAATAAGACACATGCAAAAAGTCACAGTGGGAAGCAACCTACAATGAATTGGTGTCAGATATCTTTGGGTCCTGTACAAGAATAAGGTTCCAGTAACTATAATAAAGAGCTTATTCAACAAGGATATTTGATTTTCTCAGAGGATGCTTTTGATACAACATTGATCCATATTCCAATAACTGCCAGTGTTACTGCAGGATAAAGATTTTTATGCGCATATACATACCCATGGCATTTGTTTTTCAGGACAGCCAGTCACTGATTTAACGCTTACAAATCAACCGTTTACAAAGCCATTAGCAGTACACTGGAACTGATGTTGTTGTTGTTGACTGACAGATTTATAGAGTTGGAAGCCCACCTTCCCCCAGACCCAAAGGAAAGAAGAGTGACTCTCCTCCTGCAGTGGCTCCCCAAGCTGTCAAGATTATTTATGAGTGTAAATACTGCTTCCTCTGCCTAGTAATTACTTTAAGAGTACACTTCAATTAGAGTAGCTAATTAGTGTTTATCATGTTTATGGTTTTCCCTACCCTCTCTCTCTCTCTTTCCCTCTCTTTATATGTTTGTGTCTCTCTTGTCTGTAGCCTTGCTCTGACTGTCATCTGCTGCTGAATACTCTCCCCAGTTCCTCAGTTTTTCCTTAATAAATGAAGTGGTATTATTTAATATTTAAATAACTTTTCTTTGATCTGTGGGAGTAATTAGGCTCATCTACTTCAGCTCTTCTTGATTCACAGGAAGCCACTGGAGGACATCTGTTATTTCACACACAAATTTTATATTTTAAAAAAATTCACAAACTGAGAGTTTGACCAAGACAACAGCTCCTGTTTCCTGGTACAGAAAAACAAAAAACTGCAGGTATCACAAGTGCTTGGCATTCTTTACAGGGTACTGACAACCAATAGCTAGCTTTTTTACAAACCAGCCAAATAATTTAACTCACCTGTCAAATGGAGGTAATACTTGTTTTCTGAACTAGTTTTCTTCCTTGGTTTTTTTTGGCAAACTTTATAATTTTTCTTTGTTCAGGGAAATACCAGGGAAGAAAACTAGTTCAGAAAACTAGTTTTTGAAGTCAGAAATGATGCCATATGCTTTATGAGTGTTGACATACTAAAGAATATCATATGCACCAAAAAAGTATGATGAGACTCCAAAATTTATAAACACTCCTACTTCGTCATATACTGTGCATTAGATATGAAATTGTCACCTCCAGCAAGCTGTCTTTTCGGTGCTGAAAACAGTTTCACTGGTAAGGCAAAACATTTTTCGATTTTGTGTATCAGTATGAAATCTGATCGGGTTCCTCCTCCTTTAAAAACAAAGTTCTTATATCATGGGAAATACCACAAAACTGAAGAGAACAGGTAACAGGTAGATGAGAGACGGCAAAGAAGGGCCCTATGTGTATATTTTTGATGCACTTCTAACATTAGCTGCACGTGTATTATCAGGGTTCATGCAGGTTGTTGATGCAGCCTCCCCAGAAACTACATGAGTTGATAGGACAAGACGTGGAGAAAGGGAAGGACAGAAAGCAGCTAAACACTCTGCAGGAGGTGGTGTCTGTGCATAGTTTGTTCCCTGTAGATGGCAAACGGCATCTGTCAATGTCACATATTTCTGCGAGTGATCTCTCCACAGTGGTTGGCTGTGTGTGTCTGTTAAGTCAGCATCATCCTTTATCAAATAGGCCACTTCTTGGATATTAGACAGTAAGCTTTCCAAAACTTTCTGTGGGACTATGTTTTGTCTGGACAAAATAATAATGAATTTAGAGTCTGATATAAAATGGTTTCTTTATAGAGCACATAAAACCACAGTTAAAAATGCTTTACAAATACACACAACAAACTAGAATAAAAGAAAGAAATGAACAAGTCCATAGAACATATAATGTCCCCTGGTAAGGGGCTCTGAGATATATTAGGCAGTTAACATTAATGGCTTAAAATGTAATCAAAAGGATTCTAAAAGGTACTGGAAGTAGGTACTGGAAGGTACTGGATGTTACACAGTGAGGACTGAAGTAAAATGCTTACAATACAATTCTGTACCAATTGAAGACATACAGTTATTGAACTTTTTACTGTACACTTTATATGTGGGATGAGGGGTAGAAACCTTTGTGCTACCCTTTAGTTTCACCATCTTATTTAGTATTAATAATCAGGATAATAGGATATAAACACCTTATGAATGGTTATATAGTCGTATACTATTGTAAGCAGATATGTGTTTATCTTTTTATTTGTAAATTAATATTACTTCTCCATTATCTGTAACTGGTTAAAAAATAGTGAATAATTGTAAAAAATAAATAAATAAATAAATAAATGTATTGTAACAAGGCACTTAAATTACCATCATAAAACTGATAAAGTATTTATTAATTTTGAAATACCTCTTCAGTTACTGGCTCACTCCATGAGGTATCTTTGATGGTAACCTGTATGGGGTGATGGAAAGAACCAAGAGTTCCCTTGAAGTTGAATAAAAAGTATTGCATGTAACTGTAGATGCAGGGAAGGCCACATGCTAGAGGTGATCATTGCAAAGTTCCAGAACCCCACCTAAATTACTCTGTGTTCCTCAGCAGAGTAGTATGGACAGAAAGCTAGTTGTCAGCTAAGTTGCAAGCCAGGTTAAATGAACCAGCATGTTGCCAACTACAGTTCAGGGCTGAGGGTCTGCAGGAGGTAGCTAACAAACAGTGTCTTCACCACTGAGTAAACTCCATCCCCTGAAGAAGTTCATGAAACATGACTGACGGCTCCAGAAGATGTTTATTAAGTGGACCTTGAGGGGAGAAATACATTTTTAGATAAATACATTAATGAAATAATTGATACTATACTGATACTACTAAATGCTAAATAGTATTGGTGTCAACATGAAGTGTTGCTGATTGTTTCTGAATTTCACAGTAATAACTACACTTTTCATGGCATAAATGCTATTAAATAAAGATTTAATCAATTCCATATGTCAATTAGCTTAATATAAATGTTATTTGTAGAAGACAGCCTTCCAGACTCCAGTTAATAGTCTGCCTCACCCAAATAAAGACATGCTTAGGCAAGTATAACATGCATCTAAAACTGTTTTTTAACCTCCTCAATAAACATTGTGAATATCAAGTAAAGGAAACTGAGATATATGAATTCTATAAGCTATTATTTCTGTCTTGACAAAAGTTTTCCAGGGCTTTTGAAAGCAGATAATAGACTTTGATGCAATAAGTGTGATGAACATTGCAGGAACCAGGCGCAAGACAGTGTGTGCTGGCAATGATCTTTATTATCGACAATCCAAAAGTCGCAAATCCAAAAATCCGTGTCACAAGTCCGTTATCAGGGTCAGAAAACCAGGGCAGCAAAACCAGAAGCGTAGTCAAACAGTCCGAGTCAAAAACCAGAGCACAGCAAACAAATCCAATGGGCTAAGGCAAGAAACGGTGGTCAGGCATAAAAGTGTCTACGAAAACAGATCAGGCTAGCGTACAGGGTTCTCGGCTCAGGCATGAAATGGTCACATTTCGACACCAGGGAAGTGTGAGGCAGGGTTTAAATACACTGGGGAGTGATCATCAAACGAGGCACAGGTGCGGGGAAACCCAAAAGGACATGGATCATAACAATAAGTTCTTAGGAATGATTTGAGAAGAGTTTTGAGTTTTGCCTCTGACTCATCAAGGTTCATGAGATTAAACTTTATATTTTTCCTTGAGAAAAAGACCTGTGACACTTTCCCTATGACTGTAATGAAAACCCCTGGTTAATTATGGAACAAAGAAAACACCAAGGTCAATGCAGAACTTCAGCACACTGTCTCATCTTCATTGATGAGACCACAGTATATTAATTACCGAGAGGAGGGAGGTGAGCTTTCAATCAAATCCCCATACTGGCAGGAAAAATCTGGGTGGAAATGCCCATCATCTGTCCCCACCCTCACCATTACCACTGTGGGCCCTTGAGCAAGCCTCTTAACCTCCAAATGCATGGTGGCAGCCCACTGCTCCTTGAAAATAGGATGGATTAAATGCAGAAAAGAATTTCCCAACTTGGGATCAATATAGGACAATAAAAAATAAATAAATAAAAGAAGAAAACTCAAGTCATATTCCAAGAAAAAAAATATTGATAAAATAGAAACAAGTCAAGAGTCTTCTTCCTGGTTGAGTAAATGGACTTATGGGAAAAATTTGTACCAAAATTTGTACCAAAATAACATAATGCAGCCATTTGCTGAATCAAAATAGGCTTTTAGACAACTGAATGAATGATGCGTGTCTGGCTTGTCCTTTTTCAGAGATCCACCATTCGTCTGTGACCTCAATGCAGCAATTAAGAATCACATGTTTTCAGAGCCAGAGGAAAAATACACAGCTTTGTTTAGTTATTTAGTTTTCTCTAGTCAAAGCTGTGTTGCTCAGTGTCTGTATATCCCAAAAAAATATAATAAAGTCACTGCTGAGGCACAAAGAGAAATTGGCACACACAAGCATGAGAAAGAGAATGAAAGAGGTGAAATATTAATACACAATATTGAAAAAGGAGCAGTGCTCTCTTATCCTCATAATTCAATAATGTATAATCCTCTTTCTATTACTTTTGGATTCAGTAATATAAGCATGTGGGCCGGTTGCATCCGGACACCCCAGCTCTGCCCTCTGTACAGTAATTGTTTGTTCTGGCTGACTGAACCCGTGTATCTCCCACCGATAACACTAAACACAATTTCCCCCAGGAGCAGACTTTGCTGAGAAAAACCTGTGCAGTCCATTTCCCAGTAAAGGGCAAATTAAAGAGGGAGAAACAGGACCCTCCAGATGGAACATGGTGTGTTCAGCATGTTAGATTCTTAGGTACAGTGTGTGTGTGTGTGTGTGTGTGTGTTTGTATGTGTGTGTGTACACGCATGCACATACATATATTTTCCCAAGTAAGCTCGATTTCACATTTGTCTGCTTTCATGGCACTGGTGACAGAAATGGCTCCTTGGCTCAACCTTCACCTGCCCTTATATTAATTGTCAGATGTTATGTTGTGGTGGTTGGATCTACTTATTCGAATGCCTTCCTCTGCTCTGTCCTTTGTGAACTGATTTGGTGGCTTCATAGATAAACCTATAAACAGACAATACTAAACATATACATGTTATAACATACAGAAATATGGGCATGTGTCCATCATTGATCACCAGCAGGTAGCCTGTCCTGCTGAGGAGCTGAATGGAAAAGCAATTGGAAAGCCCCTATGTAATTGAAATGTCCCTGTTGTGTATAGATGTCTGAGAAAAAGGAATGACAAATCAATAATGCTTGCTATTAAGTTGCTCTTTTTCCCTCTCCATTTTCAGAAGTCGTGGGGTGAGGGGAAGTTAGAAAAAAATTGCTCTCTGTCAGGTGTGTTTGCATCTTGCGGGGTTCAATTTATCTAAGGTCCAAAAATAAAGAAATTGCTGCCTCTCTGTTGCCTTGAGCTTGGAGAAATAAACAGTCAATATTTGCTCCTGGGGACCTGCGAGAGGACGTGCACATAAATCACCCAGCATGCACCTGTCCAAAGAATCAGCCACAGAGTCCTGTGTCATCGCGTTTAGGATCATGCTGCTGCTGAGGCTCCCTTCATCTTTGAATCAATGTGCCAGGGGGCACTCAGAGCTGCATTGGCACTCCTGGTGGAAAGGACAAAAGATGAAAATTACTTTTCCATCGTTTCCAATCATTCTCCCACAGCAGCCTGTTTACACGCACTTCTGTGCTGTTGTGTTGAAGATCACAAACTCTTAGCCTCACACTGGTTTCCCCAGCACAGTCCTTTTTCACATTTCTCTCTTCATATGTTAATAAATAGCACTTAGAGATCAATTTTTGTTTTACAGGAACATGTTTCTGTATGGATCATTAAACAGTTCATAATTACAGCCTCAGCTCATTAAAATATGGAGAATCTTGGGTTTTTAAAAGGATGTAAATATATATATCAAAAATGGCCAAGTGTCTCGTTTTGAAAAAGATTTCATCTTTTGATCTGTACGTACAGTACATAGCTAGCTGCAGGTTTGGTGCTAAGTAGCATTCTGATGTTTGCGATAGCTCCAGGTGACAAGTGAAAGGACATTCAGTGGGGAAAATGAGTGTGGATATATCACTGTTCCCAGCCATTTCTGATGCCCTTTTCAGAGACAAATAAGACCTGTCCACAAATGCAACAGAAGTCTCGCATCACGTCCCGTGTCAGTGGGGCCAATCTGCCTGGAAGAGCCTCAAGCCGCTGACATTAGGAGGAAATGGACATAAATGCATTGCTGAGCATGACTGATATGCTTTGCTGACCAGAGCAATCATGCTGAGACAAAAGGTTTCTATACAAATTTTCACATAAGTCACTGGCTAAACATGTGTGTAGTTACAGTGCTATCAGTTGAGTGTATTGTATTATATAAAGGCTTCATGTGAAGTCTGTAAGTACATAATTAAATATTTTGTCTGTATGAAATGCAGAGGAAAAGCAGAATATACTGTATGTTACAGCCAGGCATAACTAATTTCTCTATTTGAAACCAGGGTTTTGTCTCAGTCTAATTATTTTATCAGTGGAATATTCATTGGAATGGAATACGGACAGAAGGTGATAGAAGGAGAAAAATGGAAATTCATATTGGATAATGGCTTCCTTTCTTCCCACTCTCTCCCTCTCTCTCACACACACACACACACACACACATACACGTGCACACACACTCCTCTGGCATCACACAAACACTCTGGCGATCTGTTCAATCATTTCCTTTTGCAGGTCTGTCTACAGCTCTCCGAGGTCTAATTATCAGTGACAGCAGACTTTTCCCACTTGAACAAATGATAGAGCATAGAGATCCTTCGGCTCCTTCATCTCAGCAAGCAAGAGGTTTTAATGTAAAAGCCCTCTAATAGTTTGTACGTTAAGTGTTAAGACAGGAGAATCATCATCAGCCTTAAAGTGATGAAAAGGTTGAAGGATGGGAGCATAAATGAGAAGAGGGAGTTATAATCTCCAGTGGCACTCTTTTAATTGGAAATGGCATTTAATAGAGAGGTACGAACTGCAGATGGATATCTTCCATTATTGTGGTGTCATACAGATCAATATCAAGTGATCAAATGAGTTCCAAGGCTGCAGACTGATGGCAAACATTGAAAATGAAAAATTTCACAACCCTCTACTCTCAAGCTTCTCTACTCCTGTGCAACCTTATCATTCCAAAGCTCATTTATTCACATGGCGTAACTTGTGCGCTGGCATTGCTGAATTAGAAGACCGGAAGCTGTGAATTGCATTTATCAGCTGAAGGAGTTAACGGCGTGCCAGGTGGGATGATATGAAAGCCCTGTTTCAACAGTGAAAGAGGGAATACAAAGTTAATCTAAAAGTGGTGGGAGGTGCACACTTCAGCACATGATAGGATGAGGAGGGGGGCAGTTTATATTCCACACAAAGTGTAGTTTTTCTGCAGAGATCTTAATGGAAACCTGGTTGAACGTTGTCATCCTTGATGTCCCCTCTTGTGCCCTGCTGCTTCTCCCTAGATAACTCATGAAAACCTCTTGTCAGTGCTTTATTGAGCTTAGAGATAACTGCTAATGCTGTCGTGCTGCCTGAATCTCTAACTCACACTGTCACTGCATTTATCAACTAATTTGTAGATACCAAACAAAAGCAGATTATGGATGGATGACCCACGATAAGTCTAAGGATGCGGCCCTAGTTTTTACTGTATAAATCCAAACAAAGAAAGAAAACCGTGTCCAGACTCCAAAGACTGCAGACTGTTGCTGCTCCTGATTCAGAAATGCTTCCTGTAAAAGCATATTTGATATTTTTAAAACTTTAATCTTTCGAAAATTAACAAAAAGACCAAAAAAATTGTTTTTGTCAGATCCAGACTGGTTGTTTCCCTCTGCATCCAGTCTATATGATGAGCAAAGATGGTTTCAGCTGCTTAAAACAACTGTACAGACATGAGAGTGGCACCAATCTACTTATCTAAATCAAAAAGCTAATAAGCTATTACCCATTTTGTAGCCTACTTGTTTGCTTGCTTGTCTGAATAATTAGATGATTAGTTTAATGAGTGATGGGAGTAATGAGTTGATATCCCTTGCCACCAAATCAGCATGGGAATCATACAAAGTCACACATATTCTTTAATGCTGAAACATTTTCCAAAACCTTATAGAAATATTTTACAGCAATTCGTCACCTTGTGTTTCCATGAAATTCATACAATAAGTTTACCAAAGCATGTACAGGAACCAATGTCTTAATATCCATATCCATATCCATATGTCACGCTCTGTCCATTATTTTACCGTGGAGTGTAAAACTGTCTGAGTGGTATGAAGATGGGGTGTCATTATGTGGTTTGTCATTGGTTCATGTTACTCACGTTCTGACTGCTGATGGGCTGCGTAGCTGCCAGCCCAATGAAGAGCCCAGACACACCATAACCAACAGAGGTCAAGCTCAGCGCCACACCACCGTGTGAGATTGGTCTGTGCCAGGATGATACAGATGGCCCACTGTCTTAAACGCTCACCATCAATCATACATTCCTCGAAGCCATTCATTTGTGTGCCGCTTTCACCCTCCAACACACACACACACTCACATAAAAATCTCTTTATCTCAAGGCGCCCTAACAGTGTGAATATTCCCTACTGGAAGAATGTAACCTGGGAGCAAACAGACCCCAGAGACATTAATGTGTCACACATCATTACAGCAGTGTGTCGTAAACTAGCAGCTTTATGGTGCACATATTGAGGTCCTGTTATCCACTGACAGTCACTAGGAGGTACAATAGACTGACCAGTAATTATGTTAAAATGCATGTTGAGAAGTTTTCTGTCAAAATAAATCACTGCATAAAATGTTTGCATAAATCAAGGTAAACATGTCTGAGTCTGTGAACATCTTTATTATTATATTAACGGATATTTTTGCATTTCACCTAAGCTCATGAAATCCAGGTACCCTACTTTTCATAACTTCAGAGCTGGAGATGAGGCATCTCTATAAAATACCATCTCCTGAAAGCAAGCAAATCAACCATATGGGTAGTAAATTGAATTGATGAATAGAAGAAAACAATTAGCATTATCTATCACATGCATCTTGGACTACAGAGGTTGAAAATGAATGTGAATGATGCCATTACAAATAATAATTTAATGAAAATCAAAATGTACAAATTAATAAATGTAAGTTAATAGTAAATGTAAATATTCCTTCTTTTACATATATGATATTTAAATGAAAACATAAATAAAGGTGGCAAAGGTTGTGTTTTGTTTAGATTTTATTTGCAGGTGGACAGTGTGATGCCAGTCCTTTTGTAGGATTGGGGTCAGTGGGTTCGGTTGGTAGGTAGGTAAATAAACTATAACCTGCATTAATCTCCAGCATCTCTGGTGAGTCTGAGCCTTTCAAATTCCTGGAGCTGAAAATGAAATCTTGCAAGATGGGATGAAGAAAATGAAATATTCGTCCCGCCTTCCTAACGGTGGCGAGTTTATGGGCTAGAGAAAAGCAGTGCTCTACTACTGTTTGTGCTGACACAAATACTGCCCTGTGGGAAGAAGACAGATGACCTCACATCTCACACCTTTTTACATATTTTCTGAAATGTGATTATAGGGCTTGGCTAAAACAAGATTCATACCCTGATCGCAGCCTTACAAAACACTCTTAAGGATAATTTGCTACCTACTTGACCACTGTTAAGACAAACAGAAGGGTTTCCTTCATAATTTCCTCATTTTGACTTGATTGTCAGTGCATCAGGAGGCGCTGCCTCTCTGATTTAAAAACCTCTGATCTTCTTCTGTTTCCTCCACATGAGATATTTGTGCAAGTGCAAAATACTTCACTGTTTTTTCCACTTTGTTCATTGCATTATGAACTGTGGCTTCCTTCTACCTGTGAGCTGTTTTTTGTGCCTGTTAAGCACGCACATGCACACATGCACACACCCCTGCGAGAGCACGTGAACATCACTGAATTTGAAGCAGCAGTGGGAAGCTGTCTGACTCCACCGCTAGAGGCCAGTGCAGTGGGAACTATAAATAGGCTGTTTGGCTGCTCAACAGACAGCGAATGGATTTCTAGAGAATGAAAGTAAAAGTTTGAGGTTCCTACCTCTCCCGCACATACCTGAAGTGATTTGGAACAATACTTACTCTTCGCACTGAGCCACAGAGAACTGAATCCAAAATAAGAGCTTTAAGAAAACTTTGCTTCACAAATCTACTTTGTGAGAGTGAACATTTTTTTTTTTTTTTCTACAACTACTACTCAGTCCCAGGGAACATGAGTTACTGTTTGCACTTGAGGGGAAATTAAATATAACCTGGAAGTAATAATAATGGAGCAAAGACTGATTTGGTAGGTAGAGATGTGCTGATAGGAGCTGAAAGACAGGACTTCTTTTTAGGGTGCTCTATTACTTCAGGTTTCTATGTCTCAGACCCTTTTTTCAGCTTGAACACAGAGCGAATATAATACAATGTGAATTTCTCTATCATAGGGCAGAACTTACATTTATTTTAGGCATAGGTTTGGTATCTTATTCCAAGTTTCTGAAGAAAAGGTTTTCAATCAACCCTTGCTTTAGAGAAGAAAACAGAATGGAGTAGCTATAAATAATTAGTGCATATTCCACACATATTCAGTTGTCATTTTATTATAATCTTTGGGTCTTCTGTTGTTAGAAAATTCAAGGATTTCATCCTTGTTGCCATCTCTTTTTTTAATCCATCAGCCTGACTTGGTAATCATTCCATCTGCTGGAGCCATTTTCCCAGAATAACCTTTTTATTTTTTTATTTGAGTATTTATTTTCACTGAGTCACTGTTCTTCCGTTGTTACTGATCAAAGACATCTACTCAGCCTTTTATTTCTCCTGATCATGGGACTCTACTTGGTTGAAAAAAATGAATGATTGTTTGATATTAATTGTATTAATTAGTCATTGTACTCTTTGCTTTGAGTTCCTGCCAACATGGACATTTATGTTTTTTAAGCTTGCCTTCTCAAACCAGAGCAACAAACCCATGCAAAATGAAAACACAAATACAAGCTAATTACCAGAAAGTTGCTGGAATAAATACTCAAAATAACTGAATAACTTCTCTCTCATTTTTCACCACTCCTTAAATCCAAATGCCCCTGAACCTGCATCATCTTGGCCAGATGTGGTTGAACTATGTGGCTCTGAGAGGTGAAAGTGGAAGTATGATGCATAATATTGCTGGAGCATACTTACATCACAGTTGGTTATTTATTTAAGATACAAATTCTGTCTTTGTCTAATGTCAGAGAAATTAACCTAATCATAAGAATTTTGCAATATCTTCATATTACAGCAAGCGTTATGAAATGGTACTGATGTTATTATCATCACCAGTTATCTTTTTCAGTATCTCTCTGTCCAAGAGGTGATATAATCATGGTCTTCCAGTGAAACAGATGGCTTTTCACCCAATCAGGCCTTTGAACCACCAAGTCATTATTCGTCATTATATTAAATTCTGTCTCTACATGTGACATTAACTGAGTAATTTCACTTACCAAAATAAAGACTATACCTTGATTATCTTCTGTTGTTGCAGACTTGAGGTGAAGCTGAATGGATAATGGGAGGATGAATATGAAATGACTTTCTTCCTTTTTTTTTCTTCTTTTGTCACATTCCTGGATCTCTTTTATGGGGCAGGTGGATGTTGGGCAAAAGTCTGTGAGGCCTGGTTAGGGTTTCACTGTTCTAACCTTTAGGAAATGTCAGGATTATTCACAGAGGGAATCCCAGTTGATTAAATAAGTAGGGAAGATAGAGGTGGGTGAAAGGAAAAACCCAAATAAATCTGTATGCAGATCTACTGCATGATACAATTAAGCAATTAACATCCAATCATGCTTTGTGGCACACATAGAAACACTGAGCACGCCCAGTTGATTGTGTTTTCATTTTAGTTCTCTGTATTTTTATTATTCTCTTAGCTGCTACTGTCATCATTACATCATTATGTTGTTTCAGAGTCTTAATCCACTGACGTCATCCACATGTTTGCATTCTCAAGTGATGTATAGGCATTTTGATTTCTGTTTTTTTCCCCAGATACAATCCCTGATTCTGAAGGGATACATGGCTGTATTTTATGTGCTTGGTGTCAGTTGATACTGCAGACAGGAAGCATGTTTGAGCATTACTGACATCCCACCAGAGATTTCACTTTCATCGAGAGCTGTGCTTGTCTCAGCCAGCGCTGCTGTATAGGGGGGAAAGGTGATGACAATTCTAAGGGCCCATTAGGGCCCACACACAGTCCCCAGTAGCCTCTATGACTAAATTATTATGCGTAGGCTTAACTTTATACATGTATATATATATATATTTTTTATTACACATTACTATGAATATATACACATACATATGCAATATTTTAATTTCAATAATTTCAATAACCCCCTTGGCCCCTTGTTAAAAAATGGTTTGGTCCATGGAATTGAGCGCGAGCAAACTCCAGCAGGGAGTGAGGGAGATCAAGATGATGAAAAGAAACACAAATCTGGACACCAGGAAAGGATTGAGAGGGAGGCCAGAGCTAGGGGCTACAGAGCAGGGGCCCAGGACATCACTTTTTTCTAAGAATGGTGAAAGTAAAACTACCGAGGGCGCCTACCTGTTCATTCATTCATTCATTTATCGTCTGTAAGGCGTACCTGATGGGGTGCAGGGGCTTACGTTAGCTGTCAATCATCGGGTGAGAGGCGGGCTACACTCTGGACAAGTCACCAGTTCATTATGGAGCAACGATTCCTAGTGTACATCACTGAACGTTACTAATTTGGAGGCTATCTACAGCGGACTGTGTGTTTCACTCACTCACACAAAACACACACACACACACACCTGTCGGACAGTGCTCTAGTAAGCACCCACTCAGTTACGAGGCTACATTAAATTCTATGACGCATTCAAGTTCTCAGTAATTATGAGTATTAGGTGAAGGTCAATAATTTTATCATGATGTGTTCAAATGTGGTCTTGTAAAAATGTGTTAGCTATTGGTGGGACGTTTGAAAATACAAAAAAGTTAAATGCTCCAAGATTTGTTGTTGTTTTCACAGTGATATAAAATAAAATACCCCATAATGGCTGACAATAACAAAAAGACAATTTAGAATTTTGGACAGTTTACACTGACTTTTGGATTTGGTTTAATTTTTTTTTTTTTTTTGCCTGACAAGGGTGACATTACTCAAGAGCTTGCCCTCATCGCAGTGCTATGGTAGCCTACTGAGTAAGCCCATTTAGATTGTGTATCCTTCAGTTTTTTCCATGAAACGTAACATTTAATATTTACAAAAAACAATATATGTGTAAAGTGATTATACACCAGGCACCAACAGAAAAACATCATAATACACAGTTGTAAAACAAAGTGGCAATGAATGGGGTAGAGGGGGCCACGCCGATATTCTTTCAGGTTGCCAAGAATTCCGAGCAACTGCCCTGGTCTCAGCTACCGTCCAAGTAAAGTGTACTGACAGAAAGGAAAATAAACAAACAAATCACACTTACCCTGCCATAATGTCTCATTGCCCTTAATCAGGTCAAAAGCATTCATTTTCATTTCTACTTGTATCGTAGCTGTTACAGCCCGGCTAAACGGAACCATAACGCGGTAGCCAAAATGAAATGAAACAATGTTGCTGCAGTACGAAAGAATTTATTACTCGGGATTTCACAGTCCAAGATTCAGAAATCACAGGTACACAAAAAGGTGTGGTGGAGGTCGGGACAGTGGTTTTGCCAAACAAAAGGAATCAATACAAACAAAACAGGGCCTCACTTCATTCCCCGACTATGAAATCAAGAAAAACAAGACTATCTCACTTATCTAAAAAAAGTTCTCAGTAAAACAGTGCAAGGGTGGCACCAACCAATATACCTAGGGAGTTAGACAAAACCAAGACTACATGTGTGTAAAATGTAAAGGGTGCTCACCTTGTCCTGAACCTCCACCATATACCACCATACCCCAGTCAACAAACAGGAAATGAGAGAGAGGGTGGAGTTTTCCTGTGGGTGCTATATATGGTCTCCTGGTTCGTGATAGGCTGCCCAGCCTCTGAAGGGCCCAATCAGGAGTCTGGTCGGCCTGCTCAGGTGTGAACCAATCTTCAGGATACCTGGAGAACAGGAGGAAGGGGAGGACCAACAAGAAACAGAAAAACAGAGCATCCTTCTGTACGGCGTGTAACGGTAGTACATTTCAGTTCACACTGGGTCAAACAGAGACTGAATGTTCTGTTCTTATAGCAATAAATAATGAAACTAACCACCCACTGACCATTACCACCACTCCACCAACACTCCATTCAGAAATGACAATGGACCTACATCTGTAAGAAGAATAGTTAAGAGTACCAAGTATTCAGAAATCACCATCTATAGAAACTGTCAGGCATCAATTTTCCTATCCCCTCTGTCCTTTTACCCACTCGGTTAAGTGTGATTGACTCTGCAGCACACCATTTCCTCTTAATCCTATGCATTTTTAAAGAACTAGTGGAACACTTGCTGGGAACTCATTTTCATTGACTCTAACTATATTGTAATAAGACAGAGATAGTGCTGGCATTGCGCTTTGTAGTGATTCAAGGCAAGAGGTCCCTGAATTGTGATTCATTGCAAAACCCAGCAAAGCAACTAAAACACCCTCTTTTGACGGGGAAATTGGTGGGGATATGAGATATATAGACTACTGGTCAAAAGGTTTAGAACACTTCCATTTTTCCTGTTTTTATTGAATGTCAGCAGTTCAGTTCCAGTGAATGACCTTAAATGATGCAAAGGTAAGCGGTAAACTCAGAAGTGTTGAAACAAATTGTCTTACTAAACCATCCGATGCACTATTAGGAAAAAATTGCACTGCAGGAAGCAGTATAGCATATTAATATCAGCATGGTGAGAAAATGACATGTACCAGGAAGAATGGTTGGGGTTTGTTCTACCCTAATACAAACCCCAAACATTAGCACAGAGCTGGACTGATTTCAGATGTCTCTCTGGAGAGACTGTGCTGCTCTCCACACTGGAGAGATGAAGAGATGGCTGGTTTGAGATGAAGTGGACAGAGGGTGAGAGCAAACCAGTCAGCATGTACAACACACTTGTCAGAACATCCGCAAAAGCATAAACTTTCTGAACAATATTTAATTTCCGTAGAAAGAAGGCCACGAGTGTGAGCTGCCAGATGAGTCAAAAATTTAAATGAAATTTAGGATTTAAGATTCTATGGTTCCTATTTTTGTTCTTAAAAAACATTATTGTTAATTTGTTCTATGGTTTAATTTAAAAAAACAATGAAACATTACACCATGTGATTTTCAGCAGGTGGAAAATGGGAAGTTTTCTAAAACTGGTGACCAGTAGTGTGTGTATGTCATATGACAATATGAAACATATTACATACAATATATCAAAATATATTGTGATTCTGTATCTAATGTGACATATTGCAATTTTGAAATCTAACTGTGGTAATGATGAAAAATGATGATAATATTAAGAACACACAACCATGTGCATACAAATGTAAACAGAATTTTTTTTACAAGTTAAGTATATAGGTAAAGAAAGTAAGCGTAAGAAAGAGTTCCTGTTATATCCGACATATAACAGTTTTTTTTGTTAACATGCACTATCACAAAACAAAATATTGTATGTTGTATTTATTGTATTGTATTGTATATACATTAATGAACACCCCTTCACCCACGTATAATTGTTCCTAAAAATATTTATGTATAGTCTCTATATCAATGCACACTGGTAATTATTGGACAATGTTTCATTATATGCAAAAACATTACATCCAAGTAGAATTAGCATTGTGCAACTCCTAATATCAACTGTATATTACAGTGCACAATAACGCAGGGAGAGGCAAAGACTGTTTTCAGGCTATGCTGAATATTTTAACACCTCTGCATATTGTTCTTGCACTGAAATTGTTGTTCATCTTAGGATGCCTGTAGCAACTTCATCTTTCAAATTGTTCCTCCTGTTGAGAAAAGCAGGTTCCATGGAGTAATTTACATATGGCAGTCACTGAATTATTAAAGACCTTGTCAGTGAAGACGCCATAAATACACACGCATTTTCCACGAGAAGACAATGCACTTGCAAGCATTTCAGCCTAAAAACTCTGATCCTCATCCGGAAAACCCACACAGCTGAGGCCTCTGCAAAATATTTGTTTTTCTATTCATGGTGCTGGAGTCTGAAATAGAGATCCATCAAAATCTAAGTAAAGGAAGGACATCTAGCAGTAAAAAAACAATGTCCACATGTTCATTGAGACTATACTTAGCCATTAGCAGTACTAAGGGACAGATCTTTATAATGAAACTGGCTGCATGTGTTAGATCCTGGACAAGAGGACACAACTATCAAAATGCCAAGTCACCAATTATATGCACCAACCTGGCCTTTCAGTGCTATGATTAGTGTTTATCAGTTTACACATACTTTCTCACTCCATGCCCGCACACACAAATAAAAACTCAAATTAGTGAGAAACTGAAGGAGGCCTGTGATGATGAAAATCAAAACAGTGTGCATATATGGTAGAAAACAGTCAGTGCTGAGGGAAAACAACAAAGGCTTTCTTCGGGTTCCTCTGTCTTCATTTAGCTGACAGGCGAGTCCGAGTGTGTGACAGGCTCAGATGAAAAGTGTATCTGAGCGAGCTTTCTAATGAGAGCAGGGAGTGGTCGTTACAGCTTCAATCTTGGCTCATAGCAAAGCGAACATAAAGAATTTGTCGTCCTGATGTTAAATAATGGCAGATTATAATGAAGTGACACAAATTGATATTAATGCTCCTGCCGGTACAGTAGAGGTCAGGAGGCTTACAACCCACGGACACGTTGATTGGAGAAGCTGTTGAGAAATTGCTTAGTTTTTCTGCCAAAGGGCAGATTATCTCACACAGCCCAGGCCATTCGCACACGAGTCATCCTGGAGAATAGCTTTTTCAGTTGAACAAGTTTTTTTTTGTTGTTGTTGCTTCCAGAAAGGGGAGCCGTTTGCATATTTATTGTTAGAGCATTGTTAAACCAAAAGCATTGTGCTTTCAGTGTATATAGAATACTCCACATTGGGTAGTTAACCATGTGTTGCCCCAGGACATGCTTGATAACAATTTAGTGGAATAATGTAAAAAAAAGTGCATGGAAAGACTGTTTGACTGCAAACAGAAAAGCAGATCCCCGCAGGCTGCCTCCCTCCATATCTCTCTGCATTTCCTTTCCTCCCCTCCTTCGAACCCTCCTTTCAGGTTCTCTCTTTCTCTCTCTCTCGCTTTCTCTCTTTCCTTCTGCATATTTATTTATGGTTATAAACAGTTTCATATCACTTGTGTAGCCAGAGTTGTGTGGGTGACTGCATTCATTTGTTTGGTCCTCTGTGCTATTTCCTTATGTCAACACCATTGTGGACCACATCAAAGCAACTCAACAGAGCCCATGGCAGCTGAGTCATGTCATAACACAATTGAAAAATCACACGGTGACCCACACTTTAGGAACTGTTACATGCTACTGTGGGTAATGAAGCTCATTATCACACTATTGGCTGGATGAAGACCACATTTCCGACCTCTCATGGACATATATTTTTTATCATAGATCTACATTTAAGCAGTTTCACTGTAAAACATTTTTTCAGCCTTGTTTATTCAGGTCTTACTTAGACCAAAGTCTCTTTTGTAGGACTCTCTTCATATAGTACTGGTTTTAATGCTGTACTGTGTCTTTTGGATTTCCATTATGAGACAGATCAGAGTGGGAACATACATTTTGTCTTTCTGGATTTTAGAATTTCAAACAATAAATGTCATCTGGAGGTTGTCAAACAAATTGGCATACAAGATTGTATCAACAGTTTGAAAATGGATTATTTGCAATATTCAGTTTTTATGTATTCAGTGAATACCAGTGGGTGTTACATTGACCCTTGTGGGAAACCTTCACCAACCATGTGGCAATCTGTTGGAAAGATGCATCAAAAGCACCAAACCAACCAAAAGCAGCTTATGTAACAGAATATTATGAAAAACAATATAAAAAGCGTGGTAGAGTGTTGATATACAGTACAGTTGTTCAGTTTCTGAATTACTTTCAACATGCATTTTTGTCAAAATGACATTTGATTTAATTTGTCATAGTTGCCAAGCATTTGTTTAGTTTCAGTGATGACCTCAGTATTAATGTTCAACTGACAAGTGGCTGAACACTGGTGATCTTTCAGTAGGAAGCCACAAGTCAATACAGGGGGTGTGCATGGTATTACTCCTCTGTCCTTAAACCAAATACCATTGTGTGATGGAGGGGTTTGTAATGCCTGCTGTCCTGCTCAAGGGCATTCAGAAAGATCTCTGGGTCGACAAAACATAAACTCAGTTTTACAAAACAAAATTCCCCCTGTATAACTTAGAATGAAGAGAGGTATATACAGCCTCCTATTTGCTTAAAAGACTTTATTTCATTGCCTGGTACCCAAACCTGCATGATGTGTGAAACCGAGAAACACTAGAATTCCACTACCTTACAAAAATGCACAAAGCAATACTGATACTGCGGCTAACTGCCTGAGTGGGAAAGGCAATAGTGTCCAGAAGTCTTTAGTTTCCATCGCTGAATGAGCTCTTCCATTCCTGTCAAATCTACCCCAAGTTGTGTTGGAAAATAATCATAGACAAGACAAGTGGCTCAGTTTTTCTTTTTGTTCCGTTAGTTCTTGAATAATGGCACCACGACAGACTTTTCCGGAATAAGTACTACCATCTTTGCAAAGAATAATTTATGCATTAATTAAATTTTGACTCAGAAGTCGTAGTCAAAGACTTATTTTCCTTTCCCTCAGTTAAGAAGGTTGATTTAAGCCTGAGTTGGACTTAACATTTGGAGCATATAAGAATTTTATGAGCCTGTTGGCTCCAATAGATATCTTAAGAAGCTTTATGTATATAGTTTATATGACATGTGACACATGTTGCACTCATCAGAGCTATTTATGGGGAAAAATAGCCACTTGTCACATAAATATTGATATAAAACCTGATTTAACCATAATGTAGGCAATTCTTTCTGTTATATCAAGTAATGTTTGACAAAGCTGCACCAGCATAGAGATAAAAAAAAAAAAAAGAAAACAGCCCGGAGAAATCACAAAGTCATGAGGTTCTTGGGTAAGAATTATTCATTTGCTTTTTCTCTCTCCATTCCCTCCACAAAAGCCTCTGTGATGTCAGGCTCTATTCTCCAGACATTAAAGTGTCTCTCTGCTTTTCACTAAGGAGGGAGAAAAGAGAATAGGTCCTTTTTCCTTCATTAATCTGCTGACTGGCGTCTGCTTCTTGCCCCAGCTCAAAGCAGACACAGCACAGGCCGACTTAATGTGAGGTTAACTGATGCTGAGGCTGCAGTGGCAATCAGTGAAGAGCATTGATGTCTGCAGAGGCAGCCAAGGCTCTGTGTTAAAGAGCAGCCATTAACCCCCTTTTTAATGAACCACATCGCATAATGATATCTGGTCATTTCTCTTAACTCCATGAGAAGAAAGGAACAAACTTCCTGGCTCATCAAGCTGCCATCCCTTGGTGTCAACAGTTGCTTGGAGATACTTCAGCAATGGAAATCAAGCATGAAATCAAGCATGCCTTATTGCTCCAGCTCCAGGTTGTCCAAGCCCAGATTCCATTAACACAATGTGAATTTAAATATCACAACCAAAAAAAGCAAAATAATTGATAATCAGTTAATATTTTAGTCAAGCTAGGCCATAACTTTAGACTGATTTCCAAGATACTCCTTTATTTATGCCCATTTAAAAAATTTTAAAAATCCTTTGCGTTACTCCCACAATTTTGGCAAACAGGTAGTCCAATTGATAAAAGAATTTACCTGAAGTCCATTAGCTGCATTAATTAAGTTGCTAAGGAAGGCTTCCAATGTTGTTTCCTACAAAACATTAATAATAAACAATTGCTTTGCAACAGATAATATGTTTTAAAAGATATATTGTTGTATGAGTAGAGAGTCCTGGGACTTTTTTGTGTATATGTCATGCAGTGATGAGACTGTCATAGAGGGTGTCATACAGTGGCATACAGAGGTTATAGTAGTTGAGTTCTGGTTGGTCAAGATGCTCTGCTGACACATCAGTTCTCAGGAAATATAATGTGTCATTGTCCATGTCAATTCTTCAGTTAGTAACCTGAACAATGACATGCCACCCAGTTTACATTAGAAAAGGGCATGCCACTGATTTAGTCATGACTGTCAGTAAAGCTCAGCCTGTGGAAACAGCTGTGTAATGTATGCTGTGGCTGAAGAGGGAGCTTTCCAAAGTTTGAAAAAAAGGAGCGGGTAACTCAAGAGGCAAAATGCTCCTGAGTTACATTATGTGAAATGTAATATACATGATTTCTGGAGCCATATTAGACACTGAAAGTGCTCTTGTGAGTCTTTATGGAAGTGTAATATTAAATCCCCAAAGTCATCTTTGAAGATCTTCTGTCATGTTAAAGGTCACTGGGCATAGGCAGTACACATGTGAAGTATCATGTTAATGATAGTCCATGTGGTCCCAATTTACAAGCCAGCCTGTTACATCTGATGCCTACTGATATTTGACTTTCAGGATTTTCCTATGTAAACATTTTAGCCTTCATTGTAGCCTCCATATATGTGATTTGTCATTTTGAAATTGACACTGCGTTAGCTGTTTTTGGTTTTTTTTTTCAACTATTTTACATTGATCCAATGTTTCTTTTTAAACGACACCTTCACAGGGACCAATTAACATAAGAAGAGGCACTCTGTAAACCAAAACCTTTCACTGAACTCATTTCACTTGAAGAACTTTTGATACCAACATTCAAAGGTCCCCCAAAGACTCCTCTAGAATATTTTTAAGAGACTCAGATTGCCCTGAACATTAAAAACACATTAGGCTTCACAGAATTTAGAGACAGTCAAGTTCTCATGGAAGGGTCTTTGAGAAATAGAAAAGAACAATAAACTCAGATAGTAGAATGTGTAGTAGGTGCAGTGTAGACTATATCCAGAGACAGGCAGCAGTATTTCATGAACACAGTTCTTTGCATGGGAGATGTAGAGAAAAGACTGAGTTGCTGAGAGAGAGGGAAACTGTGAAAAAGGAGGAGAATTAAACCCAACCTGAGCTCCTTGTCATAAGAGGTGCATTATTCCTGAAGCACTCCTATGTAATGAGAGCTACTGGGTGTGTATCTTTGCCGGCGATGTGAAGAATGTTTTTCTTACTTCCAGACGGTGACTTGTTTTTAAAAATCCCTCTGAAATGGACTGCTTCAGCTATATTGTTTAGCTGCTGAATTCATGGTTTTGTGACAGCAAAGGCACAACTGTGGCCTATTATTTGGGTTATTCCTTATGCAATATAAAGCAAGCATTTAAAAGTGTGACACAAAAGTTGATGAGTGCAGAGAGAGCTGGGCACACCAGCAAATCTACCCAGTGCACGCTTTTTCAGGCAAAGCGAAAGAGAATGTGGTTGAATTGATTTTTCTCTCCTTTTTGTCTGTTTTTGAGTATTTTGTGAGCAATGTGCACACTAAGAAACAGAAAAAAGAGAGCTGTGTTCATGCTGTAAAAGAGCTCATACACCACATCTGAGGAGAAAAACCTGAAGTCTTCACAAGAATCCAACTTCCCCAACTCTGTTTCTGGCCTACTAGCTCCCCCTGCTGCTTGATAAAAGACAAACATCAAAACAGACATGCTTTACATTAACTTTGCAACTCCACATCTCTTCACATCAATCTATTTCTCACCAAAAAAATCCCTCTGGTGTGCAAGCTATCTCTACAGGTGATATTACTCAGCCACAATTTAGAGAACAGCAAGATGTACATTTCTTCCCTCATGTGGTGCAAGGGTAAAATCATTACTGGTAGAAATTATGTGTCGGCTGCCATGGAATATTCATCAAAATGTTCAGAGGAGGATTCCCGAGCTCATGGGTCATTAAAATCTGAATAAAATATAAATGACCCTGGTTCATTTGTCTGGTTTTAGTGTCTCACTCACAAGTATGAAAACGTTTGATAATTATCTCCACTGGCAGTCGGGGATACAACAGGAATACAGATTATCTACATGGCACATTTCGTCCTGTGAACTTCACCCCCTTAAAATTTAAGAAATGCTATTAAAATCACATTGATAAAAATGGA
The DNA here is from genome assembly GCA_016785225.1 of Psettodes erumei. Taxonomy (NCBI): domain Eukaryota; kingdom Metazoa; phylum Chordata; class Actinopteri; order Pleuronectiformes; family Psettodidae; genus Psettodes; species Psettodes erumei. The sequence continues at coordinate 2,056,198 of JAFBJZ010000623.1, forward strand.
AGAGGAGGATCTAAAATGGGTCTATGTCAGATGCCTGTGACCTTGGAATATTAGAGGCTTGATAGGTTTATAGATTAGCAAATCTCTGACGAGTTTGGTTCAGAATAAGGAATGTCAAATGAGGACCACTGTGACCATTGCAATGATCTGTCTCAGGACTTACACAATAGAAAATGATTATATACTGTAAATATATATACATAAAAGAACTCTTCCACTAGACAAATTTCACACCGAGTATGAGTTCTGCTAGCGGCAGTTGAGTTCTCCCTATACCCTGTGTTTTTTATGCAGGCTCCAGCTGCCCACTAAAATGCAAAGAGCCACAGCAGCAGTGAGAGAGAAGAAAGAAAAAGAGAGAGAGAGAGAGATATGAACACATCTCTCTTAACTGGAATTATCAGCTCCTTCTTTAATCTTCGATGAACGAAACATTTGAATTCTATAAGAGCCGCCTACTGTGGTAGCTTGTACTTTACCCGCCTACTGCCCTGCGCCAGCCCTGCGCACAGCATATTTGGCCATACAGCACATTGTTTAGCGTGTGGGAGCTCATTTTGGCAGTATTTAACAGTCAAGCTTTTGTTTCTGTGAGCTTTATGTTTGTTGGTGTTAGTGCTGAGGCAAAGCTCCGCAGAGAAGGTGAGGAAGCAAGAGGAGGATGCTGGGGGGGCATGACAGAATATTGTGCAGAATAATGGTGATAATAGCTTCTAATTGTAAGTTGTTGTGTATGTCTCTCCTGTTATTTCACTTTTAATGAAACAACAGTGTTGTCAACTTATACATATACTTTTATACCCTTTCTCACAAAGACTGGATAAACATGATGGTCCAATAAAACAGTGGTATCATCTCAGAACAGCCAACGCCTGCTTTTGTACCAACCCTGCCCTTTAATAAACTACGACAGCTGGTTCAGGCCCTTCATTCTTCCAGGGCAAAACAGCTTTAATCGAGTTTTGGGGCCATAATGAAATGTGCTGTTCATAAGGCCTGTAACCATATTAGGAGGAGGGAAACTTGATATTGAGGTGGCCTCCATGGCAACAGTGATGGGGACTGTGAGTCCAATGTTTGGGAGGATTTTGAAACAGATTTGTTGGGCTTGAGGGTAGATGACAATGCGTGCATGTGTGAGATGGGGGGTAAAGGAGCTGTATTTGCAGCATGAAAATCCTTTTGGAAGTAAAATCGGAAAATCATGATGAGTTGTCTGGTCCAGAACAACACATAGTTGAAATGCCAAGGCAGGGGAATTATTTTTAATATTATTTGTTTATTTCCTCCTTCTTTTTGCCCTTGGCTGAGGATCCTGTCACTGTCAGGTCAGAAATGTGCCCGCTCCTTGTTCACCATGTACTCCAAGTTTGGAAGAACTGAATTAATGAACTGATCATAGCCTGAAGAATCTTTTACACTTTTAGACAAATAACATCTCAAGCAGAGATGTCTTCGAAATGGAGGTCAATGATCATACAGAGAGAGCCTACCAATGCCTACAAGATGTCTACAAGAAAGAAACTCAAGTTAATCAGTTGCTTCCATCGCATATAAAATATTTCATAACCCTAACCCTGTCTGTCCACTTTGAGCAGAAATTCTGTGGCTTCTGTTCACAGCATTAAGGCAATTTAATTGGAGGACGATGAGACCATAGTTGTTATAGTGTTACACACTAATTTTTATATGAAATTCAGTTACAACTTGAACAAACTGAATAACAATAGTACAACTGAACCACAGTAAGTGCTGAACTTTATTTGAACACCATATACTGCAAAAGCAAAAGTGCTAGCTGAACTGTGATCAGAAGTGTACCCCACAGCACCGAAGAAGTGAAAATAAAGACTTTTGATTCATACAGGTATGAAAAGCTCCAAGCTACTGGTTTGGGTATGTGGAAGCCAAGTGGATGCAAAAAATCCAAATCTGTGAGATTGGTAGCTTTCAATAAAAATATCAACACAATGGTTAACAACATCAGTTTCACAAACATGGTTTGCATTACAACTAATTGCCAATCATGCTGCACAATCTCCATGATTAAAGAAAGGAGCCTTGAAGCTAGGTGTGCAGAAGACCCATCTTAACACACCACAACCTTGTGTCTGATACTTCCCATCCACTTGAGGATAAATGGGCCAGAGATTGACCCTTGTCCCACCAAGCAAAGAAAATAGCATACACTGAGGGAAGAGAGACACTTCCAACTGGCTTCAAGAACCTGCAGTTTCCCCCATTTAGGAAGGCATACCTAAACATCAGTGCAGTGACGAGTGTGCAAATCAAGGCAACCTGCTACAAAACAAATGGCACAATGTAGACAAGCCAACACATCAGGTCAAGGCTCAGCATTGTTCTGAGAACCAAAATGTCCATCTCCTCAGCAGAAATTGAGTGGTTTAAAAAAAAATGTCCCATTTCCAAGAGACCAGCAACCAAAATGTTTTTGCCATGCTAGCCACCTGGCTATATTGGCAATAAAATAAAAGTATTATTATATGGCACATCAGTTTACTGTTGTATTGTAAATACGTAGTATTTTAATCTTCACACAGCATGCACTGTAAGTAAATCGCTGACATTAAACTCTCCCATCTCTAACATATGAAATGCATGTGAGCAGGTGAACATGGTACACACTATACCTGCTGTAAGTATTTTCAGTGGCTCAAAGCACTGCCGTGTCATCCTCACGCAGCCGCTAGCACTGCTGTAAACTTAGTTCAACAATTTACAGAATGATTCTGATTGCCTCTCTCATCTGAACTCACACCAATTTAATCAGTTTTTTTATTTATTTACTTTTACTTTATTTTTTATTGGTTTGAACAATATTTAATTCTGAAAAATCCCAATGGAATTCATCTAAACGAAAAACAAACCCTCTTGGGAAGCTAGTGAAGAAGTCATTTTCTTGTTTTTCTTGTTGACACCCTACGCTTGTAAGGTCTTCTAAAGTCATCTAGGTATTGCAGATTGTTAAGGTTCTCCAGCATTTCCGTCCAGAAAGTGTGAATCCCTCTGATGCTTTTTTGGCAAGGGACATTTGAATTTTTTCTTTCACCTTTAATATCACATTTTCTGCTTGTCTGGGGGAAAAAAAATAACTTTTCTGACTAAGTGCAGATGTGCTGTAAAATAGTCTTATTGAAAAAAAAATCTTAATAACATATATAGATCTATGCAATAATAGACAGGTAATCATTAACGTGCCTCGATTACTTATTGTTAATTTTGTAATGCTTGGATGAATGAGATGGATCTGCAAGCATAAATGACAGTGGCAACAGATTCTTGCCTTCTGTTTGTTCTGGCTGATCCATTTCCTGCAATGCAGACAAACAGATGGATTAACAATAAAACTGTTACTTTACATCTTTGTCACCTTTTCTTCACCTGTTCACCAGCTAAACAAACAGCATTTTGATCTTCTTTCTCTTTGAAAAAATATCACTGTGAAGTGAAGCTTTCATAACACTGCAGAGAAGAGACAAAAGGAACAGTAGTTCAATTCTGGCTCAAGTCTTGCTTCTAGGGATATTACATGGCATTGACACAGCTCAGATGCAGATTTGTGGTTACGCAAGCATGCCTTGCACTTCAGCTCCAGTCACGCTGTCTTGGCAAGTTGCCCAGAAACAACAGTACATCACCATGTAGCAGGGGAAAGATAATTCTACCACAATTCAGGATTATCACACTCTATAAGACTCTTCAGATAGCAAAGACAGTCAGTGATTTGTACCATTTTACTTCTGGGTCACGGTGAATGGGCAGAGCTGGAATGTGACAGGCACATTGCAAATGGTGAGGATAAACATAATCCTTGTCCATGTGCAGATACATTAAAACACATAGCAGAAGAAACAAAGGAACACACACACACACACAATAAATATTTTTGAAGAGAGAACAAGCAAATCCTCAAAGACCTCAGCTTTACTTCTGCCTGTTTGCGTGTTCAAACCAAGTTCTTAAAAATCTTTGTGCAGGAAGTCACTTATGGCACAGCAGTGCTGATCCGATCCACCACATGTTAATGCTGCCCCCCCCCCTCCTCCTCATCTCCATCACCTCCCTCCACACACTCTTCAGTACCCACATGAGTCTCGTTCATGGAAGAAAATCAAGTGTCATCATCTGCATCTTGCTCTGGCTCTGCTCCTCTGGGTGCTGTGCTCCCTGACTGTCACTGTGGAGAAACGCCACAGCTCAAGCACACACTACCTGTTTGGCTGGTGTTATATTGGCCCATGGAGGATCAGGATTGAGCCACATTTGCATTTTAATTTTATATTCCGCACCATAGCTTCCACATTTTTAACTACTTTGTGCTTGTTTAATGGTCCTTGGTGAAATGAATGCACAAGTCTCTAATAAACAAAGGATTTCATTATGCAAATACAGACCCGAGTCAGACCCGAGACTTATAAAAATGTTTGTGTGGATGTTTGCTGATATACAATCTATCGACTTTCCACATGAAGGAAGACTTGAGTATTATTGGATTACCTGAACTCAAAAACTGGATTGGATGTTGCAGATGTTGCAGTACACATATTTGTTTCACATTAACATTTAGTTCTTTAGTCCTTTGTCCATATGCAGCTCCTGGTTGGGAAAAATATGTGTACATGTTTTTAAAAAAAAAAAGAGTAAAAGAGTAAAAAAAAAAAGACTAAGTAACTCAGGGTGTTTATAAATAATTGATTTTATGCAAGAAAAAAAACATTTTAAGGACCTATTTTGTTGAGATATCAAAATAAGATTTTGGTGAATCTAAGTGAAAATTAATTTGGCACTACTGTTCTGTTAACAGCACTATAAACACAACTGAAGTATTGGATGGCGGTGAGGAAGGAACAAATGTAGATGACAGGTTTTATAACATGTAATGAAGGATTTGTCTTACTATCTCGGGGGTAAAATTGTCTTTGTAATACCCAACATCAGCTGATAAGAGCAAACAACAAATATAAATTGTGATTTGCTTTGTTTTTTTAAGAAATAGCATTCTGATAGAAATATATATATGAATAAATATATATTCATTTTACCTGCATGCAGTCACACTATTATTCCATTTCCCACAGGTCGTTTTTCATCCAGGCAAAAAAAAAGAGAAAGAAAAAGTCTTTTTAAAAGCTAAAGGTTAACGTGCATTGGCAGACATGTCTTTTTTTATGGTGAAACAAAGTGGATTCAAGGAGGCAGAGGGTTGTACAAAATGTTTTACTGCACTCACCCTGGCAATGGTGACCTGTGGAATGGGCAGCCATTTATCTTGAGGTAATTAGACTTGTGAAGAGGATGGGGACATCCACCCTCAAATGAAGCATTTCACACTGCCCTATCTCCTTCAAAGCACCAATATGCTGAAGCCAAAACTAACAAGATAAATGCTTTGTAAAAGCAGTCAGCTTTTAGCTGCTGAATGATGCAACAGGGTACAATGTTCTAATGTCAACTTGCTTAAAGTTCCTTTCCACAGTAAATCCAAAACAAAAAAGTGTCCTCTTGTGCACTGCAGCCCGATGGGAGCTTTCTTACGGGAACAAAGCTGAGATCAAGTATGGTAGTACATGAATTATCCTGCAGCCCAGTGGCTAAGCAGAGACCTCAACCTTGTCTTTTCTTGACTATTCAAACACAACTGTATTAACTTCTGAATAAAGTTCCACGGCACACTGTAGAGATAACTATGGGAGTAGACTACAGCCATGCTAAGGGTTATTTGAGGCTTATACACTGGCACAGCAATGCTTTGAATTAAATGCTAACATCAGCATTGCAACCTTCATGCAGGTCATCTGCAGGTCTGAAAAAGCTAGTTTCCTCAGAAAAGGTCTCTAAAGGTAGGGAAACATCACAGAATTTAATTTATTATATATTTTGTCTGGAGATCAGCAATATGCTACACGTTGCTGAGGGCTTTCAGAAGACAAAATATAAATAAGACAAGAAATTAACAGTGACTATTGTGACAGTAACAACCGCAATTCATTCAATGAATGTCTTTCATGTTTGCCCGACCTAATTGTTGAGATGTTTTACTAATATCCAAAATTGTCAATTCTGTGGTGCAGCTTGATGAAAAGGAAAACTAATGTCTGAGCAAAATTCCATAGTTAGCATTTAAACAGTCTTCAGTGTTTCAGGGTGACCTGAAAAATTGACTGACACTGCCATTCCAGAGGCCACTCTGCTAAGCATGGCTAAAAAATGTGACATCACATGAGCCTATGAGAGAAGGTCAACAGCACAGATTATTGCTCATAGAATCTGATGTTCTATAGAAACCTAAAAACATGACCAGGTGCATTATCATAGTCTGAGCTGTGAAAAACACAATTTGAAGTTATGTGGCCCTGGAAAAATGGTGGCACAGGTACAGGTATTTCCTGCAGAGCAGTACACAAGATGAGTCCTTGGTGACAGTGTAATAACCAGAACCTAAAGTGGATGGTAAAGTCTGACATGACTTCAATTTGTCCGGATCTTGACGATATTAATCGTAAAGGTCACATTTGTTTTGGCTTTTAATGAATTAAATGTGACGCACAAGGATGTTTTTGCCTTTTTTTGATGGATGCACCACCATTGCTCCAAGAAAGCACATATGGTCTTATTAAAGTAAACATCTGCTGATGGAGGTATGTTATGCCTTGATTGTGCTGTGTGTTATGTGTAATTTTTCTGCTGAGTCACTGAGGTGTGGGTGTTAGTGGAGGTTGATGTGAGATACAGAATAGAAAAAGATTTATTTTTTTAAAACCAAAAAAAACTTTGATGTTTCTACCTTCAGTCAAGTCTGTGCATATTTAGTCCCTGCCAGCAGGCTATAAAATAGTGCACACACATTTAGACAGGAGACTTTTTCTCGAACACAACAAAAACACCCTAATTGTTTTTAACCAAGCACTCTTGGTTAAAACTGCTACTCTGCTGAGCCTTTCCTTCCCTTTACAATGACTTCATCCCCTAGAGCTGGTTGGGTTTTGGGGCTTTGGTCAATGATGTTTCAGCAGGATGGATACCTGCTGTCATGGGGCGTTTCAACTGAGCCTTCAGTCTCAAATTCACACTCTTCCAGTTAAAAGATGATGCTCCCCACTACTGCTCTGCTCTTCTCTAAAAGCCAGGCATTTCTGACAGCAGACTGCATCAAAATCATGCCTCAACATTTCTCTGACTCTACCTTTCTACTTTCACTCCTTAATTTTCTTTCCAGTTTCTTCAGCACATAGCACTCTTCTCGCCGTTCCTCATCTTTTTTAAGTCCCTCAGTCTTTCTTTCTTGGCCACCTGAGCTTAAATTGTTTTCCTTACTGTTTGTAATAAGCAGCACTTCAGTGATTTGTGTCTGACCCAACACCTGACTCCACTCCTGGCTGATATTAAAAGAAACAAAACCTTTACTGCCTGTAGCCTGAAACATTTGTCCACATTTAATAACATTTTGAACTGTCATACCAGCTGTTTTTCAAAATAGAAAAACAATAAAATAAAACCTCCACCTTGAAGATATGAAATAGAGCTGTAAAGATTTCAAGGAGATTTTACCATTGCTGAAAAAGCTACATTAGTTAGAGGGAAGTGCACTGATGTTTAGTTATTAAGGCGTTAACAAGTGACATAAAGAAACTGGTGCAGGCTTGGGACTGGGATTGAGGACAGAAATGGCTTCATTCTTGCAGTGTCTGTCAATATCTTTGATGTCTCTGTTGCTTTGTTTGCTTGGGCTTCTTTTCTTTCTCCATTGTTTTTTTTTTTCTTTTGGCCGTAGCCAGACTCAGTAAGTCGGTCACAATGTGTCCCATGTGCCTTTTAGCCTGCAATAGCTGCCCTATTTGAACCAGAGCTGTTTCATTTTTCCTGGCCGTGTAATTACTGAACATTGTGGAACAAAAGCACAGATGAGCATTGATATAATATGGTTTGAGAAATACTCTCAGCTCATTTAATAGTAATAGTACTGAATATTTCATGCTTTTTAAAGGAGATTGCTGGTGGTGCTTTATTTTTTTAATCATTAAGGAGATCAAAACAACAATGAAATATTGAAGTAGTAGATAGTGATTAGCCCCCCCCCGTGCCACAGAACTGGAACATCATATACTGACAACAATGTTGCAGTAATTACTCAGTTATAAAGCCAAAGGACATTCAAATGGTCCAAAAAGAAAATCCCACTCTGTCACTCTAACCAGCCCAATATTTCTGTTCAGTTTCACTCACCAACACTCACCTCCAATTTCAATCTGCTAAGTACTTAATAAAAAGTTCCCGAATTCAGTCAGATTTGATAGAAGTTTGAGTTTGAGCTTTCAAACTGAAGCTTCACTGGTGACTCAAAATGAGCCAATGTAAAAGATCTGGGTCTGGATTTCAGATATTGAATTTAAAGGCAATGTCAAGAATGCCAGGAGGGTTTAATTTTAGCACACAAGACAAAACTATGGCTTTCTGAGAACTGGAAGAGATATTGGAGAAAGATTAAAACAAATTTTATGTAGCTTTACTTTGAAATAGTGGAGCCTCTAAAACTGTTTGCATGTTGGAAATACAGACAACTTTTACAGAAACGGATGATCCCCACACTATAAATGGCGATCCTGCACAAGAGACTTACAAGAGACACAAATGTTTTGGATGGATGTTATGCTAATCTATGCACGTTGTTGTCAGGGGTAATTGCAGAACAGCAAAATGAGGGCCTTGAAAGCATGAAAAACAGATCTCCATTTAACTGTGCAGAGCGGATATCACACTGTTATGAACTATTTAAAGCGAGGTGAACCAGCTGGGTGTACATGAATACCCTGTGCACTCCAGCATAAGGTAAAAATGCAGTTCGCAAAACAACACACCTGTTTAGAACTTTAGACATTGCAATTCCCAGTGCACAAAGTGAAATAGCATAATACAAAGCACAACATCACAGCCTAATACAGAATTAAAGAACAAAATTAACTTGTTATTATAAGAGTTACGTTAAAAACTTAAATCATGATCACATCTGAGCAAGTTGCATTGACTGAAGAAGGCCAATGAATATGGTTGAAATCCCTGAAAAATGATGATCCTTGAGTTTAGTATAAGATGCAAAACCTCCCTTCCTGTTAGTGCAGCTCTCTACAAAAAAAGAAAAATTAAAAACTAGGTTTAGATGTCCGCTTTGCTGGCTAATATGTATTCACAGACCTATCAGTCACTGAGCAATAGAAGGTTCCAGACTTCTGTGCTGAAGCAATACTTTTGTTGACATGTGGATCGTGCTTTTAAGTAAGTACAATTTCAACCCAAGTGGTTCTAACTCCCATCTCCTGATAAATGTATGCAGCATCTTTGGATTGGACAACATGTTATCACATTATCCAAATAGCAATCATCCTATACTGATACTGCCACCTCCTTAAATATCAGGAGCTGCAGGGGTGATTCAAACATTCAAATATTTGCATGCGCCTCAAAGCTGCTGCCTCCTCAAAGATCTCCTGCTTTTATTTCAGCTCCAACTACAGCAGGGTTTTTAATACAGACAGACTGTGTTCTTCACTTCATGATTCTGCCATGCAGCACCAACATCTAAATGGCTCCTCTTTAATGCAAATTCACTACTCTTCTTCAGCAATTTCTGGAGATAATAAATAAATAAGGAGAAAATATTGCACTCTCTTTCAGTCAAATGAACTCAGGCATGACCTGTGCTCCCTATAAAAAAGGCTGCTTCACAATATGATTGAAATGACAAAAATAAGTCAAACAAAACAGCTAGCCTCTCCAATAAAGAGCTTAGTGATGTGGTGGCAATTTGTAATTTTTTAATGCTGTGCACTTTCACTGATATATAAATACACTCAAATTTTCATAATACATGGTATTTTGGTATTTAGTTTTCAAAGTTGTTGCACTCGCGATAAGTAAACATGGATTTCATGCTCTTTTTTGTCTGTACAACTAGAATTGAACATCATATTTTATAAAAAAAAAGACTTATTCATATTGTTACCCTCCTTGTTTGTTTGCCTTGATCCACTATAGAGACAATAAAATCAGTGAGACATCACTCACTAAATCACATTGATGTCTTACAAGTCAGTGGAGGTGTGGAAAAACCTTTTGGAGAGGGAGGAAAATGATGCAGATTCTTGCTCCTATCTGAAAGATAAAGCTCAGGGAGGCAGATCATCAGAGAGAGAGAGGAAAAAGAGAAAAAAGGAAAAATTGAATACCCAATGCATGAGAAAGATTGGACACTTTCTATCCACCAGCCCGATGTCTAAAAACACAGACTCCCTCAGGAGGAGTGTCAGGATAAGAGGATGATGGAGCAGTGTGGCGGAGCTTGAGAATCAGGTGGTGCAGCTTTGACTCGTGGGTGGGTTGTACTTGAACACAACAGATGGTGTTAAGTGTTGGATGTTGAGAAACAGATGAACCAGTAAACTCATTAAGCCTGGCTGGTGGGTCAAGAGCACAATGCCAAGAATGAGAGGGAACCAAGAAATCTGTAGGGGAGAATTCATTTTTCAATTTTTAGCCAGTTTGCCAGTGTTACTGAACAGCATAACATGCATTTATAAGATGTTTCACATTTTGCGATTTCAGTGAGTTCTTCCCTGCCCCATCACTCCACCAAGTTTGGTGCAAATTGGTTAAGTATTTTTTGTGTAATCCGTCTCATAAATTAACAAACCAACAAACAGACATGGGTTAAAAAAATCACCTCAATAGCAGAGGCAAAGATATAACACCATTCAACTGTTATATCGAGAAAGAGTTTTACAGCCTCCCCTCTATCTCTCTGACACTTTTACTTAGCTGTGCACGCTAATAACCATGCATTGTCATATCCCAGTCTTCCACTCATCATGAAGCTTTCAACAACTCATTTGTACTTGCAGGCCTGTTGCTACCAATGCCATTTATACTATCCAGAACACAACACAAGCATGATAAAAGGGCAGTTAAGCCAGCAAAAGGCTTCGTGTTGCTGGGTCTACTCATTCATTAGAAGTGGACTGCCTGTTAGCCTATGCAATAGAAAGTAGCCATATTCCTTGTACAACTAAAACAACTCTCTTGCATGAAAATAAAAACAACCTGGATTTAAAATGTGAAGCAACTAATCCTGCTTATCACAGACCCAACATGAGAACCAAATGCAGCATAACAATGTACTGTACATCACTAAGACTGTTCAATAAAATGACTCATGTGTGTGGAAACTTGTTGAAACTGCTAGAAAGACTCCTGCATGCCAGGACACACCAACCTGTCATTAAAGTTATATGATTCATGTTTGGAGTTAATCCTGCAATCCCTCCTCTCATCGCCCATTTTTCATCCTGAGCTCCAAAAGCTCTCTTCCTACTATCCTTCAATATCAAGTCAGGTCTGATCTGGTGCTCTCCTGTATTCCCTTACCTCCCTCAGCCATCTGTCACAGTGGAGTCCTTACTGCCAAGCATCTTCTTTGAAAAGTTTTTCAAGCTCATACTCTCTTACATTCAACATTTTTCCTGGTTAAACTAACTCTTTCTTTTGTTGATCCCAATAAATAAGCAATCCATACTCTTTATTCTCATTTTGGAATCGACTTGGAATTGACTCATTCATGCAATTTGTGTCATGCTATCTTTAAATCAGACTTTACTAAATAGTAAAGTTATTAAATAGGCTTTATTGATTTTGATTTTGAATAATAATAGCAGATGGACAGACAAAACAGATATATTCTTAATTCCTTTGAGCCGTGGACTGATCACAATAAGTCTGTTTTCTTAAACAAAGTAGTTAAAATGGACTACAAAATCTGAAAGAATTGGTATTATGTATAATAGTGCTTTCTTTCAATAATCAGCCTCAAATGGTAGTTTCTATCAGCCTGAAAACCTTTCACTTCCCTGCTTCTGTAGGGCAGCATATGTGTGTACTTACATATTCAAACACAGGTTTTGCAAATAGCCACATATGTTGAATGCAAAGTGATTTATTTTAGTCAACATTATACCTCAGGTTTTGAAAGTCTATCATTTGGATAGCTTCCAAATTCACACTGAAATTCCAATTTAGCATAAATGTATTGTATTGTATTAGAAGACAAACTATTAACTGTGGGCTTTTCAAACATGAACATGTGTCTTCACACTTGTTATGTGAACAATGTATTGATTCTTGCACCTTCAAACCTGGGCTCTATGTTTTCTGTCACACCATGTGAAGAATGAAAAATAATTATTGTATGTTTTGAAATAACTGCAATTTACTGCACTATAGAATGGGTGTTTATCACTGGATTTATACCTTGATCTTTATTTAATTCACCCATTTGCAAGCAGTGGATTTCGCAGAGACAAAAACTGAAAAAAAATGTTGGGATAAAGAAGCCATCTTGGCCATTTAGGTGCAAAACATAATTTACAACCCTGTCTGTGGCATATACATATCAGAATATGCAGCCACAAGTTTAGCTTTTATTTTACATGTGAGCATTCAGATAATTTTTTTATTTTCAGCTGGAAGCCCACAGTGTGTATTCTGGGACAACAAATGTGCCATGTTTTTGTCTGTGATTATTAACAGCCTCTAAATAGCACACAGCTCCAGGGTGATTAAAAGTTTGTAGAATTCCTCCTTGACCTTTGCCAGAATGCTTTTACGTATGCCTTTAAAAGCTTTGAAATGTTTTGGTCCCAGAGATACAAACTAGTGCTTGATTAAATATTCTGTTTAAATTCCCCTCTGTTATCATGAATGGACCCCTACTCCTTATCACCTCGTGCCAGTCCCCTCTATAAATATTTACTCCAGAGAGTTGTGTCTGCAGAAGAATACCAATTCTATTACAGCTGAGCTTCATGCCGAGGGGAAGAAGTGTGTGGTATGTCGCTGAGTATTGGATTAACAGTGAGTAAATTAATACAGCATCTGTTCTTCCTCTCATTCACTTGGCTTTAATATGTTTATATTCACTCACTGTATGTGCTCCAACTGCATTCCCATCTGTGCTGATATGTGGCATTTAAGGTTTTTGGGCAGTGGCCATCACACTGATGGCTGCTGAAAATATTTTACTACATCCAGATTTCAGCCACAAAAATTCAAGTCCTCCAACTTTAACGACCATAGGTTTTTTTGGCCCAGCTATCTGATATGACTCATGGAGCAGCAGCTGACTCCTTACCTCCAGTTTTTTTGTTTGCTTATTTATTTTTAAACAGACCTCTTCAAATTTCTCAATGGTGTCTTCAGGGGTAATTTTTTCAAAGTTTGAGATGCTCCCTTCAGAATTGCTTTATGTATTTTTAGGTTATTAGGTACTTTACAGCAAGCTGTTTTCAAATCAGTAAACTGTTGGCGTTCCCCTTGAAATAAATGAATGCTGCATCAAAATTCAACTTCAGTGGAATTTTAGTGAACCTTCAGAATACATATTTTTGTTCTGCTGTATTATAACACTGTATGGAATATCTTAATCTCCTGGCCCCCAAGGAAAGAAGCTTGAATGTTTTTTTTTTTTTTTTAAATACAGGATACAACATGTTAATTAATGAGCTTTAGAGGTGTTGTTGGTTGTTATCGTTGAATATAGCCAGTAAGGTGTTTCACAATCTTCATGCTAAGCTTAGATAACCAGCGACTCACATATCCTGATCCTATGCAGTGATGATTACAGGTAAGTGTGAGTGTTGTTAATCTTTTTGTATAACTCAGCAAGAAGGCAAACTAGCAAAATTCACCTGATGTCAATCTATTCTTATAAGTCACTGCGACACACAGCTGTAGACAGAGTACTAAAGTGCTGACATATTTGTTGTTCACATTCAGGTTGGGTGTATTGTATCAAAGGAAAATACAAGTTGTACTTCATGTTTAGCTGTTGCAAATGAATAATTTCACTAAAGATTCTAAATTAGAATACAAATAATTTCAACTTTTTTGCTTTGTTTTTGCTAAAAATAAAAACTTCTGTAACAGCAAAATTGTTTTGTATTTTGTCAAGTACATTTGATTGCATACTTATACATATACCTGATATACCTGTGGATGCTGTATTCTATGTGTCTATTTAGGTAGGAGTCACTAAAATGTATTTAATTCTGGAGATTAAATCTGAAGCTATCAACTGTTTTAAATTAATAGCTGCATTAACTCTAACATGTTGTTGCCAAGTCTGGGTTTGTGACAGCTAGTTAATTTATTTGCTGCTCCATCGGTTATTGAGCCAACTGTCAAAAGTAGCAGAGGGAGATGACTCATTAAGCAAGTGGGTGTGCACTTTGTTAAAACACAATGTGTTGCGCTCCACATAGCTTCTTTTCAAGGGCTTTTTTTTCAAAAGGACTCTTGACATTTCACCAAAATGCATACCACTGTTACATTCATCGCAGGCACTTATCTGAAGTGATCAATCTTTCATAAAATCTCCAGCATGAGAAGATCTGGACTTGTAATACACCTGAAATAGCACCGTAACTAATTTTCAAATTGCCTGCAAATGGAATGCAGCCAGACCATACTAATCTTGTGTATCAGTAATGATACATTTTGTTTTTCACTGACCTGAAAAGATTTATAAATAAACATTTTTGGGAAAAGTTTCTAAAATACCTAATTAATTTTTAGCCCCTCAGCAAAGGGGGCCATTTCTACATATATAAAAATAATAACTACCAAAAATCATAAATTTTCCACATTTCCACTGAAGCCATGCTCAGGTTAATTGGGATGAGAAGGACATTCTCCACCTTCATCCAGCGTCACTTAAAAAACTCTCTCAAACCAAGTTTAAAAGTGCTGCTCTCTCACAACTGAGGGCTGAAAGAAAACCTTAATCAGAAAGAGTGTGACAGTCCCAGAGTTTTTATCAGTGCTGCTCCTCCTCTCTGTGATTTAGTTACTGTGCCGGTGCTGTCAGCCTGAGCTCCATCTATCAGCCTGTGTGGATACTTAGGGCTGGGAGCTCCAAACCTCAGTGATCGCCTCAACCCATTCCTTGTTTTCCCTCAGACACTTCTATTTAGATTT
The DNA here is from genome assembly GCA_016785225.1 of Psettodes erumei. NCBI lineage: Eukaryota > Metazoa > Chordata > Actinopteri > Pleuronectiformes > Psettodidae > Psettodes > Psettodes erumei. The sequence goes on from JAFBJZ010000623.1 coordinate 2,071,237, forward strand.
TGTCAAGATACACTCATCACATTATATGTATTGTTTCAGAGTGATGGGGGTTTCACAGGTTCTCTACTTTTTGTATGCATCTTCACAATCCTTTTGTTGGTACTTCCAACTCACTTCCTTGACAGATAAGAAAAAGGATGTGTTACATTTACACTAGGACTCAGCGTTTGAGCTTATTGAGTGTGGCTCCATTATGGTGATTTTTTGAGTTGGCTTTCACCATGGTTTCCCCATCATGAACGTGTATGTTTATTCATTTTACTCGCTGATCCTGAGAAAGTTTGCATTGCAAGTAATATCAAAATATGTAATAACAAATATGCACACTTGGAAAACTCAAGCATAACTGCTATAAGGTGACCATGAATTGTAATATAGTAAAGGTAAGTTTAGAGCTCACTATTTTCATCTGAGGTACAGTGCTTTATTTTAGGTGTTTTTGGTTCTTTTCATGTAGTCTCTGGTTGTAAATAATCAAGTGCATTTTCATTCTAAATATATATGGATTAAACATTCAGCACAGTTCAGTGATATTAGCTGTTTTACTGGTTATTACTATTCTTCTATCTATCATAATCACAGCCTCAATTGCTGTGATAGACATTGTTTAGGGCACAACCTCTCACAATAAATACTTTTTTTTTTTTTTACTTTTGCTCACAGGATGCTTGGTTGTTACTGTATAAACCAGTTTAGAATGTGAAAGAGGGATCAGACAGGGTTGCCAGTGTCAAGCAGCTCAGGTCTTTTGCAAGTCTATTCAGCAAAGCCGAGCCAATACACCATAGACTGCCATTTCCCTTTATCATCTCTGAACCTCCCCAAAATTCAATTTAACAATTTATCTGCTAATCCTCAGTGTATATGTAATCCCTGTTAAAGTTGCAACAACAAGTGAGCCCATCCAATTGCACGATCCAAGAATTACATTCAGAGTTACAACTATAAACTAAAAATAAATAACTCCAAGCATCTACTATATGAGCATTGTTCTGTTTTGCCCAAGACTTTCATCATTCAACCCAAAAAGGAAGTTACTTTTAGCACTCTATCTTAAAACAACTCAATCTTCATCATTGATTTCCAAAATAGAATATTATAATCATTTTTTAAAAGTGATTGTAAGAATACTTGAAATGGTTTCTCATTTACTATAGCAACAAGCATGAAAAGCTTCCTCACACACTTCTGTTGGCAAATTGAAACCAGTGCTGCAGGTGTATGGGTAATTGAACAGTGTGTATCAAGGAACAGAGATGAGCAGAGAAAGCTTACAGATAGGCTTCAACAAAAGGGGCCTGAGCCATCTGGAGTCCTTTGAGAAAACTCATACTGTGGAGAAGCAGAAGGAGGGGACTCTTCACCAGGTGATGGGTTTTTTCAGAATTGGACCATAAAGACTGCTCTGTGAAACACAATGAGAATAAGGGAAAAGATATATTGGGTAAGAAGAGGATCCGCAGTTTGACATTTTGATAAGCACAAGCCCATCAATACTATATTTTATTCAATAGGCCATACAGATGATGCAAACCCCATCCCAAGTCCATGATACAATACAAACTTTATCCATCGTTGCATCAAACTCTTTGCAAGAAAGCAAACATTAGGATTTTCCTGAATTTTGTGCACACTTTATTTTGTTACTTTTCCTTAATGTGTTGTATGCAACTGGGACACAGTAAAAGTAGTGTACTGCAAACATTGGCCAAAATCAGATGGCAAAGAAACTCAAAGGTTTCGGTCACAGTTAAGTACAGTAAAGAAAAGGCAGTACTGGCTGTCTGTCTCAACTCCAAGCGAGCAAAAGGTTATTCAAACAATAACACCAATAAAATAAGTCTATCTACTCCCTAAGCTGCACCAGCACTGCTGGGAGGAAAAATGTCCAGGCTTCTTTAAGTTACTCTCTTTCTGGTTATCTGGGTAAAATGTGTTGGGAGTCTGTAACCCTGCTGTATACAGTGAGGTTAAGGGGCAGGCGGAGGGAATTCATTATCCTTGAGTCGATTTGGGCTTAGGCAAGGTAGAGAGACCTTCAGATAGGGCATACGTGCCTCCTCCTCACCTCCTCCAGCCTCCAGTATCTCCTCAACCAGCTCATGATGAATAAGCCCAGTCAGCAGGCAAGCTGATTGGTGAGGTAAGTAGCATAGAGGTAACAGCAAAGATGAAGAGGAGTTAAGAGGTGTCTTGTTTGGAACAGACTGAATCTATTACGTTTGTTTGAATTCTGGCAGTGCTGTGCAGAGAGCACTACAGTGTAGAGTGCATTAGTGCAAGCAAGAATAATGCAATGTTCATGAAGACAGAGGCTGATTCTCATACTATTTTATTTTACTAGTGATATTAACATTAGACTGCACAGCGAGCCAGCGCCTCATTATTGTCTTAAAAAGCCACACTCACTGTGTAACTTTGAAGGGATTCATTCTGAACCAAACACTGATTGGCCGGAGCCTCACAAATGATATCCCTCAACAGCCTGCTTCATCAACCCTACAATCTATATTTTATGCTTCTGTTTCTTTTAGCCTTTATCTGTCTGCTGCAGTCTTACTCCGCTTAAAAATACACAGGATTGTGACTGATGACAAACACTTCTGGGATTTCTGGGTTTGCCAGAAATCAAACACTCTAAAGTACAGTACCCATTTCAGTAGCTAAATGCAATTCTTGAAAACAATGTCAGTCAAAGCAGTACAGGAAAAAAAGAAAAAAAAGAGGAGTTGAGTGACGGTATATAATGTGTATTGTCTGTATGTTAGCTGAACAGTAGGCATTATATTGTATTTCCAACCTGAACTGCAAAAAAGTTCAATCACAAAGCCCAGTTTAACAAAATGCATTTACTACATCTTACTATATTTTGGAACATACCCGTATGTTAATGATCTTCCTTGGGAAACTATCTTTTCAAATCTGGTGAACTAAGCAGCAAGCCACTAATTATTGTCTGTTGTCAGTTTATTTGTACATTTTAGCCCTAAACAACCCAATGAACTTTTCAAGGTAAAAAAAAAAGTCTTTTAACATGCACTGACTCTGTCCCATTATTAGTTATGAGTACATTACAGCGACTGGAGGACATGTATTATGCTTTCCATTTCAATTCATATCAAATTTACAGTCTGATAATGCTTTATTCAGCTCCTCATATGATTACAGCCCTCATAACATCAGGATTTTTCCCAAAGCTTTTCTCAGTATAATAATGAGAGTGAGAGGCCATATGAAAATGTCACAATAACAAAAGATGTGGGAACAAAATACCTGGCAGCACAGAAGAGGTTCATCTAAAAAAATAGATAGATGGGGGAAAATGTTGGCTGTCTGTCACCTGGCAAAAAGAGAAGGCAATTTAATAACTTTGAACAAAACTGTTCCCTCTAGCAAGTGAAACCTTTAATTACAAAACACGATAGGAGACAGAGGCCAGTGAATATTACCTCTGCAACCTTGATACAAATCTTACAAGGCAAATGAAGCATTTAAAAAAAAAAAGGAATGGAGGGGAGCAATAACTTTGTAGGGCAACTCGCAGCAAGTGGAGCCAAGACAGAAGGAGTAGAGATGACTGAGGCTGGGAGGAGAGGGACGATGAACTGCTCCAGAAAAGGGAGTATGAAAATTGATGGAGTCTGGGAAAGCAATTGATGGTTAGAGAACGGGAAGCAGGCTGTAAGGCAATTATCACTATCACTAGCATTTGATTTAAGACTGTCTGCGCGTGTAATACTGTGAATTAATCACATCCAATGTAGATACATCAGGAGCTCATTTCTGCCTTAAATTTCAATGATTCGTCTCCATCACTGGAAAATGTACTTTAGAGATGTTTTAATTAGTAGATCATATGAATTTCCAATCACTCAGGTGTAAGTGTTATGTACTGCTTTTTGTGTGTTGGTAAGAGAGAGACTGAAGGCTAAACTGGATGAGACAGTTACCTTACCTGAATCCACAGTGCACTGATGATGATTAAGCACTCATGACAAATATCAACAAAACCTACAATGCTATATGTAAACTACACATTTTAACTTATGTACGAACAAAAAATATTGACATACCGTATGTAAATAAAAACCTACATTTAATATGTCAACCCCAAGCCACTGCAGAATATGTATATATGTGCATAGATAAACTATATGTGCCACCTATGAAGATTTAGAGTGAACTGTTGTTTCCAAAGGAATATCACTGTGGAAAAACATCAGATTTAATCATGTAATATCACTCTTAGGCTATTAAGGAAAATGTATACAGTAATAACAGATTTTTGTTCATTTACAACAAGGTTTTAATTCAACAAAGGAAAAGGCATACACTATGCCACAAATCAAGGCTGCAGATGGTCTATTATGTGTAACAGCAACCGGGCATCGCTGTCAATAAAATGCGTTACAAATAAACTGTCCTGGTTGACCTGCAAGTTCATTTTAAAGTGCTATGCTACATCAGCTATCTATGTTGTGAAAGACATGCAGATCATTTGTGCCCCCTAATGGAAAGATTCAGTCTTTGTAAACATCAGTTTTTGTGGGATGAAATGGGTCTTGTGAGTGACTGGGCATATCGGTCCAGAAGAAGTCCAGATAAAACACCTTTGTTTTTTCTTGAGTGGCTACAATTTGGAACGCTTTGCTCAAGAAGGTATTTGCATGCTTATCTATATTTTGCTCTTTCTTACCATGCAAAAGAGAGTGCCATCAGTTTAGTGTTTTTGATATTGTAACCACAGACTTGCATCTTGCAGCAGTAAAAAAAGGCCAACAGTGTCCTAATGATTTGCTCCATCTCGTCTCAGATAAACCTTTAAATCATATGACCTCTCTAATTTTAATGTTAGGATTTGCTCATTTAATGACTGATTCATGCTCATTAGTGAATAGGCCATTTTTGAGCTTATTAGCCACCGAACATTTCTGTATAATACCTTTATGTTATTATTGGTCACCTTGAAATACCTCTTCAGAGCCAGCTTTATCCACATGGAACATAATGTGATGTAGTTATACCCTCAAACTGTGACTGTCTTACCAAACAACAAGGCTGCCCTCTGCTGGTGTGGGGACGATGACCGATAATATTGTATATAAAAGCAGTCTGAAAAACACCTAGATGATTTCAGATTTGACTTTATTTTGTGCTGCTCATCATGTACATTTACCACCTCATTACCTGTCTATTACTCTACCAGTAATGGGGTTTATGTCTAAGCAAATTAACCCAGATGGAGCACGGGTCTGACTGACTGACTTTTTCTGCAAGTTGAATGTTCAAGTTAGAATATTTCATCTTGAATTTCTGCACGGGAACTTCACCTATCCAATTTTAGGAAACTGATGTTTTTGACTACAGTTACCTAATTTCATCATTAGGTTTTTAGTTGCTTAAAACATTCAAATCATTATTGCTTGTCTTCAGTTCCATATATTGCCATACCCTTTGAAAAATGATTAGGAGGATTTGAAGTTACTGTAAGACTTTATTTTTTTTTAAATACCACAGAATATTAGTACAGTAAGCCACACATATTTTCAGAAGGAAGAAGGCATTCTGGTCCCCTCTCACCCAGCTTACATAAAGTAGTAAAAGGAAACCTTGGGTGGCATCAGAGGCTGCGTTTACACACACACACACACACACACACACACAGAGACAAACCTGCAACAGTTTGAATCATTTTGGTCCTTTTGCTGATCAGGACAATAACCTTGTGTCACAGGCCGGGCTGGTTAACTGGAGTACAGGTTCACGTTACTCTGTTCTGAATTAATGCGCACGCGCGCACACACACACACACCACCACCACCACAATAACAGCAGACATTTCCATGCACGTAAACAGAGCCAGTGTTGTCAGCTACAATATATACAGTGTTGATTCAGGCAGTGCACAATGAAACCAGGTCACTAATGCCAAAGTCAACAGTTCAAAGGTTCATATTCAAGGGCGTTGAGGTTAAATCTCACCAGTAACATGTTTGCAGTTAGCTCAAGACATTTCAAAAATCAACTTGTTACTTCTCACATTCCGTCTCTGAATTCATCATTTCAGTAGTACCATCACTGAAGCAATAACAGATTCATTGGCACATTAAACACCATCATGAACAGAGAGTGCTATAATGAATATAAATCATTTCTGACATTTAAGAGTCTGTGAGATTGAAATCCAAGCAATATTACCAGTAAGCCATATCAGTGGGATATTTGTATAACATAAGTCAACAACAAAAAGGAGAAAAAGTAAAAACAGAGGGACTCTACAAAGTAATAGTGCAGCAGTAGGAAAAGGTGTATTCATAGCCATTGATGACTGATAGGCAGGAGAACACTGAAAATAAAACACACTGAAAGGATGCAGCACAACAGGAGTGTGTTGTATTCTATCAGAATGCAAATGATTTGAGTGAAATACAGCTTAATTACAAGTTAAGAAAGAAGTGCAAGGCTAAACTTTCATTGACATTCACACACTTAATATCCACAGTATATATCAAAAGACATGCACAGAGGCACATACATATTCATCATACCAAAAAAACAATATATGCCAAAAGCGGAAAATCAGTCAGACACGGCTCTTTGTGACTCACTATCGGATCAATGGAAAAACAACGCACGCAGAAGCACTGATATCATGGGATGTGAAAAGGCAAAGCTGAAATTCCAGCCCTTTCAATAAAAAAGATTAACACTGTCACATCAACAGAGACATAAGTAATCTACCCGCCATTTCTCAACCAATACTGTGTGCCAGCCTCATTTTCAGCAGAATGGTTATCAGCCACAGAAAAACATCTCCTTTTTTCTAAGAGGTACAATATTTGGTTTTCAAATTGGGTTCTCAACTTTCCCAGAATATGTTCAAACATTTGCATGGCACAGTGTTAGTGCCTTGATGAATTAAAGGAAAAAAGAATCCTGCTTTGATACTTGAAGAGAATCAAACAGAAGGAAGTGTCAAAAAGGTATCCGACAAGGGAAAAGGTAAAAATTGGACTGGAACTGGTTTGTGACTACAATATACTAAGTGTTAGGGACTTGAAACTGTAAAAATAAATGCTTGCATGATTTGAAATGCTACAGTTCGATTAAGCCAGGGAGATTATTCTGAATAGGATTAGGTAAAAGGTATCTTTAAAAACCAGTCTCGTTTTTTTCTGCTCACCGTGACAGAAAGTGTATTTTTTTGTAATCAAGTAAAACATTCCTTTAGACTAGGACTAAATAAAAACCTAGTAGACTAATAAAAGGAGCAGAATATACAAGGACTTGCAGTGTTAAGGTACTACCACATATTGCTAACAATAAATTAGAAGATTCCCTTTTCCTCAGTGAAAGTAAACAAAAAACACAGTCTTAAATTACTTTCACAGCTTACTGTCATTTGGCAAATCACAGAGAAGAAATAATCATCAAGTCACTGTCACACACTGATAACTGTCAATGACAAAAACATTTGAATTCTTAAAATGAATGTTCACTACAGAGATAAATAAATTAGGCTTTTTTTTTTTACTCAATTCAGTTCTTACTCCTCTTTGTCATGGAGAGAGGCACGAACACGCTTGCGTACATAGAAAGCGGTGAGAGCGCTGCAGCAAGCAGTGAAGATGAAGAGTGCAACAGCATCATGTGCAAGATCTCCATGAAGACGCTCGTAGAGGGGGCGGCGCTCTGCGAAGTCAGTTCGCAGGGCTTCAATCTGTGTCAGGGTGCACACCACCACGAACACGTGAAAGATCTGGTGGCCCTGCCCAATGAAGTCACACTTCCCAGGGAACAGACTCTCTGGGTGAGGGCAGCAGAAGAAATAGGCGCTGATTAGGAAAAAGAGCACGTGATAGAAATGGTATGCCACAATTGGGTCGGGGCAGCCCTCCTGGTAGCAGCTGTAGATGCGGTGAACCACGGGGCTTATGTCTAAACAGTAAGCCAAGGCCGAGGGCACCACTTGGAAAAGCTTGAGCACAAACTTGGGTATCTCGGGGCTGGCATATTTGCCATAGCAGCAGCCGAAGCAAGTAAGCCAGGCCAAGAAGGCTGCTGCGGGTAAAAAGAGCCCTTGCACTCTAGTGTGCCACTCTTCCTCTATGGCATAGTAGTAGTGTGCCAGAGCACTGCCATACTGATAGACGGCGACACCCACATAGTCGAGGAAGTAGAAGGTGTAGCAGGAGAGCTCTGACTTGGCAGAGAGAAGGTGAGCGAGGGCACTGAAGGAGAGGTAAGTGAAGGCTGCCAGCAGAACAATGAAGAGGGGCTGAGCATGAGGGTCTCGCAAAAAATCAACCGTCTCAGAGATCTCCTGCCACTTCACCAAGATGATAAGGGCAGCCAGCAGATGGGTCCACACATTAAGGGTTTCATTGTGCCTTTGGAAGAGGGTGAGAAAGTAGTAGCGCCAGCTTTGATCCGGCTGTCTGTAGCCGGTGAGGATGTGGCGCTCGCGGAACACCCAGGGAACGTCGGACACTTTCACGGTGCAAGGCAGCGTGGGGAAGGCCGACTCAAGCAGCTGAGGGATCTGACGCAGCTGCTGCGCGTTGATGAACAGGCGACCGATCTGCTCCATCACCACCGTCGCCATGGCAAACTGGAGGGTAGAAAGGAGGGCAGAAAGAATGAGCGAAGGCTGTCAGATACTGTGCGCATCTGCATGTACAGTATGTGCGTAAGGTGCTTCTTGCCGTACCACCACTGTAACAAAGCAAAGAAGCAGTGCATCATAGCTGTTTGGTCAATGAACAGAAAAATAATTAAACAATTTTAAGGGCCACATGAAGGCTGTGAGACGGGTTGAAAATAACACTAACTCATTATGACCTTTAAAAGTTGTTGACGTCACCAAACAGTTACCACATTCACCATACACTCAGTTATATTAACACTGATATACAGCTCCCTTTACAGCCACATGGAGAATGCAAGTCTATCAATCGGTCTCCTTTTTTCACACCGGTTTTGTTCTCCACCACCTCCTAAGAAAGATATCTGGCACTGTGCTCACCACTGTAGCGAGTCTAACTGTGCCTGTGTGTTGTCTGGTGCTGGACTTTAAAGTTAAAAATAGGTTTATCAGAGATTTCCTGCTGGAATCAGCTGCCTGCAGCGGCTGGAATCAAGGTTGATTAGAGTGGACAGACGACCAAAACAATAATCCAAGAGTGAAAGGTTCTTCACAGATGAACTGCAGAGTTGAACGATAATGGTGTCATTTGATCCATTGTTATTAACAAAAACATCCAGTAAGGTAGCTTTAAGTGTTTCCATTTGTAGAAGTGATGTTTTGAAAATGAATAATACGTTATGGATTCTTATAGATACAAGCTGTGTTAATGATGGCAATAGAGAAGCTGATTGGAGTCTGGCTTGTTCCCAGGCATTTAATCTGATCTCCAACATGATGCATCACTTTGAGGGACTGCTACAAACCATGGAGCTCAAGGCTACTACTCTGACCTCAGGTGCCCTCATGCTCATCAGTTCTGGTGATCATGTCTTCTCTCTCAGTTCTCAGTGTCGCTGTTTGCAATCAGGATAATTACTGCTTGAAAAGGGTACAACATCAAATAATCTATCTTACCTTTGCACCTAAGAGGTGTAGGTAGGATTTGAATACAGGGTGGATGCTATTTGGACAACAGATGCTGATCAGTTGAATGAATGTTGACCCAGGGGATGAGTCTTTGAATAAAATCTTTCATCATCATGGAATTTTATATCACAATATCAATACACATAATGATGTAGTACATTTTCTACACAGCCAGACATGGTAAAGGGATCGGTATGACAATGAAATACAATAATGATTACAAGATCTAAGTACTAAGTCAATGTTTGGTAGTAGTCATTAATGTTTACATCTATATACAAAGAACTTTCGACACATAGTGCCCAAATTGTAGTGGTTCGAGAGTAATTCAACAAGTACGAATCAATTCAAACACAATCACAAGCAGATGCTTTCTATCTTCCCTGATGATACTATCTATACTAACTATATCTCGCAGTTTCACTGCAGCCTCCTTTTCAGTAGAGGTGGATTTTGTTTCATCGGTCCACTGACATTTGTTCAGAACGCTGCCATTTCATAGGGCTTTTCTGTTCTTGAGGTTTTCCAGGTGTTTCTATGTTGTGGTCAATCCTGTGAGGGTCTGGTCATGAAGTCTTGATTGTTGAAGACTGACATGTGGCCTACATCTGTTTCCTGCACAGCATTCTTTACTGGGCTTTTTCTTCATTCATTCATTTACAAATAAATGAATTTTAAGTCATCCACAGGACTCCTCGGTTGACCAGTTTATTTATGGTGGAGACTGCAAACGATAAAATGTGTTTAGTTTATCACTGCTGAACAGAAAATGACTAGCACTTGACCGGAGGAGGATTCCGATGTAAGGAATACATTTCCAGTTTGCATGTTGTTTTTTTTACCCTTTTCAAAATGTAGCTCAACTAGTTTTTAGACTCACCCTTAAATAAACAAGTTCAGTTGACTTAGACAAGTTTGGGGAAAACATGACTTAAAACTTCCTGGAATGTATGACAACAAATATACCCTGTGTTCTGTTCGCTGCAACACCAACAATTGTACTTAAAAATGAACATAGTGAGCCTGACAATGGACACTGTGAGTATTACTTCGGACCCATAATTTGAGCGCCACCTAGCCATGGGGAGACCAGGATTAAACCCGTTAAACATTACATTGATTAGATCTCGCGAAATCTTACTTGGCAGAGAGCAGCCTCGGAGGGATCAGGCTGGGTGGGATGAACAGTGGCCGAGGGAGGATCGGGAGGAAAAGGCATGGAGTGATGAATGGGAAGAGATTACGTAACATAACCCCATCCTGAGTCCACACCCTCTGTCTCCAACGGGGGTTGCAATCCCTTCAAATATTTATGTGTAAAGGCAAAATGCTCGTCTGCAACCGGGGAAGATGTTTCAAAGTGTGGGTTTTAAAGCCAGGCCTATATGGGCCTGTTGCAGTCAATTCCCACGAGCAAACCTGCACCTGATCGCCGTGTCGGTTTCAATTTGAGAGCCGGTGTGCGAAATGAATTTGCAGTCCTGCTTCCTGTGAGTCTCGAGAATTCCTTCATTTACCCACACGTCCTCTATGTGCAGAGTTGAATTAAATAAAATCCTGCTGCACATTCGTGAAAAGTGACCGATGTTTTTTGGTGTTCGAGGCGCATCTGAACCTTTTTCACGCTATGTCGTGTGAAATAATATGAATGTTCGAATACAAATAATACTAGGCTACTACAAATAAATAAACTGGCATACCTGCAGATGGTGGAGTCAATCCAAAGTCTCGGATGTCGCAGTCAGTGAATGATTCAGCGCCGTGCAGAATATAGATAACATTGTTTGAGGGGATGAGTGGAGAAAGGATGTCCGCGTCGGGAGCTGCGCCTGGCGGCTCTCACAGCGCAGCTGCTGGGAGGATACGGGACAGTTTGACAAACGGCTCTTCTGGCCAATCAGAAGACATGTCGCTGGTCCTTTTCTGCGACTTCACGCACGATTTTAACCAATGGCAGGCTCCCACTGGCCGATCAGCCCGCCCACTCCCAACTGAAATTCTTCCACTGCCAGACGAATTCATGGCACTCCCGTCAGGCATTTCTATCAGATAAAGGATTCTGGGTGCCCACTCTGCTGGGTGTTTTATAGCCTAGTTAATCACATGCTTAGCAAACTGGCTACATGGTCACCATGACATATATTCTATTCATTATCCTATTACAAGATGTATCCATGGGTTTACTTTATGTATTGCTTTTCTTGAAATTATCATGTTGATACCCGAGAAATTATTCTGGACTCAAGTCCTCTTTTTCACATGGCATATCCTGCCCCGAACCTTGCACAGCTCCCCTGCATGTCATGGTTTGTCCTTTCAACACACACACACACACACACACACACACACACACACACACACACACACACACACACACACACAAACCAATTGTCCCAAAAAGAAGGCAGCTCACTGGGATATAAGCCTGTTACCAACCTGTGGATAAGGACTTTAAAGTGAGCATACATATTTCAAGTTACACTCAAATAAGGTTTAGATTGCACTCAAGTGCTTGGTACAAAGCTACATGAGGCAGGATGCCATGTGCATTCTGAATTTGGCTTCTAAATTGCCTTCCAAATTGCTCTACTGGATCTCATTTGCTTATCTTAACAATCAATTTTCCTGCCTGCCGTGTGTGGTCAAGTCACTTTTAAGGCTTATTTCTTTGCCCTGCTTCACAATCTGTAACAAACTTGTCATTGTTAGACTCGATGTTTCTGTAAGATCTGCACTGTTCCCTGATTCAACACGTCTGACTCAGTGTATGTTCCCAACATATGGATTCAGATGGACTCAGGTTGTGTTTGTGATAATAATGAATATCTTTTGGCCAACTGAGTATTTTTGTGTTTCAGGATGACTCTATTTCTTTGCCTGAATAAGGCCAACCATCGGAGTGAAGACTGTCTCATAGCATGACTCATAAAAATGATACTACATATACATTGTTGAAACCAAGAAATATCACAACCATGAGCGAGACTCCAAAAATCCAGAGCAAGCTGAGAAAAGGGGCCTTGGAGTCAAGCCTGTCTTGGTCCCCTGTGTCGTCAGATAATGAAGGAACAAAAATCTTTGTGTGCTGATGAGTTCAGCACTTTACTCCAAACACATGACAAACATGGGATTGTGTGCATGAGTGCATACAGCAATACACACTCAAACACAGAAAAAAGTCACACTTAGACAAACATTATTATACACAGTATTATGTTGCTACGGAATTTGAAAAGCATTCTAAATGCAAGTGAAATGGAATATTATATGCATTATGTACATGTAGGATAAAGCATTTCATGTACAAAATATAAAAAAAACAGTGGTTCTATTGTTCCTTGGTTTAAACACAAAAGGATTTTTTGAAATTATTTTTTATTGCTGTAAGCTCAAGAAAAAGTTTGATGCATGGGTGTGGGGTGTGGCTATGCATGACTTGCTATGTGTAAATATTCCTGTTGCACTTTTATATGAAAGTAAAAAATTCAACTACCACTGGAGTTCAACCATCTTAAACTGGCAAACCTTTATAAGCCTATAAATTGTTTATTAATCAAATGTAATGTTTTTACTACATAAACAGATGATGCCATATCAGTTCCAATTCAAATGCATTAGCCAATAAAAGCGGTTAGAATCCTGACAGGCAATTAAAGAAATTAAATTAAACAATATGTTGAATGAGAGTAATCAGACATACAAAGCTTGAATGAATGACAGTCAGTGACATTTTCAAACATGAGCAACAAGATAGAAACTGACTGCAAGCCGATGCAAGCCAATGTAAATTAAAAAAATTTTAAAAGTGCTTACAAGATTTCTGGCTACTCACACAAATCTTTGTGAAACATACAGCATGCAGGCATTGCCTCATAACATTACAAAATGACTGTAATCCCCGTACTCTGTTGCAAATTTTGTGAATTCATGTAATGTCTTTGTGTAACTTGCTGTGAAAGATGTGAAGTCTTGAGTTTGCGCTGTCATGTTGCCTGGACTCTCCAAACTCATTATTATACTACAAATTTCTGACAAAGCCCTCTCTGTCACAGCCTTTAGCATAGGCTTATGCATCAGTGGTATCACTGCAAGTGTAGTATTACAGCTTTGTCTACAAACACTTCCCTGTGCTGATCAGAGCATATTTGTGTGCCTACAGTCCAGACATTCTGGTCAGGTGAATCTGAAACTGTAATATTCCCATGGGTGTACATGTGTGAGCACGTTTATGTGTAACCATGGGAGTTTGGTGTTTTCTTACCATAACAATACCATAAACCATGTTCATTTTCATACATTACAGTTTTGGACCACTGAAAGTGAAGCAGCATCCATTCCATGCTTCTTTGTTGTGTTGTTCTGCATTGGTTATGATATTTCTGGCACATTGCCAGAGAATATAACTTTTTTAATGATAGACTAAAAACTCACCTGTGACAAAAAAGTTCTCCACCCCCTCTCCCAAAGTTCTCCTTATTGCTTCCCTCTCTCCCAAAATACTGAAAATGCTTTGCCATACTCTTAATATGCAGCACAAGTGCTGTTCTAGCTCTCTGCAAATAGGGACATGGTCTGAAACTCCATGTCCTTTCATCCAAAAGCTGTTTTGTTTTATTGTCCAATTCAGAGGTAAGAGTTGTGATTTTACTGTATGTAATGGAAACACTTTGCAGCACATCACGAGACAGACATCATTATTGTCTCATTGTATTGTGTACTGTGTTTCACTCAGAGACAACATCAGGTAAACAGAGATTTTAAACTATTAAAATCTATCATTTATCTTGGGACCCCTTGTGAATCGGAGTTCTAAACAATTAGAATGAATTAATTATTAATTAATTATGCAAGCCTTCATGAAATTCCTTCTCAGTTGAATCAAGGTTATTTCATTCAATTCTCCAGGACAGAAACTTGAAGCTTAAATTGTGGATGCAAACTTTAATAATAGAGCCTCAGTATCGTACAGTATATTCCAATTTACAGCTTTATCAACAGTTTTTCTCAATCACTTTGATGCAAGCCACATTTCAGAAACATGCTTCTGAAAGGCATCATTAGGAGATATGCATTAACCGTCCTGAGGGCCGCATTAAGAGTTGTGAGAAAGATGTTTCTGATGTGTGAATCGCATCGAGGCAAAAAAGAAAAACTGTCATGATGCAAGTGGGCCAATTTATTGCAATGGAATGTCTGCTAAAGGAAAAATAGACACTACTAACTCACACTACCAAACAATATGTTATCAGCTGCCAATGAGAAAACAACAGGTGAAGATAAGTGAGATCATATCCAAACAACATCCAACCAACTTTGTTTCAACAGCATAATAAGAATTAACACAACAACGATTAACATTGAAGTGTCTGTTAAAAAAAATATAGCTTATCTTTGGAGATGTAAAGACTGTTATCCAGGTCATAAACAAATTAACTTTCATTTTCTTTGATGGCTCCCCTGTTCTTCTTCACTTCTTCAAGTTTCTTTTCCTGTTAGTGTTTGAAAGGAGAGAAGGAACACACACACTGAGGTTTAAAGTTGTTTTCAACAACAAACATGATATAGACACGATATGCTAGCACAAGATTAGGAGCTTACCTTCTCCTTGAACTTCTCGTTGAGAGCTGCCATACGTGCGGTGCGGTTCTCCTTGTTCGCCTCCATCTTCTGATTGAGTTTCTCTTGCACTGTTTTGCTGAAGTTGCAGTTCTTCTCCATGGCCTTCTGGATGACTTCCTTCTCGTGCTCTCGTTTCTCAGCAAAGTGTTTCAGCACTTCAGCCTCATGGCTCTGGCAAAAATCAAAAAAGAACAATTTGTGAAGTCAAAAGAAGTGGAGCACTACCTCAGGTGTTCAAAACTTATGTTATGTTATGTTATTTGTGCGGGTACTTTGCGTCTTTCATCTGCAGCTTCCAATTTCTTTTTAATCTCATCCAATGATGTTTCTCTCTTTTTCAGAGGGGACAGTGGAAACTCTCCCTTGGTCTCTGGGGTGGAGGGGCTCAGGATGACCTCAAATGCATGACTCGAAGCACGCTTGTTCAGCTCCTTCACTTGGATTTCTGCAAAACAGACTAATTTAGTACATACTAATACAGATAACAGTCAATATCCGTTTATTTGTTACAACATGACAGACCAGTTGGCTGATTAACCATATCAGCACTCGACTGCCATGCTAAGACAGAGCTGCCACTGAGATTCATTGTCTGACTCGGGGAAATTAAAGGAGGTGGAACAGGCCTGTCAAGCCCAATCAACCCCCTTTAATGCTTCTCGTTCTTTTCTTTTGTGCCTTGTCAGAGAGGTCAAAGGAGAACAATAATCCCCGCTGGGGGGCAGCATTTTCTGAGTGAGAAAGAAATTAAAACAAGATGTGACAAAACAAAGACATTCAAGTACTGTGGGGGTGCTGCTGTACAGATCCATTTTGGAACTTGCTACACCGACCACGTCAGAAGACTCCTGTCACTGCTGTACGGTTAAATGATGTGTTTGAGTTGAAAATATGGTTTCGGTGACATAGCAACTGTGCTTTGCACTACATTTGCAGTGCTTTTCGCTGGTTTAGCAGTTATATACTGTTGTTTTTCTTCTTATGCTAAATGAAAGTGGGCTTAAATTTATTTTAAAACGTTTGCATTGCAAAAGAGTAGATAAACTCTCTCTTTAGACATGCATATCTATTACATAGTTTACACCTACCTTCAATGCTTTCCATTTCAGCAGAAATGTTGCCTTTAATACCACTATACAAAAAAAGGGGGGGAAAAAATGGTATCAAGCAATGCATGTGCAAGTGTTCATTTTAATTTTGGTCATCTCAACAGGAGAAGCTGAAAGGCTCATGTTTTGACAGATCATTGATCAATCATGCAAACATGACGGTGTTTTTTTTGCATGATTTTCTAACGTCGTGTTTGCCCACGTTGTTGATCTGATGAGGGATCCCACATGTAGATGCAATAATCCAGCTTCTCAGAAATACTTATTTCGCAGCTGCAGATGCTCTATAGCTGCACATCGCGACATGACTATATCAGTCCAGTTAGCACAAGTTCTCCACCTGACTGCAGCCCCAGTCACAACACGTGGACAAAGGCTCTATAAAATGAGACAAAGTAAACAACTGACGCTTCTGGAGGATGCACACGCGCATTTTTGCAAGGCATGTTACACAAATGGCGGGGGAAATAGAGACGCTTTGCAAAACCTCAATGAACAGAAACACATCTGAAAACTAAGGCATGCTTTGAAAAAAAATAAATAAAGCGGGTAGCAATATAGATGAAGCACCTTAATATACGCAATATGGCGGTATTACTATACATATACAAATATTAACTCAAAAACAATACAGCAAATACATTTAGGGTGAATTGACTGCCAGCACGTGGCAAGACGTTACAAAAGGTTTTCCTCGGGTACAGCTTTTGGAAGAGTTTTGAACCGTGATCTGATGCAAATAAAGTCTGCCGAACATCGGCCATAAAAATAAAGCCCGTGAGTCGCTTCAGTTGACCTCGGTGATGCTGAGCAGAGTCCATAATGTTGCTACAAGCGCTCACGACGCCCAGTAACTATCTGAAAGCCGGGATAAACATTTACATAAACGCATTGTTCTCACCGTCAGGTGCTTGAGTCTGAAGCGCGCCGACGCCAGCCTTGTTCTTCCCGTCTCTATTCAGCCCGTCTACTTCTGCACCTTCGCGCGTAAACCCACAGACGCCTAACGGCGACACAGATGTTTGTATTCATTGGTCCGAATCCACCAATCACAGACAGCGTGGAAACGGTAAGCGCCAGGAGCAGGGGGTCAAATGAGCAGAGCACAAAGCTGGCATGGCCTCATGGCTGTCAGAGCGAAGCAAGACCATGCGCTCATTAATGGTTATGTAACTTTAAATTCAGACGTGCACATTAGCTACATAAATGATCATAAATACATAAATGGTACAGCACAGTGGGCTTTGTGTTATTATGCCTTGATGCATTAACAGAGATACACTACATGAAAGATAATACACAATTAATCCTTGTGTTTTGATTTACTTCCTCCTTGTTTGGGGCTCTCTGCACAGACTGCCGTGTAGGTTCAATAATACTTACTGTAGGTCAAGCAACTTCCCCCAAAACCTATAGTAAAAGTGTTGAGGTGGTAGTCCTCTTTGCTGCAAAGTGAGCTTCCACATTTTATGATGGCAAACTACTACAGTGTTGACAAAAAGTTAATCAAATGAGGAAATATTTCATGTTTTATGCAATATGAGCTATGTTTGCACATATACACAATTTTATTTATTAAAGCCGTTTACAAAGAAATGGTGAGGCAATAATGTTTTGGGTCAGTCAGAACTGTCGAACTCCCTGTTTGTCATGAAACGTCAAGGTAATAAAACAATCTTAAATATGTTTGCTGAAAATTAATTGATGTATGGTGTTTGTGGAAAGGATTTTGTATCCCTGTATTGCTGTATCACGTTCTGATTCTTTCTCATTACTCATACACAAAACCAAAATCTGGCCATGTGCTCTTATTCGGGGATGTAATACCATGAAACTCAGAATTGTAGTTTATTATATAATCATTGGTAAGGTCCATTTGAGTGTTTACCTTAAAACTGATACCTTTTCCCTCCGTCCCTGCCACTGGTAACTGAAAATGTACATGAAAGTTCATGGATAATTAAACTGGTGATGGCCTCGTTTGTGAAATGCAGTCAGCTGTTTTCAGAGAACCTCTGATCTCTTTTCTCCTTTTCTGTCCTATATATTTTGTTTTATATAAGGAGAGTTAAATCTATAATACAGCAAATGCATCACTTAGCTGTAAGCAGTTATTCAAAGTTCAAGTGTTCTCTAAATTAATTGTTGCATGTTTTTGCATTTCACTTTTCAATCATCCAACAAAAAACGTAGTTAAAAAGCTTAAACGACAATATTGTTCCTTTTAGCTTGATTTCTTTATTGCAGCTCTTAAGAGGAAAACTAGAAGAAGAGAAAGAATGTTTTTTGGAGTGAGTTATGAAAGAGTAGTGATAGATGAGGGTGAAGTTCTAATCCTGGCAGCTTCATCCTCAAACAATAAAATAGACAGGCAGACATCAGCTGCCAGCTGCTGCCAGCCAAATGAGCCAGCTAGTGCCAGAACACAGAAGTGATTATAGGACACTTAAAAGAAAGAGTCACTAAAATGGCCAGTGGATGACAGAGGTGGATTGTACAGTATTATTTTCCGGTAAATAAATGAAAAACAACAATGCAGAATCACTTGAATTTTAACCAAATGAAAAAGAAAATAAGAATTTGATTCTAAAGAGAAACCAGGTCCCTGAAAGCAGGTGGTGGTTGTATTTAACATACATTTATATATTTACATATTTAACATAGGGGGAAATATATGCATAAAGACAGATTGATGTACATATATACTTTATTCAGTATATTACAGTTAACCAAGCTTTAAAATGGTTTATGGAGATTGTTTCGTGAAATTATAAACTGGTTACATGTGGATTTTTGCTTGCTTAAAATTCAAGTTCTACCAAAGATCAGGCTAATTGCAGTCCATGGCTTTTGCTCACCACCAGGCGGTGCGTACATATGTTTGAGTTGAGACGTGGTAGTAAGATAAAAAATTTATTTAGGGAGCTTGAAGTAATGTTCTTTGTTTCAAATGCCCCCCCCCCCAAAAAAAAAGAACCCCTCCAAAAATGTAATCTATCACTGTCTTTTAGTTCAGACCAATACAAACAACAATATTAATAGATAGTTGAGAATGACACAGATGGGTCGACATTACAAAGGATCTTATTTTAACTTAACTTCCCTCCTGTATATACAGCCACCAGATGCTTCTGTTGAAGCAACATACCAACTGCTAAACAGCTTTCCTATGTATGGCTGCTGCTGGTGGTGTGGTACAGAGTGGCATGTTTAGACATACATCATGAACATACTTCATTCACAGAGAAACTGTGTTTCACAATGTTCCCTGTGACTCCATCTCATGATGTGTGATACTTCTTGTAGTCTAAAATTAGTTCATACGTGTATTTCTCCTGTGCAAATAAAAGAAGGAACATGCAGGGATGTGCAGGGAAAAGATTAGAGATGTAACCTCTAAATATTTGTGGAAGGCCTGTGTATCAGCCCAAACCTAAGAATTTCTACTTTTACTGTAAAATTGTTATTGAGTGGTTAAACTTTTCAAATGTGCAATGTAGCTTATTAAAACTCATTAAATTGAATGGCGGTGATGGTGAATGCTGGTTAAATACTGCCATCTAGTGTTGAAAATAGGAACCAACATGACAAAATTCAGCAAGTAAGGGTCACGTTACAGTCGTAGCAAAACTTGAATGTAAAATTCAGTAAAGTGGATTAAGACGTGTTTTACATTCAGCCATATTTAGTAGCCCGAGAAAAAAATGGTTTGAACCTCTTTAAGAAAGTTGATTCACTTTACTCAGCCTATTAGCAAAGAAAACTCCTACTTGACTTTACATTAATTGAGAATTTGGTTCTGAAATAGACCGTGATCCAGGTTAGGTTTTAAAGGCACTATTAATAACCCAGTCACTGTTGGCTCCGTACTGTGCTGGTGCACTACCAACTGCAGGGGCTTTTAAAAGACTTCGGTCACAGAGCCTGACAGTTTCTTTTGCTATCCATGTAGTCCTAATCCACGGACACCCAG
Source organism: Psettodes erumei (assembly GCA_016785225.1). NCBI lineage: Eukaryota > Metazoa > Chordata > Actinopteri > Pleuronectiformes > Psettodidae > Psettodes > Psettodes erumei. The sequence goes on from JAFBJZ010000623.1 coordinate 2,091,551, forward strand.
CCCCTTGCTCCTGGGATGATGAGCAAGAGAACAGAAGTTAGCATTTACCATCATGTTATCCACCTAGACTGAAATGAGTAGTGCCACTCAAGTCATAGAGGTATGTCATGTTATATCATTCGTAAATGTGCTGCAAAATGTTATTGCTCTGTTCAAAAAATACTGCACTTCAGGTTTTCCACGATGAAGTGTTTATCGTGAGAGTTAACCGTGAAGAACTTTATTTTGAAAACCCAGAGAGCAGCTTCCGACTGGTCCTGATCGCATTTTACGAGGAAGCGAAAGACGTCGTTGCACTGCCATCAATATCATCCTTTTAATGTCAAAATGGGGGCTTGTCTGGCTTTGTGCTCTTTAGCCAGCTGTGTAAGTACCTAATCATGATTACTATTATCTTATATATCAACGGATGGCTTGTATTGCCTCTTGTCGTCCTAACGTTAGCTGTTAGCTATGCGATAAACTAAGGTTAACGTCACAGCGAGTGATTGACCGAGGGTCCTAAAGACTGGTGAAGAGTCAGGACAGGCCACTGTCACCAGTGTAAACACATTTAACCCAGCTCGCTAGGATAGATCGTTGCTTCCGAGTGATTGACACAAATGTCACGTATATGTTTTTGGCTAATCTCTTTGTCAACAACTCGTGATCACGTGTAACGGTGGCGTTAGTTTGTTGTTTAATGGGCTAGCTAGGTCACTATCAGTGTCGTAAAGTTAAATAAGGGGAGTGTCATAATAAAAGGAAGCCTACGTTTTGCGTGCACGGATAACAATCGGCCTGTGTTTGTCGATTGTGTTTGTATGCGTGGTGTGGTTGGCGCGCCGCTATTAGAAATTCACTATCAACATGAATCATTTGCTAGTTGGAACAAAAAGCTTTTTGTGCCTGGTGTTGTCTGATGAGTGTGCTGTTGTTCCCGCAGGCCTCCTGTCTGTGTGGCTCAGCACCATGCATCCTGTGTGGCTGCTGTCCCTCCTCCAACAACAGCACTGTCACGCGGCTGGTGTTCTCCTTCTTCCTGCTGCTGGGGACCATGGTGTCTGTCATCATGATCCTACCTGGAATGGAAACAGAGCTCCGCAAAGTGAGATCACTGCGCACTATAAGTGACTAATGTCTGAATGGAAGCTGGAAATAGTTGCAATGTCATATCTAAATCCTTTGGTTACCCCTTGTGTATACACCACATGACTAAAATGTGTTGCTAGATGCTGTTACAACAGCCACTTTACAATGTAATATTTGCATAGGGATTTCTCAGTCGTGTACCTTGAAGTATTAGAATATTTTTTTCAGATTCTCTCTTCTAAGAAAGTTCAAGATAAGGGAAGTTTGTTTTGTCTGTCTTTCTTGTTTTCATAGATCCCAGGTTTTTGTCAAGGAGGAACTACCATACCTGGTATTGAAAACAGGGCTAACTGTGATGTCCTCGTGGGCTACAAGTCTGTGTACCGCATGTGCTTCGCCATGACCTGCTTCTTCTTTTTGTTCTTCGCCATCATGATCCGTGTCCGGAGCAGCAAAGACCCCCGTGCAGCTATTCAGAATGGGTGAGTGCGTTCATGGGCTTATTTGGAACACATAGATGAAGGCGGCCTGTGCATGTGTTATTTCTATCTGACTGTTGGACGGATGGTGGGTTTGCAACTGTTTATTTTCTGCTTTCAGATTCTGGTTCTTTAAGTTTCTGATCCTGGTTGGGATAACAGTGGGAGCTTTTTTCATCCCTGATGGAACATTTCATACTGGTACAGACTTGCAGCATACAGTTAAAATTCTTACTGTTGTGGCAGATTACTCTGTAAAGCACTCTGAACACACCTAAGACATTAAAGATACTGACAGGGTGAATAAAAGTGACAGATTGTAAGTTACACTGTAGGAGACACTACTTGTGACTTCTTTTGATAAGGTTGGTTTGTGTCCTGTATTGTAACTGGCACACTCTTTCTTTTTTCTTGAGCAGAGACAAACCTGTTATTAATCAGTGTACACTGTCAGATACACAGTCTATTCCTCAGTTTTATCTGCCATATCTGTTTCCTTTTCATTTTTTCAGTGTGGTTTTACTTTGGAGTGGTGGGATCCTTCATCTTCATTATCATACAGCTTATTCTCCTCATCGACTTCGCACATTCCTGGAACAAGGTGTGGGTAGAAAATGCTGAAAATAGTGACAACAAATGCTGGTTTGCAGGTACTGCATTCATTTGAAAAGAAGCATTTCTGGCCATGTTGAGATGCATCTTTGTCAGTTGATTAATTCTACACTTTCATTGTTATTATACTTCAGATTTTAAGATAGTCATGTTAATGCATGCTCATGTATATTTCAGGCCTGCTGTCTTTCACCGTCCTTCACTACGCCTTGGCTATCACCGCTTTGGTGCTTTTCTACATTTACTACACGCAGCCTGATGACTGCACAGAGCACAAGGTCTTCATCAGCCTCAACCTCATCTTCTGTGTCATCATCTCCATTGTCTCCATCCTCCCCAAGATTCAGGTACAGTATGGACCCGTCTCAGGCCCAAGGTCACGCTAATACAGATACATTTTTCTCCAATAAACACCCCAAAGAGTTCAGGGTGTCTTGGTGCAGCTTTACAACGTCAGACACAGTGTTAAGTGAAAGACTCTAATGCAGTATGTTTGTTCCTGCTTGTTGCAGGAAGCTCAGCCACACTCTGGTCTGCTCCAGGCTTCACTCATCTCCCTCTACACCATGTATGTCACTTGGTCTGCAATGACCAACAATCCAAGTGAGGCTCCTCTTGTTTCAGCTCTCCTCTAGCCGTAGCTTTCGTTTGCATGCTGTGATTCTGCCCCTTTGTCTCTAAATATGTGCGCCAACTGTTTATCTGCTGCAGCATTTTGATCATACTGACGAGTTTACCTCTGGCATGCAGTATAAAGGAAGAGATGTTTTTTTTGCTCTTAGTTAGAACACTGCTCAGGTTTCATGTCATGTGATCTGCCTTTCCCAAGTGAATGGAAACAATGGGCAAGCTTGTGGTGACTGTAGGGTTAGTTTTCGGTCACCTATTGGCAGACTGCATAGTTTGCTGTCGTGCATAATCTAAAGTTTCATCTGCACATTTAGGCATCTGAGAAATATTTGCACGACACGGAGAATACACTGATCAGTAGATAAAATCAGCTGTCTGGTTTTAATGTGTCGCCTGATTGGTATTTTTCAGTCTTAGGGCGAGTAATGCATTCGGGAACACGAAAAACACTTTGTTATTAATATATTAATGCTGCCAAAATGCATCCCTTCTAAGCTGTTAATTTACCCAAGAATTTTAAAAGAATGAATTGCCATGACAGTCATGATGGAATTTGGATTTTGTCTAATGTGAACAGGCTCACTGTAGAATAATGTATTTTTCATAACATTTTAGAATGTAATAAGATGACTAATGCTCTATATGTCTTAGATCGGAGGTGTAACCCCAGCCTATTGAGTCTGGTGTCAAATGTCAGCACCACTGAACCATCTGGTGACAGTGGCACCCCAGGACAGGTGCAGTGGTGGGATGCGCAGGGCATTGTTGGTTTGATCATTTTCCTCTTCTGCACGCTGTATGCCAGGTCAGTTCAGCAGTGCTCAAACTGTTGCAAATAACATTGTCTGCTCTGTTTTGTGTGATCTGAACCCGTCTCCCTCTGGCTTTCTCCTAGTATCCGTTCATCCAGTAACACCCAAGTAAACAAGCTGATGCAGACAGAGGAAGGCGGAGGTTCAGGTGGAGAGGGTGTGGTGGCAGAGGACGGCACACTCAGAGCCGTGGACAATGAGGAGGAGGGGGTTACTTACAGCTACTCCTTTTTCCACTTCCACCTCTGTCTGGCATCTCTATATATCATGATGACGCTCACCAACTGGTACCAGTAAGTGTCTTTCTTCAACGTATTTTTCATTGTGCAATATACAGGGTCCAAGGGTTAGACAGCCAGGCTTGTGACCGGTGGAGGGAGGTAAAAATGCAGAAGAACACTTAGGTTGTTTTTTTAAAAAATCTCCATCTGATAAAATAATGAGCTCTTAAATAAACACAGCAAAGCATGAAATGTGTCTGAGGCTTCCAAGATGTTTTGAAATCAGTAGGTTCCTGGTGTTGTGGGCCTCCACTGTGGCCACTAGAGGGCACATTAATTCACCTGATACTTCTTACTCTGCACACAGCTTGAATATCTGCAAAATCACCCATTTAAAAAAAAAAAAAAAAAAAACAACACATTTCCACCAATAAAGTGGCTTCTTTATTGGTCATGAGATGAAGAATTTGTGTGTATCAGTGTGTGTGTTATTTTGAGTTGCGTCAACTGTACTTTTCCCCTCTGTGTTCTCCCTCAGACCAGACACCACCACCCAGGCCATGCAGAGCAGGATGCCAGCTGTGTGGGTGAAGATGAGCTCCAGCTGGCTGGGCCTTGGGCTCTACCTCTGGACCCTCATCGCCCCTCTCATCTTCCCTGACAGGGATTTCAGCTGAGCCGCGCTTGTCTTTGGCTGTATTGACTTCTCGGTTTTGTTTGTTTTCTTGCCTAGCGTGTTAGGCAGTGTCAAGGATGCTATGAAGGATATTATAAAGGAAGTAGTTGATTTCTTTTTGTTCCTTCTTTTAAAAATAATTGTTTTAGCTGTTGTGTTTCTTTTGTTTTCCTCAGAATCTCAGAATGTTTTTGAGCATCATAATCACTACAGATGTTTGAAGGTGTAAGTGGATTTTCTTTAATTATCCTGTTCAGTGATTGTTTGATCAACTAGAAGTTAATTTGCTTGCCACCTTGGCTCACCTTGATAGGGTACCAGCTACCCTCTACCTGATGTGGTATGATTGTAGGAATTTCATTATATTTTTGCCAAATTTTAGTTACCAGACTGAGACAAAGACTCAATAACAAGGCACTTTCTCAATACCTCAGACATTTCAGTTGCAGATTCTCTTTCGAAGGTCTGTGACATCAGACTTCTCCGATTGGCCAGGTCTGGAGTCCCCCTGGTTAGCTGGCCTCTTCCAGTGCTGGTGCAACCAGGGTAGCCCTCTGTGGGAGCCCCAGAGTGAGGTGAGTGTGAGAGCTAGATAACACAAACAGGACACACCCCACAGATCATGACAGGGCTTCCCCTTTGCTGCTAGGCCATATGCAGGTCCATGGCATTGCCCCTTGAGCGAAAGAGTCCTCATAGAAAGAAAACAGCTTAATCTCAGCTCTTCCTCAACTCCTTCAGCCTAAGGTCATTCATCTCCGGTGCTATGCCTTTCCATGTCTGACTGTGTTTGGCCTTGTACAGCCACGGCATTGATCTGTACCTGTATAGCAGTCTGTTTGCAGCAGGGAGACGCGCATTGATCCGTAACAGACAGCATCATGCAATGTGCAGTGATACGATATAGGGGGTTATAGTGGGAACTCCACATTACATGTGCTCTCACAAATGTCGTTATTTCCAGAATGTTGCAGAGTGTACTGGTGTGTTTAGCGAAAAGGGATTTTTTAAATGTTGCAATGTACAAAACAAAAGCAAAACATGTCAGAAATGATAAATTGCTGTTAAGTGGTATTGACTTTCATGGTATGTTGATGGTTGTAGCGGTGGTACAGTACTTTTATGCATTATATAGTAGTTACCTCAACTTCACTATGAGTGGAATGAGTTAAAAATAAGACCAGTATATTTTGTACTTGAAAAAAAAAAAAGATTTTGGTACAATCCTGAAAATGTTATCCTTTGTCCATGTGCTGGTATTTTCCAACATTTCAACACCCAGGCACACACCAATCAGAGTTCCTGTTTCTCTGGCTGCATGTGAATATTGTGAATGGAGTTTATCAAAGTGTTGTGACCGATTGATTTTTTAAAAATCTTAATTTTGATTGTCAGTCATGTGAAATGTATTTTACGTTTTAACACTATCGCCCTAATAAGGAGATAATTTGGCACATAACATGTAATATTTCAAAACACTATTAAGTGCCTTTTCGTAGTCCCGCATTTCAAGAAACAGTTTATCACTAATGCTGACATGTGCTTAATATGCCTTGCCTTACACATTTTGGTGAGTTGATCTCTGTGTGCCATAAGGCATAGGCCTATGGCATGAATGATTATTGTAATTAATGTATGGACATGTTTTTAATAAAGATGGAAAACTTTTACTCGGTCTTTGTGTTGATGGAGCTAAACAAGTAGGTTTACATTTGCATTCCATGAAAAATGTCAAATAGAAGAAGATGGAGTGTGAAACCTACAAAATAATATGTGTGACAAAAGCTACTTTTACATTTTTTACATTTAGTGATAATTTACCATTGATATACTGAGGAACAGCAATTAATGGTAAGGTAATACACTTTAGCTGCTTCAAGTGACCCATTGATTTTATTTGATATGTCCTTATCTCTAATGGGTCACCTGTGGAGGAGTAGACAAAAAGTACAGCTCAGAACAGATTTCCCTCTTAAATCCATGTAAATTGAAGCTTTGCATCTATGCAACCTGTCCATTGTGCTGGTGCAGTAACAGCAGTGTGCACCAGAGCTTACAGCCTCTACTGTGTTATTTCCTTCATGCCTGCCTGGCAGATGGGAAGTGTTGGTTTTGGCTCTTAGAGTCACTCAATCCAGTTGGCACCCTCTGCAACCGTTGAGGACACACTGCCTCCTGTTGACTACCACCCTCCCACAACACTACAGTGCAGTTGTAAGACCGAATTCTCTCTTTTTTTGGTTTGTTTGTTTTTTTTCACATGCAGTGGGAAAAAAACAAGGACTTCCCAAAAGCTGTAGGGAGGACAAAATATAATAATATATAATAAAGGAGTGAATATGAGGTGTAAAGAGATTCGATTTAGACACATTTAAAACATTATTTAATTTGCTAGCATTGCATGATGTAATAAGTTTGCATCTGGTTCCTCAACATGGCTTCAGTGAAAGAAACGAAGCACTGATGCCAATTATGGACAAACTAGAGCAATGAACATAGTGAAAGCATTACAGCAGCACCATTACAAATACTCCTCAGGTTTCAGTGCTGAAAGTTGCAAGCCTAGTCTCTCCTTCCCTTCTCAGTGTTCTGTAAAGCTGGGACACTCCACGTCATATGAATGTTTTGCAGAGTGGAAGTCCTGCCTTGTCTCTTTGCAGCAGAGTACTGCACACTCGGTGTTTCACTTCATGGTAGCATCTCCTCCAAAGCTCTGGCGCTTTGACTTTATAATTGTTTTCAGTTTTATTGCCCCAGCCAGGCTGAACGTAATCTGTCTTTCATCCTTTAAAGAAATGCCCTCACTCATGTAAACTAAGGTCTTTGCCCTTCATTTCTCTTTTAGTTATTGAAACATTTATTGTATAAAAGTGCCAGACTTCAGTTTCATGAGGCTAAATAACTCTTTGTGCTATACTCTTCTTCCATTAGTCCCATCTGAAATTTAACAGCCTCTGTACAGAGCCAACAGCATCTGAGAACAAATTAGCTAAGCGTCATAAATCGCCCTTTTATTTCCCCCTGTTATCACCAGGTGTACAAATGTGAACTCCATTTCTCTTCTAGGATAGATTTAAGACACTCTTCATCTTTGGCCATTGGCTCCGGTGTCATAAATCCCACCTTCATTTCCTCTGTTATCATCAGATGCAATTTGTCACCGTAATAAGAGATCAGAGGCTCTGTAGTGCTGATTATGAACCACTTAGTGCAGTTCTGCAGCCACACTTGATCAGGCATCCTGCCATTTTAATTGCAGATTGACTGAAACAATGGTTATCACTAGCAGTGTTATCCCTGACCTTAATCTACACTTCCCTTTCCCCAGAGGTTATCACAGTTTTGTAAGGTTTTTTGAGGTTTTCAATGTTTACTATTAAAGTTCAGGAACAGCCGATGGCACAGCTGCTCCTGGGGCTGATTTGGATAAGCACTGTTTTGCGAGAGGATTGGGCATCCCTGATCTCCTCTTTGACAGAAAGACTGGAAATGCCAGTCTGAGGTGTAATTGGGTTTCAAGAGTGGGATCTAGGCCCATTAAATTATGTGCTGCATGCAGGGGAGCTAATTGAGTTTGAGCCCTGCTGGCATACTGCATGTGCACTGGAAACATTTACCCAACATTAAGCCCCAATTAGGCTTTTCAGGATGGGAAACTTGTTGCTGGATGATGGGAAGAAAAGATGCTGATGTCTGTCAGACTGCATTGTTTGTCTCCAGCAAGTAAAATGTGGCCGGTAATAGATCGGCTTGTTTAGAATAAACAATGAATTCTTTTTCTTATTTTGGTCATTCTCTATCATTCTCTCACTCTGGCTGCAGTGCAATGCAGTCACTCTGTCCTAAACTGCAAGTATAAAGTGTGTGTGTGTGTGTGTGTGTGTGTGTATATGTGCGTGCAGGGCATTCCTGTGCGCATGCTCTCCACCAGCTCAGAGGAGCAGCTAATGCAGTTATATAACAGTCAGTGCAGCCGACGTCTGCTGTGAGCCAGGCCAGTCTGGTTACATAAGCCTGTCAGAGTCATATTGTAGCAGTACGGAGTGCTCACACCACAGCATGTCCCCGCGCTCCTCCTTTTCACCACCTCCTGCTCTGTCTCTCACTTCCTCCCGCTTCCTCTCTTTGCTCTCCTGTCCTCTTCTCTTTTTCAGCAACCCCCTCCACCTTTACCTTACTCCCCTCATAATTTTCTTCTCCTTCCCTTTCCTTCTTTGCTGCAGACCAAAGAGTGAGCTTGCTGGATGCAGACAGGGTCTGAAAATATGAGACACAAAAGAGTATGACTAATTGTACGCTCATACGCAGAGAGGGCAAAATGTTATTTCTTCTAAATCAGGTTCTCCTCCACTAGACATCACGCAATGTATAATTCAGTTATTGTTTGTTACATTGTCCTCAGAGCAGCATTATTAGTCCATGAGTTGACTGTGTGCCATGGCAGCAATGGTGAGCTGAAAAGATGGCGGTGTGCTGCCAGTCACCTCCACCTTCGAGCTCTGATGTTCGCTGGCCTTTCGAGCACCTTTTGATCTCCAGGGAACCAAGGCCTGCTTCTCTCTCTCACTGTGTCTGACCCTCAGACAGGCAGGGTTATCAGATCCACAGGAAATGTAGCTACTCTGAGCACTAAGATGTGTAAGCAAAAACACTGCCTGCAACAGTTCACACAGTCATCCTGGAGAGGTTAATTGAATTTTGGCTTCAGATCCTGACCTCCATTATATGTCTGCTGTGTGTGATGATATGTCAGCATTGGCTATTCATTCTGGGGCAAAGCAGGAAGGTGCTTGTGATAGGAGAAGTCTGTGGAGAAGTCTGTGAGTTGGTGCATGATCACCCACATCAGTCTCCATGCCACATATTCTCGTTTGAGCGACTGCGTGAGACTGCCTGGCCAATTGTAATTATTATCATTAACCAGGAACTACGTCTTTCGACCAATCACCGGCCCCGCCACCTCATGATTATTCACGAGGCGGGCTCGGTGCGCCACCCCACTGGTGGAGGCTGAGATGGAGGGGGAGGTGGGGGCGGTGCCCACCGAAAACTGCTGTGGCGGGGTGGTGCGGAGCAGCTGAGTGTGCCTTGCGTAGGGCGAGATGTTGTTTTGTTGTGGCGATCAGCTGAATGTGGCATCGCTGTCCGGTCTGACACAACAGTGGGAAGCACCCCGAGCCCCTCCGGCTCTCCCTCCCCAGGAGCGCGGCCACCGAAAGCAACTCTGTCCAACGCATCGCAATCCAGGAAATGCGGACTTCTGGCCCTTTCGCGACGGGATAAATGGCTGCAGCGCCCGCGCTGTTGCGAGCTGGTAAATATGAACCTTAATGTCATATCGCCAGTTTGTGACTTGGTGTCGGTTGTCACGCCGGGAGGAGTGGCGCGGTGTGTGAAGTTGAGGGCAGGATACCGACCGTGTTTTCACAGTGAAAGTGTGTCATGAAGTTGAGTCGTCTCTTCATGTGTTCTAATGATAAATGTGGTGAGCGGAGAGATGGGTTGCACGCAGCGCACCACAGCAGCAGTCACTGCTATTGGGATGTTGAGGAAGAGGGTGTGTGTGTGTGTGTGTGTGTGTGTGTGCGCGCGTGCATATGTGTGTGTGTTTGTGGCTGTCGCGGTCCAAACTACACTACGTGCTGCATTTTAAACCGAGGTTTAACCGGGGGGGTTTCACGGACAGCTGACAGCATATGCTTCATCACGTAGCTACCTTCATTCACCTCGTTTGTCCTCAATATCAAACTAGCTGAGGGGAGCAACAGGGCGCGCGCTCACGCGCACGCAGCGTTCACGATTCACGCGCAGGCCCGTGAACTTGATTCTAATGGGCTACACCTACACTTGCCAGATTTTTAGAGGATGACATCATGCTTTTGTGCTCAGTTGCTGTCCGCTGTTACATGATAGACGGGGTTAAGTTGACCGAAACAGGTTTATTTTGGCGGCTGTTCAGTCAGCAACACCAACGGTGTTTCAAGTCAAGTGGCCATATTCTTTAAGCTGTTTTATTGCGAGATTTCCCACACAGGGTTCACCTTCACACAGCGGAGACATGACATTATTACTGGAGTAGGAAAAATCAAAATTTCATACAGACGCGATGGGTGACTGTATGGTTGTTATCTGGTATGTTTAGTATGCAGAGTAGTTTCCTTACAGACCATATGTTCCTCATTTATTCGCTAAACAACAACAGGAAGTCACCTTGAGTAAGTAGCTGTAGTATTTTTTCATTTCATACCAACTAATTCACTTACAGCTCTATCTATGCATTAAATTAGCTAGTGGTCTTGGTTAGTGGTTTTGCTCACACTGATATAACAGAAATATATCAAGTGAAGAATCTAAAAAAATAAGAAGTGATATGAAGCTCAGTCATTGCACTCTTTGCAGCTCTGATGCCGAATTGGCAGGAAGTGAGGTAGGGATAGAACTTCAAATATGTTGTTCTGTGTAGATGAGGACCACTGTGGATGTACAGCTGTCTGCTCTAAAGCCAGGTGAATTTTTCATTTTTTGTTTATCATTGGGGTTTCAATATGCCGATAAATGCAACTCCCCATCCAGAACTGGATGTTAAAAAACAGCAACAATAGCAGCAATGTTGCAATCTGATTCTTCAGTTCTTAGGTCTGTAGCATAACTTTGAGTGCAGAAATACTGTAAAGTGTCAGACCATGGTGGTAAAAGGGGATGAGTGGAGAGAGTCCAATATGCAATTATTTCTTATTGAATCAGCAAAAAGTGGCAGCCTTACAGTGCTCAACTCCAGCCTGGACCAAGACCACTTGTGGTGCTGGCTGAAGAAAGGCACTAGCTCAGCAGGTACCCAAGGAGAGCACCACTCCATTTCCTTGCAAATTTCAAGATTGTTTGACATCCTGAAGCATTTGATCTCTGAAAAAAAATGTAGGGTTTAGGGATTACTGCCATTTATGGTTTCAACATGGATTGGGATAAAAGCTGTTAGTCAGACTTGCTTTGATATTTTTATACCATGGTAAGTTGGCAGAAATGTTAGAAGGTGGCTTGTTAAGAATAATTACTATGTTTTAAAGCTGAAAGTGAATGTGCTATTATCTGTATAACCGCAGAACCTGTTTTCATACCGGTCAACGGTTAGCCATGCCAGTTCATTACAGTAAGCTTTGGTATTTAGTATCACAGCCTGCACAATGAGTTTTGCTCAGGCACATTAAAACTGAAACACAACTGTCTAACACCCGATTACTGAAGACCTCGCTCAGTGGGTCAGACAGGTTTGTGTATGTCTACATCACCCCCTGGCACAAGCAACACTCCAGATGGAAAAGAGCAGTTTTCTGCCACTTAACACAGAACCACTCAGCACCTTATAGAATACATCCCTACTTTCACATACACACACACTCACCTGGCGTAGCCTCTCCACTTCTCCATCTCTCACTTACTGAGTCAGCCTTGCAGGTGGCAACGTGTTGATTCGAAGCCATGAAATGCCATCAGTGGTGAGAGGGTCACGTGGAGTTCCTGCTAAGACCCTCAAACACTCCACTGCAGATAATAAGGATTGATAACCACGGCAACACTGGGGCAAAGGATCAATCAGGAGATTATCTGCAGTTTTTTTTCTATACTAAGAGAGACAGTTTTGTCTGAACCCTTGGTGTGAAATTCTTAGGCGTTTTGTGGACAGAATGATGTCTACAGAACTGTAGGAAAAACCTACAAACACTACAGACACTGTTCAGCTTCACCCACGACTGTTGGCACAACAGAACACACAACGTATGAAATGGCATGTACGAGCGTGTTTAGGTTTTGTTTTCGTTGAGAGAGCATGTAACGAGGGTGGTGTTATCAGCCTCCTGCATGGAAAATAAGCACACATACTGTACGTACACACACAGTGAGTGACACACACACCCAGGCTGTAAAATCCTGATGGCTGGTGGACACAACCTTTTCATGTCCCTGCTGCTAGTCGTTAATCCTGTTCTCTGGGGCACCAGTGAAGAATAGACTCACTATAGTGCTGGGAGACCAGAGTGAACCAGGAACAAGACCTTGGTTACACATTTGCACAAACACACACACACACACACATATAAAGTGCAAAATGGAGGCCAGGAGTGCCAGTTTGGCAATGTCACAAATGCCCCACTAGCCTTATAACTTTATTGCATGCATTCAGTCTCATTGTAATGAAGAAATGGCTTCTGTTATTCAGTCTTGGAGCCTTGTGGTGGTTTTGCATTTGTATCATTTGGGTCAGCCTGTGTGTAAATGTGTATTTGAGGTGGGGGTCTGTCTATCATTATCTGGCTTCGACTCAACTTCTCACCCAGGCCAGTGTGTTGGCTGCCCCTTCAAATGGTGATAGAATTTCCCTGTGTTAGTCAGGGAGCAAGAGTCTTTACTGTGTGTGTGTGTGTGTGTGGCTGCCTGCCCCTCCCCTTTTGTGTGCCAGCCCAGGTTATGTAACAATATATGTGGACGCATGATGATGTACATGTGTACTGGGGAGGTGAGGATGCATAACAGAGGGGTTACTCATCCGAACGCTCCCTTCACAGGAGTTAATCATTACCCACTTTGGCACAGTTGGTGGCCATGCGGAATGTTGAGGGGGTTTCGCTGTTTGTAATGGCAACCCTCCCTCAAAATAGGCCACAAGTTTCTTATTACATCACAGCAACTCAAACTTTTCACCAGACTGTGATATGAAATTTGGACTAGATTTACATTTTCTATTGTTCTCCCCTGTATAAATTATAATCTGTCTGTCTTCTGCTCATATCAACACTGTGGGCAATTTTGTGCATGTGTTCACTTTCCACAGTAGCAGCAATTGTGTAATAGTGATTGTTGTAGTGTGATTGTAAGCTTCTGTGCTGCTTACCACAGGCATGTCTGGCAAGAGTTTGGCCAGAATCTCAAGGGTAAGATTTGTGAAACAATTGGTGACTGCTTGAAAATAAATGATAACACTCATAGTATAGTTGCTTATCAATGACTGGATGTTCAGATCTAAATAATGGAGTTCAACCTCACCCTCTGGAGGCAGGGCACATAACTCACGAGCGAGGATTCTTTGTTGCCTTGAAAGATCAACTATGGATGCACGCTGAGTGTGTGTGTGTGTGTATTGATTGGTGATGCAGGCGAGGTATTATGTTTCACAACTAGATATCTTCACCTCTTCCAAAATGTCTTGCTTTCTCTCTCTGGGTCCCAGGATACCTCTCTGACCACACCCCACACCCTGCAGCATGCACGGACACACACACACACACACACACACACACACACACACACACACACACACGGCATCTGCATAGATCATAGACTGTGTGTGTATTTGTGGGTTGGTAGGTTAGTGAGTGTGTGTGTGTGTGTGTGTGAGAGAGAGAGAGAGAGAGAGAGGATGAAGGGGAAGAAGAGACTGTACAATATACTTTTAGAATTTACCAACATTTCTAATGAAATGTATATCCTTCCGCGGCCTTCTTTTTTAATTTGTCCTCTCTTTATAATGTATTCCTCTTGCTTCCTCACCTTCTTTCTCCTTTTCTCTTTTCTCCTCTCCGTTCCTTTTTTCTTCTCGTCTCCTTTTGTTTCCTCTTCTCCTTTCTCATCTCCACTAACTTCCTTTCCTCTTCTCTTGTTTTCTCTCCTCTTGCCTCCTCTCCTGTTGTCTTCTCTTCATTTCTCCTCTCCTTTCCTTTTGTTTCTTCTTCTCTCCTATTGTTTCTTTCCTGCTTAGTCATCTCTTGTCCTCTCATATCCTTTCCTCTACTTTTATTTCCTCACCTGCTTTCTCCTCTCCTCTTGTTTCCTTTCCTCCTCTCCTCTCCTCTCATCTCCTTCCTTATCTGGAGTCCTTTGTCTCAGCATGTAAGGCATCCCTGCAGTTACTGCGAGTGAGGATTGAAGGGGATTTCTGCTCTGTGGGAGGGTAAGAGGGCTTTGAGGGAAAAATCCTTCCAACCCTGCCGCGGATCTGCCGAACAAATCACGGCAGCAGGCGATGCTCCAGCACAATCCATGTTACTGTCACTGAAGCAGAGCGGTTGAACTAACCCCTGTCCCCCTCCTTTAGCTGCACTCCTTAAAAATCTTGTGAAATGTGTGGCTTTTTGTAGAATGCAGATGTGTTTTGTCTCTCTTGTGGTGCTGTCAGTCTGCAGTGTACCTTGTTCAGCCATGAGTTCTGCTCTCTTACCTGGCATGTGGCCATGATGTGAGGCATGTAGGCCTGCACTTGATGTCTGGAGAATGTTCTTTTAAAAAGTCTTTTAGGTCAAACCCTGCAGTATCGCCATGTAAATCATGGCTCTCACTGAACAATCAGATATGTAAAAAAAAATTAAATTAAAAGTGCTGTCGGGTGCACACACACGTCCACTTATGATTTATCACTCAGTCCCAAGCTGTGCCCTGACATTGTCAGGTAAGGTCGTACACCTCAGTTTAGATGCTGTTAATTATGCAGGAGTGTGGTCAACTGCCATCACTTGTGAAGGTCATTTGCTCCACACCCTATTGAAGGGCACAGTAGTCCACAGAGTTTGGTCTGTATGCATTATGTTAGGATAGAAGTGTTCATTTTTTGTTGTGGTTTTGCTGATGTTGTGCTGACATCCTGTTCGAGGTTACAACTGCCTTTAAAAGGCTGTGGGTTGTTGCAGATGTTTTCCATTTGATGTCAATTCACACATTGCAGAAGACAGTGTATTTACACAAGATGTGTTTGTGTACACTGTGTAGGTATGTCTCTGCATGTTTATGTATATTCTGTGAATGTTTATGTGTGCAATGTTTTTGCTGATGCCTCCATATTGCAACCCCTAAGCGAGGGCGTCTGTTTCACCTAATTGAAGGTCAATATTTGCATGAGCATTCCTACAGACAACTTTCCTAGCTTGGTCTAGACAGAACACAGGCTACCACTGTACTTAAATAAAATCAAGAGTGCCTGTCATACTCTAATCCAGCACTGCACTATCTTTCCACCCTACTTTTGTACTGTGCCAAAGCAGTGAAATTTGTCATAGCCAGCAACTATTCTGCAAGAGATGGGGGGGGAAATGTATTCCTGGTTGTTTGATTTTGTTAAACCAATCAGAAGTCTGTAGATTATCTTGCGAAATACTGCTGGGTATGGCTCTTAGAAACATCTTGCACATGGCTAATTAAATTCAGCAAATGTGGAAATTTCCCTATTGGATATTAAATTCAAAATTTATTACAGAGAGAAGGGCTTTGAAAACAGTCAGTGTGACTGGAAGATGGTAAGTAAGCTTATTCCAGTGGTTCACATCTGTCGAGGCAGACTAGTCATAGTCTGGGTATTTTGGCTCTGATGTATGTCGCAATAGGTGTTGAGAGCAGATTAGCAGATACAAGAAATTGATACCCAATATCAGGCTAATTCCAGTTATTTTTTATTACAAACCACTTATACTTTACATTAAAATCAAAATTGCTAAACCTATGCCCAGTTGGGTAATGAATATGAGCAGCCAAACAAACATGTTTTTCTAATGTATTTAAAGATGAAAACAAAGGCAGATAGTAAAATTATCACCCAAACTGTCCTTTGTAAACATATATCACAATTTACAGACAACCATCTTAATTCAAATTGTGATCTACCAAACCGTCCATAGCTGTGTACACTCGCGGTTGTCTTTTTCCTGCTTTGTCGGACTTGCTTATGTTTTTTGCCTCACTGGACCAGCTTTTAGCAATAAAATGCTGCAGCGTTGCTGCATTTCGAAATCTCAGCAACTACTTTGGTAGATACAGTGTTCTCATAAGCAAACATAGCTACTAACACCTGCAAACATACCGTTATAATCATTTTAAATGGGCCGTGACCAAAAAACTGGATGCACTCTTGCACTCCTGATTTTAATGTTAGTCTAGAGATAATGCTTTGCTGACTCTAAGTTCAAGGACAAACGCTTATTTGCTTATTTGTGTATCTGTCTGAAAAACTCTAGTAATCCTTGATGGGACAGACTGTTGAGTTCATCCACCAGCTTCCCAATCAAAAAAAGGTATGACAGTAGGTGAATCATTTTAGGCAGGAACAAGCACCACTGTACTGCACTGCAGCCGTAGTGAAGTAATTCGTCACATTGTCATTGTGGATTAAAAGATGAGATAGATGATGAGAAAAGAAGAGATGAATGGTCAAGTTGGGGGAAGTTGTGAATGGAGGGAAGGGGAAACAGTTTGTTGTTGTAGATGTTTTTGTCACGCTGTAGTATCAACATTTCTTTGTACTTTTCAGTGGCATTCATAAGAACATCATCTGTGCTATGCTTCCACTAGAAGCACCTACACCCTTCACCTCCTTCTGGTTTTCCTCTTGCCACAGCAAAACCCCAAAGCTGCTGACACAGACTCACCCAGTGTAAGTGAGGAAATAAACAGATGATGTGGAAAAGAAGCATGTGCCACTCGTCATACGGCTACATATTTATCTTCTACTGCTGAATGCTGAAGCCAAGGTTTGCATCACTTTCTGGGGAACAAGGATGGATGAGATGGGATAGATTGTGGGGGAGGCTGAGGAAAGAGATGGAACCAAGGTAAATAGTTGAGGCTAACATCGGAAAGTCCTGCACATTAGGTCAAGCACATCGGCCCATTTTTATACTGTTCCTGTTTGCCCTGTGCAAGGTCATGGTATTTGCACCAGTACGTACTCAAAATTACCTGGACATTTTAAATGTTCTCATGCAATTTGACTTGCAAATGTTACTAAGACTATAGCTTAAATTATATCTTAGAAAAAAGCATGTGTTTTGGGGAATAGGACAGAGAATTTGGCAGGAAGCTCTTCCTCAGTCAGAGGTGTTACAGTGTTTTCTATTATGTAATCCTGCTGTCCTCAACAACCTCAAACAGTCAGCAGTCCCAGTGTTTGCACCCAGGTAGTCCCCCACTTCCTCCCTTATTTTTGCCAGCTTTGCACTGTCAGCACAGTGCTAGGGAGCAACCCCAGCTTAGTCACTGCAGACTTAGATTTTTCATCAACGCTCTGCAACTGTAATATGCTTAATGGCAATGCGTTTGTCCTCTGAGGACGCCCCCGCTCCCATCTTGCTGAGGTGTCAGCGAATTGAGAGCCTGCTGTGGACAATGATGAGGCTAGAGGGTGAAAGGAAAATGAGGTGTGGTGGGCACATGATGCATCCCTGACTCCAGACTGGATGCCATATTTCACCCTGAAACCCTCGCCCTTAAGGAGACCAGGGGCTGCACTGCTGGTAGCATGTAACCAGCTAAGGAGAAATGGTGATCTGCTACCCCGACTCCTCTGCTGCTTGTTCTTGAGGACCCACTCTCTCTCTCTTCTTTCTCTGCCTCAATACCAGAAAGAGCCTCCAAACTGTAGTGGTATGTGGGCATCGAAGAGGCTAATTGGGATTCTTTGTGAGTACAGTAGCTGGAGCAGCGGGGCTGCGTTCCCACTCACTGCCCCTGAGTAGGGTGTCCATTACAGTGGGAGTGCCGAAATTACACAGAAGAGGGAGATCAGGAGAAACCCTAGTGAGAGTTTTGGACAGACGAAGAGGATGGGAGGGTGGAGGCTGTAGAGCAGAGAAATCAATTTGTCTCTGAGCAAAAGAGCATGAGACACACACAAATGCCTTGTTCCAGAGGTAAAAAAGATGCCCTGTCTTAAATAGTCATCCACTGTAGCAAGATTGTAAATCTTGCATTAATGTCTTGAGATAGATTCCACAGGATCTTTTTTATCCATGTGAAGGAATAATGTTTCTTTGTCAGCCTGTGAGAGAGATAGTCTCTCCGGTCTTGTGAGAGCAAGCTCTTCCTGTTGCTAGGCCAGCAATAGTCTGTCTTTCATTGGACATAGTTTTTTTCATTGTTTTTACTTGCACCATTGTTTTTGGCATCACAGCAACACAAGTCAAAGGTTGGTTGTTGTTGACCAGCTTGAGAGCTTGCATGAATGGACAGATGTAGCATGCTTTCCCTGGAATCTTTAGTTCAAACATTTATTTCTCTTAGCTTAAGTGCTGCCGCAAAACTCACAAAAGAGCGTTTCAGTGTTTCAGCCCATCAATCTTTGTAATTCACTGTTTATTGCTTTTCTGTGTAACTACAGTGTTACCTGTTTATCATCATTGCAGTTTTTTGTGGTGTACAGTGTGTTACATTGTATTGCATTCTGCCTCTCATCTGCCGTGTCTCCGTTTCTACCTTAGTCTGTGTGTCTACAAACAACTCCATGTAACGATTTCTGAAAATGTAATCCTCCTAAAGGCAGACTAGGCCTTTAGTCACAGTGTGATGTTTATCTATGTATTTATTTTGATCCTCCATCAAATATCAGTCATTTTTAGTCATGGCAATATGATTCTGTTGGCCCAACACTTTAGTCCAGACTGGGTGCATTCTGATGACTTTAGTGGTCCATTATTGCAAATTCATTTACTTGAATCCTTGACCAAAATCCTGGCCAAACTAAAGGCATCCTCATAAAACTCAGCTTCACTTTGTGTTAAATGCTAGTTAGCAAATATTACAACACTGAGGCAATACACTGGTTGGTGACTGCTAAACATCAGCATGTTAGCGTTCTGATATTAGTGTTAAGCTCAAACAACCAGTTTCCCTTCAGCCTCAACTCTACATTGACTCATTATATTTCAATGTAAAAATTATTTATTTATTTTAGATTTTATTTTCTTTATTGTGTGATCTAGTAACATACTTTCTATTGTAGCTACTCAGTGCTGGTCAGTTTTAAAGATTTTTTTTCTTACGATTCAGGGTAATTTTAAAGGGACCACTGGACTCAACAAACCCAGAATGTAGCGAGACCGATAAATTAAATCTGTAAACTGAGGGTTTATGTCTGAGCGGGGGCGAGACCTGTCAGTCATCCTTGATTACAGCCTGTGTGAAATGAAGTGTCTTGCAACTAACTGCCTGTTGAGTTTTGCCCGACCACTGCATAGAAAATGAATGAGTGTTGGCTGGCAACACTGGGTTTGCCAAAACCTGTTGAATGTATTTTTGCAAGGTGCCCGTGCATGTATGCATATGCATGCCAAAAAAAAGAGAAAATCCAGAGAATCCAGTGTTCTCACTGAATCAGTCCTGATCTGATAGTTCACTCTTTGCCATACCTCTTTCACTTTGTTGCATGCATTCAGATGATGTCGTTTACACTTTTAGTTTTCTGCAATTTGTAGTCAGACTTCTTCAACAGTGAAAATTATCCTGCTTGCCAGTCCCTGGATCAGGTTTTCGATTAGTCTTTAGATTAGATTTCTGCTCTCAGTTTAGCAGCTCACTGGAGGGCGCATCTTGCCATTTGTTTAAATTTTGTGGGCTCAGGCTTATGACTTCCTCATTTTCTATTTAAATGGTCTATAAACACATTTCTCTTCTTCCAGAATATTCTCTTGTCCTGTTGGAGACTTGTCCTGTATTTGTTTCAACACTCTGTATTATGGGCAACTAAATTCCTTGGTTTTGAATAGGAAGCTCCTACTGTAAATTGTTTTGCTGTTTTATTGTCATTTTAATAATCTTACATGATGTTTAAGTTAATATAGTTATATTGAAAGTACTAATTAGCTCTTAATAACTAAACATTTGCTTAAAAACAATCATTTTAAATCACAACTTGCACTTTGAATGCAGCTGTTCTTCTTCATTATGTGGAGTGTCATGTGCTGTGGAGAAGTTGTAATAGCTTCTAATCAACTTTATTTTAAACTGAATATCTGGACCAGTCTGAATCTGTGGCTGTTGACCACAAAAATTCAGCTGACAAGCCCGTCAACCATGTGCTCCCTCCATGTTTCTCTTATTGTTCAGCTCTCTAGGAAATGAATCAGTTCTAACAGCATGCTGATCACATTGTTTCCAGCATGAATGTACAGTCAGAGTGCAATTTATTTCTAACAGGAACACCTCTCTTTTTGTTTGGGCAAATATCAGTTTTCAGTACCCCTCAGTTTACCAAAAAAATCTGGCACAATGTCTAAACGCTCATCAAAATATGCTTTATCATATTCTACATGGTAATATAACCCCCCCCAACTTCAATTCAAAAACTGTGACAAATTCATATTTTGTCTATTTGGAGAATCTTAATTATGTTTTGACCGAGATCCATACAAGAGGTGCACTCTCCAGGCAGCACAGAATCAGCCGGTGCAACATGAATTGGACCTTGCTGACCACAGAGGCAGTGAATTCAAAGCATGAAAATTACTGAAATGAAATTACATGAAAAAGAAACTGTCAAAAAAAACTTTCCCTGGGATGCATGAAAGGGTGCACCTGTCCTGAATATCTCCATGGTGCTAAATGCATACCCACAGAGAAATAGAAAACATGTCGTTATATAAAACCCAAATTAATGTTACATTCTGACTATGTCCAACTTTCGCTCACCTTAAGAGACTTTGCATTGAATTGGATTGTTCTTTGTTTTGTGAAACCAAACTGTGTCATGCCATTGGCTTCTCTCTACAGCGTAAGTCTCCACAGAAATTCAGCAACTTGTGTCTGTCATGTTAGTTTGTGCCTGTATATAAACAGTAACAACAAGATGTGAGAGTCTTGGATTTGCACCAAGGATGATTGTTTTTGTTTTGATAAAAACAGGGCGCAAAGTGTGAGTGAGGTAACCCACTGAGTTCATCATCATGAAATAATAGTTTCAATTTCTGTTCTTTCGCTGATAACCCTGTTTGATAAGCAGCCCTCAAGTACCTCTTAGAGACTGTGGTAAGATGAGGTAATCGCCTGTCAGTGTAATATTAAATTAATAAGCAGATGCTTTCAAGTGTGCATTTTATTAGCTATCTTACAGCAGGTTCAAACAGCTATCCCCCAATCAGAACTAATGAATGACTGACTAATTGGAGCTTCAACATGTGACTGCTTGAAACCCAATCTGAAGCCTGTTGATTAGCAAATCTCGTACCTGAGGTGACACTGAGATTGCAGTTGTAATCTGGTAACCTCTGGTAAAGCTCTTACAGTATATAGTACATTCCTAGTGGGGAAATATTTTCTCATGTAAAATAATGATCCAGTGTATGTTTATATCCATACAGTGAAAACAATGAATCCCAGCTCAGGGCTTGGTCAGGGAAAATGCTTGTGCCTGTATTGGATGACAAGTCAGCCGTATGTAACCAGGCAAGAACTAACAGGGAATCAGTGTATTCAACCACCTATCCTACATCAATACAGTGTCTCACATTCTCTAAAGTTTTTCTCTGTCTGTTTTCCCATTCCTTCTCTGCAGTGTGCCTCTTTGAATGCAACGGCATCTCTATTTTAAGGACTCCTTTTGTTTCTCTGCTTTGTATTCAAATGTTCGGGCTAGTAGGCAGGAGGATGCAGCTCAGAAGACCGATTGGGACAGTGGAGAGAGAGGAGGGATGGGAGGTGGCAAGTCAGCTTTCAGAGTCAGGTTTCTCCCTAACCAGATCTTTATGAGGTGATGACAGCTGGAGGAATGCATCACTAATTCCCCCATTGCGGGTCACGTGACCTTGGGGCTGGGTTACCTTACCAGAGCAATTTGAACGGCCTGGGTGGTCAGCACAGGAAAATGTGCACGTATAATGTGTGTGGCATGTGTGTGTGTATATATGTGTGTGTGTACACACAGACTCGAGATTTGATCTCATTCAGAAGCAGTGTGTCTGGAATAGGAATAGGGTCTTTTTTTTTTAGCATACCCTGGAACCCTACAGTTTGGCCGCGTGTGGCCTTCCCTAGTGACCAGAGTAGACCGTACCCCCCAGCAACAATGAGCACAGCCAGTGACACACTTCTGTCTGTCTTCTAATGCAAAGTTAGTTTTCATTAGAGTGGGCCATGTTTGACTTACAGGACTTGTCATAGCAAATAGCTTCTTCTTGAAGCTGCACGCTTCTCCTTGCACAAAGAGTTTTCACTTTGTTACCAAGCAGCATGCAGGTATTGACACTCATATTGACAATGAAATCCTTCTCAACCTTGTGTTTACAGTACTTTATGGCTTTGGAGCAAAATATGAAGAATTCTTTATCATATATAATGCTTCAGCATTATTACTTCAGAAACAAGCAGGTAAAAAAGGCAAACTGGAAAACAGCTTAAGTTGACTTTGAAGCCATTTAAAAGGCCAGTTCACCCACATAATTTTAACTATTAAGTTTATTATCTATTCGTGCAGCAAGTTTTGGCTCATGTTTTATGATATCTGCCTCAGCTACAACACAGTGGAGGTAAATACATTTATGTTTGTGGCATTCAAAGCATGGAAAAGCTGTGATTTGAAAAATTCTCCAGCAACCTTTCATCTTAAAGAAAAAAACCTTCAGTATGTACATGCACTACAATTTATGGTTGACATGTAGATTTAGCATTTCACAGCTCCTTACACAAACGGATACAAACACAGATTCACTAAGAGGCTGTTTTAGCTACTCTTGATTGTCGTGTGTGATTGATGAGCTGTCCCATTCAGACCTGGAGCTGCTGTCTCAAGATATGGATACCGCACACTGCACACACATTTGATAGGCTTTTATAAGATTGTCTCAGATGGCAGATACAGTCTCTCCCGTAGGTCACAGCTGATAACGCAGCACAAAGATAACCACATACAAGAGCTCTCTCGCTCTCCATCTCTGTCTCTCTCCTACGCATTCGCACACACAGTTTCTCCTTCCCTATCTTGTTATTCTCTGTCTCGCACTCACATGCGCTCAGACAGCTCCACTTTCAGAGAAGAAAATAGACAGCATATGGCGTTCGTATACATGCACTGGGTTCGAAGGGCAGTGGACGAGGCGTTGATGGAGAGGGGAGTCTCTGTTGACAGGCCACTAAGGCAGCATGGCACCGGTCAGAATGGGCAGCGGGGGCTCCACAGCAGAGGAGGGAGAGTAAACTGTAAACTGACACTCAGGCTGAATGGACTTGTTTGTCACTGTGGGTAGCAATTACTTGGACTGGCCTGGCTCTGAGTAAACTCCCTGATCAGAAGGGTGCCCCTCTGCCAGGCAGGGAGAGGAAAGGCGGGGACGGAGGCTGTGTTGATACATTCTGCGGCCTGGTCCTCATGTTTGAACACACTCAGGCTGAGCTTCCACCTGTTGACTCTTCCCCATGTCTGTGTTTGTGCAGGCAGCACTAAAAGCGCCAGCAGCTTCAACTTAACAGCTCAGATTAACATAGTCCCAGGTTGCTGAGATGTGCAGATAAGACATGGCACCGGGTGGTGGATGGTGCTACAGCAGTGCTCATTGTACCTGCACACAGGATGCAGCACAGCAGCTGCAGAAAGGGGAACTAGCACAGGCTTTCCTATCGCTGGGGAGGACTCCACATGAGTGACTTCATAGAAAAATAGACAGGTTCAGCAAAAACAGAAATAGCTGCACTCCAGTGGTTGTTGTTAAAAGACAGCTGTCATTGACCAGCATGTAGAAGCAGCTTTCCAATGCTTTGTTAAATTGAAATGTTTTTAACCTTAACCTACTAAAAATAAAAGAAAATGAAGCACTTAGCCTTCTTTTACTTAATGAAACATACAAACCCTAGGGGGATATTTTTCACACATTAATGAGTATGTTCATCATATACATTTATTACCAGTGAGCTGTGTGTTTGTCCCCACTCCAATCAAATAACTGAAGAGCTTCATCTTATCACAGGTTTGCTTCAAGCCCATTCTTTTCAGTTGAACCATGACTGAGAGAGCAAATATAATGCAGTCGACTGTGAACGACGGGTACATTAAGCTGTGTGGGAGAATTTGCACTGTGATCTGGACGTCCACGCATCAGTGAAACTTGTGGGGGCAGGGAGGACAGCTTTTGAAAATGTCAGTTCCTCTTTCTATATTTACCCCCCCAACACACACACACATGCTTTGTCACTCTTTTATTTCATTTGCACACCACTCGTGCTGCATTTTGATGTTTGCTGTTGAGCTGTCAAATTTAAATTTTTTTGACAGGCACTCTGTATTTGTTTCACTTCTGGTACTGCAACTCAGACCTCAGAGGCTTTGTTCACTGCTGCTGTCCATAATGTATTTGTTTCATCTCACAGCCCCATTTTGCATTTGAGGCAATGATTCAGACCATGTTCTTAAAAGTCAGAAAGTATGGGCAGTGGCACTTATTAATGCTTCAGCACCATGGAAAAGGAAAATATAATGAGAGAGTGGTGCAAAGCTGAAATCGAGAACGAAATGGGGAGAGAGTGGCAGCATAGAAGGAATTCTGCTTTTTTTTCCTGCAAAAAAAAAAGAGATTCAGAGAAACCCTTCAAGTACAAAAAAGAGATGCTTATGAAACAGAGGGTGGTCAGTCTTTCATAGTTTTAGGATTAGCTATGGCTTCTGCTGAGGATACAAAGTGACGTTCCACTAACTGTGTCATATCAGTTTGTGTAAAAGTAGATGTATATAGTGCATATTCCTAAGCCAAATTTTCCATCTGTTTTGCTTCACTGGGTGTATACTGTAGGTCTAAGGCCCTTCTAGATCTGGTTGTTGAACGTTATTACTTTTGAGCACCAACTGAATTACCTTTGATCAGATCTTTCCTGATTTAACCCATCATTTTGTTCTTATCCAGGCAAAATTATTCTATTCTAAACATTTAAGAAATTAAATTGAAGCTGACGCAAATCAAAGAGTCCATGTCATCAGCATTATGCTAAAGGGGTCCTCCCATAATAAAGTCTGTGATCACGTCAGTCACCTCTTTCTGATGTTTGCTTCAATTATCTATTATTTATGACTGCTCTAATCAGTGATAATGCTTCAGGACCTTGGGAGATACATACTGAAGGCTTTTGTGAAATATAGACCTCAGGGCTTTTGTGCAAAAGTTTACAAACAGCAAAGTCTGTTTATTCATAAACTATTTATAAACTGTTATTTGCATTTAGTACCGAAACACAGGAATCTGTGGCACAAGTATCAAAAACATTTGCACATTCCTCAGCCCTGCAGTTTTCAGTATATGACATTAGCTGCACAATGATCACTTGCCGGCTCAGTAACACACACGCGCACACACACACACACACTCCGTAGTGTCTGAGCAGTGTTTACTAGTGCCACCCAGTCAAGACTATCAACAGATGTTCTGCTTCTCATGCTGTTTTATCAAACCAATGTTGAGAGGTTCAAGAGGTTCATTTTTATGTCACATGATGAGATGTGTTTTTATACAGATCTCAGTTTAAGGTGGAGGGTGAGACTGACAGTACAGTGTGATACAGTTACCTTTACCCAGGTAATGACTGGATTTAGTGGTTTGACATGCTGCTCAGAAGCCGCAGAAGCCTCAGGCCATTCGAATAGCTGGACATCTCCAATGCTCCCAGTTTTTCATTTTTCTAAACAAATGCAACAGGTAGAGCAACCCTGAGCCACAGGGGCTTTTATGCTCTAGGTGGCCTCCTCATTTTAAATGGATTTTGTTTCTATCATAATACTACAGTCATATGGACAGAGGGGGTCAATTTACAAGACCACACGTCTGAAATAATCTGCCCGCAGAAAACAGAGAAGCCTCTCTGAATACGCCCACATCGGCCCATTTTAGTGCCCGTGTCTGCAGTTTATGGGGTGAAAGTCTAAAAATATGTCATCTGTATGGTTGTCTGTAAATGCACAAACCACCATTTTGGTCTAAATTATAGTCTGTGGCCGCCCCAAAACAACATGAAGTTTCTTATAAAGCATCATGTTTGCATTTTAGGTGTTGCCTGTATCTTGTATCATAAAGTATATGTAGGTGTTTATCATATATGTGTAATTTTCTCATATGACCAAACCACAAGGAAGCTCTTGTTTCCATTTACTGTAAATGAGAATTGTTCACATTATGCTTATAATGTGAACATTACAGGATTGGGCCAGTGAGTAGCATTTGGTTGCCATTTATTATAACATCATGAATGCTTGCTTTCGCAATTGTTGCACTTGATCCCACTCTTCAAAATTATTATCCTCTGCTCGTTGCTTGTTGCCGTGCAGCTTAACACAACTCAACACCTTGTAGCTCTCTCTAGCTTCTAACCAGACTGTGTCTGCCACCCGCTCCGATCATTACGTCTGTGTGGAACAACCTTCCTGTCAATCATCGGCACAGTGGCAGTTTTGTTCCCAGGCCTCTGCTCCCCCCACCACCTTCCCATCAGAACCCCTCAGTCTGAGAAACAGAGGACAAAGGGATGACGGATGGGTGAAGGTCCCTCACAGGGAAGTACAGTATAGAAGGTGTGTGCTGTTAAGGATGACAATGAGCGCATTCAGGCAGAGACAATACAGTGCCTCGGCCAGTGAAGCCAGCCGCCAGGGAGAGTGGCCCAGCATCAGGCCAGCACAGTCCCCTGCAGCAGTCAGCCAGCAGCCGAATGGAGCCAGGGGTAATCACCAAGTCCTGAACAACACTCCTATTGAGTGGAACCAAATAAAATAAGAGAGGAAACACCAAGCAAAGGCGAAAGAGCAGGCGGACATTTGGATAACACAGGAATAGCACAAGGGAAGATGAGAGAACAGAAATGAAAGGTTTGATAAAGAGAGTAAATAAGCAGGTGTATGACAGATGAGGTTATAAAGAAAATCAAAAAAGAAATATGACTGAGCAGGTAGAGGAGAGAACCATGTTTTGCTTTTGACCCATCCAGTCATCGGGCTGCGAGTCCTACCAGGCCACTGCATGTCGCTGGCCTGTGAGGATCCATGTTCCCTCTGCCTACCTTCCGATCAGTAGTGCAGCCATCCGCTCTTTCTGTGTGCCGACTCGTCACTGTGTGAGCGTGTTTATTTTAGAGAGTGTGACTCACGCTTCCTGTGCTCTGCCAGTGAGGCAAAGCTCTATGGAACAGCAGGACCTCCGTTCATTCTCAATTCTGTCTTTCTCTTTCTGTTTCTCTCCCTCTCTCTCTACAGTGTTGCACTGCTGATGGCCCAGGCTGAGTTATGCGTAATGCGGGGGCTTGCTTGAATGGATGCCACTCTGGAACTCATCTACAGATGCAACTCAGTGGCACTCTGGCTGGAACTGGCAACATGTTCATGTTGAGAATTTGTCTTTGGAAGAACGCTACTAGGTTTTTTTAATCCCTTCTCAAGCAACTACAATAAGATAACTTCGCGGATAATGAGGTGATTATTGCACGGTCTCGTCCCCAGGATTCTGTGAAGCCAGGGAATGCCCCATGTAAGACCTGTTTGTAATCCAGTAGTGCGTCACCGCCAAGTTAAAGAGTGAAAGAAACAGCAGCAGACGCTACTGTCCGGAATGTAAAGGTGCATGTGCTTGGTTTCACTGTGCTGGTTTGACATGTACTTTGCCTGCATTGGCAGTAAGAAAACAATTGATGCTATTTCTGTGGTTTTAGAGATGATGATGTAATTTTTTTCAGGTGTAATTCATGCTACAAGATCATGAGTTGCTTTTAGTTTCTTCCTGCTACCACATCTTCCTACTCCTTGTTTTACATGTGTACAGTGGAAGCATTTATTTAGTATGTTCCTCTCTGCCTCTCTCTCTCTATCATTCCTTTTTTCCTCACCCCCAAACTCTCTCTCTCTCTCTCTCTCTCTCTCTCTCCTTCTCTCGGCAACACACCCACTCAAACACTCATATCCGCTCTCACTCTCTGGCTCTCCCTGCTTGTCTCACAGTGCCTGTGAAGCGTCTCTAAGGGGGAAGACCAGACTGCTCTGTCAGGTAATCTAAACTCTGTCTGTTTCTCTCCCTCCCTCTGCGCCTCCCTCCCCTCACTCTGACTTCCTCTCCCCTAAATTCTTTCCCCCTTCTCTTTTCCTCCCTCTTTGTACATTACAGCCAGGTACAGCAAATTGATCACTTTGATATTGCAGTCCTCTCCAAGTTTGGGAATTGTATATATGATATTTGTTAGTATTTATTTGTTATTGTAAATTTGCCATTTGGGCAAAGGGTATCACTCAAGTCTATGGACTTAGGATACAAATTCACAGGTTAAGTTAAAGTTGGAAAAAGTCTTGTTTGCAGTTCAAGACTCTGGAAGTTGTATCCCTCTGAGTTTATAGACATTTAAATAAAAAGCCTTCAGAGAGAAGTTTTGGGCTATAAAATTAAAATTGACAAACTAAGCGACTACAAAATCCATTGAGTCCCTGGCCACAAATAAAATAACAGAAAAGCTGTCAATCTCCAGTTTAGTCCAAACTGTGGTCATTTTTTATTTTTCAGTTGAGTAAGTCACCTAAGGAGTAGATTTTCTACTGCCAGGGGTATTATTAAAGCTCTGAGTGCAGTCTCCTCCTGCCATCGAGGTGTGCGTTACCCGGCTTCGCCAGCCAGATCTGTCAGATTTAAATGCGGATTTGACCTGTAGTTCAGCAGCTTGTGTTTAATCAAAGTGAACACAGTTCGAGTGTTGTGAACTGGCAGTCTTATCAAAGCCCTGTGAAATCCTTCTCTGCACCGCCTCACCTCGGAGGTACAGCAACCGCCATGCATCCCACACTGAGCCGAGAGGGAGTGAGTGAGAGCTCTGGTATGTGGTGTTTTTTCAGAAGGCGTCCTCCTCAGTGCGGCTGACAGCAGTGATATTCCTGGGTGAGTGTGAATCTTGGCCTCTGAAGTTTTTTGCACTCTCTAGCCTCTTGTTCTGTCGTCTGGGTTTCATTTTCCATTCATTTACCAAACCAAAGGTTTCCGCTCTCGGTCTGTAATTGGTTAGTGTTACTGTCTTGGACTTGGGGCCTGAGTTTGATTGACAGCTCTGTTTTTTGGTGGTGAGCTAACTTTCCATTTACCTTATACTTGGAGAATGCTGCAGAGCCTCTTCTGCAGAATCAAATGTCGTAGTGCTTCATTGAAATAATGAGTTTTGCAGTTGAAGCTGTCACAGGCAGTACTATATGTGTTCATCTACTGCGACATCAACTGCCGTCACTCTAAGGGTTGGATGTCAAGGGTTATACCAGCTTGTCGATGCATGCAGAGGCCAGGCATTTTTCCTCCTCACTTCCTGCTGCCAGTGTGCGTCTGTAGTCAGAGAGGATGCTGGGAGATAAATTTAGACCTCCAGTTCCCTCTCCATCTGCCGTTGCTCAGAGTAGGCTGGTTTCCATGGGAACCTGCACCAGGCTACTGCCAGTAAGAGAGACTGGGGAAAGAGAGATGTGTGTGTATTTCTGGGGGTTACAGTATGACAGCAGATTTTTTAAAAAGCACTTAAGAGAGTTTATGTATTCTCAGGGCACAAGGTAATTTAATGTTTAGCTCAGTTTTATCCATCATTACCAGCTGCATGAATACGTCTGGGTATTGATAAGGAAATGAACACACAACTCTGCGGGCCATATTCTCCCATGCATGGTAATGAAGTTTTAACTGTAAAAGTGCTGCAAAGCTCCAGTGCTGCTAATTGAGCAGGAGTTGAGCTAAATGTTTGTTTTACGGGATTTACACTTTTGGAAGTATAACAGCGTAGTGTGTGTGTGTGTGTGTGTGTGTGTGTGTGTGTGTGAAGGAGATGGAGTGTGAACTCTAAGTGCGTCAGGTCTCCCATGGGTACCTGCATCAGTGCTTCTTTTTGCTGACAAAGCCCCTTTGCATTTTCACACACGGACACACACACACACACACACACGTCTCTGCACACATTCCTCACTCATCCTGTCATCATCTTCTTCTCTCTGCAGACCATTCATTAATTACATTTTAGGCAATGACACCAGAAAGTAGTGTGTGAATCACAATGGAGTAGAGGTGGACAATTGGTAGTGTGTGTGTGTGTGTGTGCACATTGGGGGGGGGGTGGCAGTGCTCCTATGTTGAGTTTGTCGTTTTTCATACTGCTACTAATAGTAGCTTTCTGGTTTTGATCTGACAGCTCTCATCAAAAGAACATAGCTGTAACAGCTGCATCAGTGGCTTCCTGCTTACACCTCAGACTAAAAATAGTCAGAGTGAAGAATGGCCTTTCCCCACCCTTATTAATAAGGTTAGATACATTTTCATAAACTGTGTGTTTTACCTGAGGCCTTTTTACCAAAGTCATCCCTGTGGAATGAGCATGATAAGAAAGGAAACCCCCTCGTCAAACAGCAGGATCAACTGAGTGGAATCAGGGCAGGTCACCTCAGGGCACTGCAGCTGATTGGCTGGTCCAAGCTGTCACAGTGGATTTGACTGTTCAGTGTTGGTGGGTATTGCTATGAGGACTACTGTAATGTAAGTACTGTACACTGCATGGGCTGTAGGCTGCGTGTATGTGTGTTTTGGCTTAAGGTAGGCTAGACTCTGGCATTCATTTCCCTTCCTGGCAAGGCCCTGACTGTGTGTTTCCCCGCTCAGAGCTGGCAGTCTAGACTGCCATGAATAATGTAAGCAGTGCTCTCCCTCAACCTTAAAACCTCTAATCGCCATGTTTAAGAGCATCAACAGCTGTGCCAGAGATCATTAAACTTACATTCTGATAACCAACTACGTGAACAAAAAAAGAACAACATTTATTACAGGGTGGCTGAGGAAGACAATGTGTCTTGCGCTTTGTGCTGTCTTTCCTCCTCAATCATTTGGTTTTTGATGCACAGCCTCATCCTTCTTCAACAGCAGACCGACCTCACCTTTTAACCCATCTTTACCCACACCCACCCTTCTTTTATCTACAGGTCTTATTGTTACATTACCTTTCTCTCTGAAATTCAAGTGTGTGAGGTGCAACACCCTCAGAGAGGATCCGATTTTTCTACTCTGTAGGCTCCATTACCTCTGGATCTGAGGTAACTCCAGAGACTAATGTGTCTCTCTGGCTCAGCAGCTCATGACAGAAAAAACCTTTAGTTGTCACGACACGAAACGTCTTCCTGTACAGCGGAGACGGTTGATAACAGGCAGCTGAAAAAAGAGAAGTGAATTTTAATGGTGGTGATTTGGTTTGTTATGCTGCCTAATTGCTGAGTGGTGATGGTTTAAGTCTGTTGTAATCAAAGCACTGGTCTGCTTGGAGAAACACTAAACAGATGATTGGCTCCTAACAGATGTGGGAGAATGTGAAAGATGGAGCCGAGAAACTGTCAAGTTGTTTCCAAAAGAAAAAGTGATTCTCTTTCCTTTTTTTACCACTGTAAACTGGCTCTAATGAAGGCTGACTGCATAGTGTGTGTGTTTTAGACATCTCGAGAGATGTGTGGCTCATTAAAAAAAAACTGTCAGTGCTGCCTTGCCACCACTGACACCTTAAACTGCAGTCTTCTGCTAGGCCTGTTTATTCAGCCACTGGATCACTGCTTCCTTCCCCACCTCTTCTTACTTAATCTTGAAAACTTTTTTACTCCTTCTACAAATGCATATTTCATTATTTTCTGTCTCTCGCCTCCTTACAGTCAGTTTCTGCATTTTCTCTGTATTAGTGCAAAGCATTAGAACCCCCCCCTGTCGTCTTCTCTCATGGAATGTTCTTAGAGCTGTCAAAGGTAGTGCATGCTGTCTACACCACACCATAACCGAGATCTACAACTGTGAATATACACAATGTCCTCCTTTGGTGAACACTGATCTCCAGAGTTGGGGAGCTGTAAACGGTGTCAACGATTTAGACAATGAGTGAAACTGTGGATGAGCCTGCACTGGGACTGTCAGCAGTTGGGCATAGCCACTGTGTTATGATTGGCCCCATTCATTCTCAGAATGTGTTTTGATTGGCTGTGGTACAAGAATCCTGTGTCTCAAGTTGAGACGGAGTGCAGGGTTTATAGTAAGTGGGAAATATTACAAAACATACTGTATGTATTGGTTAAAGGAGAGATTTCATTGTAGCCTCATCTCTGAGGCTTCCTGATCAGCTATATTCAAATACACAGCTTTCCTATAATGTCTGAGTGGGCAATATTACAACAGATCCATGTTGATAAATGGTTTCACGGTACCCTTTCAAAACAGAAGAGCTAGCACTCTCATTTTGGCCCCTCATAAACACTGCACCCTGGTGGCTGTATAACAGTAAAATGTGAGGGGTGGAGGCTGAAACCCAGTTCCTGTCAAAACCTCTTATCCACCTGTAAACAGCCCCCCTCCATTTACCCCCTTTAGCTTTAGTGCCAGATTAGATAAGCATAGGCTATATTTCCAACATTTGTTTTGACTCCTTGCTTTGACACTGTGATCTCCTGTTTTTGTCCACCCTGAGCTGCTCTGACTCCTGCAGAGTATAGGCCAGTCATGGGTCGGCATTGAATCATACAGGTCTGTTTTGAGTGAAAGTCTTGATTTGAAGGGAGTTTTTAATTTTCTAATTCTAAGGAGATTCCCAAGTATCTGTACAGTATGTGGACTTGCCTCTAAATGATGATTATGCCCTTTGAAAGTGTCAAAATAACAAGGAAAATCTCTAGCTGACCTTTCTTGATAGATTTGCAGGAGGTGTGCTCCTCTCTCCTGACACACTGCACACTATCTTCTTATAAAGAGTTGAAGCCAGGACAGATGAGTGTAATAACATGTTGCTGATGCAATTACCTTGCTAATGTTCTCATTACAACACTGACCCCATTCAGCACCAGCAAAAAACTGTATTTGTCATAGTAAGATATGTGTGTGCAATTTTTAAGAGAGTTTGATCATTGGATTCTTTGGCCTACCATCCTACCAACATAACTCTTGCCCAGAGTGTGTGGCAGGCTTTTTTTTAAACCCTAAACCTCACCAGGACCTGTGAGTGTGTTGTAATATGTTCTGGGGTTGACTGAAGTCAGCATGGCATGAGCTTTGTTTATGAGCTCTCTTTGTATTTTCTTATTCAGAAAAACTTTGTATTTAAGATTTCAGAGAGGAAAAACATGAGAGCTTGGGGGTGATTTACAGCACCATAGCACTAAAACTAAGACATGTTTTAATGTTTCCACTCTGTGCTTCCTTGTCTTTTCTCTTTTCCTTTAGACCCATTCAGAAGCTGAACACCTAGCAATCTTGATAATCAACAGAGGAGATGCAGAGAAGACCTTGCGAGGGCAGTTAGAATGGCTGAGGTTGGACAGAAGCAGAGCTGCTTTGTACAGAGAAATGATCCATGTTTACCTGCATTCATGCAGCTCCAGGGCACCTTTTAATGATGCCTCATTTGGTCCTCTTGAATAACTTTTGGCCCACACAGAGAAAGGCCCTCCGTTTTGATTTACAGCTCTGCTTGTCGATGTTCCCCTGCCTCTGACCTCTCTGCTGCCATGCGGTTAGCCCCATGAGGCTCCAAGAGCCCTTCCTTGTGTGTCTTTGAGGCCTCCTCCCCACTCTATGGAGGCTGAGCCCAGCCATCCGGCAGATGGGGAGCGCTCTGGAAGGCAAGAGCAGCAGCATGTGACAGCTGAATCCTCACTGGGATCTTGTCCACCTCAGCAGCCCCAGCAGCCTCCTAATCCTCGTCCTGTGCCCAGAGCCTTGGGCCGCCTGCAAAATCGCCAACCCAAACGCACTGACCTGCTGCTTCGGTTACAGCAGCAGCAAGCAGTAGCATGGCAGCATTCAGACAACCCAGGTCCCTCAGGAGGCAGCCTCTTCTCTCCAGCTTCCTCATCAACCACGTCCCTTCCTTCTACTTCCTCCACCCGGGGTGAGCATGGTCATGGAATCCCATCTCAGTCCAGCCAAGAGGGCCTAGAAGGGGTGAGCTCAGCCAGAAAAGGAGAGAAGAAACCCCAAAAACCAGGAAAATATAGGTGCAGTTACTGTGGCCGTTATTGTGCAAAGCCAAGTGTTCTTCAGAAACACATTCGCTCCCATACAGGAGAAAGACCCTACCCTTGTGCCCCCTGTGGCTTTTCTTTCAAGACCAAGAGTAACCTGTACAAGCATCGCAAGTCCCATGCCCATCGCATTAAAGCAGGCCTGGCATCCAGTCGTGATGAGCCCAGTTTGAGTGGACCAGAGGGCAGCGGTGTTGGAGAGGACCCTGAGGAACACACAGAGGGAGAAAGCACTGAGTCTGAAGAAGAGACGGGACAACACAGAAAGTCCTCCTCTAAAGAGATGTTGGGCCAGCAGAGGAAAGGTGGCAAGGAAGTGCTTGGAGGCTCAGAGGAGGGCCAAAGGCCTGAAGACTCTCAGGCTGTCAAGCAAAGGTTGGCACTAAGGCTTAGTGAAAGGAAACGTGGACCCATGGCTTCTTCAGATGACCCTCCTTCCTCCTCCCTCTCCACCTCATCATCTTCTCTTGGCCCTGGCAGTAAAGGCAGCACAGAGTCTGGCTACTTCTCTGGATCAGGAAGCACTGATTTGTCTCAAGTTAGCCCTCCCAGTGCCTGTGCCAAAACCTACGCAGAAATTATTCTCGGGAAATATGGAAGGCTGGGAGGTCAGCAGCGCAGTCCCCATCAGCAGCAGCCTCATTCTACAAGTTCCTCATCTTCGGGAATGGAGGAAAAAAGCATTCCCTTTGCTGTACCCAAAACCCAAGTAATAGAACACATTACAAAGCTCATCACAATCAATGAGGCAGTAGTAGACACAAGTGAGATTGACAGTGTAAAGCCAAGACGCTCATCTTTGTCCAGGAAGAGCAGCATGGAGTCACCTAAATTTAGCACCCCTAAAGATCCCTACGCAATTGATCCCAAAGGAGAAACCCCTGGACCCAGTGGTTTGAGGCACTTCCACAATCCTGAGGCAGAACCACAAGGTTCCCAGGAATTGTCATCAGTGCCTCTGCTTCGAAGCCACTCAATGCCATCATCTACCAGCCAAGGAGAGCCCTCCACCTCTGGCACATTGTCTACCAGAGGTTACCGTCTCTGTCAGTCATTTGATGAGCAACAAGCAGTGGTAGCAGAGATGAGGGTTGGCCATGCCCAACGCATGCTGAGGCGTCAGCCTGCCATAGAAGTCCCCTTGGGAGCTGAGGTAATGCTAGAGGAGACCAGTCCCACCTCCTCCTCCTCAGCCAGAGGCGCTGAAGTAGTCAAGCGGCTGCAGCAACCACAACCACGATCACAGCTACAAATTCAACCACAGCAGCAGCAACCGCAACAGCAACAGAAAAAGGATCCCAGTGTGTTTGAGTGCGAAGCATGTGGAGCTCATGTCCAACTTAGTGAAGGATACAAGGCCCATCGAGACATTTGCCCAGGACAGCAAACACTGGAACAAGAGAGTAGGGATGTGAGAAAAACATGCAGGGAGGATCGCCCCCAGATGATGATGCACTATAAGTTCCGGGCACTGGCCATGGCAGTGAGGAAAAGGAGAAAAGAGGAGAGCCTGGAGGAGGACCCTCCTAGTCCTGGGTCCACAGCCACGTTGGGCAGCTCTGCAGACCTCATTCCAGTGCCAAGCAGACCGGAATACAGCCAGGCCCTCTCAGGTTTGTTTATGGATCCCTGCAGTAACAAAATTATTAACTTGTCCTGTGTTCTCTTTCATACTTTAGATATTGGTATCCTCTTTAACATCTGAGAAACCTGAATAGATTAGGAAAATATACACACAACAGCTTAATAGCTACATCTACATCATTGATTTAAACCAAAGAAATAAGAAAGAAAAAATTACTGTCCTAAATAACACTACACTACAGATTAGCGAATGGAACCCTTAAACAACTAAATGTCATCATTCAAAAGCAGTAGATCAATATAATATAATGAAAGATTTGTTGTTTGTGCTACATGTTTGTAGGTGTTTCTTTTCAGATTGAGCCAAAACAACAACAACAGCAGCAGGACAGGAAGGGTGTGTCTGTCATCCAGCACACAAGCTCTTTTGAGAAGCAGGAGAGTTTATCCATGGAAAGTCAGGAACCAGACCTCAGAGAGAGTCAGCAAACACAACAACCCGAGCCAAAACCATCGCCCTCTACTTCTCGTCTCATCCGCCAGCCAAACATCCAAGTGCCAGAGATCCTTGTTACTGTGGAGCCTGATGCTGACATGCCATCTGTGTCACCACCAGTGACAGCATCCTCATCCAAGGTACATTTAAACAAGTGTTTAGCTGTACATTTTTTTATTATTATTTTACTGTCTTGCCTGGCGGCTGTTCAACAGTCACGGATTGAAGGATGTTTCCTTTTTCACTTAAATTCTTTTTTTAACTTCACTATCTTAAGATAATTGTGAGCAGGTGAGAAGACAGTGTCTTACACTGGATGTTACTAATAAAGGATTTATACATGATAAAATAAACTCTTTATCTCTCCTAGGAGGCAGAGAGAGTGGAGGAGTTCCAGTGGCCTCAGCGTAGCCAGACTCTGGCCCAGCTCCCTGCAGAGAAGCTGCCACCAAAGAAGAAGAGGCTCCGCTTGGCAGAAGCAGCCCAGTCCTCTGGGGAATCTAGCTTTGAGTCGGTGTCGCTGTCTCACAGTCCCAGTCAAGAGAGCAACATCTCCCACGCTTCAAGTCTTTCTGCTTCTTTTGAGGATACAACAAGATCAGAGTCTGCTGTCTGGGCCATCAGTAGTCAAAGCTCCCAGATGTTGATGGTGCCTCCTGCTTCCCATCAACACCACCAAAGCCACAAGGAGATGAGGCGCTCAGCCTCAGAGCAGGCCCCAGCCAGCCCACAGCAAACAGAGCAGAGCTCAGAGACCAGAAGTAAGTCCTTTGACTATGGCTCCCTGTCCCCTCAGCAGTCCACATCCTCCTGGAAAGAAAGAAGAAAGTGTCTCCTTGTGAAGCATGCCACCTTAGGGGAGCCTGAGCAGGAGGAGGGTGCCAGCATGAGCCAGTTATCCAGCGCAGAGAGTCCAAAGCCTGGGCCTTCCCGCTCAATCCTTCCTCCACTCTATTCAACTGAGGCAAGCCCCCGGTTAAGCCTGGATGCCACAGGGAAAGCCTTGCAGCGGTTACAACCACAAATCTTCCCACCCCCTCAGGATGTGCTCCCTTTGCAGTCCAGAGGCCAACAAGCATTCCCCCCAGGATCCCTATCCCAGCTACTCCCTGTCACCACAGCCATGCCTGAAGCACTGTCCACCCAGATCATCCACAGAACCTTCTTACATTCACAGTCAAGATCTCCACATATTCAAATACACCCAGCGCAGATACACATGGCAGAACAGCTGGGTATACCACTCCATCAGCTTCCAGCTTTAGTACCTCTCCAGTTCTCCTCCAGGACTAGAGCTAGTCAGGCTCTCTGCTTGCCTGTTCCTCCAAGACTTACCACGCATGTTCCTTCACCATCCACCACAGAGAGCAGACCACCCATGTCTTCTGACCTCACCCATCAGTCCCTTGTAACAATCTCCTACCACCACCCACGGCCGGTCATTGCCACTTGCCTGACACAGCTTACACCAGTAGTGTCCCTTGTGG
This sequence comes from Psettodes erumei, assembly GCA_016785225.1. Classification (NCBI taxonomy): domain Eukaryota; kingdom Metazoa; phylum Chordata; class Actinopteri; order Pleuronectiformes; family Psettodidae; genus Psettodes; species Psettodes erumei. The sequence continues at coordinate 2,129,374 of JAFBJZ010000623.1, forward strand.
TACCAGTGCGCCTCCAGACACATATACCTACCTATGCCAGTGCCATGTATACCACCCTGTCCCAGATCCTGGCCTCCACTCGCTCACAGGAACCTATTTCTTGCACAGCTATGGTCATCATGAGCCAGGTGGAGCGGGAAAAGTTGCAGAGGTCCTACTTGAAGGTCCCTTCTCCAGACATCAATCTTCCCCTATCTCTGCCTGCCGAGCTGGCCTCAGGATCTGGGGAGGGATACAGTACGCTAGGGGCTGGAGGAAGTAAACGGATGCTTTCTCCTGCAGCCAGTCTGGAACTCAGCACAGAGGCTCAGCGTCACCAGAAAAGGGTGAAAGAAGAAGAAGATGGGGAGCAACATGAGGCAGAAGAGGAGGAGGGCGAAAAGGTAGAACAGAAGGTATCAGAGGGGGAAGAAAGTAAAGCCACTGGCAGTAAACTGGAACAGGAAGAAAAAAAACAGTCAGAGGGGGTAGAGGTGACATCTGTGAAAACTGAGGGGGAACAGGAGCAAGTAGCAAGGAAATATAATAGGGAGGAAAAGAAGGAAAAGGAGGAGGACTCAACTGAGAAGACAAGTCAAAAAAAGGAAAAGGTGCCAGTTGTGGATGAGAGGGTGGAGAGACCAAGCACCCCTTCATACCCCAGCCTCCACACCTCCACCTCAGTCAACTGGTGCTACCTGAACTATGTCAAACCCAATCCATCTGCCCATAGGGATCCCCATACTTCCGTTTATTCTACCTGGAGTGTCAGTTCTCACAACCCCAACTTGCCGGGCCTCAGCACTAAGGTGGTCTTGTCTCTGCTGTGCTCAAAACAGAAGCACAGCAAAGAGACATACACCATGGCCACAGCCCCAACCCTGGCCAAAAGCAAATCAGCTTCTGCCACTAGCAGGACCCCATGTGTGTCAGAGGTAAACATAACCCCAATACACCCACACTGAATTTATAAGATCATGTTGAGCACTCTGATATAGAGACACTAAGCTTCTCTAGAATGTTATAATCTCATCAACTAATATGTGGGTTTTACATACTGTATATGCTCATTAATGTGCTTAAAGCAACCTATTTTACACAGTTTACAGGTCTTGGGTAGTACTGGATATGTTGAAAATGTTCTAGAGGGAGCTGCAGAAATTCAGACAAACTATAAGTTTGAAATTGAAAAAAATTTGGGGGTGTGGTGGAGTTAGAAATAAGAGAGCTCACCATCACACCATAACCTGCTCCTTATCTATGCCTGAAGCTACAGGCTCCAGGCTACATTACCTCCTACGAACATAACACCACCCAAATCTCTGACCGAACGGAAACAAGAATAACACAATACTGTCATGTCTCTGGCTCTACTGTATCAATTCTGATTCTTTTTTTTTTAACTGTCAATCATGAGTGCACAATGTTATCAGAATTCCCTGCTCCTTGAAAACGGCTAAGATTTTATTTTAAGTTGTTTTTGAATTTTTGTGTGTGTGTCTTGAGTGTAGGTACATGCCACCCCACCCAGCACCGTCATTGAAGTAAAGGATCAGCCACCACGTGAAAAGGAGAAGAATAAGGAGGTGACAGAAGAGGAGGGACCCTCCACCTCCAAACAGGGCGACCCCTCTCGTGTTCGCATCTTTGAAGGCGGGTAAGACATCCAAGAGTGAAACAGCTAAAATGCGTATCTTTGACTTCAAAAATTCAATATTTGGGAATAAGCAGCAGTGCCTCATTACACAAGTTGTCAGTTTTTTCTGTCACATACCGATGCCTGGTGATAGCAAGACGGCAGCTATGGAGAGCTGACAAGTGCAGAGAGAATTTCAGGAACAGATGGGAGGCAGTGGAGCCCGCAGGGGACTTCATTTGTACCTGGAGCCAAGCTTTTTCCTCGTACTGTTGGCATGAAAGTCTGTGTTTTTAGAAGTGCTAATTTGAGAGATAGAGGTGTGTGTGTGTGTGTGTGTGTGTGTTTTGTGTTTGTGTGAAAGGAAAAATGTTGTCTCCAATTCCAATTAATACCTGTTTTCACAGTTACATAAGTTGCTGAGAAGACACAGATGTGTAGTATATGTAGCACTTTGCAGGCAATCAGAATTATAGTCCCAGCTTTTGTGTCTGTGTGCAGTGTGTGCATGTGTTTGTACTGTACATATTTGTACATGTCAAATTGTTTTTTACATTTATGGGAAGCATATTTGTGCTTTCCATAAATGTCTGATTGATGTTTTCCAGCGCAGCCCATCTTCTTTCCCAAGTTTACTGAGTTTAGAGCTAAGGGTAGTGGAGAGAAGTGAAATGTTCCAAATTAATGAGAAATCACACTGGGTTTCCTTTTGATGGGCATGGAAAATATTTTATATTATATATTCATATTTTATAAAGCTATTAGGGTGTTGATATTTATAGAGATTTTTTGGGAAAAAGTGTTGCTGCTATGTGCGTTTGTGTGTCCGTGTTGTTGTGCATGTGTCAACACTTGCACACGAAGGCCTGTGTTTATGTGCACACAGATTGAGTTTGAATGAGGTGTCTGCTTAACAGTAGATAAGGCTCTAATTACCAGTCTTTATCATTTGAGACACACATTACACACATTCACACAGTGCATTTTCATCACAGCCTACCGCTTTCCCTCTCCTACCGCTCATCTGTCTCCATCACACCGCCCTTCTCCCTCTATTCATTCTGCCTGTTACACTCTGGCAGCTTTTCCAGTTTTACTTACTCATGTATTATCCCCCCCCCCATATATCTGTACCTTGATGTCCTGCTGTTTTTTCTCCATGCATGAAAATAAGCACAAATACTCTCTAAGCAACACAGCTGAATATTTCGTCACCTGACTCTCATAGGACTCATTGTCCCTGTCTCCTTTTTTTCAACTCTTTGAAATCACGACGATGCCACTCATTTTTTAATCTGGAGACACAAGCAACACTTTTTTTAATGAATGTGCTTCATGCAACTTTGTTTCTGTTCCAGTGACTTATGAATTCATCCTGATCCAATTTCAGCAATCACTTCAAGAGAGAGGGGTACAGGGGGTCCCTAGAGTTTATTAGTATCAGAAAGCTAAAGAAACACACATGGAATCAAGGCTGCTTTTTCTTCCCCCATTACATATCATTCGATTCAGAAAGTTTTGCTGTTCCTTCTTAGTGGCAGCAAAAGTTCATGGATCCTGAGCTTTAATCTGCATGAGTGAGCACACACAAACTGTTTCTGAATTCAGCTAAACCACTGATTTCCATGGTGCAAGTGGTCAACATTTAATCCAAACTGGTGAAATGGGCATTGTCATTGGTGCGAGCAAAATTTACAGAATATGTCAAAGATTAGTTATGCCAAACTACTTTCTGTCCAAATTGTGACCCAACTATGTTTCACAGTCTATTAAGTTGCTGCTTTGAAAAACAATGGCCTCATCAGTGAGACAGACTCATACAACCATGATGGCAATAAAGCTACAGTATAAGCGGAGACAGATTGACAGCTGAGTTTACAGAGAGACCATGTGTGAAGTGCAACTTCTACCTTGTTTTCCCTGAGACACGGCTGGATATTTCTAGCAGTGGCAAGAAACACATACCAGCAAACAGTAGCCAGCCCCTGAATGAATACAACATAAAGCCACTTTTGAGACTGTTTTTACAGTTGTGTAACAATTTGTTATGATTTGCTGTTGCTGATTCAGTTATACAACAGGGAGCATTCACTGCCTGGGTTCTTGTAGATATGGTACATATCCTGTAATTAAACACAGCCAGCACAGACTGGATATTTAGAACTCAGAATGGATTGTACATGTCTTCATGAGTAGCAAGAGCAAATGGAGTTCTTCATAGAGGACAATTCATTCAGATATAAAACGCCTGTGGTCCACTGTGTCCACAAATAGCCTTTTGGTAAACATCAAGATCGTGTACAAACATTTTTTTCATAGACTAAGGCTAAATGTGTTGCTTGATTTTTATATATATTAGCTATTTTCAGTTGTTGGCTTCCCAGGCCAGGCTTCCCTTCCCCCTCTTTAGCTGATGCTGTTGTTGGCAGGGCCACCCGCTCGCAGCAGAATGGTTGGTATTCTCTGTGTGCCCTTGGTGTAGTGGAGGGAGCAGCCCAGGGACTCAGTGCTGCTGGTGTTTTGGTGGGGCTTCCCCAACCCGCCTCCATAAAGACAGCCTTGTTTCCCAGTTTCTTATGTGTGTGTGTGTGTGTGTGTGTGTGTGTGTGAGAGAGAGAGACAGAGACAGAGAGAGAGAGAGAAAGTTTTGTGCTACACACTAACCCATATCCACATTCACCAGTATTATTAAAGCTGCACTAATCAATATTTTTTGCAAGAACAATGGGTCAGTGGCTGTGTAATGTGAATGGGTTTGTTTGTAGTGACAAGCTGTTTTCACCAGCTGCATGCAGTTGTTTTCAGCTCTGTAAAACCACTGTATGCTATTCACCGTGCACCAAACAGCAGACAGTAAAAGTAAAGAGGTGGAGGTATTTTTGGTTGTGGAGACCAAGAAGCTTCACATTAGTTCATTAAACTCCTAAATTCAATGATGCAATAAAATCAGTGGTCTCTATGAAGGTAATCTGAAACTGCCATTATGTGGCAACCCAACCTCCTATCTTCCTGTTTCTTTCTCCCATAGGTATAAGTCCAATGAAGAGTATGTTTATGTGCGAGGTCGCGGCAGGGGAAAGTACATATGTGGAGAATGCGGCATCCGCTGTAAGAAGCCCAGCATGCTGAAAAAGCACATCCGAACGCACACAGACGTCCGTCCGTACATTTGCAAACACTGCAACTTTGCCTTCAAAACCAAAGGTGAGTGGACAGTTCACAAGTATCCATCTGTGTTATGTGGAGTGATCACATTTTACTGGGTCGTTGAAATATTCTCATTTCCTTGCCCTGTTGAAGCCAAGGGCAATTTTCAGTGCATTTTTCTTGTTCCTTCTTAGGTAACCTTACTAAACACATGAAGTCAAAGGCTCATGGGAAAAAATGCCAGGCAATGGGAGTCTCTGAGTCATCACTGGATGAGCCAGAGAGCGAGGAAACAGGTACTTTAGAGGGGCTGGGGAGGCATCTTACATATTCCCCCACCACCGCAGAGAAATACTAGTACACAGCTGGATGAACTTCTGCCTTTGAAGAATTATAATTGCACAGTGATGACAGCTTATGCAACACCATGTTCTATTCTCCTCCCTTTGGCCGTGCATAAGAAATGCTATGAAAAAGTATAAGATGAATAAATGAAGACTACAGAGTGTGCCGCAATAGTTGCAGCAGTCTGGCAAGCGTACCTTATTCTGGAGGATATGTTGCTGACGTATGATAATATGCATTCCAACATTTCTGGGTCTCCTGTCCAAAACACAAAAGAGCCTCAAAGTAAGCCACCTCATGCTCTTCTCCCCAACCTGTCCCTCCACTTGCCAATCTCTTTCTTGCTGACAGACTACACTCAGCCAAGGACACACCATTTAAACCATCTTTCCATTCACAAAGCTGTTGGGATAGCTTGTGAATAGAGGCATGGTGCTATTCATTTAAATTCCGGTCTTTTCATCCACTGTCTATTTATATTGTTAGTTTGATGGGTGGTCGGTGAGGTCTGTCAGAACGATACAGCATGCTCTCCTAACCCTTTGTGCTTTTTCCGGAAATTTGTTCTGTTCACGTGTTTTCTTCTCTCTCTAAATGTGAGGATTTTTGGCATGACTTTGTTCAACACGGGGGCTTCAAAGTACACAGTGTGGATGCAAACAGATCTAACTTAAAGGATGTGTATCTTTGTCTGATTCTGCACAAACAGCAGGGAGTGATGAACGCGCTTGTGGCTCAGAGGAACAGGAAGAACATCAGTTTTCTGATGTGGAGTCTGATGACGATGATGACAATGACGACGACGATGATGAGGAAGAGGAGTCTGCATCCCATGATGACCCACCATCCTCCTGTTCATCAGACACCCACCTATCCACAGGAGGACGCTCTAGCTGCAGTAGGCACTCTCAGCAGGGCACCCCTGACCCCGAGCAACCCCCGGGCCCCAGTCCCAGCCCTGGTCAGGAGCGCTCCCCGAGGGGAGTTTGGCCCAGCAGACGAGCTGCCTCTCCAGGCAGCAGGAAAGCATTGTTCTCCCGACGGGGCTGGAAGGCATCACCAAGAGCCTTCTCCCCCAGCAGTGAGAGCTGCTCCCCGAGCCGCAGCCTCTCTCCCCGCCTGGAGCTGTCCTCACCCATCCACAACCTCTCCCCCAGGACCGAGCTGTCGCCCAGCCGACATATCTCACCCTCCCCTGAGAGAGGACCATCTCCAATCAGACCCCTTTCTCCTCTCCGTCCTTCACCCAGCTGCTACCGGTCATCACAAGCTTGGACCCCTCCCTCGCTGCTCGGGTTACAGCATAGGCCCACTGGATGCCTGCCTTGGGAGAGTCCCAGTACAAAGGGTAGACATGTCAAACTGGTGAGTCTTGTTTGTCTTTGTTTTGATTACAGCTCTGTGCCTAGAAATTTAAATTGAGAAATTGACAGGAACCACAGTACCGCACTTTCATCCTTTGATGATTGCAGTGTACTAACACAGTTCGTACAGTGTGCCAAAAGTAATGATGTGGCCTTTGCTCCCCCTACAGGAAAAAAGTGGTACATTAGCTGAAGGACCAACATTGCCAGAAGCCACCTTGTTTCCACCTGCTTTCCGTCTTTCTACCTGTGAGAGTTTTACTGGCCACCAAGCAGCAGACAACATCTTCAGCCATCTTCCCATGCACTCCCAACAAGCCAAGGTCCCCTATCTGATGATCCCTATTGGAGGAATCCAAATGGTACAGGCCAGACCCAGGTCCCACCCTACCACCCCCTCTTCCCCAACATCTCCCCCTATTGAGAGCCCGTCACTGGCCAGGTTTGAATTGCACTGGGGCGGGACCCCCAGAACTCAAGGGCTTAGGACTCATGGAGACCACTGGTCAGAGCACCAGGCAGCAGGAACCAGCCAGTCAGGGCAGTGCAGTCTCAGCACAGCACTGACATGTTCCAAACCACAGTTGGAGACCACAGACTCAAAGCAATATGGCAGCTCACACAGCTCCGCCCACACCCGCAGGTCTGATACTGAGACCACCGAACGCTGCGTCAGCGACAGTCGTTTGAGAGCACCCCTCAGTCGAGCAGCCCCCGTAGCCTCGTGTCTCACTGGACAGCAGCCAGAGGGGGAGGAGCCACCACCTGGTAGTGATCTGGAAGAGGGAGGAGCTAAAGGAGACTCAGCCAGAACAGACCAGATCACTTAACAGTGTCTACACATCGATGCATCCTGCATCCCATTTTGCTTTATTGGTTGCTACACTAGTCTTGTTTTTTATTGCTTTGTTTTTATACAGTTTTCAATACTATTGTTAACTTAAATGTTTGTTTTCTTGGCAATATTCAGGTTTGTTATTATAAAAATGCACTTTTTTCTTTGTGAAAATAATGTTTCAGTAAATCTCTATATATAAATTATATACATATATATACACACTACCCAGAAGTTTTAGAACAGCTCCATTTTCCAGTTACTGAAATTAACAGTGTAATGTCTCATTTTTCCTGCAGTACTGTATTTCCCTAAAAATGCATCAGAATGTTTAACAAAACAGTTCAGTCCAATGCTGCCTTTGTACGCACTTTTTTGTTTTTGATTTGGAGGTAATCAACAAAAGTTAGTTGGGGCACCTGTAGGAGCTGTTTGCATAAACTTTCAAGTCGACATTTACTTCCATTGGTGCAGGAAACTGTAAATTAACCAATTCTTAATCCTTGAAAAAGGCTTGCTACTCTAAAATCTACAGGATTTTTCAGTTTTAGGTGACCTAAACGTCTTCTTTAAAGTGTGCCACTTACCATTGTACCATTTAAGGCAATTCACTGGACTGAACCACTGAAATTTCAACAAAACTGGAAAAATGGGCTTGTTCTGAAAAAAATGGAGGTGTTTTATATATGTTTATACAGTATATATCCCGTATCTCTATTGATACTGGTAATCTCAATGTCTGTTTCAATATATGTAAAAGGAATATGAATAAATTTGTAAATGACCAAAATCTTTAATCAAAACAATTCCATTTTTGTTTGTCCAGATTTTGTCCAGTATTATTCAAGCTATAGTTACTTGTGCCTTTTTTTGTCCAGGTTTGCTTTTTGAGATGTACAGTAAAGTTAGACAAAGAGAAGGCTGTGAAATTTTCTATCAGTTTCTTTGTGTTGTTCAGGAGGGTAAATATTTGGTGTTTTGATTGTTTCTGTTCTAAAGGCCATTGCTTTAATGCCAGGGTAACCGAGAGTTGCATCATGGAAATAGTGAAGGAGCAGCAGAAAAGTGTCAAAGGAAATGCACTGAAGATCTATTTTTTATTACAAAAAATTAGATTAAAATATATCTCTGTACAGGGAAGATCGTTCCTTATTTATTGTTATTTGATGACAATGATCATTGTTTCAAGGTTATTGTTTTTTTTTGTTTTTTTTTACTTTTTGTTATTGAAAAATGACCTTTTTTGTTACATCTGTGTGTCTTTTTCATGATGTTCTTGTTACTTGAATTGGTGACAAAGATGAGGGATCGAGTTAGGCTGGTACCAGAGGATCAAGTGCCCTGCAGATTTCACACACAGCAAAATTTCTAGTCACTGAAGAAATAAAAAATGCACCAGACCCCCCTTCAGGTTGTGCCTTTCTTTCCATAGCACCAGAATTTGAAACACAATTATCTTTAAACACAGTGTGAGGGAGGTTCAGGACGAATTGTTCTATACGCTTTTGAAGATTTCCTTGTGTTATCAATCACATTGAATCCATGAAGTTGGAATGAGGAAGAAGAAAACATGAGAACTCCATCATAAACATCTATGAAATGGTCCAACTGATTGGATTGGCTGATTGGAAATGTTTATCTCCATGTGGACCGTGTCCCATGGGACGCAGTTCCGCTTAGTGTGCAGTGCTGTTTGTGGTACTTGTTCTGTGTGGTAGGACTTTATATGATGATTTGCACTACTTTTCACTACAACTTGTGACCTTTGATATGTGTGTTCTGTCTTCAGGAAAGTTGTGTCCTTTCCATTTCTTTCTTTTCAAAAACAAGTAGTTTTGTGTCAAGATGTTAAATATGTCTTATCTTTAATATCTTTGAACTGCTATTTGGTTTTGCAGATTTTGAAAGAAATATACAGTATTTGCATGTCAAATCTCTCTAGAGACAGAGAGCAAAAAGAAGTGGGACGGGGTGCTTCTACAGGTGGGTGACTGAAACAGATTCATGCTTTTTAGTAAGGTGCTTTGGCGATTGTCTTTTCATGATGGTGGTGGTAGAAAGCAATGACCACATTCTTACAAATCCTCCCATGGTTCTTGGGTTGAGATCTGGTGCGTGTTAAAGCCATAGCACATGATTCACATCTCCCCAAATTATCCTTGCAGCCTTCATGCCCTGTATGGAATCATCTGCAATCCCTTCGTTCAGTTTGCTCCCTTTACTTATTCTATGAGCGCATACACTCACCGGCCACTTTATTAGGTACACCATGCTAGTAACGGGTTGAACCCCCTTTTGTCTTCAGAACTGCCTCAATTCTTCGTGGCATAGATTCAACAAGGTGCTGGAAGCATTCCTCAGAGAGTTTGGTCCATATTGACATGATGGCATCACACAGTTGGCGCAGATTTGTCGGCTGCACATCCATAATGCGAATCTCCCGTTCCACCACATCCCAAAGATGCTCTATTGGATTGAGATCTGGTGACTGTGGAGGCCATTTGAGTAGTGAACTCATTGTCATGTTCAAGAAACCAGTCTGAGATGATTCCAGCTTTATGACATGGCGCATTATCCTGCTGAAAGTAGCCATCAGAAGTTGGGTACATTGTGGTCATAAAGGGATGGACATGGTCAGCAACAATACTCAGGTAGGCTGTAGCGTTGCAACGATGCTCAATTGGTACCAAGGGGCCCAAAGAGTGCCAAGAAAATATTCCCCACACCATTACACCACCACCACCAGCCTGAACCGTTGATACAAGGCAGGATGGATCCATGCTTTCATGTTGTTGACGCCAAATTCTGACCCTACCATCCGAATGTCGCAGCAGAAATCGAGACTCATCAGACCAGGCAACGTTTTTCCAATCTTCTATTGTCCAATTTCGATGAGCTTGTGCAAATTGTAGCCTCAGTTTCCTGTTCTTAGCTGAAAGGAGTGGCACCCGGCGTGGTCTTCTGCTGCTGTAGCCCATCTGCCTCAAAGTTCGACGTACTGTGCATTCAGAGATGCTCTTCTGCCTACCTTGGTTGTAACGGGTGGTTATTTGAGTCACTGTTGCCTTTCTATCAGCTCGAACCAGTCTGGCCATTCTCCTCTGACCTCTGGCATCAACAAGGCATTTCCGCCCACAGAACTGCCGCTCACTGGATATTTTTTCTTTTTCGGACCATTCTCTGTAAACCCTAGAGATGGTTGTGCGTGAAAATCCCAGTAGATCAGCAGTTTCTGAAATGCTTAGACCAGCCCTTCTGGCACCAACAACCATGCCACGTTCAAAGTCACTCAAATCACCTTTCTTCCCCATACTGATGCTCAGTTTGAACTGCAGGAGATTGTCTTGACCATGTCTACATGCCTAAATGCACTGAGTTGCCACCATGTGATTGGCTGATTAGAAATTAAGTGTTAACGAGCAGTTGGACAGGTGTACCTAATAAAGTGGCCGGTGAGTGTATATATACAGTATAAACCCACTCTAATCACAATCATACTGTGCTAGTTGTAAGGATTTTCTTGTGGGAGCAAGCAGCTGAATTCTTTCCGTGCTGCCACTAGATGTCCTCACTAATTCACCAACCCTCTGCTCTCAAGCAGGACTATTTTGATTGATGTCAACATGGGACACACCTTTCACCTTATCATCTCTGAACCAGCATGAACTAAAATGACATGGTTGACAATTCCAGGAACTAAGGTTGGATATATAGGTCAACCTTAGATTCATTCTCTCATTCAGCTTCCTGAAAACACCCATGTTTTTACTACTTACACATTTGTCACTTTCTTAGACTCACTGTGATTACACAGGATTTCACCGTCCAGCATGGTCATATCACTCGGAAGTGTAATTTTTTTATTAGCTATTTACAGGCTACATTCATGCTGGCACATGCAACTCTTTGTTATGTGTCAGGGTATAATATAAACACATAAACAGTATTCATAAAAGTATATTAGTCCCATCTCAGCAGCAGTTTTTGATTCACTCTCACAATTTTTATCAGCATAGCAAAATAGGGATTATGGATTAGGCTCATTCAGGCACAGCTGGTGAGCAAATTGACATGAAGCTAAAAGCTGACAGTTGCTGTGACTTGTCCTTCTGTGGAAAACATTACAAAAGAAGGCAGGGAGGCATTCATGTTTTTAGGCACCTACTGTATATTAAAATACTCTGAAGTGAATGATTGTTCCTCCTCTAAAGGCCAGAACATGCTGACAACAACAGAGACAGAAAGCTTAGTGGGAGATAGTATTTTCTAAGGAGCCAACTGAGGAGGGAACGTTGCTAATTAAAAATAAACACCTGTTTCTAGGACAGAAGCCAGCAAAGACCATAGGTAGGTGGCTGAATGAAAAGACACTCGTACTTTTTATTAATCCTCTCAGAGACAGGGCCACCTAATGTGACGCAATGCCTGTGGAGCGGGACACATCTGTGCTCCTGGGGGAGTTGAACTTCTAACCTCTGGCACTGGACTGAAAAAAAACTATGTTGTCACGTTGCAGTGCGTGTATGTATATGTGTGTGGCATCATCGTGTCACACATTCCACACATATTGATGTCCAGCAGAGAATATCCTGAAGTCCGGAACATGATGTGTTAGACACTGGAAAACACTCGGAGACCGAACGACAGCAAACTCTTCTACATGAACCCTGAGATGGAAAGATCTAAAGACTGACTGAAGTGAGCTGTGCATTTAATTTAGATTAAAGTTTAAACACTCAATATATCATAGTCTTATGCACAATAGTGTTGAATCACAAAAGCATTTTATTGATTGCGCTGTGTTCTGTACTCCTTTCTGTTGTGCTCTGAGCCCTGGACATACCCACTGCAAGGTGGGACAGCTCTCCGTGCTCTGCTGTTTTTTGTTCAGGTGTCAGATTTCATGGAAAATGCAGTGAAAGGCCGTTAAAGTCAACACTGTCAATTGAAGGGAACAAACAAGACTGACGACGTTAAGTGACCTATCAGCTCATATACTGCCAAATGTTTGCATGTTTCATTCAGACCAAAATGATCAAACCTTACAGAGGGGAAAATGACAGGATTGACTCCACATTTTCATATTCAGTATTTGATATCACAGTCAGCTTGTGGGGAATGGTGGTAGCAGGAGATAATATTGCACGCTGGTAATCTGAAGGTTCTGTATTTTCATAAGTAAGGGCTGCCATTTGGCTATCTGAATGACTCTGGCATGGTTGACCTGCACTGGGCACCATGTAGGAGGAACATCACTATAGGGGCTGTACAGTGAGCAGGGAAAATGAGTTTGCTTATCTGTGTGTGTGGGCTTTCACCAGCCATTACCGAGGCATCAGTCAAAAATCACTTCTTTTTTTTAATCAGCACAGCATTGACATAGCCTTTGAAGCCAATAGGGGAAATTTGTTAGAAAAACAACACTGGTGTTGTGTTCCTCACTAGACACAAATGTTAAAATCAAGCCCTCTTTTAGCCCTATTAGCCCCTCTACCTAAAGAAAAGGTCTGGCTCTTAAGGTGCCAAAGGTTCCACTACGTTCAACAGCTGGTGTCTGTCTGCCATTTGGTGAGAATGTGTCTCAATAAGATTATCTCTGACATAGTGCCTGTCTTTGTATCACTCGCTTGTTTTGTATATTTATTAACTTATTTTCTTCCAATGGAGAAACCGGCCTTAGAAAAAATTAAATATATTTCCATTACACACCAGCATATCACTGCATCTCTCCTCTTACCTCCCCCCACATGTTCTACTAGTGATCATAGTAGGGATCAATTGTCTTGGTCCTCCTCCATCACTTTTTACAGCATATTCACGTCAGGATTCATCAGCCTCCATAGCTCTCCTCAAGGATATTATGTAATTCCCTCCAACCCTTTTTCAGACCTCATGTTTTCCTCCATCTCTCTTCCATCCCTCAAACCTTATGTATTGCCAGAGGATAGAGACAGTTCAATATTCAAAGGCAAACTGCAGGCACAAATGTCAATCAGCAGGTGACAGTGGGGTCACAGAGAGGTTCCAGAGCAGGAGATATTTCTGGAATGTGCAAGCAGCCGTGGGTGGGACTTTTACCATGACATCATGGGAGAGAGAGGAGAGGAGTATAAGAGAGGCAGCGCTGAGACACCTGCACACAAACAGCAGCAGCACATGAAAAGCACAGCTGTAACTGTACAGATAATAGTCTCTGCAGAGATCCATCCATTTGTTATCAGCTATGTCTGCTCACACCAGCGTTCTTCTTTTCATCACTCTCTGGGCTTCTATGCAGGATGGTGAGTCTATTTTTTTAAAGATATATTTTGGCAAAAATAACTATTTTATATTCTTGTTTTAATGAATGTGCATGACTTCAGGTTGAAGTTCATAATCTTTACATGAACCTCAGAACTTTCTTAGTCAGGCAACAAAGAATTTAAAGGAATACTTTTGGAAATCTTTTGGACAAATTGTAGACTGTGGCTCACATTTGATATGTACAATGTTATTAATCTCAGTCACACCGCACAAAGCACCATGGTCATCACTGTATGTTTGCACACATACTAGTTTTGGCAAGTCCAGAAGTGCAGGAGCCATAGTAGGTTCCATTTATCACACAGTAACAGTTCATTTTATCTCAAGGTGATTTTTGATGACTGACTTCTGACTTCATGGTGACCTCTGTTAATCTTTGAGATTTAACCTTTTTTTGACTTGTCATGTCCTCATCATGTAAAAACCAAGGAATTTGTGCCTGCCCATCCCTTTTTGCTCAATGTAGAAAACAGAGTTATGGGTTTTAGTAAAAAGAAGAAAGAAATTTGTGAAGAATAGTTTAAGAGTTCTTTTATGTTCTTACATCCATCTCTTTTTGTTTTGTTTTTTAAGTGTAAAGGGTAAAAGGAGGCAGGGCCACTCACAAGCTGGTTTGGCTGGGCTGGAGTTGATGTTCACTGAGTGAGTGGCTCTTTGTCTTGGACTAGGTTTGGGTCTTCCTCTGATGAAACAACCGAAAGAGGAGGCTGGTGACTATGTTGCAGCACAGAGAATAAGGACCAAGCGCTGTGCCTGCAGCAGCCTGCTGGACTCTGAGTGCCACTACTTCTGCCACCTGGATATCATCTGGGTCAATACGCCCAGGTGAGCAAACGAAAACCAACCACATGGGGTCAGAATATTAATTTTAAATAACAGCACAAAAGTCAGTGCATTATATCTCTGAGCCCGGTATCTGCAGAATAAACATGTGCTATCATTATTCTGTATATCACTGCCTAATGTATCAAAGAGCAAAGTCTGAATTGTGTTTATATGATGACTGTGGTGCTGACTCTCTTTCTCTCTTTGCAGTAAGACAACAATTTATGGGCTTGGCGGCACCCTGTCCCGACACAGAAGGTCCACTGCCCGCTGTACATGTGCCAAACCTGACGATCAGTCCTGCACAAGCTTCTGCCATCATAGGTGAGTCAGGGGCTGAGGCATCCCATACAGAACCAAAGACAAACTGTCAAGCATCAGTGAGCAACGAGATTACATTCACAGGCAGGTGTTAATGCCTTTTGAGGAATAACACTTATTACTGTGAATCTATAAATACCACTTGTTCGAGGGTGTGATCATCAAAACAATACAGCGGAGCCTGTGGGAGTATCCCATAGTCCCAGGCTGGTGTGCAAAGTTCACAAACCCTGGAGCTGATTGACATCAGCTAGAAGCAGCAGAAGACACTGGCAGGAGGCATAAAGTGAGGTTGACAAGGCCCTGTGTTTATAACCTTTACAGAGATAACTGCTGATTGGGCACTCGAATTTCTTGTAACATAAAACATTTGTGAGTCTGTAAAGATAAGAGTTTTTTAGGTTACTGAGTGAAAAAAAGATTGTGTTAGATCCCTTCATGCATTTAGGGGTGCTCTTAAACTGCAGCAATATCATAGAACTATTCAAAGAAACTGTAATGTCTGACCAACTCTATGTTTCAAAGATACTTGTCATTTTTGATAACTATCATTTTTCCTTGTGTGCAGCTCTGAAATCAAATCTGTGAGGAGCCATCAACTGAACATACTCGGCATCTTAAGGTGAGCTTCGAATTACGAGCAAAACATAAACTCAACTCAACTCACAACTTCACTTTCATCTTGATAGTAATTATGTGACTGACATTTCATCCTACAGAGCTCTGGCCAGCAGGCCCAAGGAAGCTCAGCATGCAGCTTCTGAGGCTGTGAGGAAGAACGCTCGCTAAACAATGTGGCTGCTGAAGCGGCAAGAGTGAGAGAGAAAGAGAGCGGCGAGCAGCTGAACAAACGACACTCCTTTGATGGAGAGGAGGGAAAGAAAGAGCTGCTAAAAGATGTGTCCGATGCAGGGAGACCAAAGATGTCTGTTTGTACCTGGAAACAGAGTGTGGAAAACACAACAGAGTTCTGCAAACACATCGTGGAAACCAGATTCTGTGGCTCGGCACAGAGAGGAGCTACTACTGTCAGTAACAGGACTGTATCAAGGTGGTGTCAGGTCTGCAAGAGGTGTACACACAGGCAAGGCCAGCACTGACAGAAGAATGTAATAGAGAAAGTGACATGCATGAATTTGCTCAAATGCATCTGTAATCTTTCAGATTTACTAATTTATAATTTAGAAAATTACTTTTGTCACGAGAGACCTTTGAGACTTTGTTGATACTGACTAAAAAAAAATATTTGTAGACTTGTGGAGAATTTGTCAGATGTCTTCATGTCTTCATGTCTCAAGAATGGCAAATATGAATTAGAAAACCTCTGTATCAAGCATTTATTGTGTGCATGGGTGTAAAATGCATAAATAAAATTTTAATCATGACAATATTTGAGTGTTTCATTCTTTGTTGTGTTGAGTCCATAAAGCTATAGCCTTTCTATAGCCTATAGCCTTCTCTTTTTGCTTCAGGAAAGCACACTGTGTCAACACAGCGTTTACTGTAAAGAAAACCATACTTAAATAAAGCCTCTTAGGCGGCATATGTGATTCAATTGTGTGGCAAGCAAACAAATTTTCTGAGTTTAAAAGGAGGCCTGAGATGGATGAATGGTCCAGGAATTCAAGGCTCACAATCACAATAAGTACACCTGGCATTCAAAGGCGGCACGGCCTGTGTTATCATAAGGATCTCTGGAAAGAATGCAGTGTTTTGTAACTTTGCTCAGGGGTGAAAAAAGAGAGAGAGAGAGAGAGAGAGGTGTACAAAACGTCCTGTCACCCCATGTTCCTTTCTAATTGCTTGTATTGCACATACCGTCCATGCACCTGCATATGCAAAAAGGCAGACGAGGTCACAACAGATGATTCATTGTCATTCACTGAATTCATTGAAATGACCTGCTTTTGCTGTCTGATCAAATAACTTTAATGTAAGATAACACTCATGTGCTCTCACTCATGGGCTCTCATTTCAGCAGTGGGTTTTCCTGCTTCATTGGATTTCATTTAATTCCTGTCATACTTCTCATCTCCTCCTTTTTTCCAGAGAGACCCCCTGCAGCCATCTTTTCCAAACAGGCCTGAACATAGTCAGTCCCCAGACTGCTCAGAAATTGGCCATGAGGTTATACAGGTAAAACAACTGTTACTGACTGCAGAGGAGTCAACACAACTTAAAAATTGTTTCAGAGTTCATATTGGTGTCTAATTTGACATGACACATTTCCTTCTTCCCCTTGTTTCCATCTGTTACTTGGCTTGATAGGTCACATTAAGGTTGTCAAAGGCAGATCCGGTTATCATGAATGTAGACCTTAATGAAAGCTGCATTGTTTTATGCAGAGCTTGTCTATTATTTTGTCTCTTCTCCTTGTCCATTTTCTTCCAGACAGCATGAACTCCACATTTGGTAAGTCCCCTCCCTGGTGTTTGTGTGGTTTGTGTCTCGTATCTGTGGGTGGAGGTTGTGTGTACAGGCCTATTGTGTGTGGCCTCTGGTTGTTCTGTCCCACATCTTCCAATCAATCACAATAGCTGCAGTTTAAAAAAAACCAGCTCCTCTACCAACATGGCAACTCCAGTTGTGTAGCCCATGTGGTAAGACACACTACAGCTGACTCTAGACCCCAGTTTGATTCTTGTCTCATGTGTGTCTGCTCATCCCTGACCCAAAGTCTCTCAGGTTCTCCACGCTCACCCAGGTCTTCTGCAGCTACGGCCAGTGGCTCATCAGTTTAATCCTACTTACCTTTTCCTGCTGCCTGCTCTCCTCCTCATGTGAGTCTGCAACTGGACCTGGACAACTGGACCTGATACTTGGGGCCACCATGCTCAGCGTCTCATCCTCCAAGCCCCTGTGCTCCCGCAAACTTGTTGACCTGGCTACTCAACTGCCAAAGAGTCTTTTTTTAAAGGACTGCAAATAAACTTGTTTTATTATTATTTTCTAAACTAACCTTGTGTTTCATGAGTGTTGTGTACTGAAATATTAAGGGAAATTTAAGCTGTCATAACGTGACTGATATCTGCTTCGTGTGCAGATGAGCTCATTTGTCCACAGGGGGAAGATGCCACACCACACGATATCCCTGATACCCTTGTCACTTTTCTCCCTTCTGTGTCAAGCGCCTGAGTGGCAGCTTTACAAATGATGGGCAGATGGGCAAATAAACTGTGACACATAAACTGCTGAACAGAACCCTGAGGAGTAATAGGCTGGTGAATTCCAGGTTGTTTCCACATAAAGTATATGTACTTGTGTATAGTAAGAGCAGTGATTTATACCACCACTGCGATTATGTGCAAACCCAGATTCAGATATGAGATTTGTGTGCCTCACAATTGCCTATTGCCAGATTTGCTGTTTGTGTTTTGGATGTGTGTATGTCAATGCACACCACTGAAGAACATCTACACACACACGCAAACATTCTCAAAATCTATGCTCTTCATACATAAAAAAAAAAAACATTCTCAACATTTGTATCAGTTTAAAGAAGATAGAGGAAAGAGGCCAGTCTCAAGTCATTGTCCTGAGTTCATATGAGGCCACTGGGGGTTGGTGATACATTAATCCCTTTTAACTTTCAGTTCTACACCCCAGTCACCTAGTGGCACCAATCGCAGCAATAAACACTGACTGACACCTTAGACAAATTCTTAATGGTTAACTGACATGATTTAAAGAGGAAATATATGACTCATACTGTGTTAGCTGGGCTCGAAGAAACTACAGGCAGCTTCAGTGGCAGAACTCTGTCCATGGTGCTGGAACAGGACAGACCCTGGTGAACCACCTCACTGCAGCCACCATACACATGTGAAAATCACCGGTGGCCACCAGAACTTTGAATGTAACCCTTTGTAAACGGCTGTAAACTGAATCAGTGTTTCAGGGAATCAACTGTAGTTATTTAATAAGGTAAATCACACGTGGGTCAATACTCAAGGGCTGTATCTTTGTTCATAAATTGAACATTTGACAAGAACCAACCAACTTTATCATTATCTCTGTCAAAGCTTAACCAGAAGACAGTATAGATATCACATGACACTGTCCAGATTGAGTTTTATAGTTAAAAAACAAAATAGCCCCATAAACATAAATCTGCAATGTAGCCTAGTCCCCAGTCCCAATACGGTATCGTTAGTAATTAGCTTACCGTATATATCAGGTATCTATTAGGTATCTTGATCTTTGGTATAGCCATTGTTAAAGTTAGTCGTAGCTGTTCTCTTTCTTCTATGAAAGGTAAAATTTCCTGCTGCAAACAAAAGCAAATTATCTAAATTATGGACAGCAGAAATGGAAAAAATATTCTTTATGTCATTGAGGAATAAATATGTGAAAAAAGTCATAATTAATAGTTTATTGTGCTGTTTTTTATACTTCACATTTCACACGTCTGTTTAAAAACATGTTCTATGTTTTTTGAGCAAATTAACATGGAGTCTCAGGTTATACTGTATGTACAGTAGCTTTACAGGCCTTTACACTGAGCTATTGTATCCACTTCAGCAAACTCAACACCAAAACAGGAAGTTCCTCTTCCCCAAACAAACTCTCACCTTTTCTCCTCAGTGACTCCCCCTTTCTGCCATTGTCCAATGACCTTTGTCACCCTTTAACTCTCTAAGGGCTCGTTGTGTTGTGTACCTGTTATTGTGTTGGTTGGCTCCTTAAGTGAGTTTACGTGACTGTGGACTTGATCTACGGGGACTGAAAATTAAACGTTATGGTTGTAGTTGCTGATAAATAATATATATCATAAAAATAAATGATCTTGTAAGAAAAATTATTGTAAAAGAAATAGGTCACATACAGTACTATTCTTGAAAAAAATAAGTCAGAACTCAATATTTAATTTCGAGAAAATGTTTCACTGAATAACATGAATGGGATATATCTATGGGATATACTGTAGAGTGAGTCTTCTAGTGCAGGTACACTGGTACCAGGTGAAAACACTTAAAATATTGCTTTTAAATTCTCTACTACTTCCTGTACCTGTCATTCATCCATCCATGTTCAATATCCATTATCCATCCAGGGTCATGGGGGGGCTGCAGCCTATCCCAGGTGACATTGGGCGAGGACAGGACACACCCTGGACAGGTCAGTCTGCCACAGGGATGACATATTGAGACAAACTATCATTCCAGTTCACTGTCACAGGCCACCAATCAACCTAACCTGCAAGTTTTTGGTGGCACAGGGAGAACATGCAAACGCCACACAGAAAGACGCCACCAGAACCAGGGTTTGAACCTTCTCACTGTTAGGTGACAGTGCTAACCACTGCGCCACCATGCCACCCCGATATCAGTCATATACAGGTTTCACCTGGTACCTGGCTGGCCTAAAATAGTCGCAGCTGTAGGAGCAGTAACATCTGGTGCTAATTTGAGATACCTCATGATTGTGTGTAAATTTTTCAGTGAAGGGAAGTCACGCTCTGACTGGCACCTGTCCCCCCAAAACCCCGCTGGAGTGTAACTGAATAATGCTGTTAAGGTTTGGTGTGCATAAGCTTATTTATTCATATTATTTATTCATATTATGCGCATGATACCTTACTACCTTACTTAGCGCTAGATCCTGTAAGAAGTGACCCCTGTGGTATATTGAGCTTCAGATGGTCCCATCACATTAGATACAGCCCATGCTGTTTCAACACATTCGGTAAACATTCCTTAAATGCTTTAGTACTTTGCATATTTATTTTTACTTAAAAGGCTTTTTTTATAGGCTTTTTCAGGTAACTGGCACTGATCATGATTGGTAAAAGCATTTCCCCACTCTTAAAATAGCCGTCTATATCATACATTTTTTCAGCTAAACTGAGTGGAGCATAGCAATAAATTAAGAAAATACTTAAAATGAAGTCTGTAAAATCGTGATTTTAAAAATAATGTGGCCATAAGAAGCAAGTTGCCCTCCTCCTGGTCATCATGAAGCAGAGGTTGTCTGCATTTATGAGGATTTATTTTAATAAAGACAAGAAAGTTATTAGGAAATCCATAAAACTTGATAAGTACCCATTCGGCAGCAACTCAGTAAATGAGAAACTTGTCAAGGCAGAGAATGGGATAATCCAGTCGTCAAATACTCTACAGCTGTTCCCAAAGAATGTGCAGTGCAGCATAGCCCTGCGTCTCAGCCTCACACACACATGCATGCATGCACATGCTACATACACATGAACACGTACACACAATGGGGGATGGGGGGTGTTTCCCAAGAGGCAGTGCAGTATCAGACAAAGGCAAACGGATCGTATGGTCAAAAACATAAACTAACCCTTACTGCGGTGCAAGTGTGTGCCTTACCCTCTACTGTGTATTGCAATGATTCCTTACCACCAAGGCACAAGATCATGTTTCTTTATGTTGGCTGAGGCAGCTGCCTGTCCTGCTCGTGTCAACATCCAATCCACTTCACCCATGCAGGAACAATCCACAATGTGCAACACTGTGTGGGAACCTGCTGTTTGTTAGAACTGGCTAAACAGGGACAAGCGACTATGTATAGGACAAAGTGCAAAGACCCGCTTTAAAGGAGGGATAATATAACTCTTGATCTCTGTGCAGTGAAAAATTCACTATCACGCCCTTGAGGAAGTGTTGAAAAAAGGCTCCAGCCAGCTCTTGTTGTCATTGTGGGGCAATTCATAGGAAAGAGCTTAACTTATTACTTTATGGTCAGTTTATGGGAGATAACAGGCAGACTTTTTCAGTATCACTTGATAAGGTAACATAAAAAGATACTTCATGGGAAAAACATTTGCCTCTTTACTCTCATTTGGGATAAGAATAAGCTTTATTACTGTAGATACCTTGTACGCTTTTGGAGACTAAAAGTAAAGTGAAAATGCTTTCACAAATAATGTCATGATTTTTTGTTTTTATTTCTTTCAAAGTGCAGCAAAAAGAAAGAAAAATCCCTATTTGCTATTACCACCCAGGTGTGCATGCACTTACACAGTGTACTTGGCAGGTAGGTTGTTCTAAGCATCTTCAGTCACATTGTCTTCTGTCTCCTCTCTGATGTTGAGATCCAGCCTCTGCAGGGACCACACCATCTGTTGCCAGTCCTCTTGTTCGGCTTGTCTCTGAAGATTGTTCTTTGTGACTCCCCCGAGGTGTGTGGACTCGTCATGTTGCACCGTGACTTTGGGACTGATGAGACCCCCCCTCATTGTATTGCATGATGGATACGTTGTTATTAAGTTAATATATAATATAATAATATTATATATTTTTTGTGTTACAGAGTGGCCCATTGGATGTGTTAAATTGTTATACTAAAAATGTTTTTTTAAGTGAAATGAAATAAAACAAGCCAGATTAATGTTATCATAACAAGCGCAAACACCTTATCTGATACTATTTCATATCTCAGACATAAAACAATTGTAAGTATCAGATACACTTTTGAACCAGGAAGATTTCAGATGTGCTGCTGAAACAAACATTCCCAAGAAAAAAGTAAATATAAAGTGAGAGATTTGAACTGTTTTAGGTTCTCCCCAATCAAAATGATCAAAATGCTTCTTGTGTTAAGGATGTGATATCTACAAAAGCTTTGAATTATACACTTACTGGTGTAATAAAGTCATTAACATCTATGATATAATCCTGAAAATGACCTTGAGACTGACATAGTTTATTAAAGATGTGTAAAAACTCATGCGCTGTATTTATTGTTTGGGATCTAAATCCTTTCTCTGAAATCCATGGGAAGACATGCTGCTGCCGCAGATAGCCAGTAGATGGCCTCTGGCTACCAGAAACTCAAAATAGAAGCGGCTACAGATTCATTTGACTTTAAAAAAAAGTGTCATCTGTCAACACCATCAAATCTAGACTCTTATTTACAGCTTTGGGAAACTGTTATTTATGTATGTAGATAAATCAACTTTATTGTACCAAGTGAAACAGAATAAGTACATGTTAGTTTTTTATTTCACGATTTTCTCCTGAAGTGCAGTCCAAACAATCTATACATTTGCATTTCATTTTACCAATAATACTATCTAGCAATACTACTTTCAGTATCTATTTCTCAGTGTGGGACGTTTACAGGACTATTTCTATATGGTGCTGCTAGTTTGAACGAAGGAAATATATTTTTTTCGTGCAGCACAGCAAAGACTAAGATGCGCTAGATTTTAGAGAATGTCATAACATACATTATGACTAAATATGACAGTAAGATTAATCAGACTTACTTTGCGCCAATCTACCGCATGAAATTTCTAAAAAGGAATATTAATATAAAGGATTTACTTGCCCCCCAAGGGCTGCTGGAGCCTCTGTGTATGTGTGTATGTCCTGGAGATCCTGGGTGTTGTCAGTGAGGGTGGGTGCGCAAAGAAAAGAGTGGGCATCAGTGGGTCTATGTGCTGCGATGGATGTTTTTGTTTTTTCTAAACTGTGCCCTCCACCACTGAACATCAATGCTTACTCTTTCAAACTCATTTCTGGCAAGTCAAATCGATTAAGTGTTTGGGATTAAAATGTATTTATGATCGCCACAACTATCTATGTGTATAATATTTACTGATTTCATAAATAAAATGATGGGATGGGAAAAGTGAATACCTCCTCGTTCTTTGCATTCACAAGCTGGACAATATAACGGTATGCCGCTCCACCCCCCACCCCAGATCAATGCACTGCAATGCCTGGTGGGTACTGAAGTCTTCACAATACAAAGAGGAGCCACGCTTGCAACGCCCACAGAGGACATGCAGCTTCCACCGAGAACTACCGGTACCGAGATGCCCGGCTCGGGATGGTTTCCGGTAAATGCGTAAAATGTTTGGACCGGGTGCTGGAAGAAGGGGAAAGTGAGATGAGGAGATGAGCGGGCTGCGATCTTTAAATCGGCTGTAACTCATCTCAGAGGAGAAGGGTAAGTCAGGAGCGGGGTAACGCGCGCGCCGAGGTGTCACGGGGGCGAATAAGCCGCAGAGTTTGGAGCGAGGATCTCTCCGCAGACGATCAAACTTAGTTGCGCTCCAAAGTTGGCCGATGCTAAACAAGCCGATATCACTGGTAAACTAATCGTTTACAGCGCCACGCGTCTGAATGTTTAGTTTTTTCTGCAGCTTGCGGGTGCCGTAGTACTGCATGTTGCTCTGCTGCCTTTAAGCTGAAATCACTGCTTGCGGCTGTTTCGCCACCTGAAACTCCATTTTCCACTGATGCTCTGCAGAGGCGTGAAACGCACAACAAAGGATGCGTGCGACCTGCGGGATGTAGATGGTGTGCGTCGATGTATGTAGTCGGATAACTCCAGCTGGATGCACCTTAAAGGCCCGTATGTCGTTTTCCTCCCATTACGACGCGGCATATTGTGAGAAAATAACCTTTACAGGCCTCTAGAAACGCTTTCCCCTACATGTGTTATCTTGTCTTTAGCCGTCATAATAAGGATGCTGCTTGCACCTGAAAAATGACCGTTTGTACCCAATATACATCACATTGAAATTTGATTTACAGCTTTACTTTTAGGCGGCGGATTATACACATGGCTGTATTTTATGAAAAAAAGCCCTAAAACCTCTGCTTCAAAGTAATAATTACCAAATAGGCTGTTTGTGAATGTGAAAACTAAAGTTTGAACAAAAATGCCAGCAACAACGATGAGACTGTTGATTGCAAATACCACTATATTCGTCGTATATTTTTAATTGAGGTATTTTCTGCAAAGCGTCGACGATATGCCTGCTTTTATTTTGAAATGTGAGCAGAATGCACCGCGTTCACTGAGGCTGACTTGACTCTCTTGGTCTCCCGTTCACTTATCAGCATCTCGAGTACGAGAGCGACAGATAGACCGAGCGAGCAGGTCGGCCGGTGATGAAAACCTCCACACACCGACGGCTCCGTGCTCTCTTGGGTACCGGGAGTAATGGCTGTTTTTAATTTGATGCGTTCCAGGCGGTAGATCGAGTCCACCTCTCAGGTAATTTGTGATTGAAGCCTCGGGACACGCAGCGGTTAAGTAATACTCGGTCTCGGCGATACTACTAGAAATCATTTATCTATTTAAATCTAATTAGGACGTGCAGGGCATCGATGGAAGATGCCGGTGAATCCTCACGGTGAGCATCTTTTGCTCTTGCATGGTTCATGGATCAAGTGTAAGTCAAGAGACCTTAACATTTCTACATGTCTATATGTCATAGGCAAACGGCTGTTTTTTTTCTTTCTTTCCAAGGACATTAGTAGATATTAGATGCCATAATGAACATCACATTAAGTGTCAGTTTAAGAGCCACTTCCTGTCAGAAATCCTAGTGATGAAAGGCGTCTGTGTGGAAGAGCAGTTAAAGCTGTTTCTTCCTCTCTCCTTTTACAATAACGTTTTAACGGAAGTTAATTTGCTCTTCTGTGAAGAAGTGCTGCCTCATGGCTTGTGTTGTATCATCTTAGCCCCCCCCCCATTGGCCATTAAGAAGCAACCAGGATGGTTAAGCTGTCAGCCAGGCTTGATTGATTCAGTTAACCCACAGATGAGACTGATCTGTTCCACGTGATTCCTCTGGAGCTCCCAGCTTTATACCCCCCACCCCCTTCAGGGAGCAGAGAGGTGTGTGTAGCCTCGCTTCAAGCTGGCCACACACTGAACGGCCAAGCGTACCATGCTGATGCTTGTTGTGCATGATCAGTTGCCTGCACCCCCCTGCAGTGCAGTCTTCTTCACACAGGTGGGGGGGACACTGGGAGGAAGGAAAAGTTTAGCAAAGGCGAGAGGCATTTTGGGCTCCTTGTGAAAGTGGGCCACTGGTCCCTGTGGTGAATGATTCTTTTCTGGGGCATGCTCGGTGATGACGCTCGCCCGGCCCGGATTGGGAACAGACGCCCTCATCCATCCGTTTCAGAGAAGGGTGCGGAAGCTCCGCATATTGGATACACACTGCAGAAAGGTCCGAGCAGAGAGAGAGACTGCTCATCAGACTTTGTTGGCACTTTTTCCCCATCTGCAGATCTTTCACTGGTGTAAGTATGCTGCACCTTAGTCCACCTGTCTCAGGTATGAAGTGTTATTAAATCTGTGAGTCACCGCTCTTCTCACTAAGAATGTGAATTGTCAGGACATCTGTTTCCGACAGAGATCTAAAGTGTGGCGTTAATGATTTTTCTCCACCGACTGGCGTTTTTTTTGTGCCCCAAAACCCAAGTGCTGGAGTGTGAAGCGTCCTGCTATTTAAAGATGGCAGAACCCAGCCAGCTGCTGCCTTTTCCGCAACCATCGTAATTGAATCGGCCCTGGTCGTGTGCGCCAGCGAGGGCGTGTGCGCTCCACAGAAGATTATACAGTCAGAACTTCTCGCCGAGCCGTAACGGCTACTTTCACGTACCTGATTGGTGGCTCCTATTCCTGGTGAGTGCGTTCGTGGGACGGAATTTGGGTAAAAGGAACAAATCCCAACAGATATCATCCATCCCAAAACTATCCCCCATGGAAAGGGTGCGGGTTCTTACTGTGAGTTTTCAAACAGGGTAGTTCATCCTGATTGTTTTGACAAGATAATAGTATACTGGTAGACACGGATGAAGCTCGGAACTGGAGTAGCATTTGGCTCTGACCAGATATTTAAGCTCCAACTGGGTTGTTATGTCATGAATTGGCTGTGTACATCACGTTTTCTCCGACCTGTTTGTTCAACACGTGAAGTGGCTCGTGATCCTCAGAGAACAGATCTGTCGGGATGGTGCAGGCGCTGTGCGACAGGGGTCCTGGGATATCGCTCCGTTCTCTACGGCAGAGAGCAGGGAGAGGGTTAACAACTCAAAAAGGGAACTAGGCCACCAACATCCCTTTTTCATGGGCACATTCTGAGACCGGCTGCGAGCCTGACACAAACAGCAAGTGAAACATAGAGCAATATGTGATAGTGGAATGGGAAAGCGCAAGCCAGCCTTTTTCTTCTTTTCCCATTTTTCTTGAATCATCTCTTTGGCTATGTATGTTGAAGTAGACATGCAGTGAGGCCGGCAAGTGTTACACATCCATTGTATCATGTGTGTCTAAAATGGTTTAAAATTCTTTTTTTATTCGCAACTCTGCTCCCTCACTGCCTCACGCCAAAGATATTTTCTCTGGATATAGAGAACTTTTCACCACTCAGCTCGATTCTTCGAGTGATCCAGCCAAGGCTGTGGCACTGGGCGGGAGTGTCAAAAATTGCAACTCGGACCACAGATACATCTGACTCCTCAGCAGTGTTGGGATGCTCCTCCTGTCTGTTTATATGGTTGTACTACAAAAACAGCACAGGGCTGCTTTAAAGCCCATGTTCTGTGCCTAAGGCCCAATGAGTGTCAGTATTCAAGCTTCTTGTTTTGATAGGAAGGTTCACCTGACCCTGCCAGTAAATTGTCCTGGAACAGGAACAACGAATACCAAAATGCAGAATATGATATGTGAGTAGGAAATATTTTCTGAGTTCCATGCCAGACGTGTTTCACAATGCTGCACCGATGCAGCTTTACTTCATGGCTGGACATAACCACTGATTACATCAAGAGTTCTGTCAAAGGGCCTCCCCCTGGACTCTGCCTGGACACCACCACAGAGTCTAAAGGGGCTTTTGCTCTTATCTCTCCATTCATTGGAAACAACATTAGCCTGCAAGACAAGGATGCTGCAGTGGTTAGACCAGTAATTCACTGAAATGTCACATGATATGGAGGTCCATTAGACCAGCAGAAAGATGACTTTGCAGTGAAATTCATCAGTGATGTTGAGAGGCGGCCTGAAGGAATTTTGTGGTCTGGTCTGGGGTTGGGGTTTGGTCTCTTCTTTCTTCACCGCTATGTACAAGCAGCATTTTTTTTCTCACATTCTATTGCTTTTTCGTTTCTCATGCAAAGCAAATGTGCTGTTCCTGTTTTTCTCATCTGTGGCAGCTATTTTATTACAAACACTGGACTGTTTGAAGCAGTCCACTGTTTAATGATGCAGTGATGTTTTGAATTCAAGGCTGCAACAGATTCATATTTATTACCCATTTATTACTGCGGTTAATGTTTTCTGTGTACATTCTTGTAAATAGTTTAAAGGTGCACATTAATTGCCCACAGCCAAAAATGATGAATGAATGATATCAGATATTATTTTCATTATTGGATAATCTGATTATTTACAAAACGTACATACATGTTATAATTCCTCACAGCCCAAGGGGACATCTTTGCATGATTTGTTTCTTCCCTAAGCAACAGTGCAGCACACAAAGACCTTATGTTTACAAGAAAAGCAACAAACCCTCACACTGGAGGATCCAGAACCAACAAATATTTGCAATTTTTGCTTGAAAGTTACTAAAAATTCTTTGATTATCAGAATAGAAGTGGTCAGATCTTCTGTCACTGGACCAGTTCAGCATTAGGATGTTGTCTTTCCATCCTATCTCAGTTGCTGTGCTTCCCCAGAATTCATACCCCATTCCCTTTCTCAGCACATGTTGGTCAATCCAACAGAACCCGTGTCCTGTCCAGACCAGCAGAGTAAAGTTTGCCTCATTAATGAGAAGCATTCGGTTCCAGTCTGAAGTGAACCGGATCTCAGCTGACGCTGTTGCCCCTGCTCTGCTGCTCTCTGCCCTGCCTTTTGACACTGCTATCCAAAAACAGGACAATCCTGTGCCTCCTTCTTAACCTGTGGTACAGTATAACATTTTTGGAAGCTATAGTTGAACAGTCCTGTTATCATTTTTCCCTGTTTTATTTTGAAGGAGAGTGGTTGATAGCTGCACGTCAATATCACATCTTTTCCCATGATTTTCTTTTATATTTCTAA
The DNA here is from genome assembly GCA_016785225.1 of Psettodes erumei. Lineage (NCBI taxonomy): Eukaryota > Metazoa > Chordata > Actinopteri > Pleuronectiformes > Psettodidae > Psettodes > Psettodes erumei. The sequence continues at coordinate 2,157,947 of JAFBJZ010000623.1, forward strand.
AATTCATAAACCCTGTGTGCTAGGAATTGGCTTTGCCAGAACAATCTAACTAAAACTAACTAAAATAAGCAGCAGCAAAATTGATGCACTTGGCCAACAGAAGTGTGGAATTGCATTACTGAAGAGTGTGATCAGTTGTTTCATGTGAATAGTTTGGACAATGCCCAGATGGAACCAAAAGTCTGAGTGCATGCCCAGAAACCGCAGGGCTCTTAACATCAGCATCAGCATGACGTGACGCAGATCGACTCACACTCCAGCCATCCAGTTTTGAGGATCGCATTAACATCATTGTCTGTTTTCGAGTTGAAGTGGCTTTTACAACGTCCTGCTGCAAATCCTATAGAGCTTCACATAGGTCTTTCTTTCTTCTGCACATCATTGAAAATAAATAGCACACGTCTGAGGTTTACGGTGGTCGCAGTGCTGCTGCTTGAGGGGCATCGTGAGCGTGGCCCCATGTGCACCATGTCCACGATGGCAGATTTGTGACATGATGGGCAGGGAACTGTGGATGTTGTGAGCTTCATGCTGTTGGCCCTGTATTTTGCTCCATCCACACGAGATATCAAGATGCAGGTCACATTTTTAAAGCCAGGTACAAGCCCACACAGTCTGATTTAAAATGCAGTATGTTGGTGTGTTTCTTTTTTCTTTTTTTCTTTGCAGTGATGCATCCAAGTTTCCAGGATTCCATGGGCCGATGTTAATCTTTAATCTTCTCTCCTTCTTGGCAATGCACTCAGTTTCTGACTAACCAGGTTCTCATCTCCTTTGTACTTCTTCATCAGAGGAGTTAAGATGGGTGGAGCTGCCATCATCATCATCATCAGGAGACCTGAATAAACACAACCATACTGCTACCACCCAGACCCCACCCATGACTTTCTACAGTGTACGTCTACACCTTTTTGATATTTCCACAAATCTTCAGCTACTGATGCTGAGGGTGTTCGTAATGAGTACAGTGCCACACACCCTAAGTATTAATATATTGTAGTATTTGCATTGGAAGTATTTTTGAATTATTCTATTTGGCCATTAAGTTCTAAAAAGTGAAAGAAAATTGTCTATGCATTGTTAAAAGAAAAAAACACAAGCATTGGTACTAAAACTAAAACATTGCAGATGGGAAAAATATTTAATTGTATTCAAAACGAGCAGCTAATGACGAACACTGAACCAGGCCATGGGAGCAGTTAAAGCACATACTGCTAATATACTGTGTTTAAAGGGGGTTTTCTTCAACTGAATAGATATGATATACAACGTGGTTACATTTGCTTTATCTTTAGCTGCTTCAGATGCTTTCATGCAGGGAAGATTAAGGCTTTAAGGAATTTTAATGACAACATTTAGGACTAAGTATCTCATGAATTCGAAACCACAGTATTGAGGGGGTTTTTTGTGCATCACTTGCAGAAAGCAGTTTGACCGAAAATAAAAACCACTGTTACAACATTGGTTTAACTGAAAGTGTCTCAGCTCATGTCCTGCGCTGCTGTTGATGCTGAAACTGAAAACTCAAGCTGTTGTCTGTGTTTCTTTCAGGAACCGTTGACTGGTGTGTCTCAAACTCTGTAATGGAAAATCGTGGTGAGTACCAAGTTGCTGGTTGTGGCTTGTTAAGTGCAGTGTTAGTGCTGTGGAGAGAGCTGCAGATGGGCTCATCTCGCTGTACGTTCGCTCTGTTTATGGGGTCTGTCTCGCCCTGCATGTTTTATGAGCCGGTCAGGACTTCAGCCATACATCCTCTCAGTCTCTGGGTCTGTCTGAGGTTCAGTTACCCCTTCAAAGCTCTTCCTTTCCGGGCTTTCCCTGGTCAGCATCGGTCAGCGTGTTGTGTGTCTGCGGTGTGGTGCAGAAGATGAGGTTTCAGTGAAGATCTGTTTTATCATCCTTAAAGTCAGACTCTAAATACTGGAAGTATGAGTTGCTGTGTATTAAGATTAGCAGTTTTTGTCTCCCTGGATTAATAACGGTACATCCACTGGCAGTATAAATTAACCTGGATTATTTCTACTGGTGTTTTTGGTTCAACCGTCAGCTGCAGCTCTAATCGCGTCCTTTTTGTCAAGAAGACTTCCTGCGGCTGCTTCACAATAAAAGCCATACACAATTATCTTAACAAAACGATTTGCTGTAGAAGTCTGGGACTGGTGTTAGAAGAACAATACACAATATTTGCTTTTGTGCTGAGCAACAGGTGAGATGATTGGCACCAGCCTCTTTCCCGCTCACTAACACACGATCACTTGATTTAACAGTAAACTTGGACACCGTTCTCTTGCAGAGGATGTTTTTAAACTCATTGGAACTTCCTGCTAAAATTAAATGAATAAAATGAGAAATTCCAAAGTTTCCACTTAACTGCTTTTTCTCCCTCCCGTCCTTACTCGTTGAATATGAAGCCAATGTTAAGACATTTTTACAAAGGTACATTTTCTCTCATGAACGAGACCTGCATCAGGGAAACAGGGTTTTGGAACACAATCCACGGGGCATGTTTCATACCCTCCCCATGCTGGACAAGTACATGTGTATGTACATGTGTGTGTACCTGGCTCAGTCTGTCTGCCCACTGAAGTGGCCTGGCCCAGTCTGTTATTCAGGTCAGGCCAACAGGTTCTAGGCTCATGTGGATTGGCTGAGCTCTCTCTGGAAGCCGGCCCGGTGTGGAGGCTGTATGTGGGGCAAAGGGAGAGAAAGGGAACGCTGTCGCTCGCTCACTCGCTCTCCATCTTTCTAAACAGCTCGAGACGCAGCCAAGTGCCCAAAAAACTCCCGTCTGTCCAGGCATAATGACACAGCTCAGTGCTCTGGATTCCTGCGAGGCGCAGGCCGACAAGGTTCCCTGAAGACACCCAAACCTCAAAAGGAATCAAAGCACTGATTCAGGGGGTCCGGTTCGCGCTCCTTTTTCTTCTCTTTTTCGTTCTTGCTCTGTTTCTCTTTATTCATGCCCCTGAACAGAGCTGCTCTCCTTAGTAACATGTTTCAAAGTTATGCTAATGCCTCCAAGACTGCTCATATTGTGATAAGAGACTTGGAGATGTGCATAAAATGGAGTCTGGAGGAATTAAGAGAGGTGAGCGGCATGATAAACACCCTCGGCTAGTTCTAAAGTGTTCTAGTTCTAAGTGGGCATGTACTGGTTATAGAGACGGCGGGACGTGTCTGCTCGACACATCTTCTCATTCACCAGACAAACCCGTGGTCCTTCAGTCCTCTTTTAACAAGTTCTGAGTCATAGTAGCAGCCACACTGCTGCTGGGATTCAGCTCTCGTGTTCCTGTTCAAATGTAGAGATGGAGCGGCGTCTCGCCAACCATGTCTGTGCATGATCTCCTCCAGACAAAAAGAAGGTTTTTGCTTGTCAGTTAAGGTGATTTGCTCATTCAGGATGAACATTAAAAGATAATGTCTATAATAAGATAATATCTCTGTGCTGTCCTTCTCAGCTTGAAGAAAACAGAAAATACTAACACCAGTGTGTTTGGCACATAATGTGGCCTGAGGTCTGTGGTTTTTGTTTTGTTGTTTTGTTTGGTCCTATTTATTGTAACGTTTGGCACTGCATCAAATAGCGCGCATCACTTTGCACATACATTGCTGCATGCACACCAATCCCCCACACGCCGCAGCACACACATTTAAATTGAAAGCATATCTCGTCTTTCTCCCTGGAATGGTAGGCATCTCTCAGTGCTATGAGCACAGGAGGGAGGGACGGAGGGAGGGAAGGTCTTCAGGAGATTGCGAGAGGGAGGGACAGACGGTGGAACGTCTCAAGTGAGGCGCAGAAGAAGGGCAGGCCAGAGAAACACGGAGAAGAAGAAAAGAGGTGAGATGGAGGAGATCAGGGGTTTTGTTGAAGAAGGAGAAAGGCAGGTGCCGCTGCCGCTCGGCCCAGTGTGGCGCGCACGTTCCTGGGTGCAGGACACGTAGGGGCCCCTCAGGGGCTGGATCATGGGACAGAGCCTTCATGTGGAGACCCCAGCTCAGGACCCACAAAAACACAACAATGGCGGTGAGTTTCTGGACTCACTCACTCCCTGTGTACTGTGTAAACTTATGCATTCCACTGCTACTATATTGTGGCTTTTCAGTGCCTTAAAGCACAGAGGAGAAATAAGCTTTGGAGATTGTATAATCGACTTTGCACAGTCCCCCCCCCCCAACCCTCCGCTTTCACCACCACAAGGAATGTTAAATCACTGGGATCACGTGGATGAATCTCAGCTGTGTTTTTACCCTCTCATGCAGTGCACGGGAAGATGAAGGTAAATATTGGAGGGGTGGTTTATTTAGGGATTTTTGGAAATGGGCTTTGCGTCTGAGTGGATGAGATTTGACATCATATTGGATGCATTCCAACAGTTTTTCTTTTATTTTTTTCTATTTTTTCATATTAACATATCTAGATCATGACGTAGATTTTTACAAAGTAGCATGTTGTGAATTCATAGGACAGATTGAAATATTCATACTAAATATCCTCTTCTAACTCTATCAATTGAAGTATTGTGCTATTAGGATTTAAGTTGGTGACTAATTTTAGCGCCCAAAGATTCCACAAGAGGCAACAACACAGATTTTTTATTGTGTCAGTTAAAATAGATTAAATTTCATAATCCACCCTGTCAGGGATTAGGGTCATAATGAGGTGAGAAGTGTTTCCCAACCGGTGCACCTCGTGGAAGCGGGTTTTCTTATGTAAGTGATCGGGACGGCTTGGCTGAAGCCCAGGTTCCTTGAACCACATGCTCACCTGAGCTGGATGCCATGACTCAGCGAATCATGAGATCTGCTCTCTCTGGGACATGTGTCACAGAGTGGTAGGTGTGGCTTCAGGACAGGGGGTACGTCAGAGGAACATACACACACAGTGTCACACACCCCCATGTTTCCTGACTTCCTGATTGCAGAGCTTGACTGCTGGTTCTGGTTCTGGTTCTGGTTCTGGTTCTGGCTTTGTTCTGAATAGACACTTGTTTTACATGAACCTGGATGTTTTGACAGGCAGAACGTTGGTTGGTTGGACCGGTGTCACTGCGTTGTGCCTTTCAGTGGCAGGTTTCCCTGAGCTGCAGGGTGGACTGTGTTATTGAGTGTGAGGGGAAGAGGCTGTCTTTGTTCTCAGTCACAGAATCAGGGTGGAGTGCTGCTTCCTCCCCGTGTTTCCACCCCCATAAGTCCTGAACTTTTTTTTTTTTTTTCGTTGTCGCTCTTTTTACCCTTTACTCCCATTCCCTGTCCCACAGTCCCACACACAGCTGTGGTGCCACCACACACCAGACCTCTTCTCACTGCAGTGAAGTGTTGGAGAGCTTTCTTATCTGTGAAGACTCCTTTTGAGTGGATCCTCAACTCTCCTAAATGTGATTCTTGAGTTGGGTGTATTGTACTTTTTGACATTTTCCTTGGATTTCCATGCTGTGGTGAATGTTAAGGTCAGACAAAACTGATTAACGTGCAAGTCTTGGAAGGATATGGTCAGTCTGCTGAGTCGTCTGCAGTGCTTTGCAGTGTGCAGGCCTGACACGGCCAGCTCTCATACTGCTTCACTGGCTTCAGCTGAGCCACTGTGTCGTAGCAGTCTGCTGTGTGAGGTTCTGGATCAGAGGGAGGCTGCCTTAAGCAATGTTTAATCTGGATGTTATGGCAGCTGGTCTGAATCCTCAGATTTCTACCTCTCCAAGATAAGCTGGATTTCCACAGTTGGGGTATGTTCCTTGAACCCGGACCCTCTCTGCTATAGTTGTGAGCTGCAACTTGCCCTGGCGTTTGCTTGCTGATTTGACTGTTGGGACATATACAGTACAGGGCAGTGGATTTTGGGGTTGCTGTATGCTCTCTGCTTCTCCATGGCATGCTGTTTCAAGTCCCACCACCGTGGAACCTGGACGCTCAGTACCCCTACTCCAGGTAGACATGTTTCTGTTTTTTGATAGGCGTGTCAAAAATGAAACTTTACAGGACATACGGGGGAAAAACTCTGACAATTTAAATGTGAACTGTTACGGAGGTTTTACAGACGGTCAGCCCTTTTAAACAGCATGTAAGCATTCAGTTCAGATTTTCCCCTGCCAGCAGCGCTGAGGTTGCTGTGTGGTGAGGCAGATAAAGACTGTCCTTCAGCAGCAAAAAAAATGGGTTTGAATCCTTTGTCAGCAACTGTCCACCACGCTGAAATGTCCCATAGCAAGACAGTGAAACCCTGCCAGCTGCAGGGCTGCTGGTCTGTAGCTAAAGCTGACTTCCCCTGCTGGGTGTGTGTCAAACGAAGAGTCAGTTTTCCACCCAGGAAGGATATTATTGTTGTTATTATGTTCCCTGCGTTCTTTGTTTGACTGCGAAGTAAGCCACATCAGTATTGTGACTATTGTTCCAGAAATCAGACTGCAAGACATTATAGTCGCCATGACATCCTGTGTGTGCAAAAGGCTGGAGATTTCAAATTGGACCCTATTATCTCTCTGCTGGTAAATATTTTGTCTGCCGAACACAGCAGCTGCAACCTTGAGAGAGCCAATGCTTGAAACCGTCCGAGCTGCGCACTCCGTCACTTGGCCCGTCAATTACGTAACCCAGAATATGTAACCATGACATTTAATGGAGTGCTCCAGCTCTTAATGGCATCTCGTAACGATCAGCTCTGTGGCTGTCAGCTGTACCTATGTACCATGACTGACAGCTTTTCCTGCTGCTGTGTTGTTGCATCCATGTGTGCCCCTCTTCTCTGTACAGGCAACGAGGGCTGAAAGTCTGATGAGGCACTAGTCTCCATCCAGCCAAGGAATGTGAGCACTTGACGGCAAGAAATCCTGGCTCAGCGCCAGTGTCAGACCTCTCCTGTTAACTGTGGATATGTGGAGGAGTCCATGAGCTCTCGGCATCACCCTGCCAAAGCACACTCAGTCCCTGAGAACTAACAGCTCAAGATAATAACAGCTGTAGTGAGCACGTCCCTGTTTGTGAAGGCAGCAGACACGCTCAGTCAGAAGAGAAAGCCCTGCGTCCAGCTCGCTAATGTCGTTCTTTCTGTTCTTAGATGATGAAGCTGAGCAGCACCACAGCACAATGGTGGGAGAGGGGGGCAGCACGGGGGACAGCACCCCTCCCCCGAAGCGTAAGGGCAAGTTCTCTACCCTTGGCAAGATCTTCAAGCCGTGGAAGTGGCGGAAGAAGAAAAGCAGCGAGAAGTTCAAGGAAACTTCAGAAGGTTTGTGTTGTGAGCTCATTGTCTTTGGAGTGTGTGAGCCCTCCCCCTCCCCGGGTCATATCAGTTGCATTCAGCTTTCAGCAGCATTCCTCAATGTGTGTGTTCCGATCTGAATGTTACCGGCCCCCAGGCTCTCCATGTGTCCACCTACAATAAGACAATAAGCTGCTAACTAAATATCCTGCCCAGTCAGGATCTCTGAACTGACATCTTTAAATTGTGGAGCATGAGGGCCTGCACTACATGTGACCGATTTTACTGCAGTATGTTTTTTTTCTGATGGACACCCAGTAAAGAAAGACTCTGCATTCTGTTTGTCGACGGCAGAGCTGGAGAGGAAGATGTCGACGAGGCGAACGCGCCAGGAGCTTATAGAGCAGGGAGTGCTGAAGGAGGTCCCGGACAGCGGTAAGAGTGCGTTTGTGATTCATCTGATCTCCCTGCACAACTGTGCCTGCATCTCACAGCAGCAGCAGCCCTGAGGCTATCACACCCACACACAGTCGTCAAGTCACCAGTACATTGCGGCAGGAACGCTGTCCTCCTATCCAGCAGGTGTCTGAGAGAGATTTTTCTTTTTACTTTCACCTTGCTGTTTTTCAAAGTAATGTAATGTCTGTTTAAAATGGCATGCCACTCTCCAGAGCCGAGGAGAAGTGGAACGAATTGTGCCCTGCAGCAAAACAGCTTTGAGAGGGGTGTGTGTGAGCATTCTGCTGGCCCCGCTGCTGCGGAAGCCCATTTATTAAATCTACAGCTGCTCCTTCATCCCACCAACAAACACACTCTGTCTACAGGGCCCCTTTCTCAAGAGTCTTTTCTCTTTTAATTTGTCAGAAAATAGTGAAAAATGCTCATCACCTTATCTCAGAGCACGAGGAATGGACTTTAAGTGGCTAGATCTTTTCAACCAGCAGCTGGATTTGGGGTTTTTTCAATTTACAAAAATCTAAAGCAGGGAGAAGCAGCAAATCCTCATGTTCTTGAAGCCAGAACTAACAAATGTTTGGCATTTCTGCTTAATAAAACATCAAAAAGATAATTTAGAAATGTTCTGCCAGTGAAATAATGCATTTGTCAACTCATCTTTTTGTATGTCACATTTAGGTTCAACGAGAGAGTAGAGAGTGGTAGTAAATCACATGTGATGCTGCCAGTATTAGACATGAATAATTTAGCTGGAGTGGATGTGTTGTTTCTCATTTTCAGCTCTTGTGTAATGACTAGTGTTGGATCTTCTCAGTTGTTTGTCTGTTTACCATGGACTCATTTTCTCTTGTGCAACTTTGAAAGATGCAGATGGAGGTACACCGAACGTGAAGCCGCCCTATGTGAAGAATGGCCACACTCTGCCCCTGAGCGCTGGGCTCGGAAGTGGAGGTACAGCAGTTGTCAGCAGTGGGAGGAACTCGTGCAGCCAGGGCAAACTCGCCTCAGAGTCAGACTTTAGGACAAACGCGACCTGGATCCCCCAGCCAGAGGACCGCAGGGGCCGCCCTCCTTCGGACGGAGATCGCCGGGGAGCTCCGTGCTCCAGGGGCGCGGGATTGCATGAGGACGGGTGGAGAGGGGGAGGGGTGGGGCCACGTGCACACGGGGAGGGCGAGTGGAAGTCCAACATGGCCTGGCAGGGCCAGATACACAGCCAGATGGAGGAGGGCCGGCGTGGAGGCTGGCTTCACCCCGAGGATGGACAGAAGAGGCCCGGGCTGCAGAAGGCCCCATCAGAGGACGGCCGGAGGAGTCGGCCTGTGGAAGCAGACTGGAAGCCCACGCTCCCTCGACATGCATCTGCAGAGGAGGGAAGGGCCCGCAGAGGTGAGTGTGCCTGTGTGCCGTCCAACGTCTTCAGCCAGTAAATCATAAGATCCCCCTTTTCCCTACTGTGAGAAAGTCCTTCGTACACGGGATGCACCCATACCACTTTATTTCATAACGAGTGCAAGTACTTACAATTTGGAGATTTGCTGATACTGACTGAATGATACCATCACAGACATAACTTTACTCTCAAAACATGTTTTATTGTCATCGGATGTTGCTCAATTTCTGACTTCAGCAAACTAATTACACAACATCATGTTGTTGATGGTGAACACCATTCAGCTGTGTGTGTGTGTGTGTGTGTGTGTGTGTGTGTGTGTAAAGGAGGGGGGGCAGGGAGATGAATGATCTGAGGTACATTTAACAAACCTAATGGAACTCAGTTGGTCAGTGTTGATGTGAGTCAGTGTGTGTGAAACCCTGATCCATCATCTTCACATATCTTCAAATACGTCCAAACTGCTGACATCACTCCTCCTCCATCAATCTGCTCAGAGGTCAGCTAAGAGAGGTGATGTCACGGTGCTGTACAGTGGTATCAGGTGAGGTAGTATCACAGTAGTTTGATAAATGTAAGTATGACTACATGAACAGAGTATAAGGCCAATACCCAATACTGGTTCTGGTATCAGCTCATCCCGACTTCATACATATTTGTTTTACACCTTGACTTCCTTCACAGGTGTATGAAGATAGTAGGTGATTCTGCAGTCTGTGTGTTTTTGCTCCCTCTTGCTGTCACTTTCCTGCTCATGTTCTGTCCTCCCAGATATAGACGGGCCCCCGTCAACTCCCGGGGGCCCTGCTCCAGCTACGCTTCTTATTCAGGAACATAAGGGAATAGCTCGTCCTCTCTTCTCCCCTTCTAATTAATGTGCCACAATCGCTATTCGCCAACACTGTCAGCTCAGTGATAACTGTTGAAGAGCCACGGCTAATTGATTTCACTGAAACTGGTGTTTTCTAAAGTTGTCAGGTGTCACGTATCCGACACGAGAACGTGTCGTGGTATTGTCACCGACATAGAGCCACTGTAAGAGAAGAGTGACTGAGTGATGATCTTGTGATTGGCAGTTTTCAAGCTGCAAAGATTTGCTCCCTCTTCACGTGTGGCTTCTCGGCTCTTTGCTCTGTCTTACCTTCCGTTTCTCCTTTTTCTTCCTCTCTGATGCTGCTTTTCCCTGCCGCTCCCACTCTCTTTCTATCTTTATCAATTCTCCTGCTTTCTGCCCTCCTTTCTCTCTCTCTCCTCTGTTCTCCATGCTCGCTTCCTCCTTTTCCTCTTGGATAATTTCCTCTCTGGTTGAATGATGTCACAGTGATAAAGGCTTGTCTGTAAATAACCCCTCAACTTGAGAGCTGCAGCTTTGAGGAATGGCGTGGGAGCAGCAGCTGTGTGTGTGTGTGTGTGTGTGTGGGGGGGGTAAGTGCAGCCACCTACTCTGTTTATCTTCAGAGCTGATCCCTGGATAATGCTATTCTCAAATAAGTGCTCACTGCTCAGTCTGCACTGGAACAGTTACAGTCATTTAGAGATGTATTTTATCAATCAATAATGGAAAAGAAACAAGTACTCTTGTGTGTGGACACTGATTTTGAAGCCTTACTGGCATTTGTGTTGACATATCTCACTCTCAGTTGAATACAGTGCTTTAGTTTGAAAGTTACTGAGGTGAAATGAACTTTCCTTCTGTAACATGTCCCCATAATTCTGTGTTTTCATAGAGTCAGACAGCCATTTCATCCCTGACCCAGAAGCCCTGCGGAACACCCTGCGTGAGCCTCTGCCACCCAAACAGCCTGGCGCGCCTCCAAAGTGGCTGATGAGCTCCGTCCCTGATCCAGACTGCGAGGGTCCACCTCGCACCCCGTCCAACCACCCCGCGGCCCAGTACCCCTCTCCCTCCGCCCCCTCGGCGGCGGCACCCAAACCCGTGCGCTGCATCTCCTCTGCTGGCGCGTCCACGCCGCAGTCTTCGCCCGCGCCCCTGACCTCCACCTCTCAGGCCGCCAAACAGCCCCCTCTGCCTCCACCCAAGCCGGTGAACAGGAACAACGCCGCCATGCTGGGTAAGTTCTGCTGGGTGGACAGGTGATGGAGGAAGGGACTCACTCAAAGCCTACATCAGCAGTCGCCAGCGTGCATTATGAACTCCCAGTGTCTGCTCAGTTAGCGTGTCGTTCTCCCCCTGGCGAACACAGAATGTACATATATGAGTCAGTGAACAGCTGATGGTGTAGAGAAGTCTTCCACACAGCGAGCAACATACACACATAAGCACACTTGCGCACGCATCGTGGTAATGATGTTATCTGAACAGCTTGAGCAGCTTTTCCCCAGCTAATTACTTATTACGCCTGGACTATTCTAGCTGCCACTTTTCCGGCATTTTACACTCTGAAGATAACAGGGACTCCTGTGACTGTGGGCTCAAACAGATGCCATATAGTGGTGTTGTTGTTGTTGTTGTTGTTGCTTCTTACTGTGGGTTCGTCTCAGCTGCCACTTGGGCAGGGCTGTCTGCTTTGATTCATTTTTAAAAAATCTTATCGGCCAATCTGATGACTTTGGTAACGTACAAGTACGTGTGCACTTCTGTGTGATTGCATGAAGCAGAGTTTATTTTTACTTTATATGCTGCCGGGTGTTTTCTGGTCATCCCACATTTATCAGCCCTATCATCGGGCAGTGATGTCACTAGTCAAATAAGAAAAAAACTTGGCCTGTTTATCGTCACTTCAGGTTTTTTGGTCTTTGTTAGTGGCCAATTGAAATAGAAAACAATGCTGCTCACTAAGAAATTAACAGCATTATCAGCTTCTCAAAATTTGGACTGCCAAAAGCAAGGGCAACCACAAATGTAATTTAAAGAACAAAAACCTGTTGATACAGTTGTTGGCTGGAGCTTTCCCATTAAAACAAAATTACTGAACATTTTCAAGAAATGTTCCCACAATTTCCAGCTAAGGAAATTCATATATTTGGTTCCTTGCCCAGAGTTAGGTGAAAAAATTTATACCACGTTGATATTTGTCTGCAAAATATGACTGCATGCAGGAGGCACAAACCACAGCTAGACATTTTTACACTGTAGTTTATATTGTACAGCAGGCCAGCTCCCCCTGCTTCCAGTCTTTAGACTAAGCTAAGCTAACCTTGACCTGGTTCTATGTCCATTTTTAATAGACAACTGCGTGTGATGTAGATCTCCTCTAGCTGTTGGCAAGAAAAGAAATAAGCATATTTCCCCACAACATGTACAGTGCACAATGTTCATTAAACACAGCAGCTGAAGGCCCCCATCTCCTCCCTGTTAGTCTCCGCCCTGCAGGGGGGAGAGAACGCTCAGCTTCCGCTCTACTGGTCCTGCTGGAAGCGAGAGTGCGACTATGATGTCTACCTATCCCTGCCCGTCTACCTGTGCCGACGGGCCGGAGGCCTGCGCTCAGGTAAAAAGGTGCCCCCTGGTATCTCTGTGGTCAGGGTGCCCGTGTCTGAAACGCTCTCCTTCAGAGTCTGCGTCCTTCATCGTGTCGCGTCCTTTTCAGCTGCCAGCATATTTCCCCCCTAATGCCTTTATCTTGTTAACTGGCCTCGATTGCTTCTCTCTGGGTGTGGTATATAAGAGCCGCATGCATATAACCAGCTGATAATGAGTTTCTGAGTATGAGAGATAACTTGGACGTGAGTGAGCGGCTGAGTGTTTTCTACGCTGTGCATGTGAACGAGGAAGGGGCTTCAGCAGGTTCCAGCTAATCCACTCAGCTTCTGCTCAACTGGGATGGGTGGATGGGTGGACAGATGGATGGATTCTAATAAGCGTTTGACTTAATTTTAGTAGAAGATGTAAACCAGTTCAGTCTAGTACGATGCATGTTTTAAGTCTGGCAACACTGAACTCACGGCTGTGGCTTTTAACATTGATGTTGCTTTAAATCCATTCTCCAAAGTTTTGAAAATCTTAATGCAGGTATATAAATGTGCATGTAAATAAGTTGAGGAGCATTTTGCTCTTCAGATATGAATAAGAAAAGGTTTGGCAGCAGGCTGTGTTGCGCATGTAGGCTGACTGCATCTTCTTTGTCTCTGTGACTTGAGGCACATGCTGCACACTGCTTTGTTAGGGCAGTGTGTGCATTCATGTTGACAGGGACATGTGATCCTACACACTGTATGTGCACAGTAATGCTCAGCCACACATGTAATTCCGGTGTTATATTTGTTCATGTGTATGCTGTCGTGTTGGGTACGTCATATATGTACGGCTGATGTGTGCATTTGTGTCGCAGTGGCAAACTGAAAAATAAAGCACTTGGTTGCAACTCGCTCACAGGCCCAAGCTCTATGCTGCCTTATGATTGGATTAATGAACTGTGTTCACTTTTGTTCACTTGCAGGTGACTTCCCCCAAGCCACTGGGGGAGCCAGTCTTGTGCCAGCCAAGCCCTCTCCACCGATGCCCCCCAAGAGGACCACCCCCGTCACCAAGCGCAACACGGAGGACTCCTCTGCTTCGAGCCATCCCATCAACCCCTCCCTGCTCTCTCTGGAGGACCACAGCAGCCTCCCTGTGGGCTTCCAGCTGCCTCCCCCTCCTCCTTCCCCTCCCCTGCCAACTCACATCCCGCCTTCCCCGCCCCGTCAACACATTCACACCCACCACCTGCACCATCAGCATTCCTACCCCCACCCACTGCCCCAGCCCATACCCATGCTGTTTGACCCACCAAGCCCAACCAACGAGTCTCCGCAGCGCCCGGCTCCTGTCCCGCTGCATATCATGATCCAGCGCGCGCTGTCCAGTCCTGGCCCGGCTCAGCCACATCCAGAGGGGTCACAGCGTGCGCACACTCTGCTTTTTGAAACTCCTCCAGAATACCAAGGAGATCGTGGTCGCCCCCTGCCTGTCAGCATCCAACCCCTAAAACTGTGAGTCTCTCTAAACAGAATAACAGGGGGGCTTTGGTAAAACAAAGCCGTAGTGTTCAAACAAAATTGCATTTAGAGCTGGACAGGTATAGCTAAATGGGTAGGGGTTGAATATGGCTCCTGCAGAACTGTATGTAATGTTGAAGATTGGATACATAGATGTTCATTTGGTGAAACTAGTTGAGAACATCAGTCTAAATCTTTTAAATACACACAAACAGATGCTTTATCTCTATCCATAATAGTTATGTACAGTATATATTGATTTTCTCTTTATATTAGATCTGAAGATGACTACTCAGAGGAGGAGGAAGAGGAGGAAGATGATGAAGAAGAAGAGGAGTACGATGGGGAGATCCCCCAGCCAGAGCTCGAGCCACGGAGTCGCCGGTGCTTGGTTGGTGATGCAGGTGTTTGCGTCATCCCAGGGGGAAATAGCAGTGAGGAGGAGGAGGAGGAGGACGAGGAGGAAGAAGAAGAAGAAGAAGAAGATGATGAAGAACAGCATGACATGCACAGGGAGGACAGCGACTCAGATGGTCCTGTACTTCACAAAGATGAAGACTCTGATGAGGAGGATGAGCCCCCACCTAGTAAGCATAACCACATTTTTATCAAAATAGGTCAACATTATTTACAGATTTTAATGTCAAGATTTTTTTGTAAAGCACCGTGCTGTGCTTGGTGCTTCTGTACACCTGACTACATCTCTCCGCTGGGCTTTTATTCAGGCACCCTAGCCAGCAGGGTAAAGAGGAAGGACACCCTGGCTCTGAAGCTGAGCAGCCGTCCCTCTGCTCCGTGCAGGGACAGGTTTACCCAGGAGAGGAGCAGCAGAGACGACCAACCTCCGGGACAGGCCGGCCTCACCTGGCAGAGCAGGGAGCAGTGGGAGGCCATCCGCACGCAGATCGGCACTGCACTCACAAGGTAAGGGCAGGCTTTGTATCCTTTACACTGACGAGCGAATGTGTGTTTCCTGAAGAAATCAGGCGATCATTCCTTTAGATCTTTGTCCTAGTTATTGCCCGAATAACAAAGTGATGAAACTGTGTAAAAATAGTGCTGTTCTTATTTTTCTTTTTTCTCCAGACGACTCAGCCAGAGACCCACAGCTGAGGAGCTTGAGCAAAGAAACATCCTTCAGCGTCAGTATCAACTTTCTTTCCTTTCCAGCTTTGTATTTTGTACATGAGTGAACCTAATAATGCCACCAGGTTTTATCAAATGCTCCCTGATGTACAGCTCTGTTCGGGCTGATTATTTTGTAAATAAGCTTCTTAATGCCATTATGCACAGCCTTTATGCACAGTAATGACAGGTTTTTACGCTTGAAAAGATTTCCTGAAACATACATCACTGTTTAGATGTCTAATTTTGGAAACAGCTTTTACTCTATCTTTCCTTCACGTCAAACCAGGCTGTCATACCTGAGTCTAAATTTAGCTCTGTTTTTTTTCTCCTCCCTCGTTTTTTCTTCAGCCAAAAATCAGGCTGACAGACAAGCTGAGGTTAGAGAGATCAAGCGGCGGCTGACCAGGAAGGTGAGGCAATGTATCCACAGACATACACGTGTCAAATCAAGCGTTTGCTGGATGTTAGACTGACATAAAAACTCTTTCAGCTGAGCCAAAGACCTACAGTCGCAGAACTGCAAGCACGAAAAATCCTGCGGTTCCACGAGTACGTGGAAGTCACAGATGCCCAAGACTATGATCGAAGAGCAGACAAGCCGTGGACTAAGCTGACTCCTGCTGACAAGGTATGCATTCAGTGTGTCATCTCTTGCGAGTGCTGAACAAACCCAGTAGATGCACCCAACTAATTGCCCCATAAAATATTGTGTCTTGCGTATACGTATATTAGCATCAGCATGATGGATTAAACTGACATCTCTTTCCTGTTTTGTCTAGGCGGCTATCCGGAAGGAGCTCAACGATTATAAAAGCACTGAAATGGAGGTTCATGAAGAGAGCAGAATTTACACGAGGTATAACGGTTGGACCCTTACCTTACAGTCCTTCAAATTCCACTCCCAGTTCATTCAATGACACCTGCAGTTACTGTATGGTTTAATACTACAGCAAATACACAGTATTACCAGCAGCTACCTTGTCAGACATACCACAGATGATCAGCTGGTGTTTTGTTTACAGTGCAGCCAAACAAATTTGCAGTGGTTTAAAGAAGTCAGGTAATAATAGACTTAATCTCAATGACAGATATATTGTGTTTCCTGTGACAGCTTCATAATAAAAGCCACCCTGCGTTTTGCTGTAATGCTTATTATTATTATTATTATTATTATTATTATTATAATAACGCAGTGGTGTTCTGCATTAGCATTACTTAATACTACTTAATTAAGCCAATTTAATAGTGCTCTGGTATGGAGGAGAGTGAAGAGTAAATTTAATCTCACTGATATAGCGAGATAAAATTAAAAAATTTGAAACTCTGCATTACATACCCGCGTCGTCACCTATGAACGAGTCCCTCCTGCTTCTGAATGCAATTTAAATCCAGCGTGGGAATGGTGGACTCAACCACTAACAATGAAAACCGCTATATATGTAGACGAAATTTCAGAATGCATATTCATTGAATGGCTATTGTTGAAAAATGGCAACCACAAAAAGCAGTAAAAACAGGTTGTGATTTCATTGAAAATGTAAAGAAATATAACTGTAAACCAAATTAGAATGTATGTTATGCCTCATATCTCTTTGTTTTGTTTCATTTAGGTTTCATCGGCCTTAGCGCGCCCCCCAACCCCTCGTGACTTAATGAAGCACTTAAGATCTCTGTGGCAAGAGGCTGCTCCCCATGCAGACTGATGGCCCTTTATGTTTCCCCCGAATGTACTGTACAGAATATCAGGGAAAGCCTGGAACTGACTCGGAACAAAAGAGATCTTCTCGCTTGCCCTCCATCGCCCTCTCACGACATTGCTTTCATTCAACTGAGGCGGTGGGTGAGGAACCAGATGCAGTATTTCTCCCGGACGACAGGGGGAACCACGTGCCAATGAGGTGGAGAGGTGGCAGAGGACCGACAGGGCTTACTCTCACTCTGCTGCTCTGTGGTACCCCTCAGGGACTTGGATCTCGTTACAACCTTTAATGCGGCCTCATTCTGTGTTGCCTTTTTTCTTCTTTACTGTATATGGAAAAGCTCATTCATCTTGTTAATGTAATAACATACAGTAATAATAGTGATAATGATGATGATGACTTATAATACTCCTCACAATAATAATAGATAATAGAGACAAATGGCAGTAGCGAGAGCGAGCTGGAGGATGAAGACTGGGATATTCTGTTTTAGGACTGGACATCTCTGGGATATTGTATGTGTTTTATATTAATTGTGTACAGACTGCTATTATGATACTTTAGAGTGAAACCTGGAGAGGTCTAATTACAAAATATTCTGTAATGCACAAGATATTTTATATTGTAATTTTGATCATATGAGTAGTGACTGCTTTTATTTGAGCCTTTTTTTTTATTTGGCTTGCCTGTATTTATGGTTGTCATGTGAGGTGGCCACTTAAGCATCTAGAAATAGAAAAAGGTGGAGGTCAGGAGGTCAGGAGGCTGTTGGTGGTTTTAATGTGTGCCAACATATTCAATGCCTAAAGGATGATAAGATACTGGTTTTCATATCACTGATTTCTGCAGTCCGTTGCATGAGCCAAAACAGAATCCAGTGCCTCTGGATCTGGATAATCTCTCTTCATTTATACTTTTTTTTATGAGTTTTTGTACTTCCCTTTAAAGACCAAACATGCAATGCATTCTGTAGCCACTTTGAATAAGGTCATGCTAGGAGTGTCTATACCAAGATAAGTTGCTGTGAGTGTAGATCAGGGATTATCAAAAAATCAGAAAATGTATAAACGGTCAACAGGGAGTTATTTTTGGCTGGAACCTTCAGAAAATGCAGAAGTGCTTTATCTTGTATTGTTGTCTGGCCAGTAGCTTACAGGGTTCTCTTTGCTGTCTACAGGTTGATATACAGTAGGTTTAACTGATGCTTGTGTATATCTTGTCTTCCTTTCATTTGAAAAGAAATTTTAAATAAAAGTATTATAGGTTGCTATTTTTTTAAGCACAGAACATTAGTTTATGATTAAATGCTACAAGAATGGGAATATGAAAGTGTACCTTTTCTGTAAAACTTCTGTAAGTTCATTTGTAATTGAATGTGGAATTGTATGGACTGACAGTTTTCTTTTTAATTGTAAATAGTCACATCTGGATCTAATTAAAATCTTACAATTCCTTCCTAGTTTCGATGCAATGACGCTGCCCCTGGCTCAAATCAAGAGATCCAGCTTACCTATTGAGTTTTTTAGGGGTGATATAATGTTGAATCACAAAGTGAAAATATGAGGCTGCAGTGACACCTGGTGACAGGTTTTTGGTCTGTCATTGCCAGGAGTTAAACCTGAAAATGGCCTTAGAGAAGTTGCTCTTAATCAAGGTTTCTATCTGAAACTTTGAATACATCTGCCACTCTTAATAAACATTAAGATTAAGGTTAGGTAAGGCAGTGTATTTTGTAAAAAGCAAGCACAAAATCTTGTCAGAAATTTTAAAGTTGCTTTGTGGCAGCAGTAGAGAGGCCAAAAATTGACATTATGACAAAAAAACATTTGCAGGTTACAAAAAAACCCTGGAATGTTAATGGAATGGAATGGCACCATCATCATCTGATTGCTATAGGGCACACATTGGATGATCATACATGAATAAATAAAAATAAAATACTTAAGCAAAGGAAAATATTTGTGCATTGCAAAGGAGTCACCTAAATTTTTTAAATTAAAACTGAATTCTTAAGTTTACAGTGCTATTTATATAAAAACTATAAAGCTTCTCAGTGAACTAAAACTATAACCATACTTTCTAACTTTATTATACAGTGTATTGTGATTGGGGTACATCTAAGTTTATGCTGGCCACAATTCCTCATTTCATGTAAACTCTTGTTTGCAGTTTTAGACTGGGGTAAAGGTTTAATTTAAATCTTTCCATTTACTTCTTTCTTTACTGCTACTCCATCATATTTATTTGGCAGCCTTAGTCTAATGTAACTTTAAAGGAACACTCTTTAATCAGAGTATAGCATCAAGTCAATTCAACTTCTGGGATATTGATCTCGTCAGTTAAGTAGCAGAGGGGGTTGTTAATCAGTTTCGATCAGTGTCACCACTGGTAGCATGAGGTGATACCTGGCCCCTACAGAAATTGCACAGGCCGTCCAACTCCTCCAGGATAGCGCATCAATATGTGCCTTTTCCAGACCTCCAGCAGGCCACTGGTGTGAATCTCTCTAACCAAACAATCAGACACAGACTTCACGAGGGTGGCCTGAGGGCCCGACTTCCTCCAGTGGGCACTGTGCTCACTGCATGGCATTGTGCAGCTTGATTGGCATTTGCCATAAAACACTAGAATTGGTAGGTCCACCACTGGTGCCAGGTGCTTTTCACAGATGAGGGCAGGTTCAGCCTCACATGTGACAGATGTGTTTGGTGGTGGGTCAGTGATGGTCTGGGGAGGCATATCCATGGAGGGACACACAGACCTCTAAAGGCTAGACAACGGTGCCCCTGACTGCTATTAGGTATCGGGATGAAATCCTTGGAGAATTAAGGAATTGATACTATGGACTGGCTCCCATACTCGCCTGACCTAAATCCAATAGAACACCTCTGGGACATTATGTTTCGGTCCATCCAACACCACCAGGTTGCACCTCAGACTGTCCAGGTCCAGATCTGGGAGGACAACAACTGTCGTCTGCTGAGTACCATTTTGAGTTGCTGCAATGAAATTTCAGCAAAATGTACAAGCCTGCTGCATGATTTTTTCACTTTGCTTTTCAGGGTGTCTTTGAATTCAGTCCTCTGTAGGTTGATCATTTTTATTTCCATCAAACAATGTGGCACCCTTCTGTTCCTAAGACATTACCCAGTCCATATCAGTATAGATATGTAGAATGCTTTTGTTCCCATTGAGATCTGATGTGTTTTCAAAGTGTTTCTTTAATTTGAGCAATGTATATTAATATATTAGGTATTTGCAATCCTGTGCTTCTGTCACATAATGCACCACTTCTCTCAGGAAAATTGTTGCCATTACAGATATGTTGGTTTTCACATGTCTTTCTTCTGTTTGCATTGGAACAACACAAAGTTTTAGCAAACTCCAGTCCGGCTCTGTCCTGCCTTTGTGTCAGCAGTGGTGTCCTCCATGGTCTCCTACCATAGCGTCCCTTTTCATTCAGATAGTGTGAGCTGACACTGTAGCCTGTGTCTGCAGCTCAGATTGAATTTGTTCGTGAGTTGATGGAGCTTCTTTATCCACTATTCCATCATTTAGCTCCAGGGCCATTGGCTAGAAATGTAAGTGGACACAGGAACATGAAGATCTCTGGAGATGGACTTGGAGCCTTGAGATTGTCCTCTTTGCTCTTCTTTCCTTTCTCCATGCTCAGTGTGCTGATGCACACACACATAGATGCACAACACAAAGGTTGAGTCAACTTTTCTCCATGTGAACTGGTTGCAAGTGTGATTTCTATATTGTCAGCACCTGTTACTTGTCACAGATGAGTTTAAATACAAATGACAGAAACATCACCTGCTTGAAATGCAATTATTTCTTACAAGTTCGACAAGGTGCCAATCATTTTGTCCTGTCCATTCTTTTTAAATTATGAGTGGAATGAGATCAGGTTTGAATTTTTTCACAGCTTTTTTGTGTTGTTCCAGTGCAAACAAGAGAAAGAAATGTGAATACCTAAGCATTTGTAACTGCAACACTTTTTCTGGAAGAGCATAACTGTATATATAATAGAGATCGACGGTGTAAGAGACAAACACGGTAGATTATACTACAGCGTTTTTTTAAAAAAAAAAAGATGCATTAAAACCTTGCAACATTAAAACACTGCAAAATGACATTACTGTATAATCAGCAATGTTACTTTTGTACATTTTGTTGACAATACAATACTCTAATACTGTACCTGTAACAATTTTGCAGTACGTACTTTACCTGAGTAGTTTAATTTCATAATGTTGTATACATTCAGTGGATCTTAAGTATACAAAAGTTCAGAGATTGTGTAATTATTGTACTTTTTAATTCAAGCCTTCTACACAGCCAAGTTCCTTTTTAAAATCATGATCGTATTTACTACTGGTCAGAAGTTTTAGAACATCACAATTTTCCAGGTTTAATTGGAAACCCTGGGGTTTTTTCGTCAAACAATTTGAATTTTTAAATAATTCCACATCCAAACACATTGTGGAGTTCGTCCTGATAATAAAAATTATATTTTTCCTTCAACAATTGTTTATTAGTCCTTCAGTAAATAGCCTTGACACGTCTTCCACAGTTGGTTATTATTTCTTTTACTTCAGTTACCGTGAGTAATCAGTGAATGAGTTCTTCTTCCACCACTGCAGGTTTGAGTGCTACTGTCTCTTTAAGATCCCAAGTAACGTGACGTCGCACGCATCGCATGTATGACGCGGTTATCAAGACCGGGAATAGGCTGTGCACGTTCAGTTCAAGGCAAACTATCAGACTTTTACATATTACAGGTAAGTACAATGTCAGCTCCCAGACTGATCATCTGAAAAAGGCACGCAGTGCTAAACACTACTTAACTGGTGTATATGAAGTTCATTCGATAAACGATGCTATCGTGGTTCATTCATTGCTGAATGTCATGCTACCGCCGCTAGCTAGTTAGCTAGCTTGCAGACAGTTAGCAAGAGTCGTGCAGACTGGCCATACTTTGATGCGAGCCTGCTAACATTGGGTATGTAGTAAACGTGTAAAGGGCGCTGCTGTTGTAGGTTTCATTCATACTGTTTTACCTTTTATCTGTGTCACCTTTATCTGCGACAAAGATTTGGACTGAGGGCCAGCCGCCTGCAGCTAACTGTAAGTAAAATGGTAAACGTTAGCATTAGATCACCCTGCCTATTTTAAACTGTGCGTGTAAGTTAAATGCTAAACGCCCTGCCAAGTATGTCCGTGAAGAAGTCTGGTTTGATTCCGGTTTAAAATGTGGCTCGAGCGTCCTGTGTTACACCAGCATGAGGGCAGAGGCGCAGGAAGCGCAGCTGTCTGGGCTGAAGGAACCAGACACTGCCAGCCATTGAAATGAGCCTCTGGCAGCTGTTTCATCCGAACAACCTCCTGCTCGTTTGTATCTCGACCAAAATAAAGACAGACTGTGTTTGTCAGCCCGCTTGGTTTGTTGTTGTTCTCATGAGAATGTCATATTGTGTGTGTGTGTGTGTGTGTGTGTGTGTGTGTGTGTGTGCGCGCGTGCGCCTTTCTCTCTAAGCCCTGCACCACTGACAATGATATTCATTTTTGTAGAGAGAGATTCAATTTGTATCTTTATTGTCATTTATTCACACCAGTCTCCTCTCATGCTTTCCCCACAGTTTTTCCTCAAGTGTTACTGCCATGCCTGCTAAAAGGAAAGCCACAAAAAGGAAGGCTGGGGATATTGTGGAGAATGACAAAGACACTAAGAAAGTGAAAAGTAAGAAAAATACTTGTCTTGAACCACGTCTCTGTTCATGGACAACAAAACAATGTTTTTGTGTGTTTTTATATATTGTTCATTTGCTCACCCAACTGAAAACACATGTAAGCTATTTCTAACTTGATAAATCAAATCCAATTGTGGCTAGGATAACAATACACACCCAGTTTATGGAAGGGAAGCATGTTGCAGCTTGTGTACGAATACTGTGCCGTACCACCAGTTTTAACAAGCTGCCACTTGTACTAAATCCAGATTTGTATCTATATCTATTTATATGTGTGCGTGCGTGTGCACACTTTGAAACAGTTTCACACAGGAGTCATGGCAAGGAGGCGGGTCAGGTTCTGGTTCTGGGCCAGGGTGATGTTGGACAGTTGGGTTTAGGGGAGGACATCATTGAGAGGAAGAAGCCAGCCCTTGTGTCCCTCCCAGAAAAAACTGTGCAAGTGATAGCTGGAGGCATGCACACTGTGTGCCTCAGCGACACCGGCCATGTAAGTGAACATCTGCGTTGCTTCTTTTAAAAAGTGCATGGCTAACGTCCTGCTAACATTTTAACTGAGTGATGAAATGATTTGTTTGCAGGTCTATACGTTTGGCTGTAATGATGAGGGGGCCCTCGGTCGAGAGACGTCAGGGGCGTCTGAGATGGTTCCAGGGAAGGTGACGCTGCAGGAAAAGGTGGTCCAGGTCTCAGCAGGAGACAGCCACACAGCTGCACTCACAGAGGATGGAACAGTGTACATCTGGGGCTCCTTCAGGGTCAGTTACCTCCACCTGTGTATGTTTGTGTGTGTGTGTGTGCGAGATTGTTTCCTACATCTTTTAAAAGACATTTTCTTTCAGGATGGCAACAAAAACACTTTTTAACTGGCAGGCAGCTGGTCAACAAGAGTTCACAATGCATTTTCTTTCAGTCCCATTTGAGGTGGACCCTACATAAAAAACTGAGTTGAAATCTGTTCAGAATTACTCTTGCCTGGTCCTGCTGACTATTTTATTTAAATACTTAAATGCTCATTAGGACAGAGCTTGAGTCTGAACCCAGGAAAAACTTTCCAGGGTTTCTCCGTCTGTGCTCAGTACAAAATCAGTAATATTGCAAACATTTGGGTGCATATTTATCCTACGTCCTTCCATATGTATTGCAAAAAGATACTCTCTTGACTTATGCTTACTGTTTGCAGTAACCATATCAGAATCTGTTCTGTTGCCTCTTGGTTCATAATATGAAAACCTCCAGCTCAGACTTGTTCCTGAGCTTGCTTGTTTTGCCAGCAAGGCTGATTAGTCACTTTAGTCATATGACAGCGCAGACCAACCCTTCCACCCCAACCTGTATGGCAGGATGTGGGGGAAGGATTGGCACAAAACGGTCTCACAAATATAAAAACAATCACACTGGATATTGTTCCTTAAGACTGCCTCGGAAGTTTTATCCATGCCTCCCCCCTCTCTGCTTCTCGTTGCTAGCTGACAATTTGCCACATGTTATTGGTTTGGGGATGAAAAGGCCCACACATTTTATCTAATGAAAGAGAAAAGTAAAGAAGTTCAACCACAGTTTAATGAGCTTTCAAAAAGTCGGTTCTCGGTGTTCCTCTCAGCACCTCGCCTCTCATTCCTCCTGCGAGATTACTCGTCGGTTTTTCATTATTAATTCTCAGCAGCACACTGGCAATTACATCTCTATTACCTCTGCCCACCTTCTCGTTTTCCCCTTGATTTTTGACAGTGCTGAATCGAACTGTGTGTGAAACACAACTCTTACCTCTGCTCTGTAAAATTGTTCTAATGATGTTTTTATTGTTATCCCAGATCTACTTTGTTTTCTATGTGGGTTACACACCTATCAACTCATTTCAAATCAGATGTCTCCAACTGTGTGCCTCAGGTCAATATTTTAATTGCTAAGTACTTTGCACTGTACAATTTTATATACAGCTCCATTGCTTCATGTTGCATCAAACAAATATGGCTCAGGTCACCAGGGGTTGCAGCTTGGTTGTGATTGGCCCGTGAGCCCAGTCCTGGCCCAAGCACGTGGCGCACTCTCATGCACGCCCAGACAACAGACACACAGAGCGGTAAAAGAGACTGACAAGGATGGTAAAAGCTTAATGGATGTTTTTGACTGCCCGCTGATGTGCTGGGATTTCTCGGGCAGCTTCTGATGGCCAGCCCCGGATGAACTAGTTTCATTATACAAGGGTGGTGATTAAATTGGTCACATTTACAACCATGCTGTGTTTTTTTATTACTCATAACATGAACATTGCATATTTGTGGGTTAAGCCAATTGTATTCTGGACCCTTTTCTCCCCAGGATAACAATGGTGTTATAGGACTTCTAGAGCCCATGAAAACATCTGCTGTTCCACTCAAAGTCCCCATGACAGAACTTGTTGTGAAGATTGCATCAGGTAAGAAGCGGTTCACTTGAACACGCCATGCGTTTTTATTGGCTCACTGTGAATGAACGTCTAACAACGTTACCGTTCAATTTGCATGAATGCTTTGATAGGTAATGATCACCTGGCCATGGTGACCCTGGAGGGAAACCTTTACACATTAGGCACAGCAGAACAGGGCCAGCTGGGAAGAGTGCCTCAGCAATTTTCTGAAAAAGGAGGCAGGCAAGGCCTCAGTAAGTAACAAGACCCATACATTTAGATGGAATCTAAGAGTGAATGATTTTTCAATCACATTCCCCTGTGAGTTGTGATCACATTGACCATAGATGTGTTCAGGTCTTGTATGTATTATATATCACTGTGGGGTTCTGCTTGACTGTGTCCTGTGATTTCAGGGCGGCTTTTGGAACCAAGCATTGTCAGACTCAAAGGGAAAGTTCGCTTCACGGACGCCTACTGCGGGGCATACCACACTTTCGCTCTATCAGAAAAAGGACATGTGTACGGATTTGGCCTCTCCAACTATCATCAGCTGGGTCAGTACGGCACATCAGTGTGTAGTCCTTGATAGTGTGATTTGTTAGAACTTTTAACTGTAGCGGGAGCTGAGCTAATTGCATCAGACATTATTAGGTGTGTATTCTTACCCCTCTTTTACATTTATCTGACCAGGCACTAAAGGTATCAAGATGTGTTTTAACCCAGTAAAACTGACATGCTTTGAGAACATTTCCACCTCCTGGGTTGAATTGTCTGGAGGACAACATCACTCTGTCTGCATTGATGCTGAAGGTAAGCTGCAAGTTATCCATTCTGTCTGATCTGAAATCTGTCTCACTGATAACTGTATTTACCTTATTAGTTTAAGTCCTCCTGTCATATACAGCTGATGTTAGAGGTCACGTTTTAGCCCTAACCCAAATTCTTCCCTAAAGACTTCATATTGACAGTGTTTGATCTAAAAGGGTTTTACAAGATATCAAGCATTACAAGGGTTTATAATAAGTCATGCTGAAAATCCGAAGTATATGAAAACACAAGTCAAAAAAGGGTTTTATTAAAATGAGCCCCTCATCTCTCAGGTCGGGTCTATAGCCTGGGCAGAGCAGAGTATGGTCGTCTTGGTCTGGGCCAAGGGGCTGAAGAGAAGAGTGAGCCCACGCGTGTGCAGGGGGTGGAGCCGGCCAGCAGCACCACCTGTGGGGCATCCGTCAGCTACGCTGTCACCAGAGAAGGTGAGAAACAAAGCATCTGCAACAGAGCTGATCGTGTAGTCAATGTCATTAACTATATCTATGGTGTATTTCCATCATGCTCCTATGAGAGAACAGATTTGACTCAACTGTCAGGACGCGTTGTCACGTGCTTGTTTACTGGACCGCAGCAAACTCGAGGAAGTTTGTCTGTGAACATTAGGGCTCTCAGACTTTTACGTCACTAAGGTTGTCATTTTGCACATGATGACAAGAGAAGTTCAGCCTCTCAGCCAAAGTGTCATCACTCCATTGCAAGATGTTCTTTGTCAGATCCTTTTAAGTTCAGTTGATTGAATTTTAAACCTTATCTTGGCAAATTCTGTCTCAGTAAGCTAAGTGATTTAAAAAAAAAAAAAAAAAAAAAAAAGGATGCTCACTCCATTTACTGTCGGCTGTGCTTCTTTATAGGATCTGTGTATGCCTGGGGCATGGGCACCAACATGCAGCTTGGCACAGGCGAGGAGGATGATGAGTGGAGCCCCGTGAAGATGACAGGCAAACAGCTGGAGAACCGTGTCGTGCTGATGGTTTCCAGTGGAGGGCAGCACACAGTCCTCCTGGTCAAAGACAAGCAGGAGAGCTGATGTCCATCTTTGGTAGAGTATGATGGGGGCTATTTTGATCTTTTCCAAGGTAGGGCCTTGCCTAAATGTAGGGAGTGGGTTAATCTGTCTGTGACTTTCTGAGTTGAGCCAAGGGATTGTGAGAGACAGGTGTAGGACCTTTCGCAAGGACTCTGCTCTTCCTAGAGTGGGGAAAATTTTCATGGGTGTTGAGTAGATCAGGAGAAATGAGAAACTATTTTTTTAAATCTAGTTTTTGATGTTTGCTTTGAATTCCTTTCAATTAAAAGTCACCAGTATGACTGTAAGATGACATAAGTGATGTTTTTGAACATGACTGCACAGAATGGAAATGAGAGCGAAAGCCTTTTAATGACTTCCCCAAACAAGTCTTTTTAATGTTTGTTTTTTTTTTTCCCTTTTTCTTTAAAGCGATAATGACATTGACTTAAGTTCAGAAGGGACATTTATACTCATGAATTTAATATGTAGGAACACTGTTCATTTTACCTGGGGCTCACAAAATTGATGTCTGTTTGGACATTTAACATGTCATAATGTATTCTCTTATCTTGGTCTCCCTGTCTGAAAATAAAGAAAACATTTTTTAATTTAAGTTTTTGAACCTTCTCTTATCCTGTGCATTAATTGTGTTGATCATCAGTCACTTGTTTGGAAAATAATTATCATTGGTAGGAAGTGGTAGTAGTTTGAAGTTAGTAGGTTGAAGTTATTTTCCAATCTAAAATACAAAACATTCACTGGTTCCAGCTTCTCAGGTGTGAGGACCTGCTCGGCCTATGTGACAAACACAATATCTTTTGATTTACACTATTGGTTGGACAAAACATAAAAATTTTGAAAATGTCTCTTTCAGCTCTGACAAATAGTGATGGACATTTAAATTATTTTCTGACGCATAGACCAAGTAGTTTCCTGTAGGAGCAGTAATTCACATGTGTAACTTTCAGTCTTGCTCTGTAGTCACCACGGGCGTGTTGGCAGAAACAAATCCACTGTAAAACAAAATGCTACTAACTATTTTAATGGGGTTGACATTTGAGTCAATCTAAAAGACATTTGATAGTGAATGACAGGTGCAACAAAAACCGAGTTAACATTTTGTCCATAGGAACCATTGATATACCCACCTTTGAGTATATAAGTATATTTTGCTGTCAATAACTTCAATACGTTAAAGGAAAAACTGAGAAAGAAAATCATAAAGGATGGGGTTCCTTCCCTTATTGCGGAAATCATTGCTGCAGGCAAGGAATGAAACATGGCATTATTGCATTTCAGTCTGATCTGATTATCCGCATCCTTTCCACCTTCATCTTTGCAACAGAACAAACTTAATCTAGTTAGACAAATATATGTACAGTTATATAGGGCGTTATCATCAGTTGCGTCCAAGTTGGTATATGGTTTATTATGGATGCAAATGCCACATTCCGGACGCATGGAGTGGTGCATGTAAATCAGAAACACTTAAGAATGCAAATGACGGTACAAGTAAATGCATCAAAGCTACAAGCCTTTGTGTTTTATCTTGGGGTGAAACGCTCATCTTGCTTTCATCTGACCAAAAGGGCTTATGATGAAGTGTAAGAGCTGAGTCCCGCGAAAAAAGCCCTCAGGGCATGAAGCTTTGAAATGCTAAAGTACTTTCACAAGCAGTTAATTGATCCGAGTGAGCCTCTTCCCTCGTTTGTCTTTCATCGCAGTTTGTTCTGTGACAAAGAAGAAATGTCGATAATACGTGAGGCGGCACCATTTATCGCCACTCGTCAGTGATGGTTGCACAGGGGCTATAAGACTTTTACAAAAACAGGATCGATGGTTCTCAATCTGGGTATTAAAAAGAAATGCAGCTGTCTGCACAGCTGGAAAGTCTTTTACGAATGTCCTTTTTTTATATGGGGAGACTGATACAGCACAATCTTTGTGTTACTTTATGTAAAGTCGATGTGAGTCTACGGTACAGACCCACTGCAGTGCCTCACAACGTATCAGCTTACACATTTTCAACTCAAAAAGAAAACCACATCATCTTCTGCCACTGACATGCCTTAATGTTTTTCTATGTAACAAACACCAAGCTGTGTATAAATTATTCAGCCATATTATGACGTATACCATTAATTGGTATTATTTAGGACATGAATCCAGTATGTTTTTCCTAACTGTCTGTATTTGAAATGCAACATTTTGTTTTTGGACCACAATAAATTTATCAAACGATCTTTGTTGCATTGCTGCTCTGGTTCTACACTCTCAGACCTCCAGACAAATAATGCTTTAAAAACATGTCCTGTGCAAATGTGCTGGAGGTAAATGGGACAGATTTCAGCTGTGAGGTTAAGGTTGTTAAAAGCATCCATCTTTTACATCTGTTAAGATGCTAACAGGTGTCAAAGAGGGAGCATTCAGCCGTCTCATAATGCTCCGAAATCTCCCACATTCCCGGCAGATAGACAGCCATTCATGCAGGAATTAAGCAGTGGCATCCTGTGATTAATTCCTTCGCTCAGAGAAAGTAATGGGATTTTTCATAATGCATGTGGGCTCCCAGTCTTCCTCTTGTTGAACTAATCACAGAGGAGACTGATGAGTCTCAGACACCTGCACCGCCACACTTTCAATCTAATAACAGATGGAGCCAAATTAATCACAGCTATTGGCTTCTTCAGTCAGACTTTCATAAGCTTTCGTTATGCTAACACGGTCTTCACATGCGTTTTATACCACACGTGTGACAGGCTCGTGAAAAACCACATGGTGCATTCACGAGCAGTGTGCTATCAAAATTACAATCTTACAGTAAAACACATTTAGCTCTGCCTTGATTGGAATGTGGCAGCCCTCGAGTCACCCTGTTGCTTTTTCAATTTGACATTGTATTGATCGCTGTTTCTCAAGTACGTCTTAATCAAGACATCCAACGTTTTGTGATGATGTGAATGTGGTGGAGAGGCTTCACTCAGGGTTGTTTTCATCAAGTAGTCCATAATAGTGGGGACCTGTTGAATATGACGCAGCAGGGAACTTTCTTCATGGTTTCTCTCTGTCTCTCTCATTCACACACACAAAAGAGGTGGATTGACAGAAAACAAATGTATCTCCAAAAGACTTTTGAAATAGCTAACATCCATATACCATTTTCTATCATAGCTGCCCTTTGATGACAGGTTGTATCTGTGTGCACGCATGCACGTGTGTGAGAGAGAAACTCATTTCTTCCACCCTATGATACACATCATGGCATTTTGCAGGTGGAGATTAACACCTCTATAAATACAGCTCTATACATAAAGGCAAAGCTCCAAACCCAAATCAAAACTATCTGTAATCTATTAGTATCTTCAGCCAAGTGCATAACACTTTCCAATACTATCACCCTGCCTGTGTCTTTAAAGTCACGATATATTAACATTAGGCAAGCACTGGTGTTCAGCAGTCATACTGCACAACAACAACAAATACTGCCTGTGACCATCGCGTTAATAGATGCATGAAGTGCTTACATGTTGCCATGATGGAGGAAATGTTTAGCTTCAGCCTCTTTTAAGCTCTAACAGCAGAGTGGTTCACTCTGAGAAAGCATGCATTTCAATGAGCATGTGCGCAGGAAACCAAATCGGATATTATTCGCAAGTGAGTATCTCTCTTGCTGTTAAGCTGGGTACTCCATCGCCTGCGGTCTGCATTTGTAATTATTGTAAATTGACTTGGTAGAGTTGGACCCCTCTTCCAGTGGGTTGAGGGGTTCTCATCAGCCCTGCAGCAGAGGACTGACAGCTGTGCAGGTGCTGGTAAGAAGGGCCAATCTCCTGATCTGATGTGTATCTACAGATCTGTAATGTTGACCGGATGACACCGTGCTTTACACCCTGTTAATGAAGCACCGCAACATGTGACTCATCCCTTTAATGGACTTTCCTTATTTATTTAACATCTGTATCACTTTGATTGTGTGCTAATTACTTACAAATTGGTTTCCTTACAAACTGAAATCTAAGTTTCAGTGCCTCCTCACCACCCCAGTAATTTTGTTACAGTCCCTTACAACCCTTCGCTGGCAGATGGCACTCAGTTTGAGTCCCTGTTACAGATCCTCAGCAGGGAATACCCAAGAATTTGTGAAACATCAAGAAAAATTGGGCGTTGCAGAGCATTTTGCCATTCTGGCATTTTGTGATGGCATTTTTTTATGTCTCTGCATAATTCATCATGCCATTAGCTGATTCCATTTGGGTACATCTTTGGTTTTCAGGTGTATTATTGGAGCACTGGCAGGTAGTGCTTCATTGGCGAAGATGCTGTGTTACTGTGAAAAGCTTCACTCACAGTATGCTGGTGCTGGTATGCTGAAAGACTTACATGGTGGTGTAATGGAACTCAAGCCGTGCTTCGGTTCGAGCTGCTAAACAAGATAATGGTGTTCCATCAGGCCAGGCAAAAAATCTGTCCTCAAAGTGTAAGTGAGGAGCCCCCCCATTCACTTAGATCTCCTCTCAAAGGCTCCCTCACTCACAGACAAATGAGCAAGGGAAGTCACATAAAAAGTGTCATCCAGATGAAACAGAAAATAAAATCTTGCCTCAAAACTATCACATGTTCCAAGCTTTTAATGCCAGTGAGGAAATACTAGCATTGCAACAGTGGGAGCTGTTATGAATGCTTCCGCAAGACTCACCCTCTGTTCATATTTCCCTCTGTTAATTTGTTTGAGTGCATGTGCAGCCATTAGTTATGGTCTAATGATGAAAGCTTTTAATTATCTTCTTGTGACTGTGGGACTGGTCTGCAGTTTCTCTGTGTGACTGCGTGTTTGATGGTGATTCATGACAGTATACTGTACTGAAATCTTCAGCAAGTCACAGGCCCCGCATCTCTCCCACATCACAAAATGTCATTTCGTTTCAGCTCTGAGTGAGGAGAGATTGTATAGGACCTTCTGAGATATTTACACTTAACATCTAAAGCTGCAGTCGTGCGAGAGGCATCTTCAGCACCAAGAAGACTCTGAAAGAGGAGGGGAGAGTGAAGCCATCTAAACACGGTTTCTATCTAGAAAATCAGCCCTTTCATTGGTGACAGAACTTCAAGGAGAAACTTGAACATGTAATCCATGGGCCATGATAGAAAAGCAGCCATGGATCCCTGATTTTCAACACACCCTCTGCGAGCCTTACTGGCACTTAAAGCCAGAATGTCTCATCTAAGTGTTAACTGCAGCTGTAATTATGTCACAATGGGTATCGACCATTCTTGACTGTTGGTACTCGACTTGCACTGAAGTGTGACCCATGCTGTTGAATGTGCACAGTCTTCACTTGATGACAATGAATTCTTTAAAAAAATATATACTACAGGGGTTTCTTTTATTATTTCTTTTCCCAAGATGAGTATACAAAAACTGTGAATAAAGTGGTAGACTGACACCTGCCTTACTGTCACCAAATCAGGTGGAAGAGCAAAGTATTAACAAGTATTGCCTTTGTAGCCAAAGCCTGATATAATGTACTACTCTTTGCCATAAAGCTCAATTACTGTCCAGAAAAATATCAACACATCAGCACATCACACATTGCACATCAGCAAGGCACACTGTGTGCTGGATGACATGCTCCCTCATTACCAAGAACATGGACACTGATGTTTGTTTGAAGTTGATCCTTCATGTACGGCCCTGTTGTGAATACTAAACAGAGCACCAAATCCACTGCTGAAAATATACTGGTTACCTAGTTAACAGGCTGGGGTTAGTTCATAGGGTTGACACTAATAAAAACATAGATTGTCAACAGCCTTATCTTAGAATGAGTTAATTCTCCAGGGCCTCTGGTGTCCAGAAACCCCAGTGTCCTCCCTGAATTCTTTCATTAGTTCAGTTGTAGTTACACACACATTTTAGATTCATCTTGTTCACCCCTGTTAATTCTTGTGACCTGTGATCTTTGAATACAAGGGGCATCCAGGTCTGTCACCACTGACCCAATCAGTAATCTATACATCATCATACTAACTAATTACACGTGTAACTCCCATGAGGCCTCACTGGCATTTACAGATTATAAGTCTTAACAATGTTTGTAATAATGAACACAGAAAAGAAATTATTGGAATAAACCTGGAAATTATCAACAAAAGTAATAAGCACTTACAAGTTAAAGCAATTACATGATACAACTTATGCAATTCCATACAACAGTTATATTAATGTTTTCAAAAAGTCAGAAGCAACCATTACATCTATACAATAAGATACTTCATATACTGTATTTGCAGAAAACAAATCACTTTTTGCAAAGAGAACTAAACATAAATCTGAATAAGGCATTACGGCACAGATTTTCACTCAGCTAAACATACTGTTGACCACACTGCAAAAAACATTTCTAATTGCTCCTGTTACAGTGATAGCTGTAAAATGTTAGTGTTAAAACAGTCCCAGAAGGAGACAACTTTTTTTTAGATTTAAATGCCTTGCCTAATACTTACTATAGCACTTAGTGTAAATATATAGTTATATAACATGTGACTTTACTAACTGATTACAAGTGAAGATTATTGGCACAATATCTTGATGGCACATTAAAACGAAAACAAAAATCACCACTTAATATACTGTTACATACGAATATCATCTTTACACTTGATACAGTATATACTGTATGGATGCTTGCCTTTTGAAGCAAAGCTGCATTGCTGCAGTGGCAAGATGACTAGCATCTGTTTGACTATTCCCTCAAAATGTGCAAAAAATGTCCACATCTCATCCTGCGAGCGACCAATGAACATCAATGGAAAACTGTCCATTAGCTGTCATAGGTGTAGGAAGATTCCTCTTGCTTGCTAATCCAGACTCTCCTCCATGTCAGTGTGGGGTCCTTCAGGAACCTTATTATGAGTTGAAACTACAGTACCAGCTCCTCCCACTTTTCTCTCCTCAGTTTTCTGCCAGCTGAATATTTCATTTGTGCAGGAAAAAAGAATAGTGCTAATGGTGAATATATGCTGGAAGCACGAGTCATCACTGCTAAATCACAAAGGCCATATCTTCATTTTCATTGACAGGCATCTTTCATCATGTCAAAACGTGGCACTGAAACATGTCGTGGTGATGGAATATAGGATTTCATTTCCTTTAAAAACTCTTCCTAATCAGGGTGTGACTTTCATCTGTAATTATTTCTCTTCCTACTATCACAAGAGTGTGCATGAAATTGGATACACCCCCTGAATCTAAATGACAGAGACAATGAAAAGATAGTCTCAGTTAAACATTCTGTTTCCCTCGGTGAGGATGAGTGACAATACTATTTCCATTCAGAAAATTATGACAAAGACGCATATTCCATTGTATTCGCTCTGTACTCCAGCTCACTGGATGTGAAATTACATAATTAAGCAGTTTTAAAGCTGCTAAAATATTTTATATCAATGGTGGATTCGGTGACTATTGGTTATGTCGAAGGAGCTGCCTGCTGCGATGAACCCAAAGCTTATAATTATCACATGATTTTGCGCCTCAGCTCTATGGAGCATTATAGCATCTTTCAGCTCATTGTTTTGGATTTTGGGGCTTTGGTTCACTCTCACCTCTCTCATAGTGTTGCTCTCAGCCACAGCAGTCACATGTTTTCAGCAAAAGGGTTCAAAAGACTTGCTGTATCATCTAGTCCCACAAGCCTAAACCTAAATAAAGTCATCATATGTAATATTTCGCTACATAGCAGTGACTGGCTCGAGTGCATGACTGACAGTAGCATCTTCCCTGCTGGTACTTTGCCAAGCCTGTACTGTAGCTGTCATCACTTACTGCTCCTTGGATTTTCTCAGTCAGTCTGGTCTCTATCAAGTAACACACCATTTATGGGACTGAAGTCAGGTGACTGACTCTGACCAATCATCCACTGGCTGCTGTTTGGCCATAAAAAGACAAGGTGGCCTTGTCTGTGTGTTTAGGATCAATGTCTTGTCTGACAATCTGATCATTGTGAGACTATGTACACACATGTCTATGAGCCCTGCTTTGTTTACCCCTAATATGGATGTGAAGATGCACAAACATTGTTAAAGCTTAGAGTCAGCACTTTAAACTCATATTTAGTTTGTATTGAAGTACAGCCAAAACAGTAAAAAAAAACATTTAACTGTCAAAATGCTCTGAGTGTGTTTGTGTGTGTGTGGTCTAGGTATACCTTATGTGGTAGGGACCTAAACCTGCTTGCTTGGTGACATTACGGGGACTTGTCTCCCTAATGGGGACAAAAATCATTCAATTTTAAGGTGAAGAAGGGTTGTGTAAGTCAATGTCATGTCCTCTGAAGCTGTGGAAACCAGACTGGGTGTGTTTGTGTGTGTGTGTTTATGCACACATTATGTATGTACTTACAGTATATACACACTTGTATATACACTCTAAGACTGTATGCATGATTGTATGTATTTCCTTATGCACAGGCACTCACAGGTATGTTTGTGGTCATCCTGAAAGACAGTCCATACACAATTGCATCTCATAAACCTACTGGGACACAGGGATTTCATTACATGAACTCAGCAACACAATCGATAATTTATCTTGATGATCCATTATAAAAACCCACTGTACAGCTGCAGACTCAGACTCCTGTTGTGGAGAATTGTGTGACCTCAGTCTGGAGGTCGTCCTGAACCGTCTCCCCCTCCAACTGACCCACGCCTAGTCAGGCCAGCGGTCTCTCTGTCGTTGTAGCAGCACAAACGGATGCGGGCTCCTTTGTGCTGTTGCGCGCTCTGGAGAAGCTGTTCTGCTCCAGGCGGGAGCGATAGGGCAGGCAGAAATCCCTGAGGCACCTCTTGAAGTTCTCGTCGAGGAAGGCATACAGCACAGGGTTGAGGCTGCTGTTGGTGTACCCCAGTGCAATGCACAGATGCCAGCTGGCCATTACAAAGAGGTCCTTTTGGTTGATGTCCACCATGGTCTTGACAATGATAAAGATGTGGATGGGAGTCCAGCAGATGATGAAGGCCGCCACGACCACCAAGACCATGCGGGTGATCCGCCGTAGGTTCCTGTCTTTCTCTTTAGAGCCAGAGAGTAGACGCACACTCTTGAGTCGCAGGATCATCAGCCCGTAGCAGACGGTGATGACCAGGACGGGTACAACAAAGGCAAAGATGAACACGCAGATTTTCATCACTGTGGCCCAGTACTTCTCAGGTTTGGGAAATCTGAGAGCGCAGGTCGTGTTTCCTGTGGAGTCAAAACAATTAGAAGTTTAATGAAGGACCATGTGGAGAAGGTAATTCAAGTTAATAACCCAGCTCAAATGTACTCTCTTTTATAGCGTGATAACTCCCTGAAATCAACATTTGCCTCTGAAGGCACCAAAAGGCCTGTGAGGAGAAGTGAAGTGTTTTTTCCTTTTTTAAATGATGGCAATTTCCAGCCTTTCTTCTGCTGCAACAATAAAGTCCCTCACCTTTGTCTCCCACCGTGGTAACAGCTATGATCATCGCAGGGACTCCAACAGCAGAGGAAATGATCCAAATGCAGACATTGATGAGCTTGGCTTTGGCAGGCGTGCGGAAATCCAGGGCCTTCACTGGATGACAAACAGCAATGTAGCGGTCCACACTCATCATGGTGAGTGTGAAGATGCTGGTGAACATGTTGTAGTAATCGATGGCAAGGACCACTTTGCACAACAGCTCCCCAAATGGCCACGTTCCCATCAGGGACTTGGCACTCTGGAAGGGGAGGGTGCTGGTGGCGAGAGCGTCGGCAAGAGCCAAGTTGAATATGTATATGTTGGTGGCGGTCTTCATCTTGGTGTACCTGGTTGGTTGGAGGAAAACGCGTTAAGCATTTACAACAGGAGTTGTTTTGACAATTGGAGGAAAATGTATTTTTTTTAAGGTCTACCTGCAGCTGTGTGGCAAAAGAAGGTGTCTTGTTTGGTTGACACACAATCTCCATTAAATGTTTCTAGGTTATAAATTTGTTGTACGATCTTATCTGTTTCTGCTCTCAATCGAATCGAATCGCTATTTCCCCTCTGAAAAGATTGAACTAATTAAAAGGCTTTTTGGATGCATAATGTTTTTATGGCACCGCACTAAATGCACGAGAGCTTCACTGCTCTGCCAAAGTGACTGTAAGCTTCCATTAAACTGCACTTTTATGTAATGAGTCATTTCCAGCTGAGAAATCCTGAATACTGTTTTTCCTCTGGCTTGTGATCGACCGGGCTCGTCTGAGGCTTGACAATTGTCTGGCTGTTAGAAGATGGATTGCTCCACATGAACACGAGTCCGGTATGAAAGTAGTTGCTGACATTTAATGAAACTGCAACAACAGGCTGTAAAAGGATGAGGGAAGACAAAGGGATATGTTACCTTTTCTCTTCACCCATGGCATTAACAGATTTATTACATTAGGCACCATGTGGGCTACTGTTTTCACTCTGAATGTAATTGCTTTTCGAGGGAGCGCAGTGTCCTTTATATCAAGTGTGTTTGATTATTATGAAATTGAAAAGAACAAAAACTCATCTTTCATCTTCCACACATTTCTCCAGGCAGTACCACTGAGAGTGAGATGATTGATTGACAGCAGAGGTCCAACCATCAAGTCAACGCTTTCTCGTTTAAGCTGCATTACTTCAGCATCAATACGTGAATTTGTACAACACACACACACACACACACACACACACACACACACACACACACAGGGTTCAACGTTCTCATTATTTCCAACGCATATTAATCTTCTGGGTTTACAACATAA
Source organism: Psettodes erumei (assembly GCA_016785225.1). Taxonomy (NCBI): domain Eukaryota; kingdom Metazoa; phylum Chordata; class Actinopteri; order Pleuronectiformes; family Psettodidae; genus Psettodes; species Psettodes erumei. The sequence goes on from JAFBJZ010000623.1 coordinate 2,195,531, forward strand.
CTCCTGATAGATGCCGTGAAGTCATTTCAACGTTACAAGCTGTAGATCACACCGCCTGCCGCCCCCTCCCCTCCACTCCTATGTGTAGGAGGTGTGCGGTTTTTGTGTGTTGGTGTGGGTGTGTTGGGCGCACGGGAACAGTGGGCAGTTACAGGCGCAATCATAAATGAAGTAATATGGCAGTTTTAGACATATTCTGTTGTTAAAATGTACTAAGATAATCCTGCAACATTAAATACCTCCAAAAGCTACTCTGTAAGGTACTTTAGGGCAATTTAAAATAATTAATGTTTATATGAAATGCGTGGGTGTTGCATGTAGCAGCAACAAACTACAGTTATAATGGATTTGTCTTCCTTTTCAACCTTTTTTCTCTGACTAATGGGGTTATGTGATGTTTTCTTTAGTTGTTATCTCTTACCTGACCACCCCGTACATTACAAGCACGTTTCCAAGCAGTCCCACCACGCAGATGAGAGAGTAGAGAGCCGTGATGCAAACGTTGAGGACGAGACTCGTGGTATCCCTGGCTGCGGCCGCGCTGGTGTCGTTGCTCTGTGCAGGCAGAAGCGGCAGATCCGTGGTGGATGTCATGTTGAGAGGAGTTGATGAGACCGGGTGGCGCTCGTTGAAAAAATCAACCAGAGCGTCGGGAGGAAGAGTGGGGAACTCCATTCTCTAAATTCAGGTGAGATTTTTTTCCCCCTGTTAATTTTACTTAGAAGTCGGAGATTTCTAAAGCGGCTGCACAGGAGCGCTCGGAAACTGGAAATCACAAATTAGTGATGAGGCTCCCAGCCGAGCTCTCTCTCTCTCTGTATGTGTGTGTGTGTGTGTGTGTGTGTGTGTGTGAGAGAGAGAGAGAGAGAGAGAGAGAGAGAGAGAGAGAGAAAGCGCACAAAGATGTGAGGAGAATGTGTTCCTGCCCAGTTTTTACCCTGCCTAAAGGGATACCATTTGTCAGAGTGCTTTAATTAGATCTAACAGAGAATAATGCTTTGTCACATCATTTTTTTTCATTCTTCTTATTGGCTGTTATCCACCATTAACAGCCTCTTGCCCCACCTGCCACCCCACAGCTCATCAATCAGTGACAATCAAACCAATTTCCAAACATCTCTCATAAGGTGTAGTTTTACAGCTCGATTAGAGATGACTTTATCCAGACTCTCCTCTTACTGCTGCCTGCCTTCACCCACTTCTTCTCCCACTCTCTGTGGCCTGTAGCCCGTGTTAGCAGAGCTCCATTAGAGGAGTGACTGTTCTCACACAGGCAGTCACCTCCATGAAATTACTTTACTAAACTATAGGAGTCGCAGTTACCTGCCACTAGAAGGGCTTATGAAATATCTAAGCCAGTTTTGATCACCTATATTTGGATTTTGAAGTGAATCCTACAAATTGCCATGTCACCCTTCACATGTGCTGCCTGGGTAATTGAGTTGGCATCAATTACATGTGCCTGAGCAAACACATTGATGCAGGCACACAGACATTCATTATTAAAAGTCCTGTTCCTCTGGGACAATATTTAATCAATGCTGCTCATTTAGCCAGAGAACACATTATTATCTGTATCAGATTCATCTTAATACATCTGGAGCATTTCTCATCGCTGGATAAAGGTTGTGTTTTTGGGGCAATAAAAGTGTTGAAGCCCTCATGAATTGAACATGAATATGGACTAAGCAGTAAAAAAAATATATTTTCTTTTTAATGACGTAATGGCATTATGAGCAGAGAATAAGGTCACACTCCATTCTTTGTTTTGGTAGCTGGTCCAGGCGCATGTAACAGTGCACACATGTCCTTGCACACGCCCCCGGGCGTTTCTAATGCAAGATGTCAGAGTCCAGTACAAAGTGTTCAGGCGAGAGCGACCTCCACCTGAAAAAGAGCACGATCATCAACTGAAAAGGCCTCTGATAATGGAAAAGGTAAGACCAGAATAAATATCAGTCTTTTTTTCTTAGAGGGAGAGCTTCACAAGCCGCTGAAGGGCTCCATGTTGTCTTGGAAGTGGCTTTCCTTCTCCTTCATATGTAAGTGATTTGGTGGGTTAGCTAAATGTTTATTTTCATCAGTGAGCACCTGGAGGAGCCATGATTTTAGCTAACCTGTTGCTGTTGCCAGTTGGCCTTTTGCCAGAATTGCCATGGAGCAAATGGTGGCCATGCTAGCATCAGCTATTCGTTTTGGCTGGACTGTGTTTTTGCCAGCCGTCGTGTACGTAGGCACACAGTGTTTTGTGTTCAGGGGTCTGGGCTTCACACTACCTTGCTGAGAACAGGCAGAGTGGCAGATGAAGCACCCCTTTTGGTTTAATATACTGGTGCTCTAGTGCAAGATCCTTTGGCAGTGAACATCATTTATGTAACCTTTAATGTCAAGAAGGTGTGCCTTTTTACACATGTCCTGAAATTACTGCAGGAACATACAGCTGCATGTGACCGTATGTGTCTGCTGAAAACGGAAGTCTGCAGTCTGAGCAATTAGCATTTCTCAGGGGTTATTGTTTATTTGCGGGCAAACAGATTAAATTCCTCCCGTGGCTGCATCTGTAGTGCAATTGCAGCAGTCTTTATGCTCTCTGCAAAAGTGACCTTTACAAAATCCGCCTTTAAGCAAACCCCATCAGCGCTGCACAAAGCAGGGACAGTCAGAAGAATAGGGCCGTGGCGCTGAACAAAAGCTCTGAAGCCTCCCTCTTTACTGTTCCCTCTAAAGATAGATCACCACCCCTCCCCAAGATGAAGAGCAGTAATTACAAATTTCTGGCTCATTTTGGGAGTTCAGCAAGCTCATTTCTCTTCCATTAGTGGAGGACATTTGTTACAAGCTTCTGTTTAGATTTCTTTTAATCCACAGGTGAACATAATTCTAAGATTGATGAGCATTAGGCCCCACTATCAGGTTGTGGCTCTCTGAATGGCACTGTTTGTCTGGCAGTTGTTCAGGTGGCGCACTGAAATATCCCTGTTGAATGGATTGCAAGGAAATTTCATACCAATATTCATGGTCCCCAAAGGATGGACACTTATGACTTTAGTGATTCTCTGACTATTCTTGTAGCACCACTAGTAGGTTCAGTTTTCATGTATTCTAAATATATGTGTATGTGTACGTGTAATATGTGTATGCAAGATGGATTAGCACAAAATTTTACAATCATGGTTCTCAGACTTTTGTAATTGCCAGGCCTTTAACATAGCACCATCACCAGGGGAAAATAAAATCAATTTGCACAGTACTTTGGTTTATGACCAAATAAAAGAACTGACATCCCACAAGCTGTAGGCAACTTTATGTTTAGTGCTAATAGGTAAATGTGAGCATCCTAACATGGATGGTGAAGATGGTGAAGGTAAGAAACATCAGCATTTTAACATTGTCATGGTGAGGATGTTTGTATAGTGTAACATTTTCCTAAGTCCGGCCTGACAGAGCTACAAGGCTGCAGACTGTTTGTTCTTGTTTTCCAATGATTGATTCAAATGTGAGAAATACAACATATGTGTGGGAGTAAGACAAGTATCTTAAAAAGTTCTCAGGGTGAAGTGTGGTAATGGAAGTACTATAAGATGGTCTGTTAGGCAAAGAGCTTCCAAAAAAACCATGTCTCCAGTGAAATGATAGGGTGAGAGATTAGTGAGTGTAAGGTGAGCGGTGGGGTGCAGCGGTGGCGGAGAGGCGACAGGAGTTATCAGACACACGCCTCCCCTCACACATGTTTCATGGAATTCAGCTCATGACTCCTCCGGAGTACTTGGCGGTGTATTCTGGTCCCGACAATTATCCACCCCGTATACCTGCACTGCTCTGATCACAGCCCTCCATCTTAACAAGAATTGTCCAAATGGGACAGCTCACCCCACCAGTGTGAAATGATTTTTCGCAGCAGTTACGCAGAAGTTTCTGTATCTGTAGCATCAGCTCTGATGAAAGGCAGGATGACAAAAGATAGCTATCTACCTCCCAAATGAAGAGGACTAAAAATGTGTTAATGTATGAGGGCAGGGCAGGTGCACGCAGTAATGGCAGCAGCAGGCTGAGTGTATAAGATGAGCCGCATCTTTCTCTGTAATTTTGAGACCTGGTGCAAATGTGAAAAGCGAGAGAAAAAAAATGCTGCCGTCACTGCTATTGTCTTGATGTTTCCTCTTCTCCCCTCAGGGAGAATCACTCATGATTGGTCTGCACAGACAGCATGATTACTTGCATCACTCATCAACCCAATGGAAACCATGGGAAGCATTACACTGCCTCTCTGAACCCATCACGTTCATGGCTGGGAACACAGAGTGCAGACACTTGAATGTGGGCTTGATGTTTGGTTTTTGCATCAGGATGGAGTGGGAATCATGATGGTTCAGGCTTAATGAATAATTTGTAATGTGCTGACATGTCATCTTCGATTGATTGAATTGTCGTACTTGCCTCACTTGTGGTCAACTTATGTTGCTTATTATTATGACTGGAGGTGTTTATCTCTGCAGAATCTCGTGCATGACAGCGGTACTGATGTTGGATGATGCACTTCTTAACATCTGAAAGGTCGGAGAAAGAGGAATACATACCACATTATAGCCTGAAATTTTTTTTTCTCCACCTTGCCAGTATCTCTCTGGGCAGGCAGCATTAGATGAAACAGAAACTACACATTTGCTGGGGCTTTTGCGATGTTTCAAAGCTGGACTGTGAGACTTTTCCATATAAATGAATGTTGGTTACATTTAAGCCCATGCCAGTCAAGTTCCCAAAACACTCATTTAACCTATCAACACCTGGAAAATCTCTGTATTTCACAGCAGACCAGAGTTTTACAGCTGGTGTCTGTGGTAATATTCCCATGCTCGAGCATCGGTAGCACTGCATATTACTATGTCAGCCAGCCAGTTTGCCAGAACTGAAGATGTGAGCAGGCAGAGTAGGCTTCAGCAAAAAGGAGTATGTTGAGGAAACCCTAGAAGAATCCAACAGAACATTCTGATGCTCCAGATCAAAAAGAGTCTGAAAAAACAAAGCGATCTAAGGTGGGGGCAAACATGAATTACAATGAGTGTGCAAGACTGAGCATGTTGCCTTGCTGCTCTTGGACAGCTTGGATTTGTAAAATATACGCTGTCAACCATGTAGCTATTACATTCACCATATCTAAATCATAAAGTATTCCCCGTGGGAATTTCTCTGCGTGTGACTGTATTTGTGTAATTACTCTCAGTGCCACAAGGGGGAGACAAACGTCCCACGCTGCAGGTTTCGGTTGCCTGTTGAGAGCACAGAGGGAGAGCGGGGCGTCTGCTCGCTGTCACACCGCATCACTATCAATCACGCATCAGGCCACGTGGAGTGTCATCAATGTGACGTGTTCAACCTTAAAGTGTGAACTCGTGTCATCTCCTGACTCCTGGACAGGCAAAGACTATTATTAGTTTCAGTTAAAAAAAAAAAACAGTAAAATTAGTGGAATAGCGGTGACACGTTGTAGGTGGGTAGCTGTGTGAAGGTGACCTTTCACTGATAATGAGGCTCTTCAGCAGGGCACTGAAAAGCAGACGAGAGAAGTGTCCCTTCAACACCAATAAGCCATCAGAATAAATTTGACAAAAACTGTGTTAGACTTTACTGTATTGTTTGTATTGTACTGTTTTCTTACAGTAAGTGGCCAGTTTTCTGTGCAGTAATCCTCAAGGGACAGGGCATCTCAGATATTTACACTTCACATTCTTCATGAGTGCACATATGATCAGTTTTTCTTTCCTGCAGGCCTCTTCTCAACTGAATGAGCAAAAATAAAACTGAGGAAGCGAACATAGATTAAAGAAGAGACTGGAGCAGAAGATAACAGCAGGCTCCATATCAACACTGAGAGAAATGAAACTGTGTCTGTGTGTGTGTGTGTGTGTGTGTGTGTGGGCAGTGTCAGCAGAGCACAACCATTAACCGCCATGTTACAGAGGCTCATAGAGATAAACAAGAACAGGAGCTTTGAAACATCATGTTTTGTCTTGTTTTATTTTTTCAATTGTAAGCTGTTCTAGAGAAGTCACAGATGCCCTTGTGTGTATGTATGCCCTGCAAGTCTGTCTCATACCTGAGATATTTACAAATCTAAACAGAATATTTTCTAAAATAAAACAAAAATAAAAATATGTGGAGAACTGCAGCATATTTACATTACATGAACACCCTTTTTAAATCATGAGTGTGAATGATAAACACACTGCTCTACTCATAGGGTTGTAACAAAGGTTACAGCTCCATTTAGGGATCGTATGAAAGTTATTTATTGGGGATGAGGATCAGAAAACTGTTTTGTTTTTTATTTTTTTGTCTCAAGGGAAGGGAGTCTATATTTGTCAGTAGATAAGGGGAGGATATTATACTTTTGATTTTTTATTCCTTTGCTCCAGAGGGGGGTTGTTAATATACTTAAGATCATCAGCACCATGAGACATGATGCCTGGGCCCAGTTCATCCATTTGGTGGCTTTCTGTTATGTTTGCCATAAACATGTTGTTTAGCAAGCATGTCTCCAAGAGACGAGTGGAGGACTTTGGTGTTGTGAGTGCACAACCACAGTCACGTTCTATTGTTAAGTGACAAAACAGTGGAGTTTAACACAGGAGACCAGTTTTCGCTTCCTGTTTCAAACTGACAGGTTTCTTTTCATCATGACTTTGATCGTTCTATGACCTTAACTAAATGTTTACTGTTGTGACGATGACAGTGAAAGCCATACAACCTTGACAAAGGACTTATATCGTAACCCAAGCCACCATCTTTCCCAACAAGTTGCTTTTGTGCCTAAACCCAGCCCAACCACACCTTCACCATAGCATTGTCACAGCCTAACAGGGTTGCTTCTTTGTTTCTTTCTTGCTTTGCTCAGCAGTGATTTGTAACAGTTCATCTGTATCATATCTCCTGCCATTTTTCGCCTAAGCTAAGGATGAAATTTTTAAGTGAGTAACCATAAAACTAATGAAGCTTTTTGGCTGTTATGAGCCTTTGACGACCGAATCAGCACAACTGTGCAATCACTCAGTGCAAACTGGAAGATCGTTATTTGTGTCGTCCCTTGCAAAGGCTTCATATTTGTGATCTTCTCCTTTACAACCGCATGAATACAAAATATGAAAACAGATCTGCAACCTCACAAGTAATCTGTCATTTAAATATAAACACCTCATGGAATAAATCAAAATTTAGATCTGATAAATATAGAATTTCTTTAGAGTTGGCTCACACTAATAATTTATCACTTCAAACAAAGCTTGTTGCTTCAGTGCCTCTGATTGCAAAGTTACTGATGCTTAACATTTTTTTTCTTTCCTAACATCATTAGCCAGGTTTTAAATCATTCCTAATCTAAACTGGGAAGAGTGCTCCTCATTTTAAACAGGAGACCTCCCCTGGCAGGATAGACATGATATTGACATTATATTTATATTTTCACTGTGCAGCTACAGCTGCTGAATGAAAATGTCACAGTCTCCCTCTCAGAGGATGCTATCTTCATCTGTTTTCTTGTTTTCGCAGCAGTATTTGACAATAACTGGCAGAGGTGCAGCTGACAATTAGTTACGCATCAGTAAATTGTCTGAATCTGGGACTTGATTAGTTTTCTGATTGTGGAGGCAGGGAGCTCTGTTTAGATATGACAAGATGCAGGCAGCGTGCACTAATTGAAAATGTTTGTAACTGCAACACACATTGTGTCAGTCATTAAATGCAGACCACTTTCTGGCAGAATGGATCGAAAGTGAGACTGAGGTAGGGCTAATTTGTCATGTTTATCATTTCTCTTCTCTGGCAGAATCAGTATGGAAAGACTGACACTTATTTTTTAAAAAGAAAAAAGGTTCGTTTTTTTATTTGAAAAAAGAAAAGGTCACTCTTTACATCAAGTCTGAAGTAACTCTTCTCTCTGTGTTAGTCATCACCACCATACACTTTGTGCAACAGAGCTTTTGGCCTTGACCCACACAAAGCCAATTCACATCTTATCATACCGATGCACTCACACTAAGGATGCTCATTATAAATCAGTGCTGTGAAAAGAACTGCTTTGTTGGGCAGAGATGCAGCGAGCCAGTATCAATATTCTGTCTGTATTTAAGATTGATTGCGTAAATGCTTGGGGATTGAAAACTGGAAAAAGAAAGAGTGTAAGAGAAGCACATGAATGCACAATAGAAGGCTGTAACTCATACATAATAAAGCAGGTACCGTAATTCTGGACCAGCAACGCAGCAGCTTGAAATCTGGTTTGAAAGCTGGTTGTATTTTGGTCAAATGTCTTGGTATTGATCATAGTTATTGATTATACTTTTTTCTCTGTATTTTTCATGGAAATCACAGGGTTTTACAGCATATTAGCCCTCAAAAACACACACACACACAGTTTTATTTCAGTGACACAGCAACTGTCTTTATTATTGTTACCTCCACTGGACAATCTCCTTCAGGGTCATTGAATATCTGCACTAAATCACAGTGAAGGTGCAATATGGGGTTGGGTTACAGGGAGGTGTAAAATGAGATGGAAGCGAGTATACAGTAGGAGAGAGAAGCAGCATGAGATTCACAGAACACACTCTCTCCTATGTATGCAGAGAGAGAGAGTGAGAAAGAGGGATACAAATATGTACAAACATGGTTATTACCTAAACAGTTAAAAAAAAATGCCACATGCCTGAGAAAACAAGCTTATGTAATGCTGCAAAGTGGCACAGATCACATCTAATTATATACATGACCCTTGGAGTGGCAGATGATCATCAGCGCTCCCTTTGACTCACTAAAAAAGAAACCTGCTAAAAGCATGGAAACTGGATTTGACTTTCATCTCTGAAACATCCTCAGACATCCAAATTCAAATCTGTACATCTTCATCAACATCATCATCTTCCAAACTCATTTTGATGGAAAAGTGTACATGGCATTAACAGTGGCTACTGCTCCATACCTTTGCTAGAAAGGCGAGGTTTTGTCAGGTTGAAATTCATACAATTCATGCTTGAATTGGCAGAAGCTGGACATGTCAATCATTTATCCAGCACAGTTAGTGTTTCACTGTAGTGTGTGCAGCATAACAGATTGATGTGACAACATCCACACGGCCAAAACTCTGAACTGAGCAGCGTGACGTGTGGAGACACAGCAAGGCAGCAAAGGTAAAATATCGACAGGGCCAACCAGCAGACAAAAAGACAGTGTGTTGAAGGATGACAAAAAGCTGAGAGGAGGAGCTGACATCTGAAAAACCAAAGTGAGAGATGAGTTTTAAAACAGATGTGAGATTGAGAGAAAAGTGAATTTGCACTGGCAGGAAAGGAGAGGATAAAAGTGAGTTAGAGGACCCTCATGATGAGTGTGAAAAAAACTAAGTTGGTAAAATGCAGTTGTCAAGGAAACAGTGGCCCTAATCTCCATATGAATTCTCCCCGTAAGCGCAATGGAGAGCACTTCTATAATTGTGCCTTTCTCTGAGAGGTCTGCTGCCCTTGCTGTGACACCTGGAGAACGGTGACACATGCTGAGATGTTTACATCAGCATTCAGCCAACATGGAATGGAAGCTGCAGCTTCGCTTGAAAGCCACCCGAAAGCTTTCTCAACAAAAATATGAAATGAAAAAAATGGCCTTCCACCCGAGAATGAGTCATATTTTTTTAAAACAAAGTGAGATGAGATGAGATTCACTTAATTTATCTCAGACTGGGAAATTCTTTTAGTGAAGTGAAAAGAGTGAAGATGGCTGCTTTTTGCTGATGGCACCGTTTGTTGATGAGAGAAGTTGGTGTGTGGGTGGATAGATGCTGATCTGTACAACTGAGTGTCAGGATCTAGCACCAGCCCACTCACTACCCTGAATATGAGTTGGGGTAAAGTTAATTAAAGACTATGTACTGCCTTCAGTTGTGAGAGATGAGGTGCACGATGCATGTCAAATATCACTATTAAACGATATCAATATTATTTCCTGTTTCCAGTCTTTGTGCTAAGATATGTTCAACTTTTACTGGTTCATAGTGACCACAAATATGAGCTTGGTAGCAATCTTGCCCACTTCAGAAAGTCCAAAAGTACATTTCCTTGAACTAGTTCTTAAATGGTAGCAACATTTGAACCCATTTTTGAAGGATGCTTGAAAGTGGTGCTCCATTCTGTAGTGTCTAAATAGATACTGAAGTGAAAGAAGATTTTATTTTAATGTTGGTGTCTCTGGAGAAATAGTTCGACTAACAGGAACTGATTTTTCAAAAATCACTGTATTGACTGTATTAAGATGTGGCTACAGTATGCAATAATAGTGGCTCCAGTCAATAATAATAGTACAAAGCCTGCCAATTTTCATGATGATGGTGATTAAAGATGGAAAGTCACTGCAGCATTGATAATGTCACAGCTCCTCTGCCTATATGTTAACACAACTCCCAGGAGTAAAAAAAAAGGACAGAGCATACTCCTGTGATTGACTGAAACCTAGCTAATGAGCTGAAGTGGTGGCAGTGACCTTCCTCAGTGAACACTCAGGAGGGCGCTTGAAGGTGAAGGAAACAAAGAGAGCAGCGGAGCAGAAAAAAGATAAAGCCTGATGGGGAGGGAGGAGTTTCAAGCCCACGTACAGTCATGGCTAAAAATAATAGTACCCTTTCACTTCTGTCACATCATGCACCACTTCTCTCAGAAAATTGTTGCAATTACAAATGCTTTTATTTGCATTGGAACAACCCAAAGTTTAGCAAAGTCCAGTCTGTTTTTTTCTGTCTTTGTCTCAGCAGTGGTGTCCTCCATGGTCTCTTACCCTTTTCATTCAGATAGTGTGAGCTGACACTGTTGTGCCTGTGTCTGCAGCTCAGATTTCTCTTTGCTCTTCTGTCTTCTCTCCATGCTCAGTGTGCTACACACAGACACACACACTCTATATTGTCAGCACCTGTTACTTGCCACAGGTGAGCTGAAATACAAATGAAGCATGACCTGCTTGAAATACAATTATTTTTTGCAAGTTTGACAAGGTACCAATCATTTTATCCAGTCCATTCAAAGATGAGGTTTGACTTTTTTCTCTGCTTTTTTGTGTTGTTAGCATTTGTAATTGCAATAATTTTCTGGGAGAAGTGGTGACGTCTGACAGGAGTGCAGGATACCAAGATTCTTGGGCATGGCTGTATTACACTTTTTTAGAGAGTAAATGTCATTCAGGCCTTCACCAGTCATACAAAACCAGTTGAAAGTATTTGGGTTAATAGCTTCCAGTGGCTATTGGCATTTGTGGCTACCTAAAGGCCATGGCGCCAGTGCCTCAGGCACTAACCTGAAGGCTGTCGCTTGGCTCGGTGCCCATGCACTGACAGGTCCTGACTCTGACAGGTGCTGTATCGATTTGGCACCGGTCCCGTTCTGCCTCCATCTGTCCATCTCCACCTTCCAAGCTTATCCATCTCCTCTTTGAGCTGTGAAGCACGGGTCTTACTCAAGAGTCGTCTCTCAGGCAGAAAGACTGCAGTATTATGGAGGGTCTCTAAGCTCTGGTGCAGGAAGCAATTCTCAGGACAAATAGCTGGGTCAAATTCTGCAGAACAGAGAGGGGATTAAAGATCAACTTTCTGCACATCTCGGATTGACAGAACCTCCCAGGACACTAAACATAAAATGATTAGAATGAGCTGAAACTTTGACAATGAGCGTTGAGAAACTGGGTTGGTGCAGCAGTGGTGATGTCATGCAGGGAGGAGGGACAGAAAATCAGTGGTGTAAGAAATAATCAGATACTTTCCTTAAGTAAAAGCACTAATACAAAGCCACATAGATATGCAAGTCAAAGACCTACAACAAAAAATCCTAATCAACTTAAAGTACAGAAGGTTTAGCAACAAAATGTTGTTGAAGTATTAAATTAAAAGTAGTGGTTTGGTCCCTCAGATTGACATATTATTATGTCAGATATCATCAGATAATTTATACTGGAGCGTCATTGTGTAAGCAGCATATTACTGTTGTAGCTGCAAGAGGCGGAGCAGATTTTATATACAGTTCATCAGTATTTAGTAGAGGTAAATAGTGTTTTTTTCCAACAACTCTGGCTTACTTTGGTTTAATCCTTACCAATTGTGCAAATTTTCATCTTAAAAATAACTATTACCTAAATTTCATACAAGCAAATAAATGTTGTGGAGTGCACGATAAAGTAAAACAGAAATCCCAGTACTAAAGTAAATGCACTGAGTTACTTCTCACAACTGCAGAAAATGTATATTTTATTTCAGCAATGTCAACAGCTAAACATGTAACATGAAAAAATTAATTGACAAGGACACATCTAATATATAACAACAAAATAATTCTGTATATGCAGCATGAAATCAATGAGCATTTGTAACACAGCAGATGTTGCTGAGGATGTGAAAACGTGTGCATCATATCCATTTTATTAACTCCAGAGAAGCCACATTGTAGCAACACAGTGAAGGAAATTGGTGAATGAAAGACTCCGAGGCAAGACTTAAAAGCAGGCAACAGAGCAGTTAATTGCAATCTAAGCTTCCTGTTTTCCCTCAAACACTAATGTTGGACGCAAAGCATTCAATGGGCGAAAGGCCGGCTGCAAATCAAAGCCCTCATTAGGTCCTTGTTGAGAGACTGAATCTTGTTGGCCAGACATCGTGCTACAGAGAGATTAGCCGGCCGAGGAGACACAAGCGAGGATGAAAACTGCTGCTGCCTCCTCTAACCTTGGCTCCGGTTTCCCTGCTGGTCCCTACAATAACAGACGATGGCGAGGAACAGTGTTTTCCCAAGTGCCACCAGGCTTTGACTGACCTCCGAGCAGACTGCGGTTTTGTTGGCTTGATAAAAGCGAGGTGTATCATCCAAACATACCAGGAATTATATATATAATTGGTTATATCCAAAGATGAATTCTTTACAGATTGACAAACAGTCTTTGTCTCATTTTAACCAGATTATCCTGTTCTTCCTGTCCTCAGTGAGCTGATGCTCTGAGGAAATGATGATGCATGCCACATATGCTTACAGGCATATTGTATTGATATTATTGCGGACAGCTTACAGCTGTACTGCCAGCAGCATATTCATGGCCTTCAAGTCCACTATGGCAGCATTACAAATTCAAAAACTGTTGCAGTTAGTTTCTCTAACAGCAAGTTAAAAGGAGAGAAAGACAAAGGAAAGACATAGACAGGCCTAAAATTCATGAACACTCTTGAATTTCCAGTTGACACAGGTATTAGCAAATTGTACAACGTTGTCCCTTTCTCAATTTTGTACTTTTACGGTCTTTTGAATGACAAAAACATGAGATTTTCATTGACCCATCATCCTTCCTACTGCTCCAGTTCAGGCGTCCAGATGCTTCTCCATCTTGCCTTTTCATGCTCTCAAGGCTTGACAAGGCTCATTGAATAATTTCCAGCAGGAGAGGGGAGCACGATTTCCATGAGAATAGCTCCAGCCTCATTATACATGATAATGGAGCTGATGAGAACTATTTGAAATGGACATGACATTGTGGGCATCATGCACTAGCACTCATGTAAGGATGTTATTTATGGCTGTTTTTATTTGTTGGTCTGATTTCATTTTCAAACAGCTGAATCTAGAATAGATGACTTCACTCCTCATCTTTTTTTATAAATTTGATTTAAAGGATCGTGCTAGCACTGTGGCAAGGAATGGGAACATCGGCCTATTGGCCCGTGCATCCAGACTGAAATATCTCATCCTCTTTGAAACTCTGCATTCAATACAAAAACGAGAGAACGTTAGCTTGCTAACCACAGCAGTGAACATGGTGATCATGCTACACATCAGCATGTTAGTATTTTAGTTGTGAGCATGTTGCTGCTGCTGTTCAAGCATTTAGCTCAAAGCGCTGCAGTGCCTTAATGTAGCCCCATAGAGGCCCCAATTTGGCTGCAGATGCTTGTTGTTTGACATCCAGCTTCTTCAGTCTACAGACACTGCATCCTGTCACATGTCAGAGCTGACTGATTTCTTGGCCTGTCTCAAAGTCTCTCGAAGGTTTTCCTTTTTTAGTTCCTCTCAGACAATGGCTGACTGTCCCTGTATTAACAATGTTAAGCTCTGCAGATTGCACATTTACATTCAGCACGACTACAGTGTGCCTGAAGGCTTGGATGTTTCTGATAAGGTGGAAATTAGTTTCTCCCATATCCTGTCTGCACTGCTGGCTGGTAAGAATACAAATAAATGTATTTTGCAAGCTTCAAAGATATCTCATTATAACTTGTGTGTCTTTGTGGGTTCTGTGTTTGAAACAACCAATATTCACATTCTACTTTACAGTGCTTAGACTCTGCTAAACACTGCAGGGGCCAATAGAACCCTGCGTCTTATCCTCAACTGTGCCTCTCTGTGGTCCAGGTCACTTCCCCCAGCATTTCACAACCATGCGTATTATATCCAGTACTATCTGAATGTCACTCCCCTGGCTGCCTACCCTCACAAACATGACTATCTCCAAACATCTGACAAAGGATCCTCAATGCTTGTTTCAGAATATCCCAAACTCTCCTGCTGCTCAGACATGTTCCTTCCACAAACTGTACATTTGTAGTTAATATGTCCATGCTGGACCGCCTGACAAAAAGGAAAGTGAGAAAATACCGAGTTACTTTAGGACCAGCCGTAACTATTATTAAATAATAACTTTCAAAGTGAAGAGGCATATACCCCCCCAGTCTGACAGCTATCACAAATGTATTTGATATACATTTCATCCCATCATGAGCAAAGGCCGTGAAAGCATTTGCCTATTTGAGAGCAAAAGGCAGAAGACTGAGAATCAGGCAGATGGCTCCGGCATTATTGATCATCCTGTCTTCCTCAGGGCTTTTTCTTTGCAATTTAAGACATGTCAACCAAGACTCTGTCATTAAAACACAGCAACAGAAAAGGTGAGCATTTAGCATTTTACACCCCATCGGGAGGTTATTAGAGATGGCACGAACCATTAAGCATCAAAAGGACCGAAACTATCTCTGCTGCCACACATGCAATATTGATTGAGACTGATGAATTGAATTCCAAGACAAGATGAGAGCAGATTCATTTTTTTACTTTTTAAAAGAGTGGATGTAAGTGATGCAATGCGATCTTAACAAATGCATTGACCTCCTATTTGAACAAGCCATCATATCTGAAAGTAGGTAATCTGACGCAGCCTACACAAAACAATAATGGACTTTTTTTTTAAATAAAGTTTAATTTTGGAGCATAATAAGCTTTCAGAAGATGAGACAATTGCAGAGGTTAAAAGACTTTGGCAGGTTGCTGGAGTGCAGGGATGGCACCATTTCAAAGCGGGCTGACAGGAGGCTGCAGATGTTCAAAATTGCAAAGTTTCATAGGGAGATAATATTTCCTTGCAGCAGGTTGGCATGACACCAACTCTTTTAAGACACTTCATCACAGTACTAAAATTACTGGTCTCAAACTCAAGGCCTCTGCATTCACGAGCACTTATGATGTATTCAGACATGTCTACAAGCTGGAAGAAAAGCTCTTTTCTAAAGTATGTAGTGGTCTGCCACAGCATGGACTCTTGATTGTCTCTGATGGTTTACTTTGATTTGCTTGATATGGCATGACACACCACACATATAGATTCATATTATAAGTCACCTATACTGCAGGATTGCTGTTGGGTTATATTGTGGACATTAATGTCATGGTCACCACTGGCTGTTTACCTGCCTTTTATTTCATCATTACACATTCGAAGTCAGTGGAAAATCTCATACTATACATTGCTGTAAATAGTTTTCTTTTGAACTACAGCATGATGGACTTGACAGACCATCGGCAACACAGCATTGCAGACATTGACAAAAAAGTGAACATGTGTACTCTATCTAGTTAAGTATCATTTGCAGTGACATTATTAAATAGGTTAAAATCATGTGAATCATGATTCATTTTTACTTGCCTGTGCATTAATTTCCATGCTGAAGAGCCAATTCATGGACTTACTCACTTTTGAGTTAAAGTAAAGGACATTTCCCTGCCTACTTTTCAACTGATTGTAATGGCAGTCCAATCTAAAATAGATTCTAGAAGAGTAAGTGTTGATGCATCCAGAGCTCTGTCTGCACTTCAAACTTGGACTTCTAATGTTGGAAATGATGCAGAAGAAGGAAATGAATGTAGTTTCAACTCACAAGAAACCAGATGGCGGCCTGCAGGGGGGGCTTTTTCCTTTTTGTTATGGCTGGTGAAATAAAGACCATATCTCTCATATTATAACTCAAATTTATATGTAGTCATTTCTTTACAAGCTGTGGATTGATTTAGTTTACTTCACACTTTGCTCGAGGCATGGAAAATATTTTCATAGTAATAAAAGTTGCATTCAGGAACCTGGTTTGTATCGCTGAATGCTGTTGAAAGCCTCATATTGTCACATAATTCTTCAGCAACATCTTGCCTGTGGCTTCAGCAGCCTGTTGAACTGGCACAAACACGTGAGCCTCTAATTTGTGGTCTGTAACCCGAGGACAGAAAAATTCAATTCTGGGAACTGCTGCTGACTCTGTCTTGAAGTTTGATGAACTGTTGCCATCTACTGTATGTTTTCAGTGGAGCAACAGACAAACCTGACATTGTCCAGCTCCCACTGCATTATTTTAATTAAAGATACCTTTCTTTGAATGAAAATTTACATCTGCCATGGGTTCATAACCCTTTGTTTATAATTAGACATTACACATATAATTAACTTTAATAAGTTCAAATCAATAGTCTTAGCCCCCTTTGAATATTAACACATTGTAAATATAATGCAGATTTGGACCACATGCTCAGTTGTTATTTCCTTTGTTGAGTTTTGGCTAATATCATTATAAAACACTGAACATATAAATGAATAAATTGAAACAAATCTCAGTTATTGGGCCAAAATGAAATTACTCTTAAAATGAACAACATGCAAATTTCTGCATTTTGGTATCTTATACTGTGTATTACAAATGTGTTATGTTTTTGAAAAAAGGAAAACTATATAAAAAAATACCAAGTAAACCAAAGAATGCATCTAAACCATACTTCAAAGCAAACAATTTAATATTTCCTGTGCCAAAGGAAATGATCAAATTACAGTAAAAATGTGCTAAGTGACAAATTGTCACATTTTTATCAAACAGTTTAAAAGCCATCCTACTGATGATTTATGCAGTTTATTGGAATTCAGTATATACAAAGTGAACAGCTGTAACATGATTTGGCATATTAACAGTATTATTATTATTCTTTCCATCATTATAGCACCATCATCAATAGAAATGTCTTCCAGCTTGGTTGATTTAATGACTCAGTCATCAAACTTACATTTATGCTCACTCTTCAAATCCACATAAAGCACACCCTGATTATAAGCACATGCCTATAAAACTCAAAATTTCAAGTACAAATTGTAAGAATACTACTTTTTTTAATCACTAGCTGCATTCATTTATAAACACCCTTCCCTCCCATTATAGAAAATATGCAGTTCAGTATGCTCAGAAAAAACACCTGGAAGGCATCAGCAGAACTGAAATTTAGAAAACAGAAAAAGCATTAAAAGAGTGGCTCTAAAATGACTGAAAAAAGTAGAAAGGATCCGATGTATTCAGACCAAGGCCGAAGGAAAGGACTTACCTTCCAGCGGTTACCACATTCATTACACAGAACAAATGTGGTCATCGGCTCATCAGCGCTGCGTGTCTGCACCTAAAGCACACATGCACGCGTGCGCGCACACATACACACACACACACACACGAACATACACACACACACACACACACAGGTACGAACATACACACACATACACAAGCGAGCGCACAAGGAGTATGTACTCCATTCTTAATGGAACAATATTTCATAATAACAGATCTGTTATCAGGTGTCTTTGATAGGAAGTCCTTGAATGATGAAACTAAATTCAGAAAAAAGTGTCCAGTATCCACTGGATTCTTATACATATATTTTTTTTAAAAGAGCTGTGAAGAACTCTTGGATTTTAGTGCCCTCTTCCTGTGACCAAGGTCAGGGATCGCCATTATTTTTCATCAGGAAAATCCAGATGAAATACACTTTCTAACATAACCTGACAGGCATCTCACAAAGTCTCCCTCCCGCTTGCTGGTTTTCTTCTTGTAATATGTTATCTAAAGAGATTCAGATATACTTTTTCTCGCTTTAATGATGGAGGTGATTAAGGTGTAGTCGAAGTAGCTTTTTATTGTACGTCCAGTGTTTGTATGAGTTAAGGTTGCATGCACTGTGCACCAGTGCACATGTGCCTGACTGTTTACCTGGTTGTAGGTGCAGTTCTTCTTCTTGCACTTGCTGCACTGCAGCAGGTCGGTGGTGGTTCCGCCGGTTTTTGCCATCTGGTGCTCCCTGATGGCCTCCTGGGTGAGAATGTTCCTCAGCTGTTTCAGCTCATCGCTGGCCATTTCCTGCATTTACCAGTGTCAAAGGGAAGTTATGAGAAGAAACGGGGCTGTTTCTGTCTTATAGACTGACAAGCCAGAGGACAGCAAGTGTGGGGAGCAGAGTGTTACCAGGAACTCAAACAAATTAGAGTATCATGAGGGGGGTTCATCAGTGAGTAAACATCACGCTACAGTGGCCTGTACCTCAGCAGACATGATGGCAATGCGGCTTAGTTCAATGTTCCCCGCCAGTACGTTTCTTCTAAGCCCAGGGTTCTTGGGGTCCTTCAGGTTACTGATCCGGCTACGGACTCTGTTCTTATATTTCATATCAGTGGCCTTTACGTCCTGGTAGATACGTTCACCTACGTAGTCAAGGAAGAATAGAATCCACTGTGGCATGTCTGATCACGGTAATAATGTCAGTGGATGATTAGTCCAACCAACCATAAGAACAATGAACCAACTAAACTGAAGGATATGATCTTCGATCTCTGCTGCCATGCTGTCACAGTTAGCTCCAAAATCCTTGTAGTCGTCTGTGAGGAACAGAAAAAAATCATTAGCGTTCATCTGCACTCAAGATATTAGCTGCTGTTGTGTATCGCTGTCAATGATAAAGTGTAACATCAGCCTCACTGTCTGTGCGCAGGGCAGCTGCCAGCATCTCAATGCACTTGTCCCTGATGGAGTCTCCGGTCGCCAGGTGAGGGGACAATGGACCCCCGGCAGAGCTGAAGCCTGGTGACATTGGGCTGGTCGGGGTGGTGGGAGTTTTAGGGGTGTCAGCCTTTACCTTTCTGTAAACAGTCACAAAGTCTGATTTGGACCACAAGAACTTTCCAGAACTTTTTCCAAACCCAGCCCAGCATTTTTGCTTTATTATATAATAGGGAAAGTGGAGAGAGAGTCAGGAATGTTAGAAGAATAACATGAAGCGAAAGGCTCAATTTGAACGCAGGCCTTCATAGTAACTGAATCTGAATTTGATCAGGTGAGCTAGGTGATCAGGTGCCAATTCATCCGCTCAGGGACATCAGAACAGACATAAGCATCCATTTGCATTTGGACATTTCGTTGACTGTAACATAAAGTTCACTCATCACTCTCGCTCTGTTTTTTGGTCTCCACAAACTCTTACAAACGTATCTAGCTGCTGCTAAATGCTCCATTATATTCCCCAGCCAGTCACTAACAGTGTCTGTTGTTTGGTGGTGGGCAGATAGTGTACGCTGGTTTTATCACCAAAACCATCTGGCTGCCTCTGGAAACTGATGAGAGCAGCGAATGTGGACACAACAGTTAAGTTACTTTGTAAAACCCAAGAAATGCAGGGACTCCCTTACTTTTTTTTTTTTTTTTTTATCAAATATTGAGTATAGAATAATAATGAGGATCATCAGCATAAAACACAATGAACCTCCAACAACTTGCATATTCATGTTGAAATACCTTTCACTGCTGTCAGTTGAGGGCTTCCTCTGTGGAGGTCCAGGCAGAGAGGTCTTTGAGCTGAGAGACTCTCTCCTATTATATACAGTCAAAAGTCATTATCTGTGTAGAAACCTGTGAAACTTGAACAAGTAATGTCTCACAGAATCTAAGCTCAGTCGTTTACCTTTCACCTGTTAGTTTCTTTGCTGGTAGTGAGCTGCTTTTCTTTGAATCAGTGGATTCCCGTCTATGTAATGAGACACTTTCAGTAAATCTCAGTTGTATTTCATTTCCAAGTGTGCTTGAGATTGAAATGAGTGCGTACGAGTCCCACCTGTCAGGTTTGGAGTCAACTGAGTGACGTTTCACAGGTTGCTCAGGCTTCAAGTCACAGGATTCCTTCCTGCACACAGAAGAGAAATAGACATGTGATACTGACATCACTTGTGTTCTAAAATGTAAAATATGCAGAAGTTATTGTCCTGCTACTGCACACCTGTGTTTTTCTTTTTTGACATCCAAACTTGGCTTTTTGGAGGGTGGGGGCTTAGAGTCGGAGGAGTCTTTCCTGAAAAATGGAAACATTTTGTGCATAATTTTCAACAGCTCAAGCAAAGGACAAAACATACATAATAAGGCAGGCTCCTCGTGCACTGAAAACTGACAAAGATTTGTGTCAACGCATGTCCCACCCACAGCTTAACAGACATTTTCACACTCACAACATGCCAACCTTTCTCTCTTGGCTTCGTCGCAGTGTTTGCTAGACACTTTATTGTCTGATGAGTCTTTTCTGCAAAAAGAAAACAGGCTTTATATGACTGGAAAAAAAAACAGCAGAAGCTATGATCTTTTAACAGCCAGTTGTTGTTTATGAGCTATCCAGGGAGCTTCCTAATTTGTGTGACAGTACAAAAGCATTGTCAAGGTAATGAAGAATAACCAACTTTCCTAAATAGGTAAGATGAGAAAGTTTATTCTTTCAAATCCCCTCAATCCTCCCATTGTGCAATGTCCAATAAACCTTAACCTAAAACTCTGAGCTTTTCGAAATCTAAATCAGTTCAACCCCTAAGATTGAAAACTGATACAACTCTCAACAGCGATACACACTACATTCATGTAAAATACTATGTGCCAGTAATCCATGCATAATTCACAAAAATAGAGATCAAAGGCTTAGATCACGGATGATCCACAGACGCAAAACCTTTTTTTAAGGATAAACGAGGCACAGGATAATTCCCAGATCTCAGACCTGTCATTCTTTACGTGATCTGACGTCTTCTTCTGTGAGGGAGACTTCGGCTCCAATGACTCCTTCCTGCTGTAGCAAACAACAGAAGGATTCAATGTGAAGGAGAACGTTCCAAATGAAATCACAGGTCATGTTTTCAAAAATAATCCTCCCAGACACTTCAAGGCACTGACTGCAGACGCAAAGTCTGGAACGAGAACTCATGTAATCCAAATCCAGACCTCTCTTTCTCCTTTTTCCCATCCAATGAGGGACGTTTTGGGGGGGCCGGCGGGGGGTGAAGATGAAGAGGGAGTGGAGGAAGAGGAGCGTTGGGGTCAGGAGGCTCTTTTCTAATTCAAGAGAAATGTTTTGTGCTGCACTGAACCACATCACTGTGAGAGTATAATGGGATAGGAAAACAGGGTAGTAACTGTAAATGTGATGAAGTTACATGCAGACGCTGACCTCTGTGGAGGAGGATGAAGGTGAAGAGGAAGAGGAGCTATTGGAGCATTTGGGTCCGTTGGGACTTTCCTGATGTGACAATGAACATGTGCGTGAGAATCCCCTAAGGATCTTAGTGCGGTTACTGCATTCACACCCATGCACCAGATGCATGCCTGACCTCTCTTTCTTTACTTCCAGTGAAGGTCGCTGCTTGGCTGCAGGAGAGGCGGGTCGAGGAGTGTGAGGACGAGCATGTCGGGAGGAGGAGTCTTTACCGTCCTTCCTGAACACATGTCACAACAGTGCAGATCAGAACGCTGCACCTCGACTTCCTAAAAAGGTACTGTGCCGTTCAAGCTAAATCTAAAATCCTTTTACAGTGAAGACACACCTGACTGACTCATCACAGCATGCACCATGCACAGCAGGTATCCTGTGAGTCTGGTGGGAAAACAGCAGCAACTAGCATCAGTGCGTATGAGCACCTCAGAAACCATTATGTCATGCAGCAGCAGCAGGTGCAGTCGAGTCTCTGGTGCCTCCGACTTGGCCACTGTCAAAGCACTGACCTGTCTTTTTTCACATCCACAGAGGGACGTTTGATAGGGACAGGACGGCGAGCAGGGCGGGGAGGGGAGGGGAAGCGGCTGGGGTACAGAACACTGCTGTCCAGGACTCCTCTCCTGAAATGCAGAATTCAACCTGAAGCTCTGCTGGATGTATGTGATGTGTAATGATAATCAGTGTTTGAGCCACCTCCCTCTCACCTTTCAAACAGTGGCTTGTGAGCCTCTGCAGGTTTCTCTTTCTGGGGCTCACTCTGCGGTCTCTTTCGTTGCAGTGTGTTGATTGGCCTCTCATGTCTGCTCTCTTCTCTATGCTTCTCTTTCTTGGAGTCATCTGCATAGTTCTTCTTGGCCTCCTCTGGGTTTTTGTCCTTTTTGGGTTCTTCCGTATTTCTCATTCTTTTCTGTTCTTCTGACAGTCCTTCTTTCCTCAGTTCTGGCTTGTGTCTTTCACCCTGCAGGTCTTGTTGTACATTCTTCTGTTTCTTGTTATCCATATCCAGTAGATGTTCCTCTGCATCTCTTTGTTTTTTGGATTCTTCTAAATGCTTTTCTTTTCTGATTTCTGGTGGACGTTTCTCATTTTGGGGCTCCTCCGGGTGCTTCTCATCCCCAAAGTCATCTGTGTGTCTCTTTTTGCTTTTGTGTTCGTCGTTTTGTTTCTCTTTTTGGTTTTTATCAGAGTGTTTTGTGTCAGGATCTGGGCCATTTTTCAGTTTGACTTCCAGTCTCCTGAGACTAACGGAAACAAAGGGAGTATTGTCTTTACCAGTTTCACTTTACTGTCGTAGTACAGCTAAGGTCATATTTGGACAGGATTAAATAGAGATGTAGGTGAGTGGTAAATATATTCCCTTCTCCATTGTAATAAAAGTCATTGCAATTAGTCTTTTACTAACTAGCAAACAATGTCATGCACAAAAACTATTCGATCCTCATTACAATGGGCTTGGCATTATTTTTAACATTTGTATCATTTGCCATTAATCATTTAGCTGTATTTGGATTAGTGCTTAAATGTCTCATTCTGAATGCTTTTACAGTAAGAAAGGAGCTTACATCTGCAACATTGGAACTACATGAAGCTCATCACACATTACATTAGCTTGGCCATGTAAAGGAAGATGAGTAAAGACACAGTCACCTGTAATACAGACATGGCAACAAACAAAATGTCTTCATGTATAATTATTACCTTATTGTTTGGTAGACAGCTACTGAATATGCTCCAAGCAGTGAATTGTTACCTATTACATTTTATTTCATCTTTTAATTTCTTGAGTGCCTTCATACAACGCTGTTGCTGCATGTGGGATTAAGTCATTTTTCAAGGTGAATTGGTTTAACCAGAACCTGTCTAGTCATCCTTGGGCTGCCAGTGCACAGGTATTGCAAGTGTTCTGGTAATGGCGAGGTCTCCTTCCCTTGTAAACAGAACGTCACCTGTGCGGTTTTTGTACAGTGCCGGTGAAAGTACTGACCTGCTCTGTGTCTCAGATGGTGAGCTGCTCGGAGACACGGCCACTGCTCTGCTGGAGTCCAGCCCGTTCTTCATCTCCGCTGGTTTCTCAGAGTGAGAGTGGCCCGAGTCTGTGTGAGTGCATGCCAGCGGGAATCATATCAGCAAACTCATTCATTCCACATACGTATGCACTGGAACTGAACTGCTCATTGTATCATATATATGATGTAAATCATCAGGTCACAAAGTCAAGTGTACCCAGAAGCCTTTTCCAGTCTTTAATGAGGACCTTCGCCAAAGCAATGACTTCCTCATCTGTGCAGTGCTTCCTGATCCCGTTCACAGACATGCCAATCCTTGTTTCCTAAACAAACATGTGCATGTAAACGTACAGTTTGAGCTTTAATGATAATGCAGTTCTGCAGACCTGTCAAGTTCTAATGTAACATACAGCTGTGAATAAATCAAACGTATTTATGGTGCATACCTGGAGAAGTTTCAGTGTCATATTGAAACGTTTCAGTTCTTTCAGCAGGTCCAAAGCACCGTCCTGCACATACAAAAACACAGCCAAATCATTTAGACTGTAATGTTTTCATTTAGAAATATGTAGTAACAGTGTAAAATACTGACTTGACAGTGTGCAGATGTGACCGTTTGGAAAAAAAAAATCACAAAATGATAAATAAGCAGTTATTTTTTAACTTCTGCCTTTTAACTTTTTAACTTCTGCCACCGGCATTTAAGGCCAAAAGATACCAGCAGCATGAATTAAGAGAAAGTATCATAACAGGCATTAAATGGTCATTACGATCACATTGATTGAATACATAGTTTACAGCCCGTCTAACTGGGAAAGAGCGCGACGCAGCAACGTCTTGCTTGCAAGTATCGGTCAAAACACACACGACCTTGCCCACAGGCCGCGTTGTTTACTTTCTATTGCACACTTTAGTTTCTGTTAAGTGTGTCAACCGCCAACAGATTTGCAAAAAGCGGTGGACAAGGCGTCGCGTACATTCGCAGAGCGAAACGTCCAGTATACTAACAGTATGCACCAAATCAGCGCCAAACACCTGTTGGCCATTTGTTACAGTGGTCAGCCTCAAAGTGCAGTTGTGCAGACTTTCCAAACACGAGGAGTCGAACGAAATCAAACTTGTCTTTTCCGTTAAACTGCGAGGGAAGCGTATCGTTTTCAGAGGAGACATTCGCGGGCCCGCTGCGCAACACGAGGTGGCAGGACAACGCGCCACCTGTGGGTGTCAAAATACAGTCTCACCGTGTTATTTCTAGACACCATCTTGTCCAGTTTCTTTGCAATCCGGATGAGCTCTTCCTCTCGCGTCATCGCTGCATTTACTCGAATTTGAACGAGTCAAAACTGTCGATTAAATACTGCAAAAACCGTTATATTAGTTTCCTTTTCTGTAAAATACTTCGATCCACCGCAGTTCGGACTTTACGCACGGCGCACGCCATTCAGCCCAGAGGCGTGTCCTCCTGCAGGCTCCCAGCTGACCAACAGTGCACATGACAACAACTAAATATAGACGCCGTAGTAGACACATGGGACAAAACAAATATCTAAACCTTAAAGTGGTTCATAACGGATTCGAACCGTTTTTTAATTCCAACTTTGTAAGCACCCCCTCATTTCTTCCATTCACGCAGGAAATCGGTGACCAAAACTTCAGTTGTTTTGTTTTGGATCTTTATCCTCATTCGCTCCTCATATTATGTATACGTCTCTGTTTTGGGGTGCATTATATCACCAGCTGAGTGTAGATGATGCTGGTGCTCCAACGAGGCCAATGTCTAATGATTAATCTTTGCAAACTGAAGGCACTGTGCACACTTTGCCACCTGCGGATGTGCCAAAGAGCAGTCTGGCCCCAGCTGCAGTTTATTACATGTTTATTACATCACCCGCGGCTTTACCACGCTGCAAGTGACACGTTTTCGATTCGTTTGGGGATTCGATTTGAAAGTTTTTGAAGGCTTCATGAAACGTGGTTTTTAAAAAATCTTCCTCGATTCGACATGTTTTACCGCCAGAGGGTGCTGTGGTGTAACTGTCCCTCCCACATCCCAGCGCAGCTGTTTAGTCAGGTCAATAAAAGCACGCTGTCTACTCTTCGCTGCCATTTATGCCTTGCAAGTTAAAAGAAAAAGGGGAGGGGTGCAGGGCAGGCTCCTCTTTATAAAGATTGAGCCTTTTTAATAATAACTGACCATGGATCTGCTTGAGGAAACATTTGGTTGGTGTTCAAGTTTGAATGCTGAAGGGGCTGTTTTCCAAGAATCGCAGATGCACTGAGTGGTTGAAGTGACGCTAGATCATTTGTCTAATATTGAACGAGGATGATATTATTTAAATTGACACAGTCTTTCTTTGAGTCCTGTGTTAATTAGTCGAGGTCAGTTAAACAAACACAGAGAATAGAAGGAAATTACATCAAGCAAGTGCTTTCTACAAGGTCATTTGTATCCTCGTAAAAAATGTGCTTGTATCTCACTGCTGACAAGTTCTTGGAAGCACTGACTTACAGACTGTTTTCATGGGCAATCATCACCTGGAACAAGCCCCCAGAACCTAAAGGCATGTTTACTCCCACAGTCCACCAGGAACTGAGCTTCACTACACTTCAGATCTGAGAGACATCCTTGCTGCTGGATGCCTCAACTGTTGTGGGAAGCACAGACATGTGAGATACAAGTTGCAACAGTCACAGTTTTGGAGTTAGATAAAATATGAAGACTTTAATTGGTTTGAATTTCTCTGTCTAGAAATGTACCCATACCCAACAGTTTATATGGACACAGTTTATGCTCTCCAACATAATTGTATATCATTACAGCACAGTATTGTCTGGAAAAGTTAAATGTATGCCCTAAAGGTATAGTGTGAATGTTCTGGATTTTTATACACAGGTTTGTTCAAATTCATAATCCTAAAATATACAATTCATGACCCATTGATCTTAGAGCAAACTGTGTCTGTCTTGTTTTGTTGAGCAGGGATTTGAAGGTAACTGTGTTAATGAGAGCAGGTGAAAGTACAGGATAAGAGCTTGTCTTGAGCAGAGAGTATTATCTCTTTACACCACTCTTACACAACAGGCTGAGTGTGCAACCCAGTCCCTGCCTCAGCCACAGCATGAGGACTGCAGTAGTGTCTGGCAGGTAGAGATGGTGCCGGCCACTATCAAGAAGTGGGACGGCCCGTCATGAGGTAAGAGAGGAAGCAGGCCAAGAGGAAGAACCAGTGATCAAGATCAACTCACAACATCCTTAAACCACATGTACTAAACCCTTCAGCTTGTGGCCGCGGAAAGGAAAAGCAGAGGATGAAGAAAAAGACCTGTTGCCCTCCTGCAACCTCTGACCCCTTTCCCAGACGCTCAGACTAAATAAACTGTCTGATCTCTTCATTCTTAAGAGCTTGGCGTACACCTTGTACCACCAGCCTTGTGCTCAAACCTTAAATTAGGCTGATGCACTAAATATTCACAATTAACTTTCTGTTTATGTTCCTGATAGAATTCAATCAACCCATCTCAGGAAAAGATTTCATCAAAAATTGAACATTATAACCTACGTGATGAAAGGTTAAGGTGACTGTATAGGACCAAGCTAAAGATACAGTAACTAAAGCTGGCTATTTATCTTTTACATTTGTTTCTACCACTGTTATACCTGACTCTGGAATATGAATCTACGTGCCAGTTACCTTAGCATAGGTCAAATTCTGGAAACAAGGGGAATTGGCGAGCTAGCCTACCGAGCCTCTGAAAGTCTGAAGCAAGAAATAGACCAGTATATAACCCCTGGAAAACCACAATGAGCCTTTTTAAAATAATGCATAATTACCTTAAAAAAGAAAAAAGAACACTATAACAGTGTCAACAGTTTTGTTACCTCTACACAGAGACAGGTTTGTCCCTGTCCACTGTTTGTCCCTGCTGCTGACTGTAGCTTCATATTCACCAGTCATATATCAAAGTTGTGTTGATTTTGATCAATTAATCTGCTATTTTAAGTTAAATTTGTGAATGCAGGCCTTTGACTTTTAAGGGTGCAACTTTGCATTACAGTATACTACTTAACTTAGTAGAGTACATTGTGGTAGGCCTACTACTTCATATAGATATATAGATATATATATATATATATTCTATATATTCATATAGAAAATCACAATGGAATGAAAGATTTTTCTTCCTTGTGGAATGTAAATGTTGATGACCAGGAGTATGTCCCTGTTTTGGTTTAGTTTTTTTCCCACATTCTATGAAACCCCCTCATGCTGCATTCAGGGTGGCTCTACATGGTTACATAACAGCATCTGTGTGCATTCCCATTGACTGCACTAAAGTACCCTGAGCCTCTGCTGCTGGGTTTGACAGTCTATCATTAGCCTCTTGGGTCTGACCACATCAAGTCCTGTCTTGTCTTTGCTTGTGTAATGCAGTAAGGTGCACTGAGCTGGTTAGAGCTTTCTGAGCAGACAGAGGAAAGTGGCCCTGCACCCCTTGGTGTACTGTACATCCCTCATGTCTTAACAGACAGAGTTAACACAGTCCTGGCAGGGAACATTCACAAGTATACTTTCCTCTCCATGCTCCTTGCCCAGTGCTGGTGTCTCTGCCAGTCACAGACCAGAGACGCCAGGCCTCGGCAATTATGGCAATTTTTGGATGACATCAGACCAGAAAATGAATGATTTCATTTAGCTGTCAATTTTTTTTCTGGATCTAGTGTAGGATGCAGAACCTGTAATAGAGCATGTCAAAACAGAGTGGGAGAATTGTATAGACGTTCACATCTGCATTTGGCTGGAAGGTAATCCCAGCCTTGTGTGGTTGGTTTGTCTGTTAATAATGACCACTGTTCAAGACTGGGACTCGCAAAAAATAGGCTGAATCTCCCGGAGAGGTTGGACCACCCAAAGACTTTAAGCACATCCTTGTACCTTCAGCTGTGTCTAGTCTCTATTTACTGACACACACACACACACACACACACCAAATCTGCCATATCCAAAACTGTTTTGGTGGTGCCACTGTTTTAGGCTACCTTTGCCCAAAATAACTGGTGGTGCCACCGTTAGACACAGTCCAACCAAAATAACTAAATGACTAACTAAACTAAATTTGAATTATGCACTGAGCAAGAGATGTTTAACCCTGTTCCTGGGTACAAAAAGTACCGTTATTGCACTGTATGTCACCCGAACTGTGGGTTATGAAGAACTGAGACAGAGAAAATCATTCACTGCACAGTGAACACCCCAAAGATGCCTTTAAACTCAGAAAAAGCTGGAAAGGGAAATGTAAAATATGTACTATAACTTATCCACAACTGTCAATTACATACTGGCACATGGGACAGACACTGAGTCATTTGTATAGTGCGTCTGCAAAAAGAGCTTGTGGTTCTTCCCAAGGCTGCGATTTGATCTTTGAGCTCTCTTCATTTGTGCTTGAGCTTTGGCTTTATGCTGACAAACAAGTGCATAACCCCTTTGGCTTGTGACTGAAGGGGGAAAAAATAATGCTTGAAAATAAAGTCATGAATGGAAGAAGAGCTCAAAAAAATCCTGCAATTTTGTGCTTGCATACCATCCAAGCCCTGTGTTTGTCTCTTCATTTGAAAATTGAGGTTGGGATTTGGAAATTGAACTAATTTCACAGTCATCTTGCAATTCACAGACACCAAATCACACAAACCATTAGAGTTCCTACGCTAACAGACAAAATTGTGTTACTGTGTAAATCCCCTCTTACTCTCATTTCCGTTTCAACTGCCCAGTAATCCAATCAGAGTGCCATAGTTCACAACCTGCAGTAACGACTGTCCCTCCCTGTATTAGCAGCATTTGAAGGCGGTTCTGCACAGGTTAGATGTTTATAGGAGCTGCAGTGATTTAAGACAAGCAGGAATTGGACTCAATGCTAATGATCTAGTTATAGGCAGTGTAGGAAAACATTTAAACCCTAAAATGTCACACAATCACACAGCTTTTTTTTTAGCTTGATTTAAGATTTCTTCTGCTCTTTTGGTTTGAAATGTTTATCCATAAATATCTCAGAGCAGAGAACTCCATCTGTTGATCTGGCCATGGTGGGTATTTTTCAGCGTGTGAAAACAGCTGTATAATATATCCTGCATCTCTGGAAGAGCTTTGTCAAGTCTGAGTAAATAACCCTGATGATTCTGTTGTCAAAAAAGTACATATTTGTAAC
Organism: Psettodes erumei; assembly: GCA_016785225.1. Lineage (NCBI taxonomy): Eukaryota > Metazoa > Chordata > Actinopteri > Pleuronectiformes > Psettodidae > Psettodes > Psettodes erumei. The sequence continues at coordinate 2,225,397 of JAFBJZ010000623.1, forward strand.
AAAAAACCTGTACTATAAACTGAGGGCCATGTCAGTTGAAAGACATATGTGCTTTTACCATTCGTTGATGCATAGAGACTTAAAATTGTAGTGCCTTGGCATTTACTTTTTTGTTGTTGTTAATTTGTGTCTCACATGTATAGTCCATTGTTTTCAGAATACAAATGGTTTCCTTTAGCTAGCCAATGTCTTGTCACATGGCTACATTTAAAATTACATTTGTTTGTACTGTTTTGTGCCCAATGATGATCTGCTTGATCAAAACACTGCAGAGCACAGCATTGCTGATTCTACTTTAGTCATGATAGCTCTGAGCTTTGGTCAAAAAAGGCAGATCACAATATATTGTCTTCATGTCTGTCATTTACGGTGCATATCCTTACTCAGCTGGATCTGTGTGGAAACATTGACAATCAGGCACAAAACAAAAATAAACATCCAACAGATAGAAAATCAGCTAATGGGAAGAAAAAAAATAACTAAAGGAGTATGAGGGGCTATCCAAACATCTTTCAGCTGTGTTTCAAGTTTGTGGTGGATTTATTGCTACCATATGAGACTGCAACAGCCCAAAGGAAACGAGGAGTTCCAGGATCCCAGGTCCAAGAGCTCCAATGAAGAAACCCTCCTGATGCGCCTGGAGGTCACCTCAAGGTCACACAAGCAGACTTGTAAATGCGTGGGTGATGTCATGACCAAGAGGTCTCCAGTGATGATGTGAAGATGTATACCAATGCCTGTGCATGTGTGTACGTGCATGCGGTGGGTGTGTTTCTGTGTCTTGACAGGGAGCTGGGAAGAGGGTGATATGTATATTTGTTTCTGTTTCAGATCACTGACAACACACAGACACTCTCTGTCCATGTGGGGTCCAGGAAGTCTCAGAGCAGTGGGGGTGTCTCCACCTCCACAAATCAAAGACAGGATGCCCTTGTCTTCATGTGCTCAGACGTCCTGCAAGCAGGTCACATGGCAATAACGTATTCTTAATAACGTATGCTTCACAATTTCTATTTTTACGTTATAAATTCTTCTTCCTCTGTTGAACCTATTATTTACTGCTGATTAGCAGAGTAGAGGATATTCAACCAACCAACATTAAGGAGATCTGTCTGTCCTCAGGAGGAGATAGACAAGCATAAGCAAAACAAAAAGATTATGAAGATGAGGGAAAGCAATGTCATCCAATCAAATCATTAATGTATCTGTGTGCACATGGCTGTAGAAATCAGTTTATTGTGTTACATCACTTGGGTGAATGCCAAAGGTTAGTGTTGGCTGCCAGGGCTGTGCTGCCTCTCTGTCGCTCTGCTCTGCTCTTGCAGTTTTTACAGTTTTCAGTCACATTGAGGAATTAAATTTCAACTAGTCACATCAAGTTATTTTCAACAGCACATTAAAGTGCTAGACAGACAGATTTGAAATGTAATTAAGAGCTCTAACACAGTTATGAAAAGGTGGGTCTTCCTTAGCTTTAAAAGCAGTGAGAAAATGGGAAAGATCTGACAAAGAGGAGTAAAGTGTCAGGGGGATCTGAGGTGTGGTTGCAGAGTATAGAGTGATGCTATTTGCTGTCCACTGAATGCAGTGTATAAAAAGGCAATATTTCCCTCCCCCATGAGGGAGGACAGTGAGGGGTAGCAGAAGGCCGAGAAACTCTCCACCCCACTCAGTTTTATATATGTATAGCTTCATGTTGTCAGCATAACAATGATAGGGTTTTTGTAATTTCTAAAAAATGAGTGCAGAGGATACATAAAGCAAATAAAATGGGGCCTTAAATGGAGAAGTGGGGCACACCACAGTAGGCAGTAGCAGTTGGAGAGCACATATATCTGACAGCAACAACTTAATTTAATTTATTCTGTCATATTCTCATTAAAATCAAGATAAAGCTATAGGAGAAACACATTGCAGGGGAAAACCCAGAGAGCTCAGGGTAAGCTGGCTGACTGAGACAACCAGACTGGAGCAAACTGAAGCCTCATGTGTTCTGTGTCCTTACTGTAAGATTTCCAAATTTGATAATTTTATCCTCGGGAAAAGTAGAGGCTTGTATCCGATGTGGGTTGACACAAGTGGATGGAGCAGGTTGTTCCAAATCCGCACGTTATGCTCCTACGCTTCCAGCCGGTCAGGATAAAACCATTGACTGGAAAACAGACAGGCCAAAGAACACAACAGAGTGACCAAAGTCAACACACCATGCTTAAGAACTCAAATATATAATCCTTTTATTAATAACAAAATGCCGCTTCAGCTGGTTATTTGAAATGATAGTTAATGATAAGTTACTGAGGCTATCACGTGAAGAAAAATAGTTTTTTTCTGGGGTCATCCTGCTTTTAAAAATAAACCTTTGGTAGGCAAACACAATGATTTCATGAGAATGGGAACTGCTCAGTTTTATGCCTTGCTATAAAAAAAGGACTGACAGTACAAGGATTAAAATTATCAACAAAACAGATGGAAAACAAAATGACTGTAGTAAGTCTGGTTTAATGCCTGAAAATGCATGCAAGTAATTAATTGGAAAATCCTTTGTGTTCACGCTAAGGGGGGTATTTTTGTTTGGGTTGTTTTGGACTTTTTTTCTTATCTTTTCTTTTTTTGCATCTTGGTAAACAGTGTTTGATGCCAGTCAGAAATATATATCTCAAGATTAAACATTTGCTTTTATTATTATTATTACTATTATTATTAATTCTAAATGTCATTGAAGTGAATTTTGTGATTCTCAAAGTACACCTGGAATTAATTCTTCTCTCAACATTTGATGCCAGTTATTATATTTATGGCCTGTAGCAAACATAGATGCCTTTTTATATTTCAGGAAAAAAGTGTCATGCTAAATTCCCACACAAAAGACAGTCTGTCATTAGTGTACGCAATAAAGTTGAAGAATATGTTAGTGGAGAGGTTCTGTAATTTTGAATTTCATGACAGAGTCCGGACACATGGTTTACAGTTTAAATGTGAAAAAGAAGGGAAAATACAAGCAAAAAGTTGATACCGCCACAATCTTTCAGACAGTTCCCTGACAGTTAATGTTGATACATGTTGCAGAGGAACATGGTTTGGAGCAGAAAGCATATGTTTCAGAGGTGAAGTGTACACTGGCAAAACATATGACTGAGTTATGCGTTTTGATGAGGCCTCCTTTTCCATCAGATCTCAGTTCAGAGTATAAATGCTGTTTGACAGAAATGTTGGTTTTGAGTGTGGAAATTGCCATCCTCAGAAGTTCTCCAATGACCTTGGAGAAATACCAAGACGTGGAGCGTTTAATGATTTTGCTCAGATTATTATCAACACAAAGCCATGGAGTTATTATACCCAGATTGAGCTGATGTGCTCAGTGAACTGGTAGCCAATAACCCCGGTCACTCACAGCAGGAGGCAGTTCGTTGGGGTTGAGCAGTCAGACGGCGGCAGCAGCAGCAGGAGCGAAGAGCAGCTCCGAGACATGTGGAAAATTTGAAATGTGTAACAATGGATTTTACTGGGCCCTGAATAAACAAACCCACATCGGGTCAGACCTAGGTCCTCACATATAAGTCACCTATCTCTTGAGAGCCCCACATGTAGATCCTCAACAGTCCTCTGTCTACGAGTGTTAATGAGGAGCACAACCAAGCCCTTCTGTCAGCATTACACTTCCTGACCTGTTCCATGAATGCAGGAAGGGGGACACGAGTGAAAGGGGCCTGGTGATGGCCTCCACATGACGTGCAACTGGTGAGAAGGAGCCCAATGGAGCACTTCACATGGCAACCATCACTGTAGGCCATCCATCTTCTGAAGAGCGCTTTAGATCACATTTCAGGATATATTCTTGCAGAGAAGTATTTGGTTACTCTTGACAAAAACAAGTCCACCACAAGGTCCATTTAGTGGCTCTCCTGGAGCTTTTCACCTCCTCAGTAGATGGCATTTGCCCAGTTGTCATCAAACCACTAGTAGGTGGTCAAATTTCCATTATTTGTGACCATATTTGGGTACTGAAGAAAGATTAAAAGTTAATTCTTGACTTTGGAAACAGGATAAGGAACAAACTTTCTGCTTTTAAGTCAAGATTCATTTTTTAAAAAATGAAAATTTCAACATCTCCAATTGACCATTGAATCTTGCACTCTTTAGTTACAGTTTTGTTCTGTCAGAGTACCTATACAGTCAGTGATGTCATTTATAGTCATGACAGTGGCAGATTTGCCACTTCACCCTCCACTTGCTAAGGAGGATCATGTGAAATGATCAAGAGCTCCAAAATAACTATATATGGCCCTAGATTGTTCTGTATTCTCCTGTCTTAAACTGCAAAAAAGAACTGTCAGTGTCCTCTTTATTACCTTGGTACAAGTATTAGTCACCTATATGAATTCTGTGGCATGGTTATAGTGTAGCGCTTATACATGCGTCTGTGAGGGTGTGTGAATGTAAAAAAAAAACAAAAAACAGACAACAGTTTGATCCTTGCCACAGGGAGCAGTGTGTTGAGCTATGAACATGAAATATCTTTTATAGTGGAAAGAGGCAGATGTTTTTGTGCTTTCAAATCTTTTTGAAATTCTCTTTTATTTATAGAAGCCGGCATGTGCCAATGTATCTGGCAGAATTAATGGCCATGTTTTGGTGAATAAATCTGAGACCAAGGAAAGGTCATCTATTGCTGCTACAATTAGAAAAATCAGCAAATGACAATTCCAAAATAATTGCTTATCAACCTCTAAGCACTAAAGACTATAAGATTTGGGATAAGCATTAAGTTTCTGATTTTACTAAATAGAACGTACTGAGTGAAAAGTGATGATGTGACACATGAAACCTGACAGTTCCACCTCAAATATTACAGCATTTGGAAGGGGACAGAGTGGAGGATGAGGCTGCTTCGGGGGGTGGGGGGGTGGGTGGGGTGGGGGGGTAAACTCTACACACTGCAGCCATTCAGTTGGCCCGGCTCACTGGATAAAGTTAGGATTGTTTGTCAGCAGGCTGTAATGCCAGGAATGCTCAGTGCTGGCTCCCCCTGTGTGTGTGTGTGTGTGTGTGTGTGTGTGTGTGTGTGTGTGTGTGTGTGTGTGCGTGTGGGTGTGTAAGTGTGTGAGAGTGTCTCTCACACTTGATTTTGCCTCTCTAGCAGCAGTTTGAATCTGTGGCAACACCCCCTCCCTGAACTCCAAAGTGAAATAACAGATTGTATTTCTCTGTGCAAGTTATTTTGGTACCCCAGTGCACGCACACACACACACACACACACACACTTATCTACCACCTCAAATTACCCCAACCTCTGCCTCCCATCACCCCAGCAGACTGTCCTGTCTATTCTCCACTCTGGCATTTTCTAGTTTTTCTATGTTCCATCCAGCCATCATGACATCACTCTCGAAATGAGAACACACACACATACACAACACACAAAAACATCCACAGTTTGACTCTAACCAGTGTCCAGCTGCATCCAAGTCCCACTGAGCTCTTCTGAAAGTCTGCCTAATGGGGTTTTAATACAGATTAATCATGTTTCATCTTGAGATAAAACAGAAAAAAGAAATTATTATTATATACATATGAGCATGCTTATAGCATACTTCAGTAAAGCCTTATGAATGAGTAATCAGCTATTTTAAAGCATAAATTGAATCAACTTGTGTGTTTGACAGTTTGTGTAATTTGCTTGTTTGTTCCATGTCATGTCAAGCTAAATATAAAGCTGATGACAAGAAAAGCTGTTACACCACTTGCTGAAACTATTCAAGTCAAATGGATCTTTGACTCAGAGAAACAAGGAAAAAGTATTCAAATGCTTTTACTGAAGTAAAACAAAATTACATTTTATTGTATATTCTTTTTTAATGAGTCAAAATCATACATTCCAAATATTACCAAAGTATTATCTGAAAAATATACATTAAAGGCCTTGATTGTGCTTCACCTGTGCGTCATTTTCCCTGCCTCCCTTGTGTATATACGTACTGGTCGATCCATTTGTCCAGTTGTCTTTGGTTGTTGGTTGGTCACATTTCATGCCCCGCGTCTCCTTCCTGTTCTCCATGGATCAAGTGTTTCCTGCCTTTTTGCTTTTTTGGATTATCTCCCTTTCGAGTTCGGATAGTTTTTGTTTTCTCCTATTCTCATATGCCCTTCTGGTTTTGTCTTTGTAGTTTTTGGTGAATAAAACTATTATTTTAACTCCCAGCCTGTCCCTCATTTGTATTTTAGTCCAACACCTTCAATTCCCTTGACAATAACTGGCTGAGGCAGAGAAAATTTTAGATTCATTGTTTAACCAATAATACTGCAGCATATATTTTTTTTAAACCATATATTTCCTATAAAAATGATGAGTAATGAGTTAAAAAGTAAATGTACAAACAACCAAGGGCTTTTGCATGGACTCTATGACCTCTTGCTCAATGGAAGAATACTTTAGCATATCCAGACCAAAAAATATTTATTACTTTGTTGCTGTCCAAGTTTTCTGTCCAGTGAAAACATTGTATCGAGAATTTGGGGATCTCCATGTCTTCAGGTGAATTAAAGGATTAAGCTTTAGCTCAAACTTTTTCAGTGAGTTAATTCACGCATTCAAACCCTTCGAAAACTGATTGGATAATGTGTAATTGCCTTAAAGCTGACATTTTGGCAATAAAAGTTTTTCACTCAACAACAGCATCTTATGATTTAAAGTCCTATTATGACTTAAGGCAGTTAGGCCTCTTGTAAAGTATTGGTTTCCTTTTTATAACACACAAAGGACATAGTTGTGCCGACGTCGTTTGGAGACATGCACCACATGAAGAACTTGTGATGAACTTGTGGACATTTCTCAGCGAGTTCCCCGGCAACACACAGACAAAGACCCGCACATCTCCAGCTGAAGCTGCACGGTCGGCTTGCTCCAGTTGTGCAGCACGAGTGAGACATGTGTTTCCCCTTTGCACCCTCAGGATGATGTCATATCCACAGAGTCATGGGCTCCCAAAGCACAGCTTAATTTAAAACATCTCCTCATCCTCACTCAGGTCTGTGTGATCCGAATTGAGTCTTAAAAGTTCGCATCAGGGGAGACAGCGCAGAGGGAAAGTATGCACCGAACTGAGGCGCGAGTGAGAAACTCCCTGTGGATAATGGGTAAGTGGGACATTATAATCGCTCCCTTGGGTGAACAAACCCTTTTTCAGGAGGGGTAATAGCACAGACACCAGGCCAGGGTGAGTTTGATTTGTGTTGTGGCAAGAAATTGTGAAATCTCTGTCATTACTCTGTCTCTGTCCTGTCATCACCCTCCTTTCACACAGACGTGTCCACAGAACCTCAGCCCACACATGCACTCTCCAAATTAAAGCCCAAATTAAATGTCTCAGAAATTTCACACTATTATCTCTGGGATAGAATGTCTACCTCTGCCATCTAGACATGGTACTTGATTAAGAAAATCATCTTAATCAACTGTATCAATTTTGAGCTAGTTGTTTTTTTTTTCTCTATCTCTATCTGTCAGTTTTTATATCATAAATAGATAGATGTAGATGGCAGCCAACAATAGTGAGGCTCAATCTCATGCAGTACTTTAAGAAATGTATATTTACCTAATAACATAAAGATAATGAGCTTCAACAAGTAAATAACAAAATGCCAAAACCAGTGAAGGTGGTGATTGTGACAGATTGCTGGAATGTTACAGTCAAACCTATTCTGAATAATATTCAACCTACCAAGAAATAATTTCCACTCTGTCAACTTTGGTTGATCATGCACCTCAAATAAAACTTCAGCTGTGTCACTGTTCTCCAAACATTTAGTATATTTTGTTGGGTTGTCATATGTCTTTTGTATAGTGGGACAAAGCATGAGCATGTTCAGGAATAGCCATGAGAGCTCTTAGACTTCTGACTTTTGTGTACCTCAAAACAAATGTGCTGGTCAGTTCAAGTGCTGACTAATGTGTCTGTAGACAAAGAAAGCTGCTGTAAATGTAAACAAGCTTCTGTCCAAAAAGGCCTGAAACTCACTGACAGAGACTTGCATTCTGGAAATAATACTGAAGGTCGATACGGCAAGGGCTGAGATATTATGAGCTGAGATATATGTAATTTGTATCCAAAAGCATTCAGCATTCACTATTCCCATAATCTGAATTGATAGCAGGATTCATTAAGAGACTTCCTTGAATGGACATGTTTTTCAAAGTCCTGCCCCCAGTTTTTAACACAGGCTTTCTGTTTGGGATGTGCAGTCTTCAAACCAGAGAGCTGACATAAAGGTTCAGAACACATTACACAACTGTTGAGTCTGCCTTATTAGCTAATGCTTTACCCCTGTGTCATGGCAGGTTGCAGGGTCACCGTGTCGTTTTTGGCTTTTGTACTGTGCTCATATTCTCTATAAAGTTGTTTAACCCCATTACTGCTTGCACCAGAGTTACAGGTAACTTTGAGGTGAGAGGGTTTGTACACATTGCACACAGAGCAAGAGGTAGGGGGTTAGCAGGGAGCCAACAAGAAACCTTTGCCCCAGAGCCCCCTACCAGAGTAAACTCAGCCATGTGTGCAAGACTATATGACAAAAAGTAGAAATATTATGGATCACTATACTGTTCCCAGTAGAACGACTCCAAACCGAAAGCAACCAAAACCGAAGCCCTGTATTTAACAGATAAATGCAAGGACAAAGCAGTGTACATGCAGTAGACAGTCTTCAGTAATAGCCACATTTCCGATGGCCTCATTTCAACATACAACTTTAAAAATCAGATTTTTATCTAAAAATCTAAAGCTCTAGATTTTAAAAATTGAGGTTGAGTTCAGTCTGGAGAAGGAGTGAATTGGTGTGACTCAAAATTTGTCGAAATACATTTTTTTGATTGGGTCGGTGGATGTAAATATTGGCCCAAAAGTGACTAGCATGGCTCGTGATGACCCAAGGTCTGCTAATAACCTATATGAACTGTATCTTGACTCAGGCAGATGACATGGATATGGTATCGGTCAAGCAAACGGGGCTGGGTTTCACTGGTAACATGGGTGGGAGAACAGGCCAGCCTTTGTTAGAAAGCTTTAGTATCACAGAGGAGAGAGAGGCCATTGTGCTTTAGAAAAGCCTCCTTATGGTTCATGTCCTCAGATTGTAATTGATCCTCAACCCCAGTTTAACAAATGCAACTCACTCCAGTCGACAGTATATGCATTTCAATGGGCCTGGATACTGGAAATGAGCCGCCTTGTTGTCATCAGTTTATCAAGTATGGAACAAACAATCCCCATCCATCCATCTCATGGAAAGGAGGATAAAAGTCGGAGTAATTCTGCCTGTCAGTTTTTATCCAAAGCGTCTCTTGTGTGATATGAAACATACTGTTTATGATGGCCACGGGAGGATACACAACTTGACTGTGTGAATGGTGAAGCAGCTCAAATAATGAGCACACTGTAGCCCTCAGAACCTCAGAAGATTCAAGTGGCAACAATCATTATATGCAAAAAGGTTAAAATAAAAGAACCACAATACAAAAAACTCAGGTTTTTCTTTTTTTTTAATCATAAAAAATGAATGATTCTGTTCCTGAAAAGAGAAATGGGGTAATTTAGAAAACACTGAATGCACAGTTCTCACTTTACAGATGTTTTGGGAGCATTTCATGGATTTATATTTAGGCACTTGGAATCATGACAACATTCCCTTTCTGAACAACAAATACATCTTTGGTCCAGTATGTAATTTAAAAAAAATAAAGCCAGAGTAAGAAAATACCACCAGCTTCAATGTTTCCTCAAAAATGTATTTCAAAACATACACTACTGTATATAAAGTTTCATAAAGACTTTTTTAATACTTAAATAAGATATTATCACTACATCTCAGAAATGACCAGCAATCTTACAGATGTTTTGCAAGAGCAAAGTGAGAAAAATTTCGGCTCAATCAGATGTACAGCAGTACAGGATTGTTTTAGTCAAGTCACATTTGGCAAACAAGGGTTTCCTTTTTTGTGTATGCTCCACTTCCGTTGGAAGAGAGAGCGATGGAGACACATCCGCCTCTGGCCGGCTCACAGCCAGCTCAGCTGCAGGGCAGCCACGTCTGATAGGAATTCATGCACGGCGAGACCTGCGGCGGCTGCACGTGTGCAATATAGTAATTACTGAAGTTGATGTCCTGTACGTACGGCGCTGGCTGGTAGTAGCACGTGACGTTCGTCACAGTGGGGATGGCGTTCTGCTCAGCCAGCACCTTCAGCGCCAACATTGAGATGAGGCTGAGCGTCTGGCGCCGCTCGTGGCCCATCAGACACACGGTGCTCTCGTTCACCACTTGGTGAAGAGTCATCAGGCACTCGTACCGTTTGTGCTCCATCCCAGCGAAGTGGTTCTGCAGGTAGGCCTCCAGCTTTCTCTGCTGCTCGCCTATGTCAGGGAAGTCAATGAAGAAGCGAGAGCACATGTAGCGCTGCATCTGCTTCATGTCCGCCTCCGAAGAGGGTTGGAACCCTCGTACCAGCAGGTGGCAGTACTTCAATAAACCGCCTCCTCGGATTTCTTCAGGGCTGCGTGTAGCTATGGTCCTCTGACACAGGTGATCCATGGCCTCCTTGAAGTCCCCGTACACGCTCTCCCCGATCACAGTGGGGTGAAAGCTCTCTGACATGGGCGCTGAGCAGCGGTCAAACAAGAGCAGAGAGTCGAGGCAAATCTGGAAGGAGTCCACGCTGAATTCAAATTGCCGCCGCAAAGAGTCCACAAATTTAAGCTCCACGTTCTTGCCCGTGTTGTTGGACAGCGAGATGAGGCTCCAGCGGTCTGTGTCATTACAGACTTTCACCAGTTTCTGTACATAGGCCTCTTTGAGGGTCAGTGCTGTGATGCGCTCCTTCGATACCCCGGGTGGCAAGTAGTCCAACAGACAGTCCAGAACGACATCCTTCACCAGGCGGAAGGCCTGGTCGTCTTCGAGCGACACCCCAAAGATCAGGTCCAGGTCTTTGTAGCCCAGTCCCGTGTCCTGGTGGAGCACGTGGCTGGCAGCAGATCCGTTCAGCCTCACATCTCTAACACACACACCTCTCTCCTCCAGCCTTGCCCTCACCACCTAGACAGGAATGAGACAGAAATGCAGCATGTTATTAGTGACGAAATGAGAAAGAGACCCTTGTATTGTCACAAGTGATGAGAGAAGTACGCACTGAAAAGACTCGAGATAAATTCTTGAAATGTGTCCAAAAAAGCTCCACATGCGCCCAGTGGAAATCAATAGTTTGTGAGGGCGAGATCAATAACGTTGCTCACAAAAAGTCAATTTCATCACCATCGGCCTCAGTCTGAATGAAACCTAGACAGCCCTGGCGAGTCTGTCCTCAGTCCATCTCCCTCTTGGTCAAACTGTCTTATCTTATCACAGAAACAGTGATAAAATGTCTAATCCTGAACTATAACCTAAAGAGAGTCAGCACCAATGAGCTAGACTAGCAGTGTCCAAGAAAAATGCTTTGCTTTAGGCTAAATGTCACAACTTGAGGTCGTAAAGGGTCAGCGGTGTTCCTCTTCCTCTCTCCCAATGACCTGTAAGATGTTTTAACAGGCGTCCCACCTCAGTGCAGCCGTGTTTGAGGAGGATGGCCTACAGCTGGATAGGTCAAGCCAACATCACTGCTAACAAGCACGGAGGGGAAACATGCGAGTGACTCCTACCGTAAAATGTAGATTCCGCCTACATTCCTGAATGAAATGACAATCTACGTATTTCTGCCATGAAAACAGATTCCTCTGGAAACATTTGGAAGTGATCAGAGTGTCCTGTGAAGCTCTGATTGATGTGACATACCAACAGCTGGATGCAGCTTCTTTGTCACAGCTGGCAAGCTGTTCGAGAAATGTTAGATTAATTCAACAGCAGGCAGACTTGATGCGTGGAGGCAGCCTGTAACAAGAACAAATAAACGCCCGACTGAAATGCACATGGAAGCTACACGCCACGAGCACTTCTACCGAGCAAGAAATAATTGCAGACGGTAAATCCTGCGATACAAATTAGTCGTTACACACTCGCACACAAGTCTAAATCTCCCTCTGGCACTGACCTGTCAGATTAGCGTCTGTTAACTCTCTCTCCCATGGTGATCAGATAACAAGCTGGCTCTATTTATACGTACTGGGTCAGGCTGGAGACAAACAAACATTTGAAGGCAAGTCAGCCCCTTGAACAGGAGGGGGGAGGAACAAGAATCAGGATGGCATAACTTGGCAGTAGTAGCACTGTAATCACTCCACCATAAAGCGGTGCTGATTGGGTTCAAATTCCAATCAGCAGAAATTATAATGTGGTGTCTGTGTGTGCTTCTGCGGTCGGCCCAATACATCAAGGCAGTCGGAGCCTCAGGCCTGCTCTTAGCGCCTTTTCTCCCTCTGCCCTCTGACTACACGCAGTCAAATCATATTAGCTCAGATACAGGTGGGCGGTAAAGCACCCCCCCTCTTGCCTGTGGAAGCACGGGTATGCCTCTGCTGGCTTTACATCAAAACCTGCCAGAGATATGACTCACTGTCTGACCAAGACTGTCTCACTTTTTAGAAAAAGAAAATGAATGGAAGTAAGAGGGAAGGAAGTGAAATAGAGTTTGAAGTCTTGGTTAACTCATAGGCTGCAGCCCGCAGGTCTGAGGTGTGAAGCCTTTATGAGCAGAGGGTGTTATTATCTTAGATCTATGGCTCTCTTTGGACTCTTGGGCTTCATGATGTTGTCGGGGAGGTCGGCGCCCTGTTTATCCCTCCAACCCTGCACAGGCGCAAAGGTTCACTCTCTCAGTCATACCTCTTTTGATCCATAAGAGAAGATGCACAATTACACCATAAAAACGTACTAAATATACAATAAGCCAGAGTAAATGCTCATCTAAATCTCATTCTAGTTGGTCATGACAGGGGATCTGCTGTTGATCAATGTTCAGCCAGCCAAATCTATGGGGCAGATGGTAGATTTTAGCAAAATAAAATGATATGGGGTTTCCACAAATCTAGGGGAAACATGAGTGTCCCCACATTTGGGGCTCAAACCTGCATTTAAGCCTCCTGCACGCTCAATGGAGCATTCATCTTTCCACAACCACAAGCGTGAGGCGCTGAGCTTCACAGGCTTTTTGAGCTCATCTTGACTATATCAGTGTGTAAATGAAATGGAGAAAAAAATTGGATTCTACACCAGATTACCTGACAGTGTTTCTGTTAGGACTCATTCATTGTGAAATTCAAGCAGAGCATTGACCACTTTAATGCACAGAGAAGCAAAATGTGATCCAGCCACAATGTGTAGAGCCTGGAAGTGGGGAGGGACTTTGGCTTGTCTGTTTCATGCATATGGAGTGAGACCGCTGTTTCCCCCCGCTCTTAATGTGAAAATGATGAACACTGAAACAAACCAATGTGAACTATTGGATTTTCATTAAACTGCCTCCTGGATGCAAGAGCCATAAAATCAATAATTACTTGAATTTAGTGTCTCCAAGAGGAAAAATCTGAGGAAGTCATAGTTTGCCTGTGGCTCTATAGTAAGAAAAAAATGAAGGAATAAATAGTAGCCTCGGGTAGTAATAAGCAAAAAGCAGTCAAAATTGAAGCTTTTTCCCTAAAAAGGAGGAAACTGAAATGATGTAGTCTGTCACAGAAATACAAATGAACTAGGGGAGAAAATCTCGGGTGGATCAGTGGCTTTCAAAGTAAGAGTTAGAGACCGCCGGGACAATGAACGTACTTTTAATTTGAATAATTAATTCCTCTAGTGTTATGAGAGGATAAGAGTGAATATTTGATCACAGTTTCCATTACCTGACTGCGTGCAGGCGTAAGATAATACTTATTTTATGCATATAAATTAATAATTATGCTATAAATATCTATGCATCTCTAATTATATTTTTTAAATTCCCATAATCTGCAACTGTCAAGTGATTACCCATGCTTGAATGGACAGGTGAGTAGCTGCGTTAATGCATGAGTGTGGGTTTGTACCTGGACAATCTGGCGGGGTTGCACGGACAGAGTGGGGAAGTTTCCACGGCCGTGGATGGGCACAGCCTCCCCCAGGATCGAGTCCAAGCGCTGCACCTGATCCCAAGACAGCACGCAGAACCGCCGATTTTGATCCGACGCATCACCGCAAGACATGGCGATGTTGACTTTCAGCCCCCCCTTTCCCAGAAAGAAAAAAAAAAAAGACAGGAATCAGCGCTTCCTCCCAGCTCGGCTCTGTCTTCTCTTCTGTCTTTAATACAAAGCCAGATATTCCTGTCGATGTCCGGATCTGAATTTTGAGGCGAAGAGTGGGGGGGTTAAAAAAGTTAGCTGAGCTTCAAGTGGTGGAGGTTGGAGTGGGATCAGCCGCTTCCTCTAGTGTGTGCCGCTAAAATCCGGTCAGTGTGCAAAGAGCCGATTCATAAGGAAGGTCCAGAGGGTTTAAGGCCTCCCTATTAGCATGGTCCCTGTGATTGGCTGCTGTGTTTGGCCATTGATCGTGGACGCCCTGTCTGCAGGGAACACCCTTCATGTGACGCACTTGACAGCCTCCTCCCCCTGCTGCGTGCGGACAGGGTTTTCCCTCACACAAGACCTATGATCCAATGATCTTTTGACCCTGCGTCACTTCAGCTGCAGCACTATTTGGAATGAAATGAATATATATTAATCTAACATTTGGTTATTTATGTTTCAAATAAAATATTTCATCACAGAGACCAGATTCCAGCTGTGCAAACACAACCTCCACTTTCTCTTTATTTGCCCAGGGAATGTTTGCAGACCATGCAGGATGCTGTTTGTGGCAACGCCCCTGCTTCATGATCACTTCAACAGAAAGTTTATCCAGAAAACTAGACCAGCTTAAGTTCCATGTACTCATCTCTTTAACAACCTTCTTGGCTTGTGAGCTCTTTAAACACGAGATGTCTACCTGCTACACCTCGCCGTCAATTGTTTGTTTGGCACTTGGGACCAGTTCTGGAAATCCATCATATGTTTCACTGAAATCCAGAGGGTGCTTGTTAGCAACTGAGTATTTAAACTGTGATAACAGGCTATTAAAACTGTAAAATGTTGCTTCTTAGTCAAACATTTTTATAGGTCCTTATCATTTTTACTAGATTTCAGTGTTTAAAGTGGAGAGACGTTACCTTTGAGTTGTTTGTTCATTCATGCAATGGAAAATTAAAGATGCCAAACCACACGAACAATTATTCATTTAATTCGCTCATGATTGTGCAGGGTTTTGTGAAAAGGCTCAGATAACCTGTGATGCCCTTTCATGGCAACTTTCCATTTATATTATAACATTTCCAATTCTTTCCACCATGCCTCCTTATTTGCAGTGGGGGTTTTTTCTTTGTTTTGTTGCAGATACGGAGACATTCCTCTGCCTGAATTAGTTGGCTTTTTGTGCTTGATGTGTGTATTTGGCCATCTACAGACAACTGTGTGTAGTGAATACTGTACACATATTAAACTGTTTTATTTAGCTGGTAAATATGTGATCTTTCAGGTGCAGTCAGTTTGCACCGCTTTACTTATTCCCTCTGAATTTCCCAAATCTTCCAGTACTTACAGGAGTGGACTTTGGTAACATTGTTATTGTCTTTATATTGTATTCTGTCCCATGTGTAGCCTATTATGTGTCTAATGCACTAAATATCCCTTAATGAAGGACCTCACACAATGGTAGACATTACTTGTTATGGCAGACGTTACTCTTTCAGTGGTAAGAAAAAGTCTTTCAAGTGTGTAATTTGCAAGTGAACAATACAGGTGAAAACGTCAGCAGTTTCCGCTTTTGAAATGACCCAAATATGTCATCATGCATAAAATCCCCAACTTCTCCTACCTGTCCACACAGACTATTAGTGGACCTGTAAAATGTTTATAAGAGAGTAAAGGTCATTTCATGATTGACCTGCTGTTTCCAGTGACACAGCAATAAAACACAGACAGAAACACACACTCGTACACGTAATGTCTTCCCCAACCGCGCGTGTGTGTGTGTGTGTCTGCGTGAGCATAGTTCTCAACAAAACACAGCCAGAGGTTGACAGCGCCATCCCCAACCCCAACCCTCAGGCCTCAGAGAGGTCCGGGTGTGGGCTGGTGGATCTGGTCTCCGCAGAAGATTGCCTCAAACCCTTGTGGTGTAAACATAATTCTGTTTCCATGGCAACAGCATCCATCGTTGTCGGGCAGCTGGGCAGACGCGTCTCCAGCTGAGGGTCCTGCCAGGAGCCAACGTTAGATATCTGCGTCATCTGACTATAAATAACCCACAGTGTGGCAGCTGTGCATCCTGGGAGTGGAGCCAGCATTTACCTGAATGTGAAAGACTTGAGGACGAGAGCACAATGACGGCAGATAAATGTCAGGGCGCTTGACATTCTCAGGTTCCCTCACAGCCCCATGTCGCAGGGAGGCAGTCGGCTATAAAGTGAAGACATCAGTGCACTAGAACAAAAACGGTTACTACAATCAACGCAACACGGAAAAATGAAATCCTGGAACGTGCACATTGCTTTGTGTAATTCCCTGCTTCAGTTTTTGCTCGTTTATGTCAGTGTACTATGTTTGTGAACATCCTGCTGGAGCCCTGACAGCTGAGACTGTGAGTCTTGTAGGTGCGGTGAGATTGCCAGTATTTAAACACACCTTGAACAAATGATGCATTATGTAGATGAACGTTCCAGTCCTAAGCACGATCAAACAATGTGGTAGTCCTTAGTACATTTTGTTATACGTAGACTTTCAATGTAAATTTTAAGACATTGGTGGGTTTTTTGGGTTTGTTTGATTTTCTCTTGTAGTTTTCCTCAGAGGCTGATGTCAGACAGTTTTTCTTGTCTTGTCAAACATCTCTATTTGTCTTTGCCTCATGGGCAGTGACAAGAAGAGGAACAACGCTGTTGAGCAGGTGTCTCTTGAATGATGGGGGGTTGGGGGTGCATGACTGGACGTCACAGCATGTTGTAAAAGCATAGCTGAAAATCAATGTTGCCAAACAACAAGCCATGAAGTGTCACGATGATCAACTGTGCGAAGGCAGATAACACTCTCGTCTGTCACACAGGATGAGTTGTGAGGCTCTTTTTTTTACCCGTCTGTCAAGGCTCCTGCAATCTAAGTGAATTATTTCCTCAAAAAGACTTCCTTCATTCGACACTGAGCGGATTCAGACATGTTATACCAGAGGACCAAGTGCTTGCTATTATTAGAGTGTGCATCATATGTAACTTTGGACGGTGTTGCCATAGCTAAAATAGCAATGCAGCTGCTGCTGTTACATCGCATGTCTGACATTACATTGCAGGTTTAATTTGGATCAGAACCTACTTCTGCTTTGATTTTGTGAATGAATTAAACCGGTGTCTGTTTGAGTTGCTTTTCTGGCTCAGGCTGCCGTGGCCTACCTGTGATAGAGGGCATGTGCGATAAGAGAGGTAAGTTTACTTTTCCGGATTGCTGCAGTTGACAAATCTGTTGGACAGTGGAACAAGGTTACGCAAGCAGCCGTGCTGCTGACGTCAGACTGCCTCTGCTGCCTGCTTGATTGATTACAGTAGTGCTTGGCAGAGCTGACCAGTGCGCTGTTGGAAAAAATAAACACACTATAGATTCAAGTGGCATCATACGTCCGCTCTCTGCTCTGTCCACACCTGTAGTGAAATGGAAAAATACTCAAATGTGGAAAAGTAAACACACACTATTTGCTGTGGATCTGGTGTACGCTTTGTTACTGCTGTTAGACTGGTGTTGCTTTGTTATGTAAACCAAACATAATATTAATAGTATCATTAGTAATTCTAAAGTATTTCCCGCAGAGTACAAGAATGGTACATTAACACTGGCTTAACTAAGAGAAGGAAGAGTTGCAAGTGGTTTTATGCTACAGAATCAGTTCTACTTTCTTATCCTCATTTTACTGATGTTTATGATTTCCTCTTCTTTTTAACAGTTACAAACCATCATTGTTCACATGGATCCTTCAGTCCGCAGCACCCATACCTTTCACTACCTTTCAGTAAGAGATGTTATTGCATAGGTGAAGTGCTCTGATGTTCAACGGTCACATATATGTCAGGCCGTATGTATTATGTAAGACGAGGCTCATTTTACCCTCTGAACAGGTGGAAAAGACGAAAGGAGAAATAACTTTAACGCACACTGAAGTTGTGCAGAACGTGGCATTATAGAAAGAGGAAAAAAGCTCATCAAAAAGTGGCAGAGTGTTTAAAAATATGGATCTGTTCAAGGGTATACAATTCCTTTTGAGTTTGTGAAAAAAAATCTCCATTTTCCCAAAAAGGATAAATTTCCAAGATTATGTGATGTAAAACAGGACTGAGGGAGTCATGCACATATTTTCTCCTTCATTTTTTTTCTTTTTCATAAATCCAAACTCTAAGTTAAGGACATGGATATCTCACCATGTGAATTATTCCTTTGGAGCAGAGAAGAGAGGAATGTATGGCTGGTAATGAAACACCCTCAGCTTCTTCTGTATGTCTGGGACATCCTAACTTGGACAGCTTCCTTAACTGGAGCCTAAATCATGTTACATAACAACCCCACTCCCATCCCTATAGAACAGTTAGGGTCCCTGTTGTAAATTACCGAAATTGGAAATAGTTCCCTCTGGATTTTCCTTCCTGTATTATTCCCCACTGGCCAAATACTAGTAACTGCACTAAGAGAATATAGACACTAACTTAACAGCTGCTTACAATGTGCAGGTTCTGCTGAGTCAACCAACAGGACCTTAATAAAAGCTTATAAAATAAACTTGTTCTCTAATTTTCTCAACACATGTGCTTGGCATAGACATTGCACATTAAAAGCTACTGAAGAAGAGAACCGGCTGCTTCCACTTTCTGGAGCATTTACCAGAAGTGAGAGGGAACCCCTATTTAGCAGTGAGCTCTGATTTCATTCCCAGAAATACTGGTCCTCACCACCATCCAGTAGCTGAGAAGGAAAAACACTCTCAGTCTGGGGGGGCGATAAAGAGCATAACGCCTTGGAGAGCGATTGTTGCCAAATTACCGGACACCTCTGAGCACAAAGGAGACATGGTGCAGTCCTGTCAGAGACAATACCAGAGTCACTTACATGTGTATGTGATGCTGCTGGTGTGACAGCGGTGGAGGCGGTCTACCCAACCTCTCAGCAAGGTTAAGACCTCTGTTCATACGAGTGACTGCTAAAAAAAAAAATGTAAGCAGAACATTTCTCAGATCATCGTCCACATTTCTCGTCTTGCAAGGATTATGGGATTGGGCAAATGTATATCCCGTCGTGCCATGGGTCAGACAGGACCAGCTGGATGTTCCAAGAGCTACAAAACTTTCATCATTTCAGAAGAACAGTAGAGTACACTTATTTTATTAATCTGTGTTGGATCAGTCAGATTCATGGCAGGTGTTTGTGAGCAACAACAAAACAAGATCTTGAACCAAAACAAATTTGGCTTGATCGTTGTTCATAGTTGTTAAGATTTATGCGGGGACTTCTGGTGAAGGGCTGAGATTTATGCAGTGCTGTAACTGAAAGCAGACAGGAGGCAGGCATGTTGCCCACGTGGCCAAAAGCTGCTCTGAAGTACATACCATTAGAGCTACGAGCAGCAACTGGGGCCCAGACATGGCGCTGGCACGTTTTAGATAAATGACAAATCACTCCACATTCACCTCACTGTCTGTTTAGTCATTTTACTGTACAACAAAAAACCCATCTTTTTATCTCTCTGCATCTTTGCTACCTTTCTCCCTGTTACATAACTTCCCTTTAAGTAGCATAGTTAAACATGATAAGCAATATGAAGCATTTAACCTCTTCTTGACTCATAAAGTTGTACTATGGCCTTACCTATAAGTCAAACATGCCAGGAGGTCAGGATGTCTGGTTATGGCCCCTCTGTGACTCAGCATGCACAATCAACCATCATCAGCTTGTCCCACCTCTTTTTCCCTCTCACATAATTGTAGGTGCTACATAAACCTGGGCCATGGTCAAGTGCATGAGGTTCAGTGGTATTTATTGTTTATTGCATAACCATCTTATGTACATAAGAAGATTCTTATCTGGTCATATATACAGTGTTTCATCAACACTTCATAGTATAGTACGTGTTAAAAATTCTAAGTAGGGTCATGTAATAGTATGTCATAAAAATGCAAAAAAAGAAGCAAAAGAAACCCACCATAGAATTGAAAAATCTCATGGAAGAAGTAGTAGTACAGCAAGGCAAAACCTGATGAAGATATTATGGTACAGGAAGGCTGGATGTATCACATATATATATATATATATATATATATATATATATTAAAGCATAGTATAGTATGGGTAAAAATGAGGGGGAAAAAGTGTTACAGTATACTACATCATAGAAATGCCAAAATACACCATAATATACTATGTTGTAAAAAAAAAATAAAATTAATAATAATAAAATAATAATAATAATAATAATAATAATAATAATAATAATAATAATAAAACATCAAAGACTTCATGGTATAAAATGTCTTAAAAACACCATTGTATTTATTTATTTATTATTATATAATGTATCAAAATACCTGAGAAAATGTCATTGTATAGTAAGGTGCAAAAACATCGTGAAAAATGTTATAGCATGGTAAGGCATAGAAAATGTCATTTTAAAACATTATTAAAGTGTACATTAAAATGTCCTTTTGAAATTTATCTTCATATAGTGAGGCATAGAAGATTTCATGAAAAATATCATGGTATATAGTAAGGCATAAAAATGTCATAGTATATTGAGGCATACAAACTCACAAAATAACCTAAAATAGCACATGTGTGCACTGATGTATTTCTGCTTTCTTCTCTGTTTTAAAATTCAACAGTGTGATTCAGAAGGTAATGCATCATCAGTAAACCCACTAGTAGATATACCCATTTATTTTTAAAATAAGGCTTCAAAACAGTGCAACCTGAAATAAACACTGACGTGTTATCATCTGGCAGGTGAGCCTTGATATTGTTAAAAAGTGGTCTGTCCGCAACCAAAGCATTTTTCAGTGGATTGCATGATAACAGCTGCTGATATAAGGTTGATCCTGTGGTACCCTGGTACACTAATCCAGCTCCGTGGCACATATTCAGGTTTCCATGGGGAGCACTTTCCACCTCACCACGCACAGCTCAGGTTTTTCCACTGCAAGAGTGTTTTTCTTCTTATTTGCCTATCTAATCTTAACACTGAAGGAAAACAAAAAAAAGTCAAATACTGAACGTCGAGGTTTGGGAGATAAGTTTATCTTGGAAAAGTGCGAATTATTTTTCTGATTGTTTGGGAGATATGAGGATGGGGGGGCATAATCAACACCAATATATATCAAGATCAAGTCTTTTCCAACTGTAACAGGTGCTGCTGATATGCAATCCAAAAACATAATAGTCAAATGACAATATAAACTCTGTTTGGAATTATTTCACTGGCCAACAGACAACATAAAATAACTTGTTTAAAGTAAGCTGTAACCCTGCACTGACCACATTGCATTGGTCAACAACTCTAATACACAATCCCACCAAAAAATAACACTCAACTCATCTATCATGGGCTATGTACTAAAAGGCTTTTTGGCTTTAGCCCGAGCCGCCATGCCTAAACAGGCTGATAATCGAATCCACCCAGGTTACACCTGCAGAAATTCTCAGAAAAGCAGTAGACAAACAAGCAGTTAAGTAGTGCTCAAACTCAACATACACACTCACTGGGTTGCCATAGAAATTCTGAAATTCTTTATCACATTTAGGGTCACCTTGGATGCATGCACTGCCAAATGTCACCCTGCTTTGACCCTGTTTATTCAAGTCAAACATCCCTAACTCTGTCTAGGACATTTCATTTCACGCATCCACTTTTAGGAAAACACAAATATGAAACAACTGCAGGCTACTTGGTTGTATTACAGCTCAATTTTAACCACCATGTGCATGATACCCACAGGATTCAGTTGTTTCATGTTTCCTTGGCAGAAGCAACAAACTATGCCTGCTGGCAGCTGCTTCGTTCTGCTCGGCGCAGGGTTAATTATATCCAGCTTCACCGTGCGGCACACGGACGCACACTTTTAGCTCTCCAAATCGTGGCAGCGGTGATGCTGACAGCAGCCCTGACTGTGAGTCACCTGTTTTTGTGTGCCGACATACTTCACTTCTGCTCCGGTTAGACCCACGAGCGATGAGGAAGAGGCTTGTGAGAGAGTGACACACGGCTCCACGCATGACAGCAGAGCCAAAAGAGGCTCGGTGAAGAGGAACGAGGAGCCATGAATCACAGAGTCGATGACAGCCAGAGGGTAAATTGGTTGTGGATTATTTCTTTGAAGAGCCTGGAATTTATTAGTTTGAATTGAAAGAGGTGGCTTTCACTGCTGTATGTTACTCAAACAGCACATTGCTCATGTGTTCCGGGAAAAAATGAAGGTGAGCAGCCAATCAAGTGAAAGTGTCACGCTGGACAATGAACTTTTGTCTAGATCGATTATATAATGAGCATATTTCTTCAGAGAGAGAGAGAGAGCAGAGAAAAGCAGCAAAGCTCAGCCCTTTGTCCCTGAAGTAAAATAAAGTCACCTTAATTTGCCCAAAACCAATACTACATCCTCTTATTTTGAAAAGCAGCAGGCCGCTCATCCCGCTGCTGACTGGGTGGCCTTCTCTGTGATCTCTGTGCCACACCAGTTGGGGTTAAAGCGCATGATACAGTCCGGCAAGCGAATCAACCTCGACTGCTTTTGTCATCTCGAGTCCTCTTCTGCTGCGAGCAGAGCCCTCCGTCTTCCAGGCGATGCGGGGTTTGTGCTTCAAATGCAACGCAGATGCTGAGGCAGTGATGCTTTGACTTCTTCCTTCTGCGAAACACTCCGACCATCTGTTTTATGTTAGCTTCAGATATACAGGTTGCCATGCTGACATGCCTCAGCAAGGACTCTTTGGAAGTCAAATGAGGTAATGGGGACGTTAAAAATGATAAGAAATCCATTAAGGTTGTTTCACAACAGTTTGTTCTGCTGTGCAGGGGTCTGAGTCTTTGCGAGCATCTTTTGATGTCTTTTTTCTGATTTCAGCCAGTTTTAGCACAAGTTTGTTTCCAATCATCTTTCTTTTACCGGCATTTCCTGCTGCGTAATATGCTAAGATCAAACAACGTCTTTGTATAGTATAACAGATGCTACATGCTTCCAATTTTTATTTTTAAAAAATACATTAAAAGCAACATTCTCACTTGTGCAGTCAGACGCCATCCTCAGCTGCCATCTGTTGTGATCGCTGACTGACCTGCAGGCTGTTTTCCTCCAGTTTTCAATTTCAATAATTATAGGAAAAACGACCTCTTAAAAAGTACAACCCTGGGCACAGAATAAACATTGTGTTGTTGGCCATGCCACGGAAACAATTTACCACACTGAAAGATGATCTTGCGTTCCGTATGGCTATTTACTGTGGGGGGATAAATCTCTAAGATCTCAGATTTAATCTTATTTGACGGGAGTGCGTCTTGGGGCAGATGGAGGAAGGATACTTTAGAAAGTCGTACTGTTCACATAATACCTCTTATTTTTTGCCTTCTGGTGAAAAGTATACGGCGCACGACCCGCTCTCTGAACCTAAACACCGTGGTTTATTGGCTGGTTGGATTTCTTTACAGTGACAGTTTTATCGCTGTGCATCACAGACAAATCAACAGAGATAATTGGATCCTGTCTTTGAGCGCGGGGTCAGCTGGTGTTCACACGCGTTTTTCGTGGCTGGATGTTTGACTGTCTGCACACATGTGGCTCCTGCGAGCGCGTCGTCAGACACAACCGACCCCATAATCACTTAATGACTGAACGCGCGAAGAAATCCTTTACACGGCGAGGGGAAAAAATCCTACCTGAGAGAAAGAAGAGCGGGGAGGAAAAAAAAAACAACAGGAGTCAACAAAAGTGATCTTTTTTTATTGAACAAATGTTACAGTTTCACTGACACATCCTACAAAAAGCAAACAGGTTTGTCCATACAAGCACCGCTCGTACTTGTCTACACACAAACTGATGATCGGCCCACTGACTACAGCAAAGTGGTTCTTCACAAACTCACAACCTATGCGCAGCTCCGAGGCTGAATAACAAAAAAAGTGAATAAATAAGACGTGAAAAGGCCTCTCCTTACGCTTTTTACGTTCATCTTAATAATCTTAATTGCCCCCTCGTCAGGCTGCAATCCTTATTCGCATCCTGCCCCCTAGTGGCACAAACGAGCTGCTCACCCTCACACAAACCTGGACCCCACTGTCCCAGATAGAGGGGGTTCGGTTTCATGCTGCGAGAGCAGTCAAAAGGTCAAGAAGAAGAAGAGGCCTCATCGACTTTCCTATAACAGTGCTCCTCTCCGTTACAGTAACCACCAGCACACTCCTGACAGTAACAGACTGTGGATGCGCCCTGAGGCCAAAAGAAAGCAGATGCTCACACGTACTGAAGGCGTCAACGCAGGTCGCACGAACCGGACAACAGCTGTCTCAGCCCTGACAGGCAGCAGCAACTGATTTTGATTGAAATATTTGGTTTTAACATCCATCAAATTAGCTACAGCAAAAAAGTGAATGTTAAACTCTATGTATAAATGCTGTGCATCTTAGTCATTTCAGCCAGATAGTATACAGTCATAACTGAAAAAAAAAATTTGAACAGGTCACTCAGTCTTCAGTATCATCTTTCTATTACTGTCTCCTAAAGTACAGCTCACAAAAAGAAGCGCTACTTGACATTTTGCCTCAGAGCATCTGATGTACACAAGACATGTGGAACTGATTGCAAAAGACACAAGAAAAAAAAAAACTTTGATATGCAACGATAAAAATAGAATAAAAACTGCACCTCGTCCTCCCTCCTTCAAACTGATTATTCATCCATGTAAAAAGTGTCAAAGTGGATCCACGCAATGACACTGGGCTGATGGTGATCAAGATGACAGGATGTGAGCGGACATGACATAAGGCTAACTCTTGAACTGCTCATGCTGAAACGGCTCACTGACCAGAGCACGCCACATCAGCAAACCTTTTGTTTCCGTACCTCTTGGATCCACATTCAAACTCTACATATTCCCAGATATAAGAGTGGTTTGCATAAGATATTAACAGGGACTTAAAACTCTGTGCCTGTGATGTATGGCTTGAGATTCTGTGGATGGTGAGGAGGCATGTTCTGGGTGTCTTAATAAAAAGGTCGTTAAAAAAATATCTCTATTTTGTGCTTCCAAAGTGTTACTAAGAATTCCCTCCATCCTGAAGGAGTCACACAGTAGGACATGACTGATATGACACGCAGAACATAAAAAGCCTCCGTGTAACGGTCGATCAACTCATCACAATGACATCTTGAGAAACCAAATGGCAACAAACGTCGTGAGCGCCACCGTGGGAAAAGTCTCGCTGCAGAACGAGTTCACTATGACTCCCGTGGTTTCTGGGTGCACACTCACGGTAGCGGGGCGAAGCCGGGGTCGGGTGCATCGCCCAGGACGAGGCTGACGCGGCTCAGCGACGGCGAAGGAGAAGCCAGACGGAAGGCCGGGTTGATGGAGTGCAGGGAGTCCCTCTTGCCGCTTCGGCCGAACGGGGGACAAGAAGCGGCCGCGGGCCGGCGGGCGCGCTGCTGTGAGCAGCTGCTGGAGAGCGAAGGGTCCGACGAGGGTGCCGGCGTGCTGGGAACCTCCGGGCCCAGAGGGTTAGTCTTTGGGGTGCCGGGGGGGCACAGGCCGCGGAAGTTGGAGGAGTGGACCATCCTCTCCAGCACCTCTTTGGTGCTCTGAGTGCACTGTGTGCAGGAGAGAAAACAGAGACGTCAAGACGGGTCGCGTCGTGTTCGTTCATGTTATGAAAGGACAGGCTGCAATGACAAAACAGTGAGACAAACATTAGGTATGTGAGGTAGTTCTGCATTGTGAGTAGAAGGATTACTTTGGAACTCATCAACACAATGGAAGCAATGACTGCACTGATGGAAGCACCGTCTTCTGACGGGAGAAATGTGCCGTCAGGGCTTTCTGCTTTGACTTCAGTTGCACTTTGGTTAAATAAACAGTAACTCTGTTAGCTCAGGTTAAAACAGACTTTTGCACAAGTTTCACATGTTAAACGTGGAACTGGCCTCTTGCAGAAAGCCCTGCAGGCAAACTTCTCCCACGTGAGCACTGTCAAAAGATACAAATGCAGAAGCATGGAGGAAGTGAGTTAGTGGCAGACAATGTAATTAGAAGGGCAACCATATCGAACGAGGGTGAAGAGACTGAGATGTGTTCGGAGGCGCTGCTTCTTCCTGCGAAAAGGGAGGGACCAGTTGAGCAAACATGCACAATAAAAAGGCCCACACAGATGAGAGGAATCACGTCAGCTAACTACAGACGAAGAGAAAAGAAAAAGTCGTCAAACGCGAGCTGCGTCCGGTACCGGGTGAGCGAGCACGAGTGAGCGGCAGTGAAGCATGCACGCCGAGGTGAGACAGTGCAGCCACACCATCGCTACAAAACAGTCACAAAACCTGCCCCAGCTGCGCCGGCGACAGAGAGGACGGCGACTCAGGTGAGCGACGAGATGCTGGGATTGGTTTAGCGTTGAGCCCTACTCTTACCATCAACCGTCTACGTGCAGCAGCGCCCTTCAGGCTGTGCAGGACAGAGCAACATCCTGACAGTCCTCCTCCTGGC
Organism: Psettodes erumei; assembly: GCA_016785225.1. NCBI lineage: Eukaryota > Metazoa > Chordata > Actinopteri > Pleuronectiformes > Psettodidae > Psettodes > Psettodes erumei. Next base: position 2,252,147 of record JAFBJZ010000623.1, read on the forward strand.
AGGGTGGATACAGTACAACACTGAGTCATCCGGAAATCACGGCATACAACACACAACATGTTAACAACAACTCAAAAGACTTTCCACATAGACTCTTCATCAAGACTTGAGAAAATAAAGAAGCAAAGTAAAGTTAAAACAGAGACCAAAATCCCCAAATACAAAAATAAGGTTTATTTAATACATAAAAAAGGACACTTGTTATGCTTTTGAGGTAAATAAAAGATGCGCACGATAATAGAGGAAGCAAAAGTAGGTTTGACAAAGTCAGTAACCCCTAAGACATGTGATATGTTGACACTGAGACAAATCTGTTCAAGGCATGTGACAAATGATCTGTGATAAAGTGCTGATAACCCAATACATATGATCTCACACCATTAGCATGTACAGTCAAAGAGCAGTGGAGTCCGCTGTGTGTACACCTTCACCACAACATACAGGCAAACTCAGCAGTACAACAACAACGAGGTAGATACATGTTGAAATCCTAAACGTGCAGGCAAACAGAAACACAAGTCACAAGGTGCAACAACCAACGCACAAAATATCTGCAGCAGACTGACAGAAGCTCAACAAGAACCAAAACAAACAGTTCCATTTTTAAGACTCTCTGCCCACTTTGTCGTTTTTTTTATTCTACTGCTCAGTGACGCCAAACAGCATTTCAAGAAACCTTCAAGACATTGTGCTGCAAAGCTAAAAGAGCAAAGGAGCCGGCACTTTTACTTTAGCTCTGTGAATCTCTGGCTTTATATGGCGTCAGGTTCAGACCTGAGTAATGTTGTTCAATGCAAGCACACTACATCCACACTCGCTTCCTTCTGCTGGTAAAGACAACACGTTCCTGACAGAGTCTGGGTGGGAGCAGGCTAACAACAACAACAACAACAACAACACAGTCAGGACACAAGCTGGTTCATCCTACCATGTGTGCATCATTCTTGGCCGTGAAGAGTGGCAACTCTATCTCCGAGGCAGAGGCGGCAGGGACGACCTCGTCAGGAGGCAGCACTCCTCTTCTGTCGATCAAACTGGCGAACACAACAGAGGAATGTGTTATGATGACGCACTTCAACGTGGACTGTGCCTGTACTGTAACCATGACGCATTTTTACTGAGGATGCAGAGAGGAACGCATCGCTCACCTTGGGGGCATGGGGCCGCATAAGGTCACACAGCAGTTGGTTATGATGCTGTTGTAGCTGTATGGGTTCCCAGGCTCCTCTGCACCCCTTTTACTTGACCAGGAGCCCTTTATCTGCACAGGAACAAAAGGACGTGCTGTCAGTTTAGCTCCGAAAGCCGAGTTCATCAATCATGAACTCCACCGTTGTCGTATATGGACACTTACATCTTCATTTGTTGTCAGATTGGAGGCCACTAGGTATGTATGGAAGCCTGAGAGGCCCAGGATAGACCAGATGGAGAAGAAACAAATCACCAGCTCCACCACAGTGCAGGGGGAAGAGTCAAGGCATGAAAATCCATTGTTCACACAGCAGCACGAGGAACATCTGTGACAAGGCTCAATATGTGTCTGTCGCCTTTAATGCTTCAAGCTTTGAATTTTAGCAGGAAAATTACTTTTAGTTTCTAAAAAAAAATCCATTCAAATCATTTGCACTGAGATACTTATACTTATGATAAGAAATAAAGAACAGACTCCAACAAGAAGACATGTCATGTGCACCATGAGGACATTTGTCCGATCACTGATATCATCTGATGAGGACATGAGGCAGCAAACCGAGAAGTCATCTGCTTAAAAGCACCGCTTTGCTGGATGCCAACTCTCTGATCCTATTAAGTGTGGGCTTAGGCTTAAGACTGGGAAACCTTGTCAGTGTAACAGTGTAACATGTTTTGGGGGGACAAAAACCAAGTTCAAATAGATGCCAAAGAAAGTTTGGCACGTACAAAGGATATCTGGCAGGGCTCTCTTGAATGGCTTGAACCAGACTTTTCCCCGCTTGAGATCCTGGAGAGGAAAAACAAAATATCTGGAAAAAAAGCAAAGTTGAAGTGGTGCTCGCCGACATGACACGAACATCACGCTGCCACCAGCTGACATTTGTGTCTTTTTGCAGATTGGGTTTTACTTACGCAGAGTGATGTGTGTGATGACACAGCCAAATATGAAAGATGTCAGAAAGGAGAGAGAGATGATGAAGCTGTAGAAAAAGCGGTAGTTGCGTTTGCCCACGCAGTTTCCCACCCACGGGCAGTGGTGATCAAATCGTTCTGAAGATGAAAAAAAACAGAAAACAAATCAGGGAGCGAGGTTCTCTACCACTCCACCCTTCTTTCTCCATCTGTGTTTCTGCATGGCAGATGGCTGCCTGTTAAAAGGAAGTGTTTCTGCTCATTGTGGGAACTGTTGGGTTCCTCTCTTTAGTGTGACCTCACTAAGTAAAGTGCCTTGAGACAATGTATTTTGTGAATTAGGGCTGTACAAATAAAGTTGGATTGGATTGGAATACTAAACATATCACTGACTTAGCTCATGTCTGACACTGTAAAGGAAGGCTCTCTGGCAGAGTTGCGGTCCTGGATTACATTAGTTTTTACAGGTGGACCTAATAAAGTGGCCACTGAGTGCACAGAGCATATAACAAGCAATCTTTCCACAATCTGAACCTCACTCCTGCTTAGAATGATTTGCAACATATGGAGATGCAGACCTTTCAGTCCAGAGACTGAGACAGAGACACTCTCAATAAATGGCCTAATTCTTTTAAACTCATCCATTCTGCAGCAAATATCCCAAACTGACTTTTAATCTTTTTTTTTTTTTTTCCCAAACAGAGCAACAGTTGCTCGGGTCACACATTGGTGTGTATCTACTTGTAAAAAATAAGACTATGGTGAAAAGGTTCAATGTTTACCATCAGTTATTTACGAGTTGTTGGTGCAGTAATTTGTGGTAGAGGAGCCCCAACCAAGTAATGAGCATGTAAATGAACATACTTCTCTATTCTAAATATTTGGACTAATCTTAGGAAACTCTCACGGAACTCTGAAAAACAATATTTCTGATTCCCATGAGCTATAAGCCACAATCATCCAAATTTAGACAAAAAAAGACTTGAAATATTTCACTTTACGTGCAATGAATATATATGAAATTTTACCTTTTTGAATTATATTATGCACGAATGGACTTTTTCACAATAATCTATTTTTCTTTTAAGATACACAAGTCATTTTAATCGTCAGACACTCAAGTGATGTGAGGTCTAGCCTTTGATACAACTCTGCTTCAGATTAGTAAGATTAATATATGACGTTACACTGCAAGTGAGCATAGTATGTTCCTATTGGCAAAGGTATGAGGTTGTTAAGTTTAATTAACGCCACTGGAATAAGTGGTAATGTCACAACACATCCTTACCCACACAGTTGTCGCACAGGCTGCAGTGGGAAGTCCGAGGAGAGCGGAACATTTTACAAGTGAAGCAGTATTTGAGCTTCACCACCTGCTGGTTGATGAGGATCTCCTTGGTGCGCGGAGGGGGGCGATACGTAGAGGATCCTGAGGTATCTTAAAATAGAGAAGTACAAGCAGAGAGACTCACTAAGACTTCTACATTTGATCTGAAATGTTCACTCAAGAAGCAATCAAATGTTTTAACAAAGGGACACAACCGTGGCTACGCCTGGCTCTTCAATCATCATAGTAAGCTGCTTAGGTTTGTCTTTGCACTACAAAGACAAACACGTCCCTCAGAGATCCCCCGTATGGCAAAGCTCCTTTACCCCATCTGTCCAACAGCGATCATGCCACGCCAGGGTGTGCCTTACCTATCTGCTTCTCTAGGTCTGCAGCTTCATCTGGGGTGGCCCTGGGGAGGATGCCTGGATCTGTGAAGCTGGTTCTCAGCAGGGAGATGACCACAAACACAAAGAGCAACCCACCAATCACAGGGATGAAGACGGTCAGATGCTCCACCAGAAATGGGCAACTGTAAAATAAACGGATTTTTCAGTCAGAATCAAATAAATCCTGTTTGAAAACACGTAATGAAGCAAAACGCAGGGGCACCCTCCATGTCCATGTTAGCAAGGACCTCTCACGTTGAATAAGAACATTTATAGTTACTCACTCGAATGCAAAGAAAAGGCCACAGGTGACAACAATAAGGCCCAGTGTCAGAGGAAGGATGCCGCTCTGTCTGGCCAGGATGATCCGTCCATCGCAGAAAAACCTGTTCTTCCCCGGGAACACTTCCCACTTCCTCCGCGGCCGCTGAGCGCTCTTCTCGGTGTGGTTCTGAACCGACGAGGGCGACAGAGACAGCGCCCGCGGGTCGATCTGTTGGTACTCGCAGTTCTTCATACTGTAAACAGCGTCCACACGGTGCGGAGGTAGCTGAAGGCACACACGCAACTCTCTTTTCTCGCCGCTTTACCGAGAGACCGCTCTCTCAAGACTGAGTCACTCTACATGTATACATTGCCCATTCGGTTAGCGTTCAGTTGTCCATCCTGAAAGCTAACGCGAGCTAGCTAGCATACCAGCAAAGGCATTCTTCTCCGTAGTTGACTTCAACGAACTGAATCAATTCCCAAGTTGACTCAAGGTTAACTACCATGTTCGGCAGTTAAATCAAATCCGCTCGTAAACTATCAGTGCTACTCTGGGGTAAATAAACTCGTCTTTTGTCAGGAATTCACTAAGGGCCGGAAAGCGGACTACGACTTTAAGCTTCTTGCGGCAGTTGACGTTTCCTTTTCTCTTAACGATCAGCCAATGTACGTCACGATGACGTATTCGCCCAGGACTCACCGCTGATTGGTAACGACACAAACACATCCGGTATGCAAAAAGTGATTTGTAGATCAGCGCTTTGCGTGCTCCATGTTTTTCATGTTCTTTAATTAAAGTCCTTATGGAAAATAAAACAAGTCGTTCGCACAGTTACTGAAACACAGATCTTATGAAGCCGTCAGTATTGTGTGTGTGCTGTTTTGTGTTCCTGTGTAAATGTAATTATTCAGATGTTATCTTCCCTCACTTACTGATACATACCAGGAACTGTAAACTGAGAAATTTTGTTTTTATATATATAATTTGTGTTTAATCTATAAATTAGCTCACTAATTTTAAATAACGGGCTAAAACGATCAGTTCTTCTAATCCCCACCATGTGTTGAGCAGGGCAGGGATTTAGAAAAGTATTACCATGAGGGCATCACTGGTGTCTGTATCTTTTCATTTATTCATTCATTGAATTATTACCAGACTCTCTCCAGTATCTCCGTTTAGGTCTCAGAGGAGGAGATCGCTGTGGGGATTATATGCATTTTCCTGTTTATTGTGTTTGAGAAGGTTCAAAAAGAAGAGGTTTGGCTTCTCCTGCCATCATGTCAATGAATCCTTCAGCAAGACACTACAACTGAAATCGTTCTCGATAGTCAGTACAGCACTGAACAGTAGCTTGATGCCATTTGTGTGTGTGTGTGTGTGTGTGTGTGTGTGTGTGTAAATCGCTGAATGAGAGACCACCTGTAAGGCAGCCCAATTACCTTTACATGAAGATAAAACTAAACAGAGGAAAATTAACAGCAACAAAATCTTTATTTTTTTCATTTACATCCCAAAATCCAAAACTATAAGTTGGAATATTTTTTCCAAACATGCAGTGCAATATAACAGTTTCAAGAACACAGATCTTTGTAACATGTAACACATTATACAGTATATCCAAGTAAATAGTGAAATAAAATTAATGAAAATTGTAACACATACATTAAAAACAAGCATCCAAATTTGAAACAAACCATATTGTCAATCCACATGGGGTTTAAGTAAAATGAAGGATTAGTCTACCAGGATTTACAGGCATGGTAATCACAAAAACAGATTTACAAGGTAAAGTACTTGGATGAGAATATGACAGACTATAAACTAATGATAAAAAAAAATCTTCAGTGGATGTTTAGGAGCACTGGTCTGTACTGGTCATCTGTACTTTCCTTGTTTTCTGAAAATAGGCAAAACAAAGACAACATTATAGTCACATGAATTAAGAGAATTTAAAGTCAGGTGAAACTGAATGGCATTTTGTTATAAACATTTGTTCATACAGTCATCCTAAGAGACACTGCAGTCAAAATAAAGGAAACACCAGTTTCTTGTTCTACCAGTAGATGACTTACCTTCCGTTAGGGTTGATGTCGTGTTCTTGAGCTTTGTCCTCAGAGTTCAGGTGTTGCCATCTTTCCTTGGAGACAAAGACAGACATTGGTAAGTGAGCGTTTTCAAAGTCAGTGGATCAGAAAAAAACATGAAAAAAAGAGAACAGAAACCTCCCTTTTTATGTCTTGGTTTTCTTGTGCAGGTTTGTCTTGTCGCTGTGGTGTTTGGCATTCTCTAAAAAAGAAAAACTGTATTAGTATAGGGTCACAGTGGGTTAACATCAGCTTTATAGTATCAACAATAACCCGGCTATTTGTGGAAAACCTACAAACCACGTGTATTTGTGTTTTTGGCTTAGGTAAAAGCTGTAGAAAAATGACATTATGTGACTGGGTACAGTATGACAGATGTCTTTTTACCTGGATTCTTGTGGGCTACAGCTGCCTCCCTGAACCTGCTGTCCCTATCTGGTCTCCATCTCCTGGACTTCTGTTATCCCTGGAACTGCCCTTTATGCTCACTGTTGTGACAGTAGCTGTAACACTGTAACTACTATCAAAGGAAATCTGCTTTTTCTCAGAGTAAACAGGTTAGTTACAGCCATTCAAAATTCAATGCATTCCACTGTAACAAGGATGAACATAATGCCCCCAGAGAAACAGAAATACATCCAAGTGATGCGGATAGTAAATAAATAGATTTAGTAAATGTACACGATGAAATGCACCCTGAGGAACAAAAGTACATCCAAGTAATGCATATAAATAAATAAATAAATAAAGCCAGGGAGGACTACAATGGGGTGGAACCACAACAATAAATACAAATTCAATATTAAATATGTACAACATTATGATCAGCAGTGTGTATTTGCCAGAGGATTGATAACTGGAATAGGCTTGCAGTACACCTGATTGAAGGCGTGTTTCTGGTTGTGAAATGTAGATGTGGTCAATTAGCATCTGCTTTTCAGTTATTGCAGCTTCGACGAGTTGCGTATAGCCTCTGGACTGAAAGAACTCATGGACGGCTTTCTTTCCTCTCGAGAGGAGGTCCTCATTAAAATCTCCACAAACAACGACAGGCTGGTGATTCATCAGGTCCAAAGAGTCCAAAAGGCTTTGCATGTTTGGTAGGAACTTGCTGAGAGGGTAATTTGGTGGCCTGTAAACTGTGGTGATCAGTGCTTTGACTGGCCCTGCAACTTTAACAAGTACAAATTCCAGATCCGTTACGTTCTGTATGTACCTCCTCTCTTCAGCGTGAAAACTGTTCCTACTGTACACTGCCACTGCACCTCCATCTTTCTTTGCCATCTCTGTGTAATTTGTATATGATGTGCCTGTTTTGAGTAAATATGTTGTAGCCCTCTAACTGGAATTTTGGGGCAACAACTGATCCAGACAAGTGTGTCTCTGTCACACATAACACATCAGCAAATGACAAATGGCATTTCCTCTACAGTCAGGTGATTGCTCTGAAATCTGTTCTCCAGAAGAAGCTGCTGTTTGATGCCAACATACAATGAATTTCCCTGTTCAAGCAACCTGTAAAGGTTAGTTGTGTTGCACTGAAAGCCCTCATAATGCTACACTGGGAATGACAAAGCCATGCAAGTACACTGATGATTTCTTGAAAAGTCAGTGAATCGCTTATCATTCTGAGAATAACTTGCCCTCACAGATTGAATCCGCTGACCCCCTGGCCTTGGAGAGTGCTGAAATGAATTTATGAAGGATTTCTATTGTTATAATCATTATTATTATTATACACGTTGTTACTGAAAGCTCAAAACGTATCTTTTACAAGTGGGATGTTAACCATCTCCCAATGTTTAAGCAATTATTTTAAACATTCAGGAACAATTTTGTCAAAGATGACTTCATTTTTGCTACAGCACAATACACTCTTATTTTTCTAAAATATAATATACTAATACCTTTCCTTCTTTCAGTGAATTAATTTATTTATCCAAGCTGGCTTTGCCAGCAGACACGAGCTGCCATGGAAATACACAGCAAGTGATTGAGTGCAGGGCCCCGAACAAAATCGTCTCACGTCACAACCGTAGCTCGTATCACATCGAAATTTTTCAACGAGAGGCGTGAGAAGACTTGGCCGAACGCACACGTGTGTGATTTGTGTAGATACTGCGAAAAATGACAGCAGGAGAACAGTTTAAAAACGCCACACATTCACGATTTTGGGCGGGAGAGAAGTTCCCAGTTTAACATTGGAGCGGGTGGAGCAGTTGAGGGGACCACCTGCCGCTTGAGGCATCGCTGACAAAAAAAACCGTAAATCGTCGGGCTTCGAAAGTCACACCGTCTGAACCGGGACAAATTTCTCTATGTTTTTACGTAAAATGGTGTGCGAGTAGTTAAACGTCTGAGCGCGAGGAGGCTGAAACGCAAAGATTTCTGTGACGAAAACGAGAGGCTGAAAGTCAGAGTGCGTGACATCACCCACTCCAGCGGACGCAATACACACCCATTATAAAGTTTGAAACAGTCCGAAAACGTCCCAAAAAAAGCACAAAACGTAAATCGCGGTTTCGGAAAAACCGTGATATCTGTCAAAATACCGATTGAAACCAATAACGTTTCATGTCTCGTGACCCGTTTAAACTTTCAACCGCGTCTCTACGACAAAGCGTGACAACATTGTGAGGCTCTGGGGTTGGCAAAATTGGGGGGGTTGGCGAAATTTTTTTCTGACCGTTCCCCATTCATTTCAAAGGAAAAATCTCGCCACAACTCTTTTCTTGGTTGGCCTGCCACTGATCTCTCAATTGTACTGAATTCTCTCTCTGCAGAAGTACTGTGCGGGGGTTTCAGGAGGAGAAGCAGAGTGAATGTCATTCTAGAAATCAGTTCCCCGTTCAAAGCAGACACACAAGAAACAGATAACAGGACTTTCTAAACACCATCTGGCAACTGATAGCTGGTCTCAAAAGGGCTACCCCGACCCCAACTTCAGCCAATTTACTTAGGTGGAATAAGATGAATTTTCTGTTACGGTTTCAGAAAATCACTACCTGTCTGTTGCATAGGCTTGCAGAGTGCAAAAACATACAGTAAACTGTCCCAAGGTCACCAAAAATACCTCATAATGCTTGTCAAAAGAACTCCCTTAAAACTATTACCTGTGTCTGGTCATTATTAGTGGTTTCTCAGTAATTTCTCAGGGGTCACGTGTACCTGTAAAATGACTTGGCGTCATGGATGATTGCTCTGAGTGGCTCCACTGACAGGTCATGAATAAAGTCATATGTTGCCATCTAGTGGCTGTGTGATGTAAGCAATCAAAACAGAGTCTTCAGCTAAATGAAGTACAGTCCTGCTCAAGTAAGACTTTTATGAATATTACCATTTTCTTTGCAGATTTTTTAAAATCCTGGATCTCTGCCTTTACCTTACATCTCCAGTTCTAATCTACCACAATTCAGTTCAATTTCCCACAAAGGAAACTGCTGAATTGGCTAATAGCTGTTTGGTATAAATTTGTTTTTTCAATTTCTCCCTAGTCATACTTGCCTCTTATCACTTTGTGTCTCTACAGCTGTATGCATAGGGCAAAAGATTTGGAAATTAATTTGAGCAGAGATGTATCATAAGCCCATATAATAAGGTCTTGATGATACATCCAAGTGCCATATAGGAAAGACTGGGTGATTGAGAGGTCACCCAAACAAGCTGTAAAAGCATAGACACTTTATAAAGGAGCACAAGTAGTGCAGTTAAATAGAAATTAATCTGTAGTATAATCCCAGCCCCCAGCAGAAAGAGATTGTTTTTACAGTCTCTGTGTCACACACTGGTACAAACTATATTTTGTGGCACAGGTGCAACAGCTGTGTAGTTTCTTAAGGCCACTGGTTTGATTTAATTTAAGTTTAAGAATTAACTCTGCTTGGCCAAGTATTTCTTCCAGTCATGACCCTAATAATTGTATGTACCCTTGAAGTTTGGTGTACATAATTCCTAATAAGTATAGGTGCTTGTATCATGAAGCCCCAAATGAGGAACAGTATCAGTAAACTGATAAAAGAGTGTACACATTTTTTTCAGTAAAACATTGCCTACTTATCATTTATTCAATTTAACTTAAGGTGTTACTTATGTTAAAGTTAAATATTAGTTATCAACCAAATTCACCTAAGATAAGTAACTGAGTATTCAGGTGTTAAATCAACTAACATTAAGATAATGTACCTTTGGGCATATCTTGGTACAAACATGCTCCACACAAAATTTGAGTGGCTAATTAAAAGTAGGAGATAAAGTAAAGGTTGTTAAAGTATTTCTAGTTACAAGTTTCACTTAGTGATTACTTCATTTCAATATATTTTGAATGCATTTTAGGTTTAAAAAATTAAAAAATCTTCATCAAAACAAAAACATATTCTTAATTATGTCTTGTACTGTAAGCAAATCATACAATTTCATTTTAATTCTCATCATAATTATTATTTTATGTGAATAAACACATTGTCCTTTGTTTCTGTTCTCATTCTCTGCAACATTTTTCACATCCCCCAACTCACTACAATACTATTGTTTAAATGAAGTTTTACTCTCCCAAGATGCATCACACACAAGTTAAGCTGCAAGATGGATACCAGGTAAGTTAAGTCTCTTCAATTTTGCACACTTTAAAATTAAAATTTCCCTGCTAACCCATGTCAAAATTGCATCTCATTACCACAACATGAAATATTTTTTGTTTGAACAATTATTTGATTTTCAATATTTGATCAGTATTAAAGGTAAATAAGTTCCTTACATGAACCATGATAAAAAAAAAAAAAATATTTAGTGAGTTTCCCCAAAATAAAATCTTAAGTCCGTTGATTTGGATGTGTGCTTTGGGTCATTGACATGTTGAAAGTTTCTCTTCATTGCCAGCTTTCTAGCAGAGCAAGAAAGGTTTTGTGCTAACACTGACTGGTATTTGGAATTGTTCATAATTCCCTCCAACTTGACTAAGGCGCCCAGCTGAAGAAATGGTGTTCTTTTGGCGATGAGTAGTGTTGCGTTTGCACAAAACATACCTTTTGGAATTTGGCCAAAAAGTTCAACCTTGGTTTCATCAGACCATAACACATTTTCCCATATGCGTTTGGGAGATTTCAAGTTTGTTTTTGCAAAATTTAGCCGGGCTTGGATGTTTTTCTTTGTGAGATAAGGCCCATAGTCCAAACTATGAGATTGTTGTCACATGTACCACACAGCCAGTACTTGCCAGAAATTCCTGAAGCTCCTTCAACGTTGCTGTCGGCCTCTTGGCAGCCTCCCTGACCAGTTTTCTTCTTGTATTTTCATCAATTCTGGAGGGACATCCAGCCTCTTATAAAGTAACTGTAATGAGATATGTCGGATAATTAGAGCACAGGTAGAATGTAACAGTGTAATCCTCACTGTTGTGCCATATTTTCTCCACTTGATGATGACTGTTTTCATTGTGTTTCATGATATATTTAATGCCTTGGAACAGCTGAAATTTTTTTCCTGACAGCTATGAGACAAGAAGTAACGTGAGCAAACAAAGGCTGGGCTCTGGACAAAGTCAACTTGCACAACAGAGTACTGAAGCAGCTGAAGGAGGAGATCACAGCCCCCCCACTACAGTGAGTCAAAAAGCATGACAATATTTAAACATAAATAAATAAATCTCATTATTATCATAAACTAACATCCACAGTAAACCTGGTTGGACATTGTAAGTGCAGTAGTATTGTCAGCACATTGTGGCTGAGCGACAAAGTGAACTGATGTTTATTTTTTTCAAGAAACATTGATTATTTCGTCATTTGTGTCTGTCTTTCCATAACAGGAGGGAGTTTATGTTTATGGTCTTTACCTGGATGGTGCCAGCTGGGACAGAAAGAACATCCACCTCATCGAGTCCTCACCCAAAGTGCTTTTTACACCTTTGCCTGTTCACATGTTTGCCATCAACTCCACTGCCCCGGTAGATCCTAAACTCTATGTATGTCCCATCTACAAGAAACCAAAGCGCACAAACCTAAACTACATTACAGCAGTGGTGTTGTCTACCGTCAATCCTGCAGACCACTGGATCTTACGTGGGGTTGCCCTTCTCTGTGATATCAAATGGAATGGAATGTCACATGTTTTAAGCATAACGCATAAAATACAATAAATAAAGTTTCTGCATGCAAAGGCAATTCAAGGGGTATATTCGTAGTTTTTGTAAGATAAAGAAAAAGTCCTTGGGAGAGAGAGACCACTTAACACACTCACGCAGTGAAGTGGACCACATGTTGCATTACTGCTGACACTTTAAAAGCCGCTAGTCTTATCACTTCAGAAGTCACACTGCGTGAACCAGCAGATAATTCTCTACGGTTTTATGTAAAAAATTGCATGTGAAAAATAATAATAAAATTAACTAGAAAATTCCCGCAGAAATTTTTCTGTTTCCCATTAATTTCGATAGGAACATTTCTTGCTGTTTTTCACCAGTTTCGTCTCCATGGTAACACGGAACGCCACCAAAAGTTATTGCACAGCATTCTCGATCAAACCACATGATTTGATAAAACATGTGTGGCACTTTTCTCAAAGCTGCAGGACGAGTTAGCGGATGAAATTCGGACATAAGAAAAATAATAAATGCAGAGGACAGTAATATTTGCATTGCTTGCAATGCATCAGCTTGGTCGACTTTGTAGATGCCTTGTAAGCATGCACATAATAAATAAAATCAGATGCTTCAGCAACAACTCAGGGTCTAAAAAAAGTCTTGTTTGTTGTGTTTATTTTTTTTAAACCACCATAGTCTTCCAAAGATTACAACTGAAGTGTTAAATAAAATTCAAGGGATATGGTACATTTCAGTTTATTTTCAAACAGGTACAAACACATTTAACTAAGATGTGCAAATCAAATATGTTGACTACTACTTGAATAAATCTGCATCAAAAATGTAATAAATATGTTTTATGTAGGACTGGACAACATATTTTCTAAAAAAAACCACTATCAATTTATTTGTATTACACTTTTTAATAAATGTTACATCAGAAACATGTTGCATTCATGTATTCTTTTATTTTCCTGAAAATCCCTCTGTAATATAATACCTAAACAATTTAACAATTAAAGACATGAAACAACAAAGCCCTCAGAGATCGTAGACCCTTGCCAAGGCTGAACATTTCCCTAAAACCAGAAGAGTACCTGGATCTGGATCAGTGTGTGATCAGGCCGGCAGGGTATCAAACTGGGGACTGGCTCTTATGAAGACATGACTCCAAATGTGAAATTTTGCCATATTTCACACAGGAAAAAGTATTTAATGGAGCTGGATTCGGATTCGCGATCACTCCAGAGATTGAATCACCTCTAAGGAGAGCCAAGATCCACCTCTGGGGAACTTTTGCTGCAAATCCGTCTAGTTTTTGTATAATCCTGCTAATGAACTAAAAACAAACACAACCAGTTACATAACCTCCTTGGTAGAGGTAAAAATGACTGTAGATTATCATGTACTGCAAAACCACCTGTGTGTGGATTTAAATCATTTCACATATGGTAAATAGCCCAGTCTTACATAGAAAAAAATGCATTTAAAGCTCAGCGTAATGTCTAAAGTCAAGTCCATGGCAAGAAGTTACAATGCAGTGCGAGCCCCAGCACCCAATAAGAGAGGAAGTATCCCAGAATGCTTTGCGTGGTTGGCGAACAGGTCTTAAAATGTGGCAGCAGTGCAATAATGGGGTTTTGAGGTGTTTGCCTGCATCCATTTCTGGAATGCGCCTGCAACTGTACGTTGGGTTTTGATGTTGTCCGTCGGTGGAGAAGCGGCTCATTCAGGAGGAGCAGGTGAGCACTTACCCAGAATGGCACAGGAGACGAGGAGGCCATGAATCTGGTCAGAACCTACGAACGTGGGGTAAAAATGGGAACGAGAAGAAAATTACCAGCTGCTCACACCCAGACGGTTCGACGTTCTGCAAGGTGATCGTATGATTTACTCACCTGCACATGCATGCATAATGTTCCAAACACCAGGAGTACTGTTGAATGTACAACATACACAAACACTCTGGGGTTGAAGAGTCCAGGTGGGGGTTTGTCGAGCCCCCTAGCTGTCTCCCAAAGTCCAAGTCTCAGACACAGTTCTGGATTAGTTTGAAAATATGCATACGCTGCCATTATGCCGAGGGTAGCCATAGGTAGAGCCAGTATAAAATTTGGTATCTGCTTCAGCTCAAAGTAACGCAGGAAGCCCACGTCCCAATACACGTCCTGGATATGAGAATAGAGTAGGGGGAGGGGTCTCATACACCAAAGTGGTGGCGGACCATTTTCATCGGGAACCCGATAGCCCTTCCGTTCAGCCAGCGACAGAAGAGCAGGGGGGATCCGCTCCAGGGAGATGGACGGTGTGCAAAACGTCCTGTACCCGTAGTACTGGAAAACACAGAAGGGAAGGGCAATGATCGCAGTTCCCAAGAGGGAGGTGAGCAGGAGACGAATGATGACCCAAATGTAGTGTAGGACCTTGATGTGGCCTTTTGTCTTTGTACGATATATACGGATCTGAGAGATGGCATGCAGCGCTGGTAGATACAGCAGAAACCCGATGTTGACCAGTCCGTTGGATCGTGCTGCAGTGGCTATGCTGAGGGCCAAGCAAGCTCGGAGAGTGAATCCTTTCTCCAAGAGGAACAAGCCACCAAAAGTGAGGGCAGCGAACAGGCTCTCCGAGTATCCGGCCGTCATGAACACGTTGGCGGGCGTGATGCAGTAGAGAAGGCTGGAGAGCAGAGCGAGGCGCCTGTCCTGCAAAACGATTCTGCTGAGCGCGTGCAGGGCGACCACGCTCAGCAGGAAGAGGGCACTGTTCCCCAGCGCCACGGCCACCAGCAGACGCCCCCGCACGCTCAGCCAGCCGCTCAGGGGCCACAGCAGCGTCTCTGCCAGCCCTCGGAGGACGACGGGGAAGAGGGGGAAAAAAGCAAAGTTGTGCTCGTAGAGGTATCCCCTCTCGGCAATGAAGAGGAAGTGCTCTGCGTCCCAGTTGGAGAGGCCACCCAAGAGCCATTCCACTGCAGAGTCCAAGTACAGAGGCGCCTCTGTCCGTGGGGGCCTGAAGGCATCGGCTTCATGGTCAGGGATGGCAGCGTTCAAGACAGCCTGAGGAGAAGTGTTTCATTTGATTCAAATAAACCCTGCCATCAGAGTTGTACTGTACAGTCTGACTTCCTTATCACACGCAGTATGTATTTAGCTGAGTGCTATTCAGAAGCTGTCAGAAGTGAAGGTAAACAACTGACGCTATCGATATTAACTCGGGAAGCTTGATTAGCACAGTGCAAGATTCACAATGTCCAAGTTGGCCGGAACTTACCTGCAGAAAGAGAGAGAGACCCCTGGTGACTGTGGCAAACTCCAGAACCGCCCGGACATCCATGGTCATTGATGTGTCGAACAAAATGTGAAAAAGCCGGATACGACAGGCCCGAGCATCGTCGCTGCTACGAGGTGGCCACCGCTGGGTTGGTCATCATTTCTGTTAAACATAACGAGGAGGGAGAAACCGTCTGCCGAAACCACGTCATACGCAAGCTCCACGTGTCCGTCGGTTCCGTGCATTTAGGAGCGTCAACACTCATTTTTATCGCCATTCGTCAGCGTTCGTTTTCGTTCACTGCATTTCGCGTTCAATCTTTGTCCCCATCTCCTCTCCTGCAGTGGTCTGACTCGTTTCCGCAGGCATCTTTCACTTCCGGTGCCACCGCGACGCACTTTTCAAAATAAATGCTGCGTTGCCCAAGACGAGAAGGACCCTCGTGTAGTTTTTCCCGCATCCTGCACAAAGAATAATACTGTGTGTGTGTGTGTGTGTGTGTGTGTGTGTGTGTGTGTGTGTGTGTGTGTGTGTTTATTCATGACATGAACTGCCTTAAGGCTTCTTAAGTTTTTAAACTTCCATGTGCTTTGGTCACACTGTCGCCTCTTATTCACAAAGACGGGTGGAGGCTTCTTTTTCCCCCGTCCAGCAGGCGGAGCTGCAGACTGTGTCATGGGCTGGTTTTACAAACGCTATGCGTTAACGTTAACGTTTTCTCCTGTCTTGTTTTTAAATCTGTTGGCTGGCTCGGTGCATTAACGTGTATATTACTCCCTTATACGTATTCCTTTGTAAGTAGTCGCATAAATGTTAATTTTTTTTGCATATCCGATGTGCACGGTAGTATATTACAGTATATATAGATTGGAAAATTGCATTAAGAGGTTTCAAGTGGTTACTTTTTAGCTCCTGATGCAAGTGGAAGCCATTAGTTAAGATTGCTGTCAAGAATTTCTAGTATTTTAAAAAGATCATACGAAGACAAAGCTTATGTGCAGTTGCCCTTCAAATTGTAGTTAATAAAACCTCTCACTGCTGTTGTGCATTTCTTACCTTTATGCAATTATCTTACTGAAACAAAGGAATTTTAACAAGATTGATGTGAATTCATCATTAACCAACGAGTCCACCGGGAGGGACCGTGTCCCCCCGGGTGTGCTCGGTGTCCGCAGTGGCCAGGATCAAGTGTCACTCGAATGGAGACACTTATTTCACAAATTCTTTCATGCGAATTCCCACATTTGTTTGTCCTGACGAGGTCATTTCAGAAGAACAAATCCATCAAACAGCTTACGAAGATTTAATGTACATTTATTCTTACCACGTGGAACATATAGTATAAAGATTTCATACTGAATAAATGATATTCATTGAGCCAAAAAAGGGAAAGGGAGGAATTTACATGTTATCTTAGCTACATAGTCTGAAATACAAATATGCAGAATCCATGATTGGAGAAAAATTGTCAATGTGTACTTCATCTCATTTCTTTTTATTGTACCAGGAGAGAACAGGTTTGAGCCGTGTCTGCAGTACTACGGAGCTGTGGAGAGCCCAGAGGAGCGGGTCTAATCAGCAGGGACTGGAGGTCACGGACCAAACTCACGAGTCAGCCTCCATCCCTCACCAATAACATGTGTGAGAATAGTGACACAGACAGAGACAGACACAGAGAAAGGAAGTGTAATGTACAACATTATATATACACCACAGCAAAGCTGTATTTGAAGTTGAAAACCAGTCCTAAGAGGTGATTTCTTTTCATAAGGGTATCCATACAATCAAGGGATAAGAGGAGGTAAGGGTGTTGTAGGTTCTTGATACTTTGGGGAAGAAAGCCATTTTCTGTTTAACACCAAACTAAAATGACCTCAAAACTCTAGAAGAGCTGCATCGTCAGCCTCTGTGTGAAACGTGTATTACAGAATGCTTACACTCAAGAGCAGTACGGTACAGAAAATGTCCTACAATCTACTGCACACTGCACAGGCCTCCCTGGTGAAGGTGTCTATTGACAGCACTTTGTCTACTGTCGGTCTGACTGGTGAGAATCCAACTACAGAAACTAGAACCAGTAGGCCACTTGTCAGTCTGCTTCACCTCTGAACATCAACCAGTTACAGACTCATCGTGCCCTCGAGGGGAGAGCTAGGGCACACTGCGTCTCCAAACTCACTGTAAACGAGACAGCAACTTTGGTTACAGTTTTTGTTTTTCAGCTATTTATTTATTCATTTATTAATCTTTATTAAAAAGTATTTTCCCCCAAGTGCAGAACAGTCTCCCAACCGTGGTGCTCTGCTCTGTGTCATCCAGTTGGCATTCATGTTGCAAGTAGTGTCACTTTGTGGGCATCTCTCTGGTTTGGAATCCACCACAGCTCTGCGAGTACCCTCCTCGAGCAAGGACGGCCTGGGGAGGGCTCAGAGAATGGAATCTGAAGGATTTTCATAAATTAAAAGACAGTCACTTGAACCTTCTTTGCCCTGTTACACACACAAGCCAGGTTACCAGGGAAGAGGGGATTGGGGACGAAACCCCAGAAAGTGGAGCCACGGCTCCCTACAGCTGTCATGACTGGCCGATCAAAAAGAGTACATCACAGATAACATGAGAAACCAGCGAGTTCATTAGGGGCGACACCGAAAGGTCGAGGAGCCGGGACTCGTGTAGTGTGAACTCTGAGTGGTTCTCCTCTACCTTGGCTAAGGCGTGCAGAGCCCGGGCAGCTCGCCGCATCATGTCTGGGCTTGTGGGCTCGAAGTGCATGCCCTGTAGGTGTAGTAGAGAGCTCTGGCTCTGCTGGAGCTGTGTGGCCGCCAGACTATCCTCCAAGAAGCCCAGCAAGTTGCCCACGCTGCCCTTCTGCACGGCGACTGCTCGCGCTGCCATAGTATCGCCTTGGGCCAGGTTGGCCAGTAGGACCACGGCCATCTCCCTGCAGACTGCGACCTTCCTGTCTCCAATTAGCCGCACCAGGTTTCCATAGAGCTTCTCCAACCGACTGAATGGCGGAGTGGCCAAGATGAGGTCCACATTGTTATCTTGGATGCTTAATTTGCTTAGCGTCTCCAGGACCAGTCTCTGAGGTGACAAAGCACTGTGGGGGCCCAGGGTGGGGAAGGGATCCTGGGCCTCTGCTGAGGGGCAAACAGCCCAGTGGAGAAGACCATCCAACAGAGGCAAGCAGATGCTTTCGGGGTAGACGGAAAGGTCCAGTTGGCCTGAGATGTTCGCCAAAGTGACCAGCGTGTTCTCCCTCAGGAGCTCCAAGCAGTCCCACCACCATTCATCCCTTTGGCCCACTCCCTCGTCCGAATCCTCATCCTTCTCGTAGGTGAGCGGGGCCTGTTTGCGTTCAGGGTGCCGGTGGTGGAGCAGGATCAGGCGACCCAGTAGCAGCAGCAGCCCTGGATGCTTGGACATTTCGTGGTCATTGCCTGGCACAAAGGAGAGGCTGCGGACAATGTTGGAGACACAGATGCAGCGGCGGGCTAAAGAATCCTGCCAGTTAGCCAGTGCAATGAGCGGCCCCTCGTCCTTACTGTGAGGCTCGTCCTCCAGGATGGTGCCAGTCTGCTGTGCCTGCTGGGTTAAAACACTGCCAGAGGAAAGAGCCGGCCTATTATTCTCCTGGTGACTCTTTGCACCTTCAGAGCATGGTTTCCTCTCCTCCTCGGTGATGAGCGCGGGGCTGGCCTTCTCAGAGGCCGTCGCTATCTCGGAGGAAGAGGTCTCTTTTGGCTCTTCTTCATCCTGATGCCTCCTTTTCTCCTCCTCGGTTGGCAAACAATTTTCCCGTATGTCTTCTTCTAGGACTCGTCTCTTCAGCAAAACCGGGGGCACGGGTATTCGTTCTCGAGGTTCCAAGAAGTCTTTGCGTGGTTCAAAGTGGGTCTGGATGTGTTCTGTTGAGTCTCCCCCTCCAGCACTCCAGTGAAGTAACCCACTGTCAAACTCCTGCAGTTTGCCATGATTATTAGTCTGGCCGCCCACAAACGGGTCTTTCTTTCGTACCACTTTTAGGGGAAACTTGTCGAACTTGCTGGCCTGTTTGGGTCTCTCAAGAGCAGGTGAGGATTGCAACGAGCCAGTCTGTTCAGATGAAGAGCCCTTGCCCTTCTTCTCCTCCTCCTCCCTCTTCTCATCTCGACCACAGGATTTAGAGATCTGCCCTCGCTCGTCCCCTTCTTTCATGTGAGCTGGCCCCTCGGTTTCTCGTTCCTCCTCTTCTTCGTCTCCATCGTCTTCCTCTTGCTCCATGTCCTCGGCCCGTGGCTCCTCTTCGTCCGTGCTCTCCAAGTCCCGTTTCAAGGTATCAGGATCAAGTAGTGTCCTCTGGCCAGGATCTCCAACCTCATATTCCCGCAGAATGCCAAAGATTTCAATGAGGCAGCGTCTGAAATATTCAACCACCAACTCCAGGAGGCCAGGCAACTGAGGAGAGAGCAGGACCGTACAATATATTAGCCACGGTCACCATGCATACTGTACTGTTAACACCTATGCAGGTTTTACATTAAGTCTCACCGTGTTGAGATCAAAGGTAGAAATACTGCTGTCATCATACAGGAGAATGTTGATGGTATCCAAGGCCCACGTGCTCTCAGCCAATAAACCTGACTTTAATGACATCATGACTCTCCAGGCCTCTGGCGTTCCTATGGGGTCGAGACAAAAATCAATTGTTACCAAGTATTCTCTGAGCAACTACACTCACAATGTCACAAGATGTTGCCACAGTTTACAATCTGCAGCCATACCAATATCTTTCATGGTGAGTCTCCGGCGTGGTTTCAGGACAGGATGGCTAGCTTCTACAGAACCTGGGGGAAAAGGCATGTCTCGCCTGATAAGAGGCGACTGCACCGGAGGGGGCACTATGTGAGATGCAGGCACCGGGGGGCCAGCCTTCTGCATCTTCATTACTCCGTGCATGTAGGGAGATTTACTAGGCGATGTCCTGCTCTCCATGGGGCGGGGCATGGAGGCCGGGCTGGACACCTGTGGAATGTGGTTCTGCACACCCTGAGGGGGCTGGTAGTTAGACTGCACTGAACGAGGCATAGGTTGGCCAGGTCCTGCTGGACCATAGGGAGGCTGCCGCGGGCCCATTTGACCCCCCCACTGGCCGTCGTGATTCATGCGCTGTTCTGATGTCATCATCTCCTCCGAGCGGTTCATGCCAGGGTAACCGGGTCCCTGAGGTGGGCCCCCAGGGCCACCTTGCCGGCTGGGGTAGTTCTGATAGTTCATGTCTCGCGGCCCTTGCCACATGCCTCCCTGTGGACCCTCAGGGCCCGACTGCATCATCTGAGGGGGCATGTTGGGCTGAGCGTTGGGCCCTGCGGCTCCCTGCATCCGTTCGCGACCAAAGGGGAAGGGGAACTGATTGCCCGGGCCAGGTGGACGGCGCTCAGAGCCGGGGTAGGGCCCACTGCCGCTGTACTGATTGTAAGACTCCTGCTGTCCTGAAGAAGCTGCAGAGGCGCCTCCTGCTGCTGCTGCTGCTGCTGCTGCTGCTGCTGCTGGTGGTGGTTGTTGTTGTTGTCCGCCAGGGAAAGGCCCACTGTACTCCGCCTCATGGCGCTTTGATGGAGGATAACCCCCTTCCACAGGACGCTTGTAAGTCTGCACATTAAAGAAGGCATACAGATACATGATTCAGGAGAAAGGCTGCACAAATGAGCTCGTAAAACCCCAAAATACACGCGACAGCTCCATCGAGGCTAACAATCAGCAAAATGCAAACTACTGACATTATGTATCTCAGTTTCTAGTGATAGCAAGTGCTGTGCAGATGGATCATTTACCTGTTGTTGTGGTTGTTGTTGTTGTTGTTGTTGTGGGTACATTCCAGGCTGCTGATTTGGGTAGGAGCCAGCAGGGGGCGTTCCCTGTCCAGGATACTGATTACCATAGGAATCATGCCTGAAAACATCATGTCCCGTCAGTTCGACCGTGAAAATCTCTCTCGCTCATTCATTAAGGACAAGCCCCACTGATACATACACACACTATCACATATAGTGCTGAACGTAGAGGTTGCAAGGGTTAGCTTTTTGTGTACAGCTTCACAATCAATCACATCAAAGTAAACCTCTTTCATACCAGCTTTATCAATATGATGATTTCATTCATTGTAAAAAGGAAAATGTAATCCTTTGTGACAACTGTACTGCTTACTAGTACACAACGCTAGCCCCCACACAATCTCAATGGGATTCACACTTTTCAGTCAGTGAACCTCTGTCTGTGCTTCACCACATCCACACACACGTCAGACGGAGCAGGGAAGAACCAATCAAAGGTTCAGGTTGTGATCATGTGCTAAGTAGTTGTCATGATAATAAACATCATATATGAAATTAAACAGTACAACTGGATGAAATAGGTCGTCTTATAAGGACATTGATGAACCATGTCTGAAATCCTCTGACGTTTCCCATTATTACATGAGGATTCACAAAAGATTTTTTTTTTGTTACATGAAGAATGATCAGTTTCCAATGACAGAAGCTTCAAACCGAAGACTGACCGTGGCTGCTGTGGTGGGAAGCGATTTGGCGAATACATCCCCGTGTCGGCGTTGGCAGGCATCATAGGGTTTGGCTGAGGAGCACCGGATCCCATGTTGCCCTCTGGGCCCATTCCTTGCTCTGACCTGGGAAAAATCAGAACAATAGGCATGGTATGGGTTTTTGGGTTTTTTTTGGGGGGGGGGGTTCATCTCTTTCTTCACACATACATACAAATTACAATAGAGCTCGTGGGATAACAAGTGTTACAGTCACAACCTCAACACCGACACTTTCGCCAAAATTCTTAGTCTATTTCTTCGTTATCCATCCTAAACCATTGGCTGCTATCAGTCAGACAAGTCCAAGTGAATGACTACTTTCTTTGATGGCCTGTTTTAAACAGGAGAATCCTGATGTGACAAATTTAAAGAGTTTACCAATTTGCCAATGTTGTGGTTGACAAAAATAGTTCTGTCTGTGGTGCTAGGACAAGAAATACACAGACCTTTCACTGGTAAGAACAAGGGCTTTTCTGTGTTGAAACTCACCAAATTAAATCACAATCATCCAGATATCCCAAACTTTTAAAATAGACTCCAAGGTTGAATTTACAACAATGATTTCTGTTAACGGAGCCGCATAAACCCACTGCACGACGCTTCTTCTACCACAAAGGCAAAGCTATCAGTATCTGTGTGTCAGTGAGACGGATTGTAAATCAAAATCAGTAATAAATGAATGAATAATAGATAGAGCTATGAGAAAATGACAGTCTGACCACGTCTTCCTCTGAAGACGTGCAACTTTTTCAGAAATGTGACCTAAGTCAAAGCTCACGTTGGGTGCTCGTTTCCTCAACACCACCAGGACCACCCTTGGCCTTACATCATTGACTCAAAACATAGAAAAGCGAGTAAGAAGGCAGCAGATCCAAATGCATTTCTGAACGTAAATGGAGCCGATCATAAAAAACACACTATCTGCTGGTTAATCAGTAGCGTTTAATGAGCTTCCATTCAGGAATTCCTACCTCCTGTCGTAGCCTGGTCCATAAGGATACTGCTGTCTGGGCCCCATTGGCATTGTGCCCATTGCCCCAGGTGGTCCTCTGTTGAATGGAGGCTGCTGCTGCTGCTGCTGTTGTTGTTGTGGCGGTTGCTGCTGCTGTTGGTCACCCACCCCGCTGTTAGGGCCCTGGTTAGCAGGTAGAAACTGCTCCCCCACTGCAAATGCATTCACAATCAAAACCCATTTAGGAGTGATTAACTGAGCGGGTAATTAAGGACAACGTGACTCATTCAGCTCTCGCCCATTCGGTGTGCCCACCTTTCCGCATGCTGCCAAAGGGGTCCTTGTTGGGTTCGTACGGGCCCATGCGCCCCGGCATGTCTGCTGCGCTCATGCCAGACTGATAGGCAGAGTTGGGCGTCAGGTTCTTTCTGGGGAAAGCAGGGTCGTTTCCTTCAGCAAAAGGGTCCTGCAGGTTAACGCTGCTCCTAAGAGGTAAGCAAAGGTGAGTGTGGGGGATGAGGCGGGGAAGGAAACGAGAAAGACAGAAGAAGAGTTTCCCTCATTACATTAATTCAATGTAGATAGTGTCTTTTAGAGTTGATCAGTACGCTCATATCAGCTGGTAAACTATTAAACAAGAATCACCTGGACACTGGGGGGCATGGGGGGCATCTGGGTATGAGGAGTGGAGGCGGGGGTGGGAGGTTTTAAGTCTCCCCCCTCAGCCATGGAGCTGCTGGTGGACTGGGGTGTCTGAGGCCCCTGCAGAGAGCCTGACCCAGCTGTGGAGCAGAGGGACGCTTCAGTTTGAAATAAGAGAGGAGCAGACAGAAACGCACGTGACTTTAATGACACTCCAACACAACCAGTGGTGTATTCTGCTGCTGCTGCTGCTGTTCCGATGTGGATTAGTCAATCTGAAGCGAATCGGCGTACGGCTCTAACCTGGAGAGGGTGGCTGGACCTTAGCAGTCTGGTTCTTTTTGTTGTCTGAAAAAATCTCAGGGGGAGGGTCCTCACCACGCTCAACTTTGCACTCAAAGGCATACAGACACTGGATGTACTGTTTCTTCAAAGAGCTGGCAGCGCTGCTGGATGTCCCCACGTTCAGGGTGGTGGCCAGATCGCGCCATTTCTTATTCTTATTCACCTGAGACACAAACAGCGAGACATCCTTAGAGAGATGATACAAGACAATGGGGAAGAAACAAATGCACTTTAGTCTCCATAGCTGTTGCCATATTAACCTGCGTCATGCCTCCAATCTCTTTGACTGACATATAGAGCCGGAAGAGATCGAGGGGTTTGCGTCCTACAGCTGGCAGGTTGGTCATGCCCATGGCCTTCTCTTCGATGAAGGCCAAATAACGGTCCACCCACATCTTCCTGTCGGGCTCCGGTCCGAGCTCATACAGCCGTGTTATCTTTTCACTGGTGGTGGTGGAAGAATTGGACTTCTGTTTTGTGCAAGAGAAAACAGAAGCACATTTTAAAAACAGACCAAAAATTCTACAGTCGCACCACAGGAAGGTGGTCAGGCTTCCAAAAACATTCAGAGACAGGTTACCTTCGATTTAGAATCTGGCTTCGGTGTTCCACTCCCATCTACTTTGTTATTCATCTTATTGTTCATTTCTGGACTGGGGGCCATACCTAGAAACAAGGATGGAGGTTGGAAACTAGCTGTTAAACTGCCACATAAAAAAGAGGAAATAAGGCCAGGTGCAGTCATCTCTGTGAGATTTACCACTTGAGTTATTGGCCATGTTTGGCCCCATAGGATAAGGCGATCCACCTTGAGTGTTCATCATTCCAGGCATGTTGTTCATGGGAGGGCCGTAAGGTGGCCCGGACCCCATCATGCCTGGAGACATGTTGGGGTAACCAGGCATCCTGCAACGAAGACAAAATATATCAGGACCTCGTGATGTGACAAATGACGCTCCGTCTCACAGCTGTACATAAGAGAGAAGTGGATTGAGTGAACATGAGCCCACCTGTTGTGCATGGAGTTGGAGGCAGGGTGCTGCATGGCTGTGGGGTCCTGGGGCTTTCTGTTCATGCCTGGAGGAGGACACATTCCTGAGCCTACCTGGGGCGGCATGTTGCCCATGTTTGGGCCCATGTTGGGGCCCATGTTGGGACCCATGTTGGGACCCATGTTAGGGACCCATGTTGGGACCCATGTTGGGGCCCATGTTAGGGCCCATGTTAGGGCCCATGTTGGGGCCCATGTTTGGGCCCATGTTGGACCCATGTTGGGGCCCATGTTGGGGCCATAGGGACGTGCCCCCATTTGATTCGGAGGCATCCTTCCTGGAGGCATGCCAGCATAAGGTGGACCCCCGCCTTGTCCTGCCATGGGGTTCATTGGGCCCATGCCTGGCCCGGGGTAGTTGGCATTGGGCATGTTGCCATAGCCAGGTTGACGGGGATAACCTGAAGATCACATTGCAAGGACGAAACATCAGTAAATGGTGTAGCTGCACTGGTCGAGAAACAAAATCACTGCACCAGCCAGGGGTTTATTAGTGTAAAAGCCAGGACTGAGCTCCATGAGGCAGACTTTTCCCTACTGTGTGCTAGCACCCTGAGCAACAAGCCTTCGTCACAGTCTCAGCTCTACTGACAGGAGGCTCTGCTACGTCAGCTGACTCTCTGCTTCACTGCTATAAATAGCTGCAACAGACTCAGAGGGAGGGACCAGCGGCAGCATGGTTTTCCTATTAGACAGGGAGATATAGTCCATAGGTCTGTCTAAAGGGAAACGGGCACATGACAAAACTTTACACGGAGTAAAGTTATGTGGGAACCCTTTTATATATATATATATATAAAAACATAAAGTTCAAGCCTAAAAATCTCATCTCATCTTTTCACAATGTGACAGGGACTCAAAACAAAATTCTCTCTTCAAGTCAAACCCTGACACAGACAGTTCTCATGTACACACCTTGGGGGCCATACTGTGCTCCTTGCTGCCCATAGCCACCCATGGAATTGTTCTGCTGATACGGGGCCATCCCAGGATGCATCTGTCCCCCGGAGGACTGGCGCGGCGACAGCGCCGAGGCGGACTGAGGCGAGCCGTACGGGGGCATCTGAGGGTTTCTCTGCATAAAGCCTGAACGAGGGAAAGAGGGAGCTGGGGGCTCAGGCTGGGATGCTACGGCACACGCTCCCGACGCGCTGGTCTCTGTGAGCACTTTGCGTTGACACGGCAGCATACCTCTGTCCTGGGCCATCGGGGACTGGCTCATCGCGGGGTGCAGGCTCCCGTCTGACTGCACACTTGACGGCCTGGGGGGCATCTGGGTCCCTGAGCCATCATATTTAACTTAAGTCAGGGCGAGTTCAAAAACAGGTACAAGCGCCGAGTTTTCAGCCACTTTATTATAGTAAGACCATAGTGACTTATTCTAAGAATAAAGGGGATTTCCATTGTTAACCAACAGAAAACTGAACCGTGGACTTTCATCTACACAAGTTATCATCAAAAAGAGTGTCCCGCCATGTTAAGCAGGATATTAAGGAGTATTATTTGAGAGCATGCAACTATTTTTTTTTTAATTTTTGCCCCAGACGACTCAGCCCACCTGGCATGTTGGCGGGTGACAGCGGTCCTGTGCGGGGCGTGCTGGCGCTGGCGGGGGAGCCGGCCGGGGAGGGCGAGGGCCCTCGGATGCCCGGCAGGTGTGGGGACGTGTGGGGAGAGAAGGGCGACTGAGCCGGGTTGCTCTGCTCGCCCTGGCTGCTCGACACGCCCGACGTGCTCACGCCGGGACTCAGGGCGCCCTCGGCGCCAGTCGGCAGGTCATCGATGGACCCCGACAGGTCCTGAGGACGCACACACACGAGGAGCAGAGTCAAGCACAATCTAACACGGCGAAGAAGCAACTGCTTCAACTACTGGGTATTTGTACAGTGTGTTTGTTACATTTGCTAAATGATGACTCAGTACAGTAAAGCTGATTTCCTGTATTTGCTGTAGTAAGAGCATGTTGCAAATCCTTCTGTTGTTAAAGTACGAGTGGCACACATACGAGCACTATCCACAGACCCAGAGGCTTTTGTCCTTATTTATCTCTTTCAAAGGGAAAAAAAATGAGCGTACATTAGTGCAGAGGGTTGTCATGGTTACCAAGGTTTGTAGGATGCAAGCTGAGTCAGCTTGGAGCGGCAGCCTTGCCATGTGATTTAATACACAAACAAACGCTCTTGCATTCATCTCAGATGTGCTCCTTTACTCAGCACCTCGCACCACACAGCTGTGCAACGCCGTCAGGGGAGGGGACGGCACAGCAGCCGCCGTACCAACATTAACGGCTGACATTCACATAACACGAAGGGAGTTTTTAAATTTAATGAGGCCCACAATGTCATATTTAGGTAAGTAGTAAAATGACTATGTCCTGTGTAATAAAAACCAAAAGAAACAAAGAGAAATTAACCTTCTAACCATCAGAATAAAAAGCAAAAGCACAGTGAGGAAAAAGCTTTTTGTGTTCCAGCAGCGATATGTAGCAGAACTGACCGGAAGGCTGGAGGGGCGGCCTTGGCTGTCCTCTGGGCCCGATTTGGGCTGAGCGGATGGAGGGGCATTGGACTGGAAGGAGTCCTGGGATACCTCCTAAAAGGAGATAACAGGTAACAGAACACGTGCTTGAGATGCAGGAAACACACACACGTGTGAGAACACACACAGATACCTGTGTGTAAAGAATATGAGGGCAGTACCTGCTGCTGTGGGGGAGGAAAGCGCTGATAAGGTGACTGTTGTGCTTGCTGCTGCGGGTTTTGTGGGTACGCCGCAGGCTGGCCCTGTGGGTGTTGGCTGTGTCCAGGCGGCTGCTGCGGAGGCTGGGACTGTGTCTGCTGTTGCTGTGACGGAGGCTGCTGAGGCCCCTGTGTGGAGCCGGGTAGTTGGACTGGCCCTGTGATCCAGGGGGAGCCTGGGAACTGGGCTGCTGTGGGGGCTGACTGGGGGGGCCCTGCTGCTGGGTGTAGGGAGACTGACCGGACTGTGAGGCTGAGGCTTGAGAATAAGGTGGCTGAGACTGTGGGGGCCCTTGGGACGGGCCTGGCAGTGGCCCCTGGGGCTGCGGGGGCATGTGTGGCTGCTGATAGGGTGGTCCTCCCTGGGTGTGAGGAGCAGAGGTTGGCGCAGGGTGGGGCTGCCCCGGGTAAGGTGTTTGGCCACCTGGTTGTCCTGGTGGGGGCTGGGAGTAGGGGGTTTGCTGCTGGCTTGGATGAGGAGCCTGGCCTGGTTGGCCATAATATGGCGCTTGGCCCTGAGAGCCATAGCCTCCTGGTCCCTGCTGTCCATAAGATCCCATCTACACAAGTACACAAACACAGGAGACAAACACAAATGAAGAGGCCGGCAAAAGAGAGAGGACTGACTGAAACCGCTGAGGACGTCTCTGCGAGTACCTGTGGACCATAGGGCATGCCGCCCATGCCTCCAGGGGTACGGCCTTGCATTCCCACTGGGTATCGCTGGGGACCCGGAGGCCCGTAACCCTGGCCAGGGTAACCAGGCCCCGGTTGTGGCCCTGTGGGAGGCCCCTGCTGTGACTGCTGGCCGTACGGGCTGCCTGCTCCGTACAGCTGACCTCGCATCTTGCCCATTGCGTCCATGGGACCAGGCGGCTGCACGTGGTAAGAACGTGGGGAAAGAAATGAACAAATAACGTAGGTGAATCTTGCATGCATGCAGCCCCCCTCCCTCATATACGCCATAGCTATGCCATTACAGTGTTTTCCTGAAAGGCCATAAAATACCTGGCTGTGGCGTGTAACTTCCCGGGGACCAAACGTGCAAAAATAAACTCGGGTGAATGAGGAAACTGTGCTTTTTTTCACCTTATTTCCCACGGTCATTACCCTGATTTTTTTCACCTCACTTTGCCATAGTTTGGGAAGTCAACAGAGCTATATATATCTGCTTTCAAATGGAGGGCAGTCTGCCCAATCTTAAACATATCCCAGCTGTGCTCCTGTTTTGAGCCGGGTCCAAGTAGCTTTTTTTCCCCAGGGAAGGCAGTTTGGCTCCGGATGAATGACATCAGAAATGAAGGAAGTACTTTCGCAAAAACGTACATGTGCGCGCTCAGTCTACGACCCCGCGCTTACTATGAACTGAACTCTCTGCGTGCACAAACTGGACGCTGCGTCTGGACCGCCAGTGCTTTCCACTCGCTGCTGTGCAAGAACCTCCCCCGGCCTCACCTCCACCTGAAGTAGGACGCCAACGGGTCAGGGAGCTGGTGACAATTTCAGCTCCAAAACCTCCAGAACACCCTCACATCGCGCCGGGTGAATTCCCGCATCTGCACTTTTGGTGAGAGGAGGCTACTCGCCTAAATGTCGGGCCTTTACAAACAGTATGCAAAATGCCTTACGTGACATTTAGCAGATCCAAGATAATGAAGTGAAATAAATAGGAGCAGCACATGGCTAATCTGCATAAGACAGAGAGGAAACTCCCTTGGTGGGTGAGAGATGGTGGACTGCCTTCTGATTGGCTTTTTTTGGGGGGGGGGGGTTCTTTGCAGTCACACAGTCAAACTTGTGTGGCATGCCACACACACACACACACACACACACACACACACACACACACACACACACACACACACACACACACCTTCATGTGCACAGCTCAAGTTTGCATTCAGAAACCATATAAACAATTACAATATGAAAAAGAAAAATGCTTATCTGGACATTCTTCAGGGAAAACAAGCGAGGTGACGACAAAATTAAAACTAACCATCATGTGGGACACATTTCATGACCAGTAACGCTGTTTGAACTGGATTACACGCAAAAGGCTGAAGATGTGATAAAAAACATATATCCCAGCCATCGGGCTAAGTGTGTGATGGCCCTGGTCCTGGTCTGTCAGAGCAGATGGATCTATACTCGTCGTTTCGGGACACCTTTGTTCAAATCCGGACCACAAACCCGCCGAGATTGCGCCGTGGAGAGGAGCGCGGCACCTCCGCTCGCCCCGCCACGAGTTAATGCCGTGCGCTCTTATCAGCAACTGTTGCCTTGCATCACATGTAATTATAAATGGCCATGAGCAGCGGATGAGGAGCCAATCAGATTTCAGCTCGCATGTCAACCCAAGACCAACTATCTCCTGGCTTTGACAGCAGGATTTTACCTCCACAATTCAAATCCCAGCGCAAACTGCAATCCGCAGGCTGCAGCTGTTTACAGGCAGCACGCGCCGGGAGCCCGCGTTTCATCCGTGCGCGGTGAAAAATGTAGCGCATCTGCATCCTCTCCCGACACGTCGCGTTTACGTTCAAGGCGTTTAAAGCGGAGCTACGGGAACCATTTAACTGACACGCAACACGTCCGCAACAATCACAGCTTACCGGGCGAGAAAACAATACAAATGCGAGCGAATTAAAAGGAGCAGCGCGGCGCGATGCGTGTGGGAAGAGGCTGTCTTTGTGTAGCCGTGTCGTCGGGACACATTTGTAACACAATGCGCTGGAAATCCAACGTATGAAGCGAGTGGCGAAGGCTGTCGGAGAAAAAACGCGACTATTTTCTCCCGTTCGCAAAGTCGGGCCTTCTTGGCTCCCCCGAACGTCCTTACATCGAGTCAAGCACTTATATGTTGTTGGAGCGGCACTACTGCGTCGCTACATGCCTTTAAAACGCGAATACGATGGTTATTTAACGGTCTGGTGTAAAGGAAAAAAACACACGAGAGGCAGCCATTTTAGAGTCTTTGCGAACTAGTATCAGACAATGGCTGGCCTGCTACGTTGTGAACTAGCTAGGAGGAGGGAAGGAGACGTGCTAAAGCCCACACCGTGTACCTGTAACAACATGATTTTACCTGGTTTCTAACTAGCGACTGCCCGGCACTTCCCGGGCTCATGGGTGACTGGTGATGGCTTCTTTGTTGCCAACCCGGATTGCTCCCTCCATACTGGCCGCTACTGCCCATGTCTGCTGGTCCCTTACTAGCTCCTTCTTGGCTACTGTAGTCGCTAGACGGGTAGTTTGGATACCCCCGCGTTGAGCTGGGGGAGGTTAGGAGCTTGTTGAGTGTCGGTGTGGATGTAGGCTGGGGGTTCCCAATGTTATATCTCTGGTTACTGTAAGATCCAGCCATCGCCGTGGGTCCTCCCGCTGGTGGCTGCTGCTTAGCTGGCTGCCCCCCAGCTGTCGGCGCCTGGGAACTGCGAGGGGAGTTCATGGCGTACGCCTGGCCGGGGTAGGGAGTCCTGTTCGGGAATGGGTTGTAATTGTTAAACTGGTGGTTCGAAAAGCCATGGTCGTGTGAATTGGGTTGATACGGGTCCATCATGTTGCTCGACTGCACGACCGAACCCGCAGCAGCTGCCATGCCAGGGCTTTGTTGTCCGCCATGTTGATGAAAAGGGGCCCGACCGTAGTGCTGACTATATCCGTACGAAGGTGGAGGAAAAGCGGTTCCGTGGTGATGCACCAGACCCGGGTGGTTATTTCCCTCCGGTCCGACAGAGTCATTCTGGTTATTATTGTTAGCCCTGGGCGGGTTCCCATTCCCGTTCTTCATCTCAGGTTCCCCTCCTCCCCCTGCATTTCCACCGTCGGCCCCGTCCTGCAGATCCCCCCGGCCCGGCGATCCGCTGCCCAAGCCCGGCTGCTTTTTGTCTGACTGCTTCTCCCCCGGTACCGACTCCTCCTTGGTGTCTCGATCCGGCTTTTTGAGTTCGGAAGGCGGACTAGTGTTAAGAGTGGCGGCGCTGGCGACCTGAGCGGCCATGATATACCCCCCCACCTCTCTCTCCCTCTCTCGGCGAGTCAGTCACAATCACAAGCTAGCATTGAATATAAATAATTGTTTATAACCATTTATCCTTGTGCCGATTCATTCCCACCCCTCACACCGGACCGAATCCGGCTGCCATCCCCCCGGTTCCGGTTCCGTAAATGGGTTAGAGAGATGATGGAGGCTCCATACAATGCGTAAAGAAGCGACAGAAATTGTTGTGGGAGTTGTGTTACTGAGCCCGGGCAGAGGCAGGGAGCGAACCCAACCAACACGAGGCTCCGCTAGATACAGCCATTTTACTCAGCCGCACGGATGGCTGCAAAACACGGACTGGATCTCCTCCTCCCCTTCCAGTGCGGAGTGGACTTTTTTGTCTTGCAGCGGTACACTGCCCCCCTCCCCCACCCACCCCCATAGGTGGAATATTTTCTCCACACGAAGAATCTAATGTTCGCACAACTCATTACTGTTGTGTTACCTCCGTAAAAAAAAACAACACTGCGCTCCAACGTCCAAGAGGCTGCGCACTGAGGAAAAATAAAAAAATACGCATGTGCATGGTGAATTTCATGAGTGCAGATGAAAACGAATAAATACATTAAATGTGTCACTTATCTAGTATATGCGTGGTTGTGCAGATGTGGCCGCCACAGCTGCACTGCACACACGCTGCAAAGGTGGGAGTTCAATGAATTGAACGGTGGAAACTATTTGCAATGAGTTCATTTAGCCTGACTTATAATACAGCTATGACTCTGACTTGGGGAAAAGACAGAGCGGTGATTAGAATTAGAATAGAATAGATTAAAGAATTTCCCAGTCTGGGATCAATAAAGTAAATCTATCTATCTATTACCACATCTATAAGTGCGTCCTAAAAAAAAATCTCCCAATGTATGCTGATGTTTTCAGTGTTTCCCACCAGTGATCCTGAGAGGTATTTAAGCAGCATATACACACAGGTTTTTCCAGAGCAGGAGGAGGAAGCCTTGCAGCAAACGAGACTACCAATACACATTCCCTCTTATTCCCTCCCCTGCCTGCTCTGCTCTCTCCTCTACCACCCCCTCTCCTCTCCTCTCCTCTCCTCTCTGTCTGTCTCTCACTCCAAGCAGAAACACTCTTCTGCTGAGTGTGGGGGGATGGGCGCACAGGCTCCAGCTCCAGCTCCCTCTCTCTCACCCCACTAACATTGAACTACGCCGTACAGGGAAAAAAAAAAAGACACAGACCTTATCTACCAGACAGAGGATGCATGAATAGTTTCAAAGTCTCCCAACAATTAGAAAAATGGGGCATTTGCCCCCCACCCCACCCCTTTCTCAGTCAAATGAAGCAGACATTTTTGGCATCCACAAAACGCGCAGGGTGTGCGCACAGCGTTGAGCAGGGAGGGGATGGTAATGAGAAGTGCGTGTGCGAGGCTGAGGCACTTTTATGTTTATTTCTTTAATAATGAAATCTAAATACACGATGAGGCTCACAAGGCGTCTCATAGTCCGTTTTAGTACTGGTTACAGTTTGGATTTAGGGCGAAGGTAGGACGAAATTGCCTTTCGGTTTCTTTTCTTACTCTCGGCACACATGAGCGCGCGCGCGCACACACACACACACACACACACACACACACACACACACACACACACACACACACACACACACACACACACACACACACACACACACACACACACACACACACACACAAATCTACCTCTAGGGGGCTTATAGGGGGAAAAAAAGACAGGAAGTACCAGAGAGAAGGCATACTTGATCACATGTACAAACATCGGAACACAATTTAACATTCTGCCTGACACACCCCCCTAATGCACGGCGCGCTCAGCTTTGCAGGCAAGAAGCCGTCCACATATAATTTGCCAGCCACATCACACCGCACGGGTTTAATGTGATCTCCCACATCAGTTCGAGCTCGCAAAGTGGATCACGCTTTATTTTGGTCTCGACTGCAACCCTCCATGAGAAGTGCGCGCACGCACAGTTGAATGGTTGTGTAGGCTTTCTCTAAAGGGTGAGGTTACAGTGCGTGCGTTAGGCTTTTAAATTGGGATAGACGGTGGAAGAGGCGCGTCACAGCAGTAGAAAGAATCTTCTCCTTCTTGTGAGAACGGAGTTTTGGTTGCTTTTTGAAAGACAGAGGGTCTTCCATCCCAGAGACCAGACACAGGGCCAGTTGTGCAGAAACACAGATTTAATGTGGCTTCCTCTCCCCGCCTGACTTAATTTTTCTGCTCTGGCTTTTGGGAAAAGATGGAGCAGACTTTCGTGGATCTGGCACGGGGACTTGGGAGCACATGCGCCACCTGCTGGATTATAGATGAGCCCCACATACAAGGACTCGCTCTCATTACGCCTTGTGATGTGTTGGCGATGTTTTGACTAACCTCGTCTCTGTCAAAAAAAAGAGATCCTATTATGCAGCTGTTATTAACAAGCAGTCCCCGGTTGCTTTAGATTACTGGGATAACACCCCCCCCCCTCATTTTACACAACATGTTGCACGATATCTATATTTACTGAACGGAAAGCTCTGAAAAATGTATGATTTTGTTATTTAAATATCATAGTATGCGCTTGATGTAAAACTATGTTGTATTATATTCTAAGGACATTCAAATATTCTAATCTCAAAACTTTATCATAAAACGGTTGGATATATATTGGATAGCATTGGATAGCTGCTCAGTACTTTTCCTCTATGAGAAATATCACAATTTGTCCAAGAAATAAAATATGTATTATTAGTGTTAATATTTACCCATTCACAAAAGACACATTCACACAATCCAATTGTACTTGGATCTCTGAGGCACTGGCAGTGGTCAGGTTCCATTATATTCTGCTGCATAACAGCATCTGTTCTCTGTATCTTCCTGTCAGGCATCCTCCACACTCGTACACAGCTCGCACATGGTTCCGCATGAGAAAAGTCCAAGTCCTTTATTTAATCTTTGCTATGATGTTCTTCATCAAATTGTAAAAGCAAAAGATGAAAGGAAAAAAACAGAAAACTTTTAAAGAGACTTCATTTACCCACAAAGTAGCTAAAATAAGCAGCGAGGAGGATCAATAGGATTCATTTTCAGTGAATTCATGCCCACAGAAAAGACCAAAAGAACAATTTCTAGATTTATTGCAATCAATTTATTGTTTCTCAATATTACAATATAGACCTATAAAGTATATACAGGTCTATATATTTACACTTCCTAAAAAAAGAAAAAGAAAAATATGAGGCAGTTTACATTTGATACATATTAATATTTACTGAAGAGTTCCTTTGTTGTTTTCTATAAAGACAGCAGGAAAGACAAAAAACAACAAACCACACTTCTCCCATTGAAAACTGAAGCAAAGTTAAGCATTTATTCTCTTTCAGTCAGCTTGTGGGATTTTCAAGAGCTGTGGTGCCGCACCCACATTTAGTTCCTTTTCTCCAGTGCACTTGTGGAGAGGGGCTCGGGCTCAGGCCACCTGAGACGGATCCTGCCAAATCTCCCCCTGGTACTCTGGTGTTCAACAGGTGAGCAGGTTTATCCTTTGACTGGTTTTTCAATTTATAGGTCCATCACTTCCTCCTCCACAGTCTTTCCACTGGGTTCAACATACCTCTCTTGCACTCCAAGAGTACTGTGGAGTCACTTGTTAAAGAAAATAAGACAAATAATCACCTAATTTCCAATGCGCATCGTATGATTCAGCTCATCTTTAGCACGATTCTCTTTAAGTTTTAGAAAACATCAGAGTATTCAGTGTTTTAGCCGCCTCCCGTAAATGTTCATGTGTGATTTTAAGCTCCATGAGTCACAGTGAATCACCAGTGATTAGGAAAGGATACGAGTCAAACTGGAAGTCTGCCCCCACAGCAGCTGACATCATGGCCTGCAGATTCCTCTCCTCCAGGTCTCCAAAGCAGTAGCCATTGGCCTTATCCACTGCTCGTAAGACCTGAATCATGCTCTCTTTGTCCTGCAGACAGAAAAGAGAAGACTATCAAGTGGGGCTTTCCCTGTACAAATTCACTGTTACTGCCCACACAAAACATTTTCTGAGAAAAGTCAGACTAAAAACTTGCTAATGCACTTCTGGTTGTGATTAACTGGTATAAAATACATAGGACAAGGACATAAAGTATACAGAAGTAATCCTATCTCAAGCCTGAGTAATATCTGATGTGTTCCACATGTGTTTTTAGTTTCTTTGACAGTCTGATGTACTGCATGAAGTCACTGTCCTCAAAAAGATTTTAAAACTTTCTTGGAAATATGGTAATGCAGCCTTTTTTTTTGTTAATCAAGGCTCTGAGTTAAACTACACATGCAGGCAAAGCCACAAGACTCCACATGTCACTCGCCTCCAACACTCAGAGTTAAGCATCTTGTCTTTCTGCAGGTCCAAAATGTGTTTTTGGCATTTCAATTTCCGATGTTAAGTGCTATTGGTAACCAAGGTAACTAGTGGCTACTTAACTAAGAGGGTGTAGAAAACAGAAATGCATCAAGGCTGCATTTTCCAAGTGCCAACCTGCCATTTGTATAAATTACTAGTCGCATATGCAGTGATGGCACAGCGGTCTAGACTCCTGTCTCCGGACACACGCGGGATCAAATCAGTCTCCATAAGGAAGTCATGTCAGGGGACAGTGCACAGACAGTCCAATCCATCTGCACACAACTGAGCCGGGCTTCCATTTGAATGCTCATCTTTTTGAAATGTGTGCTTTTAGTCAAAACATGAAATGAGGTATTCATTAGTAAAAAAAAAAAAAAATCTTCCTCTGAAAAGCATTTGCAATTCTGTCAACCAGATATTCCACAGAGAAACTGAGCCTTCAAAGCCTACCTTCTGAATATTTCACAGCAACGTTAGAGGCTTCATTAGGTCTGCAATCTTTTTAATTCAGCTTAAAACAGACTTTTCACTTGGCAGCCACTCAGCAATAACCTGTTTTAGTCAGACACAGAGCTGAATTATTCTTTTTTGGTGTAATGTACATCACATACCTGTTATAACTACAAGACTGGATGAATTACATATCATTTCATTCATTTAAATCCAGAAGGCTGATGACATCCCTGTACAGCACAACTGGCATCGCCACCTACACCCTTTTTTGTGATTCTGCTTAATTACTTAACTTAAATAACATTATGTATTAAACATGTACTACTTCAGTCAGTTTCTGGCAATAATAGGCCCTATTGGTCAAAATGTACCACCAGCAGTATGAGACATTTTGAGCCACTGAGGGTGATTGTTTTGTACCATGACAGCAGTCGTACCTGTACATTGAGAGGCACAAAGGAGACAAGGCCATAATCTTGTATGACCTCTGCCAACTTCTCGTTGAGGTGGTGGAATTTTTTAAAAAAAGGATCTGCAGCCAGGTGATCCAGAAGATAGGTCAGATCCATGACCTCTGTGTAGAAGTCAAGGTTGAAGGCTGCACAAGAATACAGACAAAGAAAAAGCAAAAAACGTTACCATGGTAGACCGTGCCTGAACTCTACCACGTTGTAGATTAATCAGTTTCTAAATAAGCAGTGAAATCATTGGTCCATGTCTGAAAGCTTCCAGAGTCCTCTGACTGCATGTGTAAGTTCGAGGCCCTCACCCAGTTTGCCGTACTGCTCAATCAGGTCCATCTTGGAGAGGACATTGACGTGGGGAAGCTCCACGTGGAGCATGGTGGACAGGGATGTGCAGAGCACAGAGATGAACTTGGCTGGGTCGGCGCAGTAATGCGAGTCCACGAGGTGCACCGCTGTCAGCTGAAAGAAGCAAGAAAGGGGGGCAACTTAAAGGGAAAATGACTTTCACATCGCAGGATGACTGTACAGATGATTACTGGATCAGTTTAGGACTCAGGTGAGATCATTCCCATCCTTGAGAGCACCAGACGCTCACCCTGAAATTCCACTTGACCAGCTGTGAGAATATATTCTTCACTGAGCTCTGGTGGGTGTAGAGCTCCACCTGCCCTGGACAGTCAAACAAGAAGTAAGAGTCGCCGTGCGCTTGCAGCTTGCTCTCTAACCAGTCCAGGTTGGCTTCAGCATACTCCATACTGTACAGGAGCCCGCCATTGGGGCCCAGCTTCAAGCCCTCCATGACATCCTCCAGAGTAACCAGCTCAGAGATGTCTACTCCACAGGAATATGGCAGCCCTTCGTTGGCAGGGTCCATGTTCACCACCACCACCTTGCGTCCCAGGTGAGTCAGGAACTCCTGCATTCCTCGGCAGTAGGTGGTTTTACCTGAACCGGGGGGTCCAATGACCACCTGGCCGAAACGGAGAGAGGGGGTTGCTGGTGTCTGGCTGGACATGGTGTCAGCGACAGGGGGGCAGGTGGGTGCTGTCCTACAGGGCACCAGCATCCAGCTCACTGCTGGGTATTACAATCACATCAGCCTTTATCAAGTTCAGCCTTCAATTCGTTCTCACGATTACTTTTATTCCTCTATATTAATCAGAGGCGGCCGCGCTCAACCGTTAACAACGTGAAGTTACACATGGGGTTAACAGCACCGAAGTGAGCTTGCTAACGTTATCCGGTTAGCTTTGACTTAAAGACAACGTCAACAACAACTTTGTTACATTGTTGAGGAAATACGTTTGTACATTTCACAAGTACGGACAAACGATTACCACGTCCCGCCGTAACGTTTGCGTGCATACAATGCTCGTTAGCTGAAAAGCTAATCTACTCTGAAGCACATCCGGGTTACGTTACCGACGTGTCAAAATAAAAGCAGCGTATTTTGCGGAGGGCGACACGAAGGACTTCCGCGGTCGAACTTCATATGATATTACATTATGCTGTGTACTTAATATAGCCCATAAGATTCAACACAAAGATGAAGCATTAACGTGGGAAGATTTTGTGACAGTGAGTCATGGTCTGATTATATTACAGTAAATAAGTATATAAATAAATAAAGACATAACCTCCGCACATGTGAAATGAAATTTGAAAATGTTTTAATATCAAAACCAGAGAAAAGTTGTTCATATATATGTACATACATAAAAAAAGTATTTATTGACAGTCATCTGTGTGGTCCGATGCTGCCACCTGGCTGCCAGCCTCTGTACTTCATACTGGTGTTTGGTTGACGTCTCAGCAATGTGTCGCCTCCATCTATGTCTTTGGGTTTGTCATACACTGTTGTTATATGGAAATCTTTCCTGTGCTTTTTCACAGGATGTAAGACCAGTTTCTCTCCATGATACCTGCACAAAGAGAAATTTACAAAAGCATAAAGGAAAGTAACAAGTTATAGTATCACAAGCAAAACAAGCATAGCATGCAAAAACTTTATATTTTGTCGACTCTTTTTTCATATTCATACTCACCCAAAGCCCCTTTTGCAGTTAGGATGCTGGCCCTCATTTTCCAGGGCTTCTGGGATTCCAATTTGACTGTTCCCTAGCCCTTCGCCATCCTTCCAGCCTTGCTTCTCCATCACACGACGGCCAACGCCCTACAAAAGCGAAATATATATTAATTTACTAGCTTGTGGAGATTGTAGACATCTCGGGAGCATATTTTGGGTAGTAGCAACATCCTTACCTTAGTGAATTTCTCAAAGCTGCCAATAGATTGACTGGATCCAGACAAATCTTCAAGGCCCTCCCTCAGCCTCTTTTCATACCGCATTCGGACGTAGTCTCTGGCATCCATGTCGCCTCCATCTGTGAGAGGAAATGCTGGGTTGAAGAAAATCTGACCGCTGGAAAAATGTAGTTTGGCTCCCTTCCCTCCCCTCAACAAAGCTAACTGGAGATGCATAACAAACTTGAGATACCTTTGTCATAGTAAATGCTCATGTCCACATCCCAATCATCTGCCGTTTGCTCATCAAAATCTTTAAAAAAAAAAGGGACAGGGTGACATAAATGTAATCAATACATCAGCAAACAAAACTGCAAAAGTAGTGAAGACAAAAAAAATCGATTTAGATCCTATCAAATTAGTGAGGTAAGGCTTTCATGTCAACGCTGTGTGATTAATGTATTTGTTCCATGCCTCCTTCTTCTTCTTCTTGCCAGTACTGGGCGTCAGTATAGAACACCAGGCCAGAGCCGCCCTTTTCCCACTTCAGCTCTATCTCCTCTTCATACAGCCTCTCTTTGCTTCGCTCCTGGCTCGTGACATCATCATGTAAAGCTTCGTGGCGCTCCCACTCCTCACAGCAGTCATCGTCCTGCAACCAGCAAGGGGAATAATTGTCGGCCCTCAGCGAGGACAAGCCCGTACATACTAAGAGCTGACAGGTTTGGATTCAAACTTATACTCACATCATCTGCAGTCGACTGCGCATCCTCCTCCTCCTGTTCCTCCTCTTCCCTCGGCTCATCAGTCATTGTTGTGTCTGTGCTATCGGCCAGCTGCCTCGACCGAGAGGGCGGAGCAGCAAAAGTTCCCGGTCCTGAAATTTCATGTCCAGCAGCTGTTAATACAGTCTCCTCTGTGGCTGGAAGTGTCCAAGTGTCCTGGTACTGGAAAGGTACGTTGCCGTAACGGCGACTGGAGCCGGTCTTGGGGAAAGTGAGGCCCAACTTCCTGATGAGGCGCGGAGGCAGTCGGCAGGACTGGATGAGCTGGAGGAACACTTTCACCGGGGTGCCGACATTCCCATTCTGCATGAGAGCGGGGGGGTTGAGCTCAGACAGGCTTTTAAGGTCAGCCTGCGTGAAACGCCCCGTTAATGAAACACGGTGCCGCTGCTCGTACTTCGTTTTATAGGGGAATGTTCCATCATCTGAAAGGAGTAAGAAAGGGTTTAGACGAAACACAAGACAAAAGATGACGCGTTTCCAGGATTAAACAGCAACACTTACCTAAAGAAGCCATGGCACAGAGCACATAATTCTACAATCTCCACATCCTACATTCTTTATCTAACTGATTTCCGGTTTCCATTGAGAAAAAGTAGTTTTAAGTTAGTCTAAGTGATCTCGATTGAAAATTATCCAACATTTTTCATTTGACAAATACCAAGATTTGAGATCATAACTTATGCTCATCATATCTTGAGACAGGCATGTTTCATCGCTGTTGAAAGTCTCACAAAGAAAAGATGGTTTAAGTAATAGTCCAAAGCAGCTGTCCATGTTGGATCGACTGACCTTCGTCATCTGTAACTTTGACTCGCTTGATGACACAGCGCCGGGTCAGCCAGGCCCCGTTCGACTCGACCCAGTGGTTCCCCGCATACATCCTGACGAACCTGTCGGCTTGTTCGCCGCGAACCGCGACGACGCAGCAGCACGAGCCGGCCGCCCGGCTGGACGCCCGGCTGGACGCCCGGCCGGCCGCCTGGCCGGGCTCCTCCTCTCTGTCTCTGAGCACCTCCGGACGATGGCGGTAGTGGAAACACTGGAACCCGCCGCTCTCGATGAACTGACTGAAGTAATTTCTCAGGTCCGCTGAGCGAAAAGCCGCGGGGATATTGCTAACAGCAAAATACACAGAAGCAACAGCTTCACCGTCCGCCATGATTGTTTATCACCTCGGCAGCATACGTCATCTGAACTAGTGGTGGGCGGATCGAGCCAAATATCGATAGTATCGATACCAAGTCGGTATCGGTATCGGATCGATACTAGCCGAGTGAGATCGATTCTTTACTTTACGTTCCGCTCTTGTTTGCAATGCGTTTTCGGCAAAGAGGAAACAGCCAGGTCGCCGGACTCGCCGCTCCTGTGTCAGCGCAGAGGAGGCACACGTTGCTCCCCCTCCCCCTGTTGTGCTTCGATGTTGCGCTGTCACATGAGTCACGTGACGTGATTTAGACGCGCAAAGCAAAAAAGATTTTTCTTAAAACATTTTATAATAAAGCATTTTTTATTTAATTATAAACTTTGTCCTAATTGTGCCCTGAGTTTTAACTATTTAATAATAAAAAAGAAACATCACAAACAACACTTAAGGTCATGGAACTCAATTGAGATTTAGCAATTCAGTGATGCATCCACCTTATTTATTGATAAGTATCGATACCGGTATCTACATCGGCGATACTGGCCCGTATTTACTTGGTATCGGATCGATGCCAAAATATGCAGTATCGCACACCACTAATCTAAACGACTTCGGCAATTACGTCACATCCGCTCCCTGGAACGTTATAATAAAATTACAATATTAAATTGTATTATATTATTTTAAATTACGTTTTAGACTGACCTGCTTATATTACATACTGTGTTACCTCAACTGTTGAGCAGTTGGTCTCCTCAGTGACCAATGCATACAGTTGTTAAAAGAAGAGGCGATGCCACACGGTGGTAAAAGAGCTTTTAAAAAAGATTATGTAAAAAGGAGTTTTTAAAGCAAAGAAGTGGAATGTTCTGCAATGGCCGAGTCAATCACCAGATCTCAACCCAATCGAGCATGCATTTGACTTGCTCAAGACAAAACTTAAGGCAGAAAGACCCACAAACAAGCAACAACTGAAGACAGCTGCAGTAAAGGCCTGGCAAAGCATCACAAAGGAGGAAACCCAGCGTTTGGTGATGTCCATGGGTTCCAGACTTCAGGCAGTCACTGCCTGCAAAGGATTCTCAACAAAATATTGAAAAGTAACATTTTACTTAGGGTTATGTTTATTTGTCCAATTACTTTTGAGCCCCTGAAATGAGGAGCGTTTGTATAAAAATAGCTACAATTCCTACATGTTTAATCATATATTTTTGTTCAACCCCTTGAATCAAACCGTCTGTCTGCACTTCAATTCCGTTGTAGTTGTTTCATTTCAAATCCAATGTGGTGGCATGCAGAGCCCAAATCATGAAGATTGTGTCGCTGTCCAAATATTTCTGGGCCTAACTGTACCATACCGAATCATTGACAGTGACCTCATCTGCACCCTTGATTACATTTAAAGTTAAAATGTTGAAATGAGAAATGAAACCACGGCACTCAAATGACACTAAAAAGAACTGCATTACATAGATTAAGGCATAAGG
Source organism: Psettodes erumei (assembly GCA_016785225.1). Taxonomy (NCBI): domain Eukaryota; kingdom Metazoa; phylum Chordata; class Actinopteri; order Pleuronectiformes; family Psettodidae; genus Psettodes; species Psettodes erumei. Next base: position 2,294,989 of record JAFBJZ010000623.1, read on the forward strand.
GCAATAAGGCAAGTATTAGCCTTTTCAATCCCACTGAATAGGACAAAAAAATTTTATTTTTTTATTTTTTGTTGACCAATTTTTTGACAAATGTTGGCCTCACTTTATGTTTTTTAAGCCCCCTCCAGAGAGACAACCAGAAATACATCAAAGTTCAATGACCCAGTGACTAACTCTTTAGCCTTCACCTCAGGTTTTATCATTGTGTTTTGATAGTAATAGGCAGTAAACCGTGTGTCTGGACCCTGACATCACCTTACGCACCATATTGCACACTTACTGTGCATTAGTCATCGTCATCCTGGCTTGTGTTAGTCCACTTTAGTCCTCAAAAATGTCATACATGAAATGTTAAAATTTAAGATTTATAATCCAAGTAGATCAGTGCTCGAGAGCCCTGCTGTGCACAGGTAGGCACTAGTAAAGTAAAGTAAAGTGAGTAAAATAAACCAATGATTATGAAGGAAATGACATCTTTCCACACACATACTAAAATACTGGCACAAAAAGACACTGTCATGAGTGATGGTGTTGGAGATTTTGGCACTTGGTACTAACTAAAATTAAGACAAAGCTTTGCAATTAAACCATATAAAGCTTGGCATTGATGAAATTTTGCAAGTACAATAACAATAGTGTTTTTTATTCCTCACACTCAGGAATACAAAAGCATTTTTTGTTAGTGATGAATTTTGCTGTAAAGTTTGCAAACCTGATTGAATTGTATTGTTGAAAATGTGTGCATGCGTGGCATTCCACGTTTTGCTTATTGCACTTTCCTTGCTTTTATAGTTGACCTGAAAGTACTATATATCAACATTTGACTTGAATTCCAAACATTTGAACTCCAGGATAATTCAATTATTTTGTCCCCCCTGCAGGTTGAAATGACCCCACAGGGAGGAACATCACTCACCTTTGGGTTGATGACCTGTTGAAAAATGAACCTATGCTGTATCAGCAGTAGGTCAAGGTCAAATGCTGCAGACATGGTGTTGCACACGCAAGAAATGGTCATACTGTGATTTCAGTGACCTGGACGAGCTAATACCAAAGGAAAAAAAGCAAACTTTGATTCAGCGGATGAGGGATTTGTTGTTCTCCACACAGTTATCCAATGACTGTCAAAATGAAGGTGTTTTATACAATGTTAACTTTGTAATGCTATTACAAGCTACGGCCTAAATACATTTTACAGTCTATGTTTATTTTAAATATAATAATAGTAAAAAACAAAATGGGTCTTCAGGTGTCAGCTGTTACATCATGCCTCATCAGCCCTGAACTGTTTCACTTCCTTGATGTCATGATATAGCAGTTATGTTCCACTTATAGAATGAAGGACCTTTTTTATTGTCTTACTGGAGATAAGCGTCTGTCCTCCGTGTCCGTCTCTGCCTGCTCCTAACCTCTATAAACACAAGGCTTATCAGAGGCATTTACAACTGACAGTGTGCTTCATGAGGTGCGAGGGCTGCTGAGTGTATTATAGGTCATCTTGCAGAAAGTACCACATTCTCAAAGATAACCTCAATGCATTTTATCATGTCCAGTATTTGAGACTGTTATCCATTTTAATTTTAGCTCCTGTGAGACACCCCGTGTCTTGATGAATAATCACTGTGTATCATAATGAGATCACCTCAGCAAAGCAAATAAGGTTGTGAAACATCATCTTGTATTGTCTGAAGGAATGAGTAAAGAGGAAGATGGAGTAAAACAAACATTTGGTGACTGGTGCTGCCAGTTGTGTGTGCTATGTAATCTTGTTATTGCTGTCATTCAGTTCATGGCATGACCTTGACTCCGCTGCTCTGGGGTTCAAATCCTCGTCTGGCACTTCCTTTCCATGATGGGCACTTGGCTGGCACAGCAGATGTCCTGCCATCAGTAAAGAGCATGATTTTTTAAATTGCATTACCTGGCACGATGCAATGTGATAAACAGTTTAGTGGGCTTATGGTGTTAAACGTCCAAACTGTAGGAGCGAGTTTTGGACAATGTGCTGTTTGTTTATTTGTCACAATAATTTGCTTATCAGTCTGGAACGTCTGTGCCAGGCACAGGGAAGATAACAAATTAGGATGAACTCAGCCGGACTACAACCAGTAACACTGTGATTCATGCTTGTGTAAGAACAGCAACCTGGGGGCACATTACATGCTACAGGTAGGATCTGTAGGATCTTACTGTACACATGGCAGCTGATTCCAGTCATTTTAGCTCCGTGGAAGTAAATGGTCCACCACTTTGGTGCAGACTGACAGTGATCAACATCAGTGGGATGAATTGCCCTGAAATGTGCAAATATTCCCTGTGACTTTGATGATGCATTTCTTTTTACACCTTTTTAGCACCACCAGCAGGTTGACATTTCTGCCTGTTGGACAGAATTCCATGATTATTTGTACAGACATTCTTGTGCCCCAGAGGATGGCACTACCAGCAGGCCTATAATATTTTTGAGAAATGTTTAAAAAATATTTGTTTATCAGTACTAAAGGCAAACAAAACCATTGCAGAGTACAGTGCTATTGTAGGATTACAGTAAGAAAAAGAGGATTTAGCGTCGAGGTCAATGACCTCTCTCTGCCTTGGCCTCTCTCCAACACTCCAGGTATGAGCTGGCAGTGTGCAGGGACAGAGTGGGGCTGATTACCCCTGCAGTCCTTGGTAGCTTGGTACTGCCTGGGTTAATGACACCAGCAATAAGATAAGGCCCAACCCTCTTGATATCCAGACGTTACTCCACCAGCTCCCTTTCATTGAGAAAAGCTTATCGTTCTCCTAGGGTTAGTCTGTCAGTCACCTGGCAGAGCACACGGTTGTTTTTCACAGAGACTGTATTGACAATTCAAGGTCCACTCAGCAGGGTGGGTTGGCCTTATAAATACAGGGTCACTGAAGGTAGCAGCAGCAGTGCTGACGAGCTCACCCTGTGAGAGGACACTTACATCTGGCTGCATAGATCTCTACAACCTGTAGAATGGATAACGGATGTCATTGTTCAGCCAACAGTGACAGGCTTTCCAACCCTATTCTCTACAACATCCTGAGCCAAGTGGATAACAGCAAACCAAGTCAGAACAACTTCAACTATAATTCAGTACCTCACAGGTGCAACTGTGAGCTGCGACAGACAGTGTGCCTGAAAAGGCCAGCAGAGATTTGCAAAGAAGCTTCTGCCGTTCTGGTTAAAACTGTCCACTTCATGAAGAACTTACCTGCTTTCAACCAGCTTCCTCCAAACGACCAGTTTTCACTTCTAAAAAGCTGCTGGGCACCACTCTTTATACTCGGTCTGGCCCAGGAGCATATGGACTTTGAGGTGATGGACACCCCTGCTGACAGCATGCTGAAAAGGATTCTCCTGAACCATCAGGAAAGCCATGAGACAGAGAGAGAACAGCCAACCATGGCTGGTGTCAGTAAACTCAAGTCCTGCCTGAAAAAGTTTTGGAGTTTGGATCTGAGTCCAAAGGAGTACGCATACATCAAAGGGACCACAATATTTAATCCAGGTTTGTTTTGCACGAAGAAGCTACATGAAAATACTCCCAAAAATCAATTTTGGTTATCGGGGTAAATTTTCAATCAGTGCTCTCAGCAAGCTGGCTATATTACACGTCTGCAATCCTAATTTCCTGTCCTTTCTGCCAACAGATGTACCAGATTTAAAGGCAGCTCTTTTTGTTGAAGGCTTACAACAGGAAGCTCAGCACGTCCTCAGCGAGGTGGTCCAGCTCATTCACCCAGGGGACAGGGAGCGCTTTGCTCTAATCCTCCTCACAGCTTCCATGCTGCAGAGCATCACACCCGGCCTCATCACTGAACTCTTCTTCCGGCCTGTGATAGGCCAGGCCGATCTGCTGGAGCTGCTGGTCGACATGCTCTTCTGCACGTAGAGGAGGTGGACTTGTGGAGACGGTTGATTTTTAAACACTGGCGATGCAGCACTTGAGGCTACAAATTTCTTCTAACTACATTGAAGCTGAGGGCGCTTAAACCCAGTCTTAAAAGATTTTATCTGCTGAAGAGAAAAGATTGGACTTTTTACATGAAGACAGAGAGTGCCCATTGTTCTTATGTTGAGGATCTTTACTGTTTGCTTCGCTGTTGTAAATAAGTTTTGTCTGCATTTACAGAACATTTCAAATAAATATATTTTTGTACATGAACATAACAGTGAATTTCTGCCTCAGTATTTTTTAAAAAAATACTTACAGTGAGCCAAATCTAACACAACATTTGTTACATGCACCTGTTGACAATCTGCTCTGAATCTCTTCATCCCTACAGTTCATTTGGCAGGTCTGTCATTACTGACACGTCGTGGTGCCAAATATTGTTCAAGCCCATTTATTTTGAATTCTTGTCAAGATGATAATGATTAGAAAAGTTCACTCCCCCTTCACATGTCACTGTCTGACCACAAATGTTTTACCAGCACAGCACGTAAGCCACATTGTGCTCTAGTGATACTTTGTCTCCCTCTCATGGAGATTGGTAGAAATCATGTGTTAACTCAGGCAAACTACACAACACATGGAAACATTGAACAAAATAAAAGTCCCACTCGAAGCAATTATCGCATTTTTAATGAAAAGAAGATCATAAGAAATATGTTAATGCTAACTCAAGTGTCTGAAGAGCCAGAGGCTGCTATTTGCAATCTTCAGGGTGTATGTGATTACAGTACAAGCCCTCTTGATTCATCCTCGGCTCTGGTATGTTAGTTGTGAAACAGTGAGTCTTTGCATGACAACTCATACAGGTAAAACAGGAATGTGCTGGTGGGGGCAGAGAGCCAGAGGAAATGGGGTTACGCAGGGCAACTACGACTCAACACAAACAGAAAAGAGAGTCTGAAGGCTCAACATTTGGCACAGCAGAAAACAGATAAACTGCACATGTGGTTGTTGACTGGACTTTTCTTGAGTAGTGATAGTGATTTTTTTTTCTTTAAGTGAAAACTCTTTTCACCTATTTCCAATACAAATTATATTGTTTCAAGAATGTTTTAGAATAGTTTCCTCTTCTGTCTTGCTTTCAGATGCTGACACCTAATTTATGGTGTTATAAGGCTGATAATGACATTAATGCAAAAAAACCAAATATATTCTGTTAAAAAAAACTAAAACATGATGGACCAACTGTGAATAAAGTAAACACATCTGTTATTGCAGCTGTCTATCATAAGTAAATTAAATTTGTCAAAAGCAACAACAGACCTGTCAGCTGAAGGAATACTACATTAAGACTGTCATGTTAAAAGATACACTAGTGGTAAATACAGGACAATTTCTTCAACCCTAGGAGGACTTCAGAACAAGCACCTTAAATCAGCCTGATTTTCTGCACTCACTCTTTCCTTTGCGATAAATGACAAAAACAAACCCCAGGATTTTATTTCCTTTTTGTCAGAACCAGCCGAACGAGTTCCTCCTTTCGCCGAGGGCAGAAAAAGCCTGCCTGGTACAACGCAGTGGCCTTAGGGAGATGAGCCTGACGACAATTATCCAAGAGAGAAAGGAAAAGTAGGCTAAAGAAACGGCAGCAGAAACTCCTGTGAAGGAAAGACCTGCTGATATACAAGTGGATAATGTGATGCAAAACAAATGAACCTACATTAATTCAAATGAGACAAATGTATTTTGGGGTTTGTGTGGAGAGAGAAAACATAAAAGTTGACACAAAGCAGTGTGTCCTAAAATAAGACATATGACTTAAGCATCATTACGATACATGCAATTTCTTTGACAAATGCACATGGAAAGGCATAAACAAGCACAGAGATTTTTATTTTGTTAAAAACAGGACTTATCTATGAGTAAAAAAAAAAACCAAACAAACTGTGGTTAATGCCACAAATGGTCTAACAGCCCAGAAAGTAACGACTTAAAATATGTACATCAAAATATGGCTTAACAATACAGTTTTCAGATCCAAACGTGCCTCTACAGAGTCCAAATGGCAGGAGTCAGTAAACCTATAACAGTACAGTACATGCACAATGGCTGGCATTTGCAATCGCACAGACACGAATGAGGACAGTTATGCTCCACCATCAGTCTCTGCTGTGGCATGACTGCTAAGACTGCACGAAGTGTCACGTCAGGTCCATGTTTGTTTTTTCGTCTTCTCTGAGAATGGCTTTAAACACTGCACACATAAACACTTGCTCTGTCTCTCCCCGTGTAAAAAAAAATGGTTTCTTCAGTGGGTCACTTGCTGGAAAGCTAAAACGTCCTTGAATTTAAATGACACTCCAACAGTTAACAGTAACTGGACTACAAAAAGGAGAAGTATAGCCGCTCAAAAGGTGCTTCACTCAGTAACAACTTAAGGATAGCAGAAGGATACAATTGACCATCTAGTTGGTGACATCCCTTGTCAGTGTAGGTACTACAGCTTTGGCGTTGCCCTTCAGAGGAGCAGAGGCGCACCTGAAGAGTCCGTTTCAGTGTCGTGATGGTAGGCCGAGTAGGCTGTGGTGGTGCTGGAGGAGTACGCTGTAAGAAAAAAAAAAAAAAAGACATTTCATGCATTAAAAAAACATGGCAGCATGTTATATTTCATGTACATGAGGTGAGGTGCAAAATGTTGAGTTTGATCCGGGACACCGGGCTGATGCATTCCAATGTCGTGATGTGAAAGTTGTGGAAACACAATGTCATGTTCCTTCATTCAAAGACAAGTAACAGGACACCCCATCCTTTTAACAGCCTCTTTCAGAACAACGAGAAAAAGAGAGGCTGCTGCTCTGTAATCCCTCTGTAACCCAAGTTATTCACTAAAATGACATAATAAAACAGGCGACATAATGTGGCATATATTTAATGTGACTTGATCTGCTGCTTTAGCAGGAGGTGTAGCATGACAGCCGAGCTGCAGGGGAGAATGAGGCAGATTGATAGCTAGGTGTAAGGTGGCAGAGGAGGGGAGGAGGCAGCTAATGAGCGAGGGATTGGAATATGCAGAGAAAAGGGCAGGAATGTGGGGCTTTCACTGTTTAAAGACTGGTATGTTACTGGTAAGCAGAGAGGAGGTGAGAAAATGCCTGCAGCTGCAGCAGGTACAATGAACTGCAAAGACTGAGCCACGTTGACTGATTCACACGCCAGGCTGGATAATTATACCTCAGTGACCGAGACCAATAAATACTGTAGCTCCATCAGCCCAATAAACACAATTAAGATTATGATATGATTATGAATATTTCTAACCACTAATCGTGCTCTGGCGCTGAATGATTCTGGATCTAATACAACTCTTAATGCTCATACGAGTTTTTATCTCGACACAAAGGAAGCTCCAAAAGGGTCCACCTGCCTGACGTGCAAAATTCCCCACACGTACTCACTTTTCCCGCTGTAATGTCTCATTTTCCTCGCCAGCTCATCTGATGGCGTCTGCTCTGACACTTTCACCTCTGGAACTGCAGCAGGGCACAAAAGAGAAGACTCAAATGAAGACAAGCAGACGAGGAGCTTCGTCACATGTTAATACACTCTTTTTGCAATTAATCTGGTCATCCTGTCAATTGTGCAATATGTTTTAGGAAAAAAAACCCAGTGTGCCTGTACCAGCTTGCCCCAGATTAACCAATTGTTATGAGGTCATTGCCTGTGAGATGCCTGTCATATCAGGGCTTAAAATCATGAGTCAAACAAAAAGAGCTGCAACAGCGTTCCAACAGACACTATGAATTATTAAGGGGAGACAGGTTAGATGATTGGTGTCTTTGTATGTCGCAGTCAGGTGGTGGTGAAAAGCCAGGGTGTCATGTGGTATCTCAGAAATATTTATACAGCAGTAATCATTATTGTTAATTGGTTTATTCTTACAGTCACTGCTCATGAAGGTGTGGGTCATGGTCTCGTTGCCACTGTCGGGGAGAGTGCCGTCGCTCCTCCCGTTGGGACGCTGCCCTGTGGACTGATGGCTCTTGTTTCTCTTGCCCTTTCGCGTGCTGATGCGGATGACCCCGTGCACCAGCTTGCACTCGGCCTCCTGTTCCTCCAGGTTGTAATCCTGAGCGATGCTGTAGATGAGCTCGCTGATCTCGTTGGTCTTGCGGGAGAACGATGAGTCAGAGGTGCACTTGGCCAGCTGGTCGATCTGGTGCAGGGCGTAAAGCTCCAGCAGCTTCTTGGTTATGAGAGAGTCAATGTCTGTGCCCGTGTCACTCAAGTCATCCAGGTCATAGTCCTCGCGGGATAACAGGCTGGTGTTGCTGACGGGCCGGTGGCTTTCCCCTTTGCCGGTCACGCGGATCCGTTTGGTGGCAGCGACCGGATACCTCACCGTCTGACCTGCGATGCGCACGTCCGGGTAGCGGAAGCTGTCACTTGTGGGCAACTTAGAGGCTTTGGTGGCCTTGCTGGACTCCAAAGGGATGCCGCAGGTGGGGTTGGTCACAGCCATGCCATTAGGAGGGAGAGGCTCATTACCTGCTTTAGGGGGATGGTCTGTGGAGCTCTCGTTAACAGGCAGGCAGGGCTCTCGGCTGCCATAAAATCCGCAGGTCAGTACACAGCAGATAAGAGCCTTGCAGCTGCTCCAGCCCATAGAAGCACAGGAGCCACAGGCATGCCTGCTGGTAGGCGTGCTGTCTGCAGACCCAGGAATAAATCCTATAGTCTCCGAGCCCCGGGCCGTGCCGTTCCGTGGGTGGCCTCTGCTGCGACCATGCTTGCTCTCCGAATACCTGGAGTGGTCAGCGTGGAGATGCTCCCCGTGAGGGTCCTTGTAGCAGTCCTGGCTGGCCGCGCTCTCCCTGGATGCAGTCCGGGTCTGTCTGTACTTCTCCGCCCTGGAGCTGGAGCCGTGGTGTTTGTGGTGGCGGGGCGCCTGGGGAGCCCCTGTGCTGTGGCCAGGCATGGCTCAAAACGCCTGGGACCTGGTGTGGAGGAAGCGCGTTGATGATAAACCTTGTCGGCGCACGGGCTCGCAGCATTAAACGCAGCAAAAGCACAATAAACTGCATGCTTGGCTGCCAGTACAGCAACCTTCCGTCAAGTTCTCCGAATGTAAATAAACCCGAGTGGAGTGATTGCTGGCCTGATAATAATTTTGGCCCACATCGTCGCGCCCTTACAGCTTGTTCGGCCTTGAGTACATGTGCAGATAAAATGTTCAGACCAAATCCCATTCAACACGGAGCCCTTTTTTTCTTTTTAATGAACAAAGCGCTCCCTTACCGCATAAGAGGAAAGGCCGTGGTCGTCTTTTATCCCAGGTAACTTGTTCGGCGAGCAAACTGCGGAAGTCTCGCAGTAAACTTTCCTCTGCTGGCGCTTCAAACGGAAAAAAAAACGCCCACAGATTTCCAGGTGACTTTTCTTCCACCAAACAAGAAAGTCTGCAAAGCCGAGGTGAAGCGCCTGGACCCGGCAACGCAGCTCGGAACAGCTCGGAACAGCTCGGAACGGCTCAGACTCCGTTCGCCGTCTTTCTCTCGGCGAAACTCACAGTCGTGTGTTTTCGACACAATGTTTGGCTATTACCTGCGGCTACAGCTAATCCCAGATCCTGCACCCACCCACAGGTGATTCGTGACGTCACGCGAGGCGGTTATAAAAGCAGAGAAGGCAGGGAAGAGATGATCAACAAAAGTCACCAAAAAGCAGAAGAAATGCGAAGGTGAGCGACTGAGAACATTGGGAATGAATGCAGTGCAGAGCGAGAAGAAAAAAATGACAACGTGGCTGTAAATCTGATTTTAAAACAGCGGAAAGTAAAACCTGAGCTCTCTAACCAGAATGTAGATGGTACCATGTGACGCAACATACAAAGTGATGATTAAATTCTTTCACTTTACATTGTGACTTTTGTTAGTAATTTCATGCTGTAAACACACACATATGAGGTAGGTGTGACAGGTCCACAGAGGTCCACAGCTGCAGAGCCAGCAGGTGTATTTCCAAATATCCTTCATTCTGCCCTATTTCCCCCTCCGTGGAAACACTTAATCACACACTCTGTGGATGGAAACAGTGGGGCCATCTCACCTGGAGAAAAATATGAGTCTGTGTCGAATGGTGTCTCGCAGACTCGCAGCAGTTGCAATGAAACAGACGAACAAGAAATTTAAATACATCAAAATGTGATTTTATTTGTGATTAATGTAAATACAGGTTTCGTAGCTACTCCTCTGACTATTTTCACACATCACATTATGGATACTTGTTTTTTGGGGTTAAGCATAGAACATCTAATGAATACCTATTCTAAAATTCACTGGGTGTCTATGAATTAAAATTGAGGTCAACATATATTTTCCTTGCCTGTGCTCTACTGTTTACATCATTTATCTATCTGTCAGTCTTCTGCAGTATGTCAAGATAAGACATGATAGCAATATACAAAACAAAAAAAGACAAGAAATAACAGGTAGTACGCCGTCTACTGTAATTTCAGTATCTTTTATATTATATTCTTATAAAAGACAAACATACACTATTAATGTCAAATTACAAATACAATGCTCCAGTGCCTTGAAAACACAAAGGCACTTTTAGGGTGAGATTTATAAGTTATAACTGCAATATGTACAGGAAGCTCAAAAATCCAAATTAACTGATAAACTTGCTGGCATAAACTATTCATATCTCCATCTGGCTCATATTTTGTCGAATATTTTTTTTTCATTAAGGGATCATAAGTTCGCAGGTGTGGAGGTTGTCACCTGTTTGACCTGTGTGTCTGTGGGAACCTGGACAATGCAGGTGTCATTTGGCAGCTGCTGCGACAGAGCTAATCTTAAATGCCCCGGTGCCCTACCGCCACCGTTATCTGCTGCAAAGTGCCCCAGTCGAGGGTCTGAATCGATCTCAAATCGGTAGTGATATCCCTCCAGTACGTCTCTACATGCATCTCTCATTTCATTGATCCACTTCTTCATGCCTTTGCGATTCAGGTAGAGCACAAAGAGGAAGACCATCCCCACAAACCCCAGCACCAGCCCTAAGAAAACATAGGATGTCTGCAGGGTGAGGTCAGCCACCTCTGATTGGACTGGAACAATGCACCCAATAGCCTGCACACCAAGCCCTCGCAGCCGGGTGTCAGTTAATGCTCTTGGGGAGGTACATCTGACAGCATCCACATCCAGCTGAGCTCTTGATTCATTCAACCAAGTGACAAAATTACGGATTTCACAAGAGCAAATATAGGGGTTGTTACCGAGGAGGAGGCGGATGTTCCCGAGCTTCTCCAGCTCCTCTAGAGCATCTGCCCTGAATGTCGTAAAGGCATTCTGTGTCAGGTCCAGCACCTCCAGATGGTTCATGCCAGAGAAGGTCCCGCTGTAGACCGCTACCAGAGAGTTGTTTGTGAGGAAGAGCTGCTGCAGACTGGGAAGGTGGGAGAACATCCCTGGAGGAAGCAGGGCGAGGTGGTTCCCAGAGAGGTCGAGGCGGAGTAGCCCCTTGAGGCCACCCCAGCGCAGAGCCGTGGTGAGGTCGGTCAGGGCAGTGAAGTTGTACAGCGAGCGGCTCAAGTTGAGCTCCTGGAGGGGACCTCCAGGTATGCTGAGAGCCTCCGGATGGATGAGTGCCAGCTGGTTCCCACTGAGGTCCAGGAAGCGCAGGTTGATGAGGGCAGAGAAGCTGTGGGATGCCATCTCTGTAATCCTGTGAAGACCACTAACACTGTGACATCTGCCCTTAGACATTTAATATTATTCTCACGTTTGGACACAAGTCATGCATCTCACTGAGCTGTCAAAGCAAACAAATGCAAAAACACATTCACAGAAATGAACAGTTTATTTAGTAGATACACACTGACAAAGTTAGTCATAATATACATGAATGAATAAAAGGCGACAAATGCTGACATTCTCACCTATTATTGCTTAAAATGATGTTGGTGACATTCTCCATCTCTGTAAACGAGTCAGATGCAATCTGGTGTATATTATTCCCTGTGATGATTACAGTCCTTGCATATCCTGGAATATTTTGTGGCACTGTGAGCAGGTCCTTAGAAACACATTTCACTGTGCGAGTGACAGCAAAGCACTCACAGCCAAAAGGACACCCCAAGCACTGGTATGGTGCACAAAAGACAATTCCCAAAAATACACAGACGGTAAAAAGACACATCTCTAAATCCTAGCCACTTAAAATGAATGATTGAAAAAATGTTAACACACAAAAGTATGAATTACAGCAGAAAAACTTGATTCCATGTGAATTAATAAATCAAAATTTTATCCTAAGCATTTGTTCTCACAAACTTATCAGAGGCAGCAAAGACTGCTCGCGCCGGCATCAGTCCCTCCTCATCTGCTCCAATCTGGAAATAAAGGTTCCCGTAAATTGATGGTAGTACATATCTTGCAGAATCTGCTGGATGAAAAAAAAAGGTATGTGGTTCCCTTAAAGGTACAGAGGACGATCAGGGCACCCACAGCCTGTGACCTACACCACAGTCTGACAGGGGAGAGGCGCGAAAAAGGCTGCCGCACCTCCAAACTTAACTTACAAAAACAGATATATTCCACTGACAGAGAGATATGCATAATTAATAAGACTCTTTCAGGTACGTAGTATTTAAAAGAAAACAATAAAATAGACAATACATAATAATGTAATGCAGTATTGCTTGTAGACTTGTAGACTAGCTTGTATAAATTGGCAGTTAAAGCATTCCGGCATGAGAGTGCATGGTTTGTAAGCATTCACATTGTGTCTGGAAAAAAGCAAGCAAACACACATGATAAAGAAAAAAACACTTTACACATTTGTCTTTATATACACCAGAGGAAAGAGGATTGAAGGGAGGAGGGCATTTTTACAGGACAATATCACTATTTTTCACATGTGGGTCCTACATCATTCTATCTTTGGTGGTGGCTCATATGTCTCACCCAAATAATTGATGAACGCATTTCAGTGTTAAGATTTCTTGGTCCATTTTGCAGCCATTCATCACGGAAATGTACGTAAGGCAGACTGCAAATTCATTCGTCATTGCCATCCATGCAAAATACGTCGCTGGAGCTCACCAGCCTTGCTGCAGAGTAATCTTCCTTGAAAATCCTCTTAAAAAGATTAACAAAAACATGGAGCCCACTTCATGAAAAACAGCCCCCGTAAAGTTTGAAGAGATGTCGTACACATACGGTAGATCACACATAACTAATTCATAAATACATAAATAACTAAACAAAGTAAAAGTGTTTTTTTATTGATTTCAAAACTATACACAAACAGCTGTGATATGCCCTCAATTACCTTGATAACGACGACATCATTACACACAGTGAAGTCATTCGTCACCTTAATGACAATGTATGAAGTGTAACCAGTCCACGAGTCATCCCGCTGTACTGCTCCTTCCATTACTGTAGGTTGAATGTTAGGATGAAGGTGGCAAGGACTCCGCACAACATGAGGAAAGGTAGCCAGGTCTTAAGGAATGCTGCCCAGCTGAAGCACAGACAGAGGGCATGCGTGTTAGAGCAATCATCAACACCTGGATATTGTGTGTGTGTGTGTGTGTGTTAGTGTGTGCAGTGTTGAAGGTCCTGTATGTATTAGACTGACAAGGACACGTGAGGTGCTCTGAAGTAATACACGGTCCAATCACTTTACTCCCAGAGGCCTCCCCCCGCGGCTGCTCCCCAGCCTGCGTCCTACTGTCCTTTCCACCCAGCCGGTGCAGGGAGCCCCAGCAGAGAGGTGACCTCCAGCGGTGACACAGAGGGGAGCGCTGCTGTCAGTGATGAATTACACGACTCCCCCTCTGTTTAGAAAGCCTCCTGTGCCGTGGGAGTGTATGTGCAGAGGCAGCACAAACTGTGACGCCAGCGTTCTCTATGTGGGTCAGCAGAGAATAATGAGGGGGGCTCTCTGAGCCATATGTCTCTTAATGCTCACTAGCATCCAGGAGCAGAGCAATTTTACAGCGTGTGTGCGTGGTGATGAAGATGCCTCAGTTGTGTATCGTCAGTAGCCATATTTTTCCATGGTCAATTTGTAATTCAACTACTGCTACTTCTGTCTTCTCTGTATATACAGTATGAAGCCTGTCAGACGTCTATTTCCCCTGGAAGAGGAATTCCTCTTTTGTCGCACTTCTTTCCTTATCTCCTTTTCCCATTAAAGTTTTTTGTGTGTGTGTGTGGAGTTTTTCTTCAAATCAAGGGTATAAGGCTGGAGGATGTCACATGATCACAAAGAAAACGAAGCAGACCAGGACTTAAAAACACAACAAGTACAGGTGAGTTTTCTGTTAGAATCAAGAAGGAACTGTAGATGCAGACCATTCAAAAGGGCAGAGAGCTCAGTCAGTACATCAAGAGTTTCAGTTCATATTGTGAAGTGTCTTTGACCACCAACAAGTTGGGCAAACTCCCAAATTGTTCCTGATGTAGGTGTGAGGACAAAAACACTGAAAGTAATATACAACTGTAGCTGTAAATGGTAGTAAATTAATCTTTGTTTTACTTTGGTAAAATAATTAGATGTTAGAATATTAAGTCATGTTGCAGCTTCTCAGAAAAACCAGTAAGGCCTTCTATGGCAAAGTACGTTGAGAAACCCGAGGACCATAGAAGAGATGCTGGCTTGGATACAGGGCAGCACTTTAGCTTTATATACACATTATTCATAAAATGTTTGAACAAATCCAGAACGAGGCTTCAAACACTTACCTCACGTGTTTTCCATTAATGAGCGACAGCACGCACAGGTTCACCATGTTCCACGACGTGCTGTTGTCATAGCGCATAAGGTTGAGGGCCATGGCAACATGGGAATGGCAGTTATCAAAGCACAGATTGTGCTTCAACAAAACAGAAAAAGACAGATATTATTATATTAATATTAAAAGGGAATATGTGCATTGAAGGCCCTAAACATTCTTGTCTTACCGGCCTGCATTTGTATTCCTCAGACGCATCATACACTGCTTTGTCCCATGCAGCAGCTCCGTTACCACAGACTTTGTCCACGTCAAGCTTCCAGTACCTGTGATACAAGTTAAAAATCAAAGTGTTCAGTTAAATGTGTGATGTGGTGTGACCTACTTGTTGAAATATATTAAAATACAATATTCAGATGAATAGACTTACTTTGTTGGTCTACCAAAGCCCATGTTGTCCTCCTGGGGAAAAACAAAGGAGTCACATGTTAAACCATTTAATGAAGCATGCCAATGAACTTATGCTTGATGTTAATGTGGAATTCAGATCTAAATGATCCATCATTGGTTTATTTAAAACCAAAAAATACAGTGGGTACCATAAATTCACCATTTGACTATGGAGAACCTGAAGGCCACTACTCCCAATCATTACCAGATCAAGGTCTCACTCTGCAATGCCAGGATGATCGCTCATATTAGAGGTTGGCATTTCAATTTATGTCCCACTTTACTATCCAGAGCTATGGCTGTTTTTTTCTTTGTTTTGTTTGGGGTATTTTTTGCATCTGATACATACAGGACTGGATTAACTGACAGCAAAAGAGTTACTCACTGAGACAAAGTATGATCCCGCAAAGTCTCGTATGACTCCAGAAGAGGTGCATATACCCATGTGTCCGATGAAGGGGAGCACCCACCTGCAGGATGCAGCCAGCACAAAACAACACATCGATACGTGTGGCTGTGTGCTCCGATCATGCTGTGCACATGTCAGTTCATGCGTTCGGCTGCCATGAAGCATGCTGCATTAAAAGCAGGAGATTTAACCAGCTGCTAACTTAAATCTGCTTCCTTTCATCTGACGTTTGCGTGACATCAACGAAGCTGCCACGGGCAACGCTAAGCTAGCAAGAGCGGGTAAACAACAAGTGTTAGCGCCTTACGATAGGATAGGAATAGGCGTCCAAACGATGCAGAAGGGGTAGCGGCCGTTTTTTCTGTCGCTTTTCGGGAAATCGCCGTGGTAGTTCATCATCATGTCGGTATCATCCGCCTCCGCCATCACTGCCCGGAGTGACAGGAGACGAGAGTGACGTACGGACGGCGCCGAACCGGAAGCGCGCAGTCGTTTGTTTCCAGCGGACGAGCCGAGGGTCGGTCGTTGAACGCAACGCCATTCATTAGTGCGTCAGCTGCGTCGGTCGAACGCCATCGTTTAATGGAATTACACTGCTCACAAAAATAGGAATATTCGGCTTTTGGATGAAATTTCAGGATGAACCTAAAATGCACTATAACCTTGTTAACAGGTGAACTCATTGTGGCCTTCTCTAAACTTTTGAATGCACATGATGAATATCACTGTAGCGTGAACATTTTACGTTTTACATAAATTTTACTGAAAGCCAATTATCCCTAACTGTTTGTGAGTAGTGTAAATAGTTGCTGTACGGTTGAAATCACCAAACTGTATACCAAAAAAACAACATACGTTATTTATTTTGTGTACTTATATTTGAGCCGTTCTATTTGTTGTGTGATTGTTCTTAAAGTGACAGGCATGTCTTGGCATACCAGCTATGTGTTGTTTAAATCAACAAACCAAAAACACCATTTTGACGGACGTTTGTCATACAAAAAGCAAAACAACTCGTATTAGAGGCTTGGGAGCCGCTAATAAATCTCAGTGAGTCAGAATAACCTCCACTCCTCCTGAAGCTGGGTCACCTCATTACTGAGACGCTCCCCTAACTACTCATGCTTGTGTTGTACTCACATTTGTTGCCTAATAGTCAGCAGAACGGCAGAGTGGAGCAGACACTGATGAATGAGCGGGATGCCAGAAAGTTCACACCACAGCCTCACCTACAGTACATCTTTCCAGCCTAGTTAGCATTGTGTAACTGTTACACTAAAAGCAGAAGCAGTTCACCATTCATTCTGACCACTGACCGAACAAAGGTACAAAAATGCACACAATAAGGTGTTCAATAATTTTATTCCTTTCTTTGTTTGCAACAGAGGTTTTCATTCCTCAAAGGAAAAAAACGAGTATCTCAAATTAATGAACAAAGTAAAACACATGAAGGCCTAGTGTTGCATGTTGTTGAGGACCCATTTCTGAACATTCGCCCTGTTTGGGGGCAAAGGAGAGCCAGTGAGCCGTTTCTTTAAGCAACAGATCGGATGGCTCTGTGTCCTTTTTTTCGCCCACGACTATGACCAGAGACGCCTCATGCAAGCAGGACTGAACACCTGACTGCAGCAGAGGACTAATGCTAGAGCCACGCAGCTGGTAGGCAGGGACCCTATCGCCGCCACACTTAGCACCCAGTTGTCATACACCACAAAATTAGCCTGCGTGTCCCACTTAGACCCAACAGAGGTTTCACACTGACGTTTCATGCCAAATGACGTTCACAATCAATGGGACTTCATTTAAAACAAAAACTGTATTAGAAAGTTATTTTTTTAAACAAATGTTTCTTTGTCTTGTTGATCATATCAACAAACTATTGTAGTATAACCTCTTAACTAAAAGGAGTATGGTATGCCAAAATTATGTTTCAGTGAAACAGAGAAAACAAACATTAATCCTTGGCTGCTGAAATGACAGATGACAACCTTTGGCAGAAGAAACCACTTGTTTTTTACTGACAGTTATAAACTAGACAAAGCTTGTAAATACATTTCTCATTGGAGCAACACCAGCAACTTTCACAACCTGCGGACGCTAATTCATTCTAGGCTTTCTGTGACCAAACTGAAAACATGATCCGAGTCTAATTCAGAACCAATGACTTGGGTGAGCAGCCTTTCTGAGATGAGTGGGCACTGTGACTTTGCGCTCTGACCGTAGAGCAGGCAGGAGATGCAACGAAGCACCGTCATCTGTAAGCTGATCCTCCGTGGAGGACACTGCAACTGTGTGGCCACGCTGACCTGAAAGGAGGACGCCTAACCGCAGGCTTTTCCTTCTACATGTTGTGTGTCTCTCCAACATAAACCTGAGGAGGGATAAGTGCCGAACGCCTCCTTCTGCATGAGGAACTGGGAGTGACGTGGAAGGTGCTCTCCTCAAAAGGTGTCCCCCTGCCACCACAGGGTGGAGGGAGAGGCAGAGGTGTTGTTGGTGCTTTGAAGGGGCGAGATGGGTGTCATTTCCACCCTCCATGGATTCCTCTCCCCAACGTGGTCTCCACCGGTCCTGCCATAGGACAGGGGAGGGCGATGCATAGTGCAGAGATGTGACATGACATTCACTCAATGTTTCTGTCAGACAGGGGGGAAATAAAGATTCAAACAGGAGCTGGGAGAGTGCTTAGCTTCCTACATCCATTCTGCAGAATGGCTGACAGTGTGCTTAGCTTGGCCGACACTGCACTTGTCCCTCTGAGCTGTCTTCGTCGTCCGAACCATCTGGACCGACGCCACGCAGGCCCGTGATGCGATAGCCCATGTTGAGCAGCATAACCTCCAGTGGATCGGCGTTCATACGCCGCTGGTTGGCCTGAGCAGCACCCTCCATGTCCTCCACCACCCGCCCGTTCTCACTCTCCGTCTGCATTACGAGAAAGTAGAAGGGAGGAGACCGGGTAATGACAAAAGGGTAAAACACAGCAACTTAAATATACAAATAAAACACAGATCATCGGTTGTTTACCTCTGGTCTGGGGTTCCATAATCGAACTACAGGGTCAATACCACTCGTGGCCAGGAAGCAGTAGCTGGGGTGGGGCTGCAGACAATTTACTATGGACTCATCCCCCTGCAGGATCCTCACCAGATTAGTTGTCTCCTTTTCCCAGATAAAGAAGGAGCCGTCGTCTGAGCCACTGACAATGTACTGCCCTTTGCTGTGGAGATAAGGAAACTATTCAGACTCACCTGATGAGCCATGATCAGGAAGCATTTCACATTTACTGGAAATGAGAAGATTGTTTTAGACTGAACGTCTTTAACAAAGTGCTCGTTCAGGTGTGCAACCTGGGGCTTTCCCAGTTCTGATGTGAAAGGTCAGGAACTGAGATTTGCCAAATCTTTTTGTAAAACTACAGTAATGTGTAGTTTCTGAGCAGCATGCAGTGCTTCATTTGGCCTGCAGAACAAAAGACCAACTCTGCTTAGATGGAGTTTGGGCAGAGTGATTAGTGCATCACCTAATTTGTCCACATTACAATGATGAACAATGAAAACTCCATTTGTTTAACATCTTATCAAAATTACACACAGTGTCATGCGGGATAATCAAAGAAATTTTGACTGACGTGAAATTATGTGATAAGATATTTTAGAATCCCTTGTTGGAATAAGGAAAAAACAAACATGCACATTTATGTGTGTTTGTTTATATATGCAAATACACATTTGCATTTGACTGTACTGAAATGTAATGTCCTCATGATTTTAAACTTCATAATAACCTAATCAGGTAGATACAGTACCCACAGAGTGGATTTATGAATGAAAGCTACTTTTCACTGTGGATTGCTGTTTTACAGATTCTGCAGGTTGTGGGTCTCTCGACAGGCCGAGCGGGAGATGTCCTGACCTTCCAAAGAAGTTGGCCTCTTTGATGTCGGTGGTGGTGTTGCAGTGACCGCAGTATCTGTGCTTGTAGTCAAAGCTGCGCTCCCTCAGCACCAGCTCATCTTCAGGGATCGACTCTTTCCGACTGAACGAGTGGAATCGAATGGAGCTGTTGGACTTCTTGTCTTCAGCTATTAAAGAAAGGAATCAAACTTATTATAACTGACTCAATCAGACACATTAACAAACGAAGAGTGGGATATCAGTACATCAAAACGCAGCTTTAACACTCAAGTTTCTAAATGAAACTCTCCATTTCGCTCACAGTAATGGTTACTATGTTTATTTCGTGTGCATGTGCGGTGAGGTCCACAGGAAAGTGGTCTCAAACCTTTGGTCACTTGATTAACATCAATCACACAAAATGACAGCTACTGCCAAATACCGTCTTTCTCCTTCATACCTGATTCTGTCTTGGAGAAGAGAGCAGCCTTGATGTCTTTATCTAAAGCATCACAGGCGCTGCTGTGCGCCTGCTCAGGAAACTTTCCTTTGAAATCATCCAAACACTCCAGGGCCTCGGTCACATACTTCAGCTCAAACAGACACCGTGCCAGTCTGAAATGTGCTTTCAGGTGGCCTGGGGTTTAAAGTCAGAGCCTTCAGACAATCCCTGAGGGCATCATAATGGTCTCCATCCCTGTAGATTACACATGTCAACAAAACACTTGTTAACTGTTTTAAGAGCCATCATGGTAAGATGATACCCGCCTGTAGGCTGTCATGATACGACGGGAACCTACCACTTGCGTTTCATGTAGGCGGCGGCCCGGTTCCCGTACAGCATGGCGTTGCAGGTGGCCTGATGAATGCCTAAACTATACAGCTGGATGGCCTGTGTCCACTGCTGCTGTGCAAATGCATCATTAGCTTGTTGCTTTATCTTCTCCAAGTGAGGAGGGAGCTCTGTAGAACTAAAACAAAGAGAGAATAGAACAAACATACTCTCACACCATTAAACAATCAATCTGCGTGTAAGCAATCACTGTCAGGTGTGAAGACAACTACCTAGAGCGCATCTTATTTCCGGCAAAGCGAATATGGCTGGTTGGCAAGTGAATTCCGTTGGAGACGCCATTGGTTGTCTTTCCATTCTGAATGTCTCCTGGGAAGGCAAAGTTTCAGAAATCATTGATACACCTATGAATACATCTAAAATACTAAATTGCACCGACCTACCTGTTGATGATTGGCACTTTTTCGGAAGCAGGAAGGTGTATGGCCTCTGTTTAAATGTCAAGTCAAACAGATACACCTAGAAGAACCATCCAACACACACAAATCAAACAAACACTACAGCAGAGACCAGAAATATATACCTCCTCCTCTCCTCTCAGCCTTCCTTGTTTGCTCGAGCAGTGTTACCTGTTCCCCGCCCATGTTAACAAGCAGCTCGGTGCCATCAGGACTGAAGGTGACATAGGTGGCCACCAGGACCCGCAGGCGGTTGTTGTAGTCTGGGAGCTTCACTGGCAGATGCCCTGGAGCATTCAAACACAAAGTGATGTTATTCAACCACATCCTTCTCAGTCCCTTTTCCTTGTAACCTGTGCATTTCCTCACATCATTATTATATAATGTGAATCCAAACATCCCCATTAAATAAATGTGATAACAGACAGTTGGACCATATATGCACCTGCAACGTAATACTGCCCAGCTCCATCTGGGATGGGCTTCTGCTTTTCACAAAACGTGTGTACAGCTGCCGAAGTGCTCTGACTCATAGATTTCCTGCGTAGGGAACAAAACAACCTGGTTTATAACCCAGCTGACCGTGTGTATATGTTCAAGCCTGGACTGGGGAATACACCCCATTTCAGCTGTTGTTAAATAATCACCAGCATAGAACGACATGAAGACCTGAACAGACCTGTAGTTGTGAATCATCCTGATGTCATAAAGGCGTACAAAGGGACCGTTGGCTCCGACTGCCAGGTAGTTGTTGTCCCGTGGGTTGACAGCCAGGCACTTGGCCTCGACCAGCTGACCACAAAACTCCGTCAGGTCAATCAGCACCTCAGAGCGTTTACTGCTCTCTCGCAAGTCATACTGTCTGTAGAAAACAAGGAGGAAGCGAACATATCACCTGAAGTCACATTAGACACGGCATATCTTTTGCCTTTGTTGAAAAACAAGATGGAATCATCCACTTTAATCTCCGGGTTTCAAACCTGATAATGCCATCCTCCGCAGCACTCCAGAAGGTGTTGGGCCACATGGGCGCTGTGGCGATGCGTTTGACTCTGTTGGTATGATCGGAAAACATATGGATGGTTTCCTTCACTGTCAGGTCATGCACATGGACCTTTGTGTCGGCTGCACCCGTTACCAATATTCTGTCCCCGGAGTGAGGGAGGAACTGCATGGACAGAGAAACAGACCAGAATTAACTGCGTGGGAAAATATCTCGATTAGCTGCTAATTCAAGCATGTAATGATCGAGTTGTCACTAGACAAAGATGAAGGCATTATTATAGGACCAATCCAGATTAAAATCCTGACTTCAGACACCACCTCCATATCATGCTACAACAGAGCATTTTCCCTCCAGTATTTGACCTCATTCCAATCCTTCTCTCATGAAGCTACAGTGGTATGCCCTCGTGGCAATGTTTGTGTGAAAAGAGCATGAAACTGTGCACAGTAACACACGGATGTGTTGTCCGACAAAAAAAAATTAAAATCACGCCACTCATTAAATGGTCAACAGTGCCACCTAGTGTACAGGAAGTGAGTTTGTGACACAGAGAGCAGTTGCAAGGGAGAGGTGAGGCAGAGCAGTGTCCTACCAGCAGACGATCTTTCACCTGAATTTGTGAAACTGTAACAGTGAGTCCAGTTCACTTTTAATGAGATTAAGATAGGAGTAACTCATTCATTTTTTTTCTGCCTTAAGGCATAACCCAACAAGGTGGGTTTAAACCTAATTCACATCGCTGCTTTTATCAAACCATGATCTGACCATGACAATCAATTTGTAACTCAGCGCAACTGCTGTTAAATGATTTTAGCTCACTTTTCCACCTGCGATTCAAAAGATCTAGTCCAGTTCGTCCCCTTACCTTTACGGAGAATATATTTGCTGCATGACCTGTGTGCATAGTTGTAAGCTTCTTGTGTCTGAATGGATCCCAGATAATGGCATGTTGATCATCTGATCCCGAGGCCAGTATGCTGAACACAAAGAGAATCACCAGTCAAGTCAAGCAACATTCATATGGGATCTTTACGACCAGTGTCATTTCAGATCCTAATGCTGTGCAACATTTTAGGATGCGCGATAGCTGATGCTATTGAATTTTGGTGATTTAAATCAATGCCTCCTTGGGTGCTGAAGGGGTCAAATGTGAGGCCAATGTTCAAGTGCTAAGGAGCAATTTGAGGACGCAAGCAGATCCCATTACAAAGTAGTGCAACATAGAAGGCCTGCTGTACTATTTTGGTAATTAGAGGTGCAGAAGCAACATTCAGATTTTAATGTCAACATATCAACCAACCATAATAGGCCTTGAATTTACGTACAAGACTTTTGTCATTGTTTATGTGGCACTGCAAACCAACCAGTGAGCCCAGGTCACAGATTATGAATTGTATGGGAGGTAAATTTTTAGGTTCTGAAAACTTACTCTCCGCGCTCATTCCACTCCAAACAGTTCACACAGCCTGTGTGGCCCTGTGGATACAGACAGTATTAACCGTCAGAAGGAGCTATAACAACCTACAGAAGTATGCTATCAGTCTGCCTTCTTCTTCACATCTCTCTCTCCATCTAGACGTGATGTCACTGACCTGAAGCTCAGCCTCCAGTCCAAGTCTCTTGATGAACGGGTCAGTCACATGATAGAACCTTTGGAAGCTTGATGCTTTCTTGTCCTGAAGACATGAACAAAGGCCATATCACACTTTTGTGTACCTTTTTTTTGTTTGGGATAGTCTAGTGGGTTAACCCATCAATATCATTTCTATGTATGAGTAACACAATGGTTGTTTATGAGTATATTCCGCTCAGAAAATGCCATGGTTTTCGTTTACTCACCCTGATCTGCCTGTGCAGGATATCCCTGGTGATGTTGGTAGCAGTCATGGCCTCACCGCAAAACATAAACTAGGGTCTTGGCTGGAGATTCCAGGGCTCAGGGGTCAGATGACATTTAATCTGTATTTCTTGAGACTAACCTGCACAGACGTTAAAACGTTAAGACAGGGAGGATGATACAGGCTGGACACATCATTTCACGTTGGTTAAATGTCAGTGAAAGAGGAGGAGTCAAGACACATTGATCAGCAAACATTTCAATCATTAACTCATTATGGGTTCTCGAGAAACAGCGAAAACGGAAGAATGTCATCTAACGTTAGCTGGTCTCTGCTCACTCCGGTTCCCGAGACAAGGTTTGCTCACGTCAATGAAGACCAACAAGGCGAGTTCAGTAGCTAACTAGCAAATGCCAGCTACGCAGCCCTGATAATATTATAATCGACGGACAGTTTTACAAAACACTGATCATTATTTAAACGTCAAGGTGGTATTAACCTGCCAGAATCGTTCGTCACCTGTGCATCGGGCCTTTAATAGACCTGTCGTTTAGCACATAGCTGGCGTTAGCGTACTGCGTTACCTTGCTAGCTAAACAAAACGTACACATAATGTTACGTCAACGTTTGCAACGTTTTAATTATAATTTGCGACAGCTAAAGAAGTCTCACCGCTTTCCTGGAACTAAAACGGCTCCTGTCACGAAATGTCCATTTAATAAACGTAATAAATAACACTCTCTGCGAGTTTGTTGACAGGATTCTCGCTAATACCTTCTCTGACATGAACACAAACCCTCCTCCCACTGATCACATCACGCAACTTTGTTCCGCCTGCTGAAACTACAACCAGCACTTCCGGCCCGTGTTCATTTCAGAATAAAAGCACTCTCTGCACACATTACAACTGCCATTTACAAATATCTAGCACGATACAGTAACTGAGGTTGTGTCTCATGTGAAAATGGATGGCAATTTTCTGTCACCCATATAATTAGAAATTCGCTCATCAAAGTTTGTGTTCACTGACATGTACAAAACATTACCCCAAAGTAGTATTTTATTGTAAACTGAGGACCCAAATTAGACAGTCAGCTGTATGTACTGCTTACTCACATAACACGAAGTATGTTTTATTATAATTGTCTTAACAGTATTTCAGACAGCAGCTTAGTGCAGGTAAATCTAGTTAATCAGTTAGAATCATTATTGTACCAAGAAAAGACACAGTAAAACGGGGAAAGAAATCCCGATTTATGTGTCAATACACGGTGGAGTGATAGGTGCTAGAAATGTTATTGTCGATATCCAAGCTTCCTACAACAAACTGATTTCAGCATTTATGGTATTTAGTCATTTGGAGCTTTTTGGTGTGGACCAGTAACTCAATTCAAAGTTGAAAACAGGTTTTTCCAAATTAGGACAGTGGGACCAATGAAGACTTCTCCACTGTAGTAATGTAGTTAATGAAAAACAGAAAAATAAGAAAAGACTATTTCCTAATCTAGTTTCCTGCTATTGGTTTGTAATATGGCGCCTGTACAGTGTAACAGTAAAATAATTTGGTATTTAAACCACTAGTATTCGCCCCAATACTAGCAAATATTTAGTGGCCCACTTCAATATGTTCTAAAACTGTTAATTGGTTGTAACATCTTTGAACCGCGGCGAATATCGTATTTTCTAGGTTATTCTAACCTCCATCAACGCAGCTTGGTTGGGTTTGTTCGTTTTGTTCACTGTAGTGATGCTTGGTCATATGACAGAATGAACCCGGTCATCTTTTTGCTGCATCAGCGGCAGTATTTCTAAAGAGATCTTCAAACCACTGCCGCTATAGTTTTTCAGCTGTAGTCTGCAGATGTAAACTGCGGGCGCGTATGCCTTGCAGACAGGCAATCCTCTAACGGTTTCGGGTGCAACATGGCCTGTCGCTAGTGAACGGGCGGCGCTGTGATATTAAACAAGCATCCATTGTCTCTCGCTTGGGTTGTCTGCCAGTGGAGGGGATCAGTGGGCTAGCGGAACAACAGCGGCAGCGGCAGCGGATGGTACAGATTCAGCTTCGTTTGCCAGCCTGAAACCGAGATTTGCTACTTCGTTCTGTGTTTACGTGAAACGAAAGGTAAATTCAATCTGTATGTCAGTTCTGACAGTTCTGTTAGCAACCGTAATGTAAGAACAACAGCGTCCAGGGATTTGTAACGTTAACGTTCGCTCAGGTAGCTAAGCAAACGACAGCGCTGTGTTAGCTTGCTGTTAGCTAGCTTGTTAGACGGAAACGGATTTGTCATGGATTAGCTAAGTGGTTAACGGTGCCGTGCATCGCAGTACAACAAATGTGGAGGTTATGGGAAGGAATCCATAAAGAGGGGACTGCGTAGAGACCCGGATAGCTAGGATTTTTTGCATTTTGCTAATATCGGTATAAATAATGAAAAAACTGTTAAGCGATTGGTCACGTTTAGCTGACTAAGCTCCCCCTGACTCGTTAAGCATTAGCGAGTCATTTCCTTTATGAATTAGCTGGTGAAGAGGATTAGTTTGTAACAAACAGGCTGCGTTTCAGGCTACATGTATCCCCTCTATAGTCATCACGTTGGCTCGCCACATATGATGTACAACTTCCCGTACCCTCGTAAGGCTATAAGTGTTTGTGCAACAGATTATGTAACGCTAAGGCATGTGCTCATGTTGTTATTTTTGTTGGTACCCAGAAGTCTGTCGAGTTTGTTTCTGGCACGTCGAGGGGCAGATGAGTTTGATAGGTGAGCAAATCAGTCATTAGCGAGCAGCTGTCGGGTCTTAAGCCATGACCGTATGACTTATGTAAGAGAGGAGCTTTTGTTCAGTGGACTAAACCTGTCTACATGGAAGAATAAGTTGTGGAAGTAACCGAGAGGCATAACGATGTAAATCCAAACTATACATAAAAAACATGCAACCATACTTTTAGGAAGCCTGCATTATGTGATAATGTCTTTTCCCCTCTGTATCAGGTGACATTGTCTTGTATGGAATGACAACCTCACAAAGATATATTGAATCCAAACCAGCGGGTAAGTTGGCACTCAGCTGCAGAAATGCATTAACTTGCCTCATGCTGTTCAGGCTGTGTTGATATGCTCTTCTGTTGCTGTTGTCCTGTTTCACAAATATACATTAGCTCGCTTCACTGACATGGAGTGGCAAACACCAGCTGTGTCAGAGAAGTTCCAAAGCCGTTTTGGCCGCCGGCCTGGGACATCGGACAGTGGGGACACTGGTCTTGGCACCTCAGCATCTGACAGCACAGAAGGTGATGACTTTTGCTTGTTCTTCCCCTGTCCGTTGCTTGTGTTGTGTAACATTGCTGCGAAGTGTGTCTGTCAGTGGTGGAGACCTAGTTTGATCTCTGCACAGCCATGGCGAGGTGCCTGTGATGTGCGCTGTGGTTGAGCCTGCTGCATTCATTCACGTCACAGGATATCTGTACGTGATTAAACTGATACGCTTAAAGCCGAGAAGCCACACAAGACTCTCAGACCCGACCTCAGCCCCCTTGCTTCTCCCGAGGCTGGAAAGACTGTCCTCTCCTTTGTGTTGCTGTTTCTTTGGCTATTCATAGAGCGAGGAAAAATGTTCATGATCAGCTGTGGGTCCTCAGGAGATTTGCAGAGGTAGATTAAAGTCCTAGCCAAAAATGCCCCAAGGCTCTGCTGCACTGCTCTGGACTTATGGCTAATTGGGAGGATAGCGTGTTGGGATATCAGGGCTGGACAGCTAAATGGAAACTGGACCCATGCCCCCGGTGTGAAATGTCACATTCAACAAGCTTTTCTGCACTCATTGGAAAGAATGACAGATGCCCACATCAAAACAGTTCTATGTGACGGCTGGCCATTTGGGTATGGGTGGTCCCTTGCATAACAGGAAACACTACAAAATAATAGATTGAAAACAAACTGTCTGCTGCCAGTTGGAAACCTCTCATAACAAGTAGGAACAGGTGGTTTTTGCCCATTATGCCAAGCTCCATTACTTTGTGTTGGCTTCGGTGAGAAGATGCATCGCACATTCCCGAGGACGCCTTTTAAGATGGGATTTCTTTTGAAATGGGTCAAACATTGTCGTGGATTTGTACTGGTGACTGGGTGTCAGTAGCTTCCATCATCAGCATGAACAGTGGTGTTTCTGCTAAGGTATACGACTTTTTATAGGCCCCGGTGAAAGTGTTAGCCCCCGACACTGCGGTCTCACAGCGGCGGTCTTCTAAAACAACATTCCTGGAAGGATCGAATCAGCGTTCAAGCGAACGGCGCCCGAGCTTGTCATAAAATACCTGTGATTAATTGCTGGTGTGATTTCGTCCAACCCCATGCGTGGTTATTTTGCGTGTGTGTGCATTTTAGGTTGTAGCTGCTGTCTTCATGCAGGAGTGAATGGAGCTGCTTCTTTCCGCGCTCACTTGTTCAGTTACTGCTGCTGGTACACCTTTGTCCAGACAGTGAGACTGAGCTTACTTAGAATGTGACTGAGACAGCTTCAGTATACCAAACGCTGCTTTTACACTTTATTTGATCGGCGTTAATCATGCCATTTAGTTTGAGAGCTGCAGGTAACTGCCATTAGATTATATACATAAAAAGGCAGGAATGTCTGCTGAGCAAATATCAAGTAAAAGTTCACCTTACAGAGTAGTTTAGACTTGTTCCAGCCAGTCATGAGTTACACCAGCCCGGAGGCTTCTGTTGTATCTGAAGTTTTACCATCCCCAATGCTTGGGCTTCTTTCTGTAAGATTCCTGCCTTTTTACTAAATGTTGTTTTTCTCTGGGACTTTCCAGGAGTTTCTTGTTTAATGAAGTCGTGGTTCACACTTAGCAGGGAAAACATATCCCATTCAGACTTTGACTGAAGATGCACACGTGCGTGTGTGTGTGTGTGATGTGTGTCACAGTGGGAGGAGGAGGCAAGGTGCTTAAATAAGCGGGACCCACAGATCACTCCGTAACTCGAGAGGTGGGCTATAAATACACCTAACCTTTCCTGTGTGCGTCCGCTCAGAGGTCGGTACAGGCTGGTTTGGCTGTTCCGGGACAATACGGCTGTGGGCACGGGCCCTGCCTGCCGCGCGGCGGGTCACACCCAGAAACGCAGAAGACGGACCGTTGTTTTGATACAAAGCTTGCAGCGGCGCCGCTCACCTCAGCTCAGCTTTAGGGAAAAAAAATGCCACAGCTAATGACACGCTTGTTGTGTTCGAGTGAATTCCGGGTTTCCACACTTCAGCGGGTCTCTCAGGTTTGTAAAACGCCGCTGAAGTCAGACTTCAGGTTGCGTCGAGGCTTGTGTAGTTTGGTTGTCGTGATCCTGCTGCGTTCCAGAAATGATTGTGTGTGTGTGTGTGTGCATAATGTGATCTGAAGGCTTCCAGATGAAGACAGTTTGGGCATGCTTAATGGAGTGAGATTGCTCGTGTACTCTGTAGAATAATCTGCGAGTGCTTATCTGTGATTGTTATGAGAATAATTGCAAAGAGTCCATGCTTGTTAAAAAGGACGACTTAGTCAGCGGTTCCTGAGAGTTTACTTAACGAAGTGTCAAGTAATACCAGCTCCTTGAGTGGGATATTTTTTGTAACCATACAATACGGAGCTTTGACTCTGCTCAGTGGTTGAAGACTATTATAAAACGGTTCCCTGGGTTGAGTCAGTCAGAGCCTATTCATTCTTCTGGCAGTGACACCTAATCATCAAAGTAGGCCACCCATAAAACCTGCTGCATCTCCTTTCCATCACTGACTGAAAATAGAGGAAATTGCCTGCGGCAGTGCTCTACATATTGTGAAGGGATTTAACAAGGGGCATCTGTAGCGTGACTAGTGTAAAGAGTAACACCGTATGTCGTTCCTAATCACTCTCTCTCGTGTCCTTCTTCACAGATTTCTGCAGTTCCAGCAGCAGCCCCTCTTTCCAACCCATCCGCAGTCAGATCCCCATTCCCACTGCACATGTCATGCCATCCACGGCCGGAGCCCCGGCCTCCAAGCCCCAGTCCTGCGTCCCGGAGGACTGCCTGCCCTCACTTGAGGGCCACAGGTCTTCGTCCGGCTCCAGGACCCCAAGTGGCTCCACCTCCAAGTCTTCCTCTCTTTCCAAATCGGCATCGTCCCCCAATTTGGATGCTCAGCCTGGCGCGGGAGGCGATCCTGCGGGGCCAAAGCCAGACTGCCTGAGCCGCTACCGCAGCCTCGTCAATGGGCTGGACCACTCTCTTTTCCCCTCAGATCACACACGGTTGGACGAGGGCCAGAGGTTTGACACTCCTGCTTTAGAACCTACTCTAAATCAGTCGGCCCTGTTAGGAGGGTTATGCCCCGATGTCAGACTCCGATTACAGACGGGCGGGATTAGAGAAGGCCCAGACTGTGTGTCTGAGACCTACAGAGGAGGCATGGAGCACAGCTATAAGGTTCTGCCTGAAGCGAGGCCTGCAGTTCCGGGCACAGCAGAAACCTGTAATCAGAGGGGCGGCCAGCCCGGTGCAGCCGGATCCACCGGAGCTTACGCCAGCCCTCTCAGCCTGCAGACACAGGCTCTGCTGAGGGAGCACGCCGTCCCCAAAGGTTACGAGCCACTGCGGCAGGACAGATGTAGCGAACTATCCAGCTGGCAGCAACAGCAGCAGCATAAGCAGCAACTGGAGAGTTTACGCCTGCAAGTGGAACAGATGCAGGTGAGCGTTCATCCTCAACAGAAAGCCCTACTGCACTCACGCTTAAGAAACACAAACCTGGACTGTCAGCACTGCCGGATCTTTAGGGATGGTAGTATACAAGCTTTGCATGTATATCCCCTTTTCACACGAGGCCTCCGCTGAAGGGCAAAACAAACTGCTCTCGGCTTTTACGATGGCGGGGACAGCGCCTTGATAAAGTAAAGGGCGAAGGAGCAAGCGTGCTGGGGAGTCGCTCATTGGTGGATATTGAAATCTGGCCAGAAATTCAGTGCGTGACACATAAATCGGCCAACTGGGGGATACGTAACGTTCCACTAAACAAAGCCTGAAGGCATTCAGACGCCTCGTCCTATTTTACAGCAGCGTTTGTCAAATCAATCAGCCAAGTGTAATTCAGTCAATTCTGCGCTTGCTTAATGCTAGAAAACTCTTTGCAGGCTGTTACAACACTCCCACATGGTAAAAAAACAAAAAACCCAAAAAGCATTGCACAACAGCAAGTTTCAGAAGTGTGCTCGGTGTTCATTTCCTCTGTGGCACATGCTGACTGCGACCACTTCCTGTTACGGTGTGCTGACATATTAACAAACTTTATTTCTACAAACCTTTTCCACATTTGAGGCCTGGCACGATTTTCAGATTCCAAAATCCGATTGGCTCATAGGGATGTACTGTACGAAGCTGTGATGTCATAAATGAATGAACGCTGCTTGAGCTGTGACCTGCGTGGCTCGGCTGGAGCGTGCGCTGATGGGTGGGGCTTTGGCCGTGTTTTAGCCGCGTGTTGGAAGAAACGCTTTCAGCAGTGACTCAGAAAAGGTTCCCAGTGGTACGAGCTGATGTGTTTTCAGGCTACACCTCCTCGTCTCTCATCACCTTTGCACATTCTGTCCACATGATGCAGCTCTGAGCGGCCCGCGCCCTCTCTTCGTCTTTTTGTTGCAGTTAATGAGCGCCGGAGTGGGTCAGTACCCGTCGCTGTACTCCAACCCCGTTCACCCAGAGTCCGGCAAGTGGGACGCTCTGGTCAAAGCCAGCGAGAGTTTGTTGAAGGAGAAGGAGCTCGTCATCGAGAGGCAAGTGTTTCTGATCATTTTCAGGCCGGTCAGTGGATGGAATCAGTCTGTCAGCTGTTCTTGACGCTGAACAACACAACTGCGGTTGGACTTAATCTGGCTGGATGAATTGAAAGCGTTGCTCTTTGTCCTCTAACCCCAGCGGCTGCACGCCGCTTCTTCAGATTGTTATTCAGTGTTGTTGACTGGATTGTTGTTCTTGTTCTGATGATGACTGGACGTGGTCCTGATGCAGACAGAAGCAGCACATGGCCCAGCTGGAGCAGCGCCTGAGGGAAAGCGAGCTGCAGGTCCACGGAGCCCTCCTGGGCCGCGGCGCCTCTTACGGGGATATGTGCATGCTGCGGCTACAGGTGGGTGAAAACATTCACAAACAAACAACTCACCCCCTCCTCTAAAACGATTTACCCTGAAACCTTCGCGTCCCGCGGCTTCCCAGGAGGCTCAGAGAGAGAACGCCTTCCTGAGGGCCCAGTTCTCTGAGCGCACGGACTGCGTGGCCCTGGAGAAAGCGGAGGCGGAGCGCAGGCTGGGAGCAGTTGAGGCGGAGACGCGGCGGCTGACTGACAGCCTGAAGGAGACCTGTGAGAGACACGCAGAGGAGATGAAGAAACAGGAAGAGAGGGTCAGTGCTCCCGCAACACTTCCTCCTGATAGAAAGCTGTGAAACGACACTGACGTTTCCTTCGTGATGCCGGGCCTCTGTTCTAGTGGCAGTTACTTGTTGAGAACCGCCTTCGCATTTCTGAACTTAATTCACGTCGGTAATGAAGAGAAGCTGTTCTGTGTAGCACCCAGCAAACACTGTACAGGAAACTGCCCCTATGGTGAAAATATCTAATGATTTTTCTGATCTTTATGCAATTTGATGTGCCATTTAATTTAGTAAAGCTTCAATGGATGGTTTTAATGAGGGCCTGCCACGGCACAGTTTCATTTTGAACATGCAGCGTCACACGCGCACTCAGAGCTGAATCACGATGAACAGCGAGACCACCCATACGTGATCCTCCGGGACTCGCTGAAAAATCTGTTCTCCTTATCACAGTCTCTTGCGATCAGCATAAGACATAAATTGGATTAATCGTTCAGCTGAGTACATAAGCAGGGCCTCTGTTACTCTAAACTGTAGGCGTTATCATGCTGGCGCTCGTGTTAGCCTGGAGCTCGTCCCGCCTAACATGCGCCGATGTGTGCAGATCCGCAGTCGAGACAAGCACATCAACAACCTGAAGAAGAAGTGTCAGAAGGAGGCGGAGCTGAAGAGAGAGAACCAGCAGCGGATCGAGACTCTGGAGCGCTATCTGGCCGACCTGCCCACCTTGGAGGACTATCAGAGCCAGAACAAGCAGGTAAGGACTCTTCCCCTCCTGCCTGTCAGGACTTCCCTCAGTCTGCCTGTCGAAATTGTTCCATCTACACAAGCGCCGCGTCGTCTCGTTCGTATCAGCTCCTGGAGGCTGAACAGCAGGCAGCCCAACTGCAAGAGAAGGTGAAAGAGCTGGAGGCCTGCGGAGAGACGGCGCGCTCGCAACTCCGGGAGAAAGACGCGCAGCTGGAGGAGCAGAAGCGCAGGGAGAGAGACCTGCTGACCACCATCACCGAGTACGCCATCGCCGCGCTCAGTCTCCTCACCCTGCTCTCTTCACGCATGCGGCGTAACGTGTTTGTGTTTTTTGTCCCGTCAGTATGCAGCAGCGGGTGCAGCAGGGCCTCGAGGATGGAGCCAGGCTGCCCTCTCTGGATATTGAGAAGCTCAGAGTAGAGAACAACGCTTTGAGAGAGGAACAGCAAAGACTGAAAAAGGTCTGTTGTTATTAACATATATAAGGTCCTCCTCAAATATAAGGTCCTCTCTCCACCTTATATTTGACCCCAAATGACTTTGTGACGGAGCGAGCGTACAGGACGACTGAACCGACTGCATATTGTGGTTTTGTGAGCAGTTTGTAATGTTTACCATGTTTTCTGTGCTGGTGCGTGTGCTTCAGCTGCAAAGCAAACACCTCCGGTCACGCTCACTGTTCCAGGGAAGTTTGCGCCACACCTCATAGCCGTACAGACTATGAGGCTGTGAGAGAGAAAGGGAAGGTAATTGGATTTTCACATGAAAGGAACGGAGGCAGGGGAATCTGGTTTAGTTTCCCAACCCGGGAGAGCACAGTTGAGCAGCGCACGCAGGTCTCACGGGGCTGCTCCAAACAGGAAGTGAGTCAGTTCTTCTTTTTCAGGTCATCGAGAAGCAACACCGAATGATGGAACAGCTCGGCTCCCAGATCCAGGTGAGATACGTGAGACGCGTCTCACTTTTTGTCTGGTCTGTTCTCAACATCTGAGTCATGAATGTTTCGTCTCGGCAGGCTTTGGAGGAGCAGATATCTCAGGAAGAGAGCAGCTCTCAAGCTCTCAGAGAGGAGGTGTTGGCCAAAGAGCAGAGCGTGTTCGAGCTCCACACAGCCATGAAGGAGGTGAGAGCAGATCAGATGATCAGGTTTCTTACACAGCATGAAGAGAACCCATACACCGTTAAAAAAAAAAATGGACAAAGCTTCCGTGACGTCTCCAGTGGTTTGTGAGCTGCCGTCTTGAGGCCTGGAGTTCGGCGTTTCGACCGCGGCCATCTTTGTTTTTTTGAAACAGACGTAACCATATTTGGAGCAGAGTGAGGGGTGCCTGTCAATCACACCTTAGCCCCGCCCCCAAACATCCCCTGCTTTATCATCTTTGTCCCTCTAAATCATTTAATGTCAGGGGCCACATTCTGCCAAATTTAATCTCAAGTGGGCCAGACCAGTAACGTCCTGGCACAACTGGCAAAATTGCAGACTTTTCTGACTTTTTTGTTTTTTTACACTTTGCAAAATCATCTCACTCATCAATCTTATGGCCCACGGGCCATGAGTTTGACACCCCTGCTCTAAATGGGGGAGCAAGAGCTGAAACTAGAGCTGGAGACCATGAATTCAGTATGAGAACGTTTAGTGAAGTCGGCTCATTTTCTCATAGACTTCTATACAAACCCACCAGTGGAGTGCCCCCTAATGGTCAGTCAGTAGAATACAGCTTTATGGCTCTGCAACATTGGCTCCATTGGTCAGACCTGAAGCTACTTCCATTTCTTTTACGGTCTATGGGAGAACCTTAATTGTTTCCCGCCTCGACCGCTCCACCCACTAACATTGATGTTTCAGCTGTCCACCCAAAACCAGGAACTGATGGAGCAGAATCTGACGCTGCAGGAGCAGATGAGCGATCCAGAGCAGAGGAGCCAGGCCTCCTCCACCCTGCAGCCGGCCGGGGCGCGTCTCACACAGAGGCTTCATGTGGAGATCGCCTCCTGCCTCAGCGACCTGCGCTCGCTGTGCAGCATCCTGACCCAGAGAGCTCAGGGACAGGACCCCAACCTCTCCCTGCTGCTCGGGCTCACATGTAAGCAGAGCCTGACCTTTTCTCTTATTAGAGTTTAGTGACAACATATTAAGTGCGAGTACATGAGCATGGTATCAGTTTCGGTATCCTTAGTTATGAGTCTTGTTTTGCTTCTCCAGCGCCGCCACCGGTGGCAGAGCAGGACGAGGACTGGATGAGTCCAGAGGTGCTGCAGAAGAAGCTGGTGGAGGCCCAGCAGCTCCGTCGGGATGTTGAGGAGCTGCGCAACGTTATACTGGACCGTTACGCGCAGGACATGGGCGAAAACTGCATCACCCAGTGACCTGGCCACCCGCCCAGGTGACGCAGGGGAACTTGCAGAGCGTCTAAAATGGGCCTGATTTTTCACGCTGCGTCACAGAATGTCAGAAAGACGACAGGATTGGAAATTTTCTTAAAACGAGGACAGAGGAGAGCCCAAATGGTTTCGCTTCCACTTCTCTCCACTGAACATGGAGTCTCAAGTCTGACTGTAGCTCAGAACCCTCCCGCCCCCCCCCGTGAGTTCATCTATTTCTGTCCAAGGGCTAACAGAAAATAACTTACCTCTAATACTTGATCCTTAAAGCATTTTGCGTGTGTGTGTGTGTGTGTGTGTGTGTTTTTAATGATGATGACATGATGGTGTCGGTTACCAAACAGTCTTATACTTTTTGTTCCATTGTAGTGGAGGACTATTTGTGTCGAAGTCCCACACATGTAATGTATTTAAATCTTAATTCCCTTCCCGAGGGGAATTAGCCAAGAAATGGTTGACAATCAACTGAAAATCTTTTTACCTGTGCTTTTAACTGAACTCACAAAGCAATGTTACTAACATGCCGTTATTTAAAATGGCGAACGCTGTAACATGAGACTCAGCTGTGAGGTAGAAGACCAGACCGGCCGCTCGCACCGACAGGCCTACAGCAGTTTCGCTACCAAAGAAAACTCCGGCCGAGGCAAAAGTGGTGCGGAGCGCGTGAATGTTAGCGAGCGCCGCTCTCTGCCGCTGGCCTTTTTCCTGAATGAACACCCACATGTGCCTTTCTGTCACGTTTGCAGCCACGATGCTAATTCATTAGAGACTGACCACTAAAGGGCTGTTTGCAGCGGACTCTTCCATCCTGACCTTCCTTCTCTCAGTGTGTCAGCCAGTAGGATAGTCAATACATTCCCTGACGCTGAATGTAGCAGGTAACACTGTCTTTGTTCCCCGTACATAAATGAAGTTGAGGAACAGTCAGTAGCGTGGGTGATCATTGTAGAACCTGTAGATGAATAAATTAACGGTATGCTGTACATTTCAGTTGATGATGGCTTTGGATTAGTTGCGTTTGATCGACGAATGCCTGAGAAACAGTATTACTCTTCAGTATTATTTATTTTGTTTCGCATTGACAACTCGGTCTGAACGCGTTTCGGTCCTAATGTGTTACTGTAATAACTTGCTAATGTTGTTGGCATCAACAATGTGGAAAGGTCCCATGAAGTGGCTTCTCCACTGTTCCTCTGTTCTGTGGTGTTTCATGTGACATGAGCCAGGCAGCGCTCACCGAAGATCATTCGCTTTCTTCAGGCGATGGACACGTTTTAATCCCAGGTAGCGACGACGACGATGATGATGATGATGAGAGGGGCTGGCTGGATCACCCCGATCACATTGTGCTCAACAGGATTTTATATTTGCCCTGAGTGCAGGATAAGCCATTTAGAAAAAAAGACTTGACACTTTACAGGAAGAGAAAGGGATTTTAACATAAAAGAAATATGCAACACTGACTCTTGATTCTGACAATTATCCAGGGCAACACAACCAGGGACACACACAAGCCATTTCTCACTTCATGGGACCTTTAAACTGGAGTAGCACAAGATTTAACTTTGGAAAGTCAGGTTCCGCATGCCTTAACATCTCAAACGTTTTGTGAAAGGGAAAAAGATGTTTATATTTTCATACTTTTGTCCTTGTTTGTATTTGCATATTTTAGAAATAAAGACTTTCAACTTTTATTTTGGTTTGAATTGGTTTTGAATTTGATTTGATTTCCTTTTTAAAGATTTGTAGCTGATCTGACAGACTGTGGGCTCTGATTCTGCTCTTACTAACATTAGCTAACCTCACCTGTCCGCAAAGACTTTTTCTTTTGTCAACCTCACATTATTTCATGTTTCAGCTGATAACCATCTCAGGACTTATATAATAACTAATATCTAATAATGAGGTAATTCGAGTCGAGGTGTTGGAATAGATGTATGCATCCACATCCCTAAGTTTCCTGTCACTCAAATTTTTCACAGAAATCATTTTGACACGACACAACAGGAAAAGTGTGTGTAAAAAAAAAAAGAAGATAATTAATAGCTAAATTCCATTTATTTGAACCAGTTATGCGTAACTTTTTATAAGTTCATTTGATTGGCTTCAGTGAATGAATGAGGGTGCTGTGTCTTTCGAAGCAGCAGAGTAGCATTAGTCACGAGTCCGCACGACCGCAACGTCCTGTGGTCGTCGTCATAGCGACGCCGTGGGTACGTGCTGATGATGTCATAACCAGGGAGACCGCCGCCTCTGGAGAGACAAGAGCAACCGGGGTTACGCGGAAAGAAAAAGAAAGAAAGACGCTCTCACAGAAACAGTGCGGGGCCGGAGGACGCCGTGTCACCTGTGTTTGTCCAGATACTGTCGCAGGTGGCCGATTGTTTCTGAGAAGCACATTTTCAATATGTAAGTGTGATTCCCATCCTCGGACTTCACCTTGAGCACGATGACGTCACGGCCTGATGCTAGCTGCTCAGAGCTGAATGTCTGCGGTCTGAGTGTGAATATAATATAACATGATATAATAGACATTTCTTTCCTGAGCATATAATATTGCATATCATTATATTAAGCAAGACTCTCATTACCAGCTGCAGTGTGAAGCAAATCAATCTCTCAATCACACTTTATATACTGTTAATATGTCTCAGGCTCCTTAATGAGGTCACAGATCTGAATCTGAGACCCGGTCATAAGCGAACACGTGCAGACTGTCCGTGGTGACCTGCCCTATTTTTCAGAGCAGCACATACAGTAATCTCCACAATCTCGACTATCAGCCATGGTTGCCAGAGAGGGATTTTCATCCGCCTTTATGCGCTGTGTGCTTGGATTTAGCAGTTCCTTTTAACCCCTTTAAGCTGTTGTGACATCTTGTATCTGGATATACCATCTGATACATACACTGAGTTAGATATTAAATGCCAGACATCATGTTTTTCCACGGTTGTGCCTTTACATCAAATGGAAAAAATTCTAGCAGCATCTCATACAAAACGTTTAGAAACCTTGGAATGCCCTACATGATATAAAACCAAGTTTTATCAATCTAAACACTGCTTGTCTACGTGACATGATTTAAATGACAGATCCCCACTGGCGAATCACAGTTCACAGTATCACAGTTCATGGTATTATGTAGTGAATGATGACATTACCGCTCTTTCGGCAACTGCAGTGCTGCTGTGTCTACAAGGATCACCGAGTCACTGCTCTGGACATCAGATGAATCCTGTAGAGAAAGTGCCTGTTCATCAATACAGCTGTTGGAAGTCATGAGTATCTCCGCTCTGAGGAATGAGCTGGATGTTTTCTGCCCTCCCACCTGCAGGGTTGCTCTCAGTGAGTTCCTGATGTCGATCACTCGACCAGCCTTGACCACCACCTTGGGCAGCCTGTTCAGGAACTGATCCACTGTCAGTTTCTTGCCTGTAAACCAGAAGAATTCATGAGAACAGCATGACTATGAAAGCAAAAGACTTCCACCGCAGGTTTGATTTTTGTTTTTGGTGAGTGGAGTGATGTTTGCAGGACACACCAGGTAATTGAAATCTGGCAACGTTTGATGAGTCATCCTTCTCCCCATGAACAGCCTGCCCCTCTCCAGGAAATTTATCCCAAGGTAGCCTGAAGATAAATTCCTCATCTCGCCTGTCATGAACCTGTAGAATACATTTCTAATGAGTTGCAAATTTGCACACTTGCTGACTTACAAACAGACAGAAACAGAGACTCACCTCAAAAGGAACGCCATCTGGAAATCTTTCCTGCAGCTCAGATGGAAAATATCCCTCCATCAGATCTTGCATACACTGCTGCACAGACCAGAGACAGAGTGTTTGACCTTTCAAAGGTCCCAGGTTAAAGTATGCCCTTTTTCCTGTGCAGTTTCAGCTAGCAAACCTGGGTGCTGTGCTCCTGATAAGAGCGGAAAGGACCGTGAAACATGACAATGCCGTTGCTGTAGAGCCTCAGTTGAACAGGATCCTTTTTTACCAGCTGTGCCCCCGTGGCTGTGGGTCGCACGTACGACTCTCCCTCCCCGGCGAGGATGTTCAGTTCCTTGATCCTCTGGAGCACGAGGTCAAAGTTCATGTGGAAATCCCTGACCCCAGAGGCACCTGCAGAGGAAAAGAGTTGCATCTTGTTATGAATTATCTTAGGTAGTAGAAGTGACTGTTTGCAAGGAGGCTTTGGGCTGATAGAGTTGGCCCCTGGTTGCATGAGGCCTCTACCTGAGCTGTGTGTCTGCTCACTCTCAAATAAGCCACTGGTCTCCCCATCTCCCACCCACGTCAAACCATAGTCATTAAGAAAGCTCTGCAGGATAGAAACAAGCAAAATTCAGTCTGATGTGGCCACAATAAAAAGACATTATGTTTAGTCAAATTACCTCCATTTCATGCACTTGATTCTGCAGCTGCTGGCACCTTATTTCGAGATCGTCTCTGCCACATTGATCACGTGCACTCTCTAAATCCAAACACAGGCAGGATTAAGTCCAAAGCACGTCATCTGTTTGTATCAAACTCAGGTCTGGACACGCTGAAGGTGATTTACCCGATTCCCCCTGAACCCTCAGCTTCTCCTCCAAAGTGGAGATCTTTTTATTCTGGAGAAGAGTGATGACAGCATAAACTGGAGTACAACACAGCTGGGAGAAGTATTTGACAGCTTGTGAAAGATTGATTGTTCTCGCGTGTGTTCACCTTGCACTCGATCTCCTGCGCTTGGCTCTTCACTTGTTTC
Organism: Psettodes erumei; assembly: GCA_016785225.1. Taxonomy (NCBI): domain Eukaryota; kingdom Metazoa; phylum Chordata; class Actinopteri; order Pleuronectiformes; family Psettodidae; genus Psettodes; species Psettodes erumei. Next base: position 2,334,768 of record JAFBJZ010000623.1, read on the forward strand.
TCCAGCAGAGTCACCCGTTGCATCATGGCAGACATGAGCTCGAAGTCGCTGGGTGGAGTGGCTGATTACCAGAGCTTGAGTTAGATTCACAGTAAATTAAACAAATACACTTTGCTTTGTAGATAGATGACTTTGCATTAACTTAGTACCGTTCTTCGATTGGACTTTTGACTTTGAAGTGGGGGCGTTGCTGGCTGGGTTACAACAGGGCTGGGGAGGATTACGCTCAGATGAATCTTCATCATCAACTAATGCTGCCTGAAATTCTGAAAAATAAATAAAAACATAGGTGAAAGTTACAAAAAGGTAAAGATATTTACTGTAAAGTTATTTACAGTAAATATCAGTATGTCTGAGTAACCAGTTAGTATATTAAGTAAGTACTTGTACTTTACTTGAGCATCATCTTTTCATGCCACTTTACATTTTAGAGGCAATATTTTAACTTTTACTGCACTTCAACTGTTTTACAGTTACTTTAAAAAAGTTAATATTTTACAAAAAAAAGTTGAGACTAGAAGTCAATAGACATGACATTAGTTGAAAAACTATTCAGATTAATCAATCAAGTCATTAGTCGTGTGAAAATATCAAACCTTTCATGGTTCCATCATCAAAATGTGCTCTTTTGGCTCGGCTCACTAAAAAAAGAGCCGGCTCTTTCGGCTCCCAAACGGCTCTTCAGATTTTTTGTTGCTTTAATCGATATATTACCAATAATAATGTAACATTATGCACAAAATGAATTAATAATTAATTTAAAAATGTATTATACTACTGTATTATAATAGCCTTTATTTTTTCACTCTACAGTGAACTTTTAACTAATTTAAATTTTAACTTTTTATAAAATAAAAAATAATAAAAATAAATTATAAAATACAAAACAATTTTAGCTTTTTATACACAACAAATTTAAAGTCAAACAACAACACAGAATGATGCTGTTGACACTGCAGCAGCAGCAGGAGCAGCAGCAACAGTTACAGATGACACACTGGCACCTTCATTAATACCAGGTTCAACTGGTCACTTCTCCAGTGGAACTGTTGGGTGGACAGTTCTCAGGTGCCTGTGGAGGTTGTTGGTTGAACCGGCTCTATATGAAATTTTGGTCTTGCAGACAATGCACTCTGCTTTGGAGCCATCAATATAATTAAAATGAGTCCAAATTTGGCTCCCTTTCCTGCTTTGACTCATTTCTTTTTAACTTACTTTCTTTCTTTTTGTCCTCCGTATTGCACTCTCTCTCCTCTCTTGACCCGTTCCTGTGCTCACTGTGCTGCTGCTGTGTGTGTGTACCAGGCTGTCGCCCCTCCCCCCTCTACTCAGCGCACTAAGCAGCGCAGACACAGAGACGACGCCACGCATATTGACCAATCACGTGCGCCTTCAAGAGAAAAAAAAAAGAGAGAGAGAAAAAAGCGTCTCGAAGGGAGCCGGCTCCTGATTGGTGGGGAGCCGGCTCCCGTCGTTCACTTCAAAGAGCCGGCTCATAGAGCCGTTACGTTCATGAACGACACATCACTAGCGGCGAAGGTCGGTCCACGCTGCTGATTTCTGCGTTGACCTGCGCTGTGCGCAAACTGGTGTGTGTGTGTGTGTGTGTGTGCGCCCCACAGATGACGGTGACACAGAGCAGCACGATGGCGTCTGCTTTGTGGGTCAGAGGTCAGGGCGAGTCATCCGGCCGCTGGGCAGCGGTAAGACCGCTCAAGTTCTCCTCCTCCATCATCATCATCATCATCAGTGAAGGAGAGCAGGTAAAACTAAACATCACCTGTCCCCCCCCCCCCGTCCAGCCCCCTCCCCGCAGGCCCGGCTGTGGGGGGCCCCGGGTCAGGAGGCGCCGAAGAGGAAGAGGAGGAGCCTGAAGGAGCAGCTCCGCAGCGAGCCCATCACGCTGGGACTCCAGGAGACCGTCGCCGAGACCGCGTACATCGCGCGGCCTCTGGTGCACCGTATCCTTCACCACAGGAGTACACAGGAGTACTTTAAATCAGCAGTAGTACTGCAGTTTTTTTTTTTTGTGTATTCTTTCCTTAAAGCAAACCTTCACCCGGCTCTCAGTGCTTTGCCTCGGACTCTGTGGGAAAGCGGTCCTGGAAGCCGTGGCTCGTCTCTCGGCGCTGGAGCTGTCCAGGTGGCACACACACACACACACACACACACACACACACACACACACACACACACACACACACACACACACACACACACACACACACACACACACACACACACACACACACACACACACTTGCACACACACACACACACACACACACACAGACACACACACACACACACAGACTCTCCTGAGTCGTCACTCAGGTGCGTTTGTTTTCAGCCGCCGTCCTCAACCACACCGGCTTTGAGAACAGGTGGGAGCCGGGCGGAGATGAGGAGGCGGACCTTCCTGCTGCTGTACTACCTCCTGCGCTCGCCGTTCTACGACAAGTACTCCGAGTGAGTACCTGTACACGCAGTACAGGAGTATTGGACGTACAACAGAGAGAAGCCTCACCTGCGTTTCTTCACCTGCAGGGAAAAGATCCTGTTCCTGCTCAGGCTCCTGGCCAATCACGTGCCGGGAATCGGACTCATCGCACGTAAGTCACACACACACACACACACACACACACACACACACACACACACACACACACACACGGGCCTGACAACCCGTCTGTAAAATAAGTGTGATGGTAATGACGTGGGTCTGATCCCCGTGTGTCCAGGCCCTCTGATGGATTACCTCCCCACCTGGCAGAAGATCTACTTCTACAACTGGGGGTGAAACTCGCGGGACCTTCAGTTTTTTATTAAAGCAGCCGGGGGGCAGGACCCCCCCACCCCCACCCCCCTCACCCCCCCGTCCTGGGACTAACACGATGTCAGACTGGACACTTCTGGTCCGACTGAAGAAAAACCCCTCGGCCTCGTGAACGTCGTCCCATTTCAGAACCGGGCTGCTGAACGTCAGCGGAGGAAGAGCGATGAAGACTTCCTGAAGGGTGTGTGTGTGTGTGTGTGTGTGTGTGTGTGTGTGTGTGTGTGTGTGTGTGTGTGTGTGTGTGTGTGTGTGTGTGTGTGTGTGTGTGTGTGTGTGTGTGTGTGCACATCAAAGAGTCGAACACGGCTGAGGTTTTTCCATCTTTATTAACATACTGAATAGGTTTTCTGTTTTTATAGCCTACAAATAAATAGTTCCGTCCTTTTCAGTCCACGTGGTTGTTGAGTTTGATCACTGGGGGGGGGGCATAGACACACAAGGAAGAAGAAAAAACACCAAACGACGCTGATCTGTCAAAAGACACGGACGAATCGGATTCCAGAGCTCGTGGGCGTTTGTGTGAAACGGCGACACGTCACCTCACACAGGTGGGTGTGTTGCATGCTACCTGCAGCCACTGTGGGGGGGGGGGGGGGGGTATGGGGCGGGGCTTCTTTGTCCCGAAGACGGACTCAATGAGTGTGTGTCTGAAATGTGTAAACTGAAGACGGCAGCCTTCCAACAAATAAAAACTGCAGAGATTAAAAAGGCAACAACTATTTTTTTGGTGTGTGTGTGTGTGTGTGGGGGGGGGTGGGGGGGGTGGGGGGGGGGGTGAACTGGCAGGAAATGGAGATGCATAGTCCAAACAGTGTAGCAGTTTGATGAGCTGGGACTCGGCCCGTTCTGCCCTGTTTTTAACCGATTCCCGCACTCGCACGGGGGTCTCCTGCTCGATCACCTGCATCTCTGACATCACCGAGTGAGACACGGCGCTGAAACACACACACACACACACACACACACACACACACACACACACACACAGAGGGGTGAGCTCTCCTGAGCGCGCACACGCAGGTCCGCGGGCCCGAGCGGCGCCGGTACCTGCGGCCTCCGAAGCCCATCCCGAGCCTCTCGGCCTGCTCCCTCTTCTTGCCCTCCAGGTCCTGTGGCTTCCTCTCCTCCATCTTCCTGTCGATCTCCAGCTCCTTGTAGGCCAGACGCATGGAGGCCACGCTGCAGGGGGGGAGGGGCAGAACGGGTCGGGTCAGAACCGCATGCGGGGGAGGTAGGGGACAAAGAGGCGGTGCTCGGCCCTCACATTGACTCCTCGGCTTGCTTCTTGGCCTCGGTGGCCTGCTCCTCCCGCAGCTTCTCCGCCACCTGCGCCTGTTTCTCCACCTCCGAGAAGCTCTTGCCGCTCACCTTCTGGGCGCCGAGACCCTTCTTGGCGCCAAGCTGCGTCAGAGCGGGACACGGGTCAGCGTTCCGGTCTTACCCTAAACGCCGGCCAGGCGTCCGCGGGGACAAGCCCGACTCACCCCTTTCTTGGCGGCCATCGGCTTCTTCTTCCCGATGATGGAGGGTTTCACGTCTGCAACGCAGAGCAGAGTCACGCGGTCAGAGGAGGAGGAGGAGGAGGAGGAGGAGGAGGAGCGGAGAGACGGTGGCGGCTCGGAGGTCAGCGGAGGTCGGCTCGCTCCGTGACGCGTCGTGTTGTGATTCCTGCGTCGACGCGTGACGCGCAAAAAACTCGCGCGGCGAGCTGCAGGTATGCCAGACAAACTTCTAACACTGCGCCTGATTAAAAGACGGGGGCGGGGCAGGGGGCGGGGCCGATGAGCTGTCAATCAAGCAACACAACCATGCGCCCAGAACAAAACCAGCAGGCATTGGCCGAGCCGATCACCTGCGGGCGTGTCTGCTTCCTGTGATGACAGACGCATGGAGTCCTCTACGGGACGGGACAGACGGGACGGACGGGACGGGGCGATTATCAAGAAGAAGAAGAAGAAGAAGAAGAAGAAGAAGAGGAGGAAAGGGCCAGGTTGAGCTGATTTAAAGCCGAAACGAAAACATTTCTGATCCGCGCTTTGTTCTTCGTGACAGGTCATCCATCTGGTCCGGGACAGAAATAGAGGCTGACGGGACGGGGCGGGGCGGGGGCGCGCGGTATGTTGTTGTTGTTGTTGAGGAGCGGTGCCGCGGGACTCACCGATGGAGGCTCGGGGCGACGTGCTGAGGCCGTCGATGCTGGGCCCGACCTCTGGTTCTGAAACAAACACAACTTTGTCACGACACCGCGCTGCTTCTCCACAGACTCGGTGTGCGTTTGTTTTACTGACAGGCGTCGTCCTGCACTTTAGGCGCCGCCACCACCGCGGCTCCGTTCTCTACTCCGCTCAGAGGGCGGGGCCATGCTCCAGTCGTTGTTGGGCTGAGAGCGTGAAACAAACAATTTGTTGTGTTTACGTTGTTTACGGTTGTTGATTCACCTCATGACGTTTGTTACTAAACCTCAAACCTGCGTGTGCTCGGCGAAGAAGTCGGTCTCCTTCTTCTCGGGGGGAGCCGGAGCGTTTCCCACCGACGAGTCGATCCACAGCTGCGACGCACACACACACACACACACACACACACACACACACACAAATGACTTACACACACGACAACCGGCGAGCGAGTGACATCACGGGCGTCCCAGGGTCAGATATCAGAACCAGTTAATCAATCATCAGCGATCAGTAAAAGCATCGCAGCTGATCGCCAATCGATCGGTCGTGACTCACATCCGTCCCGTACTTGGACAGCGCGGCGTTGGCCTGCTGCCGCACCTTCTCGCGGTACATCTGCGCCGCGCGGCTGTTGTACTTGGCATTGGTGTCGTTGGTGGAGCAGCCGTGCTGGCGGAAGAACGCCGTCTTGTCGGGGACCGGGAGAGATCACAGGTGAGTGCGCGCCGCTCGCTCGCCCCCGCCCCCGAAACGCGAACGGAAAAACGACGCGCCCGACTCACCGCGTTGGCGTTCCCGCCCACCTGCATGCACCGGAGCTGGAACCAGTTCCAGTTGGAGTCCAGCTCGGTGGATCTGAGGGGGGGAGGAGAGCAGCGACAGTCAGCCGACGGTCACGTTTTCACGATTTTAACGTCCCGCTCGTTTCGCCCACCTGATGAAGCTGAGGTGCACCCCCAGGGAGCGGTGGATGCCGGAGCAGTCGATGCACAGGAACACGCCGTAGGGGATGCTGGCCCAGCTGGGGTTCTTGGCCGCGCAGTCGAAGCATACCTGCGGAGAAACCAGGAGAACCGCGCTCAGATGTGCCGGGACCGGCTGCAGCGTCGTTAACGGCGCAGTCCTTCTTATTTAACAACTCTTCTGTGTGGTCCGAACGAGGTCCGGCCCGGCCCGGCCCGTGAACCACAGACGCCTTCAGGCCTCCTCAGACGGACTCTCCAGGAGCACAGCTGGAGCTCGAGACGTTAACGACACCCGTGTCCTGCAGCACCTGTGTGCCCCCCCACCTCCACCTCCACCTCCACCTCCTCAAGCTGTGACACCACTGGAGCAGACTGTACCTGCTGTAATCTCATATATATACTCGTATAAAAGATATTTTATTGTTTTATTTTTTCCTCTGTGACGTATTTAACTCGTCACAGGTGGATCCAGAAACCGTGAGGCTGATAATGAGGAGAACAGCTGTGCCTACATCCTTTTGTCTGAGTGCTAAAGAAAACTAACGGAAACGGCTTTTCATTAAATTTTGACGTGAGGTGACATAAGAGTTGAACGAAGACAACTTAAAAAGCACCGCAGCACGAGGCTTCTGCAAAGATTCACGTTTAGTTTATTGACATATTCGAGGACAACTTGATCTTTAAATGGAAACTGCCCCGGCGCCACTGTTCTGCAACTTTCCCCCCCTCCGATCCTCTAGGGTCGCCTCAGGAGTCTGGTGCACCTCTTGTCGTCGACATGAGGAACTCCGCTGGGTCCCGGTGCAGAGTTGGCCCGAGCGATCCGAGGTCCTGCCTGAATTGCGGAGGGTTTCGGCCCTGTGGGGCGACTCTGGGCCCGGCTCATCTCACCAGGTTCTGCACCTTTGCGTCGGTTCACAAGCATTTCTTTGTGGCCTGGCGGATACTCAGGCCATGCTAGTTTTTGCAGACTTTGCCATGTATACAGAATCAGAATCAGAATCAGGATCACAATTAGAATCAGAATCAGCTTTATTGACCAAATTTAAACATACAACAAACAAGGAATTTGACTCGGTTAGCCGTTGCTCACTAGTGCACAGCAACCACGATATAGAAGAAGAAGAAAAATACAATGAAAATTGAAGAGAAAGAACTGATTTCATTTGCTCATTATTTGTGTGTCCGTCCGGTTGGGGTGCTCACCCCCCCTCAGGCATCCCCGGGGGTATGGCTCTTTAGGACTTTCTGCAGCGCGTTAAACAGGTAGTGGTTAGGACCAAGGTGGTCTTTTATGATCGCCCTGGCTCTGGTGAGGCACCTAGCATTGGCGACGGTGTCCAGGGAGGGGAGTGGACAACCCATCACCTTCTCTGCAGTTCTGGTGACCCTCTGGAGTCTCCTTGCTTCCTATCAGCCACTTTACAGCCAGCGTACCACACAGGGATAGCGTGCACAGCCTCCTTCATGATGTTGTTGGGACAAGGTTTAGGAACTCCTTGCATGTCTCCTGGCGACATGGACCATTTGACGAGAATTTCCGCCACAGCTTTAGTGGCTGAGGGGACGAAGGTCTCATTGGGTTCATGGACATCGCAGCTAAAGCAGCTCCTCCTGAATGAGCTCCGTCACCTTTTCGAGGCTCTCACACTCTTCCTCTGTTAAGGGGAGAGTTTTAGTGAGGACGCCAGAGAGGGAGTCTTCCAGCTTTGCCATGACGCTCTGCAGAATCATCTCTCTATCATCTGCAGATTTGCACTCAGGCAAAGTGAACAGGACAGCTGAATCATTTTCAGGTTAGCTGCGGTGAGCACCTGGATCAGGTACGCGGACATGTCCGCCAGCAAAGCCAACGTGGGACGGGTCCTGGATGTCTCCCCATAAAATGTCCCACTGTGGCCCAGCTCTTTAGCGTGACCCAATAGAAGAGACCAGCAGGTCAGTCTGCAGTAGTGTTGACGATCTTGACATTTTCAGATCGTCTAATCTCCCATTTGAGAGATATTATCTCTGGGGGGGTGGGCCGCAATGGGAGGAGCTTCATCTCAAAGTGACCTTACCGCAGCCACCACAGAACTGGTAGTGACGAAAAATGCTACGTCTCCCATTTGAGAATATTTCTCTTTGTTGAGTTTCATATTGACACAGTTAAATCTACTGTATTTCTTGCCCGGTAAAATTAAAAAAACAAACAAAAAAAACAAAAAAACTCCATCTGCGAGGCTCTGCTGGGCTTCTTTGACTATGGCAGTTGCATTAGCCGCCCGAGACAGATCCTCGGAGATGTGGGTCCCTGCCAGGGACTCCCTGGGAACTTGAAGGTGGACACGGGAGTAGACTCCCAGGTATTCCATCAGGGCCAGCACCTTTCCTCTCACTCATTGCCCCATACACACCTGTGAACGTTGTGTTCTTGAGGTGTGTGTGATCTGAGCTCAGAGTGGTCATGGGTGTGTGCGTGGTAGGGATGCATATTGTTTTCTCATAGCGGGCAAAGAACTGATTTAGCTCTTGTGCTAATGAGAAGTCCATATTTCCTGTGCTTGTCCCACTGCTGGATGGGCAGGGCTTTTTGTGTTTAGTGTGGGAGTAAACCGGAGCACCCGGGGTAAACCCACATTGACAAGGGCGAGAGGTGAGGGGATGGTTTCATTGTTTGGAGGAAACTGGAGAACTTGGGGTAAATCCATATCGGGGGGCATCTAAACTTTAGATTGGGGACCACACTTTAGGCTCATGCCGCAGTTACTCTTAGACGATGAATCACTGCAACACTTCTGTTGTTGGGACAAGGTTTGAACATTTAGGACAAGGTTTAGTTGGTTTAGTTGGGACAAGGTTTAGGAACTCCTTGCATGTCTCCTGGTGACATGGACCATTTGACGAGAATTTCCGCCAAAGCTTTAGTGGCTGAGGGACGAAGGTCTCATTGGGTTCATGGACATCGCAGCTAAAGCAGCTCCTCCTGAATGAGCTCCGTCAGCTTTTCGAGGCTCTCAAACTCTTCCTCTGTTAAGGGAGAGTTTTAGTGGGGACGCCAGAGAGGGCGTCTTCCAGCTTTGCCATGACGCTCTGCAGAATCATCTCTCTATCATCTGCAGATTTGCACTCATGCAAAGTGAACAGGACCGGCTGAATCATTTTCAGGTTAGCTGCGGTGAGCACCTGGATCAGGTACGCGGACATGTCCGCCAGCAAAGCCAACGTGGACGGGTCCTGGATGTCTCCCATAAAAATGTCCCACTGTGGCCCAGCTCTTTAGCGTGGCCCAATAGAAGGAGACCAGCAGGTCAGTCTGCAGCCTAGTGTTGGGTGATCTTGACATTTTCAGATCGTCCTAATCGCCCCCCCCGAGGAGATTGCCGATAGGCGATCGTGGGCGGGGTGGGGCGCAATGGGAGGAGCTTTATCTCGAGGTGACCTTACCGCAGCCACCACGGAACTGGTACCGACGAAAAATGCTACGTCTCCCATTTGAAAATATTATGGCTTTGTTGAGAGTTTCATATTGACACGGTTAAATCTACTGTATTTCTTGCCCGGTAAAATTAAAAAAAAAACAAAAGTAGTAAAAAACAAACAAAAAAACCCAAAAAACTCCATCTGCGAGGCTCTGCTGGGCTTCTTTGACTATGGCAGTTGCATTAGCCGCCCGAGACAGATCCTCGGAGATGTGGGTCCCTGCCAGGGACTCCCTGGGAACTTGAAGGTGGATACAGGAGTAGACTCCCAGGTATTCCATCAGGGCCAGCACCTTTCCTCTCACTCACTGCCCCATACACACCTGTGAACGTTGTGTTCTTGAGGTGTGTGTGATCTGAGCTCAGAGTGGTCATGGGTGTGTGCGTGGTAGGGATGCGTATTGTTTTCTCATAGCGGGCGTTTTAGTGGGGACGCCAGAGAGGGCGTCTTCCAGCTTTGCCATGACGTTCTGCAGAATCATCTCTCTATCATCTGCAGATTTGCACTCACGCAAAGTGAACAGGACCAGCATCTGAACCATTTTTACCTTGCTTTGTCGCAATTTTTGCCAAGCACGACTTGCACAACACCTGGCTCTGGTTCACGTCATCCTTTTTAAATCCAAAATACCTCCAAATGATGGAGGATGATTTATGTTTTGGCACCAAATCAGATTTTGCACTGCCACCGGCCGCATTATCTCCCGCACTCATGTCACTTTTCTTTCTTACCTTTTAATTTCCCCGCTGTGGATGTAGCACGTGTGTGTGTGTGCGCGTCAGTCTCCGTCTCCCTCACATGTTTGTCATTGGTTGACTTCAGCTGTCGATCCACAGCAAGCATCAATTAAGGTTTGTGGTTGGCTGGCCTCAGCGGTGCATTCAATGGCAATCGTAAAAATTAAAGTTGTTGTGACTTCCAGAGCTGTGCGTGCAGGGAGGAGCGGGGAAATCTATATCATTTATATCGTTGCTTTTTCGATATTAATATCTTGAATGTTCATATCTAGATATAGATACGATAACGATATATTGTTCAGCCCTAGTCCCTGGGAACTTGAAGGTGGACACAGGAGTAGACTCTCAGGTATTCCATCAGGGCCAGCACCTTTCCTCTCACTCATTGCCCCATACACACCTGTGAACGTGGTGTTCTTGAGGTGTGTGTGATCTGAGCTCAGAGTGGTCATGGGTGTGTGCATGGTAGGGATCCTTCTTGTTTTCTCATAGCGGGCAAAGAACTGATTTAGCTCTTGTGCTAATGAGAAGTCCATATTTCCTGTTCTTGTCCGACTGCTGGATGGGCAGGGTTTTTCGTGTTTAGTGTGGGAGTAAACTGGAGCACCCCATATCGGGGTGGGGGGGGGGGGGCAGGGGGCAGGGGGCATCTAAACTTTAGATTTGGGACCACACTTCAGGCTCATGCCGCAGTTACTCTTACACGATGAACCACTGCAACACTTCTTCGCCCAGGAGAAGAACCTGCTGAATACGTTCTTCTTCTTTTTCACAATATCATCCAGATGGATATTTAGGCAGTTCAGAAATGCGTTATCAAAACATGTGTTGCTTGTTGTCATTGCAGCCAACAGTACCTTTTGTGGGGAGCCAAACTCCTTCTGGAGGTCCCTCCTGATGGCCTTGTTGAGTTTCTTTATATTGGACAGGGCTATGTGGACGGGAAACCTCTCAAGGCACCTTTCAGGCACCTTCTGTGTGATGCGCTCGATGATGGCGTTGAGGTCTATCACTGGTAGGGTCCCGGTTTCCTCAATGAGTTTGGAGAAGAGCCTCATGAGTATAGCAGTAGTGAGGGTCTCGCTACCTGTGATTGTAGAAGAGGAGCTGTCGTTTGAAACTTCTTCCCCCTCTGATTCCCCAGGGATTATCTCCAGATTTTGATGAACGTGATCTGTGGCTCGAGACATATCCATCGGGAACGGTATGTTGAACTCAAGATCATCATCTTTGCTGCAGAGGGGTTCACTAGTATTTAACATGTGAGGAGCTGACACCAAAGTGGGCTCTGCTGCGAAGGTGTCGTTTTCTTTTTTCGCTGCCTCCTGCAGCATATCAGTGAGCAGGTCTTTGATTTCATTCAGCGCCCCAGACACTTTCTCTGAGGAAGTTGTTGTTACTGATGGCTCTGTATCGACCCAGAGGAGCACCTGCTGGAAGAACCTGGCCACTGCATCTTCCGTCATGGCATAGAGGACGTCGGGAGAGAAGTGTGGATGGGTGGGCCCCAGCTGGCTCCTGTGCTGAGAGATGACGGTTTCCGAAAGAGATTTGCACGTTGCGTCCACGGGTAACTGATACATCTCGCTTTCCATCAGATAATCATATATATCATCGACCAGCTGCTTTGAAAACTTCTCGAGCTCAATACAGAATTTCTTCCCTGTTTTGCTGGTATGTGCTAACGAACTCTCTGATGAGTTTATTTCCTGGTACAAACTGCCAATATAGTCTTTGATCTTCTCATTGCACAAAGGCTCCGTTTTCTTTAGGCCGATTACAGTCGTCCTGTGTTGAGGTAAAGTTTCAGGTGTTTGGCTGGGGGACACAGGAACACTTCCTGGTAGACTGTCCTCAGCTGATTCAATGAGGCCTGGAGACACTGTGGGGCTTTGCTTAGGGGAACTTGACTCCTGCTTGAGACTCACCAGGAACTTTGAGTCTTGAGTCTTGAACTGTTTCTTCAGCTCCACGATAATCTTTTTTAGCTGTTTTTCGGCAAACTTGTCGAAGCTGCGTTCTTGAGCTAGCTGCACGGCCGAGGGGTCTCTCGACGATGTAGTCGTGGAGAAAAAAAACTCTGTCAGCTTGCTCCTAATATACTCCACATTCATCCAAGAACTGTCCATGATGACACCGACTATGAGAGAAGCTGATTTCACAGCCTTCTTCATGATGTTTTTGGGACAAGCTTTAGGACTTACTTGCATGTCTCCAGGCGACATGGACCATTTGACGAGAATTTCTGCCACAGCTTGAGTGGCTGAGGGGACGAAGGTCTCACTGGGTTCACGGACGTCACAGCTAAAGCAGCTCTTGATGAAGTTGGGGTGCAGCTTAGCAAAACTTTTCTTCAAACATTTCAACATATGAAGCACCATTTGACAAAGATTTCTTCTGTCGGACAAGGAGCAACCAACATAAACGACAGGCTCCTCCGGCCAGTCAGAGCTGTCGACGACCGCTGACGCAACGCTCTCGACTTTCCGTGACACCTCCTCCTGAATGATCTCCGTCAGCTTTTCGATGCTCTCACACTCATCCTCTGTTAAGGGGAGAGTTTTAGTGAGGACATCAGAGAGGGCGTCTTCCAGCTTTGCCATGACGCTCTGCAGAATCATCTCTCTTTCATCTGCAGATTTGCACTCACGTAGGGTGAACAAGACCGGCTGAATCATTTTCAGGTTAGCTGCGGTGAGCACCTGGATCAGGTATGCAGACATGTCTGCCAGCAAAGCCAACGTGGACGGGTCCTGGATGTCTCCCATAAAAATGTCCCACTGTGGCCCAGCGAAATGGTCAAAAAACTCTTTCACGATGGGCACAAGATCCTCGACGGTGGGAAGTTCGATGGAATCCATCTGGATTGGTCCTTTGAAGATGTTGTCGTTTTTGTAATTGCTGCTTCTTCACAAAGTGGCTCAGAACTCACTGCTGTTGTGCTTTTTCAGTTTGTTCCACATCAAAAGGAGCTCTTCCTCAAAATCAACCGTTAATCCTTTGATGTGCGCGTCACCGAGACGTCATCGTCCTTTGAAGTCTCGAAGCAGAGCGGCACAACCCGGAAATTACGAAGGGGGGCGGGGCGGGGCAAGGGAACGTGACGTCATTCGAGATCCCGTATTAAAAGGCAAGAAACTGGGGCTAATATTGAATGACTATATAATATTATTTATATATGTACGTATTTCAATATCGTATTATTTTACGTAGCACAGTACAGTGCAATGTGGTTTATTTCACAAAAGCAAACTCCATTCATAATTCTGGTTAAAAAAAAATAAAATAAATAATAATAATAATAACAGCAGCCGGCATGTTCAGTTCCCTGTGTGACAAACGAGTGTGGTCTTTAAATCCGAATCTCACTAAAAAGAGCCGGCTCTTTCGGCTCCCAAACGGCTCTTCAGATTTTTTTGTTGCTTTAATCGATATATTACCAATAATAATGTAACATTATGCACAAAATGAATTAATAATTAATTTAAAAAATGTATTATACTACTGTATTATAATAGCCTTTATTTTTTCACTCTACGGTGAACTTTTAACTAATTTAAATTTTAACTTTTTTATAAAATAAAAAATAATAAAAATAAATTATAAAATACAAAACAATTTTAGCTTTTTATACACAACAAATTTAAAGTCAAACAACAACACAGAATGATGCTGTTGACACTGCAGCAGCAGCAGGAGCAGCAGCAACAGTTACAGATGACACACTGGCACCTTCATTAATACCAGGTTCAACTGGTCACTTCTCCAGTGGAACTGTTGGGTGGATGCTACCACCCCGAACACGGAGGGTAGCAGGTATTTATGGGGGTCTGATGTCTATAATAATTTGCTACCACGCTGAACACAGAGGTAAAAAGATATGCGTGTTGGTAGTAGTTTTCACAAGGTAGGACCAAATATCAGATATGGCTATAAATTTCCGCTACGGGTAGGAAGAAATTTCAGAACACGGATCTGGCCGTAGTACGCATGCGCGGTGCACTCGGGTAGGAAAATATTTCAGGTAGGAAAAAATTTCAGAACACCACGCCAAGAAGGACAGCGTCGCCCCCGGGAGCGTGATGGCAGAGGATGCGCTGCTGGAGAGAGACGAGTGAGTGTGTGTGTGTGTGTGTGTGTGTGTGTGTGTGTGGGGCCTGTCCGCAGGCTGCTTGTTGTTACACATGTGTGGATGCGGAGGCTTCCACTCAGTGCTGCGGCTCGTGTTTTTAAAGTGACACGGAAGCCTGGGATCTGCAGTGGGACATTTAATTCCCAACATCAGGACGCCATCATTTCTGGAAAAAACCGGTTGTTATCTTTTAAAGGATTCGACAGTGACAGCCATCTTTGCTCATGGCCATTTAAACTCAGAATCAGAATCTGGAAATGTAAGCCACATTTAAAAAAGGATCCATTCAACCAGTTTCACAAATATCGGCATGATATCTGTCCCTTCCCTTAAATGGCTTTTAAAGACAGATATTGGCCGATATGAGCTGATATTTGTGAAACTGGCTTTGTGATATTTTCTTTTTGTTCCACATCCCATCCTATTTTCATACATAGGCTGTTGTTATTGCAAAGGGATGTATACATTGCAATATATTATTTTGTGATGATTTATCAGTTTTGAAACCATTAACTTTTCTTAAAATATTTTGATCATCTGTATTCTTTCAGTCATTTTTCAAGCGAAATGCAACAAACTGATTTATAGTTAAAACATTTGAACAAATGCCCTGCCTCTCTCTGGTTTATGTCATGGTATCATGAATATTTGGGTTTGGGGCTGTTTGGACTCACCAACCCAGCACCTTGAAGACATCACTGTATCACATCACTTTGAAATCTTTGGACATTTTGTGTTCTAAATGATTAACAAGACAAACAAGAAAATGATTGGCAGAGTAACTGATGTAATTTTGATACAATATCATCCAGCTCTACTCAGTGCTTCTCTATATATGGGGGAAGTTTCAAATATTGGTATTGTGCCATAGTCACATATCCACACCACAATAGTGGTTACCAAAGTCGGTACATCACTGTTATGAATTCATTAAACATAAGCACTAAACATTCATCCAGTGACATAAATTGTTCCAAAAAAGGAGCCATCCTGCAGCTTTGGGCTTTCGTGATACAATCATCAGTGACATTTTCAACTTTATAGAGCTCATGTTAGGGATTAGAGAGCTGTGTAATTACTAAAAGGTTCCTGAAGCCTCTTATTCTCACGCTCAGTCCCTGCCGTGCCTTGGCTTCAAGAAGGGAGGGTAGGTTCAGGAGGAAGTTGTTACCAAGACAGAGGATGTGGTTTGTAATGATGTCAATTATGTCAAGTGTTATTTAGCTTCTTTTGTCTCCTCTCCTACCCCCCACAGAATCTGGAACGCTTTAACCAGTAACTATGGCAGCGTGATGCCAGTCGACTGGAAACTGTCTCGGGCACGCTCCCTCCACATGCCCGCAGTCAGCCTGAAGGAGAAACCTGTGAGCGATTCCACCCCTCCCGTCTCACCTCTGTCCCACTTTCCCTTTAACCCCAGCAACACACACACACACACACAACCTCCACCCCCATCCCTTGCAAATGTCTCCTCTGTTCATCCCACAAATCTCAGATGTTCATTGTGCCAGGATTTAGTGCTTTGATTAAATTCCCTCCCCCCGGTCCCTGCTCCTGGCTAGAGGAAGAGTGATGTCACAGCGGAGCTGTCGGATGATGAGGAGCTGAGGGAGCAGCTGGACATGCACTCCATCATTGTATCCTGCCTCGCAGAGGAGCCCCTTTTCACAGCCGAGCAGGTGAGTTACACATAAACGCCGGCCTCCAGCATAGTCTGGCCTGTTAGCAGTCAACAAATTCTCTCAGAGATTCAAAGGGATATTTGGAGTGCTGGTCTCTCTTCCCGTTGGCAGGTTATTGAGGAGATAGAGGAGATGATGCAGGACTCTCCTGACATGGAGGCAGCGCACAATCCCTCTCAGTCGGACCTCTCCATGCTCTCACTGGACGTCCAGCGGTCCACCAGCAGCTCCAGCTACGAGGAGAGTGAGTGTTAACTGTTCAGGACAAATAATGAGCATCATGTGACGTTCCCATGTTTAATTAATTATGACGTATAACAATATTATTTGGCTTCTAGCTTTGTGACACTGAGCTTCATCATGCAGAATCTGTAAAAACACATCAATGAGCCACAGTGTTACACTCGCTGACATGTTGCTTCCTTACAAAGATTGTGGGCAGTGTAGTTTATTTTGAGTCAGCACCACATGCAGCGTCCGGTTGCTGTAGGTGCACAGTTTTTCACTTCATTATTTAGTTTTTGAAAAAAAAAGTGACTACCTATACTTATGACAGGCTTTTAAAGACTAACATCAGCAGTATGGATGTGCATGAGACTGACAGTCAGAGACAGGCAGTATGGAAGTCCGAAGTGATCCGAATATGATTTTTTATGGGCTTTATTGGACAATAAGAAGAATATTAAAAAAGGCTGGGCTTATTATTTAGTGTTAGCAACAATCTGGCAGCATTTTTTCCCATAAATGCGCTAAATAACTGCGTGTTATGTTGGTTTCTGTGCATGCATGGTGCAGTGGTGAGGACCCTGAGTGTGGCAGAGCTGAATGAACGTCTGGAGGAGGCGGAGATGAACATCAGGAGGTTCTCTGAGGAGCTGGTGCAGCAGCTGGCTCTCAGGGATGAGCTGGACTTTGAGAAAGAAGTGAAGAACAGTTTCATCTCGGCGCTCATTGATGTGCAGAACCGTCAGAAAGAGCACCGCGAGCTGCTGAAGAAGAAGAAGAAGCTTAAGGCCGGGACATCACAGGGCCATGCTGAGAAAACACTTGGCTCAGTTAGTATTTTATTCTTACAGTTAGTTTTGAGGAAACATTACCAGCCTGGTTATGCTTCCAGATTTATTTATCTACTTAATGATCTTTAAATGTTTGGATAGTGATATTAATGTAATTATGTGATATTTCATGATCTTTCACTTCTGCTTGTTGCATTTCTCGCTGCGTTTGTTGTATCTCGCAGCAATCTGCATTTTCCTGAACTCTTTTCCATTCTTTGATTATCTCTCGTCCTCTGCTTCTACTGCTTCACTTCCTTCCTCCTCAGCGCTTCAGCATGGAGGGACTCTCCTCCATCCTTCAAAACAGCTTCCGGCAAACTTTTGGGAGCGGGTGCAGTGAAAGACAGGTTACTTCCCATTTCCCTCTCTCTCAGCTGCTAAACTTTACCTTTCTGCACTGACAAAACGTACACATTGATAGTTTGAAAGGAATTCATTTCACATGCTTCTTTAAAGACTCCCTCTCTGTCTTTGTCGCTGCTTTTTGTTGATGGTTTACAGTATTTGACCACAGTCATCCCTTATGAGAAAAAGGGACATCCTCCTTCACTTGAGGACCTCCAGATCCTGACCAAGAGTGAGTTTCTACATCTGTACCAACTGTAGTTGAGTTTTAATGGCTGTGACTGATCTTTTCCCTCCTCTCTATCTGCTGCTTCTCAGTTCTGCAAGCTATGAGAGACGGCAGTGACAAGGTGCCCAGTCTCCTAACAGACTATATTCTCAAAGGTGAGATTTTCTCTGTCTTTTATTTACACTTTATACCACACAAGTGGTTTTACATTTTTCCTCCCATACTAAAAATCATTTAAACTAACTACACTAACATTTTTTTTAGTTCAGTAACAGTAAAAATTCATTTCCTACCTCTGAAAATTACAAAATTGTGGAGATCTAGAGGCTGTCCATCCATCCAGTCCTTTGCTGTGAAGATAAGTTGACCATGTGTGGTCAGGTTACACTGCTGTTGCTGGGTTTTGCAGTTGAGAGCAGGTACTGCTTTGAAAGTAATCCATGTTAGTGCATTTGAAGAAACAACAAAGTATTTTTTACATCTTATACTAGTGGAATATAATAGGTTGATGAAAAACAATAAGGAGATATGGCTAGGGTTTGAATATCATGCTCATTTCCTGGAGAAGGTTGAGCTGCAGACTCTGATGTCTCAAAAGTTTCAGCTTTCACTAAATATTTTACTTGGAACACTTGTTTCTGCATTACCATGTTTTAGGAAGTCAACACTAAACAGTACAATATGCTTTAGAAAATTATTAGTTTTTAATGTAAAATACTATAAATGTGATGTACATTAAACAACCAGTATGTTCCTTCAGCATCTCCTACCAAAACATCTGAGCTCTGTCTTTCTTTCACGTTTTCATTCCTCTGCTTTCTTTCTCTGCCCCTCATGTTTTACTCTGCCTTATTTATTTCACTGCCCAGCTCTGGTGTGAGCGATGGATGGAGAGGTTGGTGACACTTTGGTGTACTGTGGTGTAGTCACTCACAATGGGAGAGCGCCCCCTCTCTGCAGCTGAAGTGCAGTGCAGACTGACCCTGACGTTCTCCCTCTCACCGCTCCCCTCTCCCACACGCTGACACAGTGCCTGCCTGCTGCATGGCTGATCCCTGTCACTGTCTACACTCACAGACAGTGACTCACTGCCATACACTGTAGTCCTCTGTTTACCCTGCACTTAACATTTGAAATGCTGTTTTCTGATTATCAGTTGCCTGCAAATATACAGAACATCCCTCAAATCACAGTTGAAAGCAGTGTTTTTTCCTTCTGTTTTTCCTCCTATTTGATTTCCTCATTTTGAAAATTCTACTGACATCAACTCATACTGGAGCTTCTTCCCCAAGGCACTGCTAATCTTCACCTCTGCTATTATTCCAGTGCTTTGCCCAACGTAGACCAGAGGGATGGTGCCTAACACTCTGCAGAGACTTCAGGTAGTTTCGATTGTGAAGAGGACTCATTGTATTTTTAATTCTTTTTTTGCAAACATGAAGCACACTTAATTTATTCCTGCATGTTTTTACCTCAAGATGTGTCTTTCTGTGTTATGTCCATGTTTGTTTGTATTTATTTTTTTGGACTGTTGTGACTTTGGAAACCCTGTGTGTTCCTGTGACTTTTGACTTCTTTTTGGTGTTTTTTTAAACTTTTGCACTGCATAAAAGAATCCTAAAAATGTTATGATGATATGACAAAATAGCCAGATAGATACTCCAAAATGAGCTATGCTTTTTGGCTAAGTATTGAGCTTTGCTTCTTGGTTAGAAGGCAAAGCTGCAAAGTGATGCAAAGGGCTTTGTATTTATCTAAAGTGCTTCTCAACCACTGAGCAGTGAACAAATGCACAAAGCACAATAAACACATTAGTAACAGTGATAAATAATTATAAAAACATAGAGAATATAAAAACTGAAGAAAAAATTATATAAACATCAGAGGGAAATTCCAGGTATTCCAGTGGCACAGCAGACCAAGAGTCAGACAAATATAAAAATATAGATTAATAACAAATAAATGAATTACACAAGAAGAATGTGCATAAACATAATGTATGGTATGTGCACAAGCATCATGCAATTCCACACATGTTCCTGCAGACTGTATTAACCACATACATCATTATTATTTTATTGAGGGTGAAGAGCTGATGTAGTCTGGACTGAATTAGCTTATTAACTATGCATTTGAGTGAATACTGAATTGTGAGCCATGCACTGTCTGAACTTTTGTGGCGCTGACGACCTCTGAATCAGAGGCTGGAGCGTCATTGTGCCTGCTGTGAACAGGGCAGCACACACCATGACTGAGCATTGTTATCCTGTACCTATTTAAAAGCTGCCTTTGCATTTGTCTGAACTTTTTCTACATAATAACTTATTTTCATTGAATGTCATATTACTTGTTCTACTTACAGAACTAGCTTAATTAATAAGTTATTTTGTAAATATTTTATTTCAAATATATTGGTAAAATAATTCCCTGTCTGTCTTTATTCATTTCATAATATGCCAGCATTGATTTCTGAAAAAAAACATCACAGTTAATTTTCCTCTCACTCTCACCCAGCAGATTTCCTCTCTATAGGAAGAATCATAAATATTTTATTATTTTACACTTGGAGAGACTGACTCAACCCATGTCAATAATCTATTTCCTTGCAAGCAACAGCTTCACATGTGTTAGGTCTGATTACCCAGTTTAAACATTATGGGTAAAAGGTAGATAAGAGCAGTTATGGAAATTTAATTTCTGCTGAGATGCCCCCCCACAGTGCGTACAGTAAAGAGACCTGAGAACTGGATTTTCTTGATGCTGAAGGTGTATTAAGGAGTCCGAGACAAATATGCTGCATCCTCTTTGTAATGTAGCTAATTTTGATTATGATACATTGAAATGTGTTATTATCAAGTTCTTACAGTATTTGCTCATGTTTGGAAGTAGAGTGTTGCATTGCATCACTTTAATGTGGTATTTGGCTGTGAGCTGTGTGTGTTCAGCGTGAACTAAACACTTTGAGGCTTGGACCTGGTCAGCTTTCTTGTTGCTTTGGTAAAGGTCACTGAAACTGAAGACTTTTTACAGCAGCAAAAGATGAAATGTAAAGAAATGTTAAATTCAAAACACTACTTCTTCATTATATAAGTCTCTTCCACGTGTCATCTGTCCCTCCTACTCACTGAGGAGATCCAGATGTGGGCTCTGGGAGGAACCTCAAAACATCCAACCTCTGGTCTGTGGGAGCCCTCAGCAGAAACACAACAGCTTTGACAGGAAAACAAGATTGAGTCCAAAGTGCTATTAGAAACAATTACAAAAAAAAACACATGGAAAGGTACAACTTAATAGTTGTTGCTTTTAAGTGACACAAACAGATGCGGAATTTTGATAACAACAAAAAAGTAACTTATTAAAATGTGATGTAAGAGACAGATAAGGCTGTCCTCTGTTAATCACACATATGGAACCAAAGTCATGCTTGTCTGAATGCTGTACAATCCTGCTCGGCATCCATCAGCATTTCAGAAGAAACACAAAACTGCTGCTTAACATCTGTAAAACATTTGTTCTCTCTGAGATAAGATTTCCTCATTGAACTCTGCGCAGTTAGTCAACAGTCTGGCCAGGACTCAGAGCTACAAGGAGCTTTTATTGTGCAGCTGCGCCAAAGCAGTTTCTTTACAGTGGATTTAAAGTGCTTTTTTGGAATTATGGAGGCTCGAAGGGTTCGGTTGATGTTTTGCTTTCTGCTGCTGGCGCACTGCACACTCCAGCAGACCACCTCAAAGAGAAGAAATGGCAAGAAAGGTAGGAAACTACAGACTGGAAGAAAATGAATAACACGAATAGAAGTCTCTGACTAACTTATACTTTTACAACGTGACTGAACGGCCATGTGAAAGTTCATTTGTAAAGCTAACTGAATGGATTAGGCTAATGAGTACATTTTGCATTCTTTTGCTCTTCCAGACTCGACAAACACTGCTGCGATTGAGGAGCTGAAGAAACAGATAAATGACATTGTTCAGGAGCTGAATTTGTTGAAGGAACAGCAGGCTTTGCAAACAGGTATTACTCCTGCTTATATATCACCTTAAAGACAATGTGCTGCAAAGCTGCCTTGTCATAGCTGACTAATCTTTTAATGTATATTTCACTACACTACAAACATGCTGTACCGAGAATAGAAGAGTGTAGAGTGATAGTCACATTTTAAACTCTATTTTAACATCTCTCGAGGGATTGTGACCCATTGTAGGCAACAGTGACCCCGAGCCACACTGACTTTATCATAACTCTCCCCCTCCAGTTTGTTTGAGGGGCACAAAGATCCTTGGCAAGTGTTTCCTGGCTGACCCGGTGAAGAAGACCTTTCATGCGGCCAGTGATGACTGCATTGCTAAAGGAGGCAGCCTGAGCACTCCTCTGACAGGAGATGAAAACGACCAGCTCTACAGCTATGTCCGCCAGAGCATCGGCCCCGAGGAGCAAATCTGGCTGGGCATCAACGACATGGTGACGGACAGCCAGTGGGTGGACCAGTCAGGGTCCAATGTGCGCTTCAAGAACTGGGAGACAGAGATCACTCTGCAGCCAGATGGAGGGCGCAGCCAGAACTGCGCCATCCTCTCCACCACGGCCAACGGGAAGTGGTTTGACGAGAGCTGCAGAGCTGAAAAGGCCTCGGTGTGTGAGTTCAACATCATTTGAGAGCAGCTTTCTGACAGTAACACAACTCTGTGCAAATACGCATATGAACAGTACGTGCTGCTTGAGTGAAACATGTAGAGCATTTGCTATCAGGTACAGTTATGCAGTGCATTGAAAGAATAATGTGCTCCATCTTTCTTAAGCTCACACTTTCTTGACCAAGCCATTCAGATGCCTGTCGACCTCACACAGTGGTCTGGAAATGTCATTGTATAAGCTAAACTCAAGGGCACCTGATATTTTAAATGCATTTAGTAAACTCATGATCTCAAATACTCAGATATCCATCAAGGTAAACACCACTGGATGGCTACTCTTTGTTATATATATTTTATAGCATCTGCTGATAAATGCCATGTCACCATGATTGCCTTGCCTATGGCACTTTCCTTATTTTCATTTCTGAATCTGAAATCATACTGTTTATGTTACATTATATAATGACAATAAACATGTGTCTCCACAGTTGCAAACTCCTCATTCCTTTCCCTCTCGGGTCGAGATTCAGCAGAAAAAATGCTTGCTTAAAAAAAATTCTTATGTAACAACTCATAAAAAAAGAACATGGCTGCTGCAACTAGCTCTAATAAGTAAACAATTTGTTGGTTTTAGGTTGCTGTCTTTTTCCCCCAGTTATTTTGTGAGGCTAGTGTGTTTACACAGTGAAAGGTTTTCCTCTCAAAGTGAAACCCAAAAGTTTGCTGGTGGTTTTGGTGGTTATTTTAAGAAAATCTATAGGAATGACATGTTTCTAGAAGCTTTTGGGACCAAAGAAACAAAAAAGTGTACATATTTGATAGTTGAAGTCAAGGTGTAGGTAAATTGACAGTGGTAAATCAAAAAGTAGTATGACATTCCCTCTCATAAAACCCAGAACCTTTTTAAATTCCCAAAGAATTTACGATAAACTATTTTAGAGGTGCTCTCTTTAAAAAAAACAACAACAAAAAAACAAACACAGTGCAGTGCGAGGTCCCGCTTGATGAGCGATTACACTAGTATACTCACCCAAACACAGGTCACATCAGATAAACACGGACGTCGATCTCAATGCATTTCCATCTTCGACAGTATCAGTTTACATTTAAGAGTTCCTGCTCAATGTCCAGAGTGAGTGCAGGTCTCCCTCTGCTGTTCATTTTCTGAACTTAATGAGGTAACCTTTCTTTTACAAGACAAACACACCTTTAATTCAGCCTTTCTGAACCAAATCAGACCTGGTCATTTTGTGGCATCTTCTGGTTCAGCTTGGTGTCAAAATAAATAATCTTCATAGGTATTCATGAAATGCTTATATTTTATTAGAGTATACATTTCCTGTTTGACCAGTGTTTCTATCATAGAAAACTGTATAAGTTAATGATTTTTTTCCCCAAAATAACTGGTGGTTGAATGTAACTTAGTTCTTGGATTGTTCCATGATGCCTTACATCAGTTTGTAGTTCCTCACAGGATGAGTGACTCAGATCCTCACAGCAACACAGCAAAAGGACTCACCAAATATAAAATATAGTTCTCAACACTGCCTAAAAAGTTACCTGTAATTAGTAACCATGTAACCAGTCAGCCATTTCTCTGTGAGATGACTGCACTTAAGTGTATACAAGGATTTTCATTCCAAGTCACTGTTGTCCAACAGAATGGGTCCATGGTTCTTGACACCAACGGCAAAATAAAATGTGCTGGCTGGATTATTTTAATTCACTGTGATCCACAAGTGTAGGGCCTCAGAAAAGGTCACTTGGTAAACAGCAGATTAGTCTTGAGATTTCCAAAAGAACATATGCACTGAATTTTTATTTATCCCTGGCTGAAACACACTTTAAAGTCCTAAACTGTTTCAGCTGGAATGTACTGACCTCTCTGTAAGGATAATTTATGGATTAATTATAGCCAGAAGTCGACATAGCAATGAAAAAGTGGTGCAAATACACCACTGTTGCAATCTCCTGCAATACAGGCCCTCATCAGGCCATCATGTTCTGATGATGCTACACAGTGCAATGTATTGCAACAGCAGTGGAGTCCTCTCTCTTCAGTGGTTTAATGATAAAAATGAAAAACTCAGCATGTAAACAGCAAACAGCTTGGCTCCTATACAAACATTCCTAATATGTACATATTACAATATAGAATATCTCAAAATGAGCAACAGTCAGTGGTACAGATTGTGAAAGGGGATGATTAAATACAAGTTTCAAAACAAAAGCGTCTTCATCTGAGATAAACCAAGGTAACAGCTGCAGGCAGGTTTGGACAGGGTTATTTTGTGTACCTGGCTTTGGTGCAAAACTATGCTCGAGAAAAGAAAAAACAAGGCTTCTATCAAGGCCGAACAGCAGGTAATCACACAGATGCCAGGGAACGAATATCGCAAAGTTCAAGTAGGTGAAGTACAAAGATGAAAGCTGAATCCAATCTTCTCCTTAGTTCCCTCCCTCTGGCTCCAGCCTCGGCCCCAGATCTGGAGAACGCTCCTCCTCGCTCTGCTCCTCGCTCTGATAAATCTCATTGTCCACCAGGGGTAGGCTCGGGGGCCTTTTGGGAAGCGGAGGAGCCTGTGGAGGCGGGTACTGAAATGGGTGATAAACCCCAACCTCCAAGTTGTCTGCTCCACCACCTTTAGAGACCAGGGGTGAGTCTGTGTGTCCCGCGAAGGGACGGTATGCGTCAGTCTCTCCGTAGACGCCAATCTCCATACCCTTTCTCAGCAGATGTGTGTAGACCAGCGTGTCCTCAATGGAGGTGTACACGTGGGAATCATTGTCTTCGCGTGTTTTAGGGAAGTTGTGGTGTCCTGGCAGGAAATCGGTGCCGTTGGGATTGTGGACGGACACCTGATGATTCAAATCCTTCTTCTTCTTCCTGTTTGCAGGAGAGACAGGAGGATGGGAGTTTCAGAGATATACCTTATACCATATACCATACATAACTGCAGAGATCTTGTGATCTTTAGTATCTTTACTCAAATCATATCTTGGAAAGACATAAATCAGATGCACTTACTTAATCACCACACACACCACTACCAGCACGATGATAAAAATGACCACCAGAGCCGCCACCACACTCAGCACGATGGCCAAGATAAGGTCTAAATATAAGAAAACAACAGATTCAACAGATACAATCTCTCATTAATTCCATCTGCCATACACTAATTCGACAGTGCAATCAGGATTTTTTTTTGCGTTTTGTTGTGCACCACATGTTATTTGAATCTGAACAGTGGGACCTCACATTTATCCACTATTTAGCATCTTAATAAAGTTAGCAATGGAATTAAAAAAAGCCTCCATGTGTCCATGCTCCACATTTCATAGATCAGACAGATTACTGTCCAGTTCAAACAGTTCTTACAGTTTACACAAAACTATGATGTACAACAAGTAACCCTGCAAAATCTCTTACTCTTGCTCTCCCGCAGGGTGATCTTGGTGATGACACTGAAATGTCCTCTCTCGGGCATACAGTTGGACATGTTGAGGTAGAAAGTTCCCGAGACGACGATCTCTCTCTCGGCCTCCTCGTCCTCCCTGCGGCTGTAGTCCTCCTCCCGGCGGCCCACCCTCTGCACCCGGATGTTGGTGTGGCGGTTGCTGCACTTGGGCTGGCTCAGGTTGGCAAACATGAGGTGCGCCTCCGTCTTCGGGGGCATGGAGACAATCCAGGAGACGGTGGAGTAGGATTTCATTCCTACTGGCCAACCGGGTGTAGCCAAAAGGACGGGGGGGCCTTTCTTTGAAGCTACAGTGAAGATGTACCTTTCTGAATGGGATTTTGAAGGAAAGGAACATTAAACATCAGTGAAAAAAAAACAGTTTACTTCATTCAACTGCAGCTGCTTTTTACCTGATATTTCCTCTTTAAAACAGGCATTCAACACATTGTTGTAAGACATCCTCAGTGCTTTGTCCCCCACGCTGGACACAGTGACAGACATGTTGGTGTGGATTTGGACCTTTTGTATAACCCCCTGAGGACAGAAGTGTCCGATAGCAGCACCATCCTCTTCGGCCACTTTGATAATAATGCTGTCATTGCACGGCTGTCCAGGCAGGGACTGCTTGAGGGGCCCGGTGGGAGAGGTCAGCTCCACGGTGCCGCGCAGGGGAGGACGGAGAATCCAGGTCGTGCTGCTCAGCTGGGCGGGCAGGCAGTTTGGCAGCACAGGCAGCGAGAGACGGACCGGAATCTTCGAGCAGTCTTTAAGATGACTACACTCTGACATGAAAGTAGAGGTGGTTTAAATAAAGAGGGGTTCAGGAAATCATACACCATTTTCAAAGAAGTGTCAGTATTGAGGATAAAACCTTTCAGTGTGATTTTAGAAAACCTAGAATCTTTGTTATGATAGGAAATATTAAGACCAGTACTGACAGTTAGAGGAACAATTCAATGCTTCTTTTCCAGGCCCAGTGAATCCCCTCGTTGAACACTCAAATCTGGATTTACCTATGACTCTACTGGCGGTGACTTTTAAGTCTTCAGGAAGGCAGTCCTGGAAAGACAGGACACCGTTTGATGTGACGGTGATCTTCTCCTTCGTCACAGAGTTTATTTTCATCTGGCAGTCAGAGGCCTGTCTTAGCTTCTCGATGTAAAGAGAGAAGCCGTAGGCTTTGCTCAGGTCCACTTCACACACCCCTGGAGAAAACAGCACAGTGAGACACAAGCCTTATTCTCTTCCTGTCTCAAACATACACTACAACTGTAAACCAGGACAGCCACATCAAGCAGGCGTTTCAATTTTGGTTTGACTGAAAGAGCTGAATGTGATGTCCCGCTCACTGGCGGAAGTTGCGCCTGGTGACGTGCCTTACTGTCATTCATGACTCAGCAGTGAGGCAATCTTAGAGCTCCCCAAACAGGAGACCTGAGGGCTCACATAAAGATCATGAGGCCCCCTCTCCACATCACTGTTTCATTGCTCATCATGTCTCAGGAAAAACTGGAAAATACTGTCACACCCCTGGCTAATCAAACAGCAGCCTTGTTGTAACATGATAGGGAAATTTTTAAAAAAGATACGTTATACACATACCTGCTACAACATGCAGAGGAGACACTTTCTGAACAGCATAACCTCCACCTCCACTGAGCAATTCTCCAAGACATGACAGCTTTCAATTACACACTGATACATGTGATACAAATGTATCTGTTATGATTCCAACATCTGCAGCTTTAAGGATTTGCTTTCTTTTCGTTATTTCAAATTCTTTTCAAAGATAATTTGGCTCTGATCCGGCAGCAGTTGTCTTTGCTGAAACAGATGTGGCTGGTGACCTACATTCATGAGAGTGTTGAGAGTGAACAAAACACAAAACAATATGCTAAAAAGATGTTTAAACACTACCTATAGCTGAGGGGTCAGCTGATAATTCTCTGTGTTCATCACTGCAGGCAGCATCTTTGACATTACGCACTGTCACATTGTCACGTGCCTTATCGTTAACACTACAAACATACTGATTATAGCAACTTTAAATGTCAGTTGAATCAGCTGTAGCAACAGTCTACATCTCACTCAATTCATACTTTCAATATGGATATGGACATCAACCTTTGCCAACATCCAGATTGACCCAAAATCAAAACATTTCTCCGGCTTAAGGTTGATCTGACCACCTCCTTTCATAAATAGTTGAGATATTTTGCATTGACGCACCATGTGAGAAGGCCGAATGCATAACCTTTAAAGGTTTATAGTAAAAGCACCAACGATATCAAAGCCAAACAACATGATACAAACCTGTTGAACTTCTACTTGAAGTGGACACTTGGATCTTCAGGGCGAGTCCAGGAGAACCAGCTCGTCGCCTGTCCATCTCACAGTTCCTCAATGTCATGGAGAAGTTCGTCAAGTTCTGCTCGGGCTGAGGCACCATCAGACTCACCACAGATGCCGCTCTCTCTTTGTTGTGGTATTCCACTGCCGTCTCCTTCTTCAGGCAACTTGGCTGCGTGACGTTCAAGAACCGAACAACTGTCTTGTGTTTGTCTGGGACCTGAAAATACCAGTCCATCACGTCGTCGTCGGGGAAACTGTCGGGGTAGTTTGGAGAGAGCAGCTCTGAAGTTGATGTCCCTTTGGGCAAGGTCAGGGAAATTTTGGCAAGGGCTAGGAGAGAAATGAGCAAATGAAACTGTCAAATAAGGTGACTCAGAAAGAAACACAAGACAGTAGTTTCTCAGATGTGAAAAAACTTAAACCAACTCACCCTTAATTTCCTCGCCGACAGATACGTCAAACTTGTTGTTTTGCAGCCTCTGCCCTGTTGGGACCTCCAGAGAAAAGCTGCCCAGATTCAGTATTTGAGCACTACTGATAGCGCCCGTTCTGCAGTATTTCCCCACGGCCACGTTCCCTGTTGTCTGGAAGGCCTGGAGGCTGTAGCTGTGTCCGTCTGGACATCTCTCAGATGGATTAATCTGTCTCAGACCTGTCTTGGTGAAGTCTATTTTGAACGCTTTTGGTCCTGATGCCCTCAGGCTCCAGGTAAACTTGCGGTTAAAATCCAGTAGAGGAAGTGAGTCGGTGGCAGACTGGATGATGTGCCCACTGCACGACATTGTGGTGCATTCTGAGAAAAGAGTTTCATGTGAATTTTACAACAAATAAATACACCCATAGAGTGTCAGTTCAGTGACACAGTCTGATTACTGTATACGATAATATTTCGAATAATACCTTTTTATTGTTATTTAGAGAACTGCTCCTACCTATATTGCGGCTTATTTCCACCCTGAATACATCTTGAGGTCTGGAGCATTGAAATTCCATGGAGACAGGAGCATTGTCTTTTAACTGTAGAGATGGACCACATTGCCGTGAGCGCCCTGCACCTGTGCACACGTAACAACCTTTGACCTGATTACTGCTGATGTTGAAGGTGGTGCCTCTGTCAGGGGTGATGGTCACCCTTTGGACCCCTGGATAAAAGGCAAAGCAGGAATAATCAGTTGAGATAAATCATTTAAAAAAAAAAAAAAAGATAGAAAGAACATGTCCAGTCACTAATAATACTTGGAAATATCACAATGAAATCCCCATTTGGATGTAACTGAAAATCACAATGTAAGAGGTGTTACGAAGTGCTTTTTATTCACTGTTACTAAAGTCAACATGACTAACTAAGCTGAGAGATGGGGCCGGTAGCTTGGCCCCGCTCCTTTGGTGACTAACCAGGCCTGCACTGAGCAAACAGTGTCACGTTCACACACCACAGCACCTAATGTGCCACTTGAATCTCGCCGTTTGACTCCTTCTCTTGCTATATTTATCTGTACATATGCTCCTCCAGCAGACAAAGCAGAACACAACCTATCATCTGACACATGACACATCAGATTAGCTCTGCCATGCTTTTGGATGGTGAGGGTTTTTGTTGAACAAACAGCAGTTCAGTGCAGTCATGTACAAAAAAAACTCACACTGCAACTACAGGGCACTGCTATAAGCTTTGTCAAGTTGAATCGAATACACTCATTAAAGCTTATAAACAGCCATATTGGCCGTAAACGGCCCAACAGTAGCAGCTTAGAGACAAATAAACCACATAATAACAACAGAAATGCCAGACATTATTGTACTGAGACTTCCGTGTTGCTTCATCCAGCTGTGCTTTAATCTGAAGAATGATCAACACAGGATAAAAGAACAGTAGTTAAACAGTTGATCCAACACCTACCCCGGTAAATCTGTGCGGCTGGTTAATAACTGAGCTTCAACTTACCTGATACGGCGGAGACCGTGCATGTGAGAAATAAGATGTGTAGACAGACTCTGGCCGTTGGTGAGGACATGCTGATCGACTACAGTGCGGCTCTACAACTTCGGTCCTGAGGGAAATGAGCGCACATGTCATCGCTTCTCGTCCGGAGCAGAGTCCTTCGTGCGCAACATTTTCCTTGCGCTACGACTCGAAACTCTGAGGGGCCGTAACGCGTCGAGACCCAAAGCCTCCACTTCCGAATATGCGAGTACGTGGGCGGCAGCAAGGCAGGGTCACCGCGACAGGTAATGTAAAGGCGTGGCCAGGTCGGCCATGTTGGCAGGTCCAGAGTTCGTTCATGCGTCCGTGATTGAGAAAAAAAAATGGAAATGGAAACAGTCTAACTAATACCATGTAATTACTTCTGCGACATAAGGTTTAAACATAAAACATACACGTATCGTTTGAGTTCAGTGTTAAAGATCGAAGTATATACTCATATTACAGAAAGCAGTGAGATATTATTCTTTTTACAATAAAGTCAACATCAACTCACAGCTGAATACATTTCCAGTACAGAAATAATACACTCTTTTCTTTGCAGAGACTATTTACTTTCCTCCAAGATCAGTGGGGCATGTTATTACAGATAATTAGCTCCTCAGATTGTTTTCTTTTCCTAACCTACAATATTAATTTTAAAGCTTACATTATGGGCTCAACATCACAAACTAGTAATGCAGCTCTGCAGCATGTTTGTTTGATAGATCAGAATGATATAGTCTCTCTTGTCTGTACATGCATACACTAACCTGCACTGATACAAGAGAGAGTGACACATTTACCCCACTAGTTCTGACTCATCCAGATGAGGGCAGGTCAAACCCTTTCTTTAATTTTGGAGGGCAAAGCATTTTTTTGTCTGGAACTGGATGAGTATATTTGCTAATCAAGGTTTTTACAAAATTTGCGGTATGAGGAGCTTTTATGAATTGATGTGGATTAGACAACAACATATAAAGTACCTAGAAACACCTAGAGTAGCACTGATATTTTCTGAGGTTAAAGTACATTTTACTGCAAATAATGAGGACATTTTTATATTTCAATTTTATTATTTTATAATTAGGTCATAGAGCTCTGGATTTATTCAGTGTAAATAATTACATTTATAAAAACAGTATTTTTTTTCCTAATAGACTCGCTACATTTTCAGCCAATGGTCAGACACAACGTGTCCATTATTTACTCACTAGAAACTGAGCAAAAAGAGTGATGGCTATCATGAGTTAAAGATGAACCTCATCATTTCAAAATCAGTTTTCATAGAATTCAAGCACTTGACACTGTGGGCTCCAAGATGTTCTACTTTCACTTGATATGGGTGAAAAGTGACTTGCTTTACGCCACAGAAAACAGGTCAGAGAAAATCGTAGATATAGCCTATAACCAATTTTATTTTCATTTAAACAGGAATACAAATAAGCACAATTGAACTTGACATTAGAAATTTAACAATAGAAATATTGAAACTCTATATGTCAATCAAAAACAACACCTATTTTTCAGAATGTATGGGGGAGGGGGGTTCTATTACACATGACCATAGGTTAAATATATACTATAAGTGACGGCACATCTTGTGGTTCATTTCTCAGTGCAAAAGTCCACACAGGGGATAAGGCAAAAAACTTTCTAGAAAGATTAAAAACTATACAAACACAGTTTAAAGAGAAAAGTTTGCACAGTTTACGCAGACATTTAGGAAGGCCTACAAAGGTATACAAAACACATCGGTGTTGGTCCCAGTATAGATTAGTATTGGCTAATATAAGTTTTCATACATTACCTTGGTTGTCCTAACGAGGAGAAGGTTTATTAAGGGTTAAGGAACACCCAAATCTAAAGCATCTGATGAAAAGGGTTCTCCAACCCTCCGCAATCATTCATTCATGTGAACAGTTGAATGGCTACAATAATAGTATAGGCAGCACAGGCTAATTAATATAAAGATTATTTCAATTATCTCGGTCTCCTCTGCTCCATTCCATTGGGCAGAAATCCTGCAATGATCGGAACTGGCCATATGAGAGCAGCAACACTCCATACGATAATGACCAAAGTCATGAAACAAGCCACAAGGGTCGACTCGATGGGCTTTCTGTTCAGCCTCCAACTTTTGTCCCCCTTCAGTTCGTCGAGGCTGAAATCCACGCAGCAGAAAGCGACCTGGTCCCCGGCCTGCTGGCCCCTCGACCTGCCCTGGCCGAACCTCCGGTACCGGGACATCCCGCAGCCCACGCACAACCGCAACTCCTGCTGACCCCCTGTGACCCCGAGGTGCTCGATGACGACGGGCGAGATCGCCCTGTTGAAAGACGCGGAGAAAAAAGCCCTTCCGTGGTTGTTGGTGGTGTAGATGAGCACGTCACACTGGAAGCCGAAGCTGCTGTCCCAGCGGGCTACCAGCGAGGTGGGCAGGAGTCTCTGGACGCTCACGTTGCACTGGGACAGAGTCTGCAGGGAGGAGGAGGCTTCGGGCGAGGCTTCGCTCTCCTCCACGGACCTCTTGGAGAAGCGCACGTCCACCTCCAGGTTGGCCAGGAACCTGTTGGAGGAGTTGATGGGCGGCAGTAGGAGGTCTTCGTCGCTCCAGCCTTGACATCGCTGGAGAAGTCCGGCCACCGCGGTCAGAGCAAGCAGCAACAGAGTCGGAGAGTTGTTCAGCATGGCACAGGGCGCGTCTCTCCTGCTCGCATGGTGCTGTGACGATCCGCAGGCGACGGCCGAGGCGTGCGATGTTGGAAGATGTCAGTCACCGGCCGTTTAAAAAACCAAAAACCTCCCCGCTCGACAGAGATTCAATGCCAAGCCCGACCGGTATAAGCGCCCAGCGCCTGACACATGCGCGCATCCCCCTCCCGGTGGATATTTTTCTTCTGATTGCTCTGCTCTCCAAATGCGCCGTGCGATGGCTGTGCAGGAGAAGCGGGCAGAGTCGCTCTGCACGCTTCCCTCATCCAAGCCCCCCCGTCACTTCAGGTGTGAGCGGTGAGCACCAAAACACAGCGGGGCGGTGAGAGCCTCCAGTGCGCAGGAACAAAAGCGCAAAGTGCAACATACCACCTCCCTTTATCAATCTTGGCATACACACGGCCAGTAAGACAAAATACTGTCCTCGCTGTCTGTCTGACTCCCTGAATTCATTTCTCTCTCCCAGGATGCGGAATGTGACACTGCATTCAGACCTCCTGTAAAGGGCAACCTGTGAGCTCAGGGATTTTAAATGTGGCATGATTGTTGGTGCCAGACAGGCTGGTTGGAGCATTTCTGAAGCTATTGGTCACCTGGGAGTTTCTGGCACACACGCGCACACACACACACACACACACACACACACACACACACACACACACACACACACACACACACACACACACACACACACACACACACACACACACACAAAACAGTCTCCTGGGTTTTCTTACAATGGTGAGAAAAACAAAAAGCATCCAGTGAGCAAGAGGATGGAGATGCCTGTGTGTCAACTGTGTTTTCTTGATGCACTTTGCACCCTTTGATACCAATAAATCATGGTTTGAAAGCCAAACCCTATTGGATCATGTGCATCCCTTCATGGCCACAATTAACCATTGTCTTATGGTTACTCCCAGTACGACAATGCACCACAACACAATGCAAAACTCTCAAATTGGTTTCATTAATTCAATGAGTTCAGTGGACTTCAGCGGCCTCCCCAGTCACCAGATCTGAATGTAATTGGGATGTGGATGAAGACTGTGAGCATGAATGTGTAGCTGACAAATCTGCAGAAATGATTAGATGTACATGTCAACATGGCGCAGAATTTCTGAGGAAACTTTCCAACATCTTGTGGAATCGATGCAATGAAGACCTGAGGCTGTTTTGAGAGCAAAGTGAGGCCCTACCCAGTATTACTGTGGTGTTCCTAATGCAGTGCTCAGTGAATGTATTTGAAGCTTTGGTGTCTGTAAAGGCCAGTAAACTGAGAAATTAGATACGATTTCAGATGACAAAGAGTAACCAACAAGGTCAGTAACTCTGACTGTTGTTTCAGTCAAATGACTCTGCTAAAAGATAAGAAATTAATCTGTGTGCCATGCAGGAAAGATGAATTTCTGAATCTATATCTAATCAGAGTAGATTCACTGAGTTGAGCACAAGTGATGGCCACTGAATAAGCAGCCCCCACTGAGCAGCAGGGGCTGAACAGCCTTGCTCAAGAGAGCCCCATCAGTCAACATAAGGTAAAGGCACGGGCTGGTCCCGAACTTCCCCACCATGGACCGAATTTGTCCAGCCTGTCCAGAACCAGCCTAAACTATTTTTTTAAAATGTATTTATATATGTAGTGAAAGATGTAATCATTTGGAATTGTTCATGTAAATGTAATTTTCTGAAAGTGAAAATGTAATTTCAAAGGATTTTCCATTCACACTGCATTTGGTGAAAAAACATCCAGAAGGCGTTTTGTAACATGTAGCAGTCACGCAACTTTCTGTGCTCAGTATGCAATAAAGTAAGAATACATGGTCATGATGATAATCAGAAAAACAACTGTACAAGATTTGTTTAATATCAGTTATTGTTTAGTATAATTAAATGGTAGCATCTCAAATTGAGCACAGTAAAGATTCAAAACAAAAAGTTCACTGCCTTTGTGTTTTGGTTTCCTGTTTTGAATCTGTTCCACCTGTGTCTTATTATGCCTGCCTCTCTTGTGGATATAAGTCTTTGTCCATGCCTGTGTCTTTGCCAGTTTGTCCTCTTGTTTTGCTCATGTCAGTTCTGTGGATTTGTTAGGCTCCTAGGTGCTCCCTCTTGTTCCCACCACTCCCCTGTTTGATTTGTAAGTTTTGGTGTTGTTTTCCCTCTGTGTTTCGCTCGACTTGATTTTTTGCTACTGGCTGCTGAGGGCCCAGTCCAGGTTTTGTTTGCAAGCCTTTTTGACTACTGAATGTATGTCACTGCTTCTCCCTTCCAGCCTCCTGTGTGCTTTTGGGCCCAGCTCTGTAACTCCTTGTGACAGTATATTTCTAATAACTCATCAACTCTCCTTTTCTCTTAAATGATCGCTGAACATTTTCTTGTCATGTGACAGGGAAATCAAGGTTAGACAAGTAGATGCAACAACAGTTTTTACATTGAGTTGCAAACAATCAGGTTTGTTTGCAGTTGTTCTGTCACAAAAGATGTCACAATCACAGATAACAATGTACATGTACATCTTGTATGTGATGTCAGGGCTGTTGATTCTCTAGTTTCTGTATATGAAACAGTCCAGCAGTCGGTAATCCACATTTCTTCACCTGTTGTCTGCTCTGAGGAGCCTCATGTATGTGATGTTTGATTCTCTCAGCCATGTTGTGTACTCAGCTGCAGCCAGACAAATCGATGAACATGCGCCTCCACTGTGCTGGAGCAGCAGGGGGTTTTGTACATTGTGAGTGCATGTTACCTGGCTGCTGTATCTGATGCTAAAGAGGACACAGTCAACTCCCCTCCCCTCCCTTCTGCTCTTTGAGTTTTGGATCCAACACTTTATCACAAACAGTAAAATCTGATTACAGTTACAGCTGGGGACACAGCTGCAGTTAATCCCAATTTTGTGGAGTTGTAATAAGAGTTTAAACATTGGGACGAGTGCTTGAACACCTGGTCCATTTTGGCAAGGAGGGTTTCAAGCTGCAGTCACTGTGAGCCACAGTTGGCCCTAATCTCACTGTGCTCAGAAGCAACTCTGGCTAAAAGAAAAAAATCTAACATCAGGCTCTTTCCAGGTCAAATCTGAGTTGCATGAACATGATTTTTTTTGAGAAATGACTAAAAGACCAGGGCTGACCTTGCTAGCCCTGCCAGGATTGTGCAGTGTCATGCACAAACATTCTAATCATTTCCTGCTTGTGCATATGTATTTGAGGCAGAAGATGTTGAGCTGACATTTAAATCCTTCCTGCACTTTTCATACAAATCAGAACAGACCTCATCTAGTGCAAAACATTAGCTGCACCTTGCAGTATAATACAGTTCAATGCTACAACAACTCAAACTACATCTTTCAAATCCCAAATCAAGAGCTCTTTGACATTTTAAAACCAAATATGAACACTGGAGGCTTCACAAAGGTGCAGGTCATTATATGTCTTTTGTCTTTTACATGCTCTTATCATGTCCAGCCTCCTGAAGAGGCTCTCCCCTCTTCCCACAATCACTTCTCCTTACCAGTTTTTAAGTGTGATATGGCTTTTAATGAGGGCATAATTATGCTTTTTGCCAGTATACTCTTCCTAACAGTGTATACATAATGCATCAGAAGAGATAATAAGCTATTGACAGAACTGGGTCATTGACCAGAGGCAAAATGATGATGATGTATTCTCTTTTATCATTGCAGACTATGATATACTGTACTGGATGAATGTTAATTGTATGAATTGTTTTCTTCAGTGCTGTTTAAATGGTGTAATTTGCTCTGAAGGGCTTGCCTCTGTGTATTTGATGTGAGGGCCGGCTGAAGTGAAAGAGGCTTTGACCTCAATTTGCACCTGAAAGCCCTTGTCTTCTTGTCTCCGTTTAATTATGACAGTGTGTTCTCCTCAACCTTCTCACTTTAGTGCAATCACGCAGTTGTCTGGAACTCTTTCTTCACGCTCAGACATCTCTCACAAATACTCCCACACATTTCCCAATGCTGGTCCCTCCGCATCAGATATGCTCTCTAGACAATGTGCTGGTGAACCAAGCAAGAAAATGTAAATGAATTTCTTGTTCATTAATTATGCTATAAAAATGTAAATTGCTTGGGTGACAAAAATGCAAATGGGTCTAAGATAAAAGTCTCCTGTGACAAAGGAGAATGTATAAAACCTTCGTTGTCTCAAAATGTGGATCTTTATTCAGGAAACCAGAAGGAGGATCTGTTTGTGGCTCCTCGCTGGCCTTCATCAGCTCTGTGCCGGATCAGACGCCATTAGTCTGACCCACCGAGTCTAACAGACAACTGACTTAATTGGAAGTTAAGGATGGATACATCCTCATAGCCACAGTGTTCATGCTCCTGTTTTACAGCTGAGCCTGATGAATCCCTTGTCTGTCTCTAGTAGTCCTGTCACACCACCAATCACATGCTGGGACTAATCACCACAGCAACAAAATAGAGGTTTCCCCAGAAGCAGGGGTGGGGTGTTGAAAGTGCTGCTATACAATTTGTTTTGTTCATACGAACAAAACGTCTTCAGTGTCATTGTCATTGCCATGTTTGATGATCAGAGTAGCCACAAATGTTAATAACAATGAAAAGAAACCCACTGTGTTTTCTCAGTGCATGACATGGCTATAACAGAGAGCTTCTTCCTCTCTCATTACTCCTCTGAGGAAATAATACTAGTCAGAGTATGACCAGCTCAGATGAAAGAAATCTGGGCATGAGTCTGAGTGATGCAGAGATGGATGTGATTTATCTACATTATCATATGAGGCTCTAACGCCTGCAAATGAAATTGTATATTACTTACTTATCTTCACTTCTCGTTGTTGACCTTTAATTGCTCATAAACATATGCACAAATTATTTTTTTACTCGAGGACATAACAAGATTTAACAAGGCAATTTATTGTATTTGTATCTTAATCAGATTGCCAGATGAGCCTCGCTCACAGCTGGTTTGAGTGCATCTCGGCGACTGCAGAGGGGTCCATAGGACTGAAGAGCTGTACACTAATTAGTAACAATAATTGCTAGGGAGCTGGATGGGCAACCTGAGAGGAGACATACCTTTTGTAGAACAGCCTGTGTGTTAAAGAATCTGCATTTTCATCCCAAATGAATGAAGGTCATCTAATAGTGTGACAGTTAGATCAGGATGGAGAGTGATGCTGCCAGAGAGTTCCTAACACGTCCAGTCTCCTCATCTCCTCTGCACCAACATCGCTCTCTGTGACGGCTTTGTCTTCCATGAGAACAGATAAGTGAAGGACACATAGGGCTGCCAATGTGAAACAGGCCCCAAAAATAACATC
Organism: Psettodes erumei; assembly: GCA_016785225.1. Classification (NCBI taxonomy): domain Eukaryota; kingdom Metazoa; phylum Chordata; class Actinopteri; order Pleuronectiformes; family Psettodidae; genus Psettodes; species Psettodes erumei. Next base: position 2,372,829 of record JAFBJZ010000623.1, read on the forward strand.
ACACTCATCAGGCTTCACAGGCATGGAGACACCTAACAGCCCGCTTGCCGGCCTCAGGAAGCTGAGATGGTGCAAAATTGCTTCTCTGTGGCACCACTGGCCCACTTCTCATTGAGGCAGATGTGGATCACGAATCACAAACCCGTCCATGAAAGGTCACCTTGCCCAGGTGAGGACCCCCCCCCCCCCACACACACACACACAAACACACTTTCTACCTATTGGACTGCTGCTCAAGCTCTATGTCTGCAGCTCATTTGTCATCTGGTTTTCTGCTTGAGAAATGCAATTGTCCTCTGAAACACAGAAAGAGGGGGTGATTACCATGAGTTGTTTGTCATGGTGGATATGGGAAGGTGGATGTGGGTGGAAAACGAGGATGACTGGTTGCTTTCAGGAGTGATTTGTTTGAAAAAGAACAGAAGCTACTTGTACCTGAGGCTCAAAGGCAATGCAGTGGTCCAAAAATGGCCAACTTTAATGCAACCCAAAAAAAAGGACTAAAAGACTTTGCCATTAAAGTGAGAGATGATGCCAGGTAGTATTTTAAACTGCTGGCACTGGAGGATGAGACTTTCACAGAACTGATTCCATTTTTCATTTTCAAGTGTGACCTCGCCACACATTTCCAGGAACAAACTGGTTTTGTCCACCTAGTCCTCCCTAAGGACACTGAGCCTCCATCTGCTATATGATTTCCTTCTATGTCACATTGTTAGAGGACCATTAATTTAAAAATATGTTATTGTCCTGGAGCAGCCAATTTCAATCAGGACTGAAGTCAGTAGGAATCAGCTATGGGGTTGTTTATTCATGTTGCCAGGATACTGTCAATTAAAAGCTGATGAACCATACCTAAACAAATCTGATGAATCAGATTATCTGAGTTTTTTATTTTACTTTATTGGATGGTTGACAGTGAAAAGGCAGACAGGAAACAAGGGGAGAGACACATGACTCATAGAAAGTATGACAGCTGGAATTAGACCAGGGTCACTGCAGCTACGTTGCATGCACTGTAACTCTTCAGCTACTGGAGCACACCATTATCTGAATTATTGAGAGTTGAAGTGAAATATGAACTTGACAAGTTGTGGTTTTAAATGAAGTTACATATGGGAACTGTTTCTTGGCTTGGTGCTTACTGACACTGCACAGGGCCAAGAAAAGTCATGGCGCTCTGGTTAGTGTACAGATTCATCAAATGAAATATTCCTGTTTTAATTTGTGTTGCTGTTAGTCTCATTACCAAGTTAACACTTCTGAGCTGATTTTTTCTCATGTAGCCTTGTTCTGAATGAAAATACACAAATTAAGCCCTCATTCAGAAACAGTCTGAATTGTGAGTCAGATTGACAATCTGAGTATATATGATCTAAATTATACTGCTGCAAAACTGTAATTTTTAAAATGTGTCTGTGTTACCAAATGAATAAAAGTAACATCAGTCATTTTGTCTTCTGCTCCACCGTTTTAAATTTGGTCTCATTCAAACAGTTACATTAAATCTAAACATAAAAAAGCCCTTCAGTGAAGGCAGTCCAGGTACTGTAACCTTCAGTTTTATTTCCTTTTGCCCTCAGCCCACCTTTTCATAGATCATGTGGGTATATACTGTATTTTCATGGCTTTGTAAACAGAGCAGTTATTAATACATTATTAAGTGGAACATCATATAAATTTGAACTGGTGGAGCATATTTTCCAAATTTAGCATTTCTTTTCTTGGATTATAGTAGAGTTCAGGTTTGAGCAAAACAATGTATACTGGCACTTGCAGAAATACAGTAATGATGAAGTTAGTCTCAGGCTCATTCATCAAGTTTGTGGAGAATGAGAATGTAAACTGTATCAAAAACCCATTTCCATCTCTCATTCCTCTTTCTCCACTACATCCTGTTGTGCCCCGGGTGGAGACGCCCATCTAACTCTGACATATGACAGTAGGCCGGATCAGAGCCCCAGGTTTTGCTAGCTACGTCAGACTGAGGAATTCTCTCTATCTCCTGCTAATGACACCCCACCCTCCTTTTACTCTTCCCTCACTGACGCTGACTTTTCCCCTCTTTCACTGCATCTGCCTGCACGTCAGATCAAAGGTGAGAGCCACAGGGAGAGCTCATAGAAAGAAAAAGGCTCTAATGAGACGTCACCACCTCCTCCTCCTCATCATCATCTTCCTCCTCAGTGTCTCTCTGCTCTGTGATGAAGATGAAATGAGTGGAGGTGCTCTCTCAGTCAGCAATCACGTTATGCTGGAACTTGGCATCAAAGAAATAGTGCTTCTGTCAGAAATCCCGTATAATGAAAGCAGCTCCTGAGGATACCTGTAGAGCTGCTTCCTTTGGTTTGGGCTCCATTTGACCCCAGAAGATAAAAAGAACTGTAAAACAATGAGGTGGTTTAAACAAGGAAGTTAATCTTTAAAAATAGTTTTAAATCTGTTTTTTCTATGGTCCTCAATAAAAAGTAAATACAACCCTTACGGATTATAGGTAATAACAAAAATATCTATGAATGGTTAATAATCAATTAACTAATGCCCTTTAAAGATCAGTAAATCCATAAAACCAACAACTGGGTTGCCAGGTTGTGAAATATCTCTTCTTGTGCACGACACACCTCTTTTGATGGGTCATCAGACAAAAACCCCAAGCATACTGACCACTTACCAATATCCATTTAATAACAACTTATTAGTACTTATACTACTGTCTTGATGGCCTTTTAGAAAATAAAATATTCAAAAGTATTTATTAATCCCTTACAAACATTTGTAACTGCATTGTTACCAGGAATAGAAAAGCTATACATCATCCCTCAATGCGATTTTTCCATAACCTGGTAAAAGTTGCCTGTTTTTTTTCTTTTTTAAATCATGGCATCATAAAAAAAAAAAAAAAAAAGATTTACTGTTAATAAAAAAGTAGTTAAAATCTCTTTACCCGCATTAAAGGCTGCCATATTCAAAAATGGTACTACAAAGAATTGCAAATAAAGCTTTGCAATGGGAAATATAAGCTCTTGATGATCAGTGTCATTTGTTCATGTCAAATTTGTGTGTTTGTCTGTGTCTGCAGGCAGTAATTTAACTGGAATAAAAAAAAAGAAATTTATATAAAAAATAAAAATAATAATAATAGGGGGAGGATATTGCAGAGTTGCTAGGGTAACAGGCAGAGACATCACTCACTAAAATCACTGATCTCAACCGTGAAGCTCTGGCAATCACACGCACACGTTGGTCTTTCTGTAGTTGTGAGGACACTTGTTCATATAGTACGCTTACGAAGTATTACGCTTCATGTCTAAATGCCTAACCCAACCCTAACTCTAACCATAACCTAAACCGAATTCTAACCTGAACCCTAAAACCATTTGAAATGGCAAGGAACTTGCTGTGTGACAGGAATATCAAAGCGCTTTTGTTTTTAACCCATGTGGGTTTGTCGTTGTCGTCCTATGACGTGTTGATAAAGTTTATTGAAAGCAAGATGGCGGCGCCTATGGTGGAGTCGTGATCCAGGGAAACAGGTCAATTAGAGCGCATTTTAAACCGTGACATGAATGTTTTCAGTATGAGATATTGGGTTTATGTCACTGGGACCATAACGCGGAAACAAAGGAGCCCAAACTAAAAAAAAACAGGTAAATATCAGCAGCTTTTATCAGTCGCTAACAGACGACAGGTGTTCCTGTTTGGACGGGCGCGGAGGTTACATGTATTTGTATGTACTTCGATGCCAGGCTATCGTGAAAGATATTCCAAAAAAATATTTGCAACGAAGTAAACGAAGACAGCGTGTAGAAGAATTTTACAAAGTGCAGAGCCGATAAGTTCAGTTTGCGTTATGGTTGCTGCGGGATTTTCCCTTAAGTGCTTGACACTGACTTGTCATCATTTTACCACATTATTCACACAGTTGAACTGAGGCGATTTAATATTCTGATAAGCGATTAATGAATGATAAATTTGGCGTGTGGGTTGCGAAATGTAACTTTCCAATTTATATTTTTTAAATCGAAAATATTTTGTCCAAGTAGTAGTCCAAAGCCTCAAATTTATTCATTTTACATGGATCTGGGAGGTTTTTATTTGACAAACTACCTACACCATTAGTTTCTTGTGAAAATCACGTAACTACCTAATGTTCTCTCAGGGAACTGAAGGATTAATCATTTTAGAACCTGTATTTATTGACAGTAAAAGTGTTACTTGATAGTATTTGTAATGACACACATCATTGGAATAACAGAAATCCCACATACCATCTAATCATATATCACCGTACTGATCTGTCATCAATTTAGTCTTCTTTTTATTTAAGGAAAAAATTGAACCTTGTGAAGGACATGAGACAAACTACGAGTCAATTAATCATTTCCATCATTAAACATCTAATGACAAGAAGACTAAAGGGTCGTTGCTGTCAGAGATGAGATTCCAGATGAAGCGTTTCTCTCCTCTGAGCCAGCGTGCTGTTTGCAGAAGTTTTCAGTCACTCTTTTCAGGAGGCAACCGAACAGATGAGCCCAGCAGTCGCCATAGAAACATGTTCTCAGTCTCTCGCCTCAGCCCACTCACTCGCACCATCAGAGAGGCCCACAACCTTGAGTGCTCGGCTCTCCCGGCCTCAGCCTGAGGGAGGAGCGTTGCCTGCTTTGACGCTTAGGCCGTACATGAGAGAATTTAGCGAAAAACACATCCCCACAGCAGGTGGGTGGCAGAGAGGAGAAGAGAGGAGAGAGCCCTTTTTGCTGCTTTGACACTAATCTGCTTGAAAAAAGCTCTGAGTTATCCCCCAAAGAGTTGTCTTCTCAGGCCAGTTAATCCCTGAGGCTGGTCACACTCTAATGAATGATGTGGAGGCATGTAGTGTCTTGCACTTGTTTCATTCAAAAAAAGTCTTGTTCTCCTAAAGCCTGAGCTCAAAAATATACATTATTGCTGCTAAAAGTCTCTTTCATGTTAATGTAAATCCACATTAATGTCCCACCTCTGATAAAGCTGTTTCTCTACCCTCAACTTTTCATAACATTAGCCAATATAAAATAGGGTTTTCAGTCAGTCAGTCTTTTGATAACCACCTATGCTTTTTGTTTACCTCAGTGTGGTGTGAGGGCATGCCGAATGTCAGTTCTTCTGTTCAGCAGCTGTAAAGGTCTCGCTGTCTGAGGTCCAGATGCATCACAACTGTGAAAACCTTCTCTTGACAGGTCAGGTTAGCAGCAGTTGTCCTCTGCTGTCAAGGAGGCAGAGACTGTACAGATTTCTCAGGTTACCTTGGAAACTGTGTTTACATACTTTTCTGTGTGTGTGTTTTGTAAAGAAGACAAATTTAGGTCAAATATTTTTTCTGTCACGCTGTTGACTGTGTGTCATCAAGCCATATGGAAGTCTAGCCCATCCACAGTCTCTGTGAAAAAGAGAATCAAACCAGTTTAAATAAAACAAATGTTTTTTTTCCAAGTTGTTCGTTGTGGGACAGATTAGCTGTCATCTATTGTCTAGTAATCTGAATCATCCTGTTTTGGGCATTCCTATAGTGTAGAACATTCATTCATGTTAACGTCCAGTAATGCAGAAGATTTTTTTTTTTGCAACAATCAAAGCAGGGAATTGAGTGAATCATTGAAAATCGTCTGAGTGACAGTGCTGTTCTCACATCTGAGCAGGCAGGTGGTGTAATAGGAACAGGCTGTCCGGAGCTCCGCTGTGAGTCAGAGCTTAATCACATCACGCTGAATAAACCTCTTATTTCACAAAACCAAGCTGTTGTGTGTGAGTGACGTGGTGAAAAGGACACACTGTGAAAAAGCCGTGGTGGAAAAAAAAAAAATCATGCGGAGAACCGCGCAGCCGAACCATCAGTTAACTCTGCTCGCAACAAGTGGACTCATACAGTATGTACAGTTGATCCAAATCAGCTGAACTCAGATGTGCTGACTGTGCTGGGGTATCATGCTAATACATGATATTGTGACAGGGATGATTTTTTTTCTTGCTGCTGAGTGACCATATCTGCCTTATGGTCAGAAGCATTATCTCTTATGTATGTATTATAAATATAACACATCTTCATCACAATTTCTTACCCTTCACAGATAGTTGGTATTTTTCAAACAGGTTTAAGTGTTGTCCCTCTGCCTGCCCAGGTTAAAGTGTGTGTTTCAGTTTCAGGTGGCAGAAGCATGCAGGTTTCAGTGAGAAGGCTGGCTCTGTGTCCCCTGGCTGCAGCCCGGTGTGGCCCAACCAGGGCTCTTCTCCTGAGTCCAGCACCTCACCTCCTGTACCCCAGCACCCGCCCCCTCTTCAGCGAGATGGGAGTATGGGAGAAGGACTATCGTGCAGAAAACCGATGCAGGGTAGAAAAATGGTGGCACCCACGTATCATGACACAGGGGAGAAAAGATGCATTGGAGGAGGTAAGAAGTCCTTTGTTGTTTTTTAATACAGGCCAACTTTATTGTCTTTGCCTTGCTGACATCCGGCTAATGGAGATGCACACATGAGATCTTATTGGTTAACTTCATTGTGAGAGTGTTGACATGTGCATTGTAGTCCTGTGTATGATTGGGTTTTTGGAGTATCCCAGTTCAGTATTGTGTGTGTAATCATCATAAACAAACATTAACTGTATGGTGTATTAAATGTCAGCCTTCTAAATAAATGACATGTTTACATTTGAAACCCCTTTAGTTGTGTTTCTTTTAGATTAATTCATTAATAGTTTGAAAGGCTACCTTGCAGATGATTCCCCAGCTATTACTATCCCTGGCCTACGTAACTGATCTCAGACCTGGAGCTCAGGCTGATTATATATCCTAATGGTCTGACCGTGCAGCTGTCTGGGACTGGCTGACAGTGATTAAGTGCATTCATGACAGCCCTGGTCCTAATTAATTTATTAAAAAATTCATGACTCTTGGTTTCCTGTAATCACGTATAGCTGGGTGGAACCGGTACTTACTGTGCTGCTGTGGTAACAGCATTGTGACTGTAAACCATCCATAACCAGCACTGCTACCATTCAGTTTCTGACACTCCAGTCGGCTGCTGTTAGAGAGTAACACAGCAGAAGAGAGTCAGTGCTCTCGCTGTGTATGTGATGATGTCTGTCCTGATCCTATCAGGTTAATGCAGTGTCTTTTATACATTCTTTACATTTTATACATTCATAAGAAAGTGGCTGATAATAGAGAGAACTCCTACACCGGGATTGTCTTTCAGGGTTAAAAGTTTATGATCGATCTTTACATCTTGTTCATCCTGTGTGTATTTTGACTGCCTGTTGTTTTTCTTAGGGTTCCAGCAGGAAGAAGTTTTATGTCCTCTCCATGTTTCCATACCCATCGGGGCGACTCCACATGGGCCATGTGCGGGTGTACACCATCAGTGACACCATCGGTCACTTCCAGAGAATGAGAGGCCATCAGGTATGTTTGGTTTGTTTAATTCCCCTCCTTTACTCCTGTCCTGGCTGACGCAAGCCGAGTCTGTGCACTCTGTCCTGCTATTAAAGTAGTAAACTTTAGACCTGCAGTGTGTATACATATGCTCATTTATGAAACTTCAATAAAATAAAAAAAACTTAAAACTAAAAAAATTGAAAAAGGAAATGTAGTCACAAGTAAAAAGGTAGTAAAATTACTTAAAGAAAGTATTTACTTTGACTTAAGAGCCTAAGAAAGGAAAGGACACAGCTTGTCGAGCTTCTGTAAATATTCAACATTCAGCAAATATGCAGTATTCCTCTCATAAGAACAGAGGTTAAACCTTAAGGACATTTTAATATTCCTTATACCACTTTTTTTTCTTAAAATAAGACAGTGTTACTGTAATGTAATATTAAAAATAGAGAGCTGGTCCACTGATAGTGAATGGTTTTCTGAAACCAACAGACACTGAGAGGAGTACCAGTTAAACATGCTCAGAAATATGAACTCAACTGTTCTTTGTCAAAAGTAGATAATAATAAAGTAAAGTAAATGAAAGCTACGCACAATAGATGGCTACTCCAATAAAATGAGCCAATTATGACAATGCTTTCAAGTTTTAATGCCTGGGTTTGCTTTATTGTCCAATATTTATCTCTCACCAACAAGTCTCTTGTTTTTCTCCAGACGTTTTCTGTACTGACTTATTATTATTATTATACTGACATCCTTTCTCCTTGCTCATTTTGGGGATTTTACTGGTAAACAGTCATTAGTCTTCCGTTCCGACCTAATGGAGCTTGCTATGTTTGGTACATAACATAATGTCATATAGTGTTGACAATATGATGCTATCTGCTATCACTCTGTCTCTGCACTGTCACCTCGCTCTTATCTGTTTCTTCCTGATCTGCATCATCTCATACATACACATTATTAAGAATGTCTGTGTACACAACCTCTCCGAACTGTGATGCTATATATCTCATTACTTGTGCTCTGCTTTCACAGTAATACATAATACATAATAATACCTCCCTATTGCCACTCTCTTTAAACTGCACATCCAAAGTTTACGCTTCACTGGGAGCATGTAATTACACACTTCTGTCTTTGTTGTACTTGATTTGAAACCACGTACATTTGCACATCATGAACATTGGTGTAATTGAAGTTAATTATGTCTCATTTGGAGCTTGATTGTTTTACTCACATTTTTCATACATCTGACACTCACTTTGTCTGCAGACCTCTTATGAACTGACATGAAATTATCAAAGTGTCATCCTTTGATATTGCTTTGTTAGAACACCGAAACTACTGATTTGGGTTTTTTTTTTTCTAAGATTGAATCATTCCATAATCATGTGTGAGCTTCGACGTTTTTATAAAAACATGGACCTGCTTGAATGTATTCGAATAAACACTGAACACCAAATAAATGCAGAAATGAAGTCAGCCTATTAAACAAAGAAATGACAAAGACAAGATTTTAAACCTGCCGTGATGATCATGAGCCATCTCCTTTCATGGTTACAATTAGGTATAAATAAGGTAAAGGTAAAATCCATGCTCCTGATCTCAAGCTTTCCTGTGTGTTATTGACTTGACTGTGGTCCAGATCAAAGCTTTGCAGTCAATATTCATCACTCTGACTCTGTCGAGTAAATTGTGGGAGAAGATGAAGCTGTAACCAGCGTGCAATCACACACACCTTCTGACATGATGGTGACAACCTACGTGCAATAGTTTGGTTAGTCCCTGTCCTCACAGCAACCATACTTGTACTGATGAAAAATCAATGGCAAGTTTTTTTTCTGATCAAATTCTAATTTAATAAGTTGTCTATAATTCATAAAACACAGTTTAAATAAAGAAAATAATGAAAATAAAAAATAAAATAAATGTAAAATAAGTAAAAATGATATTAAAACCCCGTGGCCACCCTCCTCCCAGATCCAGGACTTCTTCTCTTATAAAATTTCATGGTAAAAGGTTTTTGACGTTAAATTAAGCTGCCAAGCCTCTATGGCTGACTCCTTCACTCCATGGACTGGAGCAGTTAACAACTAAGAATACAATGTCCAAATGTGTAAGAACCCAAGCCTGAAAAGAGAATGAGTGGCGAGGTTAGCCACTAGTTGCTTTGCTGCTGTGAATCCAGCCAATAGTGCAAATTTTTTATTTTCAGTCAGTCATAGACAGTCACATTCCCAAAACATGTGGAAAGTCAGCGTAACGCTGGTGTTGGTGTACGAGCCTCTCCTATCTTTCTTGTTCTTCTCCTGGTGGATTTCACACTCGCTGGTGTGTGTCTTCTCCCTCACCTGCTGAGAGGACCCCTCCTCTGCTTCTGCCTGGTTTGCTCCCTGAACAGAAACGTGGTTTCACATGACTGGCCACTGCTTCTTGCCCACGACTCTACTTTCCCTCAACATCTGTCAGAAGGCCAACCTGGTTCTGCTCCTGTGCTCACAGTCTCCTCGATTCTCTGGTTAATTAAGGAGGGTACACCCCGTCTATGGACGCACCTTCAAAGTGTTTCATTGACACTGACAAACCTTTGAACATCACCTTCCTTTCTTTCTACATAATATCAGTCGATTTTCTTGAGCAATGAGAACTCAGTTTCTGGAAATTCTTTTTCGGCTTTTAAAAGAAATTGCATCTTGCACTTCCATTGTAATGCAATGGAGGCAGGCTGTTAAAAACCAAATTGAAGTCATGCTCTTCGTTCTCTCTGTGTGCACAGCGTGCGGACTCTGTTTGTCAGGTTTTTTTTCTTTGATTACCAGGTGATTTTTTAAAAGAGATTACAGTCACTCAGTGCGATGAGAACACAGACAAATGCTGTAGGCTAGTTGCATTTCAAAGCTGCCACGGATGGACAGAAGCCCGCGTGTAGCTGAGCCGGCTGCTGTGTCCTTCTCGTCGTCGGTACGAGGAGCTTGGAGCTGTGGATTGATCTGTCTGTCTGCAGTTGGCGCTGATTAGCTCCACATGACAGTGGACAGATTCTCATAAAATCCGCTCACTCCCACGTCTGTCTTTGACTGCTTCTTGTCACTCCTGCTCTGAAAAGTACTGTGAGTCTCCATTATAGCAGGTTAGTTAAGAGTCAGAGTAGTCTCCACACTTGGACATGGACATTAGAATAAATGGGATAAGAGGCTACTAGCAGGGAAAAGATAATGTGCTTCTCTGAGCTCACTAACGGAGCCCGTCCATCACAGCCGGTCCCTGTATGAGCAGCTCTAGAATACCATCTCGGTTTAATGGTGTATTTACACGTCCTAATGAGGTGTGTGTTTTTTCCCCTTTGTTATTTACATGAACTATCTTTGGCGTGCTGTATTCCTCCGCAGCAGTCGCAGCAGTCTACTGCTCTCAGCTCTCGTAGCCTAATACCATCCAGCACTCGGCTTAACAAATGAGGCCCATGCAGTTACCAAGGATACCAGCACGTCTGAACTATCAGGCCCGTTAGAGTCCACGCAGTGATCCTCTCCAGTCTCCAGCTCCTTGTCACCCTGCGTCTCCTCTACTTTACTCACGCCTTCCACTCCCGTGCTTTCATCTCGTATCTCTCTCACTCAGCCGGGAAGTGAAAAGATGAAAAAGAGATGAGTGGAAGAGATGTCGTCTTGAGTCAGCAATGATTCATGTCAAAGTGGAGCGGTTTTTGTTGTCGTCGTTGTTGTTGTTGTTGTTCAGCGATAAAATGGATCTGGGTAAAAAAGTAGTGAGGGAGAGAGCAGACGTATAGCGGAGAAAAAAGTGACAATGGATTGTGATTTAATGTTGGAAATCTGATCTTCCTGATCTTCCATTCAAAGCTTAACCTTGCTTTCCATTTGCTTTACATTATATAACAATGGCCTTTACCTGAAAACTGCACTCAGGCTGCATGCATTAACGACAATGTGGAGTGGAGTTGAGGTCTCAGCAGGGAACAAGGCATTAACATATGTGGGTCAGTGTGTGCTGCAGAACCCAGCACCCAGGGTGAATAAATTACCTACTGCAATGAATATTTTTGATTTTATTGGTATTGTTTGCATAAATGCTACTGTCACATGTCAGCTGAAGGAAGCAAAGGCCATACTCACAAATGCCAGGAGGGGGAGGGGATGCGCTTGCATTACCATGTCATCATTTAGTCTAAAGTAAGTCAAAAATTAGCGATGAATCCCCAGAACAATTTCCCAGTGCCGGAGGTGGCATCTCACATTTACGAAGCTGAATACAATGATTCTTGTTTTTTGCAAGATAAACAACTTGAAATGATTCAGAATGGTTGCTTGATCAGTCTGTTGTTGATTTGCTAAGGATTTCCCCACTAACATGGAGCCCCCAACTGCAACTGCAGGTGTTGAATCCGATGGGCTGGGATGCTTTTGGACTTCCAGCTGAGAATGCAGCCATCGAGAGAGGTCTTGACCCCGGGGAGTGGACTAAAAGGTGCGTGAAATATCACGTCGGTTCTTACGAATGCTCATTGTTGATACACACCCTGATGTTGCTGCTGTGTCGCCTCTCCTCAGTAATATCCAGTCCATGCGGGAGCAGCTGGACAGCCTCGGGCTTTGCTTCAACTGGGACCGGGTGAGTCCATACAAGAACTGAGCATCAGGAATTTGCAGGCTCTTTAGGTTTGGGCGACTCACTTGTGCGTGATACCTCACTCTGCTAAACTGACTCTGGCTTTTCCTGACAGGAAGTGACCACCTGTCTTCCAGAGTACTACAGGTGGACCCAGTATCTGTTTGTCAAGCTCTTTAAAGCAGGACTGGCATATCAGAAAGAGGTAGGAATGGCCTTTGCATGAAAGTGCTCATCCTGAGTTTCGTTCTTGAGGGAATAGTGCGATTGGTTTAGGTTTGAGGGCCCTGACAGTTACAGAAACGATTTAGGCAGCTCACACTTGGAAAAAAAGAATGAATTGAAAAGAAGCCAGCTTGGTAGAATCCCTTTGATTATGTTTAATGAAACGAGACAAGGATGAAATAAGTCTCTGGTCTGTCTATTAAATCCAAGCTCCTTCCTAAGCTCTGCCTTTTTGTTTGTGTGTTCATTTGGGTGTGTGTATGTGTTATCCAGGCAGTGGTGAACTGGGATCCTGTTGATCAGACAGTGCTGGCTGATGAGCAGGTGGATGAAAACGGTCGCTCTTGGAGGTCTGGTGCACTGGTGGAGCAGAAGCTACTCACACAATGGTTCATCAAGACCACAAACTATGCCAAGGTACGGCTTTTGTGTGTGTGATTGAGTGAGCGAGCCCTGTATATGTGTGTAGTATGTGACAAGTGGCGTCCGAATGGCTAGCCAGCAGCTTCATGCAGGCCAAAATGAGCAGCGGACCCCTCTGATAACAATCATGGCTGACACTTCAGTAGTGGCAGCCGCAGCCCTGCTTCTCCAGTTCTGCCATCAGACCCCTGGAGACCGCCTCCCGACCAAGGAGAGAGAGACACCAGCAGAGTCGGGTTAATACAACCAGGCGGCCTGGCTGGATGATGAGAGGCCTCCCCCTATTCAGCTCCGAGCTGAACAGGCCTGCTGCAGGACAAAATTACCCTCTCTGGACTTTTATGAATAATCCACAGGAACAGCCAGTTCATGCATTATACATGGAGCACGTGCACGTGCATTGTTAGACGTGAAGGTGAACATGTGCCGACGCACACACCTTGTGCAGAGTGGCCCTTGAAGGGAAAAGTGTGAATGTGGAAAGCTTTATTAGTTTGCCGAATTTTCTCAGACCCTGGGTATACAAACGGTGAACAAAGACCCATCATCCAAACTTGTCTTAATTCTTTCTAAGATGAGAAAACGTCTTGTTTCTCGGGCTGCACCTAAATTATCAATTTATTTGTTGATTATTTTTTCAATTAATTGTATGGTCTAACAACTTTCCGAAAAATCTTACTTTTGAAAAAGCCAAAGGTGACATCTTCAGGTATCTTGTTTTGTCCAACCAGCTGTGCAAAACCCAAACATTTATTTTCCAACTATACAGAGAAAAGCAGCAAATCATTGGCTTTAAAAAGCTAAAACTGGAGAAAGATCAACATTTCTGTTGACACAATGAATTTGATGGATGCAAAATAGTATTATTTATTTATTATTATTAATTATTTTTGTCACGATTGTCTCTGAATCATAATTGAGTCAAACTGATGCCATGAGAAGGCAGGGCAGAGCGAAGTATAGCAGAGTGGATACTACAATAAAATAGGAATGAGTGTCTAGGAAATGTAATGTGAAAATGTTTTCAAAAATGGATGGCAATCATAGAAAACGTGATTTCTGATACATGGGCTCAACCAAAACAAAGGACAAAAACAATAGTTTGTCCTTTGAGGGTTTTTTAATTCCTTTATCAAGTTTGTCAGTTTAATTTCAATGGTGTTATTCAGTTTTAGCCGCCGAGCTGAAGTCGCCCATACTTGTCCATGTCAGAGGTGTGAGTGGAGGTGGAATCAGCCTTCTGTGCCAGTGTGTTCCTGCATTTCTAATTTTCTCTTTGAAGAACAGAGAAGTGGGATGGAAGGACGAGGAAAGGTGTTAAGGAAAAGAAGTGAGAAAGAGAGATGGAGAGAAAAGGAGGGCCGTGTCAAAAAAGTGCTTGTAATTGGACTTGTGCGTTTCTCCGCTCTCCTGTGCATGTGTTTGAATCTTTTAGGCAGCATTTCAGACAGTATTTATCCAGCCAGCATCAGTTCAGCTGTCAGGTTGTTCAACGTGCTGCTGATATCATTATAACCACATTGTTTTCGTCTAGGGACTGATGCCTACGTATGATTACTGAGATGGATGTTTAATTGCGGAGCTTGCAGGATGCTAAATGATCACACAGCAGTTGCAGAGTTTTCAGTCTCCTGCTTTATCCCCGTTCTTGCACTCATGCACATGTGCCACTTACCTGATACATCACACTGACATTTAAATGATTCACAAACTGAGAGCGTGAGAGAGTGTATTGTTCTGCTGTAATGCGCGAGTATGACCGCTGCTTCTCGAAATGTTTCACGTCGTTTGCTGAACTTGTGGCTCAGCTCAGAAAATGCCTTGCATGGCTGCATCGTCTAATATTCTTGTCAGAAATGCACATGATGAGACTTTCTCACACAATCCTTGCTTATTGCTATACCATGCCTCTTCTCTCAAGCTTTTCTCAGTTGCCATGGAGACTCCTGTCCTTGCTGTACATCTTTCAGTCACTCCTGATTCTGTGCCAAACTATATTTTCTTCTCCAGTTCAGTAAAAACATTTACTGGCTCTGACACTAAATCCATCATTAGTTATCTGTCATTGCCTTTTTTCTTCATTTCTGAGAACATCTTTGTTTTGCTGCGTCTCCTCTAAGATTCTCTCAGGCACGCTGGCACACATTCACTGGGATTTATTTCCCTTTTCCCTCTCATTCTGGACTGAATCCATAGCTGACACAATCTGCAGTCACGCCAGTGTTTACTTTTGTATTGATATTTCTGTGAGGAAGTGCTGCCATTTGAACAGCACCATGAGGGGGATTGTGGGTAATAGATTGTGACAGACTGAAAAGGAAATGGAAAGTTTCTACATCTCTGGCCTCAGCCCAGCTGTGACTTTTTGGCCTCAGCCTCGTTGATATGCATAGCTTCCGTTAATCACGCAGTATAACTATAGTTGTGTGTGTGATGCACGAGTGAGAGAGGATGCGGACTTTATAGGCGATGGCTTTGTGATATCAAGGAAAATAGGGCGAGTGGAGGTCAGGATTTTTGAAAATCCCTCTTTGTCTGCATAATGTGACCTGCTCGGTACCGCTGCTTTGTCAAAATAAATTGGCTGGGTTTTGAAGGAGCCCACTCTGAGCTGGAGTCAATTGCATTATCCCAGACAGCCCACATACTTACGAAGAACTGTTGGCCCCCCTCACAAAAATATCTCTGTTCTAAAAGTGAAGTGGAAAATTAGCTCTTTTCAAACTTGCACAAAGTAGAAAACTGTGCGTCTGTGTTTCTGTCTCCCTCCTGCAGCCGCTCCTTGATGCCCTGGCAGACCTTCCAGAGTGGTATGGTGTGAAAGGAATGCAGGCAAACTGGATTGGAGACTGCACTGGCTGCTACTTTGATTTCAAACTCAAGGTAAATCTCAGCTCACTTATTGTTCATTCTCCATTGTTGCGTTTTTTCCATCTCTCTTTCCCCCCTGGTTTCTTCCATCTCTTTCTATTACGACCACTTTTGCTTGCTTTATTGTAGATTGTTGGATGCCTTTGTTTATTTATGTGTTTTTGTTGGCATTCAGTGGGTACATTCATCTGTAAGCAGCAATTCACCCAAACAGATGATGTCACAAATTGGTTTCTATTGAGTTTTCAAAGTGACATATTTTGTGTTCCTCACTGGTTGGGCGTTTCACAAAAAGGTTTCACAAAAATACAACTGATAGCCTTATGAGCAAGAAATATGTCAGTCGCTCACTTAAAAGAAGTTTAAAATAATAAGACGATTATAGGCTGTGAGAGTCCATTAGTGTTTCTGTGCCCTCTGTGTGTGAATGGCAGGGGGCTTCTTTGTCAAAAATAATAAAAACCAGGAGTCATTAAATATTATCATAAACTGCACAGGAACTCTCCACTGAATGATTTCCTCATGGGGCAAATGATACTGTATGCATTAATATTTCTTTTACAACACCAGTCATTACCCTAGAACCCATGACAATGAGTGGGTCTTCTGTCTGTGTCTATCAGATTAAATAAATTACAGCCTTCTTAACCTAACTCGAACCCTTCTATCAATGGGCTACTGCACATGTTGCATACATTTTACAGTTCCAATATGTTATTTGATGAATTAGGATTCCATCTTACAATTAATCAGTTAAATTGGTTATAATTTCTTCTAGGTTTCCAGGACAAATGTCTTTAATAAGGGGCTGGGGCCCACAGTTGATGTGCTTGCTTTAACCAACAATCAAGAGAAAGAGTCTAAAGCCATGCTAACAGCTACAGTATGTGTGGCTGATTTAAGGTAGAATTTCCTCATTCTCTCTGTATGCAGTAATTGGTATACAAGGGAGTTAAATTGCATTCCCTCAGTGCCCACAACATCAGCAAAACAAGCACAAAGACAGTATAGGTCGAGTACTATTCAGCTCGGTTTCATATAGAAGGATGTGCTTTGCTTCCATTAAAAACAAACTTACTGCTACTTCAACACAGCAATGATAACAGAAGCATGACAACATCCATATGTTCCCACATTGAGAATAATGTGGACATGTTGATGTTTCACAGGTGTAATGTTTGCTATGTTCAACCACATGAAGTATTTTTAATGAGGATGGTGGTAGTGTGGCCAACGACAAACAGTTTTCAATAGCAGTAAGTTCTAACATAATACATTTTAATTATTTCAATTATTACATTTCTACTGTGCCCTCCAACCAGTTGATGATATTTCACAACCGAAATGCTTTAAACCCATTAAAACTGTACAACTAACCACAGCAGACATGATATTTTAAAATAAACCACCTCGGGTGAAAGTCTCAGGAGACGGACGGTCCTCCTCATGAACTTCGCTCCAGTGCAGGTGTTGACACATGGATGCTGAGAGGCTCCCAAGTGCTTCTTCTCTTATCTCCCAGGTGAATGGGGAAGAGACGGGGGAGGTCCTGGCGGCGTACAGCTCCTCCCCGGAGCTGGTGTTTGGAGCGGCCTACCTGGCCATCCTGCCCTCCCACAGACTGCTGCGTGGTAGCAGCTCGGCGCGCTCTGCCCTGGAGAAAGCCTTCCAGCCAGGCAGAGGTGAGCATCTCTGGCCAGAAAGCAGCCTGAGTTTGAGGCTGTCAATTGTACCTTACCAGCAGCATCATTAATTTCTTTTTCAGGGGGTGGACTCCATACCTGCGTGCTGTCATAACTTGATGAAAATGCTCTTTGCAAAGGTTATGATCCTTTGCATATTGTGTGTGTTCTTTATTGTGCAGGGTCTAATTTACAAAAGCTGTGCACGAGTGAAAAATCAATTCTCATATAAGGAAGGAACTATTTGAGTTTGGCATCTCAATAAAGATTTGTCTACATGCATTATAATCCATAGCAACTAAATAGATTAATGTTTGGAATTAATGTTAATATCCTTATTATACTGTCAATGTATGGCTATAGCAGTTGTATTTTGCTGAGTGCACGTTAATTGGGATTCCCTTGCGGTTTTCTCTTTCTCAGTGGATAATGATTGTTGATAATGGGCGACTGGGGGAAGCAGCACTGCCTCTCTCACGTCCCCCCTGCCCTCTGCTCCCCAGACTCCCTGACAGAGGTCACTGCATGCAACCTGTTCACCGGCCGCGAGCTTCCGCTGGTCATCTCACACAAAGAGGCGTTTAATGACTATCTGGACACTGTGATTGGTGAGGATTGGTGGTGTGTGTGTGTGTGTGTGTGTGTGTGTGTGTGTGGGGCCGGGGGTTAACAATCACTGAAAAACTGTACTTTATATGAGGAAATGTGTATACAGATGAGGCACTGAAAGATAAGAAACTTACAAATTTATTGTGCAAAATGCACCTCTCCAACACAGCCAACATTTTGAAAAATCATTACTGGCTGCATGTCTGCACTACACAGTATTGTTATGGCCGTAATGATGTGAAACCAGTGGGTGTTTGTCTCATAGAGTGTGGAGGTGGAACCCAGGGGATTGTTAACGATTGGTTGCATCACAGCACACTTAATATCACCACAGGGTTTCTTTTTTTTCCCCTCAAGAGATCAGTTATGTGTGTGTTTTTTGTACGTCCACGCAACTGTGTTTTTGACAGGTATCCCAGACTGCAGTGAAGAGGATCTGTCTGTGGCCACAGCTCTGAAACTTCAGTGGACAACAGTGCTGAAGAGTGACCAAGAAGGGACACAAACCTTGATTAATTCTGATGAGGTCAGCACTGTTGATGATGATGACCCCATCAGTAATATACAAAAGACTCAAGTTTATTAAACTGTGATAATTCACATAAGTTAAGTACACATTTGCGCTCAATAAAAAAAAAAAATCAAAATCAAAAAAGTGAATGCTCTTGCCTCATTTTTTGTCCTCTTCTTTCTGTAGTTCTCAGGCCTCACTAGAGAGGAGGCCTTTGACTCCATTACCCAGAAGGCCAGAGAGCAGAAAGTTGGAGGCCACCTCACCAGTTCCAAGCTCAGGGACTGGTTAATATCAAGACAGCGGTACTGGGGCACACCAATCCCTGTGGTGCATTGTAGGACTTGCGGCCCAGTTGCAGTCCCTGAGGAGGAGTTGCCAGTTACATTACCGAAGCTGCCATCTCTCACAGGAAAGGGGGCGTCGCCTCTGGAGGCAGCTCATGACTGGATCAGCTGTAAATGTCCCAGGTGAGATCACGAACATTATTGCATAACTTTTTATTTTTTATGTTTTATTGTAGCATTACAAGCAGACTCAATATTATACATCCTGTTTTGGATATATGCATTTATTTAATCAGTGCTGGTCCTTTTTCATGATCATATAAAAATACCATGTGTACCATATTTTCTTTCTGCCTTTTTTTCATTTTGCAGTAGCTCTTTATGACCTTTATGAATTACATCTCTGAAAGGACCTGCAGCAAGCCTACCGGTCAAAACTGCAGCAACTAATGACTGGTACAGGTAAACTATCCACATGTTAAAGCTTTACAGCCCTTACATGTGGAATGTTTGTCTGTAAAGAATAATTTATGCACTGTAGCAGCTAGTTCTGCTTGTCAGCTGCAGCTCATTAGCCAAGAATAAAAATAGTGTATTTTTCTTCAAGTTGGAGGTGGCCTTGGCTCAAAGTCATTGCCTAACTTTGAGATAATGATACAGCAAGTAGACATAGCTTGTGAAGCTGTATACAGCCACAAGCTAATAAACAATAATTAATGTGGAAAGAACTCTTATCTGCGGCGCATTTCTTTTTGAGAAGACTGTCATCCGTCGGCTCGTCAAGAAAATACATTAAAAGTTTGTTGATTTTACTTTTTCATGCCCTCAACAATAATTCAAATGAAACAGCATTAAGTTGGATGAAAGAATCACTCTTTAGTTGGAAGGAGTCATGAGCCCAAGCCCAAAGTATTGGGAATAATTAAACAGATAATTCTGACATGGTGATATGACCTGAGTATTTACATTTCACAAATCATGGAAATCGAGGTTTGAAAAGTATTGTCCGAGTGAATTCGTGATCCCTTAATAATTTCACTTATTCATATGGTTTGTTCAGTATGTGGAGCTTAGCCACCAGTTGCAATGTAAGCAAACCACCCTGCTGAAGTACCCTTGAGCCAGTGACTGCAACATTAGCATGAGCAGCCCCCGCTCAGCTGTGTGATGTTGTTAATATGATGCAGTAAGGGTGGAGGGAGTGTTATTCCTTTTTGGCACAACATAAGCGATCGGGGAAATGATCCTGTCCATTATGGTGTTTGCAGAGTGAGAATTGAATTATTTGTAAACCAACTCCGGTGACAGCTTCTCCTTAGTACTTCCTGTATTTCCTCTGGAGAGCAGCGCAGACAGAAACGAGCAGGCTGCCAGGCAGCCTGAGAGGACTGACAGCTTCACAGGGACACAGAGCAGTAAGCAGCCGGCCTGTCAGGCGTGTCATTAATACTTTTGCTCTGACAAGGTTATGTAATGACTGGCATCTGCGGCAGGAGCAGCATGAGATGATGATGGAGGTTGCATAAGCAATCCGGGACTCAAGAGACGCAGACAAATGCTGTGGATGATGCGTGCACACACATTTACCTGTTGTGCGCAGGCATAATCGCGCGCACACACACACACACCTCATCAGTGAGTCACT
Organism: Psettodes erumei; assembly: GCA_016785225.1. NCBI lineage: Eukaryota > Metazoa > Chordata > Actinopteri > Pleuronectiformes > Psettodidae > Psettodes > Psettodes erumei. The sequence continues at coordinate 2,393,120 of JAFBJZ010000623.1, forward strand.
GAGGTGAATGTGTTTGAATGTGTTGGTAAATGCAGAGTGCACGCTCAGCTGGCTTCTCTCCAGAGTCCCTCACTGGCATGGGAATTCCTCTCTGAATAAGACTAATCACCGTCATGGCACCATGTTGATTAAATCAATGGCCCACTCTGCCGCAGATGGCACAAGTCATCAGATTGTGTTCACTCACTTCCACAAAGCTACTATAATTCCTCCCATCAGCAGTGACTGATGGCTATAATCAGAAAGACACCGTTATCTCCCCTCTTCCCTTCTCCCCTCTGTTGTTAAGTGTCTGTGGAAATTTGTTCTCTTCACTCGTCGCCCATGTCCAATTAAAATTTGAGTGGAGCACAGACTTGCGAAGTGATGAGAGATGTGCGACAGAAATGGAGTTTTATCTCTCCTTGAGGAAGTAATTTCCTGTGTGCTCATCACGTCTCTGACCCTCTGCAGCACTATAAATTGGCCTGCCTACTGAAGCCTGCCTCGGCTTAGCCTGGCATGGAAAGGTGTGCACGCAAGTGTTGGAGTGTGTGTTGCTCCATGAATTCACAGGTAAAGTGAGAGATCACCTAGTTAGCATGGCACACGCACACGCAGCAGATGGAGGGCTGTTTCCATGGAGTGAGCAGCTGCCTCTCATGCCTCATCTGTGGGAGAAACACGCACACTTGTGCACATGGGCTGCTTCACATTCAGTGTGTTTGTTATGCTCCTTTCATGTTTTTGAGGAGGGTCTGACTGTGGCCGATACCAGCTGTCTGTCAAATTACCACAGCCTGGCCTCTGATTGGCCGGACTGGCATTGGAGAGGAAGTGAGAAATCTTGCACGCTCAAGCAGATTTTTTTCCCTATATTTTGTCTGGTCTCTAATCTTTATATTCTTTTATGATGGAGGGATGGGCTTCATTATACTGCTGGGTTTTCATCATATGAAATAACACCTGGCTTCCAAATATTAACCTTGCTACACCTTAACCTTGTTGCTAAGCAACCTGCAGCTCTTACCTCATCATCACAGCCTCATTATAGACTGGAATATTAGGTGGTCCAGGGGTTTTTCCTTTTGGTATATGTGTCTGGGAGATAAAGAAAACTGACTTGGATACAAATGTTTGTATGACTGAAAATGTTGAGGCAGAGAGAAAGACATAAAGACAAAATCAAGACATCCCATAAGGTTTAAGAAATGATACCTGTTCTGTTCCGTACACCGTAGCAAAGCTGCTTCTCTGTTTATCTTTCTGGGACACTGACTTTAACTCTGTTGAGACTCATTATAAAGTAAAAGGCAGATGCTTTCACTGTTCCATCAGTTCTTCACTTTCCAAAAGCTCCTTTGTCCCATGTCTTTGTGGATGTCCTCTCTCCTCTACTGTCAGTGAGTGATGTTGGCAGATTGGCATCACGTACCCAAGTGTTGTTTGGCTTGGATAGAAAGGGGCATGAGGTGGCATTTGCAACGCAAACACACCATCATGTGCTCGGCCTGCCAGTTTGTTCCCTGTTAGCACAGCCTGTTAGTCGGGGCACAGGAACAAAGCTGTGGTGCCAGGCTGGCCTCAGCTTTGCTACTCTACAGGGACATGACCCACACAGCCAGATGGAGCCAGCTTTACACTCATACACACACATAAATCACGCAATGTGGCATGTCTCTAAGCATACAAACAGGGATCGGTCGGCTGTTCGCTTTCTAATTTGTCAGCCTAATATTGATTTTTGCGTTGCCTCTGTCAACCCTCTTTGTCTCTCTGTCTCTCCTGTCAGATGTCAGGGCCCAGCGAGGAGAGAGACCGACACCATGGACACATTTGTGGACTCAGCCTGGTATTACTTTAGATACACAGACCCTCATAATCCAGACAGGTATGAACAGCCTCCAACTCAAACTTACAGTAACTTTCCTCTTTTTTATTTTTGTTGTCTCGATAAAGACAACAATTACAAGTTTATTAATTTACTTCTCCTCTTATGTCTTTTTTTTCCACACTGTGACAAATTTAAGCACATTTTGCACCGACCTTATTTCCAACTGTTGTTTGATTAAAACAGAAGAGAAAATTGTGGTAAGAAGTGGGTGGAGAGGCTACTAAAAAACACATCTCTCTTTTATGTAATCTTTGCCATGTAAATACAAATTTGTTTTTCTGTCACTTCCACACACACTCTGTGCCGTGCAGCATGTGCTCTTGGAAATACTCCAGCATAAAATTATATTCACTGTGAGATCCCACACTCTCTTTCACTTACTCATTTCAAACATGTACTGTATATTTTGCCTGGGTGCACTCTCTTTACACTTACACACACACACACACACACACACCTAAAAGTTGCATTTCCTGCCAATAGAGATTATGGAGCCATGGCTGTCACCTGCTGGGATGGTGGCGATACCCTGAGCTTAACAAAAGCGATTAATTTCCCAGTGCCCTGACCTAGCTGTAAAGCTGCTTTAAAAGGGAGGGGGGTGGCTGCTGCTCTCCCCATCACTTTTCTTAGCGGGACAGATTATGGCACAACAGAAAAAGCAATTACACTATTTGTGCATTTCAGTTGGCCTGCTGAGACCCATGTGCACAAGGGGAAATGATGAAACCAGGAAGCCAGAGAAAGTTGCAAGTAAAAGGAAGGAAATGGGAACAGGGTGCTATATGGAAGAGTGTGTGTGTGTGTGTGTGTGTGTGTGTGTGTGTGAGTGAGTGAGTGATGCCAACAAACAGGCTAAATTATTTTCAGCCTTGCAAGTTCATAACTCCCTGTTCAATTATATGGAGCCGGCATCAGCCAGAGAGGGAGGGCAGGAGGCAGAGGTGTGGAGCGGAGTAATGACTGATATGAAAGGTGACACACAGAGATAGCACCGTGCCCCCAAAAAGCATCATTACTGGAGGTGGAATCCCTGCCTCTGCTGGACGAACCGCGAGCTGCCGCCACAGTTGAGTCTTTCCTTAATAACTGAGAAGCGGAGAAGAGTGTGGAGGGAGTCTTCAGAGCTGAACTTCAAACACACAGTAGTTTAGTACCAGGCAGATAGAGGAGGCTTCAGGATGTCTCCGTGAGCTTGTGTGTCAGATTCGTCCTGCCCCCTAGAGGAAGTGTGTGTGCACATCTTACAAAGCCCATACCAGCCAATGGATTGTGAAATCTGACATAAACAAACATCTGCTTTGCAACCTTAAGCTGCTGATTATTCTAATCATATCAAGTGCTTATAATAGACCATTTAAACAACACCTTTCAGAACAAGGTTGTGTTAAGCATGTCCACACCACAATTAGATAAGGTCAGGCAAATATTCCAGGGAGTCAGTGCATCAAAGAGTGAATTAAACAAATGATCCATGCTAAAACTGGAAAAATAAACCTTTGTGTAGGCAACATTAATTAAAGCCTTAAAATTGCAGTGCAGAAACAATAATACTACAGAAAAGACTACTTTGCTAAGCATTTAGAGAGCCTCAAGAATCATGTAGTTGAATTTATTCACACTTGTATTGTTCAGTTTTAACACACCATTGCTTTTACCATGATTTCAGTTTGTTGTTCACAGCCTCCATAATCCTGCTTTTCCTCTACAGGCCTTTTGAGCGCCACCTAGCGGATCACTGGCTGCCTGTGGACGTGTACGTTGGAGGGAAGGAGCACGCCGTCATGCACTTGTACTACGCTCGCTTCCTCTGTCACTTCTGCAGGGACCAGAACCTTGTGGCTCACAGGTGGAGTACAACATGCTTTATCTGCTCCTGCTGCATGTGGACACTTTGCACAGGCACATTAATGAACCATTTTTCTGTCTTTCAGGGAGCCCTTTTGGAAGCTGCTTGTCCAGGGTCTGATCAAGGGCCAGACTTTCAAACTGGCTGACAGCGGCCAGTACCTGAAGAGAGAGGAAATAGACTTCACAGGTACACACAGTCTGAATCTTCCAGCTGTGACACATCTGTAAGAAATAGGATAGGAGAGGAGTCAGGTTCCCTCCATGTGGCTCTGCCAGATAAAACCGGGCAGAAAAAAGTCATTAGTGACACAGTTAAAAGAAAAAGCGAGTCACGGTGAAATGTGTATTTTTTTTTATGGTAGCATGTGGCGGACACAGTATCTCACCTCATCCTTTGTGCTGCTGTTAGAGATCCCTTTCTATCTTCTGCTTTATAGCTTTTCCCAAACGAATGACGTAGGGATAGGGTGCTGCTCTTAACAAAAGTCAAATCACAAGAATCCTCAATCCTTCTTAAAAATTCCCTTCACACCTAAGGATTTCTAGCTTTCTCTTCATTGCTTGACAAACACAAGATTATAGCGGCTGACCAACAGAGGGAAGTGTCTTCATCCCAGTGTTACAGGCTCAGATTGTCTAGGCCTTACATATTTTTCTTTCTTCTGTGTTTTACTCAATGTGATCAAACAATGACGAGCAATAAGAATGACACATATTAATTAAAATAGGGTTACAATGGAAATTAGTGACCGAACACGGTGAAATTAAAGTGAGTGGGGAAAAAAAGAGAAGCTAGGAGATAACCAAAAAAAGTAAACCACTTAGCCCAGCTGTCTCTGATCTCCGGCTCTGAACCTCTAGGTAAGGAGCCAGTGGCGCTGGGGGGTGGACGTATTGAGGTGACCTGGGAGAAGATGAGCAAGTCCAAACACAACGGTCTGGACCCGCAAGAGGTGGTGCAGCAGTACGGCGTGGACACGGTTCGGCTCTACATCCTTTACGCTGCGCCCCCTGAGCAGGACATCCTCTGGAATGTGAAGAGTAAGCTGAGATGTGGTTGCAAATTTCTTCTGACACCTGAAGTTTATATTTAGTGTTATTTAATTCAGAATCATGCTGGATTTTAGTTTTGAGAAAAGATTTCCCTTCATGTTGTTACTTGCATCTTCAAAGAAAGAAGATGATGTAAATTTGACTTTGGAAAGTTGTTTCTAACAACAGTATGTCAAAATATCCTTTTCCTCTGGGTCTGCGTGTGTTCGCCTCCTCAGCGGATGCCCTCCCTGGGGTTCTGCGATGGCAGTCTCGACTGTGGCAGCTGGTGACCAAGCTGAGGGGGGCTCGGCAGCTCGGGGACTACCCCGACCGGTCTCTGCTGAAGAAGAAGGAGCTGGCGGAGGCCCAGAAGATCTGGGAAAAGAAGAACTATGTTATTCAAGAGGTAGCCACCCTGTATCTCAGACTGGCTTCGATTTCGAATGCCTCAGGTTAACATTAACAGTGAGTCCTGACCAGTAGGGGTCACTGATGGACCCATTTATATATTTTCAGCTTCTTACAGCAATGAATTAGATACCCCGCAGCATCTGTCACTGTAGTTTATTAGGAATTTAATGTCTCTGCTACTGCCACTTATTTGTGATTGTTATTTATACTTTGCAGTATTAAATTCTTTATTCTTTTCACACTGTACTTCATCGTGCAGTTGGACCGCATTTTGTAAAGCACCAAGGTACAAAGTCCTGTATGATGACTTTGCTTCACAGTAATGCATCACTCATCAGCTCAGCTCTGAGTTTTATCCAATGCCGAACATCCATTGCAACCTGAAGCCCCTGGAGAAAAGAGTAAGAGAAGGAGGGGATGGAAATTGATTTTAAATCCACCCTGTCTCCTTTCACACTTTATAAATAGCCTCCTTTGGCTGCCAGGTTTGATTCTGTCTCCCCGCCCCTCAGGGCTAGTGCTTTTAGAAGACCTCAGGCTGTTTGCCATAAGCCCCCAAAGCCAAGGCTGTCCTTTGATCCGTCCCTCAGAAAGGCCTCAGTGATCGACCTCCTCCTCCATAAGGCCTGTCCCAAATGGGTTTTCTTCCCAGAAAGCTATGCAGGGGAATGCTGACATGGTGTGTGCACTCAGCCATCGCATGTGGTGATAACAGGGAGAAGGCTTGTGTCATCATTTTGTAACAATTCTACAGAGCTAGACTCAAAGTCCCACCATAAAGCTGTCAGTCTGTCTGGAAACATCTGTAAGTCCAGTAACCAGCACAGAACAAACCGCCTAGACTTTGTGATTGGTCACTAAGTGAGTGTGTCACCTGTTTTTTCCTCTTTTTGTGGTATATTTAGGTGACATCTCACTTTACAGAGGACTTCCTTTTCAACGCAGCCATTTCACATCTGATGGGACTCACCAATACGCTCAGTGTGAGTGTGACGACTGCTGCCGAAAAATAAAGACTCACTTTTATCCTTTACTACTAAACAGCCTTTGGAAATCCCATTTTTGCCACTGTGTGTGTGTGTGTGTGTGTGTGCTCAGAGTGCGACAGTCAGAGTGGTGCAGCACAGCGTGGAGTATGAGGAGGCTCTGGCTGCGCTGGTGATGATGACAGCACCCATGGCCCCTCACCTGGCGTCTGAACTTTGGGCAGGTGGGAGCCATGCAGACTCTTCACAAATACTCGAGTATTCCATCGTGCACATCCGACTGAAATACACTGAAACAAAACCGAAAGCAGGATTAAGAGCTCTTGACAACAAACAATAGAAAGGAAGATCCAGCCCTGTGTGGAAGCTTGCCCCCACACTGACCTGGAGGACATCCCCTCATTGTGGATGACACACATACACGAGCTTTCTGCACACAGCTGAGAGAGAACAGGTTCTGGAACAAACACATTGTCCAGCTAATAGCCAGAGTCAGGAAACCTGACGGATCTTTGCCGGGAGGAATACGTGCGTTTGTGTGTCTTTTAGTAAGTGGCTTGTGTGCATATAAGTTGCGCTCACGTGTAGTTTTAAAACGGCCTTATAAACAGGACGTACCAGTGGAGGGACACATGACCCCCGCTGCACTCAGTCCGTTTACTAACTCTCACTCGTCTCACACACAGGGCAGGCTAGAGGAAGTTCACATCCTTCCCTTGTGCCTCCAGTGGGATGTCAACTCGCTGGTTGAACTGAGAGTCAGGACAGTTGGCAGTGGGATAGCTGGGTTGTTTGACCCTTCTAAGATATTTCTTTGTCAACATGGAGGCAAACAAACTGGGTACAAAGAAAAGACGTATCCAGCTATTTTTCTGGCTTGCTTTACTAAAAGACAATGGGCTGACTTTCTGGTCAATTATTCTTCTCACTCCTTCGCTGAAAAAGGGGTCATGGCTTTTTTACGGGTCTTTCTGCATCGTGTCATTGTATTGTCAGTGATGTGCCTCTGTGTTCCCAACCAGGTCTTTGCCAGGTAAAAAACCCCATCAGCCCTCTCCTCCAGCGGGAAGGAGATGTCCTGCAACAGTCCTGGCCGACCGTGGACCCAGAGTACCTGAAGATCCCTGACTTTGTGGAGCTGTCTGTACGGGTAGGATCATGTACACACACAATACACACACACACACACACACACACATTGCTACTTCAGTATTATGGACATTTTTTTTTTTGTTGTCTGAAGGTTTCAACAAAAAAAAACTTAAGAAAAACTTAAACTTTTTTAATTGTAAAGACAGTTTTCACTTGTTGAAGCCTTTTTGAGCCATTTCCTCATTATTTATACACTTAACTTATTAATAAGTACTGTATGTGCACACACGTTTGCTCTTGCACTGCTGGCTTTTTCACTCAAACTCTCTACTTTTAAACCCCAAGTCTTGGGTCCATGATTGCTTTCATAGTCTGTAATTTTCCAGAGAGCCTGTGATTAGCCTGTGTGTGTGTGTGTGTGTGTGTGTGTGTGTTTATGCATCTGCATCTCAACTTGTAGGCTTTAAGCTAAATAGACAAGTGGGTCAGTAATTAAAAGCCAGGAGGAGCCACCGTGTTATTCCTGACTCTCTCACTCTCCTTTCATGAACTTTTTTTTCTGCCTGTGAGCTCAGTCACACAAATAGCGAAAGCCCTCAGTTTGGTGGTGTGTGTCGTCATCAGGAATGAGTGTGTGTGTGTGTGTGTGTGTGTGTGTGTGTGTGAGAGAGACTGAAAGAGCCCTTTCAAAGGTGTGCAGATGATCAGAGGAGATATCCAGCTGTGATGGGAAGGTTCAGAAAAGCATCACACGTGCTGGCAGGGGCACATGGATGCACACAAACACGAACACGCTGCTCTGAACTCTGACTCAGTTAATAGATAAAAGCTCAAACAGCTTTAATCTGACGACTGCTTTCCCCCTAGCAGGTCGTACCACCTGAGAGAACCCTCTAATCCCCTTACACATTCATACTCACACACACGTGGCATGCGATGTGTGATGACAGCAAACACGGTTAGCTGACAGCACCTGTCCTTCACCGATTGGATTCTCCCTCTTTACTCTAACAAAGACAATGACATAAAAACCTGGAGAGTGTCGTGTGAGTGTATGTATTTCTCTTCATGTTAATTGTGCCTGTGAGTGAAAATCACACACGTTCACTTCTGAAATCTCGTTTACTTCTCGTTCATCTCTGATGCACCACAGTCATGAATCCTGTATACACACTCTTCCCTAACACTAATAGACCAACAGGAAACAGGCACACGCCATATATTTGAGCTTGCGGTGCTCGATGATGATGATGTTGGTTTTACTTCAGACTGAGCTCTGTGTTGTGGTCTTCCTGGCCCCTGTGGAGGCAACATCACTCCGTCTGTCCTCTAATCATGCACTTGGGTTTGTCCCAGAAGGGAGGCCAAGGCTGAGTGGCCTCAGATGCACACACACTTGAACGCACACACATAAACACACGCACACACCATTAATTTTCAACCACTTCCAGAGGCATGATCACATTCGCCGCATGCACACATACACTTGTTTCTAAACATACAAGACTGAGTGCCCTTCCCGTATCTACCACTAACTATGTGTATATGTGGAAGCAGAGGTGGAGTCCGTTATTCTGGGACTTTAATGTCAGGAAGAGAAGAATTGGGTCACAGCTCGATATGGCACAACCTTTGTCAGATGGAGACACTGAAATTTAGTACCTTTTTCTATCTATTTACTTCTTAATTATCACCCTCAGATAAACAACAAGACCTGCGGGACAGTGTCGGTGCCTCTGCAGGTGTCCAAAGACCCAGAGCGGGTGCAGCAGCTGGTCCTGGAGAGCCCACTTGGACAGAAGCTTCTCAGTGAGCGCAGCATTAAGAGAGCAATCCTCTCCCCTAGGACTGCCCTCATCAACTTCCTCATGGATGAGTGACGTATGGGCGTTCACCACTACTGCTGCAGCTGATTGATAGTCATGGATTCCCGTCAATCAGTGGGACATGAGGAGAAAAACAAAAGTAGTAGACTTGTGTCCATGAATGAAGCAGAAAGTTGGTTTATATTAATTGACAAAATGTCTCTGTAAATATGTCTAAAGACATTTATTTATACGTTCCAGTTTTTAATAAAAGACTCAAGGAGCCTGGAGTTGTTCCTTTTTATTCTTTCCTGTCTTTTATAAATTTCTAAACAATGTAGCACCTGTCTCTTTCAGATCAAGCCCCTCCCATTTCAGTACCCCTCTTGAAAATCTCACATGAGCCCAAACACCACATTAGATTTCAGTCATCATTCACACTCCCCCCTTTCTCCCGTAACACCGCTTTCAGCATCACACCCAGAGCTGTGACTTCACACCTCTTCTTCTGCCATACCCCAGCCTGCTCCATGTCTCCTCTGAGTCATGCTCTCGTGATCCACCTTATCAGTTTTTGCCTCCACTTCTGGTGCTGCTTTTAGCAGCAGATCTCTTCTGAGCACCATACATGGGCTACTGTTTGGCCTGGTTGGAGATTGCTAAAGAGCCAAATGTGGGTGGGGATTTTCAACTCGCCAACACATCATGGTCATCCGTTGCTGCACGGTGTCTATTCATCAGCACTGTGTCTCTGTCTCAACATTGGGCCAACATGACTCAGGCGCTAGCTCTGTCCTTGCAGAACACATGAGCCAGCAGGAGTGAAATGTATCCATGTGAACACCCACTGGCCTATCTCTTTAAAGGCTGTGAGTAAGCGTTTTTTTTTTTTATATGTGTCAGCATGTGTCTTTCATGACTTCCAGTGCCCATGTCTCCAGTTCATCCAAGAGTGCCAGAAGCCACATAACAAAAGTATCATATGTTGTCTGGTATCAATGTGTGATTGAACAAGTGATCTCTTTGAAAAGTGAGACACACGTGTCTGTTTTGCAAGGTCAGCTTCTGTTTGAGGAAGTGGTTTGATTTTTATAGCATGAAATAGCCAGTGCATGCCTGATAAAATCATGCTGTATCTTATACAAGTAACGAAAGGTTTGTTTTTTATTAAAACATGATGAATTTTTAAAATGTGCTGACTGGAGGAGAAAAAAACATTCCTCCCCCAAACCTTTTTTTCATATTTCTTCACTCTATCTCTGACCATCAGGTGACAGGAAAGTGTCTCAGAAGAGACAGAATAACAGGAAGCGAAACCAGAAGTATGAGAAGCAAAGAGCTAAAGCTGCGTTAGTTATTCTTGACTTTTTTTTCTAAGATTCTGTGAATTTTATCTCAGTGAGACACAGTCATAGCAGAAAAGTGTGTGTGGTTTTCTTTGTGGGTACAAGACAAAGTCAGAGGGGCATTTTGTCTTCGGTCACCTCCTCATCTTTGTGTGTGCCACATTTTTCTTTCACACACTCAGACTGGCTTTAAATATTAGATTCGTGGGAGGTAGTTTCCACCCCCCTGATCTCTTCCTCTTTTTGTGTTATCACTGCGGCTCCTTTCACAGCTGCCTTTCCATTTTGCTGCTTTGTAATACTAGATAATAAACAGGTCTGAACTTGATGTGGCCTGAACAATGAGCCCAAGTTGCTTTGTCAGAGCAACAGCATAGACATTTTTTTAGGTTGGTCAGAAACGCCAGGGAATTCTGCCCAGGCTGAAGTTACCCAATGTTTGAATAAATAGATTCATGGGATATTTCTGAACACCGGTCGTTTGTAAAATGAGGTCTGAGCTGTACTGATGTGTTTCCTCTGATTTATTTTGTCACTGGCAGCCCCTGAAGTCATTTAACACATTTTGTCAGCTCTGCAGTTTCCATGACAACTAGCATTATTGAATAGGCAACAGTATTCCACTGTGACTCACTTTCTCTTCAGACCACAGTCATACAGTCCTTCTTACACATAAGAAGTACAGTGTGATTTGTCTTTGAGGGGTTAAAAAAAACCTCAGCTTCCTCTTGAGAAACTCAGCTGGTGGAAAGGAAAAACGAAAAGGGTGGGGTTCACAGTCACAGTCACCCTCCACTGCAGCAGTCCAGTCCCTGGATTGGGCCGTGTATTCCAGCGGGACAGCGTAGTAATGCCACAGCTCATTATCTTGAAGATTGACCTCAAGGCTGGCAGTTTGGTCATCCATGGATGTTTTTTGTGTGAGCTCATTGCTGATTCTCACTAGCCCTGTATTTGTGTTGGGGAAAAGGCTAAACTCTTGGCCTGTATGTGAAAGCACCACACTTGCCAAAGTCATTCATTTACTGACTGCATCTCTCCATAGTAACAGTCTTTTTTGAGTTATATGGGTTATGACCAGTGGTGTGTACACACATACAACATATTTTTTGTTTGAATACACTGTATGTAGTCTTTACTGTATGTAAAGTTGTATGACAGTATCAGACAGGTGTGGCCAGTTGTCGTTTGTTGCATCCTCTCATCTTAACTGACAGAGCTTTATAGCAATTTGTCAAACAAAACTGCCAAATACATCCATCTCCTTCCATCCAGTACAACTGTTGCCAAGCATTAAGTGTAGCTGTGCACACAGATCATCCAAAACATTAAAACCAATGTCAGGTGACGTGAATAACTTTGGTTATCTCATCACAATGGGACCTGTCAGGAGGATGGGATGTATCAGGCATCAAGTGAACAGTCGCTTCTTGAAGTTCATGTGTTGGAAGCAGGAAAAATGGACTGAAAAAGTGTGAGGATCTAAGCAACTTTACTGAGGGCCAGCCTGTGATGTTTAGACAACTGGGTCAGAACATCTCCAGAACAACAGGTCTCCTGGGCTGTTCTCAGTATCAATGGTCAGTACTGACCAACGGGTGTCAGGGTGGTGGGTACCAAAGGCTCATTGATATACGTGGGGAGTGAAGGCTGACCCATATGGTCCGGTTCCACAGAAGAGCTACTGTAACACAAACTGGTGAAAACCTTAATGTGGGCTCTGATAGAAAGCTCACATCACAGACACATCACACAGTTCATCACAGCTTGTTGTGTATGAGGCTGACGAGCCGCTCATGCTGACCCCGGTCCACTGCTGAAACCTTCTTCAAGGGGCATGAGAGCATCAGAACTGGACCACGGAGCAATGGAAGAAGGTCCTGATCTGATCCAATCCTACTTTTTTAAAATCATGTAGATGCCTGGGTGAATGTATGGAGCTTACAGTGGATCAGATTTGGCCCAAATGACAGGATTTCAAAGGATCTGATGCAAATTCTTTGTGCCTGAGCCCACAGGACAATGTCAGAGGTCTTGTGGAGTCCAGACCCTGATGGATCAGAGCTACATAATATAAGGCAGGTGGTTTTAATGTTATGGCTGATCAGTGTATCTCTTAGTACTGCAGCTGCTTTAAAGCAAAAGCCTGACAACATCAAAACTAGTTATGACTAATAATTGCTGCTTTACTTAAATTTGACACAAGTATTGTTTTATGCAAATGCCTTTGTCTCACAGGACACACTGTTAACTTAACTGCTGATCAAAAGTCTAAGTATAGAGGGTTTTTATATTTTGCATTGGCTTGACCTGCCTGCTTGTTTCCTACATGACAGCAACAGATACCACAATGAAAGCATGACAATAAGGCTTGTTTTACGGAAGGAAACTGGACAAAGGCTGGACTTATTGATATTGTTCTTTAATGATGCTCTGAAGTTATGAATGGGCCAATTAATGTAAGTGGTGAAGAAAAAATATCAGGGTTTTCCAAAACCCCCTGCTGTTGTTAACACATGTTGGACTTAACCTCAACTGGGGCTATTGTAAAAGGTAATTGCAGAACACATAAGTACTTTAACATTGAAGATGACGCTCACAATTTCCATACAGTTTTAAATGTAAACTCAATTCCTAAACTTAATAGTGACTACTTGATGATACTTATCAGCATCTTGGGTAAGATCTTAGGGTAAGAGCTTTCAGTTTCATAGATGTCACATCTTCTTAGTTTCTTCTCTGTTGTTTCAAGTGATTTACTGCATATTTTATAACCTTCTCTATGAATAATATAAGTTAGCATGTGATCAAGATCTCCAGGGCTTTTGCTACAATACCCTCAGCTGTTTTGGTAGATGCATATGAGAAAGAAGTAAAGTGAGTTGAGCTTCTTGCTTGAAGGGATGGTTGTACTATGGTGACTGTTTCCTAAACATACAGACACCCAATAAACCCTCTTATAATTACAGCAACAGCCTACAGCCCCCACTCACACCATGGCTGGCTTCATATTTTTGCACATAATCAACAGGGCACACACACACACACACACACACACACACACACACACACTCAGGTTTCATTCAGGGCACAACTAAAATGTACTCCTGTGTGTTTGCTGGAAGAGTCTTTTTCTCATATTATGAGTTCATCCTGCTGTACCCCACCTCTGGCTCAAATATTCCATTCTGGGTCAGGACACAATGTGGAGGGGTCACAGTGCCTGTGTGTTTTCCACGAGCAGGAATGTGTGACGTCATTCAGCCAAAACAGAGGGGGCACAGGCACTGTAAATACCTCTCACCCCCCACCCTTCACAACAAGTAAAACACACCCGTATGCAGTAGTTACAATATAAATACTAGACAGATTGTTTATTAAATGTGGAAAAACTTTTAAAAATTGTGTCCAGGTGACACAGATTACATTTTAATAACCAGTTTTATCTACCCATGCTGGTTACTCATAATCAAATGGAAATGTATTTGCAGTATACACACCACACCAAAGTAAACCAAGATATTAATTGAATTACTTCAGGTACCAGCTTAAAACATGTTTGCCAACCCAAATGTATTCCAAAAATAATTGCCCACTCACTTAATTTTTCCCTCTTCTCTTAACATAACTAAACCCATAATCAGTGGTAGACAAAGTAGTCAGAACTAGCCATTGCATACATAAGTCCTGGATCAGTAGTTAGTATATAAACTGACATACTTTTAGCCAAATGTACTGAGTATGAAAAGTTCTAACTGCATATACTTGCACCTTTAATTATACTACTATTTTTATAGAGAAATCTCAGTAAAGGTGGCTAAAAGTTGATGGAGGTGTAAATAATGTTTAGGTAGTTGAATGATCATATGTTTTGTAGGCTACAATTGTAGCTCTCCCATTCATCTGGTGGAGTGTGAGGTACAGTGTGAAGTGTAGCAAAAATACAGCATGAAATGAAAACGCTCAAGAAAAATACAGGAACCTCAAATTTTGTGTTTAATGGGCTACTTTAGTAAGTATACTTAGTTACAGTCCTGTGCTCACAGTTGAGCCATTTAATTGTACAGAACAAAATGCACAAGAAGTGGAGTTTTGTTTTGCTGACTCAAAGAGAAGAAACTGAGTCAACTCGCTCCATATTTTTAAAAGACGACACAGGATGTGTGGATCTGTCTTTTTTAAATGAACGGAAGAAGCGGACACTTTTCCGCCCCCGGGTTCCGTTAAAAAAAAACCAAACTACGACGTCGCTCGTTATTTATAGCGTCGCCGGCTGATTAATGAGCTCGGGCGCTGCCCTCAACCCCGCTTTTACTTGTCGCCTGACGGGAGCACTGCGCCTTTAAAAAACAAACTGTTCCAATGTTTTTAGTCCCAACCGTCCACCGGCGGCCACGTACGGCTCCAGGGGACGTCAGCGGCGCACTACTTTTATCAGCTATCCGTCGCAACATTAACGACACATCAGCTGTTTAAGTAGTTTGAAGTAGTTTGTTTTCCCGACAGGAGGTGTGGGTGGTGAATGTCTTGAATGAAGGTTCCCCGCTGGGTCTGTGAAGCGGGAGGAGGGGGCAGCAGTTTGAGGGGTCGTCCAGGCTATCGGATCTGGGATCTGCTCACATTTATAACCACACAGACGGAGGCTTGTTCGGGGCAGAGCTGCGCCGGACCGACGAGCAGCGGATTTTCTACCGAGGAGGACGCGGATCTTTAAACTTTTTTATTTATTCTCCCCGGACGATTTAAGAGACGGAAAAGTTGGAAATAACCGAGAAAAAGTTTTGCTCCGGGTCTGCACCGTTGTCTCCTGTCAAAACTACGAGCTTGTGGACTGTAAACTATAATTTGCATTGGAAGTAACAACTTTTGCTGACTGTTAGCTGGGCTTTAGCCTTTAAATAAAGTTGCTTGTGACTTAACTTTATTGAGGCAGACACACAAACAGTTTCTCCAAAATGGATAAATACGAGGATTTAGGACTGGAGGCGAGTAAGTTTATCGAGGATCTGAACATGTATGAAGCATCCAGAGATGGTTTATTTCGAATGAGGAGGGACGCAGGAAATAATCCGGATTTTGAAGAGACGCGGAGAGTTTTTGCCTCTAAAATGACTAAAATACACATGCAGAAGCACCAGGAGGAGATGGCAAAAAACAACCAGGCCCTTAAAATGAATGGGGGGCACAACAGCGCGTATTACATCAAGGACAGACCGCCCATCAACAGTTACAGACAGCCGGGTGAAGCGGCAGCGAAGCCCCCCATACTCTCTGGCCCTGTGGCGGGCACAACGGCTGGGAGTCAGTACGCGCAGTTTGACGGCCATAAACACTACACAGGCGTTCAGCCTGAGCTTCCAGCCGGCAGGGCATACGGCTACGGAAACAGTTTAGATAATAAGGAGCGCTCAGAGCCGCAGTCATACCAGCACAACAGCCCCGCTCCCCCCAGCACAGGAAACGCGTCTCACAGCGCACCCACGCCTGCTCGTCAACCTGTCAGCCAACCGGCAGCATGGGCCCCATCCAGAGAGAGCCCGCTCTCCCCTTCTCTGCCCGGGTCTGGAGGCAGCGGCGCATCCCAGCAGCAGCAGCCCCAGCGCCTACCTGCACCTCCCACCGTCAACAGTCTTCCATCCCAGCAGAGTCCACCCTCCTCCGCTGGGCCAGCCACTGGATGGGCTGGAGAGCTGTCTGGTTCAGCCAAGCCAGACCTCATCCCAGCCTTGCCTCTGAGCGCCTTCACAGGAGGAGCAGATCTCCATGTGCAGCAGCCCTCCATACAACCTGCAGCCTACTATGCAGCACCTTCCACAACCTCAAGACCCTCTGCTGGACATAATGGTCTCGCAGCAGCTTCCCCTGTCCTACCTGGGCCTTCTGAAACACCTCAACCTAAAGCCCAGGCGACTACAGCTGCCTTGGGCCATGGCAGTGTCTCCAAAACTAGCAGCCAGGGTCATGGTCAGAGCCAAATACCTGCCTGTGGAGAGGCCGTCTGTGCCGAGGCTGAAGTCCCTTGTGCCCCTAAGCCTGCCCAGTTACCCTGCCAGTCTGTTCTCACACAGCCCCCTGAACAGGGGCCTTCAGCTGCTGAAATAAAATTAGAAGCTCTCACTAAACGGCTGGAAAAAGAGATGGATGCCCAACCAAAGGCAGACTACTTTGGTAAGAGTCTTTTTCGAGTCAAGTTAAACCACTGCGAGTCCCACTGAATGACATTTCAGTCCATTTTAATTTCATATTTACACATGCACACAGTCATCCTTTGTCAGCTTGTTTCTGTCTCTCTCTCCCACACACATTTTCTATGTGCTGCTTAATCAGGAGGATGGCATTCTCGACGCTCTTTGCTGATAAAAACCTATTAGGCAGACTGTAGGAGGTCTCCTCTTTCTTCTGGGGAATGCAGACAGAATAATTTTGTAATTTGTTTCACGTCTCTCTTTTTAAAGATTCATTGCCTGTGCTCCAGTGTTTCCCAAATGACGTCATTGCCACAGAGCCATGCCTGCACATTTCTCATTACTCTTGGCCTGAGCATGCCATTCTTGTTTGTGTGTGATGAACACGCACGTGCATACAAGGGAGATGATAATGAATAATGTCACCTGTGACCTATAGTTCTGGCTTTTGGTGGCGCGTACAGAACAGTGTGGCTGTCCCTCATCAGCAGAATACTATTACTCATTATTGGTGGTGCTATCAGGAAATAATGGAACTTGGAAAGAACATGCGCTTTGCTCTGACACCAGCTGACAGATACAGTAAAATGGCGAGCTTCAGCGTATGCAGACAGGATAGTGTGCGCTGCAGAGAAGGCTGGTGTCCACGTGTTGGTCAGGAGTCGGAGTCAAGGCCACTCATGAAAACGGGATGTCCCGCTTCAGGAGCGACCGATAGTGGGAAGGGAGAGAGGGTGAGATTGGCGGTACTGGGTTCAAAGGCAAAAAGTGAGCCTACTACACACACAAGCCCACCCTCGCCTCCTCGCAGGAGGAATTTCCTGCTGGAATGTCACGGAAGACGTTCTGGCGTATGTCACTGTCACGACAAGGCTCACAAATAGCACAGCGAGGTGAATGTTCCAGCTGTGTGGGAGAGCGCAGTCTGCAGTTAGCACAAGTGGAGGTTTTTAAAGTGGCACCATATATGTGTTGATTCACTCACACACACACACACACACACACAGTCCCACATCGCCCACACATGGTTCCTGTGAGGACTTTCCCACCACAGCCTGGCTCATCCTCTGACTCACGTGTGTAGGCTTACTGGGACTGGGCTAGCTTTCTTTACAAAACTTTAGTGTCTTCATATTTCTGCACTGGAAATATGAACAAGGCATAAATGTATTCTTCAAACTTTTGAGCACTGCTTGAGTTGTGTCACATCTTTGGATCACATTTCTTTTTGAATGGACTCATAACACTTCTTTGTGTCCAGTGTTCTTATAAAAGTCTCTGCCAGATCAGTGTGCACACGCAGGGCTCGGATCCATCACAGTTCCCAACCGTCCACCGAGTGCTAATTGAAATAGCTGCAGCTGGAGGTTCTGGGAAAATGAGTCCGCTGCCAAACGGCTGCACCAGGGGAACACTGAGGAATGTCTGAAGGAAGAGAGCGAGGAATTTTAGAAATGAGGTCTTGAGATACAAAGGGGAGGGGAGTCCCAGATGAGTGGAGAGGTGCCTGCGGTGTAGCTGAATGGACCAGGAGACAACAGAGAGATTTAGGGGCAAGTTGGCGGATGCGTCTTTGTCCTTGGCCACAAGAGCCTGAGAGGACCTGAGATAAATAGACAAGTTCATCCAAGAGGGGAGAAGTGGCGGGACATCCCAGTGTTCTGCCTGCCCCCTTCCCCTGGCTCTCTCTCTCTCTCTCACACACACACACACACACACACACACTCACATGCAGTGGAGCATTTAGCGTTGTGTTAAGATGGTGGATTAATTTATCCCATCTGGCCGTGGAGGGGAAAGCTTCGTCTTAACTCTTCCCGGGCTTTCTTGGCTTCTGCTTTGGTGGGCTTTTGGAGGCTAACTTCTAAGTGTGTGTGCGTGCGTGTGTCTCGGTGGCGTTTTCTCTATGAATATGCAGCCTGTGGTATTTGGCTGAATTTCATTGGCAGTGTCACTTCTGGGTGTGGTGTCTGACCGCATGTTGTGGTATAAAACAGTTCCATAGGAGACATCGGATACACAGAATTCATTTCAGGGAATGAGTGTGAGATATGTGTAGCTTTTCTACTTTTCAAGTCAAGTTGTGGGAGCGATGTGTTATACATGGACTTAAATTTAAATGTGAAAATTTCTCATAAACGGCAGACCTATGAAGTGAAAATTGGCGTACACAACTAGCACCACTACCATCAGTTGTGATGTACAGGCAGACTGACAACACAGACAGTAGAGTAAATAACTACCCAAAAGTAATGGAAACAGTGGACTTGGTTATTTATAATCAGTGGATAAGCAGGTGCAGCTCTGAGTCACAGATAAGCTGTTAGCAAGAAGTAAAGAGGTGAAATATTCAGCTCAGCCTGAGGGTTGGGCCATCAATCCGATTTCCATTTCGACTTCAGTTTTGGTCTCCGTCTATTATAAAAATAATATAATGGTCCATTTATATCACATATAATGGTTTCCGTTTCGCAGTGACGCTCTCGTTCCACCACGTGTCACAAGCAGGGTCTCCCACACTGACCACCACGCGCTGACTCGTGTTATCTGTGAATTGTGATCGAAAGTGATCATACTCATATGCGACCCCCCCCCCCATGTTTCGAGTAATCGTTTGAAACAATTGATTGAGCAATCGAGCAGCCCCGAGCTTAACAGACACACAGGTGAAATAGGTGGATAAACGGGGGAGGTGGTGCTGCCTCCGCCCAATTCAAGTCTCACATACAGTTCAGCGCATGAGCTGGCGATGTGCATACTTCCGTTGCTCGTGAAGTCGTGAATGTTTTATCATTTGGTGGAAGTGTAACATGGACCTGTACAGTGTGATGAGGAGTTTCGACAGCTGAGAAAGGTGAGGGCTGTCGTTGCCAGGGGTGAAGTTGTGGCTCCGTGTTTCGCTTCCCCTCCCCCCGCTGGAAGCCAGAAGGCAGGCCCAGGAATAATCACACTGTTTTGGAATATGGGCCTCTGGCCAAAAACAAATTTGTAGTGGCCCAGCCGGCGAGGAGGTTACTAGGAAAACAAGGAATTTTTTGGTTCCAAACAGTAAAAACGAGAGGAGAGAATGGACTTTTACTGTGTTTTTTGTTCTCGCGGGGTGTACAAATCAAAGCTATAAAAATTTAAGGTAAAAATGTCCTTGGCCCAGTATCAGCTCACTGTACTGTATGGATACGGTTTTCCTGACAATCTTATTCCTCTTAAATTGTTTGCTGTCAGACCTTTGCAGTAAACATTTACAGAAGAAAAGCTTGGACTCGTTCATTTCAGTAGTTTGAGGGCATGTCGACTTGATTACCTTTTTGTGTAAACAGAATAGCTTACATAAGAGCAACATTCTTCTGCTTCCTAATAATAACCCTCTATTATCTCCAAATCTGCTTTCCAGTCATTGGGGCCTGCTGATGATGTGTCCTCTGTTGTGGTATTAGGAGAGGCTTTAGGTGAATTATATATAGCCCAGTTGCATATTGTATTACTGAGTGTCTATGTGGGAGAAAACATTTGAAGAAGGTTATAAAAATGGAACAGTGTGTGTTTTTGGAGGAGGCAGCCATGTGAGGTGTGTTAGAATTGGAACAGAAGTCTCTTTGTCAGTGATTGAGCAGGACCAGGGCTGGGCTGGGCTGGGCTGGGCTGGGCTGGGCTGGGCCGGGTTCTTCTGCTGAGGCCTACGTCTCTGTCTCCAGGGAGTTTTTCTATTAAAAACACAAACACACAGCACATGACCTCATGCACACACACACATTAAATGAGAAAGTTGTGGCCTTAAACCCAATACTTTGAATAGTTTGGATGGTCAGATCACAGGATTTACAGGATTTATTTGTCAGCTATCTGAAAGCCCATCAAGATCAGCAGCAACATACACAGTGCGTATGTCAGCTGTCACGTCACACACTGTCATACACTACACAATCGGACTGAGACATGAGGACTGACCGGGAAGTGGAGCGCTGAAAGAAAGTATTTTCATGTGAGGTGTCAGGAAAGCTGTGTAGCTAAGTTAAATATTGATCACATGGAAATCCCTGTGTAGTTCATCAGCTGTCCAAAGTAGAAGGAGGGATTATGTAACGTGAAGTGGTATTCTTCACCCAACACATTCATTTTCTCTCTACATCTGTTGCCTGTCTGTTTGGCTCGGATGAATGAATGGATTCATATGAAGTAGACTCCAGTATCTTAATGTGAAGCCACACTGATTGTGTGCTTTGATTTTATCAAAGCCTTTTTGAACAGAATTCTCAGTCTCTGAGCCAAGTCAAATAAGCAAATAAGGATGTGTTTCCCCTTTCAATGATGCAGCTCGCTAACCAGTTTCCTGTCTTGTGTGATTGTTTTTTCTCGTTCTCCATTATTTTTGTCATAGTATTTTCATCTGGATCAGAGCCTCCACAACGATTGATTCTTCTTCATCCCACTACAATAATCCATTTGTGAAACCTCAAGTGTTTTGGTAGGATTCAACTTTGTATCAGACTGAATTCACATATACTGTGTCTGTGTTCTGTGTTGTCTTGCAGGAGTTTGTGTTAAGTGTAACAAAGCAGTGTATGGGGCCAACCAGGCCTGCCAGGCCATGGGGAGCCTCTACCATGACAGCTGCTTCACCTGCAGCGCGTGTAGTAAGTACACACACGTACACACACACGTACACACTCATCAGACGTTCACTAACTTCATACACTTTAACTTGTCACATGCCAGGCTGGTGTCACGTCCTGACTACTAGGCTGCCAAAGCCCCCGTCCTCTCAAATGAAAGTGGTACCCTCTTATTCAGTCACTCACTGCCCCCTGCAAAAACACACAATTATTTAGGGATTACCACGCTGTTCTGCTGGTGTTTGGTTTCTGGGTGTGCCAGTCGCTGCTGCAGCCGCACAAAGACACACAGTGCAAGACTTTCTGCAGACCTAATTCATCCGTCAGCCGACTGAATCATATGTAGTATAGATTCATACTCTGTACTTGCCATACTTTGTACTATTTATAAAGTGTAACCAAATCCTGTGCAGAGGTTGAAAGATGTTCTAGAACATCTTTAAAAAACAGCATTGATTGGCTGATAGTGCTTGAATTCCCAGAGGCAGAAACTATTTTATTTTGTAAGACAGAATGGTCATTCAAAACAAATCACACGTGGTGAGTCCGTTAACATGTTCTTCTAACATCAAACATAGTCCAGGTAAAGTCCACCCCAAATGTAGAATTAACATCTTTGTTGTACTCTTCTTTTGAATGAGACAAGTTGGGAACAAGGAGACACTCAGAGTGATGTCTAACAGTGATGGGGTGGGGGGGTGTGGGGGCTACACGCCACATATCTCTCATACCTTGCTCTATGTGAGGGCATAAGGGTTGTGTTTGCTGTGAGAGGCCCCAAGGAAAAAGCATCTCTGCTGGGGAGGAATGCAGGCACAGGGGCCCTGAGCCGATGAGCCTCCAGGAGGACAGTGGGTGCTGCTATGTCAGCTGGGTGCAATGAGACGGGAGTACAGAGGGGGGCAGCAGCGAGAGCACGCAGTTAGCATGGGGGGGCACACTGATCCATCCATATGCTTATGTATTCATGCAAACAGTGAGCAACATGTCGCAGTCCGTGCTTTAATAGTGTCTTGGATGAACTGCACAACAAGTCTTTATGACCGTGAACTTCCCTCCATGCCCTCATGCCACCAGCAGATCATTTCTGGCACAGAAAGTGCAGACACACAGCCTGAGATCCCCTAATCATTGGCTATTTACAAACAGTTTATGGTGCAACCCGATTCCACATGGAAATTCAGTCCTGTTTGCTGGAACCGAGTTACTCAGTAACCAATAAGTTTGTGAAAGAGGGAAGTAGAAAGCAAAAGAAAGCAATATCTCTTCCTTCTATAAGATTCTCTCATATTTGCCTCCAGTATATATATATATATATATATATACAGTATATGTATGGAAAATGAATTGCAGGTTGAAAATGACTTCACAGCTGTATGTGCCCTCCAGGTAACTACATTCAGCGTTTGTTTGTTTGTTTTTTCTTTTTTATAATTTGTTCCCCACAGCAGTAATGCAAGCAAGAACAGCGGTGTACAGTCCCCCAAGTCTCAGTTTATACTTACATAATATCAGCCCTTATCCCAGCCAATCCACAGTCTTTGGAGAGCACAAACAAAGATCTGATTGGTCCTGAAACCACTGGTATGTTAACATCTGGTGGGTAGACTGTCAGGGCCTTGACCAAACCTCCCAGGTGCTGTTCACAGTCAAAGAAATGCTTCCCACCAAGGGTTCCTTTAAGTGCATGCAGCTTTTTTACTTTGGCAATTACACACACAGATATCTTTAGTAGGGCAGCAAATGACTTTAGATGAGATTAAATGGCAGAGTCGACAATATATGAATATAGTCTACAGATAAGATGTGGGTATGAAAGAAATGTGTCTCTTTTGCTGATATGTCCCACTCACAGGAAAGAACACAATGAGTCCCGATCAGGAAATCACAGCAGGGTCATTGTGAATTGCTTATTTTCTGAATGAGACTGTGTAAGGGAATTCATAGAATGTTTTAATTAGAAAATAGCTGTGTGTTTTGTTCCGTCCCTCAGGTATTTTACATTTTTATGAAAGTGCAACGGGCAAACTTTGGTTCCGGTGCTTTTCAGCCCGTCAGCCATGACTCCTGACTTTAATTAAGTTCTTATCTTTCTGTAAAGCTCAGAGCTTTCCCTGACTCCCTGACTCACTGGGAAAAGAGACTGGAATGCAAAGAAAGGAATGGCCTGTATCTAACTTTCATCCCCCTTAACCTTCCCTTTTTTCTTAAGGGGCAGGGTTCCTGTCTGTCCCTCTGTCAGTAATTAACGAGGGCCAGTTCGACAGATCTCCTGTTAAAGTACTTATTACACGATCTTGGTTGGTGTGTGATGTTATTATTCTATTCAAGATAATATAATGAAATGATGACAATAACTGGTTCATGAAAATTTCACTTTTTTTTTTACTTATTTGAAGCATAGGGTTTCTTTTTTTGCTTGATGGGTCATGGTTCAGCTCTGCATCCCCAAATGTCCTGGCCTCTGCAGGCTTCAGGATGCGACCAATCAGGAGAAAGGGTTTTAAGTAGGCCTCTGAAGGAGGCCTGAGCTAATATTACTTGTTTCAGTCAGAGGTTTGAGGTAAATAACAACATTATTTGATCTGTGAATTGTGCTAGTGGAGTCCCAGAATCAAAATATAGAGCTGGAAAGGAGCATAATAGGTCCTCTTTAAGTGTAAAATAACATGAGCTGTGCTTCCCAGTTGCTAAATGACTGCGTGAGTCTATCAAGCAATCAGGTCATGAGATGGGAGATAAAGAGGGCTCCTGTTCACCAAGGTTAACCCCCCTGCTGTCCCCTCCCTCACCTCCCCACTCAGAAAATGTGAGGAATGTTCCCTCTTCCTGTGGGACCTGGGCAAGAATAGCTGTTTTGCTGTGTGTATGTGTGTGTGTGTGTGTGTGTCTGTGTGTGTCTGTGTGTGTGCGCTTGGGTAAGCCAGATCCAGACCATAGAACGATTAAAGCACACAGACAGACAGGAAGCACACCCAGCATGTGGAGAGACACCAGAAAGGAACAAAGAAGAAGAATAGTGTTGTTGGTGCAGGTCTTGGCCTGTGGTCCCCTTGAAATCCAGTAGAGCAGAGTGTTTAATCTGTTGCACCTGTCTAATAATTGGATTTAATCAGCTTTTTCCCCACGTGTTTGATCCAGATGTGTTCTTTGTCCTACTGCAGCCTGCTCTGTGTCCCAGCAATATTATATTAAGACGCCAGCACGCCATAGATCAGTTTATTAGATTTATCTGCATGGGATTCAGCAGGATATAATGAATATTGCAAGAGGGTCCATTACCTTCAAATGGCTGTAATTAATCACCACAGTCTGCATGCATTAGTGCTGTAACTACTTTCTGAGAGCGAGCTCATGGCTTTGCAAGATTTTCCACGAAGACATTTCAACATTGTGTCCTTGACCTACGTTTCTAGTTTCCTCTAATCTGCTCATTTTATCTCAGTAATGACAAAAACTTTTTCTTTTTCACAGTCTGAGAGTTCTTGGAGATCTTGCTTTGTATTGCCTGAGTAAAATCATACAAATGGACTTTTCTGCCTGTCCATTTCTGCAGGCCGAAGACTGAGAGGGAAGGCTTTCTACTATGTTGGTGGGAAGGTTTTCTGTGAAGAGGACTTTCTGGTGAGTGGTCATATACATAGACATAGTTTAGTGTACCTCTACTGATGATGTGGTGACTTCATTTGTCTTAAGTTTCACCAAATATCTCTATATTTATGATTAAGAATCACAATAATTTAATCACTTTCAATCACCAGGATTAGGATCATGAAGGTTTCTGACTTGCAACCTATATGTCTGCCTTAATCTTAAATACACAATTTAGGTTAGAGACTTTCACCTTATGGCCCAGTTTCTACCATCTAATGCAGCCGATTCATATCAGTTTCCTCCCTTGGGTGGGACTGGAAGGAGGTCAGTAACTGGAGAAGCTGCTTTGCTATGGTTTATAGGGTGGAGGGCAGTCAGGCCATTCATGCCAGTGCAGTATGACTGCATGTACTTTGCAAAAATGGGAAACTTTCAGTGAGCACACTCGTAGCATGTGCATTACCATTACAATTTTTAGCATGCACTTTTAGCCAGTGTGAAAGTTGTGTTTTTGTGTGTTCTTGTTTTGCTGTAATCACTTTCCCAACTCATCCTTTTATTTACACTGTCGCTAGCTCTGTGGGTAATCACCCAAGGAACCTGTATGAAACCTTACCTAATCACCCTTCCACCAAAAGCTTTTAGTTGCTTAATTAAAATAAAAAATTATACTGAATTAAATTTGCTCTGGCTCTGCTCCCTCTATGTCGGTTAATTACATCTGCTCCTCTGCCCGGCCACTGTGGCCAATCCACACTGCCACTGCTCATACATAACAATGAGTAATAAAGCTGAGCTGTCTGATTCATACACTGTATCAGTTAAATGCCAATCTCAGGACCTCCACCACGTTCACTCTTCAAGGCCGTGTTCCCCATTGGCTGTGGTGCCCAAAGAGAGAAATAGGTGATTTAAGTGGCTTTCAGGAGGAATTAGTTCAACTACACATGCTAAGCAACACAGGCTACTTGTGTCTGGGAGACACAGTCGAGTTATTTGGTGCTCAGTCTGAACCAGTCAGAGATTTCAGTCATCCATTGAAGAACCCAAATTCCTATGACATGACTTCTTTTCTCTGTCTGTTAAAGTACTCTGGTTTCCAGCAGTCTGCGGACAAGTGCAACGCATGTGGACATCTTATTATGGACATGGTGAGTGTCTGTTACTTCTCTTCAGTCATGTGTGCTTTTGTGCGGAGGTTTGTGTGCATGGGTCGGAGCCAGGTGATCTCAGCAGAACCGTAATGTTACTTCACCCTCAATGCGCTTTCTGCGGGCACATCTGGATAAAGACTCAGGGGGAAGACTTGGCTCTGTAGGTGCATCTCTTGCTCATTCACACACGTGTCTCATGGTTAAAAACAAAAACAGACACATGCAAAGCATGTGATGGAGTCAGGAAGTGTCACAGCATTTGAAGGATTTTTTTTGACACGACTCCACACATGTTCTCCATCCAGCAGACAGAGATGAAGGAGATGTCTGCACTGCCTTGTCTTCAGATGTGCACATTTAACACGCTGTATGTCACATCAGAAATCTGCTGGGCATAATCACTGAGAGCGTTTTTTCTAGGTTACATACATGTACTTGTGTGTCACATACATTGTCTGCCAGAGAAGACATAGAGTCTTTACTTTCTTACTTTTCCTGTGTTTTTTTCTTTCCGTTTTATTTGGCAGGGTTGTTATCTGTTGCTCTTGGCAAGCTTATTCTTTGTCCCTTTCTTGTTTGCTGGTATGATCCAATACACCCAGAGGAATGGTTAAAAATTTACCTAATCTAAAGTATAACGGTGACAGTGAGGAAATGTGTCATAGCAGATTATTGATTTCCTTCACATATTCTTCACTCATTTCTCTCTTCATAGATCCTCCAGGCCCTCGGGAAGTCCTACCATCCCGGCTGTTTCCGCTGTGTCGTCTGTAATGAGAGCCTTGATGGAGTGCCCTTCACTGTGGACACTGAAAATAAGATCTACTGTGTAAAAGATTACCACAGGTGAGTGTCACTTGTTAACCAGTAATTCAAAGTAAGACAAGCATGTGGCCTGAATTTGTCTGTGTTAGATTAGTTTAGCATGACCCTGGAAAAAATGTCTTGCGTTCATGTTCCAAGTGAAATCACAGCGCGGCCACTCCGCTTTCCCCCGCTGCTGCAGGATCTGGTGGAGGAGGTCTGCACGGGCTGACAGAGTTGCTCTCTGACACGTGTGGCAGACACATGAGAAGTGTAGTCAGGGATGAAAGGAGGGGAGGGAGGGGGGAAAGCTCACTGTCCAGTTAGAGGTGTGAAGAGGGTGGTGTACAGCCATGGCCCCTACTGTCTACACTCAGCAGCAGGAACTCTAAAAGGACAAACAGACAACTTTTAACGTCTGAATGAAAAAAAATCAAGGTTTGATCTGTGTGAGGGAAATTGATGCTGTGCCTGGCAGCCACTTTTAGTGACTGGGTTTAAAAGCAAATCGCCAGTTGGAGCACCTGTAGTGCCTCCACAGCTACAGCCCCTTTCTTCTCTCTGCTGGGACAGCATGTACTGCACAGCCGAGCACATGGCCGACCACCGCCTGGCAGCTCCCACGTGTTCTCCACGCTGATTAAATCAGACAAACCTTATTGTGTATACAGCATGTGTTTGACTTTTAACCACAGTCATGCCCATCCACACTGAGAAGCCCTTTGTTATTCCCGCAGACATCCAGGTGCCAGCCGTGTGTGTGTGTGGAAATAATGAATTCATTGAACTTTTTTTTTAGTTTTTCTGCTCCTTTTTGGATTCGGGGAATCACGTGTGTGAAGGAGAGCCAGCACATCTGCAGACCTGGCATCTCCTAAGTCCTGAATCCAGTTAGAGTAAGGAGAGAAAGAGGGGGAGGCTACATGGGTTGAAAGGTTGAGACAGGGACATCAGATATGAACTGAAACCTTTATAGTCTTTGGATTGGTGTACTTCATTCATGTAAGAATATGTCAAACAACTCTATGAAAAAAATGTCTCTCCCTGTCACTCTCCCAGGGTCTTGGCCCCTAAATGTGCAGCCTGTAACCAGCCCATCCTGCCCTCAGAGGTAAGATAACCTCACTCTGTGTTTATGACTGGGTGGTAATGAAATAATATTCTTCTTACTCTTATGCTGAGACATTGACAATCACTGGTCTAAATCAATCGCAAATTTTGACAAAGATCTGAAATGTATAAGATGATGGTTTTGTGCTGGAGGTTGCCCTCTTATGAATTTAACAGCCAGCTGGCAGTGAGCATTAAGCCCTGACAGGATTCAATGTAGAGGGAGTATAACATGAACATCAGCATGGTGTGAATCATCTGGAAGGTGTTGCCCTGTGTCCAGTTCCTGTGGACCTTCAGCGAGCAGATTATAAATCATTATCTCCTCATGTTTACTCGCCTCTGACCCAGACTTAAAATGTAGCTGTCGAAATAGCAGATAGTTCAATACAGCCATATTTCCCACTAGACTACAGGTCAACACAATGTGAGGCCTAATATCAACTGTGCTGTGATTTGATGTGGTGCAAAGGGGGGGGGGTAGTTTGGAGAAGTATGATATATATATATATATACACACACACACAGGACATGCTGGCAAAAAGAAAGAAATGTCCAAAATTAGAGTTGACTTTGCTGGAATGTCCCTTGCCGTCCCCTCTTTTAGTAAGCAGTGAAGCTGGTATTGAGACTAAAACAACTAGTGTCCAGGAGGACAAAGAGGACACTTACAAATGTGGCGGATAAAAAGATACTTGTACAGCTGTAAATAATTTGCTGCAATCTTGGTCCCCCAGTGGCTTTATTTTGTGCCTGTAATCATGTATGCCAGTATGATTTGTAAATCCAATTTTTCACAAAAGAACTTTTTTTAAAGATAAATTTTAAAAAACTGTAATGAAACTTTGATTTTAAAGTACAGAAAATTCAGCTCGCATTGGTGTGCTCCCGCTTTTCATCGACCTTTTGAAGCTTTTGCCTGACTGAGAAGTTGAACGGAGTCAGACAGTGTCCTCTGGCAGGATCGTCTTCAGCTGCGTTTGTCTGTCTGAATTTCATTCCAGGGGTCTGATGAAACCATTCGAGTTGTATCCATGGACAAAGACTATCATGTGGAATGCTATCACTGTGAGGTGGGTAGAAACAGGTCTCAGTTCGTGTTAGGAAACTGAAAAAAAACTCAGCCAAGGAGCCCCTGAATGGCTCATTAAGAGAACCCAGGAGCAGATTCCCAGTCTTAATTACACATAATTATGTGCTGCTGAGAGGAGCAGGTATGCAACATCATCACTATCTCTTCATTTTACTCAAGTGCACATTCTGGGGTTTTTTTTTTGCCAAAAGCTGCTTGACTGCTCCTCTTTAACTTTGTGTAGCAGCTCCTTGTTATAGTATTGTTTAACCACTGAGTGAATGTATCCTCCTTGAGGTTTTTTGTTCAACTTTCAAAGTCGCTGAAAGAGGAGCACCTGCATATTCAAATTTTGCCTTCGTAAACACATTTCTTTCTTAAAACTGAAGGCCATCAGGCAGATGAAGGAATCTTCGATCTGCTGGAGATGTGCTAATGATGATAAATTTAAATATTTCTATAAATGCAGAGATACACCTCCTGGAAATGCCTGTCTTTTTACACTTCTCAAGCAATTATTTTTGTTCAATCTTTCAGTGGTTGGAAATGAGGTCAACACTGAGCAGCTATCCTCAAATGTGTCTATTCTGGCTCTCATCCCTCTCATCCATGTGTGATTGTCAGGACTGTAAGATGGAGCTGAACGACGAGGAGGGGCACCGCTGCTACCCTCTCAACGGCCACCTCCTCTGCCACTCCTGCCACCTGAAGCACATAGAGCCTGGCCACCCCTCTTCCGTCGCCGCCTCCTACTAACACTTTTGTGGTTGAAGGGAGACACCCGGTGGATGTAATAAGGAACTGCCAAAGAGTGACTTGAACCGCATGAGCAGATCTGTCCAATTCTTGTTGTAGAGGATTGATTGATTTAATGGCTCAAATCATGCTATGGTTTTCTGTGTATTCTGACAGGAATGTTAATGAAGTCTCCATTATGCAGAACCTAAAAGGGTTGTGACGAATGTGATGAAGTATTGTAATACACCAAAACCCTACTTTGGATCCATTGCGCTGTAACTGCTATATACTGACTTTGCAGAAGTTAGTGCCATATCATTATTTTATATAAAGATCAGTTGCAATGGCTGTGTAATATACGTCATAGTCAACTTATTTTAGATACAGCGTGCCTTCAACTTCCCTTTCACACTTTTGCTGTGAAATTTAAGTTCAAGACTAAATCCTTGTTGCAAAGGTCCTAATGATGAACATTTTCAAAAATGATGTGTTGGCCAACCACACAAATCACAGGTACCAAATGTTTTTTTCAGCTAGCGAGGATAATTTACTGTTCACTCACTGATGTTTGAAAATAATGTTTCAGTCATGAGACACTCTGCTTCATGTGATTGGTAAAGCCTTTTATTTAGGATGCCATCTGCTCCTCCACTCTGGAGAGACACATAGTGGTCTTCATGATTGAATATTATTTGAATGAGTTACCACTGTATACAGTGTGTTCATGTTCTTCTCATAGGGATGACCAGTGATCATGTTGGCGACAAGACAACGCAGACATTCAGTGAGAGGCCTTGGCATGTTGACCTGCACACAGAGCCAACATTGTCGTTCATTCTTCGTATGCAATAAATTATGTTTAATATTAACTTTTGAGCACAGCCATTTTGTACAAATGTTAAACTATGTCATTATCCAATAGGTTGCTACTCCTGTACAAACTCAAATCATTTTGGGCCTTTACTTTTTTATTATTAAGTCTAAGCAAGAATGCTAAGGATAGCCAGGTGATACTGTTCTGCAGACAGACGTTAATCATGCAGCCTGTTCTAAGCACTTAGAGATAGATTTGTTTTGTATGCACCTATGAAGAGATTAGTATTAGACCTGTAGATCTATGTATTTTGTTATATTTGTGAACATTGTATATTTAAAAAAAGATATACACTGTAGTCATTGACTTTTTTGTTTTGATTTGTGCGAAACCCCTTCAATCCTAATTTGATTTGCAGTGGGAAGTACAGTTCTGATTGCCTACCTTTCTCCAGCCCAATGTTATTCATGTCTTCAGTTTACTAACTTAATACTAACTTGTTTGTCATATGAGGTCCTTATAAGATGAAGAATAAACATATACATATGTGCTGTATGATTGTTGTAAAGAAAATATTTAATAAAAGCATTGCAATAGACCAACTTTCATTTATTATTTTGCATATATCTATCTATTTTACAGGAGAAAACAATGAGTTTATTCATTTATAAAGAAATAAATCTTAAGACAAATTGTAATCACAGGGTCACAGTAGATGAAAGACATGGAACATAATATGTGGTATGACGTCAATGCCCACAGCAACCCAATATTCAATTAGAAAAATGTTGTAAATTGATATGGATGAGATTTGTTGATGACTTCTCTACCTCTACCAAAATGACTGATGTGATTTTTTTCCCACAAATGTCCGATTGATGATCCAAAATTTGATTAAAATATATATTTTTGTTTTAAAAACCTGGAGGATGGCAACAAGGCGAGCGCTATTGGTCATAGCAGCCATAGCATACACACAGATGTGTGGTGGTAGCAGACAGAAACGCTCTCGATTTACTGGCGGCAGGGGGCTGGCCCAGCCAAGTACAGAAGTAGGTCGTAAATTTAACAGAATTGTAAATTAAAGCGGGACCACAAAACACCGTAACATTTAAATGCAACGTTACCTACACTGCCGGCGGGTCACCTGTAATCTGTGAAATACCAGCCGCAGAAATATTTTTGTTCACACAGTTCAGAGCACTTTTCTAAACGCAATTACGTAAGTATATCAGTATTCTATCAGTAATATCTTTTTACAGAGTAATACGACCCTTAATCAACTGAACAAACTTCTGTCCAAAGTTGAAGCAGAAAAAAAGTCGAGCCAGCCAGGAGTCGAACCTAGAATCTTCTGATCCGTAGTCAGACGCGTTATCCATTGCGCCACTGGCCCTCATACGCAATGACTCATCATACATAATTTTAATCGTTAACCATATCACTGACTATTTTTGTTGTGTATGGAAGGAAAAAGACATACTATCTCTTAAATTACGTCGATATTGTAGCATTTTAAAAGCAACATTGTCCATCTTAAAGAAAAAAGAACGCGCTCGACCTTGTTTTCCGCAATGCTCCTACATGACCACTTGGTGTCGTCGTCCGATGTTTAATTTCACCATTGACTGAAGAGGAGTCTGTGTGTTTCCGTAAAAATGCCCATTCATGACCACTCATTTTGTTGGAGAAGCAACATATTTCATAACCAACGATAAGATATGCAATAAAAAAGTCAGTCTGGATGAATTCTTACAAAGGGAAATGGTGGACCTTTCTTACAAATGTCCTTGTCAGTAATTATGATAGTTTTCTCATTGGTCACATGTGACAAACATTAAATCCATAAAAATAAGAATTTATTTTTCATTTGAAAAAACATACAAAAATGTATGTTGCCGTTTGTGTGTAGGAGAGACTGGGTAAAATGGGAACTGACCATGATAAACTTCACCAAATTGCTTCACCACATTTTGTATTTTAAACTAACTGACACCTATCATGACATCACCGACTGGGGGCAATGTGGGGGTGTGTGTTGGGAAATTTAACTGCCTATGCATCACCATGGATGTAAACATAAGTACAGTTATCAGTCCAGTCTCCTTTTCCACATTTAATTAGAAAGGGTGAAAAACAAAACTGATGTTTTGGTTTAGTCAAGGCCCCATTATATCTACGACAGATTTGAAGAATTTGGTTTTGCTTTTCAAGGCCTCAAGTGTGGGTTTCATACTTGGTACTCCTTTGTTTCTTCTACGAGCACAAAAGCCTAAAGTGGGTGTGGTCGTATAAATCTATATGTAGGTTTAAGCTTTTAGTTATGTGAACATTTACAAAAGATCATTACTGTGCAGAATGCAGACACACACCCACATACAAATAAGCTACATACTTACCAAAGTAGCCAATGACAAACCAGATGACTTCATCTGTCCTGGGTGGAAGCGTTAGTTTTCTGTTCACTTCAGATACAGAAGCTTGTGTGGTTCACACATTGTGAATGTTGTGGATAGCAGGGTAATGTGCAATCAGTTATTTCATTAAGATATATGTATGATTCATGTACAGATTATAGTGACACATTAAATTAAATTCTTTCTTCAATTATTTTCAATTTCTATCAAAAATGAAAATCCTGCATTGATAAGGAAAGGAAAAAGCCAAATACTTTTCACAGTTTATGTAATTTGGGATGATTTCCTTTCTCGCACCATTAAGGTATGTCCTGCCTGTGTTATAACTCTTTACAAATCCTCGTAAGAAAATGTTGACTTTATGTACAGGGTGATTTCTTTATCATCTGCCTGTCTTGACTAGTTTTTTGATTAACATGGTGATAATGCACATCTCCGCACTCTGGACCTGTTCCAACTCATTTTGTTACTGAGCAACACATGTAGTTTCCTGCATGTCTGCAGGCATTTTTGTGTTCTTGTTTATCTACACCTACATTATGCCCACATTATCAAAACATTTCAGTAACTTCTAAGTGGGTTTTCAGGAACTTTGTGGGATGGGCAGGGGAGCCACACCATTTGACAGGTTTGAGCAGATTTATAATATAAGATTTAAAAAAACGCTATTGAAAAATAACTGCTGAGGAAACTAAGAATTGTATTCAACAGTCAAAAGCAGATGTGGCTCAAGAGATCAGTGCAGTTGAGACATACATGTGGTCTCTATTGCACAATGTGCTGTTACTATATAGTCAACATTGTTACAGGATGATGCATGCTCTCATTTTTTTTTAGATTTAACTGTATATTACATTGTTGTGATTATTACAGTGACCCTTTCATTCCCATCTTATCTAAATTTACTGGGTATATAGAAGACAACGTTTGCATTGAAGGATGAGCTAACATTCAAGCAGGTGACCTCTCACTGATATCAGAGGGGAAACAACCTCACATTGCCGATGCTAGTCACTGAAGATCCTCCTGGGAATTAGAGAATGTTAAAAATTCTGATGTATTGTCCTCTTGCCGTAAATCTAAAGCAATTCAAACATAATCCTTAAAACACATTTTAAATAAAGTGGGTGAAAGGTGGGAGGTGAGAAGGGAACAAGTAAAAAAACGTTATTATTAACAAAAATAGGCTACAATATTTTCAGAACATCTGTACATCTACTTTTTTTCATCAATGTTAATACGTTTTTTTTAATGTGTTCCTCCCAACCTCCCAACTAATCCTATACCTTGTAATCCACCCTGCGGTGTATGAATCGAGCGCACCCATATGCCGATCTAACCCCCGCCCCTTCGGTTAACTCCCCCCAATGACGACAGCCGAGTCCTCCCAATGGGGGGGCTTCGTGGATGGGCACTGGCTGCGCTGTGGAGCGAAACGTGCGTCCGTCCCGCGTAGTGTGTCAGTGACAAACGCACCTACCCCCAGTGACGGGGAGCGTTCCGTTTTCACCCGGAGAGCAGCGGACAAACACAAGTGCATGCATCAATGTGTTTGCGTGTGTGCGCGCAGGTATTGGGAGCTGGCGGAGGTTCCCGAGGATTTAAAGAGTGAACTGCTGTTGAAGTAGCTGCCCCTCTGCGACCGGGCTGTGACTTCTGCGTGCGTCGTTGCCCATGTTTCCTGAGATGGAATAATTCTGCTCCTCATTCATCAAAAGGCCAACTGATAAACCCATATATTTTCGCTCTCCATGGTGCTCGAAGGGTAAGAAAATGTTTACCACCACCGTTTGGATGCATGCCTTTGTTGTTCAGGCCATTCGTTTATTGTCCACTCTTTATGTTTGTCAGCTGCAAAAAAAAAAGCTTTGCTGCACAGCATTTTTCACTCATTTACAAAAGTGCAAGACTGGAGCATTTCCACCAGTATAGAATGATGTCTTTGTGTGTGGGTCTGTGTCAGCAGCAGAGACATGGACGGGATCGGGAACACCATGCAGAAGAAGGCTGCAGAGCTTGAGCGGCTGGCCGAGGTGCTTGTCACCGGCGAGCAGCTGAGGTAAGTCGGTCGGTACCTAACCCGAAACCCCGCTGACTGTGATTGTGCAGCAGGTCACATATTGCTTGACAGAAGCTATTTTGTTCATGTAAGGATCATCTGCAAACTGCCCACCTAGATTTCCAATCAGGATTACTGATATTTTAGTAAATCTTGTATTAATACGGTGAATAATGTTGTAATAATAAGGTGAATAATAATGTTTAGTTAGTTTGCATGCCAACTCGCGCGTGTTTTTGTGTCCCAGATGAGAATGGCCGAGAACATGACAGGACATGACACATTGCATGAGCACAGTGGGCATTGTAATCACGTTTGCAGCTGGATAAGGATCATGCATGCATGTCTCCCTTGCTGCAAACTCTGCACACAGTTTCAGCTTTACTGCAGCATGCAAGACATCCACACATGCACAACCCTCCCCATGCACCCTGCTGCTCCTCACCTATGTAACAAGCACATTTTATTCTGAGGCACTGTGATCTTCAGATTCTGTAAGATCATCTTTTGCAGAACTGTTTTTAGGACTGAACACGTGATTGGTTTTCTGTTGCTCCAGTAATACAGTGACCTTTGAGCTGCACAGGGAATGATGAACCTACCATATACCAACCATATAGCATTACCATGCACCGGCCATTTGTCCGAACAGGAAATAATACTAACTCTGCCACTGTTTTTGACATGCTGCACCCTTTAACCCACCATACATAAAGGAAGGCCCAGTAACGGCGGTGGCGTTCGCTGGCTCATGCTCATAGCAATGAATAGAGGCTCAGTAGGTAAAGCATTGCACAAATGCCTGGAATTTCACCCCCCCCACACACACACACACACACAAACTACGAGGGAAAATATGCAACTGAATTGTGTTTTCCAGCTGGGTGTATTAAATTGGTGTTATCTGAGGATGTACATGCTGTGACATTGTCCTGTTTTGACGAACCAGAAAAAGTAACACAGAAGTTATCGCTGCAAGTGATTAATAGTTTGCGTCGGGACATACTCTTCAGCGTATTCATGCTTAGCAGTATGTGTATGTTTCCCTTTCTGCCACTGGTATACTGTGTGTTTGCTTGTGTGTGTCAGTGTCCCTGGCACAGCTGTATAGTGGGGCTGCCAGCTGGCAGTGTGGCTGGTGTCAGTGAACCAAGGGTTGCTTGGGGTGGCTGTCCCAGAGTCCTCCGAGATGCTGCTGCGCTGGGGGAAGGGTCAAGGTTGTGACACACAAGACTTGCTCTCTCTCTTTCTGATTCTTCAGCTGACACAGCATTCAACTTGAACTTGTTTTGTTTTATGTAATGCTTGCAGCACCTTGTCCATTGGTTCCACACTGACATATTTCAACAAATACACCCACTCTCCAGAGAATGAAGCCATAGATATTTGGGGATCCCTTAAATTTAATTGATCCCAATCATTGCATCAAAAATATCTAACCCAATGATGGGACTAATTTGTCCAACAAATTGGACTGATTGGATTCACCAAATATCTGTAAAATTCATTCCCAAAAGCATCAGCTGTACTGTGTGTTTTGTGCTATAAGTAAATGTCAGCACGCTCTCACGCTGAACTAAGGTGGGAAACATTGTAAATATACTTAGCATGGTAAGTATATTTATGGTAAATATTATGCTTAGTATTGGCATGTTTGCATTTAGCTGAAAGCACCTGTGTGACAGCATGGCTACACTAAGTCCAGCTTCACAGAACACACAGCATGGCTGCAGGCTTTTATTCCTTGTCCACACGTCAACATTGAAAACAGAGTTTCAGAACGTCTTCACCTCAGCAGGATGAATTTTTGTTGACCAAAAACTTATCGTGTGCATGAAAAACCAAAATGCTTACACCGAGCTAAGTTTAAAAAAACATGTACTTGTGGACTTGGCCATAGTCTTGATACATTATGCAGTGTGAGCGCACACACACACACACACACACACACACACAGGACAGTATAATGATTGATTGTCTTTCCTCAGAGCTTTACTTTGATTCCCTGATTTAGCTGTGACGTGAAACGATAGATTTGACCAAATGATGACATGAGGGAGTGAGAGAGTCATAGTGACTTTGATTTTGTGAACAACAGTGTCCATGACGACAAAATTAGACCTGATATGAAACACCGCTGGTGTACAAAAGCAAGGAGTGTACCTAATCCACACCTTTGTTTGATTGTTTTATCATGAGTCCAGCTCATGGAACAAGACTGACACAGTTCCTGGTACTGATAACAGTACACGGCCCTTTTTTAAATCTCTTATCACACATTTGTGTCCTATCATGTTTGACTGCTCATATCTCACAGCAGATCTGCTTCAGACACAGGGCTGAAAAACAGACAGACAGACAAGCTACCATTAAACACATGCACATGCAGCTGCTGTAGTAGGTCTTGTGACCGGTTCCTCATCGTGAATAAACAGTTTGTTGCGCTACGGCAGGCTGTGATAATGAGTGAGGCTTCGTCAATGTTCTCCGGCTGGGACCCTGGTTCATTAGAGTCATACTGGGCGTCACAGAGTCATTCAGAAATGCTTCTGTCTAAATACACCCACCAAACCTGCCAAGTCGAAGAACTAAGCTGAGGAAACAGCAGTATTTTGCTTCCAGCTTGTTTTGAAATGACTTATGGGTAGATCAGACTGAAATCTTTGGAAGCTGTACACACACACAGATAGATAGATAGAGAGAATGACGCTGGATCTGGCTGGAGGTGAAAGTCTGTAACTTGCTCAGCTGAGGTTGTTTGCCCATCTTGAGTCCTGGCAGAACAGCATGTGGGTCTTACTGTGCAGGCTTGGGCTGGGGCTGTCATTGCTAATCCAAGGTGATCCTAGCCAGCTGCACACAGACTCAGCATGGCGTGGAACGAGCTCGCTGCAGGAAGCGTCGCTGCATCGGTGGCAGTGGGCTGTTTCCCTGTTTTATGCTCGGGTTCAGGAAGAGGTCACCTTCATGATGTGGAACTAGCACCTAGGCCATCTATAGAAGAGAGGTTTGTCATGTCATCACATTATAAATCCCCACAGATCTGCAGTGTTTGAATGCCATTTATTCAGAGGCCACAGGGCTGATCTGTTCTGTCTAAGCACAAATGAACTACTTCTACTACTTGAAGATTATTTACCTCATGAACCAATAATATGTGCAAAGAGGGAATGTACACTACCACATTTAGAAAGTGACATATTTGTCATTAGTCTTTCAGATTCAAAGGGGACCAGTCCTTTAGAGTTTGGTTATAAATAATGTCTGTTGCCAGATGTTTTCCAGTGATCTCCCTTAAAAGCAATATTTAATCGTCAGTTGGTCATATGCCTCTACTACTTCACTCTACACAAAGCACCAGTGTTAATGTTAAAGGGCAAGGCTGGCAATATTCTACATTTTTGATGAGCACTAATTAACAGCTGAAAGTAGTCTCCATCAGTTGCACTTATTTACCTTCCGCTAATAGCTTTTGCTGAAAAACTACAATCTTTAGTCATGTTAGAGAGAAATTACATAGCCATTTAAAAAAAGCTCGGTGTTTGTGACCGTTCTTAAAGAATTACATCTCCTGTAGGAACAAATAGACTTGCGGCTGAGGATAGGGAAGTGAGGATGTAGGGAGAATTTGATGAATGTGTTTTGTTCTTTTCGTGGGATTTGTTGTCTATAAGCAAAATATAGAATAATTGTGGCCTTTAGCATTTGGCATAGTTAATGAAATATTGTAATTGTTCTTGTCCAGGAGCTCTGAAGGTAGTTGAAAAGTCCATTTTCTTTTTGGTATTTATTGTAGATTTGTCATTATTATGGTATTAAGGTTATTATGTGAATTTATCCTCACATTGATATTTGTCACACGGCCCTGTTCACTTCTTTTTGCTCGTCAGTTGCCATCATATGTTGAAAGATGCTCAACTTTTTTTTTCTCCCCATGCTTGTTTGCTGCCCACCAGGCTGCGGCTCCACGAGGGGAAGGTGATCAAGGACCGGCGTCACCACCTGCGAACTTACCCAAACTGCTTCGTGGCCAAAGAGCTCATCGACTGGCTGATCGAACACAAGGAGGCCTCAGATCGAGACACGGCAATCAAGATCATGCAGAAGCTTTTGGATCAGAGCATCATTCACCACGGTAAGGCTGAACTATGTGTGTGTGTGTGGTGATTTCTGTATCCTATAACTGCAAGGGTCTCTCTTCCTCTCTTGTTCTCGCTCTCTTTTTTCTGTCTTGATATTTTCAGGGAAAGATTATTGCCTGTAAATGATTCTCTATATCTCCAAGCCAATATGGCTTGCTACCTGTTTCACATCTGACCTGAAACACACTGACGCTGACAACAGAGACAGAATGAGCCCTTCTCTTTAGTTGATGTTTAGACAGAGCCCAAACTATACATACAGTATTCCAACTTCAGACCAATGATTTAATGATATTTAGATTTTAGTGACTGCTTTACAAAAACATCACCAAAATTCCCAGAATCTTGCTTTTGCTTGTGCATGAATATTCTACTATCACATGAGCTCAAACTGGCCATCACCTAAGATGGCCTCTGTCACAGACAGCTAAATTACATGAAAGTATGTGTGCAATTTGTTAGAATTATACAAAGTATAAACTTGGAACAGGTTCATGTTTTTCGAGTTTTGTAATCTAAAGTCTCTGCATGTTGGTTATGATGCTAAACTAAAGTCTAACAGAAAACAAAGGCTGCCTAAGCCATCTGTGTCCCTCTTTACATATATCTCTACATTAGAGTCTCCAGTGGAACTTCCACTTCTGTTTTGTTGATCCATGTAGTGTAATTCCTTTTTTTTTTTTTTTAAGTGTGTGACGAGCATCGGGAGTTCAAAGACCTGAAGTTGTTTTACCGCTTCCGTAAGGACGACGGCACGTTCCCATTGGACAGTGAAGCCAAGGTCTTCATGAGGGGCCAGCGAATATATGAGAAGTACGTACGCACACAAAAGCACGCACCTAAAACACAACAGACTAAACAACAACACGAGACACAAGTTTAGCTGAAAGATAAACTGAAGAATTTCATGAAGTTTTTGATTGATTTTCTCTTTTACTTTATCAGCAAGACACTTTAAAGGAATTGTCCAACATCTTTGTTTTCTTGCCAAACGTTAGATAAGAAGTTTGAGACCACTCTCACATCTATACAGTGACAATGAAATTGAGGCCGGCAGCTGTTTAGTTTATCTTAGCATAAAGTCTAAAATAATGCATAAACCACAACATGAGGAGCTGTGGATTCATATCCCTTTAAATACTAATTGTTTACAAGATGTAAGGCTCATCTCCTTGAAGTTGGCATCAAGACTGCTGATCAGATGAACTGTCACAGCATTGTCTGAAGGCTGCTCGGTGAGCTGCTTCACATCCCATTCATGTCCTTCCAGCCTTCCTCTTTGTGTCTCCTTTGAGTACTTTCCTTCTCTGTGGCACGCCTTCAGGGTAGGTCAGATATGCCATTCATTCTTAGAACACTTACTTTGTTTAGATCGGAATGCATAGCATTGAGTTTAACTGTTTTTTGACGTTTGACGTTTTTTGATGACTGAAACCTGCAGGAAGTGGAGAAATCAGAGGATATTGGAAGCGTTTTGATGACTCGTACTATTTGTTTGGTGAAAGGCTGGATTCACAGGAGGGGCAGAGGACACCACTAATGGGAATGTTTTTGTTTGTCATCAGCTGTGTGCTGTTTTTCCAGTAGTGATGAGACTAATTGTTTCTACTGAAGTCTTTACTTGTCTCTCTGGTGGTTCATTAGTTGTATTTCTACATCTCTTTGAACCTACACGCACGCACACACACACGCACAATGTCTTTTTTTGTACAAAGCACAAACAGCTTTACTCCCCTTTCCTTTCACACATCCTGCCACCTCTTTGTCACATGAGCAAACTGTGTTTGTATTCTGTGCCTCTCTTAACACATACACAGTGACGCACTCTTGCAAACAGAGACCTATTTTTTGTGTCTTTTTCTTTGACAGCACAAACACACTCATGCACATGCACACAGCCGTTGCATAAGAGGAAGAAATAGTCCAAGGGGAGACATCTGTCGTCTCAGCTCTCAAAGCTATGTGTTTATGTAATCACCATGGTGCAGCCCAGCACACAACACACATTTACACACATGCAGATGCACACACACACACACACACACACACACACACACACACACATGCACACACGCACACGCACACACACACACACACACACACCACACACACAAACAATCCTCAAGCTTGATTTGGTGGTTTTTTGCTCGTGAACAAGAGTTGCTTCACTATTATGCTGCATAAGAAAGTCCAAGTCCAGCAATGTAAAAAAGAACAACCATTGTTTTCTTAATTGTACCCTAACATCATAACCAGAATTTGGTTCTTTGGTAAGAGGGTTATAAGGTTTCTAATAAAATGGAAAAACAAATGAAAGGGACATCCCAACGGAAGCTGTCCCATTCTGTCTCGAAAGGGAGTTTGATAGTGCAGATCATGACCCTACTTGGCTCTTCATTTGTTCCGACATTAGGAGTTTTGTTTATTCGATAGATACTGTTCTTCTTGGCTCACCCCCCAAACTGACCAAAGATGGTTACATTTATGGCCTGTTGGTGCAAACTCAAAAGCTGTTTTTACCCATGCTAGCGGTGTGGCTCCCGGATTGGCAGTTTTGGTCTGTTGGCCTAGACTACAGGCGGGAGTTTTCAATTATTGTGTCAAATATCTTAATGTGCTAGCAATGACAAAATTTTGTACAGACATTCTTTGTTGCCAGGGGAGGAATCCTAATGATGTTGGTGGTCCCCCTTTGGCACCACCACAAGGTTCAGATTTGTGGTAATTGCATTGGTCAACATTACTGAAATTACTAGAAAACAGCCCACAGCTCTGCCAAAGTGGCTGCAGCCTTTTAGTCTTTTTTTAATGAATCGTTTTCATGTTCTACACAATTTAGTCTGGGTTATTGACATATTGTAACAAATTGTACAGTTCAGAGTTCAGATATTTTTGACAAGTAAAATCTAAAATGGGTTTTAAGACAGTAAACAGGTTCACGCATAACAACTTGCATACATTGAAAGAGGTGGTGAATCAGGACAGAACGGCCATGGTCAGGTTGGTTTGAAGATTCAGCTTTGGCTTCAGTAAGAACTTAAGTAGAAATGCAGTAACATATTTTCACTTCTTTGTGTTTCTTTCCGGCTGGGACATTAACACTGGATTATCCTGCATTGCCCAGATCTCTGTACATGCACACTTACAGCACTGTGCAAACTCCATGAGCATATACTGTCGTCTGTTACACTAAGTGTCCTGCCCTGCAGCCAGGTCCACAGCTACTTTCTCCATTGGAAATATAAACACTCTCATTGATCTCTGATGCTGACGATTGTCCAATCAACACACACAAAGTCCAATAAACAAAGCAGAGGAAGACATTTCCAGCAGTTGTTTTGACAGCAGTTCCCTAGGCGACAGGATTAGTAAGGCAGGACAATGTTTTACAGGCCTTTTAAATCATTGTGTGTTTGTGTGTGTGTGTGAGAGCATGCTGTACATGTCAGTTGAATAGCATAGAATGATTTAGTCATGCTCATACTGAGTTATCAAATGAAAAAGAAAGACCTTTTGAATGAATGAAACACTTTATTTAAGCTTTTTTTTTTTTACCTGGGGTAGATTCAGTGAGCATGAATGCCCTGCCCTTTGCTGACACTCATTCACACCTACAGTCTTTTTCTGTTTTTTGTTCAGCTGTTGTTCATGTAGCTGGTCTGCTTCTGTTCACTGTGAAATTGAATATGGTTAATAAGGAATCTAATCTTTTCCAGTGTGATTTAAACTTTCTATTTTCCAAATCACTCTCCCTGAATAACTTCACAAGTTCAAGTCTTTGGCACATGATTTTCATGTCTGTTTGTGTGTCAGTGTGTACATTAGTCTGCGTGTGTGAGAGAGTGAAAGAAACACACAAGGTGGCTTATAGACAACAATGAACAATCTGTCTCTCACCGCACTCCTTGAAGGGACCATGTCACTGGTTCTGCTTGCTTCAGCCCATCAACTGCAAATTTTCTATAATTTACATTACTGGTAAATATGGTTTTGCCATTCCAAGAATCGTCACACTTAAAATCTTCTATGCTTTTTTGTCAAACATATAAATGCTGCTGAATCAAGAGAGAGCAACACAACCTTCCATTTGTAAACATTGCACTTGTTTATCTTGTGTCCCACAGATGTAAACTCAAAAAGATATCTGTGTCACCGCTCTTTAAGACTAACTTATGACTGATAATGACTGGCTAATTATGTCAGCTGCTCTCCTTGCTTGAGAGGAGATTCTGACATTTCCACATGAGTACCTGATGACTGGTGGAATGTCTTTGGTTATTACAGTGAGTATACGGTAGATCCAGCATACAGAGTAGTTAACAAAGGAAGCTTCATCATAAAGGCATTGAACTTTTCATGTTTTCATTAGGCTAGAATATCACTAATGCTAATCTGTCTGTGCTGAAGGTCCTGATAAGTAAAGCAATGTTATCATTCCTTTATTGTTCCACAAGGTTGCTGTTAACTGAGCTAACTGAGATTATGATTAAAAGTATGAGTATAATATGTTTGATACAAGGAAGTTATGTCAGTAAGGTCAAGAACTTGTTGGCTTTACTGTACAGGCGTGCAGGAAAGTTGTTTTTTTAACAGAAATGCATACAGTACATTTCTACAAAGCAACAGAACAAAACTTTTATC
The DNA here is from genome assembly GCA_016785225.1 of Psettodes erumei. NCBI lineage: Eukaryota > Metazoa > Chordata > Actinopteri > Pleuronectiformes > Psettodidae > Psettodes > Psettodes erumei. Next base: position 2,436,859 of record JAFBJZ010000623.1, read on the forward strand.
TAACAAATGTATCTTGTGATTGTCTCACAGAATATTCACATCAGGATTAAACTGACTTGTAGTCAACAGCTGTTTCCATACTCTACCTGTGACTGCTTTGTAAGATTCTGACTTGTCCCTCCCTTGTCCCTTACATCGCATTTTTGTTCTTAAAAATTGGTCTAAGGCCCTGGAGTGTCATCAGAGCCTCACCTTTATGCAAGGACCATGTCTGAGAGCAGGGAAAAACCTGGTTCTTCACCAACCCTTCTTAGTGGACACCTCTCAGGCTGAGCTGGCTGAGCAACGACACTGAACATATCCAGGTCACGGCAGCTCGCCTTGTCCCACTTGTTTTCATGATTCATTTACATACTGTACGTATAGTCTTACATCATGCACAATTATATTACTGATGTAATACTCAAGATGAACTGTGCTTTACTTTGTGTGCAGTACTTCAAGTCTGTTGACTTAACATGAAAAATGGATTACATGGCATTATGTATTGAGGCCAGCTCCTATGGAACATAATATTCAGTTCTCTAAAGGTTTTTATTTTATATGATTGGGCAGCCAATGTGGGCCATAGCAGTCCAGTATTTCATAATCCCTCAACATTTGAAATCTAAACCAGACCTATGTTCTGCAGTATTGACTTATGTGACTGAATGACGTGAGCAGTGCCGGGTGTGCACCTCTGACCAGTTTTGTTAAACACTGTACATTTCATCTGCTGACTTTTCCTTGACTCGGAGTTGTAACTTGAGGAATACACTGTCACCCAGGGACCAACTTTAATGACAGTGTAATTCTTCTCTTGACACGTGGGCCTGCCCTGCGGCTTTCTCTGGATCATCAGTCATAGTTTAATGAGCCACACTGAGAGGACGACACAAGCACAGGACTCCAAAGATTCCAAGGCTTTTTGCAGAGGAGGTTGCACCTGAGTTTTGTTTCACTAAGTTTAATTTACATGTTAGGATCCCTGTTTAGCTTAATCAAAGCAGAAGCTGTTTGTCCTGCGTACTAATGGTTTCTCTACTGATTTATAAAATGTTAAATGTTCTGCCCTGAACTGTATAAACAACAGAAAAACTGATGGCTTGTACATGCCAGAACAACTTTGCCTGCTCCATACTCCCTACACCAGCCATAATTAGGCAATGCACTATCCAGTTGGGATTCCCTTTGTATTTCTGTGTAGGTCCTCAGTCATCCAATTCATTGTAGGTGTCCTCAGTTCTAAAAAAGAACTGAGCATTTAGAACTAAGTATGCCTTTCGGAAGAGAGGTAAAACATGTTCAAGGAAACAAAAGAAGTCCAGTTGCCTTCACTTCAGCACTTACTACAGTTACCTTTCCACTCAGGAGTACTGTACTTATCCTTTTTTATTTACCAAGACAACTAGAGATCACCTAACATCACATGTTATTTGTTTAAATCAAATGAAAGCCAAAATGATAAACTGACAATATGGCAATTTTAGGTTCCAGTTTATTTCTTGACTCAGACCAAATCCCACATCTTTATAGTAAGATAGACTAACCCTTCCTAAAATACCAACCCATTACTACTCACTGTTATCAACCTTTTCATGTGAGAGTCATATTTGTGTCTTGATTTACAAACTAATCTGGTTGATATGTGGGAAAAATTCATGCCAAGGGTTTAAATGATGAAGTTTTTAAAGATGATCAGACAGTATGTGTTCTTGTACTGACCTAATCAGGTTGTTGGTGGTGGCCAGAAGCCGAACCTAAAACCCCCGGCTGTGGGATGTCTTTATCTGATCATTTTTACTTTCTCATATTATCAGTTCATAAAATCTTCGAAGCAATCCCACACATTTTCAAGCTGCTATTACATCTGTAATTATTATGTGTATGTCTTTGTTACACTGTGAGGTGCGTGTCAATGAAGTGAATGATTGGCAGCCATTAAAATAGAAAGTGGGACTGTCCAGTTATATACCAACAAAACACTATGACGGTGCAGTTCATGGCTAACACACGTTTAGACAGGGGTACCAGAGAAAGCTTTTTTGCTGTGTGTGAATGTTCAGGTGACAGTGTTTGGGTGTGGGTGACAGGTGTGAATGTGTTTGTAGCAGAGAGGTTTATGTCAGCGATTTTGTTCTGTGCATGTGTGTGCTTGTCTTTTTGTTGAGTGTGTGTCTGTGTGTCATCTGGTGCCATCCAGATGAGATCACGCAAGTTTCTTTTTAGCTAGTTGCCAACTGCCATGTGAAATCATATTCTCTACAGTGAAACATATTTATATTTGAGCTTTTACTGAGCCAAGTCCACAAAGCCAAACCTCCATTTATTGCCAGTGAAGCAGATCTAGAAGATTTGTGTTGATGTAATTACCTTGTCATCATACCGGTCTTATCTTTAGCTTTGGTGCATTATGTTCTATGAATAACATGAATTAAGGTTTAAGATTCCCTCTCAGTGCCTCCACTCATGTGGTTGAAGTGCTAATCCAGACAGTGCAACAGTGCATTATTTGTACATGTTGACTGCAGATTACAGACTGGAGAAACTGGGCTGGTTTTGCAGGATTTTCCTGCTGGGAGTTCCCACTGAAGGATGGTAACTTTTAAAAATAATGCCATTTTAAAAAATACAGAAGACAGTGGATGTTACAATATGGTTATCAGTTATAAAGATGACAGCATTTCTGTGAGCAGTGTATTTAACACATACAACAGTACGTGACTCAAACCAATCACTACAATGAAGATATTAGCCAGAGCTAGAAAATTATTGCTTCAGAATATTCACATTGCTTTCTTGGAGCACACAAGGGCAAACTACTGCACTAAAAATGCTAAATTTATCCAAACTCAAAAAGGTGAATTGATTTCTATTTCTTAATTTATCATTTCCCCCAGCATCACTGAAGTAGGCTGCTGACTTTTAGGCATTGTGTTTGGATGAGTTTGCTTTTAAAGTGCAGTTTTGCAAAGTTATGTCCAATCATAGTAACAAAAGTATGCATTTTTTCTCTCCACAGACTGATGAACACAGAGAACAACCTTTTACAGACCAGGGAAGAGGAGGGCGGGATGTTTGAGCGGTCGCTAGTGGCCTCCGAGTTCGTCGACTGGCTGATACAGGAGGGGGAGATGGCAACCAGGGAGGAGGCAGAGCAGCTGAGTCGCAGGCTTCTTGAACATGGCATCGTTCAGCACGGTGAGGAATCTTTCATCTGCTTTAACATTTCTAACGACAGTGTCATGCAACACCAGCAGAGTTTAGGTCATTTGATGTATTCACAGAGTCTCAAGCATTTCCACATTTTAATGGCTTTTTGCTGGGTCTGCCAAAACCTGCTTCAGGAGGCATAATGTCTGACTAGATGTTATGGTATTGACAGATTGATGATCTGTGAATGACCCATGGTGACAGTAAAGCTTAGTGGCCCCTGTAAGTAGTCCCTTCTCACCTATATATAATCCCCTGACTCAGCTCTGCTGTACATTATGGGACTGATTCTGATCCAGCTCCTCTTTAACCCGGAGACCACTACCATTTATATGGTTGTGTTATATTTGCTTTGGGTCATGCAATCTGATAACTGTTATAGTATGTCATACTTCTTGTATGATTACTGCCATATCTGCCCACTGAAACACACCTGTCTGACTCATTCAAAACAATCCTTGTCAAAGTCATGTTTGGTTCAGCTCACAGCCATTTTCAGGGGGCCTGACCAGTTGAATGTCATAGATATGTGTAGATAGATATAAACTGGATTCTAGTTACACTGTTAAAATGCCTGTAGTTGTGGCACCTAAGTAGTAAAAAAAATGGGTTAACGCAGTCTCAAATGGGAAACTTTAAAAATGGAAACATTGGTTTAGCACCAATTCTCATCCACTCCTAAAACTCATCGCAGCTCATTTTGGGCTCCCGTTTGTTCTGAAGTGACCCACATTATGTCTCGCACTGACCGGGATTCTGTTTTTCCACCAGTCCTGATTCTCTGTGTCTCTTGCACCTGACCCAACCTAGCACAGGGCTACGATTAAGAATGAGTATAGTGACAGAATGTGATGTGTATATCACAGGCTCTAACAGGTCAACAGGTTTGACTGGCTGTCAGGCCAGGAACGGGGTGGGGTGGGGGTGGGGGTGGGGGCTATCATGTATCTCTGAATATGCAATATATGCACAGTGACTGTGCTGTGTGACTGATTCAGCATATACTTAAATAAAAGTACTTATACCCCTACATACAAATACCCCATTACCAGTAAAAATCATGCATTCAAAAATGTTACTTAAATGAAATAAAGTATTAAAAGTAAAAGTATTCACTGTACCGATAGGCTTCCATGAATTTGATATTATTATTAAATGTTACTTGTTTATTACTCTATTATCTGTAATGTATTGTGCAATAATAAGCACAATGCTTTTCTGTAGTTGGGCAAGGTACATCATTTATTCGGTATTTAATTAAATTTATTTATTTTGGATTATTACAATGTCAGCTGAGCAGATATCTTAAAATGCTTTTCCCCCCTGTTTCACACACAAACAGTGCCAGTGTTTTTCCTCAGAGACAGATATGTCCAGTGTGACCAGAAAGAGCTGGCAGAAAAAAACAGGGAGTTGAGTACCATATTATATTTTTTGCGTTAGTGAACATTTCTCAAAGTTTATTGGGAAGTTTGAGAGGAACTCAAAACTACTGTGCTTTTCACGTTAATTTTAGAAGATGAGCAGAGCTTCTGCTTTCTGTGCAGTGCCATAAAACATGATAAACTCACAGGCCTGTGTTTACAGCCCCCTATTAAAAAAAGTCCCGCCTTATATTTTAAAAACATCTTTGTCTCATATTTGACTCCTGCGATGGTCGTAATTCTCCAGTATACTGTGCAACCTTTTTTTATATATATATCTTTGAAGTTTAAAAATGGACCTCTATCCTGAGCAAGTTTTTGCTGGAATCACCACATGACATGAAATTTGATTTTAAGCTGATGTCTGTAGTTCACAACTGCGTCTGATTAAATTACACCGTGTGTGACTTATAACTTAAGTCACATGGCCTTAGTGTTGGAGTTTTTTTCCCTGTAGCAGATTTCACCATACGATAGATGTTGTTTTGCATTTGTTCTGTCTTTCAGTTTTGTCTAGCCATGGTACTTTGGATTTTAAAATGAAAACACATTAGAACAAATCAAACTAATTTGGGGCATTGTATGTGCACAGTGTAGCCTTTCAACACAGCTGGGGGCTGGCATGTTGAATCCCTCTGGTTTGGATTACAGACTATAAATGGCCATATAGGAAAAAGCCATCACAAAATACTACTGCTGAACATGATGGTTGGCAGAATATTTCCCTTAGATTGCTTTAAAGAGAGAAGAAACGATTCCCCAGTGAAAACAAGGAGTAAGGAAAAATAAAGACGGGTGTATCATGCATTGAAGAGCAGTGAAAGTCATTTCTGCCCTCTCTTCCTTTCTTGCTCCTGCTACTCTTCCTTCTGCTCGATTGCCCCTCATCACATGAAGGCCCATCTGCTCTCACTCACCACAAGAGCTGTAATAGAGCTGAGCATCTCCAGGGTACTAGGAATGTGGTATTCCTCAACATGAACACACACACACACTGCAGCACTGTGTGTTGTCCCTTCACTTCATTAATGTAATACAGAGCCTGGCCTACTTCCTGCTGGCCTCACAGAGGCTACATACTATCATCCTCCATGTGGAAATAACTGCTCTGCTGTTCGAAGGAGGATATATGGACTTGTCACTGTACATATTGCTATACATCCTTTGTACTACAGTAGGGAGAATAACTACTAAATAATTTAGTTTCATTGATAATGTGTTTACAGGCCTTTGAGCTCAGAGAATGAGATCTGTACTCCTGCTTTCTGTGCTGCTGGGCAACAGACAAGCATTCATACATGTAATGTATAGAGGGCAAGTCTGGATGGATCCTCATTGTGTTTAAATTTTGTGTTCACTGCGGGACAGCTTGGCAGTTGTTTTCCTGCTTTCCTCATAATAAAAGGACTTTATGAGGTTGACATTAACCATGTACCCATAGGACATGTTGACTGACCACAAGGCCAGTGCACTTCTTATTATGCTGTAGGCTGATAAGTTAAGCAGTAACTAAGTGACCATATAGCATAAGTAGACTAAATTAGAAACAAAAATGGCACAGAAGTTAAGACAAAGCCCTATAATAATACTTCAGAAAATGCCAACACAACCCAGGAGTTTAATGGAGACATGTGGAGAAAACACTTATTTATAATATATTTAAAATGAACCTGTGTAATGTTTGATGAGCAGATAATGCTTTGCTGAAATGTTTGTTACAGGACAAAGGTTGGTAACATTTGCTAACGTAAGCACACATAAGCTACTCTTTTAAATATATTAATTTAACTTTTTATCTGTAAGAGGATTTTACTTTTTCTTCTTCCAAAACTTACATAGCTTCTCAGTATTACAAATCTTGATTAATGCTTACTTGTGAAGCATTATCTAACAATCACCACACAACAGACATCCAAAAGTCATTAGCAGTTTTTTGGATTTCACATCAATGCATTTATGCTTTTTACTTTTTCTTGGTAAAGTGACTACCTTCATGTTTGCTTTCTTTGTGATTAGTTACCAACAAGCATCACTTTGTCGACGGGCCCCTCCTCTACCAGTTCAGGATGAATTTTCGCCGGCGCCGGCGACTGATTGAACTTCTTCACGAGCGCGGTCGCAGCATCCCCGAGAGCCACGACAGCCCCTTCTGTCTCCGCAAGCAGAACTCGGACGGAGGCAACACCAGTTTCCTCTCAGGTACATATGTATACAATACTGTATCATTACAGTTAGGCATGAGAATCAGTATGAACTCCCTTATCTGGGAAGCTGAGGTCACCTGTCCTTCAGTTTAAACCTTAGCAAACAATTACGGGGGGGGCAGAGAGAGAGAGAGGGGGAGGGATCTATGACTTAAATGAAGTGGGGAAGTAGAACTGATGGAACCAAGGTCTGTTAAACAAATTTGGAATTTCTGAACAATTGTGAAATATGTTTATCCACTCTCAACAAATGAGCTAGTTTAGTCTAACTGAAGGATTAAACAAAGGCGCTTTTATCAGAATGAGTTCCTACTCTAATTTTAATGAGGTAAAGGGCTCTGTGTATTTGTGGTATTTGTTTGTGATGCTCTCTGCATTAACCTGCAGGTAGAGAGGCTAAATTAATAAACTGCTAGATTAATTCTAATCCATGCACTTCTTTCTCTCTCAGCTGTTTATGTTTTTGTCTGACATCTTTTTCCACCTCTCTGTGTCAGTGAGTCCCACTAAAGAGATAAAGGTGGTGGTCGGAGTTCGTCGCAGCAGCATGAGCAGCAGCTGTGGCAGCAGCGGTTATTACAGCAGCAGTCCAACCCTCAGCAGCAGTCCACCTGTCCTCTGCAACCCCAAATCTGGTATGATGGCGAGGATGTACACTTACATGAAGGTCACAGAAATACTGGATTTGTGAAAAGTTACTTCATTTCATTATCTGGTGCCATGTCCTAGTTTATGTTTTGCCCAACAGTATATAACCAGTGGTTTTCAGTTACTTTTTTATTATTAATGTTGTGTTAAATCAGCAGTAGACAACTTTTCCAGTGCATGCAGATTGGCTCCAGCCACCTCTTAATTTTGAATGAGGATAAATGAGTATAAAAGTAGAGGTGCAGTGATGGATGTTTGATATACAAAGACAGATTGATGACTCCTGGGTGAAGGAGCCGGTGTCAATGATAATTATTTGATAATAATTTGAACATTACAGTTAAGATTTATGAAAGATTTAATCCTTAACAACAGTTAAGTCTCCAAAGTGTAGAAGACTCTAAACTAACCATACCCGAAATGACTTAATCTGCTTCCATTCATTCATTAAAGTTAATGAATTTCTTTTAGTGAACTTATAAAGTAATGTTCAAGAGAGAGGCTAAATGACTTAAGTCAGCTGCAGCTGCAGCTGAGGAAAACAAATATGTGCTGAACGTAGAAAGCGCTGATTAGGCATATCATTTGGAGAGGGACTGAATTGATTTATGAATGGAGATTTGAGTCAAGAAGTGGTGCATTTGAGCTGTGTGCGCTTTTTGTGTCTTTGCTACTGTGAAGGATCCCTTTTGATGTGTCTAATCTAAGCGTAGTCCTTGACAGGAGTCCCATTGTACCAGCAGAGCCCCACCTCAGCATGGGCACTCACACAGACTACACACACTATACACAATGAACAGGAAAAGGAAGACACACACACGCTTAGGTTATTTCCCCTTTGCCTTACATTAACCTTAGTAATTGTGTTTATCACATGATAGGAAAATAAGGAGTCTAAAAATATCAACTATTAACAGTAGATGGTAAAAGCTTGCCAGTAATCTTTGTGTGTTTGTAATTAGCATGACTTTATTAAGCCAAAAGATTAAAGTTGTATATCTCACCAGATCAGGATTTCCACAGAGAGATAATGAAAGTATCCAGATCAAGAGGATAAACAGTCTCACATGCCACTTTCCCTTTCTTACCAGCACTACACAGAGCACAAGTGATTTATCAAGCGCACACAAGCTGTGCCGCATGGTAACACCACAGGCTTGTTAAGAAGTACACACTATTTCATTTTAACACTCTGAGGTCATTCGACACACATTATTATAATATAAAGGCATTTTTTTTCTTTCTGTGAGAAATAATTAAAGAGCAGTTATTATTATGTAGTAATGAATTTAGCGCCATCAACACAATAAAGAGGTTTTCTTTCTGTGTCCACAGAAACATGCCTATTTTCATTCAGATTTCTAAAACGGTGCATTAGATTGATTCTGGTCTCAGTCATGCTAAATCACTGACAAATTGTGGTACAGCACAATTCTGTTTTCCCCTGCCACATTTAGATACATATGAAATATCTGTCATGACACCCCTACACACAACCACTGCGTGGTGCACTTTTATATCACCCACACTGCAGTTTTTTTATTGATTTTCAACCACATAAAGTTAATCACTAATGATGTAGCTAACAAATTGCCTCACTTTAAAAGCTTGATAATGTTTTCACCCAGGGAAACTGGGAGAAAACATTCAAACAAATATCTAATGAGATTCAATTTCTTGCCTCATTTTTCATTTCCATTTCATTTCATCCCAATTTTTCTAGAAGACCTCGTAGTTTTGTCTGAAGTATGAACCATTCTTCACACCTTCTAATTTAATATGATTGACTGTTTACATGAGGGAGTGGTGAATGAATGGTACTTTATGTGTCAGGCCTCTGGATTCTCACCCATCTTCTCAGCTTTCTAGTTTGACCATTCTTAAAAATAATTGGAGAGACTCTAGAAGTGACTAATTTTGAAGACAGAAATCCAGTGAACTCCTGTGTAGAGCCATGCTGAAGTGAGTATTGGTTAGGGGAAGTTGGTGGAGGGGAAGGGGAGCTATACTGTTTCAGGAAGCAGGGAGCCCCCAGGCCCTGTGAACATATGCAGCTTCTACACACACAGACACATTTTAACGTTTGAACATGTTTCAGCATGTGTGCATGTTTCTGTCTGTAGATGTGTTTCCTGTAACAATGTGTATGTCTGCCTGTCATGATAGCAAGTAACCTTTTGTGTGTGTGTTTGTTTCTTAACAGTTCTGAAGAGACAAGTGAGTCCAGAGGAGCTGCAGACACCAGGAGGACCTTTTATAAAGAAGACATTCACTGTAGGAGGGACACACACACACACACACACACGTGTGTGTGCGTGCACAGAGCTGAACTCTAACAAAGACTGCTTCAGCATGAATTCTGTCACACTCACTGACAGTCACACAGAAAGGGTGGCACTGAAGTCATTTGCAATTCTTGTTCGATACAGTCCATGGTTTATATGCAGACAGCTCAGGCACACAAATTCACGCGTACAGTCACACATGTGTTCACCTATTACACTCCCCTTTTTTGACATGACTGTGTTTATGACAGGGTGTCAAAAGAGTAGCACACATAGGAGAATTTACTAGACCACTGATGGAAATATTTTCTTCATACAGTAAAGTATGGACATGTCCGTCTTTTTTTAAACTGTGAGAGGACATTCATCATATGATGAACGTAATAACAATCCATTTAAGATACAACCAGATGCTGAGATTAGATTACTAAGCATGTCCTTTACAAACAGTAACATGTCACATCATGACAACATTTCCATTTATTCTTGTTGACCCTCAGATTGTAGGTGACGCTGTGGGCTGGGGCTTTGTGGTGCGAGGCAGCAAACCCTGTCACATCCAGGCTGTGGACCCTGGTGGACCTGCAGCCGCTGCTGGCATGAAGGTAAGAATGGGAAAAATACATAGAGTTCTGAATGCATCGCCAACCTCGGTGGGCTTCCTCCATCTGCTCATCCACAGGGTAAAGGGAAACATGAAAAGAGGGTAAATGTCATCGCTTGTAGCTAAATGGACTGATGCAGTTTGAAGGCTGGATAAAGGGAAGTAAGGACATAGGGGACAAAGAACAGATCAAATTTGTCATTTTCACTTCACTGTAGGAGTTAGTAAGAATGGGAGGATACTTTTTGTAACATCAGCCTGCAGGGGGAAGCTGGTCATGACAGAAGTGTTGAGAGGGGGGGAAAAAAAGCAGGAAGGAAGAAAATGGGGCAAGACTGGCTTCTGCCACCACAGCTGGCATGAAGGTATACAAGGAGAGTGGCTGCAAGGAATCCTGGGAATGCAGAAACTTTAACCCAAACATGGAGAGGGAGGAGGGAGCGAGGACTGAATGAAAGAAACATCAGGAGCAGCATATGAGTTAGAGAAGGAGATAAAAAGGAAAAACAAGGGGGCTATAAAAAAATATGTACAAAAAAACTTTACAGTTACAGCTCAAGCACAAAAATACTGTAAAGCTGTATTCTCCAAAAAATGACAGCAAAATGAGTGACCTTACAGTACATATTTACTGAGGACATCATTCATACAAATACCAATTGCGTGCTGTTTGCTCTTTAAGATTAAGAGATAACATTATCTTTTATGTGCTGATTAAAGTTTGAGAACAACAAGAACTTACAGAAACAAACCAACAAAGGCAAAACCAGAATATTACGTTTCAGGTATCAGATTCTCAATTTGGAAGGAGTTTATTGCACTTCCCTGTTGTTCCTAAAACATCAATCTTGTTCCACCTCACCTGAGTAGTTTTATTGATGTGTAATGAAGCAGTAACATAATCCAGTCGAGGGAATGCCATGCAGCAAGGTGCTGGCACCACAGTCCAGGCAAAAGGTCAATCTCGTCGTGCCTCAACAAACACACACACACACACACACACACACACACACACACACACTCAATTGCTGCTTCTCTGTCAGTCTTTTTTCTCCACCACAAACAGACACACACACACACATCAGCACTGTCTGACCATAATGGATTTGAGCACTTACTGTATGTACCTGTCTAATATATCACTCTCAGAGCCACTTCTAATGCACTTTTATAAGGCAGTAGGTAAGAGCAGGCTCTGTGTTTGTCTCACTTTGTGTCCATTTATGCATTCTTTACTGTGCTGCATGTTTGCACACCATTATGTGTGTGGACCAGAACAATATGTTCTGTTTTCGATTAAATGATTAATTTTGTCTTTGAGTAAATGCTAAAACACACAAGATCAGCAGAGACTGCAAAACAATCTATAGGTCTGAGTCTCTTTAAGAAATAGTATCATATTTTGGGAAATAGTCATATTTGCTTATTTGCTTTCTTTTCACAACTCTCCCTGAGTCTTGTCCTTGCTGAGAAGTTGCCAGGCAACTGGGGGACTCAAGGAAGTTGCTCTTCCTGGCTCCTGCTTGTAACTTTCTGTAAAAGTATTACCTTGTAACATTTAATACTGCCTGTTTTGCTGAGTCGCAAAGCGAAACACAGAAAAGAAATCTTTTTGCCAAAGAAATGTTAATGTGTTACTGAAACTCTAATGGTAAAGTATTATGTTTGCCCTTTGATACAACGCTCAAACTACCACTTTAATAAATTAATTTTACTGTACATGAATTAAAAGAAAATAAAGTGTAAAATGAAACACATTGAAAACATACATACCTGCGCCTCAACTAGGCTGCAGGGTAAATGTTGCCCCCTCCCTGTACCATGTTCACTGCTGCTTCTGATCTTTATGTGGAACAAAGCTAAGCTAACCATCTTGTGTCTGTAGCTTCATACTGAACACAGTCTTCCATAAAGCAAATACACATATTCAACAAAATGTCAAACTGATTCCTCAGGGGATATAAATTCATTTCATTTTCTTAAAGAACGACTAACTGACACATTATGTGCAGCTGTTATCAATGTATGTAAGTCAAATATCTCAGCATGGCCTCCTCACATCATGTTTATTGTCTCCTCCTTATACCAGTTCTCTTTCCTTTCTCTCTGTGTGGGAGCAGTTTTAACCCTATGAGTGCAAGGAGCCGTTCAGTCCAGCTGGGCCCCTGCCAACACCAACAACCCCACAGCCTGAAAGGAGAGAAGCATCAGTGGGAGAGAAAGGGGGGTGGTGTTGGGAGGGACTCAAAGAGCTTGAAAGGAAAGGTAGAATGGAGAGAGAGAAATGAATAGTCTGACAGTACTTTGACTTTTGTAAAGCAGTGTGATGGAGGCTGCAGAGGTTTCGATGTGATTACATCGAGAGGTTGAAATTCCTCTGCAGTGCAGGATAAACAGTCAGGTTTTTTTCTTCCTGCTATCACTCTTAATCTCACTTTCCACTTATTCCCCTTTGCCTATTTTGATCCCTCCTTTCCTGTAACATTAAGGGGCACCCGAAAAACACATTAACAGCAAGTGCTGTGAAAATAACCAAAAATAGTAACCTTGGTCTGTAGCGTGTACACTCCACTTCATATGCATCATCTGTTTTCTGTAAAGAACCGGAAAGGTTTGAATAATTGCTCCCTGTAAGATGATCGTAAACAGCAGCAGTCTTTATCTGAACTTTAGGACCAGAATAATTTTGTTCTCTCTGACTTGCGTCATACTGTTTTTTTGAATCTTGAGCTTTTGGAAGACTTTTGGGAGTCAGTGGGGTGGGAGTGTGCTTATGTGTGTTAGTGGGCACCTGTAATAGCTTGTAAAAAAGCATCATGTTGCAACAGCAGCAGCGACAGGCAGCCCTAACAACAAGTCTTATTTTTATCGGAGCTGCCGGGTTGGAACAGTGGTTAAATTGTGATAAGGGAGGTGGGGTCCAAGCATGACAGGGGAGTGATTGGAGCGTGGCTGTCACGTTGTACCTGGTGTCATTTCGCATCTGTTACCACTCATGTCAGTTAGCACTATCAGTGATTATTATTGGAGCTATGACTGTGTTGCAATTTCTCTCTCTAATCGTTGACCCCTTCTCGGTAAGGCCAAATTTGTTTATTAGCTGCACTGTGAATTCAGTGCAGCTTTAAAAAGGAATACTCCTCCAAAACTACATTTCACAGTGTAAAACGCTAACCTGAAGGCTTTAACAGTGCTCTTTTCCAGCTGCCTTTGCTACACTGTGATACATTAGTAGCTATATGTAATCACATGGCCTCAGTAAGAAGATCATAAGAAGCCCAATATATCTTTTCTAACAGTGTGTTCCAATAATGGCTCAGAGCTGCAATCTTATCAGTAGAAACATATAAACATAATCCTCTGGCAGGGTGATCTCTAAAGCCATTGTGGAAACACTCAACACACTACAACACTGAGAAATACTCTTGTTCCATGTGGCACCATTGGCTTTTCAGAGCTCCCAAACAACCCTCGAGTTTGTGTATCTCCTCTCATGCCTTTATGCATTTCAGCTGCTGGGACTGGATGAAATTTGGCAATATTACAACCAAAGATCCTACGCCCACTCTCTGTCCATCTTTCTCCAGGTGTGTCAGTTTGTGGTTTCGGTGAACGGGCTGAACGTCCTCTCTCACGACTACCGGACTGTCAGCAACCTGATCCTGACCGGACCACGGACGATTGTCATGGAAGTGATGGAGGAGGTGTAAGTTTGAGAAGAGCTACAAGAAAAAGCCTCACACAAGAGAGGTGTAACAATTACGTGGGAACCAGCAGGTTTCATATTTGACCTCAAAACCACACTGACGGAGAGATGTAGGACAACTTGGAATGCAGCTCACACTCTAACTGTTCCAACATTGTTTGGACAAGGTGCACGGCTGAGAAACAGTGTGTGTTCAACAATGTGAGTATTTGAGTCAAGTAAATGATTCAACCTGTGAGTAAAAACAGGTTGTCCTAGATTTTCCTTGAATTTAGAGGCACATGCACTATAGAGGGTAAGTGCAAGAGCCAAGCCTTCTACAGATGGTATTCCAGCTGCTTTACAGTGACTCTCAGTCTTCATGAAGAGGCCTCAGACTTTTTGTGTGGAGCAGGAAAACCCAAGTTCCCTATTTTTTGTTTGAGTTTTCAACTCTAACTATATCATGAATCCTTTACGGAATGAATCAGAGGATGTGAGACACACATTTTTGTCGTTAGAACCTAGAGATGAGCAAGTAAAAGGTGAAACTGTAACAATAAGAAATCATTTTTCATGCTGACACATTCAGTGACCTCTCCCCCAGTTAGTTTCCAACCATGGAGTGAAGCGCCTGACGGCTCAACACTGCCCTGTGCTGGGCAGGACAGGCACACACAGAGGAGGAGCTACAGCTACATAAGAACTCTGTGGTTTCAGGGCGTTAAATTGTTTTTTTTTTTTTTTTCCTTGCCTGGGAACCACCGTGTTAAATAGAAAAAAAGCTAATTTCCACCCTTTTTGTATGAAAACCTCAGTGGTAAATCAACAACTTAAGTGCTGCCCAGGTAGATTTATGCACAGCTGCTAGGAATTTGTTGATTGATTTGTTGAAGTGCAGTGAGAAACTGCATGTGACATTAACAGGCACAGTGTACATAAAAAAGACTAAACGCACAAACAAAGAGAAAAGGCCCTGCGTTAGAAAACTCACATTTACAAGATGAATCCTCATGGATGTGCCACATCTTGGGGACTGTATAAATAATTGTTTTTGAAAGGATTAGTTTCCATTGAATGCTTGAAAATCCTTTAGTTTGTTTTTCTTAAGATAATGTAGATTTCTTAAGATATGCAGACCTTAAACTTCCATAATGACACAAGAAGTCATTATTTGTAAGAACTTGCTTAAGAGAAATGAGAGAGTAAATATTTTGTTATACTTACTGTCAAGATGTTCCCAGCTTTTTAGGAAATCTTTCCTAGAAGTTTTACGTTTAATGACTACATTAACAATAAAAAAACAGGTACCGCGTGTTCCATAACACTGAACAAACAGGTCCTAAACTATCTTTGGAGCCAACCAGCTTTATTGGAAATCTTTACTGTAATAATAGCAAACAGTAGATTTTACTGACCTTTTAATACAAATATTATATCTGCAGTTTATATTTGCTGAAGTTTGATGAATATTAAAGAGTAAAATAAGTATATGAGCGCTGAAACCATTAAACAATTGTTTTAATCAACAAAAGCACTTAGGTAGCAAATGCTTGTCTTTTTTGGAATAACATTTAGAATTTGAATATTTATATGTAAATATACTTTGTGAATATACAATCTGACATCCCTAATGAGAATTAATAACCTCCTGTGTGTTGCGTTATCTGTATTAGATAATGTGTGAGTTAGTCACATGTACTAGACACATCATCACAAGATCACTGAAAATTCTGCAGTGAAATCTTAACGTCACACGTGTTGAGGTAATTGAAAATGTCTGCGCACATGTGGAACTTACTTGAAATATGACATCTGAGTTGTTCTTTAATGAATAATAGGCAACTGAATGTCACACGGGTCAGTTCCCTCAAATCACCGAAACCCACATTTACTAATTTACTGTAATTCCAGTCATATCCAGCCAGGTAGATGGATGGAAATCACAGAACTAAGTAAAAATTTCCAACACCCTCTCTTTTCAAAGTAACGGCATGTTATAAATAATTTTCTTTGGCAGTACTCTTTGCTCAACAAATGTCAGAACTGCCTCAGAAACCTGCTGATAGTGCAGTCAGTGGATTATCAGGTTATGGACAAATTCTGTTTTTCAGTTCTGTGGGAACCACAAACAAAATGAACCAAAAGTATCCGATTAGCTTGATACAACTACAGGTAAATTAGAAATAGTTTTACATTTTATTTCTTGAAATTGAAATGAACCTTAAGGACAATAGCATTTAGATCTCAAGTTCACATCTGTTCACTGGATTAAAGCAGGCTCTGGATAAAATCTGTTTGTAGACTGTGTCATCATGTACTTGGGCATCATAGCATGAAAAGACCATATTTGAAGCTTCATACTAATGAAAAAGAGCATGAATAAGTAGTGCTCATACAGTGTGTGTCTGTAATCCTAAGTAAACACTTGTTTACCTGTTTAGAAAAATACATGCGCAGTAAACTGAGCCTTTTTTCTATTCAAGGTAAACAGACTGTATATTCAGTAAGTCTTTATTGCCATACAGTAAAATCTTATCTGTGACATCAAACTGGCTGCAAACGTGAGTAGACACATCACTGGTGTTTCTCAATGTGTGTAGGTGGTGTAAGTGGTGAAATGCATGATTCCTGTATATGTAGTATTAGCTCTTAATCCAAAGCATTTCTTCAGTCTGTTGACTCATAGGAACTTATTAGCTGACAAATCACATCAGATGTAAAGTCAGATAAGCTTGTCTTTGTTTCTACAAGCTTTCTGCACTGCTGCAAAACTGTTGCAGAATATTTCAGAGCCTTTCACTCTTTGGTGATTTTCTCTGGTAGGCTCTGCTTAACATTCAGAATAGGGTTATGGTTTAAGGTTTTCCTCATTTGAGGAAGAGCTATTAAAGACCCTTGATGCAGAGATTTAAATATTCTTTGATACTTTGATACTTGTCTGCAGGTAACATCACTTCCCATCCAAACTACAGACATTAATGAGTTAGCATCATTAATTAGTCTACTGTGGAGATTTTGTTGCAATATGGACACTCAGCATGGCTTCAAATTCTCTGTTTTCTCACCCACCTGCAGTGTTGACTCAGACAGGTTGTTATTGTGATGAAGGAGATGGAAACCCATTGCTTGTTAGTCAGAAGGCAGTCTGCAAAGGGAACAGAGATCAGTTGTGGTCTCAGATGGGTTATGGGAAACACAAATATACATATATAAATATAATATAAAAATGCAGAAGTGAAAAATGTTCCCCTTCACACTGTCAGGAAATGTGTCAGTGTGTTGTTGTGAAGTGCTGAAGGAGCTCTGCGTGGTCACAGCTGGCTCAAACGGGTTCACTGACTGTTCGACAATAAGCCTGAAAGCATTTGCCTTAAGACCTCATTTTGCTGCTAGTCCCAGTTGGTGGTCATCTGGTCTCTTGTTCTGTTCCCAGCTCTGTAATGTCTGACACTGTGTGTTAAAGTTGCTCATTGTACCAGGTGATCATGCTTCAGTTGTATAGACAATCAGTGTTTTAAACACACCACCTTTAAATAGCAGACCAGTGTTTTTTAAATGCAACGTTTTTACAGTGTGCTTCACAACCAACGTCTAATTGCTGTGCTATTGTCACGTTTATATTTTGATTTAAGTGACTCATTTGATTAAAGGGATTCTTTGCTCGATGTTTTGCCTCATGAGGACAGGGGGAGGGCCCAGACCTTTTCACCAGGTACAGCTGTGTCTTTTTTTTCCCTCTGCTATCAGAGACTGAATGTTGGGTTTGAAGACAATACAATATAAGCTCACAGTACCACAGTCTGTATTTGACAAAGCAGATAAAGCTCATTCAGATGTTCTAAACTATTAAAACAGTTAATTAAATGTTGAATAAACAAACTGATCTGATTCTACTCTGACTCTTTGGTTTCATTTTTCAAGTCTTTACACTTTGTCACTAAATGTTGAGCTTTACTTATGTCAGTTATTAGTGACAGTGTTTACTGTGCATGTTTGAAAATCCCACAAAAGGAGAACTTTTTATAGAAATAGAATGCAGACCTGAAAAAATGTCACCATCCTGAAGCCTTTACATTGTAATTTTATTAGTGTTGTAAAATACTTTTGACCTCTTTTGGACCACAGAGATTCTCCAACTAAGACCAATAACTAACCATAACCAGTGATGAGGGGTCACAAGTACCCACTGACTTATTTAGGAGCTTCAAGCCAAAAGGGTGGTGGACCAGTATCCTAATGTTCGATGGTAATATCCAGTATATGGAAAATCTGAGATAAGAGAAAGCATCTACGATATCAAACAAATTGCTGCATTTTGCATTACCTCAAAAAGACCAGCAGGGAGCAGCCTTACACTACGCTAGACATGGTACGTATTGGTTTATCTGTATTTTGATCCACATCCTATTCAGTTTTAGACAACTGTATGGATTTCATTGAGGGAGAGTATACTCCATGTAGAAGAACTTGATCAGCTGTGTTTTGTCAGAAGTCTGGGTGTAAATACAGTCAAGGCTTGTACATTTGTGGTCATCTCCATCAAGTCTCTTAACCGGCTCTTATCTCATGTTGATGACACTTGTAACTGCTTAGCTAAGTGCTCTTCTTAAGTGTCTGACCCCTCACTGTCATTCCTTAACACAGACACACTGCAAAACACACACACACACACACACACACACACACACTTCTAATAAAGAAAAAGTGTTAAATGTCAAACTAAAATGTGAAACTAAAGTGTCAAAGTGTCAAACTGTCACGTGTTGTCTGATCTAGGGGATACATGACTTAATCATAATTTAGGTGAAAAAATACATCAATGTTGAATTACACCACACAGTTTTGTTGTGTTACAGTCACACTCAAATTCACTCACATGGCATCCCCTTCTCTCTCTCTCTCTCTCTCTCTCTCTCTCTCTCCCCCTTTCCCATCCTTTTATCTTCCAGGACAGATGCATTAACGATAGGCCTTATCAGATGAGACAGTCACTGCCTTTCATCCACTTATCTGTCCATTTTTCATCTTTCCTTGCAGCTACACGTCCGCCGATCAGCTCAGCAACTTACCTTCATGTTGCCTCCATTTCATTCAACGGTCTATCCAGTCCTCTGTGTGTGGTTCTGTTCAGTACACAGAACAGTACAGTACAAGGAAATTAGAAGCTGCAATACACACACACACACACACACCAACTCACACAAAAACCTTAGAGCGACAGCCAAGAAGAAAGAGATGAGGGCATAGTGTTTAAAACTGTAGTGATTCAACCAATAAAAATGTGTTTCTCTACCAGAGTAAAACAGGCAAGACTTTTCCATACAATTTGCGCTGATAGGATTCTCATTCCAAATCCAATTATTCAAAGTTGTGTTAGACCAAATATGTTGCAAACAGGTGTAGTAATAATGTGTTTGGAAGAGTTGTGAGGGTTTTATGAGCAAATAGTCTTCTGTTCACGGGTCCTCAGAGGGTATGTGTTGATACGACGTGCTGCTGCTCGGTGCTGCAGAATCACAGTCACACTGCCAAAGCTCGGAGTCCAATTCCAACTGGGGCCAACGAACTGAAAACGTACGTGCTTAGTTAAACCCGGGATGAAACCAAGTGGCATATATTATAGGATTATATTAAGTTTTGAAAAGCCCAGTTGGCCCAATT
Organism: Psettodes erumei; assembly: GCA_016785225.1. Lineage (NCBI taxonomy): Eukaryota > Metazoa > Chordata > Actinopteri > Pleuronectiformes > Psettodidae > Psettodes > Psettodes erumei. The sequence goes on from JAFBJZ010000623.1 coordinate 2,456,565, forward strand.
AAAGAAACACCAATGCAGGCAGCATAAGCCAGGATCGAGTAATTAATACAAATAAAAAAATCTCTCTCATGACTAAGGTACATTCATGGCAGTTAGGTTATGCTGTGGTTTAACTTGTGGTGTTAGACAAGGACAAGGAAATCACAATGTTTTCACTCCTATCCTGACTCTAGTCTTCTTTTACACACTATAAAAGAATTATAGTCAGGGCCAAACTGTATGTAAACATGCAAACTTTCAAAACTGCTATTTTGTAAGTGTGAAAACGCCACAAAAACCTCTTATATAAGTGTGAACAGTATAAACATTTTTTTAAAAATCCATTCTCCATTAATATCCTGCTTGTCCTGCTTATGGTGGGTCTACAATTTCATGTAGAACACTTATTACAATAAATCACATTTATCTTAATGCTGGGTGAAGTTAAAGATGTGGTTTGAGGCAATTATTATATTTTATGTCATCTTTTTAGTGTGTCATAAGAGCAAATAATGTAATTTCAGAAAAATGAAACAAGATTCACTGGGATACAGTTTTCTTTGGAGTTTAATTAGCTTTTTGACACAAAGCACCAATAAGTTTGACTGCTGCCTTAGTGTTGTCACATGTGGGAAATAAGGAGCCTTGTTCTTGAATATTACCCAGAAAAGAATAGAAAAGCCTTACATCACTGAGGAAAAGGAATGTCTCAGTGCTTACTCAGGTTGATGAACTGAAAGCCTCTGAGGCATGATTACACTGTTCTCAAGTGAATTGTCTCCTGTCCTCCACTTCCCTCCCCACAGGCAAGGAGTTTAGGACAAGTCACAGCAGGCAGAAATGTTAGCAACCTGCCAAATCCTTCTTGGACTGTGGCTGCCAGCTCTGTGATTTTGGCTAGCCACTCTGGCAGCCATTCAGCTTTGTTCAATGTGCATTTCTTTTTCCAAATTTATTTTACCATCTAAATGGTTGAACTGTTATTATGAATACATTTAATATTGTGTGGGTATTAGAGAAACCATTTTACAGGACCTGGTTAGGATGCAGGTCCTGAGCAAGGGAAGCCTAACTTAATTCTTTAACTTTCGCATCAGTGGATATGCAGCGATTTCACCCGTGTACCGCTATTTAACAGTCAGTAGATTGTGGTGTTAAAGTAAATGTCAGGGGATCTCCAAAATCAGGAGCTTCCTCCTCTGGGGGCTACAGATGTCAGCAGAAAATTTCATGGTCATGCATCCAATAGTTGCTGTGATATTTCAGTCTGGGCTAAGGCAGTGGACTGATTGAGCATGCCACAGCATGGCTAAAAATGGCAAATTTAAAATCCTCACTGTGTCCCATGTATAGCCTGCTCTAATGAAAGTACTGTGCATGTCTGTCAGAGCTACCTTTGGTCACAATTACTTAAACAGCTGAATGAGGTTTTTTAAAAAAAATAAATAACAGGATCACCTCTGTCCCACTGTGAAAATCTGCATTATGTACCAAGACCTTATGATCCGTCAGGTTAGCGGAACTCTGGGAATGGCAGGCTTGGTACCAGATGACAAACCTTGACTATAGTTGGACTAATCAGTAGGTTGTGGTCACTTCAGTCCACTGCTGCCCTCACATTAACCTGCTGCTTGTTATTAACACAGAGCTCAAGAGCAGAGAGTGTGTGTGTGCATGTGCGTGTGTGTGCCCAGCAGAAAAAAAAGGTTAAAATTCCCAACGTGAGGCGTTTCTGTGTCTCAGTTCACTGTGCACGCCCTTGTATCTGTCAACTCTATTTGAACATATCTGATTCTTTAGCACAAGCTTATAAGGCAAACAAACCATGTTTCTTCTGCTGGTTTAAATGCAGCTCTTTGTGTGTGGGAATGACACGGTGATCGGGCTTGTATGTCACTGTGGCAGAGTCTAAGCTCCACGCCTTGGGTTATCTCTATGTCATAAAAATGTAGGGCAGGGGGCTTCAGGTTGGTGGGTGTTTATGTGTGAAAGAAGAAATGTGGGGGGGTCTGTAATGAATGCATTTGCACATTGCAGACTTTTGTCACTGTGTATATGTACACTGTGTGTGTGTGTGTGTGTGTGTGTGTGTGTGTGTGTGTTATCAGTGTGGGCAAGTGTCTGTGACTCTACAAGCAGAATCAAATAAAAAAAGTAAGACTCGCATTATTAAATGCTGCAGTTTCTGAAACCGCATGAGGCTGCACTTTTTCCTTTGCATTTTATTTCACTTTATATGTTATACTTTTTTTTATATTAATCACATCTCTGCTACTATCTTCCTCTTGCTGATTGATGCCACACAATAAACAGTCATCTTTCACCCACTTCAAATGAATCGTGCTCTTATAAACATAAATGAGAGGGTTCCTGTTTCCTGGGAGAAATCCTCTGCTATACAGGAAACAATGCTTTCTATGTCTGTCAAAGCAATGATGGCAGCCTGTTTGTCATAATTATAGGAAGGTAGAGGAAATACAAGAGGCCGCGGGTGAGTTTGATCATTTTTATTATTACAATATGTTGTTGCAGTTCAAACAGCAAGTATTAAACACCAGTGGAAAGGCTGCTTATCATCAAAGATGACACTAAAAACAATAATTTTGTACAGTAGTGCTAAGTTCTCCAAAACTTTATGTGCATACAGTTTCAGCAGAAAAGAAGGAGAAGAAATTATGTTTTGTGTAGATACCGTTTCCTAAACCTTCTCAGTGTCAAACTGAGGATAATTGGCTGTCAGTTTTTACTTAATATCCATGCTCTCTTGCAACTACATTTTCTATTGCTGTACCATACAGGTTTTACAAATGTGCAATCTTTCACATATCATCTCATTTCACTCACAGTGAGACAGCTGATCTAAACACATTTCTCGAACTCCCAAGGTGAACTATATACCCCTACTCTGTGCCACCAAACTTTGACAAACTTGTATGGACACTTGTAAGTCAGGAATCAGGACATCTGAGCAGAGTTTTGTGTGCAGGTCTTCTGTATTTACTAAAGAATGAAACCGTCCTTGTGTGTGACAGTAATGCTAAACTTTAAGATGACAATTAGGAAAAAAGAGTACCTCCTGTAAACAGATATTTGTTGCTGTGCAGTGAATTTAAAAACTTTATGAAGCATCCCAATGGTGCCATATGGTGCTGAGCTGAATGACCCGTGGATCAACTCTACCATGTGACTATGCATTTATTCAACAGAGCCACAGTTGGGATGGACAGGTACACAGAAGGCTGATGAACAAATTAGGAGTAGGGTAGAAAAAAGGGATAGAGAAAAGAGGAGAACACAGAGAGAGGACATGAAAAGAAATGAATAGATGACAAAGAAGAAATGAAAAAGGGACATGTGGGGAGGGACAGCACCATGGTTCATCCACCAGGCAGGTCTCTATGTCTGTCGGCCTATGAGTCTGTAGAGAGTAGCTGTCAATCATAATCCTCCCGGGTCTCTTGCAGCACCTCAGAACACAAGGTGAAAGCAAAAATGATCAAACACATTATCTCTCACACAACCTGCTAGAGGTTTGTTTTGTCTTTCTTCAATATTATATTTATTCACAACAAAGCTGCCTTCACTTGCTGAGTCATCTGCCCTATACATTACCATTGTCTTGCTTCCAGAATGACACATTGCCATGCTCTTCTATCTATTTATTTGCTTGTGTATTTATTCAACCAGACCTGAAAATACAGTCAAAGGTGTACATCTGGAGTCTTAAATGTCACATATAAAATACTAACATAAGTTCTTTTCACCTGATTTCAATCAATCAGGTGAATCCAGGTGAGCGCCACAAACATGCTGTTGTTAAGCAGGTATATAATGCAATGTTCACACTCTTAGTTTATTGTGTTAACATGCAAACATTTGCTTATTAGCACTGCACATAAATCACAAGTGAGACTGACGGTAATGTCATGAATGTTGCAGGTATGGTCACAGTTTACCTGAGACTCTGTTGGGAGACTCTTGGTTTTCTGTTTAGACACTGTTTTGGTTCATTTCCTGTTTTATTTTGGTAATGATTTCCTAGTGTATCTTGTTTTATTTTACTTCCTGTGATGACTGTCTGCCCCAACCTAATGTGTTCCACCTGTGTATATATAGTTTTGGTCTTGGTCTTTGTTGGTTTCGCTTTGTTGGTCTGTTGTTGCTGTTTTGCTCCTGTTCAGTTCGGTACTGTTTCAGCTCAGCTCCTTTATATTTCCCCGTGTTTGCTCAGTATTTTGCCTCCTGTTTTTACCTGCCATTGAAATCTTTGTTAGTAGCTTTTTCTTTCTGTACCCCCTAAGTTATTTTTTTCTTAGCCTGTTAATATTTAATGGAGTTTGTTTCAACTGGCCACTGTGGGCTCAACCTAGTTTTGTTTGGAATATATCTTTGGATTATTAAAAGACTCTGTTTCACTTTCCTGTCTACTGCTGTCTGCGTTTGGGTCCAATTCCTTGCACTTTTGTGACAGGGATTTTGTTGTTAGAAATTCCATTAAGTTAAGGAATCAAACTTAATATGAATAGAAATTAATCAAACTTAATATGAATTGTAAGGGGAACTTGAATGTATGTACCAAATGTCATCGAATAGATTTGCAGGTTTGACACTTAAAACCCCAAATACCAAAAGTCATCAGGATATATCCCTTGGGCACCATGATTATCTGTACCACATGTGGTGGAAATCCATCCAATCAATGTTGTGATATCGCACTAAAAAACAACATTGGTGGCACTAGAGGAGAAGGCTGGTGTGGTCACCAAAGTTATTTGGCAAACAATCTGTACAAAATCAAGGCAATCCATCTCATAGTTGTTGAGATGTTTCAGTGTGGCCCAAAGTGGTGGACAGAGAGTGCAACACACTGCTTGCATGGCTAAATGGAAGAAAGAGGGTGATGTTTGAAATTATGTCTTGAGACAATGGCTGCTGTGCAGAAGTGGTGCATTTTGGGAAGAAAGGCCTGGTATTCAGTTATGAATCGATCTGGACCTTAAATTGAATTGATCCATTTCAGTCAGTATGAATCTCTTACTGACCAAAATATACTCACATTGCTGTCTTCAATAAATGTCTATGAACTGACAAAAGCTGCACAACCAGAGACCACTCTAATTAAACAGGACAAACATCAGAGGAGGGCCAAAATGAGAAAGGAAATGCATGAACTGATGGATGAAAATATAATTATATGATATCGACCCAATCATTTATCTTGTTACAGATTTTCAGTCATAATGTCTAGTCGCTCACTCTGTTGTGGTGTCTGCATGTGGTGTGTGGTCTTCTGTAAACGGGCAACAGATGAAGGGAAAAGAGGACGACAGAAGGACAGGAAGGGAGTAAGAGGCTGAAGAAAAAAGAGGAGGAAGGAGGACGGACAATCCTTATCCTCTTGATTATAGTGGTTATGGCATCTGGACAGTTGTTTAGCTAAGGCGTGCATGTGCGTGCATGTTGAGAACATTTGTATATTTGTGTGTGTGTGTGTGTAGTGCCTCAGGGACACACCTGGAGTGTAGCTATTCAGTGTTTCATCTCAGCCAGCCGCTGGCACATTTCACCAGCCTCTGTTTCTCATGACTCCCATTCCTCCCACCTCAGGGCAAGTCACAAAGTCTCTTCAACAGCAGAGGAGCTGAGTATATAAACAGGATTACAAAGTGCACTCAAGTCTTTTTTTCTCAGCCTGATAGAAGAAAGCCCTGGTGCTGACCGATCCATTACGTTCATTCTGGTTTAGAATAAAGGAATAGTTAATGTTTTAAAAAAATGTCCCTGATAGGAAGATTAATATCACCCTCACGTTTTCTGCTTAAGAAGCCACAGACAGGAGAATGTTGGTTTAGAACAGCCTAAAGACTGGAAACAGGGAAACTGCTGGCCTGGGTCAGTAACCAATATTAAAGTCATTTCAATAAAAAAGGTAGCCTACAGGATTATTGTTTTTTTCTACTGGAAACATTTAAAGTAATCTGTTCCCATTGTGGGTCTAGTTTACCTCCCAGATGAAAGAAAATTGTTCAAAAATTACTTTTGGATATGGAAACTTTTTGCAACTCGGAGAAACTGCGAACTTGAAATGTTGCTGATTTTACTGTTATTATAGTCAGGCTGTTTCTTTTGTAACTTAGTGCTGAGCTGAAAACCTGTGCCATTGTGCCTTTAACATCACAGCGCAGCAGAGCATGGCCAAGCACCTGCTCCGAGCGCACAGAACAATTTTCAGCTGTACTTTTTTTCCCTATAAATCCAAACCAAACACAAAAACACGTGTTTCTGCAGTGACCATTTGTTTCACTTAAAGCTAATGACTCGGATGTGTCTCCCACATGTCCCGTCGCGATCGCGGAGGCAATCATAAAGGGCCCCGAGGGGCTGGAGCCGGACTGAAACCTGCAGGGTGGCAGCGGAGGTTTTTGCGCAGAGGCACTGGGTCGTCTCTCTCTCTCTCTCTCTCTCTCTCTCTCTCTCTCTCTCTCTCTCTCTCTCACTCACTATCCCTGAGACGAACAGGGACGAAGGAAAGGGCTGGGACAGGGAGAAATAGCTGGAGGGAGGGATGGCTGAATAACGAGGAGAGAAACACCCACTCCGGACTGACCGAATTGTATCCGGAGAAAGAGTGGGAAAAAAGAGAGAGAGCGAGAGAAAGAGTGAGAAGGAAGAGGGACCCTCTGGGAGGCAGCAGCAGCAGTCTTTGGTATTCAAAGGATTTCCTTTGGGGATAAAGGACGCTTTGAATTGATGACTGGAGAGGTATGAAAGGCGATTTCATTCATAGTGCGATGTGAGTCGAGCTCAGGTGCGCGGAGCTGGAGTGTTTGGGCGAGACGGGTTCATTTGAATGAATATGACAGTTTGACCCAAATCTTGCTCTAAAACTAGATTAAACACCAGTGAGGACCACTTTGAAATGATCACCGAAATCAAATGTTAGCTGCAGTCCGTGAATCAAACTTGTGCGGTCTCATCATAGGCAGGTTGGAAAAAGAATCGCAAAATAAAATGTTGATTTCATTGGACTAAAGACCATTTTTCCTCAGAATACACATTATAGTATAACTCTTTTTCTTTAGCCTTTAAAATGTGATTCTTTAAAAACCAAGTCAGTACAGTAATTAATTGTATTCGAGTGCGTGCAGAACCATATTCCACAAATAGCCTGAACAGCGTGCACGTCCAGCGCGTGGAGACTTTGCTTAATTTGAATGAGGGCGGCGCCTCAACCCTGGTTTTCATTAAACAATTAACTGGTTGCAAAGTTGCCCTTTGGACGAAAAGAAAATGGAAAATTATGAAACTGGAAAAAGGAGAAAGTTTTGTCCAAGTGTGAGTTATGTTAAATCATGAGGATCTGATGAGCCAAGAGACAGAGAAAGAAATACTATAATTCTAATAATCTAGATTTACTGAATTTAACTCTAATTTGTGTTCATGCATTTTTATTTGAGTGTGTTAGTGTTAGGGAGAGACTGAGAGGGAAAATAATCTCTCTTTAATCCAATTTCCCCCTTCCTGTCCTGAGGCTGATTTATGGAAAAAGTAAATCTAAACCTATTTTATGAAATATTTCATCCTTATTAATATATGCTCTGTCATTTTTCTGGCCTTTTGACACCGACTGAAGTGAAGGAGCTGCCTGTCCTTCTGATGCCACCATGTTCCCTCTACATCAGAGAATCATTCACTCATGAAACTTTTGTTTCTCAAGCTGTTTTTATTCATGGACTGTCAGCAAAGTGTGTGCGTGTTTTCCTGGTAGAGATGTGATAAGGTGTCCATCCACTGTGTGGGGTAATGTATGGTAGACTGGAGAGGAGGTCGGGGTGGAGGAGAGGGTCAGGAGAGGAAAGAAGGAGGGAATGTGGAAGAGAGGGTGCAGAGCAGATAAGATATGAGAGAGGAGGAGAGGAGCTATTGTGTTTGCTCTTGTGGTCGGACAACAGCACTCATGAAATATTCCCTCTGTAGACTGTCAATCAAATTTATCCCTGTCTGTGTCTATCTATCACTCTGTCCTCTATCCTTTCCTCTGCCAGCCCTTTTGTTAATCTCTTCTCTTCTCTTCTCTCAAACAAAGTCCTCCTCTGTTTCACTCTCAGTCTGTTCTGTGTAGGCGGGAGGCTCGACCGCTGCTCTGCGGTCAGTCTAGACAGTTAGGCTACAGCTTTGTAATTATATCACAGTGGATATTAGAAGGGGTAACTGATTCCAGATCAGTGTCTTGGGGCCATGTGGGCAAGGTGGGTCTGTTTGACCCACAGAGCCTCTCTGCAGCTGAATGGCATTCCTAGTGTTTCTGTCACTGAAACCCCCTTTCTTTCTTTGGTTTCTTCGCCTGTCTTTCTTCTTCTCTTAGTCACATTTTTCCTCCTTGCTTTTTCTTCATTTTCTCAGTGTGATCTTTCCTCTCTCTCTGCAGGTCTAGGCTGCTGTTTGTGAGGATGTTGTCAGCAGGGCAGATCAGGTGGTGTTTGTGGGCTCCCCTGGTATTCCTGGCCCTAGTTTCCAATTTCCCCAGTAGGGCACAGGGTCAAGGTAAGTACTTTTCCCTCTTCTGCAATATTTTCTTTCTCCTCTGTCTGCTTCTCACCCTACCATCCCACTTCAACCCCTCCTCCTCTCTCTCCTTTTTCCTTTAAGCAAGGTCCTGTTCCTCTTATCCACCCCATCCAACTTTTCTTTGCCTTAAGGTCTCCCTCCTCTTCCCACTTTGGCCATTCATCCTCCTCCCATCTGTTCCCTTCATCACTTTTCTCTCGTTCCTTCCTTCAAGCCTCACCTCCCTGACCTCCTTATCTCCATATTCTTCTCCCTTGCCTCACCTGACCCTCTCCATGTCTCCTCCTCCCCCATTTCTACATCATTCTTTCCTCTATCTTGTTTCTTTGATGTGCAGACAAGCAAGGGCCAATCAGATTATATCATGCTCATGATCATATCACTTCCATATCATTATGCCGTTTCACCATGGCAGCATGGCAACGCTTGGAACCCTGCTGCCAATGCTGCCATGCTCCAGAGGGGTTTTAATAAATGTGCCATAATGTGTTGTAATGGTGCGCTTCAAGCTGTGATAATTTGCTGCGCAATGTGCAGCACAACTATATAATGCTCCGGTGTTCTTTGCAATGAACACCTCAGCAATCCTCAAACTGATATCATCAAAAAAGTGGGCTGTTTGTCGACTGTTTTGCGTAGTGTTTTTTGGCCACGTATGTCCAAAAACTTTACAAGAAACATGCATTTGAGTTCCTGCTCAAGAACAGTTTATTCAACAAAATGGATCCAAGAGCTCTTTTCTGAATCCTGTGACTGCAGTGTATGTATGTGTGCGCAGCTGTGTGTGCGTCTGAGCTTGTAACATACGTGAGTTCATGGGACTGTGTTTGCTGTGAAGTGTAGACTTCACTATAGAAATCCTAAAAATGACCCAGAGGGACACTTCAGCAGATAGCTAACCATGTTTTGCATGTGTGTTTGTGTGCACATGCTTGCATGCTCTTATTCATTTCAGGATGTGGAATTAGAGGCGCAGGGAAGTGGCAGGTCTTGCTTGAAGGAACACTACACAAAGAAATCAAATCAATTTTTTTTTTTATTTTTGTCTCTCTGAAATTGTTTAAAAATCAATAATCCATATATGACACAACTCTCTTATTGATCTGTTACAGCTAAATTAAAAGAGGAATTCCACCTGACAAATAAATCATTTTATTACAGCGTGCTTTTTAGAGGTTCATTTTTGTTTCCAATCCATTTTGCTATAAAATATGACGCTACTTTGTGTTTTCCTATTGATTGCCTTGAAATGAAAGTAGGGTTTTCTATTTTCTTCTCTTTGCCTGTTTTAGTTCTCACTCTTTGCATTTCCTTTCTTTCATCTTTAACCATCCTTCTCGCTCTGTTTCTCTTCAGCTATTTTACTCATCTCTGCTTCCTCCCTCCTCTTTTCCTCTAAGAAGTTTTCATTCCAGTTGTCATTAGCAGTTCTCGAGGTCATGTTCTCATTGCAGGAAGACAAAAAGGAGAGGCTGGGATTTGATCCCAGATACTATGGGAGCATGCCCTATTCGATCCTTCATTAGGGAGCATGTGATAGCCATTATTTGTTTTCACCCCATCTGTCCCCGTAAGCTGCAACATCTGGTCAGAGGGGTATCAACCTTAAGGATTAGTGTGTGTTCTACCCTTGCAGGATGTTTGTATATACAACACAAGTGTCTGGATATCGTCAGGCACTCCCACTACCAAAGAGTGGGTGAGTCCAGGAAGGCTTTTTCACTGCAAGAAATGAAGCATCTGGCATTTAAACCAAATAAGCCATATTTTAAGATAATTTCAGTCCAAGAATGTTTCTCCATTATGTATTATATCATGTTCAAGAAACTTTTCATTTTAGAGTTAGATTGCAGTAATGAAATTGATATACCTTCAATTTAATGTCTTGTGATTTGCATATATTGTCAAAATATATCTGGGAAAATAAAAATTTTAACCCGAATAACTTAGCATCAGATAAGCATTATGAAAAGTCAGGAGATTAATAAAAACATCCAAAGCACTCCAGTGGATGTTGCTAAATGAAAAGTGGAATGAAGTAGGATTAATCCTTGAACATGAATGTCTTGACAACCGTTCATGGTGTTATGAGATATCGCTGTAAAAAATGGACTGACAATCAGACAGACTGCCATGCAGCTAGTCTGACCTAAAGTATATTATTGGCAGTGTTATATTTCCTACAAATTGAATTTGCTAAAGCAAATTTGTTGCACCCTCCCAGATATGAGTTGATTTTTTAGGAAACAGGATTTTGACAAAATATAGTCTCTAATGCATATGAAGTTCAGCTACACTAAACTTCACTGCATCTGTCTGACCTGTGAGAACGACTTGGATTCTATTAATGCAGAAATTGAGCAGTGTACAGCACGGTGAGCTGTTGTTGCGGCTGTGTTTTTTTTCTTTCACTGGCTGTTTCTTTGGCCTTTAAAAGCACTGAAGGGAAATGTAGAGTTTTTTCTGCTCAGTCCTCAGAGGGTGTGAGCAGTGACCTGGCACTTTGTGTTGCTGTTTCCAGTGCAGCAGCGAAAGAAGCAGGATAATGCAAGATGGTAGGTGTCTGCCACAGTTACATCTGACCTCTGACCTCATTGGCTAGAAGAAATTAATATTTGCCATAGTTTTTAAATCAAGCAATTTCTTTTGCGATCAGTCTTGTCTGTGGATGAGTCAGTTGGTCCCTGTAAAGATGCTAACTGTGTGTGACCTGTGTTTCTGTGTAAGTGTATGTGTGTGTATTGTTAATTATTGTAATTGATTTTGTTGATTGGCTGATAGCCTGGGTCAATACCATGCTTCAGGACACATTATAACATTATGTGCTCCGGAGCACATTTACAAAGATATTGCGCTTTCTGTGTGTGTGTGTGTGTGTGTGTGTACATCTGCATGTGTGTCTAGATATGTGTATGTGGTGAATGTGTGGTTAGAGCAGACGGGTGAATTATTATGAGTGAAAGTGTTGGCCGGTAATTTCAGTTATAATGAACAGGGAGAGAAGCCAATGATGAGAAATCATTTATTCATAAACAAAAGAGAGGATGAGATGGAACAACCTGTTTTGAATTTAAAAATGGCTAAATTATCCAAACCTCAACTGCTGTCACCATACCGCTCTCACGCTGCTGCTGATGGTAATCCAGCTTGTCACAGGCACTTTGGACTAAACGGAGCATTGAATCATGGGAGATTTGAAGTGCAAGAGGCTTGCTAATTTTGTAGGTAGTGTTGTGTAGGTAATGTTCTGTGATTGTAAATAAACAACATTAGCTCTAAGTAATGGGAACATGAGCTAATGATGATTTTTGAAAATGATTTTTGGAGATTTTTGAGGGATTGATACAGTGTATACTTTATCACTCAGGATCTCTGGTTTATTCTACATCCAATATGCATAGATATGCCAAATTTGGTATGGTTGCCACCATGTATGCAAGTGAGTGTTAGGTAGAGCAATTTCAGTGTGACATAGACACGCTTCCCAAAATCACAGAGTGGAATATTGAGCTGGGCCTGAAGGGCTGAGCAGATATTATAGTGGTACATGGCTATGCGGACTGCCTAAGTCCTGGTTTTCTTGACGAAGTGCGAAAATATGCCGTAGTGGTTAGAAAATGTCCCTTGTTTAAACTCATCAATCAAGTGAACTGATACAGAAATAAATGGGGTGATTCACATTTTAGTTACACAGTATATATTGTTAGGTGTGAAACTACAGAAAAAATTCTGGCATTATTCTTATGCTTTAAAGCATAATTAGGTTTTTGTGGATCAGTGTTGTGAATTATTTTTATCACTGTAAACCATTGCTATTTGTAGGTAAAAGTGAGCCCTAAAAAATTAGGCAGTCTGCACTGTAACTATAGAAAGTAATGGATACCAAAGCAGTTTGGGACATCTTTTAACGTTCACCATTGTCTCCTCCGAAAAGTCTCACTTACCTCTAAGTTTGTTCAGAACCAGTTTGATCTTCTCACGGCTCATGTTTCTTGTGCCTTTTGACTTTGTCCAACTAATGCTGTTTCTGAATAACAGAACTTTTTGAACTTGGTGAGTATAATGTTATGACTAATGATGGGAATGATGGACAACACTGCGAAAATGAGACCCAATTATTGGAATTATCCTTTAAATTTAATGACTTGCAGTATATTAGCACTGACCTCGACCTCGAAGGGTACGTGTTACAATAGCAGACTCTGGTATTTAATATTTCATTCCTTGTTTGATGTCAATCATCTCCTGCAGAATGAACCCACTTGAGGGATTTTATGGTGATTTTTTTGGTTCACTGATGGTTGGCAAGCATGAATATTATGGCTTTAGACTTTACATGAGGCGGTATCGTCCAACAGTCTCTTGATATTCAGCAAGTCCTTAAGAGGTCACACACAGACACATTCATACACAGAGTGCACATACAGTGCAGCAGAGGGATAAGTGTATAGGGAAGAAGGCATCACTTGCGCAGGTGAAGCGATAAAAGACGAAAAAGGCGTTAAGCCACTAAAGGTTAGGAGTGCGAAAGGGCGGGGAAGTGGAAAAGATAGGATAAAAGAGCAGAAATGAAGACAAGGGATGAGGAGGAGAGGGAGAAGAGAGTCTAAACCCAAGGATAAGAAACAAAAAAGAGGAGTGTTCCATGAGAGCAGCAGAGGAGATAAAATGAGCAGAGAGGTGGAAAGAAGAGGAGTGGATTTGATTTAAATGCTATCTCGGTGAGCAGGGTAGTTCTTGTATCAACGTGATGCCGACCACATCAAACGACGCATGCTGCAGTGCTGAATAGCCACCAAACACACTAACACACACATACAAACACACACACACACACACACACTCCCCTCATCTCCCTCATGTACAGTACGGTAGCTATCTTGTAGTGACAGTGCAACCCAGCAGTTGTAATCCATAAATCCTGAGTATTAGTGAAGCGACTGTAGCCTGAATACTCAGTGAATTTGGTCTTGGGATAATCTGGAGAGAGGAGGAGGAAAACAAGGAATTAAAATGGCGAGGAGAGAAGGGGAAGGAAGAGTATGAGAGAAGATGAGGGAAAAGCTAGGAAGAGTGGGGGAAGGATATCAAAGTGGAAAGAAGTAGAATGGGAGACAATAGGAAGAGAAAATAGATGAAAAGGTGATCAGATTGAAAGAGAGGTGAGGAGGGGATAGAGAGGGAGAGGAAAGAGAAGATTGAGAAAAGGCAGAAAGCTGTGAGAAGACAAGGAAAAGACACAGAGTGGAATAGACAAAAATGAATGAAAAGTAAGAAGGGGGAGGAAGAAGAAGAGATGCGGATAGCTGATGAGAGAAGTGTAATGAAAAGAAGCCAACATAGAGCAGGATGGTGAGCCAGTTCAAGTGATGGGAAAAAGACTCTTGCAGAAGAAGTTGAGACAAGACAAAGAGCGAGGGGAGGAATGACGAGAAGAGATGAAGCAAAGCAGAGGATTGGAGGGCGACTGTTCGCTCATCTGTCAGGAATCCCTGCACTACTGCTAATCCTGGGAGGAGGCATCCCTTCTCAAACTGGGGCGTCAAGCTGTGTCTTTTATCGCTTTCACCCAGATATTTCCAGTTTGTATTGGGCTACCAGTTGAAAACACTCTGAGTTCCCACTCTCAGAGTGCTGATTACTCAAGTTCATACTTCAAATTAGCCCCTTTGAATTAAGGTTCAGCTGCATGAGGAGAGGACTTGTTAAATATAATTTTAAGAAGGCATTTTAATAATTTTCTGGCACTCAGGTTTTGTAATTTTTTTTTTTTTTACCGAAGCTTCAGTGACACAGATTATTTACTGGAGCTAAAATTTGTTGCTAAGCAGCAGTCGCAAAAGTTCTGCCAAATGGCTGGAGCTGCATTTAATACCTGGCAAGAAGCTTATGCAAGGAGGTGCTGTGAGCTCGCTGACTCCAGCAGTGTAACTCTTTCAGATAAATGCCTCCGGTTTGCCTGATATATACTGCTGAACTACACATGGATATAAGCTGTGTAAGTTTAGGTTTCGGAAGAATTTCCACAAAGTAGTTCATCGTGAGATGCAGAGAATGGATGTCTGATGTGTTACATAAAAGCGTCTCGACACTTAGATTGCATGATATTTATGGCTGTATGGTGGTAAACAAGAGCAGACGTGGCCGTTAGCAAAAGGGAATTTATGCCAGAGACCCTCATGTTGTGTGAGGATCCACAGCCATTAGAACCATTATGTCTATATTCATTCATCATAGCTGCAGTCTCTGGAATAGCTTCCAACTTACAGACCCGGACATGCATTCACAGCATAAAAGAGAGTCACAGCTGGCCCATTCATTTTTACATAAGTTTTATTATTATGAATCGGATGGCATATGTGTGTGAGTATGTGTATGTGTGTTTGTGTCGGGGTATTCATTGACATGCAAAGCAAAGATCGAGGTATTCAAGACAATTTTCACCCAGTTATTAGTATCCTGTATGCCAACTCTATCAAGCACACATGCAATGATTGCAGAGTAATAATCAACTGAGTTCCGTCATAGACTTAAATTATTCATAGATTCTTATTGTGTGGTGTAATTATACAGCTTCTGCCTATGCATTTTGAGTATTTGATGGGAGGTGTGGTATGATTACTTAAGAAAAAGAGCAAGCAAAATGGAAAGCCATGAAGTCTTGCACTGTGTCTTTGCAAAATGATCAAATCAGACAATCTGATGATGAAAAGTTTGAGAAGTTGTCCTTGTTTGGCAACCTGACACTGGATACTTTTTAAACTATAAGGTAATACCATGATGATATTTTTAAGGATGTTTGGAAGAAAAGTCATGGCTGATTCAATTATATATACTGGACCATAAAAACACTAGCATATTTATTTACTAAAAGAAGACCAAATCAAGAGTTTATTTATTTATTTTGACCTAATTCAATTTTTTTTGTCTGTCAGTGAAAATCTTCAAAGATGGACCAACTTGAACAATAAACTGATATTTAATCAAATCAAGGAAAAATTTACAAGAAATACTTAAAAAAAAGTTGTCCTGGACATAAATGCAGGCAGGGAAAAAAACAAATGACAGAAATAAAAAAACAAAAGAAAACACACACACACACACACACACACACACACACACAAAACAATAAAACCAAAAGGATCAACAACAACAAAAAAACAACTCTGGTGAACAGACTAAAAAAAAAAAGTGGCAATTAACCAAGCTGAGCACCGCATTTCTGACTTTTCGCCCACAACATAAATACAATTCAGAAAATACGGTGCCTTCACATTTCGACCTGAGTGGGATTTTCCCTTGAGAAAGATGGATATCTGTTCTCATCAGCGAGTGAAAATCCTGCACAGGACACCTCAGGTTTGTCATCATCATATCACCTTTTTCGATAGACTAGCTCTCTCATTAAATGCTTGATGTCTAGTCTTTACATGTCCGCACTCACTACCAGAAATGTAACAGAGCATCTGTGTAGACTGAAGGATCACTAATCTGGGGTCAGTAGTTCAGGTCCAAAGTTGATTCTTAAAGGGATTATTTGACATGTTAAATTGCAGTTCATTATTATTCCTTAGGCAATACCCTGAGTTTTCCTTTGGTTCTCCATTTACAGATTTCCACAGGTTCTTTCTATGATTAATATGTATCCAGTGAAATTAGTCAAAACATGTCAGGTTTTCTTCTCACAGTTTGAAATGCATAGTTTTTAAGAGGATGGATTGGGCTTCAGGTGACTGGAGGAATTAGGTTTTATTTTAAATGTTTTTTATATTCAGTTCATTTTTCAAGCACTAAAAAAAATCTGTGAATCGCTCTTTTTTTTTTACCCCAATCCATAATATGACCCCAAATTTAGTTAACTGTACATCAGATTTCTGATGAAGATGTTCACTGTGACATGTTTTTAAAGAGTGTTGACAGGTAAAGAGCCTCTGCTCTGGCAGTGCTGTCAGCAACTATTGATGACAGTCTCCACTCATTTGTAGAAACGTCACCTATGTGGCTCCTGGTGAATTCCTTGTACATAAACTAACATAGAACAGCAAAAATGGTGAAATGGTGATATGTGTGGCAGACATAAAGCTCATGCCAGTGACTTGTGTTCTCCTCTGAGGTGACTTTGTAGTATTCCACAATACTACATTATGCGCCTGCTGTCTTTGCTGCTGCTGTCTGTTCTTTTCTTGAGTCGTCTGTCTCTCTGAATGTAGATTGAAAACAGTCAAATTCTCCTCAGTTTCGTTTACTACTTTTTCATTCTACAAGTGCTGTGTAAGTGTGTTTGTGAGAAGCCACAGACTGCATACACAAACATGCAGAAATTGACTAGCCTCTGCACCTCTGTTTTCACCAACAGGGGGCTGGAAGTACAGCGAGCTCCTGGGGATGATGCTGCTGTACACCATTTATTTCTCCCCAGTACAGTATGGATCACACATACGTGTGCATGCACACACACAGACGCACGCACACACACACACACACACACACACACACACACACGCACACACACACACACACACACACACACACACACACACACACACACACACACACACACACACACACACACACACACACACAGGCACAAGAAACATGAGCTGTCACAAAAAATACAGAAATTTATAATCCATTCTTGTATCACATTTCTTTGGAAAGTATCTTATGAGGGGAATTTGACTGGAAATAATTTCTTCGAAATCTGAGCCATTTTAAACCTTTTTCATGCTGTTTTGAGCTGAAGCAAATTAAAAATTGAGCTGTATGCCACACTGACCTGCTTTATGTGCTGCTTTCATGGTTGCGGGAACTTCAAAAATGGAATTTACTCAGCCCTCTCTCTGCCTTCCTGTCCATCCCTTTTATTAATTTCCTTTTAGAGTCACTTTGACTTGGAACAGATTTTTCCTGGTCTTGGCTATGTATCTGTGTTACACATAACTACTGACTTGTCATCAACATGTGTTGATTGGTGGCTGGGACCTTTTTAATTAAAATAATTTTCTTTCACCGGCATATTAATTTTTTTTCCCAATACATGTCTTGCTTTATTGGAGCTGACTTAAATGTGGTCAATTGCTTTTCAGTTCCAACCCCAAGGAGACTGCGTTTCAAAGTGCTGAGCTCAAGCAAACTCCTTATTTCATGGAAGGAGCCCAAAGGAGACTTTGACAGCTATCTGTTCCTCTACAACAGCATACCAGGTAGGATGATTACTCCTTTACGCACACAGAACACACACACACACACACACACACACACACACATACACACATAGGGGAAGAAGAAGTAGGCCTTAACTTTAAATTTTTAGGGGAAGGATTCCATTATTATGATGTGGATTTAGTGTCTGTCGGGAAGGATTATGTAATTTACTTCTTATCAAAGCTCCTTTGAAAGGATTACACCCTTGGGAGATAGGGTAGTAGGGTAGTAGTCAAGAAGTTTGCCCTGCACCCTTGCCAAGTTTGAGACAAAGGAGTGTTTTTGCTGTGTATGTGGAGTCTGTCAGCAGAATAGAAAATGGGACTGATAGCAATACAGGACAGTAGGACCTTCACTGACTCAAGATGGAGTTCAGTCCTGGACAGCAGAGTGAAGGCAGTAGCAGTAGTAGTCATTCATACACAATTAAACTGCATTATCATTGCATGGCATTATGGCCATGATGAACACCTGACACCCTGCTTTTATCCTGGAATCCAATATCATCTGGGAATGCATCTGTGGTCAGTAATCACCCTAATTACAAATGCCATCTCTTTCATCATGTGATCACAGTGCACCTTCCTTCGCAATATATATTTCTCCTTACATTAATTCTTTAATTATTGCTGCACCACCGCCTGCAATTCTTCCATAGAAATGCTGGGCTGCAGACAGTTCTTTCACAAGCATTGTAAAAATGAATAAATAGGACTGAATAAGCACTCTGCAACATAAAACTCCTTTCTTCGCAAACAAGCTTTTGCAAGAACCGCCTTGCCCAACAATTTCTTGCTGGCTCCGACAGCTAAAAAGAGAAGAAAAAAATGAAATTTATGGCCACTGCTTCTCTTGGAGGAGTGCAGCAGTAGCTCACTGGCATTTAGTAAATGCACTGAAGAAAAAATGGACTTTGACTGGTTGCTTACTGGGACACAAATACCTGCCCTGTGACCTGGTGTGTTGTCTGGTCTGCCCTCTCATTTGTCTGAGTCAGATGAAGTGACCGACAGACACAGTAAAGCTTGTTAACACTGGCTGAAGTTCTTTGGCTAAGAATTAAAACACCATTTTAGATCACAAAAAGTGCTGTCAGAGCGGAAGTCTAATCTTGTGGTTCAATGGAATACTCTTTTTCTCCTCTGAGGTTTTGTAAAAAGGAGCAATTGAAGTGCAACTCGATAAGGATTGATGGTCTAGGGCAGAGCAAAGCATTCTCTAAAAGACTGTCCCCTGTCAAGTTTGTCCCCATTATCAGTTTGTATACTTGTAGACAAAGTAGCCCGTGTCTTATTGCATCAGAAATAATTTATCTTTAAGTAATAAACTTTAACTAACAAAGTAATTGTTTAAATAGCCCATATTTTTCTGTTCAATGTCCTTATCTTGTTTTTATTTTGTGATAGAGCATGAATTTAGCTGAAATAAGCACTTATTGGAAGTCTGTTCCACAGCCTGCCAACAATTCTGAAATTCAAGCCGTATGGGTTGCATATTTGCATGTTAGTTATGAGCACCAGATTTCTATATTCAAACTTTTAAATCTCATTGGAGATTAAGCCAAACTCAGCAGATAAAAGTTTTTACTGATTTTTACTGTATGTAACTGCAACTTATTGTTACAGTGTTGTTGCAACTAAATGGTTTTGTAAAGTAGGCAGTAGAGCTTACAGCAGCTGTAGGCCTATGGGGATGTACATAAATGTGCAACTCCACCTTATTAGACAGTTATGGCACATTAGTGTTGTTTTGCAAAGAACATGTCTAGAATTGGTGTATCCAAGTTAGTTCATCATAGTAGGACATTTTGAGCATCCATGCAAATGTACATATCTACATTTTCTTTTTTACATATCACAAAAATTTTGTGTTAAAGAGTTTTACTTTGCCCGATCATCTGGCAAGTAAAATGTAGACAACGAAGCAAAACATGTTGCTCTGACTGTTGCAGCGTTTTATTCAGCCGCTCTTGTAGAGGCTGTTTTTCCTGACAATGATTACAAAGATCCCACTCCACACCCAGAAACGGTCATGCTGTTCTGGAAGCATTTTACAATTTTTCCAGGGTTAACGAGAAAAGTACGGAGAGAAAATAGGCTATAGGCCACGTTTTACTACATTGAGTGCTTGAAATACTTTTTCGTGTACACTTCATAGACCTACAATTCATCCCCATGTTTTGATAAATCTTTTGGCACATTTTGATGAATTCCTGTGCATAAGTGTACATATACAGTGAGCTATCCCAGCGGACCAGCCTTTCTTTGAGGCGGGGAAAGGTTAGGATCATTCAGGGGGCCTGAGACTGACCCAGGGCCCTGAGGGATTAATAATATTATCATAATAATGTTGCCCTATTTAGGCTTTTGAAATAAAATGTAAATGTCATCTGTTACAATAAGTAAATTTAACATGGTTGTCATTTTCTATAACATTTTTCTTGAATTCTTTATCATATTGCCATTGTCACCCCTCTGTGTTATTGAGGAATGGTACAGTCCGATTCTCGCAGGCAAGCGGGACATGTGAAATGCGTATGCTCAGAGAATGATCAGCTGTTCAGTAACGTGAGTGTCACCGCTGTATGCAGATGTAGGCTACATTTAAATAGTGGATTAGCAGGACTGGTGATGAGGTGAAACTATGAAGTCTGGTTACCAAAAACGTAAAGAGAGGCAACAGAAAGCTGAGAGGGAGAAAAAGGGCAGACAACTGGTGACTCAGTTTTTCCAAAAGAAAGGTTTGTAGGCTGTTAGCTGTTACTCACTGACCATGGTGTTTACAATATGCTAGAGAATTATAGGTAGACCTACAGATTTCATATTAAAGTGGTTGGATTAGCCTCTCAAGACAACAATTTACAGCAGGACCCTACACTTAGCAATGCAGTGCCATTTTATTTAAATGATCTACCTTTATTATTGTCACGGGAGATGAATGTACACAACTGGATGAACATGTGTGATAAACTAGGCTAATATACAAGATAGAAACATTAGCCTAGGCTACATTATGCTGAAAGCTACGCAGTTTCATAACTAATGAAGTGCCCTCAACATGCACAGATTCAGCCTCAGAGGGACACCTGCCCTCAGCATCAAACCCAGTTGAAGGAGAAGAAGGTGAGCAATGTAATCCATAGATTTAGGATTTATTGTTATATTATTGGACTATTTAGAGGGAGCATTTACCAAGCTAGTTAGCATTTTAAAGAGTTGGTCATAGTAGACTAACAGTCAGAACTAAGCTGAAAAGACTGTTACTAGAAAATGAAAAATCCATGGTCACCTTCAAATTTAAGATATAAATGCAATGTTAATGTGATGAGAGAATTATATCACTGTATCAGTGTGGATTTATAACAGACTATATTGTGCACATTATGGATACTTCAGAGCCAGGTCCCTCTTCAGGCCATGATGCAGCAGCCAGAGAGGAGACCAGGAGTGCTCAAGTACAGGAAGAGAACAGGGCGAGTTCAAGCAGCGCAGATGATGATGAGGAAGAAGCAGCAATGAGTAAGGTGCAGAGAGAGGCTGAGTTGAGGGACACTGGTGAGACTGAGCAACATGCAGAACCTGAAGATCTGCTGTCTACTGATCCAGGGTTGTGGCCAGAAAAATTAAGTGACAGTGAATTGATGTCTGAATTGATCGCAGGGTCAGAATTAAAATGGGGGCGATAATGTAGCTTGTTTGCCTGATGGAGATTAACGGCTGAGAAAAGGACATGAGCGTGCCCGGCGCACACACATGCACACACGGCCTCCTTTGTCAGGCTCAACATTTTATTTTTCGGAACAAATGATGTTTTTTTTTTGCCTGAACCCAAAACCTAAAACTAAGTCTAAGTCTTTTAAGTTTCCACCTAATAGTACTAAAAAAAACATCAAAAACATTTATCTCTAGCTTTCTCTAAGTTATCTCTAGTTTATCACATTTTTTCAGATATGCAGAATTTTTGTCACAAAGACAGAAATATAAGACAATGCACAAACAAAGGAATCCACTAAAGAAAAAAAAAGTGTGACCTTGAATGTAATGTTTCAGAATGACGAATGTTAATCGGCTCCTCTCTTGAATTAACTTCATATTGGCTGGGTCTTGAGAATACTAATATTTTTCTTCCAAGCAACTGTCTACAGCAACAAGAGATGAAAAACACAGCTGAAAAATAGCCCTAAAAATAACTTAACCTTTGCTCCTCTGTTTCTCATATCAGGTGGTCAGCAGAAGGAGATCATCGTGTCTAAATCTGACACTAAAGTGTTGATAACAGACTACAACCCCTCGCAAGACTACATTGTCAGTGTCATTGCTGTCAGTGGCAGTGAGCAGAGCAGACCACTGCAGGGCAGACATAAAGGTTGGTTCATGCATTTTACTGTTTGTTTCAGTTCTATTCAATTTCTGTACTGTATTCTGTTGCTCCCACATATTCCACTCTACTGTACTATGTCCTTCTGCTGTATTCAACAATGCTAATTTCCTGCTTCTCGGTGTGACTTCACACTATGCTACTATACTATCCTCTCAAATCTGCCTTGTTCTTCTGTCCTTGTGTCCTTCGCTTGTTTCCTCTCCTTGCTTTGTTTTGATACACCACAGTGTACTCCTCTGTCTAATTGCTTCGTCTCTCATCGCTTCTTGTTTCCTCTCACTTCTTTTTTGACCTCCTTTTATTTCCTTTCCTTTCCTTTCCAACCTATTTCTCCTTTCTCCACTTATATTCTCCTCTCTGCTTTCATTTTCTCTCCTCCCCTCTCTGTAATACTGTACTCAGTTTTATTCTGATTGGTTATGTTTTGTTTTTCTTTACCATATCTTATTGTATTTTCTGTTCTCTCTCCATTCTTTATATATCCTGCTCTAATTTAATCAGTTTCCTTCTGTAATATCTATGTCTCTATGCAGTGCTTTCCTTATTAGCATATATAGAGAGAAGGAACTCTCTAAAATAACTGCTCTGTCTATGGGATTCTGCTAACATGTCACTCATCTGTTCTGTTGCTATAGCTGAAAAAGGTGAGCGTGACAGAGGAGACAAGGCTGAGCCCCAGAGGCTGACTGATTCAGTTGTACCTCCAGAGGATGCCAATGAGATCTCTGGAGGTAGGACAAATGTACACACAAACACTGTTTCCAGGAGAGGAGGCCATGCACAAATCCTGCTCTCACATGATCGTATAAATAAAGTGAATGGCGCTGAGTAGTACAGTGCTTCATGAGTCCTCCAGTCCGTTTCCATGGTGATGTTTGGAGGTAGGAAAAACAGCCGTTGGTGCCGTCTCCAACACCAGCTCCATAGATCAGACAGTTAGAATTATGAGTCTGGTAACTGTCCATGTCCAGTTGGATCCAACTGTGAAGTGTATCCCCCATGCAGAGTTTGTGTGCAGCAGGCTGAGTGTTTAAAGCAATAACCAGGCATACATCAGCCTGGTGGTCTGCTTGCCCACCAAGTGAAGGTGAAGATGCCAAAACCATCTATGCCTCACTGGTGAATCATTCACAGTGGTGCTTGATGGAATCTCTTTAGCATACTCACTGCTGAGTGATATTAGGTGACCCACACTTGTGTCTGTATGGATGCCTGTGTATTTGACAAGACTGTCTGCGATGATCTTTCATTTGGCAGCATCCTAATATTTAAATGTCTGATAGTCCGACCTCTATGAAATGTGAGAGAAGAATGAAATGCATTCAGTTTCATTCCTTTAACCTAACTGTGAGTTCAGCGGGGAATCTTTGGCTGTAGAATAATGTATCATTTGTAAAACGGTTTTTTGTGTGTGTGTGTGTGTGTGTGTGCACATGAGACAAAGATGTAGAGTAGCTGGTAATTTTTAGACATTAACGATGATTGTGGCCAAATTTTAGACACTCTGCTGATGGGTGACGTGATTGTTTTTACAAAATTTGAATGTCACTCTCTGTGACATTTCTACCAGATCTTTGTAATCTAATGTGTACACAAAGAGAGAATCTCATTACTCAGTGGTAGGTTGCTTATTATTTTAAGTACAGTTGCTTTAGGCTCACTTATTATTAGGTAGGTTGAGTGATCATTCATCATCAGGCACTAAAAGAATGTGGGGGCTTGGAAATATTCAGGAAATTACAATTATTGAGTCTGGTTTAAATAAGTACAGGATTCGCTAAGCTGCATACTACATGTCATCATTTTTGTGGATTACAATCCTTATATATTATTTTCACAATATAATTTTACTCCGTAATGTTATATGTGCACTTCATAGCTGCTGATGGAGCAAGAAAGGAGTGGTACACAAACACACAGAGAGCGAGAGAGAGAGCATTACTGCACAATTAACCATGTTATATAGTTTATTTATAGACACTTTGCATCTGTGAATTTATAATAAATTGGTTCTAAGTTGAAGATGAAAACATACTGACAGTAAATCAAAGCAATTTTCATTGTGAGTGAAATCTCTGGTAACACTTAAAGTGTCAATGTATTAACAGACAAATATCACAATACATAATGTGTGATTGGCATACCTACAGCATATGGTATTTTTACAGTTACACAATGATGTGTCACAAAAATAAGTCAAGCATGACCTGAAACATGATAAATACTGAACTGATTTTGAAATAAGGAGAAGAAGCCCTGTTGTTTTACCAGAGACAGGAAGTTCAGTGGATGTGTTTTGACTGATTTTGTGGCTTAATGTGGCGATTATAATCAGGTCTTGGGGTAAAATCTCAGCATCATAAATTATGCTGTGACTTTTATTTTCATGTTTTTTGAAAAACATAATTTACTTTTGATTTGTGCTTCCCTCACCCGCAGAAAACAACATGATGTGTTGTCGCAGAGTGGAGGCTGTTACTGTTTCGTTTAAAATTCACAGCTGTGCCTCTGATTCAACACAACTGGTTACTACCAAAAATCCCACCTTATGAGAGCTCGCAACTTGATTGAACTATAAAGAACTAAAAATTGTTAAATTAATGACTCTCTCACTCTCTTTCTCACACACACACACACACACACACACACACACACACACACACACACACACACACACACACACACACACACACACACACACACACACACACACACACACACACACACACACACACACACACACACACACACACACACACACACACACACACACACACACACACACACACACACACACACTCAAAGGTTTAGATCTT
This sequence comes from Psettodes erumei, assembly GCA_016785225.1. Classification (NCBI taxonomy): domain Eukaryota; kingdom Metazoa; phylum Chordata; class Actinopteri; order Pleuronectiformes; family Psettodidae; genus Psettodes; species Psettodes erumei. Next base: position 2,481,512 of record JAFBJZ010000623.1, read on the forward strand.
TGATGTTCTTCTTTGTTTCTCTTCCCATCAGTGGGTAGATTCATAAAGCTGGATTTCCTTCAATCCACTGTAATCAGAGCCACTCACCATTCAGTGTGGCAGAGGTGACCTTGATTGGTGTTCTGCCTCATACCTGTTGGGGATTATAATAAAATCCTGCTGTGCTTCAGTAGAGTCTCTGAATGTGCTGTGCTCTTTTGTGTTGTGCCATAACATGTGACTGCTTCTCTTCCTCCCCGCTCTTTATCATGCTCTGTGTGTGTTGATGCTCTGCAGTGATAATACCGGTGTCCCGCAGCGCTCTGAAGAGATGGTGTTGTATGATGTCTCCCTCTGTGTGTTTTAGTGTGTGTGCATTAGCAATGATAACCAATTCCAAAGTAGTAATCAGCCCTCTTTTATGTCGTGGTGGATTGTTTACAAAATCTTTCATTAACAGCTGGCTCATACTCTCATCTCTTCTCCACTGTGCGCGTGTGAGTGTGTGTGTGTGTGTGTGTGGGGTGGGGGAGGGGGGGGGGGTGGGGGGGTGGTGTGCATCAGACAAGTCAGTTATCTCTTTTGCGCTCTGGCCAGCTCTGAGCACACAGCTGGTGTTTATCCTTTGTATATGTTTTTTTTCACTCTCAACCAGTTTAAATAGAAATAGAAGTTACTTTGGATAGGTTATAAATGAAATTAAAATGAATAAACATGCTATTATATAATCTTAATTTGCCTGCATATCGCAGCATTGTTTTGCCTCTCTCATGGGTTTAGCCATAGTAAAAAAAAATAAAAAATCAGGAAGAATATGCAGTGTTGCATGCAGGCTTGTTATCTTTGAGTGAATATGAATTGTACCCTGGCTTGTGTGTCTGTAAATGTGTGAAGGTGCTCGGGAGCATATTGGTAAAGTGGATTGAAGTTTCTCAGATATGTTTTAAGGTAGCAAAGAGCTCCATTAACCAAAGGAAGTGTTTGGAAACTTCATTCACTCTCAGTAAGATAACTACCTTAGCCACCTACTTTTGCTCTAAAGACACTCTACAAAGTACTTCACTGTATCTTGCATAGCATAAGTACAAGCTGCACTGAACTAAATGCAGGCTGTCCATTGCAGGGGCTTTAAATGAAACAAATTGTCTGTCTGCTCTTGGAGTGTCATTGACTGAGACTGGCTATGAGCAAACGGAAAAGGTTTTAAAGGGATATTTTTACCTCAGTTTATTGTTTGGAATCTTGCCAGGTTTCCCATATCGAAGTCAGTCATTTGCAGGTCTGCACCTTAAAAGTCAAGGATTCGAATCATCAGTCAGGGACTCCCGGGTGAGTTCTCAGTTTGGAGAGATGAATTTTTTTTTTCACAGCCTCTAAATCAATCAGTGATATGTACACTTGACTCTTTGCTCAATGCTGGAAGATGTGAAGGGAATTCCTTTTCTCCTTATAATATAAGTTTCTCAGTTTGAGTTATCTGGTATTTTTTGCTGTGTCATTGTCTGCAGAGAAAAGTAGGACAAATACCTTTGCATGCTACAACCATTTAAAAACCTAATCTGTTGTGCAGGATAGAAATAACACTCATAATTTAGAGGACAAAATCTGCAGTCTGAATTGAAAGAACTGACGTTTAATGTGATGCATCTAAGACATCCCTGTAGCTTTTTCACAGAGTCAAATTCAACATCGAAATTTAGATTCAGATCAAGTCATTTGCTACCGGTCAGTACGGTGATATATCATTATGTCAAATGAATGAAGTTAGTGAGATTATTTTCTCCTGTACTCTTTGTTAGTTGGTCAGATCAGAGAAGCGACTTACTGTAAAACACAATTGCCTTATTCTTATTATTCTTCTTCCCCCCTTTAATCAACCTCCAGTAATTACTATGATACATACACAAGACACCCACAATGTTTCCTTCTAAAACCGATAATTGAAAAATTAAACACAATATCATGTGGGGCCTTTGTCTTTACACTGTTTCAAAAGGGAAGAGATTTTTTAGAAGTGTGACACACACACACACACACACACACACACACACACTAGGTAAATCATAAAGCAGCAGAGACAGAGGCAGTGAACAATATCAATTTCCCTTGTGAAAATGTATGTGTGAATCATTCAAACATCTATAATGATATCTCAGCAGTTTAGTAACTGGAAAAGAGAAGATTGACTGTAGAACTAAAGTGTGCGTGTGTGTATGTGTGTGTATGCAGTTACCATACCCTAGTCTTAAATATTCACTCTATTATTGTTATCTGTTATCTATTGCTTGCTGATAATGCTAGTGAATTTGTGTATTTCGAAAGTTTTGGACAGGACAGAACCACCACTACTCATCGTACTTCATCATCCCTGATAAAAACAAACTCCAAGAGTTACATTTATCTTAGAAATAAGTTATTTCTCAAAAACTTTTGAGACATTGTTGTAAATCTGCTTGATAACATTAGGATAGATTTAAGCTAAACTCGAGGAAAAGGCAGATGCAACAAAGAAGGCCCTCATAACAGTAAATTATGAAAAAATAAAGAAATGATGAATGAAAAAATATTTTCAGCTACTTGTCAGCTCGAGTGCAAAGCAAAGTTTGTCATACACTGACTTTTCATTTTTTTCTATCAGTTTTATCTCTGCCAAAAATAACCCAACAACGACAAAAAACCTCTCCCTGGGCTCCTTCATCAACTGGCTGCATTAAAAAATGACGGTTTCTTTGCTTGGCATTCATACTTTATTCCCATAGTCCAACGAGTCAGAACATCAACATCTTTTCATTTTGGAGCGAGACAAGGAGACAGAGCAAACCCTCTGTAATGCTATTACACACAGGGACCGCTGCATGATGTCAGTTTAAGAGGTTTCCATCTTTGTTCATTTGATTCAGTGGATCAGTCATGTTTAATTGCCTCAAGAAAGCTATCCCAGGACAGCTTCTTTCCAAAAGAAAAACAAAATATAAAATGTGTCCATGAATCTATGATGGATTACCATAAAATTCTTTCCAGACATTCATATTCCCAAGAGGATGAAGCCGGCTGACTTTGTTTCCTCTAGCGCCACCACAAGGTTGATATTTCTGCTTTGGGGGGAAACCTTTCAACAGCTCTTGGAATATTGTTGTGAATGTTATTCCAGATTTCCATAGTGGGACATGTTCCTGTTGGGGGCATACAAAAAATAGCATTGCCTCTTCTTGTGAGTGTTGGTTCTATTTAATGATTATTATTCCTGAACCTTAACCAAAAAACCTAAACTAAACCATATTGGTAGCAAGTCAGCCAACACTCATATGAAGCATTTTTGTAATGGGCATATGGTGGGCAATGACAGACAACATCATCTGTCAGATGGCCCTGTCCAATAAAAGCAACATTTGGCAAATTTTCTTTCATCCTGCACACAATGATTTAAAAACCATCGATTTTTCTTCCATTATCTACTGTATTAACAGTTAGCCATTACTGTTGCTTTCAGCCACGATTCATTGAAAACAAAGCCAGCAACTATTCTGCAGCCAATAACAATAAATATCATGTGTTTCACTTATCAAAGCAAGACCAGGTCCATTACCGGCCCCCTGTGCAAGAAGGTTACATATTTTCATTGGAAATTTGCCTCAAAAGATGTTTCCTCAAAAACAAAAGCTATTATTTGGACAGCTGCGTCGTTAGATCAGAAGATGTGTGTGTTTGCGTGTAGCGTAGGTGTGTCCATGAGTTTATTTGTTACAAATGTGGGTCAGTGGCTTCCAGTAGTAAAACAGATGGTTGTCGGCCTGCAGACCATAAAGATCTAACAGATACTGTAAGTCAGCCCTGGTTTCTCCTCATTAAAGCTTAAAGCTGCAGCTTTGGATCAACCACAGAGAGAGAAAAAATTCTACAACAAAAAACCCCAAAACAAATTAGTGTGTAATAACAGTCAATTCCAGTGGAACAACCAGATATTTCAAAACAAACTATATTCGTACATGTTATAATAATTACTCTCTGTTTTGATATTTCTTCTATTACCCTTCTCATACTAGCGTCTTCAGTTTCTTCTTTAGTAACTGGGATAGACTTTGATATGACTGCCAATCTGCTAGTTTACTTAATAATGACTGACTTTCTTTGTTTTAGCTTAAATACATAGAGTAGAGGAATCAGAATACCATGCCAGCAGCACACACACACACACACACACACACACACAAAAGGAAATTATTGAGCAGTAAAGGACAAATGCTTCTCTCTTCCTCCATACTTTTTTCAATGCATATTACCTAATAGGATGTGAGTGGAGTGCGGCCTTCCTCACTCCCAGACCGAAGTTTCCCAACACACACACACACACACACACACACACACACACACACACACACACACACACACACAGAGATTAAACCCAGGGGACAGACATAGTTAAAGTTCACCTGGAGGCCAATGAGATTCTGTTGACATTTGCCACTCTGATAGTGAATGTCTATCCATCACATCTGCAGAGGGTAACAAATACACACCTGGAGAGCGAGTGTTCTGTATTTATAGCCAACTTTAATTCCTAGCATTATCATTTATTTCAGCTCTGGTGCTTTCTAGTGAGGTGTGTGCCATGTGTGTGTCATCTCTCTATATATTTATCACCTTTTTAATTCCCAGCTCAACCATTCATTTAATTGAAATTGCTCCAATGCAGTGTGTTTGCATGCAATGTGTGCATATTTGTGTCTGTGTGACTTGCTTTATCGATTGTCTTATTTGCCTCCAGAATTAGCCGTTTTAGCCTTCCTCTGTCTCTGTGCATTTTGTCAAACATTTGTGGCCAGAGAGATGTGTCACTGGGCTGAAAAAAAGCTAAAGAGACTGAGTGAGGAGGCCAAAACCGACACCACAAATGAAAGGAGGCAAACAGTGACTACATGCATCCCAGTCAACTGACTGGTGAGTTATCAGTTCCTTTGAATGCCTCTTAACATTACATCAGTTCTTTCCATTTGAGAGCAAAAAGAGCCAGATCTGTATGTCATGGTTAAAAATACAGAAGGCTCCAAGAAATAGAAAGAACACTGCAGATGTGATTCACAGATGATGAGTATGAGTATGAGCTAGTCTGTAGCGTGAAGGGCAAAGTGAGGAGCGCATTATAGAGAAGAAGTTCAAGAGAAAGTATTAAAATAATCTAAAATGAAAAGTGAGGTGACACAGAGCGAACTCCGGTAAATGTCCTCCAGAAATGCACACTTTGTCTCCATTTGTCTCGTCTCGCTAAACGCTTTTTCCATCATCGCAAGTTGCGTTTTGCATTTTGTTGTGGGCTTTTTTCAACTATTGAATTATCCCTGTGGAGAGAGAGCTAAAGAAAGATCATTCTGGATGTGTGTTCAGAGACTTGGGAGCAGATCAGGCATTGCTCCTTGGATGTGTGTGTGTGCATGTCCTCGATTATGAGCAGGGTGGTTCATGGCTGAGTTGAGCTAATTGCATGATGGTGGTTCACAAGTGTATGTGTATGTGTGTGCGTGGACGTGCTAATGGCATTTCAGTCATTAGTGGCAAGGTCTTCTTAAGTGCAGAGGTCAATTAGAATAATTAGTGTCCCCTTCCTTTCCCCTTCTGTAGTTCTGTTCCCTCTCTCTTCATGTTCACACAGACAAGTTATTCCTCTCTATACTATTCTGTGGCTGTTGAATGAACTCTTTAACCTGTGTTTTCTGCAGACACAAGACCAATGCAGGTGTAGTTTCTTGAATAAAATAGGTTTTGAAGGAAGCACTGTCCATGCAACAGCATATCTTCAGTGGAGCAAGGTAGCTGTAGAAGAAATGGCTCAAAGAAACATGTTTCATTAGAAGTGACATTTATTCAATTTGGTAATTTTACATTTTGAACTGAAACAAAAGTGAAGTTCTGTTTTTCTATTTTTCATAATTCAATTATTTTCTTGTCCTGCTTGTTGTTCACTCAACTGGCATTAGGTTATATGAAATATGTATTGCTCTTTGTCTCCTGTACTTCATCCACTCTTTATACTGTTTCCCCCTCTTTTTATTTCTCTACTTTGTTTCACTGGGTGACCTTACTTTACCTCTGTGTCCCCAATTCTTTCTCATCTCTCAATTTTCTCACGGTACCATCCGTTCCTCCTTTTTCCTTTCCTTCTTCCTCTTGTGATCCCCTGGTTTAGACTTTGTGGTTGACAAAGTGCATCAGACCTTGGATTTTGGATCTTACTTTGAAATGACACCAAATGCTCTTTAGTTTGGCAAAACTGACCACATCCCCCTGGTTCATTCTTTGCTTAGAGGCTTTTGGTAACAAAAAATGCTATTTAATCATTTGTGGAATACAGGCAAATCATAGCTCTGTTTTTTGCATACATTTCTGTGATTTTCCAGTGACTTATAATAACTAGTTTAGCTTGTTTCCCCCCAGAAGTGCTTACATTTACCAATATCTGTCATACAAATAGCTTGTGCTTGACTGAGACCAATCAAAAGATAGAGTGGAAAGATAGAAGGGGGTGGGCTGGCAAACTCTACCCCCGGCAGAATTAATAATTAAGCATGTATTGTATTAAATGGTGACAGAAAATGCCTCGTTCAGGAGCCACACCCATCTCAAGTATTTATCTTCTGTGCATGTAGCTAAAAAATAACCAGATATGATAAGAGGGGCTCAGCTTTCAAAATGGAAACCCACACAGCTCAACAAGTGTGTGTGTGTGCACGCGCTCCAGGAAGAGATTAGATGAAGACAAACAGAGAGAAAAGAGCAAAGCAATGCAAAGCAAACAGAGACGGGTAGAGACGGAGCGACAGGCAGAAAGGAAGAGAGGCCATGTGTTGCTTTAAGCACACATATGGCTGTCTGTTCAGTCAGAGTGCCTGTGCATTCATCACACACTAGAGCAAAACCCTGGATTAATGATCTGTAAGTCTCTGGTGCAAAGACACAACTTTCTGAAAATGGCTGTGGTATCATACTTTTAAACTCATTGGATCACACTACTTACACACACACACAGGGCTCACAGATGAATATGAATGTTTGTGCCTGGCTGAATTTGTATGAGCGGCTTTGAGGGCTGCAGAGCAAACGACAGGTGTATCCATCCACTGCCTGTCTTTCGATGGAAAAAACAAGCCAATAAAACAACAAAATTCGAGTTTCTGAGCTCTTGTGTTCCACCGGTGTTTTTCGGGGGGGGAGAAACTGCTAAAACAGCTCAAGCCTGAGGCGTGAAGGTGTGACATTGAAATGGACCCTTTTTTAAGTTCTTAGAAAACAGTAGTAACAGTAACATAAACAAGAAACGGGTTATAGACAAAACAACTTGACCTCACAGTCCATTTAGCAGCCTCACCGGAAGTGACATTCATGTTGTGGAACTGTATATGTGTTTGGTCTATGCTGACTTCATGATTGAGCGTAACAGTGCGGTCAATCATTCTGTTTAGTTGCTTCAGTTTCAAGGTGCTGGTATGTGTGCATGCTTGCTTACTGTCACATTGTGGTGGCTCACTGGAACAGTTGAAAGGCTGTTCTTTTCGTACCATGATCATTTTATCTGCAGAAATTCTAAACATTGTAGTTCTTAACTGAACAAACCTATTGGAAATATATAACCTTCTAGGAAGAGATAATTTTGGTGATTGTGATAGAAAATGATTAAATGATAAGACTTTTCTTTTGCATGTGCCAGGTGCACACTAAGTTGTGATATGGAAAACTGGGCAGCAGGGTGAGTTTTTCACTTTATCATGGCTTCGTAGTGTCTGTCTCTTTTAAAGTGGGATCCATATTTTCATCTGGGTTGAGTAGAGTACTTAGCAAGCACACCTACACAGGAGCAGATGAGGTGAGCAGGAACAGACAGCATTGCTTTAAAGTGCACATTTTCTCTGCGGTATACAGGAAATTTGCTATACTGAAACGACAAAACAGGATAAACAGCAGGTGAGGGAAATGGATCTTTTTACTCTTCATCCTGAAATGATGTATCTCATAACAATGAACATAAAAAGGCAGCTCACCCACTGTATGATATTATTTCCATTCTTATCATTTCACTGAAGTTGCATCCTGATAAATCAAAGTCAAACATATCAACTTGTGTTAAACTGTGTGTGAGTAGGGCTCCAATTATTTTTGGAACAGATCAGCCTCATCTTGGAGGAAAGTTCTTCTAAAAGCAGGTTCATGTTAGAACTGGACTTCGGCTTGATAGGATCAGGTAACCTTGCTTGCTGATGTGGGGATTGTTGCCATCTTTGTTGCTATCCATCTATTTACATGCCTGTCAGTGCCCTTAATGTCAGTTCCAGATACAGAAACACAGTCACACTTACAAGAGAGATTTAAATGACAGCACAGTTTGTCTGATCCCTTGCTAAACAGAGGTCAGCAGTAAATCAAGGCCAGCTGGGAAGAACCACTGTTAATGAGAAAAGAGACAGGCAACGAGTGCAAGGAGGGAGAGGGTGGAAAAGTTTTCTAAACTCAATTAGTGTGTGTGTTTGAATTTGGGTATATGTGAGTCACTTTATGTATTTGTTTTTTGTACTGTGCATACATTAGTCTCCCACCTACTGTATATTCATACGTTTGAGTGAGTGCGTGTGTGTTATTTCTGTGATTATAATCTGCTTTACTTGAATAATCTGCTTTGTGGATAACATACAGCCTATATGTGTATGTGTCTGAACCTCAATGTTCTTAATTTGTGTTTGTATGCTGTTAGAGCTATTACTGCTGCAGTACTACCTGCTACTTGTACTACTGTCCTTGTCTCATCTCTGATCCCTGTCTTTGCTCTGCTTGAAGATGCAGCCAGCATTGGCTTCCATTGTCGCAGCCACATTTTTAATACCCACATTTCTCCACACCCACACAAGCTAATTCAATTGTGCGGTAGCCGCATACCCCCCCCCCCCCCCCAACTCTGCAGACTGTCCTCTGGGTTGTGAGTCGTAAAATGTAGTTGCTCACTCTCTCGTGGACACCGGGTTTACAGTCTGTCTAATCACATTCTCGCACGCCAATTTTGGCTGGTACTGGTCCAATTATGTGCTCACATATAGATAGGTTCAGTGACGGCAGAGGCTTTTTACTACTCATGTGCTTCTATGCAAATAAGGTTCAAATTTAGTTCAGCCAACCCCATGGTTCAAAACAGGGAACATGGACACTTACACAAATTGGTAAATTTGGCTGGAGGACATGATGTGTTTGAACAGTCCAGGCCGTTCATATTGACAGAGTTGGCTGTGTCTTTGCTGTCTCTTCATGTTCCCAGGTGTAAAATTAAACAATGGCTGAATTCCATTAAACTTCTTCAAGTTCTTGGGTAATGTGCAAGCTTAGTCACTGTAATATCAGAAGCGCTTTACACTGAACATTTACCATGTTCTGATGTGTGTTTCCCTGGTGGTTAATTATGTCTGCTGTGGAAACTAGGTGTCTCTGCGTGTACCTCAATATTTGTAGTTTTGTAGACAATTGCATTCATGGTATAATTTAGTTAATTCATTCTTAACCCACACTGCCACATGGTAAGCAAGTACAGCTCAAATATGTCCTATTGTTCCTATTGTTTATCCCACAATTGAGTTGAATTGATTGAGTTAAACTTGGGTTGCATCTCCAATAGCTGGAAGAAGGTCAATCACTACTGTAGTAGCTGTACTCCTGCCATCCATGACTTTAAACAATGTTAGTGGTCAATCTGAAATATTAAAGCTAATACATTAAATATAATACAGGTGTAGAGATTTGGGGGATTATTCTACCACTGAAATGTTATCCTAAAACTAATACAGTATGTTCAGTTAAGTTTAAACCTTGCAAAGTGTACGTGTAACTTTGATCCTAACATCAAATCAGACCTGAACCATGCCATCTCTACTATTACACGGTCTGTTGAGGACTTAAAGACTGTGAATGTGTCAGCGCTTGATAGGATTTCCATAATTTTTCTATCAACGAATGAACATGTTCCCATATGAATAGATATACAAGAACACACACACATTGTAGAGGAGACTGACATGTCTTGTGCTCTGCCATGACAATTTGTTTTACTTAGTGGAGTGATTAAGACAGATTTTGGTGCCAAACAAAGCCTGTTTCTCATTAGTTAACCACAGAGATGGACAGAGTGAGGTAGAGGAGTGGGGAGAGAGGCAGAGAAGAACAGGAGTAATTGTAGACTTGGACAAAGGAAAGACTTGGCACTCCAGAGTCTGTCAATATAACTGCAGCATTTCATAAAAAAACAAGTACTTTCTTTCTGTTGGCTTCACTTATTTCTCCTCCTTCCTTTTTACACTTTTGACATTTTTTCTCCTTCTCATGTGGCCGCAACGACACAGTGACCTGCTGCTGACCAGTAACTGCACCTGGCCTTCAGCAAATGCGTTAGACAGGGAGAGAAAAGGTTGGAAAGAAGTGGAGAAATGAAGGAGAAGAGGAGAGGCAGATGGGGTGTAGAAGGAACAGAGGAACCTTTGAGCAGGCTGCTGTTGTCTGGCAGTCAAGCAGAGAGGTATTCCATAACAGTTACAGTAGCAAGATAGCACAGACATTCTCTCTGACATTCATTTTTAAAGCACATGTGGAATGTATGTGTGGCTTTGATTTCCAGGCTCTTCCCCCATTGTGTGTCTGCTTTACCCACTATCTGCTGCATCTGATGATGGCAGAGGTGATTCTGACATTAGTTGTTGATTAGTGAGCTGTTTCATTTCTCTAAACGTTTGTCACTGGATCAGTGGTGACAAAGGTGAATTGCATGACAAATTTCCCTTGTGTATTTTGAAAACATGGGGACACTGTGATTATGTATTATTTTGGCAAATTCAAGTAAACTAAATCTTCAGTTTCTTACATTTATTTTGCAAATGTAGGAACACAACAATCACAAATCATACCTGTCAGATTTGTCAAAATGATGAATAGATTTTGAGATTTGTGCGGTGGGAATATTTGCAGTGTTGCTCAAACTAGGCATCAATAAAAGACTGAGAGAAGCAGCTTCAACTAAATCACTGAAAAAAATGCACATAGCTGGTGGACAGTATGTGCAGTTTGACAAGTTTCCAAGTAGTTGCCACAGTCAGAATGAGACTGTTACTGCTATTGGACCGTCTTGATTATCAGTGGTATAATAATGGTAATAAATGTTAGACAGCATGTAATCTCATGGTAATTTGATTGTTTAGTATTTCATGATTTAACAAAAACCTAACATTAAATCTAGTGTTGCTTGAAATGAACTAATAGCCTCTTACTAAAGTCCAGGAACAAATGCATTTAAGTTTACAAGGTGAGTGGTTTTACAGACTAGAGACTTTTTCTGTTGGTAACTGACTTGAGAAAACACACAAAAACACACAACCTGGGCAAAGTGAAACAAGAGTAAAACTTAACTTTGACTCAAGCTTTTATGTTAACTGAGATGAATTAACTACAATGGGCAGTTATGGAATTACTCAAACTGCACAAGAATGAATGGCAGCAAATGATTTCTTCTGAAACATCCCCTCCTGTCCAACTGTTTACAGAGGTCAAAGGGGATGATGTGAAGAAAAGGGGGCAACCTAGATTATGGGTTCAGATGTAAAACACTGGTGTTAGTCCTAGCTGAAGGACATTCTCACCATCCTGCCAACGGCAGACTTGGGAATGGCTGGTGAGCTGTAATTACCTGTAATTACCAACCCTCTAATCCTCTGTGTACCATCTCCTTCATCAGTCCTGATGGCTTTCCACAGAGCACAGTACCCCACTCACCCTCTCTGACTCTTTCATCCTTCACTGTTAAGTCCCCTGCCTGCCAAAAGCAGTTACTATAGATACGAATACCTTGTCTATGTCTCACACAAATCACACAAAAACTACTCAGTTCATCTGTGTCATGTGTCTATCTTCTATTGCGTTATTAAATATGCCTCTTTGGTAATAGTTGCTGTTCTTCCTTTCCATTTTTAACCTTAGAGTGTCTTTAAAAGCCATGCTTATTTGTTTTGTAAGAAGGGAGGCTCTATGAATAATCCTCTTTTCACTCTGGCCTTTCAGTCTTTTCTCATTTACTGAAACTCCCAAACTAAGCTACATCTTTTCTTCATCATCTTACATCTTTTATTCTGCTCTCAGTAGCAAAACAGACACCTGGTACCTGGTCTCTATGGGATATATTCAGAATCTTGGCTTTTTCAAAATGTTACCTGAAGTGTTTTATAATAGCATCTCAGTCTTACATGTTTTGCATTTGCAGTCCAAAGACTGTCACCAGCTATCTCGTGACCTTGTTGTCTTCCCTTCTCTCCTTCGTCTGCCGCCTGTGGCAGATGGATGGTTCAAACAGTCAGAAAGACGCAGACAGCAGACAGAAGGCTCTGTCTGGAAAATCACTTCTTGAAATGAATACCTGCATGGCTTATCATCAGCAAGTGCATCTTTTTATACATTTCAGAATCGAGATGGTGTTTGCTTGAGATGAAAGCATATATATATATATATATCCTTTTGCCACCAAATATCAACTTTACATGAACATGATTTTCCAGTTGATGGTTGGCAGTGCACCAAGAGGGGAAGTAAAGGTCTTGAGATTAACCCAGGTCACTGCAATACCCAGTATGCACCCTAACATTTGTTGTTAGAACATACTGAGAGACTGAGCCAACCACTTTACGGTTCCAATATTATGATAAAAAATTCTAACCAGCATTTGAATTATCCACATTGACTCACATGTCATCACCACCATTCTACAGTCTTTATCTTAATCTTTAAAATGGTGCTATACTTTATAAAAATGCAAGGTAATAATTGTCCTTTCCTTGTGTCAGCATTCCTGTTATCGCCTTTCTTCATTTAGATGTGGATGTCCAACCTTATCAGCTTGGTCCGAATTATTCACTATTACCTTGAAGACAGATAAGGGATTTGTGATGCAACTTTAAGTGGATGAATTCATTTTCAGGATATCATACTGGGCAGGATGACAAGATAAGCAGCTACGGAATTATGATAAATGACCTGCTGGAATTGTGTGTGTGTAAGAGAAAGATCTTTCGCTGTATTTTTAATGTGCACTGCATCATAATATAGATGGTGAGGGTGTTTTAGTAGTAAACGTATACAGTACACCTTGTATTTTTGCATGGTTTATTATGCAGATCCTAGTGCGTGTGGGTGTGACTCATTTCTTAATACTGACTCCTATTTATCCTCAGTATTACATTATCTTCAGATTGGAGGCTTCAGGTGTAGATTTCACTTTAAAACTATCCTTCTAATGAAAACTGAGTTTCCCCAATAACTTGTAAAGAGACTAATTCCAAGAAATGGAGGTCAGGAAACTATGAGGAAATAAAACACTGCAGAGTTCAAAAGGGGCTCTCAAGATGTTTTTTTTAAACATCATTTAGTGTTTACATGTTTCTAGAAGAAAACATGGAGAGTTTCTGTTCGAGCTTCGGCAGCAGACCACAGTTTGGTTTATGTTTGTGTCACTATACTGTATGCAAAGAATAAAGTAACATGGTTTCTAATTTTCTAAGTTCTGTATCTGGCTTTTTTATGTGTTATGTTGAATAAAGACAACCTGAAACCTGCTGGCTTGAGGTGTGAGTTTATTGTGTTTTCTGAGTTTTGGCTGAGAAGTCTCATTGTTAATAGAAAAATCATTACCTTTTCAGTGGTAGTTATCTCTTCAATTAATTTATTACTCTGTGTCTATGTGACCGAAATCTCCCCTCATCCATTAACCATACATTTTGTATTTTGCCACCACAGAGACTGTCATCAGCCATCCGTTGACCTCCTTGCACTCTTTTCTCTTCTTCATTCAGTTGACCAGTTTGTGTGCCACACTGAAGCCATTGCAGACATTGTGATCCTGGTGGATGGCTCCTGGAGTATTGGTCGGATCAACTTCCGGCTACTCCGCACGTTCCTGGAAAACCTGGTCAATGCGTTTGATGTTGGCATCAATAAGACAAGGATAGGTTGGTCCTTGATACTCTTCATCCCAAACAGATCCTCAGATGTTGATAAAATATTTTAAATGTTCTGATATAGATATTTACTCATATCTGTAGGCCGTTGAAGATGTATTTTTTATTTAAGCATTCTTGGGTATCTAACTTGTGTATCAAAGGAGCAATACAAGTCAATCACAGGTTTATATTGTATTATATTATATACAGATTAAATTCAATGTGTTTGTGTGTGTGTGTGTGTGTGTGTGTTTGTGTTTGTAGGTCTGGCACAATACAGTGGTGATCCAAGGATAGAGTGGCATCTGAATGCTTTCTCCACTAGAGATGCTGTCATTGATGCTGTCAAGAACCTGCCCTACAAAGGAGGAAACACTCTCACAGGTGCTGGATTTCACTGATACCAACACTTTGTTTCACTATTACTATTGATTTAATTTGTAAAAAAGATCCATGCTGGTGTTTTTCTATTTCCCTCACTTATGTTATCTTTGCTCTTTTCTTCTTGTTTGTCGTCTCGCTCCTCCTTTTTTTCCTGTCCTGTACATAAATTTCCCCTTTGCCTGATTCTCTCGTCAACTGTCTGTCTTCCTCATTCATCCCTCTGCTTTTTCTTTCTCTTTCTATGCCTCTTTCCAGGCCTTGCGTTGACATATATTTTGGAGAATTGCTTCAAGCCCGAGTCTGGTTCACGGGTCGGTGTTCCCAAGATTGGGATTCTAATCACAGATGGGAAGTCCCAGGATGATGTGATACCACCAGCAGAGAGCCTGCGCAATGCTGGGGTTGAGCTGTTTGCTATTGGTGAGGACCACAATGAGTAAAACAAAAAAATCATTTCTTCTGTTTCTTTGAACATAACTTAATTTTACAGTCCTGCTGTGCTGTAATTCATTCATTTGAATAATGCCACAAATTTACTCCCAGCCATTTTACATTTGCCCTTGCCCTCCCAGGTGTGAAGAACGCTGATGAGAATGAGCTGCGCTCCATCGCCTCAGAGCCAGAAGACACTCATGTCTACAATGTGGCTGACTTCAACATCATGAGCTCCATAGTAGAGGGTCTGACCAGGACTGTATGTGAACAAGTGGAACAGCAAGATAAAGACATCCAGGAGAGTAAGGACACAATGAGACAGAGCGAGAAAGAGAGGCTGTGCATCTTAAGTCACAAAATAGGTTTTATTCTGCGTGGCTCAAACCCCTTCATATTTAGATAACAGATGATAGATTTCCGTAGATGATTGCTTTTAATGCAAAGTTTCTCCATGGGGAAAGAGGTGCGATATAGCAGCCAAATGTAAACAATAAAAATGCTGCCATAAAATGCTGATTATTTTAGGACACTCCTGCTCCTTGTTCTTACTCTTCCCATTAACTTTCCACCTCTGTGGCTGGAAAGATGCAAAATGGAAAATACAATACAGAGGGTGTCTAAAGGGACATCATCAATCCAGTCTAATGTGTTTTGATTACGTCAACACAATCTCCATTTCACTGATCCTGAATGCATGTGAGTTGTCCCATTCAAAAGTTCCTCACTGGGAGTGACTTGATGTAATCTGATGCAATCAGTTTGCTTATACTTATTCTCTTTTATTTCTTCAGAACAGATACCAGAGACGACTGGAACGCCACTTGACCTGGTGACATCCGAGGTCACGGCCCGGAGCTTCAGGGTGTCATGGAACCATGCCCCCGGAAACGTAGAGAAATACAGAGTGGTTTATTATCCTGTTCGGGGAGGAGAACCACAAGAGGTGAATATTGTGCTTTTTGCTGAGAACTTTGCCGGTACTGAAAAAGTGTTTTTTAAGCTTAATGAAGAAAAGCTGTAGGAGTAAACAACCATTGCAAACAAATTCATCACCACTTAACATCAGGAAATATCCAGGTCATTGCAAACACACAGCCCAAAGAAATCTGATGTTCACTGGAAAGCTGTCATCTGTACACTGTACTCGCATAGGCTGAGAAGCTTAAGGAAAGTTGGGTTCAAGCCTGGGTATAGTCAAATTTTCCACTATATTATATACAGTATACTATGCGACACCACAGTTATCTGGGGTCCTCTGTCAGATTTATAGTTTGGGCATAGTTTTCCTTGCAATGCTGATGGTACCATTCATTCAACCCCCTCCAGCTCATATCACTCCATTCACAACTCCCCATACAACATTGGAGCAGGTAATGAGGGCTCACATGAAATGATACTCTGGCCGATCCAGGCACCTGCTTGATATTTCCAGAACATTTTGACCACAGAAACTATTAAATCTTTTGCTTAGCTGGGTTTACAGGGACCAGATGTTCTGGAGCCGTGTGTGGGGGGACCCTTCCAGCTGGCTCACCCCCCATCTAATCTGTATCACAACTGTCATCCATTCAGTTCAGAATGAAAAAATATTCTTTAGCTGTGGACGTTTGTGCCTTATCCAGTTCATTAAATCGATTGTGTTTCCCCTCCTCTCTTATTCTCTTTCAATCTGTCATTTCTGCCCTGCCTTCTTTTTTTACCTCTCTTCCATTTGTCATTTTCATCTTTCCCCATTCATTGTCTCATTTTCCATTTCCCTTGCTATTATTTGTAACCCCCTCCCTTTCTCCTACCCATTTCCGCACCCTATCTCTCTTCTCTGCCCCTTCTATCCATCTTTCACACCCCCCCCTTCCTCCCTTACCCCACCCCCCTGCAACCCAGGCTGTGGTGGATGGCGGTGAAACTTCAGTGGTGTTACAGCATCTCAGCTCTCTCACTGAGTATGAGCTGGCTGTGTTTGCTGTGTATGCAAACGAGGCAAGTGAAGCTCTGAGAGGATCGGAAACCACTTGTAAGTTTATTCTCATGCACAAACATGCACCCAGAAATGTACATGTACAATGTGCGAAATCTCACACCAACGCTTCAGTCAACATCTGAGATCTCAAGTTAATAACAATCACTTAAGGGTTTGTTTGCCAAGGAAGCCAGACATATTGAAAATGATCCACCCATAATACAGAAAGATAAAAGCATCCACAAAAAAAGATTTTCACATTTCCACAAAAGTTAAAATCTTGGTACACTTAACCCAAAAAAACACCTCTGTGTTTTAAGACTTTGTTTATAACATCGGTCAGCATAATCATTCCTTGATTAATCTGTGCTGTGTGTGGTCCTGTGTGTGTGTGTGTGTGTGTGTGTGTGTGTGTGTTTATGTAGTGGCTCTTCCCACAGTGACAGGCCTGCAGCTGTTTGATGTGACTCAAAGCACCATGAAAGCAAGATGGGACAGTGTGGACGGGGTCTCTGGCTACATGCTGCTGTATGCGCCTCTTACAGATGGTGGAGACTTGGCTGAGAAGGAGGTTGTGAATAATAGACATATTGAATAGAGAAGTGCTTGTGCAATTCATAGTTTTAAACAGCAACTTGGCAACAGAGAGTTCAAACTTGTTGTGTTTGATGCTGCAATGCATGCATTTCTGCATCTTTATCCACAGGTCAAGGTATCTGATGCAGTGACAGAGCTGGCACTCGAGGGCTTGACCCCCCACACTGAATACACTGTCACTGTTTATGCCATGTACGGAGAGGAGGCCAGTGACCCACTTACAAACCAGGAAACTACATGTGAGTGCACATACATGCACATACATGCTATTCTTATGAACACCCTCATTCTCAACCTTTATCCTAACCTTAATCTGGATTAAATTCTAATCTTAACCATAAAAACAAGTCAGAGCCCTCAAACAACCCTCCTCGACAAAACATCCTGTTTCTAAAAAAAGTTTTCACTCTCTAAAACTTAAACTGGTTCTCACAAAGCACAAAAAACATATAAACATACGTCAAACAGTCTCTCTCTGTCTCTCTCTATTCAGTATCATTGAGTCCTCCCAGTAACCTCCAGTTCTCCGACATCACCCATAACTCCGCCCACATAAACTGGGACCCCGCGCCCAGAGGAATCAAAGGTTACCGCATCATGTGGGTCAAGACAGACGAACTACTCACAGAGGAGGTGTGTGTATGACAAGCGTGACTCCATGATTTTATCATTTTTAGGATGGTATAATTATACTTAATAGCATTTGTATCTGAGATCATCTGTGTCTGAGTGAAAAGAGTGAAAGAAGGAAGGAAGGAAGAGAAGATTAATGGTAGGGATCATTCCCCTCAGTTTGACAAGGTCAGACAAAAATGAGTATTGAGTACAGATATAAATCATCTTTGAACATAAAGAGGATATTATAATTACACAACGGTGTGTGTGTAAGTGCAAGTTGGATAAACTCTGATTATTTGCAGATGGAAATTTTTGCCTGTGTTCATTGTTTTCACTGAAACATCACATCATTACATGTTACTGCTGAAGGTGTTTCTTTTGGGAGCAGCATTTGAGTTACATGGATTTCACCTCCAGTCGTCATGGCACTATTGTGACCAAGAAGAAGAAATCTTTACAAATAACATGTTTTCGTGGATTTGTCGCCTTATTAGCGTACTTCACAGACATAACTGTGGATTGTTGTGTAGCTTTGTGATGTGTTTGTATGTATCCTTCAGGTGGAGGTCGGTCCTGTGACCTCTTATGACCTCAGTGACTTGACATCTCTGAGGGAGTATTCAGTGGCCATCTTCGCTCTGTATGACAACGGCCAATCAGAGCCGCTCACCGATGGATTCACTACGAGTAAGGACCTGTAGCTGTGAAGGATACATAACGAGATGCAATAGTTTGTTTTAGAGACTCATCGCAGATCTTGAATTCAGACACAGGCAGATGTACCTGAACAATGTTGCCACCAGTGGTAATTATCAAGTATATTTGTCCAAATTGTTTTCCTCATTGCTGCTCATGCCTGCTGAGGATAATATTGCCTCCTTTTTCTGAAAATAGTTGTATCATTACCATTAGAAGGCAAGCCATTTCGTTCAAAGTGCCAAACAATGCTGACTTTTATTCACCCTGCTGGTGTTTTGGCAGGCTGCCTATCTCATTTACACCTCAGCATAATAGCTCAGTCACATTAAAAGGTCATTTCACCATCACTGACCATTCTGTCACGGTAACAGATATTGATTTGTAGGAATGTCCCTTGAAGCAACAAGCAGCTGGGCTCCAGTGCTGAGTCAGCTGAACGAAATGTATTTCTGGAAAAACAGCTATTCAACTACTCACTCTAAAGGGCCATGTTGATTTTTATTTATCTCCTGGCAAACTGTGTTCAATGGAGCAGGTGTAAGAAAGGGAGCTTCGTGACTGTGTCAGCCCTTTTTATGGTTTTACAGTCTGCATGTTTAGAGCTCAGATGTTTTTGTAAAATGTAAACTTAGTAATAAACTTGTGTAAAAAAGGAAAGCAGCAGTTTAATTACTGGTAAGTGATTTTTCCAAGAAAATGGCAATGATTAGATTATGATTATTGATGGTTATATGGCATTTGAAAAACAACACTACATAGCACTAAATATCATCATAAACATACAGCGTAATCAAAACAAAATTAAAAATGGTACATGAAAATATGCAAATAATCAACAATAGAGGTAAGAAGGGCAAAGATAAACAGTGTACAAAAAAGTCAAGTCTCTCTGTGTTTCTCAGCTCCAGTTCCTGGTCCTCTGAACCTGCTCTCCAGTGATGTCAGCACAGACAGCTTTGCAGTCAGCTGGGATCACTCAGCCAGTGACATTGTGCTTTACAGGCTCTCTTGGGCACCATTCACAGGTGGCGACACAAAAGAGGTCAGTCCCCAAAATATAAAGGCATGCAAAGATGTTTTGTTTTAGACAGAGGTTTCTTGAAGATGTTATTCTTTTCAAGAACAAGAATTGAATGTGACTGAAAATCATCTTCATCAATCCTGCTGACAACACATATATATACAGGGCTGAAACATTAAGTCGGAGTTCTTGGCACAGCCACTGTGTGCACTATCCACCAATCTGTACTTCCCCAAGCAGACAAATATTAAGCCAATAAAATTAACGTTTTAGCATCGAACGATAAATAAACTGCACAGATTCTGAATTGTTCCTTTAGCCAGTGGTCCACTTGATCTCTCTATTTCTGGAGGAAGGAGAGGCACATCATGTGTTCAGATAAAGGAAGCCTGCACTCCATAGACTTACATGTAAGCTTAACCACTCTACTGGTAGCCGGTAAAGCCCCTGGAATGTCTGAGTATAAATAAAGGCTGAATAAATGTAGAAATTAATGGCCTGGGTGTTTTATTACCATGATCTAGGGTTTAGAGACAGCTGGGAAGCAGTGATAGAGCCCTTAGGTCTGGAAACATCTCTGTGTGTGTGTGTGTGTGTGTGTGTGTGTGTGTGTGTGTGTGTGCATGTTTTGTGTGCATGTATGTGTGTGTGTTTGTGTGTCTTGCTGAGAGTCATCAGAGCTGAAAATAACACTCTGGGGAGTTGGAGAGGTGGGCTGGTAATACCGCCTGAATAGAGAAAGGGCTTTTCTCTGTCTTTCACCCACATACTGTAAACATGCACACACACACACTTACATCTACCACGACTGCTCTGTATTGTTATATCAGAGAGGAGATTAAACCTAATACAATCCAACAGCCACACAGACACAGATTTACAAACAGAGTGAAAGATAACCCAGGGTAAAACTCCATCATGTAGATATTCATGAGATGAGTGTATAATAACGTTTATTTTTATACATCATGCTGTGTTGTTTAGGTTCATTTGTTTTACTGGCATCCTTATATCTTTTTCAAAGCAGGTTTTGCGTCTTGTCATACTCTTCAATAATATGTCTGAATGGCTCTCTTTAATACCACAGAAGGCAATGCTGTTTTCTGCACAAAGGAAACATTACTATACAGTATGGAAATAGATCTCACTAAATGCAAGGAAATGTAAAAAGAAAGGGGAGAGAATGAATCAGTAAAGATGCACTTGGCTCTGGGGAAATCACAAATGGTTGGTCCCACTGGTGACATTTGCATGTAACTGTGCCTCGCAGGGCTCTGTAAAGAAACAAATTCCTGCACATAATGTGGTTATTGAGTCATCGACAGTAAATTCCAAATTCATAGTAGCTCTCCATGGAACAAATTGTACTTTTGATGACCTCTTTGTATTTACCTTGGGGTCTGATTCGTTTCTGTGTTGTACAAATTATAGTGGTCATTTGGACCCCTGCAGCAACAGTCGATCCAACAGTCCGGTTATATCCAGAGAAAACCTCACTTTTCTGACTTCTTATATTATCAATGTCAACTTTTCAAGTCTACTGATGGCTTTATTCAAATATTCATTTTCATTTACATAACAGAGATAATAGGTACATTTGAATACTGTGTTGTTGTTTGAAGTGAATTTCTACAGTTGCAGTTCTTATTCAACAAAGCATTAAAAGAAGAGTAAAGTTTGTTTTCACACACCAGCTTTTTGAAAAATGGATAATTTCCTGCTGTTTTCATGACTGACATTACAAGCACTGAGCCAATTGTTATTTTATGTTTCGCCACTTTCTCTACTAAAACTTAGTGATGACCTTGGTTTTGAAAGTCGGGTGTTGCACTTAGAGTATAAATAATCCTGTCAGACTATTGGTTAATGCCCAAATTTTTATCACATTGAGGGTAACTTAGAGAACTCTTCCAATTTATTTTCTTCTGGCAATATATAGAATGAACAAATGCAGATACAAAACAGAACAAGGTGACCTGAAATGTTTTCAACATTTTGAGACAATTCATGACAATATTTAATAATGAAATGGGAAGTACTTGTTAAGCTTGGCTTGTTTTTATACTTTTCACTAATTAAGTGGGTCATTGTAAAGATCAACTAGCAACTGTCTACATAATGTTTTTTATTAGTTATGAGTTTATGTTTGACATTTTGTGGATTATACTAGCCAACATCTTTTAGAAGCAGAATTTGGAAAAAAGATACTGTTGGAAGTCAGCTGTAATGTGAGACTTAGCTGTGTGTGTGTGTGTGTGTGTGTGTGTGTGTTTCTCTAGGTGGTCTTGAGTGGAACTGATAGTAGATACATCCTGGCCGACCTGAGTCCATCTACTGAGTATGAAGTCATGTTGACAGCTATATTCAAAGATGAATCAGAGAGCGACACAGTCTCTGTTATCGAGACCACACGTAAGTGACAGCAGACTGTTTAATAACTGGCAATGTGTACAGCTGTTGTGTTACTAAACTCAGGAAATTGTGGTATTTGCTTCTTTTTATCAATAAAAGTTTGCCAAAAGTTTATGTCTCTAAATTGATTTAAAGAAAGGAGTAGGGGACAAATATAACTTCTTAAAATATAACCCCCTTGGTTGCACTGATGTTGAAATTAGCCTGTGATCTAAGTAATTCCCTTCCACCACAGTGCGACAGTCTGATTATAATAACAGTGGAGTCCAATAACATATGGCTTGTAGGATAATAAAATTTGCATTTCTGAGTTCAAAGCGTAGCTCAGTGTGAGCCTATTTGCATTGATTTGTTTGTCCCAGCTTATCTCAGAAGATCAGTAAATCTACTCTCCCCATCAATGTTCCGTTATGTATTTCTATCTAATTGCCTTAGTTATTGATACAGACATTTGTTGAGGAGAGTTTCAAACCAATTATCGGATTTATGCTCTCTTTATTTCCCTAGTGGCCAGGACAACAACAATTGCTGCCACAACCACAGGTAAGACATGTCCACATTGCATTTGACTAAAATTTCAAATTGTCAGGAGGAACAAGTGTCCAGAGAAGCACACATTCAACGATGTACATGGCCAAACATTAATCTGAAAAGATGTGACTTGATTGGACATGCCAAGCTAAGTTCCCTGAGCATTTGTCATAAAAAGAAGCTATCCCTGCACATAGACTCGCCAAATTTTAATCATTGCTCAAGCCAAAGCATCCGTCGAGAAAATCTATTGCCATTGAAATATGAAGTTCCCGACTATATGCCAGTGCATGCTGATTTTGCCAGAGAGCAGCCACAGTTCTAGTAAGTTCCTGAAGCTGATTTTGGTCTTTGTTGTTCATTTAGTCTCAGGAAAGCAAAACCACAGTTACAGAGGGCTTATAAATATATCTGGACAAAGGTCGGTGAATCTAAAACTCTAATAACATTTTCGAGCAGGATGCACCTTATGAATAAAGTTTGGACGATCTCATTTGTTTTTAAGTGTGTTTACCAAGTTGGCTTCACCTAGAGACTATACTTCAGACTTCATTATCTCAGAGGCGACCCGGGGGCCATCTGGATTGTGTTTTGTATGAGGAGCAGGCTACAAGCTAATCGAGTCAGAGCATCTTCTGCACTCATGACTCTAAAAACTTAAAAGCAACATGTCTTCTTTATTTAAGTCCCTGCAAACTTTTAAAAAGGCAAATCTGCTTTGTTTAAAATTCCCCAGTGCTTCTGGGAAAATCATAACTCAAAATGACCAACTAAAAGACAGCAAGCCACCTCTGTGATTAAAAGACTTGCAGTTCAGGGCTGACTATTGCTGAGACTGATGAAACTAAAATACAAAATAAAAACACTTTGCTTTGTTTCAGTCTGTGCCAGGTTTTAATACAGCTTGATTTTTATCGTCCAGTACGTCACAGCTGATTAAGCATGCTGGCACTTTGACAGCTGTTATGATTTTCTTTCAACACACTCCTGTTTTGACTGACATTTTATAAATACACAGTTTACCGAACCGTGTTAAGTGTGTGGAAAGTGTACCTTAATCCAAAATTTTGTGTCCATATATCCATATAAATATGAGTCCTACAATAAATAAGTAAATGACCGTTGTCTGTGGTGTCTGTGGTGTGGTATCCTAGTGGCACGTGAAGCTGTGAGAAACCTTCAGGTGAGCGATGAGACCACCCAGAGCTTAGAGGTCTCATGGGAGATGGAAGACCCCCACGTGCTGAGCCACAGGGTCTCTTATGCTGGCCTCAGAGGTGACCACAAAGAGGAATCGGTGAGTTGATCAAGTTGTGAGCTGTTGCAGTTGAAGCAAAATCACTTACAGATTACAAATAATTAAGTAAGTAGGTACAGATTTAAAGGTTTAAGGAGCATTTGTGGAGGTGGATCTGATCAGGTTTATGATTATAATTATTCATTATTATTTATTATTAATTATTCCCTCATTGTAGTCCCCTACCATATCAAACATTTCAGTTATCAAAGAAAAGCATGTAAACGCACACAAACATCTCCCCTGGCACGTTCTGGACACTTATTACACAGGCCTTTGAGTTGTGAGGAAGATCGTTGTTATTTCATACCTCCAGCCAAGTAGCCACTGTAGCGGTCAGTGTTGGGTCATCTGCTCCAATCAGAAAACTGATTATACTTTTAGCCCTGGTCCACTCGACCTCTCCTTTCTGATCCTTCTATCTGTGGTAAGAGCCCTTAAGCTCAGTGCCATGTACTGACCCTGATCGCTGATGCACGAACACACAGACTGACACACGAACACATACGCAGTCTCCACCTTATTTTCCATCTGCCCCCCCCCCACCCTGTTCGCTCGCCACCTCCCCTTACTTTCCTCCCCTCTCCCTGTCTTTTGCTTGCCCCTTTTTTAATTTCCCTGTGTGGTGTCAGAGCCATAGAAGATGGAGAGGCCGGGCCAAGCCAGAAGACATTCCATTATCTTTTCAGTAGCCATTTACCTCACTGGGAGCTGAGATGGAGGGCAGCAGAAAAAAGAGCAAAAGAAACAAAGAGTGTTGGAAAAAGAAACAATAGCCAAACAAAATGGGGAGATAAGCTTAAACCTGTCCCCTGGCTGATAGATAAGGGTTGTTTCAAGTCCCACCTCTTTCTCAAAGTTTGGATGTGTTTTGACGCAGATGTGTAGAGACAGACGGAGGGCAAAAGAGATAGCAAGGACAGTTCTGTGTTTTATAAGGTGGTGGATGCGCATTTATGTAGTGAACAATGTTTGTGTGTGTGCCTTTCTGTTTTCACAATGACAAGAGTTTCAGCACCTCAGTCAGGGTGGACAGCTCCTACAGACCCACTGGCCTTACCTCAATGCACCTCTGTCTCTCTCTCTAACCTCCCTCTCTGACACACACACACACACACACACAAACACGTCGAGTAATTTTGGCTGGGGATCAGTGCTGCTGTTAATGTCTTCTTTTAGAAAGTGACAGATCAATGTTGGTGGGTTTTCTGATGTGCTTATCAAATGATGTTTTGCTTTACAAATGAGAAATTTGTTGGCGTTTAAGACTTTTATTTTGGACAGTGTAGTATTTATGTGACCATCAATGTCTCACTTACTTTGTCAAGGTTTTGTTAACAATTCAAAACAACGGTTGAATTACAAATATCATTATTGACAAAGCAATCCCCACTGAACTTATTTGTTCTTGAGCTTTCAGCTACATCATTCAATATTCGTCTTGTTTTGCACAGCTGTGATGGAACTGTGAATGCTACATTTCAGCCAACATGGAAAAAGGAATTTGAAAAGAAATTTGAAGAAAACTGAACTCCTACAGTTCCATGATGGCTGATGAAATTAATCTGCTAACAAAGACCATGTGATAAAGTTCAGAACTCCAGAACAATCTATTATGTGGACAGTGTGTTGATCTTTAGTTGATAGCCTTGGATTTAATTGTAAAATAGCAACATCAATGCCGTTAGCTGTCTTTTTCTTAGAGTTTTCATACTTTCAGAACTTAAGCAAAGATTCATGGAAAGAACAAACTGCAGCACTTACAAATGAACACCCAGCAGTAATGGGTTTTCCTCAGCTCTTTTCTGTCTCACCATTGACCTCAGCTGACTTTATTGACTAAACTGAAGTGAGCAGAATTCTTGAACAGTTGTGGTTTAAACCCCTCAAGATATACATCGCATTTTGCAAGAACTTTGTGTTTCACTAAATTAAGCCTGGCCTTAATCTTTCCCTCCAAATGTCCCTACAAACCAGCATTTAGAAGCAACAGCCTGAGCAGTCTGCTGTATGGCGTGTTTATCCTCATGTATGTGTTTGTGTGTGTGTGCGCACTTGTGTGTTGTACATACTTGCATGGGTGTTTCTTATTTCTATGCTTGTCTGTTTGCCTGTGTGTTAGTCCCAAGTGAGCAGAACTCATCACTGCATTAAAACACCCTGCACTCTCTGACTCCTTCAAATGTGCCCTGAATGTGTGCAGGTGTTAATTCCTGGTGGTCAGAGGAGAGCTTTGCTTCAGCCTTTACTATCAGATACACAGTACAAAGTGACTGTCACGCCAGTGTACATGGATGGACAAGACGGCGTCGCTGCCTCTGCCCTGGGAGCAACATGTAAGCCTTACAAAACCACACACACACACACACACACACACACACACACACACACAACCTCACGCAATCAAATACGCCCTTTGAATTATTTACCACTGAGGTCAGCTCTCGGTTTCTCATTTTTCTGTATACAAATATGCAACTCCCTGTTTAGGAGAGCACATCTGAAAAATACTGAAAGCTATTGGAAATTAACTTTATTACAACAAGCTGAATATTCAT
Organism: Psettodes erumei; assembly: GCA_016785225.1. NCBI lineage: Eukaryota > Metazoa > Chordata > Actinopteri > Pleuronectiformes > Psettodidae > Psettodes > Psettodes erumei. Next base: position 2,508,003 of record JAFBJZ010000623.1, read on the forward strand.
TTGCATTCCATTAATTCCCTGTTCGTTCACGTTCCTGAAGGAGAATGTAAATTAAAGAGATGACAAATACTGATGCGTTCTTAATTGTCTTAATGAAGGCCGTTCATAATTACAACAGCTCCCTTTCATTAATGAAATGATTTAATTATTTTGCTAAATTGATTTTCTCAGCCATTCTCTTGATTACCTCTCATGAACTGTAGTGATTGCCTCCTCACTTTACTGAAAACTGAAATGTTAGACAAAATATATCAGGTTGCTAGAGCTCACCACATTACAAATAAAAAACCCTTCTCAACTTCGAAAGCAGCAGGAGAGTAAATCAGAACCAAGACACTCTTCGCATTCATGAGACAAGATTTTCTATTTTTTAGGGAGGGACCCTAAATCAGGGTCTGTAGGAATTTATAACTTTGTGAAAAGTCAACATCCAACCATGCCTGGCACTGGTTGAAAAAACCCCCCACATTTTTTTACCCAACTTTTTAATTCACAGTTTGTTGACTCTAATATATCAACAAATGGTTGGTTTCTAGTGCTATCACCAGCAACAAGGTAAAAGTCTTTAATCCTTGTCTCACAGTACTCATCTAATCTGAGTACTTTTTTGGTCTGTAGGTCTTCTAATGTAAGAGACTGTAGCACTGAAAGCTAAATTCTAGACATACATATTGAAGATATTGTGGAGTTGTTTCACAGATGGCAACTGTTGTCTTTCCCCAAACTCAAGTCTGATCAAATGATTTTCCAAACTGTCCAACATTTAAGTGTTTTGCCACGCTTATTTTATGAATTTAAGTGTGGGTCTGAGAAGTACTTCTCATACTGATTTTGTCTTTTGTTGTGTCAGTGCCCTTCTTGTCTCCTGGAAACCTCCGTGTATCAGAGGAGTGGTACAACCGGTTCAGAGTCACCTGGGATCCGCCTCAGTCTCCAGCAGAGGGTTACAAGATCATTTACCAGCCCATATATGGTATACACACACACACACTCCAAGGGCAAAAGGGCAAAAATCAAATGCTAGTCATAACATAATTTGTATATTCAAGCAGTAATCCCAAAACAAGCCCTTGGGGATGACCTGTAAAGTGTAGAGCATGTGGAGATTTCCCTGTCTTCTTTTCTTATGATGGTTTTTGTTAAACAGACCGAGATAATTAAATTTCTTTGTTTCTATCCCACACAAGAACACCTTAAGGCACAAACACTAGTAGACAACTGTGACAATTGTCCACCTCAATAGTTTTTTAAAATTATTATTTGTCTGCTCTATCTTGGGACGCAGGCTCATCCAAACATACTAATCTGCTTGCGATGGGAGAACCCATCAGCGACAAATGTGTGACAGACACATAGTAGCTGAGAAAACAAACAGCTCTCAGGGTATATGGCTTCCCTGAAGATGACCTATGATTTCATTTTTAACAAGAGGTGTCAAGGGAAGCCCTATCTCATAATTGTGAATGGATTGTGTTTTCTATAAAACTGTTAAGGATATGTTCTTAATTGACATGTTTGGCAAGTCCACATCAATATCTGATCTTGCAGGGCAAAATCAACTTCTAGTGACTACAGCATTGTTAAACTGTAATGGTTATGTTTAGGCACTAACAGCATTAAGTTAAGGTCAGGAAAAGATGATCATTAAATACAAGAAAAGTACACTGGGATTTACGAAACATCTTAATTTACATTTAACCAAAACCAGGATCTTTTCCCAACCTTGACCACAGTGGTTATGCTTCCCAATCTCAATCACAACTGGGACTCTGAACATGAACCCCAGTCTCTTGTGTGACAGTTGTGCACTTTATAAACACAACCAACCTCCTGGAGACTCTGCTGCCATAAGCCAGGAATCATATTTTGTACAAAATGGACTTGGTGTTGCAATTAAGTTGTATATAAATGTAATTTTAAGGACACAGGGTTGTCAGGGGAGACATCAGTGATCCAGAGCTAAAATAATACATTGCCCACCCTTTCTCATTTATTTATTGTCTTGAAGCATCAACAAAAGTCCATTTTCATCGGTCTGCTGCTTCTTTAGTGCTGTTTCATCCTTCCAAGACAGGGCTCCAGGCTTTATAGTTTCCACGTCTGTTTTAAGTCATTTAAACACAATTACTTCATCTCTGAGAAATCCAGCTTCAAGCGGACAGGCTGCATTAATCTGATTTTCAGAATTAAGTTGAAGGAAAATAAATTTCAACAGGCTCATGTGTTACAATCTTGGCACTTTGAGGCAAGATAAGTGCCTGTCTGTTCAGATACCCCCCAACACACAGTAATGCAACTATAATATACATTTTGACGTGGTGGGCCATATGTTTCTCTCAGTTCCAGGACCAGTTTTGGACACAACAGTTGGTGAAGATATGAACTCCATGCTCCTTCTAAATCTACAAAGTGGAACAGAATACAGTGTGCAAGTAACGGCTTCCTATCCCTCAGGCCAAAGTGAACCACAGCTGGTGAATGCTAAAACACGTAAGTATTTTTATCACCCACATGCAAAGTGGGTGGACATTCACACTCTGTCGTAACAGTAGCAGGATATGACACCTAATTCAAGAGTTGAATTATTCATGTTATCCTTCCTCACTTGGCACGGTGACGGTGAAGGAACCAAAACTTCATACATTTGCATGACCTAAAATGGCAGTGGCTGTCTCACTATTACAGTTACTCAGACAATAGTTTGTGATAAAGAGCTTTACAAAAGGTATGATCCTCAATCTAATTTTGATTTGAGTTTTCACTGAGGATAACCTGATTTAGTTTTGGAAAGTCATGCCAGATATCAAAATGTTGTATCCCTAAATGAGCATAATGGGGGTGTCACCACCACCTGAAGTTTAGTCAGTATAAATTTATAACAAAGGAACATGATTATTAGATGTGCTTATTAGTCAGAGGCAGGAGCAGAAAACCGAACTGGTTTGAGGAAACTGGAAAAGGTACAAAACGTATGTGAAATTTCAGCAAACAGACAGATAGACACAAGGATGTCAGCTAGTGAGAGCAATCCTTTATGCATATAGATTTGCAGTAAAACCTAATGCAGGCTTTCACACTTATCTACTGACTTTCTGTTTGTGTGTGAGTTGGTGTGAATGGTTTTCAAAAGAACTGCTGTATCATTCCTTTACATACATTACATTAAATCTACTGTTGGGTTTAATGTCTTACTTGCCAGAAGTGACTCAACAATATGGTGGTGCGTCCACTGGGATGAAAACAAATATACTCAATATACGTATTTTAATATCTCATACATATTTTTGTGTGCAGCATAAATGTTTCGCTTCTTTTTCTGAAAAGCTATTATTCATTAATTTTGGTGGAAAATGATACTGAGAAAGATTAAATGTAGGGTCATGGATTTATACATAATCAACAATTAAAGGGGATTGCTTTTGATACATAGATCTTTCATTTAATTTTGCTGTGATGGGGCAATATCCTTCATCTTTTTTTAATCACCCCCTGTCGGATGTGAGAATCCCACATGCCCTCCTGTTTCTGTAAAGCCTTCATAATGAAAGATGCTTTCAGAATAAGATAAAGTATCAGGCACTGATGTAGACTTATCAGGAGCCCTGATCTGGTGTAGCCCTGGAGGTGGTACCTTTAACAGGGAAGGTGAGTTCACATGCACCATTTGTAACTGAAAATTAATAACTTTATCTACACATAGGCTTATCAGAATTGAAGTTCCCTGTTCCCAGTTACACATTTTTCTGGAGTTGTGTTGTATGCCACATTACAGCACTGTTGGGCAGGGATGAAGAATTTTTTGCATCATCACTAAATATTCAGCACAACATGTATTCGCCATGAGATACAAGAATTTCACAGTTAACTGATACATTATCAGATGTATCAGATTTCCCCATATTCCACAGGGCGTAGTACTTCCAGTAGTGAAACTCTTATTTGTTAAAGACAAGTGTTCAGTCATATCTTATTCTAATAAGGGAGATACAGTAACATATTTCCCAGGCTACACTGCATTCACTGCAGCCTTATCGTGGGAATACTAGTACATTACACATAATCTGATAGTGTAAGCTAATTATTGGTACCTTGGGGACCATTGAATAAAATTAAACTGTTTCCCCATAGTAAATTTTTAGTTTGTATTTAGGTGGTAGTACATCAGGTTTATTATTAAAAAATCAGTGTCCCACAGAATGACTGAAGGTTGCTCAGTCAGTGCAGTCTCAAAGAATTTTGTAGGCTTTGCAGAATGTCAAAAGATGAAAATAACATGTTGATAGCATACTTCTTAAAAACTTATAGTCAGAGGAGGTTGACTTGCACTCAAAGCATGAAATGATTCATGCATGATGAGAAACAGGCAGAAGTACAATTAAGAAAAAGTATAATGGAAACGAAATGAAGGTGTGGTGGTCGTGAAGGCAGACAAGGGCAAATGTTTGGCTTCAAGCCTGGCCACTTCAGCCAGCACACACATGCACAGAAGTAATTTCTGACTGGTTGTAGCATATTATCTCTCAGAATCTTGAGTTTGTTCTCTTTTCCTTTTAAAAAATCTTTCATTAAAAATCTCATTCTTTGTGTTAGTTTTCTTTTTTATATACTGTATATTTAAACTGGGCTTTGTACACATCTACTTCACCTGTTGCATTCATCTCACCAAAATGAGTGTGGTGCGTTGTGGTTGATAATGTAGATCATTAGGGGGCAGATGTATCTCAGGAGTCCCCGATAACAGGAAATAAAGTCAAAGTAATCCTAAACAAACACTAATTCTAACTGATTCAATGGAATCAAATGTATGTGGCCTAAAAGCAATTTTGTTCACCAGGTGCTTGTCTAGTCAGTTTGTGCACTTAGGGCAATCAAATCCAAATGCTTAGCTAATGTTAATGGTCCTGCCATTTTCCAGTTCAAAAATGCCTAGTAAACTGCAACATAACGTATATCCCTATTCAAGTGTTGATGTTCATGTGTTGCATGTGTGTGCATGTTGTGTGTCTGTGCTCATGTGAATGAGGCTGTGTGTACTATTGAAAAGAATGATGGGTCGTCATATGCATTATTCACTAGTATTTAAAATAAAGCACCTGCCATATGGTTGCAGCATAAAATATCCATTTCCAGCAGCAAGAGCCAAGTTTATTTTATACCATCAGCAAATTCTGTTAACAAGGGGGACAGAAGGAGAGTGTGAGGAAAACAGAGTGGCTCCTTGGAGGATTTCTCGCCTATGGCACACTGAAATCTCACTTCCAAACTTAACTTGAGTCATTTAAATTGCTCATGGTGTTTTGCATTTTGCTGCATGATGCCTAATTGTTTCTGCACATGACATTTAAACATTAAGCCAAACTAATTTTTTAACAATGATTTGTTTGAACTGAATGCTATAACTGAAACTGTATAGTTGCATACATACATTTATGTAATTTATATTTATATGGAAAACTGTTCATTCTGCAGCAATCTGCAGACCCAGAAGATGTTTGGCAAAGTGCCGCTTGCCTATTTGATGCATGCCAACCCTAACACTGGCTGCTGACCTTGAACTTGAAACAGCTTCACATGGCTGTGAGTCAAAGTTTTAGGGACAGATTCTACATTATACATTCAGCATATGTTCAGCTGTTTTACTCAACAAATAACATGACATTCCCAAAATGTCAACTATATATATATATATTGCAAATTTGGTACAAGCTCAACCAAGAGAGCGTTGGTGAGATGCAAAGAAACCTTAATGAATATAGATTAATGTGGTGGTGCAGATGGAAAAGCCTCTCCCAGAGTCACAAAAAAAGGTCAAGTTTATGGTTAAAATGTGGAAAGGTGCGGCAGTTTGTCAGAAGCCTCCCCAAATACTGTAAAGCATTGTTATAACTTTGTTTTACTGAAAGCCATTCAAAGGGACAGTACTTATTAATGACCAGTTTTTCAGAGAGAATTCTTGTCTGTACAGTAATCTGTAGTCAACAGATTAGTTCTTTATTGTGTGCGTGCCTGTTGGAAATCACTGAGTCTTACATGAATTTTCCTCACAGGAATAAAGAAATCTATGCTAAATGTATCTTTTCTATCTCTTTCTATCTTTCTATCTCTTTCTCTCCAGTGTTCCTTGGTATCTCTGGCTTGTCAACCTACCAGGTGCATTCTAACAGCATGTGTGTCCAATGGCAGCCTCTTCTACATGCTACATTATACAGAGTCTCAATACAGTCTACACTCAGTAAGTACAATTCCGGTTACCAAGTGTGTGTATGGCAGTGTTTTTGTAAAAAGACTGTAAAATAAATTGTTAATTTCTTGATTGAGTTTTGCCCCTTGTCTGAGAATGTGATACCAGACAGGAAGCTCGCTCCAAGTGTTATCTTGCTTGCTTTACCTGTTAAATTTAAGTATAACTTCATAATTTTCTTGAAATGTTGTCCAGTTCACACCAAAAAGAAAAGAAAAGAAAGCCAGACAGAAGTCTAATTCAGCCAAGGTTTTTGGACAGGGGTAGCAGTCGTAGAGCACATGCACAGATAGACAGTTGACAGTTGTTCTCATCAACATTTCGTTGTGCATGTTCACTCATCCATGTTTCACAATTCCACGTTGTTGTTGAAACATGGCCAGCTAAGTGACTAAAATGGAATTCAGTCAGTAAATCAAAGCTTTTACTAGAGTTGTGATATTTGGTGAGGTGGCTGGATTCAACTCCAAACTCTGAACATGTTTCCAAGTAGATTTACAGTCTGTCCTCATGAAAACGTCTCCTCCATTTATTATTAACACAAAGGCAAGTCAGCTCTGGACTATGTGGTTTGTTTGTGCATCTGGGTATGTGATGGCTACACATACTGTACGTTTCACAGTCATCTGGGTTCCTACTGAAATGAGCCTCTGAGGAAATAAATGTAATATATTTCTGTCATTCATACATGGGCGTTGTTTAACAGTGTGAAAGGTTTTCATAAATCTCTTGGTTTACAAAATGTAAAGACACCGAGTATGACCTTTTTAGTTTTTTATTGTGCGGATTACTCAGTTATTAAATTTTAAAAAAGGAGATGAGAAGCAAAGAACACAAAGAGCTGTTCAAAAAAGAAAGAACTTAGCAAAAGTATCTGCCAAATACGTTTTTTATCAAATCAATCAATTTTATGTGTCCTCAGAGGGCTATTGCCTGTGCAGCAGAGGTTCATATAAAATAAGTCATAAAAAACAACAACAAAAGAACACTTGAAATAGTAACAGCATTCTTGATAGTTGACTTAGACTTGATATATATATAAAAAAAATCAAAATCTCCCTCTCGCCCACCTGGGCGGTGTTTCCCTCAGACTCGGGTCCTCTACCACAGGCCTGGGAGTCTGAGGGTTCTGCGCAGGATCTTAGCTGTTCCTAGCATTGCGCTCTTTTGGACAGAGATCTCCGATGTTGTTCCTGGTATCTGTTGGAGCCATCCTTCCAGCTGGGGGGTCACCGCCCCTAGTGCCCCGATCACTATTGGTACCACAGATGCCTTCACACCCCACATTTTCTCTATCTCCTCTTTCAGCCCTTGGTATTTCTCGAGCTTCTCATGTTCTTTCTTTCTGATGTTGCTATCGCTGGGGATTGCTACATCTATCACTACCACTGTCTTCCGATGTTTATCCACCACCACTATGTCAGGCTGGTTGGCCATCACCATCTTGTCAGTCTGGATCTGGAAGTCCCACAGGATCTTGGCCTGTTTGTTCTCTGTCACCTTTGGGGGTGTCTCCCATCTGGACCCTGGGACCTCCAGTCCATACTCTGTACAGATGTTCCTGTACACTATGCCCACTACCTGGTTATGCCGCTCCATGTATGCCTTGCCTGCCAGCATCTTACACCCTGCTGTGATGTGTTGGATTGTCTCAGGGCCTTCTCTGCACAGCCTGCACCTGGGATCTTGTCTGGTGTGGTAGATCCCGGCCTCTATTGCTCTGGTGTTTAGGGCCTGTTCCTGTGCTGCCATGATTAGTGCCTCTGTGCTGTCTTTCAGTCCAGCCTTTTCCAGCCACTGGTATGTTTTGTCCATATCAGCCACTTCTTCAATTTGTCGGTGGTACATGCCATGCAAGGGCTTGTCCTTCCATGATGGGCCCGGTGGTTCCTCATCCCTTCTGGGCTTTTGTTGCCTGAGGCATTCACTTAGGAGCTGGTCCTTGGGGGACATTTTCTCGATGTATTCCTGGAGGTTCGCTGTTTCCTCCTGGACAGTAGTTCTGACACTTACTAGTCCTCAGCCCCCCTCCTTTCGCTTTGTGTACAGCCTCAGGACGCTGGACTTAGGGTGAAACCCACCATGCATGGTAAGGAGCTTCCTTGTCTTGATATCAGGGGCTTGTATCTCTTCCAGTGGCCAGGATATTATCCCAGCCGGGTATCTGATCACTGGCATGGCATAGTTGTTAATGGCTTGGATCTTATTTTTGCCGTTCAGCTGACTTTTCAGGACCTGCCTTACCCTCTGGAGGTATTTGGCTGTGGCTGACCTTCGAGCTGCCTCCTCATGATTACCATTTGCCTGTGGGATCCCCAGGTATTTGTAACTGTCCTGCACATCTGCAATGTTCCCTTCTGGTAGGTCAACCCCCTCGGTTGTGATCACCTTTCCTCTTCTAGATATCATCCGCCCACATTTATCTAGTCCGAATGACATCCCGATGTCTTTGCTGTAGATCTGAGTGAGGTGAATCAGGGAATCAATGTCATGCTCATTCTTCGCATACAGCTTGATGTCATCCATGTAGAGGAGGTGGCTGATGGTTGTTCCACTTCAGAACTGGTATCCATAGCCACTCTTTGAGATGATCTGGCTGAGGGGGTTTAGGCCTATGCAGAACAGCAGGGGGGACAGAGCATCTCCTTGGTATATGCCGCATCTGATGCTCACCTGTGCAATTGGTTTTGAGTTGGCCTCCAGAGTTGTGTTCCACAGCCTCATTGAGGATCCTCATCTGGATGAACTCTCTTAGGGTCCTATTGATGTTGTACAGCTTTAGGCACTCCAGTATCCTGTGAGCCTTTGCTTAACAGTCTCCAGTGCCTCAGCTGTGGGCAGCTATGTTGTATTTCCTGGGCTTCCTTACATTTACACCCCTGCTCAGTTCAGACAAAGAGAAGTTACAGGAGTTAGACTGAAAATGGATCCACCAGACCGCTCTTTTCATCTCTAAGAGATGGCCTTCAGTTTGTTATTTTTTACCGCAGTTTGTACCACTTTTGAGAAAAGATTCCTTTCCTTTACACTTCTCCTTTAAAGCAGTACAACTTCTAGAATCACCATAGCAGTAGCCAAAGTGCCAGCAGTCTGGTGGCGTAGGGGGAGAAGCTGTTGTAGAACCTGGTGGTTCTACATTGGATGCACCTGAACCTCTTTCCAGAGGCCAGTGGGGTAAACAATCCATGGTGGGGGTGTGAAGAATCGCGGGTGATGTTTCTGGCTCAGGACACACAGCGTTCCTGTGCCAGATCCTGAATAGTGGGAAGAGAGGTTCCTATGATCTTCTCTGCTGTCCTCACCACCCTCTTCACGTTTCTCCAGTCGGAGGCACTGCAGTCTCCACACCACACAGAGATGCTACTGCTGAGAATGCTCTCTATGGTGCTCCTGTAGAATGTGATGAGGATGGGTGGGGGCAGGAAGGATCTCCTCATCCACCGCAGGAAGTGAAGGAGCTGTTGTGCCTTCTTCACCAGTGATACCACATTCATAGACCAGGTGAGGGAGTCAGTGATATGCACCCCCAAAAACTTTATGCTGTTGACCACCTCCACAGCTGTGTTGTTGATGAGGAGAGGAATGTGGCGGTGCTGGTTCTTCCTGTGGTCGAAAATCAGCTCTTTGGTTTTATCCACATTCAGGATCAAGTTGTTCTTTCCACACCAGCCCACCAGCTGCTCCATCTCCTCTCTGTAGGCCACTTCGTCATTATCCCTGATGAGGCCAACCACTGTTGTGTCATCAGCAACCTTCACAATGTGGTTGGTGGCAGACCTGGGGTCGTGTGTCATCAGGGTAAACAGCAGGGGGCTCAGAACACAGCCCTGTGGGGAGCCCGTGCTGAGGGTGATGACATCAGAGGTGTTCCTTCCAACTCGTACTGACTAGGATCTGTTCGTGAGGAAGTTCAGCACCCAGTTGCACAAGCTGATGCCCAGGGGTTCACGTTTTTCCACCAGCCACTGTGGGATGATGATATTGAATGCGGAGCTGAAGTCCAGGAACAGTCAGCTATAGAAAATGCCAGGCAGTTTTTGGGTTATTTCCAATTTAGTTTTATTCACTGTTAGCATGACCCAGTTAAATATGACTTTCCTGCTTAGGCTTTTGAGGAAGTATCAAATGTTCACACAGGAAGCAGGAAGCAGCACCAGGAAAAATGCAAATGTATTTTTCACTTATCCAAAAATCCACCTGGAGGATAATGAGAAAAATTGCATGGGCACATGACAGTAAAGGTTCGCAGTCTTTTGCTCAACTGATTCTAGAAGTTGTACTGCTTTAAAGGAGAAGTGTAAAGGAAAGGAATCTTTTCTCAAAAGTGATACAAACTGCGGTAAAAAATAACAAACTGAAGGCCATCTCTTGGAGATGAAAAGAGCGGTCTGGTGGATCCATTTTCAGTCTAACTCCTGTAACTTCTCTTTGTCTACACAGTACACAAGAAAACGTTTCAGTCTTTCCGCCCATGCCAGACAAATCTAGCTGTAAAGTTTGGAAAAAAGTTATTGGAATATTAGCAAATAAAACTGAAGAAATAAGTGGGGGAACCACCACAAATACATTTGTTTTGAATATAAAACTGTACACTGGAAATTGGTTGTTATTTGTGCCCCTTTTCCACTTAGTTATATCAGTGAGACGGCAGTCATGGCCCCTAATAGGAAAATGACAGTGGCATGCCAAAACTGAACACAGACATTATTTACATTATTAGTTGCACCCGTTTGGTAAGTCAATATGCCATCTGTGAGAAACAGCCTGGAGCTGAGTTTTAATAGTAGATTTGTTGATTAGTGCTCATTAAAGTAAATGGGAAGCATGACTGTCATAAGGATTGTTGACAGGAGTGGTTACCTCCACTTGAAGGAGACACCAACATTCAGTGACATGTGTTTGCTGTTTTACTGACAGAAAAAAAATCAACCAAAAGGAGGAAGATTTCTCTTCCTTCCATCTCATGCTTTTGTAATTATCACTGTCTCTCCCTCCCACTCGAGCAGCGGCTGGATATTCTACCTTTGGTTTAACCCAGCACCAACCAGCTGCTTAAACATCTTCTCAGATGGGAATGTGCAGCCTCTCTTTGACAGCTGTTTCCATAAACTTTATTATCTATGGCTGTTCCCTGTGTGGAGGAGGGGCTAATTTGTCACTCTCCAAGATGAGAGACACATTAGGAAATAGCATTAGACTAATGAAAGTGACAAATGGCAGCTGTTGGTGTGTCTATGTGTATGCGCACTTTCAGTTTCCTGTTTGTCCCTTTTTAGCTGCCAGAATAAATATCTCATTTGTTTTTTTCCATCCGTGAGGCTGTCCCACTACAGCTATCCAAAACAAACACTAAATTGAGATTGTTGCAGTCTTCAGTCCAAAGGAAATTGACAAGATGAAAGAAATCGATAATGATTCATCTCATGTCAGTGGATATATTGCCATCTCCTGCAGCCTCCATCTTCAGTATTATTTCTACCTTACTTTTTTGTGTAGTGAAAAGTAAAACTATTAAAAAGTCAACACAGGAACCAGTTGCAAGACAGTAGTGCACAAGCCCATATCCTTTATTCCTTCCTTAGTCCAGCCAGAAATCCATAGCAAACAATTCCAAAAACCGAGATCCAAAAAACAGAGTCGTAAGGCAGGCAGTGGTCAATAACAACAGGAGATCAGACGGGCAACAGTACCTGAGGGAAAAGCAAAGGCAGAGTCATAGTCCATAAGTACAGTCAAAATACCAGGGCAGCAAAAACCAGAACCACAGCCAAACAGGCAAGGTCAAACCCAGGGAAATCACAGACAATCCAGAAAGGGCTAAGACAGGACTCTCAACACAGAATGAAACAATCACATCCTGACAACTGGTGAACTGAAGTGCAGGACTATAAATACACAGGAGGGAGGTAATGAGCAAACAGGACAAAGGTGCAGGCAGTTAACTAGATAATTAGTAATGAGGGAGAACACAGCCCTAATGCACTGATTGGTGAAAGCAAAAATGCAGACGGGGCTCAACGTCGGTATAAAGGAAGGTATAACTGAATAATGGTCACACAGAGGCCGGACTGATGAAAACAAACAAAAACAGAACTTAGACAGATGCAGATCATGACAAAAACACTAAAAAGTAAAGCACCATAAGATCCACTTTGTCTCATCTGTTTTTTTTTGTTTGTTCATGTTTTACAGATCAGATTGGATGGGTTTTGATATATTACAATCCATTTTGTGGAATTCAGGGTATAAATAAAGTCAACAAAGCATGGTGGTTCACCATGGAAACAGAGTCTGATGTATTGAGCTAAGAAAGTGGCAAATTTACACTAAATTATATCTTATTTTACCCTAAAATAAATTAATATTATATTAAATTGCATTTCTTTGTTACAGATACTTAAAAGTGTATAAATCTGCAGTTGAGGGCCAGATTTTCAAATTAGTTTCTGAACATGTCTGTGCAGCATGAAGGACAGCTGGTGTGTGCTTAAATGTGCTTTTGAGCAAGGCACTTTGTTAACTGATTACTCTAACAATAATGCTTAGTATCCTACACTGAAAGAAAGTGATTATACCTAACAGCTCCCAGACTATGAGGGCTGAAAATACACAGGTGTGCTCTGTGAATATAGGCCTAGTTAATTTAAAAAGACACTTTTGAGGGATTTTGGGATTGTTAGGATTTTATATGACTCTTCATCTAAACTTGAAGCGGTTTTTGTTACTTGCAGATGGCCAAAGGCAGGAAGTGAGCTTGGGAGGTGGTGCTTCCCGACAGTGCTTCTACGACCTCACGCCCAGCAGCAAATACCAGATCAGCGTTCACACACAGATGCAAGAAATGGAGGGACCTTCAGTCTCAATCACTGATATGACATGTATGTTGCACATGTTTATTGTATTGTAGAGTATATACATTCATGATTGTGTTTTTATGTCCACCTTTGCATTCAGGACAGAAACTGTTAAGTGCACCTTCTTGATTTTTAAGGTTGACTCACACTGTCTCACTCCTGCAACTCTGTCTTCTGCCTCAAGCTTTCTTTGCTGTGGTCAGTCTCTTTCCTCTCTCTCTCTCTCTCTCTCTCTCTATCCCCCTTCCCTCTCTCACAGTGAAGATAGATTCTGCTGTTGCAGTTCATTGGCCAGCTGATGAGCTGAGGTGAAGCACACAGCTCCAGGGACAAGGAGGGCTCAGCTCACAACAAGGGTTACAGATAGATAGATACTATATGGTCTCAGATACACACACATACAGTTTCCTGGACAAATGTTGTTGATCTGCAGATTTTGAGTAGACAACTGTGGAGTGAATTCAACAGGAGACTACAAATTTGGTTTCAGCAAAGGTTGCAAGTGCACAGACATTGTTGAGAGAGTATTATTAAGGTAGGTTACTTTATTAAAAACAGTTAAAAAAACAAACAAAGTGTGCGTGAGAAAAAAATAGGAAAGTGCTCATTATGCAGAGTGGCCCCTTTTACAGTACTAAATTAAAATGAAAGTCTTATATTATAAAGCCATTAATAAAGGCATTAACCACATGTTAATGTATACTTTTAATGTTGTAGCTTGTGGAGATGAAGATAATATCACTTAATAGACTGCTGAATTTTACAACAATGCATCATATTTTATAAGACAGTCTAATCCTTTATATGTACAATCTGCGTAACTGGTGTAAAAAAAATGCAGTGAAGTACACAATTTCCCTCAAAAATGTAGTGCAGTACAAGTTCATATAAGTTACTACTAAGCAAGTTTTAGTATGAAATGGGAATACTAATTAAGGTGAAATTCCGGCAGGAGCGGATGGAGAGAATGGCATCAACAACATTAACCTCTCCAGAAGCCCAGAGAGTCCCCAGTATTTATTGCTCAGTGACTTTTGCTGCAATGCCAAGCAAAGATACTCAACAGCAAAGTTCACGGTTGAATCAAACACATTTTCTGTTAAATTATCTTACCATGGAAAATTAAGAAACATTTGTTCAGATAATTTATATAATTTAATGAAGTGTTTGCCCCATGTGGGGATAGATGCCATGTTTCCATGTTGATGTACTCCTCATACTGTGGTTTGACAGAACTTAATACCTTCTGCACAGTAATTGACTTGGCATCGAGGCATCCCTTCACCTGGGGCTGTTTTTGACTCTGAAAAACACCCCTGGTCAGACAGATACAATAGTGAAAAAACCAGCCCAACTTATAGTATAGGAGGAAGGGTAGGGGGGTACAACATAGAGAAAGAAAGTATAAAGGTAAAGTATGACTGCTGTAGCTCAGTGATGGAGATATACAGAAAAAAAACACAGTTCATGGATTGGTCGTGTACCTGTAGGTTGTAAACACAGATTGGACCAGAAATCTTTTTGCTGCTGATTTTCATCTTAAAAGCAACACCCTAATGCTGACTGTGTGTGTAAGTGATGTGTCTGTGTGCAATTTTTGTTCCCTCTTTGGGACCTTTTCTGGTATAATTACCATCCTGATGGGACCAGTACCCCTCAAAGTCTCAATGAGGTACAATGTAATTTCTGTTCGTTAAGGTGTGATTTCAGATTACAATAAAGCATTGCTGGGCATGGTAAAGGTTAGGATTAGGGTTTGGTTTAGGCCAGTGATTCTTAACCATGGGGCCGCAAGCGCCCGCTCGAGGGCCGCCAAAAAAGTCTGTTTTCCACCTGTGGGCTGTGAGAGCCGCGAGACCTTCAGTTGTAATACACCTTCCCACCACTTCATGGCTGTAATGCGTCAGTCAGTTGACTGACACGCTCAAACAAGCAGAAGAAAACAGCCACTAGTCTGGAGCAGAAGTTATGGATAAGTTTACTAACCGAAAAAAATGATGACAAAATGTCAACCCCCCGCCAAAAGGCAACAATTTTTGCTAAAGTACAATCCTGACTTCATTAAGTACGGCTGTGTGAATGGGGGCAACGAAGCAGAGCTGAGAGCTTAGTGTGTTGAGTGTGGGCTAACGCTGTCAAATGAAGCACTGAAGCGGCATCTAGAAATTAAGCATCCAAGGCTCATGGGAAAGCCGGAAAAGAAAATGGGGAACAGATGCAAAAAATGGCAGTTGTGTCACAACAATGTGCTTGTTAAACCTTAAGTAGATTAGATATAGTTATTGAATACAAATCAAATAAAGAGTAACATAACCAAATCAGTGTTAATATTTCAATGGGCCCCGGGCCCCTCTTTACTGGAAAGATTGGGCTCCAAGGTCAAAAATGTTAAGAACCCCTGGCTTAGGCTGTCCACAGTGAATACAAGTCAATGCAGTGTCCTAACAAGGATAGCTGTGTGATCTTGTGTGTGTGTTTGAATGTGTATGTAGTCAGCAGATAAATTCGATGATGGTGCCACTTGTCACTGCCATCATGATGGATGACCTTGTCTTGTTTCACTGTGTTTGTCCAGTGCCGGCGCCCACTCAGGCTCCCACTCAACCCCCCACCACAGAGCCCCCTCCCACCATCCCGCCTGCTAAGGAAGGTGAGCAAGATGCAAAACACAAACACATACACTCATTGTTATATTCTTCATTTCTAGTGTTAAAGGCAAACTTTAACAGCGCTGTGGTTACTTTTATTGTGGAAACTGTAATTACATTTATCAGTCTTTAAATACATTTTTATTTGAAGTCATAAAGAAAACATATAGGCAATCTTTTCAACTATTACACTATTACTATACTTTATGAGGTGGTAACCAGAGCTTCTTTGGAATTTAGATTTTAAGTATTATTCTGGTATAAATCGCACCAATCTGTCTGTTTTAACTTTATAATAGGCAGTTACGATATTCCTACTGTAAAATTATAATGCAGAGTTACTTAGCAGTTAGTGTATTTTGCAATGGATATCGCCAGATTTGGACTACATTTTTTCATGACTAAATTAGTATGTAAAAATGGATCATGGTCTGTCCTAACAGACACTTGCTTCAAATGATTTGAATTAGGAGTTGAAGCAACCAAAAACTGATCAGGACAAGTTATACAGAGCAGTAGTTTTACTTGGAAATTTAAAACAGTGATTAACACCACACTTGCCAGCACAAGCAATGTTTCCCTATTCCCTACAAATAATCGAACAGTTTTCTTTTAATAGAGCAGCTATGTTACGTTGCTCTGTGTTCTTTACACAACTGTGAACGATATTTAGTTTCAAAACATCAGTGGTGACCTGGAAGGAAATTTGGGAATTTGGGGCCCCGTGATAAAATTAGAGAACTTTAAGGTAAACAAAAACAGAGTAGAAACATAAAAAAAGTTGAAGTGTCTCACAGGAAGTCAGCGAGACGTTTGCTGTATTCCACAACACACAAAGACTTCATTGTGTGAAAAGTGCTCAGACTGCTGTAGACTGCGGCCAAAGCCAAAATAAAGAAATACTATTCTACTCCTGGTTTATTGGCTTATTACCTCAGGCTCAGCAGACCTAACCTGATCGCTCCCATCCAGTTTCAGCTTAACTTAAGATCTCTGTTTAGTTCCCAAACACCAGAGTACTAAGTCCAACCACCATGGACAAAGAGGGCACACCTGTGATTAACAGTCACATGACATGATCCATAACATGATATGTTTACAATTCTCTTTAAAATTAATTTTCCTTACAAAATGGTAAAAATGGTTCAAATGGTTTTCAAACCACAATCACAAATCCAAACTTTGATCATAATGACTTAATGCCAATGGAATACCCTTAACTGTACTTTAAACCTTGGCTAACTACAACTGAAGCTGTGACAGTAAATGACTCATGCGATAAGACAGGCTGAATAAATATTCCCACTGTGGTGGATTTATCCAAATGGCTTGACAAGTTTAGAAAGATCAGAACTAAGAAGTTCATAGTCAGAGCCTCTACCTCCCACTGAGACAAGCCTCCTCTTCTGTTCCTGTCTGATGGGCTCAGTTTAAAGGCTGACCTGCAGGACAAACTCCTCAGACATGAACCGACACACCTGCTGGGCCCGTCTGTAGGCATTTCTGTCTCAGTTTCTGACCTTTGTCAGACCGACGCCTCCATCTGTAATGACAGGCAACCTTTACTCAGGACAGGACTGCAAAGATAGAAGGATAGAAAAAAGAGAAAGCAAGGTTTGGGTTTTTAGGTGGGAAAAAAACAGGCAAAAAAGTGGAAGAGAATGAAACAAAGTGACGGGTAAGATGAGAAAAACAGGCAGAGATAGGGCTGCAGACAGAAAGCATAGGGGAGAAGGCAGAAAGAGACAAATGAGGAGGAAGATGATGGTGCAGCAGAAGGAAAAAAAACATGCGGTGTAAAAGTAGTGGGAAATTATAGAAAGTGGTAGAGGTGTTCAAATCACTGAGAAATAAAATCTGTATTTAGTGTATTGATTGTTGCAGTTTTATATAAATGTCTTTTTAGGAGGCGAGGTTGGTTCAAGATAGTTCATAACACAAAGAGGGCAAAGCAGTTCAGAATCAGAATCAGCCACATAAAACCTTTTAATCAAAACATTCTCAACTGACCTTTAACTTGACATTTGTGACCAGCACACTCACTCCTCTTACTCTGACAATGTACACTGAAAGCATTGGCCTCTGGAGAAAAACAATAACACCAATAGAGTCAATTTTCTCCATGCCCACAGCATGTTTTCTGGTTGTCTGCCCATCCCGTTCTTGTGAAAGTGATACCTCAGGAATGCCTCGTGGGAATGTCTTTAAATTTGGAACAAATGTCAACTTGGAGTCAAGGACTGATTAGATCAGACTGATTAGAATTTGGTGGTCAAAGGTCAAGGTCACGGTGACCTCACAAAACCTCAATTTACAACTAAAAAGTGGTAATTCTAGCTCTTTTTATTGTATTTCCTCTCCTCTCCTCTCTCCTGCACTCTTTTCTACTTACAATTACATCCATTTTTCCTCATAAACAGTGCAGGTACAGTTCAGGATTTTCCTGAGAATTTATGGGGGCTGACATGGTCATTAGCAGGGTGTGGAATTTAGTGCATACTTGGAGTTTGAAAAGTTGTTAAAACCACAAAACAACTTTACAGCAGCAAAGATAAGGCTACTGGGAGTCGTTTAGAAACATGAGAAGAATAAAAGCAGAAGGGAAAGTCACTCCTGGAGCAAAAATGTGAATGAGCAACTTTTGAAAAAATCACATTAGAGGGAGAACACTAGAAAAATCTGAGTATTTGAGTGTGCACTTTACCTTTTCCCTAATCTTATAAACTCTACATTGTGCAGATTAATCTAAGGACCCGGTCTTTGCATATTTACCCTGTTCCAGAGCATCTATATACTTTGCATATTTACTCAGGGTCTGAATATGTTAAACAGCC
This sequence comes from Psettodes erumei, assembly GCA_016785225.1. Lineage (NCBI taxonomy): Eukaryota > Metazoa > Chordata > Actinopteri > Pleuronectiformes > Psettodidae > Psettodes > Psettodes erumei. The sequence continues at coordinate 2,526,580 of JAFBJZ010000623.1, forward strand.
AGTTAACATTCAGCTTACACTGTGTCCTCTGCTGACCTTCATCTTGTATGAAATTACTTTTTAAGTGCAGAGACAAAATGATGTGCTGGCTAAATTTATATATTGGCCTTATGTGCATCTTTTTTGCTGTCTAGTGTGCAAGGAGGCCAAGGCTGACCTGGCGTTCCTGGTCGACGGCTCCTGGTCCATTGGAGACGACAACTTCATGAAGATCACACGTTTCCTCTACAGCACCATGGGATCGCTGGACCTAATTGGACCAGATGGAACACAGGTCAGCCACTTGACCGCACCTATGTCACTCTACCTCTTTCCCTCTCTTTTCTCCCTCTCTTTTTTGTGCATCATGACATGACGACTGATTTGGGAATTGAAAATGTTAGAATGCAGTCTTGACCACGTTGCTCTGAATAATATTACACTGAGTCTCCCCACAGAGCTACAGAGCTACTACAGAGAGACTATTAGTGGTTCTTATATCTAGTCCAGACGTCTGAGTCTCGTGAAAATTATTACACATACAGTACCATAAGTTAACCAACAGAAATACAAATGTGCTGATGGCTTTTAATTCACTTTCACGCTATAATTTTTTCTCTTTGTTTTAGCATTTTCCTTTTGAAAAATGCATGCTCAGGGGAAATGCAATGTAAAGCAGATGCTGAGGCTCCAGCCACACCAAAAACCATAATAATGATGAAATTACATATCTTACTATAATCTGGGGGTAAAGAGGCCATTCACAGAAAAGAAACATAAAATATATACAGTATGTTTTCATTTTTAAAATATATTTCATCCCACAACCCCCGCCCCCAAGCACAACACAATGCTGAACATTCAATCAACTTTACATATTGTACAGTATATCCAATAAAACATGGCATCACCCCATCCTCCACACAGCCAGCCAGCTAACCCCCCACCATATGCTGCAGCCCATTCACTGCTCAGAGAAAAAGAAAGGATAAAAAAATTGTTTGAAAATCCTCTCGAATGTCCCCATAACTAGATTTTCCTTCAATAGATAAAGGGATAAAGGACAGTGGGACCATGATTTAACAATCAAGAACGACTCTCAAGATGTCCAGCTTGCTTTCTGTAGCCTGCTAGCTATTCCTTCCCTCTTTTTTTGGTCTCATTCTCACCTTCACATCTGTCGTACATTCACCCACCATGGATCTTGAACAATCTGGGTTTTCACTTCCTCCTTTTGACCCATGTTCTTCTGGCTCATTTAGTGTTTGAGGACAGCTGCTTTTGGCGATACTATAATATTAACTGATACTGGAAAGATGTTTCAGAGGAGAATTTCACCCAGTTTTCTTAGCTTGTCCCTTGAGAAATGAGCATGATCACAGCCTTGTATCTACAGGGAAGTTTAGAACATTAAGAGGGACCTTTAAACCCCTAGTGAGTCAATCTTTTACTCTCTGGAAGGACTTTCTGTTGCTGAGCAGCATTCGATTAAATATGCTCATTTGCAGAATCTTTTCTGCCAGAAAACATTGCTTCTCTGGCAGGAATGGGGATCTTAATAAATTAGGTTTAGATGCACTAAAAGTTGGGATAAACATCAAATTGTTCAACTTCCGATCAACACCCCATCAGTTTCATTCTTAGTGTAAAATCTACCACAAGAAATTTAATGCTTAAGAAGAATTTAAGTAATACTAAATCACGTCAACTCAGTGACTACTGCCAGCTTCATTCCCTCACAATGTTTCTCATGTGTCAGGTTCATCAATAAATAATGCCAGGCTCTATCTTTGGGCAGTAGCTCGCTATGTCATTGTGAACTAATATCTTTGTGCTTCTTGCCCGTATGCCCCCACACTCCCACCCCCTCCCCTACTGTGTCAGCACAGCTCAGCTTGTTCATTTGTCACACTGTGTAGAGGTGCTTGCAAAAACCCTTTCCTTTCATTTGGATAATGTCTGCTGTTAAGCAGACATTTGCTACCCTCACTGCGCCCCAATAGCCCCCTGGCAGTAGGCTACCAGGAGCAAAACACTGTCTGTAATGTGAGAGAGTTGGCTGTACAGTAAGGAGGGAGCTGGGTGGTAAATGTAGGCCACCGTGAGCCAAGAACAGCACCATTAGCAGTCTGGAGGTAATGGTGGTTGTTCTCCCCTCTTAGAGTGAGGCGATTAGATTGATTATAACTCTGATTTGGGACTTTGAACATATACATATATTTTAGTGCATTTTCACCTAGAGACCTGCATAAAATAACACTGTAATGTTCCCATTTGACATCATGAACTTCTACTACATCTGCTCAGTGTGAGAAATATTACCACCACCGGCACTGACCAGGTAAGAAAACCGTTGAGCTGTTGCCATTCAGTTATTAACTCTAAACATAAAGCGATGAAAATGGCATATTTAGGCTTCCCGTGTGTCACATGCACTTCAACTTTCCCATCTGTGCAGTGATCGCTTTTTGGACTGCCTAACCACACTCAGCTTGTATAATTGAGGTATTTCCCTCAGCACACAAAGGGAGCGTCTGTTTGATGCTGTTGTTGCTGTTCAGGATAAATGCAGAAATTGCAAGTGAAAATGAGCGAGGAGAGATTCCTGGATCCATAACACAGTAAACTGGCTTCATAGCACACAGATGATTCCAAATGAGCCATGTGAATTAATCTGGCTTCCTCCTTTTAGTTTTGGAGGAAGACATGGCAGTGGTATTGTGATTGATATGAGTATGAACAGTTAATGACTGACTGATTTTTTTAAATAAACTGTCCCTTCAGAGCAACTTTAAAAAGAAAGTGAGAATCAGAGTTTAATGTTTTATAAATTCATTTGACATGTGTTGTGAACTTATTTCACCCACCTTCACTCACTCTGTCTCGCCCTCCAGGTGGCCATTGCTCAGTTCAGTGATGATGCTCGGACAGAATTCCAGCTGAGTTCCCATAGCAACAAGGAAGCGCTGCTGGAAGCTATTCAAAGAATCAGATACAAAGGAGGAAACACCAAGACAGGTCAGAACAACGTATTAGTGGGATTAATCATTCATGTTGTATAACGAGAGTTCATTTGATGCCTCAGTCTAAATGTATCTTCCTCAGTTTGTATATATGTCATGGAAGGCGTAGAAAGTAACATTTCCATTTTTCTTAAAGGACTTCTTTCTCATCCATCATCCTAAAAGTTGAGTCTGAAAGCTCATTTTTGAACTCGGAATCAGCAGTTCACAAAACAATTTCCACCACATGGTCCATAAAATAGCTGACATGAAGCTTTCAATCATTTCTCCAAAATGTTAAGGTCCACATTTCCAAGACAATTATTACTGAATTCTGAAGTCTGAAAGTCTTTTTTTCATTTGGACTTCTTCAGATGAAGTTTAAGATGATTTCTGTTCTGTTTAGTGAGGCTTTTTATGTTTCAGCTCAGAGATTTTCCCTTCCTCTGTGATTCTCCACACTAAATTGGCACTAAAGCATAATGTGAAACATAACAGTTTGTCAACTATACAGGCAAACAATCACTTAGCTATATATTTTTAGAGACTGTGCCCAAAACTCCTTACTTACATCTTACTCCTCTGGTCCATTCAGAGTTTCTCTGGCTTTCAGGATTGAGGCTTGCATAACAAACCAAATCATTTACACTCTCCAAACCCTAAAGTATTCTCTCTTTTTAGTCTTAAACCCCAAATTCTCCACAGAGACCCTATCAGGGCCCCTCACTGTGTCTAAATCCACCAAAGCCCCTCAAATAAAAGGCTGCAGCTTTCTGCCTCTTTAACCCTTAGCTTCTGGCAGACCTAACTCTGTAGAAGCCAACAAGACACCCTGCAGCTTCAGTGGCTTTTTGTGTTTTTACTGTAAGTGGCTAGTGTCTGACAACTTCCTCGTCAAGAAAACACATCAACCTCAGATTTTAAAAATGTACTCAAAATTACACAGTAATTCATGGTAAAGTTGCAAGCTACTATTACTCCAAAATAGGATTTTTTTTCTTTTCTTTTGTTTATTGGATGTGATTGTAGTGTGTTTCCCACTAACCATCTCAGACAGGTAGCCACAAAGCAGCAACTGTGGTTAAACTAGGTTCTTGCTAAGGAGAAGATACAGCTCCTTATTAACCCTCTCAGCCAACTTCTAGGTATAAGCTTCTTCTCCAGATCCATTTTACATAGAGTATGTAAATAATGCAAGCTTCTTTAAGATTCTAGTGAGTTGTTTTTTTTTCCATTGTCAGTATTCTCTCCTATGCAGGGTGCTGAAGCTGATATCCTGGGATTTGGCTTTTGACTATGCATTTATTCATTAAGGCATTAGTGAGCCTCTGACTGGCTCGGAGAATGATTGATTTAATGTAGCTGCTGCTGTAACAGTTCTAATCCCTGTATATATGTATATTTGTGTGTCTTTTGAGACTGATTTTCATGCTAATCCTTGACATTGCTTAGCTGTTCAGTACATACCAATAGAGCACAGTACCTGTACCTGTACGTGCTGTACAGTGTCTGCTTATGGGCAAATGTAAAGGTGTGTTTGGTTTCCAGGAGTGTGTACTGTATGTGTGTATCTATCGAAGCAGTGTGCAAGTTACAGTATAGTACTGTAACTAGTTTTGCTCTTAATCCTTAACTTTTCAGTCATACATTCACATATTGGATTAGTCAGGATGTGATGTGCCTTCTATGAATTTACCTTTGCTAAAGCTGAAGTAATGCAGTTGTGTGAGACCCTTACTCACTTTTCAGTGTGTCAAGTTCAAGAATGAATGAGTTTCACTAACGATAAAAAATACCAGTCGATTGTATATTTTCAGCAATGCATTTATCTAAAATGTTTTCCAGCCACGCTGAGGAACCTAAAGTAACTTTTCTTTTCTAACTGTTTGGAATCACCCAGAGAGGTTATTACAGTCTCTCATTTGTCATACAGATTTCACCTGCAGCCACAAAAGAACATGGAGAAAAAGTCTTTGGATGTTAAATCAAGAGAGACCATTTCTGCTATTTTCATATTCATAAACTGTTGCCCAACAGGAGGCCAATTCCAAAGTGACATTGATTACCTGACACATGCAAAGTGATGGATTGCTGATTGATGACCCAGCATCCACTGACATGTTTGTTTTGTTTTCAGTTTCTTTCTCACCCTCCTCTCATATTTGTTCTCATCTTCCCCATCTGTTCAGTCTCTTCTGTCTTCTCCTCTTCCCCTTTTTACTTTTCCCTCACTGTCTTTTGCCCTTGACCTGCTCTTCTCCTCCTCCATCCTCCGTCACGCATTCAGCCCCTCTTCTCTTCCTCCTCATCCTCATCCTCCTCCTCCTCTTCATTTCCCCCCTCTCCTCTGCTCTGTCCTGTGTCTCACTTCATGCTTGGCTAGCTGCTGTAATTCCAGTCTTGCCCAGCATGATCAGAGGACAGTGTAGAAACAGATGTATCACTGGCAGATATTTGACAACATAACACTTTACAGGCCAAGCACTCGATCATCTCTCACTGACAGCTCATTTAAAGACGAGGAAAAAACAGGAGGAGGTGAAGATTTGGTTTAGGTGGAAATTTTTGAGACAGACACCATATGGATAGAGCTGTTAATGCAACATAACCTGCATGTACAATAGCTCATATGATATTGTTAATAATAAGTTCCCTTAGATTCGTCTCCTAATAACTATGGCACATTCTTGAAAACACAAGAACAGTGAGAGAAGAAAGTGTGAAAGGACAAAAGGAGTTGAGAGGATTAATGGCAGCGATTGTCCATGTAATTATGAAAAGGTCAGGTGGAGATGAGTGGATGCAACTATTACTGAAGATCGAGATGGACAGTATGCAAATATTGACATTAAACAGAATTGACCTACCTGAGTGTGATGATGATCAGGAGACCATGCTTATTGGTCTGCATGCACAAAATGGCTATATTTTCACACAAGTTGTTGTTAATCAACAGTGTGCGTGAAGTCTGCAACAGTTTACATATCTTAAAAGTCATATAGGACATGTTGCAAGTCAGTTATTTTAAGTGACTATACCTTGTACTTTGTACAATAAAGATCGTCCTCCATCTGTTAGAAGGTCAGGTTCAGTTCACTTGTCAGCAGCAAAAGAGCTCTCTGGAGGCATATACATTAATAAATATATTTTAAAAATGCAGTATAATTGAGCACAGTGCTTCTCTGTGGAGCTGATTCGACCTTACCAATATACTTTTTTATTTTATTTTACAAAACATGAAGACTTGATACACAGAAGACATCCAAAAAAGGCACTAACAAATGTGCATTGACACCTTCTTGGTTTTTTGTTGTGTGTGTCCTGAAGCCTTTCAAAGCTGTCATGACAGATCTTATTGACTGATTAAGTCCATTAGCAGATGACCCACACACCGCTAAAAGTTCATCTTACAGACTGGATTGTGACATTTCAGTCTTAGTTATCCTCAGCTCTCCATGTTTAGATCCCATGCTGTTGCTGTCTGTTTTCTGACATATTTGTAAAGGCTGATGACATAAAATTGTGTTTCAGGAGATCACTCGCTGTCATGTAATAATTATGGGCTTAATAATCATTTTATTCATGCCAGTGGAAGAATAAATAATACATGTTTTAATTAGTTAGTACATTAAAACTGGAGAAAAGATCTCAAGCATTCACGTCCATGTAAAGGTGGGAAAGAGGACATTTTTAGATTGTTAATGAACTTATTTGTGCTTCCAATACATATGGTAAATTTGATATCACAGGATGGTACTGCAAAGTAAGGACAATACCAGCACTTTTCTATTTTTTTAGTCTATGTACGATGAATGTATAGGTTCCATCACTACTGGTCTTTCTCCCAAGCATGCTGTATGGTTTCATTTTTTGATATGTTTTTCGATCAAGGCAGCCATTAGTGAACTTTTCTTTCACTATGGCATGAAATTAACCTTGCAGAGGCTTGAAAATTTTTGGATTAATAATGAAATTAAAAAACCTTGGGAGAGATTTATAGTTGGATGTGACAGAAAACGCTGTGCCAGTTGGCTGTAAAAGAACAGAAAGGACAGAAATAGCAAAAAGGCTTCCCCACCATTAAAATAAATACATGACCGACTCAGTCACATCAACATGGGAGTTGCGTTAGCATAACAGTGATAAATTTCATGTTTTATATTCTTGCTTTATACCTGTATTAATATGACTGGAACATTCCTAGCCCCACCACTGTGAGTGAGCCAGTGACTGGGATGTGCTGTGTGCTGGAAACAGCTGATGTCAGTATGCCAATCCAAGTGTAGCCGTAGAGCACTTCAGGAAAAAAGCACATCATGCTTCACTTGTGTAATGTAACAAATAAGACATCATGTTTACATTTATAAATCTCTGCAAGTTTGACAGAAGTGAGTGGAAACTAAGGACTATGGCAATGTAGAAGGACAACACATCTAAACTCTGTCAGTATCAATGGGTGTATGGGCTAAATGCAAAGTTGCTGTAAACTGAGTGTTTTCTTTTTTGTTGTCTGTCAGGTCGGGCCATCAAACATGTGAAAGAGTCCATTTTTACACCGGAAGCCGGAGCCAGAAGAGGTGTTCCGAAGGTCCTGGTCGTCCTGACCGATGGGCGTTCACAAGATGACGTCAACAAAGTGTCCAAGGAGATGCAGATGGAGGGTGAGTATTTATTGACCAAACACAGAAGTAAAACCATTGGAAGTTTGTTGAAAGCCTGGAAAAATCTCAAAATCATAATTTATTGACACCAGATGTAAAGTATGTGATTTGTTGACATGAAAATGTAAACTGTGAGTGATAGTATGGTACAGCCAAGATAGAAGAAACCAGAAACCCATTCAATCTGTCAGTTTTGAGATGCTGTATGAAATGTATGTCACATTTTACTTAGAGGTCATCAGACTCTTCAGCCATTGTTTGAAACCCATAACTGTAACTGTGTTCTCCATTCAGATATTTCATCATTTCCATTGTCTTCAAACTTGTAATGAGCGCTCGTGTTGAATTCAATTCACAGGCTATATCATCTTTGCCATCGGCTTTGCGGACGCAGACTATGGGGAGCTGGTGAATATTGCCAGCAAGCCCAGTGATAGGCATGTCTTTTTTGTGGACGATTTGGATGCTGTGAAGAAAATAGAAGAACAGCTCATTACCTTTGTCTGTGAGGCTGCCACTGCCAGTGAGTAACACCATCTTATCTGTAAAAACAGAGAGCAGGTAGGGGACGAGGCCAGGAGGAAAAAGAGGTCAGAAAAGTCAGATGGATGTGCAGACAGGAGGAAAGAGGCAAAAAAAAGATTGACAAAGTAGTGGAGAGACATAGAAATGACTGAAGACGAAAAGGGAAGGAAAGCAAAATTTGATGGTCGAGAATTTTAAGTACTATGGATGAACTAATTCACTCTATTCTCTATTTTAGCTTGTCCATCTATTTTGATGAGTGGAAACACAATGGCAGGTAAAAAGATGCAAATTAAGAGAAAAATATACAATATAACAGTCTCACATGCCCATCGCCTGTATCAAACCCTGATTGGATAGATGATGATGATTATATCAATAGCATAATCTTGATGAAGGTGATGATGACTTGTCTCTTGAAGGCTTCCGTATGATGGAGAAGTTTGGCCTGGTCGAGAAGGAGTACAGCATCATCCCTGGAGTTTCTCTGGAGCCGGGCTCCTTCAACAGCTTCCCCTGTTACAGGTTACACCGTGATGCCCTGGTGTCACAGCCAACCAAGTGAGTCACGAATGTCCACAGTTAGGGGGGAATGTGAAAACACACCTGTGTTTTAGTCAACTTCATAGCCATCATCTGGCCATTTATTTCAGTGTTTAAATTGTTACAAATACTTGAGTACAGTACAGAACCAAACTACAAGTGTGAGAATGTCTGTCAAGTTGAACAAACACCATTTCAATAAAAAGGTAAGATCTATTGCAGGGCCGTTGTATTAGACTGACAAATTACAAATACATAAGGTTAATTCAAAACCAGCCACAGAATTTCTGCTACTCAGTATACCTCTTCTATCAATAAAGGTATGCATCGTTATTGTTGAATTCTGTTGAATCCAAGTCACTGATATTTAACCTTAAGTTTCCTCTGTGTTGCATGGAGTTATTTTGATCCTGCTCCACTGTGTATCCATCAGCATTTGCTTGCTACATGTATCCCCTTTTTTTCTTGGATACGGGGAGTGGTCACTGTCAGTGGGCAGCAGGACGCAAACACTGCAGGAGTTTGAGTTATCAGCCAGTAGTGAAAACAGAGCTATTCAATAGTCCTGCCAAAGAAAAGGACTGGCTTCTCTGGCTGCTAGCAAACTACTGGGGAACCGACATGAAAGATTACATGCCAAAGATTTTCCCTTAATCTTTGTTTGGATTATCTTTTTAGCACACAAGGGTTCAAGTCCCACTCGTAACACCTGCGCTGTGTTGTTATGTTATTTTGCACATTCCACAAACAGTGCCTGTCCTCAGGGCCAACAATCACAAACAGTAATCTAGAAGATTGTAGGCTCTGTGCCTTTAGTCTGGGTTTAATTATTTTCACTATTAGAATGACATTGAAGTAAGACTGTATTTCTATAAGCGTTAGCCACACATGCCATATTAATTAGTTAATTAATGTAAAAACAAAACAAAACAGTATATGCACCCAAGTACATCTTGCTTTTAGAAAGCCTAAAAACCTTTAGGAAAGGCAGTAACATTTGCAATAAAAATAAGTCAAATAAAAGCACTGAGCAGACAGATTATTGCAGTAACACATTAAACGTGCCATTTACACTAATCCCTGCATTTCTTACTGACAGTAATGCAAAAAGCAAATTTGCAGTCTCAGATAATTCTTTTTCAGTCTAGCGATGCTGAATCACAGCATGTTTTTTTTTACCCCAACATAATCACTATTAACATAAAAATGGCATCTCAGGTGTCAGGTATATTCCTTCAAGTGGCATACACTTACAGGTGCTAGTATATCCTCCAGCCTGATTAGATCTAGAATTAGGTTAGATTAAAGGTGTTAAGGTCATGACCAGTTTTCAGAGCTCACGGTGTGCATTCCAAATCAACAGTGCCATGATCACCTGTAATTAACAGGTATTACAGCACACACATTATAGAGGCTGGAAATAAATTATTTAAACACATTCTCAGAGATAATTGCACGGGAACAGGTTAGAAGCATCACTGTTTACTTTGGACTATACCACAGGGAAATATTCAAATAGAAACCCCACGCATACACAAACTTAAGAAGAGCATTCCGTACTTTCAACAACGCTCCTGTAATGTGTTTCCCTCTGTGAAGTTGAAATTTTAGGAGCTTTTTCTTGGTTTATATCAGCTTCCATTATAAAGCTTACTGCTCTGTGATTTTTTTCACTTTGGGAAACGTGACATTGATGAGTACTGTGAAAAGTTAAAGTTAAAACAAATTGATCCTGAAGCGCTTGGAGGCAGCTGCACAAAAAGGACTAGGCTTACTGATCAAAACATGTCTGGCACTCAAAGACGATCAGTGGCAGTGAAAGAACTGTAAAAGCATTCACATCAGCTGAAAAGACACAATGGCACTTTGGATAGGACACCTAGTACATACAGTATATGCCTTTTGGGCACAGCTAAGCTCTCTATCTGTTTGTGTGTGTACCAGATACCTTCACCCTGAAGGTTTACCCTCTGACTACACTATTTCCATGATGCTCCGCCTACTTCCGGAGACACCGCAGGAGCCCTTTGCATTGTGGGAAATCCTCAACAAAGACAACAAGCCATTGGTGGGACTAATCTTGGACAGTGAGTTTGAATCACTCTGGCGTTTGTTTCTTATCTGTTATTTTTGTCTCATCTGCATCATGGCACACCTCAGTTTGACAAGTGCAAACTCAAACAGCAGATCTGTGCTGCACTTCCTGCAACTCCTCCATGACCCTGCAAATGACCCTTGGCATTGTATAATTGAAGTGAAGTGAGACTTGAGAGGAACAACCAATTATAGCTGAGGTATAACTCCATTTTTGATCCATTACAATGACTTGAGAGGGACAGTTTTCCTAAATCATAACAAAGATGCAGAGATACAGACTTGTTTTGAAGACACTTTCTTTTAAAGCCAAAGCAGATGGGATGATGATAATGAAGTGCAGTGCCTGTGTTTGTATCAGACTGGGATAAGTGTTGTCACAGAATCACTGCACACTTGAATTCACCCCAGGCGTAAACTTTTAGTGGTGTTTTAGACACCACTGACTTGGAGGAGACCCAGGGCAGACCCCCTGACCTGCTGCAGCAATGATTTTACCAGCTGTCCTTGGGGATCTCGGGGACACCAGCAGTAGCTAAAGGAAGTTGCATTTTGGCCGTTCTGCTTTCAATTCAACAACAACAACTGAATTCAACAATTGAATATATTTTGTAATACTATGTATACAATGTATACTATTTTCAGTTTGGTTCACATTTTAATCTTCCTCCTTGTGAAAGATCCATGTCAGAAGAATCCCTAACTTATGGAGAAATGTTTAATAGGCTAAAACAAAAGGATGAGAGCATGGATGATGGCACATTGTTTGACAGGAGCTTACCATATTATAGCCAAGGTTGTACTGTCATTGTTCCACTATGCTTACTTGAAGAACCTAACCTTAAAACAACATAAACACCTTCACAATTTTAGGGAATTACCAGTAAAGATTGATTTCTCTTTCTTTAGTTAATATGATAATAACAATGTGACAGCCTTTGTGCTTCATTTTCATTGACATGTTAAAGACTCATAATTGTTATTGCCAATAATATCACACTGTATATCATTAGAATAACAGGCAGGATATGAGGTTTTTGCCCTCTGATGGCTGCAGTTACTTGGTGAAAAAATGAAAATGACAAGGTTTTGTGTCTATATCACAATGAAACTGAATCTCTTAAATGTATCATTTTTAAGGGCATCTGGTGGTACTTTTCCACTATAAAAATGAATCTTGTGTAGATAAACAGCAGAGCAACACAACAATTAGATTGTTTGTTAATTGCTGATATTAACCAGCACATGTGGTTTAGTGTTACGAACCAGACAGAGAGAAAGTGTGTACAAGGCAATTTTGAAGTGAACTACCCTTTCTACCCTTCCACAGACTCTGGAAAGACCTTGACGTTCTTCAACCATGACTATAAAGGAGACTTCCAGACTATAACCTTTGAAGGAACAGAAATCAAAAAGATCTTCCATGGCAGCTTCCACAAGGTTAGTTTTTAATATTGCTTGATTAGTAGTAAATGAGCTTTAGATTCAGAACCACTTCAGTGTCAGTCACACTGACTTGAAAGTCATTGTTAGCCTACTCAGAGAGTGTGCTCCAGTGACTACATTTAGTAGTTTGCCTTACATATCAGGTTTACACTGAATACAAGTTTTAGGTTGTAGCTGCTCAGATGAATATTCAGACCTGCTACATTGAAACTCTGCAGAGCAGAAGCGGTCTTAGGGAGCAGGAAGCTTTCCAGCATGCTGCTGGGAGAGAGATGAAAACAAAGAAGATCTGCTGTATGTTGGTGCTTTTGAAGTTGTGAAGCCTGTTGCATGGTTTTCCAGTGACTCTTGGAATGTGATTTTTTTACTCTTGACCTGTCAACACTGCCGTGTGCCGTGTGCCGTGTCAATATTACTGTATCCTGTACTTTTGTCAATCAGTGGGATTCAATTCTATTTTTTATGTAAATGATTTTGTATGAAAAGACTGGATAAGACTGGCTACTGGACTGACTGGATAAGAAACTGCAAATTTTGATGCTATTCCTTAGTGAAAGACAATTTTCAACTCACTTGAGATGGGAAAATGTTTTGTGAGGAAATAGATTATGGAATAAATAGTGTTGCAAACACCTCTACGGAATATATAATGATATTTGGATCTTTGGAACAGGCCCAGTGGATGACTAATTCACATTACAAAATGCTTTGGCATAAATATCAACAAAATATTAAGACAAGTTGCTAAATGATAAATAATTCTTTTGTTTTCGTGGGCACGTTATTTGAATAAGATACAATGATCAGGTGTTTTTACTCAAATGGGCATTTGGTTGCACACACACATGCAGTTTCTTTACTGAGACTCTCCGTTCTGCTTTATTTCTGCTGAAAACAAACCAACACCAGCCCAGCTCTGTCTGTCTTTACCTCTATTCACAAAATGTCAGGGAGTAGCTGTCCATCATTCTCAGCGCCTTTTGTCTTCTCCCTAGTTTTCTGTCTCTCTGCTGGAGAATATGACAATGTTGCGAGGGAGAACAGATGCAGCAGAAGACTGCCTGGCCAGAGGAAGTCTTTGTCTCTGTTAGGACAGGATGACAAGTGAATAGGAGGAGTGCCCGTGTGCATATGCATGTTTGCATTATAAAGGGATTGCCATATGAAGATACCTCGTGTGAAAGCAGGGATGCCTAACAGGATCTGTGACTGCTCAGCGAAGCACACACACACATTGGGAGAAATGCAAACAAAAAACCCAGCCACATACACTTATGATGGAGGGGAAAAGAAGAGCAAAGGAAGAAGTAGATATGACAGAAATTGAGACGTAAAGAGAAATATGACAGGGAAATGTAAAGACAAACAGAGAGACAGGTAGACAGAGAGAGGAGAAGTTATTCTCAGTATATTGCTTAGGGGCCAAATTAAACTCTAGTATTGTATGAGCACTTTTTGTACCTCCCAAGTGATTAAATGTTTCATGTTAAAAATGCTCAAGATCACTAAAAACAGTCCCTGTGTGCTGTAAGGATTTACACACAGACAATTTGCTCCAGTACATTTGTGCTTAAAGTAGTCCACAATACTGCACAGTGGAATTCGAAATTCATTGTTAATTCTTTCATCCATAAATGATCATCAGTTGTTTCCATAAATGCTGGCAGTCTCTTTGAAAAATGAACAAATAAAAATGGAGAAACAAAAGCAGCAGTTAGAAGTAAACGTGTGCTGGAAGTACAGATTTGGGATGACTGAAGCTGAGAGGGTGTTCTGTGGCTGAAAAGTAATAATATGCTGTTTGGATTTGTTGTCCTGATGATCAACTACTTGAATTTTGACAACTTGAAATAACAATTTTGTTGTGCCCTTATCTCCAGAGGTCTGGTATATTTACATGGTGTTCTTTCTTTCAAGCTCTTAAAAGTTTGTACAACGCAGGGTGTGTTTAGGTTAAGAGTCAGTGCTGCTTATCTAAATTAGAAATCCTAAAAAGTGGATTTGTTTTCAGTGGGAGCATGACAGCATAAATAAGCACCAGGCGTAAATGCACTAACCAAACATGATGGTGTAATATCCTCCTGAGATCCAGCCCATTATGTATGTACATACATAATACAGATTATGTATCTACATACATACTGTACATATACACATGTATGTAAATACTAATAACACAGTACTATAATAATAATAATATATGTACACTATATATTACTATAGATATAGTATATATATAATACTATAATATATCATATATACTATAATAATATACTAATATACATGCAGGAAAACTCCCACAAGCTCTGTTCGGAGCCTTTCATGCATAAAACCACATTGCACGCAAACACACACACACACACACACACGTATACATAAGCAAGCAGGCACACACCCAATTTCAAGTGTAGGTCAGAGACATCTGAGTCAGCTGAAATGTTGATAGCCTCATCTACTTCACCCCACATTATCTCACACAGCATGTTTAAAAACTGCCATAACAGTTTGAGCGTTTGTGCGTTTGTCTGTGCGCCAATTTTCCATTTCCATTAATGTATCACTACCTCATTTTGTGTTTCAAAGTTACTAAGAGGTGAGAGAAAGGGAAAATGCTGATTCAGACCTCTTTCTCTTTATCTGGCTGCTTCTTTTCTTCTTCTTCCACCTTAGAATATTCTGGTCGAAACTTAACGATTAGTTTGGAGTTTCTCAGATACGTACCTTAGTGTTCACTTGGACAACATCTTTACCTGGCAGGCCCATGATGAAGGTTTGTCTTCTTGTTTGTAGCAGAGATTGTATGCAGGCCCCATGTCAATGAGGTGAACCAGAGGATCATACTTTAATTCTACCAGGCTGTATAAGAGAGCATGGTTAGGTATGAGATGTCAGCATGGCATGGCAATCTCACTGTACAATTAAAATCTTAGCTTCCTCCTCTAGTACAACATGACAGGAAGGTTTTGGGAGGAATGAGCAACAGCCCCTCCAGTCAATATATGAACAGTCAATTGCCCATCTCACGTTCTCCAGGCTGAGTATGAGCTGTTACCCTCTGGCAGATGATATAAAGTTCTGTAACAAAAACTCATTTCTGCCTCAATTAAAACTTGATATTGTTGCTTGACTCTGCAGGGGTTGTGTGATAGCTTGATGGTTGTACATATGTAATTTGTGGTGGTGACTTACAAGTGTCTTGCTTTTATACATTTTGTTTGTTATTTATTGGTATGTAACATGTGTGCAGCACTTGAATCCATGACACATTTGCACTAGCGCTATACACAACGAGTGTATCATATATAATCTTTGGCCGAAACTGGTTCTTCTATTCCTCTTGATTTTGCTTTGTTTTGACGTTTCCAGTCGCTGGAGCCATGAGGTTGATCTTTTTCACCATCAAAGTTCACGGTTATTCAATCACATGTGCATTTATACGTGCAACATGACAAAGATAATTGTAATAATAAGTCAGTGTAAGTTGGCAGTTCATGAAATAAAAAAGGCTATTTATCTTTTATCTGAAACAAAGGATTCAGATGAAGGAAAAATAAAACCATGTGGCATAGCATACATGAGGTGCTTTCTATTACAAAAAGATTGTGCTGGTTTGCAAGACACGGTTGCATTAGAAAATACAAGACTTAAAGACAGTTTATCTGTTTATGTGAGGGAGAGAGAGCCTAATTCATCTTGTGCTGGCAGAAACATTAGCTGTGGATAGATCCTGTAGACTGCACAATAGACAGCATCTGACCTGCCAGCAGCAGCACAGAGCAAAAAACATTATGCTGCTTCTATTTCTTATATTTCATTCTCATTTCTTGTGGTCAGCGCTTTTGTTGTTTTATTCTTTGTTGTTGTGCTGAAACTTTTCCTGGGTCTCAGTTTTCTGGGGTTTGTATAATGTCAAACTCTGGGTTACTCTGCCTTTGCCTTGCACATTGCTTGAACAACATAAATATGTAGAGAAACTCAAATTTGAACCTTAAATAAATAAATACATAAAATGAAAGGTTGTGATAGTTCCATTTTATATATAATGTTTAGGTATCAGCACCTTTGGTAATGCAGTGCAGACTTTCCAAATCAGTCTATATTTAAGACTGCTTTACCACACAGTGATAACACTGCTTTAAGAACAGTGTTCAAAATGAAGAAAATACACCTTTAATGTAAAGCATACAGATCAGGTGAAGCAGTCAAGAGAGTTTTTAGTCTACGAGCCCATATGTTAGCCACATGTGTGCTGAACAGAAATGCTCGAAAATAAACAGCATCTTTTCCAATACTGTGTGCCAGGATTTCATATAGCTGAAGTGAGGAACAGATGAGTGCTTCAATATTCAGCAATAAACTTTATCTAGACTAAAAATAAGTCTGAGTCACTCCTGCCGAAAATTCAGGAAACAGTTTGCTTGAAGGAGAATAAGTGACATCTTTCACACACACACACAAAGAAACTTCATACATTAATATACCTTTTCATTTCAATGCCCTATTTTCTTTCCTTAACCACCGATGTTAACCTTAACTGAAACCACTAAATGCAACAAAGTGGCTGAACCTTTGAGGATTTTCATCATTTATATCACAAAAGTACAACACACGCACATACACACACATCAAGCTCAGTGAAGTGTGCAAAGTGGAGGATGAGAACAGAAAGTCATTATAAAGCAGCCATCCAGATGTCAGCCGAGCCATTGGTGCTGACACTCGAATATGAACTTTGTCTAACTCCACATTAGCTTCACTTTGTTATAGTGTGTGTGTGTGCGCACAGAAGTGTATGTGCTGCACACATGCATTTGTGTTGGTCTTATAGTGCATGCTTTTACTGAGGGTGTGAAGGAACAAAAATGTGATGGAAAACATCCCATTCTGATGAAACATCAAGGTGCTGGTAGTCTATTTTATTAAAATCCTTCAGCAGGACTTTAGTCTTTGCTCTTAACATGAAACCAGTTGAAATTCGAGGTTCATGGCCTTGGCAGTGGTTTCCTCTAAGGAGGGGGCTTGATCTCACACACTCTGGACAGACTGATTCATTGTTTATGAGAAAAGATCCACATACACAAGGAACTCAAGGGTTAGTCAGTAAAGAGTGCCCTGTTGTTGTTGTTGCACTAACACACAAGACTAGGCCTTAAGTTTAGTATTCTGACTGATCACAGATCAGATGCAGGACCCTGAAAATACTCTGCTTAAAATGACATTTCAACTGTTATATAATTGCCTCTGTCTATTCTTTGTTTGGTTTTTATAATGATACAAAGACTGGACAATATTGAACATTGAGATTGAATTTTTGATTAAATAAAGTTTGCAGCCCACTTGTTTCTCTTTAAACTGTTTCTCTGTGGCTTAGTTCTAATGCACCTTGTTCTCTGTCTCTCATACAGCTCCATGTAACTATCAGTAAGACATCTGTGAAGGTTGTGTTAGATTGTTCTTTGATTGGGGAGAAATCCATCAGTGCAGCTGGTAACATCACCACAGACGGAGTGGAGATCCTCGGAAGGATGTTTCGGTCAAGAGGAGCACACGACAGCTCTGCTCCGGTCAGTATGAATGCATGAAGTGCACAATTTATGAGGGCTTAATGCATACCTGTGTGTTTAGGGTTCCCTCTGGTCATGGAAATTTGAAATGTTTTCTCCAGACATTAAATATTAAGTGATTATCAGGAAAGTAGAACATGTTATGATTTGTAAAATTGAGAAGTGAAAATAACATTTTCAAGATTTATTTACCAATCTGTTTCATATATTCAGTAAAATAAACACTTAAAAAAGTTCTTCCAAAACATTCAATTAAGTGATTATTATCTGGCTGTAACAATCTTCCCTTGTGCACTGATTGCAGTAATCAGTCGGCAAGGTGCATATGTGAATCATCACGGCCTGTAACTTACAACTATAAATATCCCAAACTATTTCAGTGAGTTAGCCAGCGGGAGTTCATTTTATTTATTGCAAGTAGGAATGTACGAAGTGCTTTACATACACTTTGTCAGCCTTGCTCTACCCATTAAAGAGAAAAGACAATTTTTTCGGACGGAGAAGGTGAGATATCCTGGGCTTCTGGCAATACTTACAGCTGCTATTAGTAAATTTATACCTCTGATGTGTTCCAAAGAAAATCGTCAGCTGGAAAATGCAGCATTCAGAGGCTTCTCAAAATGAAAATAAAGAAAGTTGGATGTTTTATGATGTTTTATCCACTTACCATTAAATTGTTCTGCTCTGGTCGATAGAGTGGATAGATACTGATGGAAAATTGTGACTGTGACTCTACTTCAAACCAGAAGTGATGTCCTCAGTTGCAGAACTAGTTTGTTTCAGGCTCCATGATGAGAGGCATTTCTTATTATCTAGAGATTCTTAAGTTTGAAGTGTCTTCCTAATTAATTTTTACACTGAGCCTGCAGATATTCAGGTGAGATGATTGATGGGACTGCAATGGTGACAGTATGTCTGCATGGATAGACAAATAGAAATGACATCATATGATGACACTCAGGACATTTTCTCTCAAGATTTCAGCCCAACATTTCTATGAATCTGGGTCAAAGTCACAACTGATCACAGTGAGACTGGACCCTGTGTTTCTCAGAGGTGGTTCCAGTTTAACTGAAAGTGCTCGGCTCTTTTAAGTCAAATCCCCCCCCTGGGCTGCTGTAATGGATGAAGGACTGTAATTACTAGATAAGACCTCTTCACATGGGCTGAAAGACAGGCCTTTACTCTTCAGGAATAAAAACATGACTTAAATTTCCATTTATAGTCATGCATTTTCCAATAAATTTGGATTATTTGTGGTATTTGGTATTTCACATTTGAAAGAGCCAAATCAGCCAAAATGAAAGGGAAGGTGTACAACACAGTGGTGAGACCAGTGATGTTGTATGATCTAGAGACAGTGGCACTGAGGAGAAGGCAGGAGGCAGAGCAGTGGAAGATAGCAGAAATTAAAATGATGAGGTTCTCTTTGTGAGTGACCAGGTTGGACAGGATCAGGAATGAGTACATCAGAGGGACAGCATGTGTGAGATGTTTTGGAGACAAAGTCAGAGAGGCTAGACTAAGATGGTTGGACATGTGCAGAGGAGGGAAAGGGAATATATCGGTAGAAAGATGCTGAGTTTAGAAGTGCCAGGCAGAAGGTCTAGAGAAAGACCAAAGAGGAGGTTTATGGATGTGGTGAAGGAGGACATGAAGTTAGTTGGTGTGAGAGAAGAGGATGTAGAGGATAGGATTAAATGGAGGCAGATGATTCGCTGTGGCCGACCCCTGAAGGGAGCAGCCGAAAGAAGAAGAAAGAGATGACATTTGAAAGAGATGAAGTGGCATTGGGCATTGGAGTGTCTTCTAAATTGATAATTCAACTGAACGTGGGATGACTAAAACTAATGTTTGCTTCACAAAAGAAGGACCCATCAGACTTTCAGGGTCCATATATGTATGTATTGAAAATAATACATAGGACACTATGTAAACGTAAAAGTAAAATTTAAACACGAGTCCCCCAGTTTATATGAAGCAGTACAGATTATGATTGTGTAAATAAAACAGTGGCGGAGAGAAAAACACAGACTTATCAGTTTTGTAGACAGTTTGCAACTTGCCAACAGAATCTAATCCAAGTCTGTAATCATCTATTTGTGTCTGAATGTGTTTAACTTTCGAGATAAAGCAGTTCCACAGTCTTTCACACTGAGTGGAACTTTTCCACAGTTTAAGTTATGTCTTTGATATATTGCTGTATTAAGTTTGATATAGATCTTTTGGGGTTGGGGATGGGGGGGCAGATTTCTGGATGGTTAGAAATGTAGATCCTCCACACTGCCCTTCTGATAAAATAAACAGTATATATCTCAGCAGGCACCTCCTTCAGTTTTGGTTCTAAACACCAGAAATGAATCAGGCACAAGGCCATGACCTAATTTATAGCCTGGGCTATAGTTTAAGACTAGAGGAGCCTCCAGAACATTCATTTAGTTTGTTGAAGCGATCAGCCAGACTGCTTCTCTCAGTCCTGTAGCACTTTTTCAGCTGGTCATTGCAGCTTGTTAGCAGTCAAACTGTATCTATTCTTGTTTCTTATCAATACAGAAACACCCTGAAAGCCACAACTTTACAAAAACTATGGTTATTTTTCCATTTCTAAGTTCACTTATGCATTATCAAATGTGTTTGCTGATAATCTTGTAATTGCAGACATAATGTTATTGGTCTGTGTGTGTTTTCAGTTCCAGCTTCAGATGTTTGATATCATCTGCAGTACATCCTGGGCCAGCAGAGATAAGTGTTGTGAGCTGCCATCATTGGTAATAAACTAACGTATTCATATACTCTCTCTCTCTCTCTCTCTCTCTCTCTCACACACACACACACACACACACACACACTCACAATCACTTTGATACCTAATTTTGTATCGCTCCTCTCTGAGTGCACAGTGGTTTAATGCTCTGACTATTACAACATGAGATAATTAGAGTGATAACTGTGGTTTCGTTCAAAGTCAGTTATGATGAAACCAGAGTAAAAGCCCAATTACTTGAAAGCTGTACTAAATGAATGACCGTAAGCATTGGCCACTGACAGAAGTGCTTGTGGTGATGTGGGTCATTTTATTTATTGTATATAAATTCCCCCAATTAGCACCTTGACAGTCACCAGGATGTTTATCCTCTCTTGCACATTTAAAAGTCAGGTGTGTGTGGGACGGGATGAGACCAATTAACAAGTAACACCACAGGCATGATACCCACACACCAAGTCACCAGTTAATAAAATACTGATGCATCCAGTAAATGTCTAGTTATAAGGTTCAGCTTTTATTGACATTCAGAAAGGTCAGAAAAGTTTGGGGTCAGCTCTGTGGTCATTTTGAGGCTGTAGATTAATGATGGTGATTTATTGGATCGCAGTACCATATATAAAACAAGATGTTACACCCCCAGTGTAATACAGCTCAATAAACTCTGTATGATTCTGTGTGTGTGTGTGTGTGTGTGTGTATTTCTCCAGAGAGTTGAGGAGCAGTGCCCTGCCATGCCTCATGCCTGTACCTGTTCCCAGGACAGCAAAGGACCCCCAGGACCCTCTGGACCCCCTGTAAGAGATCTGTTTCTTCTATTTATTAAATCGTTTAATTACTCGATAAATAGATCACTCAGACTCTTTTACTCAGTACAAAGTCCATCTTTTCAGTCTCTTTATAGCACTGATATGAAAACTTTTATGTGTTTCCTCTTGACTTGATCCTCCTCCCCCCGTCTCTATATACTGTCATTTATTCATAATGCAGTGCATGTGTTGACAGGCTTTTTCATTTGCATTTTTACTTCTCCTTAGTGTCAGACAGACATTCACTTTGACTGTCTGGAAAAGGGTTTGTATCTATTTCAGAAAAAGTTTTTAGACCGTCAATAATGGATAAAGCTGGTAAATTTCAGGCTCAAGCAGCCACACTGGCAGCTTCATAAAAAGGGTAATTTCCTGCTATGGAATTTACTATTGAACGTTCAGAAAGTGAGTTCAATTCACCTCAATTCAAAATACTTTATTGTCCCTCAAGGGCAGTCTGAGGCTCGCTGGTTTGCAAACATAAAAATTCATGACCATTGCTTTGGAACAGATAAAATAATCTAAACATGTAAAATACATAAAAAGTATAAAAGGTTTAAAAGACATGGAATATAATGGCAGCAGTCACACCATGTCTGACCAACCGCCACAATTAATTAGAATGCAAGGACATTCATGTCGATGCACATCTTATTTATTATATATATACAGTGAGTTTGTCTCTTGTCCACTGATCATTAACAACCAGCTGATTTAGGATGCAAAAATGTTTTCATTGGGGAGTTTGTATGTTGGAGAAAGAGGGACAAGCTTGTAGCGTAGTAGTATTCCTCTCACGCAGCAGCAGGTAAAACCTGATATAGGCTGAGCGATGAGAGCAAGTAAATGAGCTCATTTAAAGCCTGAGAGTTTTTGTCTCGGTTCTTTTTCTCTTTTTGCTTCTTGCGTTCTTTCCCCCACTTGGTTTTTCCATTCCATTTCTCTCTCCTTTCCCCTCAATATCTCTTTCTTTTCTCCTATTATCCCTCCTTTCTTAAGTTATCCTTCTTTGTCTCTGTCTCCACCCTTCGGGGCTGAGGGCAGGAGAGGGGTGTGGCTCAACACCAATATGTTCTGCTCATGGCAGAAACATGTACGACAGGCAAACGTTTGCTAAGCCATGGAAATATGCATGCAACATTAAACTTTTTTAATGCATGTTAAGTTGGAAGTTGATTCAGGAGACTACTTCGGAAACTACTGATAATTGAGCTTAGTTTGTACATTTCAAATTTGAACTCATTCCTTTTATTTTTTCACTTTTGGTCAGAATTTTTTTTTTAAAAGAGGCTGAAGAAAGGGCCTGAGGCTTTTCTTCGCTTTCTCACCTATTTGGTGCCTTTCCGCCCGTCGGTTTCTCTCTTCGACATTGAATGTGCTTCTTAAATCACATTTTAACTGCATCATATCGGTGTACGTGAATGTCTCCATGACAAAACCATTGTCACTTTTGTGCTGCAACTGCATGCTACAGTCAGTGGGCTTTTGGGGAAGGATGAAAAGGCAGTTGCAATCCCCTTGTGAAAACAAAAGAAAAGCTTCTTATAAACAGGAAAACTTTCAAAATCCTAACAGACTGTTAAAACAGAGAGTTTCACTGTAAACAATGGATGTGTACAAGATTTTTTTTTTGTACTGCAGAGACTTTGTGCACTGCAATAATCCGAGGAGTGTGAAACCACTAAATAAAAGCTTGGATCTAGGGGATACCTGATGCTGTTTGCTACCATGAAAAGACAACTGGAGGGGAAAATGAGATGGACAATAAAAAATATAAAGTATTATAGTATAATTGTTGCCATTCAATTGTAAAATTAGAGTTGAAATTGCTACAAAATATTATTACAGTCATGGCCAAAAATCTTGGCACTGCACTTCTGTCACATAAAGCACCACTGCTCCCAACAAATGTGAACAACACAAAGTTGGAACATGAAGATCTCAGGAGATAGACTTCTGTCTCCTCTCCATGCTCAGTGTGCTACACACAGACACACACACTCTCTATATTGTCAGCACCTGTTACTTGCCACAGGTGAGTTGAAATACAAATGACAGAAGCATCACCTGCTTGAAATGCAATTGTTTCTTACAAATTTCACCAGGTGCCAATCTTTTTTTTTTAATTCTGTGTGGAATGAGGTCAGGTTTGACTTTTTTTGCTCAGCTTTTGGTGTTGTACCAATGCAAACCAAAGAAAGAAACTGTCAACACCATGAATTTGTAATTGCAGCTATTTTCTGACAGAAGTACGGAGGTGCCATAATCTTTAGCCATGACTGAAAGTTACAAATTTTTCATTTTGTATGGAATATATACTTTTGTCTATATAGACACAGACACAACAATGTAGACTGGTGGGACTAATCATTCAAAACACCTTTGTGCTTTTCTTCCTAAGAGTAATTTTGATGTTTACGTTCACTGTCAGCTGTATGCACAGCAGCAAGCCTCTTCAATTTTCTAAATCTTTGAGTCATGTTTGAAATAATGTTGGTTGCCACAACTGAATTGCAGTTTGTACCGCCTGATTTGGCACAGACCTGGCTTGATACTGAACATCACTCAGCAATAAATATGACACTAAGGAAGACAAGACGTGCACGGCCGCCATCTCTGTTTGTTAAAATTAAATTGCACCCATGCTGTTAAAGATCCAAGTGTTGTTTAAAAAATGCAAATGTGCCTTTGGCATCAAATTGCTCAGTTAAATGCTGATAGCTGTGTATTTTTCTCTACTGCCATTAAAGGCCCATGAAAATTCCAAACAGAATTATTTGTACTGCTGATGATGGCAGCCAATTTCAGTTTCCCTGCACGATTTACCCTGCCTCCAACAATAAGCAGGCACACATTGTCTGCAACAATCCATTTAAAAGTGCTTGCAGAGACAAATTGGTGACTTAACAAACAATAATTTTTGTAAGTGTACAATTTTTTTCTAATATTCATTTTAATTCATGAACTCATTCCTTAATTTAATGTTTTTGCTACCAAAAGGAGAATTATAAGGATTCTCTGATTTCTAAAATGTCTGATTCTCCCTCCTCTTTCCTTTCCTTGCACCACTCCACAGTTATTGTATGTCAATGTTTATTTTATTGCACATTTTTGCATAGAGCAACACAGTGGAGCAGGTCACTTCGTGGGCATTATAAGCAGAGAGAATCATTACAGGGACAAATAACTTTTTCAACATACATATGGACATCAAGATAGATGTTAAAAAATCAGAAATAATCCTTTAAGAGAGTGGCACCAGACCTCGTCAACATCTTGTTTAGCTGCTCAATGTTCTTGTTAGTAATATCAGTATTCAATTCAAAAGTCTGACACCACTTTCCCACTTTCCAAAAGAGATGATATATAATCTTCTCCTCTCCCATGCACCATCCCTCCTGACCCCTCTGGCTAAATACTGTAGGAACTAACTAGCCCCCACCTCGTTCCCAGTGGAGACCTATTTAAGCAAACACAGGAAGAGGATGTATCCCAAATGAGTCAATGATTAGCAGATGTGTGCAGTTTGTCCCAGGATAAACCTTGGGGCTAGAGAGGTCAGCCCAGGGTTTGCAGCTCCAGACTCTGACTGTTACTTACAGACGCAGCGTAATAAAGTGTAGAGCTCAGAGGAGTAGTTTACAGCACAGATCACTGCTGGCCTCTGTCCATCATATTCATAATCCACTCATATCAAAGACCTTCACAGTTCCAGTTTGATTTTTTTAACACAGACCCCATTTTCCCAGATTAAAAGGGAGTCTAAGGGCTATATATTTTCTCAGTTAGCTGTTATCCCTTTTTTAGGCAAATAATTTGCAAGCATCTATTATTTGCTGTATTTATAGTGTGTTTTGGGGGGGGTTTCTGTGTTTCAGGGTGGGCCGGGCATAAGGGGAGCCAGAGGAGACCGAGGAGAGCCAGGAGTAACGGTTAGTATAATGCACTTAAATTCAAAGAGACTTAATTCTTCTGTAGAACCTCCAGAACATAACAAGACCTGAATAGTATCTAAGTTGCATCTTAAATTAAGGGGGAAAATTTAAATTTAAATTTAGATTTAGGGGTAGTTTGGAACTATGATGTTACATGTAATTAAGGGGAAGACAAACTCCCCCTAAATTTAATGCTAAAGGAGGATTCAGCCCAGATTTTGACAGGAAAAAGCATGAAATGTGAAGTGTAAGTGAATACATTTTCCTGTTGATCAATGACAATAATTGAGAGTCTCTGGTTTATAGTACATTTTACCACACCTCTACCTCTAGGGACAGAACAAACCCCATCCCCTGTTGGGGGGATTAGATGATAAAAGAAAATGGTTTAGGGGTGTGGAGTAATGTCCCCAATTTACAAACAAAGAGCCTTTTCAGCAGCAGCCCACTCTATCCTTCAGACAGCTGGATGTGAAGCAGCACTTTTCCACTCATTTCCCATTTGGCCTCAGACTTAAGGCAGACTCTGATCACCACTACAACGATCATGACTAACAGACAATGGTCCAACAAAACATGTCTTTGGCTGTTAATGAAAGATTTATTGTAGATTTTTCATATGCTATAGTTGCGCTGGCAGCCCCCTTCAAACATCCACGAGCCATTCAGCTGCGGCAGTCGGTACCAGTCCTGATGCTGTTAGTTCCTATTATAATTTATTCTCAAATTTATAAAAACATGTTTTGAAGCTTTTCTTCTTTGTAAGGTGCAGCAGGGGTTCTGCCACTTTTGCTCAGACGCACATGGCTGTCAGTCAACAAAATAGGGTTGTTTATCCCAACCATATGTGCTCCTTTGAGTGACAGTGTATTGGGTGCTGTACATGAAGTGGCCTGGCCACAACAAAACAATAAAACAATTTTGCTTGAAACTCCTACAAAACAAAACAAAACAAAGACAGGGCCACAATCATGCACAGTTGAGGTTTTCTTTATACTTACCACATGTTTTATGTTTGATGGGTGTAATTGTGTGAGGTTTGGAGTGGATTCTGTCCTGCTGGCACCTATTGTGCAGTACACACACACACACACACACACACACACACATATATATATCTGGCAGATCACATCTGCTGTAGCACTGCAGCTGCATTAAACTTTATTTGATGTATACATGCTCAGTAATCATTTTGAGCACGTCACTTGTTCGAAGAAGTAATAAATGGGAAAATGAATTTATGCAATTATTAATGATTAAAATCTAACTTCATGTCATTTAAATGTCATCATCTGTCAGTTGATTCATCTCTTCAAGTAGCTTGAGGGCATATTTTAGTGATATTTATAATTTAAACAAAAATAACACATTTCAGCCCTCTGTTTCCTCCCCTAATCCATTCATGTGTATATGATCCATGTTTTATTTTGATTTTTTGCATGGATAAGAAAGACACGAAGCCAGTTACTGTATGGTTGAGCGGTAGAACAATAAATATAGCCAGAGTGAAGATTACTTTGGCTACCACTGCTGCTGAGCCAACAAGTTACAAATGCTGCGATCGGTGGCCTTTTACAAGAGTTCTCCTCTTTTGTGACTCCCACAGCAGGAAAACCAACTGCAGCTCACACACATGAACCAAATGAGCCACCACACTGACACAGCCTGATTATAGATGGATGAACTTGAGTGTCCACATCTATTCTCTGCAGTACAGGTCTCTATATAGAAGCAGCTGATTGTGGTGAAAGCCCACGAGCATGTAGAGGTGATGCTGGCCAGAGTTTGTAGTTTTAGTTTGATGGAAATTGTGTGTCAAGTGCATAAACTTTTGAGGAAATGGGCACACTTCCAAGGAATATAAGTATAACATTGTCATATATAAAAAGCCATGAAACAGACTTGAGATTTAAACAAAGACCTGGAATTTTCATGTACATCTAATATGTTTAGATTAAATGATTTCAGATAATGTCTAAGTAAATTTAACATATGTTAATATGAAAAAGAGTGAAATCCTCACTAAATTATCCACAGTGCTTCTTTATTTAGAGGGAGTTGTAACATTTTTGTTTGAAGCTGTTCAATTTCCCTTTTTTCTGAGCACTTTGAGGATGTTCACATCCATGTTGCTTTAGCATTGAGGCCGAGAATGAACGTTGGAGCATCAAAATGTATTATGTTGTCTTGGCAGGGACCTCAAGGGACAGCAGGAGAGATCGGCCCTCCTGGACCCCCAGGACCACCTGGTCCTCAGGGCCCCAGCGGACTCTCCATTCAGGGGCCCTCGGTAAGACTTAGCTTGGTTGTATATGTGTGTATGCCAAAATGAAGACTAATGTCATATCTTCACATCTTGGAAATGTCCAGGCATAATATATACAAATAGGCACAGTTTACACATAATAATTCTTCTCTCTGAAGAAATAGCTATGGTCGTAATGTTTTAGGTAGTGTCTCTGAAGAAAAACAATTTTAGAAATGAAATTGCTGCAAGAGCTGTATCTGGGATCAAGACAAATATCAGATATGGAAACAAAAGTTCTGTTATTCCCAAGCATCACCGCAAGGTTAAATTATGATGGAAACAGGGTCACAGAATGTGTGCTGTGTGCCGTTCCACTCCCACCTGTGTGCAGTAAGGTCACAAAATGTGTGCAATTAGAAACGGACCTAGCGTTGAACTGTCAACCACCTGCCAATATAAACTGACAAATGTTGACGTATGCCTCAAATAGACTTCCGCACACTTTCAGGATCTTGTCCAAAGCACGCTGAGACTGTTCTGGGTGCTTTTGGTGGCTCAGCATCTTATTAAGATAACTGATGTTGGTTTTTTTCCAGTCCTTTGGTAGCAATCTGTCTGACCACTGGTTCAGCTGATGTAATGATGCCGTTTATTTTCCAGGGTGCTGCTGGGGAGAAGGGAGAGAGAGGAGAGATGGGTCCAGCAGGACAACTGGTAAGGCAACATTTTCTCCACAACTGACATAATAGAAAGATGCAGAAGTGAAAGTGTGTGTTGGGACGTATTGATATGACTCCCTGCCTCACAAAGTAGATCCCAGAGGGGCAACTATTTTACCAACTTACCTGACATGCAGTGATTTACCCTGTTTGTTTTTTTTTAACTAAAGGAACTAAGGATTATAACAAACCCTCTCTCTCTCTCTCTCTCTCTCTCTCTATCTGTGTGTGACACACTATGTTTATAAATCATTCTCTAATGTTTGCAAGTATGGAGAATACAAATGAGTTCTCCATCCGTTATCACTGAGGTGCAATGGCCCTGCAGGCTTACAGAAATGAGACTTGTTGCCCCATAAAGGTTACAGGTTCTCAAACTTCAATCAATTTTTCATTATTTTTCTCATAAGTCCAAGTAGTCTGTCTTGGTCTTTAGCATTGTAATGGTTAAGAATTGCATAGATAACAAAAATTAAATATGTATATGAAATATTAACAACTATACAGAAAACGCTTGGGGCTTAGAAAGTAATTTTATTTCATGTGGATTCATTTGAGTTCCACGAAGAACTTCAAGTGTGAAAATGTTTACAAAAATGTATTTATTATCCTGGCTGTATACCTTGTACTGGCGTAAGGCAATTTGATGACATGTGCCATCTGATTGCAAATTCTCCATTCATTCAGTTGGAAGCTGCCATTCTTTTAAGCAATAATTACACAATGCTAACCTATTAAACTCTAGCTTGATTACTGTCTATTCTATAGGTGATGGGCCATGTCAAAAATGTAGGTCTCTTTTAATCCGAACCACAGTACAGGCGACTGAGAGTTCAAAAGGAAGTGGTGACAGGAGAAGGAACATAAAAGTTCAAGTAGCACTACGCGTGTGTGTGTGTGTGTGTGTGAACTGCTTTTTTGCTGGCATGTACACACAGACACACAGCAGTCTAATGGAATCATTGAGATGTGCATAATCATTACCAGCATCTCCATTATTGGGCAGTGAACCAACCACATGTAATACTGAATTAATTTAATCGTTTTCCACTGGGAGCTCTGGATATCAGCAATGTCAGAGTCAATGTTACAGTATCTATGTAGCAGAAAGTATCTATGTACTCTATTTATTATTTATTTTGTCATTGCGTCTATTAGATTAATGGTGGTGACAGTGTTATTTTCCCCCAATTCTGTAGAGATTTGTCACCACATTCCAGTAAAAATATCTTTTCTAAGAAACACACTTTGCAGCCTCGGCCTACCTCTGCTTAGTTACAAATCTGCTCAGGTTGAAGTTGGAAAAACATGGTAATTATGTACACCCACCAAACTCAATGCACCAATAGCAGTTTTTCATTTAGCTGCAACAAGAGGGTGAGTCACCCTGTATGTACAGTATACACACACACCAACTTAAACTTGCTAATCTAATGGGGCTAATTAAGTGAAAACACATGTGTCATTGAGATAACATAATAAACTATACTGATTTAATAAATACACCACAGTTCAGACAGTCTGGGTCTGTCCATTTCTCTGACATATAATTTGGGCTAACGGGACGAATGGCATTTATCTGTGAAGACCCTGTTGAAGTATATCTCATAAGGCAGACTTGAAATTTTAAAAGCACGAGTACATTGCCCTGGCCTACTGCTTGACCTTCTTCTTCTCAGTCAGTTAATTGGCTGATAACCTCATTATCCCCACATCTGAACATCAGAAGGTCTTAGAGCTGAAATCAAGTGTACAAAAACAGATTCTGTGCACACATTTCCACTCAGCTTACTGTTTTTAAGTTTCTTTTAATTTCATTTGTTTTGCTGAGAAATGGACTCCAAATCATTTGAAAGTTGAGAGTGGGCACCTCCATCCCTTAAACCTCTTTCAGCACCATCCCACTCACAAACTTGACTTGAAGTAGATCCTGATGCAGTACTATGTGCAGCTCTGCCTGTTGTAGAGTACATCTCCTCTCTCATGCTTCTCTTTGGAGCTTTATCAAGAACAGGGTGTTTTGTATTGGCCTCAGAGTCTTTCTTATGATTGGCTGATTGTTTTGCACAGTCAGTGTTGCACAGTCAGGCCAAGTACAGGTAACGGATAGTGGTATACTAATGTACAAAGTATTTTTGTAAAACTAATCAGTTAACGCGAATGGCAGTGGACAGTTAACACTGAAATGAGACAGACAATTACATTTTGACTAAAATTCTCCAGTATTTCAGAAAAAATGAACTGAAACAACTGGTCCCTAATATTGCTATTTTTGGGAAGGGTGTGCAATGGTATTTTAGCTTCCTGGCATCCAGTGTTTGTGCAGCATTTGCTCAGCCACTTGCTGATGACAACAAAAAAAGGTCTGATGATGGGTCCAGCTAGGAGATGTCGGGGGTGATGACTTTATAGTCGCTAAGTCACTGAGTTACAGAAGTACTGATGGCTTGTTTAAAGGTACTATTTTTGACTAGTGGATGTGTGTATTTCTCCATGAATTGAGTGTATTGATACTTTCACAGTGTAAAAGCACCTATCTTTATAATCCAAAAATACATGGAAATCTCACTTAATAAAATATAGGAAACTCTGCTGGCTTTGAAGGGAGCAGGAACATGTTTACACATACAGTAGGGCTACTGTATTCCTCTGTGTGCATCTACTAGTGTTGTCCAGGACTGTGTTGTCTCAGGAGAAGAGCAAATTAAATAAGATGATGAACCTGAATTCACTGGAAGATGTCAAAGAGCAGAGGTGATCACCAATTTGACTTTTTCAATGTTCATAGTGTTTTTGGAAAGAAAAAAGTTAATGTACACTCAGTTGGTTGATTCAATTCATGTCCATGGCCAACACCTAAACTCTAAATAAGAAGGTCCTAATCTTTTTTGAAAGATCTTTTCATTTCCTGTTTTTGCTGTCTGTATAGGCCCTGTGATGTACTTACGACCTTTGTATTTTTCTCTGCTTTCTACCCAGTGTTACTGCTACTGCAGCAGTGATCCGTACAGGGAAAAGAATTTCACAGAATGAGTGGACAAACTCATTTAAAATTCATTACAACCATGCTGAGCAGCAGTCAGAGTCTCCAGCCAGAGCTGACATTGCAAAAGTTTTGATTTTGAGAGACAGCTCCTGCAGAGAGCATAAAGGCGCACTATTGATTTCTTTTCCATACCACAGAACACAACTTGTTTCAGTCAACGCCCTCATCTGCTGATCACTGATCATGTCAAACTGGTGCATTGATTTGCCTTCAGAGCACATTGTGTTATGATGGGGTCATTTTCTGATGGTTTCCTTACACTTTGGTGATGCTCTTCAGTATGGTGGTTATACTGCAGGGTGTCTTTAATGTCATTTTCTGATGGGTACCAATGCTGATTATGGAGATGACTTGGTTTTAAAGACTTCATTGTACACTGATGATGAAAAAGACAAAGTTTACTGTATAGGACTGATGTTCATGAAGGTGATAATGCAGATGAGCCGTTGTTGGTAGAGGCAGCTGTAAACTGTAAATATGTGTTGGTAATGATAATCATGTACACCACAATGATTGGTGATTTGCCAAACTCAATTTGGAAGTTAATCCAGATCTTGTTGCTGAAGATGTTGTAATTTATAAGTCTGTCTCCTAGTGATGTGTCACTGTCCTGTTAAAAGGATTGTTACATTAGAAGACGTTCAAAACCATCCTCTTTCCTTATCTAAGAATAATAACTCACGTTTTTGATGCACAATGAATAATGTTGGATTATTTCTTCATGAGCTACTTGGGATATTTGTGATAATGTTTATATAATAATAATTATTATTATATAATTAATAATAATTTTTAAAAGTCAGCATTACAGCAAGCAAAGCTTGAGGCATTTGTGTCAGCCTTACCTGATTCAGTGATGCTCATGTTAATGAGAGTGGAGTTCAGCCTCAGCTATGTTAAAAGTGTTTGAGTTACGGCAAGATTTATTTAATTCTCTTAGAGAGGAGTAGCACTAACCGGTCATCACGAGGGGAAAGCAACTAGTCTCTGAACCTGCTCACCAAAAGCTGCAACAATTTCTGATGTCGTACTGTCTAAGCCTCTCCCTGCCTGCATAGTCCTATTAATAAAAGCTGGCAGTGCTGCCCTGTGCTGCACAGTGTTATCAAGCAGTAATGTGTTTTGTCAGAGAGAGGAATATCAGTGTGTGTGTACATGCGTGTGTGTGTGTGTGTGTGTGTGTGTGTGTGTGTGCGCGCGCGCGTGCGTGTGTGTGGCTCAGTGGGGTAATATTGTAGCTTCCAGGGCCCTGTTGTAATATATGAGCGACCACAGAGAATATCACAACTCTAAATCATCAATTACTTCTGTTGCTCTCTGCTCTGCTTTCCCCCTTCCTGTGTTTTCCTCTCTCTCCCTCTCTCCCCCTCTTCCGTTTCTCACTGCAGTAAATACAATGTAACCTTGTCATCACAGTCCCCTCCACCTCTGTTTCAATTTGACAGTGAAAAATGCAGCCCCGATGAATAGCAATCGTGTGTTTGTGTGTCCGTCTTTCTCATCTCACTTTCATTCTGTTTATCAGTGTGCTGTGGTGTTGTAATTGTGGTTTTATTCCATTCTCATTTTTGTTTTGCTGAAGACTGGGAAATGTTTGTGTGTAGGGCACTAATACAGTAACAGCTCTGTGATTGTGTGTTTTTGTGCAGTGAAGTAGTCCCAAGGCTAATGTATGGAATCAGAATCACTTGTGTGCTTGGTTTCTGATCCTACATTTCCTTGGCCTTCACACTCTTTTTATTCTCAAGGCCTGTTTGAGAGGTTCAGATTGGTGTGTGTGCTGGGTATGTGTGTTTGTGTACTGTTCAGGTATTCATGGTAGTTACATAGCAAAAACACATGAACTTAACTCCCATTCCCTTGTAGCATTTGTAAGGGTATGCGAACACCCTCAGAGATAGTTTGACATTTTGGGCAATAACACTTAATTACCATTTACATGAGGAGATTAATACCCGTTATCTATCCATTAAACTTTTAAATATATTAATTTCAGTCTTAGGTAAGCTAAGCCATCTGCCTACTTGCTGTAGCTTCATATTTATGGGCATATTCTATATTAAGAGGTATTAATGAGCATGCTATCAATCTTCTCAAAACAAATAAGCATATTTACAAAAAGGTTGAACCATTCTTTTTAATGAATGACAGATTGTCATGTAGTTGAAAGCAGATACAAATATACTTTAAGAGTTTCTTTATGTATTCATCCATATAACTTCTATTAAGCCTCTGTAACTGGTGTTATAAACATGTCACATGACTTATTTGATGTACTCATAAATATCATATATGATTACACACATTTAAATCCTCTGTGTTTTATAAAACATGTATTAAATATCAATAAATAACATACTCAAACACGTAATATATTATGTTAATTACAAGTGTTTTATATTTCATCATTATCTGTTTATGAGTTATAGCTGCTTTATATAGCTGTTATAGTTGTTGACAAACATCAATAAACACACTCACATCTGCTTAAAATTACATAGTAACGTGTTACAAAGGGGCTAGGGGTGTTAAAATTTAAATGTGCTGCCCAAAAAGCTTCTGCATAGTTCAATTTTTACTTTTTCTCTTTAGAGAAAGTTTTCTTTTCTCTCTTATAGATAGACACGTCATTTAAAAAATCTTGAACTAAAGCACTGTATTCAATTATTTTTTTCATTCCTTTTATGGACTGTTAAGGATTCCTTAGGTAAAAGGTATTTCTTGCTGGGTATTCCTCAGTGTCAGTATGTGTTTTGTGGACATGTGTAGAGTTACCCTCCTGCTCTATGTGCGTGTGTTGAAGTTTGTGTGTGAAAGTGACAGGAGAGATATTATTGCAGATGTCCTGTAAGAATGCACATCAGCCAACATCTAAACAACGGCACACCATTAATCATGTAATGCCTGTCCTCTGCGACCCTGTCCTGTAATTTGTAGAACCTTTTAACAGTGTTAACTGTCCAGTTTTATGAGCTCTCCACTAATGCTGAAGTGCAGTGATAAATCACCTCAACACTTAATCCATGACTGTATTTTGGAATCGACTGTGTGCATTGACCTGCAGAGAGGTGGATGAAGGGGAAATGGGGCAGGAGACGGTGCAGCATACAGACTGTCCTGGATCCAGAGGTTTAGAGGCCATTTCTTTGCACAAATCAAACTTATGTCCACTGCTGTCAAAGACAGCAAACCCTTATCTGTTGACCTTAGGTTGGAAGTGTTTAAATGTATTTGAAATATTTTGAGGGGGGGAAAAACTTGTTGCACTGCATGTAATTTCGCAAATGATAAAAGTTTTCTACAAATGTTCTGGACTAATGGCCTGGAACGATGGAATAAGATGAATCCACATTAAAGACAAACCCTGATCATAAGGATTAGCATTTTGACTGAAGGTAACAGCATTACTATTAAATTGCCTATACAAACAGTTCACATTATCAATTTAATTGCTGTATTGTCATTTTATATCCTCACAAAATGTCCCGTTACTGTCTGTACTGTATGTAAACCACAGTTAGTGTTGTAATATTTCATTTTAAACCTACCTTTGTTTGTTGTTTAGGGTGTTCCTGGAAGCCCTGGCTCACCCGGTAGAGATGGCCCTCCAGGAGCAAGGGTGAGATAATAAATTAACATTAATACTATTGATTATTGTTATTATAGTTATTATATTATAGCACAAACTGTTAAGGTGGTACTGTGATGTCCTGTATATGGTGGAGCACATAGAGAAGTATATAGAGATGTAGACAAAATATGTCTTCTTTGAATTCAGTCATTAGTTAAATGGAGTGTAAAAAAAACAAAAGTGGGATTTGAAGGCTGTTATTTTGTGCTGATGGGGAAAAAAAGTCATAACTTGCTCCAAGATGCGTACGATGACAGTAGCATGTCTTTCTGCTGACAACATCAGAGGGTGATCTAAGATATGAAAAGTCCATTTGGAAATGGTTGGGAGAAAAGGCAGGACAGCATAGCACATGAACATGGAAATATAAGTTCATTAATAGTTAATCCAAAAAATGGACCTTTGCCAGATGGTTCCAACAATCTATTAGAAGCTAATAGTGTGGCACTTGTGTGTTATTTTCTTCTAGCCTTGTAGAGTGTCAACATGTCCAGCTGTGTTTGTCTATTTGCTTTTGTGTCCTTTCATAAAACTATATGGTTGTTGAAAATGGTTCATGCTGCTCGGCTTTTGAACATATCAAGCACAATGGATGAAATCCCATTCACGAAGGCTCTGTGATACCAGCTGGCTGCAGTTCATGCTGACGGAGGAATCGGGCCTTACAGTGCCCAACAGGGCTCTAAATACCAGAACAGAAATGCAGCCAGAGGGTAATGTGTCAGCAAGCAGAAAGAAGAGGTTTTATCCAAACCCATAATATGATATCAGACGGGTTTTGCCTTGGCCTGGGTCCTGGTGAGGTGAAAGACTCGACACATAATCCATCTGCTGTCTCTTCGTTGGCTGACAAGGGATCCAGACGCTCATTTCAGAAGAAGTCATACATAGTTTTCAGGCATGTCATGTGGCTTCTCCCAGGACATTGTATTTTGGCTGGAGATTCTTCTCACAATGCTAGACAGGTTTGGAGTTAAAAGGAGAGGAAATGATTAAGCCCAATTTTCTTTTGGTTTAATTCAAGGCGCCAATACAGCTACTAAATTGTGGATTTTGAGTCTTATATGCTTTCCATCCAGAATTTTATAACCATCTAGTTTGTTCGTTTTAAGCAGTGGTGTGCTCAAAAGATTTACTATTACTTTAGTTACTGGTGCATGACCATTACACACCCAGTGAGCAACATTTTGTCTGCCTATTCTAATTTTGCTATCCATTCTCCAACATTTACTGGAAGCGAAACAGACAGACTCAACATCAAAACATAAAGACTGCAGAATGGGTCACATCTTATTAACGAAAATGTCATTCCAAATACTTTTCCCATTTACAGAAGGTTTACAATCTTTTCCACATAACCAGTGAGTTTTAAAGGCATAGTGCCTAATGTACCATCTAGTTTCTCCTGCTGAAAGGAACATGATGTAAACATGCACACGATGAACTATTTAATGGCATCAAAGATTGTATGTCTCATTGTGCCATTCCTTAACAGATTTGAAGCATGTAGCAGCCACTAATGTGTGAATGCTGATACCACTGTAGGTTTGTCTCAAAAGTGCATATAAAATATCCCAAGTTCTTCTAATGGTTGCTACTGGCTGGCGCCAAAAACACTGAATGTTTATGAGTAAATGGGAAGATGTCCAACTTTGATCTTAAAATTTCAGGTCAGTTGGCTTTTTTTTCAGAGCAACGCTGTCTCCTAAGTTAGCCTGCTAGTTCATTAATTAGATAAAATCTTCTCAGGCTTGTTCCTGTAGTGTTTTTTGATGTTTTTTGTTGAGACATTTATTTAACAGTTTAAGATTAAAGGTGAAGGTGAAATGGACTGAATCCCATCAACTCTACACATGCTCCTTGCTGGTGTAAACGTGGTCCTCTGATTCTCTGTTAAAGATTTAAAAAAGCAGTGTCCACCAGCTGCAAGGAAAATGAAACTTTTTACATCACACAATGTCCTTAGCCATATTCTGTATTGAACTGAATACAGTTGTTGGAGTCATCATGGAATACAGTGCATGTTTGCTAATGAAATTATTAAGTACAATTAGATGAAATTACTAATCAGGGAGCAATTTTAGATGCTATCAATTGGTAAAGACGCCCCTTAGCAGCACTGATCATGATATGCCTTCCACATTCTTATTTTAGATTTGTAATTATTGTAAAGTCTACTTGAAAATAAAAACAAAGCTTATGTTTGTAGAATCCGAAAGGGCTAATTATAATTTAGATGCCATTCATGATAGAAAACATCTGAAATCAGTGCTTTTATTGCTGCAGAATTAAGCACAGTCTCACACACTGATGCTTCCAGTATCTTGCTCAGACTGAATTCCTTCTAAGTGTTTTCTTTAGCGGGTGCACTGAAAGCAAAAGGGAAGGGGACGCAGTGAATGCTGATAAGAATCAATTCACGTGAAGTTATCAGTGCTACAGCACTGTGTGGTATCACTGCTATTCATTTGTCAGTGGTATAAAAAGTAGAATATAGCAAGTTGAACAGTAATTAGGAACAAGAACAAGCTTTTGAAAATCTGCTGCTGGTACTGCTTTTCGACAGTTGCCATTTGAAGGGGATTTATCTGAGCCAGTCTGTATCATCTGATTTGTGGGAAGGAGAAGCGGGAACGCAGATAGTCCTTTGATACACAGTGAAATTCATCAGCACCGGGTGTACACACTACACACAACCTTTTTAAGGTGTATAAGCCAAAAAGCCTGTCTTAGGGTAAAAAAGGAGACAAGTCTGGCCAAGGCTGTACAGCACCAACCAGTTAGATCAGTTGAAACAACTGTAACTGTCCCCTCGGTGCTTAATTTGCCTATGTGACAGTGAAATAGATCAAGTAAAAGCTATAAATCTTCTTTGTAATGCAAACATCATTGTCATTGATGCTTGCATTACAGAACCTTTTCACACCACACTTAGTGGATTGAAGCTTTCTCCAAAATCCAGGCTTGTAAAAAATATATATATACTGCTAACTTGTAAATCACTACCACTGAGAAGGTAGAGTTCTTGACACAGTTGTGCTTGCGCATCCAAGCTCACCTCCACGGCCCTTGCAACAAAAGTTTGAAATAAATATAAAAATTCTGTTTTGTTAATTGAGGTTACACAGAGAAAAACCTGCTCACTGCTAGCAGGTTGTTTCCACTTGTATACAAAACTCTGAATAAGATTAGCCTCACCTCAGTTACTATGACTATGGGTCAACCTGTTGCTGCCTGACTTCTGAAATATAATAGCAGTGATACATTTTCATGAGCCTGACTCCTGTGAGAAAAGGCACAAGACTGAATTTCTTTTTTGAATCTCAAACAGAAAATGTTTCGCAAAATCTGGAATATAATGTAGTCAGTTTTGATGGTGTGTTTGTAATTGTGACATTGCATCATGCTGCAGCACTGAACATTACAGGAACTTTTAGTGTGATTAGTTTGATTTATGTTGTGTTTATGTTGTGACACCAGGCTGACTCCTGTCCCAATGTGATATCAAATGCTTGTTTGCTTCACACTAGGAAGCAAACAACTTTTTCTTTAAATTGGGATTCTTGTGGTTCCAGCGGTGCCTCTGCTAACATTTCAAAGTGAAAAGTGTGTAATGTTGTGAGACTTGGATATTGGTAGGAGCTTCGGCCTCCTCCAGAGTCCCATTAGTGGGTTGACCAGTGTGAGTGTTTACTGTGTGACTCCAGAGTGACGCTCTCTGAGGAGTTTTTTGATGTCACACACTGGCTGAGGTTTTCAGAGAAGCTCACAGTTGTGTTGTTGTGTAATGAATGCAGATTTTGTTGTCGAGTCAAACGCTTGCGATTGTTATATTAATTTGGAAGTTTCCCATGAGAATTTAACAAAGAGGATGCTGTTTCTGCTTTGTCAAGCATTTAGGATGTGAGACCACAGGGGAATATCATCCCTGTTTTGTTTACTGAATAGAATTGGAACCGTTTAAACAGGACATAAGACATTTCCATCTTATATCCAAAGAAATCAAAGAGCTAACTGCAGACTTTCACATGCCTTTTAAATTTTTCCACCATTCGTAAATTGTATTAACATTTTATGTAGCACATCGTATCCTTAGTTGTTTCATATTCTTTGCATATAAGTCATGTTATTGTTTTTAATTCATCACCCGTACCCTCACACAGATTAAATTGAGACTCTTATAAGGGGGGTCCATGCAGAAGATGAACAGTCTCAAGTGTGATACACATCCAAACAAAACTGAAAGGATCCGCTAAAACTCAAAAAACACAATGATCTTTTAATGCAATCTATATACATATTTGTTCTTAATGACTACCTATAGTACAGCTGCACTAAGCTGTTTTCCGTGACAATCGGATGCTGTGTTCAACTCCCAAGCAGTATATTAATGGTAATCAATAACCCATAAATATAAAGATATCATATTATTATATGCCATGATCATTAAATGTCATACATTCAGAAAACTCCCCAAGAGATGAATGTGCTTTTGAAATGAAAGCTGGAAATGCTTTTTCAAACCACATCATCATGGAGAAGACATTAAAGGGCAGAGATGGTTTTACACAGCTTGATGCAAATAAGACCACAGATTATGTAAAAGTCAACAATCTTATTGTGAATGACAGTCAGAAAGAATGCACCTGTGCTTTGTACAGTCAAATCAAATTTTTGATTGGAGGCAGTTGTTGACAGAATGAGGTTCGACAGCCACCAGCAGATAGCAGATGCTCCAGCCACTGAGTTTGGTTTGTGTCAGGAGCCTGTATGTTAATGGTACTAGAAAATAACAGTGTTCCTGTCAATTTAGTCTGGAGACTTGCAGGAATTTCCTCAGGCCTCTCAGAAGGGTTTTTTGCAGAACAAAACTCAACCTACAGTTGAAAGTGCATGTAACATATAATATATATCGTGTGTGTAAAGTGTATTTCATGACCGCTCTTTCAGGGGCTGCCGGGAAATAACGGACCACAGGGACGACAAGGACCACCTGGACCCATTGTAAGCCTCTCCTTTTTCTTTTTTTTGTCAGCATTGTTTTTATTATTATTTTTATTTTGGCAGTCACGCCCTCACACATGGGCGGACTGATCCATCTCCTGTCTGTCCCCTTCCTTCTCCACCTCTTTTTCTTTATGTCAGGGAGCCCCTGGTGCACCTGGAGCTCTCGGACTGGGTGGGCCAGCAGGGCCGCAAGGAGATCGAGGACTTCCTGTGAGTGAAAAATTATTTTCTACATTTTACATAGATTTATACTGAAGACATCAAAAACAATAAAGGAACATATAAGGAATTATGTAGCAAACATAAAAGTGTTAAACAAGCCAGAATATGTTTTCTATATAAGGTTCTTCAAAGTAGCCACCTTTTGCTTTGATGACAGCTTTGCACACCTCTGGCATTCTAGATTTATGGCAATACTAAATCTTTCTTGTAAAATTAGTATTCCATTGTCATACATGAAACACCGGAGGAAGACACTTTTGCTCCACTACTTCCTCCTTGCCTTCCTGATTTCTCCTCCCTCTTTAAAAGCTTTTCTCCCATCATGCCTCCCTGAACTTACAGGGAGCAACATTAACAGAGCTACACCACATGGCATTATAGGTTTGATTAAATATGAATAACACTGGTTTGACTCCAACACTGACAAGGAGCTCATGCGTTGCAGATTGTGTGTTTCCCTCCTTCTTTTCCTGTTCCACTTTCCTGTTCTCCATTGCCTGGACCTGGAACCAGGGTGTTGGTGTTCGACTTTAATCACAATAACATTTACTTACAAGTTGATGTTAATATCAAAGATGATCATTATAGATTATCCAAAAGACAAGCACACTTATATCATGAGGTGACTTTTTAAGAAATAATAATCTTTTGACAACGGAAATGTTAGAGTTTAATTTATTTCTGAAAAGTACACTGAGTCATGCTTTGTTTATCCCTGCAAAAGAAGAGGAAAAAAGATGTGCAAGTGACATAACACAAGCCCAGAAAAGGCTGCAGAGGAGACGAGAGATGTTGAATTCCAAACTTTGTGTAATGTTAACAGGAACAGATGATACTGTGATGTTGGTGACAGCTAATCTAGTTTCAGGTCAGCTCTGCAGACCAGCTCCAAAGTTTGGCTCAGAGAGAGGGAGCTATAAATCACTTACCGACACTCTCTCTGCACTCTCTCACACACACACACACACACACATACATACATGAAAAACTGATGAGAGATCACATCTGCCTGATCTCTGAGACTCTGACAGACATAGATGCTCCATATGAATAAATGCACATGCAGCTAATACACAAATGGAAAATCTGGGGTTTTATCTTGTATACTACTTATAAAGTTTTAGTTTCAAACCATAGCTCCACTAAAATTGCTGATTCAGTTCTCGTTCTTCCCCTGCAACCCTTCACCAGGTTGCTGCTGCAAGAGATCATTTTTCCTCCTGAAAAAGTGGGTTTCATAAGAAATAGCAGCCATTTAAATCTGCAGGGAATTTTGTGTCATCATGTCGCAACTGACCTTAAAAAACCTCGTGGAAGTCTTTCTTAACAGTTTTTGTTGGGGTGGCCACAAAAATGCCACTGCACTGAGACTTTTGTTGTGGGACAGTAGACTTGAGGGTTTAAGATTCAAAGCAACAGGACTTCAAGCCTTATCAAATTCTTGACCTGATGTGCTAACATCTAACCTGGAACCCACGCTGTTTGTGTTTTGGAATGAAATGATACATCTGGAAATGTCATGCTCTGTCTATCCAGACCAATAGTCATGAAACTTTGGAACTTCATAGCAGAAAGCTTATCATATGGATCTTTGCAAATTCTCTACTCAACTGGTTCAAGTTGTCATAGTCTTGATGAGCCAGATGTGACAGATGTCACTTGTAGGTAGTAGTAAAAAAACAACCTTGATTATGCATTTGGGTTGTATGTTCTAAATTGAACTCACTGTTTTAATTCACTCATGTTTGGCTGAAACTCATTGCAGCTTCCACCAGACATACTTACCTCTGTATTGACAGCTGGCCCCTGCAAGTTTCTCAGGTTGTCCTAGCACTTGGTGATGTCCTGAGTGTGTGGCAATGAGTCCAAGTGTATGTCTACCCTGGACAAAAATACTGTTTCTGTAAGATGTTATTTCCAATGACTCAACCACCTGAGGGTCTTTTAATTTATCTTGCTTGACTTGGTAGCGCACAGTCTTGTGTTTGCCAGTTACAAAGGCAAAAGCAACAACCTCTTTTGACTGTTTTATCATTCCACATTGAAGTGCTGTGCAAGAGGAAAGTCATCATAAACATATTTCCCTCTGTGGATGAACTGTAAAACATTTTGATTGAGAAAACATACTCTGAGCATATGACTCTGTACTTTAGAGATACAGGGCACTATGTGACGATAGTTTTGATAAAATTATAAAAGAAATTAGATTATTTTATGATAGACACTTTCTATCTGTCTTATACCCCGATACTTACTTTGGCTCACATAGTTTGATGTGGTTTCCCCATGTGGCCTTGATAAGATATTAGACATTTATGTGCTTAGGATGGCTTACGAGATCCAGGCAGACACACAAGGGAGATCCATGGGAAGACTTTTATTGTGGAGGCCAGCACTCCAGTTCAACGGCTGTGTCAGATGTTGGCACAGACTTTCTATCATCTGCAATATAACATTCATGCGATATGCCAGTGCTGCACATTTATTTTCTCCATCCTTCTCTGTCCACCAACTCACACTCTCTCACACAAGCACACACACACACACACACACACACACACAGCCAGTCAATGGTCAAGGACATGTTTTGCCCAAGATAAACAAGCCTTTATTCAAAAGCTGTAACAACATCAAACCGGTATTCATCATATCAGCACATGGCTGTGTGGCCAGGAAATACTCGCCTTTTATTTTCCAATGGATAACAATGCATTATACTCTGATATGCATTCACAGGCTTTATGTGCTTGGCAGGTTTTTATGCATGTGTGCATGTTGTGATCAAATATGCATTTCTCTGTTTTACAGTGTTTGCAATAGCAGAAAGCAAGCCCATCCAAGGCACAGACATTGTGCTCTGTTGTGGGCACAGTAGCTCTTAGGGCTCTTATATGTGTGTTGTCTACACGACACAAAGAACCTGCTCTTCCATTGTCACAATTTAAATGCACTTCGTTATACCAGCTGTTTGATCAGAGCAAGAAAGAAGCCTGAAGAAAATGGTGAAGAGAGGTGGCGAATAATGGAGTGGGGGCATACACAGGGAGAGGGAAAGAGATGAGCATGGCTGAGTACACATCCCAGACAAATGTTTATTCTCCTCCTGTGCTTTTATGTTCCAGGGTCCTGCTGGTACCAAAGGCGATAAGGGAGAAAGAGTAAGTCATTCCACTCTCACACCTAAACCACTGTTTAGAGCAAGTCAAGTTTTACTGTTTCAGTTTTCTGGGGAAATGTTGTTATTTTGCTGACGTAAAACTTGGACAATTTGTCACTAATGCTCCACACCCTTGTTTTGAAGGAACCGCGTTGCTCTCCAGTACACATTTACTGCTTCTGGTTTGTTTTTTTGCACAAACATTCACTTTATTTCTCTATTTTCACTCCCTCAACCTCATTTAGTGTAAACCATATCCAATCAGTGTTCATGGTTCAAATTTGCAGCAGAGTTGTTTTTGCTGACAGAATAGTAAGACCGTCACTGCCGAGGGCCTGGGAGACACGCAACTTGCCATCTTGAATCCCACCTGTAATTCTTGTTTCGGCTTCAATTTATCAACTGTTGGGGACATTTGCGCATTGCTGCAGTTAATTTTTGATGCAGAGCTCAACATGAAAGTCTCATGAGGGGTTGTCCGGTTGTGCATAAAGTTGGTTAGAAACTGCCTAGTATCTTATAATGTGCATCTACCCTGGTACACATTTCACAGTGTTCCCCTGCACAGGGGAA
Organism: Psettodes erumei; assembly: GCA_016785225.1. Lineage (NCBI taxonomy): Eukaryota > Metazoa > Chordata > Actinopteri > Pleuronectiformes > Psettodidae > Psettodes > Psettodes erumei. Next base: position 2,570,505 of record JAFBJZ010000623.1, read on the forward strand.
AAGCAAACAATTATTACAAAGCTTTCATCCTAATGTATTTTACTCTACATAGCAATAGATGTTGCATCAAATGACTGTACCGTGGTGATGATTACAAGGCAAAAGAGGAGACTGCCAGCTCAACTCATTACAAACAATGGTCAAAATCTAACCAATAAGGCTCTAGGACCAGTTAAGTAACTTAAAATCAGTATCCCTTCAGTAGAGTATCATTTTGAAGGGGTGCTCCAGTGATATTGTAATGTCAAAGCTGAATTAAAAAAAACAAGAGTGGTCAAAATCACATCACAGTGTCCCAGTGACTTGTGTGGGTCAAGAACACTGAATCATAGATTTTTCATAATGTATTTCAGCAGTGTCTTTCATAAATTACAAAAAGTTAGAAAGCTTTCAGGTTATCAACTCCGTTCCCACTGTAGTTTCAGGTCACTAGCTCTTAAGTTAGATGTCAAGAAAGGCTCTTCACCCATTCAGATAAGTATCTAATACGATCCCTCAATATTAACAGAAGAATCAGTCCTTCATACACTCAGATAGTCTGCTCCACTCTAAATCAGTGCAAATGCCCATCAAGACATTGTGGCACTTTCCAGCAGTGAGTGTACCACTTATTAAGTCATATCAAAGGGTTTTGCAGTGGGTGACCTGTCCCTTTAGAATCCTAACAAGAAAGGGTTTTAACATGGTCACATAAAGACACTAATATTTCAGTTTGATACTTTTCCCACTGCTGATTTCAACTGCAGTCAAAATGCTGATTTGAAATTTGGTATTATGTAGAATATAGTTCAGCTAAGGCAGGGTTAGGGTTGCAGTCAACAGAGTTATGCCCAAATATTTATTGTATTGTCATTTAGTTGTATAATGTGTGTAGTTAATGTATCCTTGCTTTTGGCTTTCTGTTTTGGCTGATATAAATGTAAGAGGAATTAGAGTGTGGAACAAAGGTGGAGTGCGCTCATTTAAACAACCATAAAACACACACCCACCAATTTATCAACCACTTATGTTCCTGTGGCTGCTCAAACAGAAAAGCATTATCAGTCTACTGTGTGGTTGTGTAGTATCATATCCCAAGAGCTCTGTGTGTGTTGTTGTCCTTAGGGTGATGTGCAGTCCCAAGCTGCTGTTCGTGCCATAGCACGGCAAGTGTGTGAACAGCTCATCCAGAGTGAGTCATCAGCAGTTATCATTTACTCAAGCACGAGATTTATGACAGTTTACTTTTTGTTAGATCTGAATTGTCCTTAAACATCTTAAACAAAACAAACAAAAACTGTCTCCGAACGCGCAAAAAGTAATCAGAATCATGTCAAACCATTTTCATCGTCTACCTCTTGCAGGCCACTTGTCTCGCTATAACTCCATACTGAACCAGATCCCCGTCCAGTCCGCGGTGTCAGTCCGTACAGTACCGGGACCGCCTGGGGAGCCAGGTAGGAGAGGCCCTCCAGGACCTCAGGGAGAGCAAGGCCCACCCGGCAGACCAGGCTTCCCTGGTACCAATGGCCAGAATGGACGACCAGGAGAGAGAGGTGAGAGAGGAAGATTTAAAGCAGACCTTATTACAGTGAGCTGGTGATCATTCAACAGTGTCAAAAATATAACTCCAAACTGGATAATGGGATGACTTATAATATATGGACAAAATATAATATGCAGTAAGCTCTATGCAGCCTTTGAATTTGCTTTTATTTAAAGTTTTTATTGGGCATTTATTTCAGAGTTGACAGGAAATGGTGGAGACTGACATGCAGCATTAAAGGTCCCTAACTGGTCCAAGCAGGGATGTTGTGGTTCATGGTCAGCCCCTTAAAGTCTTAGGATATTAAGATGCCCCAACCTTTGGGTGTTCTGTCATACCCTCATACAAAGAAAAGGGGTTAACTTGTTTGGAAGTACAAATCTCTTTATCTGTTTAGTTTAGAACTCCACTGATGTCACACATGAAAATCCTCCCAACTTTTTTAACAGTGTACACAAAGATAAAAGTTTGAGCCCATTTTGGTGAACTTCCCTTCTCATCGAGGGACTTTTACTGTCAAAAGAGCCAGAAGAATTGGCCATTTTGTCATCTGGAGCCTCAACCTGCCTGTTTGTTTGTCATATTTCATGGTCTGACCTGCTCTCTGACTCACCAAACAAACTCAGTGAGGGTCAGAGCTCCTGTGAGGTTCAGCTCAGACCCAAAGACAGCAATTCCAATATCCATGAGGTCATTCCGCCGCCATGAGCCCTAAGAAGAGTAACACACAACTTTTAAGAAGCTGTGTCTTCATCACTAAAACACAGAACCCACACCAAAGACCAAAGTAACCGAATGAGGCTGCACACACAGAGGGTTAGGAAAGCTGAGAGCCGCTGAACTTCAGTCAGGAAATGTCCAGCGCAGTCACGTCTTCTTCCACAGTTCAGACCATAGATTCTCCCCAATAACATTTATTATCTGCAGCTCCTGGCCCAACACAGCCACACACTTCACTGTTTTACAGGCTAAACTGAAACCAGAGTAGTCCAAATATTGCAAAAGAAGTATGGCTTATTTAGGAAAATTACATGTTATTGTGGCTCACGTAGGGCTGTTACAAGAATCAGGAACAAAGCAGTGCTCAGAGTCAATAAAAGAAACCAAATTAACAAACTTGACTCCATTTAAATACTGTGTTGCACAGAGAGAGACGGTGAAGCCAGCTTGTAAGCCACTGTAGACAGACCAACATCAGACAACGGTGCCACTATACAGATTTTTAAGAATTTTTATTCAAGGTATTGTGAAAAGTTTTCCCCTCAGCTTCATTATGCTAAACCCTCTTCACCGATGCAGCTGATTAACCAGCAGGACAGAAAATCTGCACATCAGTTTTGTGTGGTTCTTAACATGAGCATGAAAAAAAATCCATTAGGTCATTCAAACAGCTGCACTGCTGGACACCAGCACAGAGCCAGCTCTGGGTTTATCATACATTATATTGGACTGATCATCCAGGCATTATTTATTTAACACATTTTATACAAATATCTGTATTTTAATACTGATGTTGGGGTAATACAGTGGTAGGTTATTGAGATGCTTTACCAAAGTAAAAGCAGCAATACAACAATGTAAAGATGCTCCATTACAAGTACAGAAAAAACAATATGATTATTATATATGACATTATTAGATGTTGATGCATCATTCTGAGGTAGCAATATATTTTTGTAGCTGGTTGAGGTGGGCCTATTTATAACAACGGTATATACAGTTTAGTCTATACTATATACATATATACGTAGCTTAGTTCAATGTTCTCAGCTGAGAGTCACAAGATAAATGTGATCCAAACACATTCATATTCATATTCTGGACTTTTCTCATATCTTTTACTTTTTATTGAATATTGGATCATTTGACCTCTTTAGGCCTTTAATAATTATTGCATTGAACCATGTGAAGTTAAAAAGAAACTTCTCTATGGTGGAATCACTGTGCATGTTATTACTAGAAATGCTCACAAATTCAAAATTGTCCTTACGTTCAGTACTGGAGTAAAGGAACTTAGTTACCTTCCAACACAGGGATAGTCAGATATGCTGGCAGACTCCTAGTAACCCCTCATTTAACTGGGTGTGCAAAAAAATGGCAAAAGTAAGATTGATTGATCCCAATGTCTTTGAACTGTGTGTGCTTCAGGTCTGTCAGGAGAGAAAGGAGAGAGGGGAAGTCCGGGGGTTGGGAATCAGGGACCTCGAGGACCACCTGGACCCCCAGGTAAGATATGAACAAACACGGCCAGTCCTTCAAGCGCTTGAACTGATGCAAACCAATTCAGGGCTCAATGCTCAGATAACATTTGGAGATGCTGCAGCTGCTTTAGAGATAAATTAGCAATATTCTGTTCTGAGCATTTTGTTTTTGGTGGTTTCAGCCTGCAACCTCACTGGAGCTACTGTATGTAAGGAAAGTTTTTCATTGTAGTCCCTCTGAACGAAAGTTAAAATGTTTCAAATATTTAAACAGTAGAATTAGATAGCACAGGGACTTAATCTGCTTTGGATTTACTTTCTTTTGAACCGCTGTCTGAAAAAAGCAAGTAGACGTTTTGGACCATGAATATAATTCTCTGTATTGATTTCCCAGTGCACTTGTGTGAAGTTTGAGGTTTGTGCTATGAAAATATGTCCCCCTTAAGGTGGGGATTTTCTGTTTACTGTTGTGCAATCAATACTCAGAACAAGCTGACAAAACTCCCTAGAAACTTTTCTTTGGTAACTGTTGAAAAAAATACACACGGAAGGAAATCTTTTCTGAGAGAAAGGAACGGGGGAGAGTTGTGTGTCTTTAACCACTGTGCTTTTTTTGGAATATTTGTGAGATGATCATTTTAGCACTTGTCAAATGAAGCTCCCCTTACAATACTGAGTTCATATTTCTGCCAACTGCTGAAGGGAGTTTGTGTAAACAGGAATCAGAAGCCTCTAGCTAAGAACTGTTATTCCTGCACCTGCCCCCAGGACGTTCACTATCATCTCCCTTATCCAGAAATGACAAGCAAACGATTGCTCCCCCTAATTTTTCATGTCATCTTGCTGCAGCAGCAGAGGAGGATTTAGGAGAGATTGACGAGGTGATAGTACCATGACAGCATGTACCCTGAGTTCTCAGTTTATTTCCCTCCCTTTTCACTGTTTCGCTTCAGCCCACCTCACCAGTCGTCATGCCGCCAGAGTCAGACACTGAGCGAGTGTTTATTGATGGCTGAACTTTGTGTGTCCGCCTGTCTTTTATCACCAAATTTTCCTCCATGCTCAGGCCTGCCAGGGGAGGGACGGACAGGCAGCCAGGGCCCGCCTGGTCGGCCCGGTAACCCAGGGACTGCCGGGAGGCCGGGGAATCCAGGTACCACCGGACCGGCTGGTGTGCCAGGATACTGTGATCAGAACTCTTGCCTGGGATACAACGTTGGAGGTAATGCAGTTACACTAAGTACATTTTCATGTGTTTATTCAAATTAAAATGCAGTATTTGAATTTAGCCAGACACATATGCAGGCATGCGCACACACACACACACACACACGTTAATTAAATGCCAAGTGATACCTTGACCTTACAGGTGACTGGGAGGGAACAGAGGCATTGGGGGGGTGTAATATTAGCAGAAGAAAAAATGTGGGCACGTCTGTAAAATCCATAAACGTGATGAAATCGATCCTTATCTGAAGTTCATCATCAGTTAAGCAGGATGGCCATGGTCGACGTGTAAAACCTCTGGCAGCTTCGGTGAAGCTGAGCATGCATTTTTCATTCACACTGAAGAAATGAGCAAACCGCAAATGCTCAATAATGTTAAAGACATTTTCAATTTGATTTCTCTTGGGGGATATGGCAGAAAAAAGTATGGTATCACAGCTGTAGACAAATGAAGACATATGCAGTGTCAAGAGTAAATCACGTTTTCACAACTGAAACAAAAATAACATTATGACTGGAATATTTTCCTTAACACAAAATATTAAGACAAAACACTGTTGTTTGTTTACACTCAATTAGTCTTGCATTCATCAGTCAAGCATTCATTATTTTGTCATGTTATGACAGGAGACATGACATGACATGTGTCTGACTACTGTAGAATTAATTTAGACCTTCAAACATAGTCCGACCCTGACCAGTCTTCCTCGCTCATAAACTACCTTTTATAAAGCTGAAACACTGGAATCATTTTTTCACACTAAGCTGGTTACTGTTCCCATAAAGCTCTCAGAGAATTGGAGAGTAATCTGGCTTTTATAGTTGTTCCACTGTGAAGTTTATGCATTCATGTCCACGCTGATGGATGAGGAAGTTAACTGTGTCACTGACTGAAGCTGTTTGTCTGTGTTCAGATCTAATTAAACATGCTGTCACAAACACACACACACACACACACTCTGCATCTTTGAATATTCATACTGAGGTTGACCTTGCAGCTGAATGTGTCCATTGCCTCAGACCATGGCAGCAAGGACATTACACATCTAATAACTTGTGGCAAGTCATCCTCATGATATATCATGTGCTAAAAGTAGCTGATGGATGAGACACGACTTCATCCATCAAACCATTTTACATCAGTCATTTTACATGAATGGATTCCAGCCAGAATGTTTTTAGTTTTTCTTTCTTGTCTGTAACTCTAAACCATGTAAGGATTTTAAACATTGCCTCCATGACCACTTAAAGGGAAAAAAACTAATATGTGCAGTATATTCTTCATTTCACAGCAGGGCTGCTGATGACGTTTTTTTTTCTTTGTCTTTCCAACTTTTAAAGGGATAGTTCAGTGTACAAGTACATATTTCCCTACTAAAATTATTGTTGATTATTTTTATTTCTATTTGATGTTTTTTTATGACATTTTTCATGACATTTTTATTTATTACTAAACTATGACATTTTTTTATCAGATTGTGATGCCTTACTAAAGTATGACATTTTTCTTCTTCCTTTTTTGGGAGGGGTAAACTTTACTATAAATGTCCACATTGTTATTTCTGATTTCTGTGTTGGAAATCTTTATTTTGACTTTCTTCCCTAAAGAAAGAAAAAAAAATAGAGATCTGACACATTTCCCATCTGTCCAACCATTTTATATGAATGTCTTAATATTTATTTGAGCATTGTAACAATTACTTGGGGTGTTTGTATTTTCTTTCTGTAAAAGAGAAAAGCAGATTCCAAGACCTTTTCTCTACCTCCAAACCACAGCCCAACAGCTGGAAAAGTGCCTGTTCGTGTGGTTTGAGAGGTTTAACTCTGTGCTGTCGTTGGGTTTTTTTCTATTGACATGAGGGTAATATCTTCTCTGTGACTTTTTGTTTCTCCCCTCCCTCTGTTTCCTTGTCTTTCTGACTGAAGTTCAACAGGACTATGGGAATGATTACTGAGGAGCATTCTCCAACTGTCCTCCTCTTCTCCTCCTCCTCCTCCTGCTGTGCTCACCTACTTCCATCCCTCCCTCTGTGCCCTGTACATAAGACTAGAAACTGAGGAAAGTGATAGATTTAATGATTCCCTCACAGCCTCCATATTTCTTGAGATGGATAATTCCTCCCAGCCCTGATGTTTAACCCTTAATCCCTGCAGCAGTGTTTTTTAAATATTTGTTCTCTGAAATTTCCCCCCCACATTACTCCTGCAACCTATGCTTCATTTTTGCATGATAATGTGCCAAATTATCCAGAATTCTTTAAGGCTACAAATCTAACAACCTTTTCAACCATTTGCAACAATTTCAAAAAGCAAGGTGGCTTTCTTAATCCAACAAGCAATTTTAAACAACTTTAGCGTTCATTTGGGTCATGTGTGAGTTTTTAGATACATTAACACGCAAACACAAAACTGCATTCATTCCTATCATCAGATGAATTGCTTGATGGAATTGTCAAAATGTGTGCTTCATAATCCGACTGTCTCAGAGACAAAAAAGTAGATTAGCTTGCTAACAAAACCACACAATTCTGCAGTGATGATCGCTACTGTTGATCATGGTGCCATCTGTCAACCAATACTCTGCTGCAGCAACCTCTGATTCACCCCCACTTCAAGCTCAAAACTCTTTGAAGCTAATCTCTGCTAAATACTGATGAATTCCTTTGATGCTGATTGACTGAATTCGTTACTAACCAACCCCCCTCTATCTGTCCATTTGGGATCCTATAAACTGGGCATTAAATATAAATTTTACCCCTAATGCGACCCAGTGGGGATGTTGTTTCTAGAAAAATGATCTGAGCGATATGATTTTTTTCAGTCTCATTAACTGACTTCCTCACTAACCCAATCTTTTGGACACTGTCTTAGGTCGCAAAACTGCTTGTTCACAGGCCCAAGCAGCTCACTGCAGTTATCAGTGATTATAAGAACTGTGCTTTAACTGCTTAAAATTAATCAAACCTGCTGATTAATTAAAATTTCAAACTGACCCCAAATATTCCCGACACCCCAGTCCAACCCCTGCCTCATGGTGGCTACGAGCCCTACAACCCCCCCTACAACCAGCTGTACGACCCTGCTGCAGTGGCTTACAACAATGACCAAGGAGGTGGGGAGGAGGAGGAGGAGGAGGAGGGAGAGGAAGAGCAGGACCCCTATCACCACCGTGGTTACCCCCCTCAGTACTACCACCAACAGCCCTCCCAATCTGCCCATGGTCATCATGGTTACCGTTCAAGCCCCACCCACTCTGAGGACGTGGAGCTGAGATCACCAGGCGTCATCGGGAGGTTTCCGCGCACCGCCGCTGCCGTCATTGAGGAGAGTGAGGAGGGAGGACTTTAGAGGAAGGATGGACTCACCTAAAGTGCTTGAGCCCTGCATGCCACAGCACGCACACACACACACACACACACACACACACACATATTCACACATGGAAACAAATCAGAAACTGACATATACGTAAACATCAGCCCCCCTTCATCTGAAACTGTGGTGAGAACCCCCCTCTCCCCATGTCTCCAGTGAATTTCTCCACCAGGATAAACGAGTGTAAATAGTTCTGTGGACCCTTGTACAACATCACTGTAAAAGGGGGGGTCCGAAAAGTGCCTGATCTATGTTAGCATCGTCCAGTGATAATGTAAAGGTAAGAGGTGTTTCTTCCCATCCCACAGCTGATTTCAGGACTGAACCCTTCTTTTTGTGTGAAGCTGCATGTCTCCTTTGAGCCAACCAGTGCGTGTGTAACTGGATACATGCATCTTGTTAAAATTCAAGTCATTGAGGATGAAGAGCTGGCAATATTTGTACAGGCTGCTTTTTATAATGATAAAAAAAGGATTCCCCCACTAATTTCAGCGTGTAAAGGAATATTGAAATGTTTGTTTGAAGTGATTTCTCCGTACAGTATTGTGTTGAGTTTGCTTCTATTTACCAGTATTTTGGCTGAACTATCATGGGAGTTAATCCCCTAAAATGAAACGCAGAAGCAGATGTGTCAAATTTCTGTTTAAAGGTTTAATATTACCATAACACTGTGGAACACATATCAAATTTCTGTTTTGAATGATCATTTTAATGCCGTCATTTTAATCTGACCAACATTACATTTTGTCCTGCCATATTTTATTCTGTTGCTACAGTCATGGAGCAGGTCTGCAGTGGAGTTAAAGGACAAAGCTGTGTTTGCGTCCTGTGTTGCTGCCCCAGTTTGTGTTGTTTGTTATTCTTATTCAAAGTCAGGCCTGCTCACTGTGGAAGCTGTTTTCTCACTGGTTGACCTCTGACCTCACGCTGGACAGCGACCTGGATCCAGTTATTATTCACAACAGCCTGCGGCCTCTCTTTGAAAGCAGTAAGGACTGAACCACAAGTGAAAACTCTGCCCTTCCTGCACTGCAGTCTGAAAAATCACACACTACAGTAACTAAAAGTTTAGCAGTGAGCTGGCCCTGATATAAACTGTTGAACTTGAACAGTTGTTAAAAAGGAATGTGTCTCACCACCATGCCCCTTCGTACAATATGAACTTATTTATTTTCTATTTTTGTTTGCTTTTATATCCAATAAATCTGTAATGAGACTACATCACGGTATTTTAGTATTTTGTTTGACTTTAAAAGGAAAAAATTAAACCACTTTAACATTAGCCTATTTTTTTAATGAAATAATTTATTATATTTGACAATAGTATGGAAATGTTTAGCACACTGACAAGCACAGAAAGTTCATTTCCTGACCAAAGTTAAAATGTTATACTGAAATTACACTGATGGCTTGAAATGCTGTCGTGGTCACACATGAACTGGTTTTGCTGTGAAACAACAAACATTCAAAGGCAGGATCAGCTCTAATAGATGTCATTTTTAATGGGCCAGATCTGATCATTTCATGGGGACATAATCAAAGGAAAACCCACAGAATCGGATTTTCTCTGATCAGAGCCGAGCCGCATGGTGAAATGTCGAACTACTCTTGGATTATTCTGTCTGTCTGTGTTCGTGTCAAAGCCAAAACAACAGATAGAGGAGGTTTTATTGTGTTTTACACACAGGAAGAGCAACAGAGAGTTTGTGTTGATGATGCTGGCATTTGTGTTATGACTTCATACTGCTCGAGTAAAGTCCAGTCAGGTTTTGACGTCAGTTTTGGAGCAAAAGAAAAGTTAGTGCTGTTGCTGCTCTTAATTTACAGGAAGCACAGACATCTGACTTTGTGTTCTTACAAGGTTTCATCTGAATAGAGAAAAACTGTTTTGTGGGTTTTGAGTCCTAGTCTCAATGCAAAGGTGCCATGCCATGTATCCAAAGTAAATACATTTGAGGAAACCAGGGCTCTCAGCATTAATGTGAATCTTGGGTCTGGCAGCCTTGATTTCACTTCATCTTGTAGTCTTCGGGTCTGTGGAGAAAAGAGAAAACAACACATTAGTAGGATGAGGTATAAAAGTCTGGAAAAAGAACCAATTACAAGGAAAACACAGAGCGAGAAAGTGACAGAATGGCAAACAAGACAGTTCTTATCTTTTTTTTTCCAAGATGGGACAGCATTCTCTGTTTTTCCCATTTAATTTCAAGCAGAGATTACAGACAGATATTATCAATGCATGCTGAATTCATAGTAGTAGAAAGTACAAAAAGTATTATCAAGTGCATTAGCTCTGCTCTCAACAACAGTGGCATGTCTATGTTGATGATATTCTGTCAGTGTGTGTGTGTGTGTGTGTGTGTGTGTGTGTGTGTGTGTGTGAGGGTAATCCAATAATAACATTTTGCCTCTGTTCTCAGGCTTCTGAGAGAAAATCAACTGTGTTTAATAGAGGGTAACAATTACTCCTGGTGACCTCAACCATGACTCCCCTAATACACACACACACACACACACACACACACAAATATGTCATTAGGTACACCTGTACAATGTTAGAAAGTGTAACACAAAATCTCTGTCATGAATTTGACTTCCAAGAAGTTGCGAATGTTTCAGTTTTTTTCAGACACTGACAGAAACGTCATCATTCTACTTGATGTTTATTATTGAGCTCTGACTGCCATTCCTAATATTCTGACCCTATCATGTACATAAATGGGGTGGACAAAATATTACATATATATATATATATATATATAAAAATCAATATAATGCAACCCAGCACCAAACCATTACAAACTACAACGTCAAAATAATAACCATGCAGTTCAATGAAAACCTCAAGACTGAACATTATTGTCTTTGTAAAGGCAGAAATAATGTTTTTGTATGCGATCACAGTTGATCGTACAAGTGTATTAAATGGAGCGGCCAGTGAGTGTGAGTGTGTGTGTGTGTGTGTGTGTGTGTGTGTGTGTGTGTGTGTGTGTATATATATATATGCAGTAATTGAGTAAAATGAATAAGGAGTGAGGGGGAATTGTAACTTGGTGAAGGACCGTCTTTTAAATAAAGCAGGATTGGTTTGACCTTGACAATCCACACTGTGACAGGCCTGAGCACACACTGACTGGCTGAGGAGATTGGATCAGTAAACAATAAGAAGTGGCTCATTTATCACCACACACACGCACACACACCACACACACTGATGGTGCTGAATGCCTTGTACACATCTGGACAAGGCACATAAACACAGAACAGTAACTGACTGAAAACAGGTTTTCGATCAGAACCGTCTGTGTAAATTCTGTGATTTCCCTTAAGTTTGGCTGAACTGATCGAATACATTACGGTGACTGTTACTTAAATGTTACTGTCCTAATATCCAGACACACTGTATTGGCCAAAGTGGTGCAGGGTATTTCTAAGCCAAGAATAGTTGCAACTAGACCAGCGAGCAGGCATCAAGTGATCACCACACAGTCCACGGCCAGGGCGTGCCACTGCGGCCACACAAGTCAACCCCGCAGGCCCACCTGCCCATGGCACAGGCTGAAAATTAAAAAAAAAAAAAACAACAACAACAAAAAAAAAACTTTGCATAGCGACATAATCTGGAGTAACAAAGTACCTTACCAATTTTCGTGTCAATCTGACACACCTACATAAAGATACAACTTCACATCCTTTTTTTTTTAGTCCTGTCCTGTCCTGTCGGACAGTTTTTGACAGGTCAAAACGGGCAAAATACTTCTACAAATTTTTTTTGAAAAGAACCAAATCATAAATCCTTGTGCTGGCAAGCTGAATTTATTTGGTGGACTTCATTTAAAAAAAATCACTAAAATGAAAAAAAAAAAAGTAAAAATTATGTTAAATGTCAAAAAATTTAAATGTTGATTTTGGCTACCCGGTTTGAACGCAGTTTTATGTGATTCATAGGGACCATGTGCAGAATGGCTCTAGCAATTTTGGAACTGTTTGATCAAACACTTGCCGAGATATAAACATTCGCCGAGATTGCGAACACTGAAAAATTTTGTGAGACGGACATTGGAATCGGGCAGAGGTTAGACTGGAGGAGTTCAAAAATGTAGCTTTCACATATGTTGCAAATTTGCAAAAAAAAAAGAAAAAAAAGGTGAAAATGGGACCATGTGATCCACGTGAATTCGTGGAATACACAAGTGTAAGTCTCGTGAATGTGCGACATACAGTTTAGGAGATACAGGACAAATTGCATTGATGTTTGCAATAGCACCACCTAGTGGGTGATGTGGGCATTTTGGTGCTTGAAGTCAGGCCGGGGTCAACCAAACCTGCAAATATCTCTCGCATTACTCTTGCGGTATAGGCTGCAGTACCACTTTTAGCTGAGGAAAAAAAAATCATAATAACAGAGAAAACTAATAATCTGAGGGAAGACAACGCCCCCTCGGGCTTCAACCCCTAAAAATCAGCTTCACAATACACACTCGGCTGAAAGTTAATTAGGTACATGAAGCTAAGACTAATGGAGTCTAATACCACAGTCCTGCAATGAATCCATCCCATTGATAAACAAGGTGTGGGCAATACAGCTCAACAGCACCGCAAACCACATCCTGCAAAATGATCACACCAGTGAATCAGTACAGTTTGAATAACATTCAAAACTACAACAAGTTCCACGAAGCTAGCTGTTATCACGCTGAATTAGTTTGAGCTTTGTTTTGAAACGGCATGTGTGTGTGCATGTACAAGTCGTAGGCAACACATTTACCACAAAAAAGCAGATGTTACGTGACTGTATTTCACAGTTTATGTTAAACACATGTTAATTAGGTAGTCATTAGGTAGCATTAACAATGGTGCTACAGTATATTAGACTAAGTTGAGCTTTAAGGCAACACTTCTGAATATACTGCTTGATGGGGTTTGGGGTTGTTGGTTTTTTTTTGAGTCACAACCTCAGAGCGGTTGAAATAAAGACAAGCACAGGACTTGGGTGTTGAGCCACTGCTCCCGACCTGACCACTACCCCGACCAGGATAAGGAGCTGGACAATGGACAAATGTACGGATGGATGGACACTAAGGCTAGTGCTGGTGCAGGCGGAGCGGAGAACGCTCTCACTTAACCCGTCAGAGCGAGGTTTACTGCAGGTGAACTCCGGTGAACGCGGGAGAAATGCAACAGGATGACTTTATCATGGCAGCAAACCCTGGGTCACAGTGTCAGTCTAATCTCCAACCACAAACGAGTTCACTCAGAAAAGCCATGAATATGATTATGCCAAATAACAGATGCTTTATCTCTCTCTCGGCCCACAGAGAAACCCTGTATGTCCAAACAGTCAGGGGGTGGTGAAAAGCAGCTGACTCTCCCCACGTGGTTGTGACATTTTACTATTTATATTCAAAGGTTTGGCACAGCACCTCGGCCAGGGAGGTGCTGGCGTCTCTGAGATACTAACTTTCTGTGAAAAAACAAAACACATAGACGGAGTAGCAGCTGAGTGGCTCACAGGGCTGGGAAACTGGAGGGAAAAAAGGTCACATATATCTTAGTACTAGGGCTGTATGCAAGTAACTATGGCTGAATTCACATCAAGAATGTTTAACTTTAGGAATACTATTCCCATGAATCCCGCGGCTAACGCGTCCAACAGCCGGCCCTTGATCTCTGCGCATCACGTCGCATACTGACAGCTCTTTGTTGGCTGACAATCATTCACACCACAGCCACACGTGTTTGCAGTTACAATGAAAAATAATGCATCTTATTTTTTCCTGCACGTGAGGAAAAATGTGTCAAACCGGCCACAGAACAGCGGGTTGGCAGGCTTCTGGATTGGATCTATTCATCACAGCGAGACCGTGGAAACGACACGCTCTGAACAGAACAAAGCAATGGGCGAGAGCAACCCCCACTGCACTGCTTAATTATTAGTGACTCGCCACCTACTGAGACTCTCCTCTAGAGTCAAGTCAACAAGAGTCCAAATGGGCACAGCTGAGGGAAAAGAAGTTGCCACCATGCTGGAGCCTCGACATCATCTGTAGATCTTTAAACCTCTTCATCTTCTGAATGCAAAACACAGAAACCTCTCTGTTTATGTCAGACATGTTATCTAGTGCCTTGGCAGCACATTTGGAAGCATCATCTATTTTTACAGCACGGCCAGCTGCTGCATTCCAAACAGTCACGGGTGAATCACAGAGTCGGCTGGTGAGTACGAGAAGAAGCACTGTGAGGTGTTCCTCAGCTCAACATCACCCCCTTCTGGCTGCTCCTCATTAGTGCAAGGCCCCAAAAGATGGCTCTGTGTGTGTTTGTATTACTATTTGTATACTCATTATGTTGCAGGCTTCAAATAACAGGAAGGGAAAGGAAAATACATCAAACAATTTTAAAAGAAAATCAGGCGTTGGCATCGCCGTGAACAGTAACATTTGTCATGGATGTTTAGTTCGGCCAACTGAACTAAATCAATGTTCTGTCTGCAGGAAATTCATTATGCTCGATGTTACCTTGTGAAAAATAAAGCACAAAAAAAGAAGAGTGAAAACACTACTAGACTGTTAAGTGTGTGTTCCTCTACATACGGTGTCCACAGCCGGGGGAAGGCGTCTATCTCCTCCTGGGTGTACTCGCTGAGTTTTCTGGGGATTTTTCTGGGCTGAGGCAGCTCCTCCGTCAGGTTGGCTCGGATATCCTCTGGCAGCTCCTGGGGGGGGGACAAAGGACAAAGTTTTGAGGCAGGACACAAATGTTAAGGATGGGAAATTAATTGAAAAAAAGAATTGAAAGGAGGGAAAAATAAAAACAAGGTGCCATTTACAGAAGGAGCTTAGATATTCTACTCAAGGACCCAGAGAGGAGTCCATCAGTCTCCTGCGCTTGACAGACAGTCACTCTCATATATATTCATTAAAGGTGGCTGTGTGCCTACAGAGTCGCGAAGAAGCGAACAAACACTTCTGACTAAAAGACAAAAAAAAAAAACTTTCAAGAATACTCGTAAGCAACTTTGGACTACCTGCAATGTTCTGAATTGCAGATGGGGCTGCAGACACTCGCAGGGCTCAGGAAGCCCATCTGGTTGTAATTAGGGATGCACACCGCACAACATGAAGCCGGCCAAAATAAAAGACAGGTATCAGGCTTTCCTCGCCTCTAAATCCTGACACCAAACAGCCCATGTACCAACAAGCCTATGATCTGATTTTCCTTTCTTGTCACACACATGTGGAATAAATGATAGCGGTCTCTCGTGGATAAAAATTACACCCAGTTAATTTCTGGGCAAACGGCCCAGGTCAATCAACAACCTGTCTAATACTCTTTTTTTTGTTTCAATTCATTTCAGAAGCTGTGATGTGTGACACTTGTGGTTCTCGCCAATGCAATTTTAAAACAATCAAATTTAACGCTACGGAGTGCCAGCAGTGTTGTCTATGAACTGCAGAGACCATAATTCACTGTAACAATGATGTAATGCATGTTTTCTCTTTGGAATAAAGACGTGAGGGGAGACAGACTGACACACTGAGAATGGAGTTGGAACGTATTCCTCACACCAACATTTAAATGCAATCAAAGCAGTAGTGATTGATTTCTTTTGGCTTCTTGGGGGCAAAAAAAAAAAAATCACGTCAGCAAACAGTTACTCATTTGCACATCCAGGAACATTAGCATTCACTTGTTCCACTGCAAACAAAACAAAGAAACACGTGAATACCAAAGCAATTTTCAGGGAGACGTGGTGCATTATTGGACAGAAGTGCAGGGGTGCCAAGATTTTTGGCCATGACTGTATTTACTTCCAATATTCACTCCCCCTTTAGCTTTTTTTTTTGTATCCATCAACTCCTGAAAAACATCTCATGTTTCATTTAGCTGCTAAATGCTCCACTATGTTCACCAGCTAGCCACAAACTATAAGAGCTCACTGAAAACAGCTGCCTGCTGCACCTGGAAACAAGGCTGCCGAGTGCAGCGAGGGAGAAGCAGAACAGTAAAGCTGCAGCCTCCCGACCCGAACAACGAGCTGAAAGACACAAAGCTCAGGTGGGTCATAATTCTCTGTGTGGACCCCTTCACCCTTTACACAGTCATCTGACCCATTTTTAATATAAAACATGATATTGTGCAGCTTTAAGTTATACAAGACTGAGAGAGCAGAAAGTGCTTCTGTCTGACCACAGCAAAGGCAGCAGGTAAACTGCATACAGTATATTCATTGATATTACCTGTCAACGTGAAGCAGCTGTAATTAGGAAACCCTTGACCTGGACAGAGGCTGGGAACACGCTCTCTGTTTTCTGTCTGTATCTGCAAAATGATATCAGTGTAGCCCTTTTTCATAACGTGCCCTCTTTCTGATCGTTCTTAACACGCCTGGATGGTTGGGTTGCAGGGGGAGCTTCAGCCTGTCAGCTCTGAGAGACAAGGACGAACGGGACTTACGTCTTCAGGAAAGATGTGTAATCGCTGCATCATGGTGCGGCGGTGGAGGTTCTTAGGCAGCATGCCGTAAACTGACAGCTTCACAATCTGGTAAAGAAGAAGAAGAAGGAGAAGAGGCAGATTGAAAAGCTCTACAGAGTCAACTCAGTTCATCGTAAAAAAATAAATATATATATATATATATATTCAACAGCCTTTTCCCATATTTTTCTCACATTCACTTCCCAGAGAATGTACTGTGTTTATCAATATGGGGTTGGCTGTTGAATTCAATTACATGAATTCAACTTGGACACAGCAACTGGACTGTGTTGGGTGAAGACATTAGACAGAGGCAGTGCTGACGAATCATTCATCGTCAAATTCTGTGTCTCTCTTCTCTGTCCAATCCTCCAAAAGCTCACTTTAACTAAACCGCCATCAGGACACACGTCAGCTGGAAGTCAGTCTGCATCAGCAAAGAGCCAAAGCAGAGCAGACACCGCCCCTGGTTTGTGAAATAGTGGATCCCACATGACTACAGCAATTTTCTGCTCTTTTTACTAGCCTACACTTGCCGCATGTGGAAAAGGTCTCTAAACTCTTGCCGTGTAGCTCTCGTTCTGCTGTTGCAGCTGACATGTTAAATGATGGTGAACGGCCCCGTGTTTGACTGCTTACTCTAAACAGGATTGATGCTTGTTCAACAACGAGGATGCTGCTGTGTAAAGGCTCGATCAAATGATAAGATGAAGCAACAGACAACAACCTGATGTGACGGTAAACAAATATCACGGCAGTCAAACAGACTGAACGAACAGAGCTATGCTTGTCACGACTTAATGAGCGCGTGCTCCCCCCTCTCGTGTTAGTCCATTCTGACTTCCAATCTCTATACAGAGCGTTCAACCCCAAGCTCCTTTCTTCCTACTAAAGATGTAACTCTCTAAAAAATGGGTCCCAAATATATAGTCTCATTTTTCATAAGCCTCAGCAATTTCCTACAACAGCTTGACACTCTAGTTTTTGTTGCTTTAACAAGAGGAAGTAATGAATTTGTTAAAGACTATTTTCAGAAGCAATTAATGCTCTTTTTTTTCTTGTGAGTATGTTCTGGATGTGGAATCAACTGAAACTACAGCTTCCATTTTCACCATCTGCAGGGAACCTGTCATCTGGTGCATTGGTGTGACTCACTGATTCTTTTTCAAAAGTTTTCAACTGTTTTTTGAGAGTAGATTTCACTGTATCAAGCATATCTAAACACATTAAATTGTTACATATGGCAATGAGTTGTTAGTCATGAGAATTTTGCCACACTTGTCCCTTCAGCTCATGAGTTGCTTTTTTTCTCTCTTTTATGTCAAATCCTCCATGTTTTGTAATTCAGATTTTGCTGAAGTTGTTGGACAAGTGCAGTTTGCAGGTCACGTCGAGTTCTACACGTAATTTCATCCGTTTATAAAAAGCCACACTCTGCACTTCCCGTAACGCAGTGTATGCACACGAATATGCAGCACAACCGTCACCAGTGTAAATCCTCTGCTGTTTAATCCTGTTCTCTGCACTTCACATTGATGTGCACAGGCAGCACATGTGAAGAAGGGATGAATGTCAAACCGTGAAACACCTACTCTGCACAGCATGTGGCAGGAATAAAAATGACTTTAATCTCTAAGGATGTGGGTTAAATATTTTACATCCAGTTTGTTTTTATTAGGCTATTTCTGTATGTAAGCAAAAAATACTGACTGATGAAAAAAAACCAAAAAAACTTACAGCTTTTGGGTCTCTTTGATGCAGCTGGGCAGCTGTGACTTGTCTGAATCCACCTGGATACCTTGAGAACAAAAATAAGATCAGTCAGTTCTCATGGTGCATTACAAACTTCTCTTTTATTCTATTACAGTTATTAAAGCAAACAAAATTAAATGAAGAATATTCTGGGGATTTTACACATTGTTGTAGGAAATGGGTAATTCATTATAAATTCTTGTCAGCAGCCAAGGGATATTTGAGGATTTAATGCAGACCTCACTGTGGGTCATTAAAGTATGACAGCAAGTGAAAAAGCCCTGTCCCCAGTATCTGATGGAAATGCATAAAGTACACTGCAGAGAAACTGAAATGTACAATTGTAACCATTTATTTTCACAGGTCTGAGAGTCCTGAATACAAAAACAACAACAACTGCAACCCACCAAACATGCTGTGTTGTGATAATGGATTGTTGCCATTTCTAGTGACAGTAAAAAGGGCTACTGAGAAATGGTTTGCAATTATATTTTAGCAAGTATTAAAAAACATAAACATAAAAGGGGAAAAAAAGATAAGTGGAAGTAGCATGCGAGTTAAAAGAGACTTACCCTGTGTGTGATGAGTAGACTTTCTGCTCCCATTTGTTTCCAGAAAAAGCTATATGCTTGGTGTTTATGACTACTACATGGTCCCCACAGTCACCTGTGAAGAGGATTAAAGTTGATGTAATGTAATGTTGGAGATTATGACAAGAAATACTTGTTTCAGCAGAGACAGAATGATACAGCTGGACTTCCGAATATTATACCAAAAACAGCAACTAGTTTCTTAATTTAGAGCAGTAAATGCTTATCTTCCAGAAAACAAAAAAAATATGAGAATGTTATCCTCTGCTGCCACCATGTGGCCATTCTATGATCCAGCAAAATTGAACTGTGGGGGGGCGCAGCTCCTACTCACTGAGTGCATGGTAGATAGGTTTGTGTTTTCCCTGTAATCTCACAGAGCACATGCTTGCAATCTTCCCAGGAGGCTGCATCCTGGCATCGATTACAAACCAGGAGCGGGCGAAGGTTGCCCATTGCTGAAAGCAGAAAGAGATAAAAGATGGGATAAATAAAATAAACTGACAGGCATGAAACCATCACAGGTTCAATGATAACAGACATCCACAGGTGTAAATAAAAGAAATAACAACGGTTTATTTCCATTTAGCTGCCTCAGTTTCAGGATCTGGATTTTATGCATGCAAGCTCACTGTCAAGACGTACTGCAGAGCACTTCCATTAAGCAGATATATCATTCATTTCACTCCATAAGCCTGATGCTTTGACTATGTAACTAAACCCAACATCCAAACCAAATAAACCCCAAGAAATTATTCATGAATGGACACTCTTGCCCTAATTTACACCACCAGAAAATCATCAGGAGTAAAATAGAGATTCAAGACGTGTTTGTCAGCTAAAAGCACCATCAAGCCAAACTGCTCTGACTGTGTAAACTAAATCAGCTTAAACCCATGTGTCAAATGTGTCAAAAGGGTTCCACTGATCTTACGAATTTAACATACTTTCTACTTTCCTTATTCAGGAGAATCAAACCAAATATGCCTTTGATTCGTTTTCCACCTATTTACTGCGCATTGTATGAAATCTCCTGCTTAATAAATACTATTTGTGGCATTATTTTTGAAAGCAACCCTTACTTTATAAACAATGCCTCAAACAATTGCACAGAAATGTCTATTTTTAAGTTAAACGTTAATCGTGTATTTTAATGTCATTTCTTTTCCCGCTGAAATATAAGTAGCAGCAAGTCAACTGCTGCACCACGACCACGTCTAATTTTTTGGGATAAACACAAACGCAGGTCTGAAAACATGAGTCCTCAGAATAACTCCAGTGTAACGAAATAATTCCGTAACGATGCTTCACGCTGGCACGGTTGGACTTAAGGTAAAAGTTTAGAAGGGCTCACTGGAGCTAATATTAGATTTACAGTTACTTCACTTCTTGTAAAGAAACGCAATGAGGTACAATGACTTCGATTCGTGGGTATTTCGTCTCTTACCTACAGACCACTGTTCAATCATTTGCTCGCTAAAAGAACAAGAACCGCGGCTAGCACGTTAGCAAAGAAAATAGCTGTCAGAGTGGCCATCGACCAGCGTGACATTAAAAGCACACAATAGTCTCAGCTGAAATTGAAACGGCTTTAAGTACAACACTCCAAAATACCTGAGCAGATCTGGAGAAACTTGACATTTCGACGACTCTACCAGCGCATCCCTAAACATTTGACCCTCAACGTGAGTGACGGTGCGTTCAGTAACTTTACTCGGTGGAAACAAGATTCGAGACTTCGCTTTCCCTTACTTGCAGCTTTATTTATGTATTTAAGTCTCGCGAAGCAAAATGTCCGCTAATGAGACTTTTTGTGCACCGAAACTAAAATTCAAAACATCTTTGGTGATAGCTCTTATATTTAGGTTAAGTGTTTTAATTTATTAAGAGTCTGAAAGTAGTTTCCCTACGGTCTTATTTTGACGTTGCGCCTCAACATAGTTACCACCCACTTCCTTCCCACGGCCAAAAGAGAGCGGGTAAATTTGTCAGTCATTGAAGACAGCGTCAAAAAAAACATTAGTTTCACTTCTTTTAGACCTTATAGAAAAAGGTGCAGTTTGTGACAGTTTGTTTCTCCGGTCAAAAGGCTTTGCTCGTCAAAACATCGATTCAACCTGCCGCCTGAGCTAGAAATGAGAACTTTAGAGGAGGTGAGGGCCACGCTGCAGATCGCCAAACTCAAAGAAGAGGACCTACAGAAAACAATCCACTGTCTGTCATTTGGGGAAAATGTTTCCTCTGCTGACTACTGTCTGGTGGAGCTGGACGACACACTGTGCAAACACATTGAAAGTGGACAAAGGTAAAGTGTTGATAATGTGCATTCAGTGAGGAAACACTTGTTTTTCTGTTTTATTCCGTTCTCATAAAAAGGTCGCTTACATTTCATGACTGATTAGCTACAGAAAAAAAAATCATTTTCAAGTTCTTTAGGTGTTTTATCTGGCAACGGTTCAGTTGCTATTTGCACTGGCACAAGATGCGTGAGAAGGATGGACGTAAACACATGTAAATGAAACTGATGCGCAGCAGCGCAATAACAATTATAATTCTCTCTTTTCTCAGTCTAGTTATCCGGGGGGATAAAGATGAGCACGCAGTGCTCTGTAGTGGTGACAAGACCTATGACCTCAAAATAGCCGACACCTCGAACCTGCTGCTGTTTGTACCAGGATGCAGAACACCAGACCAGCTTACTACCAGCCAGGAGAGCTCTCAAGTGGTGCACACTCAGGTATGGAAATAACGCCTGCATTCACACACAAATGTACTGTATACATCAGTGATATAGTACCAAACTCACACAAACAGACATATGTACGTAAAGGTTGGTTGAATTTATAACCCACATACACTAACAGTGTGCTACTTCTGCTGTAGGTGTGGGGATTCTGCAACAGCTACTGGGAACTGAGGAAACGGCGTCCTAAACTGAAGAAACTCACAAAGCTTTTGATGGAGAATCCTTATGAAGGGCCTGCTTTAGCAGGGCAGATGGAGAACACAGAGAGCAGGGTAAAGCACATTCTGTAGTGAAGCCATTAAACTTAACATCCTGTGGGACTGATAATGTAGATGCCAGGAGTGTATGTTAAGTCTTTACTCTTTCAGTAGCACCCATGGTAGTAGACTCTCACCATGTAGGCTATCTACCAGTTTCAAGAAGCTGTAACATGCAAAAAAACAACAATGACTACAAGAATATCGTTCACTATAATTAATGACATCTTAACTGAATTATAAGTGAAGCACTGATGCATCTGGTGAAAGAATGTGGGGCTTGGATGCCAATATTTTGTTCATAGTTTGTCTTTCTGTCCTTCTTTATTGAAAAATTGCTTTTAAACCATACATTTAAGGAAAGTTGACTAAGGACCAAGATGACTGTTCCTGCTTTTGCATATCATTGTACAGTAGCACTTAGAAAGTGTCTCCTTTGTGTTCCTGTGGTGTTAGTACACAATGCAGGATCTGTTAGAGAGGATCCAGGCAAGTGAAGAGGAGATAAAGGCCCACTTAGAGACCATCCATGCCTGTCAGATAGATGGTAAACAGTGACTTTTCTTAGTAATTCACATATATACATGTATGCATTTTTAATTATGTTGTTAATGACGTTGAAGATGTTTACAAAGAGCATCTCAATTTGTTCCAGGCTACTGGCGCTTGCTGGATCTTGACTATGAGATGAAACTGCTTGGTCATGTGACTCAGCTGGTGGATTCTGAGTCATGGTCCTTCAACAAGGTTCCCCTTCAAACCACTCTGGAAGAGTTAGCCCCACTGGAGCCCAAGTAAGTTATCACCTGGGATTCTCAGGTTTAGCAGCAGAGAGCTACAACAGGAAAGGCAAAATGTCAGTTCAAACTGAACTTGACTTTAGTTGTGTCAAGATAAGTTGTATCTAAATCTACCCAAATAATATAACTAAAGCGGTAACACTGACTTTTTATGTGTCTAAGTCTCATAGTAGAGTACATGGTTATTATCTTTCTTATTCACAGTGAGATGATCGAGCATTGTTTGAACTGCTATGGGATGCATTATACCGAAAAAGGTAAAATGAAATAATCTACAAAGATTCAACAGACAGACTATGAGACTTTTTAAGTACACTTGTAGTAGAATTTGGGACTGCATCGGTACTAAAATCTCTGCATGCTTCTTCCCTTATACAGGTGAAGTGTTTTACGCCTTGCACGAGGATAAAGTCTGTCGGGGCATAGCACTAATGCTGCTGCAGAATGCTGTCAAGTTCAACCTGAGGGAGTTTCAGGAGGTCTGGCAGCAAAGTGTCCCAGAGGGCATGAGCACAAGACTGGACCAGCTTAAGGTTAGTCTGAACCTCACTTACACTGTATGCTGCAGTCTGAGTAGGAGAGGGATACCTTCATTGTTTCAGACTTCTAACGCTAGCTGTTGTGAAAAATGTGCGACCTGCTGCAGCTGTTTCTCTCTACTCATCCCTGCTGCCTGACACTTTTGAGGAGACTGACTGCAGTTCTGATGGCTTTGTAAATATTCCAGAGCGTTGCCCTGGTGGACCGCACATCCCGTCCAGAGACCATATGTCTGCTACGGGTGGACGATCTCCCAGAGGACACGCTGGATCGCTTCAACCACCTCTTCACACTCAGAGAGAAATGGACAGAAGAGGACATCACACCATACATACAGTTAGTGTCATCCATCTGCAATATGATCCTAACCCTTTATTATAAACAAAATAATAACACGTGGATGACCTGTTTTTTGTGTAATGCTTCACTTCCTCCCTCTCATCCTTGTCCAGAGACCTGTGTGGGGAGAAGCAGACCGCTGGAGCCCTCCTGACCAAATATGCCAGATCATCAATGCAAAATGGGATCAAGGTCTTCAATTCCAGAAGGCCTGTGGCTATATGAACATGTCCATCATTGAGCAGTGTTCATAGACTTCATATTTACAAATTACTGTGGTTATGTTTATTCCCAGTGTGACTTTTGCAACTGTCAAATTATTTTACACAAACCTGTCCTTAAAAATGTTGTTACCTTTCTAGGTATAGGAGGGTAAAAAAATGACCTTTGCTCTTTCAGTTTTTATTTAATCTGTAACAAAATGCTACATGCTGGTAGTAAAATAAGTTGTCCTACTATTATCACAGGTCACAGGTCAGTCTCCTTTTGTCCTCCTTAATTAACTTCAGTTGAACGAACTCTGACCTTTTTCATTACAGTTGCTGCACTGGACCTTGTCCACAAGGTGGTGGTCTGTGCAGATAAATGTGAGCTCCACACACTGACTGGGCAACACATTATGTGCTGCTTTGTTCTTCACTGCATTTAAATCAGTTATCTGTGATGCAGAGCAGATCATTCACACCAATGTTTTAGTTTACAGTTTATTGTCGGCTTCCTTACAACCATCAGGTTTCTGCGGACTGGATCTTAGTCATGTACAGTGTTGAAACAATTGAAGAAGATTTAACAGCAGTTACTTTGATAATTGATTTTAAAAAAGCCATAATGTGGAAAGGAATGGAACAAGTATGCTAAATTACCGAGGCTGTGGTCTGAGTCTGAATTAAGATGTGACAGCGAGTCACACACTATGTGATCAGGGTAGGAGGGCAAAAACTTATAGTTAATGGTTTTATTACAGCTGCTGTAACATGTTTAAAAAGAGGTCAGTTTGTCAGTAATCCCACAGAAAGGTGTGCACTGTAAAACAAAGGTCTACACAAAACACAGTAGATTTAAATATTTTAGAAGTCACTTCAAACAGTCCCATCAATGTCTCTTTCATGTTAATGCTGTGAGCCCTCTCTAGGTCACATTAGCAGTGATGTGTGTGACTCAGTGTGTGCGTCTCCCTGTTAACATAACTGTCTGGGTGTGAATCAGTGTTGCGAGCATGAGAAAGAGCTCACCAGACACTTACTAAAAGCTTCACAGCTTTCTTTCAATGCGTGCATCTGTGTTTTCACAGTGGCTTTATCAGCCCGAGCTGGCTGACTAACCCTGATATTGCTCAGAGGGGGTACCGACCTGTCCGCCCTTTGGGATGAAAAGATCCCAGCTGTGTGTTACACATTCTGTCGCCCGCAAAATGATGAACTCTCTTTAGTTCTTCTCCTCCTCTGCATGATCTCCCTTTTATTTGGTAATAATTTCTTCATCTATCGTGACGTGACTCCTGGTTCTCCATTTCTCTTTTCTCCTCCAACCACTCGGAGTTGTGTGCGTCTCATTTGTCCTCATCCTCTTTCTCTTCCTATTTTTCTTTCAACACAGAACCTACCCGGTCAGCAAAACTCCAAGCATTACGGCATTAAAGCAGATGGGAGTAACTAACAATGACTCATACTAAATTCATGATGTCACACACAATGAATTGGTTTCTCATTCATTTACCCATAGCTATTGTTAATCTGCTGTCTGACCGGAGCCCAACTTCCAACCTTGTTGCAGCACATTAGAATATAGGCTATTAAGGTAATAAGATAAATACAGTACCTATCTTCTACACAGATTTCATTCTCTTGGTCTTATCTGACACAGTAAACCAGCACTGTACAGTCAGCACGCTTGAAGAAAAAAAAATACAGTTTTCCCTTGACTGTAAGCATAATATGTATCACTGAAAACTCACTAAAATTCTTGAAAGCCTGATATCCTTGACATTCATTATTTTGATCTTTATTCAGTTAAAACCTACATGCCCTTTCCTTGGTCCTGTTCTGAGCTCTGACTGTACTATAGGCCTTGATTTCAAAATAATCATGACACTGCCCAGAACTACAATGCTAAGATTATGTAATAACTCTTCATTGAACACAACATGTTTGTAAGGCATTACTTGTGCATAAATTTTGTTAAACTCTGCATTAACTTCAATTTGGATCCAATGTAACTCATTTACAACACTGATACCATGTGAGAGGTCAGTAGATACATAGGAAACAACTAATTTCTTTTTGTCCGTTTTCACAATCCAAAATAAATTCACATCCAATTTGTAAACAGAAACTGAAATGAAAACAATTGTAACTATTCAAATTCAATTACTTTTAAAAGGATTTTCCAAAAAATGACCACATGTTTCAGATATAACTGGTGGTTCAGAGCGATCAGCCCATCTTGTAGTCAACTGCAGGATAAGGGTCCTGTGCCTGGGATCCAAGGTCTACCTCTGCAACATGTCTTCCAGGTCTGCCACCACATAGGCAACAACGGCCCACAATGCTGAGCAGAGGTTCATGTCTCGAGGGTCCTGAACAGTCATGGTATCACCCTCACTGTGGTGGAACCAAAAGTACTGTCTGTCTGCCACGTGGAGGCTGGCACCTGGGTGAGAGACAGATATATAAGATACACACTGTTCATACACACAGTCTCAATGTTAGATGCTAAAGAGTCAGCTGTTTAAACTCTGTTGGACTCCAAATCATGCAAGTTCACATCCCGAAAGAAACATCATCACTGCATCTCGTTTATTCCTTCAGGACATTTCTGTAGAAGGGAAGCTGAGGTTTTGAATGATTAGTAACATTTCTTCAGTTCTTCAATTAAACCGCAAAATAGCCAGGAGTCAGTGGCGAGTAAAGACAGAAATCCTGTTTGTTACTAGGCTTTGTTATGATAGAACAGCTTTCACTTCTCATTGAAGTCACGTTCTGTTTCAGTCTCTTTATAAACTTCTTCTTCAGACTGCAGGCATGCCTTGCTGATGTATTACAAATCATTGTTTTAAAACAAATTGTTGGCACAAACTAAACAGGAGAGAATTAGTACATAAGAAAAACTCTTTAGCTACTACTTTAGTAGTATACAGTACAGGAACTTCATTATAATAGCAACTGTTTTTATTCCCTGTCGTAGTGTTCATAGCCAAGCCTGCTTTTTGTTTTCTTCCAAAGAAAAGCGTAGTAGAAATAGTATTATTAGTATCATAAACTAGAAAATTCCCACGGAAATTAACCGTTTAAATTGTAATACTTTAAATCTACTATTTATATCGCAGGGCTTCGAAAGTCACACCGTCTGAACCGGCACAAATTTCTCTACGTTTTTATGTAAAAATGCTGTGCGAGAAGTCAAACGTGTGGGCGTGAGGAGGCCTGAAACACAAAAATTTGTGTGACGAGAAAAGCAGCTGAAAGTTAGAGTGCGTGATGTCATCAGTGACATCACCCACCAGCGCAATACACACCCATTATAAAGTTTGAAACAGTCCGAAAAAAGCACAAAACTTAAATCGCGGTTTCTGAAAATCCGTGTAAATCGGCCAGCAGCTTGTTGATGCCTTGCAAACATGCACATAAATACATTTATAAGGTCATGAATCAATTTAAAGTGACAACTGAGCAAAGCACAGATGACACAGCTGAAGGCACTAGGAACGTGTAGTAAGTGGACCTTGAATTATTTTTATTTTGACTGCCAAGCTACACCTCTATACCCCACCCCAACAGGTGGCGCTAAAGCAAATATAAGTGGTACCTAATCCACAGAAGAAGTTGAAGTTCGTTTGTTTTTAGCCCCGTTAGCTATGCCCGTGGACTGACCCGAGGTCAGCTGTCAAACATGGGTCGTAAATGCGCCTACCCGGAGTGCAAGAGAGCAGAGGGACTGCACTCTTTACCGTCCAACAGAGAGATGGCACATCGCTGGCTGCATGCTCTGGGGCGGCTCGACATACCCACCGCATCTGTTTATGTGTGCAATCTCCACTTTACGCGAGAGTGTTTCTCCAACTATGGAGAGGTGGAAATGGGATTCAAAAAGCAGCTTCTCCTCAAGCCTGACGCTGTCCCAACCCCTGCAAAAGTGGCGTCACAGGTCAGTAAAGCCAACAACACACGATGTAAAGTAAGGACATGTCGGCTCCCCGATTGTATTTCGATGAATGTGCTACGAGTCACAGTGATCTTGAGGTCCTTCCTCAAGAAACAAAGGAAAAAAGCTTCAAAACTTCAAAATAATCCTCAGAGTCTCTACATCCGAGATTTTGGGGGCAAAAAACCTGAGGTTAAACTTTGCCAACCAGCTAGTCGTTTTTTGTCCAAACCACTTTAAAGTAGATCGGTTCAATGATAATATATATAATTGACCAAAATTAATGACTGAACCTGATTGCGCGAGACCCATGTGTAAAATTATTACAAGCGGTAAGAAGGATGCTGTAGAAATCCCCACAAGATGATGGTGGTAAAAAGAGGCGCTGTTTACACGGCTACGATTAGCCTGTTAGCATAGCCCACTGGGCTAACGCTTGTTTGTGTAGATATGTGCGTGGTAAGGAATTTAAGGTAGATGTTTGGTTTTGCTCCTAGCAGTAAAATGAGCAGCGCGCAAGTGCGGAGCTCGCTAAGGAAACCGACATTTCCATCTTTTTTTATTATAACTAATATGTCATTAGAAGAAAAACGTGTATTATATGAAGAATAATAATAATTGAAATGTAAGAACTGTTTTTTCTCTCATCATTTTTTTAAATGGTATTTGTTTTTAATGGGGTACTGCTTTTCCTGTGCTGCTGTTAAGGGCACCATTGGCAATGTTTGCCACATTTTGCCTGCTGTAAGACACGTAGCGTCCCAGACTGACCCCCCACAGAAAAGATCAGTCAGCACACAGCTATCCATGAAAACTCAGCACAATCAAATCCGGAGTACAGGTTTGTCATCCTCAAAAAACATATATGAAATGTAGTTATTTTTGCTTTCACCTAGCTCAGCAGTTAGTAATTCATACTCCAGATGAAAATGACAGAATTACTCATTTCTTTATCTGTGAAGCTACCCAGGCAAGAGTGCCCAGCAAAGATTGTGGCGTTTGCACCCTCACCTTCCCCCTTGACAGTCCTATATTGTTCCTGCAACCAACAATAGTAAAAAGACCATCAAAGAGACCTCGCCTCAGCCTTACAGATGAGGAGGAAGACCCTTCCAAATGCAGCTCACCTACTGTGGTTCATGAACCTGAGGATGCAACATGACTCAAGAGGATGCTTTCATTGCCATGGGCTAGCAATTGTGTCTTTTCACCCTTTCGGAAAGCTCTCCTTGGAGAGGAGCTGGTAATTGACACATTAGTGTGGAACAGTTCAAAACACTGAAAACTTGTGTTATGGTGTAAAACAAGTGCCATGAAACAGTGTTGACAGTGGTACTGTACCTGTGTGCCAAAGTGTTTTTATGTTGTGAAATGGGCTGTCCAACTGAACTTGTAATTGTACATTTTCACAGTGGGTTTTCATGATGATTTTGCTTTACTCTGTCGGCAGTATACAGGTCTTGATATTTCTGAAGCACCAAAATAGAGAAAGTACAACTGCATTGACATTCGTTTTAAGCGCAGCACCAAACCTTCAGCTCCTGCAGTGAAACTGTTTTATAAGAGAAAACTGTAAATGAGTGGCTTCTCCATTCATTGTTTTAAAAATGGGTAATTGTTTGTGGTCTGTCTGTCTGAAGGTTCTAATGCTTTTTTGTCTTCAGAAAGGAGAAAGAAAAAAAACAAAGTTGAAACAGAGATAAACTGCTATGGCTGTTTCACTATTGCTGCTTAACAAGGAACCGTAATTTAAAGTCAATGGATGGAACAGGTGAAAACATTAGTGACACGATTTTTGACAAAAAGGATAATACAGGTTGGTAGATTTACCATTCAGACAGTGGAGGAAATCTGTTGACTGTAAGGTTCAGTATCAGCTCTGCAGGTGGCTCTTCTACAGATTCAGGTTGGTTAATTTGTATCATAAATGATAACTAAAAGAAAAATGAATTTTCCACCCAGATGTTAATGGATCTTTTGTGTCATCTGGTAAACTGTCTGCAGCCTTTGTTAAGCAGGATCTTATTATATGGGTTTCATCATTTAACAAGCTATTGCTATAAGAGTAGGGGGATTTTCTTTGTCATTTTAAGAGGAAAATCTAAAAACACATATATTTTCAGTATATGTGATGTAATAAAACAATGTTCCTTTATGATAGACTCATTTTGTGCAGTTATTTCTACTTTATTCTTTATTTAGTCATTATCTTTCAGTATTACAGACCTACAGTATATTTTGTACCTGACGCCCAAGTTGTGAATGTACTTTTAAGTAGAATCATTCTCTTTACTTAAAACTGATGAAAAAAGAAACTTCCTACCTCTGATGTCTTTCAGATCTTGCCTGACAAGCTTCCTGTTTCTTTAGGTACCCCGCTCTCACCTAGAAATTGAGCTTCAACCCCAACAATTTACTGTAATATCCAGAATAAATCTCTTGTCCTTTTTGATTCTACATAACATCTGTCAACACCATTTTTGATTAATGTAACCTTAAACTTTACCACAAGCTTTTTATAACTAGGCAATTTTGCCAATCCCTTACAAAAAGCCAATCCAACCTTGACTCAGTTAGAGTCACAGTCACAGTCACAGTCACTTTGGGCAGAAGCTGCATCTTATTCACCATATTCATTGCTTTGGAATCAACATTCATAGTCATACGGCATGCAGTGATTTATTGCTGGGTGCAAAGGAATGAAGGTTGCCCACTTTTAATCTAATAATGTCAAATAGAACAATATATCAGTCACAGCACACACTTTACTGCACAACTGCTACTTCTACTTTAATAACTGAACTGCAATTTGCTGATAATACATATGCCCTTGAACGCACATAAGTAGGAGATTGGCAGAATTACTTAGTCTTTTTTATCTTTGCATTGAAGCTACCCAGACAAGAGTGCCCAGCAGAGATGGTGGTGTTTGCACCCTTATCTTCCCCTTAGACAGACCCCAACAGTTCCTACACCCAACAATAGTTAAGAGCTGATTATAAAGACATCAGCTCAGCCTTCTAGATGAGGAGGAATAAAGCTCATCCATGGTGGTTCAAGAACCAGAGCATTCAACATGACCTGTTACTGTTTTTAACATTAAAACCCTGTTGTCTTTTTCCCCTGGGTGGAAATCACAGAGACATGGAGAGGACTTGGTGAATGACTAGAGATTAGTGAATGCAACATTTACGAATGCTGAAAACTTGGATCAATATGGTATAAACAGTGCCATGGAACAAGGTGCCCTTGAAGCAAAGTATCATCATGTGTAACACACTTAACAGACTGATGCAGAGGCACTACTACCTTCAAAGTCTGATTGAGCAAGACACAAAGCAGTTCCACTGAAACTGTTAAATGTTTGACAGTGAAAGTCTCTCACTGTATCCACATAGCACACACTTCTCTAAATACTTCTCCTTATCACTGCTTTAAAGTAGACATGCTTTGGTGCCTGGTTATGTGCTGAAATGTTTGAAAAATATATGTTTTGTGTATTTTTTCCCTTTAAAATAATAGAACAATATATGTCTGGAAAATGCTGTTTTACTTCTACAAAGAGAAGATGTTTGATTCTACCAGATCTCAACCCAAGCCTCAAAAATAGAAACACTGTCAGATATTAGTACAACCACAACATAGTTCAGTCCTTAAGTTATAATTCCGACTTTAAAGAAATCCCACTTTAAGGGAAAGTCTACCCCAACTTTCCAATACTACACTATAGAAGAATGTGATTCTGTGCATGCAGCACTTTAAGAAGACAAGAGTACTCATGAAACCCAGAACCACAGAAATTAGGCTACTTATTTTCTAATTTCTATTTTTGTGTGTGTGTGTGTGATTACAGCTGACATGTAAAATGTTATAAAGTTGTTGCTGTGCTCTATTATCTTGTCATGAACAGGTGCTGCTAACTGCAGCCAGACAGATTCAACTGACCTGGTACTCCTGCCTGCATCCACGGTGATATGTCTGTCCCTTCTCCGTGTGCCTCCAGTTTGGTCATATTGATGGGAGCCAACAGTTTAACCACTTCTTCCATCACCTGTTGATGAAGACACAGTGAAGTGCTTCCTATTTCATCACACTGTCTGTTATACAGCAGCACTTTAAAAAAAAAACAGATCGACATGATTTAAAATAGTGTAATCCCAAGATGCGTTACATGATTCTTGCATCTTGATAGCAAACACTCCACTGTACTGTGACCACGTGATGAGATATGACAGGGCCACATTTATATTTACATCAGATACAGCAGCACTGTGGTTAAGCATAGTTTTTCTGCGTTTACCGCCATGGTTTCTGCGTCAGAAACTAATTCCCACCTGAGATTTAAATGCATGACAGCAAAGTTAATTTTAACATTGGGACAGGTTTAAAAGTCCAGTCAAGGAAGCAGTGGTCTGTAAAGAGGTGGTAGAAAAAAATAATTTATGGCTAATTCATGATTCTCTCTTGTAAAGTCCAACCTTTCGTGCTGCGTCACTGCCAGTAAACTGCAGAGCCACTGGGGTGAAGGTCCCCAAATCAGACTCCATGACGAGGTCAAAGTCGGACAGGTTCACCTAGGTGAGGAGAGAAAGTAGGGGACAGAGAAGATGGAAGAAGTTAGTGGCCAAGAGCACATGGACATGTGAAAAACAAGCTGAGGTGTTTGAATAATGGGAAAACAACAGAGTTCAGTTGATACAAATAGGAAGCCACTGAATAGTATTGATATGAAGCCTCACGAGGTAAAGTTAAATCAGTTTCAGCACAACTACTTTCAAACCGGGACCAACACACATAGCCAACAACTAGGAGTTGCTAGTACAGCTGCCTTACCTGATTGAGGTTATTTACTCTAATTATACATGAAATGCAAGAACTGGACCGTCCACTGGTGAATTATGGTACATTGTTGAAAAATGGTACAAAAAACTGCAGTAAGCCTGTACCTCTATTTTTGAGAGTGGAGCTTATTATGGGTCATGGCTCTGAAGGCAGCCAAATCTCTAAAGAAGGAAACTCTGTATGACTGTAGATTGCTGTTTAGATCCTTTGCACAGAGAAAAACCTGGTAGGGAGCCAAGACCTCTCCAGTTTGCTTTAAGTATACTTCAACACTCATGCAGTCTATACTTTCACAATCTGGTGTGACCCTTCTTGCTTCTTACCAGCAGGAACAATATTTGCTTTAATGCTGTTACAGTGCATTTCCTATTAAGCGCTGCAATACATGCAGATAGTACCTTGTGTAGATTATAGTACTGCTGCGCACCAACTCCACCCTGCTCTTCACCTGTCCACAGCACCGTTCGCAGGGTTCTCCGTGGGCGCAGACCTGGAAACAGGTGAAGAGACAAATGAACAAAGCAATGCAGAGGAGATATATGCAGAAAAGGGGAAATTAAAGCTCCAGTTACCACGATTGAAGTTCTTTAAAAATCAGAATACATGCTGAAATTTAGTGCATTCCTCATACTCTTTGTCAGATGAACCTATCAGAGTCTGTTTCCTAATTATGTGTGTTCTTGTTCCTCCACAAACAGTTGGGGCAAATTACTGTTTACAGGCTAAGGAATTGTTTTGTAATTTGTCTCTAAGTTTGGAACTGGATACTCTGCTCCATCTTCATGGTATTCAGGAACTGGCAGTTGGAGATAATTTAAGAATCCATATAGAAAACTGTATTTTTCTCCCTTGCACATGAAGCATTGCTTTATTTTGCTTTTTACTTTTATACTTTGTGCTGTTTGTTGCAGAGTTTTTTTGGCCTGGTCACTTGTTTGTAAAGAACAATATTGATCTCAATGGGACTAACTGGTTAGATAAATTATAAAAGTGAATCATTTACTTGACTCTGGAAGTAAGAGGACACTTGCTGCAGACAATATTCCATTTTGCATTTCTACAGTATGCATGTTTCTGTGGTAGTACCTCTGTACATTGTATTTCTGTCACTACTGTAGATTACCTAAGTCCTTGATGAGTGACAGGGCCTCCCAGGAAATCATAGCGCCACCTCCATCATCCATGGCACCCTGGCCCACATCCCAACTGTCCAAATGACCACTCAGTAAAACGACCTAGCAGATTAGACAAGTAAAATATTCCTAAACATAGAAAAGATGGATTGGGAGAGCGCAGTAGTACCCTCTTTCCAGGTGCATATCCATGGCTACTTGATCACTAGTCTGGTCTGACTCACAAAAGTAAGAGCACTGGAATAGATAATGCTGTCTGATGCAACTCCTATCTGCACTTTATTATAAAGGACAAAACAACGCAAACAGGACATGCCTCATTCAAATCTCAGTTTTTACAATAAAAGATTATTTTTACCAGCAAGGGCAGAGACTCACAAATACAGGACACAAAGAACAACATGCTCAGTGCAGTCATATCTATCATATCATACTTCCAGGAATTTTAAAGGATGATATTCCCGTCAATGGGATGCTCCTGATGATGCCAGTTACAAAACAGTTTCTGACCTGATCAGGCCCTGTCTGAACACTGACCCAAAGGATAATAATCCTCAGTGTTAAATGAAAACATTTCCCCTGCCTTACAACATGCAGGTCTGGTTTTCATTAAAGAAAGCTGCTCAAAACATGTTTCTCCTTAGAGCTGTACACTTTGCTTTATAAAAAGGACACCCGCACCCATGCAAAGAATTTATTAGTGCATCATTCCAGTACTATACCTTCATCAGGCAAACACTGAAAGACAAAGAGAAGCCATCTTGAATAGGGAGTGGTTGTAAGTCTGCCTCCAATCACAATCGATCAATCAATCAATCATATAAATATCCACCATTTCTGAAGAAACTATATTCTTCAGTGCAATCATCATCTGGGAGTATAAGATGTACTTAGGCATCTAATACAAAACACAAACACACTGTATTTGCTTTGCATACCCCTACTGTCAACTTCTAAATCCAACATTTATGTTTTCCATGTGAGGGTTTATCTCAGGTCATGGCATGTGGGGATGTTACGGCGCAGCCTTTGAGTTGGGAAATTGCTCATAATTTTAATTCTTCTTCTTATATGAAAGAAAACAATGCTGTGACTCGTTCGTCTTTACTCCTATTTCAGCAGAGGGTGTCGCTGCAGAATGGTGTCAGGGGCAACTTATTTTGGTGGAGCATTTGGACATGGGAGGTGATCACTGTCATTAAAATTCTAATGACTACTGTAACTCTCTGCAAAGGAGACAGTCAAATGTGTGTCAAGTATGATCCAAATCTTTGTGACAACTGGCCATGTAGGATGCTAGCTCAGAGGATAGTGTCGCTTACCATAGCGAAGGGGATTTTAAAATCTAAAAGGCAAGAAGTGGAGGGTGAGGAGAATCCTTCACGAGACACACAGCCAATCACAGGCTTATTCCCACAGTCCACATGCAGTAAATCAGACTAGGCATATTCATGAACAGAATATGCCTACACAGCCGACACATCAGGACACTTTAGACTTGAAAAGTTAGAAGGGAAATGTACATAGTTGAATGTGTGAAAAACCCCTAACCACTCATCACTCTCAGAGGAGGGCTAAACTGTGGAAATGACTCACTAAACCATAAATGTACGTCCTTCTATGAACACACACACACACACACACACCACATTTTCTGCTACTGCCAGCCGGCACACAAGTCACAGAGCCAAAAATGATGTCAACCTCGCCATGTGTTTCATTTCCCTTTTCTATAATGAGGGACCAACCATCGGTTCCCAGATCAAAATAGCAACAACTTAAATCAGCAGCGTTCCTCTAATCCAAGTATCCTGACTGATTTTTCTGTTATCTCCACATAATTTCCCACAAATGAAACCACCATATTTGCAGGTGCAAACGGTTTTAGACCAGGTAAAGGGACACATCAGAATAAGGTACCAAACAGGCTGATTTGAGTATTTCTGAAATCTCCTTGGACTTTCACATAAAACAGTTTCTAGAGTTTTTACTCCAGGAGCGACAGTCCTTTGGATGGAAATGCTGTGAGGAGACTCGTGCCCAGACTGCTTCAAGCTGACAGAAAGGCGACAGTAACTCAGATAACCACCCATCACAACTGTGTGGATTCAGAACAAATATCTCAGAATGCCCAACATGTCAAACCTTGAGGCAAAATGGGCTGCACCAGCAGAAGACCAGGTGAGGTTCCTCTCCTGTCAGCCAGGAACAGAAATCTGTGGCTGACAGCTGAAGCCTGGAAAAACACACACAGCCTGGTCTGATGAATCTGGATTTCTGCTAATGCTGCAGTTGGTCCAGTTACAAGTTGGCACAAACATCATGGATCCATGGACCCAACCTGCCTTGTGTCAACAGTCCAAACTAGTGGTGGTGTAATGTGTTGGGAATGTTTGCTTGGCACAGTTTGAGCTCCTTCAACCAATCAATCATTGTTTGAAAGCCACAGCCTATCTGACCATGTGCATCTCTTCATGGAGATTCATCTTCTAATAGTTACTTCTAACATGATAATGCACCATGTCACAAAACAAAGGTCATCTCAAACTGGTTTCATGAATGGGGCAGTGAGTACAGTGAACTCCCGTTACTAGATCTGAGTCCAGTAGAACACCTTTTGGATGTTGTGAAGCAGGAGATTGGCAGCATGAATATGCAGCTGACAAATCTGGACCAGAACCTCAAAGGAAACTTTTCAACATCTCGTGGAATCCATGCCCACAAGACCCGAGGCTGTTTTGAGAGAACATGGAGGTCTGATCCAGTATTAGTACGGTGTTCCTAATGAAGTGCTCGGTGTAAACACCGTGATTCACAGATCACACTGTGGAAATTTCACACAGGCTGTACGTGTGTTTTAAACAGAAATAGAAAATGGAAAATTCTGTTTGGTCAAGTCAAACAAGAAACTTCCCCCATTTTCTTGCTTTGTGCTGCACTTCTGTTTCACACAGGCTTCTTCATTCACCGTAACAAATGACTGCAACTGAAACTCACATACTCGGCTACTTAGGACATGCTGGTTTAACCCAACCAGGGCAGTCCCCGTGAATGGGAAATGCTGATCCTGCTTCTTATTCAGACAGACATGACAACATGGCACAGACAAGAGAAGATCTCTGGGCGGTTTCTTCCAAGAACTTCAATCTGGCCCTCTAGTCCTGCTGACGTAACCACATGTGTGCCTTGGTGCTGAGAATACCACTTCTGGTAGCTAGGAGGAGTCTCTGGATGGTTTTCCATGTCCCTGTCCACTGCCTTCATCAATACTGTGATATTGTTGAGGGACATCATTGTGTCTCTTCCACAAACAGAGGAGAAGTAGCATACTCGCAGCAGCCTTGTCCCTTGATCAGGTTCTACTTGTTAGACGTGTCTGGGTCCTTACCAACATATGAGCAAAGGAGTTGTGTGTGACACTATGTGACACTTCACTGTATAGCTGCAAGGCAGGTCAGATAATGGGTTGGACAGGCTTCTGACTTAGAGTTGAGCATATTTTGCCATTTTATTCAATGGCCAATGAGTCTTCCAGTGAAAAAATTGGTAACTATAATTTGCATGTAGCCTGTCCATGCTTGGGTGCATGCTGAAATCAGATTCACTTTAACCTAGCTGCAGGTCAGTGTTGCTGTCTGTGGTTATATCCATTCCCATAAAATTGCACAGTCGATTAGTCATACTTTACACAGCCTGAAAATAAAAAAAACATGAGTGGAGTTTTTGTATTTGCAGCAGTGAAAAAACCACCAAAATGTAGATTCTAATCATCATTCTGCTCGCCTGTTTTACCATATAATGACAACTCTGTTCAGACCATATAAGCAAGGGTTAATTTCAGCAGGCCTATAATTAAGCTGAGCTGTTTAGACTGACCAATAGAGAAAAAAATGCAGTGATCGAGGAAAAAGGCAGTAATGTCAGGTTTGTAATTTATATACATAATCTCATGTGGTCAGAGTTTAGCGATTCATTAATGCAGGTGAGTTTTATGGGAATTTTCAAACCTTGATATTCTGGGATTAATCGGGTTGTTGTTTTTCAAAACATAAAAATTGTGATCGACGTAAACAAAATAGTTTGTTTACACAATGTTGCGTTTCCAGAGAAACCCACTTTAAACTGACTGACTGAAAGTGATATTTCTCAGTATTTCCAGCTGAGCGCTTCTGCACGTCTCTGGAAAGATTAGATCACTGACACACACCGGCAACGTCAAGGCGGACTAAATATCTTGAGACTAACAGGAGGCAGTCAAAAGAGAGCCAGAGCAGTCTGACATCTTACTTCCAAAAATGCTATTTTAACAGGTCATCCCCCCACAATTTACTGAGAAGAACAGAGGCAGTTGCATGATGATATACAGAAATAAAGAGGTCGGATGAGCAGGTATACAGTGTGTGAGTGCTACCTGCTCAGGGTGCTGCCAGCCTGTTATCTCAGCCACTGTGTTGAAAGAGTCAGCATCCGCCAGAGTCTCAGCTCCCATTGTGAGTCTGACCACGATCTTCTGCTGCCGCTGAGCCATTCGCCACATCAGCTCAGCGTCCTCCACAGTGATGCAGGCCGTAGGGATGCGCTTCACTCCATCCTGGTAGTCCTGCCAACCTGTGTGGGGACTACATAGGCAAAGACAAAGAAAACAAAATATGTGACAAATGATGACTAAACATCCCCTATTTGATAGAAGAGCTGGGGAGGAAGGGCCAGTCTCTCTGGTACTTTAACAGTACTTAAATGTAATGATTTGTCATAGCTAGATACCTGTTAATGGAGAATGGAGTGATAGATCGAATGAGGGTGGCCACAGCTCCCACTTTAGCTGCCTCAGAGGCGCCATAGGCACGGTAAGCCACCGTCTCCCCATAGCTGACAAAGGGTTGGTTAAAGACCACGATCTTTCCTTTGGCCTCACTGGCTCTACGCTTCAGTTCCTCAAAAGACTGAACCACTAGCACTTCTGCCTTGACACCTGCCAAGATAACAGGGAGACAGTGAGTAAAAGGGATGACAGATGACCAGATCAAGATGATTTCATGCAGTAATGGACTTTACCCTCAGGTGGTGTTCCTACACTGCTACCCAGTCCCAGTACAGCCAGACTCTTGACCCTGGGTAGAATCATTTCTGCACTCTCCTTCCCTCTCACCCAGTGTGGGATTTTGACAGGCTCTGGAGAAGAAGCCGCAGAAGAGGATCTAAGAAAGAAAATTACTACTACTACTAGAGGACGAGCCCCTGCTTTTAGAGATCATTTAAAATGACCAATTCAAACATGTCGTCTCTGCACCCTTCTAATATCCTGCATCCAGTGAGCTAGATAACAAGGCACACTCACCCAGATGGACATCCAGCCCATCCTGTGTCATGGCATTGTACATGTATTTGATAGCCAACTCTAGGTTACGCGAGCCACTGACACGGTTCCCTATGGTGTCAGTGAAGTCAGCCAGCCGTCTGTAGGATCGGTTCTGGGCAGCACCAAACACAGCCAGATCGATGATCCGCTTTGCCACATCAGCGTAGCCCGCTACCTCTGCTGCAATATCTGAAGCTGAGTTCACACAAAAACACAAAAAACGAAAGCCAGGATTCTTCTCTGTGTCTTTCTTGAGAAAAACGTTTTAACTTTTCCAAAATCTTTGTAGCTGAAGATTCAAAAGGGAGGAAATACAGGGTGTTGGTTACAAGTAACAAGTCCAGAACTCTAATGTTTTGTACAAATGCTTGGATAATATATTGTTGAAATTGTTATATTGTTGCTAAAACTTAGAGAGTGAGGCTGTATAAGCATGTTGTTCATAGTGTGAGTCAGTGGTAATAAGCAAAAAACTGAAGCCAGATTCAGAATGGTTCAATGATAACAGGCTGGAATACAACCATATTTAATGTACTTCTGGCACGGATTCATTTTCAATCCAGTATCCAACATGATCTGTAAATTATAGGACAGGAATTTGGTCACATTTCTGAGCCTCTGTTAAAAAAAAAAAAAAAAAAATTATCTAAAGAAAATACTGAAGACAGCCCCAATATCCATGCACAAGCCTATACCATTCTTTGTAGTATCTCTGGCTGCAGCCCTGGCGTTCATGGACCAGGCAGAGAGAGGGTGACAGCCACACAGAGGCGACAGCGTGGACAGAAACATGAAGAGGGACAGGAGGGAGGCCAGTCTCCCCTCCCAAGCCATCTGTGGAGAGAGAAAAATATAGATGTGATTAAAAAGCGTCTTATGCAAGCTGGGGAATTCAGGGCAAAACACAGAATTCAGTTGAAATAGAAGCACCTAATTGGTCCCACATGGACAACACTGGATACAACAGTATCACTGACTAAATCACTTTGAATGGTGACCTGAACCTCTTTACAGCACTGGGGCTATTCAACAAGATTTCAGTGATTTATTCTAAACCAGCAGAACAAACTTAATGACGTGTAGCTAATAAAACAGATGATTCCGGCAATATCAGCCTCCATCGGATTGAGAATAACAACATTAACTGAAGATACAGCTTTATTTTCAGTTACAACACCTGACAATTATGAGCGGTTTCACATTTGGCGAAGACTAATCTCATGGGTTATTTTAAACAGGTTTCTTCTGAAACAAAACGTTAGATGGATAGAAAGCGGGTTTAACTCTTTCAAAACCACGGGGGTCACCGGTGACACCGCGGCGCATGTGTATTTCAAATTACCGTAACCCCTCGCTACTTCGTGCAAGTTAATCATTCAAACTGCCCCTGAAAGCTGTGAACAATATAAAATATATCTATTAATATGGTGCTAAACAGGTAATACAGACTAACGTCACTGTCGACGGAGGGAAAAGCAAAAGCAAAACAATGGTCTCGCTTCGAAACCTCCATTAAATAACACAACCACAAAACCTTCAGGCCAAGTTAGTGCGTCTGTTATCGTCGACGTTACAACACTTTATCAGTCGGAGTAATTTAATAACAACAGAGACGCATAACAAACCGCACAGCGTGACCACGAAGCCGCTTCCGTTTTCGTGAATTGAACGTGCGTAATAGTAAGTAAACTTCTGGTCTTTCTGTTTTCACAATAAAAGCGTCATCTTTTACGACTCAAACTACTTCTCA
Source organism: Psettodes erumei (assembly GCA_016785225.1). Classification (NCBI taxonomy): domain Eukaryota; kingdom Metazoa; phylum Chordata; class Actinopteri; order Pleuronectiformes; family Psettodidae; genus Psettodes; species Psettodes erumei. The sequence continues at coordinate 2,611,559 of JAFBJZ010000623.1, forward strand.
AAAAAAGAAAGACAAGATAACATGGTATAATCATAAATAATTATATACTACACAATGGATGAAGAAAAAACAGTTATTGGCTAAAGAACAGTCTATTCAGATAATATATTACACAGTTAACTTTTCTTTGCCTGGCACCAGATATTTCTCATTAACTTCTAAACTTTTCATAATTAACACACAGACATAGTTAATAGCACTCTAAGATTAAAATAGTCTAATAATAAGTCTAATAATGTGAGCTCATACCTGTTCAGTTGCTGTTTTATAAAAAAATTGTTTCTGAGAACAATCTACGTACTTTTCTATACTATTCAGCATAGGTTAAAGTACCAGTGGACAATGAGAATGCATAGAAGGAGGGGAGGAGGTTTGTTATGGATAAGAACAATCAATTGCAGCTGTATAACCAGGTTAACTCTTTTCAAGTAAATAACAGCTGGATAAAGGAACAGTATTGTTCTCACTTTGATCCCTCATATCCCAGTCTGCCACCCCCAATCTTTTTCACAACAATCTTCTGCAGTCATTGGTTGGCATTTACTGTGAAGGACCCACCCTGTGAGAAGGGCCACATTCATGTTTATTACAGTTTTCTTATTATATATTTGCTTTTTTCATAATGACATAAGATACTCAGTGTCTCCTCTGTTTTCACTAGCCTCGCTTTTTCACAGTTTCCTCTCCTCTGTTTTCTTCTCTGCATCACTGGGCTTGGAAAAACATCTGACCATTTGGCTCCATTCACATTTTGTTGGCTTGGTTTAACAAAGTGGTTTGAAATCTTTTTTTTTTCTGGCACCCACATTTGTAAAAAGATATATTTTTAGGTCAGTTGGAAATGTGTTTCTAGACTACTGTGCAAACAAGTAGAACAAAACTTACATATGAGTTGCTTTTACCTGTATTTGACCTTCCAGTTAAGGGACACTCAACACAACACGAAACCAAGAACTCACGACAAACTGTGTGTCCAATTTTGACATCATGATCTCCATATGTATGCACTGAGTGAACAATACCAACTACAAAACACAAGTTTATAACACAGAGGTTTCAAAATACACTTTGGAACCATAAAACGATTGCTTGACTGTTCAATGAGCAAACACATTTTGTGTGTGATAGATACAGTAGAACGAGGAAATAGGGAGTATGTTGAACATTAGAACTAATGCTCTTGAGTGAAATAAATCTTTCTTGTTGTTCCATGTGTGTATGAGTGCAAGGAGTGAACGCATGATATTATATTCAGACCAATCCCCCAAGCCGAAAGAATGACAAACAGCCAGTTTTAGCATTGCATGAAAGCCACAACTTTTATTCAGTAGTGAACCTCAGAAGATACACCCTTTCAGCAATATGGTTCTCAGCTGGTTGCCTCTCATACATGTGTCTAGCTGGTAAGTTGATGTTTGGTTGGTGCTCACCATTGTGTAGGTCAGGGGTGGGCAAACTAAGGCCCGCGGGCCACATACGGCCCGCCAAAGTTTGGTACGGAATTGCTCAAATCAAATATCATAATTGTGACAACATTCATTTGATCTTTTCCTGTAATGCCTGGCGTTCCACCAGGTGGCATATTAGGCGCAGTGATACACTTAATTGATTTTGCAGAGCCCGGGCTACTCCCTGTTATTACTCTGCTACTGTTCTGAACCCATCTGAAGCAATGAGTGGGCCAAAGAAAAGAAAAGTCGACAGTGAGTGTCGAGTGTTTAATAAGGAATGGACAACTAAATACTTTTTCACTGAAGTCCGGTCAAAGGCTGTATGTCGTATTTGTCAAGAAACCGTTGCGGTTTTTAAGGAATACAAGCATCAGCCATCACTTTTCCACCAAGCATGCTAATTTTGCTAACAACCAGTCAACGCAAGAAAAGACAGCTACTGCACAGAGATTGGCAGCTAGTTTGCAGGCTCAGCAAAACCCGACAAACTGCCATCCAAGAATCAAGCACGAAGGCAAGTTATTTACTGGCATTCAAATTAGCAAAGACCAGTAAGCCTTTCTCCGAAGGAATGTTTCTCAAAGAGTGCATGGTAGAGACAGCAGCTATTTTGTGTCCTGAGAGCAAGAACAAATTTGAAAAAATTAGCTTATCACGCAGGACAGTGACTCGCCGCGTTGAGCTAATTGACGAAGATTTAGCTAGCTGGACAAAAGTAACGACGTAAAGGACACCGTCCAGCTTTTAATTTTTATCAGAGGGATTAATGACAATTTTGAGATAACGGAGGAGTTTTTGGCCATGGAATCACTGGAAAAAACGTTGGGTTACTCAAAAGAATACAGGACCGGGTGCAAGAGGACAAACCCTGAGCAGGAAGTAATTTTCTTACACTGCATAATCCACCAGGAAGCACTGTGTAAATCTGTATTGCAGCTTGACCACGTAGTGAAGCCAGTTGTAAAACTCGTAAACTTTATTCGAGCGAGGGGACTTCAGCATCGTCGACGAGTGTGGGAGCTCAACCAAGAGATTATCTAATTTTTGGAGCTACTTGACAAAGCTGATGATTTTCCTGAGCTGAGTGACACAGATTGGCTTTGTGATTTAGTTTTTGCTGTGGACATACTGACACACATGAATGAGCTGAACGTAAAACTACATGGGAAAGATCAGTTTGTCCATGATATGTACACAAACGTGAGAGCCTTCAAAACCAAGCTCGCCTTATTCTCAAAGCAAATGTCAAACAAGTCATTCGCTCATTTCCCCACACTGGCGACACTGAAAGAGGCCCCTCGACATGTGAAAAAATACAGGAAATCACTGGAAGACCTGCATGGAGAATTCTGCTGTCTGTTCTCTGATTTTGGAAAAATTGACAAGTCACGTCAGCTGGTTTCATGTCCTTTCACACAAGATCCTGAAACAGTGCCAGAAGAGTTGCAGTTGGAACTCATTGATCTCCAATGTGACACTGTTATGAAGGAGAAGTTCTTAAACTGGATGAGTTTTATGCTTCATTAAGTGCAGCCAAATTTCCAAACGTCCAGAAGATGGCACAGAGAATGCTGGTGTTGTTTGGCTCTACATATGTGTGTGAACAGACTTTTCGTGTGATGAACATCAACAAAGTACCCCACAGATCCCATTTGAGTGTTGAACACCTCAGATCTGTTCTGAGAATTGCCACAACAAAACTGACACTGGACTTTGATGCACTGGCAAAAATGGGTGATCAACACCACTGTTCCCACTAAAAGTTAATGTAAGTAATAACACTGTAATGCCTTTTTATGTTTAATATGTATGCATCTGGTGCTGACCCGGCCCGTGTGTCAAATTTCTAAAGTCAATGTGGCCCCTGAGCCAAAAAGTTTGCCCACCCCTGGTGTAGGTGATTATTTGTTAACACAAGTCTTCAGTTAATTCATATTCAACTGATGAAAATGACTGTTTAAGATGCTTTTATATTTACAAGGAACCCAATATTGTACTTTAATCAATTTTAATAATTGATTGAATTTAGCCATTCATATGCAAAAGGAACTTTTTACAAAGAAAAACAGATAAGTGGTAACGAAATTGACATGGAATTGAACCAAAGCTCGTCAAATACATAAATAGAAAACAAAACACAAAAACTGAGCAGTAGGCACAAAGAGGCTTTGACCAAGATTAAATATTGTACAATCCAAATGTATCACTGACATACTAACCCAGATTATACTTTAAGCAAGTATAAATTATTCCATATACATATAACATACTTCCATATAAATTATACTATCATCAACATACTGTATATATTTAAAGAGATCCTAGAAGAGAAAGGTTATTGTGAGTGAGCACCTTTTGGATTGCCAGCAAGCGTTGCCCTGTTGTCTTGACCTGCGATGGGTTTGGTTTATGTATGTCAGACATTTGTGTTGTTGGTACCAACAGAACACAGGCAAACTGGCACAGTGAAGTCTAACCCAGAATAATTATACATGTGGTTCTGTACAGCTCACAGGTCAAAGTATGACACTAATACTGTTAATTGTAGACAGTGAATTGTGAGGCACTGAAGGTTCAAGTGCCCAACAAATATTATGTTACCAACAGTAGGTCACAGTGGGTTAGTGATCAGATCATCCTGTTTATTCCAGCAATAGCGAATAGGTAGTTTGCGTTTTTATTCAGTTAGTCTAGAGTTGTCTATAAAGAATCATTTTTAGTTCAATTGTAGTCAAGGCAGTTATATCATGAAAAAACCATTAAGTAGCCTCCACTAAAGCACAAAAGATAAATGCAGCGTCACACAGGAAGGTAATGTAACTGTTAATAGACACAAACATTTCTGCAACAGATGGAGCCAGCAATATTTAACATATGAAAAATCTAACAACACATTAAAGGAGATACCTACCAACTTAACACCGACTAGCAGAGCAACAGAAATAAACCATCTGAAATCAACGTAACTTTGATGAGAATGAGTTTAATCACTTAACCCAACCTCTCTGTATGTATCAACCACTGGTCTCAGTCATCTTGATAACCAAAGTTGGATTGAAAGAAAAATACCATTTCATTAAGACTTTTCAACCCAATAGTGCTTCAAGACAACTTTTCCCCTTTTAATAAGAGGCTGATGTGAATAAGCAGTAAGCAGATGGAAAAAAAATCCTCAGTCTATACATAGGACAAAGCCCCAATATCTTCACTTTAAAATATTTTACTAATTTTTTACAGGGCGTAAGTAAAAAATTATGTGCTATCAAAAGGGAATAGCCCCCTGTTGTCACCTCTGTGAACTGTTTCATTACTGAAACTCTAAAAATCTCTAAAAGATCCCACACTCCTTTGGTTTTTCTGGCTGAGGTATAGACTTAGGATCAGGAAACATGTTTAAAATCTGACATGCTTACACAAGCATTGTAATCATGAAAGAGTTGGAAACTCCCAGGTCACACTGCTTACTACAGTTACGAGGAAACAGAAATTTGTAAATGATAACATTTTAACCCTGCTGGGAGTATAAGCCCTGACTCTAAAAACTGTGTGAAACACTAAATTCTGTCACTGTCCCTTTAACTTCAAACCCACCATTACAGCTGTATACAGCTGACAGTAGGACAGGAATGCACTTTGGCTTTTGTCAGACAACACTGGTCACTTCAACGGTTTGTGAATTATAGTCATTAGCCTTGGCTCTACCTTAGCAATCCTGTCCCACGTGTTCGCTGCGCCAAGTCACCAAATAAAATGGTCCTGCAAATATTGCTGATGATGGACAGATGCAAGGTTGAGGGACTTTTACCTGTGTAAGGCTAACACTGTATGAATGCAATAAAAAAGACTGAAATCTTTTTGCTTACAACACCCAAAAAAATCTTCAATTCAGCAAAGCATACAGGAAATGAAATGTAACTAGAAAATTCCCGCGGAAATTTTGATATGTGCATGCTGAGCGACTGCACCCGAACCCGCATTTGTGTGTGTGTTGGTTATGTGTGTGTGTGTGTGTCTGTGTGTTTTTGTGTTTGTGTGCATTTGTGTGTGTTGGTGGTTGTGTGTGTGTGTGTGTTTGTGTGCAGTTGTGTGTGTGTCTGTGTGTGTCTGTGTGGTGTACATTGCAGTTAGTGTAAGGGAAAGGCTCAGGCAAGTTGCCGTTATATGGAGAGTAAGGCTGAGTCCATAGGAAACAAATGGAAGGCAATCTAAGAGCAGCTCAGCTGACAAACATGTCTGTGTGTTTGTTGGGAGGGGCCAAGAGGAGGCGTCTGATTGGCTGATTGGAATCAGCTTTGCCAGCAGACACGAGCTGCCGTGGAAATGCACAGCACTTGACTGCTGAGAGGCCCCCAATCGCAATGTTAACTGACTGAGCGCGATGCCCCCGAACAAATTCATCTCACGCCAAAACCGTAGCTCGTATCACCGAAATTTTTCAACGAGAGGCGTCACAAGACTTGGCCGAACGCACACGTGTGTGATGTATGTCGGTACTGCAAAAAATTACCATGCGGGAACACATTCGCGATTTTTGGCGGGAGAGAATTTAACATTGGAGGGGATGGAGCAGTTGAGGGGACCACCTGCCGCTTGAGGCAGCGCTGACAAAAAAACGTAAATCGTAGGGCTTCGGCAGTCACACCGTCTGAACCGGCATGAATTTCTCTACGTTTTTATGTAAAAATGGTGTGCAAGAAATTAAACGTGGGCATGAAGAGAGGAGAAACACAAAAATTTGTGTGATGAGAAGAGAGGCTGAAAGTTAGAGTAGGTGACATCACCCAATCTAGCCCACGCAATACACACCCATTATAAATTTCGAGCCGGACCGAAAAAGTCTGAAAAAAGCACAAAACGTAAATCGCGGTTTCAGGAAAACCGTGATATCGGTCAAAATGCCGATCGGAAACAATAAAGTTTCATGTCTCGTGACCCGTTTAAACTTTCAACTGCGTCTCTATGTCAAAGCATGACGACACTGTGAGGCTCCAAAGTTGACGTGTTTTCGAAAATTTTTCCGACCGTTCCCCATTCATTTTGGGAAAAAAAAATTTTTGTCTTTTCCGCCAAGAAAAGTCGCACACCATTTCCCCATTCATTCCTATGGGTGTGTGCAAAAGCAGAACCAAGTCCATCCCTGTGTGCTTCAGCCTGGAGATGCGATTTAAATGCTCAATGTTATCAGCTCTTACGTTGATTACTTCCCTGGACTGGAATGGTTGTTTTCCACCGTGATGCTCAAGTCAAGATCCCTTTCTGAGAATCTAGAATGTGTATTAAAAACTAAGGCCTTCCCTAGGATGGTATGATAGGACTGTATTTTAATACTCTGATGACATCTTCTTCATAAAACTGAACATCACGTTGAGAAAAAACTGAAGAGAAGGCAGAAGAGGAACATAGGAAAAGAATCTAAGGAGCACTGAAGTAGAACAGAGGTGCATAACTTCAAACTTCAACAAGAGGAATCATCTTCATCTGTTTATAGATCCATTCTTCTTCATTGGCTGGTAGGTCAGTTCAGGAAGACTCCTTGAGGAAAACAGGCACGTGGAAAGAGGAAGGTCATAGCTACCTTCATCCTTCATGCTATCACAGCTGGAGGCGAGATAAGAGAGTTCTGTTTTAACAGCGCTCTGCACCATTTTCACATTTTCTGACAGTATTATGACACAGAGTGACCAACACTTTCAAATCTATCGAAAGGCCCCTTAACTTCAAGATACATCATTTTAGAACATTGTCAGGCTGTTGTACCTATCCATACCTGTTGTTACACTGAAGTCCACACTAAATTGAGCAGTTTTAATATGAGGCACGTTGGTGGAGCTGGGGCTGGTACCGTTGGTGGAGCTGGGGCTGGTTCTGTTGGTGGAGCTGGGGCTTATACCGTTGGTGGAACTGGGGCTGGTTCTGTTGGTGGAGCTGGGGCTGATACCGTTGGTGGAGCTGGGGCTGGTACTCTCTGTAAACCAGTCAGCTGTCGGGCTTGCCCCGAGCACCTGGAAGAATAGAGGCACTACTTAAATGCCTGATCCAATGGATGCCAAAGTGGTCCAATACTCAAAGCATAATGTGGTATCAATTACTGTAAGTTTATCACCATGGAGACCATAAAGTGAATGTTGGAAATAAATGGTTAAAACTCCATAAATGTGATTGAGATGACACCTCCTTATCCTCTTCATCTCCATCAGGAAATAGCACCCGTGTTGTCGTCACTTTGGTTGTTTGCTCCTGGCTGTCTGCTGCTGTGGTTGCTGGGTTCTGAGGAGAGTCTGCTGTTGGCTGTGGCAGAACTGGAACCATTTCTCTGGAGATTGTGGTCTTAGAGAAGTTGAGGAACCTCCAGAGCAACTCCTCTTGATCTGAGATGTCTCTGAAAGCTGAAATAGAGGAACACGTTACAGTATTTTTCAACCATAGCACCTACAACGAATATTGGAGTAAAAGCTCTCTTTGTCTGTATCTATCTACACCCTCAGTGTGACAACCTAATTTTTGGCCTAATTATGACTACAACATGATCCTGGGGATGTAAATTAAGCAGCTCTTTTACATGCAGGAGACATGCAATCAGAGTTGTTGGGTTTTTTTTTACCTAACTATGTGATACCACATTTAAGCTTTATATTTGGATCACAATGAATGTTCTGAATGAACTCAATGTTCCAACACGTTATTCACTGTGGGTGTAGAGGTGAGTCATTCGTAATAAAAGCACAAAGTATGTGACATCTGTGGGCCAATAAAATCTCACCTGGTTAACTCTACATTACCTCAGGACAAACATCTGGCACACAGTGAGTGCTTCTGTGTCTGAACTTAAAAGCATTTGTGTCTACAAAACACATTGCTCATTTGTCGGACATGTGTTAACTATGTGATGAAATAGTAGATTAGGGAAGGTGCCATAGGATGAGGAAAACCTTTGGGCTGCTTGTGAGGAAATTTGACTTTGAAGACACTTGATCTGAGGGTTAGATAGTTGATAATCAGAACTATAAAGTTGAAGAAAGTATGATTTATTCAAATATGTTGTGATGATATCTAGAGGACAGAATTTGAAAAATTTGAAAAATAAATATCAGAATTTTACAACAGAAACCACAATGAATTTGTGAACCCTGCTTTCACACATTTTCATGAAACTGCTTAAACCCAGAAAGTGAAAACCAAAAATAGTTTGGATGAAAAAAAAAGAAACAAAACAAGGGAAGCTCAAGAGCCAACAGTCTCCTTACCGTAGTCTCCAGATCCCGAACCTGAGCCGTCAACTTCGCCATCTTCATCATCTATGGGGATGTCACCTGATGACTGGCTGTCTAGGTACAGGTCGTCTGGTGTGGAAGCCAGTGACTGAGAGGAGACCTGGGAAAAAGAAAAAAAAAAGTATTACATTTGATTCACGCAGAGGAGAGAAATCCAAAGAGACAGACAAAAGGAGAGGGAGAGACATAGATTCACATAAATCATTCACACTTGCAAAATTCCATCCTCTAATTGAAAACATGTGGACATCTCTTCAGTTCTGAGGGAAGACTCTCACAAACGCTGAGGGTTCACTGGTATCTCTCTCTTCCATACTGTCGCATGTGCAGCAGACAGAGGCTGGATGCTTTCTTCATCTCATGCACTGTGGCAGTAATTTGTGAAGCTGCACAGAGCCAGACAGCAGAGACCTAAGTGTGGGTGAGGAGGAGGAGGGAGAGACAGACAAAGCAGCTTCAAAAGACGACACACAGAGCAGACAAGTGGACACACACATGGAAAAAAAGGCTTCATATATCCCCACAAAACCCATACACTCCACAAAAGGAGCGTGATGAAAACCAATCCCTATGTGTCTCTTCACCCAAAGCCTGGCCTCAGCAGAAAACGAGATGAGGCACTTAAGCGGATGAAGTTATTCGTCGGCTTGTTGAAATACGACTGTGTCTGAGGTTGAATAAATGAAGCCATGACGACTTCAGACAAAAGGTGATATGACAAACAGCTCAGGCAGACAAGAAAAAAAACACAAATCGGAGTAAACAAGCTGATGAGTCTGAAATTTAAAAAAAAACAAAAAGAGGAATGGATTAGCAGATGTTGGTAATAAGACAGAGACCGACACACACACAGGCGTGGATGAATATGGCCCATTGAGACCAGAAGTATGTCTGGTATGTGTACTATGCCTCCACTAACACAGGTGCTGAGAGGGAGAAAGAAGCGAGGCTGAAGAAAGGAAAAGCGGGGACAGGGACCGTACTGTATGTTTCTCATAAAACAGGTGCTGAGCGTGGGGAGGTGCACCGTACTGTCTTCTGCTGCAATAAACCTTTTTTTTTAATTTGAAACACGGATTTCTGATCACTCTGCATGTCATTTCCAATACTGCAAAGAGTAAAATAAGCCAGATGTTCTACAGATGTGAAATGTGTGTATTTATTCTGTAACTACAGACCAAACACTTACAAACAAATGATTCCACTTCCTTCTGCTGCAAATCAACAACCCACAGGTATTTTTGGTCTCATCAAGCCAAATCAGGGCAAACTTTTTCGCTCAATTTCCATCATCACAGAGCCTGTGATGTCTAAGGTTCGCCTGAGCCAACTGAGATGTAACAACCAACAACATGACAAGACATACGGAGAGAAAAGACTCTGAGACAAACCAGATGTTCACACTGTGGTGAAATGGGCCAAACAGAAAATCATCAACATCCATTTTCAAAGGCCAGTGAAGTCTCAGGATACAAGGACTAAACTGAAAGAGCAGACTGGTTCTCACATTCTTGCCATCTTCAGCCAGGGGATTAGAAAAGCAGATGTTGTGCTTGCCGTGGTGAAACGCACAAAACCAGAACTACTGCAGACATGCAAATGCAGTGACTCCTAACGTCTTTCATCCGACGACCGACGAGAGGAGAGTCAAAGTCCCAGCCCCCAGCGGCTGGTGTCCGGGTCCACGCTGACTGAACTGGCACAGTGACGCAGGCACAGGATGCACATGCTAAACGTGAGCAAGATTCCCTTTTAAGGCCGCGACAGGCAGCTTTACTGATGGACTGATGACACACACACACACACACACACACACACACACCACAATCAGTCCCACAATTCATGGTTGAAATCATCAGCACCTTTAAGGAGGATAAGTTTCCATATAAATGAATATGAAAAAATGGCACATCCATGCGCAGTTATTCAAATCTAATATTTGATATATTTTGTGATGCCCAGAACTCAAAGATATTTAGCTTGCAATGAAATTGGACAGAGAAAAGCACCAATCCTCAAACTGGAGGAGCTGGAACCAGAGATGTTGATAAATAACTTCAATGACTGATCGATTATCAAAAATGACTGCAAAATCATATTCTGTTTATTGACGAACTGATGAAATTGACTCCCTGTTGTTTCAATGCCAGTCTTTTCAAACACATGTACACCACGCTACAAACACTACTGAACACAAAGGATGTCCGTCACAACCTGTCAGAAAGAAGTGCTGCATTAGGGTTTACTGGAAGACCTGACTCAGTCACCCATGGGTTACACACATCTGGAAAATATACACATGTACATAGTGCACTCACATACACGGAGCATATATAACCATCTGGCATCCTGGTGCTTTGTCACAGTGAAAGCTTTCTGGAAACAGCCGGGTCACTGTGGTATAACGCTGCAGACACGCAACAGGGAGGCTGTGCGAGTGTACTGGGAGAGTGCTTTATTATATCTCGTAATCAACTAAATCCATATTTTTTGTATATCCGCTGGGCTAACAATTATTAAAGTGAAAGATTTCCCCAACGAGCTGGAAGTCAGAGAGAGAGCGGGAGGGTCAAGTCTGAGGTTGTGTAACAGCCAAAGCACACAGACGACCTGTCATCACCATGTAGATAGCAGCAGCGTCACACAACCCGGTGTTCAACAGCAAAATGATTCCCCAATTTTATAAATGAAAAACATGTTTAAAAATGATGTCAACCACTGTGTAGGTCTGGATAAAGTTCAGTATGAATGTAGAGACACCATCTACTCTTACCTTACACACAGATGATATTATAATGTCCTAAAAGAAGATATGTATCACCGTCATTTCCATCTGATAACCCCAAACTGCACACATTTGCAAACCAGAAGATTTTCATCAGTGAGGAGGCAGCATTCCACAGCCAGAGAGAAAAACTAGTTAACTCTCCTTTACAACCTTTTTAGGTCTAGTTGTCCACATCTGACAGAAGAGTGTTGTTATCGATAATGTTGTGAATAAATAGCTGTCACTGTCAGTGAGCACACACACACACACACACACTGTGGACCAGTTCTCCACAGAAAGTGATGTTAACCTATTTCAACATTCATGGGTTATCATTTTCTCATTTGATTAATTTGGTCTTCCTGTACGTGTGTTTTGGTAGTGTGTCTCGGAGGCACCGTGTATATAATGATAACAGGTGTTACACATATCCTTTCTGGGGAGGTGGAAAACTACATGTATCCCACGCAGTTGCATGCTTGCCTGGACTAGCCCAGCGGGACTCACTGTGAGTCATCCATCCAGAAAATGACACAACTACCGGCTCGCAAACTGTCAGGGGCAAGAGAGCCCGTCTGAACCTTCATCTTTCAGATGCGAGCAACATGGCTGGCTGACTAACGAGTAATTCCACGGCCACCTCGGCCACACTCGCTTGAATATACGACGTAACCCATCACACCCAGCAATTTGGGACTGGAGTCTGTGTATTAGTGGCATGAAGTAAAGGGGAATCAAAGCGTACGCGGAGCAGAGGAGGGAGCACATTACAAGATGATACAAATGAAAATTTTACAGTAAAATAAAGTTGTTTTTCTTAGTGATCACATTTGTTTATAAAGTTTTATACTCAGAGGTTAAAACTCATATAGGCTTGGGTGGGGGGAACAAATCACAAACTGTATTTATCCCAGCATTGAGCCAGCGTTTGCTTGCAGTTCCTGCTACAAAACATCCAGCAGGACAGGCTCAGGTTTCAGCTGCTCTCCCTTTCACAATATACAGACCATAAATCACAAATATCAGGCCTGTATGGAGAGGTGTCGGAGCTCCCTGGCTCACATTTGGGACCCGTACAGCCAATAAATCATGCACCGGGATATTTTTTCACACTTGTGACAATATACAGAGCTCTGCTTTAGCCTGTCATTTCCAGGTGTTTTCCAGCTTTACGTCTCACACACACACACACACACACACACACACACACACACACACACACACACACAGAAGGGGATAGAGGGGGGAAAGCAGGAGGCATGGACCGTTTTTTAAAAAAATATATTATTTAGCATTTTCATGCTGGTTTATTATTCACTACTTTCTGACTCAGAATGTCATTTTGTAAATAACGCCATTTCAAGCCGTGTGTGGGTGAGAAATGCAGGCCAGGTCTGTTGGTTTGGGTTGAAATGTCAAAGCTGTGGGGCAGCTGGGGGCTGAGCAGACCGTCCCTGTGTGAACTTGGGTTAAATCCTCAGTCTGTGGCGGTGGATCACACCGCCAAATAACATAGCTCTCAGGTAAATGCTGTAGCTTCCTGGAAAGGTAACGTTTGCTTTGACTTCTAACCGTTAAACGCATCTAAACGTTCCAGTCGTTTCTAAACGCTGTAATCGTTTCTTGCCCAAAGACTTGACACAGAACACTCAGGTGGAACAATTAGGCAAAAGGTGTTGAAAAAATAAACACAGCGAACAAGCAATGCCCGCCACTGACTTTAGTAGGGAACCTGCATGGGAAACTGAAACAACTGAACAAAATTAGACGTGAAGCAGGTTTATCTCGTTTAAACGGATCTGAACGGATACCTGGCACCGAAACCCGCGCAGAAGGAATGACACAAAATCAGCGTTATCCAGTCCTTTAACATTCGGGTGTTTCATTCAAACTAAAATGTGTTCGGGTAAAGGGGGAATTTAAAGCCACTTACTTTTTCAGTGATAGCGTCAGTCGCCAGCCAGACGAGGAACAACAACCACAGATTCCTCATCTTAACGTCCAGTTGTGAGGAAAATATGTAGTGAGGGAGGAAAATTGAATCGGACAACCTGAAAGGCAAAGTAAAGTCGTCGGAGTAAATTCCTCGTCACGTTTTCGCTGGTGTTTCGGGCCCCTCGGACAAGTCTCGGTGCTGTGGTGATCGGCTCCCGCTGGACGCGTCGCGATGTGGAGTTCCTCTGGAAAAGTTGTTTGGACTGGCAGTGCAGCGTGGCTCTGCGGTGACGTCAACACGGCGTGACGTCCGCTGAAGAAGGCACGGGGGCGTTTGGGTGTGTGTGTGTGTGTGTGCGTGTGTGTGTGTGTGTGTGTGTGTGTGGGGGGTAGTGTTTCCCACCCACACCCACACACCCTCACACACACACACACTCTGAACCAAACTGAACCAAACTTTACATAGCTTTTAAAGATAGAAAAAGTACTACACTACTTATTCCACCACATTCATCTGACCGCTGTCGTTACTGGTTACTTTTCAAGGTTTTCATTTGTACAGGTTTGTACAAGATTATAAAATGCAGCGTGCTGTAAAAGCTTAACAACATGCTTGTGTTGTGTGTAGTTTTGGCTCCTTGTTATGTTTTGGACGTCTGAAAGTGACTTTCACCAGAGACATTTCCCCTGTAAATATCTCACATGGTTTGATCCCAATAACTACCTAAAGAGGTAAAATGCTCTAAATAAAGAATAGACACAAATGGAAAACTCTTTAAACTCTGTAAGACCTTCTTCTGTCCTCTCGTATACATCTGGTCATGCTGCATCAGACTTATCTTGTGACCTTTTAGAGGGGCCTAACCACTAGGTTTGGGGTCAATGAAATAAACAAGCTGTCTGTATATATAAGCACTATTTAAAATATATAATATAAATAATAATACATTTATTTCACAGTGGATAAATGTAGTCAACTTTCCTCAAATAATGAGTAGTTAAATTACCACATTGCCATTACCCTTGTCTATACCCATCACAGCAGATACTGACCTGACAAATAGTGCAGAGGGGTAGGTAAAAAAAACAACAACATGACGTTTCGCTCAACCACCAACCTGGATTGGTGTAGGATGTATGAAAGACACTACTTCTCTTTTCTGGAGAATGTAAACATACTACCATATGGACCTCTGTCTGCTCATAAGTTAAAATTATATCAGAGTTTTCACATACACATGACAGTAAAACGCAGTGGACGTTACTGCATCCCATACTGGTATCATTTGTTTTATACCTGAGAAGAGGGACTGACCAGCGTTAGCCAGCGAACTGCATTTTTAAGATAGATGACTCCCCCTTGTGTAGAAGAATGGTAACGACAACACAAACATTGGAGTCTCAGCTGATACATTAACCTGAACCCTTTGAACCTGAATTAATTTGCAGTTTACTAACTTCCTTTCTCTTCTAGGTAGCGAATTTCTTGAGGAAAATGTAGTCTTTTATAGTGGATGGAATTCATATTTAGTTTCTGACAATGCCAAAAGTCTTTACTATTAAACCCATAACTGCCGCCGAAGGCGCCTCCACTGTCTTGAAATTGGCAAAAACTTAAATTGCATATTTGGACTGACTGTAATTTAAATACGATGGTATTGATTAATTTTCACTTGATTTATTTTGTTTTATTTTTTAGTGTTTTTAGTGTTAGAAAAGCCCAATTCAATCCACTGCAGTTCAATGTGGTTAAGAACAAGAAACATGAAAAGTTGTTACAACAGCGATTTTTTTTTAATAGACATTGAATATAATACAGGGACAACAGTCACACAGTTAGGGTTTTTTGCTGGACTTGTTGTAAATAATACACCATACTATAAGGCAGTGATTTCTAGTTTTTGCTTGTGAAGGACAGAAGCCAGATCTATTGGTGATTCCTCATCAGCTGTTACAGACAGTAGGTCGATAAACAGCCCACCAAAGAGGGATCTGTAGAGGCCCAGCAAGACAGATGAAACTAACATCACAGAAAATTAAAAACAACAGGTTTTTGGTGGAGATTTAAAAAGGGTTTTTTCTCGCTTTTGTCTTGCTAATCATCTCATGACCACTCAGATTGTGAACCCCAGGCTGGGAACCACCTCTGAAAGGCATGGGGTGTAAATGTTTGCTGTGGTGACAGTGTTTTGTAACAGTCACATTGCTTTAGGCTAGAGTACCACAGGATGACAAAGGTTTATACTGTTTTTCACTGAGGTTCCACTTTCAACGTTCAGAATATTAATAACTTGTAGAGTACCAGCACTGATGGCATATCATTTTATAGCTTATCTTTATTTATGGTAGTTTGTGTATTTTAAAATATTCCCATGTTATATGGCTCTGTTATCAATATATTGTGTTGAATGTTGTGTCTGTCTGGTGGCACTGTGAGCTCTCCAGGATGAATTCCTGATGTTTGTTGTAATGGCTGAAAAGTTAACTCAACTCAGACTTTATGAAAACAGAAACAGTCCTCTGGAACGCGCCATCTGAACAAAGACCATTTCATTTTTGGGCGAATGTCAATTTGCGATGCTCACAATAATGAAGTCAGTCAATTAAAATATAATAATTTCTTTTGTTTGTTTGCTTTTTCTAAGAATGAGAGAAAAATGCAGAGGCAGCTCAGCCATTGCTCCAGAAGAGTTTACTAAAAAAAAACCCAACCCAAATTCCACTGGTTTTAATGAGTCATGTTGACAATCACATCAAACACCATATTATCATCTGATAAATCCTTGTCTTTCAGAGCAGGAATTGTTTTAAAATAGTCCCTCCAAACCATCAGTGACATGGTTTACTGCAACACTTAACAGGAGGGAGCCAGCATTAATATTATCTACACCTGTACTTTTCCTGCTTTGACATGCTTAGCTTAAAAAAGCATGTAGAGCATAAACACCTCTTTATAAATCTTACCAATAGACTTTTTGCATTCACATCATTCCCATTTATTTAAATAATAGGATTTTTCCCTTGAACACAACTTTTTTCGACTGTGAAATGAGGGAACATACAACTGCATGAAAGATGTTATCATTAGGCAGGTTGTTATCGCTGCCTCTCACTTCCACATACACCCATCAAACCAGTGATGACAGAGGAATACTCTGCCCACATGTTTTCTCCACAGTTATGAAGACATCTAGTCAGGCAACTGAAATAACGCCGACACAGTGTGAGGAATATAATGATGGGGACGCCCACACTGTAACCTGGTGGAATCTCGAGACATCTGGATGCAGTCTTCATCTCTGCTGTAGGCATGGGAGAGTAAATCAATGAGGTCTTTTAAAGCTGCAGAGTCTGTGTGAGGTCTGTGTCATTTTACAGTCAGTGTAGCGCTTCATCGGACTCCTGCTTTCATGTCTGATCCTTTCAGATTTCTCTTCCAAACTGGAGGGATCTGTGCCACAAACAGGAGAAATGACACTTATGACTTGAGCTTCAGCCACTCGTTCATCTCGGCACCAATAAATAAAATCACGATCAGGAAATTATATCAGGACTTTGAGATGAGGAGTGGGCTCAGAAAATGCACACGCAGAGCGATCATATGATGTGGCAAGGTGCCTTATTCAACACACTGTGTGTGTGTGTGTGTGTGTGTGTGTGTGTATTACTAGTGGGGGTATTGAAGGCTCTAGATGTCGTCCCAAAAAGGACAGCAGTCGTCTCCATATCAGCCCGCTGCCCAAGAACATGAAGCCTGTTACCAGCCAGAAGACACGAGGGTCCTGGTAATCAACACAAAAATATATGTCTGTAAATATACAAAACATACAGTGTGCTTACAGTGACACATGGACCGACTTGAATGAACACACATAAGTCAAATACAGGGAAACATACTAATATAAATACACACAGAACCCCAATCATTTTTTTTTTCAATTAAGCTGCTCGTTTTAACAGACCGGTCAAACTCTAGGTGATGCTGTTCTTTAGCAGGAAGCTGTCTCACCTCCTCAAAGCACGACGTCAGATTCATTCCAAAGGCCACCCCGATCAGACCAAATAAGGTAAGCGAGAAGGAGCCCATCGTCAGCTGTAGATTCAGACGCATCATCACGTTGCGATGGCTAAGACAAGAGAGCAGAGAACATGTGTCGAGCCAACAAGTCCTTTTGTTTCCAGAGGAATTCAAATGTCTTTTATGGTTCAGCTGGATCATTTTCTCAAATCCCATGTTAGAGTCAGACAATTACACACACTGTAAGTTTCAACACATTCAAAGCAGTTTCACACAAAATCTTTTAAATGCAAATTCTGAACAGCACCAAATAGTTTACACAGAATACAAGTGGCAGTTAGAGGCAGCTCCACTTACAGGACTTATGATTGCAGTGTTGTCATGCATGTACATACTGTATACATACTGTACACCCAGTGTGTGTGTGTGTGTACCTGTCCAGATTGATGAAGATGACGCTCTCAGAGTCGTCTATCAGCCCTTTCAGCTCTCTGGCTTTGTTCCCCAGCTCCTCAGCCTGCACAGAGCAGCCCACAGTCACCGCACACTCTCACTCACTGTACACTACACGCAGAAGATAGTCAACACTGTATTTCAGTGCTTTTCATAGTAAAACAACCAGAACAGGAGGGGTGAGTGGACCGGTTCAACAGCGCCACAAATGTGCAAGTAAATATAAATGTTTACGTGAAGACAAAAAAGATGACAAGTTTGGTCAGGTCTTGTTGCACAGACCAGTTTGAAAATCTCCCTCCAGCTACAGTTCTGTTTCAGTTTATTCAAAATGTGTATTTAGAGTTATTCATTGTTAGTCTTGTTATCACAAGTGAGTTTTATCATTGCAATTATGATTAATTATTCACTGTTATGAGAAAAAGTGAATTTTGTTATAACAAACTGTTTAAGTGGATGTTTGCAGGGTTTTAGATAAGTAACATTACCTGCATATAGTAATTCTCCAGTAACAGTTCCATCTCTTCTGCATGGTCAATGCCCAGACTGCTCTCCTCACTAGAAAGGCAGGCAGACAGTCATTGATTCACACACACACACACACACACACACACAACAAAGAAAGAAATAAAATTAAAATTTAGAAAAGACCTGGTAATGGTGTTGTTCTATATACTTTACTAAAAAACATTTAGAACCTTTTCCCTTCAATCATAAGAAAATACAATTGCATTTTTCTCCATTTTAATTTCTCAAAATACATAAAGTTTTTTTAGTTGTCACAAAGTATCAGGACTTATGTTGAGTAGCCAGACAATAAATGTCTTAAAATATTATCATGCCATCTGTACTGACTCAGCCATGAGGAGAAGGATATCAGCCAGTCAGCCATGACCCCTGTCAGTATCATCTGACCACGTGGCCTAATGGATAAGGCGTCTGACTTCGGATCAGAAGATTGAGGGTTCGAGTCCCTTCGTGGTTGTGTTTTTGTGTTTCTCTTGACTGTGTGTGTATAGCTCCTTCATGACTTCTGCTTCCCCTTGCTTTAAACCTAATGTTGTGTTGGGCTCCTGAAGCCACACGTCACTTTGTATGTACTGTATTACCACAAAGATACTTTACTAGTTTTATGAGAATTGCTTATAAACATGAACTGATGACATTTTTCAGGACAGGAATGTGACTGTGAGTCTGTCTGGCAGACAAAAGGAAATTATATTTTTATGCATAGCCCATTTGGAAAAGGTAGTTTAGGGAAAAAAAGTTAACTTGCAATTATTATTATTCTTTCAGACATGAAAAAACCCTCAACCAGTTGTTTTCTGGGATTTTTAAACTAACCTAACTTTTACTTAACACCAACCAGTTTTCTCTGCTAAGTCTAACCCTAACATAGCCTAATCTCAACCCATGTGACCAACAGTACAGAAAACATAGAACTTGATGGGGAAACCAAATCTGGCACACTGGGTAAACAACAAAGTCTCATCCTTTCTAATCTTTCACTGCAGCCACTGACTGAGCCGAGAAAGGAGCTTGTAAGAGAAGTGCTGCTGCTATACATCAAAGTGTATGTGAGCGCATGCGTAACATACAAAACCCTTGGGTCTGTCCACTTGGTCAGACAGAGCTCTTCAATGATCTCATCCTCATCCAAAATCTTCAGCAAGGAGTCCTTAAACACTTTTATGTCCGTTTCCAACTCTGATAAACTGTTTGGGGTACAAGAGAGACAGACAGACTCTGTAGATGTCTAGTGTAGCATTGCTGGTAAATATAAAGTGCATGTAAAATTAAATTTAACACCATCCAAAGATCCCAATCCAAAGCCTGCTTTACCTCTTGCTGTTCTGCAGCAGTACATGGAGTTTACTTCTATCAGCAGAAAGGATTTTAGGATCCACTAGGGACTCCAATATGTCCAATATCACTGGCTCCACTTCATTCAGCCGGGTTTGTAGAGTGTTTACCTATTGACACAAAGATGCACGTACCTTGTAAAAGAACCTTGTACAGAGGATTTATCTGGGTTAGAGAGCACGCGTAAATACACAGACACACAGTCTCTAAATCCATCTCACCTTGTGCTGCAGTATGGCCTCCAGTGCTCGGAACTCAAAGGGCAGAGAGTGCGTCTGCGAGGCAAGCTGAGGGGCCAGCTCCAGTACCAGCCAGCGTTCCAGTCCCAGACCACGAAAATCCAACACCAAGAGAGACTGCGGGGTCACGATGGCTTTCAAAGACTGTGGAGAGAAAAGGGGGGGACAAGCTACGTTTAAAGTCTTGAAAGTGTCTGTAGAGGGTAGCGGAGGGTGGAGGTCCTATAAACAAAATCACTTGAATTTCGTTAGTGCATGTTTTCTGGATAATAAACGTGAATGTGTCTGTACGTCTGTGGCTACGTATGTTTGACCTGACTACAGGCTCAATAGTTGACTCTGATCTGTAAATATTTGCATATT
Organism: Psettodes erumei; assembly: GCA_016785225.1. Classification (NCBI taxonomy): domain Eukaryota; kingdom Metazoa; phylum Chordata; class Actinopteri; order Pleuronectiformes; family Psettodidae; genus Psettodes; species Psettodes erumei. The sequence goes on from JAFBJZ010000623.1 coordinate 2,631,919, forward strand.
TTGGGAGAAACTTGTTGTGTAATCAGGGACATTGATCTGCTACAAGTACAATTCAGTTTGCTCTGTACAGACACAGCTGCACCAATCAGGATCAGCGACCGCATTCTGCATCTTGGTGTCTGATGCCACGGTCACACCCGGCCAGTACATGAGCGAAGCTCGTCGTGGTGCCGTGCTGATTGTCCTGAGCCCAGCTCCAGCACAGAAAACTGTCACTGCTTCAGGTAATGCACAGGAGCTCTGTACTCGTGTTTATTACTTCTGCTTCTGTCACTTAGCTCTAAATCTTGTTTACTTTGTTTTGTTTTTTCTTTTTGTTAATTTTGGACAGAAATAAAGTTTCTATGGTTTCTGTCCTTGTCAGAAGGTGATGTGTAGGCACAGTGTATTCAAATGTTTACGTCTATTCCTAAATTTCACATTGCTCTACAAATATAATGAAGTAAAAACGTTTCTTTTATTAAGCTACAGTGTTACTTTCAAAACCATCATGCTACTCTTTTATTGGAACTGCAGGATGGCAGTGAAGCTGCTCTGTCTCTGCCTGCTGCTGGCTTTGTTGTGTCCCAGCCGGGCCAAAAAGCCAAAGTGTCCCACATCAGCGTCCAGCTGCGACGAGTGCATCCGGTCCGGCCCGGAGTGCGCCTGGTGCACCGCCCCTCATTCTAACACCGGCTGTCATAGCTTGAAGGGGCTGCAGAGAGCCGGCTGTCACACTAATTATGTGTATTACCCTCAGGGCACGGTGCGGGTTGTCAAGAACGACAGCAGGTAACTGTCGTGGTTTAAAGCTCCACTATGAAACATAAAACATACCTGCCTTATCAGCTTAAATCACAGGGAAAACAAAAAAATGGAGGGCAACACAAATATGCACCAAATTACCCCCAAGTGATGCAAGATTACAGTCTGACAATTTGTTTGAGGTCGCCACGGCTTCTAAGGTATTTGTCTTCTTGCTGGCAATGGCTGAACTTCTGCAGCACAGATGCCGAGGCTCTGTTCCTCCAGCCACAGGAGGTCTCCCTCCGTTTGAGGCCAGGGGTGAGCCAGTCCTTCCCTCTTACCATCACCATGGCGACAGAGCAGCCTGTCCCAGAGCTGATTGTGGACGCCATCGATGTGCCAGCAGGAGTCAACATCACGTTCAGTCGCATCGCGACTGCAAACCCCCTGCTGATACAGGTCAGCAAAATTAAGACTGGGGTATTGTTCAGGACATTAGCAGCTTTCTTATATGAAAACCAGACGTTGCTTGTCATCTGTGCCCGACAGAAATTATTCTAATAAGTCTTCTGTTCTCTAGGTGAGTGTGGAGGCTGCCCAGTGTCCCAGTGAGAGTGATGACTCCAACCAGAACCGGACAGGGCCCTGGTCTGTCCACATCACACCTCGAGGCTTTTCACTGAGTGTGGAGTTAGAAATAACTTTGGAATGTAAGTGCAACATGTTGAAGTTAAAATACAGTGAAAAAGATGAATATTAGAAAAGCCCCAAACTGAAGAAATCTGTCATGCCAGTCTTATAAAGGCTGAAACAGCTCATTCAGTAAGATTAAGATGATAAGAATGTGTCAGAAGAAGGAACAATATGTCTTCTATAATATGACAAATGTGTTGTGTGGAAATAAATACAGTAAAGGCAACTTGATTCCCCAGGTCAGTGTGACTGCACGGGAAACCGTGAGGAAAAGAGCCCCGCCTGCAGTGGCCACGGAGCTCTGGTGTGCGGCCACTGTCAGTGCCACCAGCCGTACTTTGGACAGCGCTGCCAAATGAGCATCGAGCCGTTTTCGTCGCCAAGCGAGGAAAACTGCCAATTAGGCCCGAATGCCCCGGTGTGCAGCGGCAGGGGGCGGTGCGTGGCGGGCGCCTGTGAGTGCCAAGAGCGCAGGAACCCGAAAGAAAGATACAGCGGGAAATTCTGCGAGTGCAGCAACTTCGACTGTCCTTACCATGACAACAAGTACGCTATGTGATCATTAGGCACCTGAGTCTGAAATGTAGCATCATCTTCCCTTTTAACTCTACTTCAGGACAGAAAGAGATCTATATTCAAAAGAGTACTTTCTAATCCGACAGAATGTGCGGAGGCCATGGGAAGTGCGAGTGCGGACGCTGCCTCTGTGATGACGACTGGACGGGGACAGACTGCCGCTGCTCCTTGGAAACTGCCTCCTGTATGGCAACGAACCAGCAGCTGTGCAACGGCAGGGGGAGGTGCGAGTGCGGAGCATGTAAGTGTTGGCCACCGTACAGCGGCCCCACCTGTGAAGACTGCCCCTCCTGTCTGAACACATGTCAGCGGCACAGGGACTGTGTGGAGTGTCAGGCGTTCGGGGTGGGAGTGGAGGACAGGTGAGAGAGAACAAATATCTGGAATTCTTTTTTTCCACGGAGGACTTTCGGGTTGACCGTTTTCTCCCGCTGCGCTCTCAGGTGTGACCACGCGTGTGGCTCCCTCGGCGTGACGGTGGTGGAGAGCACCGATGCTCTGCCTCAGGGTGGAGAACGTGTTTCACTGTGTAAAATGAGAAGCCGTGAAGACTCTTGCTGGTTCTACTACACCATCTCCAATACGCCGTCTGGACAACAGTCAACTGTGGCGCGAGCTAAAGACTGTGCACTGTAGAAGAGGCCAGTGCGAGTCACTTTCAGTTCACTAAATGTTTACTTTTGACGTTTTTTTGTTCTGTTAGCAACCTCATTCATTTTGATTATTGTGAATAATGGGTGAGTGAAACTTATATGATACTAAGCTTTCAGAAACCTTTAGGCTTCACAGATTGTTCCAGTGTTCATTATTTTACTGCACTGTGCCCTCCACCTGATGGAACCATGTCTCATGCAGGGCTGGGCAATTAATGGAATATTAATGATAATTAAAATTTTGGCTTCCGACGATTATAAAAGTAACATAATGGTCCATTTATATCACATAATGGTTTCCATTTTGCAGTGATCCAAGCAGGGTCCAAGCAGGGTCCCCCCCCACACACACACTCACAGAGCTTTGTGTTTTGAAAGTCAACGAGTAAAAAGAAACATGATTTCAATTTTGGCCAAAATGATGGCAATGTATTTGCCAAAATCAAGCAGCCCCAGTCTTATGAATCAGTGTGCTGCTGAGACAAAAAGGGAGCATACCTCCATTCGTATGATGATGCAGTTGTTTCTTGCGGTGAGGCTGGTGCTGTGCTGAAAGCGAAGGTCTCTGGCCTGAAGACTTAGCTCCTGGCAGAACTCTGTTTTCTTCTTCTCTGTAAGAGCAAAAAAAAAAATCACTGACGACGATGTGACGACTGACACAAACCGTCGAGTGATGTTCACAACAGAAGCAACACAGCAGTGGTGAGCAACAGCGCTGTGTCCACCTGTGCAAGGGCTAACATTAAAATGCTCCCCTCATATACATATATACACAATGATACCTGCCCTCTGGTGAGAGCAGTGACATCACAGGATACAATGGATAGCCAATCATCATTCTCGGCGACAAACTGGATTTTTCTCATCAGACAAAAGACAATTAATAAGATGCATTTCTTACCAAATGATGTCACGTTGCCCTCTTTATCAAACTTCATCTGTTAAAGAAATAAAAAGAAACAGATTAGTTTTAAGGTACAATAGATCAGAAAATGTTTGGTCAAATGTGTGTGTAATCTGGAATAAATCCAGTCGGGATCAGTTTTACCAAATGCACCCTTTCATTAAGTATATCTATGTTTGAACAGAAGAAACTACTGTAACTGCTGAACTATTTGGCCCTTGGCACATCTCTTACCACTACAAAAGCTGGAGGCACGCTGGACAGAGGGGCATCTGTCACTCTGTGGCGGATAAATGACACTGTTCGGAGGAAAGACAAAGTGAAACCACACGTGGAGGAAGATATTTCACACAGAAAGCTGAGCAAAGGCAGCCACAGAGGTTTAAGCACTGCAGCAATACAAACAGTTCAAATATGCACACACTGAGCTCTATGACTGAAAAGACCCACACGCTCTTTCAGCGACTTGACTGTCGCACTTATTTCTGAAGTGAAATAAGAATGAAGTTTTGGAGGGATGTTCAAGGACACTCGCTTTAGGAGAAACCTACACCCTTTATTGATCTGCATGTCTCATATCAGGGTGCCAAAAGTCACGGGACAACATTTACAGTGGGGTAGCTACAAAACAATGGAAAATGACTTGCATGTTAAAAAACAACTGTGCCGTGAAAGAGCTGATGTATACCTAACCTGCAAAATTAGATTGCTCAGAAAACAAGCTTTGTAGATATACCTGATTACCTAAGAGTCATAACTGAGATACAGATACTGTATGTCCTCAGCAGGACATTGTACTTCTAAATCTAAATCTGTACAGTGCAAGATCAGCGCAAGTCTTTGAAACGTGAACTCTGATCAACAGTTACGGTTGATCAGAAGTGTTGATCAGAGCCTGTGGTAGTGAGATCACCTGGTGTCGGTGATAACTAACATAACCCTCTGATGCTTACCGGGCCATGTGGCACCTCCCAGCAGCAGGTTCCCCTTGCTCGTCGCGACGGAGTGGGATTGTCTGGGTTGACACCTTGAACCAGCGTCACTGTAGCTCCTGTTGTGCAAAGCCAGTTTTCTGTTTCCAGACGGCACGGTGCACTGCAGTGCCCGACAAAGAATGAGGGTTCGAGTCTCACCAAGTCGTGAATAAAAAGCACTGGCAGAACTGAAAAGGCGCCTCGGATACAAGTATCCACTCAGCGGCAGATGCATCCCGGCGCAGTCCGTGCAGCCAGCCAGCAGCGTTCTGTGCAGTTTCATCTCCACGGTGTTCACACACACACTGCCATTGCGTTCAGCTCAGGAGCGATCCCGTCTTGAATACAGGCGTGGAGCCGCTCTGAGCGTGGAAGAATCCTCGAGTCATCTCGGTGCTGGTCCCTCGGTGCCCCCCAGCTGTTTGTGAGACGAGAATCCAGATCCGCAGGCACAGCCAGAAAAAAAGCCCTGACGTGATACTAACACTGACAGCAAATATTGACTAACGTAGTCTCCTGTAAGGTTAGCATATGCTGCCTTTGCTCGGTCGCGTCTGAACTTTCTTCACGTTGTTTACAAGAGTTCTCAATACTCTCGTGTTATGCTAGCTGACACTACAGGGGGCAGCTCGTGGTTTTAGTACATTATCCATTTAAAACTCGTAATGACAGTAAACAAAAACACGAGTAACACAAGTCAATAAATAGCCGCTAAGGACAGACTCCCCCGAATCAACACGTAAGGCTGTGTTTTAGACCAAAAACGCAGTTTTCCGGCTTAGCATAGTTGATGGGACTAGCAAACAAGACAGAGGCAAGAGCACCGTGCCTGACCATAATGCACCGCGGTGAATCGTGACCTTAAGCCAAAGATCGTCTCTACACAAGTGAATCACTCCGGCTGTGACCCTTCCTTTGCTTTAAATTATAAATAAATGGTACAATATATACCATTTTTTTTGCTGTTGTTTGATACAAAATATCTTTTAAACACAGAGGTCACAAATAAAGTGTACGTTTTATTTTCGTTATTATGTGGGGTACTTTCTACAAGTTTCACTTAAACAGAGTCGTTATTTGACGAAATTCTTTTGGGAATCAGCAACCGCTTATAAACCTAACACAAAAAACTAAACTGACCCCCACATCTGTACAAGCAATTGTCTTTATTTCCCCTACCCTTATTATTATTATTATTATTATTATTATTATTATTATTATTATTATTATTATTATTATTATTATTAGTTTATTTCCCCAGGAAGCAATCTTGACATTTTTAGGGAACCACGGATCCATAAAGACAAACTTTACAATATTATTTACCGACATTATGGACGGAATTGTGTTTAAAACCCCGCGCGGCGAAGAATACAATTCAGAAGGAGAAACTGAATCATTTGTCTATATAGGTGTTCTAAAAGCAGGCAAAGTTAAATATAGGCTTACAGCTCTGTGAAAAACGGGGTGGGCGCAGCGGCGGCGGTGGTGTCAGCATCAGCATCCCTCCGCTGGACGCATCACCGGAAGGATGCTGTGGCACGGAGGAAGCGTGGGGATTTTATTATACTGACACGGGTAACAGTTCCGTCCTCAAACCAGACCACGTCCGTTTTTTTTAAATAGGCTATTATTTTGTTATTGTTATTTTTGAAATCTCGTATTCCGTAGCTGCCATGTTCCCATCGTGTCACACCAAACCGGCGGACAGCGGAGGTAAGAGGAGCACCATCGCTAAGCTGCTGCTCGGCGTGTTTGTGGTTTATATGCTCCACACCGCCTGGCTGCTGTACGGCTTCCTCAACACCAAACCCTGCGACGGAGGCAGAGAGCACTGCATCACCTCCTACCTGGCAGCAAGACCCAGATTACAGGTCAGCACAGCCCTCTGTCTCCTATCTCCTAAACCTCACAAGGCAAAAAAAAAAACACAAAACACACAAAATACAAAAAACAAAAACAACACAAAAAACAGCATCATTTTTTGAGATCCTTTTCCAGACAAACTGCTGCAAGGGCCTGAAAATTTAGTTGAATGAACTGAGCAGACTTTTCATCGTGCTATTTGCCAGCAAGTACAACTGCTTGGCATAAAACCCGAGGAAAAGTCATGTGCATAGACCTTTTTTAATTGCAGCGAATAAACAGTCACAGGTCATATTTTTGCCATGATGCTACAACCAATCACTAGTTATATTGTATGTGTGTATATGGGAGATCAGACATATTGTGAGAGATTTTCTACTGATTGATTTAAAAAATATATATATATATAGTGTTGGGCTAAAGCTGGGCTGAAGCTCTGGCATCATTTGGTGATCTCACACAGGTTGCTTATTCTGAACATGGCAGGTTTTGGAGACTATGTGAATTCAGTCAGTAATACCTGTAAGCATTGCCATGCACATATTTTGGAGAAGAGCAACTTTTTCAGTTGTTCGCCGACGTATCGTGTTTGCAAAACAAACACAAAAATCCACAGAGTAGCTACTTTCACTCTCTTCTCTTTTTTATCCAGCTGAGTGTCTTCACCTGCCTTGTGCCAGACAACAGTCAACTTAACCTTGCAGTGAAATTAGACCCGTTTCACCCACACTCTACATTTGAAAGGTGGGTTTGACATGTGAACATGACATACATCCCATTTGTTAACCATACATCATGTATCTATGCTTGGTTGTCCATAGCATGAAACATTGTTTCACACATTGGTTGCTGCAATATAACAAATATGTCACATAAGATAAATGATAGGATATTGGAAGTATTTCCTTTTGCTGTCACAGTAGCAGTTGCAGCACAACACAGAAGTATTTGTTATATGCCTATAATTGAGCCAAGACATTAAAAAATGTACAAAACAAACATAGAAAGTCAGCAATTAACTGTCAGTGTTACTATGTAATATGAACATAAAGCTGAAAATAACAAAAACTGCTTGTGTTTGATTATGTCTCTCTCTCTCTTGCTCTCGCCACAGGCAGGTGAATGTCACTCTGCCAGAGGAGACTCGGGCTAATGGCACTCTGTACGCAGTTGTTTATGTTCACAGAGCCGGTGTTTCACCTCTGGACGACAGCAGAGAAGTCCACTACGCAGCTCAGCTCACCACCTACATTGCTCCTGCACACAGAGAGGGGCAGAGAGATGTGCATGAGGTAAAATGCAACTCAGCAGCTCTCAGAGTGCTTCTGTCATATTTCAATTTCATAGCTGCACATTTAGACATGTAGCCTTGCTGCGAGTAATTCATTGTCATGGCTCCTTCAGAAGTCAAGTCCCAGAACAGAGAATCTTGTATCTCATTGGAGACCTCACCTGTTAGTTACGATGATGTCAGAGGACTTCACCTTCAACAAGGCGGGGCTTCCCAGTGATGTGCGGCGCTACATGAGAGTGTAAGTCTCCACAGGAAGCTTTTTTGGTCAGGAGGAGTGCTGCTGACTTGTGCTCACCATAGCGCTGGGATACTTGATAATGAATAAAAGGTGTTTTTGTGCTGCTGATTTTGAGAAAATCAAGTAGACTGACATTTTACTCTGCTAATTTATTATTATTTGAGAATGAGATTTAAATGTGTGTTCTTTTGTTGGAGAAGCATTTGGAGCCTTCAACTTTTTCAATATTCATTTGCTTTGGAAAGATTTCAGTCAGAGATCTTTTTAAAGCATTTATTTTATCTATATACACCAAAAAGCTATATCTATGTGTGACTACTTGAGTTGACTCAAGAATTAGCAAATGACTACTTTTCATTTCTCAGAATAATTTATTTGAATCATCTTCTGCATGAAAAAGCAAAGAGTGAAAAATAATTTGGGGTTTATATTTACCTTGTGAGTACCTTGTGAAAACTTGTAGGGGTTCTCACCCTCAAGTTAGCAACCAAACACATATACAATATCATGTTTTTTTCCTCAAATGACACACCAGAAATATTGCTGCAGCAACACTACGTTGATGGCAACTCAATAGACTTGTGAGTGTATGGTTAGTCAGTAGGCAAATTTAATTCATGAAAAGTAAAGAAAACCTGTCAGAATGCTCAGATACTACCTCAGAGGTGTTGCTATGTAACTCATTTAAATGCATGTGTATATTTGGTCACAATGTTTACTCAACTTGTAAATCCACCAGGCTGTAAATAAGGAATCTGCTCGAGGCTGTGTGTGTGTGTGTGTGTGTGTGTGTGTGTGTTTAAATGAAACTGTCTTACCATCTGTCCTTGCAGGTCTCAGGAAGGTCCACAGATGATCTACCTCCCTCTGCTGCTGGTGAACGAACTCAGCGTCAGAGTCAGAGACCTCATGGTAGGAAGCTTTTCAGGGTTTAAAAGAAACATATTCAATATTTTTTCTATTAAAAACAAGGTTTCATTTGAGATTGCCTGTCCATCCATCCACAGGAGATCAGTAGCAGTACTGTTCAGCTCCCTCTGACCGTGTCCTATGAGGGAATCTCTTTAAGGAGATTCAGGTTTTGGGTCCATCTACAGGATGTGGTTTATTCCCTACGACAGTTTGGTGGGCTAAGAACACAACACATATTTTGCCACATGATGAATTATGATGATTAAAAATATTAGAGCTATTTTGTCTTTTTCATGGTAGTAGAATCTAATTATCTTTGAGTATTTTTTGCAGTATGTTACAGGTTTGAGACCTGAATAAAACGTAAATACTTAAGGCTGAACTGAATCCTCTGGTGCTGCTTCTTTGTGTTTACTAAGGTTTCACTGAGGAAAACATTGATGAAATTAAAGAAACTCTGGTTGGATCCAACCTCTACCTGTTAGTGCTGACTGCATTCATCACAGCTCTGCAGGTAAGATTACACTATACCTCATAAAACATCACTGCCACTGTACATATTGGAATCCTCCTGAAACATAGTCTCATAGTAATGAGACTTATTTAATAAGTCAGTGTTTGCATACATAGCACAGGGTGTTGTGAGGGAGCATGGTAACTCAGGCATGTATTTCAAATGAATATCATATAAATTAAACACATATTGTTTCTACGACAGCTCATCTGTGAATTGTTGGCTCTTAAGAATGATGTCAGCTCATGGAGGAAAAAGAAGAGCATGGCTGGAATGTCTAGGAAGTCAGGTAAGAAATCCTTGAATTGTCCAACCATGACTTTTTAAATTGCTGAAAGTTGAAAGGATATCAGTTCTCTCCACCCTCTCTGTTCGTAGCTCTGGGGCGTAGTCTTGGCACTTTGCTGATTTTTCTCCATCTGCTGGAGGAGACCAGTCTGCTGGTGCTGCTTCCTGTTGGACTGGGAGCATGCGTGGAGGTATATTTAGTGCGGTCAGTCTCCAGTGATGAAACGTGTGATATAAAGATCAAAGACTAAAAGTTTTAACCCACCGTAACTGTTGTGTGGCCACCAGGTGTGGAAGGTATTTAAAGTCTTTAAGATCCAGTTACAGTGGAAAAGCTCCAAGCTGCATGTAAGTATGATGCAGTCACCCATTTGTGTTCAAAATCAACATCTGTGCTGAGTGACACAAGTACTACATGTGCTGAGATGGTATTGTGTGGTTGAGCTGTTGCGTTTTTTTAATGAATCCATATAAGACTGCCTCATTTCTTACTGCATAGGTAAATAAACTGGATGAGGAGGAGAGAAAGACAGTGGAGTATGACACACAGGTATCAGTGTGTTTCCATCTTGTGTGTACGAGCTCTGACTTTACGGCTCAACCTCAGACTTTGTATAATTTCAGTGCTTCATCTGTGGTTTTCACTCCAGGCGTCCAGATGCTTGTCCTACCTGGTCTATCCCTTGTGTGTCAGTGGAGCTATTTTCTCACTGGCCTACTTACGCCAAAAGAGGTGAGCTGATCACCATTACTCATCTTTCTGGATTGCAGCATAATTTTAATACCGTCTTCTTGTCAGTGCCAACGAATGTCCTATTTCTGCTGTCTATCCGGACTGTTCAACACAAAGACTTTTCCTGGTTATGTCTCGGTTGCTCTCCACCAGCCATACCAAAGTTTTGGGGGGTTTTCAGCACTTGGATTTGAATCAAATCTAATCGTTTCTTTACAAAATATTCTATTGTTATTGTGTACCCTGACTACTGCACATTTATTATCAAATATTCTAAGCATGCTCATCTGATTGTTAAATTAACATTAAATTGTGTGATATTGACAGTTACTATTCCTGGTTGATCAACAGCTTGGTAACTGGTGAGTGGACTTCTACCAGTCACATGACATCATTTGTATCAGTGAAAACCAGCTCATCTACTGTATATGATTCCTCCATTAAGCTATCCACCCTACTGCATTTGTGTCAGTTTTCTGATACCTATGTGCTCCTGCCACTTTAACTCTCCTCTCAGGAGTTTATGCCTTTGGCTTCCTGTCTATGGCCCCGCAGCTCTTCATTAACCACAAGGTCAGTTCTGTTCAGCTTCACCAGAGACGTCAAATCCAAGATCACCAAATTATCTGATGATCGAGCTGAGTGAGACAAAACAGTTTATGTACTGTAACAGAACTGTATCCTCTCTTGTCCCTGCTTTTCTTATTCTCCACCTCTGGTTCTGGATCAGTTGAAGTCTGTGAGCCACCTGCAGGGGACAGTGTTGATGTACAGAGTGAGTACAAGCATGTTGCTGGCTCATTTACATCCATCACACTCATACACACAAAATATGTCATAATTTATAGTAAAATATACCCAGTTTTCAAGATGTATGAATTTGACGTTGCTTGTTTTCTGCTGGCATATATAAGAAACTTTTTCACTTAACTCTAACACAACATTTACTCTCAAGAAATTTGGGATGTGAGGAGTTTCATTATTCTCTCTCTGTCTTTCCTCACCTCTCTCCACTAGGGGGTGAACACGCTGATCTCAGATCTGTGCTCCTGTGCCTCCTTTTTTTCCTCTTCTGGATCCTTCTCCTCCTCTCATCAACTTTCCTGCTTTAGAGACGAACTCCTTTTCCTTCTCTACCTCTATCAGCGAAGGTAGAACCTGTGAAACACTCACTCTCAACTGTGAATAGTGTCTTAGTATTCATCCAACATGCTGTTATCTTACCTTGCCTTATTTTTCAAAACGGTTTATATATGTGTAAATTGTGTTTGTGTGCCTTTAAAGTTGCTGAGATAACAATCAACAAACCATCCTGCTTTCACTCTCATATCTCCACCAGACGTTACGCCCCCAAAGCCAGAAGACGAGACTCTGGGACCCACGGCAAGAAAATAAAGAATCAGTGAGGAGAAGAAATTAATGTACAGAAACACAGACTCATCTTTGAAAAAAAAATAGAACAAGGGGAGCTAATCAGCCTTGAGGATGTGAAACAGAAATCTGAGCAGGACACTCGGCCATGTTTGACCCAAGATGACTAGTTTTGCTTCTTGCCTGGCGTTGATGATTACCCTTTACTGATGCACTGATTCACCCTGATTCATTCATCGACAGAACCTCCCTGCTGCTGCTGCTGCTGCTGCACATGTTTTTGGGTGAATTTTCAGGAATTACTGCATATCACCAGCTTGGCTTTGCTCTTCATGCACACATACAGGTCCTACTCATGGTACATCGTCAAGGCTTGAGCTTTCGTCTGCAAGTATCAACTGATATCGTGAATCAGCACCCGTCTGCTTTAACTAGACCTGAACTTTATGACTGCACTCACTGACCTTCAGGTCCATCTACTTGCTACACCACTTATCTGTTGAGGGCTGCGGGGGCTGGAGCTGACAGCAGGTGAGGGAAGGCTACACCCTGGACAGGTCCCCAGTCCCCCCAGTCTATCACAAGGGTGACACATAGAGACACATAGAGACTAACAACAGACATTGAGACGCCAATCAACCTAACCTGCATGTTTTTGGTGGTGTGGGAGGAGAACACCCACGCAGGCACAGGGAGAACATGCAGAACTCAGAAAGGCTACAGCTGCTTTCTTAAAAGCTTGAATTATGATTCTCCCTTTAAACTATAGAGGCTGCAAAGTAAAACAAACAAACAAACAAACAAACAAACAAACAGCAACTTTCAAATTAACATTTTTTGTACAGATTTATACACATTTAGTGTATTTGGTAAGGTTTTTCCAGCATTTCCCTGCAACAGGAGCAGCCTCTAATATCTGCAACACCCACCATAAAATACTTATATATATTTAAAAAAACATTTTATTCCAGCTATATGAAGCTATACTCATGTATATAACCCTAACCCATTGAAATATTCAAACGTAAGACAAAATCATGTTTATGGATGCACCTTTATATCAAAAGACGATTCTTCACAATTACCTAAGCTCAGTGCAACATATTTAGGTCCTGACTACAATTTAATATAATGCCCTGTGGTCTGAACTTTGCATGGCTTTGTGACATATTTTTAATGATGGACCTGTAGGTTCATCCTGCAGGGTTGCAGCTAAGCCACATGGCTCCAGATACAGCAATTAGAAGATCAGATCAGCAGCTTGAAGCACTTTTTGTTTCTGAGTATTCCTTTCAGGAGTATTTTATATTTGTGATGCGTGATGTTGCACATTAGGTCCCTCCTCACATTCTGAACTTGTTTTGACATCAAGGTGCTTAGGTAGTAGAAGCTGATCTGATTGAACTCATCTTCAATCAGATACACACTACCAGATGTACAGTTTTAATGATAATGTCTCATGTATCTGCAATGCCATTAGATCTAGTCTTGTCTAGTTATGTCATTCTTAATGTTCACCCTCATGTGTCTTACTGTATTTCCACTTTCATGTTATATGTGAACCCTGACTTTGCAGTCAAGTGAACCACTTACTGCAAATGTCCTAATCGCATGTGTTTATGAAGTCCCTGCACTGCAGTTTGACTTAGAACATACAATATGCTGTAGTGGCTTAGTGTCCTGTTTCCTTTCCTTCAGCACACAAATGCATCACATAGTATAGGAAACCTTCCTACCTACCTGCATCAGCAGTTTGAGAGTCAATTTTGGCCTGAGGGAGCAAACTTTATTTGATGGTGCATTCCTGTGTTGACACTGGACAGATGTGAAATGACTGACTTGACTGCTGTCAGTGCTGCTTTCTAAAAATTCACATATGAATCTAGTGAATTAAAAAAAAAAAGCTTTTCTCTTAAACCACACTGTTGTCAAGAGTCAGATGATATTTATGGAAATTTATTTTAATACAGATTTGGTGTCCATGTAATTACAGTGGATCAATGATTTGTGTCACTGGCTCATAGTCTTTAACATAGCGACTGATCAGGTCAATTCTAACGTTCATGCTTTGCTGAGTCCTGTTTTTCTTATTGTGATGCTACTCATGGAGGCTGTTGTGAGAGGAGATGGGAGTTTCCTCCAGACTGAAGAAAATAAAGCCAGATCCTGCAGCACAGGTTCAGTTGACGTAATACTTGTTATCTCAGCCTGCACAGATGCATTCTGGCTGCTTTGACTCAATGAGCCACATAGTGACCGTGACTGAGAGTGGATGAATAAAGGATAAAAGTCTGCGAAACTAAAGCAAGACCGAGGAATTTCTTTCACACGCACGCACCCCAACATTACTGAGATACTTTCATTTTTATGCTGTGATATGTGGATGATGTGGGTGGAACTGCTGTAATGGAGTGCTTCTGTAAACACACAGAGGGCAGGGCACACTGGGGTTTGACAGCAGACAGCAGAGGCTCAGGTGGAGGACAGACTAACACCTGTTAGAAAGATGCTCTTCAGCATCACGCTTCTCTCCCTCCTCTTCTCTCCAGGTATGTAAGTTAACTTCAGATTTGCTCACAACGGAGGTCAAAGAGTCGGGGACTTTTTTGCGAGGATGAGGGTGAGGGTGTAAACATCACCCAGAATCATTGCACCCTCCTGGAAAATGTCTCTTCTGTTTGCGATCAATAATAAATATGGATTCAACAACGGTTTAGTAGACCTGAAACTAACTAAAAGTGACTTATTCTGGTGGTCAATTTTAGGTCTTTTGCAAAAAAACTGTAAGATGCACTCTACTGCTCTTGAAAGTTTTCAGATGGTATTTATGCAATTTTTATAATACAGTAGTCACTAGGTAATGACAGATTCACCCACACTTTACTTGGGGCTGTGCTACCAAAGGAAACTGCTGTAAGTATTGCTGCATATTTCCCACTCTGATAGCATACTGTTCTTAGTTTATCTTGACTAATAATTAACTTGGGTCATGTTGTTTTAACACCAAGGTCCTTTCTCTTTGTTTCGGTGGTTCGACATCAGTGTAATGCAGGAATACAGGAAGTTTATTTGAAGATATGTAACTTTACTTGGTTCAAAAATAATATGTATTGATGCAAATCTGGTCTGTCTTTGGGTTTCTAGCTCTACACAGCCATCAGAACAAACATGTGTTTGTTTGTTGTCATAACAATAGCTGTGGGAATATGCGGAATTCATCCCAGTTTGCTACATGAATATTAGATGTGCATGTGTTTACTGTGGCATATCAGCCTGCTGATGTGAGGCAGCAGAACAATGAACAGTGAACAACCTCATTTTCAACACACTGTAATTACAGAGGCCAGTCGGACAGCTCTTTGGGAGGAGCTGGGTTTCTATTTTAAGGGAATTTCCAAAAAAAATGTACATTTATGGTGTATCATAAAAGTTTTGCTACTGCTGCAATTTTCCTCCTCTCGAGTCAGACTGAAATTTCTAATTATTTTGGGCTGTGCTGACGTTAACGCAGCAGCAGACAATCAGGAGCCTGATGCTGACTCCTAATGATAACATTGTTAGAAAGGAACAGTCCTTCATTCATTTAGCTGTTTGTCATTCACCCGATCCCACTGTAGATAATTAAACCTTTTTTGATACCAATTCTCTCAAGTAGGCATGGCTAACATTTGGCTCAGTAGTACTTACTTGAGCACACATTTGTTGTTGACCAAACAGAGGAATGTGGTTTCCCATGCTATCAAACTATCTGTAAAACATCATTGAGGCATTGTGGTTACAAAAAGCCTGAGGATGATCATGACTACAAAATGCTGTCACCTTAAATGAGTGATTGAGCGGACACCACATCATAACAGAACAAATGTTTATCAGGATCTTTCTATCAGAAGTCATGTGGCAAATTCCTGATGTGATAAACTCACAAGTCAGTCACAATCTTGTGTTGCTTGGCTCGGGCCTTTTAACATGACCCAATTATATTCAACAGGACTTTTCTCAATTAATTTTATGTAGACTTCATTAAAACTTTTATTCATCTGCAGCATTGGTGATTCAAGTTCATTCATTTTAGTTTTGTCTCCATCTCTGTTTTTTTTAATCACCGTGTTGTTGTTTTTTGTCTTGTTCCTCTACGTGTGCAGCTCTTCTGCCACTAATGAAGAATGCAACAAGAACACTCAGGAATGTCGGCCGCCGCTGGACACGTGCATGACTGCTGTCGACACCTTGGCTAACAACATAGCAATAGAACAGAATCGCATCCCTATACAAGGACGCATAGTGATGATGTAAATATGTCTTACTGAGTCTTGAATGTTTCTCTAAAGCTCTCTCAGAGTAAGTAATAAGTCTGGTTGTTTGATTGGAGAGTCAGGATTAAAGAGAACTTTGATTACAGCAATTCTAATCATAGCTTTGGTCCTTTCAGATCAGTTCTTCACTTAACTAACAGTGTGGGATGAATAGGATTTCAGTCAAAAAAGAACTGACTCCAACATCCCGCTGCCTGTGCATGTTTGTGTGCGTGTATTTTTTAGGTCCTACAAAAGCCATCGTGAAACAGTGTGCCAGTCGGGCCACGTGTAGAGCAGCTGCGTCGACGGCCTCGGTCGACTCGAACGGAAACGGAAACACCGTCAGCTGCTGCAGCAGCTTTAACTTGTGTAACTTCAGTGCAGCAGAGTCTGTCCATGTGGTGCATGCAACGCTGCTGCCTCTGACTGGGGGAGTTTTACTGCTGCTGTCACACTGAGATCAGAGGGATGCATCATCGCTGTCACAAGCTGCTGCTCTTTGTAGGCTGTAATATGAAATATATTGTATCAGTTTAGCTCCCTAATAATGCTGAAGACTGATGACTATAAACTGTTACTAATACCACTGTATATACATATATGAAATAAAAAAAAATACTGACAGTAACCTGTTTGGTTTTTTCAATTTAAATGGAAGTTAAAATGAGCCCAGCCTCCCTGTCCACACACCAACACTGACATAAAATGAACACTGTAACTCTACATGCCGGAGATGCACAGTAAAACCTGAAAGGACATGTTATTCGCTCTCATGGATAAGAATGTGGGCAGACTGAGGTCCATTTCATCAGTATTTTATTTCACTGTGTGTGTGTGTGTGTGTGTGTGTGTTTCCCTCCTATTTGACAAGATGGCTGATTTAGCCCTGAAGACAAAATAAAAACCAGTGTTTACTAGTACGAGTTCTGTACAATTCACCAGTGATACACACCAGTATAGCTTACAATATACCAACATGAGCAGATTTACACAACAACAAGGAGATAAAATAGATTGGGTTTTTTTGCTTTGTGTGTGTGCGTGTGTGTGTGCGTGTGTGTGTGCGCGCGTGTTTTTACATTTTAAACTCTACAACATCCAGATATCTGATAGTTTCATTGCTGGCTAAACGTGGAAATCAAATCTGGGTAAAATAGGGTAAAAAATTGCTGTTTGCTGTGCAAATATGCTCTTCTCCATACCAGTATATCATGCTATACTAGTACAGTCACCAGTATATTTCATATAGCATTATGTCATACTCCATGTGGGGTCAGTATTAACAAAGACGTGTGATCTGCTGTGTTTTCAGATCAGTGTTTTGTGTCTGCAAGAAAAGTTCCAGTCGGACACCTGACAGAAACTGGGACTCAAAGCACAAAGGTTCCAGTTGTGAGGTTTGCTTGTCTCCCTGGGGGAAATTCACTTGGTGACTCCAGTGGGTGAGGGGCTCTTCAAGGTGTGGCACCAGTCTGATGGGTGATATAGGTAGGTGACTGTAGGTGAGGAGGAAAAACAGAAGAGGAGACACTGACCTAACAGAATTAGCTTAAGTCAACGTCTCAGTCTGAGACAGGATGCGCTCCTCTTCCCCGTGGATGGACAGGAAACATCCGGTCACTCAGACTGAATCCCCACGATCCACCTTCTGTTTTTTTCCCTTTATTTGCTCACCCCAGCCAATGCTGGAACTGAATATCAGAGGAAGAAGAGTGACTGCTGAAAACAACACAAGGAAAACATGGAGCCAGCTGATAAAAAGAGCAAACTAAATTGAGTCTGAGTAGAATTTGATGTCTGTGATGTTCACCCACACACAGATGGATTCTTCACATTTGGAGTCTTTAAAACCTGCTCAGAGTGAGGAAGACTGCAGGAAGTACAGGAGCAGTGAGAATGAAAAGTGAGTGAGATAGAGAGAAAAGAGGTGAATAGTGTCTTCTTTCTTCAGTAAACCATCGCTGCGCTGTCCATAAGGATTAATCCACTCTTCCAGCCTGTCCCACCATCTCCTCCTTTACAATTTCTGAGTCTATAAATAAACGCTGGGGAGATGGAGGGAAGGCAGGGATGGATGGAGGAGAGAGAGAGAAGGGAACAGCGATGGAGGGAAGGCAGGGATGGATGGAGGAGAGAGAGAGAAGGGAACAGCGATGGAGGGAAGGCAGGGATGGATGGAGGAGAGAGAGAGAAGGGAACAGCGATGGAGGGAAGGAGGATGCTTCTCCGGATCGAACCGTGTGTTGGAGCATCCACCCAAAGCGCCGCATGTGAACAAAGCCAGACAGAAAAGATCTGGCTTGATCCGCCCATTGATGAGCATCCACAGTGATGTGGAGGCTTTTCGGCCGAGGAGGAGGGTCACATCCAGGGGTCAAAACACATGATGTCGACAAATGTAGTGGCAATGCTGTTGGCTGATATCTAGGTCTCCTCCTGTGAAGATACATGCAGATGTGTTGCAGATCAAACGTGGTCTGATCAGATTCTGATGGCTGATGGCTTTGCTTAAAAGCTGTATTCCACAAGACTAAACCTGTCTGATATCAACAAATCCAGATCCAATGGCTCACATGATGCTGTTTCTGTCAGAGGTTTCAAAGCATTTTAAACCTCTGACCTCAGGGATCAGATCATCCAGGCTCACAGTTTTAAAATCACCAGTCCTCTCCTTCCTCTCGTCATTATAATCCAGTCCAAAGAGAGGGAAGCTGCCAAGTCCCTGATTCAGGAAGAGTTTTTTGGCTCTGTTTTTGTTCTGAGAAAGTCACAGTGGTGGAGAGTTTAATCCCAGATGAACTGACTACGTCGCCTGACGCAGGATGCAGCGCGTAACGAGCAGAGCCACCTTTTTCCTCGTCAACTGTCACAAGTCCGGAGCCACGACTGGCACCACTAATCCACCAAGTCTTTTAGTCTCCACTGCAAACAGGAACCGTGACCGTGCTGTCCCTCAGACAGCGGCTCAGCTCCTGTTGGTGTGCTCAGCTGGCTAAGTGTGGGCGGGACTGAGCCATCATCTTGAGCCGGGATTGGTCGATGACATCCAGCAGGTTTTTAGCGTCGACAGCGAGAGCGTGAGCCGCTGTCAGCATCTGTTTCTTATAGTCCTGCTGGAGACTGGGACAGAGCAAATATAAGCATGTATAATACACATACAAACATACAGTGCATTCCTTCTACACCTGATTTTTGCTAGTGGGTGGATGGGAAATGCAATTTCAAAGACACTGTGAAGAAATTTGGAGCCTCCCAGTGGTAGCAAAGGCACTATGCTATTCTCTGCATGTTGTGGAAGTTGCTGGTGTGGGTGCCTACCTGGTCATCACATACTGCTGGGCTAACTTCATCTTCCCGATCAGCTCTGCCAAGTCAGAGTTCAACAGCTTCTGCGCCATCTCGATCTGAGAAAGAAATGTAGAGGATGAAACGTTAAGATGAGAAGAGAAAACACAAGCCTGCGCTAATTAGACACAAACGCTTCTGCAGGAGTGTATTTGTGTGTGAGTAAGAGTGCATTTTTTTGTACCTCTCTGTGTGTACTGGCTGGAAGTTGTGGTAATGTCTCATCCACTGTGGCCAATAACGTCCTCAATGCCAGACCCACATCCTGGAACACACAGAAACACACAGAACCGGATTAAATTATATGTAATATGCAGAAATTCTAACTCACAGGAGTTTTTCAAATACAAGTCAGAGAAAGATACATTTAAGTCGACAAAAATGTAAAAAAACTCCTTCAGAAGACCTAAAAATCTAACTTCACATTGTGATTGTGTAAGCCAAGAGAACTGATGGAGGAGACTTCAGTTATTTAATTCCCATGATGAAAAGCAACATTGAGAGAGGTTAAAGGTCACACCCACAGAGTCAGGTCAATAAAAGATTCACTAATTATTCATCTGAAAGCAGAGGTATCAGAGTTCAGCCCTCTGGAGTGCTGAACGATATCACCAAATGAAAACATGGTGTCAGAGTGGTCACAGGAAGCTGCCTTGATCTTTGTCATACTTGGCTACCATCATTTCAGCTCGAGGTTTGAATGCATTAGTTACCTTGACCATGGGAACGTATTCCTCAGGAGGAGCTGGCTGAATCTTGCTGGACATCTCGATCACAGCTTTGACCAATCCCGTCACGTTCTCGTACACCTTGTCATTAGAGCGGTCCAGATTGGCGGTGGGGGGCGGGCTTATCTCTTGGGGCTGCAGCTGGACCGTGAAACAGAAAAAAATCCATTAGTGACAGGTTTACCGAATACAGAACTACAGGATTTGTGTGGGGACTGATGGTGAGAACTGGCAACAATACACAGAAAACCAGCTGAAGCTGTATAGTGTAAATGGAAATGAGGAGCTTCCTCCTGACAGACCATCCTAAGAGTCATCACCAGAGCTGCCAGCACACATCCTGCATGATTACAGAGATGCACATGAATGATGCACTGTCTGAGGTCACTGAGACAACCACTGCTTTTTAAAAATGTTTTAAATGGGTAGAGAAGAAAAGCCACGGCTGCGGAGCATTGTAACCTTACAAATAGCAAACTGCAGTACAGAGGTACATGAGTTACAGAGATTAATGAGTGAGTGACTGAATGGATGAATGAATATGTCAGCAGGTTGTTTGGATATACGACTTGCTTTGTCTTTAAATAACTCAAGTGTCTTTTAAAGCTGCAGATGTTATGAAAAGTAATTCTCTATTCTGGCCACTAGATGGTAGCATCACATTACTGGCACAACCAGATATAGCGATGGCGATTTATCCAAAGTTGATAAGGCAGGGGTCACAACTTGAAAACAGATTACCTGTGCAATCAATAAAAAATCTGCACAACTCACATTGTACATCTGCCAAATAAATGGTTTCCTCAAGGGAAATCATATGTGAAGTGAACAAGGACTGAAGCATCTATTATCAAGGTAAGAGATAAAAATTCATAGATAAAGCTAAGTCCCCTGGCCCAAGTTCTAACAATGCTGTCCATCTCAGGCAAGAAAACTGTGTAACTGGTGTTTAACTAGTTCAAAATGCCTCCTTGTGGGACTGAAGTAAATGGTTACTGTAGGATCTTCAGTGCGACAGAGGGTTAAACAGGGTCAGTATGTGGATGTTAGTTTTGAAAGGGAAAGACGGTCGAAAAATAAACATGACTACACAGCAACTGCAGGGGATGACATACATCTGCTTTTGTTTCTATATTAACAGAGTTTGAACGGGCAGACCGATGGGAGACAGACCAAAAGGGTCAATGTGTGATCAAGTGGGAGACAAGACGCACAGTAAACACACACAGACAGTGTGCTGCTTACCCGCCAGGGCTAGGGGTCAACATTAAGGCAGAGTGCAGGAGGAGGAAGAGGAGGGAGAGAGGGAGCAGCCGAGGGAAAAGAAGATAAAAGGAAAATATTAATGCTCTAGGTATTAAAATCATGCAACGTCTGTGTGTAAATGTTGTATATTTATCTGTGTAATGCTGTTTTGTGTGCTAAAAATCAAATGCCTGATTTAAAATTTTAGTTTATCTAAGTGTGAGGTTATACGTGACACTTTTATCAGGTCAATGTGCGCATGTGTGTGTGTGTGTACCTTGACTCCGTCGTTGTAACTGTCTCCAGTGTTTAGACAGGCCAGACTGCCCACTTGGCTCTGGGCCCCAGGTCGGGGGGGTTTCTTTGGAGGAGCTGCATGCTCTGCAGGAAACAACATATACAGGTGAAAATAATGTTTCCTCACAGCTTGAAAGTCTCGTCCATATGAATATACTTCAGCAGCTCTCAGCTGGGAGCCCACACTCCTGGTGGTAGTTCACATCAAAATCAGTATCAGTATAGGAGTGACTAATGACTTTGTTCATAATCCTTTTCTGTATATGGTTTTCAATTTTCAAACGTCCTGTGTTGTCAGTGCAAAAAACCATTCAGTTTTTGGTCATTTTTGCTTGAATTATCCTCAATCATTATAAAAACAACACAAGGGAAAAAAATGCAGTCCTTCAATAACAGAGGAAACTGTCTTGCAAGTCTTTCCACTGTAAAACTATTTTCAGTGGAATGTTTTTCTGCTTGCAGGGTGGGTATGTTCACACAACACAGTGAACTTGACATGTTGAACTCTTATAAACATCGATGGATTTGCTCAGTTCATGATCAGATCTGGCGTATAACGCTGTGTGCAACAGTCAGAGAGGCAGCAGAAACAGAGTCTGTGTACAGAGAGTGAATCAGACCTAAATGCAGCCATGTAATGCTACATGTTGGAGTGAGATGCTTCAGAAAAAGGAGAAAGGATCAACTAAAAGCAGTTGTTTGACTGTAAGTGTAGGGGGTTAGAGGCCTGTCTACTACCTGGTTTGCCGACGGGCTGGTATATGTGCTGGTTTCCTGTCTGCGCAAACAAACACAACAAGAAAAACACTGGGTTAGCAATTGCATTCATACACATAAACAGGAGCTTGACAGGAAATTAGAACTTCATCGCCAAACCACTGACTGGTTCTGAAAAATTCAGGTAATTTAATTTCATTTTTACACAACACCAATTCTCAATTTGGTCTTGTAAAACACCTGTTGAGGAGCAGCTTCTGTTTTCAATGGTGTGTGTGGTCTCGCACTGTTATGTTCACAAAAATATTGTCTGCCTACAGAGGGATAACAAAAAAAGGGGTATCCTTTGTTAGTGCAAGCATTTTAAAACCAGGAATAATCCTACAGCATGTCTCTATGATTTGATGATTGTGAGCATACAAGGATACCACAAAATCTCTTGTGGGTCCAGGCATGTTACATATGTACTTTGTTGCCTCACTCTGGCCATTTTTTTTTGCTGTTTTCTCCGTGTGTGAGAAAACAGCACAGAGGGCTGCGAAAGCCACGGTGCCATCAAAGTGTCATGGTCTGACAACCACCAGCACCCAAAAATACTCTACTACAGTATTTTATACGCACGCACGCGCAGACGCACACGCGCACACACACATGCAAACGAGGGAGATTTTCCCACCACAAACCACAGCCATTCAATGGGAGGAGGAGGACAAGCAGTGAGATGAATTACAGAGACAGAAATATCTGTCCTGCCCATGGCAACTTCAGACTGCTACAACAACCTCTGCTGGCACCGTGGACGCAGCAGACATCAACAAAGAGCTCCGAGTTCAGCTCCTCAGATTCGAGCTTTGGGGTGAAGTTACAGAAAACCTCCGATCAGCAACATCATTCAGTGTCAGGGCAGAGGCTGATCATCAGACAGCTTCAACTAAAAGATGAGCATCTGTGACTGCACAAATCATTTCAATCACATCGTGGTGATAAATTGTATTAATTATAATTTGTACATTTTCCTGTGACTATGGCTGCAACTGATCAATTTCTTGGATACACAACTAAACATTTGGTCTCTAGCATGTTGTAGGATGGGTAAAAAGAAAAATGCCTCTCACAATTCCCTAGCACCCAAGACTTCAAAAAACAAAACCAAATTCAGTTTACTATTACATGAGACAAAGAAAAACATGTGAAACTAGAGAACCCTTGGCATTTTTGATTTAAAAATTACTTAACCAAAACTCTAACTAGCTTCTTCTACCAACTGACTTTAAACTGATCATTCAATCAATAATTTGAGATCTACATGTGATATATCACATGTGGACTTGTAGGGCAAATTCTCATTAGTTGTGGCAAAAAAAAACTCAAGGCTGCCAAAACTGGCTTACCTGACTCTCTATGGCATCAGAGCCACCATATTTTCCTCTCAAGTGTGTTAATTACAGATTGGATTTTTTGGTGAGAGCACAGTAACCTGCTGACTAACAGCATGCTGGCTTACTGTGGCCGACACTGGGATGGAGAGATGGGTCGAGAAGCGTACTGCGTTTTCTTCAACAGTCCTTCTAATAATAACTGTTGATGTTGTGGGAATTCATTGACCCCTCACTGATGACCCCAACCCCAACAGGCCACTTCCTGTCCCTGGATCAATCCCCACAGCTCTAATCAAAACAAACACACGCTGCAGCCTGTGCAGTTAGCCCGACCAGAACATGGACTTCTGTTAACATTTCTCCTGATCAGACATCCTCCTTCCTTAAAAATACAAACAGCTCAGAAAAACAACTTCCCTCGATTTTTAAGATGTGTATGTGGAGGGGCAGGACGTGCGACCAAGGTCATGATTTTTTGACAGTGAAAATAAGAAATTTTGTGGGTGAAACACAGTTCATTCAAGAAAAAAACCCCACACCCTCAGACATATTAACTCACTGTGATGAAAAACAAACAAACTTTAACTTACTCAACCTGTGCAGCAGGATGATTGTCCTGCTGTGAGCGGGAATGTCACAAACTTAACAACAAGGTCAACAGAGACAAGAAAGAGCAACTTACTGGTGGTTGAAGACCTCCTTCTTCTCTGTCCAGACTCCCTCTAGAACTTCTGGTGTCTGGTTTCTGAACACACAAATAAATAAAAACAATCATACATCGCCTCATATCAACAGTAGTAAAATTCGGGGATGTTTTTATTTCAGTTTGTTCGGTCATTTAATGATCCAAGGAGACAGGTCATAAATTCTGCTTTTACACTCATTGCAAAAGGATTGATTATTTTTTTCCCCATTAAAAGAAATTTATATCGTTGTATGACTTTACAAAAAGTATTGGAATTTGTCTCCTGGGATATTCCTTCATTCCTTTTATGGGATGCTGTCAGTAATATTCAATATTCCATGCTGTGCATTATATGATGAAAACTCATTCATTAAAAGATATTTCACCATCAATGGACTGAAATATACAGACATTTTCAGAAAGCATGACAATAAGTAACCCTGTCACTAGTGAATGAGTGACAGTTTACACTGTGATCTGAAGGGGGTCGAAGTGATGAAACTCCAACTTTCCAAATCCAAGTTTAATCTGAAGTGTTAACAATGATTGACGTGAATGAGGAAATGAATGAGAGGACCCCAGCGGTGAAGCTCACGCAAAAAATGCCTCACGATATGCATCTAAACACACTTTCCCTAGATGATCCTGCCAATAAAAACAGGAACACACTGTAAAAAGCTGCAGGGTCCAAATGTCCCGAATCATTTTCCCACTTAAGACCAACTTCCTAGATTGAGGCGTAAATAAAACACATACAGAAAAATACACCGAGACAACTACCTGTACCCACCAACTGCTCTCTCTCTCTCTCTCACACACACACACACACACACACACACGCCCTCTCCTACCAGTTTTCCAAGACAGGACTTGAAGACCAGCATTGCCATTGAGTTCATCAAAGTTGTCTGATGATGAATTGTTTGTGTCCGAGTTGCTTGAGGTTGTTGTGTCTGAGTGATTGTTATCGTCTGATCTGACTGTGTCGCTCCACAGCTCCGTCTCTGTATCCGAGCGTTTCCCTGTCTGCACCCTCGTCCGTGCCACCAGCTTCACCAACTTCAGCTTCCTGCCTCCAGCACACTTATATCTGACTGTGACGCACGGGGGGGGGGGGCACGCTGCCAACGAGACATCAGTGTGCGAGCACGTCTGCCCTTCTCTTCCAAAACTCCCTTTCTCCTCCCTCTCTCTCGCCCCTCCCTCAAGTGATAGTGTTATAAAAACCAGCCAGCCTACAACACACTTTACACACACACACAACAACTACGCCTCCTAAGCTTTTCAGTAATCTTGTCTGTTGTCAGTTAGTGGTTGTGGGTCCAAGACAGACTGTTGACTGTGCTGTCAGATTCCCTAAGCCTATCATTAGCCTGGAATTCACACAGGCCACACCTGCCTACAAACTCTCTCTCTCTCTCAAACACACACACACCATACATACGAACGCGCACACACACAATAAAATTCTTGAGCAAAAACCCCAGACATCCTTCAATCAGTGTTCACAGAAATATGCTTCCTACATGAAAGCTTTCCTCCCTCTTCTCCCCCCAGTCTTTATGTCGAAGGCCCTGCATCAAAACATTTCACCATTTTTCACACGGTGAGGCAGCAACAATCTCTGCATTCATTTGTCTGCAGTATGTAAGTGAGTTTTACCAGAGGAAGCAGTGGTGGTTAGTAGGTCATCTGAAAAAAGCTACAACTAGCTGGCACTCCAGTGCTCACACAGGCAGCAGAGATGGGAATGATTATCTGAATCAGAGTGCGTACGGCATACAAATGCCTTTTCTCCAGAACAGCATGCTCACTGGAAGCTAAGGTGGCAGTATATAGTATCTTGTTATTACATGTGATGTGTAGCAGAGTCAATAAGGACTGTCAACTGTGGTGAAGATTAGATAAACAGTCATGGCCAAAAAATTTGGCACCCCTGCACTTCAGTCAGATGTCACCACTTCTCCCAAATTGTTGCAGTTACAAATGCTTTGTATTCACATGTTTCTTTCTCTTGTTTGTATTGGAACAACACAAAAAACAGAGAAAACAGTCAAACCTGATCTCATTCCACACAGAACTAACAATGGACAGGACAAAATGATTGGCACCTTGTCAAACTTGTAAGAAATAATTGCATTTCAAGCAGGTGATGTTTCTGTCATTTGTATTTCAACTCACCTGTGACAATTAACAGGTGCTGACAATATAGAGTGAGTGTGTGTGTGTGTGTGTGTGTGTGTGTCTGTGTGTAGCAGGTAGAGGAGACAGAAGAGCAAAGAGGACAATCTCAAAGCTCCAAGTCCATCTCCAGAGATCTTCATGTTCCTGTGTCCACTGAAGTTTCCAGCCTGTGGCTCTGGAGCTAAATGATGGAATAGTGGATAAAGAAGCTCCATCAACTGGCAACAAATTCAATCTGAGCTGCAGACACAGGCTACAGTGTCAGCTCACACTATCTGAATGAAAAGGGACGCTATGGTAGGAGACCATGGAGGACACCACTGCTGACACAAAGGCAGGACAGAGCCGGACTGGAGTTTGCTAAAACTTTGTGTTGTTCCAATACAAACAAGAGAAAGAAACATGTGAATGTCAAAGCATTTGTAGTTGGGACTATTTTCTGGGAGAAGTGGAGCTTTTTATGACAGAAGTGCAGAGGCACCAGTATTTTTAGCTATGACTGTACTGGTATATGTGTCCATGATGAGGATGCAATGAGTTTCAGAGAATCCAATCATACATTTACACAAACACAACATGCATCTTGGAACTTAAAAGAAAAACTCAGCAACACAACCGACAAGTCAAAAATGGCAGCTAAGCGAGACAGCTTTGCATTGCAGGTAACGATAACACACTGTACTGTACACAAAAACACCACACACAGAATGGACTTGTGTAGCTGCTTCTCTACATTGTCCGTCTCTTCGGTCACTAGTTAACCAGCTGTTTATGTACACACGCTATTGTTTTAACATCACTGTGTGTGTTGTGTGTGTTACCAGCAGCCTTTCCTCCTGTTCCAGCCACCTCTGATCCTCCTCCATCTGCTGTTGTTGTATCATCAGCTGTTCCTCCATTAACAGGCACTGCTGGCCTACACACTGCTGCATGTCTACTGCCCTGTCCTACACACACAAACAAACATGCAACAAAAAGAAAAAAAAAAGCATAGCAACAGACATGCACAACAAAGGGACACACACATAACGCCACATGAGCACACAAATGAAGAGAAACATGCACACACACAAACACAAACACAAACATGAGACATGGAGACAGGCAGACACACACAGCAGACTGATGAAAGGCTGAACCGAGGTGATACATACACACACAGATACACACTGAAAATAATGGGTGTGAATGGGTCACGAATTTGAACCATTTTAATACTTAGGTAATTAAGTTCATTTGCAGACTGGATTCATTAAGCAATGTTTTGGGGTTTTTTGGTTCACAGAATGATTACTCCCTTCAGACTGCCAGGAAAGTAATGCAGATTTTTGTATAAGCAAAAAGGATCTTCATCATATTAAACCTCCCAGAGCAGTTTGCAGATTCAAAATATTGAGAATATAAAGTGTTGAAAATAAAAAGTTCTTATTTTTTTGAACAGCTGTGAACATGACACGAGTAAGAAGGGATGCAAGCTAGATGAGTTTCTAATATTGAGAACAGTCACTTTGCATTGCACTTGTTTACAATGCTGTTGTGACACACCTGTGTGTTTGTGCGCGTGTGGGTGTGTGTGCATGTGAGAAGATAAAGTGTCTCCTACCTCCATGGCAGAGCCCCACAGTGCCATGTCCTGTCCATGAGGATGGGGAAGGTGCTGTGCGTGCATGTGTGTGTGGACGTGGTGTCGGGGGTGTGTGTGCGCGTGGTGCGTGTCCAGCATCGCCGCCTGTGGGGGGTACAGGGCGCTGGGCACAGAGGGGAGGGTGTGGGGGCCAGGGTAGCCTGCCATCTGACACAGGGAGGAGGGAACACAGACAAATGTTATTCCTCATCAATCCTCTTCCCCGAGTGACTTTTCTTTGGATTTCTGCAACTCTCTTTACACTTTGCATTAAATGATGTCCCAGAAACAGTGGCAGAGAGGTTTGTTGACATACCTGGTAATGTCCAGGATGCTGGGGACTGGGGTAAAAACCTTCACTTGAGCGAGGACTGGGATAGCCTGGTCTACTCGGCTGCAGAGAGAGAGACAGAAAGAAAAAAAGAAAAAAGAAAGAAAATCCGAGAGAGAGAATGTCAGAAAGACAGAAAGCAGAAGAGAGATTGAGAAACAGAAATACAAAGAGGGAAAAAACTAAAATTAAGTTCTTTTTGAAATCTTTTCTTTAAACTAAACTAACGACAGAAGATGGGACATTCAGACAACTGTCATTCATCAACACACAAACCTCCAGGTGCTGTTTGTGTGGTTGGGTTAGCTGTCAATCAAAAAAAACAAAAGGGACCACCCACTGGGCTGCAAGTGCGGCAAGCTGTTAGTTGAACTGGCATGAACAAATGCCCCTATGTCACAAACATCCATGGGTTACCGTTATATTCCTGGACTACTGATCATTGGGAAATCTGGTTAGCTGTGATGCAGGTGTGAAATCATGTGCTATGGTTAGATGTTCACCAAAGACCCCTCTTTACAACTGTTTGTTTTTAATTTGGTTAAAGGGATGTATAGCGACAGTTATTTTGATTATTTTTCTCCTACTGTGAGGCATTTTGAGGCGAGTTTCTGCTGAACGCTGCTGACCAAAGGAACAGGGTTGATCAGAGCAGCAGGATTCCAATACTGGATTCTTTCTGTTCTTTTCCATTCCTTTGGTTGGCATTTGTAAAACAGAAGTCCTTGGTGAACCCACAGCCGTGTTTCTTCTGTTGGTTTCAGGTGATTTGTTGGGATGAAGCTGTTAGAAGCTGATGGCGGTTTCCCCTCAGAATGACTGGAGACCTTGCTCTTGAATGATTTAACTGCTCTATACACAGAGCTGATGTCTAACACAACATTACTGTAACCTCTACCTTCCACAGTCTCTCACAGTAGCTTTCTCTGGACCACACCTCCGACAGCAAGACGGACACAAAGACACACAGGGAGGGAGACAGATAGCAAAGAAAGACAGGAAGGGATGACAGGGAGGGAGACAAGGAAAGAAAAAAAATAAGTAGGAAGGGAGGGGACAAAGAGAAGCAGACAAGACAAGAAACTGAAGATGAGACAAAAGGGAGCTTCAGTCAGACCAACAGCCAGAAACATACAGCGTGTTTGTGGACATGGAGGGACACAGGGCTCCTGCTCATGACAAACATTACATCCTACTTAAAAGTTTCAATCTGCCTCAGTTTCACGACGTTGTGAGACTGGTTTGTAGGTGGACACTTTTGGATGAATAGATGAATGTGAGTTAATTAACAAAACAAATTGAAAACATAAGATTGTAGCGTTGCAGCAGCTGGACTGACAGCACCAGCTTGCCACTTACAGGCAAAACGAGCAATAGCAGCAGCTGCAGAGGTGCCGGTGCACACCACCTACTGGCAAGGAAGTAGAGCCAACACTGTTGTAACACTTATATAATATAATAATAAAGAAAGTCATCCCAGTGAAGAGTCAGCAATGTGTCAAAAGTAAATGTATGAGATGGTGCGTTTGCTACAACCGTAATCCATGAGGTGCTTTGCATCTGGTGAATGCATGAGTGTGTGTTGTTAAACATCCCCAGGCCACAGCTACAGTATGTGGCCAGAATGGACTCCTGCTTATTGAAATGTGTCATTACCTTAAAAAACCTGACTGGATAAATTATGAATGCAGCTGTTTCAGGGGATTCCACACAGCACTTTGGCCCCTTATTAAAACGAGCCTGCTGTTGTGAGGCATGTAGCCTGTTCCTGTTCCGAGCATGCATTCCCATGGCATAACTCCATGAAGAATTTTAGGAATGCTGAGTAGCACAGTGTAATTAAGATTTTCTCTTTTACTTCATGTATCACTCTGGGGTACAGTTCATCGACTCCCACACAGACACATCTATCACCATAATAAGGGTCACAGTGTGGCACATACAGCGACAGCTCAAACATCTCACACTGACTTATAACAGCGGGGTTTGGCTGCTGCTGGCTCTTCCAGCTGTCTTATACTATTCCACTGTATTCCTGTCATTTTTCCCGGTCACTCACTTCTCACTGGCTCCATGAGAAAGCTCTAATTGTATCAGCATTTCTTATTTTTACAAAAGGCCAATGCGCTCTAAAGAGAGTGCTGCTACAGCTCTGAGGGACAGACTCTGAAAGTTCACCCTAAAAACCTACAAATCTACACAGGTTGTGTGCAGTGGTACTGGTCAGCGTCCAACATTAGGTCAAGGTGACAGAGAGGTTGGCTTAAGCAGAGAGAGGTATTTATGTACATACTGTATATAGACCCTGTCTCAAACACAGGCTTCACGCATTCTTATGGAGTTAAGAGACAGTTGCAGTAAATCTGTGCAGCAGAATTCAGTGGAGACTGGGGCTGATGGACAGATATGACGCCAGTTGCTTGAGAGTGGAAAAGAACTAATGCGGTATAATGCACCAGTTCTGGACTTGAGGTTCTACCTAGTATTAAAAAAAATGCTTTTATCATCCTTTCTGAGCTCATTCCTCCTCAGTGAAATTCCAGTGACAGTGAAAAGCTTTTTCTGGCTCATCAATGGAACGCCGTGCGTGAGGTGAGGTCAGACTCTCAGCACAGGCATCCTGAACAGGCTGGAAATAGGGGTGCAATAATCAGCGGACACGTCAACACAATGCCTGACACAGACAAACACAAACACACTGTATGGAACAACATTCACAGCATGTCCTTGGCATCCTAAAGCATGTCACCAGGCCATGCACAAACATGCTGATGGCACAGTCACAGGTCACAGGTGCTGGTATAAACATCCCTGCACTCAGTTAGAAGCTCAGACTCAGATTGACTCACAGATGGTGACAATTAAAGCCGTGCATCAAAAAATGCAGCAACATTTTCTTTTTGTGGAGTTGTCCTGATGAAACATAATGAATACATTAAAATATTTATGTGGAAATCTTTTTGTTTCAAAAAGAAATGACTTTTGGTGTCAGCTCTTGTGAATCAACTTCTTTGAGTGACAATCATCACAAATAACAATCATATAAGAAATGTACTTAGCTCCAATAGCCTCAAAGGTTAATATGATGTTATTTGTTGAGCAAGAAGCCTGACTGACCTCATCTGGACCTGTGTCTGCTCTTTGAATCTGGACTTTTTTAATTCCCCCCTGGGCATTTCTGAAAGGCTCCACAACCCAGAATGTTGCAACTTTGTTTGACACAGACACACCGGCTTGTTTGAGTTATTAAAAAGAACCACAGGGCAGTGTAGCAACACACCACCTGCCTTCATCGGTCTGGATACAGGTCTTTCAGAGCAACGGACGGGAAACGGCATGTGAGCAGTTACTGGGAGGCTTGGTGTTCGACTGGGTGGATGAGGGTTAGTGGAGGGCGGAGTATAGGGAGTGAGGGGAGAAGGGGAGTCCAGGGGTGGCCTTCCACATGACTGCACCACAGGGTGTTGGGTCTGGGGATCAGACTGAAGTTGGAGTGGGGTGCCAGGATTAGTTTGGCAGTCAGGGTGAAAGCTGGGCAACAGCGGGATTTTAAGATTAGAAATTGACTTGGGCTGGATGCTTGGGAGGGTGAGGGGACAATCATTTGACGTCCCACTGAGCAGATTAGGACTGGAATGGGAGAGGACCGGCGAGAGGTGCCTGGGATGGGAGCGGGAGCCGTCTGACGTTGGCTGGGATGAACAGAGCGGGTGGCCGTTAACATGGGGGCAGCTGCCAGTGGATATGCTTTTTGAATTGATGCGAGGTGGAGAACAGAGGTTAGTTGTTGTGTGTTGCGGAGAGAAAGAGCAACTGTTGCAAGAGCTGTTTTGAAGAGGAGGTGACTGAGGCTGAGGATAGGCCGAAGAGGAAAAGTGATGGGGAAACTGCAAGGAGGAGGAGTAGAGTGGAGGAGTGGGTAGGTGAGAGGAGGCGCAGGGAGATGGAGGATGAGGATTTCCAAGGCAAAGGGAAAGCTGGGGGGCAAAGCGTTGGCTTTGATGGCAATGGTGGTGAAGAGAAGGAGTGGACAGACAATCCAGATTGAAGGTGGGCTGCAGGGAGGGACGGCGGCTGGGCTGCAGACAGAAAGACAGAGGGAGAGCGGGGACAAATGGAAATAAAGGTGTCACAGAAAACAGAGACATGTGGTGGACAGGTGGGAGACGCAGGGATGAACTGAAGTACAGACACATATGCACCACATCCATCACCTTCAGTGAATAAGCTGTTTGTTTGCTGAACAACATTGCATTGTGCTTTTATCATCAAATGAAATTAAATAAATGCAACATTCATTGATAGTGGTTTAGAAAGTTTAGATTCAGGCAGCGGTAACTGCATCACTGAAGAGTTAAAAAAACAAAACCAAAGCAGCTCAATCACACAAACTACTGCTAAAGACATATGGCTCTGGCTGTAACCAAATGAAGCAGGTAACAGATGTTAATAGCAGGGGGGCAGGGAGTGAGGGTGAAGCAGCTGGGCCAACAAGCTGTGAGCTGTGGGATGGGACTGGTGGAGCAGGGGGGTGGGGGTGGGGAACAATGTAAGCAGGGGTGGAAGTTATTCAGGTAACACACCTCGTTCACACATTTAAGGGAGCGGGTTAGAAACATGCCTCTTGTTCCAGGTGTTGAGCATTTTGTGCAAAAGAGTTTGCTAGTGATCAGGACCTTGAATGTTCATATTACCAACAAATGTGAAAATGTTACCATTCGCTTTCATGTCACATTTTTATCATTTTAAGTGTGTGTTGGACACCATATAGACTCAGCTGCACTCTTCAGAAACTATTCAAGAGCTCTAACCCTTTCAGATTTGTTTGGCTTCACCTTTATTGTAATTGCATAAGTTCAGCATTAAGTGAACTAAGCAAGTCAACAGGATCCTGCAGAATCATTTTACTTAAAAACTACATCAGAAAGGCTAGGAGTCTGAAGAGCGCAATAATCGGGGTGTCTCACAAGAACACACATGACAGACAAAACAGAACTGGAGACACAAACTCATGTCACGTTGGTCTTACCTTTGGTGGTGCTTCATCAGACCCTCCCGAGTCCCAAGAAACTGTGACCTGTCGCCTCATCTCCATCCTGTTCCTCTCCTTCTGCTGGACCTTCTCCTCCTCTAGTATAGTGCTGGAAACAAGGAACGAGACGATGTAACGCAACAGTGATACTGGTGTGTCTTTGTTTCCACTGAACTGTCACCTCTGTTCACCCGGCAATGGAAAGAGGCAAAAAAGTGTATAGATAAATTGAACACATGGCATTGTACAATATATCAGGTTCAGTTGGTTGGTTTTTTTTTTTAGCAAACAAGCTGTCTGCTTAAGTGTTTTTGCCACACACACACACACACACACACACACACACAGAGCTTTCCTCACAAAGTTTGTACCAATGGTCAAATCATAAAACTATGACAGATTTCCAAGTTCCATGTTGTTATGAAATGTGTGATTGCTCTGCCTCTTATACCACAACAGTCCATTGCTGAACACCTCTGAATAAAATCAACTTGTGTCGACAGTTTGGGCTTCAAAATGCTTGGGGAAGAGAATTTTGCATCTCTCCGTCTACTCTGCAGTTGTGTTGGAATGGTTAGTTGCTATGATACGACATTTACTTTAATTTGAATATTTAAATCTTTTTAAAAAGACTGAATGAGTACATCATTCATTCATATTTACAATAGCTACCGATGCCGTGCCCTGTGCTCTGTCAGACAAAACTGTTACAGCAAATAAAGCAGTAAATCATTGGGTAACGTTGCTTAAGAAATCAACAAACCAAGCAATGTCCCACGCCCCAAACCAAGCCTTTTTTTTTAAAGGACTAATGGAGCTGAAGATACCACACTGAATGACTAAAATTACTCACGCTGACCTGTTCCCTGGGAAAACTGCTGCTAAACCAAAGCCCGATTCCCAGAGGAGAGAGCTGGTGCTGAAGAACTGACAGCTCCACAGAACAGAGGAAGGAATGGTCCAACACACACACACACACACACACACACACACACACACACACACACACACACACACACACACACACACATGCTCTTTCTGTGCTTCTCTTCTCAACAAGGGTAAGATCTATTTTGAGTAACATCATTACCCTCCTGTTCTGTTGTCTCCCACAGGGTGTGTGTGTGTGTGTGTGTGTATGTCCTTGCACCTGTTCGAGTCAGTCTCCTGTCAGATGTAGTCCTTCTTTTCCATCACAACCCACAGTCGCACACACACACACACACACACACACACACAATGTCAGTGCTGAAATGACATTATTCCAAAAAATATCCAGTATATATCCAGCCGATTTAACACCAATCATATAAAGATGATCAATATTTTGATTATTAATCATTAAAATGCATTCATTTCTCTTATTAATTTAGTTTTAGTGTTTGTATCAATTGTTAACTGATGTCCATTTGACTTTATCTTAATCAATAAACACAGCCAAAATTAAAATGTACTGTGTTTGTATCATAAACAACTGCTTCCAAAGTCCTTTTCAACCAGAAAGTGGTGGTTTTTTTTAACAGCATGACTTTGTCAGTTTTTGCTCCTGGCCTTGTTCATTTCTGTTAAAGCTAATTTCCACAAACTGATTTAAATGAATCCCGTCATCAGTGACTTTGCAAACCTTTCCTCATCGTTTTACGGTAAATGATGTCATGTATGCAAACTTGAGATGACGATAACATCAGCACCTGGAAACATTGACACCGACCGTCTCCTCCCCCACCTACACCACGCCACCACCTGGAATAACAAGGCCTGTTTAGCTGGCTTACTGCACAATCTTTGACTCAGTGACACCCTGCTTCACTCTCGTGCAGTTCTCACCTGTTAGCTGCCCAGTAAAACCACTACTGATGACTGCTGAGTAAGATGTTAACTGCTGCTAGCTACTCTCACACTCACATTAATCCCAAATGAGGCATTATGCAGTAACAAACAGTATAGGTTTAAGATGAGATGAAAGTCCAGGTGATTGGTCAGTATTTTTTTTGCCCTTTGAAAGAACACAGGACATTCATTCATGCATGCAAGACACAAAATATAGCAGTCCCTGTGTTTTCAAAAACATGCAATTGAAATACTGAATTCACATTTAATGTTTTGATGTTTGATACTGATCAAGAGGAAGAAGAGTGCCTTGAGATCAGGCTGAAGCTAATGGCAGCCAGTATCCAGCAGAAGTTGGTGTTGAAGGGCTCTAGACCAGGACCTTAGATTGCCTCT
Source organism: Psettodes erumei (assembly GCA_016785225.1). NCBI lineage: Eukaryota > Metazoa > Chordata > Actinopteri > Pleuronectiformes > Psettodidae > Psettodes > Psettodes erumei. The sequence goes on from JAFBJZ010000623.1 coordinate 2,667,749, forward strand.
GTTCTCATTAAAGGATACATGACTCCCCTGCTGTGTTACTATCCCACTGCAACGACTTTAACTTCACAAGATCCCCACTCAGACTCCTGAACCCTCATGTTCTCCCTGATCACATCACCCACAGACAGGAGGACAATCAGAGAGACCACTATCTGTTTCAATGCACATGTGGCTGTATAAATGGCATTTTAAGACAGACTTGATGAAGAGAAGCCATCCTGTAAGTAGCACATGCAAAGAGACACAATTCTTCTTGGGGATCAGTGGAGGACAGGAAAATCATGTTTAAGATGCATATAGAAAATAGTTGCACAAACACTGCTCTGGATTGGACCCACAGGTACTGTAGCATCCACTTAATGCAGCACACGTCACATAACACTGAGGTAGTGTAAAAAAAAGGGAAATAAACAATCCACTTCATCATAGGCCGTTGTCACAACTTTTAGAAAAGCCTAATGAGACAGAAGAGACCATTTATTTACCTGCACCGGCGGGTATTTGCAGTCACGTCCTTTTAGAAGAATATCTACACACTACACGAACAACTGCAAAGGATCCCAGCAACACTAACCAGGGGGAACCGACTTCTCCTGGCTGGATGACACAAATCTGCTCTGTCGCAGTGGAACCAAACCCCATTAGACGTCAGCACACAGAACGAGGTCCGCTAGCTTTTACCATGGGAGGACGGAGCTCGCAAGTCCTGCTGGCTTTTTTCCTCCCTTCTTTCATTCTCTCTCTCTCTCTCTCTCTCTCTCTCTCTCTCTCTTTCTCTCGCTCTCTGTTGGAAAGCTGTAGCTTCTGGCAGCTGCCCACTGTGTAAACACACACACACACACACACACACACACACTCACGTTGGTCCGCCGTCTAGGAAAACTGTAGTACTAGCTGAGAGCTGCATATTTGGAAGGAGAGACCTATAATTGATATTATCATATAAAAGCCGGCCAGACCAAAAGCAAACCAAACTGTATAGCCTTATATGGCATGGGTTTCTCCTATTAATAGCCAGTGACCACAGTGAACATGGTCAATATTGACTCGGTTTCCAAGACGATGGATGAGGCACATTAAGGGTTCCTCGCTATTTCTTCAAGCCAAGGTATCATGTTCAATTAGACTAAATATTCTTAATTTTGTCAGCTTCACATCCAAAAGCGCTTCACGTGTACTTTTCCACACTGGGATTTCAGCCCATGAAAGCACACCGTGCATGTGTGAAGCAAGCAGAACGCTACGACGCAGGGGCCTCGTTTGGGACCAAAATAAGAACGTGAGATCAGCCGGACACAATGAAAGGGTGAAAGGGTTCAGGAGGACAGGATAAGAAGGGTTGGAAAAGTGTGTAAGAGGAGCAGATTTGGGGGGTGAGCGAGGAAAGCTGACATTGAGAAAATTGGAAGAGGAATCGTGGTGGAATTTAAGGTGTGTGAGTCATGCTGGTTTTAAGCAAACTCGTAAAAACCACAGGAGCTCGACATGCACTCTTATTTTCCTGTTCCCGGGTGCGTAAGAGAGAGAAAGAGAACGAGGCAGAGTGAGAATGTGCATGGGTGAAGGAAACAATCATGGCATCTTGCTGTGCTCCTGCATTTTTTCTTTGTGACGAGAAAAGTCTGTTTCAAGCCTCAACGCGAACGATGTGAGGTGAAATGTTAAAAGATATGACACAACTTCCATCCATCATATCTACTTTTCTTCTTGTTAATTCAGTTTGAACGACAGCAGATGTAGCACTGCTTGAAAACATGTAAAACTGTGGAAATATTCTGTCAACTCTGATATCCTGTAAGATTGTAAATGTTGGGCAAATATGCAACGTGCTCTGTCTTCATGTAGAAATAAAAGAACAGGCAACCCAGTGCATGTGTTTTTAATTTCCAGTAGTGACGGACTTGAGGTACAGACCCTGACCTACCTAATAAGCAGTTCATGTAAAAACTATGTCATGATTGATTGTAATGAGCTGTTACTTCTGCTCGTTGCCCTTGTGCAGCAGCCATCGAAAAACTCCTGCTCCAATTCTTTCATTACCACCACCTCCACCACCGCTCCTGTTATTATGATCTGTCTCGCCATCAGAGGTGAGGCTGAAACATCATTTCCAAAAAACTACAGGCCCGTTCATGTTGAAATGATTAGGGATTGATGTGTCATGGTGGCTGGGAAATGCTCTACCCCTACTGTAAACAAAAAAGAAAACATCAGCGAGCCTTTATGTAAAAGAAACCGCCATAACTCTTGTTCACTTCTGTCTTTGAGAGATTTAAAATATTACTTTCCTAACTTTGGTTTTGGTGTTTGTCAGAAGGAGGATCTTAGGTCTAAGCTAATAGGATATCTCTGCCATGACGGGAATCCTGATTCCATTACACAGAGCAGAGCAAAAGGTCTTATCAAGCATCATCATGCATGAACGTAGCTTAAACGGCTACATTTGACTTGACGGTGGGCTCATTTTTGTGTATCTGTGTTGGGGAAAATTGGCACTTTGGATGTTAGCATCCTATGATTTGCATTCATTATAATCACATGTTGTAACCCTACACTGGCAGACAGAAATCATGAAACAAGTCAGATTTATGGAGTCTATCTCTTCCTCTCCTCCCACCCGACGATGACTTTCACCATGTCCCACTGTTCTCGGGATTGCAATTAAAAGATTCTGTTTAGTTTTTGCTTGAGTTCCCTCAGCAAGTTTTTAAATTACATTAAACGGTGTTGTTTTGCTCTGTCTTATCTGATCACAACATGCCCAGGTCTCTCTCTCTCTTAGTAAATGTGTCCCCGGGCAAAGCTAGTAACAAGACACTGATGTATCATTTAACAAGGAGGCGAGGCGTGACCAAGATGTCTCATTTAATCTATCTTTGTCATCATCACATCTCTGTTGCTATGCAACCACAATTACTTCAGCCAAAACAGGATGTATTTGGACAATTTTGTTTGGGTTCCGTACTCCTGCACACTGGATTTATAAGGAATGATGCTTATGAGGGTGGCAGGGTGGTGCAGTGGTTTGCAAGAAGGTTCTCGGTTGGAACCCCAGGTCAGATGGGCACTTTCTGTGTGGAGTCTGCATGTTCTCCCTGTGTCTGTGTGGGCGTTCTCCTCCCACACCACCAAAAGCATGCAGGTTAGGCTGATTGGCGTCTCAATGTCTGTTGTTTGTCTCTATGCATCACCCTTGTGATAGACTGGGGACCTGTCCTGATCCCTCCCTCACCCACCGTCAGCTGGGACTGGCTGCAGCCCCCCCGCAACCCTGAAGATTTAAATTGTTTAATTTCTTCACACACATATCAAAACATCCACGAAGACTGAACGCTGCCATTGTTTGTGTTACACACCGTGTGCCACTCCTACATCGCTCACCCAGCACAGAAGTCAACATCACCAAAACCCTTGTAGCTGAAAGTAAGCACCTTAACCTCTGAGTCAATAGTCCCAGAATGATATTACTATCCAACTAGTTATGGATTATATTTTAGATAATCCACTGCCTCCGTGCCCCCAACTAAAAATGAAACAATCATGTATTACTTGAAACTGGATTAAATCTGAGCGAGCAAGAAGCCCCTTCCTGCTATGACAGTGAACGGATCCAGTCTGCCATCTGCCTTTTTGCCCTGTAGCTTTTTCTGCAGTCTCTGCAGATCTGCAGTCAAGCGCCTGCAGAAAGACAGTGACACCTGCTGTCAGGAAGGTGTAAGAAAGTTGTTCCTGGAAAACATTATTTTATGTGGACTATTCCTTTCGTTTAAACTTCCACTCAGAAGTGAAACTTTAACAGGTCAAACTACATCATGCATTTACTGGATCTGCTGTCATGTTATGTAGAAGATGGGCTGTATCAAGCTGTCTATGTCTTTCCCTCAGTGCACTGGAGCCACAGCCACCAAGATTCATTCAAACGCTCAAAGGACAAGACCAAGAGGATCTCACACACACACTCACACACACACACACACACACACACACACACACACAAACCATTTGATTTAGTACCTCAGCTGTGTTTTGAGTTCATTAAAGCGCGGCCTCTTGCTGGGATCATAAGACCAACATTTTGTCATCAAGCTGTAGAGAGTAGGAGGGCACTGAGGGGGCATCGCCAGTCGCTCCCCGTTCTCTATCCTGCCAATGACGTCGTTGTTCTTCACACCCTGGAAAGGCTTGATGCCGTACATGAGAATCTCCCACATACAGACGCCTGCGGGAAAAACAGAAAAGCACAGAAACTGAGTCAGTGTGAGAGAGCCGCCGCCTGACTCTTACATGCTGCGGCACGAGAATGAAACAACTCACCAAACATCCAGACATCGCTGGCTGTGGTGAATCGCCTGAAGTTGATGGATTCTGGAGCCATCCATTTAATAGGCAGTTTACCTTTAGATGCTGAAAAACAGGGACCAGGACAACTGTGTCACACTGATCAGGTCAGGTCACATTAGCCTTTTCCACAGGTTGGGACAGAAAAAGTGAGATGGCAATAGCAGAGTGTACTTTCATGGGTACCCCCGGTATGTGGACATACTGTATTACTATTACCTTTGTAATAAGAGCTATCTTCCATGTATCGCGACAGACCAAAGTCCCCCAGCTTCACGCAGTCAACTGTGGACACCAACACGTTCCGCGCCGCGATGTCCCTACAGACGACAAAGCAGTGAGAGGAAGTTGTAGCCACTGTAACATTTACACTTTCTGACTCTACATGAAAAAGTAATTTATATCCCTGAAAAACATGTTAAGGTTAGTATCCCTAATTAGGGTCTTCCAGATCAATAAGCGTGTTATAACACTAATGGGGCATCCATGTACTAGATGCTTGTGACAATATGTTTTTTCTCCATTATAGAATGGGACATCAAGCTTGTTCCAATAGATGGCAACACCTGCCAATGGTAATTTGCAATAAAAAAAATATAATTTCACATCCAACTGACCTATGTCATCATAAATGAAGATTTGGATTTTTTTTCTAATTTGGAAATATTTAGGCATACTGTTGTTCAGGATGGCGTCATGCATACCTGTGTACAAAGCGCTTGCTCTCCAGATAGGCCAGTGCTGTGCTGAGCTGGTAGGAGTACAGAATGAGAGTGGCCAGGTCCAGACTGTACTTCCTCACCTGGAGAAAGGACCGTAGCTATGGACAGAGACACACAGACACAGAGGTACAGAGAGAGAGAGAGAGAGAGGGAGAGAGAGAGAGAGGGAGGGATGTCAGAGGGACACATGCATGACAGCGAGAGAGAGAAAGCAGAAAAAGCAGAAGACAGACAAAGAGAAATTGATGGAGGAACCTCACACCCACGTGTGTGTGCATTTTGAAGCCCAGTTCATCAGTTCAACACAAAATTCTAGACACAATTTTTACACATTCGTAAAAAATTAAATATTTTTAAAACAAATAAATCTAGGTTCTATAAATAGACTATGTATAGCTACTAGATAGTGTACACCCATATACAAACAGGTCTCCTACCTCTCCTAGTGTGCAGAGCTCCATGATGATCCAGACTGGATTTTCTGTGATAACTCCCATCAGCTTCACAATATGGGGATGGTCAAACTGACGCATGGTCACTGCAGAGGGGCGATGAAAAGGATAAAAGGGATATAGTTCTGCAAACTGCGGACAATGAGTCACGGTTGTCAGGTAACACGGGACACTTACATGCTTCTTGGAGAAACTTTTCCCTGACGCTGTCCGACGTTGAGTTCTTACACGTCTTCACTGCCACAGACAGAGCCGGGTTTTCCTGCGAGAAGCAGATACGACCAGCAACACAACATCATGAGCATCACAGCAGAAACAGCTACATTCAGCACATCCACTGTCTGCTGCAGGTGGGACACTACCAAGATTAGACCAACAGATCCATTTCCACTTTTACACGTTTGTGTTTCACCCATTCAAATGATCCAAGTTGTAAGTCTGACACGGTTACTGAGCATCAAGTCCATCCCATTGTTTTCTTCTGCTCCAACTGTGTTGTGTATGTGCAGTTATTGTGATGCGTGTTCAGGTTTGGTTTATTCTTTTTAGTTAGCATTAAAAGTGGCTTTGCAGGGAGAGTGTGTGAGAGAACAAAGATAAATGGGGTCAGTCAGGTTTTCTGCCTTTAAAAATATGAACACAAGCCACTTTTTGATCTACAGAAGTGTCATGTGAGTGAATGGTATACTGCTACAAAATGTGCATGGATTTGCATTTCACCCCCAAACAACCCTTTACAGACTGAGGAGGAAGGAGGAAGGAAAGTATATTCATTAGATTATTTAAATGTAAATCAACAGCTACACATATTAAATGCTGATTCCACCATAGTGTTTGACAAAGCTACAATCTCCTCATGCTCTCCTGTAAAAATTAGTGTGCAGCGTGACTGTGACACAACAGAAGCTCAGTGGTGGTCTACATGCATTAAGTGAGAAAATTAGTTACAATTTGTCAGTGTGACAAAGACAGACTACGTACCGGGCTGATGTAGACTCCCTGGTGGACGTCTCCAAACTGACCCTCACCTATGCAGCGTCCCAGCTCAATGCGGTCCCGCTGAATCTCATAGTCCCGTGCTAGATACACAACAAACAAGGACATGAATGAACACAGCTTCATACAGAGTAGACCCTCAGGTCAAACACACACATCAATGTCCACATATGCACTTGTTAGTCAGGCTTCACATTTGCCAAGCTTGTCAGAGAGCATTTATTAAATTGTTTTTAAAAAATCTGCCTTTAATAAGAACAATTGATTCTGGGGATTTATCATGTTTTAAAATAACTCTTCCAGCACCTTCATACGATTGTATACTGATGCACCCCCACTGTGCATTATTTTGCGATGCATCTTTTCTCAGGGGTTTTTCACAAAAAAATTAAAAAGCTCATCATGAATTTCTGGGTGAATAAAGTTAATCCATGTTCCTCCTCTGACAAACTGGGCTCGACTTCAGTCAGCATAACTCAGTGTCCACAGCATGCATGGACAGCAATCAGCAAACCATAGCCAGGCATGCCATGTAACACAGACCAACAACAGCCAAAACACTCAATGTATACATGAACATACATTTCTATGTTAAATCAAATGTATTATGGATAAAGTCAGGTGGATTGAAAGCTCACAGGCTGATATGTTAATCAGTATCAGTTTTACATTTGCTTGGCCCAAAAGGAATTTACACCCGTTACCATAGTCAGTCAATTTTCATCTGTATTTTCAGGAAGTGAGGACAGTAAAAATGCACCATTTTCATATTTTCTTTGTAACAAATGGTAATCAAAAAGGTGTGTGAAATGTTGGCTGTTGAGTTGCTCTGCCTGTAAGGTATGAAACTGCTGACCTGACTTTGTCCAAGTAATCAGCATATGGACATACTGTGACGTACACGTGAGTTTACATTTGACACATCTCTGACTTCTCTTTTCTGATGATCACTGTTGTACAGTTTCCATCACATGGGCGGGTTTTAGAGACAATGAGGTTGGGCAATCAGATGCCTGGGACTAAATGTGGAAATGGGCTGAAACATACTGTACTAAAAATGCACAGCAGGCCATAATTAATGTTTGCTTGCTTTGCCTCTAAATGCTGCCCATGTAACCTGATACTTTTCAAGAGTTAAGGTTAAACAATGGAGTTATACACATATATACCTATACACACACACAAAAAACATTTTAAACCTTCAGTCTCACTGAACTTCCTCCATAAAGGAAAAGAGCATGCAGAGAAGTTTCCCCACTGTGGGACAAACAAAGGCTGCTCTCTGTTTTTACTCTGAGCAGTAAATGGGCTTCAGCAGATGTGTTATTACTGTTTTGTTTTAGAACTTTATCTGATGTACCACCAAATGTACCACAGTTCTTTTTTTTTCTTGGAAAGTACAGAATCAATGTCCAACAACTCAGCTGTGAAGCTGTAAACCACCAGTTTAGCCAAAAACTGACAGCACATCAAACATCAAGAGAAAGGGGAGGGTGGGGGTCAAATCAACACGGTACAGATACAGAAATACATTCTGAAATTTCAAATTTTACAGTCGCAAGCAAAAGTAAAAAAGGATCACAACGACCACCAAATCAAAGAGCCATCACAATACAACCAGACTTATGGTACGTTCCAATCTTTACCTTGATCTAGTCCATAGTATTCTGGGAAAATGGGTTAGTGATAGGAGACAGAATTAACTAGCTGTGAGCACAAAGAGCCATGACATGTTACTGCAGACTTTTTTTAGTTACATCAGTGTCTCTTTAACAACTGCCATGACTGTGATGCAGCCAAGTTACAGATTCTGTATGCAAGTACAGGTTAGGTGTCCCAGGTATTGTGTGTTAGTGTATTATTGGTCCAACTCGATGATTTCTAACTTAATCACTCATTCACAAAATCCTGACAACAAACTGACAAACGGTCATGGGCAGCGTGGACGTCCAGCACTCTCTGCATGCGTTTGTGTGTTTACAGCTGTAAAGCCGCAGGAATAAAAGATGTAATTTATGAATGGTCAAAAAAGCAAAGCCATGTTGGAATAACATGTTCATGATGCCCAGGCAGCAGTTTGAGGCAGTCAAATGGGAGCCCACTGTTATTCACATTTACTCTGTCCCAGCTGCATTCCCTGTCGCTCAAAGTGAGATCACCCATTTACCTGCCTCTCAGTGCTGCCCATATGGCAGAACGGTGAACTCGAATGAGAACAGGCCTGGAGAACAGGCACCACTCAGCAGGCACTCATATTCATACTCAAATCTCTTTTTATGGTAATAATGCAGACTGATGTTTAGCATAAACAGCTCCATATTTTAAGGCCAGAGAAGGCCAGTCTGAGGAAGCTGTGGTTCTCCTGAAATCTTGTGACACCTCACAAAACCAAATATAGCTTGATGTTCTAATAATTCACAGATCGTAGTGGTTCAAGCAGCTTCCCCTTTCGTACAAGATTGCGACATGGCTACATGTGACCATGGAAAATGTAGATTCCTTCAAACGTCAGCCATCCTGCCCCACCACCCATCACAACAGACTTCAGTGCAAAGTTGAAGTCTGAACAGATTTATCATTTTTATAATTTAGAAATTTTAATAATTTCCTGCAATAAAATAATGTTTATCTGCTATTCTGGGCTTCACACATCCAATTCATTCAATAACACACAGCTCATCATGGGATGTGGTTAGTGGAAGAGGAGTTACCTTCATATCAACAAACATGCAGTGAAAAGTTTCCTAATGTAAAGACTAAATTTGTGGACAAAGTAGCTTCAGTTCAATTCAACTTTATTGTCATTTTATAGAGCATGTGCAACAAAAAGTGTTTTTTGCTTCTAGAACAGGTGCAATCCTAATAATTCTTCAGCTTTCAACTGATGTCAGAAGGAAGCTCGTGAAAATTTGTTTTTCAAGCGTGAATCTGGTTTTGGATGTGACTTTTTGAGACAGGGGAACTCTCCCTGCACACAAATGTATTCAAGATAAGATTGAGACATATACTGGGATACAGTCTCCTCACTCTGACCGCAACCCAAGTGAACTGCAAGTGCACAAACAAAACACCGCCACACACACATTCCTGTCTCCTAATGACCTTTAGTCGTTGCTTTGTCATCCCGAACCTAAAGGCACACAAAGTATTTTTCACATGCACACACACGGTATGCTACAGGATCACAAACAAAAGTGTGAACACCTGCCACTTTGTGTCTCCACGTGTCACGCAAGCAGCCCGTAATGTTTGTGTGCATGTGCGCATCCACTTACTTGAAGGCATGGTGTAGGTGTCCTCCTCATCTATGATCTCAGCATAGTCGTCCGTTTCTGCAGAACCAGAGCAGGGTGGGGAGGGCAAAAAATTCCCAAGAAACATTAAGTCTCAGTTTGTGACACAAAAAAAGAGAGATTAAAAAAGAAAGAGTTGACAGCTCGGTCAAATCTAAAACTCTTCTTTGAGGCAACTGGACAGCCATTAAATTACAACTTGGAAGCTATCTGTCTTCATTCTTCCTACAGCAACCACCTCCAGCATTACACCTACACTCATCTGTTAATTGCATGAGCTCCTAACTCATGAAGATCAGTGAACACACCTTCACAGACAAAAAAAAAGGGAAGCGAAAATGCCAGTAGTAACAGAAATACACCACCATCAGACGCAAGTACCTTTCCAATACCAGACTCCAAACACACGCACCACAATTAAAATGTTCACGCAGCACTGAGCAGCTGCACGCAAGCAATGAGAGGGCACAGTGACAGAGAGGGAGAAGGAAAGACAGACGGACATGAGGAAAAGGGAGGGATGGAAAGTTCATTCTTTCCAGAGCAACAAGATGAAGAATAACAGGTTGAGTCATGGAGAAGGCAGATACAGATACAGGCTGAGATAGCGCAAACACACACACACACACACACACACAGTACACTGAATGTAGACAGGGAGCAGCAATGCCATCACTTCACTAATTTGGGAGGGTTAATAGAAAGAATGACGTTTACCATCGCCACTAGTGTGACCTGCAGAAGCCACATGCAGCAAATGGGAGGAGAGGGAGAGAGACATTAGTTTCACCCTTACAAGATAGACAAATAAGGCCAAATATAGTGCTTAATGACATGTAGGTCATTTGAATTTAATTCTGTGTAACTGTGAGTTTGTCAGAGGTCAGTGGACAGTCAGGGCAGAGGCAGAGTGACAGTGACGAAAGCTCTCCATGAGGACATCTGGTGAGACAAGGACTCTTCAATGCACACACAGATGAGGCTTTATAGGGGAAACAGGGTACACACGCATATCTATGAACCCTTTATCTAACTCTTCGCAGTCACTGTCATTCATGACATTTAGCGCAGCAGACAGAGAGGCGAACTGACAGGGGAGAAGGAGACCGAGAGAGCAAGAGGGGGCTTTATACCTGAGACACAAACAGCTCTGGTCCGCACTCCGTCCATCCGTTTCTCCATCCGCTTCTCATGATTTGAAACTCTGCACCAGAGATGACAAAGTTATTTTTAGGACTGGGTTCCCATCTAAGCCAGTGTAATCTGAATGAGCTTCCAGCTGCAGGCGTGAAAAACAGCAGTGGAACCAGGGAAATGAAGGATCCTCCCACATCCTGTCATGTGTGCTGCTTTACAACAGCCAACACTCTAAAATTAAGACCACAAAGGACTTTCTATATGTTACACAGAATATTATATTCAGTATATGGAAAACTTAAAGACTGAAGAATTTCATCCTAAAAGCTTCCTGTTCAAATAATGACACATATTCAGACAAACCAACTGTTGTGCTGGTAAAAGGGAGGGTCATGAATGATGTCTTCTTATGCATTCAAATAATATGCCCAAAAATAAAAAAAGCTATTGTTCAACACTTTGCATTGAAAGTACATTATGCATGGGAAACACTTTGAAGCCATAAACACCAGACTGAACAAATTCTGTGTCCACAGCTGCTGCAGTGGAATGACAATCTTGAAATGCTGTGCGCAGAAAGAATCAGGAGCCTTCAAAATCACTTTCATGGTTGTGTGAATATTAACTCCGACACAAACAGAACACGCACCCAAAGTCGTGCTCCCGAGGCTAAAGCGCCACGCGGGTGAGATAGTTGATTTTGAAAGGTTTCACAGGGAAATGACACCTTGTTTTTACTTCACAGTTATCAGCGAGAGCAAACAGCGACCACTGACTTACTTGGGTATAGAAGGCAGAGCTCTGTCCCCCTCTGTAGAGATAAAAACGAACGTATGAATTAGTGGAGAGGAGCCGACTGGGTTGATGTTAGAACTACAACGTTGGTGCCGTAGTTATTTTTAGAAAAGACTAACAAAACGCACACCGGTTATTCACAGTGACAAAGCTTCATCAGCTGAGATCAGACTACTGTTTGAAAGATGGCTGACAGCAATTTCAGCCCTGAGTACTATTCATAGCATGAGGTAAATCACGGTGCGAACTTTTGTCTTTGCTTCAAGTTTCAATCTGAATAACATAAAAAAATTCATTGCAATAATAAGAAACCACAAAACTGTTCCGCTGACGTACTGCAAAGAACCCCACGATACCAAGACCAATCTGGGTGCAAAGCAACAAGAAAATCCAGGTCCTACCTTTGTGGACTCGGACGATGAATGAGTGAGTAGCTGAGGAGACAAGTCGACAGTATCCGTCAATCAGGTCAGCCATGTTTTCAGCTGTAGTCAGCGATGCCGTGGTGACTGTGAGAGGCTACGCGTGCGTGCGCGCGCACACACACACACACACACACACACACACACACAGACGCACACACAAGGATTAGTCTGAGAGTGGAACAGAGACTTGCTTCACGGTAACACAATGACAGCTTTATTAGTGATAACGACTTCAACCAGCGCACATACGTAGACACTCTTTTAGATGCAGAAAACCTACATAGATACTCCAGCACTGATGCACACATGCTGTTCCACTAGTACTAGCCTCCTTCTAACACACACACTCTCAATGACGCTCAAGTGCAAACAGCAGCACCACCATTCACCCCAAAAAATTCAACATCGTCATTTTAAAGTACGTGTGTTTGGTATGAGAATGCAGTGTTGCAGCCTGAAAAGCCTCGACTCCATCAAGAACCATCAGTGGAATAGTAGTGCATGGAAAGTGCATGGCTGTATGTTTTACCTCTGGAGCTCCTGCTACGTTGAGCTGCAGCATGCCTTTCCTGTCCTTCTCCTCCAAAGCAGAGTACTGGATGGACTGAACCTGGTTAAAGTTAGCTAGGTGTGTGGGCTGCAGGAACAAAGACACAGAAATACTGAAAGTCACATACTGCACAGGTTAGTGCCACTTATCCAGCTCAGTGGAAGTGATCTTTGTAAAGAAGATATAGATCATTCATGCCAGAATGCAACTGAGAAGAAACATATTTTTTCATATTTATATTTTTAAATAATCTTGTAATACTGTGCACTAGAAAGATAAGGTTACTAAGAATTAATTTTAATGTGTTTAAAAAGGTCATACGGGAGAAGCTCTGATTCATTTTCATGCAAAGATGAAGTTATTCAATTAAATGCTGACAACCTGACAGGCAGTCCATCTTCATTAAGGTGAAACTTCATCAGTGTCTAAGCAGTGGATTTATTGGTACGCAGCCGTTTTCTGTCTTTTGAATTGCCACCGCAGAGAGCGGAGCAGAGCGTTTTCATTACAGTGTCACCTGGTGATCACACATCTGGCTCTTTCTAGCTCATACTGTTTTGGCACTCAAACTATCAGGCCATTTGAATTTCAAGACTTATGGACAGCGGAGGAGGCAAGAGAAAGCCTGGGTATCAAGAGGTGAGATGAACCAGTAGAGGGCAGTATGGATGATTAACACTGCATCCTTCCAGTCATCCTTGTTAAAAGCATGGAGCATACAGTTATGCTGAGAGGATTAAACATTTTTTTTTCAAAGCAGTTGTAGTTAGAACTTGATGGGGTGTGTGTGTGTGTGTGCGCGTGTGCGCTTATTCACCGTTGAGCCCTTATCTGTGAGGTAGCTGATTCCTTCCTCTGGTCCGATAGCTAACTCTACTGATATTACCCAGCTAGACTGGAGAGACAGAAAGATAGAAAAAGACAGTGGAAGCATTAAAACAGATGGCGTATTTCAACATATCACCTGCTGTATTAACTAAACAGTACTGTCAAAAATGTAATGTAAGAGCTCTCATCTCTTTTCACTAGTTTTGACATTAAATCTAATGTTGGGGGACTGTTTGCACATGACAGTGGTAATAAATCGCTGTAGAGAATAGTAAAAAAATAAAAGCATATATTGACACTTAGCACAAATTTGGAAGGAATGCAAAAGCTTTAATTGTTAGCCTCTCCTTGTATGGTGTCGGCAGGCCATTTAAATTAAAGATGAAACCCTGCCACCATGTTTTCTCCTATGTGCATGTTAAACAGGCTCCAACCTCCCACCACCATGGCTCGGAATACATTTTCAGGCACTGACAATGCATGAATGACCTTTCTCTATTTATCTTTGCGTACATTGTGATCTCTCAATGAACTGTCAGCCTTACCCCTAAAGCGCATTTGAAGCACTCCTTGTCGAAGCGGTAGATGGGGGAGAGTATCTCGAAGAACTTGTGGATGCTCTGATCATCATTGAGGTTAGCAAACTGCTTGAAGGTCTGCTGGATCTGCTTACGAAGGGTCTTTGCCTGAGACCGAGTGGGAAGAAGGAAGACAAAGCATTCCAGCAGGGTTAAGTGGGTTCAGAGCCAAGAAATGCACAACAGTCAAGTAAACAGGGCACAGTGCGAGTGACAACAGGAGGTTTCACTTAATTCCACACAATCAGATAATCAGACGATTAGCCAGACATCCTTTCAGTCATCAAGTTGGCCTCTCTTCCAGCCCTCCGGTCACTCAGTCAAATATCCATTTGCTGATCCAGCCGACTAAGCAGGACGAGGACTCCCATAGGAAATTCTGCTACTGTCACTTCTGTTAGCAGGCAATGGAAATTAAATGGGAGTCCAGAAAGAGAGATTAACGTCACTGTCTCAGTTTTGTTTTTTAATTAACATGGGTTTAACCTCACCTTAAGAGAGTCCAGCAGGCTTTTGGGGAAGAACCTTCTCAAACCAACATCTTTTCTAAACAAACAAAAAGCAACAGAATGTTTATCTTTGAACAGATGAAGTTTGCCATCATATGATTTAAGGTGATTTAATTTACAGCGTGGAAAAAATTAATTCTTACTCTAGTAGTTCGTAGTTGGATTTCTTATCCAGAGCGTTGCCTGGCATCTCTCTGAAGAACCTCCTGTATAATTTCCAGAGAGAAGGAGATATGCTTTGTACAAACAGGATTTAAAGGTAATAATCAAAATGTTTAATTTGGACAGGCGAGGATCAGTCTGAGCAAAAAGGATTGACTTTGCTGTTCCTGATGTGAGACCTGAGGTGTTCCTTACCGGATTTCCAAACAGCCCAGTTTCAAAGCAACATCTTGATCCACCTGATCAGCTATATGTTGCATGTAATCACTCTTCACCTAGAGAAACACGGTGTAGCAGCCCCAATTTAAAACATTGCAGTAAAGATAGAATACACTGAAAAGCATGAAATGTAATACATGCAGTTTTTACAGTAGTCCCACATAACAACAGAGTAAAGAGTCTCAGGTGGATATCTTTTTATTTATCTGTATTTCTGCCTTGATAGATGATGTACAGAGCAGACAGGTTCAAGAAAATTGTAGATATGATTTAAAACAAAATCACTATTATTTGATTTCATAGAATTTCACCAGAGGGAACTCCTTTGATGTGACCCTGCTGTGTCTCACCTGGTGATAGAGGTAGTTGAGAGAGGGTTTGTCCTCAGAGAAATGGCTGAGGTATCCTTTAGGGAGGTACCGCATCCGCAACTCATACCTGTGAATGACACAGACAGCTTGGATCAATAACCATACAGCAAACCTAATGAATCCTGCTGCATCCAAATTCAATGCCTGTCCAAGGCATAAACACTCATTCACACAACTGACGCATGAAACTCTTAATAGATATTGAAAACTCCAACACTGCCCCAGTTAGAGTTATAGGAGAAATGACAGGCACTAAAATCTCAGCTGTCAAAAACACACGTTGGATATGCCTTTTTTAAAAACGTAAAACTGAGCCTGGCGAGTATCAAAACCCCCTTCCCTTATAGTTCAAGAATGTCAAATATGTAGTAACGACTTGGGGAAACTGACATGGTTATACAAGTTGCTACACACAATATCCTGCTGCGTGTGACACAGATGTTTGCCATTTCACAGGTTCAACAGAGCACACAGTAAATGTTAAAGGAAATGTTTGTAGCGCTGCTACAAATCCAATGGCATTTACAGTAATTGATCCTGATCAGACAAAGCCCCGGTCTATTTCAGAGATGTGTATTCTATACCATAATAAAGAAGTTGGATTATGTGCAAACACACAGCTATACCAAAGACAAATCTCCTGCTCCACCATCACAGGCAGGTTAAAAGCATGTGCCAGCCACAGAGGAGCGTCCATGTGTCTGGTAGATTCTGTGTCTTGCTCAGAGTCACTTCACCAGGCAGACTGGCTGCCAACACTCAGGTTTGAAACCCACTCTCCAAGCTGATAGATTCCCTTTCTACTCACCATGTTCCTGTCAGGTGGCACAGTGAGACATGGTTTCATATTTTGTTGACAGCGAACTAACTGAATGTGATAACTTTGTAATACTGTAAAGCATAATGAGTTTCCAGCTGTTTCGCTTGCTACACAAGGTTCCAGATGGGCCATCAGTGTTTATATTCACACATGACTTTATGACTGACATGCTGCGGTGACTACAGTGGAGAGAAATGGGTCAGGAGAGTAGTGCGCTCCGAGCTGCTGTGATGCTACATGCCTGTAACTTAGATAACAAAGGGAATCAAGGTTGAGGATGAAATGAATAAAACATCCGTGCTCTATAATGAATGAAGCATGAAGAGTGTGAGAAGAGAGAAAATGGTGCGTGTTGAGAGGGAAAAGAGAAGACTGGATGAGAAAGAAAACACAGATGTGAGAGATGAGGGCCAGGAGGACAGAGGGAAGGATCAAAGGGAAAAAACAGCGACTGCGAGCGCACGAGACAGAATGAGAGAAAGCATGCGAGGGAAGGAGAGAGGAGTGAGTTAGAGTCAGTCCATCCCCGGGCTGCTGCTGCTGCTGCTGCTGTTCTAACAATAGCGTGGCAGCAGCAGAAGCTCCTGCGGGCCAGCAGCTCCACCGGCCTCCGAGGCAGAGCTGCTCTGCTGCACGTCAGCGGTGTGAACAACTGGTTCGTTTGAAATTCGTTTCAATTTTAATGACTTTTGGTATAACGCATCAACTGTTGGACAATTGACTGAATTGTAAGGAGAGCTGTTAACAGTGGCAACTGAGCATGGCCAGGTGCCAGCACAGTTTGTTCAAAATGGACAGAGCTGCTTTCAAAGCACAAGCAAAACAGAGAACCAATGAAGATTTTTCCCCATAGAACAGCAGATTAGACAACTGCATCCAATAAATGTGTAGGAAATTATAATGTAATAAGAGGCAACAAACAGTATCAGCAAGAAGCAGTGAGGTCAGCTTGACTCTATAAATTTAGGTAAATACCATAAATGCTTTTTCATTCTGGCCATTAACTCCTCTGTGTCCACAGTCAGATGACAGCTATTGATGAAACATGATTTATATCAAAACATTTAAATTGCTATAAAATCAAGACAGGGGCAGGTAATTCAATATTAACTACTTGAGTGAAATATTTTTTACTGCTTGTATAAAGGATGTTTCAGGTCCTGGTCTTTGCTTTATTGGGAGTATGAAATGGTTTCACTGGGACCATATGTTATGTAGGTGTATCTTGTAAAGAAGGCTTAATAAAATATGGTTGGTTGGAAGGTTTTAGCTTACGCAAGTGTAGCTTCTGTGGAGTCCATTTGTAAGAAGGACATGTTTACTGTGCTCTTGTGAGGACGGAAACGTCCACACCTGGTCTGACAGCACGTCTATGCACACATAAACATTACTCTGCTGTACCTGCAGTGACACAAGGGAAGTGATGGGGAGTGGGAGCAGACAGTAAGCGTATAACACTGAATCTTGGTGTAGCTGTACCTCCACTCCTCCTGGGGGTGCTGTTTCTCGTATTTCTCCCTGACGTGAGACACGCCCAAATCAGGGTGTAACCAATGGAGAGCGTCAGAGTGCAGATGGGTGAGACGGAGGCCCAGAGAGGACACACAGCGCAATTTGTGGATCTCTGCTATCTTCTGGATAACACCCTGATGAAACAAACATTGAATAAAAGGAGAAAGTGAGAGGAAATAAGGAGAGTGGAGAGACAGACAGGCAGAGGATGTTTGTGTGTCTTACCCTGACATCTGTGGCATCTCCATGCCTGATGTTACTAGCCCAGGTGCACGGTTCACTATTTGTCTCAAAGTAGTGGAAGATCTTGAGAACCCGGTCCATGGAGCCTGGGGGCCGCTCAAGGCCTCCAGCAGAGCTGCTGGTGCAAACACCAGGACCACCAGGCATCCCGGACCGGGATTTAACACCACAACCACCCGCAGCAGAGTGATTGAGGTTAGGCTCCAAGTAGGAAGACGACGCCATGCCGGACTCAAATGCTCCTGCTGGGGCTAACTGGCCGTCATATTCTGAAACACAGAGAAGACAGCGGTGAAAACATCACTTAGGAATTAACTAGCAGTTCACGAAAGGAGCATTACACAGAAAAGATGGAGGCCAGTAAATCGTAAAGATAAAAAGGTGATTAGAGCTTTTTTTTTTTAAAAAAAACTTCATCTACCTCACAAATCTGACAGCTGAGACAGCAAGTCAAGGCAGCAGCAGCCTGTCCTGCTGTACTTCACATGTTCATCATGACACAAAAAAAGGCTGCACTGATAATCATAGTGACTTATAAGAGTACCTCTCCAACTGGATGTGCAACACGAGCGAGGAAACACACTTGCACACTTGTGATGGCGTGTGTGCGATGAGGCGGGTTGAACCAGTCAGTCAACATAAAGCAGCAACATGAAGTCTTTTTAAAAGGCACTCACGGGTTCAACATCAAGCAGGTGAGTCAAACTGTGGGGAACGCTCAGGTCAGATGTGGGCGACCGCCATATCATCCAGGGAGTCAGTGTTGTCACGCCAAGTTAGACAGCAGTCAGCCAACCAGTCGGTCTAATCATTCAGTCCGACCTGTTGTATGCTGACGCATATTCACACTGCCCTGCCTGCGTGGCTGCTCGGGTGCAGTCTGCAATCTGGCAGTTCCTAAAATCTGCTAGACGTGCTCGGGTCTGCTGTGGGAAGATGACTAGATTGCTCTGGACATACTGGAGCTGAGTGGGGGTGGGGCTCTGGCTAACGTTACGCAAGCCTTTCCACAAATCTGACTCTTTCCTCTCTCAATACCAAGTCCAGTTTCTCAGCTCAGTGCTCTTTGTGGCCCGGATCGAAAATCCTTTTTCATGCAAGGCAACAGAGACAGGCCTGTGACAAATTTCACAATGAAGGAGAGAAATAATAAGCACCGGGTCAGCCCGTGCCTGTCCTGATACTCAGCAGGCCCAGTGGAGGATTTCCCCTTCAGCGTAAGTTACTGAATTATAACCAATTATTTGCAGCAAATTCCTAATGATGAGAGGAGTCTGAAGTCTCATAAAAACATAACTAAAGTGGTGCTAAATAAACGCAAACAAACTCAGCAAAAACAGGCACAAACCATCCTGCTATAGATTCTGACTTTTTATCCTCGCCGTTAATTCACCTCCTCTTTCCACTGCAGGCTCAGCTTCACTCATTCTGCAGAATCATGTGTCATATTGTGACTTCCTGGATATCCCAGCAGGCCTCATTGAGTCATCATCACTCCAGCGACTGGTTTTAGCTGACTGTGAATTCGGGCTGCCGCGTGGGCGCAAGAGTAAACTGAATCCGAGAGACTAATTTCATGGCTTGTTTCCAGCACTGTGGATATGCGACAAAATCTGGTTCCAGAATACTGGTCTGCATCGTCGCCTACCAGGAAATAAAACACTCAGAGATCTGATTAGTTTGACTGGACGACTCATTTAATCAAAGTGTG
The DNA here is from genome assembly GCA_016785225.1 of Psettodes erumei. Lineage (NCBI taxonomy): Eukaryota > Metazoa > Chordata > Actinopteri > Pleuronectiformes > Psettodidae > Psettodes > Psettodes erumei. Next base: position 2,687,410 of record JAFBJZ010000623.1, read on the forward strand.
GTTTCAGTTCTGTACTGCAGGAAGCAAAAAGAATGCTACTTTAGGCCTCATGTCACAGCATTCAGCACTTTTACCGGATTATGCTCACACTTACTGTGAACTGCTGCTAAAAAAGGGAAGAGAGCGACACAGAAACAGAAATATGGACACTGATCCAGTGAAAGTTGGTCCAGCACTTGCAGTTCCCTCTTAGAAGACAGCAGATGAAATATACGCCTGCGTCTCTATGAATATGCACAGTGACTCCAATGCAAGTGTCAAGGAGCAAATTATGCAGCTACTAACTTGACTCAGCATTCTCATGTAAGACCCTGCTATATCCATAGTGTGTGTAAAACTGTGGGTCCATGGCTATTGTTTTATTGTTCTATGAATCAATCACCTGTCATGGCCATTCTCCTTCATCTCCAACTGAGATGAACATGTGTGTTGTAAATACGTTACAAGTTGTTGAATTATATTACAAACTTGATTTTTTTCTGGATCTTAGGAAGCTGCTCTCTGGACTGAACTACTGATTTGTTTGTATCTATTGTGTAAGACTGAGCTCATACAGGAGACTGGATGAATAGAGGTCACTTTACAATGGTATTGAATAATTATGATTGGCATATTATTGGCATATTATTTATACTAGAGTTGCCCCTGATACAGCCTAACCATCGTTCACCATCGACGACAACATGTTTCTGTTGAAAACTTGGTCAAAATATACGATGCGGAACGCCTTGTTTAGAAGGTCCACAGTTTGTGATACAGTTGCCTCTGCTTTCTTTAACAGCACCAGCTCCAGCACTGCCTCCTCTCTGAGGGACACATTCAAAATGTATTGGGGACATTACTTTGACTGCAGCTCATTTTTTAAATAGAAGCAGTTTTCACCAGAGGAGCTGGAGAGCTACAAACTCCAGCCAGCCATCTGCTGCGCCTCACTTGCTCAGTAATCACATTTAAGCACTGAAACACTGCAACACCGACGCAAAACACAATCACCGACACGTAACCGTAACCTAAATACTCCATACAGCTCAATGAAATCCCCTCAAAGAAGCAGTCATGCTCACACAGCTACTTTATGCTGTTAATACAGTTATATCACACAGGACAAGGTAATGTGGTAAAAGTGTGCTTAGCTGTTTCTCAGCAGCATTTTTCAAAAGAGCTTGTGTTCATAGATTAACATGGCCTCTATTATGTGATGGAATCTATGTAATACAAGTGAAGGTTAAAAGAAAGTACTTGTGATAAATGATGCATAACTTAGGTACTGCGAGTACATTGTTTGGCTTAATTCTATCTGACATTGACTGGAAAGTCTGTTTTGTCTGTCAGCAACATATCTGAATTAGTTATGAATGGGTTTGGCTGAGGCGAAGGCCATAAACTACACAACAAAGGACGAATGAAGCCGTTTCTCACTGCGCCAATTTCTGCCCGACAAAAAAACTGCACTAAATCCCCACATGCATGCCCTCACAGCCTCGCAAGGAGAGGGATCCAATCAACTAGGCCACGCAGGCAGCCAGGAGGGGGCAGGCGGCTGCCAGGCTCACCCCCAGTGGGGCTCCACTGACTGACATTCAGCACGTTAAAACCACAGAGGGCTGGAGTGGATCTCTGTCGGTTTATCAACTTGTCTAACTGGTATCTGGGTTACTGGGGGTAGCACAGTCCTGGGGGAGCCTGGCCCTCTGTCTCCTTTTTTTTATCCAGCCCTTTCTCTCGTTCCTCACATTTACCCTTCCCTTCTTGACTTTCTTTGCATCTTTCCGGATCCTCTCTTCCAATCCCCACTTTCTAAATCTCCTGCATTCTCCTTTTTGCTTCATCCCTTCTTCATCTGCGACTCTTTTCTTCAGCACAATCTCTTAATCTCCTGCTGGGGCTCATCTCACATGTCCACAGCCCTTTTAGTCTCCACCCTCACATCTCCATCTGATCCTCCTGTCCTATTGAACCACCTGTCTTCCTTCCTCCCTCTCATCTTTCTCTCATCAAACTATTTCCTCTGCTCCCCCCACCACACATACACACACACACACACACACACACACACACACACACACACAGCCCCTCCCCTTCTTCTGTCTTTTGCCAATGATGTGCATTATCTATACCAGGGGAGTAAGAAGCAAAAGCCTGAACACTGGTTGTTCCTGCACACGTCTGTGACACTTACATGAGCGTTCAGTGTGGGTCTCAATGTCACTTCTATTACACACAATGTATTTCTGCAGTGTGAAAAATAAACCAAGCAACCTGCATTATGAATATGAGTGTGTGTGATCTGAGGTTTTTCACCAAAATACAAACAGCGCAGCATAACTGTAACCGTGGCAAATGAACTGATAAGAATTAACAATGGTAAATAAGCTGGGGCTTTAGACAAAAGCTTAAAACAAAGTAAAAAACATTTTGCGATTCTGTTGAGTATGGCTTCTTCCCCACACTGCTCCATGACATCAAATCCATGCATTTTCAGTACCACTAAACAGATAGGGTCGCAGGGGTGCTGGAGCCAATCCCAGCTGACATTGGGCAAGGGGCGGGGAACGCCCTGGACAGATCACCAGTCAATCACAGGACTGACACAGACATTGAGACTCGCCAATCCACCTAACCTGCGTGTTGCGTGGGAGGAAACATGCACACCACATGGGAAGTCTGAGCAGGGCGACAGTGCTAACCACTGCCCCAAGTGCTGTAAACATGGCATCCAATGGACTGACAGGTTACACTGTCCAGTTCAGACCTTCTGAAGCACAAAATATACTGTAGCTCAGGTAAACTAAGGTAACAAAGTAATGATGAATTCAAGTCATTATTTCAATCTAAATGTTGATATCAAAATACAGGTGGGTGTGTTGTTTTTTAAGCTCAATCGCTAGGATCTAGTACTGCGGAGTTGTGATCATAAAGATTTAGTAAAATACCCACAGACAGTGAAGAAGAAATATCCATCTACACATTTTCTCTTCTCGTTCTGAAGGTCAGTATGTGGTATGTGGCATGTTTGCAATGATATGCAGTCGAGTACATACTTGGTAGGGGGTGCTGTGCGTATATGCAAGCACCCTTGCTCCAGCAGAGAGGGATGCAGCCGCTGCTCTCCATTTGTTCTGCGGGGGGGCAGTTGCAGGTCTGGCCACAGGGACCTGACAAAACTGCTGGCCCCCCAAAAAAAGCATAAAGCTAAGACTGGCTCCTGATCTGGCTTGTTTCAACGATGGAAAAATCCTGGAACGTAAATTTCAATAAGCCTTGGATGAGCAAATGAGATGTCCAAAAAAGTTAGAAAGTGAGACTGGCTGTGCTGGCAGCGGCGTCATCACTGGTTACAGGAGTGATAATATCCATTGTGTTACTTTTAGCCACATGACAGCAACAGGAAATACAATAGGGTAAAAAAAAAAAAAAAAAATCAATCGAAGCCGGTCTCGCAGGGTTGTGAATAAGCCCAGTGCAGCAGAGAGTCCAATAAGAGGAAACAGAAGATGTCAAATATCCTTTGTACTGTAAAATGTGGTGACACAGCAGGAGGTTGAGAGAGTACCAGTCTGTGACCGTCTATGCTCCAGCAGCGACTTCACTCTACATCTATCATCAGGGTCCAAATCCAGCTGATAGAGAAGCTCCAAATGTTTTCACCTTTAAATAACACTGAGATAAAGGTCTGACTCAGCTTCTCACAATGTTCCAGCATGCAGAAATGATCCAAATCAAAGCTGATCTGAAGGACGGACCTTCTTCTGCTCTTTGCTTAGAGTAAAATGACTGAAAAGACACAAAAAGTGAAAGTGCAGTATCCTGTGCAGGAACCCAAGCTACTGATCACATGACTGTACATCTTGCTGCAACGTCAAATTAGTTCATGACATATGAAAGTGCGTCAGGGTCCAGGTTTTAGTGAGCGATCCATCCCAGTTTATGTCATGACCTTTAACCCAGCAAACCACCTTTGCCATTGTGCAACATGATATGTGCTGATCCCTGAAAGGCACGTCTTTTTCTGCTCCTTCATTTCAGGGAGACTGAGCCCCTGTGGCTTTAGAGGATTCTGTAAGTTGCTCAAGAACACTTCAGCAGGATGCAGGCTTCACAAAACAGGCATTAAAGCCTGACTGCTGTGGTTGCGGGATGATTTCTCTACCCATTAGGCCAACCTGCGGTCCAATAAATCCCCACAAAATATCAAATTCAGGTCTTCTGTGTGGAGCAGCTGATCCAATTAATCAATCCTTGATGTGAATTTCAAAGACGGCGGTTTCCCTGCAGCCATAAATCTCAAGTCGTAGGTTACAAAATAACCCTGACAGCCCTTACTGGCAAAGTAAGGCTCCATGTAATTACATCAAAGTAGTTTTGTTCTGTAAATCCCAAATGTTGTCTGAAGGATGCAGCAAGCCAGATGAGAGAAAGAAGAGACTGGCGTCGGTGAGGAAAGAGATGAAAATGTAGGGCAAAGAGGGGCGTAGAGAAATGGAGCGCAGTGAGCGAGAGGTAAGGTAGAGGAGAGTGACCGACGCGAGCGGCGAAAAGGAGAAGGAAGACGGGGAGAGTTCACAAACAGAATGGTCAAAGAAGAAAATGTGAACTAGAAAAGGGACCGGAGATAAAAAAAAAAAAAAGAGAGCAGGATGAAGAGAGAAAGCAGAGGAACCCCAGGGAGCAGCGCAGCCTCACATGCTCCGAGCCTGCAGGAGTTAACCGGGTCAGAGCAGGTGTCTGATGTCACAGAGAGACATAAAGCGCCAGAGACCTGAAGGGTGAGGTGGAGCTAATATGATGCAAAGCCAGGCAGGACGAGAAAACGATGCTGCAGGAGAGGCTCCGACAAAAAAAAAAAAAAAAAGATTTTTTTTTTGATGCAGTAAATCCGTTTCAAAGTCGGTCAGCTGTGTGTTGTTCAGTCAGGCTTCTGGAGGCTTTCTTCTGCAGCAGCAGGAGAGCAACTAGATCACAACATCATTTCCAACCTCAAAGACACACACACACTGCTGCAGCAAAACACAGCATATCCAGCGAAATCCTTCAGCAGTCAAAATGAGCGCACCAAAGAGACTATAGACTTCAACTGGTGTGTGTGAGTGTATACATGTGCATGTGGGTAAGCAGGTAGGCGGTGCGTGTGCATGCGTGTGAAAGTGTTTCTCCTCTGCTGGGGTTTCCATATAGACTGCTGTGAAAAAAAACAAAAAGCTGCTCACCAAGAGGCAGGACAAGGGAGGGAGGGGGATGTAATGTGTGTGTGTGTGTGTGTGTGTGTGTGTGTGTGTGTGTGTGTGTGTGTGTGTGTGTGTAGGGCAGAAGAAGAAGAAATAGATAGAAATGTTGGAACTGAGACTTGATGCAGCTGAAGTTGATTGGACAGTCATTATAAATACACAAATTGAACAAGGCCAACCAATCAACACTCTAACTGAAATAAACAGGCAACTCTCACACACACACACACACACACACACACACACACACACACACACACACACACACACACACACACACACACACACACACACAGTTTTGCCAGGATCAGAGAAGAAACACACATTCCACTGTTTAACCCCTGACAACACTGTGCGTTTCTGTTGCTTATCCCTCCCTGTTCTGTGTGTGTGTGTGTGTGTGTGTGTCTGTCCATCTCACAGGACACACAAGGTCCTCTTGCTCTGCTCCCTTACACACACACACACACACACACACACACACGCTCTGATAATTTCATGATACAGTATAAGATGGTGTAAATGTGGATATATATTTTACATTTTGCTTCAAACAAGAACAAATCACACCACAAAATATGTCCTCTGTCCACATTTGACGCATGGAAGCCAGAACAATACTGTTTGCTGAAAAATGGAAGCAACAATGTAAGCACACAAACAACTTGGTCAGGTTGAGGGACAGACGCAGCCATGGTTAAAAGAAATCAACTTTCATTTTCACTCTGGCGCGGATAAACCAGCGGCGGCCTCTCGTGACAATGTCCGGTGTCCACCCTGACCACAACACAATCACACAAAATTATGATTCAATCAAAAAAGTTTGTGCCATACCTTGCACTCAGCACCAATTCATTTAAAGACAAAATATTGACAGTATTCTGCTTTTTGGAAATTGTAGAAATGCTGTACATACGTGATGTTCTATTTTTCTAAATGAGTTATGTAACTTTCTTGTGCTCTGATTTACTCGCTCTTAAACCACAGGTGGTGCTGGGATGCCCAGTTGCAAGCCATGACTCCAGATGTTCTTCTTTTGTGTTCTGAGTCATATGACCATTTCAAATTTTTTGCATGACATAAATTCAGTCCAAACAGTGGCTGAAGTTATGTTCAGTATGCTCTCCTCTAAAAATGAATTTGCGATGCTTATCAGCAGTGCAGGCTTTTGGAGCTCTGTTTGACCAGCTCTGTACACTGGGTGCCATGCTGCTGTTACTTTCAGGCAGAGTTAGAAATCTTGTCTCATCAAAGGTTTCCTTGAACATCACTGTTGACTCAACCTTAACTTTGGCAACACATGTCCCAGTGGGGAGTGTCTAAATTTAAGATTAAAATTGGGAAGTGATGTTCCGGTCCTCCGCAGGAACAAGTTCCCAGCTCCAAATATCCTGCCACAATGCATAGGATCAACCATTACCTAGCAACAGCCAGCGGGAGAGAATGCAGGTACGAGTCATAGAATGCCTTAAATATACCTCTAAAAAGGTTTAGCTCAACCTCAATAATATCGTACCATAATGCACAGCACTAACATAAGGCTAGCCCTCTTTACGTTTGAGCCAAGACAGATGCCAAAGAACATAAGGTCTTGAGAAAAATCAAAATGAAGCGTGAATCTTTTAATTGCCCTGAAAAATGAAACTGAATGGAAACTGTCATTTAAACATTTTTTCTGGTTACATTGGAAATCATCCTGGGCACCAACTTCTGACCAAAAGCTGTGAGAGGAAAGCTATGTTCTATCAGGGGTGTATAGGAAACCTTTATAATGCAGGTCTGACACATGAACAGGTCCACACTGCAGAAACAAACTTACAGGTACAGTATGTATGGGTTGTTGTACTGACTGTCAACTAATGGTGGATGTTCAACATTGTTACATCCTTCTAAAACAGTAAAACAAAACAATTCATTCCAAACACTGGTAAAAAAAAATTACTCACCAGCATAGTATGATATTCTGGAAATATCTGGAAAAAAGACAAAAAAACAACAATGTTACTTTAATAAATGTGTGTATATCACTGTGTTACACTGATTCATTCACTATCACAGTATCTTTGTGTCATGAATTTAGTCAATGCATCATAGCCAAAGCCACCCAGTCAACTGTCTATAAAAGTGATTCATTCATAAGAAGTGTTAAAACATTTAAACTGATCCAATTTCACAATCATCTCAATATCCCTCCACAACATGACAAAAAGGGAGTGAAAAGGCGGAAAAGAAGAGATGACAAGCAGATGACTACAGAGGCGTATGGAAGGTGGAGACAGGTGGGGCGAATCGGAGCATGGGAAGGGGAGGAGAGGAGATGGGAATCAAATAACAGGATCATTGAAAATGTAGCCATTTACAGGAAGAGCACTGCCATTTGGTCTTATTACATCACACGCATAATTCTCTCAATTCACTTTCTGCTTCCTGAAGGACAGTCACACCGACAAGGACTTGCATCACTTGGAAAGTCCGGCTGACACGTCCAATGGAAAACAACGCTCTACTTTACTTCTTCTCCTCTGATTCACACGTCTGTCAGTGCGGACCGACCAGTGGCTGTGCAGCACGCAGCTCTAACGAATCAGGGGGATCTGATGCGAGCTGCAGTGCAGACAGCCGGTGTGAGGCGAGAGCCGTGACTCGGCAGAACACATTTGCCCCGTCATGCTGGAGTATCCTCACCCGCTGGCCTCATTCAGCTCAACTCTAATCTGTCGCTCACCTTTTGCTCGCCACGCCTCTGTCCCAGCTCTTCACTCGCTCTGCGCTGCGTTCTCACCGAAAACAGTGACGCCAAAAATGAGCGATATGATGGTGTCCCATGCTCCGAAGCTACGCCGACGTCTGTTACTAAGCAACAGACACTGAGCAGGACTGTGGTGCTAATTAGGATGCCAAGGCTTTGTCTTGTGATATATAAAAGATAAACGCTGTGCCCCAATTTCATTGCTCCTCTACATTCTGCCTACACCAGTAGCCAACGAGTGCCCCGTTTTACAAACAGTATGCAAGAAATGAATGTACTTTTTTGGAGCAACTTGAAAAGCTCTAACCAAATGAAAACCATCTTTTTAAATGATGAAACAGCTGTGTCCTGAGTCTATATTACACTCTTATTTGAAGCAGGTTTTGAGCATGTAATGTGTCCACACTGAAAAAGTGGCACAACAAACTACACTCAAAAGAAAGAAAAAGAAAAAGGAGCAGGTGCTCATTTAAATTGGTGGTAGAACACCTGAGAAAAGAAAGAAAAAGTGTTAGATAATGAGCAAAGTAAGGCTGTGAAGTAAGTTTGCTAAATTTGTATGAATACTGACTTCTGTTGGGACAGTTGTATATTGTGTGTCATGGAGTGACAACATGTTTGACTCAAACATTTGACTTACGTTGATTTACTGCTGCGCAGCGTGCGCTCAAATCATTTCCTCTAATGACATAATCCAGTTTGTCCCTGGCTTCCCTGAGTTGTGTCGAAAATGTTGGCTGTGAGGAACGTGCAACACAACACCAATCCACCCCCAACCACTCTGTCTCTACTGCTCATTGGTGAAAGATGTAACACACACACACACACACACACACACACACACACTTTAATTTAAACCAGGGCAGGTAATACATTAGCTAAAGAAGGCTCCACCTATGTATAGAATGCTGAAGCCCTGTGGTTGATACAGTCACAGTGTATGGAAATGTTTCCGCATTTTGTTGATGAGACGACTTTCTGCTGGGAAACAATCCTCTCGGCAGAGACATTTTCTCAGCACGACCACAAATGACCGAGCTTTTAAATCTTTCACATCCACAAATCATGACCCCAAACTGGAACCTGTTATTAAAACAGTGCTGAAACATCTGTCACTAGAGCTGCTTAAGACATTTTCACTTGCATAAACACTCCTCAGAGCATCACGTTTCCTCCCCCCTCACGCTCTCGGCCTTTTTCTTCCTCTCTCCCCCCACTCGGAGTGGAGAAGCGTAGCCTCTGGCTGGAAACCACGGCGGCTACGGTGCAGCTGACACCACGCTGAGGGCATTGCACAACTCCCTTCTCATCAAGCAAACAACATCCCTTTGCAGCTCCTCTGCGCCGATCTGAACAGAGCGAGTCCAGCATCAGAGAGCAGGATGCCGTGACAGCTTTAATGAGGAGGCTGTCATTGTAAGTAGCAGCTATGGAAACTTTATTGTAGTACAGGGACCGCTGCAGCCAAGTTTGTTCCACCGGCCTTTTTCACATTCGTATTCTTTTTTTTTTTTCATGGCAGAAGAAGTTCTACATGTGCTGACGTCTCCTATGTTGTTCAAAGGTACACAGGACATGCACAATATTAAGTTATGTAACATCCCTCACACCCAGCCACGCAAACCCATTATCCCTTAACAGCAATTACAGTGAACACACTCTTCTTTTAAACTGCATCAAAAGACTTGATTCAATTGTAATATTCTATACAATAGAACATGAGGTTAATTAAAATACATTTAAAAAGCTGAAATTTTATCTTAAATTCAGACCGACATTCAAAGCCCTTCTTTTCTTATTTTTTTAATGGATACCTGAATGTTTCTACATTGCTTTTTGCAAATAGAAAAAATATCAAAAGATTCTTTTGATGCTAAACTGAAGAAATCCAGGCACTTGAGCAACTTGGGACAAGCTATCAGATCCAAACCCTGGTACTTTCAACTCATTCTTAGATCAGTGTGTATATATACACATACTGATATTTGTGAAGTGGATGAAAAATAAGTTGTGTCACAGAGCGACACAATGGGTCATTTAGCGGGATCATGATTGGTTTGATTTAAAGAGTAAATGTTTTGGGTTGTGTACAAAGCCAACAGAAACACAGCATGCCCTCACAGATCATCATTCATACCCTCCCATTCTTGGTTCTTCCCTGAATTTATACATTTATTGTTTCATTTTTTTCCCTTTTAACAAAAACACAGTTTTCTTTACAAGCTGTTTTACGGCTCTACCTCAGTGTTCAGTGCACTGCACCAGAGTTAATGTTCAGACATTTACAAACACATTGATCCAAACCAGCGCGTCTCTGGGGTCCCACAGAAACTTCACACCTCTAAATTCTTTCAGAAACCCAGAATAAAGGATTTAACAGTTTTTGCTGGATGTTTCGATGATCGGTTTATTTACAGAGACATGGCTGCTGTCTGATTAAAAAGATAAAACACTGGATGGCAGGAAAAGAAAAGAAATATTCAAACAACTGTGAATTATCATTTTTACAGCCAGAGCTGTAAAAAGTTAAAACATCTGTTCCTGCTTTCAGATAACCTGAAGTACACCTCATTTTGTACGATTCATTAAAACAACCTCATGAGTGGAAACATGAAATGCGTCTCGTTGCACTTTAAATATATGACGATTGCTGTTGTGATCAACATTGTCAGATGGTGATGCATTTCTGCAGAAAATGCTAAAGTGAACTGAAAGGTGGATAAAGTACCTTACTGGACCCCGACAGCATTATGATACAAGTCAATACTGAAATGAACCACTAATGGTTTGCCAGCTAGAAAACCTGGCCTATGATTTACCAAACAGATGTGGTATAATATATGGATTTTAGAACCAGATGTTTACCGGATAATTATTGTGATATTGTTTTTTTCCCCATATAGCCAAGCCTAAAAGTGACGTCAGGTACAGCGGAATGTCAAACATGACACGGAAACCTGTTTTGTGCAACCTAACCTACCGCTGCTACAGTTCTTCTCGGACTCTACTTTCAACTAAAAAGCAAAGCTGAATATTTATGTGCTGAGATACAAGTCATTTCACATCAAAGTACCTGGCAGCGAGAGCTGACCACATGGAAAAAGTTAAACGAAACAGCGAGCGGCGCATGCAAATAGGGGAAGACTGATGATGACACAACATGAGCGCATGTTTCCAGTCAGACTTTCTCTGGTCTTTTCAGACAGCATGTTGCCAGCGTACTGTAAAAAAAAAAAAAAAAAATACAACGGCAGCACTGCTCCAACAAACCTAATATAACAAGTGCTCTCCTCGTTTTGGACTGGGGTCTGAACAGGTGTAATCGAGATCAAGCCTGTTTGTTTTCTGTCATTTTTAATTGGACAACTTGTTCCGGAAAAAAAGTGGATGGAAGGATCCGCAACCATATAATCCGCAACTTTAAAACTGCAGAAAATGTTTTATTTCAATTTGTGATACTTGCCAGTAGGTGTAAAGAATATGACACAACCCATCAGGTATCTTAGCCTCAGCTATTAGTGCAATAGCAGAAGACGTAGCCCGGGGCACAGGATGGGTGTTGGAGGTAGAACTGCCCTGGAATCCAATACAGCACAAATAAAGGAACCGCAAGTGAGGCAAGACACAAGACTTAACTGAGATCATGAGGCAAAGTTTGACATCCTTTTTAGATTAAAAGTGTGTGTGTGGGGGGTTATAAACTACTACTGCAGACACACAACGCTTATTTGTCCACAGGTCTGCGGATCCTCCGTTTTCAATACAGGCATACATGTGGGTTTGCTAGAAAAGGTCACTTAAGATATACTGAGCTCTATAAAACAAAAACTGTTCCCTTCTTCCTTTTTTTAACATTAAACTTCCTCTAAAGTATCAGTTGCCAGACATCTGTCCCACATAATCTGCTGTGAGTCGCACACCTACGTGCAGCTTTGTGGACATCTGATCGCAGTTCCCTGTGGTTGTTTAGTTGCATTCACATTCATCAGGAACCTAATGTTTAACTCTTTGCGGCACAGGTCTGACCAGACATGTTTGTCCCAGAGAGTCGAGAAGGTCAGCTCTCGTGTCCTGTAAACAGGATCAGATGTGAGTCAAGCACCAACGTTCAACACTTGGACCCCCCTGGTCTGTGTGAACGCAGGTTTAGATGCACAGACTGGAGAACCATGCACCATGACTCCAAGGGTGGTCAAACTGGCTGCTACTAAATGTGACTTTTTTTTGTCTCTCTTTGTGACAGTGGGACAGGAGTGGCAGTGATAGTCACAGTGTAATGACAGTAACAGTTGTCGCCACAGTAATTTGTAGTGGTGACAGTGTCAGATCCCATCTCTAGGTCTGTGGGAATTTAGAAGTGACAGATTGATCAATCCTTAAAAATAAACCTCAAATGTCAAAAAAGCAAGAACTATGTTTTCCTGAGAAAAGGGCAGAAAGAATGATCCAAAACATCCAGGGCAAAAGATACAAATTCTTCATTCGCGCCTTGTTTATTCATCTGTCCAATCTGTTGTCAAAAGCAAGCGAGCAGGTTTATCAAAGGAAAACAGAGCGGGCCGCCGCCGTATCTGAGCCTCCTGCGTCACTGTTTGAGCTCCACACTCTACCTGTCTGCAAGGTTTTCACATGCAACTGCTTGCACAGCGGTGAGCAGCGCAAATTCCTTTCCAGCCCTCAGCGTGCCAGACCCTCTCAACCTGCCTCGCACAGAGGACCCACACACCAGCCCCATCGCAGCCCGACGCATTCACCGAGTACACGTGGACATACCTCCGTCGGTGCAGCCCAGGAAATCCCAGAACTGCATGTTGGCCTTAGTTACAGAGGACCGAGCCTCTGCTGAATCATGGACGCCCGTATACGTTCCTCTTCTGCCTCTCCACTTCCTAGTTGTACTGTATGCTGTCACTTATAGGAGGGGAAACACCCGCCCACTGATTGTTTCGGACTGACACACCTGGGGGCTGAGTTTCATTTCCAAACCGCACCTTCTTCTCCTAGGCCTTCGTTTCTTGTTGCCTTCCCACTGCTCCTTTCTTCTCTTCCCCTCTTCTCACTGACTGACAACAGAGAGCTATGTACACTGATCCATCCCCAGTGTAACGTTCCCCATCCCTGCCTCTTCAGATTGGTGACAGTAATGGAGGATGACACTAACCCTCACCCATGCACGCATCATAATCAGAAATGAAATAAAGGAGGTGTTAAAATGCAGACAGCAAAAAAATGTGGGTTTTTTTTTACAATATTTATGACTGGCAAATACAATTGCAGCACTGACTGGGAGAGCTCTCTATTAAACAGTTACTGATCAGTAATATCTTCTCAGCTCATGTCCATTCATTGGAAGGGAAGTGACTTGTGAAAATGCCAAAGTGAATTATCTTGATAAGTGACTTACCAAGAAAAAGGTCATATAAGTTGATTTTATGGGAATGGGTGGAAATACCCTCCAGCATTAGCAAAAATGAAGGACAGTCCATTTTTTGTCCACAATTGTGTCAGCATGAGTGAGGAAGCACTTTGAGGTCCTCCAGCAGTTTGGCTGCTGGAGGACATGTCCAGGGATGTGATGTGGGGCAGCAGTCACGTAAAGGCAGGAAAGAAGGGGGGCAGGAAAACACAGATGTGTAGGAGACATGACGGGGCAACTTTGACTCCAAAATCCAAGCCCCCGCGAGAGAAAGCGGAGCTGCTGAGCACCAGACCGTTCCGCTCTGTGAGATGTTTGCAGTACACCTACAGGCAGTATTACTTTAATCCCACTGAGCGTGGCAAAAGAATGATTCGTGCTCCTAAATTCAGACCTGCTTCAAAATGAATACATTGCAATCGGCCTACCGCGGCGATAAGTGCACAGCACTGTGGTTGACGAGGCAGCAAGCAGCCCAGAAGCGCCGGGCTGAGGACGAACTGCCCCTCTTTTGTCTGAAAGCCGGAGCTTGCAACAGTGAATCCCAGTCCGAGCAACTCGTTGTTCAACCGAACGCAGATGTTTTGCTCCACTCGTTGCCGCTCTGCGTGACAGAGACGCTGCTCGGCTTGGACCTTTGCACCTACCGGAGGATCAGAGAGGGGTGGTTTCGGCCACTGCACCACTGTCTGTCTGTTAGGAATACAAATGACTCCGCGGTGTCAGAGTGAACCGGCGTTTCCTATCATTCAGTCCACAGTACTTCACTGGAAATCCCGATACCAGCTCCCAAAAAACACCCCGGCGTATTGCATCGGTGATAACCCCATTGTCTGTGTGTATGTGTGTGTGTTACCTCCCCCCCTTTAATGCTAAGCTAGCCCAGCTAACAGTGGGTCATTCCCACTCAAATCCGCCTCCAAACAGGGATCAATACTCACCCGGCTTTAGCCCTGGAGCCCGACCGCACCTACTCTCCGTGATCGAGCACCTTCTCCGGCCAGTGTGCTTGAATTTTACACACACAGACTCACGCACACACACACACTTACACACACGCGCGCGCTGATATCAGACCCGGCTTTGGCTGCCGTGTCTCTCCGTTCCGAGTCTCTCTCCCTGTCTGTTTTTGTCCACAACAGCGCCGTGCCCGGCTGTCGGTGTCCACTGACGCTAGCTGTTAGCACTGCTGCTCCGTCTCCTGCTGCCGCTGCCGGAGCCCGAGCTTTTCCAACATGGCTGCAGCTGGCAGGGCTCACTGACAGGAGGAGAGGGGCCCTTCGTGGCCAGTACAACTGCAAGGCGCCCCCCCCTCCACACACACCCACCCCCACACACACGCTTTTATGGAAGACCCACATTTCATAATACCCCCATTTGAGGCGTGGAGTTTATGTAATAAAATGAAGTCATGAAGGGCGAAGCTGTCCAATCTCAATTTAACACCAATACATGACATGACGTACAAATAGTGTTTAGGGGTTTTATTTGACAGTTGAACACGGAATAATGCTCTTCTGAAAGTATGAATTGACCTTGTCAGGTTTATCCAACATTAGGAATTCTTACATTTTATTGTGTCATATATTATACAGTATTTTATTGATGAGTCAAGGTTATTTTTATTAACTTTTTATTTTTTATAAAGTAAAAGAGAATATATGAAAAGCACTATTTACTCTATGTATGTCACCATATGTCATTGTATACAAGGTATTAACATAACAAATTAAACATACAATCTATCATACATTCAAGGTAAACTGTGTGTGCATGCTGGGGAGTGTCAGAGGGGAATACTCTCACTATAGACTGTCATCGCCACAGTCAAATTGTCACATTGTCTATAGTAATGGCTGTTTGCCTCATTGGCAATGAATTAGACTAAAAAGTTGTGTAAACTGAATTGCAGTTAGTGATCAAAAGTGCCTTCCTGGAGGTAAGGCAATAAAAGTAGTGTGTGTGTGTGTGTGTGTGTGTGTGTGTGTGTGTGTGTGTGTGTGTGTGTATGGTGGGGGGGCACTAACATCGATGAACAAAAGAATCATTCTCACTGCGCAACACTCTGCTGGTTAGAGCTGATATTAAATTGCTCTCCACTTTATCTATCTCACTTTTGTCGAGTGATAACTGGTCGGGCCTTCATCAAATCAACCTCACAAAATTTCAAGCGTGCAGATGGAAATTTGCAGGATTTGTGTGTTTTTGTCGTGTTGCCCAAATGCACCAAGTGAAATAATAGGAAACAGAAGATACATGTATGAACCACAGTTGTTCTAGAGCTGATGCCTGAAATCTTAAGAGATTCCTATCATGCATTATTCATCACAGTATCATAATATAAGCCAAACAAAAGAGTCTTTGAACATTTGCTTTCACACACAACAAACAAAATTATTGTGACTTTGATGCTGACTGCCATTATGCTGTCTTGGATCTGTGTGTCTGCACTGTCTTACAACCACAGCCCAAAACAATCCATCTACTGATGCCCCCCACACACAGACCCACCAACACACACTGTACATTTATGCATGCAGCTAATATACACACAAATGCATGCAGACACACACTCAAAGATTATTTTTGTCCACACAGAAGAGTGATACAAATTATAGTGCAAGGGAGTGTGACACTTAGGTGGATTAAAAAGCATGCCATCATAGTTACATAGTATCTGCTGGGCCACCAGTATAACCCTGCATTTGGCAGTCACACAACTTGGCAGCTGTTGGGAAAACATATTCTGTTCAGTGTAAATTTATACTGTTCTATTTAATTAAACAGTATGGCAGAGGAGGAAAAAGGTAATAAACCTTGAAGCATTTGCAGGTCACAGGCTGGCCTGCTCAATACACTATGCACTAAAACCTCTCTGTATACTGCAGGCAGACAGGTTGATGTTGTGTATCACTCATATACTTCTCTGATTGAATTGATGAGGATCAGTGGCTACAGCGCTGCATCTGATGTAGCGGTCGCTCTGCTCTGCTTAATAGAATTGTTATTGAAATCAGTGATCAATATATTCAAAATGCTGTTTCAGATGCCAGAGAAAGTGTTTTGTCAAGGAAAATGGATAATTTAGAAAGGCACTTCATACATTTTTACAGTAATTGCTAATTTAGAAAGACAAAATTACGGTAACCTTTTGTTACTAACAAAAAGTCTAAAATTTCTTGTTTTACCTGTTATGTTCCCATGATTGGATGCTTTTTAAATCATCAAAAATTTTTGCAGGATATGGATTGGCAAAAAAATAAAAAAGGGATGATATATGGGTGAGAATTTCAGGAATGCACAGCAATGGAAACTAACTGTTACACACAATACACAGTGTTGTGATATTAATATTGAAAAGATCTATAATGCTGGAATAGATGAGTGATTAAGATGAATAAACTATTTGAAAAAAAAGTTGTATTTCACTGTAATTCTTTTGAAACTGTAGTTAAAACCAATCAAGGGTTTAATACAGTGTGCATAGAATGTACATACATACATATCCTGACCTTGTCATAGTAGGAGGTTATAGACCACCACCTAGTGGAAAATCATAGAAGTACACTCTATCTATCTATCTGTAAAATTGGTGAGTTCCCCTTTAATGTAACATTTGTAGCAGTAACCGTTGGAGACCAAAGTATTCCCTTTTTTTACTGTTAGGCCTATCATTTTTCCAGAGATAAAATCTAGCTGTAAGAAAGGACACATTTATCATTTTTATTCTAAAAAAGTATAATTATATTCTATAATTATTATGTTTTTCACCCTCAGTCAGAGTAAATGAAAGATTCAAGATGCTTGGTTTTAAAGGGGGAATTTAATGTAACATATCTTAACAGTAATAATATAACCTTTACATTACACAAAACAACCAAAGCAAGTCCTTTTTTTTATCAACTTAAATGTACATCCAACACCTGCAGTTAATAATACAAAGCTGTGACAGTTAGCATAGGATTAATAAACATTCCTACAGTTATGAATATCCAGTTGACACACTAATACATTGATTATACTGATTACACATGATTACACAGTTGAGTTTTGTATAAACATATGAGAGCTTAATGATTCAATTGTCAAACAAATACATGTCAGTTTTTATGTTTTCCAAATGTAGTATGTATCATTATAATTGTCAGAGAATGAGGAGACCCCAAGACCAAGGTCAAAAGGAGAAAAGAAGAAAAAAAAAAGGTAGGTCCACAAAGATGAGGACATGTACAAGGGCAAACGAAAAAATGCACACAGTGATAAAGGATACACAGGTAAAGACAATTCAGGGTATATCAAGGGGAGAGGAAAAAGCAGAGTTGTTATAAGAAAAAACTGAATGGATTGTTGCAGTTACAGTGGGATGCAGAGGGAGAAACGACAGTCACATATAAGTACAACCTGTGGCCTTTCAGCTAGAGATAGTGCAGATGAAAGGGCATTGAATGAATGAAGAGGGCTCAACAGGGGGAGTAAAGAATGGATGTAGGAGCAAGATATAATGAGGTATAATTTGAAGTGCATAGGATTGAGGGGACGTGCGCTCTAGCATGCCACTTCAGTGGACTTCAAGATCCTCTGGTCCACATTACTGCTGGAAATACTCTCCATGGAGACATCAGTGTGCGAGCGCACACGTTTTTCCTCGGTACCATGTGAGTACGTCCGGCCATGCTGCAGTTCATTGGTGTGTGCCCGGTTCCGAGAGCCATCAAAGGACGAGATGCTGGAGCTGGAGGTTGTCCGTGAGCGAAGTCTGGTCATACTGGCACTGGACACTAAAGAGAGAGGAGAGCCATGTTTGTACTATTCTGCATCCTACTTTATTGGACCTCAGAGTTTATTCTCCATTAAATTCCTTTTACATTTTCTGTTGTATACACTCATGGTGAGGTAAGAATAATCCTCTCATTGATAGGAAATGACGATTTAAAGTGATTGTTAGAAAAAAAAATGAACAGAATTGAATGGTTATCAATAATTATATTATATTATATTATGAATTAAGTTGCTACTACTACTATTACTTACAGTATCCCATGCCCTGGATGAAATACTTGAAGGCTTCTGTCACTTTGGCTGGCTGTGGAGGGAAAGATGAAAAAATTAAATAAATTTCTAGCCAATCAGAGGTGCAGATTCTGCAGCCTCATCAGCAGAGAAGCCAATGAAATGCCACAGCCTACCTGATCCACCTGAGGAAGTCCTCCACAATCCGCCATCTTGAAGGGCAGATGCACAAAGCATACACAATTTCAGCTGAATCAGTTACAGTTAACTTTTTCAATGTAGTAGAAGTACATATGTGACAAAAACAGTTGAATATAAATAGTTTCTTTACAGCTTAACTGTTAGCTGTCTGAGTACACTTTTACAAATACATCAAATATTCTATGGATTCGTGTGTGTGTGTGTTATATAATTCTTTGATTGCCCCCCCTTTTTGAATCTGTCAGTCATCTGGTTACCTTGAGCAGGGTGGTCTTGGTGGGGTTGAGTTTCGAGTTGCAGTCGACCACGGCGTCCACCGCTGGAGAATTATCACCTACGACCAGCAGAGTGGAGCACCTGTAAAGCAGCAGATAGATGGGTGTGAGAGGCACAGAAGGTAAAGCAGCTGCACCTTGGTGGCTCCTGGCTGACAGACTGGTCCTGGGTAAGTTCTGGTTGATTCAGTTCAGGCTTCTTTATCAGAAAACTGGTTACCTTCCAACTGATTTGTTTTACAGTTGAGCTTTTGCAGAGGAACAGGGAATAATGTGTGAGAAAACTTCATAATATATTTTCACTTACTTGAGTGTCCTGACATTGATGTTTCCTCCAGGAACAGGTCTCTCCACCTCCAGAGCGCTGCGACTGTTGTAGGAGCGGAGGAACTGACTCACGTTGGACTGGTTCATCGTTGTGGTGATGTGGTGACGGTATGTAGCAATGAGGTCATGGTTGGTCTGGATCTCATCCTGCAAAAATCAGTTTGAAAGTAAGCCAGATATAGTCTGTGATAAAGTCTTTTCCCTTTTGTTGTTGTAGTCACCGCAGCCTGTCATTACAGAGGAGGCACCTTACCTTACCAAACAAGTGTGAAATGACTGTGTCGGGAAGAGTGTGGGTCCATTCAGTGAGCTATAAAAAAGACAAAGCACGCACAAAATAAAAAATCAGTGAGAGAGTAATCACTCTCATTGCACTTAATAATTGGGACAAATACAAGTTATTACCCAACCTCTTTAACAGGTGAAGTATGACAATCAATCAAATTCAATCGAGTATCTATCAATAGAGACTATAGATGTATAGATGAAAAATTTTATAACATTTGAAATAGATGTTGATCGTTCAGCATACAGAGTCATCAACACACATATACACACGTATGCACACATATTGTTTACCTTGTTTGCAACAGTATCCATCAGTCCCTCAGCGTTGGGGTTGATGTTGATCAGAAGTAATCCATCCACCAGATCGGGATGATTCAGCTGCACACACACACACACACACACACACACACACAGCAGTTCTATTAATTTTTTTTTACATTTTTCTCACATTTATGAGTGCATTTACAAATATTGCCCTGTTACTCTTGGACATGACAGATCATTGATTTCCACAGATTTAGATATTGATCTGTGTCTACCATGGATACTGTCTTTATTCTTTAGTTTTTGGAGTCTCAAAGAATAGCCATTTTATCCGAAAAAAATCTTCAGATGGCGAAAATATCTAGAGATTCCAGGGACTTATGAGACACATATAATTGTGTCTGTGTAGCTATGGATAGATCTAATTTAATGTGACTATATAGTCTAGGAGAAACCAAACCCAAGTAAAGATCCGTGCTGAAAAGCATAAAGATTTAAACATATTTTTACAAATAAGTGTTAAATTGTGTTTTCTCACTGTCTTAAAGTAAAATGAGATCTGAACCCACAGCGAATTGTGCCAGGATGTAGGCTCCAGCTCCAACTCCCAGTCCAATCACACTGCGCATCCTGCAAAGCACACAGTCAAATGGTCAGTTAATGTCAGCAGTTACTTTGAAGCAGAGCCCAAACAACAGTATAATCATCATATTAACTTTGGGAGACCTGAGGTGTTTCAGGTCTGTCTTACCCAAAGTGTTTGAGGACTGTAGGCAGTGCTTCAGAAAGCTGGTCCATGGAAGGGTAAGTATACCTGAGAGGTCAAAATAATTATCATTTATAATTGTCAAACCCATATTAAATAATGGAATAATTAATAAATAAAAGTATAAAAACAATGAGAGTAAGGCTGTCGTGGAAAAAGAGACAGTCTCCTTACGCAGTCGGGAGCATTTTGGCTCCCTCATGATGCCCTGGTGCTTCAACGTGGCAAACAGGTAAGTGTCTGATGATTTCCTGCATGTCCTCATGGTTGAATAGAGTCTCAAAACAGGTCTTGTCTTCAGAAAGAGAAAAGGAAAGCATTTTCAAACTATTAACATGCAGAATTAGGTCTTGTTTGCTGTGACAAAAAATCAAAAAGTGGATTCATCTCTTCTTTGGTCAGATTTAGATTTTTCCCTGCTTGTATTCAGGTGTACTGCTTAATAATTGTGTGCAGATACTGTCACCAGGTGTTATCATGGTTGGTGCTAAGAGGTGAGACTTACGGTTTAGACCAATGTCGTGAAAGGTTAAGATGACAGGGCGGTTTGCCCTCGGAGTCCCTGTCATGATGCAATGGACGTTCCCATATTGAGTCTCTACGTGCTCCTCCTAAATCAAAATTCACAGATTCACTTACACGTTCGGCTCATCCAGACATAGTACACATGTCATATATTGTAAAGGACATTTGATTGTTGGTATCACACAAAAACAATGATTCATCATTACCCATGGCACATTATCTACATTTGTAATTTAAGGACAGATTAAATAATCATTGAAAATGGTATGATTATGACATTAGGCTATAATAACTACTACATAAGGACAAGGTCATTTTGCATACAACTAGTATTTTAAAGATTTGTATAAACCCTATTTTGGTATTGTTTATGTATTTTCAAGATATTTTATTTTATTTTGGCCATGTATTGTCTAGCTATTTTTATTCTGTTTCAGGAATGTATCCATTTATGTCAATGGTCTGGGTTTTTTGTATCAGAATCTTGTGTGTGTGTGTTTGTGGCCATACAGAGAAAAACCTTGTGTTACACAGGTAAAGTCATTTAACTTTGCAAAAGGATTAACTTCAGCTCTCTGCAATACTCACCGTGATATGGGGCTCAAAGACTGAGTCACACTCGTTCTCCTCCAGAACCATGGCTGCAATTGCAGAGTAGACCACAAAAGAAACCAGGGAGTTGTGCAGTAAATTCAGAACAGATGTCCTCTGTGTCAGGTGGATTGTTAATCCTTAACGTCCTTTTGAATTTTGAGGCAAAAAATATCTTCTCCTAATTTGTATTTCTGGACATTCCAGTCCCTTGGTAAAAAATACTTTGTAGTGTAAGTATATAGTTGACTGAGCTGTACAGTATGTGTGTGACAGACTATATGTTTGAGCTGGTTTATATATCCTCTGGCACTGATCTGCCTCTAAGCTGTAACTCCAGCCTGGCTCACATGTGGCCAACTGGCCTCTTCCTGTTTTAATCTGACCTCAGGCTGCTGCTGTCCCACAGAAACATCCCTAGACATCAACAGGGTATTAACCAGAACAGCTATGCTGTAAAAACAACTTGACTGCAGAGTTGGAATGGAGAAAAATATCCAGATGTAGGAATTCATTAAACTTATTTTTATTTATTAAATTTGGCATCAAAAGTTTGGTATAAAACCTATACATAGACATATATGAAGCATAAAAACTAGGGAAAACCAATTTGATTAAATGTGTCTTGAAATGTGCTTGATACCTGGAAACTTAAGTAAAAATCATAAGTAAAGCTTGTTACTTTTTGCTGCGAGGCATCAGGGGAATCACAACATCTTCAGCCAAACCATGAGCAGGTCAGCTGTCTAATCTCAGTGAGCCATCTGTTCCTCACAGCAAAACATGCTGCTCCCTGCAGCTCACTCACCTTGACCCTCCTTATGATGAAGTATGTTAACTTAATCTGGAGCGCTTCTCTGAACTCTTCGTATGTCACGTAGTTCTTACACAGCACTACAGATAAAATCAACTCATATAAACTGAGAGCAATACCATGTTATTCACATCATTTTCTTAGAACATTTGGCCTGCCTCTAGTTCATGAAATGGAAACAGATGTGAGCCTTTGACAGAGATAAAGAAGGATTAAGTTGGTTGATACAAAGACAAACTCACAGTTTCATGAACACTGTTGTGCATATTTTTTGTATCATTTGTTTTTGTTTTTATATAATATCAGCAATATGGAAGGAACTGATAGGAATGAAGATCATGTGGATAGGTCTCTGTTTCAAACCAGTCTCTCTGCGATGCCAGAATGCTTGTGAATGTTTCAATATTAAAAATGACTCAGTCCTTTTTCTGACTTCACTTTGTAGAAGCTTTAGGGAGTTTCAGACTGAACTTTCAAGGAGATCTAATAATCTGTTCTCTGTACACTGTCAATTCTTCAGAAGTTATAGTATGAGGAAAAAAATTCAATTTGCAGAAACAAAGTGGCTGAGGGGGGCTATCGACCAGATGGCTTTTTGTTATTTTTTTTGCACTCTAATACCTTTAAAAGGCAATCCTAAAGGTCATACCTTCATGACAATTTAATATCTTGTCCTGGCCAGCAGTTGTTGATTGAACAGGGTTACGAAGTGTGAGGAGAAAGCCAAAATTCAGGAGGGCATAATTTAGTTTTGATTATTTCATTTATTTTATTACCTACTTCAGCTTACAAGTGTTTTAAATTTGGTATTTTTGAAGGGGATGTGGTGACAGAGATCTAAGGTAAGGTAATTTAGTTGTTTTAATTAAAATGGTCTTCCCCTCATGACAGCAAACGGTCAAAGGTTTATGCCTTATTTGTTAAAATCAGGTTGGGTAAATGAGTAAGTGCACGCCACTCACTCATGTAGCCATGAGCAAAACACAGAATCCTTCACATTGTGAACATCTGCAACTGTCTGCCCAGGAGACTTATACTGCATATTTGTGACTGACCTAAAGGACATTCCGGAGATTGATAAATTAAAATATGCAACAGGGGTCTTGACAGTAATATATGGACTACAGAGCAGACAGTAACAGCTGGCTGAATGGAAACATGGCAGACTGCGTCTTCATTAGGATGCGATGGCACCACTGCCTTCAACACACACACGATGAGAATGCTGTGTGTGTGCAGCAGGTTTAATCCATTTAGTGGTGACTGAAGAGCAGAGGGCAGCAGATGGGTCTTACTCAGCCTCACGTCAGTCTGAAGCTATTTTGACATCATACTAACCCTGACTAAGCTCTGGCCTGCTAGCCTATTTCATCACTGACCACTGTCCCATTTTTTCAACAAGTGTGTTGTGACTAAATATCTTCAAATTAACATTGTTTTCATGTACTGTCTTACCTGTAAATGTGTCACCTTCTGCACATTTGACACACTTTCTTTTGATCATATGCTATATACATAATATTTTGCAGAATCTCTACCCATATACAGTATGTCTGCTTTTGGAAGACTATTTTTTAAGCAAAAGAAGGAAGTCAGGTTGGCTGTTTTTACAGCTGACATTGTGACTGGTCACAGCAGGAAAGACACAGGGGAACATTAACATTAAGAATATTAACAGTGACTCTGTTTCTGAGCCAACATAGTCACTACCAGGACCATGAAACTGTACCAAATAAAGGAAATTCAGCCATTCATCAGTTTACAACTTTCCCTATTGCAACATGTAAAAATGTCTCCTGTGAAAAAGGCACATCATGACTTTTGCCTTTAATTTGCAATTACTTCTCCGACTTCACAAAATTTAGGTAGAAAACTTATGTTCCATTTTACAAGTTTTAATAAGCACATACAGCCGATCAGATACTACTGAAACTCTTCTACTATTTTTGAAAAACTTGCCATCATAAATAGACCATTTGAAGCCAAAAATGAATCTAAAATATAATCCTTAAAATATGTCTGTGTTTTCTGCTGCTTTGAACCAGTAAATTAATGCAAGCATACTCTGCATCTTTGTATCGTTTCCTACTTGAGTCCACTAGATGGAGCTTTAAGTCGACTTTCTTTCAACAGGCAGCTTGACAGTCAGAATTTCATCACACTGCTTTGTTTTCCTTCTCATACACGGTGGTTCTAACAGTAGTTCTGTTTAGTATCAGGACTGTTGCTGTGTGCACACAAAGTGTTTCAGCTGACTGAACTAATGAAATTCTTTGCTTAATGTGTAACATGAGTTTCAATCATTGTTCATACTTGACACCGTTCAGAAGAGTTAAAGAGGAGCTACTATTTAGGTAAATTAGCTAAATTAGCATTTATTTGTGTGCTTTGTAATTTCACATATATGGATTGTTATATAATTTTTACATACAGTTTTGCGTAGATATTTAAGGAAGTCTTTGAGTTTAATTTTTCTTTTGTTGTGCAATCCCATGAGGGTGTGGCTGTTCCAAGACAGCAGGGGTGGACAGTGAGATGGAAAAGTGAATTGTGAAAGCAGGAAATCTCGGCATATGGTGTGATGTGAAGAATTAATATAGAACCTCCTCTAGAACCATCTGTATTGCAGGTCAGAACAATTTGCTCCAAACAACAGGTTTCATGAGATATCCCACCATTCACTTTCTTTTTTCATTCCCTTACTGTAATTTCCTTACTTCAGGCAAGTTTATAGACATATAGCTGGTATGATAAAGTTGTATTGTCATCCTGAAAAAACTGGTTGTCATGGCAACTCTTCAGTCTGCAGGTGAAAGTCCTGCTGTCTGACTCTCAGCTTTCAAAACATTCTAATTATACACACAGCAGCTGCTGCCGCTTGCCACATGCTTGACTCTGTGTGTCCGTGTGTGTGTGTTTGTGGTTTCGTTGTGTGTGTATTTGTCAGTAGGTATACTTTGGATTTTGCTCTGAACCTCATTCTGTGTACATGCATGTATGTGAGTTGTCCTGTAAGTATGTTTTTGAGGATGTATGCAAAAAGACACAGAACACTTTGATTTTCTTGCAACCCTCCAGATTTAAGGCCCTTGTGGCTGGTCCCCACTCTACTAGGAACTAGGAAACTAGGAAACCACTGCAATAAATATGACAGACTTGTCATTTTGTGTTGTACAGTATTGTACTGCATCCTGCTATATAGGTTAAACCAGGTTGCAATGCATCAAAGACATCTGAACTTCAGCATTATGCCTATCAGCAAGCTAAAGCTCTAAACTGACATGCCATGCGGGCAAGTTTGATCATTTAATTTCTCTAAGTGATGTAGTCGTACTTGAAAATCTTAGCATGGCTCAAAACAGGAAGCTGCCGAAAGATAACCTGATTCACCACAAGGCTTACTGCTGCCTCTCCACCATCCAGTCCTGGTATGGGCTCGATATCATGCCATATTACAGCACAGTGATGCACCTGTTGTCACATCACATTCTCTATAGGTAGGCTATAAATCTGCTGCTGTTTGTTTGTGTGCCATTTAGAGGTTAATAACAGTTTATGAGCCATTTGTGAAAATCTAAATGTCATCTTGCAGTTTAAAGATGAAACTGTTGGTATTGACCATGCTTCCTTTTCATATCCAGTTTCTTCCTAAGTTGCTCACAGAATATTTCACACTGCTGCATGAGTAGTGTGGTGTGTGTGTGTGTGTGTGTGTGTGTGTGTGTGTGTGTGTGTGTGTGCGTGCGTGCGTGCGTGCGTGCACGGGACAGAATTACAGAATCCTCCCACGGAGGGGATGCACCATGTAATTATATATATCAACATTGAAAATGAGTGTAAGTGTTACACCCGCCTGCATTCCCACTTTATGGGTCATTCATCAGGAATAAATGACAGAACCAAACTTACAATGACGACAGAGGGTGACCTGTAACCTCATTTCCAAGTAGTTTGCAGTCGTATTCTTGTTAAAACCCATTTCTGTCAGTAGTGTCAGTATTACAATCAGTATTAGTTGTAGTAGTAGTTGTACAAGTAGCAGTGGTATTAGCAGTGGCAGTTAACAATAACAACAGACTTACAGCAGAGTTACATCACTGTTATATCACTCAGCCATGTTCTTCCTCTCTGTCTTTCTTTCTTCATCAGAAGCTAAATTTGTATTCACGAGGCACAAATACAAGAGGGTGAGATGAGGTGGTGTTGAGGCAGATTAGAGCTCCTCAACAAAGGTGATAAGAGCTTTAAATAGCACCAATCTTTGTATAATGCCAGGAATATCTTACTGAGAAGACTCTAGTTCTTCAACAACATTTACTCAATCTTATGAAGAAGAATTAAGGAAGGAACACACAAAACTTACAAAATGGCATATGGTCATATTATAGCAATAACAATGCTATAATCAAAGCTATGATTAAAGGGTTGTTACACTATAATATTTAATATGAGAAAACAAGGCAATAAATTATCTCTGTTCTATTTTAGTCATCGCATAGTGATTCAGAATTTCCATGATCACTGGCATCAGTAACATTTGGTTTATTAAAATAAGGCCTCAGTGCTTCCTTGGCATTTCCTTGTAGAGGTGTTAATGGATTCGGTGCTGAAGTCTTTGTAGGTCAGCTCTCTTGCTTTTATGAATTTGGGAGTGAGGCCACAGCCAGCGCCCAAAGTGTCCTTTAGGCTCCTCAAAAGGCACAAGACTGCCAGCTGAGGATTGACCTACAGGGTGTCAGCTCACATTTCCAGAAACCATTGCAGCAACCATGTTTAGGCCAGTGCACTGCCATTTGTAGCATCAAAACAGATGGTCAAGCTGGACCTGACTGGTCCTCAGGAGGATCAGATGGGGGAAGCCTTGAGAGGAAGAGTATGTGGATCTGGGACAGAATGATGATGAGTAGAGATGGTGGTGATGTCTCGGGGGTATATCATATTTGTATTGGAAACACAAAAAGAAGATAAAAGTGTTAGACAAGTTGTAATATATAGCTGCTTTTTAGAGGCACTGTTGCAAACAACCTGCTCTGACTTGACATTGGCCACTGTTCAAAGAGCAAGAAGTTTTCAAAACCTTAAAGTTAACAGTAGAAGTCTGGAATCAGACAGACAACATTTTAATTTAAAATACAGTGTTGTTTCACTGCAATGCATTTTCAAAGTGGCAATGTTAAAGCCTAATTGACATAATACCAGCAGCATGTTTTTACTGAAGAAAGTTTTTCTCTTACACATGGTCAACTGCAGTAACATTCTGTATTCTCCACCCTATTCAAAATCAGTAGCTCCAAAAGGACACAATCAAACACTATACCTGAACTGATTCACCAGTGTTCATTCATGTTACATCTTTACAAGCGTAAAAGTTTTAAACTACAGGATGTTTAAAAATGAGGCCACAGCTAAAATAAATGTTTTAATGGAAAATTTACATACAAAGATTTGAGTCATGTCTGTGTCCACCAGAAACATTTTATCAGTAAATTTGAAATTCTGCTCAATATACAAATCATTACATTACTATAATTTCCTGTACAGTATTTCTCATATGCATCCACTGGAAATTGAACTCAGTCTGTAAAAAACATGTGTCTATGAGTAACTCATAGAGTACCACTTTGAAATCAGTGAACCTCAATTACCCATAGTCTCAACTGTTGAAAAATGTATAACATTTGTGCATTAAAAGTTGTAAAATGTGCATAATGTGAGTATGCCATTTCTCTTTTTTTCTATGATATTCTATGATGTTGACTGAGGACAACAAAGCCAAACTGAATCATCTCTCTTCCATCTTTTTCTCTCTTTTCTGAAGGTCTTCATCTAATTGTCACATTCTGTTTAGAAATGACTTACCTTTGCTTGTGGCTATATTTGCACTTAATATCAGAATAACAATGGAGACAGTTGGCCATAATGAAAATTAATGGCACAACACCGCACTATAATACAACAGCCACAATGCATCTAACGAGCATAGCTCCAGCTCCAACAACACAGACACACACACACACAAAATGACTTTGGCTCTGAACAGCAGGCATGATCGTGAAGAGTCAGATTTTAATGTGATGAACTATTTTCAAATAGCACAGCAGCTAATTTTAGCTTTTAGCACATGTTTTTCAAAGCTCCATGCATCAGGTGAACAGTCATGTTAACCTCTCTTTAAAGTGATTGATTGTCAGGTGAGGCCCCAGCTTGTTCTGCTTTAAAAGGTCTGTGCCTGTGACTGCCTCGTGACTCTCTGAACACACACCATAACCTTGTAAACAAGCTGTATGAAGATGACTTATACGTGAATCCTAAAAACTCCTAAGCTTAAAGTTGCATGTATTTAGTGAGGGAATGCCTTGGTGGCAGTTGATTTGGAAAACATGCCCTGCCATTTTCACCCATCTGATTATTTTTTGGATGAATACCTTCAACTCCTGCCCTGAAGCTGCACACAGTGTTTTGGCTGAAGGAAAACAAACAACCTGGTGCTATTGTCAGTTAAGGGGAAAGTTAATTCCATGAACAGGGGCTCAACTGTTTGAGTTGTCCAATCTGTCTGGTCACTCAAAGGACCGTCTATTTTTAGTCATTTCAGGCAGGGGAAGAGGAGAGAGAGGGAGGGAGGCAAGGAAAACAAGAGAAGGTCCAGACAGACATGTCATAGCAGGACATATTCATGAGAACAACATTTTTTCTTACGTGAGAGAAGAACATGAACTAAAACACTGAGGTGCATTTATTTTGTTACTGTGAACTGTATTATATGTGATACCACGGACTTCCTTGCCAAAATCTTGTAATCATCAGCCTGTAGGAAGGGGTGAGGATAATGGAGGAGGAGGGGAACAACCCCTCTTCATTACCCACCAAGTGCCTGCTAGAAGAGGGGAGGGAGAAAGAAGGAGAGTGGATGAAGAGGAGGAAGAGGAAGAAGAGGAGGAGGAGGGGGAGTAAGACTCTTCTCCCCTCTCTCTCTAAGAGCATTAACTGTAGAGTGTTCTGCTGGTGACAGGGCTGTCAGGGTCAGATGGCTGCTCAGCCTGATTAGACCAGCTCACAGCAGATCCTCAGCCCGGTACACTGCACTGCCACAGCAAGGTAGAGCCTCAGACTGGCACCTATCGCCTGTGAGGGTGAGGCAGATAGCTCTGTGTGAGAGTGGAGGCAGAGCTACAGGTTGCTGCAGAAAAGATTTTCTGCTTCGTGACCAGATATTTCAGCTTCTGGCAGCAGGAGAAAGGCTGAAAGCAGGTGGACTGTTCTGTGGCAAAGAGGCAGAAGGACTGAAGTTTAGTCTGTGTTTGGAAATGACATTGAAGAGCTAAGCGGTAAGAACACACATTCAGCAGATATTGCATTTGTTCAATTGCTGGTAATATACAAAGATATATATCATGATTGTGTTAGGCAAAGGTTCCTGATGCTATCATGCATCCAGCGTAGCTCCCTGCAACAGGTAGTGCAACTTTTGAGAACATGAACTTGAGTGACAGATTAGGAATGTTGCCACACTTATGGAGAATTTTCACAAGAATTCATTTCCTTTGCAGCGTTCCTTGACACAGTAATTAAGCTGGGGTTGAACTAGCAGTGGGTAACATTCCCCAAAAATGTGATGTGTCACAGAATCAGCTGCTATAGATACAGCTATAAATACAGCTGCAGATATTCAGTGTCTACAGGGGTTTACTATAACAGGCAGTCATCTGGTTGTGTGTGTCAGCACTCAAACGGTTGTAGGCTTGGTGGTGGTGCTGCTGCTGCTTCTGCCAGACTTTGGTGAAACTGCCAAGTGGTTTGTGGATTTCCCTGTTCAGCAGCCAAGCTGTTGCAGAACTATTTCAGATTTAGGCATTTAACATATTCACGTCTTTCGGACTGACTTGTGTTTTGGAGCTGCCACAGAAAACCATCTATAAGCGGACTGAATTTATTTGAGGCTACTACTAACCCGCCTTGTCATTGTCTTAACTATTAACCTACAGGCTTACTGTGTGGCACTCAGCCTTACATTGCACATACTGTACAAAAGTTTGGCAACCTAACACTGCTCTAAATAATATTGAGATCCATTTTTAACTCCTTTGGGTCCTGACCCAGCCTGTGCCAGGGAAACAGCCAGGCACAGAGACAACCAACTGGGGAAGCACCTGTTTTTACTGACTAAACTGCGCTCTAAGATAACAGGCTTTACAGTTTTAATTGGAATTACTGATACTGTCTAGCCATGTACCTCACACTGTAATGCGGTGTATGCGGTTTTTATATTATGTCACCCTGCTTTATATGTTATATAAAGGCCTAAAGTGAGTGCAGTACTTGTTAAGAGTTAATATTCTTATTGGATTTGTGTCTGGATGCTTTAGAACTATTTTATACCTGGTCTGTCTCTCAGTCTAAATAAATTCACAGCCCTGGTCTGTGTGTGAGAGAACCTTGGGTCATTTCGCTTCATGTGATACAGATTCATTTTTACCCTGTATGTCTCCGTTTTAATTTTGTGCTCATGCGGCTCAAAAAACACAAATGGCATATCCATAAAACTCAATAATGGAAAATTAATGTTATTTTTATATTCTGAATTGACTGAATGGAAAGTAATTGACCTCTGCCCTGATTATTGGTAACACAAGATAAACTCCTAATTATAGATAGCAGATACTCCTCTGGGAGAGTGAGTGAGTAAGTCGGCGTGTGATTATTAAGTGTGTGTGTGTGTGTGTGTGTGTGTGTGAGTAGTGCCAGAGCTGAGGTGACGAGGTGACCACAGATTACCCAGATTACCTCTGGGCTTCCTGGTTGTTTGTCTGAATGTTTGGACATGAGAAAGGGTGGAAGGTTAAATGTTCGAGCACCATCCCCTCATATTTCCCTCACTTCCTCTGCTCACAGACCTCAGCCTCCATCTGTTTGACCAGCCTGCGTTCATTTGATCTCCAATCTCTCTATTATTAATAATCTGCATTTTTGCAAAGATTGTGCATCAGCCCATGATGAAGGAATAACTGAACTAACCTCTGTTGGACTGTCAGGTAAATTATTTCTGGTATTTTCTTGCAGGTTATTATAATCCTCACATATTGGGCAAGTTGCTACTTGTTTTCTATTATCCAAATGTTAGTGGCTTATCAAGGCAGTGAAGCATATAACAGATTTTGTGAACCTTTGTGGAAATAATATTGTGATTTCCCAGCAGTGCCCACCCCTCACCATTGCATTTCTTTGTATGTAATGAATGAAGCAGATGTGAATTTTCTACAAACACACTACACCAACAGGGCATGCAGATACAATCCACCTAGACTAGGTGGAATAGATATTTGCTTTTTAGATTTTGTCCTCTTTTTATTCCTCAGAACCAAATTTAATTTTCTTGATATTGTGCAGGCTAATCTAATACAATTTTCCATATTTTGTAGGCCCCATCATATATTAGATTTTCTATCTCATGGAGCATCAGTCATCTGTTGTCCAGCTTTCTTGTCCATTCCATGCAAACGCGTTTGTACATGTCTGTTTAGTTGTTTATATCGCACATAAAACAATTCTGAACGAATCTGATCAGACAAGAAAAATCAGTTCCCTGTAAATATTACTGGTGTTGAATATGGTTATGAGCTAGTGTCTTGGTATATAGTAGCCTTGGGTTGTGAATTGAAACATTCCTTTTAATTGAATATCAGGATCAAATGATTTCCAAAAATATTTGTACTGAACTTGAATTTTTCTATGAATCTTATGCCACAGTGTTTTGTTGTGTACGATCTTGTCAGACAACCAACTTTGCCAATATTAATAACGTTCATAAACTTTCATGAACTAAAGCTTTATCAATAAAAAGAGCAGATATGTTTTTTTTTCACCCAGAGCATCCTGTTAAAGGGTGTATCTGTTGTTCATGATGTCAACATCTAAAGTGATGAAACAAAATATGTCATATGTCAATATGTGTCTGCATTAGCTTACCTCCTCTGCTTAACAGTTTCTTAGAGGAAAGCCTGTATAATTGTATATAGTGACATAGGTATTTTAAATAACACAACTAATAATGACTTTAATTTGTATTTTTGGCAACATGGTCCAACTTCACCAAAACAATGTCCACACTAGAACAAATTATTTAAAATTTATCTGTAACAGCTTTTATAACTCTGGAAGTTGAATATTTAACCAGTTTGTTTTTCTCTGTTTATTACTGTAGAACCGCCAGTTGATGGAGTTTGTTCGGCGGAGTGGTGACTACTGCCACGCCCAACACATTTAGACCCTATGTGGGATGAAGCTGCAATATGCCATCCTAGGGCCTGAACCCTGAAAGTCCATTGGCCATTGCCCTCTGAACCAGCCAGCTCATGGGGTAACAAGTGGAGTCTCGCATACTGGAAGCTAACTGGAGAGAGAGAGAGAGAAGGAAAGAGAGAGCTACTGAGAAAGACAAAGAGACAAAGAGAGGAGGACTAGACAATCAGAGAGATACAAAGAGAGGGACGCAGAGAAAACTGACACACCACAGCCTCTTGGACTACAGGATACAGTCAACTGATGGTGTAAAAGACAACAGGACATCTGAATTGGGAAAATAACCTGTACGCCTATAAACAAGAAGTTTCACTACAAACAGGAAGTCCAGAATCACCTGGAGGCCTGATATAACTGCAACAGCTGGTGCTGAAGGTGAGGGGATAACTGACTGAATATAGTGCTACACCAACACTTAATCCTGCACTTTACTGACTTTTTCTGGCATTCAATGCATGGCTAGCTAAAGATTTGTAAGGTAGTTTTTCCATTCTCTATTCCTTTTTCTCAGTGTTATATTATGTTTTTTTCAGAAGATGTTGTGACAATAGCAACACAGGTGAAATTTTCTTCCCTAGAAATCTGAAAATAATGCACTGACAAAGCTCCCCTCTTGCATAATACAGGGAACATTACTCTCTGTAAGCACAACCAGTGTGAATAATGCTGATATACCTGTCTATTCTTGCTAAATGGAAATATGTTGCTTCCAAATATCCATATTTTTACAATACTGTGTTGATGAACAAGTTATAAACCACCAATCCACTAACTTAATTTATTCACATTTAGTTTGCTGCCTTCCACATTTGTTTACTTGGATGTGAGGACCATGATATCACCTCTGTGACACATCAAATAGCTCTTATCAGTGCTAAAATAGCAGCTGTGCACACATTGGGGAGTGTGAGGCATGACTGAATTAAGATGACTGAAATTAAAATTCCATCCCAAAATACACTCACATCCCTATTATCATAATCAAAGAGTGATGCACATGAACGAGAGGCACTCCGAGGAACTACTCTAAAGATGACTGCGATTTCCACATGTTTGTTTTTGTTTTACATCCAGTGTAGACTACTACTACAGGCGTAGTATTGATGAATTTTAAGTGCAACTTTTCAGTAAAAGTTTACACAGAATTTTGTTTTCTCTTGAAGGGCCTCCCAACAAAGGTGTTTTCAGTTATTCTGACTGACAAGACATGGTTTGTGGAGTTCACCAGTTTACCACTGAGAATGATAAATATATAATTTTCCCACCTTAAAAGGTGCAACAGAGTCACAATGTGCCTTCTAGTGCCTCCAGATTTCATGTCATTTTGACTTGGCACAGTAGAAGGGGCCCAGGTCTTCCTGATAACATTAATGGAGGCTCCCAGTTATTAATTTCATTATTTACACCTGTGTCTTTCCTGTTGTGACATGTCAAAATTACTTCTGTTAAAAGTTGTGAGAGATGTGAGTGGGGTTTTTTCCTAAAAAATGTTTCAGTATTTCACTAAGAGTGAAACAGGTTTATTCACATTTTGAAAAGAGCCCTAGAAAAATCAAACTTGTGATGTTCTACTCAGGAGGAATCCACCATTCACTTGATGATGGGGCTGGCAACAATCAAGACAAATCTATGAATTTACATGTGATCTTAATATAGACTCATGTAAAACATGTTTAATATTTGAGGTAACTTATGTCATGACAATTTTCATGTCCTTTTGGGAATTCTTGTCATGTGTATTGATAGGTGCTGCATAAACAGTGTCTCACTGACTTGAAAACCTGGTCCAAATATAGCTCATATAGTTGAAATCATGTTTCAAGTCAAATGCAGTATGTACATATCTCCTTGACACTAAGCTGATGACTAACAACTAACTGGTTACACTTAAAGATCAGAGGTCATCCTAGCCACCATGAACCGTCCAGCTCCAGTGGAACTGTGCCACAAGAACATGAGATTCCTGATCACCCACAATCCCACAGATAGCACACTCAGCTCCTTCATAGAGGTAAGGAAACATGTGCATGACTGCCATCAGTAAGCTTATGCTGCAGCGCTTCACAGAGATAAGATTCAAATGCACATATGCATTTTGGCCTTGTTGTGAAAATGTCCCTCTACCACTGTTGTCCTTTGCAGGACCTGAAGCGGTTTGGTGCCACAACTGTGGTTCGAGTCTGTGACATCACTTATGACAAAACACCGCTTGAGAAAGACGGGATTACTGTGGTGGTGAGGATACAACGCACAAAATTCCATTGACACTCTAGATAAGTCATGCCGTGACAAAACATTCAGTGCTGCTCCTCTTTCAGGATTGGCCCTTTGATGATGGAGCCCCACCGCCAAGTAAGCTTGTTGATGATTGGTTGAGTCTGCTGAAGAAGAAGTTTCAGGAGGATCCAGGATGCTGTGTGGCTGTTCACTGCGTTGCTGGACTGGGACGGTAAGATACACATAAAAAAAAATCTGTGCACACCCCAAAGTATCAACATAATTCAAAGACAGAGAGAGGAAGACACACACAAACACTCATGTATGTACCTGTATCTTTGCATTGAAAGGATTAGATAATCCTTTTAGTAATGTGAAAAGCTAGTTGATTATGAAATGATCAGTCACACTGATTTCATATTGTAAAAAGAAACACATACACGAAGACAAAAATCTCCACGTCACTAAATGTAAGACGAGAACAACAGCTGTAACCTGATCATTCAACGTCTCTTTTAAGATGCAGACCAACTGTTGTTATTTTTGAGAGATCAGACTGAACAGAAATAGAGTTGACTGTGTGTGTGTTTACGTGCTCATATATACTGTTCACTCAGGGCTCCTGTCCTGGTAGCACTGGCCCTTATAGAGAGCGGAATGAAGTATGAAGACGCCATTCAACTTATCAGGCAGTAAGTACATTTTGAAACCACATTCGGTGTCGTCATCCTCATGCAGTTATCAAAATGTATTACATTTATGCTTATGAATATATGTAGTAAAGTAGTTTAGCATGAAGCATTTTTATTTTGATATGTGACAATGTGACAATCACATACACCTCAAAGTGCTGAAACAGTATATGAATGTCTTTCTTGCTTGCCAACAAGAAGCCTTCGTAATATTTTACAAAAACTTATCATCATTATTGACGAATATTTTTACACAGCAATTTGCACACCTGTTTGTCTATTTCATGGTGAGAAAGTATGATGTTTTTTGATGTTTTCAAACACAGGAGGATTCTTTAAATTTATTCTGTATTACACAACAGGGGATTGACTATACGGAGGTTGTCCATAGTCTATTTTTCATAGAGGGACTGAAAACAGCATTTTTAAATTTTTGAAAAGGTAACTCCAGTGGCTTACACCATATAATGTGGTTTGTATATTTCAGAAAACGTCGTGGAGCCATCAACAGCAAACAATTAAACTACCTGGAGAAATATCGATCTAAGCAGAGACTTCGCTTCAAAGACTCACATGCACACAAGAACAAGTGTTGCACCATGTGAACTCACACATACACACACACACACACACTCCCTGACCCCTCAACTAATGCTCTCAGGAAACCAACCATACAAGCCTTGTATCACCTGAATCATTAGTCTGTGTATACCCTGAGAATGTATGGATATTTTTATAGTAATTTCATCAGAATCAATCTTTGTTCCACAGTTTAATGATTTCTTGTCATTTAAAGTTTATTTTATTGGCATTTTCACTTCATTACATAGTTTACAGAGAAGAAAGATGGGAAAGACAGACTTTGAATGGAAAATCGCATAAAAAAATCACGTTTTAGTTGTCATGGTATTTCTGCTTTAATAGATTGTACTGGAAATGACACAAAGTTGCATTAGGTATAATATTTTGAGGCTTTTTGTGTCACATTCAAAGTTGCAACAAATCAAATCCATGGAATGTGCCCATGGGGACACCTCAACAAATTTGGTGTTGTAATAATTTATTATTTATACCTGATCTGTTGGCTTTCAAATCATGAAATCGTCCCTGATATCTTGTGAAAATAGCACAGAATTTAATTTTTCATTTTTTTCATTGTTATTTCATCATTTTGTACAGATGTGCAGTATGTTAAACCTAAACCATAACACTGATATGTCATTACATGTAGTGCTTTAATGTGTTTAAAGTGTTTTATTGAAGATTTTATCTATAAAAAACCTTAACAAACACTTTGTAAACAATTTGGGCAGACAAAAACCTAAGACAGTGACACACAAGAATAAAAGAATGTCAGCAGCTCAGTATTTTTAGTTTCAACTCTATAGGTAGACCCTGTCTTACATTATTTCTGTGTGTTCTCAGTTTAACTGGAGATATACAGGGCTCATTTCCATCCCAGCATCTTCTGCGACTCATCTACTATCGAGATGAAAATCAGCTCCTGTAATGGTACAGCAGATGAAGCATTTTGGTCAACATAAAGCCTTTATTTGCTGTTGTCACAGTTACTGTTTTAATATTCCATTGTACACTGTGCTGAAGTTGTGTTTACATATCTGTGTGCTTTATGTTATGCTCTGTTTACTGACACCCATAGAAAGAAACTCACTGATGAGCAGCAGCTGATTTCAAGTAAGATCAATTGTAGTATTTATGTGTTCTATAAGAGGGAAATGTTGATAAATCCACTGTAATCCTATATTACATAAATTCAAAATTCATGTAAACTAGATGAAAATGATTCTAACTGAGGGATCTTTAACTATCACTTTCTTCTGTAAGACTGGGTGAACCATACCTCCCATGGTCAGGGAGGAATGTATTATACCAGCAACTGATGGCACTGACTAGACAAGCTCTCAGTTTTAATGAAAGGCCAATTCTGGCCTGATATGTACGTGGATTCACTGAGATATTGGTCTGATCCTATCGCAAATGTTGCTGTGCATTGTCACATCTTATAGACTTGGCCACAGTATCTGACACACATTCTCCAGTGAGGTAAAGTTTAGGCCTACTTATTCACTTGCATTATTATTATTATATTATGAATGATACATGTAAACAGCTGCTTCTGACACATCTTTCATTTTTCATTACTATTTTTTGCTGATGATAGAGCATGCACTTTTTATGTATTAGCAGGTTTCTTATGGTACTCTACTATAATCTGTGTTGTTAAAAACAGCTTCAACCTGAACAACAGTTTGTGAGGAAAAATGAAATCCCAGGATGTAATTTGAGGAAAAGAAGCAGTAGAATTTCAGAATGTAAAGAGAGTCTGCTGACCTACCTGAAAGGTTTTTTTGTTTTGTTTTTGTTTTTTAACAAATTGGCTTCAGTTTTGTCGACTTGTTCATATGATGCGCGTGAGTTTGTTTGAATATGTGTGTGTGCATGTGTTTGGTTGCCTTTAGCTGTTGTTCTGAGCTGACACTTTTTAAATGTAAAAACAAATGCTGTAAATGTTTGTGTTTCTGTAAATTCTTGCACTGTTGAATAAAGATTTTGTCATTGTCCATGTATGCTATACATGTTATATATAATAGTTGTTCATCAATTCCTCTCTCAGTATATACTTTTGTATAGGATCCCTGATTTGTGGTCTTATTAAAAATGATACACATAAAATCACAGACATACTGTATACTGAATGCAAAACCAAGAAACTGGCAAAACTTTTACCTTTGAAGATTAATTTACAATTAAAAGAAAATGGACCAATGCAAAACAGCAATTTACATTAATGCTCTGCAAGTTTACCACCTCATTAGCTCTAATAATTCTAATAATCCAATATAAATTCTTGATGGGGGAATAAGCCTCCTTGTACTGCTGGGAACCTTGTAGAATGGCGGAGAGGATGATTATGTCACACAGAAGGTAAATGAAGGTAAAGGAACTACTCTTTCTGTAACCTGCAACATAAAATGGTGTCATGTCTATTCTTATACCTATGTTTCCAGTAAAATACTTACTTACAATTTAAGCATTGGCCATATCATTAATTTTGTATTTGCCTATGATATTATAATGTATTCTTACTACTGATTTCCACGAAGAATGGAGAAGACACTCTTTTTAATATTGTAATGATTTTCATAAAAACAGATATTACTATGTCAGACTCCCACAATCTATCCAAAAAGTTTATAAAAACAGTGCTGAGGCCTCCTGACGCAATGTACAACAAATGGTGAAAAACCCGAATCCTGTGGACGCTGAGTTCCCCTCTCAGCCGCAGTGCAGTCCTCCCGCCACAGAGGCCGCTGTCTGATACTGTATGAGACAGGTCCCGTCCGCTTCCGCTGGTTGGAAGGACTTGTTTCGCAGATTCGACAGAAATTTCCACGTACATAATGTGAAATTGGGCTCTAAATCCAAATTCAGAGATTATATTTAGTCGCATGATGGTTAAAATCCATCGATAAGTTAGTCTTATTTAGCTGTTTGGGGTGGCTGGAGAAATGGATGGACAAAAAGCAGGTAAGAATTTGGGCTGGCTTCAAGTCGAATATGTTTATCGGGTCTTCATTTTTGCTTGGGCCAAATGAAAATAAACAAATGCGTCTGCGTTTAAAACGTGTCCTAGCACTCATGAGCAAAATATTTAATTTTCTACTTACGCGGTTGGCGCTGTCTACAGACCTTATTGTACAATACTCGATACAAGTGGTCCACACGCTTTGGTCCGACACGATGGAAAGCTGTTTGGAGGCTGTACTGAAGTGTCCGTTGACAAGCCTCAGCCTCTGTTTGACTGAGTTGTGATAACTGTATGAGCAGTGCAAGGTGTGATACAGCGTCAAACAGAAAGGCTGGGCAGAAAGAGGTCAGCGGCCTCATTTAAAGACAAAGCATATCAACAAGTATTTTTTAAAAAACTAGCTCGTCTTTTCACGGCTTCGTTTTTCTGTCGTGATGCTCATCTCCACAGTTTTTTTCTCTCTAACATACAATATGAGAAACACATTTTAAAAAGAGGGTCTGTAATTTTGTATGTAAATCATAGCGACAAATAGAGTACTTGAGCAGAATTCCCGTTCTTTCCCCCTGTCTGTGGAGTAATTTGTATGTATTTCAAGGTTCTGTTGTCATACTGCAGTGACACAAAAGATGTTGGTTCATCTGTTTGGCCTCTTTGTATGTGCCATGTCAAAGAAAGACCACTTTTTTTGAAGGATGTTGCAGATGGTTGGAGGATAGAACTTGTGAATACAAATATGATGTAACTGAGTACAATGGGCTGAATCTGACACCTTCTTTCATCTCGTCTCTCTCCAGCTGGCTCTGTGTTTATGTGTCGGCTGTGCAACCTCTTCTCTCCCAGCCGCTCTCTGCTGCTGGCCCATTGCTCCCAGCTACACCCCCAGCAGGAGCGTCCCGATGACATCATCACTGCGCTGCAGCCCCTTGTAGCTGAGCCTGTGGAGACGCTGGCAGGTCAGACTAATGTGTCATTGCAAGGATATAAAGGTGTTCTGTACTGTTACCAATACTACTACATTCACTATTTTGAGGATGAATTGAACTTTGGTGTGATGATCAGGCAAAGAACACTGACTCTAGTAGCACAACTGGGCTAAAGCCCCAATAAAATGAATTGTACAAACTTATTTCCAAAATAATTAGAATGCAAAGCAAATACAAATGTGAACAAGCAATAACTGATATATTGTTCATAGTAATAAAATAATGTGGGGAATGCTATAACTTACCTATTTTCATTCTCTTTGGGAGATGATGGAGGTCTGTGACACAAGGCAGAAGCTACAATAGATCACACTTTGGCTACACAAAAAATAATTATTTGTTGGGTATTACTTTGTTCTAGATTTTGGACTCTTAGGGGGATTTGTTAATAAAAAAAAGATGAAATCACTCAGTTCTCTGCTGTCTTGTGGGCCCACAGAGAGCCCAGTGAAGCGAAAGCGAGGGCGACCAAAAGGCTCTACAAAGAAGACACGCACAGATGTGACGGAGTCCAAGGCTGACTCCAGCCATCCCGCAGCAGATCATTTGCAAAGACAAGAAGAAAAGAACAAGGAGGGAGACCAACAATGCAGCTCAACAGAAGGTAGCGCTGTATCCCATAATTCTTTCTACTTCATTCAGAAGATGGGACAAGTATCCTCTGCAAGATGCCTTTTCTAAAGGTTGCACTCAGTAAACCTGACAGCCTATAGTATTACAGAAGCAATGTGTGTAAAATTTATCTCTGGGACAATTGAATCTTATCTTATGCTACTGACTTTTCCTTCAGTCATAAATATCACCTTCCTGGTTGAGCGAGAATGGGCACACAATCTAACTGATGTAAATGAGATATCACATACCGATGTCAGTTAGCTTTTCACAAATAGTACTGCAAATATATTGGGTCTACTTTTACTTTACAGTCACAGTCTTAAGTTGTTTTGCAGACATTTAAGCCTCGAGGGTTATTTGAGGGTTATTTTCTGTTTAATGGGTTTTGTAAATATGGTAAAACAGCTGAGCACTCTGCATCCTGACTCTTCTCCCAGTTTTTTTCCACCAGCTTCACACAATGGGTTTCTGGGACTTGAATGTAGAGAGTGTCATCGCTCATTCAGCAACAGACGACAGATCCTCAAGCACATCTGTCTGAGAGAAGAGGAAGAGGAGGAGGAAGAAGAGGAGAATGGTGAGGAGTGAAACAACAATAACAAGAGATTTGAATTACCAGCAACAGAAATATTAATATGCGCCACACAGAGAACTGTAAGCTGACTCTCTGTGTTAACTACTGAAAAAACTTTTTGCTTTCATATATTTAGGTATTGTACTTTGGGTGATTGTGATCAATATCCGTTCATCATTTTCAGGGAGCATCTGTGTTGGACCAGGAGTTGAGGGCTCTGGGAGTTTGGACCCTGCAAAAGCTGATCCAAACCAAATACACCAAGACCAAGTAAGACCAGGACTTGTGAGAGAAAAAGGTCAGTTTAAGATCAGGATATAGTTTCCTGAAATCCTTATTTGCTTTAATAATTGGATTGTTTTAGTCGGGTTCAGATTTAGTTTTATAGTCCTAGCAGTCTAACCCTGTCTTGCTCTCTGTTTGTAGACGTGGGCAGCATTAGACACCCAAGAACGAAACGAAGCCGCATCGTAAAAGAAGGAGGCCCGGCAACAGGAAACAAAAAGTCAGTCATCAGTGTAGTTCTGACAGAAGATGAAACACTTCCAGGTCAGTCTCAGAGTTTTTTTGTGCGAGCTTTTGCTCTTTGGCTAACAAACAAGTCAGCTGCTTGTGTAATGTTACCTTCATTTCGACAGGTGTTTCAAAAATGGTTCCAGTAGAGAACGGTTTAACAGAAACGGGGTCCACGGCCATCAAGACTCAGCCTCAGGTAAGACCAAGAATACACAGAAACAGCAAAGGGACGGTTCACATATGATACAAAACCACCTGTTTTTGCCCTTAGCTGAACAGATTTTATTCTCCTAATTCTCGGCTTTTCCATCTCTTAATATTTCTCTCCTGTCATCCCCAAACAGTGGAAGATGAACTAAATTTACCTCAAAGAATTTAAAGATTAAAGTCAGTTGTTGTGGATAATCTACAGGGGTAACTGAACACTTTTCATGGAAACTCCCCCCTTCCACAGAAATAGCCTTATAAAAACTGAAAATGTTTTCTTCCTAAATGTGCATTGTTTTAGCATTTCAGCTCGGGCAGTTCTGTGATTAAATGTTACAGTTTTGCGAGTCATTCTTTAGAATTTAATTTTTAAGATATATTTTAATTTTATCTGTGAAACCCAATATTATTTGGGTTTATTTTTGTTCTGATCATTTTAGCAGTCTGCAGTCTTCCAGAGTCAGTCACAAGACTTTGCAAGTGAAGGCACCATCTGCGATGATGACCCTAAAATGGACCAGGAGCCATGGTAATATAATGCAAGATATCCATCTCTCCTGAACCTCTTTATATTTAAAACTTAATTGATGTACCACAATAAAAATTGTCAATAAGGTTAATATAGACAATCTGACAATAAAGCCTAATAATTCATTGTCTGTCAAACAAAGTAATGAAAAATTAAGACAAACTGGACTGATCAGTTGAAATAACATGGCAGTACCTGTAGTAGTTTGACCATCAATGTTATTTGCTGTCAGCAGTCTGATTTCTTTTTTTCAACTTCAAGCTCCAACCCACCCTCCACAACAACAACAACAACAACAACAGTCAGCAGAGGCTTCCAGGAATATTCAATCAAGCAAGATGCTACCAAGTACTGTATGAATATGTTTTTACTGAAAGTAATAACAGTAATTTTATTTTATGTGGCTATAGCTGTTTTTGGAGGTTAAGTGGAGCTGAGTGCTCTTGTGTGAACTACAAGCTAAACACTGCTGAATGATTATGTTCTGGAACAAAATAGAGATGGTTTCTCCTGTGTCATGAAGGGTTAAAAGTTGTTTAGTTTGTCAGCATGTCATCTGTGCATTCTAGTTGAAGACCTAGCAACAGTAATATAGGTAGACTGATAAACGTAATATTGTTTCTCTCTGTCTCCCAGTTTACTTCAGAGCCAACTGAAGATCTTCGCCTGTGAGTTCTGTAATAAGATCTTTAAGTTCAGGCACTCACTGATCGCTCACCTCAGGACGCACACGCAGGAGAAGCCGTTCCAGTGTCCACACTGCGACTATGCATCAGCCATCAAAGGTAAATCCAGGCTCTGTGGCACACAAGCAGAAAGAAATCACTGCCAACAAAATGAAATATGTAATAACTGCTTACCTACCTGCCTATTTACTCAATTCACTGTATTTCCCTTCAAAGCCAACCTGAATGTTCACTTGAGGAAGCACACGGGGGAGAAGTTCAGCTGTCAGCACTGTCCTTTCAACTGCCTCAGCCCAGGACACCTCAAGGTGTTGATACCTTATTACTCTTATTCATCTCATGAATTGGAGTAGCAGTAGTATAGGTTTTTAGTATAAACACAATGAACGGACAAACTTTGAGATACAATGATAGATTGATAGATAGATACTTCATTGATCTCCAAGAGAAATTCACAATCCTTTTATCAGTTTCATCACTTTTAAATCTCTTGTTGCAGGTCAGTGGATGCATTTTCCTGCATGTGATTTTGTATTTTGGTCTCTTATCTCTTCATTTAAGAAGGAGTTTCTCCTTCCACCTTCAGATAGATTGACCATGGAGCTGCCCAGTTTTTCTGTTTGCAGCTGTCATGTTGTGTTTCTGTTGATGCAGGTCCACATAGAGCGAGTCCATTTGAAGGTGAAGCAGCACTGCAGTTTCTGCGAGAAAAAATACTCAGATGTGAAGAACTTGTTGAAACACATAGAGAAGCGGCACAACCTGAAAGACCCTGCAGTCCACCAGAG
Organism: Psettodes erumei; assembly: GCA_016785225.1. Classification (NCBI taxonomy): domain Eukaryota; kingdom Metazoa; phylum Chordata; class Actinopteri; order Pleuronectiformes; family Psettodidae; genus Psettodes; species Psettodes erumei. Next base: position 2,731,520 of record JAFBJZ010000623.1, read on the forward strand.
CTACCAGCAACTGAGGTGGTATCTACACTGTCTAAAAGTTCAGATGAATCTGTGTCTGTCACTTAACCACATGACCCACCTGCCTCTCTAATTTATTTATCTTTCTCAGGTTGAAGACCCGTCAGGGCCTCAGGCAACTCCTGTACCACTGTCCCACCTGTAACCGGCGCTTCAAGAACCAGCTCGAGCGGGAGCGCCACCTGCTGATCCACGGGCCCCAGCGTCCCTTCGCCTGCCTGCTCTGTGACCATGCTGCAACCAAGTTGGGCACACTTGCCGCTCATGTCAGGAAGCACCTCTTCCTTTACATGTGCTGTGTCTGTGACGGGAAATTCGTCAGCTCTCAGAGACTGAAGAGTCACCTGAAAGAGTCTCACTCCGAGCTGGACCAGGAGCGGGCCTTCAGCGACTGTATCAATAACAGCTACTATCTGGTGCAGCCTGGAGGAAGCATGTGGGGGGACGAGGAGAGGGGAGACACAGAAACAGGGATGGAGGAAGAGCATGGAATAGAGCAGGAGGGAGAAGATGAGAGGACGAGACAGGAGGAGAGAAGGAACGGTGTCGGAGGGGAGGAGCGGCCAAATGATGAAGAGGAGCGGCTGGAAGTAGCACCGAGGGGAGGGAGGGTGCAAGAAAGCGAAGAAGCTGAAGCTCAGGGGGAAAGTGCAGAAGTTCAAGTGAAGAAAGGAGAGACAGGAGAAGTAGAAAATGGAGGTAGACGGCAAGAAGCAGTTTCTTTAGACATCACAAGTGGCAGTGACAGACAGGAGCTGTCTCAGGCCAACGCAGCAGCCTCATGCAACCCTGCAGCTGAAGATGTAGGCAGGCGAGAACACAACGCGCAGACTTTTTTAACAGCGGAGAGCATTGACAACCCTCACCTGGAGGACAGCACTCAAGAAAACACACATGCAGCCAAAAACACACACACGGCTTCACCAGGAAATGCCAACTTAACTGATGTGGGCACATGCACACATGCATCATCAGCAGCTTCAGGAGAACAGAGCCAAGCTCCATGTTCAGAGAAGGTAAATCAATGACAGGTATTTGCAGCTATTTCTGTAGGTGCCGCTTCCTTCTTTTAAGGACAAAAATGTCAACTACGGCTACAAGTAAGTTTTCTTCACAACTGATGAATTTTTTTCTGGGTCATTCCTTTGGCCTACACAATATCAGCAAACCTTTAAAAGTTTAACAGTACCCGATGTTTTTTCCCAAGGCTCAATGCAACGTTATGAAGTGACTCGCTTCGTCTGACCGACAGTCCAAAACCCAATTATTATTATTAATTTACACTAATGCCCTCTTTATCCTACTTCATTAGCACTGCTGTACTTGTTAGACTACATCTGACTGACATTGATTTGCACTTTCAATCATCTTCCTATGCTCTCCAGAGGCAGACGTTCTCCTGACCCGCTCTTTGTTTTCTGCTGGCAGGAGTCAGAGGTTTTTAACCAGAGTGCCTTCCAGCAGGTGTTTTCATCACTTCAGAAGACCCGTCTTAATATGGAGACTTTCCAACGCCTCAGGAAAGTTTACGGAGACCTGGAATGCCAATATTGTGGTGAGATGATGAAACTCCCATGAGCAGGCTGGTTTTGTGCATTTATTTTAATTTCCCTTTACGCTACATCTTGTTATTTATTACCAGTCTTTCCCCAGTGTGGCTCGAGTGTTAAACTGCTGCTTCTAATCCTGTTTTGTTTCTGCTGTACAGGTAAACTGTTCTGGTACAAAGTCCACTATAACGTCCATGTGCGCACACACACCAAGGAGCACTCGCACTACTGTACAAAGTGCAGCTACTCGTCCATCACCAAGAGCTCTTTAAAGCGGCACCAGATCCAGAAGCACAGCGGCTTGCTGCTGCCGTGTTCTAATCCCAGCTGCAAGTACACCACACCTGACAAATACAAACTGCAAGCCCATCTGAGGACGCACCAGGAGCAGGTAAGCAGTCTGACAGGTGTGAGTGGCTATTCAGAGAAAACATCAGAGAAAGCTGTTTGACAGACTGATACACTTGCTAGTTAACGTGAGAGAGTATCGTCCTCACTTGTTGAACGCATCCTGGGCTTAGTAAAATATAAATTTGTTGTGAATTTTCTGGAGTTGGCATATTAGAAATTGTCTGAACTCACTTGACCTGCTGTCGACCTCTTCTACCATGGTACATAACCCCAGCTCCACTCCTTCAGATGACCAATTGTCCTTTGTCTTTGGCCATGACCTGGAAGAATTTATTCGCACTGTAATGAATCTGAACCCGGCAGTTTTTCCCATTTTTTCTGTGAGGGATGTGAAAATGAACTCTTGATGTTTTGGTCTTTACAGAGGAAGAGTGTGGCCTGTCCTGTGTGCCAGCACAGCTATCCAGAGCACAGACTAAAACATCACATCAAAACATCCCACCCTGGTAAAAAAGAAAAAAAACAACACACACACACACACACATATCTGTAGACACAGACAAAGAGACACACAACCGCCTGTTAACATCTCTTAGTGTCTCATCCCGAAATAATTTCAAGCCCGTCCTTTCAGTCAGCTGGAGTATTCACATTTGTCCACTCTCCACTGTCACTGCCAAATCCAAATTCTAGGGTGGAACCTTTGCACGGAGCCAGAAACTGACAGCTTGTCTATTTTGTACTTGCTCTGTCATTGGGAGATCACTGTCATCTTCGAGTTACATTATTAGGCAACTCAGTGTAATGATGTACGAGTATGTCATTCTGACATTGCTACGTGTTTATACAACCTGGAATTACCCCTGCTATTATTGGGACAATAATTTCATATTGTTTTGACTGTGGAAAAATTCTCTTGGCTTTGAAACACATGTGTCACAGCGGATTGACATAAATAGCTTGTCACATAGTCCAGTGTGTGTCATGTGTGTTGTGTGTGTCGTGTGTGTGTGTGTGTGTGTGTGTGTGTGTGCTGGACAGACACGTTGCCTGTGCAGGGCAAAGGACTGATGGTGCAGCGTGCAGAGAAGTGTCCTTACTGTGACTCCTACTTCCTAAAGAACAGCAGTGACTTTCAACAGCACATCTGGGCCCACCAAGGTGTGATATCCCTCTACCTTTTTAACACAGAAAAAACACACAAACACACACCCACAGCCTGGAGCGACTCCTGAACATCTGGATGTTTTGCTGCGTGAGCCAAGCGTCCATCTATCTGTACCTCCTCCTCCTGGCCGCGCTCCAGGAGGACGGACTAAATCCTAAACACACTGCAGACGCTGAGGGGGGATTTTCCCCTTTGGGCAATTTTGTGGATGATTAAAACAAAAACAAGCAAAAGTGTTTGCTTGTGTGATGCTGGCATTATCTCAGAACAGCTGATGAACATGTGGTCACCAGGCTGACGTTATGTCAGCTGTAATGTAAAGAGTTTTGTCTTAAGGAATTGGAGTATCAGTCCGAGTGCCAGTCCCCTCAGCCCCCGCTTTAACACTCGCTTACCTCGATGAGCTGTGTACCTGGAGGTTACATCTGCTGTGAGGCTGTGGAACCTGGCAGACGAGTTTTGTCTGCCAGAGCAGGTGTTGATGAAGCAAGCGCAGCCAAATTACCGCAGCGTCACTTTCATATCCTGTAACTTTTTGTCTGTGCCTGGCTGCAGCTGATCTTTTAATTGTGCGTTTGTGCACGCGTTGTCCATGTGTGCAGGTCTGAAGCCATACGTCTGTACTGTGTGTGACTACGCGGGCCGCAGTAAGAGCAACCTGAAGACTCACATGAACAGGCACAACACAGAGAGACATCATCTCTGTGATTTGTGCGGTAAAAAGTTCAAATCCAAGGTCACCCTGAAGAGTCACAGACTGAGCCACACCGATGAAGGTACATGTTGTCTTTTGGAATGCCGACGATGTCACTGCAGATGTATGAGTTATTATTTTATTTTCTAACTGATAACGTATGAGCAGAAATTTGAGGGAACACAAAGCAATGATAAAAAAGAATAAGAGCAGTAATTCTGTTTGTCCAGGGAAGCGGTTTCAGTGTTCGGAGTGTGACTTCACCTCAGTCTCTAAACCGTCCTTGCTCAGACATATGGAGCAACACGCTGAATTTAAGGTCAGAATATACACAAAGGCAGACGCATACACACTGTATAGCTTCAGTATGTAGAAATATAATATACTATTCTTTTGTCAGAATAGTTAAATATCAGGAGGAGGAAATGCTGGCAAAACTCATTCATTTTGTTTGTGAATTTTAAAAAGAAAAAAAATTAATTTAATCATTTATGTTTTTTAATGTATGTTTTATTCAATATGGGATCCAACAGTAATTGTTTTATCTATGAAGGATCTTTTTCGGGAAGATTAGTCAAGCAAATTAAATTTTAAAAAAACAATACAAGAGTGTGATAAAGCTAATTTGAGTTCTACCTGTGGTCAGTCGTGTTTTTGACAAAATGAGTCAATGAGTTGTTTAGAGAAATCAAACAATGTTTCAAAATCAATCATCGATTGACTGTCTTATCTCGGTAGCCGTTCCGCTGTGCCCACTGCCACTACTCCTGTAACATCGCTGGTCCTCTGAAGCGGCACTACAACTTGAAACACCCAGATCAGAAATACGAGAATGCCGGACCAGGACTGCCTAACCCTGATGCTCTGAAAGAGCAAGGTCCGATCTTTGCTTCCCCACTACCATTTTCAGAACCTTATGTTCTTTAAAGCAACATTTTACTATTCAAACATTTTTAACTTCCAGTTCATGTCATTGAAGATTGTCAGGAGTCTGTTTGATTGATGTGTGTGCTGTGTTCAGGGGGAATGAAGTGTCCTGAATGTGACTTTGTTTATGGGACCAAATGGGAGCTGAACCGCCACCTGAAGAGCAAACACAGCCTGAAAGTGGTGGAGGGCACCTGGGAGGTAAAGAGAACACACATTCACAGATGAGGCACAGCAAACAGAAAAGGCGTCCGGTTATTTTTTTCTTGTCAATGAAACATTATTTGTCATTTAGAATTCTTTAAACTGCTGCCAAATAAGGAGAAGTGAGAAAAACTTGCTAGTTCAACCATGTTATCATATACAGTAGTATAAGTACTGTACCAATCGTTCTTATTTGTCAAGAGCTTTCAGGGTTTAACCATATCTGACATATGTATAAATATCCAGGTGGGTGAGGCCATAGAGGCGCAGTACGTGTCTGTGGAGGATGAGGAGCAGCTGACAGAAGCACCTGTAGCAGCCCTTCATGACAACGGTAACAACCTCAGCACAAGGAAGCTTTTTGTTGCTGTTTTTTTGGCACAGATTTATTGAGAAGCATTTTCCAACCCACTGTTTTCTGCGTCTAGTTAATATCCAGCACATCACTGAGTTCAGTTCAGAGACTCACGATGCTGTCACCTCCATGGTCGCCATGGCTCCGGGCACTGTTACCGTCGTACAGCAGGTAAACATCATCACATCGCTTACGTGGGAAATCACGAGTGGTCACAGCAAAGCGTTGATGTTGATTTGTGGCCAAAGTTACAGGTGGCTGACGAGCAGGAAGTCCAGGACTGCGGCAACCAGCTGATGGTGGTGAATGCAGAGGGGGGTCTGACTGGTGAGCAGGTGATGGTGGTGGAGGACGCACACGGCCTGGAGGCTTTGACAGTCCTTACTCAGGGAGAAAACGCTCACCACTATATTGTCTACGTCCAGGAACACACTGTAGAAATCAACTAGTCATGCCAGCATAAGACTGTTGATCCATCATTGCTGAGTGGAGCAATGAGTATCAGTAGATACGTTTACAAATGTAAAGTAAATTGCAACAATAAGCAATAAAGTCAGGGTTTGGATGAATGTTTCTTAGTCACCATTATGATTTTTTTCATCAGCCTTAGTATTTAGTCTCGTGGTAATTATGAAAACAGCATGTGCAATACTTTGCTTTGCAATTACATGACACATTTTGTACTTATACAGTATATTTAATTATAATCACTGTCCTGCACTGTTTGAATGGATTCATTTCTAAAAAGACATTGTCAAAAATGTTTGATTTATGTGTTTAAGAGTGCACTTCTTACTCAACGTTTTCTTTATGAAAATTATTAAGACATATTTTTTAAGACATAACAACGCATCATACACAATATGAGAACAACAACACTGGCTCTTTGCAGTGTACTTCCAAACTGTCGCAAGCAGTCTACAGCAGCAGAAAGTGCTGATCATGCAGGTTTATGATCTCAGCATAGTTGTTTGTAGTTTTTTGTAGCTTGGAAATCGGCATTGCACTGTGACGTATGGCGCACAAAAAGTACCAAGACTTAAGCGCACAAGATGAGGTCAGCTGCCAGCATGACAATGATGACTTTTCAGTACAGAATGGGGAGGAACATTAAAAGACCATATGGAATGAATATATCCCTTCACTTCATGACGATATTTGAATACAGTGTACTGACACATTATTGGAGAATGATACCACAGTCTGTTAATATGTAACAACAATCCATGATCTGAATATATTAATTGCTGGTGAGTTGTTTTTTTTTAAAAATCAAATAGTACTAAACTGCATGTACCTAACCTAACTGTGTTAACTACAGAATAAGTAGAAAATCTGCATTTTATTATCTGACAGTAGGTGGGATCTCCAAAAGTAGAAGTAATGCCACCATCCCAAGATGGGCTTGCTGCTTACAGTCCACAATAATGTATGACAGCACTATTAAAGATAGCGGATAAAATGCAGAGTGAATGAAACGGGAGAGGTTTGAACTTCGAACAGGCTGATCGGTTGTTGCAGTGTCCGTCCATCAGGTGGCGGTGGCGCTCTGTCTCCTGCGGTCAGCTGCCGACACTTCCTGCAGGAGAAGAAGAAGAAGACCAACTGGTGGGAAATTTGACAGTGCTCGGAGGCTCGGTGTTCACCGCTCTCCTTTATCTAACTCCACACAAACATTGTCCGCCAGCTGACTCATGTTTACACGAGATGGATCGGTACGTGTTGGTTATATCGTTTTGCCAAACTGATGACGATGTGGCGGAGGACTGTAAATGTAAGTTTTAACTCCCCTTTTCCAAGAAAAGCCGAACCAAGCTAACTTGGGTTCAGTTAGCTCGTGGCTCAGACAGTGTATGGATCAGTTGGACAACGCTCGGTACTGATGTTTGTCTCGGGTACTACGTAACATCTAGGTCACGTTGTTAATGTTTCTTCAGATAAAGGAAGAGGTTGACTAACATTTGCCTTATAAACACGCGACTACCTCATACAAAAAAGGATATGAGATGTTAGGAATATACAATGCGTTTTTTTCTGAGATTACATTAGCTAAATAGTTTGCTATTTATATATCTCATAGTCTGGCAACGATGACATCTGACAGTCCAGTTGTCATTGTTCACAGGTCTGGAGCCAGTGCAGCACATCTATGACAGGCTGGTGGACATTTCAAAGCAGGAATCAGTGAAGGGCGCCTCCGTGTTCCCAGGTACAGTAACTACAGTAACTGAATGTGCAGCGTTGAGCCTGTGTGACGTCAGTGCAGAATACCGTGCTGATAGCCGTCCTCTGCATGTTTCAGCCTGTTCGCTGAACGGCAGCCCATCAGGCCAGAGGTGGCACTTTGCTGTGCAGGCATGCCAGGGGGGAACACAGGTAAGACTTTTAGGAGAGAGCCATACACACTAGTTTATACAGCGTGGAGCTGAGCTCCCGCAGGTCTGCTTTTCTGGTGAATGTCTTATGTCTTTCTGACACCTCCTAAAATTTAGTATAATATGTAAGAAACCATTAAAGGTGCATGTCTAATGTGTCCCGACAACACACGCTCTCAGCACGCTCCCACATCATATGAAGAATAATGACATTAACGTGGTCATAAACTGACAGAACAGCAACAAGTCAGCTGATGATAGAAAAATGTGTTTTTCATAGAAGCTGCTACAGCCAAGACAATCTTCATAACGTCAGCAAAATCACAAAACAGACGGACAAAAAAAATCAAGTTAACCCCCAGTTGAAACATGCATGCAATAAAATTGTTAAACCACTTAAATGCAGGTCAGCTTAAACTGATTTTCCTTTCTATTTATCTCCAGTTGTCATTGGATGTGTAACACAACAGGCAAGTTTGTAAAGGTTTTTTTTAAGCATGTACTTAATAAACCCCAGGAGGAAAATTAAGTATCGTGGCACTATAAAGAATGGAGCAGAGGTAGATAACTAAAAGCAATAAAAGAAAACTGAAACAATATTGGAAACAGAGCTGTAATCCTGTAATTAAAATCAGTCCCGAATAAATAAATAATCTGTTTTGTAGTTTTGCAGCTTGGACTGGGAAGACTTGGGGACAGGCCGCAGGAAAACTGACAGTGAGGAGGAGAAGCCGACTGCTCTGGAGTCATGTCTCAGTTCTCTGAGTAATCAGCTGGCACCGGATCAAAAAGCTGACCAGCCAGCACTGACAGAGTGGGTGACAGATGATGTTAACTGTTCTTTATTTAAAGAAGCAGGCTTGGTTTTTTTCTGCTCTGTTGAACGATTGTGCCAAATTCATCAACGTGAGCGGTTATTAAATGCATATTATCTGAATTTATTATCTCATATTGTTATTATTATAACATTAAATTCTGAAACAGTTCTACGTTTTATATTAAGGTGATTTCATTACACTGTAATTACTGTATAGGTCAAAAGTATATGCAGACTTGTGAGGAGATGTTATAGAATCCGGGTGTTACTTTTCGGCCAGTGGGCCTTTGTCTGTGTGACCTGATCTGACCTGAGTGGCTTTGTTGAACAGGATGATAGAGGAGGCAGCAGAAGGACTGCATCTACTGTCAGACCAGCTCCCACCTCCAGGTACAGTTACAGCAGCACAACATGTCCTCATTTAGCACCTGTCATTTGATGTTAATTGTCTGTCATTTTCTCTAAGAGAACAATACATGAGATTGTATTCAAGTGAATCTGAATGCACAGTTTTTCCATCAGTGGTGCGGAATCCAAACGCTGCCACATTTAACTTCTCAGATGCTCCTGACTGGTTTTCACAGCATGGCTCGCTGGTTTCCTCCATTGTGCATTAACAGGGACAACAACAATCGTATCATTTCCTGTTAGGACAGAGCGAGGAGACAGTTTGCTCTAGGGCCGGGTGATACGGGGAAAATATCTAATTGTGCTTTTTCTGACAGATTTTGAGATTTAATTTAGTCAACTGAAGCTTCAGTATTCACATGTGTGCGGCACACAGTCCAAATGCAAGGAGCCTTTAACTGTCGACTCCTCAACCACCTCGTAGTCCAGCTGATGCACTGTGCCTCTCTGTCAAGTCAATGGCAGACACTCTGTGCACAATGTCACCACTGACCAAGGCACATTGAATTTTTTTTAAACAGCCTCCATGACTCGCTGCAAAATCTATTGTCCATATCATGTCTTAAGCGATTAGCAAATTGTAACGTTTCAAAACCCAGGTTCCATGTAAATTTGATCAACTGTTCAGCCTTAGAAACAATGTTCTGGAGTCACTGCTCGCTTTCAGCTTTTCTTCCACAGGTCTTGATATTCAGAGTTGCATGTGGAGCAGATGGTGTCAGTAGAGCAACTTGCAATACATGAAATGTACATGAAATGTATTCAAGTGAGCACTGTCTGCTCATGAAATCATGAAATGCTGTAGTGATAAGTATTTCATAAAAAAAAAGTGATCACCTGATGAACTCCCACTTGGTTTGTCCTGTTTTTCCCCCTCAGGCAAAGCTCTGCTGGACGTGTTGGTGCTGGGCTGTGCTGAGCAATCCCCTCCTGTGAAAGACCTGCTGCCTTTGCTGGGAGCCCTCAAACACATGTCCTCCTGGCATGCTGCTAAGACCAGTGTAGTCACACAGCATGCGGCTGGGTGAGGACGCCGAACATGCACATGCCGTACTTTCCCTCTTACTTGACTTGAAAACTACGAAGACACTTTCAAGTTCATATGATCTGACCTGAACCTGAATTGACAGAACACATTCATCACATTTTGATTCTAAGGAAACATCCCCTCATGCACGAATGGGTCATGAGTAACTACCAAAGCTGGCTCAAAATACAGGAAAAGAAGCAGCATTGTGTGAATTTGCAGTTATCGTCATCACTTGCAAAATGCTCCCAATTCACCACTAGGAGGAGTTAGTTGAGTAAATATATGCACGTGTTACTTTACAGTAATGGATGATTATTTCTACAGAAGCCATCACTAAAGTTCACAGTAAAATAGCTGCATTAAATCCACTCTGCTTCACTTGACTGAACGAGAGAGCAGGATAAAAGTTCCCTGGAGCTCGTCATTGGTTGATGTGTTTTGTTTTGTTGCCCAGCTGGCAGAAAGCAGCGTCTTACCTGAGTGCTGGTGTGGTGGAGCCTGCTCATCTGGACCGCTGTATTGACCATGAGGAACTGTGGAGGGGCGGCCTGGTTGTCAGAGAGAGGAAGGTAAGGTGTGAGGATGAGTCACCGGGGGACACACTTGTTGTTGCACATTTTGTCTGTACTCATTGTAGAGAGGAGGAGGAGGAGGAGGAGGTGGAGAAAGCATGGCGACTCATTTGAACCCATGCAGTGTAAACCAATCAGAAAAGGCCAGCGGTACTAGCAGCTTTTGTTAAAACACAATGTAATGGTAAGAAATGCAGCTGAGGGGGTGCTGGTGATGCACGTCTTACAGCGAGGAAGAGTCTGTGTGTGTGTGTGTGTGTGTGTGTGTGTGTGTGTGTGTGAACGCCTCTGCACCGCGATGAGACAGCTGGTCGGTTCCAGGGAGGGCAGGACATGTAGAATGATGTGTACTGTATGCAGCTGTATGCAGGTGACAACTGTTAAGACTTGTATGAATGTGTGTACACGTTCACTTCCATGCATGTATTTGTTCAGAAGTTTGTCACAGCTACAGGTGTGACTGGTCATCTAAAAGAAGCAGTAGAGAACTTTGTTCTTGTTTGTCTGTGCATGTGTGTGTGTGTGCGTGCGTGTGTGTCTGTGTGTGCGTGTGTGTCCATGCCAGACAGACACTGCAGAGGGCATGAGAAAACGCTGTGTCCTTTTGAACTCAGCAGCTTGCTTGCCCAGGGCTTTTCATTATGGGCAGCGTTCTCTGTGGGCAGGAGCGTGCGGCTCAGTGAGAAAACCTTCTGTGCTGGGGCCAATCGCGTTCCGGAGACCCGGCTCATGCCACCGCACGCGTCGCTCTATCTATTTCATGTGAAGTTACTCATGCGCGGCACACGGGGCCGTCGGGTAGATTTCTGTTTTTCCCCTTTTAAAATGGAGGGAATTTTTTGAGGCAGCGGAGGATAAGTCTTTTTCTGCTGCTGAATGAAGCTAGAGGAATCACTGGAGGTCACTGAGGGGTCATGGGAAATAGCTCTGCCTTGTTGGCACTGCCCTGGCAGAGCCTGCCGCGGCCTGGCCCCGCTCTGATTGGACCTCCTTCCCAGAGGAGTCAGACACAGTTAATTACTGGTCCGGACCCGGGTGAAGGACAAATGTTAAGAATGTCTCTGGGCGGTTTGTGTCTGTACATGAAGACAGTGTTTGTGTTATTGACTTGCAGGTACACTGCTGTTTCTCTCATTTTGTGGGAGTTTAAAGAGGTCAAAACATTCGTAGCAGACACGAGGGCTGGGCATTTTAGGTTCGATTGCGATCTTTTCATCACGCGAAACAAGCAGGGTTTCCCACACTGACTTTTGTTAGCTGTGTTCGCCCGCTCTCTCTCCCTCTCGCACACACACGGCTGAACTGTGATCAAAAGTGAAAGTACTCGTGTGTGACCCCCACGCGCACCTCTGCCCCATTGGCCCAGGTAATCGTGATGAAGTTTTTGCCATATTGGAGCAGCCCCAGTAGACGCCTGTGTCCACATCCTGGAATTTGACTGCTGCGCGCAGAGCCCCGACCACGACCCTGTCCCGCACATGTGGGACGAACAGGAATTCCTCAGCAATATTATCGGGGCTACATGGGAACGAGCCCCTGCAGCCGGGTTTCCACATCTTAAAAATCTACTTTCCACCGGAGCGGCGGCTGCTGCAGCAGCAGAGGGGCCGGATGGTCGGTGTTTATACCGGACGTCCACTCATTTTTCACCATGTGCTGTGCTTTATTTCCCGCTCTGCTGCTGGTAACTTGCAGTTTGCTGTCAAAGTGGATAGGCTGAGGAGAAATGACAGCATTCTTTCGTTGCCACTCTGGAGATTACCTCACGCCCACTTGTACTTCTCCCTCATTAAGGGAAAACTCTCTGGCAGGTGCAGCAGTTTTTTGTTGCTGGACAGAATTGGCCGATTTTGTGCTGTTCTTCCACAGTCCTCTGGAGAGGACCGGCAATCTGTTCTGCTGCAGAGTTTCCTTTTATGTCACGTACCGTTGGGTTGGTGGTTTTTAATCTGGCAGATTTCCAGTTGGGATTTTAAGCTCATTTGAAACGTTGATCAGTTTTTATCTGAAAATAAAAAGCAGTCGCAGCTTTATGTTCAACTTGCTTGAGAAAGAATGTCAAATAAGGGCATGTCTTTGCTGTCTGCCGAGTATTGTTTGTTTAATATGACCAAAATGCTTCCGATGGTTTTTGGCCTGAGAGCTTGGACGTCTTGGACGCAGCAAGTTTCCCCACTGTTGATCGCTGAACCTGGAGATGTCACCTCTCCACACTGATGTGTGCTGAAGCAGCATTCCCACTCAAGTCAATGTAGCTGTAAGGCTGTTTGTTTTGGACCTTTACACATTCTGTTGTGGAAATGAAGAGCATGAAGCTCATGAAACATAAATTTCCATATTCCCATATGGCCTCAGTTCTCAGGTTGATCTCAGTTCAGCTGAACGGTTCGGATGTTGTGTCTATAACAATAATGTCTTCATGTTTTGGCAGCTGCTCCTCCTCATGACAGGAATGCTTAAGAATGATTTTGTAATAGTGTCAGCATCCTTAGATGTGATATGTTTATTTTTCAGCTATAAAATCTCACATTTCTGTGTAGTCTCAGTCACGCTGTTGCGTGCATCATCATGACAAAAGTTTTGCCCTGTCTGTGTGAGGAGCACGATGAGGCGGCGGGCACGCAGCCCGTCCTTCACTTGTCGTGACCTTTGTCAAGTCGCCGCCTTCAGAAGTGAGCGGGTTTCAGCAGTCAGGCAAGAAAAGCTTCACAGTCGGAGAGCGGCGGAACAAAGAAGTCCCACAGGAATAACCACCACCGCTTTATAGCATAACAACTAGTGTGTGAGCAAACCCTGACAATGGGGTACGAGTGTGATGCGTGTGATGTGAGATCACTTTGCCGTCATGTGACCTTGCCTCTCCTCTCTGTGCCCGTCTGCTCCAGTACGTGTCCGAGCTCCATTTCGATGGCTTTTCTCTGCGCTCTCCGGCGCGTCGCGCGTCACCTTCCGGCCTCGTGCAGGCGCCCGACACCTCCACAGACCACGCGCTGCAGTCTGAGGTGAGTCCTGATCCCTTCACCGCTTCCTCCAAACTTTAAATCTTCATGTTGTCAGGAGAAGTTCTGTTCTGTTTTTTTCTGTTTGAATTTTTAGGAATCGTGTGTTTCATGATTGAACCACATTTTGTCTCATCATGTGGCGGATGAATAAAGTTCAGCAGTTCAATATGAAAATATTCCACATGGAATGAATATTGATCAGTCTGATCAGTTAGTTTGCTTCAGTAAAACAGAACATTCAGTTCTTGAAATGAGCTGCTGGTGTGTGTGTGTGTGTGTGTGTGTGCGTGATGTGAGACCTGAGCCCCGCCCTCGTTGAAGAACAGATCTCTCACAAACACACACACACACACACACACACACACACACACAGCTGGACAGTTTTCTCTCTCTTCATGAGGTTCAGGCTCCATCAACAAACCCAAAGTTTTATAAAGTACATCTGCATTTCAGCAAAGTCTGCCATGTTCTGTTTTCCAGTTTCATCTTCAAATGTCCTGAGTCCCTCCGTGTTTTCCTGCGTCGCAGAAATCATTGGGCCCTCGTGTGCTCTGTTTGGGAGGGGGCACATTTTTTGTTCTGCTTTGTTTTTCTGCCCAGTCACTACCAGGTTTCACATCAGTTCCGGTCCACATGGGAGATGCTGTAGTTGTTGCTTAAGAAGGGTTGCGTGTTGAAGTTGTGACTATAAGTAGTGTCACAGAGTTCATGCCCATTTAATTTGTACTGTGCATGAGCACATGGCTGCTGTGATCTTTCATACTGTTCCAGTGGTCAGCAGGAAGTCCTTGTTAATCCTTTTTGTACAGGACAACTCTGGATCATTCTCATTCACGTGCTGCTGTTTTCCATGGCTGTAGCTGAATAGCTAGCTGCAGTATGTAGGAAGAAGATGTCCCTATTCTTAATCCCTCCTACAAAGCTCTGATTGGTTGATTGTTTCTCCAGCTGGGGATAAAAGGCGCTGGTAGGATGGAACAAGAGCAAGCTCCTTTTGAATGGCGGCGCTCATCACGATGTGGGCAGCGATTCAGGGGTCGGGAGCCAGGCTCCGTCATAGCTGCGTCTCATTTCATCATCAGGCAGCTGAGTTCATGTGGTTTTTACTGCCACACAGTTGCATGGTCAATTCAAAAGTCCAGTTGTTTGCCTCTTCACTTCTTGTTTCTTCCTCTCTGACAAAGACAGCAGCGAGCACAGTGTTTGATATTGTCAGCAAGGAGAAATCTCATTTTGAGGAATATAATGTGTTTGAAAGTCGCGTATGCGGATGCAGTGTCTATGTAATTAGTAAAATACCCAAATCAGTATGCAGTATTGGTCTGATACTGTGCTCATGTACTCTTACTCATCAAACTACTGTGATACTACCTCACCTGATACCACTGTACAGCACCATGACATCACCTCTCTTAGCTGACCTTTGAGCAGATTGATGGAGGAGGATTGATGTCAGCAGTATGTAAAACATGTTTTGAAAGTAAAGTTAGATATGTAGTGGTATCATTAAGTATTCAGTATCAGCAAGTGTCCAAATGTACGTACTCGTACTTGGTATAAAATGAAGTGGTATGGGGGCATCCCGAGTATTCATGTTGGTGCAGACCTCAGGGAAGGTTTTGATTGACGGAAGGAGGAGATAATGACTGAATTTCCATTTAGGTTAGAACTGTTCCTTTAACCCCGGTTCACAGAGATCGCTCCCAGCCACAGAGCTGAAGGCCACACACACACACACACACACACACACACACACACACCATCTGAGGATTTCTGGTGGCTAGAAGGTGACGAGTTCAGAAGGGTCACTTCCTGGTTGGCCCTTCATCACACTGAGGGTCCTGTGAGAGGAAGACCATCCTCACATGCTTCATTTACATTTTCTGGTTCATCTTAGAATGATGTGAAACGGAGAACAACTGCAAACTGTCACCGTGGCGTGCGCGTTGAGTGCGTGCTTGGTATCAGACAGGTCTTTTATAACGGTTGGTATACTTCTGGAATGAGTTCTAATGCAGATTGATATGCATAACAATAAAGCAATGGAGGAACTGTTTCTACAGAGTAATGGCCTGACACGCACACACACACACAGACAGCCTTTACCAGCATTAATTAGACTACCATTAAAGACAATTGGTTTAAAGAATGTCTGTTGTACACATTAAAGAAACACTTAAAAGAAACATTAGCTCCTCAGGCGAGGGTGGCGATGTGCGTTCTTGTGTTTCTGTCTTGACCATTGTCTGCTTTGTGACTTTCTCAGTCTGGCAGCAGACAGCATGTTTTTGTGCTGTTGTGTGGGCTCATTATTCAGAGTCTCATAGTTAAGGTGTGTGTATGTTTGTGTTTACCACTCATTAATGTGTCTATGGAGGGGGTGTGTGTGTGTTATTTGATCTCATCAGAACCCTGTACAAAGAAGCAGATGGCGATGATTGTCTTGGCACACACACACAAAAATAGGGAAAAAACTCTGAGGAAAACAAAACGATCACATCTCCACACTGCTGGGATAACTGACTATAATTACTTGTGCTCACACACACACACACACACACACACACACACAATCCAAACTATACTCATACTAAAACTATTAGGCCTCCTCACTGCCGGGAGTAACTTTTGTGATGATTGCAATGACAAACACACACTTGCTCAGCCTCAGTGGGCAGGAGACCCCAGTGTGCATGAGGTGTTTGCTCAGTGGGATGTTTATGAAATCTACTGCACATTAGAAATCCCATGCAGGCAAGTGGGAAGTGTGGGGATGTTTAAATCACGTCTATGACTGACTGATGTACATGCATCCAGATGTTCAGCATCTGTCCATTAATCATCAGCACAGTGGTGTAATAGGACCAGGGATTGTTGATGAATAGTAAGTCCCCTGTTGCGGATGCAGGTCTTTGCTTTACAGTAATGCAAACAGAAACTTTCTTTCTTTTATAGTTCAAGTGAAAAGGTAAAAATGGACAGTGCAGGAAACATTGCGCAAATGATAATTGTACGTTCCTCCTGCACTTTCCCAAGCTCATATGAAAGAAATTCACCTAAATAATGCCACAGTCACCCATTTTACTCATTTTCTGTCCCAGGAGCTGTATATCAGAATATCCCATTATTAATAGTAAATGTTCTCTCTCAGATCCAGCAGCCCTATGGCACATTCAGATGGTGACATTTAGTCTCTTGGACTGTCCTTATTAAAAGCGCCTTAACCCTGTTCGTCAGGGGGAAGAGCCTCACCTTATACTTTATTTTTCAACGAGTGTTAACTCTGTCCCTCTTCCCTCGCTCCTGAGCACTGTAACATGCAGCACAAATCCTGGAGCAGTTTGTCACTGCTGGAAACTCTACTGTATTTTGGTCAGCACCATGGCAACAATTACTTGTTGATGCCTAATCTGTTTAGCCCTACCTCTGCTACTATGTGACTTTAAACACAACTTCACTGATGTTAATTGGACATGGACACAGTACAGTATCTAAGATTTACCACTTGTAAAAATACAACCAGTGTTGGTCTATGAAGGCTTCTGTTCTCCTTAGTTTTCAAGGGAAGCATATGGAACTAGTTTACAATGATCTAAATACAAGAAGTGGATGAGGATAGTATGCAATAGCCCTGCCAAGAAAAACCCACCACAGCCATGTGAATGAAGTCACTTTATTGAACCATGTTCAAACATGCAAAAAATATGTTAACCACAGGACTTGTACAGTTTTAAACCATTACAAAGGATCATTTCAAGTGGTTGTAACTAGCGAGAAAACTTAAATATTGGAGGTCTTAATGATGTGTTTGCCTCATGGCTTCAGGCCACTGCATTAGTCAGAGTCGTCACTGGGTTCAACAAGAAAGTAATAAACTTCTAGTCTTGGCAGCAAAAGTGAGAATTCAACCAGTGTTCATTAAAAATCTTCAAATCCACTCTTAATCTATAGGAAGCTGTCAGAAAGGTTGGTGCTTCATTTTTGTTCTTGGTCAATAAATAAGGAGATTGAAATTTCAGACTTTGGTCCGTGCTCATGGACTTTAATTTTCTGTATATGAAAAAGGCCCCGTTTCCCCCTTGTGACAAATTATGTATATATTATTGATTTCTTCATAACAAAATGGGCTCATTAGAGAAGTAGGACAACTGCAGACTGTTGAAATGTAGGTCTTGTTTTAAAAGTGAGCTACAGTGCGCTAAGGACCTACATATAACTCTGATGGGTCCCTGCCTGAAAACAAAAGATATTCTCTGTGATTAGGTGGTTCAGTAACACTGCAACAGTTAGTCAGTTGGTTGGACAAATGTCTTTTTTGCTGACTTTCTCTGTTTCACATGATTATGAATTGATTATCTTTTGTCTTCGCAGGTCTCTCATTACTATGCACCTGTTTTAGACTTAGTTCAGCTGGTGAATATTTCAGATCTGCCCGTCTTTCTGATGTCCAGCACCCACTTTGAACTGTATCCTTGTTGAAGTCTGTGTGTGTGTTGTTTTAAAATTAAGATTGTTATAACAATCAAATAGCCCTGACTTTATACATATTCTGTATTATGCATATTAATATTTAAAAAGATTGCAGTTAGCCTACAAATGTGCCCAGTGAATTTTCATTTCACAGAATGTGTTACTTCTGCGCTGTATTTTTGTACTATTCCTTCATAACTAACACAGAGCGGTGTGGGGGAAGTCATCCAAGGCTAAACTCCTGTTGGACCAGCTGAGCTCACTACGTGGACAGGTCTCTGCCCCTCAGCTGTGCTCTTATATGTCCAAAAGTTTGCTCTTGGAGAAGGATATTTTTAAAGATTTCTACTTTACTGTTTTGTCAAGTCTCCAGTCAAATGTATAATGGATGTTAGAAGACATGTATAAGATTCAACTCCATGTGATTGACTGGACTCAGGGACTGTGTGTTTGGGTTTATGGACTGTTTTGTATCTCCAGGTTGGAGCGTTGCTCAGCTTGTCCTGCATAATCACCCCCATCGCGCAGCCTGCAGCAAGCCAGCTCAGCTCCCAGCGCTGGAGGGAGTCTATAGCCAGGAGACCAAAGTCCTTACCTGGTAAGACTTATTTGTCAAGCCCTTTTCACTACCTCATTAAATGGATTAAATGTTGTTGGCAACAACAGAGACTCATATTGTCTTCCACAGGGAAATAAATTGATAACTGTGGATACACTGATATTCATAATATAATGAAGCCTTCCATTGGGGAAGCAGACTCAGAATGGGACTGAATCAATTTGGAAAACTCCTCAGGAACCTCATGAACAAAATTACATAACAAAACATACCTGATATAACCACACTCTTAAGGAAATTGGATCACTGCAGCAAAAAGTGAAAAATAAAAACAGGGAAGGAGAGAAAGAACTCATGGCCAACATTTTATTGAGTGGAAGTAGACATGTCAAAGTAGTCTATTCTTTGCTGGCAAGAACGCAGCAAAGGAAAAAATAAAAGAAAAAAAATGTACAGGGGAAGCAGCAGGTACTATAGTAGAATACAACAAAATGTAGCTGTATAACAGTATTTTTCTGTTGCTGACTAACTCTGCATGTAATCTCTGTCCCACCTGCCTCACCCTGTAGTGCCTGACGTAGAGGTGAAAGGTGAAAGAGCTCACTACTTCCTGTTGGTCCAGGGCTCAGAAGACATTGGGTGTGGCAACTGCAGGGTCAGGATGTTGCACTCAGACAGTCAAATTAATGGAGCGGCTGCCATGGCAACCGTGTCCAGGTTGCTGAGCGAGAAGTCTCTGTTGCCTTCATCAGGTATATTGTGTTGTCAGTTTTGTAGAGTAGCGTCCATGTGTGTCTTTTTTGTTTTTGTCTGTGTGTGTGTGTGTGTCTGTGTGTGTCACTGCAAATGTTTTGGTGTCACTTTAATTCATGACCTGTTGAATCACAGCACCTTGGAACCGATCTGTTTGAGGAAGAGCTTGACAAAGGAACACAACCATCATCTCACTCCCTGGCTCACACTGCCCAACGTCATGACACCTTTGCTGAGATTTGTTTCCACTTTGTATTTGGCATTCAGTTGGTAGGAGGAAGCGTGTGCCCATGGAGGACATTTACCACTGCATTACTTTTATTAGGAAGGCATCAATACCAAAACTGGTATCTGGTATGGGCCTGATACTGTGCTCATGTACTCGTACTCATCAAACTACTGTGATACTACCTCACCTGATACCACTGTACAGCACCGTGACATCACCTCTCTTAGCTGACCTCTGAGCAGATTGATCAGCAGTTTGGACGTATTTGTAGATATGTGAAGATGATGGATCAGGTTTTCACACACACTGACTCACATCAACACTGACCAACTGAGTTCCATTAGGTTTCTTATATGTACCTCAGATCATTCACACACACAGCTGAATCGTGTATGCGTATGATATCCTCTTGTGCACCATCAACAACATTAAGTTGTGCATTTAGTTTGTTGACATCAAAAAGTGAGCAAAGGCTGAATATTTATGTCAGATCTGTATTGGTATTATTCAGTATCAGCAAGTACCCAATTGTAAGTACTTGTACTCAGTATAAATTAAAGTGCTGCATCAGTGCATAACATAATGCCCTAACTTTTATACTTTTATACCACTAACTTGAGGATTCTCAAGGGCATTCTTCTTTTTTCCCAATCTCTAAATGTCTTGAAGTGGATTTATCTTTCTCTGTAACTTTTATAATCAGTGGACAAAACAGATAGAGGTATCTTCAGAAAGTGTAAGTCACATTTCACCATGTCTGACTCCAGAAAGTTGCTTCGTTTCTGCTCCACATCTCTTTATTGCCTCCTCCTTCACGTATCTTCCTCCCACCTCTCTTACGGCACTGGAAAGTGTTAATGATTGATTGTCTTTGTCACTACAACGAGAACAAGTAATTCAAAACAAAGGGAGTGAGAAAAGACCTTTCTGGGAAAAAGGAGGAGGACTAAAGGCATTGATGGACTGCACCGATGATTGAACAAAAATTTGAAGTTTGGTATGGACTTTCCTTTTTGTACGTGCCTACATGGTTGGATGAACACCTATGGAAATGGAGATCCCACAATGTTATTTGTTTTGTTCCTTAAACTTAAAAAGCTAACACTCTGGAAGAAAGTCCTTCATTGTTCTTTGTCTTTATGCAATCTTTCTGAGAGTTCCTGCTGTTTTTTGTGCAACCTTCAAGAGACGCTTTTGAAATATATTTAAATGGAGAAGCAAGCCTTTAAAAGGTGTCCTAACTGCTGCAATGACATGGCAGAGTTTTCAGGAGAAATGGAAGTCTTAAAATGCACCTGAACAAAATCATGAAACACTCACTTGATCGTTGTGTCCTGAATGACTTAAAAGTATTTGGGTGCATTTCAATTTTTCTTTTAACCAGCTAAGGGGTTGTAAGTTTAATCATTTTATCATCATTTATATGTTTACACATCACAGTGGTAATTATAGGTTTATCCTTTTGTTATTGGTTACCAACCTCTTTGAAATGAAGCATTTCCATGATGTCAGATATTTATTTATTATTTAGTGTAGCAGAGGTATATTTTATATTATTTTCTATTCTAACTATGGTACTCATTTTATGTACAAATTGTAGATAGGAATACTTTATTAGTACAAGTAGTACAATTCAGGAAGTTAGGAGAATATCAGCTTTTCTCACCCTTGTGAAATCATATATATACATCAAATTTAGGCAAGTCCTTTCCATATACAGTAGGTTAAGGAATTTGCTTTTTGGATCATGCACGCAATATTGCAGATGTTTTATGGGTCAACCCCCTCAAACTGTGTGCCATCTCTGCCTGTTCAGTCACCTCATTTTTCTAACCTCATGCCCTGAGTTGTTAATGCAGGCTTTGATGACCTGTATAATCTGTGGTCGTCCTCCAGAATATTCTGTTGCTCCTCATAGAGAAATACCAAATGTTCAATGTGTTCCACTCCAGACAGTACACAGTTGATCTCATAATTCTTTCTTTCTTTTTTTTCCCCCTTTCACTTCTCTCTCTCGTCAATCAGGCGGAACTGTAGATGACGTCCTCTGTCCTCTGCCTTGTCTCCAAGGAGACAGCCTGTTGAAGAGGGAGAGGAAGGTGACCCAGGTTCAGACTCTGGTTCTTAAAGAATATCTCAGTAAGTATGGCATTTAATAAAATTGAAGCAAAAACAAAGTGAAAGGTTTAGAACTCAGCTTTATGGAGACAATAAAGTAAATGATTACACTTCTCAAGCCAGACAGAATCACAGCTTTATTTGTATTTTAGAGCTACTAATGTGTTTTTCTGAACTGCATACATAATGTGTCATAATAACCAACCTCAGCCAGGCGCAATGCTCGCACCACCTCATAGAACTGTAGAGGAGAGAGAGTGTCATATAACAGACAGACTTGATTTATTTTTCACGCCTAACTAATCACTGAGGTCTATCTTCATCAGTCGCCTTGTTTGACAATTAAAGAAGAGACACAGGGGAAGCCCAGGGTTCATTTTTACAACATGCCTGGGTTATTTAAGAGATATACAGTATGTTGGCTTCATGCCGTTAACCCTTTCCTGACCCTTACATGGCTGCTGGCTCTCATTTATGCCTCTCTTTAATTAGCCCTTTACACCACCTCGTCATCTTCTATTCATCCAGCGGCAGTGAGCTTATTCTAAATCTGACTTTTCACGGTTTGGGGATTAAAAACACATGCTATATAATAGGCAGTGTCAAGCCCTGTTCATAACCTGGCATTAACATGCATCTTATGTGATCCACTCACAACTGGAGAGCTCTGAGTGTAAAAAGCACCGATTGGACACCACAGTTGGAGTTGGGTCTGGACCTTTAATAATGGTGTTGCAAAAGTGTTGCAACCTGTTTGGAGAAGGCTATCTTATCATCAAACATAACACCCAGGTTTCTCACAACCTTGGATGGGGTGAGAGATGAGGAGTCCATGTTGATGTTCAATATTGTGATGGAAAAATTGATTGGCCGGGATGATAGAGTTCTTTATTAGAGAGGTTTAGTTGAAGATGGCGCTCCTTTTATCAATATGGATATATCTGAGGTGCAAGCTGGGATCTAGTTGAGACCATGGGGTTATATAGCGGGAATGGTACAGTTGGGTTTCATCTGAGTAGCAGTGATAAGAGAAGCCAACTGAAGATGATTAGACCCAAGGAGGATGTGTGTATTGCAGTGATACTGCAATGGGGCATGGGAAGTGCAGTGATGCCTCACAGCAGTTAAAAACAGCATCACATTTGGTCTTTGCTTCAGAGCTGGGAGGTGAGAACCAACATGCATGTTAATGTCACAAATGAGACAGAGATGTATCAATTATTGGGCTACTCGAACACCTTCTGATCTGTCATGAGTGTGAACTCACAGCTCCCTCCAGCCCTCAGAACAGGCTGGCGCTCATCAAGACTTGTGGAAATATCATTATTTTACAGACCCACATAATGTCCCGTTGGCAGGCAAAGATAGTGGAACATCAGTGGAGTGTAGCCAGATTAAAGGAAGTTGAGTGAAATTCTTCAGACTTGAGAAAAAGCAATAGGGCTATTCTTTGAAAAGGCCATGAGCAGTATGAAGAGGTCTGACACCACAGGCCTTAATGAAATTCATCGCAGTATGTTCTGACTTGGCATTAAATTAGGAAATGGCACATCCTTTTAAGTTGCAAAACCAAGAAGTACTGATGGAAGTTTTTCAGATTATGTGAAGTGTGTGTGTGTGTGTGTGTGAGAGAGAGCAAAATCCCATGTGTCTTTGTGTCTCATAGACTGTGCTCCAGTCTGTCTCTGCATTGTATGTATGTATGCAAACTGATGCGTGTACCGACGACTTCCCTCTCATGATCTGTCTCTGCTGTTAATGAAAGGCCAAACCTTGTTTTCATTGCTCCATGAAATCTCCCCATGTAACTACAGATTTTGTTGACACATATTAGAAATATTGCTGTTGATACTATAGAGTATTGTACTACTTAAAGTGGATCGAAAGTCTCAAAAACTTTCTGTCCTGGTTAATTTTAACAGTGAATGACCTTTAATGCTGCTGATCACAGAGTCCGGGGCAGCAAAACAAACAGCAGTCATTTTAGAAACAGGCTGTGTAATAGTTGGCCTGTTTCCATCATTCTGTGAGCAACCTTGATCTGATTTTATGCTGCACATGCCAACAGGAGGGCACAGTGAAGGAGTTAGTTACCTCGCTGAGAAGTTGGGGGAGTGCAGCCTGTCGCCTGCAGCTCTTCATCTAACAGCTCACTGCACCTTCTTGTTCCATTACTCCCTGCAATATTTCAAACCGATCCGCCAGAAAATGACTTCTTTCTTATTTTGGAGATGCATTTTTGATGATAGCGGTAAATTCGAAGCTCACTGACACATTGTATTTCCTCTAACTATTTCATAAAAAGTCCTCATGTTTTGCCCTTTAGATGCTATTTTCATATGGAGCTGCAACAATAGGAGTTGCTCAGTTTGCATTAGGAGTACCTTAATGTACCACAGACCCCACAGAAACCTGGATTGAAGTACTGCAAATTACAATGGCCAATGGCTTAATCACCATTGTACTACCTCATCCAGTAACAGTGACTTAACAGATATTTATTAAAATGACAATCTTCAAGATTGTTACTTAATCTAATCCGTATATATGATCACCTTGAAATAAAAAGGCTTTTTTTTTTTACTAAAATCAAAAGTGGCTGAAATACAGTTATTCTGAGAGTTTCAGTTAAACAAGCTTCTTAATGTAAAACTATTAGGCCAAATTGTTGCTTTATAGACAAACTATAAAAATGCCCACTAACTGTATTATTTCACCTGCCCACCTCTGCCCCTCATGATAACCTTATGCATTTCTGTTATGTGAGGCTACCAACATGTAATTACCCAGTGCAGCATTTAAAATGAATACATTGCTGTTTCAGAGGAAATTCAATAATCTTCCCACTTACGGTATAAATCAACATCACCACTGATGCCAAAATCATCCACTGGTTGTAGGTTGTGAGCCACTGAATCACACACTAAATCTAGCATCTGCTCTTTGTGTGTCCAGGACAGAAAGAAGAAGCATCCGCCTCAACCTCGGTGCCCGTCAATGAGCTGAAGGTCATTCTGAGTCTGGCCAGAGAGCAGTATCTGAAGATGATTGACTGCACTCTGCCCTCTGCTGCCACCTGTCTGACGGATGGACAGACAGCTGTCAAGAATTCAGGTATGGAAGAAGAAAGGGACCAAAAACAAGCAAACAGTGTCTTCACATCTGTTCCGTGCTGCACTTGATGTAAACCCGATGTATGTTCAGCAGTTGGCTGGACAGAATGAAACATCTAAAACAGACCATCTTTTCCCTACACCAACCTGTGGTTTTACATCCTCCATTTTTACCCCTCATCTTTGTGAATTAAAGCCACTTTTCTAAATTTACATTATTTTAGAAATGACACCAAAAACCTCAGCGCTTCATATTAAAACTGCACTCACCTAATGCCATTTTCATTGGAAAATGTTACGTTGGCATGTCTTTATTCTAATTTGGTAGTGTTCACATATTACTCCTGATGCTCATGAGCTATGCTAATGAGGGTAAGCAAGGCTAGTAAGGCTAGTAATGAGGACAAGTGCAACCAGATACAGAGTATGGGCTTTTTTAAATGAGCTGGAGTGCTACATGTGTTAATATAGGAATAAATCCAGATGTAACTGTCAGCACTGGTGGCTTTCGTAAGTATTCCCCACCAGTTTGTTGACACTTCCTGTAGTTCTTTACACCAAGTCCTCATATCTCTGAAATACAGGTATGAATCTGACATGAAGGTTTTATGATCCAGATTTGAATGTAGCAAAAAGCCAATGGTTTTGATGTGCATGTGGTTCAAGAATACAGTGAGACAGAAAGAAGTGCTCACCACCTGTAAGATTATTGAGGTAGTTGTTACTGTATGACGTATGAGGTGACATTAGGACAGTGTGATACTGATGGTTACTCACTGAAGCTAATTGTAATCAAATTATGGGATATACAAATGTTAATTAGCCCTAAATTATACACAGTGGACAAGAAATCTCACAATACTGAGTGCAGAAAATCCCCATGACATCAAGAAGACTGCTGGAGGATCACACATTCTGACTGGTCTGGGAACTGTTTAACAGCAGTGCACCAGTATTCACTACATTCACATTCATAGGGTGACAGTTTTAGGAACACTGCCAGCTAATAATATGCAAATAGATTGCAAAACAAGCCCCAGGCCTGCAGCCAGAGCTACTGTACATGTGGACAGTGAGGGTGGCGCTGCTTTTCAGAGTAGATCTGTGGGGGCTAATAGACCTCCAGTTTTCATGTCGTAAATGTGGTGCAATTATTGGCCATTTATTTTTTTGAGTCTCTGCACAACATTGTCTGTGAAAATGTTTGTTTCATTATCCAAACTGCTGGATTCAAGCATCATCTGATAGACCAGATCAGCGTCTTTACCAGCAAAACTGCCATTTGTCTCCAAAAGAATCCACATTATGGCCTTTGTGGTGTGTGCATACTTTTGAAGATTCATGATCTGTGTATCAGCTGGTCAGAACCTCAAACAAAGCATGCACTTGGAGTTGGGAAGAGGTGAGGCATCAAGCTTGAAAAACAGAAGCAATGATAGGTGTAAACATGTACAGACAAACAGTCTTAAGGTGCAAATCAAGCTATTTTTTCCTGTAAGTCGTGCCCACCCTCTGGTCTAGAGATGTCATTTACAGCTTGTGCAATCCATAAGGAATGTCGAGCATTTGCGTACCTCTACTGCCTAAAGGTGTGAATGACTTTGTGTGGGCTGTCAGACAGCTGTTGGAGAACCTGTCTCTTCATATGATATACTTAAGTCCCCAGGCCATTACCATGCATGGAACACCGTCATCACGCCAGGGATCCTGCTGTGTACAGATTTATCACATTTCTGTCATCCTGAAGATAACATACAGCCCTCCTGCCCAAAACCAAGAAAAGTGCAGAGTTGCTGGCATTTTGGATCCTGAGATTTAATCTGCTCAGGGCGCTGTCTGCCAAGAGTTCTGCGTGTTGACCTGGCTCAAGTCAAAGCTGGGATAACGCTTGCCATCCATCATGCAGCACGCGCTGCCTGCATGATTGGATGTACTGATAGAAAGGGCACTGTAGATTTGTTTATTAATCTATGTACCACACTCTGCTGTTAGAAAATGCTTTGTATGGGCCGGGTAGTTTATGAACTGTTCTAAAATATAAAAGCATATATGTCAGTTCCTACTGATTTTCCCGGCAGTGGTGAACTTTATTTCTTGCTGTACGCACTCATCGTTCTTCTCTTCCTCTTCAACACATCAACTACTCCAAAGCTCCAGCTTATGGGTCAAGCTGTACCAAACCATATGAAAGTATCCGAGGCTGAACAATTACTCGTGATTTTTTGTGTGCATGTTAGACAACTAGAGCCAGCAAAACTTGACAACTCGAAGGCTCATTTATCATTTAACTGTTTTTGGTGCACAGTGTCCTTTTGTTTTATAATATTTAACACCCTGTGAATGTAGTTTTAATGGAAACCAGCTAATTAAAATTTTGAAGGAGCGGGAGAGCATGAGTCAATTTTTAAACCACTAGTCATAGTTTCATTCACTGCATGGCACTCATACAAAAATGTCTCATGCCACCAGAATCACTCGCATTCTTGTGGAAGGGGATTTCCAGTTAAAGCCCTGTAAGCAGGCCTTATCTAATTCTGCCAGAGTAAGCCCTGTTGTTTTGTCATTGTAGGTTTTCATGCTGTTTGCCACCAGCCATCTGACTGGCCTGAGAGGAGCGTGCTCCACAATATAGAGAACCTGCAAAGGAGACGACAGAAGAGGAGGTGAGTGGGATCACTCCAGGTCGTGTCTTCGTTGTCAATTCTGTCCTGAGTAGAGTCTTATTTAATGTCTGTGGTCATGACTATATTTTGTGTCTTAGATTTGGACTGTTAGGTCCAGGCTCCAGTGACAGCCTGCTTGGTCCCAAAGACAGTCAGAAGGGCTCATCTGCTTTACTAGATGCCAAAGAGCTTTTAAAACACTTCACGTCTGAGGGTTTGCCTTCTGGAGAGCTACAACCACTGGCTATCAATCGAGGGTATGTTCATTCTCTGGCTCCATGCTGAATAGCACCTTCGCATCAGATTAAAGTGATCAGCGAGCTGTCATAACAGAATTTAGTTGATATCCATATTCATATAACTCGGCCTTCACTCAGGCAGACAAAAATAGACAGGGTTACAGGCAGAAAAGGCTGCATCCATAGACGCTACAAAAAAAAACGTTGCCTCCATGTCTGACCAATGGAGCCAATGTTACAGAACCATAAAGCTGTATTCTACTGACTGACCATTAGGGGGCGACTCCACTGGTGGGTTTGTATAGAAGTCAATGAAAAAATGAGCCGACTTCACTAAACGTTCTCATACTGAGTTCATGGTCTCCAGCTCTAGTTTCAGCTCTTCTTCAGTACAACATGATGTTCATGTTGTAAATGATGCTCCTCCATTTAGAGGAACAAAGATGATAAAGCAGGGGGTGTTTTGGGGCGGGGCTACAGTGTGATTGACAGGTAGTATGGCGACCCACCAATCATTTCCATCAGGTAGTCTGTATCGTTCTCAGCAGTAAGATTCACCCCCCCACTCAGCTTCAAATATGGTTACGTCTGTTTCAAAAAAACAAAATGGCTGCAGCTGAAACACCGCAAGACGGCCGCTCACACACCACTGGAGGCGTCACGGAAGCTTTGTCCATTTGTTATGGTCTATGGGTGCAACAGACTGAGAGTAGCAGACAATTTTATCAACAAAGATGGACAGACAAACGCCTCAGTACAGAAACACATCATCACATTTCCACACGAGCATACACGTACCGGAGTCAGGTAAATAGTGTCAGTGCGGTTTTATGATTTTGTGTCTAAGATGGTTCAAAATGACACAAATTTAATGAGGCCATAATGAGTATTTGATTATGATCATTAGCCTGCAACAGTCATCTTATAACCTCTCAGGAAAATTATTGAGTTGGATGAAAAAAAAAAAACCAACAACAACATTAATCCGGAGCAGAACAGTCATCCAGTAGTTCTAATAATGCTGTCAGACTAAATGGTGTGTGTTTTTAATTAGCCACATTTGTTTCTGTGCCAGACAAAACCTTTTCTCTGACAAACCATTTAGCCTTTTTTTTTTTTTTTTTCTTTCTTCCCTTCTTCCCTCATGTCCCACGGCCGCTCTGTCCATCTTCCTGCACTCTCTTTGTGTCCAGTAATAATGTGTTTCAGCTGTCACCGGACCTCTCTCCACGGAGGGTCAGCCAGATGTCCTTCAGCAAGGCCTCTGCCTCACATTACCACGGCTTACAGTGAGTTTCTATCAAGTGTACAGCAGCTATTCAGCCACAGTAACTACAATTTTACAGTATAGAAACTTTTGTCATGCTCAAGAGAAGATCAACTAGAAACCTCCATTATTTCAGTATTTATTATTGTTAAATTTTGTTTGTTCATCTAGGTTCTGCCTGGACAATCAGAGGTCATTGGACCAGGATCAGGCCTTTGTGCGGCTCCAGTCACGTCTGATTCGGCACGAGACCCAGACCACCTGCTCCAAAGAGCCTTGCGCTCTCCCCTTTGCCCTCAGTCCCGCCCCCTCCCCTGCTGTGATGTCAGAACCAGGAAGCGTGCCTGATGGAGAGACTCTGCAGAACGCTGATGTTGCTCGACTCAAGCGTAGGTCCTGGGACACCGACATTATAGGAGGCTATCCACGCAAGAGGTATGATGATGGTGTATGTACGTGGTTTGGTGGTGTCCATTCTTTAAGCCCAGATGTTGAATTAAAAAGGAAAAGTCTCAACAAGAAATAATCTTCAAAACTCTACCCTGGTTAGAATCAAGATATCCATTGGTGGATCTTGGCTTCTTGTTTTCATGAAATGTCATAACTTTAGTGTTGGTTTTCTGGTTTTTTTGTCTCCTCCTGTTGGTCTGAATGATCCAGGCTGGTGAAGTCTGAGAGCAGCGACTCCCTCTGTTCTCAGAGCAGCGGCAGCAGCGGGACGCACCCCGCCTTTAGGTCTCTCAGACCACAGCCCAGCAGATCCCAGTCTACATCCGCCTCCATTAGCTTGTCCTCCTCTTCAGCTGCGAGACGGACATCCTCAGGTATAGCAAAAATACTCAGACCTTACACAGGAAGGGACGAGAGGTTAGGTTAAGTACAGATATTTAGGATTCAAGGATCTTTATCACATGCACAGTTACAGAGTAAGTTGTGCAGTGGATTTAGGTAGGGTGTTTCGTTTCAATTTGTGCTTCAGGAAGGTTACTGCAAACATTTTATACAAGTACTGTAAAAATAGACAGTATAGACAAGTATTTGAAAGTATAACAATAAAGCAGTATAGAAAAAAGCTTGTGAAGGTATGGATAAAAGTTGACTAAAACCTATGTGCAACAGTGAGCTCTTAGTAGGAGCAGTTATTGCACACACTGATGGTTGTATTGCACATGTAAATTTGTTATATAACCTAGTCCTGTGCTTTTCTTACTCTGACTGCAGCAAAAAAAAGGCCTATTCCAGCTTCACTGCCTGACCCTGACTTTTATGGCAGCTCAAACTAAAAGGCCCTGTTCACACTGGCGTTGTGATTTATTTGGGCTGATTACACCTCTGCTGCTGAGGTCGATGTTGGGGCAGAGCTGCAGTATGGTGCACGACTTACATGGGGTCACCAGACACAGTGTGCTAATTGAAATTGTAAAGGCGACAGATGCAACAGAGCTGACAGAGATCGGTTTGCCTCTAATAAGCTAAATTAAGTGGAAACGACTTGTGGGCTGATGTTTGTGGGCTTCAACAAATGAGTTGAACCTGACTGGAGTGACCCTTCACTGGGCTAACATTGGTTTATTTGTCAGCTTGTTTAAATCATCTACTTTTACTTTGCCAAAGTAACTGGTTTCCTTTGTAGCTGTGATGCAAACTGTTAATTTTCATGACATCACTCTCCAGGTTTGGTGACTCTCCCCTCCACTGACAAACCTAAGCCTCAACCGCAGAAGACGCATCATGTCAACATGGAGGACAAACCTGCTAAAGAGTCACGCTCCCAGAA
Organism: Psettodes erumei; assembly: GCA_016785225.1. NCBI lineage: Eukaryota > Metazoa > Chordata > Actinopteri > Pleuronectiformes > Psettodidae > Psettodes > Psettodes erumei. The sequence goes on from JAFBJZ010000623.1 coordinate 2,762,179, forward strand.
ACACAACAGGGTGTGTGTGTATGTGCACTATTTTGAGAGGGGTGACAATTTATCTTCTAAAAAAAAATCATATTACACACTTTACACATTGTACAGTATGGGCTCTGGTTATTATCACCTATATGCACAGAACTAGTTACTGTCAAAGACAGTGAGTCATGTTCTCGGGGTAATTTAGCTTGAGGTTGTCAATTTCATAATATCAGTGTAGTGAAAAATTACTTACACCTTGTTAACTAAGCCAAACCATAGTAATAAACCAAATAACAACTTTTACTTTTGTTTCACAGCTGTGGCTGTTTAATTGGCTGTTCTAATTAATCAATATATCATAACTGACTAAAGTAAAATAAAGATCAAATTGTGTTCCTATAAATGCACCTTTTTAGCAATGAATTTAAAAAAAAAAGTACTTTTCTATTAAAACCTTGAAATGACTGAATGTGGAATTCCCCGGTCGATCATCACCCCCACACACAGACATAGTGGCAGACAAAACAAACACACACACACACACACACACACACACACAGTCTTTCTGTGACAAATGAGAATTTTTCCATGAGTTCCAACAGATAAATGTTTTACGTGTGATCATTGGGAAAGCATAGGTTGCATCATAATGTCATGGCAGAAACACTAGCAACTACACTATTACCATATCACCTGCTGGCTCATCTTTTTATATATATATATGTACATTATATGCACATAAAAACATATGTGGATGAATGCACACGCACACACACTCCTCCATGCTGTTTCACGTTGTTCCCTGTAAAGCTCACAATCTGCATTCTGACCTTGACTTGTTCTGATTTGTGGTTACTATGCAAACAGGTTTATCATCCAAAGCCCAGCATAGGAAAGAACAGTTGGCCCTGTTCGGAAATAACGATAGCAGCTTATTCAGGACAGAGATTAAAAGCTGTCTTTCTTCTCCTCATGAGACTGAATGGCTCCAATGATTCCTAACAATAATTTATAGTGTTTCCTCAGAACAAGCGCTGTGACAAGATTAAAGGCAGACTATTTATTTCAGGAATGTGTTTTCCCCATCGATGCAAGCAGTGTGTGGATGTTAAGGCGTGCAGTTCTGTGCAAAGTAGTCGCAGCATTTTGACATCCTTTCCTTTAAAAAGAAAAAAAAAGAGCAAGAGAGAGAGAGCCATGCTAAAATTAGCTTCTCTGTACTGGTTTAGCGTTAGGTGGTTTGGGAATAAACAGAACTAGATTCAATGTTTCACAACTGCGCTAACACAAATGTTTGTGCGTCTGTGTTCTGTGTCCTCAGATGTTGCAGGAGGTGGTCGTGAAAACGCTCAAACACCATGGGATCTCTGCGGAGCATGAGTGCTTTGAGGCCTGCAGCAAAAGACTCTTTGATATCTCCAAATTCTATCTCAAGGTTAGTCCTCTTACTGCCCACATACAGTCAGTGCTGTCCTTTCACTCCTGCGTTTGTAAGCCTCTGTGCATCCACGACTTGTACTGCAGTTTCCAACATATGTTGGGTTTTGTTACAGATCCACAGAACAAACTAACATGCACAGGTCAATCACGTTTTTTTTAATAAAATATAAACACTGCCATGATTTGACATGAGTGCTGGGTGAAATACCCTGATGAATTATGTAAGTCAAAGTAGTAATACCTCAATGTAAAAGTGCACTGTCACAAGAAAAAGGGTTTCCTTCAAGTTCAAGTAGAAGTGTGTGAGTGTTTTCAGCAAAATATACTTAAAATTTAAAAATATGAAAGGACTTGTAATGCAGAGAGGTGCATATGTATTGTACAAATAGATTCTCATTACTGATGCATTGCCTTCTCCTTAAATTCCACCTAATCCAGTAATGAAAATAAGTTGATTTGTGACCTAACTGTTCGGTTTGTCTGATGTGAAGCCCATGTGAGTGTACATCACTGCGTCGATATGTTTGATCCCAGGATCTGAAGACGTCTCGGGGCCTGCACGATGAGATGAAGAAGGCAGCCAGCAGCAACGTCAAACAGGTAAATGCCACCAGAACCAACAGCAGCACTGTTCAGTCTCAACCTTCCAAATTCACCCTTTTAAAATCATACTTTTGGTTACTTGTAGGTCATTGACTGGGTGCTGGAGAAGACCTCAGAGAAGTGCTTAGTTTAGAAGAATAAGTTAGAAAAAAAAACTATGCCTCATCCACTGAATTTCATGCTTTTGTTTTTTTTTTTGTCCTTTGATTCCAACCCTAAGAAAGTGCATATTGTGTCATGTTCCAACACATTCATAAGAGTGCTTGGTTTTTAAACCTTTCCCATAGTTTTTAAATAGGAGTATTAAGCCAGTTTTAATGAACTTAATCCTTTATTTAATTTTAATGCTTGTCTCACCAAAGAGATAATATACTTTATACATCCTATTTTCTGATGTCTATGGATTTTTAAGCTTTTATTTTTGTCTGCCGTTGTGTGCTCATCCACCCTGATCCTATTCCCACTGCTCCTGGGCCAGGAAACAGAAAAACACTGTGAGACAAGTCAACACTGTCTCATACACTCTGCTCTGGCTGCAGTCACTAAGAGGCCACAGGGGCTCAGTTGTCTTCTCTTTGTAGCTCTTTTCAGACATGATTTTAGAGTCCTTTCTCACTTGTTCATTTATATTCTATATAAAATCATAATTATATGGCTTCATGAAAGTGCGTAATTAATCTTATTCTTTATAAAACAATAAAGTGTCCTTGAATCTTACTTTTGCCCAGTGTAATTTCCTGAGTCCAACCTGAGCCAGTGGGACAGAGCATGTGTGTGAGTGTAATATGTGAATGTGTGTCCGTAAGAAGTATGTATGACATTATCAGCGCTGACAGCCAACAGCCCAGTCTGGACAGCGTTCACACAGTGAAAACCAAACCCTGAGCGGTGCAGCACATTATGCAGCGCTCATTATCACTGAGGTCTGATTTGTCTGTAATCGTTTGTCCTCCGTTCCCATGATGAAATACAACCCTCAGAGCCAGTTATACTACTGGCACTGTGCATTTTGTCCTAACAAACAATCTGCTTGTTCACTATTCTATGAACAGGAATCACTCTTGTGTTTTGTGCCTAATTTGAATTAAAACTTACAGTGACTCTTTATCTTATGGGTCTGTCATTTTTTTTAATGTTTTGATCATTCTTGAGCAGGCTATGCTGGGACAGCTGGGTTATACAATTTGTAATTAATAATTACTAATAGAATTTCTCCATTTAACTCAAGTAAATATTACTGGAGACTATATTCGCAGTATTTATCGTATGCATGCCTGTAAAATTTTAAATGTTTGCCTGTTCAGCTGACCTCCTGTTCACTGACTGCAATTAATCTGAAACTTGAAACTCAAACTCGAACTGGATGGAAACTGTTTTTCCAATATTTAGTATCAAATTACACTGAATTATATTAATTATGAAATGATTCAATTTGCAGTTGATGTTTAGTTTTAGATTTTTGTTGTACTGTATGTCAGTTTTCCTCACAGTACTATGGAAGAGTCATGTAACCACACACAACCCGACATATTCAGTGTGTGTGTTTTTGTGGGAACGGACTGAGCTTGGATCCATCGGTGTGTGGGAGAACCACTGAGCGTCAGGGTGAGATAATGAATCCACGATATCTCTGCGTGTTGGCTGAAGAGCAGTGGACCACCAGAGGAGATAGTAAAGTTGGATTGTCCCTCGTATGTGTGCATCACAAGCAGAAGCCTTAGAAGAAAATGACCACAAAAGGAAAATACATTGTGTGCAGAGGAGACGCCATAGCACAACTTATCACCAGTCTTTGGTTCAGTAAGATAAGGGCGAACAAGCCTCAACTCCCAGTATGGACATTTCTTCAAACTTTTGCTACTATGGTACTACAACTTTGTACATATTGAAGACAATGTATATGATATGAATCAGCTGCAACCATGATCTTTTTGTATATGTTCCTGTGATTGGTAGTCTGTCTAAGCAGCATGCATAGTGAGTATTTCTGTGAAACACATCTTCAACCAAAATCTGAAGGATCTGAAGTATGTTGTTTTTTAGCAGACGTGGGGTTTTTTGTTTTGCTTTTTTTTTTTATATATTTTTTCTGTTATTATTTTAGCAGTTGTAATCCCTGGACCTTAAATGATTTACAGACATGTTCTTTGGGCCCATTAAGTGAAGATGGCCAGGATTAAATGAGCCAGCCAGCTGTTGTTGCTGCTGCTTGTTGCGACTTGTAGAATAAGCGTCGCTAATGGCCAGGGGATGGTTTTTGTTCCACACACTTGAGGGATCATCTTTTAACTCATTGAGGGATGAGATAGATGAGGTGTGATGAAAGAAAAGAAGAGAGGTGCATAATATGAAAAACAAGCTCAAACACTGGCAGCAGATTTCCATGACTAAAGAAGGATGAGGGGGTGAAAGATAATATAAATAAATAAATAAAAGTCACATGTGTGAACTGGATCAGCTCAGGTACTTGAAAATGTGGAAATGATTCAGTCTTTGTGTGAGTGTACGGAGAACAGGGGAGCATCTGTTTTCTTTGCACCAGGTATAAAGGCTAATTCAGTGTGTAAGTATATAGTTCCCCAGTTCAGTAATGTGTACTGATGAGATAATATTATTTTCCACCTTGTTGTAAACCTGTTTGCCACAAAGCAGTTTCCCTATAATGTAACTCTATTACATGCATCTTAAAAGTTTTAATTCCGCTTGCTTTTTTTGTTTGGAAATAAAAAAAAACATTGGAGTGATAAAACAAGGATAAGTTTAATTGGTTTGTGTGAGCAAAAGGAATATTATTATTAATATTATTATTATTATTATTATTATTTATTATTTTACTTGAAGCAAGGCTTTTTTGCATTTTCTTTGCAAGATCTCATTGTTGTTTTTGTTTTTTTAATCTCCATCTATACTTCAATATACTGCATAATTATTAGGCAAGTCATATTCCTGAGGATTCATTTTATTACTGAACAAATACAGTGCTTTCAGTCAATTCAAAATGTTAATGAACCTCAAACCTGAATATTTAACAGAGGAAAAGTGACTTTTGGTTTTCTCAGGAGAATATGTGTGTGCACAATTATAAGGCAAATATCGGTGTGCAGAATTATTATGCAACGAAATGAAAAACGATTTTTTCCCATCTCACTTGTTTATTTATGAGTAAGAAATAAAGAAAAAAATAAACAACTCAAAATTTATAAATAAACACTCCAGACATAAAAAATATTCAGGACCAATATAGCCACCCTTCTTTTCAGTAACCGTCATGAGCCTTCCATCCATGGAATCTGTTATTTTCTTTATCTGTTGACAGTCAACTTTTTGATCAGCAGCAACCACAGCCTCCCAAATGCTGTTCACAGAGGTGTACTGTCTTCCCTCACTGTAAATCTCACGTTTGAGAAGGGCCCACAACTTCTCAATAGGGTTAAGATCAGGTGAGGAAGAAGGCCATGTCATTATTCTGTCATCTTTAAGGCCTTTGCTGGTTAACCACGCAGTGGAATACTTGCATGCATGTGATGGAGCATTGTCCTGCATAAAAATCATGGCCTTGAATGATCTTGAATGATGCAGACCTTTTCCTGTACCACTGCTTGAAGAAAGTATCTTCTAAAAACTGGCAGTAGGTTTTGGAGTTGATTTGAAGTCCATCTTCAACCCAAAAAGGTCCAACTCATCCTCATCCTCAGCTCATCCTTAATAATAGCAGCCCACACCAGTACCCCACCTCCACCTTGCTGGCCTCTGACTCTAAGTGGAGCTCTGTGCCCATGAGTGATCCAGCCACAGGCCCATCCATCCGGTCCATTTAGACTGACTCTCAGTTCATCTGTCCATAAAACCTTTGAAAAATCTGTCTTCAGATATTTCTTGGCCCAGCCTTGACGTTTCAACTTGTTTGTGTTTCAGCCTTGCTTAGCCATGTCTCTGAGAACTTGTACTTCTGGACACTCCAGGTAGGTTGCATTTCTGGAATATGGCATCAGTGGAGGATAATGGGTTCCTGGTAGCTTCACATTTAATTCTTCTCAAGTCTTTAGCAGTTAATTTGCGTCCTTTTTTTCTCCACACGTTTCTTGCGACCCTGTTGACTATTTGCAACAAAATGTTTGATTGCTCGGTGATCACGCCTCAATAACTTAGCTACTTCAGAGTGCTACATCCCTCTGAAAGGCATTTTACAATTTTGGACTTTACAGAGTCTGTTAAATGTCTTTTTTGGCCCATTTTGTCTGAGGTAAAGAATTGGAAAATATGCATAAAAACTACAATAATAATTGTACACACAGTGTATACTTTCACCTAGATTTATCAGGGCTGTAGCCAGGATTTTAGAGCTGCTATAACAAATAATGCTGTGTCAAATGAATACGTGAAAAGAATGTGTTAATGTGAAATGCATCACTCGTGGTGGTGAACCCCCACAGAATCATCACCTGAATGTACAGCTCCCCTCTGCTTTACTGAACTTTGTAATGAGTTTCAGTTTACTGTCTCACTATCAGACCCACAACTTCACTCTCACCACTCTCACACTGCGGTTTTCGGCTTGAATAAACCCACTCTTTTTTAAGCTGCTCATCACCAAATGGCAGACAGTCACAGCTGGTGAACACAGTGGAGCAGCTAAAGAGCCAAATACAGAATTTCTCACAGCATTTTAATGGCATTCTCTACTATGGCCTTTCCTACATTTACATTTTCAAGACTGAAGTATTTATGAAACACTATTCTTCATTAGCACTATATTTTCATGACATATTATACTATGACTTTTTTTTTTTACGACATAGTGTACTATGGCATTTTTCCCATTTGTATGACATACAATACTAGAACCTATGCATTTTTAAGGCATATATACTATGAAGTGTTTATGAAACACTATTCTCTGATATCTGTTGCATTTTATGACTTATTATACTACAGCAGTTTTACACATTTTCATACCATACTATGCTAGGACCTTTTTTTCATTTTTTTACTATGTCTACTGTATATTCTTTGATCGTTTTTATCATTTTTACTCAATATACTATGACGTTTTTTGCATTTTCATGACACATTATACACTGACTTTTTTCCGTTGTTTTGTAACATACGTAATGGCTTTTCTTTTTGTTTTCTTACGATATACTATACTATCACATTTGTTTTACATTTTTCCAACATACTATACTATGGTGTTTTCTGCATTTTAGGATGTATTGTACTATTAAGTGCTTATGAAATACTATTCGTTGACAAGTCTCAATGAAATGTTTTTACGCCATATTACACTGACACACTTTCGTGTTTTTATGACATACTGTGTTATGATGTTTTTCACTTTTCCCCACATACTGTAATATACCATGACTTTTCAGTTTTTACGACATACTATACTATGACAAGGTGTTTTTTCATGTTCAAGACATATTATTAGTACAGTAAGGCATCAAAATCTGATGAAAAATGTTTAGCATGATAAGGAATAAAAATTTCAAGAAAAATGTCATAGTATTATAAGGCATTAAAAATAATCATGAAAATTGTCATAGTATACAGAATGTAAGGCAGGTCATAAAAGTATCGTAGTATAGTTAGGTGTAGTAAGGCATCAAAACTTTTTGAAAAATATCATAGTACAGTCAGGCATAAACACTAGAAAGCATGGAAAAGAGAGTGACTTCTGCCAAAGCTAAAGAAAAAAAAATCTGTGATTACGGTTTAAAACATTTCATTATAGATTACAAATCAAGCAAAACACTGCATAACGTGATTGCAAACTAGTGCTTAACTGAAGTGAATATAAACTAAGAAAGAACCAAAAGAGTGCAATAATGTGAATCAAGCACCATGCAGCTCAGAAAAAACTGGGGAAATGAAAACTTACTATGAACATTCTCACCCATAGTTATCACTATCGTAAGTTGATTATGAGGTTCACAGGGCATACCACATCAACATGTGCACCTTGACTGATAACTTTGTGTTAGCTTTCAAGAAATTTGGCCACAATGATAAAGAAAGTTATGATAATTCAAATGAGTCTATACAGTCTGTGATGTGTGTTTGATTTGTGTTTGATGCTTGACAAGGAGAGTCCACTTGTACTGTGCTTCACACACACACACACACACACACACAGACACAACAAAAATCCTCTTTCCTCTGCTAATTACTGCAGAGAGCAGTGTCACAAGAAGACCACTGCAAACTGAAGCACAGTACCACAGCCCAGTGTTATAATTGGAACACAGCACATCTACACAATGGCCTCTTTAGCAGCTGGTATGTTTTTGTAGAAATTAAATAATGTTATCCACCAAGTGAAGCACATGAATTGGGAATTTACTGGACATATACTGTGGACAAAGACACTATCTGAACCAAAAATGTTTTGTTTTTTTTTGTTTGTTTTTTAGCAATTAACATTTGGCAAAATAGGCTACCTTTTCCAACAAATCATGTTTAATAGGTGGTCAGTATTAGTTGGACTCCCCCCCCCCTTTTTTCCATTTTGCTCACCCTGTTTCCCAGACACATGACAGCGTGTTAGGACCTGCCATAGGCAAGGCATGCAACAAGGGACTGAGGTAGACAAAAACAGGGTTATGGGTTATCTAACACACACACACACACACACAAACAATCTTTTGTTAATGGCTGATTGCTAATTGATCTAGTGCTTTCCCAGCCCCTTTAAATGAAAAAACTGTCAGTCTGAGTCAATATAATCCCCTATTTTTTCTACACAAACAGTGTTTGCCCATTTCTGTGTTTTCAGATTGTCATAAACACAACTTTGTGTGTGTCTCAATGGGAAAGATGACCTGTAGAGAATTTGTTGTATTTTCTCTTTCAAGTGATGCAACAGTTGCTGTCTGCAGATGTTTAGCGTCCCACTGTGAGTCTGACTTGATTCAATAACAGCCTGAATAGAAGAGAAATTGTGATAACACAAAGGAGAAAGAGAAAGTTGGTAAAGTGCTGGTAAACAATGTCCACAATGCCATGTTAAAGAGTTATGACTGCATTTGTGTGTGTGTGTGTGTGTGAGAAAGAGAGAGCAGATATGGATGCCAGCTCATTACAGGAGTCAAGATAACAATGTCAAGAGTTACGATTCTGTTGAGCGCTGCCTACCGCTCAATTACTCTCACACTCTTCAGCTGAAGACACGTGAATCCTTTTTGCTGAGATGGTAAAAGAAAAAAATGCTTCCCAAATCAAGTTCAACTGTCACTAAAAAGCAGTAAATAAGTACACAACCTTTCATTTAAACTGCCCTCAGAATTAAATACTGCTTCCAGTTTTTGTTTGCTTGTGAATGCCTGTGTTTACAACAGGGTTGAGCTCATTTCAAGTCTCAGACTGGAGGAAGTGAATAGTCATATCAAAAAAATAAATACCAGTAACATAAGAAAATAAATGAATTGTGGATATCATTTAAGTTTTAATACAGGTGAAGTGAAAGTTAAACTCTTCCCAGTCCACTTTTCCTTTTCTTCTTAAGATTTGTATTTGGTGTTGATTAAAAAAAACAAATGAATCACAAATGAAAGACAATAAAAACAGACTCATTGTGTCACCTTTGTTGAATACATGATTTATGTGCACCGTTTGAGTTACAAACTAAGCTTTATCATGACATGTGTGACAGTACAGTAGCTGCCAAAGGCATCAGAGTATTCTACATATCAAAGCAGCCTCTACTCAGAGAGGCTCCTCTCCGCTTGAGGTCGTCTGTAAATGCTCGATTCTTCATGTGTTACAACGCCTGCATCTTTTAGTGTCAACAAAATGGATGATCTGTCTTCTACAGTGCACTATAGTATTACAATGTGTAAATCATTCTTCACAGTGTGTGTGTATGTGTGTGTGTGTGTGTGTGTGTGTGTGTGTGTAAATCCTCATTGGAAATGTATGATATGATTTAAAGCGGTGAGCAGTCAAAGCTTCTGTTGGTTGAGCCAAAACTTATGTGGCCATCTCAGAAGTTTCATTGTTGCCTCACACATCCTGTGATCTCTACAATTCCTTTCTTTCAAAATTCAAATGTAAATTCTTTTTCTCATCTGAAGGCACAAGGAAAGACCTGGCAGCAGTCAACATCCAATACAGTGCAGTGTACAGATTTGGTCTGCTGCATAACATCCAAAAAATAATAATGATAATTATGACCCATGCTGGGTGCTGAATGACTAAAGCAGGATTCGACTCCTATGATGGCTACAGATAAAGGATACTAGATTAAGTGATTTGAGTTTGAGTTTTCAGTTTTTACTGCTGTTCAACCTGGTTCCCCAAGAGGAACTGAACATTTGAGGAAATTAAAATTCATATAACCTAACTGAAATTTATGTCATTATATCTGACATCAGTTCACGGTCATATCAGTGAAAACACTGAAATACCACCAGATGGTTACTGTATGCAGCCTGCTAAAAGAATACTGAATTTGAGTTAGCTGTCATATTGTAGGAATCTGTGCTGCTGAATGATGAATACTGACACTGCTAACAAGACATCTCAGGGGACACTAACGAAGACAAATGCATGACAAATGTTTTTCCACATTGTGCCAAGTGTTTGTGGAAGAAAAATTACTAGTTAAATTCAGAATGTCCTTTCAGAGCTAGTGGTGAATAAATTATATAAATGGCAAATGGAAGGCCTGGTTGCCATTACATTTTGACTGAATTAAAAGTGAATTCATCTCAACCCCTGCAGCGCTCGTCTGGACCTTCCAATTCTGGACGTGACAGTAATGCCCAATCTGCTCCTTTCAGTGTGTCCCTCAGTATATCACCCGTCTGCATCCAGTCCAGCCCATGTTTACTTTTGTAGTTCCTCACTCAACACTTCAGTCCATGCAGCCCTTAAAGGGAGGGTTTATCCATAAAAAAACATCTGTCCATTTCACTCAAAGCAAAACCAATCTGGATTGGTTTCTCCAGTGTTTCTTTAATTTAGAGTTGGAGACCCCAAAAATGGTCGATTTTGAGAAAGCAGCTACATTCACTCAGCTTGGGTCCCTGATTGAGGGAGTCTGACATTGTGGCTGCAGATAGGTGGAGAAACAAAGTTGATTTCTGTTTGCAAAAAAGAGGAGGTCAAATGTCCCATTAGGGAGGCTGTCAGGCCACCAGACCCAGACGAGAGATCTTAGCAGAGAGGAAGGAGTGGAGGATGAAGACGATTGGCTTTGGACAGGAGTGGAGGTCCAATTGCTGCAAGAAATGAGGAAAACAACAGGATTATAAAAAGACAGAATAATGTAAAACACAACAGGGATAAAGAGGAGAGAATATGATCAAAAGATGTGAGGCTTCGTTAAAGCAGAAAGAATGACAGAGTTCGGGGACTTTATGAAGCACATAAAACCATAAAAATATATTGAAAACTAACTCCACAGTCAATAGGTCCCTATGAGGCAAGGATTAGACAGTCCTGTCTGGAGCTACACTCCATACATACATAAACACCACATCACTGTGAACAAAGCTCTGTTTGTAGCCTGAAATAACAGTAAGTGATTTCACTGGTGTAGGTACCAGTGAAATGACTCATATCCTGTTCCTAAGGCCTGCAGGAAGAATTAACCAATAAATTCACACTCACACTACTGTTAAGTTGGTCAAATTTCACACAGAAGCTTCCTCCTCTCCAGGATACCCTGCACTATGAAATATAAGTCGACCATACACCATAACTGTTCCACAAATATTAAAAAAGTCAGATATTCTTGCTGGCGGCCTCGCTCTAGGGATAGCAATACTGGTGAGTGAGTCAGTCCATGACTTTGATCCAGACTGAAATATTGAATTATTTGCTGGATTGCCATGATTTTTTATTTATTTATTTTTGTACAAACACTCCTGGTGCCTAATGAATCCCAATGGCTTCAGTAGGTTATTCCCCTGACTTTTCATCAAGCATCACCAACAGCACACATTTACCTCCTCTTCTGAACTAACTTTTATAACTTGATCCTTTAACTTTTCATTGAGCACCATCATCAGAATTTAAATGTGTATGTAATGTGTCTGTAAATTGGACTATGACCCAATATCTGCAAAATTAACTTCCCATCATCCCTTGCTGTACTAAGTGTTAATTAGCAATGCATGCTAGCACACTTAATTCAGATGGGGAACAAGGCTAATATTACACAGTACCTGCATGTCAGCATGGTCATTTTGAGTATGATAGCATTCAGCACAAAGCACCCCTGTGTCACAGACCAGCATCATCAAGCAATTGCATCACTGTAAACTCTTGGTCCTGCATTTGTCTTTGCCCTTCTGATCAACCAGAGCAGAAGTGTGTGTCATTTTTACTTTTCAAACCACAAGTAATGGTTTGGTTTGATCCAATCACATGATAAATTATCTTTAGAGGGGAGATAAACTATCAATTGCTGTGACAAAATTAGACACACATCATCCCTGCCAAGTAAGGATAGGAAAGTAAGCACTATGGGAGAAAAAGCCCAGCTTATTCCACTTTCAAGTGTTAAACTAATGAGCCATCATCCACATCCACTAGTGCCTTGGGATTTTTATAAACCCTTGTCTATGTCTGTGCTGGGATTCAGAAACGCTACAGATTCCAAGATCTGTTCTGTTACAGTAGTTAACACAGGTGTAGGAAATAGAGCTGCCAAGTCTTTGCTTGTTGGAGTTCAGCATAAAATGAGTAGTCAGACATTTTTATTTGTTTAAAACAGCTATATGTGGACTGCCATGCAGTCAGATCGAGGCATCGATATAAAACACCTCAGTTTCCAATTTCTAAATCCCATAAGTCTAGAGAGTAAATATTTTAGTTTTTCACTGTCAATTTACTTTGCAGTATACCATAAATCACATTGCTGTGGGCTTTATGAATGATTAAACATCAATGTTGTTTTTCTGGGTAAAAACAGTTTTTATTAGTGCCAGAGGAAAAACGAGCTGCTCCTGACTCCCACATTAATATTCATGTCAGCATTGTCAGATGAGAGCCAAGAGGCTAAAAAGTAAACCGTTTAAAAACAGAAATGATACATTGCGTATTTTAGCTAGTAGGAGTATTTGTACTTGTTTCTCTTTAAGTATAAATATCAAATTGGTCCAGATTAGTTTAAAGGTGGCCCCTGAAACACGAGCCAACCTGGACTTCCATATAGTGAACTGCTGAGTTGTGTAAAAGATTAAATCTCTCACACTAAGTGACAGGCTTTTTTTTTTTTTTTTTTTTAAACAGTCCACTCTTGAAAACTCTTACCTTGGAAGACCTGAGTATGTGTGAAGTTCCTTTTAGAAGTGAAGTGCTGTAATTTACTTTCTGCTGTGCTGCTTTACCTCTGCCTGTCCCTGCCTATACTTGTACTCCAGTTTGTGTTTTGCTTCATTTCCCAGGAGGCTTTCTCAACCACCCATGAGAATGGATATCAACTTCAACTTATACATGACAACACGGGCTGCTGCAATTTTTTATAAAGTCAATATACTGTTCGTAGGTTGGAAAATTCATTAAAACAAATCACATCGGTACTGGACCACATTTTCAAAATGTATGGTATATCTAGCCTATCTACATCTATCTAATTTTTGTATTAAACTGTGTTGTAAATCAAAAATATCTCCATATCATTTCTCAATCATCTGTGTTTATCTATTTATATGCAGGACATTCACCAACAAAATGAAGCTGTAATCAAGGTCTTGTTACATTTGTGTGTCAAAAGATGAAACTATACAAATGGAAAACACTCACAACTTCCCCCTCCTTCCCTCCAAAGTCGAGGAACAGCATGCGAACTCCATCATCCGAGGACATCTTTAGCTTTTCGTAGGGGTAGGAGAGGAGCACTGTGGACCTTGCGGGTGTGTGACCTCCTCTCTCCTCCCCATTCTCCCCACTTGCCAGTTTGGGGTCAGCCAGCACAGAGAAGCCCTGCTCATAGTGAATCACCAGCTGGCACTCCTGACCCCGATATAGACAACCTGAGGATAGACAAAGATCTGAGTTGATATCTATGTGTATCTCATCCCTTACTGTAGATACCACATTATAAGTTCTGTGACAGACTTTGCTCTTCACGTGGAGCTCATCCCTTCAAAAGTAGAGACTAATTTATCTGTTCTGCCAAATCTCCCTTTACAGCAAGAGTCTTAGTGAGGCCAAGTGTCCTGTTAATGTCTACTCTCCCAATGTATGCATGACTTTCCTCTGCTTTAATGAAGAACCTGTCTCGCCACCAGTGTGATCTGCCTTGACTTTGGGTAGTAGACATGACGGCCACATGCTGAAAATTTCATTTAGAGCATGAGCTTCTGTCGACAGCTTCCGATCTATCAGGAAGTATGTTTGTGTGACAAAGAGAGAGCGAGTGGGATGAGAGTTGTTATCTTTCCATTGTCAGCTGACAGCCTGAGCAGGATGTGCGTGTGTGTATAGTAAGATATGGAGAGGAGAATGTTCAATGTGAGTACATACGACAGTGATGTGTTACGCTGTTGGGGATAGGGAATGTATTTTCCAGTCTCACAATGCAGTGTGTGAAAGACAAAGGAGATCCATGTATGAGGGTGTGTGTCTTCTCTCTCTGTGGTCTACACAATATCTGTGCATAGTATATACACATGTGTGTTGTTGCTGTCTGTGGCCTGCTTCAGTCTCCTTTATCTGACTATCAACAGACGGTCTACTTAAACAATGTCAGTTGAACTACACTAATCGCTCTATAAACACCTAAATCCCTTCCTCGATTGGCTCTTTATCTAAAGGCGATTATAAAACACACATACACGTTTGACTATGGTCAAACACAATTTGCAAGTAATTCTTTAGTTCAATTTACCCTGCACAGAGGGTGTGGGTTGTGCTACACAGCAATGTAATCAAGTCATAAAAATGCATGTTGAGTTGATTTTGATTTTGATTGACTGTTTTTTTTCCTTGTGTTTTTGTTGTTTGCTTTCTAGTTGTATTAATAATCTATTGTAATATATAGTATTCCACATATTTTAGATAGTGATACCACCAAAGCAATGCTTGTTTCAAACTACATTGATCAGGTTAGATGTTGGATCAGAAATCCCACTTTTTTCTGTGTCAGGAGTGGAGCAGTATATCACAGAAATGTATCCTCTCCTTATCACTTGTGAGTCACACTACAAACTACAGGGGTGCGTTGATTACAACTTTAGGGAGTGATGATGCTAAGAAGGACATTGTGAATAAAACAGAAAAATGAGGCATGCACGTACTCAAATATACAGTTTACTATCCCCAGAACCCTAAAGACATCCCATTCAGGATGAAAAATGAGCCTCATAATGTGCAATATTATTCTAATGATGTTCAGTACAAACAATGTGGCAGCAGAAAAGTCTCCCTAATGGTATAACAGTTATAAATGGGGCAAAGAGTGTGGGGTCTTTGCCGTGTCCTGGAATGAAAATTAGACCTGAAACTTTACTCCTCCACCTGAGGGCCTTGATCTCTGGGGCAAGCAGGGTTTCCCACCAGAATACACACGCACACACACTCACATAAACATAGAGAAAGGGGCTTTTGAGACTGCAACAAAAGCCCTTCTCTCTGCCTGATGTGAGCGGACAAGACAGAAGGAGGGAAGGAGGGGCAGAGAGCGATAGCACTGAGATACAGAGTGAACTGAATGAATGAGGGTGAGAGAGAAAGAGACACTAACTGTGTTACTGTAACAACAAATGGAATGCTAAAGGTTATTACAGGACAGAAAGTCATTTACTGTAGCCTCCTGCAACTCTGTCCACATATGAGGACAATACATTTTAGGGTTGCTACACCATATACTTAATTCAGCTAAGCTTCGACTAGTTGTCTATGTTAGTGCACACATTTTGTGTGATCTAGTCTTAATAAAAGCACAATGCACTCAACAGTGTAAAAAGAAGATGGCTGCCAACTTGGTTCGCTCACTATGATCAACAGTTTGTTTATGCATATTAAAGCATAAACTCTGAAATTTGATTTAGCATTAGTTGACAAGTTTTTGCAATCGCAACAAACTAGGCCATTGTTAATTAGGAAGTAGGCTACTTGTTTGAAGATATTTGGGCTTTATTGTTCATAACTGGTCATGAAAATTGTGAATAGCCAAAAATAAGGAAACATATTTTGTGAAGATTTGGAAAGGAAAGAAAAGTTTAAATAATAGAGTATTAATAATGAATAGCCTATGGAACAAATTAGTCTACACTGATTTTTAATGTGAATTTACAGGGCATGTCTCTCTGTCGAGAGCAGAAAGATTGTCGAATACAGTAACAGGAGACAACTCTGAGGATTTGTCTGATGTTGATGTTGTTCACCCTGTTGTGGAACAATTAAATGATTAATCAGAATCTTCGTTATCAGTGATGATAGTGACAGTGAGCCACAACATGATGACAGTCACCATGTACAGAGGTCCAGAGGATGAATGTGTAAACGTCAGCATAGTAAAAGTTTTGACAGCGATGGTATGCCAGATTTGATTAAACTCATTCCTAACTGAGAAAATGCTATGTCACTACTTTACTGTGGTAACTCTCTCAACACTTCAGTTGATGATTTACCAGCTTTTGGAGCATCAATTTTAACATCTTGTTTGCCTTATCCACAAATTAAGATGTTCTGGCCCAATGTTTTATGAATCCTTGCCATTCATAATGAAATATAATGAAATCAAATATTTTTCAACTCTGGAAACATCTCAAACTAACTTAATTGATGGTTCCATTTCAAAAACCATGATGAAAACTGTGAGATTTTGCAAAGTGAGGCCTTTTTGAGGTTTGGGAGACTTGGTTTCACAAAAGTGTACTGTGAGTGGCTTCACTACTATAAAAGCTGTGGAGCAAAGTCAGGAGAAGCAAGTAGGACTTCAATCAAGGGCCCCACTCACAACCTACAGGACATAAAGAATCTGATGCTAATATCTTGGTGCCTGAGAGTCCATGCCTTGATGGCTGCTTTGTTGGCACAAGTGGAACCTACGCAATATTAGGCAGGTAGTCATAATGTTATGGCTGATCAGTGTTTCTGTCTTAGATCATGTAATGGACTAACAACGTTGCCTGCGGTGCTGACACACACACTCCCAGGATATGACCTCAACCATCTCACTGTGTAGCTCACAGTGTTAAGAGGCTATTATGAAGTTCTGTGAACTTGAGTTCTATACTTATGTGACTCCATGAACATTTGAAGGCTGGTGTGCAAAGGAACACCTGAAAGCCCAATTGAAAGGCCACTGAAGTATTTAGCTCAGGCTGTTAGATGACTGTCTGACTGTTAGTTTGAAGAACTCAGGTTCCAGTCTTTCAAGGATCAATCTATTTTGAATTTTAAGATGAAATGCATAAACTGAAGGTTCAAAGAAAGAACAGTCCACTGTCTGACCAATTGTCTTAATTTGTTACAGTGCTGCTGGGTTAGGGATGAAAGGGTAGGGCAGGGTAGGGCGCGCTGCCACGGCCAGGCCTGTTGCAGGCCTGTTGCTTTGCAAACGCTGAAAAACATTTTTATACTTTGTTACACACTGGTGACTTTTTCATGTCATACAGCAAAATAGATTTTTTTCACACTACTTCCTGTTGAAAGACATTTTTTTAGTTTTTATAGTCCTGCTAATCCCCCATACGTAGAAAACATTAAAAATGCATGCAAAATCAAAGCTCGGGTCTCAGGAGGTTAAACTTGTAAATGGTATTAGCAGCAGGTAAAGTCCTTAATAGTTTCAGATTGCATCCCACTACGCTCAACTTCAAGTGTCACAGCAGGTTAATAGGTTAATTTTCCACAATCGCTGAGGTAAAATTGCTTTTGTGAAGTGCTCCAAGTCATTAAGCTGTTTACCAGTTCATTAAGGAGACCCAGTCAACCTCTAAGACAGTTTATTAACAAGGTTTTTTTGTTTCTTTTTTTAAAGCTGTCACCCTTGACAACAACATTAACAAGAAGTCTTGCACATATGACAAATAAAGGAGGAGTGGCATTACTGACTTCAAACAGATCCATCTGAAAGTGATAATAAAATAATGTTTTGAATCTGTGGTTCAAAATTCATTGTTGACCATGGAAACTGTAGATGAGAAAACCATGTCACGAAATGGTGCACTGAGAAGCTGTTCTGTTCTTATCTTATCATATAGACTGGAAACAAGGTGAAACATCTAGTCTGACTCTGAGTAAAGCAAATAAAACATAACAAAAAAACAACTTGTTGGTTTTTGTATGATTTTAAAATGTTTGTATGATACAAGATATTGAACTAGAATGTGGCATCACTACTACTACTACTACTACTACTACTACTAACAATAATAAGAATAATATTGTTAACCCTCATCCTGCCAATTGCTCAAAATATCAATATAACCTCTGTAAAGTTAGTCACCTTGGACATAATTAATTATAAATTATAAATGAAATGACAGCAGGCCAAGCACTGGTGAAATTTGAATGTCAGATCTGAACAAATTACTTCCCCCTTTTTTAATCCTTCTAAGAATGGCCTGTGGCCTGATGAGTGATTGAGAGTTAATCTGTCTTCAGAGCAAATCTTTATCACACGTCTTGACAGTGAGTAAACCATTGCAATGATTTACCATCAAGCTACACAAATAAAAAGCCGTCAAGGTCATTGGAACAAATCCTCAAGTGGCAACAGCTGAGAAATGGGTGAATATATGCATATTCATACTCCTTCTCAGGGATGTTTATATTTCTTCCATAAGAAGAAAGCAGCAGGCTGAGTGCTTACACTGATCTGTTTCAGAAAAGTTATGGGATCCTTGAGAGACATGACAAGGACCTGAAGCATAAATCAGCAGTATAGTACAAAATTAAAGGTGCTCTAACAAATATTTTTAGCCATGGTAGTGGCATGGCTCTGTGAGTGAAGATGTCAGTCAGGCAGATAACGTGATATGTTCTGCATATCTAAAAAACTAATGGATGGATTGTTCCTGGAGGATGAATCCTAATCACCTGGTAATCCCCTGACTTCCAGCACCACCATTACACTGACTTTTAAATTTTTAGCAAACTTTCTCAACAGCTATTGAATTGATTTCAACAAATTTGGTAAAGCCTTCCATGTCTTCATTTGGATGAATTGTAATTGCTAACATTTATTCTACTGTGGCAGTGTACGCTACCTGCTCAGAACCAAATGTCAGAAGTAAAAGGGGAACAAGAGAAAACATTTATCATTCATTGTCTGTATCTGCTGGGTGTATAGATAAGAAACCATTCACACATTCATCATATCAACTTGGTAAAAAGGTGATAATGTGTCAGAGTTGAGTTTACAGCTTGTTTTCTTTGTCCCAAAGTGGCCAAAAAAATCTATTTATGCAGGCTTAAACTTTATCTGTTGATTCCCCTGCTACTTATAAGCTACAAAACGTCAATACCAAGCAGCTTGTTTCAGTCTAGACAGCATTTTGTCATGGGATTAAATGAGATGTCCTTCATTCACATTTCCTGGCAAAGTACCATGGCATACAAAATCAGATTATTATCACACACCTTAGAGCAATAAATGTAAATCATGCCCAGTAGACATGAATGAAGCCTTGCTATGCTAATCACAATGTAACATTTAACACCGAGTTCAGAGGGCGCAGATGGGATGTAGGAGAGTCTCAACAAGAGTTTGGTGGTGATAAAATACTCACAACAAGGGTGTAGTGTTGAGGCTGTGTGGCATTTGCTGATGGATTCATCTATGAGTGGAGTTTGAACTGAAATTTAATTTGGCATCGTGTTATCGTAGATGGAGAGAGGCAGGAGACCCAGGAGAGAAGTGCATTTCCCTGGACATTTTGTGCTTAGAGAGGGAGGGAGGCAAAGAGGGGATGAGAGAGAGGAGTTGGGGGGGGGGGTATTCTGATGGAACTCCCTAGATGACCAATGCCCAGTGCTCAACAGCACACACACTAGAAAAGCATTCCTTTCTATAAATAGCAAGCGCTTTGTCCACATCTTCCATATGGCTGTCAGATTATATCAGAAACCCTCTATCTCTATATCGTTGTGCCGTGTCTATGTTATGCACTGCATTTAGACTTTATTTTAGGCTTGTGAGACCTCAGGCAGTACTTCTTAAATCTCCCTGGATATGTTTTGCTGCAGCGTGCCTGAACACGTCTGACAAAGCATCAGTGAATCCAGTGCAGTGACCCATACAGCTCACTCCGTTCTCATCATGAGCACACCTCTACGTGTGTGTGTTGCGCTTGTCTCTGTTGTGTCTTTTGTGCTTTGTCGGTCTGAACGCATATGTTTGTACATGTTTTCTCCCATGTGGAAGGCGCCCGTGTCACAGCATTATAGTGTTTATCGACACTCACTCGTTGTGACTTCTTTGATCATCTCAGCTGAGGCGTGACATCCGTTGACGATGTGTCTGGTCCAAAGGGACAGATCCTTGGTGGTATCAGTCCGAAACAGGTGAGTCTCGATGCCAAGTCGTGTGCCGGTCCGAGTGGCAAAGAACAGCTCTGTGCCAGAGTGAGGGGACCCCCGGTCGGGACCAGAGTGGACCAGACTGCATAAAGAAAGATATTGTCATATATTACTGAAATAAATAGGAACAAGACATATATATTGTATAACTAAGAGTGTATCTGGCCACACTAAGCATCTTGCTAAGAAAGGAAACTTCTATCTTTCTAATCTTCCTTCTCAGGAGATTTTTTTTTTATCACATCCTCATTTTTTGTCCTCCTCGTAGTTTCATGAATACTCGCGATCAAAACTGTTATCAAGGAGTAAAAATACTTTGTTTACTAAGCCAGTAATGAAGAGAGCAATCTACTGCTGTCTCAGTAAGATTTGCCTATTAAGCATGTCTTTCTTTAATTTTCAAAATAGTTTGTTGATGTCTGTGACTTCTGTATATATGATGTTGGACCTACCGTGTGGCTAAAAGTGGATAAACGTGAGCAGGGCTCTGCCAGGCCTCCTTGCCTCGTGGCAGACTGTCATACAGCACCAGGTCTTTCTCTGTCACTAACACCAGCACCGGCCTCCAGCTCTGCTTCTCATTCTCCATCTGCAGCACACACACACAAACAATGAGACATTGATAGTTGTCCCCATCGATCCATTTTCTATGCCACTAATTCTGCACTTCCTGAGTCATAGGGGACTACACTATTTCAATAAAAAAAGAAAAGAACAGAAAACAAAGCTGCTGCAAATTTTCATTGTTTTCTAAAGGTTATTGCACTGTTTGTTGTTAGGTGCACAAATTAAAAGTAATAACTAAAATGATTAGTAAGTATTCAGTAATATTTTTAATAACATCATTCATTTTATAATAATATCAAACATTTAGCTGTAAACGTTTGTACTAAATCAAGCACAACCCCAATTACATCCATGCTGCAGGATTCAATGAATGCAACTACACCCTCTTATATTTAACACAGATGCTGAAAGTGTCCTCAGGTTTTCAGATGAAAGCAGGTATTTCATCAGATCATCACGTCATGGTTGTGTGCCAGTGAGTTGTATGGAACTAGTGTTATGTCAAGAGAGAGGAATGGCGTGTGTGTGTGCATGTGTTTAACACGGACAGGACTGTGTATACTTGGCAGTGGGTGTAGACCAGTTTTCACCTTTCAACTTAATTCGTGACTGGATGTGCAAACATTACTTGTGTTTCTTTCAAACAAACTGTTATTCTTTCTGACTCTCTCAGAACAGCTAAAAACAAAGATGTCTGTTGTGTAGGTGTGGGTACGTTTCACATTGGCTTTACTGTGCCCCCTTGCTCACCCATCATTCCTAATGAGCACACCCCTCGCTTTCCCATCAGAAACACACAGTTAATCTTAGAGCTCACAACCACATACCGCCCAGTATTTCATTTTACAATACTCCATAACTATTCTCATTATGAGAGCTTATCTGCAGCCCAGCCATGGAATCCTAAGCTGCTCTTTGAAGTTCTGTCTCAACCAATCAAAACCATGGGATTTAGAGGGTCAGAGGTCTGCTTTTTAACATAATGAGAATATGTTGCTAAGTAACAGTACTGTACTGCATTTGAAGGATCAAATATTGGCACATTCATAAAGACCAAATTAGACAGGTATGGATGTATGTATGCATGTGTGTGTGTGTGTGTGCATGCTTGTGCAGGTTTGTGTCTATCTGAATGCAAATTAGCTGTATACTCACTTGTGTGAATTTCACAAATGTGTGCATCTGTGTGTACAATAGATATGCAAAATATGCATAAAAAACACAGACATACATTACAGTCTTTAATCGTAACATTTTCCCTCACACATTTCCAACATCAAAATTGTGGACTGTATTGACATCTAAAAATGTATGTAAAGAGACAAGCTGACATTCATGCTCACTTCTACACAGCCACTGGCCAAATGTGTGAGAATGATAAAGGAACAGCTATCTCAAGATCTCTTTTTTCATTCTTCACACAACTAAGTCTGTCACTTGTCATATGTAGAAACAATTGTCACTGATGAAGATGATCATCTCAAAGTGTCCAGTTCCAAAAAATGTCCACATTTTTAGGATGTAAAACTCATATCGGACCTCACAAAGATAGAACAATACACACATGCACATAGCATGTCTACACTCCATTAAAAACGTGTACCCCATTAAAAAATGTGAGAAATCTAGACACATTGGTGTGACTCACATAATGACACACATGCACATGCGATTGCACAGATGGGTATTATGAAGCATTTACTCTCCCTGTCTCTCTCACACAAAAACGCGCACACACACACTGACTCCTACCTTCCCTGCCAGCCATCCCAGGTGTCGTATCTCTTTGCTGCCAGCCACCCCCGTCCTGGCTGTGTTCTGGACGACCTCTGCCAGTGCTCGCTGTGGTGGGATGACAGTTTTGGGTTTTTTTAGGATAGGGGATCATCCAGGATGCATTAGAGTCAAAGCAGCTCTGCAGGAGCGTGGCCTCTGAGACATCTAAATGTAGTGGTCACACTGATGATGAGAGTCATCTGTCAAATCAGTGAAATCAAAGACAGACCTGTGCCAACGTAGATGTGACAGAGTGCATGGCAGAGAACCAGGACAGGGCAGATGGTTGGTCTGGGCACCGCAGCACCAAAGTGTGCCTGCCGTCAGGGGAGTGTAGCTCCAGTTGTCTGGAAGAGAAGATAAGAAAAGTTCAAACAGCTTAAACCTCTTTGTTATCATTGAAGGGTTCTAAAGCGTTTGTAGTTCACAACCTTAGATTTAAAAAAAATCCTTTTTGAATATTGAAAATGTATTGCTAGTCTTATCAGGCGGACCAAAATTGACTCAATTTAGTCTCAACTCATGGTTTAAGATGTCAAATTTTCAGCTTCAGGAGGCGCTTGCTTGGCTCATCCACTCAAGAATAGGAACTCAGTTGGAACAACATAATGAAGTGCACTGAAATTTAAGTTTATCCCAAAAACACGAAGCAGCCTTGGCTCATGCATCCTCTGTGTGGCCATATGACACAACGCTGTATCCCATGGCATTTCCATAACTAATCTGTTTATATCATATGGGAGTATTTCTGGCCTTAGGGGAAAAGCATCTGCAGGATGCGTTTCCATCTCACTGAGTAGCTCTTTGATTGTGTGCTTGGTGAATATGAATTTTAAGAATGTACATGTGGCAGCTTTTGCAGTGCATAAAGCAATGTGCTTTGTGTACTGCAGCATCAACATGGTCAGTGTAGTAAAACCAGAAGGGTTCAATGCTCACTGTGCTTCCTAGAGGGATAAAAAATAAACCATGTTATTTTGATTATTTGACACAAAATCAATTAGTATTTGAATGACATAGAGACTTAGAGGACAAAATACAGTAAACTAGTCGTCAGTGTGAGCCTCAGATCCTGTGCTATGAACAGGGCAACAGCGCTGTCAATTAAAAACTGCTGCAGGAGGCATTTTCTGGGAGTACAAGTTGTCTTTCAACTCACAATAAAATACATGTTTGAGCCGGTGATTTTGCCGCCAACTGAGACAATCTAGCATTCATATTAACAGTACTCCACTGTCCAGGTGCCCCCATGTTTAAAAAAAAGAAACTACTCAAAGCCCAGGGTGATTTCAACTCTGCAAATATGCTTTCTTTGCAGCTTTCTTTATTCACACACACAGGAGAGCAGGAAAAGCCGCGGTAAATGTGATGAATCGGCTCCTCCATCAACCCCTCAGAGGCGGGAGAGCCCATCTAAATCACCTCCAGGTGTGTTACTCTGGGTTAAAAATAGAAGTGGCGCCTGTAAAAGGCCTGTTGATTAAGGATGGGCTGGGAGGGGAGGAGGTTCTTTAAGCATGGTGTCATTCTAACTCCCATGAGGTATCTGAGAACTTATCTGCCGTTTTCTGGCCAAGATGTGGAGTGAAATTCAGGCCAAGTTACTTCATCTCTTTGCATGCATTACACAGGCATGGGGGACATTGGGAGTCAATGGGAGAACAGCACATGAACTGGATGACTGGTAGGTGGCTTTGAATGTATGTACTGTGTATAATATAAGTCTGGTCCTGCTTGCATGAAGATCAGCCTGTTACTTGATCAAAGGGCAGTTGTTCTCACAGGATTGTCACTATATATAGCAAATATGTATTCAAGCTCAACTTGTCTGTTCCAGCATACAAATGTGCAATAAGTGGACGCTAAATATTCATTAATGAACTGTGTGTGCATACAGAACAGTTCCAAGCGACTGTTGTGTATACAAGGAAACATGAAGTTGGGTGTCTCATGTTACACAGAACCTAAAACACTAAATAATCGTTAGATGATTAGTCAATCAACAGAAACATAATCACCAACCATTCTGATAGTCAACTAATCTTTGATTTTAAGGTTTGAACTGTAGGATGGGGGAAAAAGGGGTTTCAAGATGTCATCTAGCGCTCTAAGAAAATGGACTGTTAGATCCTCCAAATAAGACATCTAAGGAGCCTTTTTTTCAAAGTGTGAAGTCTCCAAACCTATGATTATTATGTTTCAACTTCACAAAGCTTTGTCCAGATCCACGAAAACAAAGACAAATTATAACTGTTCTCACAGGTTGCATTGCAAAGTTGACATTTGAAATTGGTGGAGCGCCCCTTAAATTGTTTGCTTTCTAATGTGTAGCTCAATGTCAGGTCAAGTCTGTAGACAGCCACTATAAGTCCTCAGTTTTGTGAGTTAAACTTGACTCTAGCATGACTGTCAACACAACAACACAAGGTCGCCTTGCTTCCTCCACTCAACAGTGAGTAAATATTTGTCCGTTGTGAAAGGGCCACAAAGTGCTCTGTTTCAGATGATCTAGAGCCAGCAGCTGGTTGGTTAAAACAGGAGAGGACAATAAATAAGAGGTGAGTGTGAGTTTTTAAGCTCAATTTTCTACACCTGACCTGGGTGACAGAAACGGAGGACTGAGGAAACATGTACAGCAAGTCTTCTTTATGTTCCAGCTCAAAAACTGTCTCAGTTAAAGTGGAGTACTCTACTGTAGAAATTATCATACAGGAGGACACTGCCTTATTCTGCCAAGGGTCATGGATTTCTGTGCACATGCACAGTCTCTCCACACCTCCTCATAACATTTGTAGTCTGCACTGTAAATGGAAGGGGTGTAATTACATTTTTTCATTTCATCTGTCACCAATTTCACAGAAAACGTCCTCATATCAAGTTTATGCAAAGGTGAAGAAAACGTCTTCAGCATGTCCAATAGCTGAAATTAAAATTCTCTTCTTCTCTATCCCTGTATTTTATCTTCTTGTCTCATTGCTGTATGTGTCCTGCCTTCCCTAATGTTTCTCTGTCCTCTCAGGATTAAACACAGTTTAAACAACATCTGCTGAAATGAAGAGAGAAACTCTCAGAGGGATGCATAATTGCACTGTGCAAACATTACATTGGGAAAAAGAAGAAAAAAACAAACAAAAAGATAAGCAGGATTGTAACTTAACGTAGAGTCTGAAAATCAAAATATGAAAAACAGAGAACAGGTTTAATCTTTCCCTGCAATCTTTAACTTTCTGTTATAAATGTAGCCATGGTAGATTCCTTTTTATTTTTCACAGACACGCATTAAACATGCAGACCGCATTTCAACTTGGGTGTCCTCCCATTCAAACATTTACTAGTGAATGAAAGGAGAATTTGTCCTGGCTGCAAGAGTAAGGAAGACATGCTAAAAAAACATGCTGGTCAAGGTAAACATGGCTGTGTACTTTATTTGTGCCTGTGAATCTGCCCTACAGCTGTATCCAACCACAAGACAGTCTGTTGTGTGTGTGAAGCAAAAACTCCCCTTGTCACGAGATGTGCATCCTTGTTTAACTGGCAGAGCAATAAAGCCAAAGTTATGGCAAACAAAGTTAATGTTCATCCTCATTGTGCCCTTAAAAAGTTTAATACATCATCCAACGTTTGTGAATATGCAGCTCAAAGTTTCACTGGATGGCCTGAGAGCATTCAAGTTCTGATTGAATTTCATTTCTGATTTTTAAATGAGAAAATCTGTTAAGCACATATTTCCATTTTTAGAAAACAATCTTTTGAACTTAAAAGCCTGATATTGCCTTATATCTGTGAACTTCAAACATTTTCTCTCTTGCCTTACCAGCATGGAAAACAAGCAACTGTCCCCAGGCCTCAGGACCCACGCTGTTACGATGGAAATTTAGGGACCCATAAACTGTTGTTCATGATGAATTGTTTTAGCAAGCAACTCCATCTAAACCACAAACTGTTATTTCTACATTTCTGTTTGTGTCTTGTACAAATAAACAATATTTTACATTTTAGTAAAGGAGCACTGGGGGTGCTTGCACAGAGCAAGCTTACTTTTTTAGCTAAGCTAATAGCCTCCAGGCACTACTTTCATAGTCAATGCACAGACAGAGGACTACCATACATAGGGGGCTGTCAGTAGGGCCCAAGGTGCTAGCTTTTGCCCCGAGCCCCCCTAGTAGGATTATCAAGCCATACTTACAACATACACATTATTAAAGTTTAAGTTCAAGTTCAAGTGTAAATTGTGGAGACTGTGACTGATCACACCCTTAGAAGCTTTTCAAAGAAACATATGTACACAGATTGAGCAACATTCACAACAAGGAAACATGATAATTGCTTCTGGAACTGAATCTTGCTTTTTCCAGTGGTAAGTAAGATACAGTTTGCCACACAGTAACAAGTCCACAACCATTTGCTCTGTCCATATAAGATGTTCTTTTTCAATTTGTTTGTGTTCGTTTCCTTGATTGTTTGTCGGCATTGGCATTTACATTTTACAGCTTCAACATTGAGCCATCAGACGTCTCCACAGACAGAGAAAAGTCTAAAGTCACTGCGCACTGATACCACTTGACTTTGATGTCTCTTCCATCATCAAACTTCAAAGTTTCAACTTTGAAGTTCAGTGAGGTTTAGCTATGTCACACTTCTAAAATCCTACCATAAGCAGAGGGGGGCACACATGGATGGAGGGAAAGCAGGGCAGAGCTACACAGGGAAATGAAGAGAAACAAAAAAGGAAAGAGGAAAAGTCAAGGAAGAAAGGAAGAGAATAATTGGATAGAAGGATGGAGATAGATGAGAAATGATTCAGGCATAGACAGATAACTGAGAAAGCTTGGAACAAAGAGAGAGAGAGATTATAAAACAAAAGACTGGAAGAAGACAAAAGGCATAGAAAAACAAAAACAAGTGTGTGAAAAACACAAGATAGACAAAAAAGCAAAGAAAAAAAAAGTATGACAAGTGGGAAGGGAGACAACATGGTAAGAGAGAAACAGAGACAGAGTACTAAGAGAGCACAGATTCACAGCCTGTGACACTAAAAAAAATCAAGTTGAAAGAGTGAATTGCTGTCTCCCACCCCTCTTGACTGGGCCATTGTCATTTTACCAACCAATTAACTTGAGAACACCTCCTAATAGACCCCCCCGCTGGCTGAGAACTATCTAAGTGCTACTTAAGACATTTGAACAAGTCACAATGGCCTAAAAAAGTCTCTGAGCTCTACACTACGGAGTAATCCCTACAGGATATCAGAAGAAGATGCAGACCCAGGGGACGACTTTTCTCTTCCCTCACTGTCACACTGCTGAGTGAAGGAGCAGAGACGAATATGTTAACCTTTGGTTAATTGAGGCAACCATTTTGGGGTTTGTCACTACATTCAAGTGCCATACTTCTCTTGCTGGAACTGCTTTCATAAAGGTGGCTTGACTGAAATTAGAATTTTCACTTTTTGACATTTGTTGTCCTTAAATCTCATGAAAAATAATCCTTAGTCAGTAAATGAAAAGCAGCAGAAGGATAAAACAATGGCATCTCCAGAACTGCTTTCTGTTCAGTGAGGATCTTTTGAATGTGCGTGTGCCTCACCTACCTGTTCTCAGGGTCTGGTGTGGTCATGGCTCGGGTTGCGTAACACATCTTGAGTGGTATGCACCGTCTGTCACCCTGCAGCGACAGGGAGGGCTGTGTAGGTGGGCTAGGAGGGTCTGATGAGGAGGAGGGGGAGGTGATGGGGGGGCTGCCGATGCGGGGAGACTCAGGAGGGGGAGTTTCCCAGCCGATCTCTGACACAGGGGAGCCCTTTTTGACGTATGGCGTGGCCTCACGCATGTACTTCACTAGGTAGAAAAGCAGAGGAAAAAAAGATTTTCAGCACACACTAACCCACAGTGTATTTTGAAAAGGGACATGAAAGCAGGACCTTGTGAGACTGAAACATACTGGAGTCACTTATGGTCAGGTTTGGGGGGGTTGTTTTAATACATTCATTGGTAAAACATATGAAACATCTGATTATTTTAGGAGCACATAATCTTTCACAAAGTATTTCAGGTTTCTAACCAAAGTCACTTTCCTGTTATAATATCATTAGGTTTTGAAGGGAAAAAATCTAAATTGCCTTATTTTATAATGGCCTTATTTTAACATCATGTAACACAGAGGTCAATTAAAATCTCAATAGAATCCATGTTTGACCATCTTTTGATTTCCAACCCATATGCATCTGAGCAGTAATAATTAAATTAACTTGCTGGTTTGGAGCAGTTGTAGTCATAGATTGTTGTTACAAGAGGGAGGATGTGGTGACACCACAACTGTTCAATTGTGCTTCCACTGAGGCTTTTTTTTTTTTTTTAACAGACATAAATGTGGCTGCAGACAAGAAAGAGAATTCTCAACAACAGCTTTGTTTTTTAATGAGACTTGTACTCTGGTGCAAAGGGGGCGGAGGGTGTGTGGGTAGCCTATGGAAACTTGCAAGCGTGTCATTTCCTCCTTTAGCAACAGAGCATTTGATTGTGATTGTGCTTAATACCAGCATCACTGGCCGGATGGTCCAACTGGTTCAGCTTTGTGTGAAAGCTAACCTTTTCTTTACATTAACCTGTCTTCAAGTCACATCGTAGAATTCATTTATGTACAACTTGCTATTGCTAAATAGTATGCATTGGAAACAGTTGGCCCTCTCTGCTGCTAATTTGAAATGATCACAACAAATGTCAAAGTGCCAGAGACTTGGGTGGTTCTTCACCTACTGTCTTGTCATGTAGGCATTCTTAACATAATATAATAACAGTAATAATAATAATAATAATATATAATATAATACAATTCAAACCTTGTCTGCACTGCTACAGGGATCAGTATGCAGAAGGGAAATAAGGCCTCAAAAACTCTGAATTGACCCCCACAGCTCCCAATACGGTCACAACCGATGCTGCCGGGCCACCTGAGAAACTTTCCAACCAGGAACAGAAATCTTTACTTGTTAAAGTCAAACTCTGAATCACTGGGGGCTTCATAACTATTTTAAACTCCTAATGCTTTTAGGTTTGAGAAGGTGGGAAGAGGAGCGAAGACACAGAACATGTTTCAATGAAAGACATAAATAGAGAGGCAGATAAATTGGGCGCTTAGTCCTGAATGTTCCAAATCCCTGGTATGCCCTGGATGTTTAATTGGCATATCCCACTGTACAGGCCGCCTATGAATGGCATATGGCTGGTGGCATTTGTAAGCCAGCATGTGAACTATTCTTGGAAGAAGCACTATAGACCCCTATGAGATGGCGTTAACAAGCCTAACCGCCAACCTGTAGAGGAGAGATGACAAGGCCGACACATACTGTAACACAGAGGGAGAGGCGGGGGTGACGTGAGACTGTCCTCAATGGACCAATGGAGACGACATGTTCCAGCTGCACAGCAGAATAAAGCACTCAGTCACATCAAATTAAAGAGCTGAAAAATGACTATGGTTTGTTAAAACGCATCACAACAAAAACCAATACAAGTGAACACAATGGATTGAAAAGACTCCGCTGAGGGCACTGATGACAAACTTGTCTGGGTTTGTTTGTCAAGAGCCATGCATTTATGAACACAATGACACAGGGAGGAACATGTTGGATTGAAAATTTGAAAGGAAAAAACAACATGGTTTTCATAAAAATACTTGTTTGGATAAACACTAAGACACTGCCTGCCTCATCTTCTTTACTGCAAAGCAAAGCAAACTTGAGAAAATAATGTAAATACAGAGAACGCATGGAAGAGTCTCATAATGAAACAAGATGAAGCCCCCCCAATGTCATTCCTCATCACAACGTTAATGAAACCATATAAGCACAGTTAGCGGAGGGAGAATAATTAAAGCATGCTAAACTCTAATTAGGTATAATACATCCATCTAGTGTTGCATGGCTGATATCAACAAGAGAAATCTTTGACTAATTCCTGTGACTCCCAGGATTCCCATTAACCTCCTGGATCTGCTAAAAGACTTAACTTAGGGCCTCACTTAACAGGATGAGGAGAAAAGAAAAAGTGACCAGAAAGAAGCACTGAAACAATTAAACTACAACTAATTTGATAATTGTCAATTATCAAGCAACGATTCCTAATATTCTGTAGTTTTCTGACGTTTTTTAAAAATTTATTTATTACTTTATTTTATAGAATTTTATTGATTTATATTTTATTTAATGGGTGAAACAATTGATTCTAAATGATTATTACCAAGTTAGAAAAAAAAAGATAATCATTATTGCAGCCCTAAAGGAGAAAAAGGGGATATGGGTAAATTTACCTCTAATAAAAATGAATTTCAAATTATACTGCAATTATGCCACCAGCTCTTTCAACATGTCTTTAAAATTTGACTCATGAATGTACAGTCCACTCATTGAACTAACTACACTGGAAGAAATACCGGGTGATTTGTTTTCTGGTTAACATTAAGACAGGAGAAAATCTAAAGTCATTGACAAACATTGCTGGGCCCAGAAATAGAGCTGTAAGTGTTTCCAGCAGAGGGGGAAATAAGTGGGGTGGAGTCCATGTGATCATTACACTGGAAGCGTGTAAATGTGGGCATTCCCTTGGGTCATGTTTTTATTCCATTACTGCACCAACATGACCATCTCTGCACAATAACCTCCACAGCACAATCAGAACTTGGAGAGGACAGAGCCATCACTACCTAAGCCATCATTTGAAAGCAGGCTTCCAGATGGTTTACTCTTACATACATTAAACCAAACTGTCCAAACAAGGGGCTGCCCTCCACCATCTGTCTGATCTCATTTTCCATTCCTCTGGCTTGTGCCTTAGACAAAGTGAGAGCATGCACATACAGGCACGGCGAAATCTTTTTCTTTTATTGTTTCTTTTTATTGACTCCCACTTGCCACTTCATTTAGAGGCTGCGGTTACAGTCGTCATGACAGGGCTGCATGAACAGCAGTGTATCGCCAAAGACCAGCTGTTCAGCTCCCCAATGAAAATCCCATTCACTTCCTTTTGTGGTATTCTAAAGCCGTTCACTTACTTCTACGCTGTACTCAACCCCATTCACTTATGAGGCAATTAATTTCTTCACAAATATTAGTTTGTTGTGTTGACAGTGGAGCCAGTATTCTGGGGATTTTAATTGTATCTACCACACATATTCAGCATGGGTACACATAAACACACATGTTCAGTCACATTCCTGTGTGTGTTTGTGCAGCACCAATCCCCCAACACACACATACACACATCCTCTGTCTTTCCGCTCTATAACATCTGGTGTAATTGCTATATTTGTCTTGTTGTGTATTTTTCACTTAATAGTCTTAACAATATTTAATGAGGTCTGAAGTCACAGGACTTTCTGCCATAAGGTCCACATGGTGATTATTCTTTCTTTCTCTTTTCTCTTTTTTGGTGTGAAAATGTGAAAATGAAGTAAAGGGGAAACTTCCTCTCATAAAACCCACGGGAGCAAGAATGGATGATGATTTAACACTGGCAGAGTTTGGAAAGAGAACCTTCCAGCGCAAAGAGTCCGAGAAGAAGAAAGGAAAGGAAAAAGGCTCCTCTCATTGCAGGTATTTGGATACTACAACAGCACAAAGGGCCTTTACGTATCCAGCTTCAGGACATCCTTTTGTAAAGTTTGGACCAGTTATTCAAATATCATCTTAACTGGTCGATGAACAGTAACTAAGGTGGAAGTCCTTTTTCCAGGCGTAATTTCACAAAGAAGTTTAAAATGTGTGCAGACACGATTACTCATTGGCACTGATCTTTGACCTTCATGTTACTAACACAACTTTCCACAAGAGAAGAAGAGCTATGAAATATGTATTTACGTAAGAGAAGAGTTTGAGCTGCTGAAGGTGTTTGCTTGGATGTCATATTTTGGAAAAGCTTGAAGATGATCTTCTCTCTCTTTTGAACATATATTTCAATTTTGACATGTTGCTGCTGATTTTGGATTGAAGTCAAAGTGAGCAGAAACACTATTTTAAAAACTGTAGATTAAAGTAGTCACAGGCGAGTGTTTACACCACACAGGTCCTCATCTTTAAAGCAAAAAAAACTTCTTAAAATATAAATGATAAAATATTCTTGCTGATCCATATTAAACTGCACATCAACAAGGCAACTTTCCATTGAGCAAAAAAGATGTTCGCCCAAACAAACACGTTTAAAAAAGATGTGAAGTGAAATGCAAGATACCAATCTTCAAGATCATCAGACATTAAACCACAGAGTTGTGTTACATGTTCCATTATTTCCATGAATGGCTACAAAAAACACCACATTCACTCAAAACCACAACCACAGACAGTATGAGCAGATGGTAATTTTTACAGTGGTCTGTTGACTCACTGACAGTGTCATGGATTCAATAGCAGTCAGTGAAGCCATGTAACAGCCTGGCCTCATATCGAGGCTTATTTGTGGTAACCCTGTTAAATATTTTTGAAATTCCTAATTGCAGCTTGAAAGTGAAGCGTTCCTACACTGTTAAAGAGGATCATCTTTCAGATGCCCATCACCAGCAAACTCGGACAAAACAAAACAGAACAAACACAATGTACACAATGATTACACCTGGAGGGCAAAGGGGATTTTTTTGTGTTCTTCAAACAAAGCCGACAGGAAAAACGGATGAACCTTAGCTCTCTGCCTCCTCTTTTGTTTTGCATGTATAAACATCAACAGAAGAGAGGAATGAATGATTCAATCTATTATCTTGGCCACAACAATCACTAGTGCAGTGCCACAGTTGTTGTTATTATCGCCAGCATCATCCGCTCTGTTTCGGGCTCCACAAACAGCAGTGGAGGAGATGATAGCTTCTCTAATGACATCCACAGTCAGCTGGTAGACACACAGACTCTCTCACACACACACACTCAGCCACATATTGACTGTAGCATTAGTCTAGACTGCACTGCTGACTACACTTCATGATGCAAATCAATATACTCAAGTGGGCACATGCTCACAGACACACACAAACTCTGCATCACGCTGCTGACAGTGGCCCATGCACAGACCCATCCAGATGTCAGGTGATGACAGGTATGGCTTGTTAAGGGCTCAACAGGAGAGCTCTCAGGATACTGACTCATTTCCTGCCTGCTGTTGTTTGGCAGATGTTCTTCTTTGCTGTATTCTGACCATTTGTGTTGTGTGGGGTATACTGTACACAGGTGTACGGCGTATACCTACTTATTTTGTGTTGGCATAGTGTGCTTCAAGCCAAACATGGATAGCAAAGGCATGAGCCACCCTACTCTGCCTCTAAACTCCTTGGTACCCTCATTGTTTGGGTTGGTCAGGCTTAGGCACGAGGAGTATGGTTAGTCTAAGAATATCAGATAATCAGAGGAAGAGTAGGGCAGGTGAGGCCTTCGCTTCACCATCTTGGGGGGATCACCTGCCACTTACCTCCTTGGCGGAGGTTACAATTATTCCATGTGAGACTCACCGGTTTTATTTATAAACACAAGAGGGAACCAGGTGATTCTCAGTAGGAACTGTTCCCATCTCTTTTAATCTGAACCATATTACTCTTTATGCTGAGGGAAAGAATCAACCTAACATCCCCTTAGTGGGACTGATATTTCAATCATCACTGCATAATACAGCAATACAAGAATGAAAACAATGGGAGGAAAACAAAACAGGGCAATGGGGACAGAAACACTATAACAGCTGTGAACATTAGGAGGAGTTATCCTTGTGTGACCGCTTCACATCCAGGACTGACACATGGAATGTTCCCTTGTTGACCACCAGCAGGTAAATAAGGTCAAGTCTCCTGACTGGTAATGTATGGTGGGGCTTGATATTACAAGAGGAAGCAGGACAAGGAAGGACACACCTCTGCAAACCGGAGTCCCTCTGCAACTTCTAAGGATTTGCTGCACTTAAAAAATGGTTTATCCAACTTTTAAGTTACAGTGCACTGCACAAGCTGTATAAGGGCTTAAACTAGCTATATTTTGTACAAGTACAAACCTTTAGCTATCGTTTTCCATCAGCATGAAGACAATATTTATGCATAACCAGTCTTTCCCTGGACCACCACAATGGCTCTTGCTGTGGATGCCAGGAGCTTTGTTACTCAGCTGCAGAGCCCTGATTGATCCCCATAAAGAAATTTACTTGTGGCTTGTCAACCTGAACACTGAGCAACTTAAGAGAACCTGCGAAGGGTTGGCATCTCGCTAGAGGGGCACATTAACCAAACAGATAATCTCTGACATGGAGGCTTGAACCCAGGCGCTCTGGTTTGGTCTTTTTAAGCCAATTCGCTGCCTGCATCAGGTGGGTTAGAGAAGTCGCTGCCTGTTTTAGCTGACTCTGTCCTACATCTTCCTAATGAGTTTCAAGATCGTTTGTCAGAGCTGCAGTAAAATACACACACTAGAAACATGCATGCGCAAGCTCTCTTGCACGCACACAGGCACACTTCTAAGAAATGCAAAAAAAAATCCACTGCACTGTGTGCACATGCACACAGACACACACTCCTCTCCCATGAGATATGTACTATCTTCTGACAGTTGGATCAGATGTTTCCTCCTGATTTCTTTTTATTATGACAGTCTGCTTTTAGGCTTTACACCTCACTGCTCATGTCTTTTTATTTGCAATGAAAGTTTACATGCATGCTTATGTTTAGGCACCTTTCACACATCCAATCATTTATCAAATGCATTGAAAATACTCTAACTCTTACTCTCTCTCTCCTTATTTCTTATCTTGGTAAGTTTTCAGCTGGGACCTGCTTTTCCCTCTGTAGTATAGTTCCTGTATTCCCCTGTGGAGGCTCAATGTCAGGTTTGCATGTGTGTACAAGCAGTATATGAGAAAGAGTGTGTGTAAGAGGGAGAGATAGAGTGGGAGAGAGAGAGGAAGCGAGGGACACTTTGTTCTAACTATCTTGGGTCCAGTATTCCTCACAGGAACAGTAAATGAAAGTCTGAAGTGGGCACATTTTTCAGTGTGTTAATGTGTATGTTTGTGCCTGCATTTACATGTGCACGTGCCTCTGTGTGTGTGTGTGTTAAGGGGGCAATAATAGTCAGCCTTCAGAGTGGAATCTGCCTTCCATAGGCCTAATTTTCATCTTCACTTTTGGCTAAAAACAATTGCAAATCACTGACGAGCACTGCTTGTGTGAGTTGAAAGTGCGTATGCTGCTGCATGTGAATGGGAGATCCTTGTGGAAATGCATAGCTGGATTTGTTTGACTGATCTTACTTACAGAAGTGCGTGAGGAGGTAAAGGGAGAAGATATGAGTTTGATCTTGCATTCTCCCAAGGCACCTCAGGTTGCATAATAACTGTTAACTTAGAAATCCAAATTGTTCTTTTGTGCAAAAAAACAGCCTCCTGTTTACCAACTGTGGCATAAAAGCAAGTGTGCCCCAAAAGCAAGCTTGCATTACATGCACCATTTAAATACAGTGTCTTCCTCTGCTGTGCTGTAAATAAAATTAATTATGCGAGAAACACATTTTCACTTCTCTTCAATCTAGCTCCCTGGAAGATGAGACTGTATGGCGATGACTGTGTAAATAAATAAGGAAACAAATTTCATGACATTGAATATGAAAAGTAAGAGCCAAAAAAATACCACTTTTCTTTTCTTAGCTGTAATTAATAACAGGTAGCTTCATCCTCTGGTGAAAAAATAAATCACACCTTCCTGCAGACGTTTCGATTTCCAGGTTTTGACCATTTCTTTTCATTCTGT
The DNA here is from genome assembly GCA_016785225.1 of Psettodes erumei. NCBI lineage: Eukaryota > Metazoa > Chordata > Actinopteri > Pleuronectiformes > Psettodidae > Psettodes > Psettodes erumei. Next base: position 2,798,779 of record JAFBJZ010000623.1, read on the forward strand.
TGCTCTAATCCAGGAGTGACTTTTACCTGGGGCGTTGAGTGAATACAATCAACTGCTGTTTTGAGCCTAGAACATGCAGCGGCCGACTTCATGTCCGAGGTCCAGGACAGAGAGAATAACTGATCTACTGGAGGATATGTATAAAACTGCAAGTCTAGGAAATAGAAAGCCATCTATAGGGTGGGAATTCCATCATCACTGCATGTTTCCCTCCCTGGAGGATGAGGTTCCTATGCATAGTAAAGTCCAGAGTTCCCTTGAGGATCTCAGAGACGTTACATTAGGTCTCCATAAAAATGAAACTGAAATCCACCAGCATTTCTGAAACGTTTCCAAAATACAAAATGTGCTTAGTTAACCTAAGAGTTAAGACTTAACTCTTATCTCCCCAGCTGTGCAGTACAATCCGTCACCAAACACCATTAAGGATACATTAGCACTGACACTCAGACAGGGGCTTACTGAAATAAGCCCTTATCTTGAGATGAATAAAGGAATGCATTAGGGATTTTAAAAAGTTTGGGATTCGCTGAACAGTGCACGCTGCTGTTCCTGTCATCCGCTCACACAAAGTCTGACCAGCCTCCATACCTTCCAGAGTCACCTCTTTCCCGGCCCGTTTCAGCGCCTGCACAGCCTCGTCGTGGGTCGCGTCCCGCAGGTTCATGCCGTTCACGGACAGGATGGCGTCCCCGACGTACAGAGCCTGGGTCTGGTCCGCTGCGAGCCCCTTGAATATCTTACTGATGAGGATGGGCATTTTGTTCTCCTTCCCCCCTTTGATGCTGATCCCAAGCCCCCCGATCTCCTGCTTGGTCACCTTGACGCACCGCTTTCTGTTGGCGATCGCCTCTGGCACTCGCTCCGGGTGGTCCGTGAACGCAGTGCGCGCAGTTTGGGGGCCGTTGTTGGAGTTGGTGTTGATGTTGTCAAGGTAAGATCCGTTGGGCACGCCGTTGGAGCTGACATTGTCGTTCGCGTTGTCATGAACGCCGCTCTCCTCGCAGCTTAACGTGAGGGCTTCCTCGTTCAAGTTGACCAAAACTTTGTGCCACCGCTCCCGCACCAAAACCTCCACAAATCCACTTTTTTGCACTCCGGAGATACCCGAAACTCCCGTCGCGATTACCACCGCCATCTTTGGAGCATTTCTACAAAATAACGAGCGATTTAGTTCCTGGCACGTTTTCACGCGTTAACTTCGACCCTGTCTGCCGCACACTCAGGCTGGACTTCGCCCCTCAGAAGTTTTCTGCGGGACTTGTCAAGCGTCCCGACCAACCAGCCCGAGCCCTTTGGGCACGAGCTGCCCTCCGCTCCGCCTGCCCGAGATCCTATCTGCTGGGTGGAGTTTGCTCCCCCCGCCGTCAGCCGATCCCATCTCCAGATCCTGCATGCGCAAAATGCCTTTGTCATTTCCCCAGAATATTAGAGACGTGACAAGTGATGCAGGGGAAAATTTCACAAGAACCAAATAATCCTTCCAAAGAAACCCAATACTTAAGAGGTTTCGCATGCAGCGTTTTATTAATATTTACCGTGATAAATTGTATACTGTGATATTAAAAATGTATTGATGTAGCTTTGGAGTATATATTGGCCTTAAAAGGAAGTCTGTTTCTTGGGTGGAAAACTGTTTTGTAGAGTGCGTTATTTGGTTACATGGAGCTGAATGACAGAAAACAGAAAACAGGATGTTGTCATTATTGTAGCGTTTTGTTGACATATGATTTTAAGTAAAAAGAGAAATTTTAAATCAGACTTCTTATGACCATAGGTTCATACTCGGCTGTACTTGGCCGCGTCCATGTTGTTAGAAGTGAGTTGGGTGACGCGCGTACAGGAATGCGCCTGTGGAAGGTTGGGGGAGTGAGAGAAGTGAGAGAGCGCGCGTTTTGTTGCCCCCCTTGCTCTCCACCTCCGTTAGAATAGACATCCTCACGCCCTGCCAATTCTACTGACTCGTTAGTGAGCAAATAAATGAAGTCAGATCGCGAGGGTGCAGCCGGTGTTATCAATATAATGAGCGACTCGGTGTTCTGCAGGACCGTCCTTACCAAAGATGACCCGGGTTCAAGTCCTGCGTGCGTGTGACTGACAGCGACAGAGAATGCACCATCGGCCCACAGGACATGATGAGGAAGAAAAAACCTCACACCGAGCAGCTGTTGAGGCTTCAGTGAGGGGTTTAGCAACACTTTGCTCTATTTTGCATTTTCTTTCAACGGCTTTCACTTTGAAGCATGGCAGCCTACCAACGCCTCACACTGATCTGTTACAAATGTCGCAACGACACCTACTGGTCAAACTGTGAATTGATGTTTACCTGTCCGGCACTGCACTAAAACCAGAAATAAAGCCCACTGTGCCACACAAAAAAGACACATAAACAAGGGATCATGTACCAAAATTAATGAACCATAATGAACAAACAGCATTTAAATAACGCCATGCTGGGTTTTTCTAATTACAATCAACTTTTGCACATATGTGTATTTCTGTATTGATGATGATTTGTGTTTATTGTCCTATTAACACAACATTAAGGCATCAGGTATCTTGCCATTCAAAAGTTACTGGCCACTAACACAGACTGGGCATCTTTACCTTATTCACCCACACATTTTGTAATTTATTTGAATGCACAATACTGTTTCAGTGTATTTTAAGATACTTCATATCTTATAAAGCATGCATGGAGATTTTGTTAGGAGGCTCAGAACAGAGGGAGGCATGGGAAAACCAACATATGTACAGTATGTACTGTATAATGTCCAAGGTTTGCTCTCTGAGCTACTCCTTAATGCTTTATTTTATTGTGTGAATGTGTTTCTTGGCCACATGCTCCTAATGTAAAGCAAAAATTACCTATGTACATAATTTTCATATTAATATTATATCATATTAACGGACATGTATAATTACGATAAACAAACACTTTATCATATATATAGATATATGTAATATATACTGTATGTCAATGTGTTATAACTGATCAAACTGGGTAATCATAGGAATATATGTGTATGAGCCCAGCTTCCTCTAATGCCCGCCCCTAAACCACATTAGATCATTACTAGTGAACTGCACCACAGAGGGGATTCACTTATTTATTTTGAGAGAGAAACAGAAATAGTAAGAATATTTTTAACGAGGTGTAGGAGCTATAATTGTTTGTTACTTTTATATGGAAATGAGCTATCAGATTTAATGCACATTCTTTGTTGTGGTAATGACCTTCAAAACAAACAACAGAAAATACAATCTTGTTAATGGTGATGGTATTTACAGGTTATTAATGAATGTTTTTAAAATCCTCAGTCAGTCAGCACATTGATTACACAATTATTTTCACTGTAACAGGGAGTAGCTGCATAAACAGGTATGGTTACGCACAAACACACCATCACACATTGAGGCTTTCTGGCATGTTGAAACATTTAAGAAAGTGAGATGTCCTGAGCACTGTCGAAGTCTCACTAAGTCACTTTAGCTGGTACAAGAAGGGACTTAGGCTTCCTCTCTAAAGGTTTATATAGAATATCAGGCTGGTTAACTAATAACTGTCATAACCTAAGTTCAGTCTGGGGTATTTTATTCATTCATTTAATGATGTTTTCTCCATACCCACCTTTTTTTCCACTTCCCATACCCCCCCCCACCTTGAGTCATCCTCTTTTCTCTTCTCATGTCTTCCTCTGCTGCCACATCCCATCATTTCCTTCTTTTACTGCTTTTTTCAGCTCCTCTTCTTCCTTCAAATTCCCATTCACAGCCTTTACATTTTTCTTTAGTCCTGTGAGGTTTCTTGTAAATGGAAAAAGAAAATATCTGCTGCCATTCAGGGTTTCCTGCAAAATTGGACATCAGGGATCCTCCTGATCAAATTAACATTTTGAATGAATTTTCCTCCTCCTAAAACAGGTGTAAATCTGATTCTCCGATTGATTTTTAGTATCATGTGTTGCATTTGTAAGTCAACATTTGTTTGTAGCTTCTAAATCTTTCATGTTTAAGTACAGAGGACAGAAACGTTTTTTTAAAAAATAGGTTATTCTTTCACCTGATAATGTGGAAATGCAAACAAATGACTCAGATTTGTTTCAGCTATTATTTCTCCCAATAAATATATTGTAAAATTTATTGTAAAATATATTGTAATCCACAAATCAGCAGCAGTATTACTAGTCTGAAGTAATTAGAATAGACACAGCCCACATTCATAGACATTTCTAAAATTCTTTGTGATTTGTGTGTGTCTTTCCTATTCCTTCAATAATATTGATGATTATACAGTATATAACTAAAGAAAATATCATCTCAGTTTGGGGGTAATGGCTCAGTGGGCCAGGTAAAGGACTCCAGTGCATGACTCCAAAATAGGCAAATAGGTCAGTTTTCTCTGTGAAGGTTCAAAGCAGGGTTCAAGACAGGCATAAAAGGGACAAGAGAAAGCAAAAGAAGTCTGACAAGGCCAAGAAATGTCATGTGAAGGAAGAAGGAACTAGAATCTAGAAAGATGGATTCAGAATGCACAATATAGAGTGTAGGTATAATTACTGGGAGGGTGGTTCGGGTCGTGCAGTTGGGTGTCGAGGTGAGATGGTGCTGGACAGTATGTACTTCTGAGGACCACTGCAGGACAGAGAGGGATTAACAGGATCTGACATGAAGGAAATACAGGGTATCAGCAACTGGCAGAGTAACAACAGGAAAAAATTATGCTAATGAACCAACCCAATAAAAGACACTTTGAAAGTGCATATTGCAATCGAGTCCTTATCCTATAATTGTGTGTGTGTTTTTGTCTTGTTTAATTAATTAGCTTTATTATTGTTCAAAATAAAATATTTAATTTTCTGTTGTAATTTCCTTGAAACGGGTCAAGTGTTAAGGGGTTAACATCATGGAGGAGGAGCAGATGGGAGTCATATTAGAGAGGAGGGGCACCATTGCATCATTTACTGAGAAGTGAAACTTAACAGGGTAGCTAAGCACAAACCTTAGCAACTACTAAACACATTCAGTTCATCCTGTCGTGTACAAAGAGAGGAAGCGGAGCTGCGCATCTACACAGGTGAAGTGCATCTCCCACAATTATCTAACACTACTTTGATACTAAAGGATATTCATAGATGTATGGTAGTGTGATCAGGGTTACTGTTTTTGTTTTCAGCCATGGTGTTTGTGTAAAATTGCTCACACTTGCAACTCTTACTGTAGGATAGGCAAAAGCAAAGAATCAGTGATGGTTCTTAGTTTTAAAACCTCTCTTTCCCTCTAGATATGGCCTCAGACAATAGTTTCCTGTCTCAAGATCAGTTCCTGTGCTCCATCTGTCTGGACGTCTTCACGGAGCCTGTGTCTATCCCGTGTGGACACAACTTCTGTAGGGTCTGTATCACCAAGCACTGGCAAGGCAAAGATCAGCGTCAGTGTCCACTGTGCAACGAGAAGGTCAACAAAGGGCTCAAACTCCGTGTCAACACGGGATTCAGGGAGGTGGTGGAGAATTTCAAGAAACATTGTGTCACAGCCAAAAATAATGTCCCAGCCAAAGAAGGACAGGTGCCATGTGATTTCTGCATTGGCATCAAGTTCAAAGCCTTTAAAACTTGTTTGGTGTGTTTGGCCTCGTACTGTGAAACACACCTCGAGCCACATCAAAGAGTTGCTGCCTTAAACAGACACAAACTGATTGATCCTGTGCAGAACTTGGAGAACAAGATATGCAAGAGCCATAATAGGATTTTAGAGCTCTTCTGCAGGAATGACCTGACTGAGGTTTGTGCACTGTGCACAGTACATAGCACTCATGATACGGTCCCTTTAGAGAAAGCCTATGAGGAGACGAAGACTCAGCTGGAGCAGAAAAAGGTGGAAATAAAGGAGATGATACAAGAGCGAGAAAAGAAGGTTGAGGAGATAAAAGAACTAACAATTGCCATGAGGAAAGACAAAGATGAAGCAACAGCAAATAGTTTTCAGGTTTTTGGTACTTTGGTGGTCTCGATTGAAAGAAACCTGGCTGGGCTGTTGAGCGCGATTGAGGAGAAGCAGAAAGCGACAGAGATACAGGCTGCTGTGCTGCTGAAAGAGCTGGAGATGGAAATCAACGGGCTTCAGAAGAGAATCACCAAGCTTGAGAAAATCTCTCACATGGAAGACCACCTCCAGCTCATCAAGAGCTTCCTGTCCTTCTCCTCCTCCCAACAATGGACCAAGAGCTGGTCTGATGTGAGTATCAGTGGCCAGCAATTTGCAGAGAAGATAAAGAGTGCTATGGTGAAGCTGGAAGAGATGCTCACCAAAGAGATGGAGCGAGCTAATCGAGAATTCAGGGCGTGCTGTGGTAAAGTCCTTGTTGAAGAAACGCACATGGTAAAAAAAAATGTGCATAAAGTCACAGATCTCGAGACCCTGCCTGAAGGCATCAAGTTGGACGCAATCCGGCAGCACTATATAGTTGACATGACATTTGACCCATGCACTGCAAATGATCTGCTTCTATTTTCAGAGGATTTAAAACAGGTACAAACTTCTCACATTTGGTGGTTTGCAAATCAAGGCCCACAAAAATTCAACAGATATGCCTTTGTCCTGGGGAAAAAGGGCTTTTCTGAAGGGAAGTTCTACTATGAGGTAGAAGCTACAAGGAAGACTGGCTGGGATTTAGGAGTAGTCAGAGAGTCGCTGCGTTGGAACAAGACATTAATTCCAAGCCCCAGGAATGGAGTGTGGATCATTAGACTGAGGAACAATACCAGATGCAGGGCTTTAGATAATGACCCTGTCAACCTCTCCTTGATAAAGAAACCCGAGAGGATTGGGGTGTTTGTGGACTACGAGAAGAGACTGGTGTCCTTCTATGATGTGGATGCTGGGACTTTGATCTACTCTTTTACCGGCTGCATGTTCGATGAGAAAATCTACCCCTTCTTTAGCCCCGGCCCCTCTGAGGATGGTATAAATGGTGCTCCCCTGGTCCTCTCACCTAACAAAAACCCAACCACGTGGGAGAAAATTTCAGAGTTTTTTGTCCTGATCATTACTGTCATTGCTCTGGTTTTGATTAACCAAATTTAAACATTACACCATCATATACAAGGGCAGAGTTGAAACTGATTCTGCTGATATCTGATTCTAGATACACAATCTGATGATATGACCAATACCTGGATATTTTTGGAATAATAATAACAATAATTTGAAATTATATTATAACTTTGTATGTTTTCTAACATTTGCAGATATTTTTTTAATCTTTCACACAATATGAATTTTCATAGGCTATCTTTGTATCTAAATCATATCAACGTTGTGACAGATGCTCTCTTCAGATACACCACTAGAGCGAGCAATCTACTCACCTTTCATATGAGCAGCAGCTCTTACTCGCGCTTAGCTCTTATACTAGTGGTCATAGAGAGAGGGAGAATATATGCTGTATGTAACAAGGGCACGTTTTACTACATTTTTACGTTTTACAGCCCTGTTGTTGTTAACTGTGGTTGTTAATTTGTTTCCTCTTTTTGATTAAAAAAGCTCAGGCCTATACAGAGAGCCCGCTCAGCAGACCAGCCTTTCTCCCCCAAACACTGCAGTCAAGCCAGCCGTCCCCAAACTGTGAGTGAGTTTGTATTCTGATCTTTACGGTAAATACGTTGACACGGCCCACTGCAGCTAATATGGTACCGCAGGGTTAGCGAGATTATTCTGTCGCTTTTCTCACTTTTACCTGTATGTTGCAGTATGAACGACTTAAAACCTTAACTGTACCCGGACAAACACGTCCTCACACACGGACGCTTGGTCAGAGTCCTATGGCATAACTTTGCAAAGTGAAGACCACAGGTGACTTAAATAAAAGAGAGGGTTACCTCTCTTTTTAATCTAGCACCATCAGATACATATTTGTTTCTTATTTCTGACTAAATACCTGCTAACCCAGACATCCCCTTTAGTCTGAGCTGTACTTTCTGTACCTGATTTCCAAGTATAAGTTGTATCCATTGTAGCCTATCTGAAATCCCCTGCCTCAAAAATGTCGGTTGGTCTGGTTACTTTATCTGATTTCCTTTCTCGAGAAACTATTGTTTGAATAGTCACTTGATTTTGGAAAATTAATTATACAAGGTGTGTTTGTGTAACCTGTTGGTATACTGTTTTATTTTAAACATTGCAAATTGAACAAAAGCATTAAAAGACATTTAAATTGTAGCATCGTGTTGTTTTTTGAACTATCAAGTGTCTGTGGTTTAACTGGTTTAACTGGTGAACTTTTTTTTGGTCACATTTTACTGACTAGAATCTGCAGCTGAACATATTTGTCATCCCACTCATGCATAAAAAACACTTTTAACCTTCTTCCAGTGCAGTTCAATGGATGAACTAAGAGTTATAAAATGTCTTAGGAAACTAGCCAGGGCTGGCCTGCACAGTATTCTGTCTCAGAGGCAGCAGCCAACAATTCAGACGGGGGGAAACATGGCCTAAACATGTCAGTCCTGAGGTTTAAGCTGCAGCTTTGTGGCCGCTCAGCTGGTCAAATCGTTTCACTTTTTCCAGCCAAGTGGTTAGTCAGTAAGTCCAGGCATTCAGTCCAGCAGTCTGAGCCAGACTGTCCACTAAACAGTCGAGAATGAGTCGAGAACAACTCACAAAGCACTCACATTTTTAACATGATCATACGGCTTGCTTGATTGTGACACTGTGATCCTGCACCTCTCAAGATCCAAAGCATGGAAAGGAGCACTGCATTAGAATATCCATAATGTACCAAACTACAGTCTGAAACTGACTTTGGTATCTGGGCAAATTTCCATTTTAAGAATTTAATGAGATGCTTAAATTTTGAGAGAAATCTACAGTGACATTAGCAGCTCGGTCAGGCTATACTTTGGCACAACTATTTGGTTAACCTAATGTTTAAATCTGACAATGTCAATGCTAACATGTTATGTAGAAATATTTGATGTCGTTGTCATTTCAGTCTGGACCCAAATGTTGCACAGACTGTCCAAAAGACAAACCATAATTGCCTGAAGCCTTGCCACTAACATCTGTCCTAGGTCTTCATCATTTACCTGGCGCTTTAATAGTAATGTATTTACAGTGAGTTTAGCACAAGAATAAGCTTCAAATCTTAAATCCACAAACACAGCCAACATGTAACATTACCACACGCCTGCGCTCAGCAGACACCATATCTCATCAAGCATATCTCCTACCAGATGTGTTGACCACAGTGTCAAGCTACTGATGAGCTAAAGTTTCCACTGAGGAGCTATTTTAGGAAGCAGGGTCAGTTCTGCAGGGGATCAGAAGGGTTTCCACTGAAATCCTTCAGGTGGGGTTCACTGAGAGAGGTTAAATGTTACCACCCACTGTCAGTGAGACCCAAAGGGTTTGGTAGCTCTGAGGTCCCATTTGATGACATGAACATCCTGGACGGTTAGTGGGGGAATCCAGAGGAAGAGGGCTACCCCAAATGCAGATGTGTGTTTTCAAGATCTGCATTCATTTTTCATTAAAGGGATAATGTATTTAACACTATCTCAGAAGGGAGATCAGTAAAAAATAATTATAGAATTTAATTTTTTCAAACAAATACCAAAGATATCAGATCTTTTTGAGAAAGGAGATAAGTCTCCAATACTGATAAATGTAGAGCAACCGGAATTCTTGGTAATACTGACCTAAAACCTACATAACATGTCGATGAAACCTAACTGCGTGATGATGAGCAATGCTCAGCCACCCATCAAGCAGCATGAAAAGTCATTTATTATTACATCTACTCTTTCTCTTTTTTTTAATCTCCCTTTTCGCCCTCAATTGCGCCCTTTTGGTCCTTTGATCCTCTGTATTTTCCTGCTTCGGTCTGAAACTTTCAGTTTAAAAGCTAACAGATAATTCCTTCTTGATTCATTTCATGCAAGAAACTCAGCCTTGTGCAACCACTTATTTACACATGAATCATGACCTCTTTTATCAGCCCAATTATCTGCATCATGTACTTCCTGATGCTCCTTTCTCACCCCAGCATCAATTAAATGACAACAAACAGACTTTGCTCTTGATCCAAAAAATACACATTTATTTGTGTTCTGTAGTATTGTTTCAACCGATACAGAAACAAGCAGTGTGAAGGATAATTCAAGTAGAAAGGAAAAAAACACATACCAATATATACAATTCATGTTTGCATTGTTACTGATAGACACTGTGTATTTGATACACACTCAAAAAAGCTATACAGCAAGTATTTACAAAACTTTTGTCGTTAAAAAAATAGCTGTTGTTCATGTGTACTACTTTGAACACAAAGAGTAATAATATCCTTTCTAGACCCCAAAAATACGAAACAAAAAATAACAACATACATTTGCATTCATCAATGGGACACAGACACAGACATTATGCAGTTTGCAGCGGGACTGGGTTTCAGGCAGATGCTAGAAATGACACTAAGTCACAAAAGTGAACTCTCTTTCAGAGGCTGAGCCCTTGGCTGGGACCAGGTCAAAGCACCCAGTCCAATAATTTCAAAAATGTCTTCCATAGTTAGGAAATATTCCATGGCAGTGCCTGTAAAAGGCAACAGCTCACCTTTTAATCCTCTATTTCCTTTTGCTGCTCTTTCTATTTTGTCAATACAAACATAATGGGATTACTGTATTATATGATTTAAATGTCACAGCATGGTAATTGATGAAATAGGTGACATTGTATTTATTGCCAAAGCTACCTCCTAATTTAGGCTGAACAAAACACACCATGGTTGTTTGTTCTTTGTCTAAAATAATATTAAGTTCTTCCTGACTGGCCAACCCAAATGTGAATCAAACCAGCAGGTTGTGAGGTTACTTGCAGTCATCACACAGCTGCATGTCTATGCTACTCTGTGATTGCACACCTTCATAATATTTGGCCTTTTGAAGAGGGGCTCTCTCAGTAAACCTCCATAAACTCCTCCAGGTATGTAAGAGCACCTACAAACCACTGTCCAACTGAAGACCCTTGTGAATGGCTGGTAGTGCACCCTACCTAATCTCCAGAAGTGGAGAGAATCAATTCATTACAAAGTTTAAGTGCTTTACTTAACAAGAGTGAAGATTACACTCATTTATCCACAGGATGTTACACAATTAAATCCCTCTCCAGATATAGACAAATAGAGCTATTTTATTCTCTATCATCCAATCCCAATCAAGAGAATTCTTGATGTATGAATAAAAGCAGATTTTTTCACTGTGGACATGTCTCTCTCTCTCTCTCTCTACATATATATATATATATATATATCAAATATGTTGTGGACAGTCTTTTTTAATGTAAAATTTTGTAGTTAATGCAACTCATGTTTTTGAAGAATATTACTGACCCTCAGCTCAACTCAAGGAATCACTGGATTTAGAGAAACACTCTTAACACTCAACACAATTTACTTTTACTGTTCATTTGAATCCCATTATTATCTTTTGGTGAGTCACTGACCTATAACCTCATGCTGTTGTATCCCAGCTCTGACGGCTGCCACACAGCGTTGTCTCGGGGACAGTGGCTATGGCAAGCACAGGTCAAGATTACCATGACCGGCCTCCTGTTGGTTTTGCCATTGGCACACTGGAACTCCACCAGGGTGGTCTTGGTTCTGTGGGGGGTACAGCAGCGGCCGTCTGTGCAGGAGCCACAGTAGCGAGGCTTGTAGGCCTGGACGCTGGTGCAGTTCTTATAGGAGAGGAATATGGCTTTGTCGCTCCTCACCATCCTCTGGCACTTACTGCCTCTCTGCTGGGAGAGAGAAAAAACTATTTACTGTATGAATGTGTACCACATGCTTCAAAAAATAATACTTAATTTCATTAAGTGCAATTTTCTTGAAGTCCACCTGGTACTGAACAAAAGTACAGTAGCTTATATAATCGTATGTAACTGGTATCTAATTAATCAGAAAATTATTTGTAAAGACTATGAAAGCCATGTTGTTCCAAAGAACTATCCAAAAAGTACCTTTGGTGCAAGCTGTGTCAGCTGTGTCTGATCCCGCAGGTCGTCGCAGGGTCTAATCATACACAGCCGGCTCTGCTTTACCATCTCACACCGACGGTTCTTATTGGTCACACGGGTGGACACACCCATGCCGCAGGTTCGAGAGCAGGCGCCCCACTCTGTGGTCTGCTCAATGCAGTTCAGGCTGGGGTCCCAGCTATCAACGCTCACTGTCTCTTCCTTACGATAGGCTAAAGGCACACACAGAACAGACAGGGGACTATGGATTAGAGGGCAGAAATCAGCACATCATCTCATTAAAATTAAAAAGTAAAACTCAAAGGAATAGACAAAGCTGTTTAGTTTAAACTTGAAAATGAACACCAAAAATCCATGAGTATTGTAATAACATACTATTGAGTGAAAATTAAGACATTTGTATAAAATACTGCAGTATTTATTGTTTTCTTTTTCTTAATGAGTAAACCCTCTCTGAAAACCTGCATGTATCACAGTCACATCACATTCCATCACAGTATCTTTCCTCTGTTTCCCCCTCTCTTCTCATCCCTGATTCTATCTTCCTCTTTCCTTCCTTCCTTGGGTCCTGCTCCCTTAACCTGATCAGGTCAGAGATATGTACATAACCTTTTAACTCTATGTCTTGCACTAGAGTGACAGAAACGTCAAAGAGAAACATGCAAGTGTATGTGTGTAACTGTCTGTGTGGTCTGCCGATATGGTCCAGCACATCTCATCTCACCATGCTTCCAGTCTGCTTACCTGCCATGGCAAAGCCACCCAGTGCACTGGCCTCAGCCTGGGGCTCACACACCCATGTCTCGCAGCACTCTCCAGGCAACTGGACTCTCCGTGGCATGGGGCAGTCTGGCCCGGGCAGCATGACATCCACGTTGCAGCGTGGCAAGCAGGCGATCTGCCCGTCACGACACATACACTGGTACTTACAGCTGGGGAAGAAGGTCTGGCCGTTCTGGTAGACAGAACCATCCAAAACACACACATCTCCCTCATGAGCTGGAGGAAAGAGAGAAAGAGAAGGCAGAAAAAAATCATTCAGTACTCATGTCAGCACCCAGTGATTTAGAAAGAATTTACCACATACTGGACCTCCTGTGTACATTTGTGAATGACAGCAGCCTACTCACCTGCACAGATACCAGTCCTCTTGTGGATGTCAGCTGTGTAGTCACACTGCAGCCCTTTATGGATGTCACAGGGATTCATTTCAGAGCAGACCTGTCCTTTCTGACTGGCGCACACCAGGCAGCAGGCACAGTCATCCAGAATCAGGGGCACCCCAGGGAGACACATGGGAGGCTCCTTGGGGCACGGGCATCTTCGAGGACATGCCTGGGACCAGACTGCTGTTAACACCTGGGTGGAAGAGAAATTGAATGTTGGTGTTTTACTGTTTGGTGAGTGAATCTCAATCTCCTTAAACCAACTGATATGACTCATTGTTGACAACTACATTTTACATAGAAAAACAAGTTTTTAGAAAAAATTACAAATCACAGGATACATAAGCTGTAAAACTGGGTAGTTTAATATTACATCATGTAAAAAAAATGGTGGAATTAGCAAACAGCTACAGAACTGAACAGAACAGTTATTTGTTCAGTCAAAATGATGTTCATTGTGGGCAAAAGTAACTAAAAACATGTTTTCCACTAATCAAATTAATTTAGAATATTGTTGAAAGCTTTGTGATTTAAGTTTTCAGCTTAGATAAAATTTGTAACAAAATTTAGAAAAGAAAAATTGAGTTCTTAAGATTCTTTGCTAGGCTTCAACAGAAAAAATGTTTTTTACTTTGAAAAGATGTTACCATTACGTTAAACCTGGTAAACAAAATAAAAAATTTAACTAATTCAGGTCATAATAGGATGCTCATGCACCAGTAATGCCTACCTGCACTGTAAAGAAAAATAGAAACAGAGTTCGCTCTGAAAAACTGGACACCTTCATGTTAAGTAAAGCAAAATCAAAAAGTATCTGCAGTCAAGAAAGTATTGGGTTGTTTTTACAGGAGCTGAGTTGAGTCCTTTGGTGGAAGGTTTCCTCCTCTCTTGTTGTGGTGTAGCAGAAGGTTGTACTGTCTTTGTCGTTCTGGCTCTGGACTTCAGAGTGGCGGACCTTATATAACGGGGCTGTCCTTCTGGCACCATGACGACAAAGGAATGAAGGAATGTTGAAGAGATTGCCCAGAGTGTTGGAGAAAGACGAGAGAGTCACATTTTATTGTGAGATCCTGTCAAAGAGGGTATGGCAAACACACAGAGAGAGGTTTCAGACTTGACAATGTAACAGTCTGCCAACATTACTTTTGTTTTTAATATATACATGGTTGCAATGTTATAATTAATCATTGTCAATTTCATATATGTACATTCATTAATCATAATGACTTAACTGGTTTTCTTCCATACACTTCATTTTACTTACTGAAATGTCCTAATCGTGATGTTCGTGCTATCACATGGAGCCCTGGGGTTCCCTCCCTTTATTCCCACTCCCACTGGGTGGTGACCCTTTGACCTCTCACACCATATTCTACCTGGGAGTTCAAAATGGAGAATCCTCGTATTCCCTGTAGAGTCATTTTTGCTTCCTAAAATAGCACCACAGTGGAAGCCTTGGATCAGTTGGGGGTGGGGGGGGGGGGTTGACACTGTGGTTGACACATCTGGTCAGAGATGTGTTATGGTTTCTTTCAAGCAGTGGTATGAGGATGGATTTCATTGGATGCATTCCTCAGACCCTGTAATAAAGTGAAAACATGGATAGAAATCAAAGACTTGATAAATCCTACTTGTAAAACAAAAACTCAACTCTCGACCCAAGCTCAGAGATTTTGGAGACACCAGTCAGTACAACATGATATGCAACAGCAGTGCAAAATATAACCTCCTTCAAAGACCTGATGCATTGTAGGGGTTAAATGTTAAACATATTCTATTCTTCATACTAGACTTTTACCATGTGGTTACACCCACTGCTACCAGCCTTATTTATGCTTGTATTTGTTGTCTGTTGCTATAGTAATTTCTTGATCTCTGCAGAGTCAGATATCTGAAATATGTGACCTAGAAACTGCTTACAACCACTGCATTAGGCCAGCTGTTTTGGATAACATTTGTATGGAGGTTCCAAATAACATCCCCCCTCATTTTTCTTTCTGTACGAATGAAATGTGTTGTGTCCAAACATCTTGAAGGATTCTTGGTCTGCTCATCCACAGTCTATTTACACGGCCCCACATCCAGTTAGATAATGAGACAAAGAAAGAGAGGTTAAGAACGGCTTTCTAAATGACCCTTAATTGTAGCAAGCAAAAGATAGCGCTGCCAAAATCTTGATTCAGTGTTGTTCAAACAGTTTTGCAAGTGGAAGTTGAAGAATGTTAAACTTCACGGGATGCCTGTGTTTGCAGACTCTGTGTGGATTTCTGCCCATTAACCACTTCGATGCAGGACTTTTTCAGCAAATTCCTTCTCTGAAGAGCGAGACAAATCTGGATGCCACCAGACACATTTTTCACAGCTGCTGATATGTATCAAAGTGACACAGTACTGAAAAAGTGATTGGCCCTGTGAATCAGCTCTTATTATCAGCACTGATGCTGTCGACTGGTACCTTAAATCCCCATTTCCTCCTCTTTTGTCTTTTTTTGGTTTTGTTTCCCTCACAGCTTTGACCTTTTCATAATTAGATAAATTTAAGTATAGCCATACATCAGGTCAGCCTTAAGACTCCTGTTCAGGGGTAAAAGGAAATGAAAGTGCTATTTTTTCCACAGAATACTTTCATGTGGTTCTCTGTATTTCTCACAGTATCCCGTGCCACTGTCAATCTGCAATTTAATCATAGCTAAAATTTTGAACATTAGTGAAAAGCCTACAATACAAATACACATCCTGGAAAACGTCATATTTGCTGTTTGACAGCTAAGCACAGTATGGCAAAGTGTGAGGTCTCCCAGGAACAAGGTGGGAAGTCTGCAGACGCACATTCACAGTATTTGTGAAATATCTCTACTCTACTCTAGAGAGGAGAGAGGAACATATGGAAGAAGGCAAGGCAGGGAGACAGAGATGGAGATAGAGGAATGAGATGAAGAGGAGGAACTGAAGAGGAAAGAGAAGGCTGTGAAAAAGAAGTCATGGAGAATGGACAGTGTGGCAGAACTGAAGGTTTCTTTGTGTATGCCTGTTTGCCAGTCTCTGTCTGTCTTGGGGGTCTGTGGTAGCCCCAGTGCTTGTTGATACTTTACACTTTGTGTTAGTATCACACTCATCTTTTGCTTACCCCTGAAAATGCACTTTACCCTCCACTGGTAGGAAACATTTTCAGTACCACTTTAAATTGAGGTTTGACACAGACCCCTTTCTAAACAAAGACAAATCGCACAGGGGAAGCCTTTCATCTTTGTGTAGGTGTTGGACTCTGCTCCATGGCTTCAAGCCTCATGCCGAGTGGTCAGGCCACACAGTTGATGCTGCCTTTGAGGGCTCACCATGACAGTTTAAACAGACCATCCAACATCATTTCGCGAGGCATCATACAGTAACATTTGTGGTCAGCAGTCTGTGTGGTGCAGAGGATTCAGCATCTTCTTAATGCCATTCCTTACTGTGTGTCATGTCGCTCTGTTCACCTTTATACTTTATTATGTTTTACTATATTCTGTGGCAGATATTAAATGTGTTTTTGTATTTATTTTCACATTATTGTGATTATTATTATTATATGATGATTATTATTTTTGTATTATTATTATGCTTTCTTGAGTTGCAGTGTGGAACACAAATTCTTTTGGGCCATTTTCTTGGTAAATTCAATGCAGTAGCATCAATCAACTTGGCTGAAAGGCAAAATTCCCTTTGGGTTATTGGTTTTTTTTGTGATGTAAAGTTTAGTCCTTCACTGCTAATCTGGGGCATATATTCATTCATGAATCTTTTTCAGGGTCAGATTAACTCAGATGAAGCAAAACTTGGTAAAACAAAATCATATTACCAATTAAGCTGTCCACTCATTACAAAGAGGTTAGTTACTCGTGGCCAAACAGCACGTAGTATATAAGAGAAATGTTTCATTAAAGATCACATTAGTCTGGTCCAGTGAAACAAAAGCTTTCATGGAAATAACTTTAGCTGGAATAAAATGTTGGCAGGGAAGCTAGTCTGGAATTTTGGTAATGTTCAGCATTTGATATGTTTCTTTTTCTATTCCACTGAGTAATTTAATCTCTTTAGCTATTTCTGCTATTCTTCCTGCTTATGAAATGTCATTATAATGTCTTATTGTAAAACTGGTTTGATAGTTTTAACGATGACCTAACTGTTTGTACCACCTGGTGGAACCATCTGGGACTAGTCACACTTGGATTCCCATAGTTATCGTGCAAATCTGGCTTTTAAACAATGACTGGATTCATTGTAGGTCAGTGATCAGGCTGCAGTTTGTAATCTTAACTGTAGTCTTAACTGTATACTTGCTTCCTGCATGACCTCACATGTATGCATTTCTTGATAAAAACAAATGGTAAAACTGAACATATAGAATGCACTTAGCGATAAACAGTCTCTGTAGTATGTGTATTTTGACACATCACAAAGTATTCAATTCACTTACATGTTTCTATCATGTTTCCACCTTCCTCTGAACTGTGTGCTACAGTAACATGTGTGAAGTAAATCAAAGAGTTTAATCAGCAGGGACTGGAGTTGTGTTTGATCTGTGCTCTTCCAAAGGAAACTCAGACAAATAACTTGAATAATTCCACATGGCTAAAATAGCATCTCCTTTAGTCCAAATATTGTTCTTTTTTTCAGACCATGAAACACTGGCTTCCAGTCTTTAGGCATGTAACTCCACAGCACACTTTTACTGGCTCAGCCAAGACTTCCACTGATTCGACAGAGGAATTTTAATCACTGTTGATATGTCCGTGTTGCCAGACACAAAATGGAAATGCCTGCTTTAATGGCCTATGCAACCAGTGAGTTAAAGCACTACAGATGTTGCTGCAGGGATTGTTTGGAGACAGTTTATATTTCACTGGGAGTTCATCTCAGGCTCTGGTTGGGTTCAGGGAGAGTTGAAAGGGACTGAAGAAAGTGACTGGTTGGTGGAACCCCCCAAATTGTGTTATTTGCCCAGGACCACATACTGTAGCTGCTGGGAAGAGGTTTGTGTGTTTGTGTGTACTAGGTACTGTTTACAACTGTCTCTACCATTGTCACTCATTTTTACTCAGGTGTTTACCTGTTTCTCTTGCTACCCGTTTTCGGTTGTCGTCGGTTTTCATGATTTCCTCCACAGATTCAAATGTTAGGTTGAGTGCTTCTCTTCATAAGTACAATTTGCTGACCAAGCAGCAGCCTGGGAGGCCACCACAAATCTGTCACTCATGGTTTATTTGCTGTACGCCAGTGGAGATGAGCTGAGACACCAGGACAGAGGCAGATGTGTCTTATGGTGGGTGGCAGTGGATGGACACAGTATGGAGCTTCAACTAATAAAACATATATGGAAAAAAAACTCAGGATGCATTGCAAACGGATGTTAGGGGCTTTATGTCTTTTCTTAGCAGACATAGAGACCTGATGGCAGCCGACATGTGAAAGCTCATATATGAACATTTTCCATTTAACCGTCTTCTGTGTCACTGTAAACTGAATATCTATGGGGATTAGACAAAAGCCGGACAAAACAGCATGTCACCTTTGGCTCTGAGAGCCTGGGACATTTTGCACAATTTTAATTTTACAGACTAAACAATTAATTAGGGAAAATAATAGTTAATTATAGGATGAAAATGTCTTTTGAAAAAAGTAAATTAACTAATTGATTAATTGACTAATCAGGGCAGCTAAAAAAAAAATGTTCAAAAAATAATTTTGAAAGTATACTTTTGAAAATGTCCCATGACCTACAAAAAGTAATAATTAAAAATCATACATGTTAGACCTGTAATTGTATCGGCTGATATTATAAAGTATTGCAGGTTCTGTCTGTGGGGATCTGTCAGTAAAAATATGCCAAAGAGATGTGAGAGGTGGTTCAGAATCAGTGCATTCACAACATGGTTTTCTCCCAGAAGAGGACTGTTTCTGCTCCAAAATATATTTATTATAAATGTTTTTGATATATGTTCACTACGAAATTATTAACAAGAAATAGTGGAGCAAGACGGGATTGTGTAGCTATCTGAGGGGATTCTAGTCTTGTCAGCAGTCCCTACTGATTGACTGACTGACTGTCAGCTTGTGCTCAAGCCAACCACTGACAGATTAGTTCAGGCAAAAATACTTCCCAAAGGTAGTGAGTTGGTGTACCTGTGTCTTTAACAGTAGTCAGCCAGTGTTCCTCCAAGAAAGGTAGTCAGCTTTCTACATAGTTACTTGGTCTTACGGTGTATGAGAGGACAAAATCAGCACCAGAGCTCTACTTTCAACTGTATTCAATTCAATCAGTTTTCCGTGTAACTTACAACACAGTCAGGTATAGGGAAGTATTCTTCACATATTTATTGGTTATTGATACCAGTGGCCACGGGCTAAAAAGGGAATTATAATGTCCATATGTCGCCAATCAAGTTACACTTTACATTTCATGACAGGATCCCCTGTTAAGTTCAGTTTGTAGCCATGGTCAGGCTGCACCCGTTCCAAGGTGACGTTTGTTTTAAATTCTTTTTAGTTAAAGACTTCAAAACATCTGCCATTTGGGGGAGATCTCATACAAAAACAAAAAAAATATTCAAATTTATTGCCAAATTCTTACAGGTATTATTTTTAGCAGTGCTCAGAGAGCATGGAAAACAAAACAATCCCCAACGAGGCCTGACAGGAAAGATTTAACACAACATTTCATCTTGGAAGGAAGAGAAGGATCCGATCACAGCTTGGGCTTCCATTTTGGAGTCCAATGTCTCTATTTAGATTAGTAACTGAAGTTTACTTGGCCTGTTAAATTGATCAACTTTCCTCATATCTGTCATAGTTTAAGGTTTGCTGCTTATATTTTGCTACAAATAAGTTTAGTGCTTATTTGTAATAACTGTCTACAAAAACAATTATTCCAAATTTTGCACAAAAACAGTATTACATTACCTGGATGGTTTGAGTCAGTGGCTTTGTCACAAGTTTCACTAGTGTTACATGTTTTGTTTGGGTCAAAGGATGTAAGTTTGCAGTGTTTGTCAACCACGTGAGACACTCCAGTTTCTAAGGATTGTGACGTGAAGTTAACGGACTTGCGTCATGCTTAATCAAACACAGGTTTTTGCAGTATTTACCCACTTTAAATACACTGCCTTTATATGCAGTTTATATGTTGTTCAAGTTTCCAAGTGGTGTATGATTAACACACACTTTATGATTGTTACAGAAAGAGTAATACTGTTGAATAAAGGAACTGTGATGGTTCAATGGTATCTTTTAGCCCTTGTTCTCTCTCTTCAGTTGTTACTCCTTTATGAGAAAAGAATGTGTTATGTATTATCAAACATTGTTGACTTAATTAGTTTTTGTTGCCCTGCCAAATACTCCGAAGGATCTATCAGAGAGCTAATCGAGTAACAGCTGCCTCAGAGCAGTTCCACTGTAATCCACAATGAGAAAAGTAGCAAGGGTGACAGGATTTCTTAAACCTACTCCAAAATTATAATTAATTATGATAATAGCAGTTTTTGGAGGAAGGTTTGGATTCAACAGTTTTCTGTCTGAGTTTCATGACCTTCCTGACTACATGCTATTTTTACTTGATTTAGGATGAAAATTATTGAAATTGCTGGCACAAATCTTCCCAAAACACCCCCCTCTGGCTGACCTTCTGTTGTAAAGGTCATTGCGGTACTCTGGTGAAACCATGGCAACTACTGACCCTGCAGATCCATACATTGTGAATTATGTTGACAATTCAGCTTATAGGTCCCCTGAACTGCATTTAGCACTGGCATTTTGGGAATGGGAGTGGGAACATTAGGTTTCACCTAGGAGAGAGACAGCAACGCAAACTTAAAGAAGGGCAGAGGGAGACTTTTAAGGGTTACAATTTACAGCACCTTTCTTATTTGTTGTTTACTTTGTCAGCAACCTTTGGAGGCAGAGAAGAAAAGAGGGAGACAGATTTTTAAAAAAGCCTGAAAAAAGAAATAGGGTCAGTGGTCTGTGCCTGTAAGGACCCAGGAGCCATGGCCTTTATAAATTTCACTATTCATTGTTCTTAAAAAAACACACAATAGCGTCATGCAGCAAGCCAGCTATTCTTTCTTAATGACTGTAAGCTGTTAACTTAAAATAGTGCCTGGTCAATACAAACCATATGTTGTCACAGTCATAATGGGAGACAAGTTAACACTCACAAATCATAAATAGTTAAATGGTTTTCTCAATATTTGGAGCCATAGACTCATAGAATATAAAAATAAAACATGTTTTTATTTGTTTTATTTTTGTCCTTAAAAATATCATAAATTGTATTCAAACATTTATTTAAAAGGATGCAATGCTTTAACCTAATCACAAGAGGGCAGGATTACACAATGTATGTAAACCACTGTTATGCCCTGCATGGAAGAAAGAGGTTTTTGTACTCTCTCTCTCTCTCTCTCTCTCTCTCTCTCTCACACACACACACACAAACTTATTAGTGTAACAGATGTACCCTTAATAATAAAAGTGCCTCCAGCAAAAACACCAGTATCAGATCAACATGTTGCCTCCAGTAAAGTGTTGTCTGTCTGGTGAGGTGTTGATGAAATGACACATTAATATTGGTCATTCATTTGTTCACATTAAAAATATATATCTGTGATTAAAGTCACTTGTCAGCCGGTTCAGGTGTAAAAGACCAGTTTACTCATAGATGTGTCTTTCTCTTTCCTCGGTTGATATTTCAAGGCCCTGAGTGAAAACCATTTCATACTCACTCACTCGAGCTTTTGTTGATTCAGTATCTTACTAAGATGAGCGATCTTTTCATTTATCAACAATAAGCCAGGGGTATTTGTGGGGTGATTGATTCTGTTTGAAAGAACAGTTTCAGGATGACTCCTAAGACATACGTACAAAAATAGAAACACATAAAATTTGAGTCAAAAATCACCAAAAAATTTTGAGGGCATATGGATGTCATGACAACCAAAGAGGGAGTTCATTGCAACTAAAAATAGAATGGCATGAAGTGCAGTAGTTCTTCCGTGGCTTCCACTTCCACCTTTACTGATTTTACATCATTTGTGCTGATTTCCCAGCTTCATCAACAAGGCCCCAGGTGAAGCATTTGTAATGTGACAGCACTGGAACAAATCTCTAAATAAATGCATCCAACTGGATCATTAGTTAAGATTTAAGTCCCACCTAACTGCTTTTTAACTTGTTAAGGGGATACAGGGCTGGTTCAGGGCCATTTCATGGATGAAGAAGGTTGAAATCACTGCAGGATAAATAGAAACACTTTTGTGGACCGAAAAACAGGATAGAAGGAATTTTTATGACTTATCAGAGCCTGTTGTCTTTATTTTATGCACTCATAATATAGATTCAGAGGCAGCTGTTCATCTCTTCACTTTTTCACTTAAATAATATCTGCATCCATTCAAGTGTTTCATCTTAATCAATAACGGATCATGAGAATGTTCAATTGTGTTTCATTGAAATTTCCTGCCACTGCACCTCAATAACATCCAGTGTAAATGTGATACAGGGAGGAACAAAGCTTTCAGTCTACATGGGAACCTGTTTGTTGTGCAGCAGCTGTGAGGCAGCTGCTCTGTCCACACAATTACACACAGTCATAAGCCCTTAACTGAACAGCACAGTATGCAAACACTCCTGCAAGTGTATCAATACATGCACACTATCTAAAGTTGCCTTTTGTGATGCTTGTAACCATGCACATCTGTTCAGTGAGCATACACAAACACAAACACTGAGAAAGAGAGAGTATGAAACCATAGTGAGGACACAAATGGCAATCTTTAACAGAGGAAAGCTTTTAGGTCTGCACCATTAGCTCTTTTGTGGCTGGAGGGTTTCTGTTTACTCAACCACATTGTTTTTTACTCTGTCTCCCACTTCTATATTTGCTGAATTATTGTTTTTCTTTATGAGATGTGAGGATATTATAATATATAGTATTATATTATACCACACTGTAGGTCCTCCATATAAAGAACACTGTCCATCTCTCCCACTGACTCATCAGTCTTGGATTCACTTAAGTATCATGAGTCTTTTCTTTTTTTTCCACAATTTTTAATCAGCAATCATTTATCTACACTAAACTGGAGTAATATCAACTAGCTGCTAACAATTAGTCCAGGAGCTAGCTGGCTAGCCTGTCATAACACAACAGATCACAATATCGCATTGCTATACTTATTTTTTGGTACACAAATATTGTGATAGTATTGACTCAGGAGATGAGCATATCACATAGCCATAGACCTACTAGTAATGAGTTATTGCATAAAGAATGTAAAATGTTGAATGAATGCTTTGTAAAGCCTATAAATGTCTCATTAGTTTTAAATAAATCTAAATCTCTGCATTATTTCTCTCTCAGTAGTTATGGACAATTCAGTAAATTAAAACAGGTAATTCAACACTTTATCAACATATGGAATATATAGATTGTAGTAATCCATGATTATTTAAAAGATTTTAAAGGGTTAGGATTAGCTTTAACTTTTACCTCAGATGATATATATTGCTATTACATCATCAGATAAAATATTACTTCCATCAGTGAGTAACATTAAAAGTAAGTTAGCTGAATTAATGTAAGTTTAAATTGTAAATGTATTGAGAAAATCAGATTACTAACAGTACAGTAGTAAAAGGGGTGTGAAACGTATGTTGCACTTGCTAGCATAGTTTAATTTTCTGCAAATTTTAAAATGACAATTCACAACATCCTGTACTTTGATACATGCAAGTAGCCATACAGTCAAAGGCAACACTGGCAAACTGATTAATATACTACAGATCTTAGAGCACCACACGTCCAAAAAAATAATCATTAACGTCTTTACATGCATATTGTGAGGTCACTGTACTCAATATCCACTTCTGTTGCTATCATATACAGAATCAAATTACACTTTATGAAAACTAACCTTCAATAACAAGAGGCTGATCTGGATGAAAAACACAGCATTCTAACCTTACTGACTTTACAACAGATACAGAGTGAGCGTTTCATAATACAATATAGCATAGATACAATATCATAGCACAGATTTGAACTAAGGTTTAGGTTTGACTCCCAAACACAGGGAGAGTTCATTTCTCTGGATTTTTCCGTCCTTGTTGACATCACAGTGACGCAGTAGAACAGCTCGCAGCTTGTCCAGCTCAGGACCCGTGATATTGGGCTAGAGAGGAGGGAAGAGGGAGGAAAAGACATTATATGTGTTGATTGTAAGCAAAAGCATGGTTCTACCAACATGGCATCCTACACAGGATATTGTTGCCATTGTTGGTGTATGAATTTCCAATCTCAGCTGCATAATCAGTGTGAGATATCAATACCTTCATATGGGTCCACACACTCATCAAACTCAATTAGCATCTGTTCCAAAGACCAGCATCTTTATTAGAGGAATATATATGTTCTAATCTAGTTTAATAAATATCTGTCGAGAAAAGATGTGAACAAAACTTAGGACTCCATTTCTGTGCTGGTGCATGGTGTGAAATGCAGAGGAGTTTTTTTTTCCTTGAGTTGCACTGAAGTTGTTTCCTCGACTGTACTGGTTTGGTATATGGATGACTCCTCGTGCTCTCCAGTGGGAGCACATCCAGTGGTCCAATGCAACCTTAGTGCCAAGAATGGGTCCACCATCCACCTGTTCAGTGTGACTTTTCCTTTACATCGGTGGGTCTGTGGGTTCAAGCTTGTGCAACCAGCACTAGACTTTTGCAGAATACCTGGAAACCTCTGTGCTTATGTGCAAAGCAAATTTATTCTTCTCACAGTGTGAGAAAAAATCTGTGATCAGTTAAAGTTTAACACTCTGCTAATAACTTCCTTAGGACTGTCAGCATACAAAACAGCAGGTAACCCAGGCAACGGCTGAATGATCCAACTTCTTTTAAATCAGCCTGGCCAAAAACCCAGAGTTTTGCATTTTTAATTACAACGGAGGTAGTCCCATGGCGTTTGTCGTGTCACTTAAGTTATGTGACCATGAAGGTAGTGAATGCAATAGGCCATGATGGTTACAACTTGTAACACACCCACCTATAATGTGAGGTTCACAAAAACAGAGCTCAGATGACACTTTTGTGATCAGGAGTCAAAAATAATTGTGGTTGATACTGAGCCCTTGTTGTTGAGAGAAGCACCTCTTTTTTGTCATGACATTTTGGGTTAAAAAACAACGTTCTGTTATTTGATCGTGTTAATCATGATCATTATGAAAAAACAGCACAGTCTCTTACCCTGACCAGCCCCATCATGTCTTTGACAAAGCCATCCACCTCAGGACCCTCCAGTGCTCCTGTCTTACTCTGAACGACAGAAAAAAAAAAAAAAAAAGACATAAGAAAGTGGTAATTACTTCTCAGAATTTATATCCCATTCACATTATTCAGTCATTCATCCATTAGTTTTCTACTCCTGGGCGTATTTCTTAGGGTCATGGCCAGACCTGAAACACATCCCAGCT
Organism: Psettodes erumei; assembly: GCA_016785225.1. Taxonomy (NCBI): domain Eukaryota; kingdom Metazoa; phylum Chordata; class Actinopteri; order Pleuronectiformes; family Psettodidae; genus Psettodes; species Psettodes erumei. The sequence goes on from JAFBJZ010000623.1 coordinate 2,824,481, forward strand.
TGCATTTGGGATTCAAAGCAGAATTTCAGTGTGTGGCGCTGCACTCTGGATGATTGTCATCCCAGAGAGTGACTCAATAACATAATGAATGCTTTATTCTATTAAGTTACATTAGAGGTAAGGGAGCAAGTTGGATTCATGGTCACGTTTCTCAGTCCTCCTCTGCTCACTGCAATATATTATGTAAATTCTAGAGTGTTACTTAATTGGAACAGGAAACATTAAGGAGCAGTGATATCTGCCTTCACTGCTACAGTGTAAAGAATTACTCCCCTTGTGGCCCTGGAGGAGCACTGTGTGTCCATGGATGAAACAATAAACAGGTCAAAAAGAGAATGTCGAATGGAACGCTCCATGTCACAATCTGATACAACACATGCAGTGATATTTAAAAATACAACTGACCAAACGTACCCTAATCTACAAATACCAACAGGGTGATTAGAACAGCAGTCCTAAAACCAAAGAACTCACTTTCCACATTCTCACATATTTTAACAGCAGTCATTAGTTTATTTATGATGCACTTAGAATTATTATCTGCTTCTCTGTACATTACTTCACTTACAACATCATAATGGTTAAAGATCTTCTCAAAGTCTCTCTTCCTCTCCTCTTTACTGCAGGCCTTTGAAAACAGAGATGGTTCAGAAGTCAGAGAATTCAGAGAAGAAAAATAACAGAAGATGACTTATTGACCCATTGCAACCTGATTTACCTTTGTATTTCCATCTGATAAAATTGTTGAAGAACAAAATAAACTATACACTCACATCCATCTGGAACTGGAGCAGGAAATTCTCCTCTAAAGCCAAGATCCTAAATGAGAAGGACATACACACTTTACAAGGAGCAGTTGAGTCATTGAAGAGAAAAAGATTCCTTGTGTTGGAATGATTACCCCCTTTCTGTTTCTATTATCTTTCTAATTGTTGAAAGACTGGGGCAGTGTTCAATCATACCAATCTGTGGTACGCTTGAACATAACTTGAACTTGAACACTACCTAAACTAAAATACCTGGCCAGGTCATTCAGATCCAAACGGCCATCCTTGTTTTTGTCAAAGATTTTCATCTGCAAAAAAAAAAAAGAATGTGTTGAGAAGCAAGAAGAATGGAAAAAAAACTCTAGTCACTATGAACCACTATGTCCTTCTTGTTGCTCATTATTTCCTCACACCACCTGGGACTCTGGAGCCAACGGATCCTTCAATCTGACTGAAATGAATGTGAATCAATCTCTTTCAAATTGAAATCTATAAAAGTGTGGGACTGTCTTAGGGCGGGTATTTCCACAGAAGTAACTCTGGGAGATGGTGTATTAGACATGCTGCCTGCTTTGTGTGCCATTCTGTCAGCAGCAGCACACAGCATCTCAGGAGAATAATATCACAAGTAAAGAGTCGCTGTAAACAACTGTTCATTTTTCTTCTTTGTGTCTCCTTTGGCAGTTGTTTAGCAGAAGAAGCAGTTTATTGCAGCTACATACTGTAAATGTTTTCAGTCTTCTACAGTTTTTATTTGAGAAAATAAACATGTCAAAAATCTCTTGCCCACAGTCTTAATAGATACACTTATAAACATACACTACATGTTTGCGTTCATTGTGTTCCTTGTATTACTACCATTGTGTCAGTGTACTCCTCCAGCTTGTCAGATGACACTCCTTTGTGGTGCTGCTGGAACAGATCTTTCAGGAAAGCCTAAGGAACAACAGTTTATAGGTTGTTATATGTTATTATAGCTTATAATCGAGTGGTAAATCAGACAAAGCCAGGTCATGCTAAATTATAAAGAAAAACAAAAAGTACTTAATTTGTGCAGATTATGTAGTGAGACAGAGCTGGTTCCAAATTAAGAGTAAAATTGTTAAAAATCATGTCTTTTGTTTCCAAATCATCAACTGCCTAAGAATCAAAACAAGTACCAAAAAAGATCTTTATTCTAAAAGAAAGGGAGCTGAAAATGGACAAGCGTCTCTGTGCATTTGAAATTGCAGCCAAAAGTTGAAATCATTCTCTGCCAGCACCACAGCTGCTGTTTGTTCCTTGAACAGAAAAGAGGTGGGTAATTGGTTCTGTGGTGTGAGGGGGTGCACATTCACCTTGAGCTCCTGAGCAGATATGTAGCCACTGCAATCAACATCATACTTCCTCCATATCTACAGTAGGAGAGGGCAAATCAGCAAATGGTAAGGCATGCGGCTAAAATCAATATGGCTGCTGCTCGCTGCTGGTGTCATACTGTTATTATAATGACATTTACGATGAAAACTGAGGTCATTGGTGAAATGTCAAACTGGATTAGATGGAAAAGTGCAGATATGATTCAGATAGTTCACAAAAAAGTTGTTGAAATTAAAAATGTGCATTGAGTTTTATTACCACTCCTTGATCAACTCAAGGAGAAAAGTTAAACCGTTCACTGGTTCCAGTCTTGAGCTCATTATCCCTGGGTGTTATTCCATTTGGACTTCCTCATGTTTTACATTTGTTTAAGTAACTGATACACCTACATTCTCCTATACTCTGATTGTTTGGCTGTTGCTGATCAATGGGGTTTTACCAGTTAGGCAGGAAATTGGTGGTAAGGTGTAGCTTAACTTCCATTTTCATTTACTGAGCAATAATCTTACTGTTCTCCTTGTTCATAGTTTCTATTATATGGGCACAACATTAAAATACTTTTTAGATTGAAAAATGTTATAAACTGGTACTCAGAGCCTGACCTGTCATATATGGACAATGGACAATTGTCAAGTTTTTATAAATTAAAATTCTAAACTACAATAAACTGCAACCTACAGAAACACCAGGGAATAAGACATCCTGTGAAATCAGTTTGGTGCGTTGTACCTTTCACTGACATACTGTATAATGAGCTGTGATCTTACCTTCATGAAGTCAACACTGTTGTCCAGAGGAGCTTCTCTGCGAAAGACTAAAAGGAAGTTCTCATCTTCAGGGAGGATCATATTGGCCAACTGAAAAGCAGGACAGAGGTCAGAGGTCAGACCATAGTGCAGTGATTGGATGGGGATGTTCTCTGACGTTTTCCATCTGCAGTTACTTAAGTCTTATCCATTTTATTCTTAGAGAAAATAACAGTGACTAACAAGCAGGGTCCAACATAAATGATGGCACAATGGCCCACAGCCAGTAACAGTTCATGCAGGGCAAGAGGACTGACCAGTCACTGTCTGTCCAGACCAGTTAACTGGTTATCCTCATAGCCACTGTTGCTGTGTGGCAGCTGTAAAGTGCTGAATCTATAACACAGTTTATTTAATATCAAATCAATGTAAACCTACTGAAACCAAAGCTGAGACCAAAGCTGAATTAAAAGGTAGTATCCATTTATTTAAAAGTTAATGTAGTGAAGCTCAGAGTCTGAAGCCCAATTTTGACAAAAAAATTTTCAAATCCTAGACTTTATCTTGAAACCTTGATAAACTGAAACTATGGTATCCTCATGGCTCGACGGGAGCAGGGATTCATGTTTTACTGTGATTCATATGAACCATCCCTGCACCAGCTCCTCCTGGCTCCTTTCCAGTTCACGTTGCCTTCTTCTTGTCTGTCCTCCATTAGCAGATTAAACTGGCTAACATTGTACTTCTAATTAAAATACAAGATGACACTGCAGCCATTTGGGCCACAAAGTTGAAGTCCAGCTCAGAGAACAAGCGCAATGCACCAGTGATATGACCTACAAACAAGGCAGTCGTTCACCAGACACACTGATCAACACACTCAATCTGTTGATTTCTTCTAAATTAATATATTCTACAAAATGTGGCAAGTTGTTGAAACATTTCCATCATGTTCATTTCCTAGAGTCCAATGTCTGCAAACTTGTTCTTTTGTCAAAGCAAAAAATATTTCATCACCAATGAGAAAGGTATCAAGGAGCACTTACAGTATACACAAGACAGCCTATACACAGTAAACAGTGTCTCCGTAATGATGTAGGATGATAGCATACACCAATGCTGGTGTATGTAACCACTCAGACCATATGAAATACTAGAGATGGCAGTTTAAAAAAGAGCACTGACATGTTCTTGAGTCCTTGACACGTGAGGGAAGGTTTCCCATATCTGATCATGACCATTAATGCCAAAGGTGCAATGAATGCATGATGAATGGTGCAATATTGAAGAGATTACTACAGAGATATATCATAATGTATTTCTTTTTTTTAAAATTTAATTTCTAATTTTCTTTATTCATTAAATCTATTAAAAGCTTTAGTATTTTTATTTTTTAGATTGACAATATACAGTTAGGCCAGCACCGTTTTGGATTGTGGAAAAACCAGAGCACCTGGAGGAAACCACTTGTAAGGCAACAGTGCTAACTACTGCTCCACCGTAAGGCTACCAATCAGGAGGGCAGGGGGTGGGGTGGTCGGGAGAGAAAAGAGTACACACACACACACACACACACACACACACAAAACAGGTATATTAACATTTCATATCTTCCTCCTCCGGAACCACCGCTTCAAGAAAAGTCTGAAAAACCTCACAGCCCTTTTCCCAAGGTTTATTTATCTCCTCTCGAAGCTGCACCTGAAGCAACTCACCACATTAGTGAACTAGTTCTGCCGGTTCACTTTTGTCACTTTCATACCTGACCCTCTTCTCATTAAAGTCACTCTGCCTTGGGACCTCCAAGACTTTACTCTGAAGAAATTCATTGGCTTGTATGGCTTCTTTTGCTTTCTCCTTGGCCTCAGACTTCTTTTTTTCAGGGTCACAGTCTCCTTCTCCAACATCTCTTTGTCCTGGGTCTGTTCCTGAAATGCCATCTGTGTCTCTTTGAAGATGACGTCCTTGTCTTGAAGGGCCTGTCACTCTCTCTCCTCAGCTTCTTCAGCGACTTCTTTTGTTGGAAGATACTGACCTGCCTCAGTTGCTCTTTCTTTGCATCACAGGCCTTTTCCTCTTGCAGAACAGGGAGGTCGGACTTCTTCTGGTCACCTTTGATTTGATTCCTTTCTTAACAAATCTTTTGTTGCTCTGCTTTTCCTCAAAAAAATTCTTGGCTGCAAAGACATTGACAGTTTTAGCTTCCTTGTCTTGCAGGGCCTGTTGCTCTATCTCCTCAACCTCAGACTTTTGTTTAATCAGGTCAAAGTTTTCTTTTTTAAGCTGTCATTCGCCTTGTCCCAGGCCTGCAGTTTCTGCTTCTTGTCTTTGTCAAGCATGTCCAGCTTCTCCTGTAGAGCGTCCTTGTCCTGAAGGGTCTGTCAATCATTCTCCTCAGACTCAGACTTCTTTCGTTGGAAGATACTGATCTCTCACAGGTCTTTTCCTCTTGCAGAACAAGGTTGTAGGAATTCTCCCTGTCACCTTTGATTTGATTACTTTCCTGACAGAACTCCTGTTGCTGTTCTTTTCCTCAAAGATTTCCATGGCTTCAGAGACATGTCCAGTTTTAGCTTCATTGTCTTGAAGGGCCTTTCACTGATTCTCCTAACCCTTAGACTTCTTTTCTTTTCATTGCCATATCTTGCCGTCCTCTGGTGTAAACCTTGATATCCTTACATGCTTTTGTGTGCTGTGTAAGGAACACTGGTCTCTGAATGTTTTTGATCCTTTTGCCATGATGGCCGCTGTTATTCTTTATGATGACAACAAAGCAGAAGTTTGTTGGAGGGGGCAGGTTAACACAGATTTATGGTTTCTGTTTATATAATGTAAAAAAACAAATTATTTTAAAATTTATCTTTACCTTTTTTATTGTATTTTGTATATAATGTATTTCTGTATACTGTGTCAACAGATCAGTCATGTAACACTGAACTTCATGCAGCTATCACACAGGATACTGTGGCTTTCACACTGGCTTGACAACTTCCCTTATAGTGGTGAAGAGCAGAAACATTGGTGTGAGGGGAAGTTGCATAACAAATTACACAAAAGGGTCAGTAGTGAAATATCTGGCATATATATAGTACAGTAAGTAAATGCCAGATCTTAGGAGCACTTAGTTAAAAGCCCTACTGTTTAAACAATGTAGTTTGGCTGCATTGAGAAGAGAGTCGTGTCTGTTGTACTGGACTGCATTAGTTCTAGCATGGGGTACCTAATAAACTGGAAACTAAGTGTATATTCATCACCTACACTTACAGTAAATTCTTACTCTTTGCAGGGATGTACTGAACAAATTCAATACAACAGCATCAGGGAGTCCTCATTAGGTGGATTGGATGTGACCAATGCCACTCAGTACAGTTTACGTTGTTAGTGGAACTAGTTTTCGTTAGTCAGTTTTGAGTGTTTCTGCTATTCATTCAGTAAGATTTGTAGTGTACCCAGCAGTTCCTAACCTTGTGTTATATGATGCAGAAATGATCCAAAATGAATTCCAAGTGTTGATTTATGCATATTGAAATTTGGAAAATGAAAGAGCACTGCTACTGGAATGGGAATTGGCAACTACAGACACTCTAGGATGAGTTTCCAGAATCAGTATCAGGAGAGAAAAATTGAGATGGATGTCCACACCAGGTTGACAGGGTGTGGAACTTCATGCAGAGCTAAGTGCTCTGACCACAATGTCTTTGCCTCAGCCTCAGTAAGTCAGTATCTTCAACAGGCCAATCATTGCATAGGTATGGATTTTTTTTTACAGCTTCATGACTAAAGGCTAAAGCTCTGGGGGTCTCTGTGTGCAATGCATTAAGTGATTGAATGGGCAAAGTTCTTTTTTCCAGAGTAAAGAAAATGCAGTTAATTGCACTGATAAAGTGCTGTTGCTGTGCCAGGAGCTGCATCAGTTACACAGAGTGGAGGCTAAGAGAGCCATGTAATCACAGTATGGCTTTAACTTGGGAAACAGCCAAAGCCAGTCAAGTGTGATTTAAATAACAAACTTATTCAATTAAAAAATCATTTGAGAAGTGACCTTTATCAATAAAGAGCAAGAGCACTGCAGCTTTTCAAGAATTTGTTTTGGATTTTTTTGGAAGCTCCTTAAACAATCCGAAAGGACCCGTAAAGAAGAACTGTTGTCGGTGCCATTTGGTTGATATTTTTGACTTGCACTTGCTTACATACAGTAGTGTTAGGTATATGATTTGGCTAAACAATTGTTCTTCTCATCTGACTCTCTGTTCTCCATGGGAGGATTGCTTAGTGAGACTCAGCAGCAGGCCTGAAAATAAGATTTTGTTCCTCTTGAATATGGTTCAAGCTGTATCATCGTCATAGAGACACAAAATAAATGAAGAGGAAGCAGAAGGAGGGGTGGTAGATAAAGAGAGGGGGTAGGTGGAGGAGAGGAGTCTGAGAGAGGGAGAGAGAGAGGAGATGAAGAAGAGGAAGAGAATAAAGAGGAAATTAGTGGGAAAGGATGGAAGATTTTCATAGAGATGGGGGCAAAATAGTTGTTATAATAATAAAAAAATATTATAATAAATATAAATTTAAAAAAAAACAATTATTTTCAGTCTTTTACTGTGTACCTCCTGAATCTGTAGTCTCCCATCAGCAGTGACATCATAGGCAGACATAAACCTCTGCTTCAGTTGCTGAACTTGCTCTTCAGTCACTTTCTCCTGTGGAGACAAATTACAATACACATACAATCATTTTCTTAACCCAAAGCAACCACTACAAATCCACCATGTGCACATGGCATGCAGATGCACTGATGATGATGATGGGGCAAAATATATATGTGTATCCCACTTTGCCCACTCTTCATCAGATACAGTGACATACTGTATATATGCTTTGAATCAAGCATGTGATTGTGTTTAAAAGGTGTAAAAAGTATGATATTAAGGGAGAAACCCTTCACTGGCTGAGTCACAGTTATTTTATGCAGTATCACCATGGATACCCCCGTGATCTGCCATTTTCCTCTCAAGGTTTGAGTTCTTACCCCCAGCCACAATGATCTTGAAGCATTTGTGCAGTAGGCATTATGCAGCTTGTCCTTGGCCTACTTGGTCTTTCTAATACACAGAACAGAATCTATGATGGTGCGTACCTCAAACATTAGCATAAGAGTTGTCATCCAGGAAAAAAGAGATGCTGTAGTAAGCAGTTATATATGAACGCTACATCATGTGTAGTGTAACTTCTTCAACCTACACCGCTGTACTATAGATGATGAAGAATCAGGAACTACTTTTACTGCGGACACATGATGCATTTAACGATACGGTCAACATGTTTTAGCAGATTATATCCAATGATACAAATGCAACAAAGATACAATTTGACATACGCTTGTCTGAGAATCACATTTCCTGTGCCTCTCGAGACCAGGAACTCAGATAAAAGTGACAGATAAAAGTATATTCAGCAGCTAATCTTCTGTGTCTTTTTGCAACCCCCTCGATTATGTACTGTAGCTATAGAAACATGTTGTGCTGACTGAATCATCATTTCATGCGGTGCAGAGCACGGTCTGCAGACTCAAAGGTGCCAGGCCCTCGCTCATTACAGACAGACAAGTTGTTTGCCCTCAGCAACATCTGTCTGTCAGGCACGCATGTGTGGCGCCTGCCGGTTCCTGTTGCTGTCCTGCTCTTAAGCACTTGTTAATATTTAATTTAATGTACAGTGCTGGCCTGAAATGCACTACTCATCACACGTAATTTAAAAAAGCTAATTGTTTCCTCACTGAACAATAAACTCATGTATTCTCATGTTTTACTGATAGTGTATTAAACTTATCAACTATATGAAAATTCATCAAGGTGAATATGAGCAATTGACAGAAAAATGTATTTGTACGTGTTGGAAAACCCTCCATAATTATAAGGTTTAATGCACAAGAGGAAATAAAAGGGCCAATAGATAGAAAGACACCACATGGTCAGCGTTAACCAAGGCTTAACAGAAAATAACACAATGACTGTGCAGTGTTGTTGTAGCTTAGGAGAAGTACATCAAACAGTATTCATCCTGGGGGCATTAATGAAAGAGCAAACAAAAAAACAGACAAAGTGGTTGGGGGTCTGTTTAACCGAGTGCAATCCCATTAGTATCCAAGGGAGTCCAGCCACACGCACGCACACACACACACACACACACACACACACACACACACACACACACACACACACACACAAGAACATGTTCTAATAGCTGTACTGTACACTCATTTGGTTTTCCATTATAACTGGTCAAGGAGAATGCTCAGTTTTTTTCAGCACAATAGCTTTTGATAAACACAATGTTTCATTTGCTCACACATGCTCAAAAACACCCACAAAAACACATTTAAAAAAAAAAAAAAAAGATCCCCCAGGTCAATTTGTAACTTAGTCAGTGGCTCTTCCTTTGACAGGGACCAGAGCTCTTTAATTGTATTGTGTCTAACATCCTTTACCCCACCCATCCTGACAAATGCGCCAAGGTTCAGCTGCCCACACAGCAGAGACCATGAGTGCTGTGAAGTCCATTTCTGAAGCCTGTTGTATTTCCTTAAAGCTGGTTACAATAAGCTTTCATTTTCATAAAGTGTGTTTTCCATTAACAACTATTCTATCTTCTCTGGTGATGCTCTTCCAGAGTTTGCCTGTAGCTTCCTTTAGCTCTTGCTTATTATGGGTCTCTCTGCCTTTAGTCTGTTCGTCACCAAGTAGACTGCAGGTCAGGGGATTCGGCCAGTCAAGGATGTTCCACTTCTTCACGCCAAAAGCTCTTTGGTCGCCTTGGCTGTAAGTTTTGGATCATTCTCTTGCTAACTGATGAAATCTCATCCAGTGAGTTTTTTATGCATTTAACGTAATCTGTGGACATAATGCTCCCGTATACCTCAGTTCACCCTGTTGCTTCTGTGCAGTGAAATCATTGATAAATGTCAGTTCCACTGGCAGCTGTATGTTTGATTTCTAATTGATTGTGCTGAAGCTCAGTGTAACTCTCCTAATACTCGCAATTGGTACTGTAGCAGCTGCAGGCATCAATTCATAAGATCACTTTATTTTGGAAATAGTAGTGTACATCAACTGTATATTACCTACTGTGTGTGTGCCATACAGACACACAGTGTCATTTCCATTTGAAATGATCATTCAGTGGTTTTAACTGTTCGGCTTGACATGCACTGCATAACACTGTATTGAAGTGTTATCATCACTTTTCATTCATTCAGAATAAATGCTCTCAAACAAGCTGACTTACCTGAGGACCCAGTCTCTTCATCATGTGGCAGAAAAAGGCATCAAGCTCTTTGCCCTCAATGTAGCCATTATCTGTCCAAAAAACAACCACAAAAAAACAGTGAAACCTAGTGAAACACGTTGGTAATTATCAGAAGTTTTTTCTAACATGATACTTAAAACCAACAACCACGACTTTGTCATCACAAATAAAGTCTTTTTCTTACTAATGTCTAGTAACTGTGTAAGAGAGGAAGATAAAGAGTACTTGCTGCCTGTCTCAGGTATGGAGACAAATTAAATGTCATTAGCCATTCTTACCATCTGCATCAAAGTGTTGCCAGATTTCCAGGAAACCGGATGCATCCAGGTTGTCAAATGCACACTCCATTTTTTCAATAAAGAAAAGCAGTGAGCAGGCAACTTTTACACATCAAAACAGTGTAGACTAATGTGACAAACTGCCGTGATGCACTGTTCTGCAGCCTGCTTGGCTGGCATGAGGTCTGTATGGCTTAGTTAAAAAAAAAAAAAAAAATCAACCACGCCTCCATTGTGCATGAGAGAGAGAGAGAGAGAAAGGCAAGTGACGTTTTTGCCATCTGGTGGCTGTATTGTATAACTACAAATCCTTTACCTCAACAGCAGAGAGATTTTAAAGCCTGTAAAATTACTTTAATCGGTATTAATATTTACACGAACAAATTTTCAACGACAGCTGAATGACCAGTGAAACATAATGATCCATGAGAAAATGGAGCAAATAATAGAGACCGACAGTATGAGCAAATGTATTATTATTAGTGTTCATGCTATTTTTTCCAGCTCAAGAAAAACAATGTTTTTGCATTATGTCTTTTCTGAATCATAATAAAAGTAATGTTAAATTGATTGCATTTAAAAACAAATGAACAAAAACAATAAATTTCTATATTTATGAACTCAATGTACAAGTGAGAGGAAAAACAACAAAGGACAAACCATCACCGGCAATTTTTTTTTTCTTTCCATTTTTTAAAATTCCAAATAAGTAACAAACAAACTAGTGAAGTAGTGTACTTAGTACCAAAACAATATAGGATTTGCTGTGGTCACAAAGGCATGTGAATTTACCACAGTGTGTATGTTACATGTGCATATATTACACATCCATATATTACATATACACACACACACACACCTAAATGTATGAAAGCACATATATACATACAGTACAACTCACAGCCACATCATGCAGTCACACGCACATGTAGCCTTTAGGAGTCTACAATTAATGCTACTGGTCTCAACTTTGTGCACCAGGAACAGAAATGAAGTGGACACGCATTTTTCTGAAATGAACGGGAAAACCATCATCAGTCTTTCCACAAACACAGATGGCTTCTTCTGAAATCCCACACAGAAAGCAAAAAACAGTAGGGAACAGTGTCTAGGTGAGTTCCCCGCATCAGGAAAATGGAATACAGCACACAGCCATAAGTGTTTGCTCTTGAACAAAGAAATGGTATTTTTTCAGTTTGGTGGAACGTCTTCCACACACAAAACTGAAAATCAAAGCAGTCACTGACATCAAGTACAGACTGACTATATACAGCAGGAAAGGTGTTATTTCCAAGCCAAGATTAGTGATAAAGAAGCTTTAACCTAATTTTAACCCTTACAAACTGACATCAATAGACACCAGAGGAAAAGGTGCACCAGTAAGACCTTTGGCCCAGAATTGAATTTTACTCTTTTACAGTACAATAAATTACAAGTTGTACCCCTTTCACACTGATTACACATAAGAACTCTAGTCTGCTGCACTGCATGGAGCATCTGTTATCAATGCTAAGTGCAGCTTGGCCAACAGCAACCAAACAGTTGACAGCAAATTGGGTAGAACAGTGGACACAGACTATGTACTGGAGTGTACTTATGTACTTATTTGGAGATGATGCTGCATAGTTAAAGTTGGACAGGCCAAACTTCTGCCCCAAATTATAACTGTAACATGAGGAAAACTGACTGAATCTATATCAATAAAAGAGCTACAGGTTGTAAATAAAGTTAGGAATTGCCAAGATCATTTTTGGAAAACTGGTTGCAGACTGTAGCAGTGTGAAAGGGGTACTTCTGGCTCTTAAAAGAGACAAATGAGAGGAATCATCCTGAGACCTGTGTCATTGTGAAGCAATCAGGTCCTTTAAAACGCAGAATAGGCTGGAGGTCCTTGTGGTCGAAACACAGATACCATCAATTCACTTTCATATCAGGCATTGTATTCCCAGATTATTAACAGAGGCAATGAGATTACGAGTCTGAGAGTCTGAAGACGTGGCTTGTCTTGCACAGAACAAAGTGAGTGGAATTTTGAAGTCCTGAAGGAAAAAAAAAAACCCTCTTCAGAAAGCTGAGGAGGAACATTGTTTGTAGGCTGGAGTTCCCTCAGTGCTCTGCTTTTACACAAACAACAAACTGAAAAGGTTAATGTCAAAATCTGGCTCAAAAATAGCTACTGAAATGGGAAATGCACGACTGCACCTACCATTTTTACTTTCAAGTAAATTCTCTTTACCAGTCCTCGTTCAGATGAAGTTATTTGCTTTCATTGGACCGTCAGCACATCAGGGGAATGTTCAGGAAAGACCTCAGTGGCTGAATGTAAAAATAAGATGAACATGTCTCTTCCACAGTGTTTAGTGTTTGTTAACAGTGCTGAAGCCTTATTGATTGGTCATCAGTGAAGTTAAAAGTGCGCCGCAGTCCTCTCAAAGCACAAACACCTCATATGGTTACTCCGACTTTCCCACATGCGAGCCATCCTTCAGTCCCCCAGTGAAGAATCCATTTAGTCCGCTCTCATAACTCAAAAGTTTAACAGGCAACTACTTCAAATGTGTATTACTGATTTTTGTGCTGGCATTCTCAGCTCAACCTGTATTTTCCTGTAAAAAAAAGGATGAATTGCATAATGGATTCAACCAGGAGAAAGATAACTTGCACATTCTGAAAATAGCCTCTAGAAAAGTCTATACAAAATATATTAATGGAAAAGAATGCCATTGGAGCCTGGTCTGGTTTTATGCTCGAGTTCAAGTACAGTACAGTGGTAGTGATATTGTTATTGTGTGCTTGGTCCCGGGAGACAAGCTACTACAAAGTAATCATAAAAAAGACTTTCGATTATTAGTTAGAGAAAGTCATTTTAAATGTACACTCATAGATTCACAGTCTGTCTCTCGCTATCTTTTGCACAAAAAGTTTGCTGTTTCCCGAAAGCAACAGGTCTTTTTTTTCTTAGGTTTTTTTTTAGGTTTACAAATCTATACTTGGTTTCAGGCTTTGTCATTAATAGGCTGAACAGGATGAATCATCCCATGATCCAGTTCCTCAAATCCTGAAGAGCTTCAGAAAGAGGAGACCTTCTCCTGACAGCAGAGAAGAGGTTGAAAGAAATCTTGAGAAGAGGGTGTTTGTGAAAAGGAAGCTTTAGGACATTTAGCACAGTTTGGTTTACTAGGAGACATGACATGGCTGAAAAATCTATTGAGGATATTCACCAAAGCGTTAACACCGACAAATATTTTCTTCCTAGATCCTCAAATTAAATTGAATTTGAAAGTGTGTTACCTGATTCTACAGCAGGTCTTCCTGCAAACCAAATGTGATGAGTACTTTGTGGTCAGACAGGACTTACAGTGCAGGTACAACCTCTAACATAAATGAAAACATAGTGATTTGTTTCTTTTCTTAAGGAATATGTGTGAGGCTTGCCAACAGGTTCTTGTTGTGAATTTGTCTCACTCATATTAAAATGAAGTCTTTGTCTGCCTCCTCTCCAGAGTCTGAAGACTTCTTGCCAGCTGCCTTGTCCTTGTCCGTGTTTGGAGACTGCTCCTTGGTCTTGAAAGGGCCGTGGTCCTCAGAGGAGGTGCGGAGAGGGCTGGGTCGCTGAGCGGAGTCTGACGCCGTCCTCGCTGAGAGAGAGAAATTGACGGTAAGTGTTGGCGTTGCAAGAGGAAGGAAGGAGACAGAAGAGAGAGGGAGTGAAAAGAAAATTAGAGGTGAGCAAGAAACTGAGCAAACAACATATTTTATTGTTCAAAAGGAATTGAACTGATATTTGATTTTACATGCGGTTGCTTTTAGTACACTGCCAGCAGGTTGCTCATCTTCCAGTGCCAGCCTTGGAACACACAAGCTAAAACAGGAAGAGATGTTAAGTGCTGCACCCACCTTCATCTCAAACACCCACCTTAACTTTGCACTTTTAGGAAAATTCCAAAGAGGATCCAAAGAGCACCCGCACTAGACTGAACTAATGTGCAAGCTATGTGGGACACACCCAGTGAACTTATCACTACCATTAAGTAAGTCTGCAGAGGAAGGATACCATGTTGGTCTAAAGATAAGGTTTTTTGTGCTGTCTTATATTCAGGGATAGACAACTGCGTGTTCATTCCTTACAACATATTCTTTTTGACTGGAGAGAGCACCACTGTGGCAACGACACACGATGACCAGTCCAAGTAAAAACCGGGGAGAAAATCTGTCAGCCAAGTGTTAGAGCTGTCACAGATGATGACATCAGAAAGACAGTGTGAAAAAATGTTGAATGTCAATAAGGATGCAAGAAGAATGAGAGGCAGACAGGAACTCACTCACCTTAGTGTCTCTGTTGCTTAGACTGGCAGCACTGGCCCTTTTTAACATCCTCAGGGGTTTGTTTAACACTGTCTGGTGTTAAACTAAAGGTTAGACTAAGCTAAGATTAGACTAAAGGTTTGGCCCTGATTTTTACTTTGGAAATTCAACATGTTCCAAATGCCCCACTTTTCACTTACACCACAAAAGCAATCACATAAAAAGGTTTGGAGACTATATTGCACAAAGGCATGGATTTTAAGAGGAACAAGGTTTTGACCCAAGTGATGGGCTGGTCTGCCCAGAACACTTCACTAGAGGTTTCCACCAAAACACACACTACACAAAAGGAAGGGTGAAGGTCAGAGGGAACAAAAAAAATAAATCAAAAAACAGACAAACATCAGAGCAAAGACGGACATACAAATTCACAAAGGTGCCAGGATGTCTTACATAATGGATAAGAGATGAAAGGAAGGAAGACTCAGAGCGGGAGTTGTGACCTGAATCTATCATACTGATGTTTATCATATTGTTCACGTTGACAGACAACAGTCAGCCTCCGTGAGTACAATGCAAATGTATGAGACCACACAGGAAGGAAACACATCAAGTGTCTGTCAGTCTGTCGAAGGAAAACCTGCTTCTGTCTTGCTCACTTCACCTTTCAATGACATTAGGCATCGATTTGTTTGTTAACATCAACAGACATGCTAAATTTTGGGACAGATTTTGTGACCCACCTTCCTGAGTGGTTTTGCTGGCAGAGCCTCCTGACTGCAGACTGGGTTGGCCGTCCTTGTCTTTCTCTGACACCGCCCTCTTCAGTGTGGGAGGAAGAACTGTGACTTTAGGAGACACACTGCCACCGCTGGGAGAGTCTGGGCCCTCATCTGTCAGAAATGAGACATGTGTCCCATCAAACATTTTATCAGCTGTTATAAAATGTCACCACAGCAGCAGTAAAAAGCATAATCCAGACCCAGGACTTGATCATTACCCATGCTCCTGCTGCTACTGGTGGTCCTGGGCTTCTGTGGGATGGTGGGTCGGGCAGCCAGAGCAGGCTTCGCCCCCTGCGGCACCGGGGGTTTAGGACTGACCGGTCCCCCGGGGGAACTGGAGGAGGACGTCGCTCGGAGGCGAGGGGCAGGTTCAGGCTTGGTCTCGCCGCGCTGCGGGGTCTTTTCTGGAGAGCCAGTGTCTGGTTTGTTAGTGGAACCACTGGGAGACCTTCCTTCTGGAGTTGTGGGCTGGGGCTTGGCTGCTGAAATGCATTTAGAGAGTAGAGTAGAGTAATGCATTAGGGCTTCATGTTTATTTTAGCATTGTCAAAACTGTAACCCAAACAAGAAGGCCAACCTCAGCCTGTCTGTTCTCAGGAAAGCTTCAAACATCATTTTTCTTACACACTGCTTGACATGAAGAAAAGGGCAGTAGTCCACTGTGCAGTGCAGCGCCCAGACAATTTACAGCACACACGCCAAAAGTGGAGCAGGTAAAAATCTCACCTGTTGCGTTGCTGTCAGGTCGATCAGGGCTAGAGGACTGGAAAAAGAGGACACAACAGTGGATTACACAGTTTTATGACCAAAGGAAACATGTACACTCCTGATACCAACACCACCGTGATGGTGTGGCGTAACAGTGTTAAGCAACATTTCACCAGAAGGGGGCGCCTTTGTGTTAGAAACTGCACACCCGAGCTTTGTATTGCTGACCTGTCTCCTGAAAAGCTCTCTTCATCTTACCTGCATGCACGCACACGCGCACACACACACACACACACACACACACACACACACACACACACACACACACACCTGGAAGCCAGCCAGAACAAGCAGATGGTGGGAGAAGCTTTAGTGCCACTGATACAAGGTCAGGAAAAAACCCCTAATGCTGCAAACACTATAAACCTCTTACTGCACACACAGGCACACATTCAGTTTACAGTGTAGTGGCCAGTGAGGGACCAAGTATACAGCTTGTGAACACAGGGGTGCTGACACCAACCCACAGACACACAGCAACAGTCCTTATTAATCTCTGCTGACATGTGTCGTCCCACTAATTCTGCTTAATCATACTATGATTTATTTAAGTTTGACTTCAAAGTGTTACACTTTAGAATGAATAAACCAGTGAATGTAGGGAAGATGGCAAAAGAGGTGGTTTTGGTTCAAGGCATCTTTTTCAGTTTTGGGATTTAAAGTCAGTGAAATATCCGTAGGACACTTATGTACAGTCACATGAATTTGCCTCTTAGCCCTCTCACTTGTCTTCATGCTGCCCACGCTTCCATTTTTCCCACATCACATTTCCCTCCTCCTCCTTTCACCCTGTCGTCTGGCAGAAAATCAGGGCTGTTTGTGTTTTTTTTTTCTGTTAACATGTTGATAGGCACAATGACTAGCCTGAGGATATACACCAGTCACAGCATCTGCGTATGTGTGATTCAGTGTTTCCTATTTTATGAATTTTCCAAGCTAGAATCCACTGTTAGTGGGCGTTGAAGAAAACAGTCTTGACAGGTGGAGACTGAGCCCCTCCAGCATTTGGTCCTCAAATCACTGAGAAAAAATATTTCACAAACTCTATTTTGGAGTTGATCTTGTGTTATTTTAAAATTCATTCACAAAAATAACTTTTTTACAAAAAACACCACTTTTACAGTCTCACGTCAACAGATGGAAGTCTAGACTTTCATCCAAAGTCAAGTGTTTATGTTAGGTAACCATTAAAGCTTTAGAACGTGCTGTTAGTTATGCTGTCCTCATTTTGACACATAACTTATTACCATTATTATTATATTATTAATCCCTTTTTTATAGTTTATTATTGTCATTGTCTTTTTTTGGTTCTCTCTAATGCTGCATTTCCTATATTTTTGTTTTTGCAGTATTTTTTTTGGTGAAATTATATTTGTAAAAAAAAAAAAAGCCGGCAAAATAAGTCCCAACACAAATGTTGCTGATTCAGACTACCTCACTTGCTGATTAGTTGATGGAGAGAAAAATAATTTGCAAACATTTGGATAACTGTTTCATCATGTCAGTCAATCAAACAGTCAAATAACTGCCAGATTCACTGATAATGAAAATATCTGTTTATTATTTACTGTAACGGTGGGAGTGTCCCATCTTTCCTGGTAGGATTGAAATCACATCAGCTCACCTTGTACGCTCTCCTCTCCTGCTTGGCCTTCATCTCTGCCAGCAGACCGCTGCCCATCATCTGCACCCCCGGGTACCGCCTCCCTCCCTGAGGACTGCCCCTGCCGTCTGAGCCCTCCCAAGGCTCGTCTATGGAGTCTGGCGTCCTCAGCTCTTCTGATCGGTCTGAGCTGCTGCTGTAGTCTGCAGGCTGCGAGCGACTGGAGGCGTCTCTATAATGGAGACAGAAATTATTATTGGGGCTGATGAAGCGAGCGGGTCATCTGTTGTTTGTCAACAGAAAAATATGTCAGCTGTTGTTCATCTATACCTTGACTTTGACTCAGGTGCTGGGCTCTTGACTGCCACCTTTGGTGAGGAGGGCTCCTCAGGGATGGTGGAAGTTGGTGCTGAGCCTGCAGAGGCTGAGGATGTTCCAGAGAACAGAGGCATCGTCTGGGTTTTCTCTGATTTATCTGATTTGTCAGATTTATCAGATTTGGAGGATCGTTTGATGAGGTTGAGGAATCCTCCTTTACTCTTCTTTTTCTCTCCATCTTGAGACTCTGAACTCTTCAGGGAACGTCTTAGAAGACAAGGCAGACAAAGAAAAAGAAGGACAAGGATTTTGCATATTTAATTAATATGCAACTTGATATTCGCAAGAAGAAAACTTTAATACACATCGCCTGGAAAAGAATCCAATACATGCCAGCAGAGGAAAATGCAGATATGGAATAGCCCTTACTTGGAATCCATCTTGGTGACTTTTTTAGAGAAGAACTCATCAACACCCTCATCCACCCTTCCCATGAGGCCGTTTTGCTCTCCATCCTGCGATGGAGCACTGTTGATTTGCTGAAAGAGAAGTTGAAAAATCGGACATGTTTGGACCCATCTGACAAACACTTCATCTGCTGTGTTTCCATGCATCTGTGAGCATTTGGCTTGCGACCCTGCACAGTTTGACTCACAGGTACTTTGCTGGAATGTGTTTTTTTGTTCCTCCGGGGTCGTAGTTTGGTGAAGTGCTGCAGCTTTTTTTCCTCCTCAGACGGCAGCTCCACCATCGCTCCTGGCGGACATTGCTCCAGTTTGGGCAGAGCCGGAGATGGTGTAGGCAGAGTCTGAGATGAAGTTGACGCATCCTCCACATGGACAGGCACATCCTCCAGGGCCTTGTCCAGGTCAAACTCCATCTCTATGGGTTTGTAATTAGATTTATGTTAAAGCTGCATCAGTGTCGAGGAATTATTTGAAAGACCCATATAGGAATTGAAAATAGCTGCTATAACCTGCCAAATAAGCTTTTAACAGTATGAATAGGAGATAACACACTATTTGATTCTCATATGGCCCAATGCCATAAAAGTATAATTTACAAAAAACAGCTTACCAAAGGCACGAGACACTGGTCGTAGCATTCTGCTGTGGATACTTTTTCTTTTAGATTTAGGAGTCATCTAAAGAGAGAACCAGATCATTTTAAACCTGTGGCACATGTCAAAGATCTAAACTATAATCTCTAAAACTGCATGAACATAGAAGGTTTGATCGGCCATGTAAGTGAGTGTGCATGTGCAAAAGGAAAAGAAAATGAAGTAATATCCTAGAGACAGACAAGGTAAGCAGTATTTGTCAAAAATCACAGTAGACAAGTACAACTAAGTCTGTAACTGTTGGATCCTGGATTACGATCAGGGGGTTATGTGCAGTTACACTGCCATCAGTTAAGCAGCCAGGTCTCGGTACGTAAGTCAAAGTATTTCAAAACAAATTGGTTTTCCATTCATTTTCTCCATAAAACTACAATTCAATAACATATGTGGTATAGTATTTTATTGGTTAAAAACTATGTTGATAACTGGTCATTATTCTTTAAATGAAAGTTAAAATTAAAGTGACACTGAAGCACAGCAAGGTTATTGATCCTGAAGTACCATAGCACTCTAGCATATGTTGCATATCATATTGTATTGTGATTCACATTTAAAGAGTGGTGATGACAGACATGGTGCACTAAATGAATAGGGGAATAGCAATGTGGCTGGACACACTGAAATATGTTTATTACTTTATCGGCATTCACCAGTGTAAAATATAATTTGGAGAGTGAGTGGGGAAGTGATAAATAGCTATACGTGTCAAACAATACTCATACTGTGGTTTTCTATGCAAAGAAATGAAATGTCCAAATAGAGGAGATTCTCTACAGCACAGAAGACTGTATAGCAGGTGGCTAAGGTGAGAAGAGACAGAGAAGGGCGAGGAAAAGGAGAGTAAAGCTTAAAGAAAGGTAGAAGGGAGAGTGTAGAGGGACAGTCCAAGATTACTTACACTGGTGCAGCACAAAGTCTCCATGGAGCGAAGGTAGAGAGAAGAAAGAAGAAAGAACAGAGGAAAAAAAAGAAGATTGAAGAGAAAGAAAGACAACACACAGTAAGGCCGAAGACAACGAGGGGAAAAATGAAAGAGGCGTGACAGCTATGTGTAATCTAAGGGTAGCCTTTTTATAGGAGAAAGGAGCGGTGGGTAGGAGAGAGGGATAAAAGATGGAAAAGAGGGGACAGCAGGTGTATTTAGTAAGAGACGAGATACAAACAAAAAGATATAACAACATAACACACCTAGTTTGTGAATTATAAAGAAGAAGCACACCTCAAACCCACAGCAGGTTACCACCTTATCACGACAAAGTGTGTTGATTCTTCACCAGTAAAAATCACGGACAGAGAGTTACTCTGACTCACTGGGCTCCGAGTATGTTATACATACTCGAGCACTCACCCACCCAGACCTACCATGCATGTCTCCAGATCCTCCAGCCTCTCAGCCTCTAATATTTCAGTGGATGCCCGTTTAGGAATTTTCTCCTCAGGCACGTCCAGGTCCAAAGACTCTTGCCGCACCAGAGGGCGACCACGCTGCACCAAATGGTCTGCCTGGGGGGACGAGAGAGAAGAGAGGCAACGGCGGGGGAAAACGTGAACAGAAAGAGGAAGATTGGATTGATGAGATTGGATAATTTGAACAAGTGGAGAAAATGGGGGAATGAGAGACAAGGGAAAAAGGGAAAAAGAAGAAGGTGAGGTCAGATTTACACATGAACACTCCACTTTAATATGTCTGATTGGAGGAAATAATAACTAAAACAAGTGACAAAACTTAACTGCTGCACTGTCAGACGCATTATAGGGTGTAATGCAGAGAGAATGCAGCAGTTTTGTTTTGTAACTTGTTGTGTGATGCAGAGACAACGTAATTATTAGTCACGCGACAAGAAAGTAATTCCAGATCTCTGAATTACCAAGAAATGTGAAAAGGTTCAGTGAGGGTGGTCGCAGCAGAAAATATGTTAAGGTGTGTTGTGTATTTGGTTTAAATGAATATCCGTCATGAATGAATCAGTGAAACATTTGAGCGCTCTGATGACTGTAACCTTACCAGTGTGTGTTGTGAAGTGGAGAGAGCCTCCAGAATCTCATCAACAATGCGATCGGACAGGAAGGACGCTAGACTCAGCTTCACCTCGCTGGCACAGAGAGAAAGTCAGTGAGGGTCAGAGGGCAAAGCAAGACCGACTTCACAACAGATCTCAACATAACTGCAGAGGCATGCCACTGGTTTCCCCATAATTCTATATACACACATAGACAGTATCTATAGCACTATAAGACCCACAAACACTCACCTGATCTTGTTGATAATATCCACCCCAGACTGCTCCAGGAGGGTTTTAGTGACAAAGCTCTTGGGTACGACCATCTTGGCTGAGCTGGCCTTCATCAGATCAGGGCGAAGATTACTCCTCTTCATCACATGGGGACACAGCGACTCTGCTGTGTCCACCATGGACTTCAGCAGAGTCTGGAAGGAGTGAAGATAAGGGGGGAGGTCGATATATCTCCACCTATGTGTAAATACTTTAACTTGTGTCCAATCAATAGAAGTCTTATTTTTAGATTGTCGGTTATCTTTCAGTCTCTTCCAGTGGGATACATTTTATTTACATCACAAACAAAACCATGTATTGCACAACTACACATATATATATATACTGCAACGATGTGATGTATGTATATATATGTATATAATTAATAATAATAAATATTACAATATATCTGTATGCAAAGACTTTGAGATTTATTTGATGTATTATTAATATTTGATTTTAGGTGTTTGACAAAATAAAACATGACTTGTATATATCTTGTAAAAGTTACTACCTGCAGTTGTTGGTCCATAACAGTCGTCACCTCCCCAGCCATGGATTCCAGTTTCTCCTGGATAGGTCCCACTGATGAACTGTTCACCTCCTCTCTGGAGGCTGATCCAAGGTGGTAGAGGTGAGGGAGCAGCTGGGGAGACACAGGGAGGAGGAGATAATTATAGACTACGGAGAAGAAAACCAAATGTCTAGTATTTGCTGTAAAAAGGAAAAAAAACTACACCAAAGATGTGTCCCTCCTCCTCACCGTTTTAGAGTTCCTGGCATCTTTGATTAGGTTCTCTGCTGACCTGACATCTTCCAAGATGGCATCTGTCTCGGAGTTTCTCAAAGAGTTCAGGTGGTCTTGCACTTTCACACAAATCCTGTCAATCATCTGAAAGGTAAAAACAACATGGGATGACAGGTTGTGTGTGATAGGTCCTATGCCCAGTAGGTTTCGGGGAATCACAGCAAATGTTCTGTTGACTATATTCAGCACTGCTGAATCTACTTTATCGCTCTTCTTTATTTATGGTTATTTTAGTTGGGCCAAGCTGAAGATTGGCTAGGTCCAAACCATACAGGTTGCACAGTGCATATGGATTCAGTAATGCACGCGTGCTCACACCTGCTGCGTGGTTGTGGTCACGATGCCCTGCTGAAGCCGATAGGCCTGTTCCTGTAGATATTTTCTGGTCTCGTGGTTCCTGTAGAGATAATTCTCAATCTGGGGGGTGGGGTGGAAACGAATCAACTGTCATGATAACAAACCACAGTGATGCTCACACGAATACAGTTAAGTAAATATATTCAATTCATTCATTTGCTTAAAGTACACTAAGACACATATTGAGCATGTAACAGACAGAGGGACAATTCCTGACATACCTTTAACAATGCGTCCTCAGTTTTCTCAGGACTGGCCTTCAGAGCCTGGGAGGCATCAATGATGGGTATGGGCATAAAACGAATGGTGAAGTTCCTAACAGACACACAGCCAGAGGGCATTACTCCACAGCTAGTTCACTTCATCAAGGTAAGAGGGAAATACAGAAATGTAGGTTTAGTGATGTAGAGGCAGAACAGCCACACAGTATTTAAGAACACAAAATGGTTTCGATGCTGGCGAGCCTCCTACGGCTTTGCTATCTTGATCAGCCTTCTGCATGTGTGAACTGGTCGGTACCAGTGTAATACCAGTGGGAAAAAATGTAACAAAATGAACATTTGATTGCATTGTGTGTTTGTTTGTGTGTGTGTGTGGAAACAATGCCGAGACAGCATTTGGTGAGGCCCATTGCCTCAGCTGTTATCACACTGGTCTATTACAGAGCAATGAACTGGCACCATTAGAGGTTACTGATCTTGAAACAGAGGTCACTGCACAATGTTGATATTCATGTCATGATGGCAAAGCGAAAGCAATGAAAGGAGAGAGAAAAAATTAAAAAATGAAGATACAGCTGAATGGAAAGCAAAATGAAGTGTTATGTAGAATCCAACGTTAAAAAAAACCTTTACAGAATGAATAGAAACAAATGCAGAAGGCATGATGAATAAAATAACACACACATTCACATGCCACTGCATTGCTGATCAGAATAGACATTGGGAGGAAGGAAAAAAAAAATCAAATTTTTATTTCAATAATACAATACAGAGGGGAAATGGGGAGATGTGCTGCTGAGGGAAATGATAAACAGTAACAGGAGATGAGAGAAGGGAGAGATGTGGATGTACAGATGTGTCCCAGGAGCAAATTTAGTTAGACACACATGTCATTTCACACTCACAAAGAACACTCTGAACAATCAGATGCAGAGAGAGAAGATACAGTAGATGAAAATCTGATTCATTCTTTCATAACTTGTAATTTTGCCTGTAATAATCTGCTCAGCTTCTGCTTCCTTTCCCTCTGCATCTTCTCTCATGCTGTTGTGTCTTTGTTGTTTGTAGTCCCTATGTTTGTCGCCCTCTCCGCTCTCTGCCTTCCTGCCTCTCATCCTCTCTTCCTTTCTGAGCACACTTTAAGGTTTCCTCCTGCTTAGCATGAGGCAAAACAGCACTGGAGCTGCACTGGCTAAGCAACACATCCATCCCTTCAGTGCATGATGCACCAGAGCACAGCAGTGACAGATTAAGATTCTGCAGGATTAATTAACAGTAGAACTGAAATGCATTTCATTGGCATACACTCATATCACAGATGAACAAAAATAAAGATGGTGCATCTTACTTCTCGAGAGCAGCTGCAACATCCTGAAGACCCTGAGGGCTGATGTTGTTCTTATCCCAGATCACAGTCCTGCACAAAAAAAACATACAATGTGACACAAGCATAAGGGCAGCGCTCGAGGCAAATTTTTAATGTACCAAAAAAAGCATTTGTGTGGTTTTCAGTGCATGTAGGCTCAAATGGCAATGCTGTCAACATATGCTGTTGATGAATACTATGAGAGGGGTGTTTACAGGATTTCTTTTTGTCTCTTGTTTATTTTCCTTAAATCACTGTATACACATTGGATCCACTGTAAAGTACTGAGTCTTGTTAATAGCAGCATCATAACTATGTCTAAAAGGAAGTCAAGTCGTGATGTAACAACATCTGGCAGTCTTGTGATATACCCTGTGACCCCAAAATGTAAACTCACCTGAGCTTGGAGTTGATCTGCAGAGCCTTGGCCAGCATCTTGGCTCCCATGTCCCCCATGGCGTTCCCGCTGATGTCCAGTCTGGTGAGCGAGGAGTTGCTGCCGAGGGCGTTGAGAACGATGGTCAGGTCGCTCTTTAGTCTGGAGTCTGCCAGAGAGAGAGAGGTGAGGGGCTGGGGAGGGAAGGATGGAGGGTAGGATATGAGGAGGAGAAAAAAGTGTTCAGAGGGTTTATATTAGAAAAAGAGGTGAAATATTATCACATTGCGCCTGTTGTCATTGACAGTGTTATAGGCCAGCAGGGTAGTCTTAGGATTTATCCACCTCCTGCAGGCAATTCAAAGGAGATGTGAAAGGCATTTAAAAAGGAGCTTTCTTGGCCCTTGTTGCTGCGATGTGTATCCAGGTATTACCGCTGTCCCTGGCAGTCAGGCAGAATGAAAAGGAACCCGGACAAAACATTTATCAGAAGATAAAGTGGATTTCTTTGTAATGCGAGAGTGGTAATGAGGGTTTGCAAATCCCCACCGGCCTCTATGTGTTTACCACATTTGAGCTGCTCTGTGATGCATGTCATGCACACAGCTGGAGACTCCTGTCCTCTGAGACATCCAGTCGAGCCACACGCTCATTCATTTTTTTATTTTTCTTCTTCCTTTTTTTAAAACATTGGACATTGTATATGTACATTTTGAGTTAGATATGAACATTAGCTAACACAAGGCAATGTCCCATTTTCTTTATGTCCATGCTACACTACTGCTTCATTGCAGTGGTGGAAGATTAAGATCTTAAACTTCAGTAATATTAGCAATACCACATTTCAAAGCCAATGCATTCAACATCCTTGCTTAAGTAAAAAAAAAACTATAACTGAAAAAGTAGAAAAGTAAAAGTACTTCTACTACTTCTTCTACTTCTTCTATCCCCACAAGCAAGCTGTGTTAGCTTGGTGGGCTTCATATAGGTATAGTACTTTGGACAGCAGTGTGTTTGTGGTGACGAGTGCGTGAGAAGAAGCATCAATATGGTTACACAGACAGAAAATGATTTGTTTATGTCTGTTCTGAGGATTCAGAGAATTATTGACTGCCTGCCTGTGTGCACGGGGTGCGCATAGCAGATATAAATATCCAAATTCAAAAAGGTTAAAAAAACAGTTAAAACAGTTAAACGAGAATAAAAATGTGTCCTACAAGCACAGAAAAGCAGTGCATCAGGTTGTCACCCTAGAAAGAGGATCTACGGTGGCAAATTGTGTAGGTTGTGGTAACAAAGGGATGTGGCAGATACAGCAGCTCAGGTTACCAGGAATTTAGGTTGTTGTCAATTTGTTATTTCCAAATGGTAATATTTCATCAAGTATTCTTTTTCTCTGGGTTTTTTTGGAGAGTTTGTACATGGAATAAATATGCTATATGCAATACATCATTGGATTATCACAGCCCTTGCTACAGAGGAACAGAGTTTGTGTTAATGTTAACAGCGATACACAAACGCCATCCCAGGAGCTACTCCAGGTCTATCTGTCTGGACTCCCGCCAGGACACAGAAACACAACAGGACAAATGTGGTGCCCTCTGTGTGAGTTTTACGTGTTCTCAAGACCAAAAACTGCTACAAGAAAAGAGGAAAAAAGCGTACTGCTGAATGAAAGGCTTTTACACACTGTGTACCTTAGAGATATTATTCCTGGGCCCCTGGTGTAAACACCTCCTCACTCTAGGCTTCTTCAGAAAAACAACACATTTTCCTTCCTTAATTGTAATTTCCTCTCCATCTGCTTTCTATACATCCCTCAACCGACTATTTATCCATTAGACTGCTGCATCATCCACCTGCACAGCTGGATAATACACGTACCATCTTCTCATGCCCCACACACACACACACACACACACACACACACACACACACACACAGACTACAAGCATCAAGAGACCAATCCAGCATAGGGAAGCTCAATATGCCCATCAATCTGGCACATCCAGCACACTGGGGCGGGGGACAAAGGGAGAGAGAGAGATAAAGGGAGCAAGATGGATGGAGGGACAAGAAGGAGGGGCGATGACCCCAAGCTGGAGACAACTGCTTTATTTCACAGAAGGTTTTCTGAAAAATGCCCATTAAATATACAGTAATAAAAAGTTATGTACTTTCACTTTGTAGTGTAATAACCCATGCACAGTTTACTTTCATCACTATTCAAAACTAACAAAATGTTGTGACATTATACTTCAGTAAGATAGCATCATTATTTGAGTACAACTCTCATTAATCACAAGGTTTCCCCCTCGGTTTGATCATGTGGGGAAATCTTATTCACACACCCCCTTCAAAACACACACACACACACACACACACACACACACACTAGAGAGGTCAGAGGTCATCTGTGGAGCAGCTGTTGGATATTCAGTGGTTTCCTTCAGCTGTTACATGCTTGCTGATACAGGATCTGGACCTGAGGACGTTTTCCGTTACCACTGGGCTAAAGAGCAGAGTTGAAATGAAAAACTCACCGACTCCTCCTCTTGAATCATGTGAACAAGGCTGTCCAGCACTGGAGCCAGGTTTCTAAGTCAGGCAGAAGAAAGACAGGAAGAGAAACTGAAGAAAATACACAGGATGAAAATTATGCTTACAAAGAGAACAATCTTTTGACAACTGCACTATATAGTTTAAGTACTCAGGTGTACAAAAAAAGTACTGGATTTCACTGTTTGAATTTAGTTCATTTGGCCAATGGAGCAGTTTTTAGTTGCTCAAAACAGACCACATCAAATCATGCTAAGCCACAGCCAAACCCATCTCAGGCCTGACCACGAAGGTCTCCCTCGCAGCCACATACTATACATCAACTGCGCACCATCTCCTCCTGCCCCGTGTTCTTACTTTGACTTGATGTTGTTGAAGTTCTTGCCCAGAGAGAGGTGTCTGATGGAGCGGTTCTTGGCCAGCCACACCAGCAGAGTGGACAGGTCTGAGTCCAGGCCTGGAGGGAGAGGAATGGGTTACAAACGATAAAGAGGTTGGCTGGGAGTGATGTTTCCATGGCTTTGATTTAAGTGAGTTTGGGTCAGGGTCAGTAAATACATGGTACGTGATGTCTGGAAGCTGCCATCTCACCATTGTCAGAGATATCCAGGCTGGAGATGTTTGGGATCTCAGCTATACAACCTTCAAGGATTTGAGAACCCCTGACCGCAGCTGTGAAGACATGGGGGGTGGGGTGCACACTTAAATAATATAGCTCCACAAAAACACACGCTACATCAGAGATAATGTAGAACAGCCTGTCTCACTGTAAGTAACCACTGTAAAGATGTGGCAGATGGTTGCTGCATTACCACTGGAACAACTCTACCACTGTGACTGTAAAAGAAAGAGGCCAGAAGAAGTCCTAGCACTTCTAGGAAAGCTTCCACAGTGCAAATTCAACAATGATCTATGAACCTATGTGCATCTGTAAAGACAGACAGAGCAGATAGTTTGAGACTGCAAGATTCTTCAAGTGAAACATGCAACTAAAGACTTAGAATATGACAGTATTTAGTGACTTACATGGCAATGGCAAATGACACTGTTTAAAATAATAACAAATCATCCTGAACATCTGCAACTGGACATTGCTTGTAGTTTTAATTATTTCATTTCAGTTGGAAAAATATATATATATATACATACATACATACACATATATATGTCAAATCAGATGTGTAAACAAAAACAAGGAAGAATGAAATGCTAATTATTAAGAATGAGTGCACTGGTACTTACACAATGACCAAGCTTACAGAGGCATTGGGGGAGAGAACAGCATGTCAGAGCAAAACCAACAATTTCCAACAACAAAACACACAGATGCTTAATGATCAGGCTTCTTTTCAAACACACACAGCCACAAACAACTGCACAAACACACTCAACGGGGAGTCGTACACAGTCCTTATTTTGTATGCTGTCGACCCACTCACGGCACAGTTTTTGGCTGCCTGCACCAAACGCTTCATTTAGGCTTTGAAAAAGGACGGAACACATCATTTCCCCCCGCAGCTCCAGCTTGAGAAGATTTCTATGGGAATCTGGAATTGGATTTCCTGTGTAATTTGTATTCATGCGTTATCTTTAGCAATCCCACTGAATCTGCAGCGAGCGCTCTTTATCTGATCGAGCAGGGATGAAGGCGAGGAGCTGGTAGAATTGTGATGAAACAATTAGAGAGGGAAACTGAACACGCCCTCCACCCCCACCTCCCCCCCTTTCTCTCCCTCCGCTCATCTCTCCACCTGTCAAATATTGCATTATACAGCTCTTAACAGTGTCACTGGCCTGTCAAATGGTTTTGGAGTGGATCCTAAAAAGCTGATTGAAGCACTGAATGAGTATAACCTTCAAACTATGATAAAACACAAACCTGAGCTGACAAAAGCACTTATTCAAATGCTACTCATTTTAGAAACAGCAGTAATAAAGAAAAAAAAATGAAATTAAATGAAAATGAAACCAGTGCCGCCCTAAAATTGACTGGATCTAGTCTTTTGACTTGCTCCACACAGCTTTCCATGTATTTTGCAGCGGTGCGTTCCCTAACTGCTGTACAAGTTTGCCTGCATCATCATCAGCATCACTGTACATTGGAATTTAACCACAGCTGAATCTGCTCTCCTCTCCACTTGATGCTGGAGTAATCTCTAATGAAGGTTTGGGGATTTAATTTGTTGGATTAAGATTTGATTTTATGTGTTCACATCGCTCGCATATGATTCGCATAATTTAGTATTCATCTGAACATGGTTTGGAAAGGGTCCCAGATTCCTGCTCGCCTTTGCACACACACTGACAAGCTGCAGCACAAAATCCACATATGCTTTGATCTGGAATGTGAGCATGCATGGAGACCCCCACCCCCCAGTGCTCCACCTCCACAAAATGAATCCTGGCCAGTAAGAAAAAATTATTCCCTCATGAGCAAGGTACAAATGTACAGATTGTAAAATATATCTTCTGGATTTTTTTAATAGCAAAATGATTCAGGAGAGAAAAAGATGTGCAGTGTATCTCTCTGACTCTCACCTCACAGCAGCTGAGGTCTAGAGTCACGTCCTTCAGATTGGGATTACTGGCCAGACCAAGCAGGAGCGCTCTAAAATGATATTATCCCAGAAAGTTACAAGAAGTGACAGAAATGAATGAAGCAACATAACTCATCAATCATTTTGACTGTGTAACTAAATGTTAGTGGAGTTTGTGAAGCCATGTTTCTCTGGATGAGTTTTATTTTGTATTGTTGTCAAACAAACCTAAATCCATTAGACAATTATGTGCTGCAGCTGTTCTCTAATGCAGCTGCTGGCTGACAAGACAAATTCATATCTACTGTTCCTTAAAAGCTTTAAATGGTGATGTACAGTGGGTAGTAAAATAAGATGAGCAACTGGAACAAAGTGAACAATCACAGAATGTGGGGCAGAAGGAGCTGCTCTTCAGACTTCTTCATTAAAAGTGAATGAGTCGTTGTCTCACTTGAGGGCCTCTGGCGGCAGCTTGGTTCCAGACACGTTGATGTGGCTGAGAGACATGGCACTGCTGAAGAAGTGCTTAAAAGATGGAGGCACGTCTTTGCCTTTCCTGCAGAAACAGAGGCGGAAATGAAATCATACTAGGCAGACACATCAATGACAAACTTTAACAGGCATTTTTTAAAGGTTTATGGATCTAATACCATATTAGGTTCAATGATGGAGCTCCTTTAGCTGACCTGAGATTCAGGCCAACATCAGGCTTTTAGTTCTCCTGCCATGGTCTAAAAGCCCATGACCCATTTAAGGTTTTATCTCCTCTTTCAGAAAGTGTTTTAAGGAGGGACAGAGGGGATTTCCAAAAAAGGCAGAATCACTTCAAGTCCAAGAGATACAGGATCTGTCTCCCACCTCTGCCAGTGGGTGCTCACTCATCTACTTACCTCCTCCACATTCTCCATTAAACCTGCATTCCCTATCTTTCCCTCTGCTCAAGCCCTCTCTTCTTCCTCCTCTTCCTCAACTTTTCTCTGGGCCCCTTCCCTCTCTTACCACCACCCTCCCCATCCTCTGCCCCCCTGCTTCCCTTCATGAAATCCTTAACTCCCCAGAGACACAGTGGAAAGAGAGATAATAATGGGAAGGCAACTACACCCACCACCCATCTGTTAAACACACACACACACACACACACAACAGCAGTGAAATTCAAACACACTTAAACCATGTGTATGTAGTAACCCAACATATGCACGCATACCCACAAACACACACACACACACACGTCATCCAGAACCCTATAGTTAACGGTGCCTGTAATAGCATGTTGTCACCAGCAGGCGTCACACACACAAACAAAGACAAAAGCCCACAACCCACCACTGACTTCCACTAATAAAACAGGTCTGCAGTGTAACTGTAATGCATTGTGACAGTCCTGATTTCACAACAAGCGTGCAGCTGGAAGCAGGATGAAGAGACTGGTTTTTGAAAGGAATTCTGCAGGTAAGAAATGAGTGGACAGTTCCACTGAGGTGTGCACTCATTTCTTTAATCCCTTTAACACTACTATAACTGCAGCCGTGCTTTTGTACCTGCTTAACCAATTCTTACTATAACTGCATCTCCTAATACTCATATTACACGTGTTTCTTTTTTTATTGTTAATACTTTATTGTGCAACGCTCTTCCTTCATTTAAACAATGTGCAGCTTTTGCAGTGGCACTTGGGAGAGGGTGAAAACGCATTCTTGATGAATAAACCTTTTCAGACAGAGGTCTGCAGCAGAACAACAAACGGAGAACTGGCCTCCTTGTCGTCAGGTACCTGTCAGTAAAAGTGTCTCACCTGTGAGGGAAGACGCTCTTTGACACGTTGAGAACGGAGAGGTGTTGGGCCGAACCTCGCAGCAGAGCAGAGCAAACCTGGAATACGCACACAACATCGAACATCGAAACTGGATAAACTGTCTCAAGCATTCGTTAGTTTCAAATTACAATATGTTTTATGTGTATGTTCCCTCCCTGTTCTATGTTTACAAGCATGCAAATGTATTTACAACTGGTTGTACGTGAGAGAGTCAGAATATGATTTAAGAGCCAGTCAATATCTTCAGTGACAGGCTGACAGCTGGCTACATCACAGACTAATCAATAAGCTGTATGTGGCTCTCAGACCCACATCAATATATCACATACAGTATTCAGACCACTACACAAGCAGCAGACAGCTACACAGATTGAGTGGTTGTATAGAATTGGATTACATTCCCTTGAAAACAGATGCTGATGGCCAGCACTTCATCTTACAGTGCAGTATAATGAGACACAACTCTAACTGCAAGTTGTTTATGTCTCTGATTGTGTGGGCTCTCATTGTCATATACTGTACCATGTCTTTAGACTCATTCATTTCTCTGTACACCAGGTAGGAGATTGTGTCAGTGTGCCGCCGGACTCACATGGTCCAATGAGCAGTCAGTGTTGGAGATGTCAAGGGTTGCCAGGCTGTTGGGTTGACTGAGGAAGTGGCAAAAATGCTAGGAACGGAGCATAAAACCAAACACAGCACGCAGGGTTACAAAACAGAAGATGAGCCCTCGTCAATGTCGAGGGTCGTGGAAATTCTAATGTGCTCCTCGAGAACGCTGTGATTTTCACGCCTGTAGTTTCTGTGAAAAGTGAAAATCAGTATATACAGATACTCCACTGCCTTTAACCGTTTCATTTAATCTGACTGGATGTCCAGAGTCAATGCTCCGCTACAGAGTGATGTGCTAGCTGATTTATAACAGTCAGAAAAGGCCTCCACATAATGGCACTCAACCGTTTCAATAAATGAAGTGTTATTGATACGAGCTCCGAGGTTGAACAGAGAACTCCGCACATGTACCTGCATGTCATCTCCTCTGAGAATGTTCCCTGAGAGGTCCAGATGGACCAGGCTGCTGGGGATGGAAGGGTTGGCACTCAGTGACTGGCAAAGGCTGTTCACCCCTAAAACACACACACACGAGCAGGGTCAGCATTATCTCAAATCTCCCCTCGATGTTTTCACAGCATATTGAGGGGAAATGGCAGAGGAAATGAGCAGTGGGTGAAGACAGGAAAGAACGGGATCAGAAAGTAGAGTGGATGTACAGAAAGTGGAAAGAGTAGGCCTTCTTGCGGCTTTGTAAATGTTAAGCTACTTTTGTTGTGTCACACAAATGTATCATATCTATGACGAGTTACTTGATAGAGCACCTGTATGCGTGTATGCGTGTATGTTTTTCAATGCATTGCTGTTGACGTGCTGTTTTGAAATACTGAGCATACAACCCTTGACTTGTGCCACGTGTATCACATGGCCGACACACTGAACTTGCACTTTCATACAGTCCTGGCTGGGAATGCCAGTAAATCAGGGCGTGACTGCAAAGAGACTGGTTTGAGCCAGAGAGATGGATGAAAAGAGATAAAAAGGAAAGTGAGAAAGGAAAAATGAGAGCAACAACAAATTATACAGATGATTAAGAAAAGGGTCAGACGCAATGGATTCAATTTACTCAAGTCGTATTCAACTGAAACCAAAATTCAAAAAATTAAATGATCAGTCAGCTGAATCACAAGCTTGCAATAATTGTGTTAAAAAGCTCTCAATCCTCTACTTTTGCTCTGAGCACTGGGGGCTTGTGGGGGTTTGGATTATGGATCGGGACTCGAGCGAGATGAACAGGGCTCAGTTTAAGCAGTGCAGCCCTCTCACTAACCCCACATGTGGAATATGAGAGCTTTTTATTGATCTCCTGAAAGAGAGCAGAGCATGTTTACACTGGGTCCCTACAGATGGTGCCTGCTGCTGGAATGTTCAATTTGGACGAGAACCAAGAGGAAATTTTACCTGCGAGTGACAGCTGACAACAGCCACATTTAATCTAGACATCATGATGACGACTACAAATCCTCCGCAGGTTTTTGCACAAAAGCCTCTACACAATCAGCACCACAGCATTTCATTAAGCCCATTACTGCAGAGGTGTTCTTCCATAATGCCAAGAGGTTATGGCTCTGTTGATTGGTGGAGAGTGACCTACTGAACATTTATACAAATAAAAACATGCGTGCTGTTTGCAGATTGTATTTGCAAACATTACACATTACAACACATTTTCTCTCCCTCTCACAGTCACAGCATTAATACTGCAGTAATTAAGTGTCATTAGCATCCCAGTGGATGGTGCGATCAAATTAGAGGGAGGTGTGAACTGCATCACATTACACGGGCATGTAATGAAGAGCAGACAGAAATGCAAACTGTTTATAAAGCAACGTTTCTGATTTCATTCCAAAAAAACAACTGACTTGACCTCAAATTCTCCTTAGTATCTAACCATTCACCGGTTTCAGGAGCTTCATCTGGACAGAGGAGGTCAGCACATACCTTTGGGTGATAGTGAGGTTTTGGAGAAGTTTAAATGCTTTAGCCCCATACGAAGTTTGGCAAACTGAGCACCCAGGGAGGAGACGCCTGCAGCCAGACAGGGAACACAGAGAGAAACAAAGATGTTCATCTGGTCACTTCTCATCCACAGGGCTGCGATGACGATGACCACAGACTCGCCCTCTAAATACATGACACATTTTTACAGCTGTTGCATCTCCAGTGAACTATTCAGCAGTGTGTGTCATTCAACCAAAAAGGGAGAAAATATGAAAATGAAAAGGCATGGTTACCACAGAACATTCAACTGATCCCTGCAGTTAATATTATATGAGAAGAAATAATTCAGAGATTGGGCAACCCCAGAAATCTGCCCTATGTTTGCATGCGAATGCTTCATAATTTGGTGGAATGTATCTTTCATTTATGTGTACTCGACAGACTGAACGGCCTTAGGATAAAGGTAATGAAATATTTAACATGTTGCACTCATTGCACTGGAAACTGTATATACAGTATATTAACAAAACACCCTTATGTCTCTGACAGACTGCGGTACAGTATATAAACTGTGTCAAATCTAAATGTTTCACATTTAATAGCTGGTAGGTGGAATCTAAATATTTAATGATGTTTTATGAATTCAATATGTAACTGAGAGAATTATCTTTCATGCATGAGATTTAGAAATGTCTTTCTTACTTAAACTGATAATAGCCAACAAAAAAGTTGTGCATCTTTACTTTGACTGTACTTTTGTTTGTTTAAATATTTCCAGTGCTGTAGGCCCTGGGGAACTGTGAAATGCGTGGTACAGCCACAGCAACCAGCCGTTCAGAAAGCAGATCAGAGCTGAGTACATCAGGCGAGATTAGAGCAGATGCTTTACCTCTGTCCTCCAGTGGGTTGTTGGCAAGATTAATGGTGGTGAGTCCTGAGCTGGGGTTGTGGGCCAGGGCAGCAGCTAGCTTCTGGGCAAAATCACTGTTGATTATGAAAGAGTATTTTCATTATGTGTTCCTGACCACTGCACTGTACACGTGCAATGGACGGCATTAATGCCCTCCTTACCCAGCCATAGCAAATAGCTTAACTCACAAAAACAGACGTTCAGACACCAGCAATGTCCCAAATGCAAAGTTGCTGCACTTGTTTACAGATACATAACAGTGAGGCAAATGTAAACCTGTAATATTCTGGTTAGAAACAGTTTTATTTTTCTTTTTAATTGTTTTATTTTAAATAATGAGTCATATAAAATTAAATTACACTAAATCTAAATCTTGCACAAGTACAGTTGGAATTTAGTATTGCTCTTTTGGAATATTAGGGGTCTTGGTATAGACTGACTGATCCAGTTTTGAGTTGCTGGGATGGGTTCATCTCCCATAATGAAATCTGTCTGTCCACCATCTTTCAAAGCTTCCAGTCCTAGTTTGTAACATCAAGTGAAGTCTCTAAGCTGAAGCTGACAGTTCACTCCCGCTTGACCAACCTCCACCCTAGTTTTTCACACTCCTCTTTACCAGTTAATTTGACAAAAAAAAAAAAAATCAAAATCTTACGTTTTGAGCCCTGCGTTGTCCAGAACCAACTCTTCCAGTCGAGTGGATCGAGACACCACCCTGAGGATCTGCTCACACACATCTGCAGACTGAAGGCATACAAACACGTACGCACATAAACAGAAGTACACTCAAACTTTTGTTGTACATACATTTGTAGGTGGCAGTATATACAAATAAGGCAGGGAAAGATACTGAAGTGACATTGTTCCTGCAGTTACAACAGTTTTTGTGTTGGTTAAATGTTGATGAGAAAGAGACACAATGTCTCACACTCACAGCAGCACAGGAGTATTCTTAGCTCACTGATCCATGGAGTGCTTTTATTCATCACTTTTAATCAAAGATATAAAAAGGATACAAATTTACTTAACCAGCTCCAGAGCTTAAAATGCTATTTTACCAGCAACAACAAAGCTTGTACTGAAACGGTCGAGGTCATGGGAATAACACAAACATTTCCCACGAGTTTTCCTGTGCATAATGCCGTGACTATGTGCTGGAAAGCTCTTCGCGTGTTCATGCTGTTCAAAGCAGAACATTACAAAAACAGCATACAAGTAAATTCTGTTTCTTCCACTTAAAGACCATCTATGCATGACAAGGAGAGACTGGGGAGAGCGGACTTCACGACTTCGTCTCGCTTCTGTGGTCTAAACACCAAGGGGGAGGAGAGTTGGGGGAGGGGGGGCAGACGCACTCATATTTAGACCATAATTAAAAATTCAACAGTTGGATGCCCGTGCTCTATCCAGATCTTCACTGACCCAGTCACTGTGTGCCGTGTTATACTCACATACACCCACAGGTTGAGTTTGTGCCCCAGTGTCACAGTAAATCTCTAATTCTCTGCACTGACTCACAACGCAAACATTTTCTATCGTGATAAAAGAACGTTACTGGACCTCTGTATTGCTGATATTCTTTGTGACGGACATTCCTGCTATAAGGGAGTGTTGCGCACAGCCAGCTGCCTCAGTGTGGCCAAAACACTGGCGACATTGTCCCAGACTAAAGCCACGGGAAGAGAAAGAGGCCAGGAAAGGAGAGAGGGATAATGGAGGGAGAAGGAGACAGCGAGAGGGAACGACAGAAGAAAGGGACTGTTGTTCACATGTTTGCTTTGGGACACTGTGAGTATTACAGAAGGGGAATAAGAGTGACGGAGAGAGGTGAAGGATGACATAATACAGAAAAAGGAGATATGTGGGTAGTGAGGGTGAAATGGAGAAAAAGAGGAGCGAGAGCAGCCTCACAGAGAGACAGAGAGCGCACAAAGAGGCCTGTATTTTCCACAAGAGTCACAACAGCATGTATATCACACCATTTACCACTCATTAAATAACAGCTTTGTCATGCTGTGCCATTCTAACCCAAGGTCCTGCTGAAATGTCACACACATGGACACGCACACTCATGCTGAGCAATCATGAGGTAATCAGAGGGCGAGCGCTCTTATCACTGCTGTCCCCCCTTCTTCCTCTCCTCCTTCCTCATTTAAGCCTCAGCATCTTGATCACACACACAAGACAAACAGCCTGGCTGAACTCAGGATGAGCAGCGTAATCCCTCGCTGTGAAAGTAAACTGTGTGTGTGAGATATTCCTTATCTGTTTCACAGAGACTAATCCCAGCCTGAGGCTCGTACATTTAATGTTCCACTTCTCCCTCTTGCTCACTTTGTCTTTTTTTTTTGTTTTAATGTGATGCACAGACTGTCTTTATAGATGTCCCCAGTGCCACTGCACGGTTCACCAGCACAGACACAGAAGTTACACAAGCTGACGGGCACTGTTGCCCTTGAACTGAACTTTTACATGTCAATAGATTTGGCAGGAAAATCAACTGACCTACTCCTGGTTGGGCAAAGTTTCCCATGCTTGTTTATTTCCTTTCTTATCTGTCTCCCACTGTGATTTCATTCTCTAAATCTCCTCACTCTTTCCAGATACCTTCTGACTAATTTTCTATGCCATGTGACACATCCCTCCCTCTCACTCTGTCCACTGACCTTTATGGTTTTGTCTCCCTGCTATGTTTTCTGTTAAAACTTTTCTCTTTTTCACTCTGCATCACAACAGTTCCCTTTGGCAGAGGATCAAAAACAAGTCAAGCTCATGCTTCAGAGCACATCACTGCAAGCGCCGGTTCTCCAGTTTCTCCTTTATCACCCCGCAAGTGCACACAAATAAACCAGTTGTATGCGTCTGCAAACCAGTCAAGTTGCATGAAGTTGCAGGAAATATGGTCACAATACCCCCCTTCCATTCCTGAGTTATGAAACTGAGTAACGGCCAGATTGATTTTGCAGAACATTACAATGTTACAGTGAAATTTACCTGTGACCATTTTGATATTAATTGTTTTCTTGTGGAATTCTGTCTAGATTAGCCTGTAAATGAATTCATTTTGGCTAAAAACATGGTATTTGCAGCCACAATGACCTTGACCTTTGACCTTTCTGACCTTATTGTAACCAGTTCACCCAACTCAAACAATGTCTAAACACGAGATAGAGAGATAGAGAAATACACTCAAGAAAACAACATCCATTCACACCTTATGAACAAAAAGACAACGTCTGTTGTAAAATACACTAATCTGCACATGTGACTGTGTGAGCATTTACAACTATATGGGAACATGGCATGGGGATTTAATACAAAAGGAATAGTCTGTGATGGAAGCACGAGATAATTGTTTGGACTGTGGAGGCTGCGTGTGGTAATTGGTGAGACTGAGCGAAGCAGACGGAGAGTTAGTAATGGAGTGCTGCAGGGGGGCGACAGCCTGAGACATTGAGCCCCTTTGTCTCCCTGGGATTAAGAGTCTTATCAGAGGAGAACACGGGACTGATCCTCAGTCAACAGACAGGAGGGCTGACGAAACAAAGGGGAAAATATTCTGTCCGGCAGATACACACAGCTACGCGCATTGTTAGGCAAAGGTAGAGCAGAGTGACTTTCATGGAAAAGTTAATGCACACAGTGGAGGACACATTAAAGATATTAGAAATATATAAAATAGGAAGAGACAAAAAACAGAAACTATACCTCTTAAACATGACTGCCACAATATATGATGGACATTTGTTTCAGTAATCTTTAAGTAAAAATGCCAGGCTCCGGGTTCTCAGATGTGAAGATTTGCTGTTGTTCTTTTTGTCTTCTATAAAACTAAACTAAAAAATTGAATCTCTATGAATCTCTTTTATGACTGTTGGTCAGAAAAAGCAAGGGATGCTAATGCCAATACAGCAGGCCAACTGAATGATTCATTGAGTAAAAAATTTTAGCTGCGGCCCCACATAGATAAATAATGTAGGCTACCTTCTGGATGATGAGTCATGCAAGAGCATGTGCCTGAAAGACGCATAACCACTGCAGCAGTTAGTGCAGTAAGGAGGTGAGAAGCAGGACCTTTCCAAGCACAGAGACTCTCCACACTACTTAAATCTGAGAGGGGATTAAAACTGGATTATTTTGCCAACTTTTTTGCATCTGACAAACAGTATTATACAGTTTATCCATCATAGTGTTAAAATCTATACTGATGTGTTCATAAATGTACTGTGAAAGACCTACTGGAAAACTAAGAAAGTAATAATCCCTTTCGTGTTAAGGGATGCACTGGCTCTGGAAGAAAAGATAAGCCTGGAATGAGGTTGGAGGAGAAGGAGATGTATGAGGAGAGGATGGCAAAAACAGGAACTGACCAGTTTGTAGTCCTTGGTGGAGAGCTTGGTGAACCACTGGTTAAATTCAAGGACTGCTATGATGGCCACCAGATCCCTGAGGAGGAAAGAAAAGGTCACAGCTGCAATTAAATATTTGTCTTCCTCAGTACTACCTTGCATTTTTCCATTATAGAATAAATCATGTCACACCTACAACACCTCTGTTCTTTTGTCTTATGCCTCGTGACCTTTTTCTGTGTTATGCATTATGTTGGTGTGCTATGGTAACATTTTGTCTCTCACCTGTTCTCCAGATGGCTGAAGTCCTGGAGGTTGAGCTCTCTGGTGTCTTGTGTCAAATAGATGGTGTCTACATCCTGCAATGGAAATAATTCATCAAAGCTCATGTTAACAAACATGTCTGTATCTGCTAGCTCTATAGCTTTATATATTGTTTAGGATGTCTTTTTTTAATCAAAGTGTTTCATGCAGTTTTTTGTCAACCAGCCAAGCACTGAAACACTGAACCTGGATCTGATTACCATGTCAAACTTCACAAAATAATGTAAATAATACTGACCCACTGCACCTCTTCTCTGTAAGGCAGCCCTAACCAGTCACAGACACATCTGTACATCTGAGAAAACCCACCTGCATGCGAGAGAGAGAGAGAGAGAGAGAGAGAGAGAGAGGGACAGTTCAACAAAAACATGTGAATTACAGAAAACTTTGTCTCATACTGTTGACTGTACAAAAATCCAACCAACTGAATAAACTACAATGGCTATAATTCACCATTTAAAACTACATTACCGCTGATGTTAACTCACTATATAACCGACAATGCACACATGAGGCATCATAAGAGCAATGGGATCACAGTCACAGGCTTCATACCACAGGGTCCAGGTTCAGCCGGCTTGTTGTTCTCCCACAGAGTCTGCAGAGAAGTCAACCTGTCCGGAGGTTCCATGCAGAGCTTCTTCACCACTTTACTGAGGAGAGAAGAAGAATGAGAAAATGATTTAATCATCCTACGTAGCTGCTGAAAATGTATCCTCCTCTCCTTTTAAAAAAAATTCAATCAAGCAGCTCCAGGCTACTTTCTCAGTGCCTTACTTGTCCAAAGACATTTTCCAAGCAAGCAACTAGGGACTGCACTGTTGAGTCTGCCAATATTATGAAATTAAACTGAATTTAACTGAGCTTCACTTGATGCTACACTTGACATAACTTAATGCCTAATGGAAAACAAGAAAAAAGAGCATTAGCAGCATCAAACTGACTGCTACTTAAAGATACAAACAGCCTCTCAAGTGTTCAATATTGAAAAATGTAGAGTTTAGGGATACATACAACAAACAGGACCATAATATAAGATGAGCACTGGTTCACATCTCTGCACACAAGTGTTATCATATGTATTACCATCATAATAGTCCATGGAAAAAGATCATAAATTGCTGTGGTACACACATATGTACAGAGGCTAAACTCACCTAGGTGGTAGACCAGGACATATCCTCTGCAGGCAGTTTCCTATGTGAGCGACCACCTCATTAACCTCCTCTAAGGAGAGCAGCTTCAGAGAGAAAGAGCCACGCTCGTACTCTATCAGCAGCTGAAACGACACGTCGCGTACATGTTTCCACCCTCACATGCTTCAACCACAGTCATACACAGTTTTATTTCATTTACTGCGTGCATTTAAACTAATGAAAGAATAGTTTATTGTCAGTGAATGCATTTTGTGCCTATATACATATACCTATCACATTCCCTTTATTTCCCTTTCATGTTAACTTTTCTTCCCATCCACTCCCATATATCTATCCATTGAGTTTATCCAGTGGTAACATGACAAGAGAAGACAACAAGAATAAAATGATCAAGTTTAGTGACATTTAGTGAGACTAGCTAACCATTTCAGCATTCACCGCAATTATGCAAATGCTGATGTCTCCTCTGTGCGACAAAATTAACATAATCCAAGATGGTGCAGGAGACCGTCAGCCAAGATATTCAGAGGAATGACATCTCTGGAGAGTGATACAGGGTGGTATTTTGTAGGTAGATCCTGCTGAGTGACGGCTAGTCAGCCTTGGTCAAAAGGCCAAACGGAAGTTCTCTCAAGATGGGAGAGCAAGCCCACCCAGACCTAACACTTCTGGGCCCTAAAACAGATTTTGGTGTCACTTATGTTCATGTTTTTCTGAGGATTATAGCATTTAAAGATATTTTGCCATCCCCTCAGTTTGTGTTTGTTTCTCCTACTTACTAAAGCATTTGATAAGATTACAGTCGCTGTCAAGGACTCAGGTACACATATCATAACATCTATTCTGCTGCCAGCCACCCAGACAATAGATCTGCTAGTTTTATAGTAGGAATTTGAGGTGAATGCAGTGTACAACATCCACCTGAGCTCTACCACATTATAAATGAGTTTAATGCATGTTCTCTACAGCAGAAACTTTACCCATGATATTAAATTCAAAAAAGGAAAAGACAGAAGGAGGAACCATATGTAACTCTTGTATTTTTGTAACAGTCCATTAACAATGCTCCTGAATGCAGCAGCATAATAAAAATACTTTTACTTCCTCCTTGTGGAGAGTTGGGTGAGAGGACTGATACCACTCTCATGTCTGTCTGCTAAAGTGTGGCACCGGAGCTAGCTGGCAGTTAGCTAAGCAAACACAGCTAGCCCTGCTCCACACCAGTAGCAGAAAAGAGCTAACGTGAACCTGCCCAGTGTTAAAGAATATGCCACTGGCTCTCATTTATTTTACAGACACACCAACAGAAATGACATGGTTTTAGGGAGAGTTACATGGAGTAGAGGGAGGGACATTGGAGGGAGCAGGGTTAGCTGCTTCCCCTTGCTTCCAGGCTTTATGCTATGCTATTTAGCTTTAGCTTTAATAAACTTACTTCCAAAAATGTTGAATTGCTCCTTCAGTATTAAGGAGAATGTGCTGGATCTAAGGTTCCTTACCTGTGTAGGCTTGTTACAAGCAATCCCATGGATCTCCAGATAATTAAAGGAGTGTTCCACCTAAAAAGAGCACAAGAATCACCATTCAAATACTTATAATACCACTTTGAATTCAGAAAAAAAGGCAGGAAGTGCACTATTAAATCAATGCATAACAGGTATATGGTTTTTGAAGGCACATTTTTAGAAAATCATGCATGACAGTCTATTAAACATAAAATATTTTAACATAAATATCAGGGGAAAGAAAGCAGCATATTTAGCATGCTAGTGAGTAGGACTTTTTCTTTTAAACAGATTTTACAGTTTGTGTACTGTA
This sequence comes from Psettodes erumei, assembly GCA_016785225.1. Lineage (NCBI taxonomy): Eukaryota > Metazoa > Chordata > Actinopteri > Pleuronectiformes > Psettodidae > Psettodes > Psettodes erumei. The sequence continues at coordinate 2,867,253 of JAFBJZ010000623.1, forward strand.
TCTGTGAGCATAATCGTGGCTAATAATAACAACAGTCTAGCACAGTGACTGCCTGACCAAGGAATGTTGTGTAAAAATACGTCTGTTCCATAATTAAAAGGTAGGGGTGCTCTAATATCTTGTTTCTTTCTCTGCTCCTGTGCAGACTAATTCAATGACTCACACATTCACAATTTTTTTCCTCACATTAGACACATTTGTAGGTTGCAATGAAAAACCAGTTCTGGAGATGAGATACAGTCCTTTAACTGTTCAACTGAATCAGCTTTGCTGTCCCACTTATTCCAGTACTTAGTCTCTACTAAATAAATGCATTTAAAATTTATGCCAATATAGAATGCAATTTCTTTACTCATTTGCAAGAAAGTATTTGATCTGAATTATTTGCACTAACACTAAAGAACTAAAGAGTTTTTTTGTATTTATATATCATTTATTGTATGTATAATTTGCTTTCCGAATCATTTGAACCGAGAAGGATTCCAGTGTAGCTTTGCTGGAAAATTGAAAATAGTAAAAGTAAAAGAAATATTAATATAATCACCATTTCTCTATTCAAATGCAAACAATAACTAGTCAGGACAAAGACAACCAGAAGTCTGACATCCACATTTTCAATTGTGCTTTAAGAGAGCATTTCAGGACAAAGAAAACAAAGGAAAGCAGCAGCTTGTCTTTCCATACCTAAAAAGGAGAAAAAAAGATGCTTTTAAGTGAGAGGGGGAACCTTGATTACAAATTCCTACAACTATATACAGAGCACAATGTTTTCCTGCCGTGCCTGTTAATCTCTTTCTTTTTCCTACTGCACACACAAACACACACACACACACACACACACACACACACACACACACAGAGTACAGTGCCTGAAGGCAGGCCAAGGAAAGAGGCCAGAGTATTCCAGGTGGGCGCTGTGTTCCTGAGGCTCAGAGATGAGAGGTGGGAGAGGATAAGCAGACTGTCTGTCTACTGTCTGACTACAGTATGCAGTGTGTGTGTGTAGAGAATTTCAGTGATGTCTGTGGTTACTCATTCATGATCAGTCTACAAGAGCTAGAAATCATCCAGAGAAATAGAAAAAAATAAAAATATAATAAGATATATTGAATGAAAAAATAACAAAAAGCTATCAAAACACAGATGGAGCAGGTGAAATACAAGGAGATCTGTAAAGCCTTTTAAGCTAGTCAGGCAAACATTTCATAAATTCTGTAATATTTCTAAGTCCATTACCAATGACTTTAAAGTTCCAGGCCAATATACAATCTTCCCAATGTTTACTGTAGATTTAAATTTATTGGGGAGCAATCTATCTTATTGAGATTATGGGGGTCTAATAACTATACTATTTTTATTGCTTATGTCTCATTACATTGTCGGCTGGTTGGAATTTTTGTGTTGTCAGCACACATAAGATATTGAATTGCTTAATTTATGTGAATCCAGTGTGCAAACACCTAAGGCTGGTGCAGTAGCGCACAGCCTGCAAAGTACACAGAGTACAGTGTGACAGAAGTGGTACAATACTCTCTACTCTATATAGTATATATTTTTGTATTCGTGCATTGCCAATCATCATCTCTATTTTGCTATAATTTGCAGGAAACAGTGTCCGAGCATAACCTGAAAGGGGTCAATCAGTTCATTTCATACAGCCAGGAAAAAGCATAACACACATAATGAACTGAGCACCAACCAATGATGAGGGAACATGCTGATGCCAAGGGCAGGCATCGTGCTGGGAGATGTGGGGAGGGCCCAAATGCCTGTGCAATTGCATGGTTCATTCATTCGTTCACTGTCCGTCTGTCACCAACCCCACTGTTGTTTGTTTGTTATGTTTTCATCGAAAATTCAATGTGGATAACAGGATTATTTGATGCTGTTACAGTCAGTTATAAGTGTGTGTAACTCCTTACAATACCAAAATCAGGTTGAAACAGTTCCCTCTTGTCTGTTCATGTGCAAGTTCAGAATGTAAACAGCTACTTCTTTATCTCACTTCAAGAGACAGTTTGCATTAGATTAGATTAAATATTTTTTGCATTAAGTTGTGTCTTGAGCATCTAATTTAGGAAAGATATTCAGTGTATTCAGTTGTTACAGAAACTCCAACTTCTGACATTAAAAAAAGACAAATAAGAGTGAGTGAACAGGCAAGTGAAATATATAGCAGCAAGAAGAAAACAAGGAAAGGAGGGAGAGATGAATGAATTTTGTGTGTGTGTGTGTTTGTGTGTGTGATGTTTGGGAGGAGACACTGACAGACTGTAAGGCCCTGCAGCTTCCTAAGTGAGAGTTTACTGCTTCCTTGACAAAATACTTCAATATTACATCCTTGGGCTGTGCTCGAAAGAACAATACTAACCAAATCCCAACCTACAGGATTATTCTCTTGTGTGTTTTAGATGCATCTCGAGGGTTCCAATTTCACATACATGCCACTGATCAAATAAACCGCCTACAATACATTATGATGGCCAGAAGCATAAATAAAGAGTCAACAAAAACAAGCTGAAGCAGAAAAAAGGGAAGAGAACAATGTAAACCGGGGATGCATCAGTCAGTACTTCATGTGTTTGAACAGTGAGCAAAGGTTTCTCTTTGCAATCTTTTTCATTTGCCGTTGACTCACTTCCACTGTAATCTAGGGTTCATCAAAAAGTCAATAGAAAGAGATATACTGTAACAGTCAGCTTTTCATGGATGTTAGCAGGATTCATGCAATCTCAGTAAGCCATGAGATCTCCCCAGTACATTAACTTTTGGTAGCTTTTTTTGGGAGGGGGTCTAGGAGTTACTATTAACTGTTTGCTTGGCAAAGAAAAATAAATGACATATGTAGATACAATGCATCCCTTGAAATATGAATCAAGCAAAAATAGCATACCAGCATTACCTGGCCCCAGCTTCTCAAATGTGAAGGTTTTTGGTTTCATTTTATCTATGTCAACTGAATATCTGTTGAATTACAATGGGGACAAAAAGTTTGAAATCACTTTCCCAAGTGGTCTCAGACTTTTGGACATCATTTTATCTGTATCTGTAATTATTGTTGATTGCACTAAAAGCCTATACAAATCATCATGTTCTGGCTCTGGGGATTTATGATGGGCATTTTTTCCACTATATTCTGTACTTATTGAATGATTAAGTTATAAGGACAGTTATCTGTGGTTAAAGAGAGTGCCTTGAGAGAATCTGTGCATTGGTTACTGGTTACTGGTTACTGGCTACAGCAGAAGCAGAAATGCTTGAGGTTGAGGACTTAGTGCCAAAGAAGCGTGGCACCTTGAATTTTGTCTGAATTGATGTGCAAAACCTATTGTCGAATCATTGCAGCCTCCAAAGGCAACATGACACATTTGTATCATTTGAAAAGTCACCACCGGCAGCACTATGACGAATGTAAAGTTACAGCAAAGAATGCAAACAAACGGAGTGCAGAGTACTACTACTACTTGGTGTTGCTCAAGACACAAGTAAACAAACCTCCTTCTCAGAGTCATTTGCAGCTGTGACTCATAAACATACTGTGAGATAACCAGCACCGTTACACATTACCTCACCTATGACATGGTGCCTGTTAACAGCTTCAATAAATATGGCTTCAGAGATCCCCCATATACACTGCTTTGTCCCACACGTGCTTCAGTCAGGTGACAATCCTACAACTGTATGATGCATGTGAGGAGCCTAAATGCTCAGATGATAAAGGTTTTAGTTGAATGTGCAATACTGAGATCTAACATTTTTTTTCTATTTTTGCCATGACTGTGTTTTTTGAGAATCATTCTACAGGTAGGATAATTATCCTAATGTCAATGTTTACAGAATGTACTGGAAATTTAGTTAGGGCCTTCCCATCAGGCAGTTTAGTTTAGAAAAGTATTATTTTCTGAAATGACTATTTTCTTTTTGATTTATTTTTATTTTTGTTTCTAATTTATTTAACTTAAAGTTAGAATTAATTAGAATTGTTCTATGGTTCATTATGTACCAGTTCTATACCAGTTTCTTTCCAGAATAAATACATTTTGAAATCAATTATATATGTTTTCTTTCTCTCATCCTTGGATTAGTACATAGAACAGTAATGCTCCATCCCGTTTTATATTTATATGGTGAATTCTGAACTGAAGATCAATTTTAAAAAATGATATTGCAAATCAAATCTCAACGCAATATCTGTCAGAAAAATTGCGATTAGAAATTTTACCAAAATCTTTCAGCCCAACTGACAATATTCCTACAGTAGCTGCTCTTAATTAAAACAAGATTATCGCACAAGAGTAAGATCCGAAGCATGGAAGAGAAAGTACAACACACCAGCAAGGAAATGAGACTGAGAAGAAGATACAGTGGAAAAACAGAGGCAGAGTGGAGCTGACACATAGAGTGGGCAGTAGAGCAGAGGGGTTAGTTCTTCATAACACAGGTGTCTAATCTCTGCAGGTCAGCAGAGAGCACACAGAGAGAGATCGCCTCATAACGCTGGAAACATATGATGTCATATGAAACAGGGTCAGCTTGAGTGTTCTTTATTGCCTCTTCTACCCCCAGTAAACCTATAAATCTGTTTTCAAGCAAGGAATCAATCACCTAAACTGCCCCTGGAGGATTCTCGTTGACTGGAAAGCATCTATTTGATGGGCAACTGTTAAGTATTTCCTGGACCTGGTAAAGACATGAGGTTATTGATCACATGAGTTTTGGGAAATAATATTAAGTATTCCTACTCTTTCCTAGCAGGAGGATCATCAGTCAAGATTATGTAATGTAGGTAGTTGTTTTATAGTCTGTTTCCATATGCAATCACAGCACTGTTTGGTTTTGTGAGGCTTTGTTTGTGGTCTGACGATAAAATGGTTTATGTGTTGGTTAATTACAATTTCATAAAGAATCAACATCACAGACTGAACTGTGACCTTTGTTGGCTTCAACGTTGATATTTAAAAGTTCCATCATGCTGATGAAGATCAGGTGACATGACTGAAAGTCCTGAAACAACTACTAAAAGGACCACAAGGCTTTTGCCAAAGGTCAAGAATGAACTTTGAAACTCTTGAAACAAAGTAATTTTTTTACACTAATGACTGTATGTAGAGAGATGTTTACAAAGAGGCATTCCTTTCTGAACATGTGAGAATATATTCCCCCATTTTTATACTCACTTATCCAAGTTAGGGGTCACAAGGTACTGGAGCAAATCCCAGCAAGGGAAGTTAATTACATTTGCAAACCTGCTACAGGCACCATACAGAGTCCGACGTGAAGTTTAATAATGGCAGCTGTGATAGTGATAGTGGTCCGACTGGTGCTGCCAGAGGTTCGAGTGAACATCTGCATCGTGTTACTGCACTGCTGGTTTTTATGTGGTAGTGGCGACAATGATGCTGGTAAAGACGATGACAGATGTTTCATTGCTGGTGACAGTGCTAACAGCTGCCATCTGCAGTGCATTATGGCACCACTGTTCCACGTTAACAAAAAGAAAACACAGGGATGTCAACCAGCTGTGTAATAACACTACAGCCAGGACAACACAGAACTACTACCACTACTAGTGCTCATCTGCTCTTTTGTATCACTCAAGCAACACACAAAATCATCAAGAGCAAAAGAGGTGAGTTGGGAAAACGGGCACACAAGTTATGTTGTTGCTAATCAATGAAACACCGTAGCACATATACATACATTATATAAGGATATAACATTTTAATTTTAAATTAATGTAATGGAGCTGCTGAGAATTAAGGTTAAATAATAGATCCAGAATTCAGAGGAGAAACCAAGCCTATAACATGACAATCAACAAAATGGGTTTTGTAAACTTTTCATCTGACACAGAATAAGGAGATGATCTGAAAATAGGATGTCATTCAAAGATTGTGATATATATATAGGATATAGGTCCCAAAACTCCTATAAGGTCATTTCCAATTGAATTGTAATGCATTTACATTCAAGCAGGTGAGAAACAGACATAATATTTGTTACTTATTTTGATGTTGTAAACTGTTTTTCTGGTACCTAGAAACAAAGTGCTAACTGTGCACAACAAAACCCACTTAATACTGAGTTTCTGCTCTTACCTTGGCAGGAATGCGTGCCGTCAGGAGGTAGGCTCGGTGAGACGCCAGAGCCTGAAACGGCGAGAGAACAGAGGGAATAATGAGTATGTCGCTGTAAACATACACTGAATGGCACGAACAAGAGAGCTCTCCTACTGACTCATCATGATGAAAAGGTTTGAGACTCTGAAACATCTGTCTGGGGAGTGACAACGAGGGGAAATATTCCTTTTTCCTTGAGAATAAACATGTAAACAGAGAGTAATCCAAGCACAGAAGGGCCTGGTCTTAACTAACACAACATACTGAGGTGTAACACACGTAGCCCAGTTGCCTTTTGTTTTCAATAGAAGTACACCCTTTTTGAGGGAGCCGAGCATACATAAGTGTGTTTTTCTCACATTCTTGCTTAAGTTGCTTCTGCCTGTACTGAGCGAACTGGGCACAAACTGCCACTGTTTATTAGAGCTCATATTCAGGACTGACTTTGCTTCTGTTTCTGAAAAAAAAAGTCAAGGCTGCAGGACGCATCACTGGAATGCCTGAATTTGGCATTCCCATCAAGACAAAACAGCCTTGAAAGGGTTGGGTTGGTTCACTGAGACAACTGTAATGCAGTGTGGTATTGTTATTACAAATGTCAAAGACAAAGACTTTCACTGCTGCATACTGAGAAATGCAAACACTGTGCGACTCTTGCAGTCTCTATTATGTCACTGAAGATTATTATTACATTATAATATAAAATACTATGGCAACCATTTTAGTGTACCAAAGTGAATTCTCATTATGCACCATAAAATATTTCATTAGAAGATCAAACATCAAGATTACACACATAAAACTAAAACATATTCAGCATGTAATACAAAGTGATGGTTAAAAGCTGGAGCCAGGTGCCATGACACTGAAGTTCCTCTTGTCAAAAATGATCACAGCACACCACAGGCTGACCTGTAAAACCATTAAAAGGATGCTGCTGTCTCCCTTTTTAAAGGGACAACACCGTGGCTGGTCAGCAAAGGCACACATAAAGAAGGTCTGCAGCTGCAACAGTTGTTTTCATTCTGTAAAATACAAAAAAAACTGAGAAAAATGCTCCTCTTTTCTGCTGGATGATCAGAGGCATACCCGAATTACTTGATTATTCCAGCCAACAGCCAAAAAAGATATTCAGTATATCTGAAACTGTTCAAACATTCAAACAAAATTGGGATGTCACAGAAATAAAAAATACTGAAAATCATGAATATTTTGGTGTTTAAACGGAAAGTATGCAAGAAGCTTGAAGGCCCCCTGTTACGGTGAGAACTCAGAGAGAACAGGCAACATAAGAAAAAAATGAGCAAAGCTTACAGTAGATGGACCATGTGAAGATAGAGTAAAATGGCAAGAAATGAATGAGACTGACATCAGGGAGGATGACCAGAAATCCTGATCAAGGCTGAGAGAAAACTGGAGATGAGGAGATGAGATGACAAAAGGAGGGGGGGGGGAGAGCGCACACAGCAATGAGTGGCATGAAGAGCAGTAAGGGAATGAAGCAGGAAAAGGAGGTGAAGAGAGAGCACAAGAGCAAACAAGATTAAGGATGGTCTTTGAACAGTCACAATCCTTTGGAAAGAGGTGAAAAAAGAAACAGAGGGCTCAGTCAGGGTTAAAAAGACTGACAGTATATCCCAGTCCTCTGTGGCTCAGCTCCACAGGCAGGCTCTGTGTGGTTTGATGTTATGGAGACAGACAGGCAGGCCTGTGTGACCAAAGATAACCCCTCCTGAAGAGCACCAGTCCCCACTGCCATGCCCAACTCTTTTACCCCGAAATGTATTGCTATAATACATCATGTGTGATTGCATTTGGCAAACTGGGCTAAAATCCTGAATGGTCAGACCATCAGATGGGTCAACAGTAATCAGCCAGATTATGTTTTCAGTTTAATTAGAACTCAAAGCGAGTCCCTTCAACATGTCTGTAATGATGTAGAGGAATTGCCGGTGTGCAAACTAAAATTGGGTCAAATTTGATGCAGAAACAATGAATTTCAACATGCTAAAACCAATGCACAACTGTCCATCTGCACTTTCCCAGTGTGGCTCTCTCTCTCCATCTGCCCTTTTCATTGGGCAAACCCATAACACCCCCTGTTTCCTGACCTCGCTCCTCCCTGTAACTGTCCTCCTACTTTGTCTTCAGGCTTTGGGCCTTCCCATCAGGCAAGGATTTCAAAGCATCCACCATCTAGCCTTCAGCTCTACTCAACCAACCAGATGGCAGCAGCACTGGAGCATGTCGAAAAGACCAGAGAGCATCCTCTCTCTCTCTCTCTCTCACATGCACACACGCACATGCACACGCACACACACACACACACACACACACACACACACACACACCCCAAAACTGGTGGCTTACAATACTAGATTGACTTCCACTAGCTGTGACACACATTTGTCTCCATGGCCTACAAGACATGCATGCTTATGTTATTCCCATGCAAGAGAGGCACGGCACTGAGACACTTCACCTGCACATAACTGGAGGTGATGCTGAACCACTTGTCTAATGATGCACAGAGTGCTGCATGCTGTCCTCACTGCTGATACATTGAAATGGCAACCTGTTTTCTTCAGAACAAGCTAGGCGAGGATACATCAGCTATTTTACTCTGTCAATTTTGGACTCTGGGAGTCTATCTCTGCCCCGTCACCCATAGTTGTCTGTCAACTATAACGCCATAGCCAAGTAATGGTAGTTCAGCATAAACAATCAAAATGATCTGGTCCAAGAGCAACTGGTCTATAAACATTGTGAAATAAAAACCAAAGACATTCTTTAAATTACATTACATTTTGTCTAATCCTCAGTGCAAAACCCCCAAATATTGACTTTTTTTAATCATTTAAGCCAATGGAAAACAGCAAGAATTCACATCTGAGAAGCTAAAACCAGCAAATTAATTTGATATCAGAATTGTTGCTAATTGATAAATCAAAGAACTTCTAAACGAGAAGAGTCATTAGTTGCAGCCCTAAGAATAGAATAGTAAAAAAACCAGACACAACTACATTCATCCCCACATCACCACACAGAGTTTTTATTGCATAACTCATGTCGACATGCCCTACATGTGCATGTGTTTCGGTGCGTAGCATTCATGAGTCATGATGTGCTGGCTGGAAACTAAAACTGTCACATCAGCACAGTGGAAAGAGGGGTATTTTTAGAGAGAGAGAGCAGGGTGGACACATGGCAGAGAGACAGAGGGTGAGACAGTGAGCGATGGAGAGCAGGAGGAAGGGCAAAGCAAGTGAAATGACTTAATAGGCCATAAGTGCTGCTTCGCTGATATGGAGCCAAGATTTAAATCCAATCAGTGGGAAAGATATTTAATGAAGGAAAGTGTTTAAAAGCCATTTTTATCTCTGTCAAACCGATGCTGCTGGGATGACCCCACCTTAGCTTTTGATCCACTGAAATCAATCAGCTCTCCCAGGATCCAGTGCAGAGGATTTCTCTCCTCCACATGTCCTGCGCTCTGCTTTTCCCTCCCACACTTTTCTTCCTTCATCTCTTCATGCCCTTATCCTCATTTAACCCTATTCCATTTCTCTAAAAAAAATGAACAACTTACATGATATGATTACAGAAGGTTCCAGATAGTGAATAATGGTGAATAACCACAATGCCTATTTCATACCTGAGACACTGTATTTACTCTATACATTAGATATTTCATACTGTTAAATGCACACCTATTGGACATCACAGCACACAAACCATGTGAGTTTAGGCAACAGCCATGATCAATTCCAGTATTTTTCTCTCTGTCTTCCTTACCTCAAAGTTCCCATAGTGTAACCTTAAATTGTGTTTTTTTTTAGTTTGTTGCTTTCTTGTGGTGTTTTGTTCTGTACCCTCTCTCCGTTTCTGGTTCTTGTCTAAACTGTATATATTAATATACATGGGTTGCATGTGTTTGCAGTGCATGGGTGATTGAGCAACACCTACGTAAATGAGAAGGCACATGTATAGCTAAGCCTGCTTTTATCTTAGAAGAATCAGTGATGTAACTGTGTGGTGGCGGGGCCAGTCTCTCCAGGCTCCAAGGTCAGTGGGTCAGTGTGTCCATAATGTCTAATACCTGAGCATATACAGCATCAGCTCTCAGTATGTGGTGCATGGTCCACCATAGTCAGTGCAGCAAAAGATATTACAGGAAAATCAAATCCTGTGAAAAGATGGATGCCATATGCTGTATGACCTTTGTTTGAAATTTCTTTCACAGATAATAACACTTTAAAAACTGCAGATTCTGTCTATATTCCAGAATGTTTTTACTGTGGATCCAGAATTTGTTATTTCTATAAAGCTTGTGAATTGATGATGTTGTTGTTGATGTTCTCTTTCTTTTGGGATCTGGGATCTTTTGGGCTCTATTGTTTAGGGTAACCCTAAGGCAGGTTACTTTAACCCTAATCATACTATATTAAGCTAATAAACCTCCTGCAGTCTCAAAACTGTAACATACACATAGCCCTGAAATCAAAACATCCTGCAAATGACCCTAAGAACATATTTTGAACCTGGCTAATCCCCTCAACTGCAGAGGAAGCACACTCCTTTGTTTTCATGTCATTTGCCCCCAGTGATGCCAAAGATTACCGCTCCTATTCACTGAAAGAGCGGGAATTCAGAGAGGGTGACTCGGGGTGGCTGGCAGGATCTGCTCTGAGGCCAGCTTGATCTTAATCTGATTCCAGAAAAGTGGCTCCTGACCACTCTAAAGCCAGGCAGAAAAATCATTTGTTTTACAATACATTGACGCGCCGCTGCCAAGACAAGCTGCTGACAGTGCAACTGGGGTCCAGTCCTGTAATGTCTGCAGACTCACACTGCGCCAAAACCACAGCACAATGTGAGCATGTAGCACTCCGTCCTCGTCTGCACAGTCTGTGTACAGTCTGCCCAGACTATGCAGTCTCAAAAAAGACAAGACACGTGATATGCTACAGTCTGGACCCTTACACAACACCATCAAAACTACAGTATTACACATCTGCTATTTAATAATAGCCACATCAGTAAAGACATTAACCTTACCCCTAAACATTGTACTATTAGGATTATTATTTACAGAATTTATAGGAACATTACAAAACACTATTTACAATAATAATAATAAAAACCTAAAAAAAAATGTTAATGGTTAATGGTTAAAATGCACATATTCTGCTTTTTTTTCCCCAAATTATGGATAAAGCATTTTTTTCACTGCATATCCTCTTATCACACCAGCAGCCAAGGACTGCATTAAGAGCGAGACATCAATTTTCTTTTATCACTGCCCTGCTCATCATTATGTGTTTTACTGCCGAGGAGATGAGCGTGGTGAGGAACAAAGGCGGCTGACAGTGGTACTTCCTGAACCGATGTGATTGGCTCGTTTCATCAGACCACAGCTGCAGCGAGCTGAGGCATGAATAAATACGGTGTCTGATTATGTTACATTTCATGGTTTAGCTCTTTTTTTTCTTGCTACCATTGCCGGTTTTGTTTTCAGTAAGAATATATTGTGTCAGCAAGTATGCACGTTGTGTTCAATAACAAATTGGACATGTACAATGTAAGCTTGACAGTCAAAATATATGGAAACACTTGAGAGGCAATAAAAAGAGCAGGTGGCAATTTGTGTCTAGACTTAAGACCTTTGTCCTTTCAACTGAAGTGGGAACAATGAACAACAGTCAATTCAGGCATGATACGATAGAGATTATCTGCACATGCTGCCTTTGTATCATTGCCTCACTAACAAGCTTAAAATTTTCAGTCAACCTACCCAATGTGTCCTACACAACACAAGTGAGGCTGAGCAAGCATTCAAAGGCCCAAAGTAGAGAATTAATTTATTGTTCTTTTCAGATTAGGATTATAGTCCAATGTGGCAAGATGCCCTTTAACACTGAAGAGATGACAGTGTGTTTAGAAACTGGTGGGACTGATAAAAGGGGTTCCCCTTCCAACAGTGTCAGCCCACAGGGTGTCCTCCGACAACCTTGCGTGTGTTTAGGTTACGAGATAAGGAATGACGACAAGGCTTCAATCATTCATCAACATGGCAGCCAGACACAATGCAATGGTTTCCTGTGTGTGTGTGTGTGTGTGTGTGTGTGTGTGTGTAGCGATGTGATGGTGAGCCAACATTTCTGAGTAAATATGGATATCGCTGGAGACCAAAGAGATGAAAGTGTTGAAAAAAGCTGGAGAGAAAGAAAGTGAGCAGAGAGGGAGAGAGCGGTCTAGATTTTAACCACACAACCCGGACAAAGAAAGACCAAAGTGGAAAACCACATCAAACATAAGTACAGGGCTTTGTCAGGGAGAGAGAGATGACAAAGAGAAAGTGAGGGAGAGAAGAAAGGACTGACAGAGACAAAGGGAGAGCGGGGGGGGTTCTGGGCTGGTGTTGGCATTACCCATGTTTTCCCTCTGGAGTGGGTAGATAACATCAGGCGGCACAAATAACACACACACACACACACACACACGCTCAGTGCTGAAGAGCCATTTAAATGATAACATTAGTGCGGCTTACTCAATGAACTACTGCATATTTACCTGCAGCAAATATCCTCTCAAGATTAAGATGTCGGTATCAAGGTAAAGGAAGATGATGTAAGACTAACAATGGCTTTCCTGTCAGGGATCTAATGGGAAATTAAACATCTCAGAGGGGAAAAAACAACAGATAATCCTGAAAACTAGGAACATACACTTTATGATTTGCTCCAGATTGAGAGGGTACAGCAAGAGATATGTTCAAGTCCTGTGACAACCACCAATGATATCCGAGTGTCAAAAGAATAGTTTGATATTTTTGGAAATTCCTTTATCTTTTGCCATTGACAATAGGTAGATTTTGTTACATTTATACACTTTCGTTTCACCCATTTCAGCAAAACAGTGTTGAGGAAATTTGAAAGATGGTCATAAAGCATCAACATCTAATACAACATACTGATGACTGATGTGTCAACCTCCAGAGTCACGCAGAGCAAACCCATGCACGGAAATAAGGTCACACATCATAGCACACAGAGGCCTCCCCACAATCAGCTGTATGGGCTTTAAACCCATTACCAGCACTGTATACTGTATGTCACAGTGCAAAAAAATAAATTCAATTAAAATAAAATAGAAAAATACAGGCAGACGGTGAGAAGCAGTTTGCAGATTACAATAATAAAAACTGTAAGGACATCATAATAACCAAGCATGTGACAACGACATAGCTGACAGTGAAGTCAGCAGTGGTCCACTGAGCAACAGCTGCACGTGTGCCAGCAAGCGTCTGTGACGGAGTGCTTGAGGGCAGAGAGAGCAGACTGTCCAGCACCAGCAGCATGCTTCCAGTCTCCTCTGCTCTGTGCTGGTGGTTTAAAATCCCCAGTCCAAAATTATCCCAGATTAAAAGAAAAATTAAAGACAAAGTGTGATCATGCAGGAAATGCAAATGACAGGAAAGGCACTCTGGTAGAGACACATTATTCTGGTTGTCTTGCATTGATCACTTCAGGCTTCACTGTTTGGACAGAAAAAATTCCAATGACATTGATTGTTCTGCAGCTGCTTGCTATGACATGGTCCACAAATGTCATTATCAAACAACCAATCAATCACTGGGCTGCTGTGACCTACAAACCCCATTCAGTTACACCCAGTAAGAGCAGACCGTTACTGTAACAACCATGCCAGTATAACATTCAATAGCCACTCTTCCCACAGCATGACCAAGTGGGATTCACAGGGGACAGAACCAGCTGGACCAGATGTGCAGATTCTGAGCAAACTCAAACAGCAAAAATTGAAGAAAAAGACAAAACAGTAGGAAGAGGCCTCATTTGTCCCATTTGGTCCCATACAAGAAGTCTAGAGTATGAGATTATAAAAACCAAACCTATCAAACCAATGACCCAAGGCAGGGTCAATGATATTGCTAAGACTGTCTGAGTGACAATGACTCTGACCTATAAGATAAGTGTGATGGATGGCTGTGGGCGGGGCTTGCACAGAGTTAATATCTCTCCAGAGAGGTTTTTGAAGGGTTGGAAACATGCTATAACCGAGTCCCTGTTCAGCTTGGTGGGGCCTAACGCAACACAGAGACAGACAGTCACCAAACCGTGACAGTGAGTGCACACACCACAGGACATAATGAGCAAGTTCAACCTTTTGGTCTGTTTTGAGAGAGCGGCCACACAGGGAATGGAAATTGTCTCCCACGCAAACAAAATGGACGAGCACACGCTGCTGTGACACGTGTCCGCATTTCAAACGGTTTCTGAGAAATTTACAGAAATCAAACTACAGTTTGTTGTGAACTGACAGAGTGACTGATTGTGAAAGGTGCATGTTAACACTATCAGTGTTCATAAACTGATTTTACAGGCCAACCTGTTGCACGTTCACTAACTTTACTTCCTCACCTCTTTGTTCTGGACTTTGCCTTGGAATACCCACGTCACATCTTCTTCATTGTGTTTAGTTTTGGTGCTTTTGTTGCTGATGTGACGCTGAGTTATTTTTTTTTAAGTGTATGGTGGTTTTTATATCATGCATTTAAATCACACTTACTGTGCATTTTTGTCTGTGACTTTCCCCAGCAGGGCAGAGATTAAAATTGTTGCCATGCCTGGTGCCTCACAATAAAGAAAGCCTCACGCCCAGGAAGTGTGGTCCTTGTCCCCCATACAGCACAACTCCCAGTCACACACACACACCAACCCCATGCAGAATTCCTCCTAATTAAGCTGCTCATTCAGCTAAATCTGTTCCAGCACTTTATAGAAACCAAACCACTCAGAAAGAGGTTGAAAAAAAGTGCCTGATGGTGGTGTGGACGCAGAGGGCTAAATTTAGACTCCCTGACCGACCTCTCCCAGCTCCAATCAGCCTATTCTGACAGACGACTTGAGCTGAACTGGTCACGGTATGACACAGCCAATCAGCTTCAAGTTGAGGGCAGTCACTGCTATGTATTTCATTCATTACTGTGTAAATGCATGAAGAGCGAACACATTGATGACAAGCCAAGAGATTATTTCAGGCTGGGAACCCTTCATGTGTAAATATATCCATAGTTTGATCAGCGTGGGGGAACAACATGCAGCAACAAGGTGGGACACCCCGCTGGAGCCAACACAGGTTCTGTGCCGCACAAATCCTCTCCCACATAGTAAGTTAGGTGGAAAGGAAAGCAAGCTTTTTAAATGTGAAATGCTTGTCTGACTGTTGATCTGACAAAACAAGACATCTGAATACGTCACTGCGTGCTCCTGGAGTTTTCAGAGGGCATTTCCTCAAATAAGCCAGTGGTTAAGAGGAGACCAGATGAATAATTTTAGCCAAATGCTAAATTCAGTGTCACATGTCTTTTTTTCTTTTTTCTTTTTTTGAGGATGGACTGTTTTCTCTCCTTTTCTTGGTCTACATACCAGCTCTGAGTAAACCTGAATAAAGTCATTCATTCATTCTCCACTGGCTAAATCATCACTTAAAAATGCTTTGAAAATATAGGCTAATTGGCAGAGTCTAATCTAGTTCATGTGACCAAACACAAATCATTGAAGACAGCACTATAGTGGCTTATATGGAGACAGCAGCATACTCAGCAGGGAACTGTTGACCTGTTTGACACCTTCTTTCTGCCTGGTTAACTCTGAATGTCAACCCAATTATGTAAATAATCAGCACAGCATTATGATAAAAGTTAAAAAGAGTTAACTATTCAATAGAAACAATGATTATTACCACTGTTTGGACTCCAGCTGAACCTTGGATAAAGGACAGAAAACAGTACTTCTATGTGAATACCCACTTAACCAAGCAAAGGCTTGAAGTGGTGATTCTCAGCCACAAGGCTGAAAGCAAAAGTAAAAACCGATTTGTGAAACTAAAGATATTGTGTAAAAGTGAGTGAAAAGTCATTTTCAATAAGAGCACAAATCACTGACGTGAACATCTCCAAACAGACATATAATGCAAATACAGACATGTAGTTACTGTATTGATATGAAAGTAGGAGGTTACTAACATACAAAAACTAGTGAGTGAAACTGCAGCATTATCTTCCCAACACCCCCCCTCAGTATTTTGGCTCGCATGACACCTCTGGTCACTGCGGTTTTTGTCAAGAATCCACTCTGACCACAAATCTCTAAACACAAACACCAAGTGAATAAGTTGAAGAAAAGAAAACAAGAGAGAAGAAGAGGGGCAGGAATGTTACATCTCTGCGTCATGATGCATTAAAGTTGCCCAACACTTACAACAACAGAGAAAAGGTCATGATGCAGACTGTGCACACAAGAAAACACAACAATGCAATGCACTGTAGGTCTTTAAGAACATATTTGGCAAAAAAAATCAACTTTCATATCACATATCCTCATATATTCCCATCACTAAAACATATTAATCTGTGTGCTGCTGTGATCACAGGACAATACACAGCACAGCGATGAACCAACCGGAGCTAAAAATACCCAAACTTGTAGCTATTTTTAAAAGCTTTCTGATTAGACAGCAGAAAAACGTCAACAGCCGACAGCAAAGAGATGATACTTGCTCTGCAGCCTTTAAGCAAAAGGTCTCAGTGCCTCAAACAAAAGACCATGGAGGACTGCAGCTCCCCATGAGAGGACATTGCGGGTGATCCTCCTATAGGAGTACAGAACTGGGTCACCACCAATTTCTCAGTGGCCCTGATGAAAGAGTTTGAGGTTTAAAGGAAGGAGAGAGGGATGGGAGAAAAGACAAGTTGGACAAGATTCAAGGCTTCAAGCGTCAACACATACATGTAGCGTTCCTTTCAAAGAAACCAATTTCTGTGGAAACGTTTCTTACTGGCAGCATGGATAAATGATTTGCTGATTGCTGTGTGGCTCCAGATTTAATTGTGTTGACGTCTAGCAGCTTTGTTTCACGCTGTGTCCTGGGTGTGCAATTTTAGTGTCACTGCCACATACAGAGCCAACAATGAGATGCAATAAAGCACACCCATAAATTCACCTTTATCCCAGGAGTGCAGGAGGAAGTACAGACAGTTCACCTTGTGATTTGTGAACGGGTTACATGAGTCATGGGAGCCATCTGTTCTCCTTCCATATGTCCTCAGTCACAATGAAAACCACCAGTTTATCTATCAATTCTGCAAAACTTTGGATTACATGGAATGATTACATGTACAGTTTAATATTTGCCATGCTCACTCTCTCAGTTATGCAGGTTTGCATGCAAACATTTGTTTGTTAGCTCTAAACTCAATGCAGAACTCAAGCTGATGGGGACGTCACATTTTCAGTCATGTGGTCATCGTACAAAGTCGAGGACAAATCTGACTACCAAAGTGATTACAGTCCATCCTGCAGGGATCAGGCATGTCTGTACCAAATTTTATTGCATTCCACTAAACAGTTTGTTGAGACATCTCGATCAAAACCACAAGTCTCTAGAGGAAAATGCAGGAGCTCACCAAGCTCAGTAGAATTCATTGCCTGCAAACCATGAACGTTGGTGCAATTTTACATGTGACATTTCACTGAGAAGGTGAAAAAAATCTGACCCGCAGTCACTGGAGGAGGATCACAAAAGTCGTTAAAATTCCTCCTTGAAGCTGCGTGAAAATTTCATGAAAAAATCATCCAATAGTCATTAAGATGTTTCACAAAAAAAAACAAAAAGTCAAAAAAACCTGTTGGTGCTGGAGAAAAAGTCATTGAGGTCCATGCTGAGGAGACCGTGAATGAAAGGTCTGGACCACAGTGACTGAGGATTTCACAGCACGTGGATGTTTTTCTTTATGATTCGTCTGTTAGTCCACGCTCATCGCTCTCTCCCATCCCTCCCTCCACTCCCCTCTCCTCCTCTTCCCCGGGGTGTGTTTGATGGACTGATGTTATTATCGTTACCTCCTTCATCCCCCCTGTCTTCAAAGGAGGGAGATGACTGTATCCATCAGGTTTTAGTGTGCTTAAGAGACGCCTCGGGCACCGTGGTGCTCCAATCCCCGTATGAGCGAAGCTCGGCCGGAGAAAAGGGCCAAGTCTTGTGTGTATTTGACAGTGTTTGCAAAGTGATCATGGAAATAACCATGTTTCTCCCTTCATTGTCTGTGTATGTTATACTGTAGACAGATGCCCTGCACTGTCTAAAGTAAATTAAGCTTTGTACTGTATGTGGCTGCAGGACGCTGTCAGGGGAAGTTCAATAAACATCAAATCTGGACTGTAAGTCTCAGTGGAGATGGATAGCTCATGTGTTTGACATTTGAGGTGATTCATACTTCAACATACCATACCAAGAGGGTATATTTTTCATACAACTTAGTATGCATCACGTACCGTAACCATGGAAGATGCTCAATATTCATTACATAGTGATTCAGAACAACGTAGAATGTCAAACTGAACAGACACCTCTACTATGTTGAATACAGTAATACTGTCTGAGGTTTGCTGGTGACGCAGCATGCCTACAGATGTGTGCAGTGTCCATCAGCCACAGAATCATTAGTCAGCTGAATTAGTCACGTTCCTTCTCCTATTAATCACACAGTGGACAGCTCTCAGACAGACAGCTGTGCTGCTTCCAGCTGCATCTTCATCTGTTAAAAAAGATGTGACGCACATTTGTCTTCCCAACATTGTGCAAGCGCACACTTTCACTGTATCACACCTTCTGACTCATTAATGCACTGCAGTTTCATTTCCTGTATCATCACATGTATTTATCATGCTGTGTTTCTAGTTGTTGTCATTGTCTTGGATTCTGTTGTCCAAGCGGCTCATGTGTTTAGTATCAAGTGTTCAGTTCTTTTCCTCACTGTGATAATTAATTCAACTAAAACAAACTGAGATTTAATGTGAACGTCCAAAGCTTGTTGTGGACCCTAATATTTTTCTGCATTATTTGCACACTTCTTCAGAAACACTAAAGATTGTGTTTCTGCTTTCATTTAATTTATGTCCAACATCTGATCTCAAAACAGGCTGTACATATGCCAGTTTTTTTCATCACGTGTACCGTCACTTACTACAACACACACAGGCTGAAACTCCCTCACATGTTTGTTTTCCCTCGAAGTCACTTCCTCAATAATCAGCCTCTCCGAGTCTGTTTTTGTGCAGAACAACAAACAGTGGTTTATTTGTTCAGTCCACTCAAGCAGAGCGTTGCTGCAAACTCGCCAAGTCATTCTCATGCTCGGCGTCTGCATGAAATACCAAGAACCCCGCCACTGGAATGCCTCACTCTCCAGCACTGACTCCCACATCTTTACATTGTGTTGTGTATGTATGTGTGTGCAAGTGTGTTTGCGCACTACTAGCCTCTGTCTGCAGCTCCCACACGCTGACATTGTTGTCATTGTCGCACACCCGAAGAGTTAGCCTCAGACCAGGCACTTGACCGGACTGGATTAGATGATAGAAGAACAGTTTCTGTGTTTTCGGTAAAGATAATGATTGGAAACAATGTGAGAAAAAAAGTGAAATATACTCTGATAATGTGGATGGCCCACCCCCTCCCTGGAACCCATGCAGAGCCTAAGTCCTCCGACAACCTCGGGAAAACCCCAGCTTCCAGACTCAGCCTGGTCCCAGGCCATTTAGTGAGAGCAGGAGATGTGAAAGTGGAGCTCATCATTTCTCATGCCTGTGTCCCCAGATGGCTACTACATCATTTACGTTCCTACTACTAATAAATATGTAGGCGTTATCATTCCCAGGGATCTGGATTTTAGCTGAGTTAATATGTGACAATATTACACAGTGAAGCAGACGACTCGGCTGAATGCCTCTTCACAAAGCTTTTAAAACGTCCTCTTATTCCTGACTTCTCTGTCCTGTCCACACGCAGCTATATGACTAAAAGCCTCTCATTCCACTGAGAGCTGTATAGCTTCAAGGCTCCTGACTTTTCCACCAGTAGCCCCTACGTATTAAACCCAGTTCTGATTCAACCACCAAACTTCATGGACCTTACAAAGAAACTGATCTACTGAGAGAACTGATTCACCTTTTTAAGCCCAGAAAGAGCCAGCATGCATCCTTAATGATCCAGCAGGTGTTAGATAATTAACATCCAGTGGATTTACAGCTCTGTGGTTAAGAGTAAATGGTCTAAGCTGCTATTTCCACCTGGTCAACAGACAGACAGAGGGCTGATGTGGGCAGTCAGTTATCTCAGCACTGACTCAATGTGTTTTAAAGTTCGAGCAGGCCTTTTCACTGAGGCTAAATGTCGAGTTTTTAAACTGACAGTGTGAAGCAGAGGTTTTCTCACTGTGGGGGCGGCAGCAAACATCATGCAGGCAGTTGAGGTTCCTTTAAACCCTTAGCACCCATCTGTCAGTGTGCATCAAATCTGTTTAAGGAGTCAGTCAAACGTGAACACACAGACATAATACACATACTGCATGTGGCGTAACACTTTCCAAAGATGATGTCTATAAAAGTGATTTATAAATGAGCAAGGATTTTGTCATTACGACACTGCTGTGTTCAAACTAAAACAGGAGGTGATGAAAGTGATGTTACGATGGATTCCAACAATGTCACTGATTTGTAGGAAATTACTCCAGAATCAAAGTGGAAGTGAACCTGAGGAGGCAAAGTGAAAGCTTCAGGGTTCTGATGACAAGAACGAGCAAAGCAAGGCAGTTTGGTGTTCTCAAGTGAAAACTGTGAAATCCAGGAGCAGAGACGGGGAGAGACAGGAGAAACTATTCCCTCCCCTTAACCAAGAAGTAGCTTGAGAGCAGCAGGAGTCGACTCACCAACACTCTGTTCTCCGTCTTGTCTGCTTTGATCTCCAGTTTGACTCTCTTCCTCAGCGACAGCTTCACCTTCCTCCCCAGTGCATCCCTCACGCTCTCTGCACAGACAAGACAGGAGGGAGAGGAGATAGTTCAGATATGGAACACTTGGCATATCTGTGCACTGAATCAAACTGTGTTTTTCACAGTGGCTCCATTAATAAATAAACACAAAACTTATTAACAGAGAAGAGAAAAACAAAAGCCTTAAGTATGTCGGCATCTCTACATTTTGATGTTCTCAGCAGAGCGCAGATCAGTGCACTACTGCCTCAGGGGGAACAATTACCCATATCCACTGATCAGTAACACACACACACACACACACACACACACACACACACACACACACACACACACACACACACACACACACACACACTTATCAGGCCCGCTTGTAACACAGCACAGGAGGAAAGATCTTTCTTCTGGTTTTCACCTAATTCACGAGTCTCTTCTGAGGACTGAGATGTGAAGTGGTCACCGCAACAAATACACCCAGACAGTCAGGGAAAGTAACAAAGAATAATCACGTAGTAAACTGTACATGTCCTTGCATAAATGTTTGTCCAGAGTAGTGCTGACACAGCTAGATCAACACTAAATTTGTCAACACTTTTCATTACTGATGAATTGTAACATTTGCTGGCTCAGGCTTCTCAAATATGAGGACTTGTTGCTTTCCTCAGTTTGTTTGTTTTTTTTAATCGCTGTAGTAAAGATATATTTGGGCACTTTTACTGTTCTTCAGATAAAACATCATTTGAAGATATGGTCTTTATGCTGCAGGAGGCGGCGATGGGCATTTTTAGCTGAGCTAAGCAGGATGGCTCCTGGGAGGGAAGTATCAGTCGACTGGTCGGTCTGTTGATCCACCACTAGAATGAACTCTAGACTGAAATATCTCAAGAACTATTGGATGGATTACCATGAAGTTTTATGCAGACAGTCTTTGTCACTTGAGGATGAATCTGTGGGAAAAATGTCAACAACTACTGGATGGATAGCCATGAAATTAAATGACAATGAATGGCATTCCCAATAGCCTCAGCTGTTTTAACTGGTAAATGATAGCATGCAGACGCTGTAGAGTAAGAGGATGAATAGGGTGGACATTATACGTACTTAACATCAGCCTCTTAGCAGCCACTGTGAGCGTGTTAGCATCTAGCTCCACAACAGACAGTCTGAACACAGAGCTGTCTGTCTCAGAGATGTCTGCGTGTGTTGCTACCAATTGTCTCACATTTTCACTGCTGAACAATTCACTGCACAGTAATCCACACATTTATCAATAAAGTAACAGCTCAGTGGACTCCCATCCATAAATATCCCGTATACTCTAATAGGCAGTAGGTTTAAAGGAGCATTATGCAGAGTGTGTTCCACTGTTCAGATTGATTGTTCACAGCCAGGGAGCGGGCTTAGAGAGCAGAAGTGGGTCAAGCCTCCTCTCCACGCTCCTCACTCTGCGGGTGCTGCACATGTGGTCCGAGACAGGGAGGGATCCTGTGCGCCTGCACATCTGGGCTGGCACGCGGGCATCCTCGCCAACAGGCTTCCTCAAGCCATCATCAGATCAAAGTGAAACTAATAATTAGGGAAATTGCAAACTGCTTCATGTGCCAGCCTCGAGCTTGCCAAAGACACTCCGCTGAAAATGTGCAGCATTTCTAAAACTCTGCAGAGAAATGAGACCTGCAATTCTTTAATGACAGCTTTTGGTCCCGGACAGAAAAAGATCCTGACAGAATCACGTATATCACTTTTCTACTCATTTGGGATTTTGATGCCCCTTCATTAAAACTGTGATGGGAGCCATTCAGCTACCCTGTGGTTCACATTCAGCAGTTGAGACATGTGCGCCAGGTCACACCAGGT
This sequence comes from Psettodes erumei, assembly GCA_016785225.1. Taxonomy (NCBI): domain Eukaryota; kingdom Metazoa; phylum Chordata; class Actinopteri; order Pleuronectiformes; family Psettodidae; genus Psettodes; species Psettodes erumei. The sequence goes on from JAFBJZ010000623.1 coordinate 2,890,083, forward strand.
TGCATTTCAGCTGGGACCTGTGGCCTTGTAAACGCTTCCACAAACAATTCACAAGCCCATAAAGTCACTCTCGATTTGATGGAGATTTGTATGTGGAGGACGTCACAGGTTCCTGAATTTTATACTCTACCTTTACACACACACTGAAATACTCAATGTGTTGTGCATTCATTTTCATTTCCCTGAAGTCCAGCCTTACACATTTGGTGAAGATTTGGGGAATGAACAAGAACTGAAAATGACAGACCAAGGCAGGAGTTTATGGGTTCATGTGGTAAATATTGCCTGTCACCTGAGTCTTCTGTCTTTTTTAACATATTTTGGATGTGCACATCATCTTTACAGATCATCCAGATCTAGGAGGTCTTAGGTCCAGGGAACTCAGTGGCATGATGATGTTTTCCATCTCTATATCAAAAATGATAAAGATGATGGGAAACATTACATGGTTCTCCTTACCCCTGAAAGATTTGGAAAAACTGAAAAACTTTTCCAGGCCGAGAAATGCAGATTTCTTGTGTCCCAGCTTCCACTCAGGTCTTAAGTGAGCAAGTTTTCGGTCCTCATCCCTTCTCTTCAAGAAATCTCCTGATTCCAGCTGACTCATTTGCCACAACACTGCACACTTAACATTAGATATTTGGTTGGGCATGATCCTGATGTCATGTGTCATGTGGCGTTGTCTGGATGAGTATGTAAGCAGCCACTGTTTGAAATGTTTACTGGTGCTGGTGATTCACCACCATACAACAATCAGTGTTGGTATCGTGCACACATAAGAGTTTCATTATGATGCCACATATTGAACAGTCTTAGACAAGCTCTAACTTTTACATAAAAATACATTATTATATTAGTATTATTATTATAATGCACCTGATAGAATAGAGACTATAGAGTATGTGATACTGGGACTGTCAAATACAGGGGAATAACATGATTTGAATCATGTTTCGAGGTTAAGCATGATACAATGGGGTGAAATACCCACATCAAAATGACACACTTCTGTCCTCTTCTTTCAAATCCTAACTGTAAATAAGAGCTGGAACAACAGGCCACATAACACAGAAACCAACATGTGATAGTTGTATGAGTGTGCAAGGATTTTAATGAAGCCCCTGCCTGGCTGAAACACTCTGTGACTCAGTAAATCGACTTGAGGTCTCTTAACTGGAGAAGGGGAGCCAGAGGAACATATAGGCTGGTGTGTGAGAGATGAAGAGAGAGAAGGCGCTTGCACTTGTCCAACATTGCACCAAGGTGTCAGAAACTGAGCTACATTGCCAAACAAAGAGACCCCGAGCTTCAGCCAAACAGCTTGCAGGACTGCAAAGCTTTGTCCACCATCAGCGCAAATACAGGGAGTCAAGAGAGACATGGCAGACTTTGACCGGACAGGGCAGATGTGAGAGTGGACCAGTGTGGAGGAAATGATCGTCCACGTTACACTCACTGCACCTTGATTGTCAGCAGCAGCTCATCGCGTATAAACAGCTTCAAACCTTTACTGCAGCTGAAGCTTTACCAGTGTCACTGAAGAAGAGCTAATCCCCAGCATGTGGACCGGCCAGAAAACGTGTTCTGCTAACCTTATAACAAGGAAAGAGATGCTCGCTATCACAATAGAATCTGGCCCTGCGGGGTAAGTGGTAATAAACCTTAAGACAATACGCTACCTTTGCGTCTCAGTGCAAGGCATGTGGCTGTGTTACAGGGACAGTAATATGTCACATGGCTACAGTAAGGTCCTAACAGAAGTTGTGATCGAACACACACACACACACACACACACACACACACACACACACACACACACACGATAGAGCCAGTATCAGTGATTGTCTGGACACATGGCTACAAATGAGCCGTGTCTACTCTTACCCAGAAGCTCTTTAGGGACCTCTGACACTTCCTCGCTCATTTTGCTGAAGGTAATGTCGAAAAACAACGACGACAGTTCAGTCAACACATGGAGAAGCCTGAAATGCTGCGTGAAACAATGAGCGAAAGAGCGAGAGGGGGAGAAGCGTCAGGTGGTGCCGCCGCCGTCGGTGCGTTTCTCCCGGTTACATGCTCCTCTCCTCCTCCCGCGGTGTCCGGACAAAGTAGCCGCGTTTCTCTGCGCGCATCTTCGGTTTAAACAGCACGGGGTTCAGGGGTGGTACACCGAAGACGAAAAAGCCGCTATAGTCTTTGTAAAATCATGCTGAGAGCCGGCGGACTCTGCGCTCCTTGGAGATGAAAAGACCACCGCTAACGCACGTCCTCTCCGGCCGTGGCCCTACCGTAAAGCTGTCGGTAACACAGTGCCAGCCAATGGTGGGAACCGGGGCCCCTCCCCGCTCGGTGATGCGACAGCGAGGGGAGACGCTGCGATGCCGGGGCGGAGTGGCGTGGCAGGAGGGGGCGGTGGCAGCGGTGGCAGCTCGAAATTAATGAGCAGGGTTCGCCAGCCGTGGTCCACACAAGCTGGCTACCAGTGACCCCCAGCGGTCCCCGGAGGGGAGGCACGGGGTCCCAATCCTTTGCATGTACTACATACGTATGCTGAAATATATAACCAACACAGCTGCTGTTAGATAATATAGCCGTAACTAGACTATACCATCTCAATCGATCTCAATCGGCAACAATACAGACTACTATTACCAGGTCATTATAACCATTATAAGGTCATTAGGAGCACAAATACACTAGGTCACTGAGGGAATGTCGTAGGAATTGCATTGATAGATGCTGTGCTCCTGCAAAAGATCTTTGATTTTTTTTAAGGTTAGACAATGCTAAATTATTTTAGTCGACAAAGACCAGATTTAAAGAGGGAGGAGGATGACATCATGTGGCGGTCTGGTTAAATTACAGCCAGGCTTTTTGAACCTTTCTTTTTTCTTTTCTTTTTTGCTTGTGATGGATTGGACGTTTGAGATAACAGCGTGTAGTACTTTATATTGTGACTGCAGCCTGGCAGGAAAAGAGTTTTCAGGTTGATTTCACACAATTTTCGACAGAAGTTTGTACATTTAATTTTTCTTAATTTTTCCATACATACAGTATGTACTTCCTAAGACACACAAGTTACACTGAGGGCATACAGTTGTCAGTTTATAAGTATTTTCAACATTTTTGCTCCTTGCAGCCATCGTGGAAAAATTCAAATTCATATATACATGTAAGTACTTGATATATCCCATCGAGGGAAACATCATTTCCATGAAGCATCATGAGGTCAACATTTGAGGCAAAATACAAACTCCGTAAACAGTCAAATGGTAAACATGATAAACCACCTGTTTTCAAATTGGCAAAAATGACACACAAAAAAATTAACTGCTTCTGGATCACACTGTAAATCACTGTAAACACTATAAATCCCTACATATACTGTGGACTCAATCTTTTAGAGTTCCTCACATATCTAAATTACAGCCTGGGTTCTGTTGCTTAATCTCCAGAAGTCTCTTCTTCAGTTTATCTGCCAAAGAGTTGAGCTGTGAAGCCCGCAGCATCTTTGGCAGTTTTCTCAGCTGCTCCGCTGGAGCCTGGACAAGCCACGCTCTGATTTGATTCAGGAGAGGAGCTCTCTGTCTGGACACTGTCTTCTCGATATACCTGTGAGAAAGAGGTAAGGGTTTAGTAGCGTCTCCTGTATGTAGTGAATGAAGAGGAACACTACGTTTGGAGCGATTTGGAATCATATTGTGTAGGCCCACCTGGTGACAAATTTCTTCATTTTTACCACACGTATCCTGTGCATACCGAAGAGCCCTGCGCAGAATGTCCTGAGCGTCTCACCTGAGGCACAAAGTAATATAGCAATTGAACACGTCTGTTGTTGTTTTGTCGTACGACTTCAAATTTGCCCATAAATAGTCTAAATGAGTGTCGGGCGGTTATAATCAACTTCACTAAGTACACACCTCCATTTGCAAGACCCTCACATGAGCCACACACTGTGTCCTGGTAAAGTGAACCTGGGAGGAGCACCGTCTCTCCACTGGCGCATTCCTGGTGTTTTACGCACGTGTCCAGCGCAGATGTTGAGTTGGAGAAGTGGCCGTCGGAACAACTTTCACAAACAGTGTTCATTTGCGGCGTGCCTGAAATAAGACAACAATGCATCTAGGGTGATTACAGTGGGTTACAGTGCCGCTGAGGCATGGGAGAACCAGAGTGAACGTGCGTATTTGTATTTCAGCACAGTTTCCTCGCACTTCGTGGATTTCAACTTTAACCTCAAACCTAACTGTTTTGGGCCGCAACCCATTTAGAAATATTGATTAACGGAAGCATTATTTATTAGATGATCGTATTTCTTGTCTTTACAAGATTTACAAATATAATGTGTACAAAATTGATGTTTTTATGTATGTATGTATGCGCCTCTAAATCAGAATAAAGAACTTTAGTAAATAAGAAAGCAGATATACGTATGCATCTATATTATTTTTTAAAAATATACATCTAAATGTAATATAAACATATATCTCCCAGCAACAACAAGCAACCATCTAACCTCTTGTTTGAACACCATGTCCGGGTTCGCACTCTGAGTGTCTGACACAGAAGTCATTGACCCAGTAAAAGCCTTCTTTGCAACGACAGACCCTGTTGCTGACCGGCGAGCATTCCTTCTCCACCTCCTGGTTCTCAGTGCAGAAGTTGTTGCAGTACAGACACCTGGGCAGGTAGTTCCACAGCTCGGTGAACTGGTCGCGCCCGCAGGGCGCGCACTGGGTGTGCGTGGTGGCGGTGCATTGCGCGGTCATGTACATGCCCGGTCGACACTTGGCACAAGTGAGACTTTCCCCGGTGACCGTATCACGGACCTCAAAGGTGGGAACGGGTTCGACCCCAGAGGCGGCACCTCGGAGGACCCCAGCGAGCAGGAACAGCACCGAGAAGAAGAGCTGAGGAGAGGCGCATGGTTACTGTACTACTGGTACATCAGAACCACTTCTTCTGAAGGAGTCATTCCAGCTGAGTGGCGGTACTATACGCTGACATGTAAAAGCACAATTAAACCATGTTATCACGTAGCAGTTTCTCATTTTGTACGACTCCGAGTTTCTTATAACTTCATCATCATCTCAGTTGTATTCTAAGACATAATTTATTATGTCTTATATCAGACATATATATATATTTATCTGAGTCAGAGTTATGCTTCTGTAACTATTCTGTTAAAAAAAATAAAAAGACACAGATTCTTTAAGTCTTTTCTTCTGATCATTACTCTTCTCTTAAAAATGAACAACGTTGATAAGACAGTGTTAAAAACTTGACTGCCTTTACATTTGATCATATTTGACAATTTTTTCAACCAAATATCAATTAAAGCACCACTAAGCATCACAATCTGTCTTTGTTATTACCTTAAACCCTCAACACAGAAAACTGTTATCGAGAAAACTCACCATTCTGTTGATGTGCATGTTGCCACTTCTGTCAAAAAGGCTTTGACAGTAGGATCAGGTTAATTTTATAGTGTTACCACAGGAACTGTTTTTGTGCGTGGGCGAACAGGGCCATGGACAAGGTTCTATTCAAAATGTGAAATAGGCTGACGTCCAACTTCCACTTCCACTTCCACATGGGGGAAGATTAAGTTTGACCCTGACATCAGACGAGGAAATATTAGATGAGTGTTAACATTTGGTTAAGCAGCAACGCAACAGCTCGAGCATTTATTTACATCCAAAACAGTGACAGTGATGGAAGCTGTTTTCAGTTTCCTCCTGTGTGTAAGAAGAACTGATATTTCCAAACCACACAAAGTGCTTCTCAGTTACTGGAATGTGATTTAAGAGTTCATCAGCATTGATGTCATGGTGGTTTGAATTGCAAACTATGTAAACGTAGCACGTGTTATGCTCTGGCTTTCTCTCCTGACATTTTCTGGCCTAAGTGCTGTAAAGTAAAGAGAAATGTGCCTGCAATAGATTTAAAATAAGAAACTCAGTCACCTATGTAAAATCTATGACAATTTTGTTGATATTTACCTTTTTATGTTTGTTATCTAAATGTTGAATTGTGTAGCACATTTACAATAAATTGGCTGCATCAAGTTTACTGTCATCAAAAACAATCTTCCATGCTGCAGTAATATACAGTATTAGTGATCATGACTCAGAGGTTTTGAAACATTTAAAGGGAAAAAAATTCAGGAAATGTCTGTTTTTGCGCAATGAAGCTCCCTTCCTCATCATTTGGATCATCATCAGGTTGCAATGGAGGATTGTCAAGAAAACCCCCCAAATCAAAATTGGTGAATATGCTACTTGCTGAAACAGCCTAAAATATGCGTCAGCATACCTAAAAGTCATCTTTTTCCTGTAACAAAAACTGAGTCACTCTATGGTAATGTACTGATTCAGCAAACTGAGATGAATTGCTTTAAAATACTGTAATGACTCAAACATGTATCTACATGTCTTTTATCTATTGTTTCCACAGAATATGATGACATAAAATAATCATGTCACAGCGTGGTTAGAATTCATATGATATATTTGAAATTTTCAATACTGAGCAATGAGTTTTGGTACCAATGGCAAAATAAAACCTGTATACTTTACATTAAGGACTGTAAAATGTTTTTCAACCAAACCCCCTTTTCTGTCTAAGAAAGTAAGCATCACTTCTCAAATGTGTCAAAGTTTAGTTGTCTTTACTGAAAGCAGCTGTACAAGAACCTTGATAGAATAAAATAGTGTAAAATGAGTACATACTATTTAAATTAGAAAATACATATGTAAAATTACTCAGAATGTGATTTGTAGATATTTCAACTAGAATCAACAGACTGAAACAGTCAATAATTCATAATGATAAAGTGAAGGTATGTTTTGAGGGTTTTTTGTGCAAACTTATAAATTATCTGCTGAAATCTGATATTTTAAAAAGTATTCAGACCCTCAATTAAATACTTTGTTGAAGCCAGTTGGCATCAGTTACAGAGGGTCAACCTGTACAATCATCCCACAACTTTGGCATTAATTCATATTCCTCCTAGCAGATCCTCTCAAGCCTCATCAGACTTGATTGGACGTTACTGTGAAGTGCTGTCTTCAGGTGTCTTCAAGTCTGCACCACTCAACAACAGTCAGAGACCTGTCCCATAACCATTCCAGCGTTTTATTGGTTGTATGTTTCAGGTCATCATCGAGCTGGAAGGTGAGCCATTGCTCCAGTCTCAGGTCACATGCACTCCTTAACAGCATGATACTGCCTCCGTCATGCATCACTGGAGGCATGGTAGATGATGTGCAGTCCCTGGTCTTTGGATTGCTGCCCAAAGTGTTAAATTTTTGTCTCACCAGATCAGAGAATATTTTTCCTCCGTCTCTTAGAGTCCTTTAAGTAGGGTTTGGGAAATTCCAAGTGGGCTGTTATATATACATGTTACTCAGATTGGCCTCTGTCAAGCCGCTGTAACATAAAGACCTGATTGATGGAGTGCTGTTGAGATTGTGTTTGAAAGGAATACACACTGACTTGTTAAAAGTTGTACCAGTGTGAGGTGAGCTGGCTCCTCAAGGCACTTACATACTATAATGGAGAATTTTATCCGTGGCACCCAGTCTTAATATGAAACGAATATTCATTTGTTTTGTAACTTGTATGTATTATGCTTGGAATTAAAGTGTTTAGTAATGAGTAAGTTGATGTTTATATGCTGGCCATACAAGAAAAGAGCGAAAATGTGTTTCTGATCTAAATCACCATGTAGGTTACTTTGAACCGCCTGACCTTTTACATAGTACAAATATTAAAATGAATTGCATCTCAGTGTTTGAAACAGTGCAGAGTGCACAACACATCTCCACTGCAACAACCTGTAAACATCTATTAAAAGAACATAGTAATGTTTTAGTAGGGTTGATAAAGATTTTTAGCTCCTGATCAGAGGTCGTTGATAGTGTGCCAGAGTCCTATTAGCGAATATTGTTTATAACATGAAAGGAAATTGAAAGACTGCAAAAAGAAGGAAAAAAAAATTTTGCTCAGGTCTTATTTATGAAGACAATGTGTTTTTACAAACTGATTTAATCAGATCATTTGGCATTAGTGTTCACAAGTTACACAAGCTTAAAAAGGACCAGTTGAGCATATATACAATAAAGATCATACATTTAATAATATAAAAGTGATAAAACAAAATATAAAACTTATATCACTTCATGAAATTGCAGCATTTGGAATCCAGTATTTCCGATGAAGCAGTAAAAACAAGCCTTTACATATTCTGAAAGTAAAACTATTTTTTAAATAGAAAACAATTGCACTCCTTTGTACATTCATAAAGCTGACAATTACAAAAAATCAGATGAGCTTTACTTGCCAGCAGTCAAGAACAAACCAACAAACTAAGGAAAACTGTAGAAAATACATGTATTTCATTATGAAACCAAATCCTTCCTCTCAAACAGCGAGAAAGCAACAATTATAAAAACACAACATCTGCCCAGCCCATCTTCCATAAAATAGTGTGCTATTTACATCTTAAATAGTTTTTCTTTTTTCACAGACTCATGGTCAAAAAGTTTCCAGGAAACTTTTTTTCAAAAACTTTTTGTTTAGGTCTGCCTTGAGTACACAGACGTGTGATAGTAATTCTTTTATTTTAGGGCTTATTAGATTCATAACTGCAGACAAACTGTACACTCATGTTGAAGTTATCGGCATCCCTTATTACTTTATATAATCCAATCCTCCTTATATTGGCGTAGTGTTCGATTGGAAATCAGAGATGGAAACGAGAATTTACTGTACCTTCCCATCTGGCCCTTATGATAAAATACCTCTTGGCACTATGTATACAGCTTAATATCATTTGGTGATATCTCAATGATCTGTCATTATCATGTGACTCATTTCTGCTACTCTTTCACATACATTAACCCCCCAAAACTGCGTGTGTGTATGTTTGTGTTTGTGTGTTCACTATTTGACAATACATTAGTGTCTCTTTATGCATTAGATTCCATATATTACTGTTGTCCCCCCACTTCCTTACTCATTTAACGGCTTATGAGCCTTAAAACACAGGTCATCCTGAAGCATGCTGACAAACATCTTCTCATACATCTTGTGCGCAGAGGTGGTTCCTATGATGCGACTGATCTTCTTCAGGCCCTTCATCAGATAGCGTGGCGCCCCCTGGCTGCGCAGGACCCTCAGACTGTGAGACAGACCTTTGGCTAGATCCAGGTCATAGTTTGTTGTCTTCCAGAGGTGAAGAAGCTCCAGGATGTACTGCCTGGGAAGGCAGGTAGAAACCACGGCCCGGACATCCTCCTGCTGAACCTTAACACCTGGCAGGCTGTCGGTGACCCTCAGGAGGTCTTCTAGGGTCAGGTTCTTCAGGCTGTTGCACCGGGAGACTTTTCTTTCACAGTGGTTCACACCTGGAGAGACAGGATGTAAACATTAATCTACAGCTGCAGGACTTGACTAGGAACTGGCTAAAAGTAAATGTGAGTGCAGATTCAGTTTGTACCTTGTATGATGCCATACAGCTTGTCCTGGTCCTTGTTCTGCTCCCGCCACATTCGCAGCAAGTGGAGGACCTGCTGCTGAGGAGAGCAGGCCTTCTTCAGCCTCTCCAGGCTCTTACTATCCACTCTCCGCCCCGGAAGACTCTCCAGCAGCCGCTCCAGGGGCACCGAGTACAGTCGCAACGAGGCTAGAGACTGGAAAACTGCCTCCTCACAAAGGGTCACATCTGGAATTAATTGAAAAAGACAGACAGGGAGAGCATTTTTAGATTTTTACATTGTACAAATGTAAAAACATACAATATTATAAAAATACAATAAAATATAACAATGTTGATGCATATTCCATGAAATAGATAGATAGAGACAAACTAGCAAAGCTGCAGGACATGTGACAGCTTAAAGCAAGAAGAAATAACATATTCTTCTCTTTAAAAAATGTGACTACATAAGCAATGAAATGCAACCTTGGTCACTGAAGCACACTTCCTCTGCAACAATTTTACATGGTAAATGATGCATGAGCATTAACTTGTTAGCTAGTTATATCAAACTTTAAATTGATATTGTTGAGTAACTGTCAACATTGAATCAGTTCTCTGATGTCATGACACTTTCATTATGTTTTAACTTTTTCCATTATCCAGCATTTGCTGAAAAACACAAGCTGTCATTTCACTTAAACCCTGGCTTTAATACATCAGGATAAACAGGGATGAAAAGGTAAATGTGCTTTAATTTTTTATTCCAGCCAATTAAATTGTAAGCTTAGTGGATAGTAGTTTCATGGCAGAGGGCACATTGATGCTATTGGACCAATGGAAAATTCAATTAGGATTTCTCCCACAAAGAGGTTTCATTCATGGAATTCAGGTGATGTTTAGACTAGATGCTGATTACATGCTCTGGTCTTCACAGAGTCCCATCAGCCTATTATATATCTGGATTTGTTTTCATGTGCCATGGAATGTGACCACAAGGGAGAAAAGATTTCTCTCTATCTGCTCCCTATTGACAGTACAGAACCACAACTGACACAAGCCTGTGCTTCTTAGCACCACAGCTAATGAAGCTGCACGGCCCACTGAAGTGAACAGAGCTGCCCTGAGGTGTGCTACACTCGCCTGCCGAGTCGCACCACCTCACTGTGTCTTACATTTCTGCAAGTCAGGATCTCCTGAGTCTTCCTAATAAGGTGAAAGTAGTTTTAGCGCACAGTTTTTTCTTTTCTTTTTCAAAACCAGGGAACCTTAGCTGTACCTGCTCTCGCACTACAAGTAATTCCCAGCCTTATATTTTCAGTAGAGTCCAAATCTGAAGATGACTAAATTGCAGCTGGAATATAACTACCAATCTACCAAATAATTTCTGTATTCATGTATGTGAATTCAAAATCTGATTTACTTTTAGAACATAAGGGACACAAGTAAACATGAGAGAAAAAGAAAAAAACATTTAATTTATAAACCGATGTCGGTGTAGTATGATTGAGTTTAATGTGAAGAGGATATTAGGCTTGTTTCTCTGATGTCTGGATGCTGTAAGTGAGGCTTGGTCTATAATTGACATTGACATCGATGTGGTTAGTACTCTAAATTATGCAGCAACTATGGGAATCCCAACTGCTTTCAATTTTACATTTTTGCTCACAAAGCTACTTAACTGTTCCAGGATTTGCTGCAGACTATCTGTGGTCATGTCGTCCGCAGGAAGACAATTTGTGAAATGAATAATTGAGGGGAGCATCACCCTTCCCTGAGGGACAACAGCTTTGTGTGATTTCTGTGTGTGGTATACAGCATGCATGAGCGTGCTTGGGTCTGTACATCTGTGTGTGTGTTCTTCAGCGGCTGTGGTTTTTGGGGAATTCAGTGTCATATCAGAGGCTTCTCTGCTAAAATTAATTGTCAGCATCTGTCATTGTTAAAGTCTGAGTAACAAAGACTAATCAGCTCATCTCTGGTCTCATTCTGCTTGACTCAGTTTCCTCTGCTCTTGCAGTTTGAGGATGTGTCAGTTACAGGGGTAATTGATCCATCATGGGTCATTATGACAGTAGTGCCATAAACGGCCCCCTCCGACCCCCTTTGTGCTGGCTTTTCTCTCTTGTGTTGGTGTTTTAGGCACACAGGAATTTGGAAAAGAAAGGAATCTGGACAACAAACCCTAACCGAGGAAATCCCCTGCCTTCAGGAATGAAAATGACCACATGTCTGAAATAATTCAGTTCTGACTGATTTTAAGTTGTTGACAATTGAGGTTTGCTCAAAATCATTATGTATGTGTGTGTGTGTGTGTGTGTGTGTGTGTGTGTGTGTGTGTTGTGTATCCGCTGTATGATCTGTACCCTGTTTGGTAATAAAACCTTCCATATGATTACTATTAGAGGTTGAGCCTCACTGCAACATGTTGTACTATACAGTTGTAGAGTGTTCTTACCAGTGTGGCACAGAGTATGATGCTGAGAGCACTCCAGCGTTGCAGACTTGTCCTGACTGCTACAGAGGCTGTCTGAAGTGGACGTGCCCCATCTCAGTGTCTTCAGGCCCAAATCGGAGCAGTTTCTGTGGGGCTGACACGGCTCGCTGGTAGAGCCGCCAGTGGAGAAATGACCAGCGGGGCAAAGCTCACAAACAGTGTCACTCACTGGTGTTCCTGGAGGAGATGCACAAAAGAAGGTATTTTAATTTCTTGGATGTAAACATGACGCAGTTTAATTTTTGGTTTCGTGTCATACTTTAAACTATGAGAAAACACACTGTCATGAGCATTTTTTTCTCTTCTTTACTGTTACTCTTTAACAGTTTCATCTCTACATCTCAGCAGTTTCCACTGTGCATGAACATGATATGTACCATGTAGCTCATCAAACCGGATGGTGTGATTCCAAAAAGTACAACCACAGCAACATGTGACAAGCCATCATCATGACAGATGACTGTGATTCTGAGAATGACTCACATGGGTCTCACACTGCAATTGCTCTTTAGCAGCCTATCTCCATCTCCCTTTCAAATCGTGAAACTACTAAGACTATTACTATTATGACAGGCACTTTAAAGCTCACCGCAATGTGACTTGTCAGCTTTTTTTTCAGACTGACTGACTGAAAAATCTACTTCAATATACTAATACAGTAAAAGAGAAGTGAAACTTTTCTGGAGCCATTAGCTAGAATATGTGCAATTAAGTGTAACATATGTACAAATTTATCAGAATATAAATGTATTCAAATGCAAGTGTGAAACTGAGATAAATCTACAAATCTAAATTGAAAGGAAAAAATCTTGAATCATTATACGTGATCACACTCATGATTATAACTTAATAATGTACGTAATAATAAAGTAAAACCATCATTCACAAAAAGTTACTGAAACAAATGAGAAGATTGTACTGTAATATCTTTCATCATAGGTTTATCTCATTGTCACTTGAAGTCACCCATCCAATGTAATAATGTAACCTTTTTACTGAACCCAGTAAATGATCACATCTTCCAATATTTCAAACTACTACAGTAATACTACGATGTACTTTCACTATCTACACCATTATCAGTACAACTTTACAATAAACCATAACAAATGTCAGTGCATGTCCTGCAGCACACATGTCAATATGACAGCTCACATAGTGGGTCACATCCTCATTTTATTTTTATCTCTGATGTATAGAAGTGAGAGCACAGTGGGAGGATGAGTCAAGCTTATATCAGATTTAACCTTTGACTAGTTTCCTGCGATCAGGGCGCAGTGAGCTATTTCTTGAAAAAACATTACATTTAAACATGAAACTACCTGCTGATATGCAGACAGTAAAGGGCTGATGTTTCTTGCACCACTGATGACAAGGGTGGTGCAGCGCAGGGCGGAGGATGTCAGCAAACCTACATTATGGTTTCATATGCTGGTATTAATCTTTTCTTCTTCTTCTACGTCTTTTCTTAGAATTTCCTATGTCTATGCAGAGTCAGCATGTCAGCACAGTGTGACAGGAAATAGCATTAACTGTCTTTTAAATCAGTGACACAAGCTCTAAGTATTAATTAACTAAATTGGCATGCTGAAATGATTTAAAAACACCCCGAGTTTCAGTTTTTAGTTCCATCTTCTCCAGGGATTTTATAACTTGATGAATCTGATAAATCTGACACATCATGCCTACTTTTAGGATTAAGGATTAGGATAAAACAAAAAGGGAAAAAATGCTGTGTTCCCATCTATTTTTCAAACCTGCTACTGCTCAATAAAACCAGTTTCCAAAAACATACTCTAGCTAAAAAGACTTAAAATCTTGCATCCAGATGGAGAATTAATCAAAATTGTAGGAACAGACAAATCAGGAGATCAAGGACTGGAGTCGTAAAAGGAACGTGTTGCTGGAAGACTGAGCCATGGGTTTTCTAGCATCCTGTGGTTAAAGGTCTAAACCACAACTCAAAGCATTACATAATGAGTCCTTCAGCTTCATGGAGGGGAATCCCCAGAAATGCTGTCTCATGTCAGCAGAGTTTCATTAGACTTTCAGGTCTGACCATAGACCCATGTTGGAGGAATTTATGGAAGATGTGTCATGTATTTGAGCAGTGTCAGCAGTATAGGGGTCAGATAATAACCAGTGCCCATGGAAAACATTGTTTGTTCATCAGTTGGATTTGGGTCTCAAGTCTAAAATGAAGTCATTAGATGTGTGGTGCCAGTTTCTGCTGTGGTTTTAGTAGAAATATCAGATTATGTTCACTGGAATGTTGAAATTCCGCATCAGTCTGTCTTTATGCCGCCCACAATCACTAGTGACGCATCGAGGAGAGAGTCTGCAAGGAATATCATGGCAGATATCCACCACAGTAATGACATGTTTGGTTATGCCTGGCTTAATAATTAACTTAGTGAAAAAGGGAAAAATGTAATGACTGGTGCTGATGTTGACACCACAACAGAGAACTTGTGATTTCTGATGAACATGCAAACAAAGATAAAACCTATTCTAGTCTGTTGGACTTAAATTTTTCTCATGGTTTGCACAATGCCCACAAAGAAATTTATGTTAGACAGTTCATGGTAGATGATATATTCATGTGTGTTGAAGTTAAACCTGACTTCATTGCAATCAAAGAGGAAACATAGCTTGAGGGATTAAAGTTTTCTCTTTAATTGTGCTGTAAAAGTGTGAAATATGCATAATGATGTTTGAAGAGGAACAAGTGATAGGGCACTTTAAGGAAAAGGTCATTTTCTTTTGCTAACTTCAAAAAGGCTACTACCTGAATATGATAAGACAGTTAAAAGTTACATATACATAACATCATAGACAAACACATTATTATTAATATTATTATTATTATTGCCATCAGTAAAACCAATACTGACTCATACTCCTTCAGACAGGAACTTGAGAATTCAAGGGAACCAAGCTTGACTTTTAAAGCTGAGCTTAACTTTTCAAAAAGATTTTTTTTCATTGATTTGTACATTTGTTTTGGGCTGATAGCCATTGTAGTGTTTCAGAATATACTCCAAATGTTGTATTATAGGATCCATAATCTGTGATTTACTACAATAAAATATGTCTGTCACTTATATCAAATGTGAATTGTGGGCACATCGCTAGTATGTAAGTGAAGATTATTTAAAGCTCCAATAAAACAAATACAAAAAGTCAACTTCCTTAACTTCAGATAAACCCCTTGAAATCAAACACAAGATTCACTCCAAATAGACAGATGAACCCACACAGGCAGTAACAACACATACAAATATTCTGTTTCATTTGACATATGAAAGTCTCCTCTGTGATGCAGCAACTTCCAGTTCAACAGACAGAAAGACAGAAAGCATTTCTGCTTTTCTAAGAAAAAGTCAAAGTTGTAAAAGTGACATCTGCAACTGGAACGGATCTGATTCACAGAATCAGAGGAAGACAAATGAGACAGAAGAGCGTCCAGTTATGCAAGGAAGTATTAAGGGTTCCTTCCTAACATTCCAGAGGAACATTCAAGTAATTTGATACAGTGGATGAGTAAACCAGATAAGAAGATTAAAGGAAAGGCAAAAGAAACAACGTTGGGTTTTTACTCAAAGTACTCAAAACACATACAGTACAACCTGAACTGTATACTGTACTGTATATGTATATATCCTCAAAGTATATACCAATAGACACACACACACACACACACAGAAGAATCAGTACTTTCTCCCAGGCTGTGTGCTGACTGAATTCCTAAATTTCTCTGCTATTGCACAGACACCTCTTTATCGATCCTCTAATATCTGATTTATATGCTGAATGTATGGCCTGAAATCCAACAAAATGACCAAGAGTGTGGTTTATCCGATATTGTACAGTGCCAGCACAAGTGACTTGACATAATAATAACTTTGAAGTTAATCTGATTCTTACCTAAAGCTGTCACTCCGTAGCCAGGTGGACAGGTACTGTGTGCGATGCAGAACTCCACCACTAGGTGGAAACCTGGAGCGCACTCACACAGCTGGTCGTGAGTGCTGTTGCACCGCTGCCTCACTAGCTGCCTCTCCTTGCACACCTAAACACAACAGACACAGCGGGGCACTGTCACACACTGCAAACCTACAGGTGCTGATTTGTGCTAGTACATTTACATAAGAAAATAATATGTACACATGGACAGGAAACATGTACCTAATGACTTGTAAGACAAAAAAACAGGTAATTTATGTATTATATTGCTGCAACACAAGCTACATTTCTTGTATGAAAGTTTATCATTGTTATTATTAATGTATAGAACTCACCAGTGGCCATATTACATGATTTATCCAAAGTTACTGGGGGAAGATCACTCTCCCACAATGAAAAATTTAAAAAAAGATAGATGCTGTGCCAAAGTGTAAACAAACAAGATAGACATGCTTCTAAGGAAAGACACCAGATAAACCCCCCACAAGGGATCAGCATAAAGGACAAACCATAGGAAAAACATTCTTAAAATCTTAATACCATTCCTGACCATGATGTGCTGCTAGTTCAGATTTGGGTGATTCACTCAAGTGTGAATCAGCCAATGTACAAAGTCTGAATTAAAAAAAAAAAAATGCGTGTGGATATTTGAACTTAATATTAAGAAGACGTGTAAAAATGTTGGCCTCATACATACCGAGGTGCAGTATTGGCATTCATCCCCCCAGTGCCAGTTCTCAGCAAAATGCCTCTCGGGACAGGGCTTGCACTCTGTGGGGGTGTCGGCAGTGCAGTGTCGGTTCACAGCTGTGCCAGGAGGGCACTGGTCACACAGGAGGAGGTCGGATGTCACGGGGTCACGGTACTGGTACTTTGGCGGTACGGCCTGCTGCTGGAAGGCCCAGGAGAGAGAAGCTGTGAAGAGCTGCAAGACAGATAAAGTAGCACTGAGTCCACAGTGATGGCAAAAGATCTAATAGGACCTATTTCTCTGGCTGAAGGTTCAGATATTTTCATATTGTGGAGCACTCGCCAACCCAAAGCTTACAGTAAGTACAAATTGACAGAGGGGTCATATCTGTAAAGTTGAAGGTCCTGGTGAAAATATAGCACTTCAGTAATTTCCTCTGCTTTAGAGAGCACAGTTCAGAGAGTGAGGAGAAAGTCAGCACCACTTTCATGGACATACATTACTGTATAGGACTAACCTTTTACACAATAACGACAGTACTTTTTTGGACTTTGTAGGTTTGCTGTAGGTAATGTTTACTCATTATATTACATCAAATCTTAAAAATCACTTTGCTAATTGGTGAGAGCAGGATTTTTCCCCCTGATCATTAGACCTAATTAGAGTTTCAAATTCATTTTCTTGCACTCTTGGCATCCTTTCTTTTTTTGCATTTTTCCAAATTATTAAACCAGTTCAGATGTTCCAGTCTTGCCAACACTGCACAAATTAAATTAAAAATATAAGTGCAAGACATAGGATTATAGACATCAATTGTGTTCTCTGACCTCATCAGAGATCTTCTACTTGAGTCATCAGTTCTGTGAGATAGACTGCTTTGTAGCTGAAAAGCATCTGACGTGTTTCGAGGGTGATCTACAGCACTTTAATCACGCCCTGGAACAAGAGAACACCACACCCATATATCTTTTCAACCTCTGAACGCAGGCTGTCCATATGGACATCATGTACAGTGTGTGGCTGGTGGTGAGCCTCTGAGATGGACATATGCAGCTTTTTCCTCAAAAACAAGCCTATGTATCATAGCCTGAGCGGGACCTGATGAGCTCTGGCCAAACCTAAAATCTGAGATATCAGTTGGTGAGCATGTTTGACATGGAGCCATGCAGCTGGTCGAGGCCACATGGAGACCAGATGTCACACAACAGGCTTCTTCACCCAGAAGGCCCTCAGCCATTGGCTCTGTGGACTTTCCCGTTGGCCAGGATACATCCTCGCTGCGTGGACAAACTAACAATAGGCCGTCCTCACGTTGTGTGTGTTTGTGTGAGTGGTTTTCTGCTTTTCATCATGTTTGTGTGTCCATCTTCAAAAATAAATGAATCCATGCAACATACAACTATGAAATGTTCATGCACGTGCATGCAGGAATGCACGTACGCAGAAATTGGTGTGTTTGTCTGTGTGTAAGTGCATGCACGCATGTCATTGTTCACGTCCAGTTACCATCTTCCTCAGTATTGGTCTCTGTGCTCTGCGGTCTCCTCTCCTGGCTGCTGTTCATAAAGAGAACTGTTGGAGGTTACTGGGCTTTCCCCATTCACCACCAGAATACAAAACACTCGCCCACTCCATTCTACAGTTTGCCTGCCACACACCATTGATCTCCTTTCTGCTTGTGCGTATTTGTGCTCATCCCATATATCTTAAAATACATAACTTGAAACCAGAAAACATCATTGACAACAGTATGTGTGTAAGTTTGAGAGGAAATATAGTTTTTAGGTGTATACTTGTATGTGAGCTTGTGCATCTTTATTTGTCTTCTCCCTCAATAATATAATAAATCATACACACAGTATGTTCCTATTTTGAGCAATATTCATTTTTAAAGAGCTATCAGCCTGAAGTGAGGCAAAATGCAAGAAAAGAAAAACAATTGCATTGGTTTACTTTACGACATTCTTCTATTTCTGTGGATGTTACTGAAAGAGATAGCAAAAAACAGACAAATACCATAATAGAAACCCAAGCTTCAAAACAGCCTGGCGAGTGCAGCGGTTTTCCCGGCAAAACCTATCAACCTCCGAGCACAACATTTGGTGGAAGGCTTTCATCCACAGCGACTTGCTGTGCCGTACCCTTACTGCGTGTGTTTGTTTGTAGCATGGGTGGCCCCAGCAGGACTCAAACCCATAATCATAGTCTTGCTCCTCAAATTAAGAAAGTGTATGTACACACTATTAAGCTGTGAGACCACATCCAATCAATTCCGAAACATCAGGATGGAGTCCAACGAGGGAACCCACTGAGGGTCACCTGGGTTTTCACAAATCTGGGTATGGTTACACTTGTTGCGCCGACTTTAATTTTTGAGCCAGGATGAGTTAACCGGCAGAACCTCCTCTGTCATCAGAGCCAGTGAACCCGAGCACATGTGGAAGTGGTCGAGTTCCGGGTGTTTTTCAGATTTTTCATACAACACAGTAGTTTGTCTGGACTGCAGTTACAAGATACTGCAGGGAGCGAAGCAATTAAGGGAAAGAGTAAAGAAAAGTAATCCAAGTTAAAGAAATGAGAGGACATATACATGCTCAGGGAAATCTTTATGATCACTTGTGAGAAATTCTTTTCAAACAATTCAAGACACACAGTGGCTCAGAGGTTTACCACACCCTCACACATGGTGCATCATATGGGCAGTGCACAACCTTTCCTACTTGTTATTCATCATTTCCTCTTTTCCGATTTCATGCACCATTAAACCTGTGCAACCAAATAAGTAAACAATGTAGCGTACTGCTACAATAACAAGAAAAAAATAGGGGTCATCTTTGGTGAAGCGTATGAGCTCACACTGAATACCATTGTAGTCTGGCAACAATTAACTTCTACATTCTACACCTAGCTTTGAGGAGGATGTTCACCAGACATGCCCCACCCAGCAAGACACAGACCATTTCTAATCAAGACAAGCAAGTGGCCTTTATTTGAGTAATGTCTGATATGCCATTTAGACTGACTCTAAATGTACAAATATACGACATGCATGTCAAAATCTTTCTACTTAAAACACCAGGGAACTGGTGAATTTAGCCATTATCTAGTCACGTCACACGTCAATGCTGAACCACACTTTTCCAAACCAGATAGCACAGTAGCTTTCTGGTGCGGAGGAGAGAAAAACTGTCAACTTTTTGAAGAACTAACTTCTTTGGAAGACGTCCTGTGGTGTGTGAGAGTCCATCTATCAGCAGCTAAAAGAGATATTGAACTTTTCACCCTCCTTGTCGCCTTGGAAGCTGCCATCTGACGACATCATGGATGACCGCTGCAAACCCAAATTACACAGCAACTAGGGGCCACTGACAGCCGTAATTATACCGTTAGCATCATCAGAGTGAAGCTCAGCAAAAGGCATATCCTAAATGGAGCACAGCCAGCAGAGAGAAAAGGACGGATGAAAGGATGAAGGTAATATCTTACCTTCCCTGAGCAACTATTGTGAAGTTGCCCTTGAGAAAGGCACAGCAGCTGCTATGTAAATGTTTGTAACTGATAAGAGCAGGATGCAAAGGTGTTTGTTGGAAAAAGCAAATTCATTGAGATTCCTTTTTCTCCAGATAAATAAATGTTTAACTAAAAGCGCCATATATTTATATTTGGGTAAATTGTCTTCATCTGATACAGTCTGCTTATGTAAGCCATGCCATTTGAACCAAGATGAGAGGCAACCTTTTGTTTATGCAGAGCAAGGATCATTTTTATAAGTTTTTTATCTAACACTGAACATGTGTTATTGAACAGATGTTATTATCTTGAATGAAACAAACAACAACATAAGTGTGTTCCCATCTGTAAGTGCAGTGATACACAAGGCCATGAAGGAGGAGATGGACTAAACTTCCCACAACAGGCAAGACATGCAAGAAAAAGTGAGATATCCAGATGCTGAAAGGAATCTGCTAGTAAGCAGATCACTGCTTACTAGCAGTGAGATGTGGCAGTGGCCACGGCTGCCGCCCTAGTGTGTGTCTATCTATATAAATATACTTTGAACAGCAACACATTTAACATCTCTGGTTTTAATTGCAATAATCCCTAAGCCACTCCTTTGGCTAGACAGGGGGGATTTTCTTTTTCTACATCTTGTCAGCTGTCAAAATAATATCAGCAGTAATGCATAATGATGCCTTAGTATTTTGTTGACACAGACTCAATTGCATTTGTGTGCTGCATGACAGATGGGCTGTAGCAGCATAACTCCAGAGTTCAGACACCTGACAAAAAAGGCATTAAAAATAATCACGTTATCCATATGTGCTTGTAGCAACTATAGGTAGGTGGTAATTTGCATATTAATGTTACATAAACCTTGCAAAAAACCTACTGAAGTTATAAATGAATATAAATTGTGAAAAAGTTCTTCATTGTAAGCAAAAACAATACACTGAATATTGTGTAAAAAAAAAAAGGTCAGGCAGCCTGAAAATGCATTGCCAACTCTGTTTTTTTTAATGTGTTTTGGCAAAAATCACAAAAACAGCACACAGCCACTTAGCATAATTCAGTAAATCACAATTACATTTTGAAACAGTAAATATGCCTTCCCTTGTTTTGCCAGTGGAAATGTTGAAAAAGTCATCCAGAAGAAATTGGTCACAGCATTTAACTAACTTTCAGCCGATAGGGCTGAGGCTCCGGGTTACACTGGATGCACTGGAGCAAGCAGAAATTCAAAGGCGGAGGGGAATCAGAGTTTGGCTTGCCTGAGGTCAGCTTTAAATTCATGGCATGAGCAGAAGAGCAATGGCACAAAGGGACCAAACCACACTACACCAGCTTATCCACCAGGCACATGGCTTCAGTTAACTGTAGAATGCAGGTGGTCTGAGGGGGGATTCCAACTCTTGGAAGTGTGTGTCCACGCGTGTGTGTGTGTGTGTGTGTGTGTGTGTGTGTGCATGTGTGTGCTTGCGCTAGTTTATGTGAACATGAAATATGGTCTTTTTTCACTCATGCAGACACAGACTATGGGACATGGAGGCCTCTGTCATTGTACTGGTATTACTGATAATCTCTGATTAAATTTAATTCATTTCAAGCAATGTTCACTCCACACATCATCTCAAACAAAAAGTGCTTCTGATTTTGAGTTTGCTGTTAAAAAGCTGAACCATTAAAATACCTTACTGTATGTGTGTGTGAAAAAACATGTCTAACAGGATAGTAAGACAGACAGTATATTTCAAACCAAGTCTAATCTGTTATGACCATTTTTAATTTCATGTATGATTAATATGTCACATTAGAGATTAACAATTAACAATTTAACATTCACAAAGGAGACAAAAAGTAAGTTTTTTGACTCCAGCTTCTTGATTTTGATATATTTTCTCTCTCTCTTTTCTATGATATTAAACTGAAAAGGAAAAACAAACCATTTTGTCCATTGGGGCTTTTTTTGTTTTTTTCTACTTTTTCCTGAAATTTTTCAAACCAAATGAATACTCAATTAATGGAGAGTTCTTAATTAATGTTTAGTTTAAAAGCAGAAAAAATATTTCAGTTCCTCTCCCTGGGTCCAATGATTTCTACAAATACAGAAAAAATATCCAGTGTCACTTAAGTAAAACCAATAACTATATTTTGTACTAGTTTATTCTTCTTCTCCACTACACTTCAGAGGGAAATGCTTTTTACCCCACTACATTTATTTGACAACTATATTTAGAAGTTACTTTACAAGAAAATAAAAAAAGAAAACGAATGATTTGTGAATCATATTATCAGGGTGTCAAAATTTCAAGCAAAGTCAGTCAACCTTTCCTCTTGTTCAAATATACTTGCTGTCAGATAAACTTTCACCACAGACATTTGCATCACATCAGTTGGGCTGTTTTTAATATGACTCATACAGTACTAACATAAAACAAAGGTGGGCGCCTGTGTATGACCATGACACTACTACAGCAGCTGTGTAGCTTGTGCTCTTTGTGGCCCTTCATCCCTGAGCGCAACATACACACTTACACTGGATCAATGAGTTCATCACAGCTGTGCCACACACACACACATACACGCCCGCGCACACTTCTGCTATCAGTACTGCTGATTGAAAAAGAGGAAGCTGAAGCAACTTCCAAAGGTAATCTTGCTTTCTGAATAAACATCTGTACTTGTTTGTTTAAAACATGTTGATCCTGTACCTTTGTACACCCTGTGTACGCTCCCCCACCCCCCACCCCCTGTCACACTCACTTCCTCACCTTTTCTCCACTGCTTGCCATGGCCTACTGACCTCTCCTATAGCTTTGCCTGTCTGCGTGTGAACCTGCTGCTAAGTTTAAGGAAGTTGGTGGCTGATGCCAACGGCCACAACAGAGAGTAAAGGAGAAGAGGCGTACAGATAAAAACAGCCCAGATAATAGATAATAGACAACGGATAATACTATGCGCCTACATGGGGATTAGTGGTGGGATTATACAGATGGATGGATTGATTGGCTGGAAAAACAAGTAAGAAGCTCCTCTGAACCGCTCTTTTTCACCACAAATCACATGATTCATATGTCTACACAAAAACAAAAAGACAGGCACCATTAACTAATAATTTAGATGTCTGTTCCACTGACATCACCCTGGGCAAGGGCCCAAATACAAAGTGTGCGTTTTCAGGAGACAGAACAACCACATATGTTAGGAGAGGAACAGGAAGAGCACACAGGTGCATGAGGTGCATTTTTCTGCTGGACTTCTGAGCCAAAACAATGTTTTGGACATGAAATTGCAGTGTTTCTCTTTAACGTAGAATTACTTACAGACAGCTGGGCATTTGACAAGCAGAAAAAGAAGCACAAAGGTATAAGGGATCCAGATGGGTGCAGTCTGACTTACTGGCTAGATGCTGACAGTTGAGACTGACTGAGTGGTTGGACGACTGATTAGTTGGCTAAATAAATGATTATCTGGCTGGCCAAATGACTGTCTGACTAACTGGACGAAGGATAAACACAAAAACGCTACCTCAGACCACAGTGGTAACAACAAAATATTTTAGTTAAATTGTAGAGCACAGACTGCAGCAAAGTAGAGGGAATACTCAGTGAGGATGGTAGCTCATTGAAGTGGTGGAGGAAAGTGCATGTACACACACATTACTTTTATATTTCACTGCCTTGCACAACTACTCTACACACAAATAAGTGACACATCAACCAAATTACTAACCGACCATGCATGGCACAAAATAATATCTCTCTCACTCACACACACACACACACACACGCATACAGTCCAGTCTCTGCCATGATACACATCTGTACATGAACATATGCAAAACCTACAAAGGCACCAATGCACTACGACATGCAAAACACTCAAAAAGGAAAGAACTGCTGTTAGCCCTGGGGCATACATTTAAAAATACCAAAAAGCTTGCGCTGCAGAACAAATTAGTGTAAATGCAGAACTACAGTCAACACCATCTACAGGCAACACACCACAGGACTCTATTCTGAGAGTGTAAAGTTTCAATCGCTTCAAACACACATATGGTAAAATCCACGAAACATGACCTAAGGTAAACTGTCATTGACTGATTTGAACCACAGATCTTGTTTGTTGGTCCATTTTGCAGAAGGTGAGTGTTTACAGCAGTAAATAAAAATGTGAGCAACCTATGAGCTTAATTCATTATCAATGGTAAAAAAAGACTTTTCCTTTAAAAAAGAATTTTCCTTTAAAAGATAGAGGAATCTGCTACATTTGTGACTTGCAATAATTTGTACTGTAGGGAAGCTGTAAACAAACCTTGTATAATATTATATTCTAATACAACAGCTACATAAATTACATCCTCGGCAGCAAAGAGATGAATCATATCTCAGAAACAGCCTCTACATAAACTGAGTATTACCTTCAAAAGCTCATGCTTATATTGTCAGGTGTTCCTGTAATTTTGTCCACACCCTCTACATCATAAATATTCATGCAGCCTTACGAAGTGGGATGAGGTGTGATTGCCCTCCATTCTCTGCTGGTATTTGAGAGTAGACTATCTAACCCCAGTAAGCGAGGAAGCACTGTACCAAAAGAAAATGCCCTGCAGATATGTTATTGCTGCAAATAGTGCAGCCTGCAGGAACTTCACCGTGAGCTTTTCCATACTTGTCAAACGCGATAATAAGGAAAACGGTCTGAATATGAACTTAAGCAACGCTCTACGGGGCATTATGATTCATGTCTGAACCCTTAGGGATCATTTCTTTCCTCACAACCAATGATGGAGAAACCAAGACCGATCCCGGTGTCAGCTGCCAGCAAAACTTCCAACCTTAGAAAACCGTCTGTACCGCACAGACTGATCACTGCCCCCTGTCAAAAATCAGACATCATCGAACTACCTGCTCTATGGAGGGAACCTGCAGAGCGAATACTTTGCTTTTTTTCTGGATTACTCCTTACTGTGAAGACATCTGGACTGAGACGAGTCACTCACATGCATGTGAAACCGCGTGTAGCTCAAGAATGATAATAATCCATGTCTCGCAATAATCCCTCCGAAAGAAATAAAATCGCCAAAGTATGTACAATGTGATGTGACTCCTTTCGAAAGAATTGTGTCTGCACTCCAGTGGGGAGTCCAGATCGGGTCAGCGAACCTTACAGGAGAGCAGCGGATACTTACCACTATCAGTTTCATGGCCGGGTTGGATTTCGCTCCGATCCGTGCGCTCATCCCCACTGCGTAAAAGTGAACTGTGTTATGAAGGGGGGTCTCCATCACACATCTGTACTTATACACTACAGAGAGAGAGAGAGAGAGAGAGAGAGAGAGAGAGAGAGAGAGAGAGAGAGAGAGCATGTGTGCCCACACACCACGCTGTTATCCAGCACAGCCCCCTCTCTGCAGTTGTGCGATTACGCAAAGTGGTGAATGGTGTGTGAGACATCAAAGGAAAACAAAACCGGGTGTGTAAAGCAGCTTCCAGTGATAATCAGATGATGGGGGTTCATTCATGAATTTGGATTTGAATTCGTCACATATACAAACATTCCTTTAAAAATGGCACATTTTAGAGGAACAGGAATGACAGATAGTGCTTATAGAGACAAACCATCAGTCTGAGCTGTAAGGTTTTTCGTTTGTTGTAAATAAAAATGAGAAAAGACAATAAATGATTGATCTTGACATATTCCAGACAACTGAAACACTGTGGTTCAATAAAACAGTGGTGAAATAAAAGTCAAAAGTAACTATTTCCATATTAAATGCTACAGTGTGCACAATACAGAATATCAGTCTGTATTCCACCTTATGTGGAAACACAGTGACTGACAGCTGTTTATTTGGACCAGCCAGAGTCATTTCATAAGATGGGATCTGCTTATTTGAACATCTGCGGAAGGAAGTTAGAAATGTCTCAGGGCAGATAGACAACAGTGGCCATGTGCAGAGGAGAACTGATTTAGAATGGATTAGAATATACTTCCACTGCACAGTGGGTACATTATAATACATATGTGGGTGTTGTACTATGCAAAAAAATAAATAATAAAAATAAGAGCACAGGTAACTAAACATAAATGTTAACAGAAGATAATTAAAATGTGTGTAAAAACAAGGTAGCATTTAAAATGTGCATGGACTTTTCACACTTGAGGTTCTTGTTGTGGATGGATGAACTCCATCACTAATGCTTCTGAGTTTTTTCTGCCAAATGCTCCACCATACTTCTATACTCACTGGTTCCTATATGGTTGCTCCTGTCCTCCTGTTTTCAACTCTCGAAAACCAATTATCCCTGTCTCACATAAAAGCGTATCGATACCAGTGTGCCAGCATGGCAATGTTGCCACAAACACCAGATTTAAAACTCCAGTATATTATGAAATACAGAGATGTTTACCTGAGCTAGGATGTAACAGATGTTGTGTTTATATGTAATAGTGCTGCATTCCATCTTTAATTATAGGTGTTTCAAAAATATCTTAAATGAGCTATGAACGATGGAACAGATTAACTACCTTCATCAAGGTTTCAACCAAAAGGAGAACTCAAAGGATGTAGAGGTCAAATGTGTAATAAAGTTCCGGAAAATTCACTCAACTCAAAAGGGCACTGTGATGTAAAAACATGATGCTGATACAAGACCTCTGACATCAAAGGTCCTAAAAACAAATCTGCTTTTCCATATGCCTTTTTGTAGCTGCACACTGTCGGGCCCAAACAGAGGCATGACAAAATGTCACAGTCTGCTGACGTAGAAGCTCAAAGTTTGAATCTAATCACAGAAAAATACACACTCACCCACCGACAAGTCTCCGAAGCATGCGAGGGAAGTCTCAGTGGTGAGGTCACAGCTCCCCACAGGATGACTGAATACGCACACAGGCCTAAATACAAAAGCACAGAAAAATACACACACACACATCTTTCAGCATCGAGGTCAGGGTCCACCGCAACAATACTGGGCTGGAAGCTGGACGTCGACGCTCTCCAACACACACACGTAAACAGTTACACACGCCCACATTAAAACACATTCACAACAAAACCCTCCTGACGTGTTAGTTGGCGGTGAGGTCTGCAGTGTGCAAGCAGGGTAAACGTGGGCGTTACGAGGTGAACCAGATGCAGTATGACCATTCCACACACAGACAACAAAAAAACTAAAATAAAAATAAAGCTCCTTGCCTTATGCCCATAAATTGGTTTTGGCCTGTCAAAAATTGTGCTACTTTCTAATTGTATGTAAGTATGTCAAAATGCAATTCAACTTAGACTAAACACAGAACCCCACTGATTACATGGACTTGGACGGGTCACAGTATCACAGTGAATCAAAAGGTGTGATAAGTAATCCCTAATTTAAATTCAACTGCAAAGGTGCTGAGGTTATTTCGTTGCAGTGCCTCTACCATCTTGTTTGCATACTACAGGCAAATAGTAGATCTCTCTGTCATAGCCAATTATTGTTCAGATCCATCCGAGTCCCTCTCATTTCCATAACAGAGCTCAAAAACCAATAAATGGAAAAGGGAACTGATAACTGTTGCTGTGTTGATCGTGACAGTGAACAGTGAAAAACACAGAGATAGGTTTGATGCAGAGATAACTTTTTGAACTTCAACAAAGGCATTTTCCCCATTAATGCAAATAAGATATATTGTAGGTAAACCTCACAGACAAAGCAGGACAAGAGGATCCAACCACCCTCATGATGGGTCCATAAAGAGCCTGGAATTAACAGGAGTATAACAGGATGATATCAACTACAATAATGTGCAGCGTACTTCATAAGGTCAATAACATTGTGGTAGCATCTCAAAAAAAGTGTTTTGCTCTTCTCCATTGCCCACTGACTCAGTCTGGTTGGAGTTGGCTCTGAAAGGATTTTGCTCACCGTGTAGAATGTAGACCCCCCCTGCTTGGTAAATTGAACATATCTGACATGCTTGTGGTAGTAAATTTAACATGTCAGTTGATAGTTACTGTTGCTACTTATGAACCTTTCCAGTGCAGTTACAGTGGAAGATTCAACACTACTGTATTATTAAAAAGTGCTTGTGTAAGCACATTTTTTGAGCTGGTAGAAACTTCATTTCACCTTTAAGTATTTCTTGGTGGTCCATTTGAATTGTTGATTTAATTTACATATGGTGTTAACTGTAGGTTCAAAGGAACCACCTCTTTCTTGCTCTGTTTAAGGTCTTACCATACTTTGCCTGTAGGAAAATTTTCTTTTGTGTGGACGTTTACGTGTTGACTGTGTTTTTTCCCATGTTCATATTAAGAGCTTCAATAAACAGGGTGGTTTTCCTATTTTAGAGTACTCTGAGACTATGTGTATGTTATGGTGACTAAAAAGTGATTTGCATCCGCTCTAACGTTTTCAGGTTGTTTTTGTGCAGACCTCTGTCCACAGTGAAACATCGGAATATCCCATACTTTTCAGTTGGCAAACAAAACATTATCACAGCCAACATCTGCTGAGGAGCTGATAAAAATCATGCCACAATGTTTAATTGAATATTTAATTTGTTTCATTTAATGTAACTACGAAACAGTGGTGTTCAGAAATGCAACAGACTCTGCACATTTTTTTTAATATAAGGTCAGTTTAGCTCTGCTACAAGTCAGTGGGGTAAGGTGACCTTAGTGTAAAAGGTTTTCAGGAAACCCCAGCCACTTTAATCTACACAGAGACAGAAGAAGCATGTTGCCTTGTTAAGGTTCTTGACCTTCTCATATTCTCCTCTCTGCCTTCCTGTGGTCCACCTCAGAGTTCTTGTTTCAGGATATTTTATATCGCTCACTGCCCGGGCCCCTCAGATGGAAATCATAGAGGACAAGTCTTTATTTTGCTAACTGATGAAAAAAGCCTCAGTGGGATACCGAAATTATCGATGTGGGGCAAAGATACCTCGAGAAAATGTGGACACATGGAGGAGAGAGGCAGATTGGAATGAAGGTAAAGATGAAACAAGAGTGGTGATAATGATGAAGATGATGAGAGTGCAAAGAACAAAAAGGGAAGCAGCAGCTGGGCGAACCAGTAAGACAGACAGGAAAAAAGGATGAGGGTTCCAGCAGACCTTGTGCCCAGTGTTGGAAGTCTTGCCAGTCAAAGCAGTGAGTCACTTGTGACCTTGAGAGAAGAAATAACAGCAGAGGGATCCCTGGACTTCCACGGCAGCTGATGTGGTCACCTTGTTTTCTCTGGTGAGGTTTCTGAAAATGATTTAGAGGAAACTCTTTGGGCTTATGGACTGCTCGGTGTCGGGACTGACGCATGCAACAAGGCTCATTCTCAGCAAATGTTTGCATGCATGTCTGTCGGAGACGTTTCACAGCACGCTCAGGATTAGTTTAATCCAGTAATGGTAGAAGGTTGAAGGCATGAAGGTTTTTATTCCCACCAAACACTACAGCAGGTGAGCTTCAGTGTTAAAAACAACAACATCAAATAACTTTATACTTTAATACTTCCATGCACATGCTGTGGTATTTTCAACTGTTGGGCAGTCTTTAAAGTAACAAATAAGTCAGGACCACATTTGTGTGGTTGAAATTTAACATTTTACAGTCATGCAAGCAACGTGGCAATGGCAATAGTAAAGTTGATCAGTTATCAGTCCTGTATTGACTGATATATCAACAAGTTTACATTTCACACTGATCAAATAATTGGCCTCACTTGATTTGCAAATTCCAACTTTAGGACAGTGCATCTGTCTTTGTGACCAGAAACACTGTGCCTATTTATATCATTCAGAAGCATAAGGCTGCCATAACTGCTACCAGGAAACCTCCCACACAGCAGAGGGCAAAAAATAAGGAGGCAATTTTAAGTGTTCACTACTGTTAACTGTTATTTTCATGTTAAAAACACGCCTACTCTTTAGCAGTGGCTTTCCCCTAAATGCTGCATGTGTACCACATATTCAAATGAATGGACTTCCAGTTTAGAGCCTCTCCTGTTTCCTCTTGACCTTGACATTCCCTGGCATGCAGTGCCTCACTGAAGTAATGTACAAATTAAGAAATATTTCACATTCCCGCCACTGGCTGACAAGCTAATATGGGCTTTTTGGCAGCGCAATATATTAAACAATTTCAGTGCTGGTGGTTTGTTGTTCAGAATCAAATCTTGTCAGGAGAGAGGAGTTTGTGTAATTGAAGCAGATTGAAGTTGATTTTAAAACAACATGTGTATTGTTTCTAATTGGAAATGGGATACTGGCCATGTCAACGTTTGCTGTGAACTAGACCGTGTACTATGCACCAAAGGAATTTACATTCAAGCTAAAAGCAGTGATATTTATTCTATAAAGTCAGGTGCATTGTATCATTACAGAAAGAAAACAGAGGACTGCACTGTATTAATTTTTAAGATCAAATGATCTATTTTACAGACAATTCCTTGCTACCGGAAGCTGCTGGATGCTGTAAAATCTCAAATAAACTCACAGCTGAATTACAAGGATGTATTTTACAACATTTTAATGATTTTGCCTCCAGCAGGGTAAAAGTGACGGTCAGGGAAAGTCAACAGACAAGAGGCAGCAGCCTGCTTGTCTGTTTGTCTAATTCGTTTCATGAGAGGAGCGCTGAATGTGTGTATTTGTGCCTAATGTTTACTGTCCAAAATGAGCGAGTGGCAAAGAAGTTCTTACTCACCAGCCACAATCTACAGTGGCGCCAACCCAAAGTAAAGATGGTCTTACTGTGCAACTACTGTACTTACACAGTCCGCTTACAAGGCTTCACCCCTGGCGACCTCAGTCACACCTCCACAAAATAACCTGAGTAAAAATAAAGCAGATGTTATAAAGAAAGAGGAAGTAAATTTTGGCTTCAAGCCTCTAATCTCATATAATTTTGGAATATTTCTGTTTCATTAAGAAATATTTCGTGCTCACCACAGCCAAACCTGATATTCCCCCAGGGCAGAAAAATTAATGTGGGTGTATCGGAATTTTGGATCCTTAATAAACTAGTATAAAGTCTTAACATAGTATAAAGTTTTGTTATTGTAAAGCAAGTACAGAATATACTGTACCTTTACAAAGTGCTGCACAAGTGACAACAACAAACAAAAACCAAATAGAAACATAAGCATGATCAAAATGTTAAATAATTGTTCCACTCACAGTGTAACGTCAACATAAAACCAGACAATAACAAAAAGAATGGACAGCCATTCCAGAGGCTCTGTGATGCTCTACAGGGCTGTTAAAAGCTAAAATGCTCATGCTATTATACAAATGTTTGGCAGGTATAATATTTACCATATTCACCATCTTAGTTTTGTGTTAGTTTGTGTGCCAAAGTCTGGAAATTAGAATGTAACACAAAGTATAACTGCAGGCAGATGGGAATGTGATGAATTATGCAGGTAAATTTCAGCCTGAACCAAAGTGAGTCAGTCAATCCACTGTGCAACATTTCCAGCCTTAGAGCCATGCATTGCTAGAATATATCTTTCAAATTTACTTGAGGTGAAGACTTGGTTTCCGTGTGCCTCAGTCTTCACTCTTGCTATGCTGTCTTTTTCTTGCTATCTCAGACCTACTATCACCACATTATTTTAAACTTAAGGTGAAGTATGCTTGTTCAAAAATGACATAATCAAGACTTGACAGCGGGGTTTCCACTTGAGTCGTACAGTTTTGCTTTGTTGTCTTTTTCCATCATTATCTCTGTGAGTATTTTCCACTGGGCTAATCTCCTGCAGTCTCTGGTTACCTTGGAAAAGATGACAAACAGGCCAGCAGCCTCTGAAACAGCAGCATGTTTTCCTGCTCTCTCACCAGGATGCCACTGGCATGCAGGCCACTAGGCTTTCCCAGCACCGAGCACTCAGCTCTGCTCAAAAGAATGACTTCAGTGCCTGTTTGATTCTGTGGAAGTAAGATTGTGTGTGTGTGTGTGTGTGTGTGTGTGTGTGCGCGCACGTGTGTGGCAGGGGGGTGGGGGTGGGATGTGTGGCAAAGAAGGTAAGTGTGGCCCTCCTCTTTAACCATCATTTGGGTTTTTCTTGCTGCCTTCACTTCTTATCAAAGAAGAAAATTATGATACAGGTCAAGGTCACTGAGTAAATGGAGTGCATGACTTCCCTGCATTTCGAGACATCCCTCTACAATCTCTGAAAAAACATTACAGTGGGATGACATTGCGCCATGCTCAAAGCAATCCAAGTTAATATTCCTATAATCACTATGATTATGAACATGACAGGATGCAGGATCGTGGGGTGGAGATACTTAAACAGTACCTTATACTTAAATTTTATGTTGGCAGATATTGTAAAACTGGAATTTATTTGGAGGTTTTTTTTTGCCAGAAGCCACAAGAAAAGCAACCAAAACACAATAGTTTTGATTTTTCTTCACCGTATAAGTAAAAAAAAGATATAATTGTAAGCAATTTTAACTGCAGAATATTCCAAATACGTGGCAAGGGCACAGTAAACTGTTTAAGTTGTCTCAACTTTCCTGAGCTGACAACAGGAAAGATTTAAAAGGAAAAATGAGGTGTTTGATATTGCAGGAGGAGCACAAGCAAAACAATACATGCAGTTCCATTTTAGTGATTCATGCACCTAATAAAAAGGATGTGGAAAATGTAATGACTTTCAAGTAATCCTGTTGACCTACTAGAGTATGGATCATCTGAGTCCCACTTTCGTCCCAAATGCATGACTGTACTTAAAAACAGATGTACACATTTATTAAAAAAAAAAAAAAAAAGCTAAACCTGACATGTCATTAAAAATATAAACTCTAAAGCTGGCTTGAACAAAAAAGAGATTTATTTTGCAAAGCAATGCAAATGGATTTTTTTTTAAGTTTGGGAAACTTAAAATCAATGGGTTACATGTATCAGGTATTCATGTAATATTATAGCTGTGCAAAGCATATGGTGTTATTGAAAATATAATGATATATCAAACATATCTAATGAGCATTTACAATGGGCAGTTTGAGTAAGAGATTGACTTTGTTCCAAAGTAAGCAACAGTAGAGGGTTGTTTACAGCCCATTTGAATGTCCGATTGTTTGCACTGCTTACCTTGTTGGCCAGGTCTAGCAATGTCGTCACCTTCCTCAAGTCTTAACAGTTAAGTTGGTGAGTAAAACATCATCACAGCTGATAGGAAAATAAGACTGAGGTTGTAAAAAAGAAAAACAATCCCAAATTATGTGGCCTTCGTGATTTAATTTGCTTGTTCCTACCAGTGTATTAAATTTAGGAGGCCCGGGGGCTGACACAGGACTTCCAGTCAACCTCTCTCCGTCATTTACAACCAATTATACCTGTTTGCTTTTTCTAACAAGACACGCTTATGCTTAGGGTAATTTTATGGTGATGATGACCCATGGCAGTGTGCAGAACACTCCCAGATTGTACTGAAATGCACAGAGAGACAGACACATGATTTCATTCTCTTTTTTACATGTTAAGTTAGCAGCCAGCTAGAGGGTGATCTAAATCCACTGATGGGTTTATTGCCAGTAAAGGGGCGTTGAAATCTATATTCCTCTGACCTGGGGCCTGAATTGGGGCCTGAATGACTGGAAACAGCACAGAGGAAGCTGTTGACTCCTTCAGGAGAGAGAACTGTTAGGTGCACTGATGGAAAAATGCCACACAAATGAGGAGAGGAAGAGGGACACAGCAAAGAAATTGGAGAGGGAAAATAAATACAAGAAAAGTTAATCTGATACTGTATATAGAGCTCAACTCAAAGATGACAAATAAGGAAAAAGAGATCAGAGGAGACAGGGAATAAATAAATATCAATGAATGTGTTCCTTTGGGTCTTCACCACACAGTACCGTGTTTGTTTAACAGAGGTTGTCAGGAGGAGAATTTTGTTAAGCTGCGCCCCATCCATCCAAGGGAGGTTTTCTTTTCGGCAAGGTCTCCCTCCCTGACCGCAGCAGTGGTGTGCTGACGGTCACGCTGTGGCCAAATGCTCGGTCTGCCCGACTTTCTTGGAAGCGTCATTGCAACCACATGAAGAAGAAGAGGGAATACCAACTCATTCTGTTAAAAGAAGAGGAGGACCTGTGAGCATGTGTGCGGGGCAGGCAGGAAGGAAACATATATATACACACACACACACACACACACACACACACACACTGGTATACACATAAAAAACCCAAGTGGACAAATGACCTCTAACACCAGCAGAGGGAGGTGGGATGGGAATCATCACCAGAAGGAGCAGCCTGCCAAGAAAGCCATCACCACTGTGCATGCATGTGTCAAAGAACAGAAGAGAAAGGAAAGCTTGCATGTGTGTGACCTTGTATCTTTTGTCTGATGTATGCCTGTCTATTTACGAACTGTTTACAGTAATGTTAAGAGTGCTGTTGCTAATCAGGTTAACTGACATCAGATTTCCACTCCACCTGTTTTCATGAGGAATAAAGAACAGAGAAGCAACTCACACCACATTTCATGAATGCAAAAATAGGCTGACTATGATGCTATGAAGTATGAACAAGTGAGACTGAACCACCCCAGCTTTCCTCATAATGTGTACACTGGACACAAAAGAAAACACTATAAGGTGATGCAACACGAGACAAGACATGCTACTATTTAACCAGCTTCAGTTTTTTAAATTATTAATATTGATTCCTTTCAGTTCAAGATTACTTGTCTTGACATCAACATTATATAGACTATGCATGCCAACACCATGTGAAAGTATAAATCAAAAGATGTTACAAATCTAAAATCTACCATTATATTTGTATGGTACTACAGACATCCTCAGAGTATATAAAATGAATTAAAAGAAAGTGTAATTATACTTAAAGCCTATGAGAACCATTTGAAA
The DNA here is from genome assembly GCA_016785225.1 of Psettodes erumei. NCBI lineage: Eukaryota > Metazoa > Chordata > Actinopteri > Pleuronectiformes > Psettodidae > Psettodes > Psettodes erumei. The sequence goes on from JAFBJZ010000623.1 coordinate 2,925,080, forward strand.
CTTTCTGAATTTTACCGATATGGAAAATGAAGGGTTAAAAGGTTAAAAGCAACACAAAGCCTCCATCATGTTTGTCATCTCATCAAGATGTTGTCATGTTTCTAAAAACAAAACAAAAATAATTGCCATGCACAGGGAGTTGCAGGGGTTTTTGTTCTTTTCATGTCACTCTTAGTACTCATTAGATGAAGTCAGTTCCTTTTAAAATCTGAAATTTGAATCTTCAAGCAGGTCAGGGGTTGGAAAGCTGTCCATAATTTTGTGTCAAATGAAGAGAAACTGTGCTTCAGCCTCTGATGTCATAACAACAAATTCTGTACACATTCTGTAATCATTACTTTTCTGAACACAACGCCTTTGCTATATTGTGTTTTGAATTGAGCGCATGGGGTAATGAGACAGTTGTAATAGCTGTAATGTATATTTTGTCCAAATATTTACAGCATTGTTTGTTTGCAGATTTCCAGACAGGCTACATAAATGTATTTATTTATTTTCAGGACACATGTTTCAGATTATTTGTCCAATGCTTAATGCTTGAAATAATCTAAAACACATGTGTGAAGTGAATGAAGGCGCTGTATTCTTACAGCACTGCATCTTGCATTTAATTGATTTTCTTAATTTACATATTTAATGACTTACAACATACATTAACCTGCCACAGACACTGTGATACACCAACAGCGCTTAGTAGCTTTGCTTAAACTTTATAAAATTAAATAGAAATAAATAATAAAGCATTCTTTTCAAAAGACTGAGGCCAAAACTAAATCAAAACCATGTGCCAAAATAAGCACTCCTTATTAGTGAGTTGCTCCCCCAAGATTTGTATATCAGTGGATTCTTTGAAAATCAAACTTGCGCCGTGTATCTACAAGCATAGAGGTTCCACTGCCACAAACACTTAACCTCATCCAGATTTATGTTTCTTATTAGATCAGATGTGTTCAAAGGGTGTGTATGTTTGGAATAGCCATAATTGTTAGCAAATTTCCTCTCTGTGAACTCAGTTGTGAAAGTAGAAACATGTCTCCATATTCAGGAAGTTTTTTATGTTTTAATTCCATTAAGACTACTTCATCTATTTTATTTTTCAACTCATCTAATAGGTCTATCTTATTTCATAATATTTAGCTGTGTGTTGTGTGAAATTGAATCTCCCCAGGAAAAGAGCCCACTGTGCCTGGCGAGGATTTAGCCTGCGAGCAGAGCGTAAATATGCAAGGTTTTTGTGATCTGTCCAGACAATAAAAGGGTGTTCCGCACCTTCGAGCCAGTGCCGCCACTCCTGCAGAGCCAACACGACTGCAAGGAGCTCCCGGTTCCCCACGTCGTAATTTTGCTCGGCTGGGGAGAGGCGTCTGGAGAAGAAAGCGCAGGGGTGGAGCTTGTGGTAAACTGGGGATCGCTGGGAGAGTATGGCACCCACTCCTGAATCCGAGGCATCGACCTCCATGATGAACTGTAGACCTGGATCTGGGTGCACTAGAACAGGGGCATTAGAAAATCCTCCTTGAGCTGCCAACCTGCTATAGTTCTTAATAAAACGTTGGTAGAAGTTGGCAAACCCCAAGAACCTCTGAAGGTGCCTGTGTGTGGTCGGAACGGGCCACTCTAGGACAGCTTAATCTTTGCCGGGTCAGGTTCTAATTGGCCTTGTTTAACAATGAACCTCAGGAAAGACGCAGAAGAAACACTGAATTCACACTTCTCCGCCTTTAACGTAAAGTTTGTTTTCCATAAGCCTCTGTAGAACTGTTCTAACATGCAACATGTGCTCCTCCTTGCTCTTGGAAAAAATGAAAATGTCATCAAGATAAACAAAAACAAACCTATTCAGCATATCTCGCAAGACATGGTTAATTAGAGCCTGAAAAACCGCTGGTGCATTGGTCAGTCCAAAAGGCATTATCAGATATTCAAAGTGCCCTAGGTGTGCACTGAAAGCTGTCTTCCATTTGTCCCCCTCCGTAATTCTCACCAGTAAATAAGTGGGTTGTGTTTTTTAAGCCAGGGTAGCCCTACTACAACACGGGAAGTGGGTGAAGGAATAACGTACAGTTCTATTTCCTCGTGGTGATTACCCAAGAGAGTGAGGAAAATTGGTTTAGTGCAATGGGCTACTCTGGCTAAAAGTCTTCCATCCAAAGCTAGGACCTCCTTGGGTTTCGCGAGAGCTATGGTGGGGATGTTAGCCTGGCTAACCAGTTCATCATCGATGAAGCCGTCATCAGCACCTTAGTCCACTAGAACATGAATGGGTAGGGCAGCATACGGCCAGTGTAACATACCTTGGACTTGGATGCTTTTGCTTTCCAAGGAGGTAGAGGACTGGACAGGATGGTCCACAGGTGTCCCTTTGCTGGCCATCGAGCAGAGCGGAGAACCAGACACCTGGCCCAGAGATGTCCCCCCTGGCCACAGTAGAAGCATTGGTTGAGACGACTTCGACGTTGTCTCTCTGCTGAGGATAGTCTGGCTCGTCCGAGCTGCATGGTCTCCTCAGAGCTGGCCAGTGACTGCGCAGCCACTGGCAGGTCCCGAGAAAGCAGAAGTCTGCTGAGGAGGACGAGAGGTGGGAGAGAAGGACCGAAGTTTCTGCTCGTCTGCCTTCTCCCTTTGTCTTTCTCAGAGTCTGTTGTCGAGTCGGGTGGCTAACTGGATGAGCTCTTCTAGGGTGCTAGTTTCGTCCCTAGCGGCTAGCTCATCTCTTATCTCATCAGACAACCCCTTCAGGAAAACAACCTGCAAGGCAGCCTGATTCCACCCACACTCAGCCGGTAGAATGCGTAAGTCTAGCGCATATTGGGAAACAGAGTCCTTGCCCTGGTTTAGGGGCAAAAGCCGGCCTACTGCCTCTTTTCCCTTGACTGGATGGTCAAAAACTCTTTGCATCTCAGCTGTGAACTCGGGATAGTCTGAACACAAAGAGGGGTTGTGATGCGAAATTACTAATGACCAGGTGGAGGCTTTGCCTGCGCAGAGACTCATAATGAAACTATTCTTGATTGATCGGAGGCGTAAATGGCCGGTTGCTGGCTGAAGACGAGCGAGCACTGATGCAGAAACTCCGAGTATGTACCCAGGTCACCCGTATACCTGGCAGGGACAGGAAAGAATGACTCACGGGGCAGGAAAAATGGAGGGCCAGGTGAAGCAGCCAGCGGTGGAGGAGGAACAGGTGGAGCAACAGGCGGCAGAGGGGGCGAAAAACCAGGGGTGGAGAGGCTGGTGAGCTGGGTGGCCACTTGGTCCAGCCGGCCGCCAAGCTGTGTCACACTGGCAGTGAGTTGTTGGAGAGCCACCATGACTTTCCTTAACGTAGCATCATATTGGCTGACAATCACACCTTGAGACGCCAAGGCGTGCTTAAGTTGGTCGGTCTCTGCAGGGTCCATTTTGGCCGGATGATTCTGTTACGGCTGAGTCGTTAGACCACAAAACACAGGAAACCAGAGGCTCGGTTTCCAAGTTTCTTTATTGTCTCTCAAACAAAAATGGAAACAGGAAAAATTCTCCAGGCAAGACCAGGCAGTGAAGGCCGGAGGCAAGTTGGTCACAATCTTCAAGGCGTAGCAAGAGAACAAGGCAAGACAAATGCGGGATGATATGGTAATCATCTGGCATAGAGTGAAGCGAGAATCAGATTTTTATAGGGGGAGGGGTGTTTACTGATGATGTGGATCAGGTGTGTCTTATCTGCGAATTGGAGACCAGCCAACCCTCCTGCCACTGCCTGAAAAATGGAAACAAACAAAAGGGGAGGAGGAAAAGCCAAAAAGCAAGCAAAACCCGGACCATCACATGGTGGCTGTAACTGGTGCAATTTTTTTGAAAATAATAAAAATCTTCTGCATTCATACCAGTCAATCATCTGTTCTTTTGTCTCTCCATTTTGGGATTATTATCAAGATTGTGAATTAGAATGACTGTTTTTTGGTGATTTCCCTTAATTTGCCTTTCTGGTCTTATTAAATATGAAAAAACAGTTTGGCCTCATGCTCAAGAGAAAAAATCCATTCTTTCTCAATGTACAGTAGGTTGGACACTTCATTTCATGGAGGCCAAGGGCAATTTGAGGTCAGTCAGTTAGTTCAGTGCATTCTTATGGTGGTAAATCAGGGTAATCTCATTGTTTAACCATCTATCCTGTCATCTCCCTAAACCGCACACACAAAACAAATGACGCTGGGAAAATACATAAAATTATGTATAAGTGTAACTGGATCTTGATATGAAATTCCTCTAGGCCTTTGTCATCGATTTACTGAATGTGTTATAGCTTATGGATAGGTTTATACTGAAACTATTTTGTTTTCCCTCTTTTTTTGCCCAGAAATGATGTTCAGACAGGTTTGATGATAAAACCAGGAAATAAGTTTCCATCAGGATTCATTATATTGAGACAACAATGCTATAAACACTTACAAATTTGACTTTTTTGTTCCTGTGTAAATACAGCCTCATGGTCATAATCAGCAATGTTCTGGTGATGCCTCTGAAAACAGTTTAGCGATCGCTGTCTGGTCGGAAACTATGTATTTACACATTCAAAGGCAACAGGAAACATAAATGAATGTTCCCCAGTGGAATCACGAAGTGGCTCAGTGCTGGGAAGGCAGTGTGGGCCAGCCAGGAGAATATAGACAGTTTGTGAATTGGTGTGTGGGCCAGCCAATACCTCTGCTGGTAATGTTAAGCAATGGGTGGTAAAGAGCACTTAATGTGTCAGGGGTGAATACACAGTGAGGTCTGCTGCTGTAATGGTTGGCAAGGGTTTGCACAATTAGAACCACATTTATTAGCTCTAATGCACTGCATGTAAAGGTGACTTAGAAAGGAATTACCACAGCAAGTAGCTCTTAATTATTTTCTGGTAGCAAAACTGTACGTATAGTTGGATGGAAAATAACAAACTCAAAAATATGAAAACACCATCTTTTTGTCCTTGCTGATGGATTGTGTCCATGGCATGTCAGTCAGTCAGTCAGTCCACCATTTTTGTCCAGACTAAAGTAGCTCAGCAACTACTCAGCACTTTGCCCTGCTAATTGGTAGAGACATTCATGTAAATGAGGTAATAACTGAGGCAATCCCCTGACATGTTATGTTGTGCATTCCTCAGGTCAAAATGTGTTTGTCTGTAGGCTACGTTAGCGTGTGACCAAATACCTGCATAAGTAATATAATCCACTTCAGATCCACTGCTTAATATCAGTAAGTTAGATTTTCAGGGTGAGCATGTTTAAACACTGACGTTAGCATTCGCATATCTATTCAAAGATCATACAGAGCTGCGAGCAAGGCTTTCGATTCTTTGTGCAATTGCGTTATACTCCCAGACATCACCATGACATCTGTATGTAAGGCCTGTAAATGATGCTCCTTTCTTTCTCTTTTCATCCACATTTCTGTTTTAGGCTGAACTCCCCAAGTCTTTTCTTTTTTCTTTTCAAATAAGACATCCTTGGCAGAAAATACAGTAGCAGAACCATATTGCTGTTATTTTGCCTGTTGCTGATGTAGTGCTAAAACAATGCTTCAGGAAAATGCTTTGGCCTTAATAATAAGCAGTTAAGAGTGAGCCCATAAAGTGGTAATATGTGATTAGACCAGGGTTTGCTACTGTAAAAGCTGGCAGAACTGTGTGGCCTGGATCATACAATGGCTGCAGTGTGTGTTACAGAACATACTACAAACCAATAAAATACACCATAGCATAAGCTTGCTCCCAAACAAAAGACTAACTGAGGTGTTGTTTCCGAGGGAAGCCTTTTTTAACTCATTTTAATTCAGTGGCTGCTTCTTTATTCAATGTCTTATGCTATTTTCTATTTTCCCCAAGATGTTCTGCAGACCTCTACAAGCTGAACTGCACTGAGGCTTGACTTTGCAAAATAAAGGTCATGGCGGACAAATGCAACAGATATGGAGCAGCATTTGGCATAGCTAAGAGGGTGGTGACAAGGTCGAAAAATCTGGGTGGGAAAGCTAAATTAACAAAAGCCGCAGACCCCTGAAATACCAGTATCAAACTGCTCTCAACCAAGGAGTAACCAACAGTACTATGTGAAAACTGCAATGCTGAGAAATAGCACGTACATGGTTGGCAAAGTTAATGTTATTGTTATTGTAAATTTATAAAATTATGTGCTGGAAGAAATATCTGATCATTGCCAGTGTTTTCAGAAGCAGTGAATTTCTGAATTTCTGAGACAGAGTGCAAAAAAGGGGGTTTGTTTCAATTCTGTGGAGGGAAGGAATTCTATTACTTTCCTTACTTGTCTGATAAAAACTCACACAAACTTTTTTTTAATGTATAATGAACATGAGTTTAACTGAGCTGAGTTCACTTCTGGAAGCCCCTAAGATAATGTAGCAGAAATACATATTCCTCGAACTTTTAGCCTTTTAGCCTATTTTTTTTCTTTTTTAAAATTTTTAATTTTTTCTTCATATTTCATAGTTACTTTACTAGTTGACACTTTTCTGTCTCTGTGGGTGGACACATGTAAATAGCCAGTGGATTGGATCCACCATAGAGCACTGACCTGCTTATTTTTCACTTATAAAATGTTTTACTGAGAATATTTCTAAGTCACAACTGAAAATTACATTTTCCCCAAAATCATTTTCTGACATTTTATAGTTTAATCTGAATGATATAAAGTATATATAAGTAGTATTGAGCAGTGTGTGACTCCACCATGGTCTCATGCTCTGACACAGCTTCATTACGTGGACACACATTCAACAAATTTCCTGTACCAAGCAACCACCTACCCACTCACCTTTACTTAACACAATCCTACTCTGTAATGCTCCACAACCTGAGTCACTGCAGTTCTTTTCACAGTTACTCTCATGTTTGTATATGTTTTCAGGCTTTTGGTGAGGAAAAACCCTTCAGAAGGGTTTTTTTTTCCACCTCTCAATTTTCTCTCCTAAACACAGCCAAGTGCATTTTCCTAATTTTAACAAGCAAAGTGTGTTTATAATGCTACTTCCAGCAAATGATTATGAAGACAGTGAATGCTGTCAAACATCAACCTCCTACAGTTCGCCTCCGAAGCCTGACTCCTGATTTAAGACTACCTCAGGTTTTTCCCTTACAACAAACTATAAATTAGGATAGATCTGATTGTATGGCATCAGTTAATTTAGTGTTTAGCGTGTAAGCTTTAAGCATTATCAGTTACAGAATGCTGGGAATATCGGCTGCAGAGCTGCAGATTTGAGTCTGGAGAATTTAATCAGACTGTAGCCATAAACAATTAGGACTTGTGACTTGACTTAGACATGACTGCTGTGATTCTTGTTTAACCTGAGACTTTACTTCATCAACATTAGACATAAGAACTGGAAAAAAGCATTTAAAACTAAAGTTTTGACCTGCTAAAATCAATAAAAAGGTATATCAGACATCAGACAGAGCATTCAAACATAAATATTGACTTATTATTATTGCAGTGATGGTCTGAGAAATAGGCTCAATGTAGATTTGTAGATTTTAGACATAAAGAAAGCTCTCATCGTCAGCTCACATCCTGTCAGGTGCATATACCTGAGCAATATAACAAACCTGTCATTTTGCCAATTTTTTGCCATTCAGATCAGTGCAAAAACAGTTTTAGTTTCTAAGGGGCTGTTTTATTGTATATGCACCATATACAAATATGTATGTTCAGAACACAGTTCCAGCTCTTTTGGTTATTTTTAGAACATAGGTCTACCTGAAAGTTATAGTGTACTTGTTTCAAATGCATTTTCCGGTAAAGCTCACAAGGCGATTCGAAATGATATGCTCTATGTCATCGTCTGATGAGTCATCAAAACTTGTCAGAAAAACTTGAATCCTCTGATTATGTTCATTGATTTGATTATTCTAGTGACAGGGTAACATCACCACACAATTTTCATCTTAGTGCTCAAACAGTTCCTCAAAGAACCAACACCTATGAACCTCCTGATTCAATTGGGTTCAAATGTAAACTACATTCACATTATGAATAGGGTGAGTTAAAAGACAGAGCAATGGCAGCTCAAGTTGAGCCGGAGAGAAACAGAGGGACTTTTAGGACGCTGCTTTCAGTGAGGTGGGAGATCTCTCACTCCTTTGTAGTCCAAGAGGTAGCATCAGCATGTGAATTCTTCAATAAGTGTATTTGTATCTCACCAAGGTTTAGTGAGGCCACCGCTGCTATGACAAACACAAGAGTCACCAGGGAAATATTTAAAGCAGGTCATGAAATGAAAGGGAGTGGTAGGTCTTTCAACAGAAACCAAAATGATCATAGTGATACAGCTCAGAAAAACCTGCAGTATGTGCGCTAGGGTGTGGTTCCGCCAGGGTGTGAAAGCACAAGCTAACAGAGCACTGTGATTCACCGACAAACAAGCAGATGTGAAAGTGTCCAATCTGTTGTGTTTACAAACCAAACCGTGAAGGATATCCTTGGTCTATGACTGGACCACGATACACACATATTTATGTGTGAATCATGGCTTTCTCTCTGGCTGAGCATGTTCACACTGTGCTGTCAAGCCATCCCTGTTCCTGTTGGATTTCCCAGATGCAACCTCGCTAATAAAACTGGCACTGGCAGCCAGACATGCAGAGCTGGGATCAGCTTCATTCAGTTCTTCTAACTCAGCTCAGTTTCACCAAACAACTTCAGTTCATTCTTCATGTATCAGTCAAATTTGGCATTCTGGAAAATAAACTCAGTTTCTCATGGGAAGATGGATACCCCTGTTACATCTGTGGAGTATAGAACTGAACTTTCATTGTGGAGATGCTGCACAGAGAGCTGTGCAGCCAGATAAACTGCTGTTTGATAAGAAATAGTAACTCCCTCTAAAACAAATTGTAATTTTAACATTAAGCATAAGTGAGTGATAACTTGTTTTTGGACCATGCCAGGCTTGCTGTCTCCCTCTGTTCCCAGGCTTTGTGGTATGATATACTAACTCCCTCTTTGCTCTAACTTCAGCTTAATGCACAGACCCAAGGTCAGTATTGATCCTCTCATATAACTGTCTGGAAAAGAACAAAAACTGTAGTCCATATGCTGAACTGTTTCTTAATAGTTAGATCTGCTTGTTTTAATGGTTTAATTTGACTTGTCCATTTTGGATAAACTCACTTATAACTGCTGATGGTAGGACAAGGGCCCTAACCCCTAACCCTAACAGGCATAAAGACGTGGGACAGCCTCCCTGTTGATATCACTATAGTAACAAAGAAATACATTAACACCTGCAGACAATTTACTGCATCCCAAATTCAGCTTCCTCTGGACAGTGGGAAGAAACTCACATGTATACATGGAAAATATACACCTACAGTACCTTTTCTGCTGGGTGATATTTACCCTAGTATGTCATATGTATCTAATGACCCTGCCGTCAATGTTGAGTCAAAGAGAACCCCTGTTCACTGACAGTAAAAGCATTAATGTTTGATTTCATCATTTGGCCACGATACAGAATTTAGGATAAATAACTTTAACTTATAACTTCCATCCAGTGCTATATATTTAATAGCCTGGCTGGGAAAATAAACATGACATTCTTGAGCTGGAAGGACTGTACAGCTCAGCATAGATAGGCTGCTCAGTCATAAATTGTGTACAGCCAGAAGAGGTGGATTTTTCAAGGTGTTGTCGGAGGGTTGATAACAGCACAGCCCAGTAAGTTTGGTTTTGGTGATTTCTGAGTGAAAAACATTGTTAGAGCTTTTGAAATGTTACTAACTTTGGTGAGAGTTTTATGCGTTTTGGATTATATCCTTCATTATTTAAAATCTATTTTGACTATTTTCAGAATGTAACTGGTTGTACAGGATTTCCTGGACATATTTCTTGGAAAAAGCTGTATTAAGCTGACTAAATGAAAATCCTTTACATAAATTACTGCATTATTGCACAGGTTTGTAAGTGAGAGGCCACTGCAGAAGTCACAGCTTTCCTTCCACCTACAGCTCAGATTAGTCAATATATAGATCCACCTTTAATGAGCATTTGACATTGCAGAGCCTTCTTGTTCTGGGACAATAATTGAAGTCAGTTCCACTGCGTAACGTTGCAATTGTCTCCATTTCTTGATAAGAAATAAGCTGCAGGAGTAGGAATCCAATGAAAGGGGCATTCCCTGCTTTTTTGCAACCTGCCACACTACAAAGAACTTTGCTCAGCCAAGCCTCGACCATCAGCCAGCTGCACTGGGCCTCTGAAGGCAACATCAGAGAGCAGAGTGTGGTCGCTAGTGGCTAACCAGTAACCATATTATGAGCTGAGCCCCTAAGTTTCTCTCTAAACCTTCTGGAAGTTCAAAGCAGCACTGAGGTTTGGGGATAAGGCCACTCCATCATGCACCCATTCAGACAGCTGAGTATTGTGGTCCTGCGTGAGTGGATTGGCCAACTTGGGTCCATAGTTTATCAATGAACATCTGGAAGGTGGGCGTGCGTGTGGATGTAGGCTTGAATGGTCAGTGATGGTCTTAAATCATCATCATCAGCCCTTGTGTTCTGCGGCAGGATTCAGTGAAACTGAAACAATGAAACAACCACCTTTGATCTGTGTTTCTAAGATTACTGTGAGGGCAAAAGTTGGAATGAGGTAAAGAAGTGCAAGCACTGAGAAATAGCGTGTGAGGGTGTTCCCTCAGGAAATCTTTTTTTTTTCTTTAATCAAAAACATTTCTTCACACCTATGATCCAAACATCCTTACCAGCTTGCACATGTTTTCTGCATTGGTCGACAGCTCTCTAATGAAAGAAAAATAAAGCCACTTATTTTGTGTGGTGAAAGTTGTGTGCTGCATTTGAACTTAGGTCACCAAGAGCACACAGAAATGCTACACTGCCAATACACAAAAAGAACAACCTTCCTAATGCGAGAACATTACCAGTAAATGCCGAAAGATACCGGCCTGTGTGTGTGTGTGCCTCATTTAAGGCCAGGCCTGTCTTTCAGGATCAGAAAATCCTTTAAATTGAAAGAAAAATTAAAAGCCTTTCAAGGTCGGCTCGAACTCCTCCCTGATTCTTTCATGTCATTTTCCTCCTGACCGCCGCTGCCCTTTCTTCAATTTATACTCTCTCTCTCAGGCCAAGACGGTAATAATCATATAATCATCTTGTTAGGGTTCTTATTGTTAATATGGTTTCTGGTAAATGTAGGACACACAAACACACACACACACATCCTGGAACATGCGATGCCAGTGCCTGCGAGAGCATATGTGTATATAAGTTCCCATGTTCATGTCATGCGAGCACCATGTGTGTTTCTTTGGGGTTTTGTGAAAATGTTATGGTCTCCATGTGTGTTTGTGTGGATATATGTAGGCTCCTGTATGTATCTGCTTTACGGTAGATCCCCATTCCTCCTAAAAATGTGGTTTAGATGTCCCTGATTCCTGCCACTGGGTAATTTCTTTCCAAGATTCTGTTTTAGTAATTGAGTCTATTCCTCAGATGCTGTGTAATATGACGGAAATAGCTGCAGAAAAGACAGGAATATTTTCTTAATTTACCCCAGTCTCTGTGCATATTCTGGGAAGTTAAGATGGTTGATGTGGCTTTGTGATCCGTCATGGTAGTTACTTGTCATGGATGTGTCTGTTCATTTTAAAATGTCACTGTAGTAAGAAGACCAGAATAGCTGTGTGGCAAATTGGGCAAATTTGCAGTCACCACATTATTGAATTTTGAATTTACTGAACATATTCCCTCAAGATGGGGAAATAATTAAGCTTTATAATTTATAGCTATATGTCGTGATGATGTATTGGCTCTAGGTGGATGTCTATAAAGAGGAAGGTGCTGCATGTGATTTAACTTATTTGCCAATAAGAACAGTCTTGCCAATACAATTTTCAAGAATGCAACAACACTCATTCCTTGAATTCCAGAAAAGAGGTTCTCAGCATTAGATAACAGGAGAAACACATCCAGAGACTTGGACAGAGAAAGCGGATTAAAGGGGGGGAAGCCGAAAGTGAGCGGGAAATCACATTCCTGCAGCCTCCATGTGCACGACACACCCCACCCACCCTGCACCCTGCCTGAGCAGCTGGCCAGGTCGCTTGCGAAAGAGGCGCTGCCGAAACCCCCTTTTGTTTTTCTGGCTTTCCCCTTCTTTTTAGTGGGGCATATTAAAACCGTCTATGGCCTTTCTGTGGTCACACAATGTTCCAATTTCCTCCTCTTCACTTTGAGTCTCCTCTCCTCTCTTCTCCTCTCTCCTTGCTGTCTTTATTCCGCCATCACATCAAGGAGCCACCAAATTAGACGTCTGAAGTCAAATCTCTAATCATACTACCGGTACCATTTCACTGGGTCAATTGGAAGAGCGGCGTTCTTGTTTTTCTCAGGATAGTTACGGGAAGTTTGGAGGAAATGTAAGTTCATGCAGCACTAGAACTGGCCTTTATGTCTGGACAGAACTATACAGACTTGGGTGTCTGTGCTGAAGAAAATTTTCATGAGTATGATAGCGGCTCTCCTCCTAATTAAGGGCTGAAAATTGCTCAGCGAATGTAAGAATAGAAAGGAAATCAGTGGGAAAAACTGACAAGAGATGGATATTTGAGAGCTTGATTCCACATGATGACAATAATGATATGATGAGGGTGATGATACTGTATAATGATGATAATGATCTGTTTTATTTCCCTCTTACTGCTGTGGTTTTGTGAAACAAAATTCCTGAAAGTAAAATAAAAGAGCTGATTCACTACTCATAAGGAGGGAAAGCAATTTATCTCCTTCATATTTATCATAATTGATCTGTATTATATTAATATGTTATTCTAAAATTATGTTATTATTGCTACTTTGTATCGCTGAACAGGCAGATGGCAGGTCAAAAAATCTATTTCTTACAAAGGGTGAAATGGCTGGATGTTCTCTCTGCCATGACTGTCCCCCATCCAACTTCCCAACACTGAAACTGCAGCAGCACTTTTTACAGCCAACTCTAGTTTTCAGCAAGATGAGACAGTTGTGCATTAGCACAAATGATATTTCCCCAGGCCTAGCCATGAGAACACATCTGAACCCTGGATTTTAGGAATAATTTCTGATTATTTTTTTGTTATCCTTAACTGAATGATGATTTACACCTTGCCATTTCCAGCACTGCTTTATGAATTAGGCCTTTTTAAATAGGACTAAACTTTCCCTTACATAGTTTCTGCATAGTGCAAAAGCCTACCACACCCATGAATAAATTGAATTCAGCCAAAAATACAAAAACATACAACATGACAATTAGCCAAAGTAATCCCAGGCCTCAGTGATTTAGATGGCGTGAAAACAGACCCATAATATTATACGAAGCTTTGCATGTCAGACAAGGAAAACCCAGCAGATTTATTGAAGTTGCAGATTTCTTTAAGTTTATGAAATGTGACAGATTCAACAGGCCAACTGTTTATGTGTTTCTCAGTGTTTCAGCCTATACTCTGTGTGTGTGTGTGTGTGTGTGTGTGTGTTTGGCCGTGACAAGGGAGTTTCCAGACTCCACAGACCCTGATGAATGGGTCACTGTGTGTCCGTAACTGTGTGTATGTGTGGTCAACTCTAACATTTGCACACTTGTTTTCTCATCAATGCAAAACATTTTCCCCCTCAAAATACGGATTCTTACTCTCACCCCTGTGCCATCCAACAAACACACGTCGGCAGACACGCAAACATGCACAGACTCACTGTGTCCTCTGGTGGATCCTGCACTATTGCAGTATCCATACTCACTTCATGTGAACTGTGAATCAGCAGAGCTTGTTATTTCACCTGCCCGACACCCCTGTACTCCTGTCATGCCACGGATCATTTCTGACTTAGAACATCATCAGCCACCGGTCCAGTTGGTGACTCACACGCACCGGCAAGTGGCGATCTGCTCGGCCTCCAGACACGCGACCATGACTAAATATCAACATAGTTCCACGCTACTGTGGCTACCCAGATTTACAGGCTAAGACAGGCAGAAACCCTTAAAGCCCAGGCAAATATGATGTATTGGGGTTAAATATTACCGCTGTATTTCTACCCCGAAGGAATGTTCCTTCCTCTAAATGAAGACCATCAGTTTCTTTGAGGGCAGACTTTGATTCTGCCACTAATGACCAAATCCAGGTTCAGTTGTTGCACTATTTGTCCCAGTAGTTTGGGCAGAGCTCATTAATCTACTTCAGTTCCACTTATGAAAATGCTTAGTGAACTGTCTCCTTTACATTGAAGTTTTTATCATGAAATCATTTCATTCTATGGATACTGGAAATGATCAGGCCAAAATAAGAAATTTGTTTCAACTTTTTTTTTTTTAGCTTGGAGGAAAAATATTGTTAGCCATGTGCTTATAGTTAGCCATTTCATACAGAATTTTGCATATTTAGCATTTTGAAGGTTTTTTGAACACAGTTAGAAAAATAATAATTGGCAGTAGATGAGTTAGCCCTTTTCTGATGTGTCATGTTCGCAGGGTGAGAAAACAGTAGAAAGCAGTGAGGAGACCAGTGACTATTTAATGGTTATTTTTTTACATCAGTATTCAGAGATGGCAAAGCGTCACAGAAGTTAATAATGAAGATGACAAGCCATCATCGCCTCCATGACAGCTGTTGTTGACAGGCCGGCTCTGACTGGTGGCAAAAATGAGCACGTTCACCATGGTTTCATGTTTCCATCACTGCCAGTTGGAGCTGAAGTCGATAAGTACCCATGATTATTCCAGAGTCATTTGACCTGGGAATGAATGCCAATTGTACCCTTTCCCGCTGAAGATAAAAGCCAGATGTTAGTGGGTGTTACTGTTTTTTCTAGTGTGAAAGGGGCTTCAGTCTATCTAATCTATGATTTAAGAACTCCATATGTAAATTACTCAGTAAATTACGCATTATTCTGAGGTTACACAACTACCCATTGCTACAAGCTTTGATAGTCTTACACAAATGGACCCAGAACTGAGAGGATGTTAAACCCTATTAACACAGGATGAACAACACTGAATGTGCTCAGCAGGCATTGAAATAACATACACAAATATTACACTATAGTGGGAATTCGTGCTAATGTTAGAAAGCCAGGGTAGAAAAAGCTTTGACTCTCAATTTGAAAATTCTCATTTTCAAGCTGGAAGTTCAATTTAAAGCTTTACTCAGATTGATCATTTCTCTCTTTCTTATTTTATCCCGTTTTTCTTTTTCTTTTCACTACAGCCTTGCTCCAGTGTAAAGAAAAGAAAAAGTTTGTCCTCGAGCATCCCGGGTGCATCTAGAGTGACCTTTCTGGTCTGCTTTGACAACGTAATGTTTTCTTCCTAACGGCCCCTTTCTCCCAGACAACCTTACAGTAGTGCTGCCAGCGCACTGTCTGCTCCTCTCATCAGAACCAGTGAGACCAGAACACAGTCGCTCTCTGTCCTCCTGCTTCTACTCTGGCACTCTGTTTGTTTCTCTAACAAGACAGTGACAGATTTAGCTCATCAGACAAGAAGAGAAGCCGAGAGAAATGAAAACAAATGCACACGTGGTAGGGGATGAAAAGTGGGGAGATGGTAAAACTATAAAGAATGAATGAATGGAAGAATGAATGGAGGAAAAGAATAAAGTTATTGTAGCTCCTGTGGCTCTAAGTTGACCATTTCCAGGGAAGTTAAATGGCCTTTTGTCAGTGCAAATGGACTGAACAACCACTATGAGTGTGAATGTTGTTAGAGCTATGGCGAATGTGTGAGTGGGTCCCAGACAGTCAACAAATTAAGATGAAAAATAATTCTGCTGGGAAACGGATAACAAAGAAAACAGTAGTGCATATGTATATGTAGTGGGAGTTTCTGAAATATGAGAAAACTGTTTTCCAGCTATCACTCTGACCTTTACTGCTGCCTTTGACTTAAAAATAATCATAATTCCTACACATCCAGGAGTTACTGGATTGTCTTAAGGTAGTGAAAACCTTCACCACAGCATGTGACAGTGATTTATGTGTAAAAATCACTTTACCACATGTTGTGGTGAAAAAACCTTGAGATGTTGTTTGTGTCAGCATACATCGAGGTGTAAAATGTGACACTTTCCATTCTTTACAATGGTCTTGATTAAATACTTTGCAAGACTCTCTACTCTGCCCAAGTCTTAATATCCAGCTCCAATAGTGCCCAAAAAATAGAGCAGGCTGGTGACCAGAGTGCTGCTTTTACTGATGAGTTTTAAAAGGAACAGAAGTATTTGAGGGAACAAAACTGCTCCAGGATCCTAATTGACGGCAGTATAATGCTAAACCCTGAGCCGACAGCATGAATGAAGATTTGTCAGCTCCAGTGTTCCGTAAAATCAATCACCCATCCCAATACACTTTTCGTCTTTCCTGCCTCACCCCTCCCTTCCTGCTATTTGCAGTATCATATGTTCCATCATATGCCCAGGGGAGAGAGAATATACGCAAACTTTAATCTGTAAGTGACATGCTGTCATCACTGTATGGGTGGAGGGAAAAGGAGGGGAACAAGGACAGGCAGAAGTAGAAAGACAAGTCAAATGTGGCCTGAGATGTCACCTTTGTTTAGGTGTGGTGTGAAACAAGCTGACAAAAAGGCATGTTTGCAAAGACTGAATATTTCTTGAAATTTACAATTTAATCAGCCCCTGTTACATGAAATCAGGTTCTTAGATTGTGAACTTTAACTGCAACAACCAAGGAATGCAAACTTGGCCTCTGCATGTGTCTCACTGAAGATGCAGTACAGCTGAGAGACCTTCTGCAAGCTGCAAATATTTCTGGTTGTGTGGCTTTAGGTGCAGCTGGGTGGGGGCTGTGGGCTCTGGAAAGAGGTGGTCTTTGCAGTGTTGTTGTCGTACATTTTGACAACACTAAAAGGCAAAGATGAGCACACGCTACACCGGCAGGAGGAATCAGAATTTAGAGCCAATGAGAGGATGGAAAGACAACAGCAAAGTGCACAGATGAGATGAGCCCATCACAATAATTACCCGAGCCTGTCTGCAATGACCTCGCAAGCCCATCAAATCTCTGGAGAAAAGTTGATTCGTCATGGTCAGTACTGAGCCAGGGAACAGGAATGATGGCCAGACACCCTCAGCTGAAACACCGAAGAAGGGAGGTCACAGTGGCACCATGGCCAGAAGAGAAGGTTTGCATTGCTATCTGTAACAGAAAATCAAGAAAACCATTGCGGTGATCACAGTTAGACCAGATCCAATTGTTTGGATCTATGAAACAAGACCATTGCAAAACCCCCTTCCCCACAGAGTGACTTTCCCAGTCATCACTTAGTGTCACTAAATAGGCATGTCAGGCCTGTCAAGCTCTGGATTTTTCCACATACAACAACAAGTGATACCCTGCATATCAAAAGTGAGTTTGGAGGGTGGTGTATTTGTTTTTTGTTTTCAATTTTCCAAAACTAAAAACACAAATGCAAAAGTGTAAGGAATTGGATGAAAAGTGTTTGTTTGCTTTACTGTAAGCTGTAACTCTGCATAATGAATCATCACAAGGAAATGAGAAACCCATTTTTGTCTACTTCTGTCACAAATATGGAAACTATAGAAAAGTTTTTAAAAAATGACAAAGACATTGAAGAGCTAAATGTGCTACTGTTAGTAGTATATAGTATACTGCATATGCGCAGTGTAAAACAGTTACTAAGACAGGCAGACACTTTTAAGCAGACCATGGAGGCTCTCACTGTCCTGTGGGATGAATGATAGTTAAGGGAAATGGGGAGGAAAAATACCAAGTATAACTATCTGGTAGAAGAGGTGGAGAGATTTCTGATCACAATAATTACAAAAAGTGTTCCCCTATTAAATGTTGTGGCTGTTGAAAAACTGTGAAGGCCAGTTTCACTTGCTTATCATGAGAAAAGGTAAGCAACATTACAACAACTTACCCTGAGGTTTGAGCAACACTTCAACTTAAAAGTAAACATTTATTCACAGTAGAACAGCACTTCGTAGCATGAGTTTGGCAGAGTACTGAAGACAAATTCATAAACATATACCTAAACTTTCCATCGAACTGTTTGAGTGTCAGACTGCAGCTGCAGCCTCATTTCATGGAAGTTCAGGAGACCAGCAATAGGAAAGATACAGTGGGAAAGGAGACATGGAAAGAGAAGCTGAAAGAGCAGGGAAAAAACCCGATGAGCTGTTGGATGCATCATATAAGGTCTACGGATGATCCAGCCTGTAATAGGTTCTGTCATGTTCTTTAAGTAGCTTGTCTCCTTCAAATCAACAACAAGTAACAGTAATTGACAGTAATTGAAATCCATTTTGGAAAATTTTTATTTGGTAGATTTCCTAAATGTTAACACATCTCATGTATAATTTCATTTATTTGGGGAAAAACACAATTGAAGTGCCATTTAAAGAACTCTTAAAGTCAAATACAGTATAGACATGTGTATTCCTGCTTATTTGCAGCCACACATACACAGTGTGCACTTGCATGTTTCACATGTATGTGTATATGAGGCTTGATTTATTTCCTGACACATGGGATAACTTAATGCTGTATTATGCAATATTTCCCTCAGTAGTCAAGAGAAAGTTTTCCCACTTCACCAGAGGGGGAACAAGGAAAAGGAAAAATAAGGATTAACAGAAATAAAATATATATTGAGTCGAGGAAAAACGCTATTCTGAACAATGGCAAAAGGGGACCGTATGTAAACAAAGTAAGGTCTGATCGTAAAAAAAGATTTTATGCATATAAGCTCTCAGTTGTCAAGAATAGATGCAGACACAGAGCAGAGCAGGAAATCTTCCAAACCAAAAGAAAACAAAATGAGTGGTTCCTTCTTGACAGGTTATTTAGTGACAACTTCACTTACTTGCTAAAAAAATTTGCTTTTATGGGGTAATTCCAAAGTGTCCTTTGTTCAAACGGCTTTATGATGTCTCAGAATGACAATGACTCTTATTCAGAAAACCAAAGGCCATCCTGTATGGCTTAACAGCCTTTGTTCTTAATCAAATTTTGTCATCATGACTATATTACCACCAAAACTTAGATGTAACTACTTACACCAGTGTTTATGACAAATACTACTATGTCTGCTATACCAGGGAGAAGTCTTTGCATTTAAATCATGGTAATGAACAATCGCAAGCACGCACCCACACTGAAAAGACAGAAGATTTCATGCAAACTGTTTTTTATTTAAAAACTGTTCTCAACCTTCAATTATGAAACAGACTGACAGGGTGTGAAAAAGAAGATAAGGAGTCAGGTGAGTCAAATAGTACTGAAATGGGGTTTAACCATTTTCTAAAATGAACAAGGAAAAACAACAGGTACTGTCAAACAAAATACAATCCTCAAGCTCCTCTTGTAAGTCCAACCTCGAGACATTGTAAACATACATACATAAAAGCCTTTTGTCACATATGGGCATAAGTAACTAACTAACTAACTAGAAATCATAGCTCACAGCCCTCTGGAGAAAATAACTTCATCAATGCTTACGTCAAGTTGGTAACATGACCAGTGCACAATGCCTCTCAGTAACTGCATCAGTTTCTTTTAGTAAAAAGTCTCAGTTAGAATCAATTTGTTTCAGCTACACACCATCAAAATTGTGCCTCTCCACCCTTCCTCTTGTCACAGTCTAACAATTCACCCATTGGTAAGATTTAGAAGCTGATGGCGAGAGCAAAGAGCAGTGTAGAGCTCTCTTACAACTGTCGCCGACACAGACCCATATTTCAAGCAGCCAGTCAAACCACAGATCACAGTTTCAACCCACACATCATGATCTCAGCCCACACATCATGGTACAAACTGTAATGCACTCTGTTGTTGGCTCATAGTTATAATGTAGTTCATTTTTCACACAGCAAACTGATGCTCTTGATATGGGGGGAAACATTGTTTGTGCATTCCCATCATTATCCAACACTGCAAGTGAATAAATAAATTATTATGGTTGCTGTAATTTTGAATCCCGACAGAGCATATCAAATCCATGCTGAAGTCAAACACACACACACACCCGCACACATTTTAACACACACACACACGCAGAACTTGCCGTGCCTAAAGCAACACTAGTGGCTCCAAGCTCAGTCTTCAAAAGCCACTCCAGCCCTCTGTTGTCATTCCATAAGTCATCCACCACAAATTAAATTTTCTGTGTCAGTGATTTAAGCTGTGAAGAAAGAGCCATAAAACTGCAAATCTCTGTTTGAGTCTTAGGCCTTCTAGTAGTCTCCTCTGAAAGTTTTATTATTGTATTCTGAGAAATCACAGAACATCCAGAGGTAGTATCTTGTCAGTTCAAAGGCGTGTAGTTTGGAAGAACAAAAACAGTTAAAAAGAAATGTCTGTTTTTACAACTTTGTTATTGCTATAATTTATGACAGTTGTGACATAACTTCATAACCACGTCCAATAGGGACAAGCATGTGAGATAAAACTTAATTAATCATATTGTAAAAACAGTTATCAACAGCATTAAAAGAAATCCATGAAATCCAGCAATGCATATTTGTAATGTTACATTAGGCAGTTGTGCAATGCAGCAGTGCCAAATGGCAGCAACTGTTTTGAATTACAATGGAGACAAACTGTGATACTGTGTCGTGCTCAGAGAGGCAAAACATTTAAATTTGGGGATACTGGCTTTTACCAAATGGACTGCTCTCACACTTTGGCACACAGAGTACATGTTCACATCAGAGAGCAGGAATTAATTTTAGAAAAGGGAGAGTATCTGCAGTGTTTTAATCACAGTCACTTTTTGTCATCAAATCTCATACAGCAGGTGCATGGTGCAATAAAATTGTGACTATCCTTAATTACAAAATTAGCAAACTGTTTAGTAAAAGTTAAAAAAAATTAAAATCACCTCTTGATCTTTCAAATATGAATTATATTTATACACAACAGACGGTAAAAGGAAACTCAAAGGGGAGCTTTGGTCACATGGCAGTTACAGAAGAATGGAGAAAACAGCTTATACATCAGTGCGCAGCTGTGTGTATGTGTGTGTGTGTGTGTGTGTGTGTGTGTGTGTGTGTGTGTGTGTGTGTGTGTGTGTGTGTGTTTGTGCACGCGTCTGAAAACACTGATGTTGAAATCAGTCATTCAGTCACCCTCCAAAGACTCAGCATGAGACAAACAGGCTATGCTGCCAAGACACTGATGTAGAAGACCGGGAAGCTTTTAAACTGCAACCAAAACACATTCACAATGCGTTTGAGGGAGCAAGGGGAATTCTGCAAAAGACTAATTCATCCACAGTGACATGAATGTACCATTAAAGGTTTTCCATCATCTAATTTTCTGTTTATTCCATCAAACTATATGTGGGCTGCATTTAACGGACTGTTAATATGACCAAAATGACTAATTGGGTGAATCAAGTAACCAAAAGAGCCCTTACAACAATTACAGATACTCCATGTGCTAAACAAAAACACCTGTGGAAGACAGCTACGTTTTTTACATTTTGTTAAATATATTTACATATAATTTGAAGCTGCACTATATTGTTATAGTAACTGGCCCTAAAGATGATTAAACAAGACAATCTGACTAGGAAGAAAGACACAGTCTTAGTAATCACTTTATCCAACCACTGACAAGGTGAAACACACCTAAATCTGTCTGTGTCTCTGGCAGCCTGTTGTGTCTGGTGTGTAAACATCAGTGGTTAGCAGTATCCTAAAATTGACTAAGTCCATAATCACGCACACAGATTTTACATTAAAAAAATACTTCAAAAAATTTCCTTCACAATGAGCTGACATTTTCACCCAATAATATAGTAGTTGTAAAAAGTACAATATAATTATAATTATCAAGAAGTAAAATGTCTCGCAGGGCACACAGAAAATATGTGATACTATTATTCACACAAAAATTACAACAGTTCTTTTGTTATTGTTCAATAATGTGTGCTACTTCAGTAAAAACTTTATAAATATGTATACAGTTTTTAGACATGGTTGGAATTGCCTTAGTTTTGTCTGCTGAACACTAAGGTACTGATAAATTAGTGGAGGAAACAATTTCACATATTTAGATTTGTGTTTAACTTTTATCGAGTTTCCTATTTGTCACTTCTTCTTATGCAGAGGCTGTCTCCAAACTTTTAGGTGTAGTTCACACACACACACACACACACACACACAAGGGATCTCGACTCAAGTCAATCACTGAAAACAAGAAGTATTTTTTAAATTAAAGTGCGACCACAGGTCTGGATGAGGTATACTATAAAAACACTGGGACATCCAAAGCTGTAAGGTGGAGTCGTGAGAAACGGTGAGGGCTCTAGGGGTGGTTTTCTCAACACCCATCTGACTCATATTATTTAATATTGCCAGCTACTTGCACACGACAATTTGCGGCTTACAGCTTCCAATCTAATCCAATGTTTCATCGAGAGTGAGATAAAGGCATTTGCGCAATCGATCTTCACTCCAAATAGTATCCAGGGGTTTTTAATCTCAGCAAGATCAGAATTTCATTAAAAGATTTCAAAATTTCTTATGAGGATAAATGTAGCTGTGTCTGTGTGTGTTGATAGTATTAGACAGCATTGCCACACTGTTGTCAAGGAGATAAAAATGGTCTGATATGTTTGATTTGTTACTGGAATTGGTGCTTATGCTGGCAGTGTCTTCACTGTGCCTTTAAAAATAAATTTCCCTCCAAACAATTATGGGATAATTTGCATTATACACCTATTTTTAGCTTTAGAACCAGACTAGCTAACATTTTTCAACAAAAGCCCAACACTGATATGTAAGAAAAGATGTTAGATATCAGCAGTTCTTAAATAGTTCCCCAAAAGGTGTTTTTGTTTAAATCAGTTATAGTATGACTAGTGAGAACAAAGCCAGGGATTTCAGTGCCAGGTCTAACAGCTCCAAGGTAATAATAATGTTGGTTTAGTTTATCATTCAGTGCTGCACGTGCTCTCTCACTTCGAGACACGGAGTGTGTTTATCCTCGCCTCCTCCTTCTCATGTCTGTCTACCTGAATGTCTGCTTGCTTTCCTGTCTATGTCTGTCTCGTAATAACCTCTCCTCTTTACAGATTAAAAAAGAAAGAAAATGCGTGAGAGTGGTGCCTGCCCACCCTTTTCTAAAAATGGATGGTGCTTTTAAACTCTGAGAAGAAAATTGCTTAGCATCCATTTATCGGGCTCAGGGAAGCTGATCAAACTTCCCCCCCTCCGGGGGACTTTCTCCGGGAAGCTGCAGCTCATACGATGCAAATAAGAGCAAATCAGGCCTCTCATCTGAACTCCATGCTACAATGATTTGAACACTCTCACGCATTTGCAGGCATAGACACAAACATGAGTACATGCATACTTCAGCATATGTAACATTTGCTGTTTTTGGAACACAGGAGTATTGGCTTCATGTCTGATATCATGCAACCAAGAGCATAAAGGCTTAAAACATTGTGAAAATGCTGCATGTTTACCTCTGGATTGTACTAATACAATGTTTAGTAGAAATATAGTGCAAATGGTAGCATATGCAATGAGACAGATATGATTAAACAAAAACAAACAATTTTCCCTCAACATGATGAGGCACTAGTATCGGTCTACTACTGCTGCTGATTGTAATTTTCCTTGAGTGTAAATGTTTTGTCCAGAGGGTAAAACTCTGTCCAGAAACTTGGCCATGAAGTAAAATACTGAAGAGAAATGCAGACACTTACATGGATATGAAATTCTTATTAAGCGGCCAAAGCCTGTTTTACACAACAGATTTTCTGTTACAGTTAAAGATGTTGGAAAACAGAACATTTCATAAAAATGGGAAATAATCTATATTAAATAAAGAATTTCGTGAATTTACTGTGTATATTGAGATATAAGAGCTTTATATTTAGAATTCATAATAACAGCAAACACTTTCTTCCCGCACCCCCACCCCTCCTTATTTGAATAGCTGGTTAACATTTTACCACTATGACAACAAAAGTGACATTTGATATACTGAAGTGAGTCTGTGCAACTACAGAAACCCAGATCATGAGCTGAGAACATGATGCAACTATTACACTGAATGCTTCATTTCCACTCCTGAGCCACACACTGTCGATGACAATCAGTAGAAAGGGTGGTGACCAACTTTGGTTAAGGGTAGGATTTGGTTAAAGCAATAAAGTTGAGGTTTAGCAACAAAACAGTTGACTTAAAAGTTGGGAAAGCCATTGGCCATGGTTAACTGAGACAAACTTTGAAAAACGACAGCTTCTCTCTCTTAGATACTTCCTGGAAGAGCTGAATTTTGAACCAAAGTCAGCAGAGTTGAAGGGAGATGTAAACACTAATCCATCATCCCAACCACAACACCATTAGTTTCCATTCTACTGTTTCCATGTCAAACCAATGGCTGATTTTGCTGAAGAAACATTGGAGGACAAATGTGCATCTCTGCTTTCACACAGGTAACCACATACTTTGTTTTTTAGGGGATAATTTCTTAAAATCCGAGGGGACCAGACGTGTCTGTATTGACTCTGAATAGGTGATTTGACACCCAAAACTCTCACATCAGGTTTCACAGCTACTTCAAAACCAGTGTCAACACAGTGTCAACTTTCAGCTATCTGCATTTGTACAAAGTTTTGTCCGTACAGGTGGAAGTGGAATCAAAGCCTGTGTGTATGTGCATCTGCGAGGAGAAGCAATCAAAGACAAGCAGGTGTAGCGTGTTTTGGCGTTTTCTTCACTTGCCTACTTATTTACACAAGGCCAGAATTAAGAACTTTATCTGAGAACTCCTTCAACAGGCCCACTTTAAACTTTAACAGGTTTACTGTAAAGCAAATGTAAAATTGTAAAAATAAATCAATAAAAACAAAAAAATTGTGATCTTTTTCTCTAATTTCAAGATTTCTTAAAAAATCTTGTCTATGTGTCATATTTTTAGATGGCTGACCACATCCAAGTACTGCTTGACTTTCGTAAATCAGAAGCGTTTGGTGTGAGATAGAGAGAAATGTTCAGACCCTGGTTCCTTTCTCATCTCTGTACAGCCGACCAATCACAGCATGAAGTAAGTGTAAATGCTGGATTGTTGGTTTTGGAAAGTTACCGTTTCACACAGTCCCGCCAAAGGTGTGGGGGAAGGGAGTTTCCAAAGGTGTTCGACCATCAGACAAGCAGCCCTGATGAAGCATGCTGGCAGCTCAAACATACTGACTTCACACGGGTAGCACCACTCCCCCTCGTTTGACCACCCTCCACCTCCAGACCAGTATTTTCAACACATTTAGCTCTGCTCTTTTTGCATTTTCTTCCCACAGGTTCCACAGGAATTTCATAATAGGCAAGTGATATAACACTCCACTTCATGCAGGAATGGCAAACTGATTCTCTTTTAAACTGGATGAATCTAGTACCTTGCAACCACTGATAACAGCCAAGTTCAGGACACATGCTTTCAGTCTAAAAATGTCCAACCAGCTGTTTTTTGTCACCCCAGAAAGACACAAAACATACATTTTTCTTATGGCCATGTTATAGACTTACCCTGCCTCTTGCCAATTGTGGGTTCACTCGGCCTATCCCAGCATGCCCTGTGACCCTGATCAAAATAAGGTCCTTAAGAGCAAAATGATTTACATGTGAAAATGTTGTTTCCACAATATTTCACTGGACTGGACAGTTTGCAAAATCTTTGCATAGCCCTTTATATTTATTGTTGTTTATTTTTGTGTTATTGTGCGAGTTTTGTCCTCTATTCTGGTCTGTTCTAGTGCCCAACTACATGAAAGGAACTAAGATTTGGTTTGGACGTATTGTATGTGCCCAGAGATGCGGTTCACATCCAGGCCAGGCACTAGCATCTAGTAACAACAAATAATCTGTGACTTTGCTTCGTTTGACAAACTTTAGCTGGAGTGGGGTTGGTTATATTTGTTTTTTTAAAGCAGTCACAATGAGTCAAAAGGGGAACTCATCCTGTGGGAGTGGTGTTTTATGGGAAAAGAAGAAGAAATGAGTTTTCAGTCTGTGATGGAAGGTGCAAAGTGAGTGTGTGTGATGACCACACCGAGGGGATCTTTCCACTATGGGTTAGTTAGGGGAGGCCGGTGTGTCACTTCCGGGCCATGGCCTAATAATGGATGTTGGTATCCTGGAAGACTTTCACCCCAATGTCTAATTTGAATCAATACACTACAGGTACTGTGTCTGCTTGAAATGTGATTTATTCAGACGCTTGGAAGCAAAAATGACTTAGATTTAGCCTTACATAATGTCACCACCACCAGTATCCTATAAATATAGTCCTATTTACATGACATCAGTCATGATGAGTCTGGTCTCATGAATACTGTTCTTTTGCATGTACAATTTTCAAACTCTATCCTGAGATTCTTTTCCCCATTTATTGTTCCAAGCCAAACCGTGTCCTGGTGGCTGAAAAACAGCTGAAATGAACGTAAGGTAAGCAGGTTAGCATTGGTGAGCAAAGAAAAGGCGTTTCTATGACTGTAGTTGCTCACAGTTAATTGTTCAGTACTCCCCTAGTATTTTGCTTGTCATATCAGTTTTTAAAATTGAAGAATATCAGATTACAGGAACTGGACTCCCTTATTTTAGATTTTTCAGAGACAGCACGACTGATCTCCAAGACCACCAGTGTCAAGGCTGGCTGCTTGTGAAGTCAGAAGATTAAGTGCTGAAGCCAGTTGAAACATGACTTTAATTGATTCATGGTGAGGATCATTGGGGAATGGTGAAAATGATCTGACCCACTTTCCACAAAGTGAAATCATGAAGAGAAACATCACACAGTGTACGACTTTGGGTGTCGACGCTGTTTGTTGTGTGCTTCACCGAAATGTGTTTGTCTGTGCCCAAATTCCCATTAAATACCAGGAAACACAGGCGGTGCAGCCACTTCCACAGAACTTACTGTGCCAATTATGACACTATGCTCTGCAGTAAATGAATGTGGTTCAGAGTGGAGGTTCGGTAAACATTTTATATGCTGAAGTTGCTGTTGACGGCTTTGTCACTCACACACATGTGGGCGGTTTATGCTACTTCTGCTGTTTTAAAAATCGAATGGCGCTCCCAGCATTGTAAATGGGGTTTTAAAGCAGCAGAACACAGGGTTGTTTTGTGGTGTGGTTACCACTACGGAGTCAACCCTCAATCCAGGAGTGTGAATCACATTCTTAATAAGAGAACACATTCCAAACCACATGTAAACAATTAGCCTTCAGGATAGCAGGGTTGTTCCTGTGTACGTGTGTTTGTGTGTTAGCCATCTTAACCATAACTTTATTGGAAAGTTGAAGCAATACTCCAGTATTTTTAGTGTAATTACCATGACCAAGCAGCCAATCAACATTTTTATATTCTTATTTTATTCTTATTCTTATCATATATTCTATTATATTAGTATGGGAAAGATGTTGCTCATAGTGACAAACCCACAGAGACATATTGTGTTATGCTCCGTGGAGCATTTTAGCATCTTCCAGTTTATTGTTTTGATTTTCCAGCCAGCAACTTGCCAGTTATCATCAGCAACACCAAATGCCACAGCCATAAAGGAGCTCTTGCCCCAAAATACACAACTCTCAACATTAAGGATGGAACAATGCAGACCTGCAGAGAGTATGAGGCCTGAAATATTTTCAAGTCTGTGTGCTTGTGTGTGTGTGAGTGATTAAAATTGTTTTTCAAAGATAATCCAAAAGAAACAAACACCATAGTCAGCAACACAACTTGATTAACGACTACTATGTAACTTGTGCAATGTGTGACAGGCCTATATCACCTCCTCTGAAGAGTGAAGAATTTGCAACAGAAAAATGTGCTGTGAGTTCAGATCCAGTACTGGATGTATTTGAAAGATTTTTGTCTGTGAAAACAAAGAACATCATAACAGGCCAACCACAGAAAAGGCAATGAAGCATTTAATCCTTGAAAATGGCTGCTTTTCAAAGTGACGACTAGCCAGTTCAGTTCCTCAGGGAACAACAGCCCGTGTCTGATTAAGATGAATCTTCCTGTTTTTTTCAATTAACAGTCTCTCAGTAACACCAGGAACCCTCCCTTTACTGTAAAGAACAGAGCACGCTAACGCCCCCAGTGACTTGTCTGACTGATGGAGGGCTGAAGACGATCCCTGGCAGCATAACTCCTGAATAAGGAAATCCTTCTTCATGCCAAGATATGTTGCTCTGACCACACTCTCTTCCATACTTGTTATCCCTCCTTGTCTTTTGCTCTGTCTCTTCTCTTTCTGTGTCTTCTCATCTAATTATTTCTCATTCTCCCATTATGTCTTTTGCCACCCACCCCTCCTAAATAGTTTGTCCCTCACAGTCCTCCAAAACCTCTAATCCCTGCATGTTTTCATCGCATAGTGACAAATCAGAGGATGCAGAGAATTATGTAAGAATCTGTGTGCACACAGCATTTTTGTTGTCTTGTATCTTTGTGGGCATGTCATTTGTGCATAAATTCATGTACATATTGTACATTTGTTTGTGTGTGTGTGTGTGTGTGTGTGTGCGTGTGCTGCACAAGAATAAACCTCTTTCACTAAATAGTTTGTGGTCTGAAGGGTGGAAGGAAGAGTAAAGAACAGTGCAGAAAGGAGGGGGAAATAATGCAGGCCTTGTTGTTGATAAGAAAATATCCCATTCCCTTCTGACTCAAGCATGTTTGCTATCAAACACAGTGCTATCTCTATTTAGCCTAAATATTTACACTATTTTTCAGCCAATTCATCACAAATTTCCAGTATGTCACAGTTAATTTATTGTATCTGTTGTTTTATGTCGTTTGGCCCTAACAGATGTTGTTGCAGATGCAGCTTGATTAGAACTTTCATTATATCAGTGCATTATGTCAAATTATGAATTTACACACACACACAGGTGTGTAAGTTCTACTTCTCCTCTACAAAATCACCATAACAAAACAATCAAAACAACCAGAACCAAAGTCTTTCACTAGCTACGGTCCAAGCTATTTTAAAACTTAAAATTTGGTTATGTCATTACAATGTTTTATTTTGTAAAAAAAACCCTACTATTTTGTTGACTATCTTGGTATCTCTGGTTGTGTCTCTATTCTGGGTATATTTGAGGGCCCTATACATTAAAGTACATATATTTTAACATGCTCAAAGGATCTGAAAAATGTGCAGTAGTATATTATGTAGTATTTTGACAGAAATATAATTCCTAAAAGTAAAATGAAACTATCATTTATTTAACATGATCCTTACACTCAGTCCTGACATTCATTCTTCCACTGATCTCCCAATATATTTGTTATATGCACTTGTAATTAAAGACAGTTTTAAATTCCAAGGGAGATACAGAGGAATGCAGTACTCTGTTAAGTGTTGTTTAACACTATGACAAGTATTTGATAAGACTCTATAAACAAGGTTTTGTGTGTGTGTGTGTGTGTGTGTGTGTGTGTGTGTGTGTTCGGTTCTACAAACAACAGCACAGCCTCTTTCTGGCAGTAGCCTATGTTTGCCTGTTAGTGAAGCACTGATCCTCTGGTTCTGCAGTTAAAACAGAGAAGTCTGACATCTTCATCGTCGATCAGTGGTGATCGGGAGATGATGGCGACAAGATGCAACATGAGTGTGTTGCTCTGCGTGTGTGCAGCTGTGTTCAGCCATGTCTGTCCCTCTCCAGAGGTCTGCACCAACTCCCTCCTGCCTGGAGCTAAAGGTAATACATGTGCCTGTGTGTCTCTCTGTGTGTTCGTGTTTACTGTAAATAACTCTGCAGGGGTCTAAAATGTTTATCCTACCGCTGGCACAAGTCTCTGTGATGTAATCAATTCTATAAAATTAACTCAAATTTAAAGACAGAATTTTAAACTGTAAAGGAGTACAATTTTAACATGAATCATTTTAAATCAAATAAATGATCAAAGATGATCTTTGAGTGGAAGTCTTGGAGTCATTTTGTTTGGAGATAAGGTCATTTAGGTTTATTACCTCACTATGAATGTATACAGGTATAAGGAACATGTCATGAACCTGAAAATGCTTTTACAGTGGATAGAATGAATGAATGAATTTGTTTTGCTTAATACTAAACTTGCATGTGCCAGACAAAAAAAGTGGAAAACTGAATTGTGAGGAAACACCCCTAATAGGTTTTAGAATTTACAGAGCTGATGATAAATATACTAAGCATGTAATGTCCTGTAGTTTATTAGCTAACAATCTGCTACCCCATAGTCTTTGGGAGGGAATGCCTTCCCGTGTGTGTTTTCCATTTTATGGCATCCAGTAGCTTGTTCCCCTGCTGATTCAGACAGACAGACCTAATAAAATACACAGTTAAGTTAACCTTAATGTTTTTCAGCTCCATTCAGGCTACTGAAAAACAGGTTCTTAGTTCTGCCTTAAAAGAAAGTCGGAGAGATGCTACTTCAACATGCAAAAAGTAAGTTTGGACATCTGTTAAATCAAAAAGGAAAAACGTCATCAGTGTAAACCAGGCCTTTGGCTTTGATAGGAAATCATACAATTCTTGAACGTAGAAAGACACGTTAGCCTGGCTCTCTGGGACAAATATTATTTTTACAATAGTAATTACTGAACTATGAAGTCCAGTGGTAGTGTGGTAGCTTTCCACTGAATTTTTTGTATTGTAAGAAAGTCCCATTGTGACAATGTGTATTTAAACAGCTGCCATTTAACGGAACTGATTATTTATACAAGACTCATCGTAGATACCACAGAGTCTCCAAGTGTGTGTATTGTCAAGTCTGCGTATCTGAGTGGGTGTTGGACGTGCAATTTTCTATGTTTCATACCCCCCAAAAATGTCCACACAACTTTTTAAACAAACATGCTTTTCCCTACATTTACTGGTACTGTGACCTCAGCATTTTTAAATACATTTACCAGCATTTTAAGTTTTAATAAGATGTAAGCGTGTTGGACACGGGGTCAAAACACGTCAGTTCAGTTTAGTTTTTAACAATTCTGTCAGTTTGATGACACTAAACTTATAAGACTTTCCTCACTTATTTCACATAAATTGATCCAATTGCTGACTAACATTTTAAATCACTCCCAGAACATATTTTGCATGGTTGATCTCAGTGAGGCATGTTTGTAATTGTACTGGTTTCACTTCACTCGTCCACAACTGAAAAGAATTGCATGCAGGCAGAATCTATTCAGAATGCAGCAATTTAGACTACTTGAACATGCCTACACATACAGCCTGCAAAATTCAATAATTGATTTTCCTCAGGACTCGTCCAGACTAATAGAGAGAAGGGTTCATTTAATCCTTCTTTTCAAAGCCCCACTACTTAACAAGATATAAAGTGTTGTTGGCTTCCCCTAAATGTGGTTAAATTTAAGCTCTAATAGACACTCAGAAACCTCTCGTGAGTTTTTGCCCTTTGAGCTTTTTGGACCCACCAGTTTCTTCTGCACCTCATTTATGCTTTCAGCTCTGAAATATGTGTAATGCCATCAATAGCTTTACACCATTAGTGCCTTTTGAAAATGATGTTGGCTCAGCTTAACTTATGTTTAAAAAATGGAATATGAAGCTGTTTCTATGGATAAGTGTTTCAGAATTGCATAGCTATAGGACTTGCACCCAAACCCACAACTAAACCTGCACAGGAACTGATATGTAAAAACACATTCACCAAAGCACTGTGCTGTTGTAGCTTTTGGCTATAACAGTAATGAATATGACCACAGAACGACTGATAGTTATTCTAATGTATCATCATCATGTGATGGCTTTGGCACACCATCCATGCCAGTGGGAAAATGCAAATTTAACCCCTGCCACACTGGGAAAGCAAGCCAGCTCACACTGCCAGTATGTCTCTGACACACCCCTTCTGAACAGAGCTGTGCATGAAACATAATGGGGAATATGCTGTCCAATGTAGTATGCCCAATCACTTTGGATCTGGACAAATCTTCTTTCACATCCTTCTTTACTGTCTTTCCTTTTTGATCCAGGAGATCAAGGGGAGGTCGGAGAGGAGGGAGATCAGGGGAAACTGGGAAAGGATGGACCACCAGGATTTCGAGGTATCTAGTGTTCATCCATCTGTCCTGTATACTGTGTATGGAGGGGGAAAAGGAAGCCAACCTGTGGTTCATTGAGTTGGCTAATGCAAAGTAGGAACAAAGGCAGCACAAAATGATTCCTTGTTTAAAAGACTTCACAACTGACTGAGCATTGCACTCATTGGACTCATGCTGGGCAGCTGAAAACAATGCCCAAACTCCCAATGTAGACAATGAGATATGAGACAATTGATACCCTTCAAGCATGTCATGTTCAGTATCTGGTGACCAAATGCGGAAAACAACAGTGCTTTCACTGGCACACAAAAAATTACAAATTAACAACCGATCACCTGAGGTCAAATTTAAATTTTTATGCTTTCCTGCCAATACCACTCACTACAGACAAACTGGTTGCAAAGAAATACATATAAATTTAACCCTGGGTATCATTATTAGTATGTTTTCCACATGTCAATGGCTTAAGACAACGAAAAGGCACAATTTATGTTCATACAGAAACGTAAAGGCTGACTCCTTGACTCAAAAATACTTTTTGTATCACTGGTGTAACATGGACAAACAATCATGTCTGACTCTGTGTGCTGTAAGTTTCCCCTCACAGACGACCTGTGTGACTTTGCCCTGGCAGCAGCTTTTGCTTTTTCCTGCACCAGACACGTTGCTCCCCTTTGCTGTGCAGCAGAGGCCTGCTCTGCTCTGTGACAGACGCACAAACACAACCAGCCCCAAGCTGCCGTGTTTCTGTGGGGAACATAGACGTGTTATTCGCTGGTAACGTAGCTTGCCAACCAACCAGGCATGTAGTGTAGCACCTATACTCACACACTGAGGCTTCCATACAATGTACTGTATGGACACAAGGGATGCAACCATATAGGCATAAGGAAGTAGATCATGGAGACACACACACACACACACACACACTAAGCTTTGGTTCTTGGCTGCCCTCTTGTTCCCCACATGTTTTTTTTAAATTTATAACTTCACATAGAGGTCCTGTCACACACACACAAGGGTGCACACACACTCCTCCTGTCAGAACGTGTGAACTACAAATGCCAGAGCCTATTCCGTAAGTCAGAAAGTAGCTACATATATGTGAAAATTTTTCAACTTTTCAACTTTGAGGATATTTTTCAACAGTACAGTAAACCCAGTAATTGCAGGGGTTTTGTGTGTGTATTCTGACTTGAGGCATGAGCACAGGTTCTATGATGATTGTGTAACTGGATGTCAGCAGCTCAACAAATGACGCATGTATTCCCTGTCTTAATTTACATCCTTTTACAGGAAACACTTTCTTAATTTTGGAATTTTAAAAAAGGGAATACATGACCATTAATTCTCCAGTGGGCAACAAAAACAATTTGTTGCTCCAAGCTTGTTAATGTCAACAAACAGCAGAGCTTGATTTTATTTTCTTCATTTAACTGTGCTTTACTCAAAGCTGCTATTGAGGCTGGAAGCTCAGTGTTACAGATAGAAGAGTCTGGTGTTATGTAATGTTCCTAATTCTTGTGAAGAACCTGTTGCAACAGCTAGCAGCGAAGCACGTGACAAATGGAAAATCTGGCTCAACACCTGTGCTGCATCTAATCCAGCTCTCTTTCCACTGTCCACTGAGCTCTAAAAAAGTAGATATACCAGTAGTAATATTTTCTCATTGTGACTGATCGAGCAATGTGCAGTGAATGGCCTTCGGTCTGCCTATTATTTTAATCTTTTGTATTTACTAAGCCTTTCAAACAACCAGTCTGTTAAAGGCAATGTTTTTGAAATGGCTTAAGGTTGTTGAAAATGTGTCCTGGGCTCCATAATTAGAATGAAAAATGTGGCCTTCACCTCCTTCCTCCAGCAGCTGGAGAAATCCAGACGTTAAACCAGTTGAAGGGGTTGGCCATTAAAAAGAGTTACTGCAGCGATAGGAAGCACTGTTATCTGGACGTTTAGACAGACAGTTTAACTGGCGAGCGCAAGCAAAAACAACATTAATCAGCTTTATCGACACAGAAGAAATAACATGAGCCCGACAGATTAAATTTCTCCATAGCATAGCAAAAAACAAACACCGACAATCATTGTTCACAATCTGTTCCTCAGGTTAGTAATTTCAAAATATTTACTTTGCCATTGTGCCTCTCAGGCGCTCACACAGAAAAATGACCAAAAAATTGCATACAGATTATAATGAAGTCTTGAAATCTCCCAAAGGCCTGAGTTTTACACAGTCTACCAGACCTCACACAATCCATAAGACCTCACATCCGCTGCCAACAGTTCTCACAAATCATCAAGCAGAAAATCAACATTAAAGTGGAGCAAAAAGTGGGAAATAGTAGTGAAATGCTGGCTGTGTGTGTGTGGCAAATCCCTCTAATAGTGCCTGGCCTCTCCAATGCGTCACTTAGTATTTCAAACGCCATCAATTTCCAGTTGAATAGTTTCCTGAGGAAAGACTCATTCAAGTGTTGGCAGAAGGCCTCAGTCTGCTCTGTAGTTTTCCCACACACACACACACAATATGTCTCTCACTGACTCTAATATTCTTCGTCCTCAATTTCACTATATACATTCAATATCATATCTCAGCTTTGTCACTTTCTCAGTATCTCAGTTAGTTGTTCTCACGCTAAACTGAAGCAGCCAAACTGATGACAGTAATCAGATTAGAAAGAAGAACTGTAATCACTTTGATGAGAATAATCAGATGAAATAAATCTAAGGCAATAATAATCAGTACAGATGCATACACAAAAGGTATTCAGTGTACCAGATCATAGATTACACATCTGTAGACCAAAGAGTAACTGAAAATAATAGAATAACATAAATAACAAATGTGTTCATTTGTTCTCGACTTCCACTTTGTCTGAAACATATTCTGCAGTGAAGCACATTTTCCAATGGACTATCTTCACTTAACAAACAGAGCCTTAATAAAAAATGCTTTAGTTAGTGCCCACAAAAAAATCTGCATGTCTTTCCTCCAATTTATTTGCTGGCATAATAATCATAATAATAACAGCATCAGTTGAAAGGCCAAACTATGCAGGAATCATCGGAGAAAAGCCTCAGGGCTCACAGAGATGGGTGCATGCAATTATATTGATTAGGCTTGAAAACAACTAAATAATCAAGAAACAAAGGGAAAATGAGGAAATCCATGATACACTTATACTTCTAAGAATAACAAACCTAAAGAGGGATTGTTCTGATTTAGGATCATTTTGATTTTGCTTTTCATAATATAACAGTGATATCACCATATTTACTTCAGATCAAACATGAGGTGTGCACAGCATCAGGTATATTATGCACACTGTGTTGGACAGAAAAGTTACTACAAAACTCAGATGATGAGATGTCTTTACTGCCTCAAATGTCTGCCAGCCTATCCATATTCTCTTCCAGTTTCTCATCATCATTCGTCTTTTTTCTACCCCAGGAGAGCTAGGAGAGATGGGGCCCAGAGGAGAGGTGGGCCACACAGGAAAGATGGGACCTGTTGGAGACAAAGGTAAAAAAGGAAGTCATTTTAATATCATTTTAATCTAAAGTTCATGTAAATGCATTCTCTATCCTGCCTGTCTCAGTCAACTCTATACTACAGTATAAACACAGGCCTTGTTCATTTTCATTAGCATTCCTAATTCATATACATAATATATCATAGTATACAATATTCAAACAAAAGGTTCATCAAGATGTAAAAAAAAAGACAGAAAGATTTATGGACAAACTATCAATTGTATAAATTTGCCTTTGTTCCAGTTTCATGAATTTTTTCAACATTTAGAAAGCAGTCTGTAGTTGTTTACAACAGGCTGTAAAAATGGCAAATAATGTTGTTGTGAAGTTCTACTTGCCTAAAAGAAGAAATACAGTTTCCTGAACTCCTCTTTCGTTTGAACTGCTGTTCCATAAGCATACACTCAAAACATCAAAATAAGTAGAAGGGACATTTGGGCAAGAAAAAAACAGTAAACTTAATTAGTCCCAAGACTAGAGGGAATTGGTTCAAGCCAATAACAATTTCCTTTAAAAAAGTCAGCTCTTTTATGTTTTAAGTTATCACATCCAAAGATAGAAGAACTTGTACTCCTACAATATGATGTCATCCAGTTACTCTGCCCAGGGTGGCTGAAACAATTTCTATCTTTACTTTTATTTTTATGGGTAGTCGTTTCCCTGCCTTTCTAGGCATTCTCTCTTCTCAGTATTCATTATGTTTAATACGCTTACAGGAAAGTGGCTGTGCATCAGCCATCTCAGGCAAAGGAGTGAGGTCACAGGTTTGGATTTTCCTTGATCCTGTGTGCCTGTACCTCATAAAATACCTGGAAAAAAACTCATTTCCAGGGCAGCGCTGGCTTTAGCAAAAATCACAAAAACAAAAATTCAGCCACTCTTTAACAGAATTGTGATGCAGTTAAATGGTAACGTTCATAAAATACTTGAAGTCTGCTTTAGTAAAAACTGTTGTTCATTCAAGATGAATATAAAAGAACATTATGATACATAAGCAGGTATCGCCTCTACCTGCTATAGCTCTATGCACATGTCTGAGCTTACACTTTGCATAGGCAAAACATCTATCTGAATCTATAAACTTTATGTATTTATTGTGATTTATACTTAAAATGTGTGATTAAAGAGTTTGTATGGAAAATCAACCAACTAACTGTAACAGGACTGTTTGTGGGC
This sequence comes from Psettodes erumei, assembly GCA_016785225.1. NCBI lineage: Eukaryota > Metazoa > Chordata > Actinopteri > Pleuronectiformes > Psettodidae > Psettodes > Psettodes erumei. The sequence goes on from JAFBJZ010000623.1 coordinate 2,961,873, forward strand.
ATTATTCTGTATGCTCCCTTAGATATCTGTGCCAAACCCTTCTGGCAGTAATTTTATTTAAGAACCCATGGAGCTACAGTGCTGGCAAAAGGATAACAAGTTAACTCTGAAGCCAGAAATGATCAGATTGTACTGGTACAGTATGTCACCGTTGTGATTCTTCCTCTTACAACACTGCCCTATTGTGATGTTTGTACTGCAGCCCACTTCCCCAAAATTTGCAACTGCCAGTTTGGTTAATTTCCACAGTGAAGCCGTAGTGTAAGTGTATATACAGTAGATTTTTTTTCAAAAAAAGACTTGATTGTACGTACTTATAGAAGTTACGATTAAAGCACATTTATATGTTTAATATATTATTAGGGTTGTCATATTGATGTTTATTTGGAACAATTAAGTCTGGGTTACAACAGGTCAGGGTTTGACCTGAGTAAATCTGAACCCCATATTTTGTATTTTATGTACAATACAGCTATCTGGTGGTCATCTTCTGTAACTACAGTACCATATCATTTATGTTGAATTGCTGGTAGATCGTCAGCATTGGCACTGTGTTTTTTATCTAAACTCTGAGCCACTGAAATCAAGAAAAATTACATACCAGGGTTTTTGAAATCGTGAGCACTTTCTGTGATATTTATTCCTCTTTAGGAGACAAAGGTGATACGGGTTTGGATGGGTCCTCTGGTCTTAAAGGGAAACAAGGTGAGTAAGCTCACAGTGCAGAGGGGAGTTTTCAAGTTGCAGGCAAGACTGGGACCCCACTCTGTTCCCCATGAGCAAACATGATGACGTTACAGTAGTATTAAAAATAAACAGCTGGACAGACAACATTTCTGTTTCCCTGAAATTAGCAATCTTGTAAATTCTTTTTGAACACATAAATTAGAGTCAAGCAAACTATATTCGAGTCAGTTACAGCTATAAAGAACACAAATAGGTCTTTTGAGACCTATAAAGTCACTCAACATGCCCACTGGGTTGCTCAATAATCATTCAGTGGTATTAAATCCATAAAAGAAAAATTAAAAAACAAACTCATGGCAAGCTTGAGGGATGTGTTTGCCAAGACACATCTGCACACAATGACTGTGGTAGTAAAATATGTGCTCTGTACACTGACACTAAATATACTGTGGTATAATTTTGACATTGTCAGGAAGGTGATAGTGTGCTACTAAGCCCTGTACACACTGAAATCATGTGCTTGACCATGCAGGCACTACATGCGACTGTGGCAGGTACAGGAAAGTGGTTGGACAGCTGGATGTCAGTACAGGCAAGCTGAGGAATGCCGTCAAGTTTGTGAAAAATGGTGAGTCCGTCACAATCAATATGCTGCACATAATGTATGGTTTAGCACACTTCAGTATGAAAAGTGGCAGTAAGCATGAATGTCCCGAAAAGTGTGAAAACTGTTACATGCAGCACTAAAGATAAAAAGTGTTTTCAGACATGAAATTAGTGCATTATTTTTGGGTTTTCTTCCATGCCTGTGTTTATTCCTGACATGTAATTTGATGAACTTTGACAACAAAGACTTTCTTCTTTTTTCCTGATATTTCATATCTGACACGAGGATAGCAGAGTTACGATATAGATACAGTAAAACTATGTCTTTATTTTTATTCATAATGCCCTGTCATTTATGGGCTGTACTTGACAGGGGTCAGAGGTTAGTACAAAATAAATGGGAAATAAATAGCCTAATTAATTGCCGAAATCTGATTGACCTTTAACCCTTAATGCTGCCATGTGCAGTCATCTTGGGGCTGCAGGAAACAGAGGAGAGGTACTATCTGCTGGTGAAGGAGCCCAAGAGGTTCAGAGAGGCTTCGATGAACTGCAAGCTAAGAGGAGGCACCCTGGCAATGCCAAAAACAACCAGCACCAACCGTCTCATGGCAGACTATGTCAGTCGCGCAGGACTGACTAGAGTTTACATAGGAGTGCACACTCAGGACACAGTAAGTGGTCCCCAGCAGACCATAATGAACACACACACACACACACACACACACACACACACATCCGGAGGTGGAGTTTCAGTTTTTGGTTTTGAAGTAGAAGCTGGTCAGCCATTAGTGCATGTTTAGGGTGAAGAGAGATTAAGATTCATTAAGACAACAGCCAACATAACAACCAACAAAGCACACACAGCAAATTATGAAGAAATGTAAATCATGGTTGATATTTAATGATGAAGGGACAACAAACAGATTGTGGCTGCTACTACCTTAAACATGATATGTTTTTAGGCTCTTGTGATTGCTGACAAATTGACGCTGTAATGGAGTTAAACTTCACCACTGTCTTCACATCCTTTCTAAAGAAGGATGATGAAGGGCAAATTCTTCTCAATCCTCATTAAATTATCAGAAACTATTTTTAACCCTTCTGCTACCTTGTGCTGGAGGGAGAGGGAGTGGGATAGGGCGAGGGGTCCCGGGGACCCCTGGAGGTAGCAGAAGGGTTAAGAGTTTTCCCTGTCATCCAAAAAATCTCACCCCATCATTTCATTCCCACATTTTTGTCATCAGGATGGAACAAGCAGTTATGTTTATGCAGACTCCAGCCCTCTGCAGGGGTTTGCTGCATGGAGTCAAGAGGAAGAGCTCAGTTCTAAATTACCTCCAACCACAAACTCCAGCTGCGTGGAGCTGCTCAGCACTGGAATATGGGGTCATGTGGAGTGTGAGGCCACCATGTTTTTTATCTGTGAGTTCCCCAAAAGCAGAAGAAGAGGAGGAGGAGGAAGAGGAACACCTGTCTCAGCATCATGAGTCAATGAGACATTCAGACCTGCTTTTCCTGTTTATATAAGCATTATGTTTTGTAGTATTTAGCAGCAATTCTGTAATGCACTGAACTGACACTTAGATTTCATAACATAAAAACCGTTCATTGTTGGGTAAAAGATTAATTATTGAAATTCTTGAATAATTTAATGTTGATCTGTTGTTCTATCTATCTTTTTTATATCTGCAACATTTATCAGACAACATGTTTTAGGGCATTCTGGACGCAAAAGTGAACATTCAGCAAGGCCGGTTGGACAGGAAAATGCTAACAGAGATCCAGCTGGCAGTCAGGTGACAAAAGTAGAAAACCAAAAACACACAGGAGTAGTAACACCTGAAAAAACAAACTTAGAAAGACAAGGGGGAAGACAGAGACTGGGATAATCAGGCACAGGTGCAACACCTCAGGGTGGGGCAGACAATCACGAAGGAGGGAAAACACAGAGACTGGAAATAAGCACAGCCAAAACAAACAGTAGATAGATCCTACAAAATAAAACTGGAAATGCAAGTCCAAAAGACCATAACACGACATTTGTGGCACCACAGGAAAAAAGCCAGCTCTTACTTAGCATGCAGACACAAATACATTGGCTTAAGATAACATTTGAGGAAGTCAAACAGGCCATGTTTTATCCAGATAAATCTATGTTTATTTTAATACGAAGTATTGTGACTTTATGGATCTAATGAAGACACAAAAAACACACACTCATCTCAGTGGTAGCTAATCTCTCTTCTCCACCTTTCTCTTTGGTTCTGTTTCTCTCTGAGTCCCACACACAGGTGAGGTGAAGAGGATACATTGAGTTTATACATGACACAGCGTATGTGAACCTGAGATAAGTGATGTGCCCCAGGTCCTCTGGAGACATGATAATGGTGGATTTAGTGGTGAGGGGAGGACACAGTGGATAGACATACCAGCCCAGGCACACTATGTATCCTAGGAACGTTAGTAGCTGCTGCAGGCAACATGTCACTTTGTGTCAGTGTTTTGGAAAAACGCAAGAGGTGTAAGGACTGGTGCTTTTAAAAGAACAGAAAAAAACCCTTTAGATGGTGCAAGAGTAATTATCCATTGATAAGATAATACTGGAGATAGAGAAAATGAATAGACAAGAAAAAGCAGATGTGCATCTGAATACTATAGACTGCACCAAAACACTTGAAATTACAATCAACAACATGTCATGATTACGAAGTGCATTTGATCCTCCATACTGTTTGCCCCTGAGCATTCAATAAGCCTTGTCCATCATTGAAAGATATGTTCCCATGCGAAGACTGCATGTTCAGCTGTATTGTTGCTGGTGGATGTTTAGGTCTCTTGTTGTCATACAGTTCTGTTCAGCACTGTTGCTTGTTTTCACATGAGACTGTCTTGTTAGTGTCAAAGACAAACCTGTCTGACAGGACATCAAACTGCACATGTACTGACTGGCTGTGTTAAGAGATCTATTCTGACCAATTGTTAGTCATTACAAAATACAAAAGACTTCTGTACAGGTGACAACTTGATGCACCAAAATTGTGTTGGTACTTGTACTGACAGGGTGTGTGTGTTTAATCATTATGAAGACTGTGTCATTTCTGACCAAAGGATTCAAACATCACTACACATCAACATAGAGACTCAGAAGTCAGACAACTGAAAACATCTGCTTTGTCTGCGTCCTCTCCCTAATTCCACACTCCAGGTTGACTAACGGCAGGGATAAGTGAGACCAATAAAAAACTATCCCTGTATTGGGTGGGGTCCAAGCTGGCAACACAATTCCACCCCACACGTGCATGGGACAGGTTGAAAACATCACAGAGGTGGAAAAAAATGCTTTCAATGTTGTAGCGAAGATGATGCATAATCCAAGTGGGTAGTTCAATATGCACTACATTTGAAGCGCATATAAACATTATAGTTTTGAAACGTGGTTCTAGCTGGAACTGTGTGATACTAGTACTGTGACAAAAAACCTTTCTGTAACCCTGCAACTTCAGACTTGGTGCGGATCAGGTTGGAACCTTCATCTCCAGGGTAAAGAGCAGCATCCAGCAGCTGGACCTTCTCCAGTACGAATCACTCAAACACACAAACACTCAGACTTAACTTAATTTAAGAAAGAAACTGAAACCTGAATAGATTCTTTGATTTTTTCTTTGATTAGGATTTGCCGCCATGGAGAGGAAATGGCAGAAAATGAAAAGTGTATTATCAAACAACAGAACTACTTGGTCATGCCCTTAGATCATAAAATACATTTTAATATACTTCATTAAATTCAAGGGTCAGGATGATAAGACTAACTGACACGGCCTAATTTCAGGCAGACCACTACATTTTCTGCTGCTCTTTCTGTGCCTTTTCAGAGGTTATATCAACATTGTTTCACATGAACCAAAGCCTAGCTAAACATTAACTGTGGCTTATCATAGGATACTCCTCTAACTATCTGATGTTACAATGTAAGTTTTACTTCACAATTTGATTAAAAAACTGTTCTGAAAAAAACTTTTAAAATTTACCCTCCCATTCAGCAGTACTGTGTTTTAGTGCAAAGACAGTAAATGTTGCTGAGTCAGTTCCAAAATCAGTTCCCCTCTCTCCTCAGCTATCCCTTAAACTAATATTTACTTTTTAACTTCTATTTTTTTTTGCTCCCGCGCTGTGAAGGTTAACCATTACACACACCATTGTTTCTCAGCCCTCATTTCTTTTCCACCAGGAATCAATGGGGTGCAGTCCAGCTTTTTGATTTGCCTTCTCACTCATGCTCTGAGCTGTGGTGTCTGCTGGAGGCTGCTCATACACAGGGAGTCCAGGGCCCCAACACACTAATTCAGTGAGAGTGCTACTGCTGCCTTCACTTACTGTTGGAGACAAGCTCATATTATGATTAAGGGGAACGATTGTACAGTTCTAAAGAATTGACATTTAGGGTGTGGATAGCATAATGTCAGCAACCAAAGGAGTGACCAGTCTGGTCCAGTCACTGCAAACACACCATCGAAACCTTTATAACATGCTTAAGGGAGGGAGCCATTAAAGCATATTTATGTTGCCCAGACAAAATTTATTAGCATGCTATATGATTAAGCACCTCGTGAGGAATGCATTCTGTTATCATTATGGATAATAGGTATTGTATATGTATTCCTTGTGTTGCACTCACTCTAAAAGCCCAGTTCCACATTTGATTGTCCTGTCAAACCTATAGGTGATTTCTACACTTGCTTAAAGACTAAATAATCTCTGGTTTGGCCATGGGTTGTTATAAAATTGGCTGCAGTTGAAACTACTCCACGTATAACCATCATTTTTCAGAGTAAATCATCAACCAGTTAAAACTACTATTACTATTATGTCGAAGGACGTCTCAGACGAATAAAGCCTATAAGATTTTTGGTTTTTTTTTTTTTTAATGGACATGTGATGTAGGATCTTCCGTGGGGTTATTGAACGCAGCACCGCTTTCCAGGGAGTGGCCCCTGCACCTGTCCAACCTGTTTCAGGAGGTGGAGGGGGCACATGACTCCGGAGGAATTTCCCCCGCTTCTCCCGTCCTTTGTTTAACGGAGCCGTTTCAGCGGGAGACGCAGGGCGAGAGGCAGGGGAGAGGGGGAGACAGAGAGAAGACACAGGGTGACACAGAGATGTCGGAACCAGCCGCCAATCCCGCCGCCACCTCGTTCCCAGCGCCAACTATTTCCCTACCTTTGGGACTGGAGGTGTTGAGGACTTATTCTGGAGCGCTTGTCTGTTTAGAAATAGTGAGTATCATGTTAAGTATGTTATATTTATATATTTATCAGTGACAGCAGCGCTGCTGGCCTTCCGATGGCCATGTCCAGTTCGCCTTTTACTCTACCAACACGGTCTTTGCCCCCTTGATGTGCGGACTGATGGCCACTGCCTTACACTGAGGTTATTGCATATGTTTGACAGCCTGAGCAAAGGCGAATATTGCCTCAAGCGTTGATGCCATTTCTGGATCATAACACCTGACTCCAACAGTGTATGTAGTGAGTAAGCAAATAAAGTGTATTTCCAAAGCGCATTTAAAACACAGTTTGATCTAGATAATCTAAGATAAACACCGACACAAATAGAAACGTACCAGCAAAATAATTAGAAAACGGGGACAAATAAAGAGGCCTGTAAAATACCTCCTATGTTGTGAGCATCATCGCCTTGCATAGCATCAATAATGTCTTTAATAACAGCCCAGTCACAAGTTCTGGTTTGAGTGTCAGTCTTCATGACCTTTAACCCCTGCAAGGTGACTTCTACAGGTCACTAAGCGTGCAGTTATTTGACTGTTTATCTTATGCAAACGAACTGTACCTGATGTCAAAGCCTTTTCCCACGTGTTCTAAGTTTCATCTGCCACAGTAGGTAGCCAATACATAGTTGCTCTAAGAGTACATAGTGCCATAATCGTCAGCGCATTCACCAGTTGTGTTACCTTCATGTTTGTCCCTTTGTCCAAAATAAACCATAGTAAAGATAAAATTTGGCACTATGACTTACATTCTCTGACCAAACACAGTGTATGTTATCCACATGGCCTTGCAGGAACAAAATTTGCACCCTGGTTGCCAACCCAGAAATACGTTGCAGGAGACAAAATTGGTTTGTACAGCAGAGGTTAATATAAGTGTATCTTTAAATTCTGCATATATGGCCCTGGCCTTATGTGACCTCAAAAAATCTCAATGGATTCCAATGAGCTGTATGCAGTGATGTAAATATTTTTAAATCTGGGAAAAAGAACTTGTAGTAATTGGTAGATATCTTTAGATAAAGTAGGGGTAAAGGCCCAAAGTGCAATACAGTGTACCAGAATAGATAACTGAAGTGTAAGCAGTTTGTGATTATCTGTTAATAAGCCTTTTAAAATGGAACCAAGCAGTGTGAAAGTGCCTTTGCCAGCTCTGTCTGGAGGGACATGGAGCTGATTGCCAGATGCACAGACGCACAGTGAAGCTCCTGCAGCTGCAGTCACCAGTGTGACTTCTTGTTTGTGTCTGCAGGTATTTGGTGGTTTAGTATGGATCTTGGTGGCTTCCTCCAACGTGCCCGTGCCGCTGCTGCAGGGCTGGGTGATGTTTGTCTCCGTCACCGCCTTTTTCCTTTCCTGCGCCTACCTCACGCTCCTCATCACGGGCCTGGCTGACCGTGTGAACACTGACTGGAACTTTCTGGTGAGCTGTGGATAAATCAGATGATGATGACTGGTCATTACAAAATGTGGCACCCTCTGTTTTGAAAGACAATTTAAGAGAAATGACAAGCAGTAACCTCAGACGTCATTCAATCACTATCTAGCCACTGACAGCATGACGTGTAAATGCAGTCGTTCAGCAGAGTCTGATCACTGAAATGTAAAATGGCTCAAATTTTGATAATGTTGTTATGGCAGCAGCTGCTGTTTGGTGCATGAAAGTCAGAGATCTGGTTCAGAGGCAGAAGTACAACTCAGTCAGTATTTCACTTCAACTTGTGCTACGAACTTTCTACATATCACACAGTATGATGACTGGTGTTGGTTTTTTGTTTGTGTTCAACTATATATACATATTTCATATGTTATTCTTTTTAGTGCACGATAACTCCTAGTCCCTTTGATGATTTTCTTCTTAAAAATAAATAGAGTGAGTGAAGCCAGGACTTATCGTGGGAACTGGCAATGTGTACTTCTACTAGCCTGGCTCAGGTCCGACTGAGTGTAGCCCTTTTTTTGTTTAATAAGAGATATGGGGCAAGATGCTGCCTATGACTGCAGCTTCTATTTCAGCAGAACCATTTATGCTAGTTTCCTTGTCTGAAATAAAGATATGTTAAGTAGCTAAGCTATAGATGGACCAAGTACTATGCCTATTGGCTGCGAATATTCACATTTGCCCAGGTCATGGTCATCTCAAGGAAATTTGAATCGAAATCAGCTGGACTTACTTTGTAGGAAAAGTGAGTCCAAAGTAAGTCCAGCTGATTTCGATTCAAATTTCCTTGAGATTACTATGCCTATTAAAATACTTTATCCTAAAGCGAGCTACATGTGGGTATATAATCAGTTGATATTCTAAAATTAAGTATAAAATTAGGTTTCACACAAAAGGAACACAGTATTAAATGATGGTTAAATAAAGTATTGCTGTACAGGCCATTTTCGAATTGTGCTTAAAGTAGGATAAATTCATCAAGGCCAGGAGAAAAAAATGAGAACCTGTGCCATGTTATTTCATTTTAGAGGGCTCTGTGATAAGTCAGGCCCTGGTCCCAGGAGTAGCCAGGCGTGTGGGGTTGTTTGTTTTCTGCCGAACAATGAGTGGCATGGATGATGAGCTCACACTAAAGCACAACAAAGGCCCAACTGTAGTCCTGCCAGGCTCCCAGAGTCGACCACACAAACTCTCATTAACCTTCTTTACTCTCTTACATGCCCTCGCTCTCTCGTCTCTCCCCGTCTCTCTATTTTCCATCTTCTTAATATGTTGGTTTTTCAAATCACTTAAACCTTTTCACTTGTGTTTTTATTTATCTCATGTGTTGTATCTACCATGATATGCTTTACGGTTGATTTAAAATATTTGTCAGATGGCCTGCTTTTTTGTACAATGCCAAGATACAGGTAGCTGCCATAACCACTGCAGCCATTGTCTGATAATTACCCAGTGGGATAAAACTCACATGTTGGTCATTAGTTGTTCACAGAGGACATGATTCTCCTTTCTTTGTCACAGGCAGTGGAATTTAACAGTTGTTCAGCAAGTTTACGAAAAACAAAGGTCCACTTTGTAGGTGTTTACACTTGAAACCTGAAACTGAACTTTTTTTTTTGCATTTAATTCTAATGCACTTTCTCTTCTTTTTTTCTCAGGACATGGTTTACCATTTCATAGCTTTGCTTTTCTACTTTGCTGCTTTTGTGTTGGAGGCAGCGACTACAGCAGCAAATGGAGGGGCCCACATCAAACCACTGCCAAATAGCACTGACCATTTCATGTGTATAACCTACCCTCAAGGCAATATATTCACAGTCCTGAGTAACAGGCAATACAGTATTAATGTGGCAGCAACGGTAAGAGCAGTATATCTTTTCATATAAAATCTGCAATATTGCATATCTTGCCTGTATAATTTGTGCATTTTGTGCATTCACATTACTGCAGTGTACTCACAGAACTATCTGACTAAATATAGCCCACTGTCAAACTTGTTACGTGACTTCTACTGAGATAGAGGAGTTGCCAAAGAAAAAATTCTTAGTTGCAGTGGTTAATTCCTGAGTCTAAATAATCACTATGTTAGGTCATCTTTTATGCTGACAAAAATGATATAACTTGAGGAACTTGAATAATAGATGTTAATTAGTAAGATTCAGTTGTATGTCACTCAGCATAATTACAATATAACATTCGAGTTTATGGAGATGTGAAAGCTACATACAGTGGAAGTGTCATGAAAGCACATTTGTAATTTTAGCTGCTCCCTTCAACCACTACACCTACTACTACTCTAAATTGTAGAAATTTTGATGTCAAAGCCTTTTGAAACATTAGTCAGCTTGACAGGAAAGTTCAGTCTGTAATCTTCAGGAATAATGATTGCTTTTCTTTACAAAATGTTTGTTCTTTTTTCCTGACCAACTGGTTGACTGTTATTTACTCTTTTTGTCCCAGATATTTGCATTTTTGGCGACACTATGTTACGGCTGCAGTTTGGCGATGGGCTTCAAGAGGTGGAGGATGTAAGCAGGAAAACCAACATAAACTCATTTTTACAAATGCTTCATAATTACATCATGTATTAAAACATCACAACACCATCCAAAGCAACATAGAGAGCACTGCTACTCAGCTCAGTTCAGTGCAGAGGATATTTCCTGATGGGGAAACTCCTGTCAGCAAGCAATCACTACATCAAAGCTACACTGGGAAAAGTGTAGATGACAAAATTCCTTCCTCAGTCAAAACCTCTGTCAACACTCATGGGCAATAATATTCCTATGGGGATACATTTTCTGAGACATTAATAGGATTGGTTTCAAATAAACTCAATCTGGGCTGTTAAGAGTATTTTGAGAATGGCATTTTGCAGTTTTTCTTGACATTGCAAGGAAAGTCAATGTGGAAAGTTCAGATAAGTTGCAGATTTATGTGCAGACTCTTGGGCTAGGGTAATTTTGCAAGAGTTAAGTGACAGTTATGGTTTTGTTTTCTGACCCACTTCTTTAATCATGCAGATATTGCCCCATTTCCTGAGTCACATCCAAACTGGATGAAATATTTCCCATTTCCATAACCTCAGAAACATGTCTGTGTATGCTGCCAAAAGAATATGAGCAACATGGCATTAATGTAATGGGCCATTTTTTTGAGAGACCTTGAAAAGCAGTGTAATTGTTATCCCGGCTGTCCAGTTACCTTGGTGTTAAGGAGGTACAAACTCGCCTAAGTTTTAATATGACTGTTCTTACATTTTTATTTGGCCATTATTTAAAATGTTATTTTATCTGATAATTGAATTTCAAAGGTTTGATTACTTTTTGAGCACTTTTTGTTAAATTTTCTTAGTATATCTGACATAACTGTTTTTCACAATATTGTAACTATTGTGCTGCTCAGTCATCATTTATAACATAATAGTATATGTTACTGTAAACTCTGAGTGCTGTCCTGTGTGGCCTACTCCAGTGATTTTATTGATAATATAACTTGACCAAGGTCTTGGTTAAATCAATCTGTTATTCTTGTGAGGTCTACTACAAAATAATCATTTAATCTCAGCATCAATAAAAGTGCTTTACTCAATTTCAAAACACTGATTAGCATATATATATATATATATATATATATATATATATATATATATATATATATATATATATATATATATATGTTTTAAGAAGTAGGTTTTAAATGTTGACTATTATTTTAACTGTACTGATACATTTTGAAAATTGTCCAAATCAATAACTGTCTTAATGTCTTCCAACATGATTTATTAGTTGTATTTATTCTGTACTTTTGTTTGCATTAGGCTATTAAAACATTGTTATTAATTTAAAATAGTCCTAAATGAAGAATCTTTGATTTTGACACCTGCTGTTTTGTTTTGAATTTGAATTGTTTTAAATTACATGCATTTTCAGACTACAAAAATAAAGATTTTGAAGAAAAGTCAGCCACAGTGTGCTTTTCAATGCAACCACTGTGAGTCGCCAAAGCCAGAATGCAAACACTGGGATAACGCAGGGATACGCTGGTTCATATCAGTATACAAGGCATCATCATTTCCTACAACCCAGAATATGGACTGTTCATCCCTAATAAAATACCATATTTTTTAAACTGAAGCCCTGTCTGCTCCAGACTTGGCTGGAAATATCTAGAAATACTTTGGGATTTCCCAATAAGTGATTTCAATCCCTTGTTGCTCAAAGCTCACTCCACAGATTTGCTTTGACCCCTAAGTCTCTGATCTGTACACTTTATGCAATCTTTCACATACTCTCTCTGACACCCCCCATCTATCTGTCTATCTATATCTATATCTATATATATATATATTGCATATGATTGAGCCCAGATGATTTTCTGGGATGGGAGCATATCTAAAACTTTTTTTAAACACAACTTATTGCAATTGCCTCTACATCATCCAACCTGTGCTAATTCAGTCCAGGACTCCCCTACTTGTGTATCAGGTCAGTTGATTAACACGGAAGGAGTCGATCAGCATATTTATATTTGTATATTGTCTAATCACTGTCATGTTAGAGCTCACCATACAATACTGCAGTCTGCATTTTAACTTGTCCTGTATACTAATGTGTTTTTATGCAGCATTACATTTCTGTTTGTATCTAATAAAATACTGCATCATCATCATCACTACAATTACAGCATAATTGTTTAAGATTTTTTGATAAAGCTGAGGAGTACTGCATCGATATTAGTAATAAAATACCCCACGATAATCTTTGTCAGATCTAACTGCGAACACATTGTGTCTTGCCTGTTGCGTATGGGTAAATATTTATGCAGCAACACATGCAGAGTGAAAAGAGGTAGGCTGGGTTGATTCTGCTCTGTGCAGATATGTGCATATATTTGAATTTACTTAACAGCACAAATCAGAAATTAATATTCCATGGCGTACTGTAAAATAGTTTAGTGCACAGTAATAAACAGTCGACTGTAAGGCTATTATGGCCTTGACAGGAAGGTCGGTGCTTGTTGCAATTAAACATCATAATCTATAAATGTCTTTTTGCAGCGGTTACCATAATAGATTATTAATTATTTGCTCCTGTAATTGTCATTTTGGATGAAATTTTAGTATCATACGCTCTGCATTGATTTTCTGTTAGTTTTACTTCAGCCACTAGATGTCTCCCATTATCTACAAAAGCTCATTAAGCATTTATTTTGTTTATACATAAATAGCAAAACGTTAGCATCAACAAATATAGGTGGTGTTTTACAATAATGTGCTTGCGTCATGCACCCTCAGCCCTTACTACGCGTAGCAAAGGTGACAGAGGTAGGAGTTTTTTGATTACTGAATATATCCAGCTTTTGTTTTAGCTCTGTCTTAACACGGTAAATAAATGCTGCCAAATTAAAAGCATCAAGCGACTCATGACCGCGTTTAGTTTCCACTGTGCACCTTTACAGAGCCCATCATCATGGGTTATACCGGAAGTCAAGCTGGCCTTCCCTCACAATTAAAAATAACACACTGACATATATTGCGTTTAACTGACGTAAACATTGCTCATTAAAAACTTTATTTTCACATCATTGTAATGTTTATGTAAATATAATACCATGTTCTAACTATCTTAACCTGATGTTAGTTGAGATGGTGTAATCGGGATGACTTTAAAAGCCTTAATTAATCAGACATTTTATTTTGGTAGAAAACAACCAACCGGAACAACATTTCTTCTTCATTCATGAAACTTGACGCTTGTTTCTCTCGTCTCCTTTCTCTCACAGAGTCAGAGAGGCAGCGTTGCCAGCCCGGAGTGTTGCTATTTACCTGTCAGGGTACGGAACAACGTTACCAGCTGAACCCAGTGCACTTCTTCCAGTTTCGACGAAACAAACTGCGAAAGCTTGTCTTCACGGTTGAGCCATGGCTGTGAGCGGGGCGCCGCGGAGGGGCGAGGGCGTTTTAAATGGCTCTTTTCGTCCCAGCGGCGTCTTCTGACTGCAAGTAAACGGTGCAGCGGAGCAGAACCGAGCCGCGTTTGTGTACCCGTCTAGACTGAGATTAAAGTTGGTGGTCGCCGTTGACAGAACGACAGGAACTACTCCTCACGCGTTAGTTGGTTTTTGCCCTTGCGTTTGTTTCGCATTCGAGTGTTTTGGCTTTGCTGGAGAGCGGAGGTGGCGGACTGAGAGCGGCTCGGCGAGTCGGGACTGACCGCTGGAGTTGGTCCTGAAAATGGAGGCTGTTATCGAGAAGGAATGCAGCGCGCTCGGCGGACTCTTCCAAACTGTTATCGGAGACATGAAAGTAAGGACAAATGTACTTTTGCTATTCTGTTATGTTCACCGAGGTCCAAAGGGGAAAAAAGCAACAACTAACCCGCGCTAGTTAACCTCCCTAACACCAGCGTGTTGTACGTGATTTTCCACGACAGAAAACTTAAAGACAAATGTATGTTTAACATCGGTGATTTAACAGTAATGAACTTTGTTAACTGGATATTAAAAAAATCCGTCAATTAGACTACAGCTGAGGAAATCTGGGGATTTTCCCCTTATTTTTGTTTTGTTCTTGATAGTTACTATTGCACCTACAATATATCTCCCGCATAGATGCTTTGAGGCTTTTTGGTAGTTGTTTTATTATATGTGATTGCACTGTGCTCCATTTATTTATCTTTAGTTTATTCTGTCGGGTAAAAAAAAAAAAAAAAGTCCATTCACTTGTTCCAGTTCGAAGTGGATGCAGCAGCCGACATTCACGGCTAAATAGGGCAATCGGCAGACCTGAAACTGGGGCATCTTATTTTTGATGTTATTTTTGACAGAGCTTGGCTTGATGAGACAATCAGCAGATTTTCCCAGCTGTTGTGCTCGCCTGGAGGAATGCAGGGAATGTCGCTGTCAGGGTAGAAAATCACCCACAGGGTCTGAAGGCTCTGACATGTGGAGGTCAAATGGCCAGCCATCAGGGTCTGCTGGAGGCACAAAGTTTGTTATGAGTACTGTTCAAGACATTCAGCACTTCTCAACATCCCATGTCTCACTTGACTGGGTACTCCCCCCCCACACACACACATGCACACTGCACACAGGTAGCTATGCTTCCAGGGAAGAAGGGTGAAAATGCATAAGTGCATTTGTTTATCTTCTCTCCAAGCCATTTGGTTTTCAGTGTGCCTTTTCTTTAACAGTGCTACAGGTGGGGGATTGCATGCTCAAAAAAGCAAAGCGACGTCTTCATTTCGACTTTCTATCAGTCCGCAAGAATGAGAAATGCAGAGAGAGCTCGTTTGCCGCGGTGCTGGAGCGTTTCACATCTGCACTGAAGCAGGTAGAGCCGATTGAGAGAGAAAGGTAGACTGAGGCGTGCAGAGGCATCGCTGACAGACGTGCCCAGATTTCAAAAGGAACAAAAGCGATGTAAGGCCGACTGCTCGGTCGAGAGAAAGAGGGGGGAGCGGTGCTGTAGGTGGAGAGGTGGTTGTTGGGTGTAATGTTTGACA
Organism: Psettodes erumei; assembly: GCA_016785225.1. Lineage (NCBI taxonomy): Eukaryota > Metazoa > Chordata > Actinopteri > Pleuronectiformes > Psettodidae > Psettodes > Psettodes erumei. The sequence goes on from JAFBJZ010000623.1 coordinate 2,977,399, forward strand.
GCATAACATGACATTCCTCAGGCCCCCGACAGTGGAAGCACATCAGTGCCAAACATGTGCTCACGCTATGTGCATCAATTTATCATGTGCGTTAGCCCGCTCTCTTCAGGCCACTTGTTCTCTGTGATAGTTTTGATAAAAGGCTCTTCAACTATTTTCAGCCCAGGACCTGAATTGGGTAAATTTAGATTCCCACTGGGGACCAGGCTCATTATACCATACTATTAGTGCCCGTGTTGTGTGTGGGGATCTTTCCAAAAGAGGCCCGTGACCCATTTTGCAACACATGCAGGACATGACGGTTGTGTCTGTTGTCCCATTAATAGATAGTACATCTACTAGTAAAACACAAGTTAAACAAAGTAGGAGCACAATTAGAGCCAGCTGTAGGGAAGTCTTTCTGGTTCTAGATTAAACCCGGTGGTTTTCTGTTGCATACGAGCCTGCTCGATTCATTTTCATCTTATATTGTAAATTCCAAGATTCCCTCAGGTCTGCTGGCAACAGTGTAACCTGCGTTGCATCTATGGGAAAAGCATACGCCTTGGTTAGATTCTGTTTAGCCCTGCAGATAAGGTGAGGCATCAGGGTGGCCTCATGTTGGTTGAAGTGTTATGTAACTGTGGGAATAATGAAATCTGTACTGGTGATGGTGCCATTCATGTTTGTTTGTCTCTTTTTTCCCCCCACAGAGCAGCTACCCTATTTGGGAGGACTTTATCACTAAGGCCGGCAAACTGCAGTCGCAGATCAGGTGAGCGTGTGCCTGTATGCATGTACAGCGCAGTGGTGTGTGTGTGTGTGTGTGGTTTTACTGGTAACAATAACAGAAACTACTATTGCCATAAATAACAAGACAAACAGGGAAAATCCACATTTTCTCTTCGTCATTTAGTTGGCTGGCTATTGGTGTTGTTACAAGTACAGTTAATTGCAGCTGATGTAGACATGAATTCATTTCCATCCACCTGTTCCATGCACATTCATATTGTATTATTGTTAGCAAGTTGGGGGAAAAAAACGTAATATTGCAAAAAACAAAACAAAAGCGCTTTACATTTGGCTGAGGCTAACGTACATGAAGCTGCCGCTCAACTGGACTGATGAGAAATTGCTGTCAACGAAATCATCAGATGCATGTGGAGTGATGAGGAGACTGGAAACAAATGGAGATGCGGGGACAAATACCACTGTGAGGCTCACAGAAGTCTGTTTTATCTGGCTCTTGCATTTCATGTCATTATCGATTCTCTGCGTCTCTCTGAGTTTCAAACGAACACGTGTCCTGAGACTAACAAGCAGTGACAGTTTACATAAAAGCCCAACGTCTTAACAATGCTGTCCGGGGTCAGTGCCCCCCCCCCTCCATTTAGTCTTCATTAAATCTGATTTAATTTCTCTTTCTAATGCTGTAAATTTACACACCTCCTGCCAAAATTATTCCAACTCCTATACTAACAATAGATGCCGGTCCCAGCCACCTCTACCAGTTGGTTTTAAGTGGCCACGTGTCAGGAGACAAACAGCTTATGACAGCTGAAATAAAAGCTCATTGTCCGGCAAGTACAGTAAATATGAATGTCCTGTGGTTGAAATTATTCTTTGATTAACAATGCATGGCAGTTCTCTAGCCATTTCAGTGTCCACGTGTCCAGAGACAGACTAAGACTGACAGTTGTATAAAGGCTCAGGGACTTAGCAGTGCTTTCCAGGGGCCACTCAGTGTCCCCTTCTTCCATTTTCTCAGTATTAAGGCTGATTAATGGTGATATGTTATTCAAATGGCTCCATCATTGAGGGGTTAAATATGTGACCCTGCCACACTAAAGCTCAGGGGAGTATTTGTGGCTTTGTTGCTAATGACTGGCTGTTTATCAGGAGGCTGTCTGTGAGTCTGGACACAGGGGCAGTGAGAAAAGAGTTACTGTGGTGATGAGAAGGTGGGTCAGCCAGATACTGTTGACCAGGCTGCCTATGGAAACGTTGTCTGTAGCCTCAACGTTGTGTGAGGATATTTGTGAGGCTCCAGTTTTATCTGTGATTCCATACTGTGATAACATCCTGTCACTGATGACAGACTACCTGCTGCAGCAACACTAACTACAGGAACTTCACTTTGTTATCACATTTCAAGTGTCTCGAGTTCAAACACAGCTAATAGAAAGTGAAAGTACCCCTGTGTGATCCTCTCTGCGTCATCACATCACTATGTGATAGATATGGTGTATGGTGGTATGACATGGCACAGCTGTACTCGCGTCCCATAGGACCAGAGACGATGGATTCCTCCCTCTCAGACCGAGCTGAGAAGCGTGTTTAAGCCTTATGATCAAGCTCGGCTCCCGCCCTGCTCATATGACTGCCTGTGACCAGGCCACTAATAGGAGTTATTAGTTATTAGTTATTAGAGGCTATCTGGGCCTTTCTCTTGGTCTTTTTTCTGTCTGCTTTAAAGCTGCTCTCCAGCCACGACAACTGTCGGCCAAACTGGAATCCAGCCATTTTGACTACAGCATGACCCCCCCCCCACCCCACCCCACTCCACCCAAGGACCCCTGTAATCTGTGTGGGGACTTGACTACACAAACACACACACACACACACACACACACCATCCCTCCATGGCCTGGATAAGTGAGTAGCCAGCAGTGGCAGCAGCATATGTCTGTTTGTGTAATGACGTCCTAAGGCAGGCTACTCTGTAATTTAGCGCCTCTGCTCCCCCCTCACAAAGCAACTAGGAAATCAACCAATTACAGTGTCGGGGCTGGGGTTTTTTCTGGCCACTCTGGTTTTAAGCAGCCATCACACACACACACACAGTCAAGTACATGCACGTGTGCAGAACAGAGCTTTGAAGAAAGTGGGCAGGGTGCAGTATAGCTGGGTGATTTCTAATCACGGTCCTCTTTTAACTTGTCACTGTTTGGTCTGTTTGGTGGGTCATGGTCGATGCAGCTGTGTCAGAGCTAGGTTTACACAGTTACACTCAGGCCTCCCCCCTCCAGGTTTTGCAAAGAAAAAGACCACCTCAGATCTTCAGTTCAGCTCACGAAACGTATGGTTTCAAAATGGATCTGGGCTCAAGAAGGAGGCCTTCAGGATTTCAGCAGCAGATGGACAACTAGATGGATAACTGGATGGACAGGTCTGACAGATAGATGCTAGATACAGTATACACACATATAAAAATCTCTCCACGCAGAGTAATGTCTCTGTCATGATTCTTGGTGTTTCAGTGATTCAGATGAACTCCAGTCACATCCCAGTTTCTGGTGAACTAAGAATAGATGGAGCAGCAGAGCTGAATGCATCATTGTCAGATAGAGCGCTCTGCTGTACTCCCCGGGGTCTTCAGGGAGTTTAGATTGGCTTGGCCGCGGCCTTGCAGCATAGATATGTTAAAGTTGTTTGTCTTGACTCCAGGACAGGGGCGTTTGCAGATTTTTAGGCCAATGGTAGCAGTCAGGTCACTGTTGGAGTACTGTGCAGAGTTGAAAGCTTGTAGCAGCAGCATGCGTGCTTTGTTTTTTTAACTTCCCTCTTGAGCAGTTACTCAGTTTCACTGTCTTGAGCCAAAAAAATATGCGAAATTTCACATGTTCAATTTTCTTTCAGTGCTGCCACTTAAACAATTCTCTGATTCTTCCCATTTCCTTTCATTGCTCAGGTACAAGTAAACCAGTTCACAGCAGATGATCATTAGTAGTATCTGTGAGTGCATCGGTGCCACACATACTAAAAGCAGGCTTCAGTTAAAACCACTGCCCACACAAACCTGTTTTGGATTAAGAAGTTCAACTTGACTGAACAAGACTTCGCTGCCAGTGCGTGTAAATGATGATCCATAGACCAGAGTGTAAATGTTATAAATTAGTGGAGGCAGATATCAGTTGGAGGTTCCTCCGGTGCCCGCGCTGGGCTGGAAATAGAAAGGAATCTGTGTGTGTGCCTGCGCGTATGTTTCTCTTTCCATCTGCAGGACACACCCTGGGATCCTCTGCTGAGCTCTGCAGCAACACTGCACTTATTAGCCAGCATAACACTGAGTTTTGGAATGATAAAGAAATGACTGTTCCGTCATCAACTGAGTGCTAACACCAGACTGGAAGAATATTAAAGCCTGTAGCTAAGTTTTGGATCTATTTTTGGATTGTTGTTGTTTATCAGTCGATCAGCTGTGTTCTGTTTTCCCTGTCTGTCATCCTCGCAACTGGAATTTGATGAAAACAGTTGTCAACTTTAACGATCTTGAGGCAGCCGAGATCATTTGTCTTCCAAAATGCTTTGCAACTCAGCTTTAGTTTAGTTACATCCTCCCCCAAAAGACGTTCGTGACGCAGTCGTCGTCGGACTCACAGTGGACAATCTGAAAAAGCCTCAACATCAACACGGCAGGCAGAGACATTGCCTCTTTTCATAACACGGCACCTACAGCATGTAACCCACATTTCAACTCCACCTCTGGCGGTCCAGTTGGAGGTTTGGGTGTGTTCTGCTAGCAGTGGGAGGAGCGGGCTACAGAGGAGAGGCAAGCTCACCTCCTTCTAATTCCCCACCCTCACATTATTTTCTGCCTCCAGCTTGTAATCATCAGCACCAACCGATGTTGCTTGTGCAGTGTTACTCCTTTCATTTGTTTACTAGAGTGTCACCTTGCATGCGTTTTTTTGTACTCGCAGTGAACTTTACTTTAAAAAACCCTTTGGTTCCATCTGCATGTCAGACTTCAGAGCCACCTCCATCCCATGTTGAGCTCTTGTCTGGAGTGTTTGTGGAAATCCCCAGCTTGTGTCAGGAAGGTTTGTCTGTTGGCCTGTGGGAGATAACAGGCATTTTCCAATTAACTCAGGAACCCGGGGTTTGAACAAACAAGCTTTTGTGGCTGAGCGTGCCTCGGAAGATTCGCGGACAATCGTGTTTCTTTGTTTGGCACTCGTGACAGACAGGTAGCCTTGTCTCTGCTGAGGAGATCAGATATCACAAACGTGCACGCACACACGAACAGCCTTTCATCTCCATACCTGAGGTTAATCGGGAAGGCGTGCTGTTTCTGAACCGGGCCGGCCAGTGTTTGTCACTTGAACCCGTCAGCGTTCCCTGTGCCAGGGTCTCCGCTCTGCTGTCGAGCTGAACAGAGATCTCACATCCATCCTCCCACTGACCTGTAAGTTCTGGCCAGCTTCACTCAAGAGCTGCTCACATTCCAGCGATATTCACGCAGACATTCCTCACACAGCGGGGCCAGTTGAGTTTTAACTTACACACACAGTCATTCATTTTCCAATTATCAGGCTTGATATTAGCTTCATAATCAAAAATGTAGCATGCATGCATGCACACGAACTGTGCCGACACGTGAACAGATGTTTTTCTTCATCTTATCATTTGTCTTTACCTGCAATTGATCAGCTGGTGCATGGTGTGTGTGTGTGTGAGTCTGTGTTTATGTAACCTTTGACTGATTCCAGTCCTGCGCCTGCAGTGAGCTTCGCTAAACCCCCATCTTTGTCTTTTCTCTGACAGAGCGACCGTGGTTGCCGTGGCCGCCTTCCTGGATGCCTTTCAGAAAGTGGCCGACCTGGCGACCAACTCACGAGGTAGGAGCGCGCACGCAGTGTGACGAGCGCTCTTCTTCCGTCTCGACGGACCCCCTGTTGTCACGCTGCGCAGACAGGGTTAAACCGGTTAACTCGCTGCATAACAGTGTGCGAGTCTGGGCACCTATGTGTCAGTGTGTGTGTGTCTGTGTCTGTGTGTGTGTGTGTGCAAGTCCAGTCTTTCTCCCCACCGCGCTGAGTTCTGCAGGTTGTTTGCTTTATCGTATGGGTAGTAAATCCGTCAGTACGCTGTTTGAAGCTCTGCTGCTGGCTTTGTCTTCCACCTCTACCCCCCCCCCGCTTTCTGCCCCACCCCCACCCCCCTCACCTACATCCCCACCTCTGCTACATCTGGACTCTCTGGTGGAGAGGAAAAGAGAGAGAGTGAGAGATCTCATCTCTCCTTGGCGTTGACACTTCCAGCCCGGCTCCACACTATTAATAGGAACTGAGACAGACACACGCATTCATCACTTCACTCACTGCGGGTGGGGGCATACTCCTTCTTTCTGGAAATGTTTGCGGTGATGGAGCTGGAGAGCGTTGCGTCATCTTTCATCTGCCCTTTCATCACTTTCTCCACATGCTGCGTCGTAGTATCGCATAACGGGCGTCACGTTCCAGCTGAGCTCTCCAGCAGACAGGCAGGTACAGTGAGTTGTGCGGCGTTGTCGCCTGACACGCTGCTGTCTGCATCACAGGTACATGACATGTCCACATGACAGGCTGCTATAATTAGCCTCGCAGGCCACAATTACAGGGGACGTTTTCCACGAATAGACTCGTCTCATGGGTTTTTACATGTTCCTAAAAGGTTCTGATAAACCCTGTGGCTGCACCGCTACCACGTTTTTACTAATTCGATCTCGCTTATCATACTTTTATGAATGCTTTGACAACACGGTGTGGCAAATAGCCTTTAATGTAAATATCTTTATCGTCTTATCTGTGGAAGTCCTTACATTTAACTCATGGAAACAGGAGCAGTTCTGGAGCTGATAATAACACCCTTTAGCTTGATTGTTCTTTGCAGTAGCTCAGATATCTGAAGGACCTTCCAGTGTGGGCTACTGTTTTAATTGAAACTAGATCTAACTAAAGTCCCATAACACACACACACACATACTGGTCCACACACGAACACTTTCACTCCCTAATAACTGTCTTCCTGCAGATAGGCTTGCTTGATTTTTCCAGAGTGATTAAAGCCTTTTTGAATTGGCCGTTCTCCGGGGGGCTGTAATAGCCACAGTAATGACCACCATGTGCTGATGCTGAAGTAAAGATATCATCTTTGTTTGCTCGCTTGTTTTGAAGTTTTGGAGTCTCATGCTGCACAGGCCTCTGAATCCATTTTCAAACACACTGAACAGTTGCTAGAAGGCAGGAGAGTGTAACAAAGTTTTTTCTCATTACCCCGTACGTTAACTCATTTTAAAGATGCTTGCAATATGGTTTTTGTGGTGGCCATGGTTTCTAGTAGCTCAGAGGCATGAAAAATTGGATAGATTTTTAGGTCAGTACCCACAGCAGCCCATAAAATCAGTTTGGGAAAGAAAAGCTGATCTCTGGAGTATAATTTACAGAGGGCTCATTTGTCACCAAAGCAGACTGCTCTGCTGGAATCTACTGGATCTACCGAGTGGTTGTTTTGTGCGTGTACTGGACCAGCAGGAGTTGCTGGGGGTAGTGGTCTCTGAAGATATCAGCTTACTGCCTTGTGTTGTTCACCTCTGAAGCAGAAGAGCAAGGTGTGTGTCTCTGCAGCTGTGAGATCAGATAAAGTACACGGCGACAGCGTTTTCTTTTTACTTGTAGTAATTACCCAGAGGCCACATCACACACACAGCTGATGGGCCTTCTTTCTTCTTTATATCCACACTATCTCCCTCCATCTTCTTGTCCTCCTGTGTTTCTCCAAGTCCTAACCTGCTTCCTAAGGATATCTCTATGGCAACCGCATGGAAATCACTGTGTGTGTGTGTTTGTGTGTGTGTGTGTGTGTGTGTGTGCTTGTGTTTAACAGCCTTACTTCTCAGTACCACCACACCATTAATGTTGATCTCACAGTAACACGGTTACTAGCGGCTCAGTCCAGAGAAGGAGCCCGTCAGTTTGATGTCAGGGTGTTAATGATTAGCCTGTTGGCAGTGATGGTGGCTCATAAAGATTCAACGGTTGATCTGGACACTCATAAGACTTTGATAACTGACAGCAGTCAGAGGTGTTTAGGAGGAGGTCATTTCAAAGCTGGAACACTGGACTGTAAGGCTTCTTATCAAATCAGTGAGAATAATAACACTCCCATTTGAAGACCATTCAGTTTCCATTTCCATCACTTCCCAATATCAATAAAAGCTGGACATGTTTAACTACTGAGTTCCTGTTGTTTAGCAGTTATGACACAGGGAGTGAATAAACAAAATGTGCGTATCTCTCATAAGATCTTTTGATTTGATGGCTCTGCCTTTTCTATTTGTAATTCATACAACAAAATGAAAGTGTAAAGTGTTTCATGCTTTTGTTCAGAAAACAGTTTCATGCTAGCAGACAGTAACACAACAGGACAACAGCGTATGCACAGACGCAGACCTTATCCAACGAGAGTGTCGTGACACCGTGTCATGATGAGTGTTGACAGCCTGCTGGAGTGGCTCTTTCAGGCCTGTTGCATTCAAAGACCGTGCTACCCTTGTACATCCTGAAGTCTGTCATATATTCATTCAGATGAAGCTAACTCAACATGCTCACATTACAACAAGTGGTTTTTGATTCGAACTGAAAGGCTGGTGTCAGCAGTATAATTGTAATAGTTTCACGCAAAACACACTGGGGTTGTGAAACAGGCTTCCAGGGTCCATACCAGTCAACACTCATAGCATGAGCTAATCGTTGTGGTGCAGTAAAAACCTTGGACTGAGGAAAGGCTGCAGCTCCATATAACGATCAGCTGCTGCATGCTGTTTGTGTTTGTTAAAGCGATCTGTGTTGGCTGATTATGAGAAGCAGATGTCTGCAAACCTGGGACTCTGGTCAGACATGGAGCAGGTTGAGGCTTGAGAAGAAAAGAGGATTAAGTAGAAATAGTTAATTTGTGTTAGCAGAATAAACTCACTTTCTTTTAACGTTTAAATTCCAGCTGAGTGAAATAAAATCGTGGAATGGTGAGCGGAGAGACAGGCCTCTCTTTTCCTGCGCTCTGCTGTGTTAAACACACTTTCACCCAAGACTGGATCCCTTTTCTTCAACACACGTTCATCTACTGCACACACAGGGTGTGTGAGGTACAGGCAACGCAGCGCCACTTCCTATTCAGAGACACGCACACGCCGACGCACCTGTTTCACTGTAGGATCTGGACTTTCTCCATGCACACAGGGCTCACTCTGCTTCGCTGGTGAAGTACGTTCACGTGTCAACATGTGCTGTCTCACTCCTCCGCCTGCGTAGCTTTTACTCTTGTACTTGTTTTTCTGGTTTAATCTTGTCATCCATATTCTAAATGAGATTGAGATTGGTCATATCCCCGCGAGCGTGTGTCATCCGGTTGTGTGTTGCGTGTCAGCTCAGCTTTGACTCCTCTGTGTTTCTTCAGCGCGGTGTGAAACGCTGGTGGCTCTGCCCGTCAGCGCTGAGCTTCTCCAGCGGTGACCTGGACACGTTTGTGACGCTGGTTAATCATTTCAGACAGTTACCAAGATGAACGACACGATGAAACACGCTTGGTGCCGTCGAGCTGAGAGGCCAGTGTCGTTGTGTCATGCTATTAACGTAGGTTTTTCTACCGAGTGCTTCAACAATCCGTGACTTCATTTACATATTCAAAGTGTTCGTGCTTGCAGCCGCTATGGTGACAGCAGACGTCATCACATCCTCAGGTGTGTTTGAACTGGTTATTTACCGTCTTCGCAATAATCCGATGACTCATGACCTGAATTTCTTCGGTCTGTCACAACTCTCTCTCATTCTGTCTCTCTCTCTTCCCTCTCCCCGTGTCACCCTTCACCTGACCTCTCTTCCCGTCTGTCCCTGTATCTTTCCACCTCGCGTTTTTTGTCCTTATGAAACCTCTCCTGCTGCCATACACCTGTATCCATGTCCTGTTGGCACCAGTGCCCACGTCACGCACCTGAAGTACTGTTAACAGTGTTTGCTCTAATAGGTCTAATGGGTCCCTTAACAATTGCTTACATCACACAACTGGTTGTTCTGCAAACGCACGTGACCGCCCTCGTTAGGCTCGGCTGGATTCAGTGATGGAAACGGTGCAGTTAAAAGAACTGATCAACTTTCTTTCGCCAGGAGAGAGGACAGAGATCGGTTTTAGCAGAGTGGACCCGCTCTGTTCAGTTAATTCATCTTGGTTAAGATTGAGACGCCACGTGAGCAGAATGGCTCGCATTCTGTCAATAATCACCGTGAGTCATTATCACCTCCTCCAAAATGCGGCTTCGCTGCAGTGCGTGAAAGTGGCCACCCACGGAGAGCCCTTTGAAGTCCAGCGAAGGAGTTTCTTGCATCAGTGCTCAGTTGTCACGATTCATCTAAGATCCAATTATTTCTCCCACCCCCGAGAGGTAACAAAGCAGTTTGGCAAACACTGACGATGTGCTCAGTGAAACCAAGTGCAGGCTACAACCTTAGGTAGATCCATCCATCCATCCATCCATCCATCCCTCTGTGCTTCTGTGTTTCGGACACAAAACCAGGCGATCTGCGAGCAACATTCCCTCCTTCCCCCCGAAAACTCCACACTGCAGTGAAGGAGACAAAGCCCTATTGAATTTGTGAGGAGAGAGAGAGATAAAGAGAGGGCAGAGGCAGGAGAACAGATGAGGCGAAAGAAAAGCGACTCTTGAGAATAAGCCTTTGTTTTGTTTCATCAAGCAGCAGTTCATTTTCCCTCCGTTTGGTCCTTCATGTGTCTGTTTGTGCGCCTCCCTGCTTGTTTGTGTGTACATGTACTGTATACCAGGGCGACTTCTTGGCGCTATTCCATTCACTGAGCGAGGGAGCGCGGAACAGCTGATGGCGATGAGGTCATCCCCCACAACAGACCAGAGGAGAGCAAGAGTTAAAAATAACAGCAATGTCACTCTTAAAAACAAACATCACTTCTAGAAAATCATTTTGTCAGGTCAAAGGCTTGACGGAGAACTGGAGTATGTCACGGGTACGCAGACGGGGGCGTGCTGTCCACTTGAGATGTTAAATCCCAGCATCTGATCTTTAAAGTCCTCTGTCCACTGTCCTCAGAGGTGTGTTTTGTTTCTGTCATAGAGCTTGTGTTAATTGTACAAGCTCTAGTCCAAGTGCTGCAGTACAATTAGCATGAGTGACCTTTGGAATATGTAACATGAAACATTGATAGGCCTGCTAAGCAAAGGCTCACAGCCCTAGCTACCCGCCTAAAGAGGTACACAAGAGAGGTAGAGACCAGGAGAATAAACAGGGTGTTCTCCACCAACCCAGCTAAGGTCTACTCTCAATGGCAGGGTAACAGGATGGCAATGGAGCCACCCAGGGCTGAGACTGAGCAATACTGGAAGAGTATCTGGGAGAAAGAGGCAACCCATAACACCAAGGCCCAATGGCTGAAAGACTTACAAGCAGAACACAGCCAACTCCCAGAACAAGGCCCAGTAGTCATCACGCTAGCAGATATCCAAACCAGAGTGTCCAAAATGAAGAGCTGGACAGCCCCAGGGCCTGACATGATACACGCCTACTGGCTTAAGAAGCTGACTGCACTCCATGATCGCCTAGCAGCACAGATGAACCAGCTGCTAATATCGGGAAAGCACCCAGAGTGGCTAACCCAAGGCCGGACAGTGCTCATAATGAAGGACCCCCAGAAGGGAACAATACCATCCAGCTAAGATGAGTAGGCACATGGAGCAATACATGAGCAGAGCACAGAAAGGTGTAGGCAATAACACCAGAGGAGCCAAACACCAGGTATATATATATATATATATATGTACACACACTGCATATGTATGGCACCTTCTTGCTCATTGCATGTTCCAAAACACATTGACAAACGCACACATCGCAGGCAGACTCACACCACTCGTAGCGTAATAGTTTGTTGGCGGTTACGGTAATAAAGCGTGTCACCTGTGGACTGGCAGCTGTCAGGACACTGCCTCTGCATGTGGGCCGAGTATTTGTGTGTGTGCGCGTATTAAAGCCAGCGGCTCTGTCAGCAGCTCCGGCGTCGAGTCTGTTTGGACACGTCTGGCTCTGCTGAGATGAAATAGACACCGAGCGCGACGCTAGCGTGTAGAAGCCTGTTTGATCCCTTCGGACAGAAAGAGGAAAAAAGATTACAGCTGCGCTAACGTGTCTTTACAGCTTATAATGACTTAATAGGCATCTATCCAGTTATTCAGATTGTTTTCTGCACAAATGATTAACCTTTGAAATAACATCATTTCACAATCAACAGCTCAAATCACTGTGATTGTAGGCTGTTACTTACTGTATATACAATTAGTGGTTTAAGAAGTGCTGTGGTGGTTTAAAACCAAAGTTTCAGTTTTCTCGTGATATTAGCAGACTCTTTACCTCCGGTGTGTACAGCAGTGTGTGATCATCACAAGTTTTCCATGGAAATGCATCGTCAGACCTCTCTGCTTTCCCAGATTTGCATGCCAGCAGTTTCATTGTCCTGATGTAGACCTAATAATGCTTGGTCATTATCAATAAGATGAGCCTATGTTATTTTATTATTATTATTATTATATCATTCCACCCCTCTTAGCTCACTGCTTCTGTTTATTATTCAATCTGATTCATTTGTTCACTCCAGTGGTACCCTAACCAACCGAACGTAAACACCTGTATGTTTACTGTAAGCTGCAGCCTTCATCCACTTTGAATGTGTTTTGGAGGAGCAGAGGATGGAGCTGTGCAACTGAACCACTAAATCTCTGATTAAAATGTATAAAAGTCTGGTGCGCCTCGAGGATTCCTCATAATCAAAGTGTAATGGTGCAAACTGGGGATATTGTAATCACCAAATGGAAACAGCTCCAGTGCTGATGGTTGTGATTTCACCATACTGCTGTACTGTTTGAAATAACCTTCCCAAGTTCTCTCATTGCCGCGTATTTGCCCATCTTGCTTCTCGTCTTGACAAAGTGGCTGTGCTACATCTCTTCTGACCTCCATGCGCCGCCTCGCTCCAGCTCATTGTATAACCTCTCCCATTAATACCGATGGCGTCCCTCCTTATGGAATAGCTGGGCTCCGCTGAGGCCTTTGTGTTGCCCTACAATGAGTTCAGCACCTGAAAATAACTCCCAATCAAGAGGCAGGTATGCTGGTCCACTGGAACTGTCTGCTGTGTGCCTCTTCCATGTAATATGTAATATATATATGAAATAAAATGTGGAAGAAGTGGAGCTGCAGTTAACAACCTCCAAAATGGCACAGATTGTCGTTCGTCCCGTTCACGTTGCTGTGTTTAAGATTTACCTTCTGCTCTCTCCAGTCTCACAGCTCTTATGTGTCATCTGTGCCAGAGATAACAGTCACATATAATGCATTAAACGCTTTGCAACTTCTCTCTCTTGGCAGTTGATGCTTTTCAGAACAGTTAAAAAGCCAGCGTGGCAAAAATGGAGGTTAATTGATGTGTGAGATGGTGGGATTAGCACTGAGCGTGCACACAAACTGGATGCTGTAGATCTCTGTAGTCTCTGTCTCTGATTGAGTCCCAAGGGCCCAAACAGTGCACATTAATAAGGGTGGATGTCGTGTGTGCGTGTGTGTGTGTGTGTGTGTGTGTGTGTGTGTGTGTGTGTGTGTGTGTGTGTGTGTGTGTGTGTGTGTGTGTGTTGGGGGGGTGTAGCGTGAGAAAAGTTTTTGTTGCTTGTCTTTGTGTGTTTGCAGCAGTTTGAGCGGTTTATGGTTGCATGTGTGTACAAGCACATGCTGCACACATGTATTCTTGTGCATTTGTGTGCGTGTGTGTGTGTGTGTGCGTGTGTGTGTGTGCACTCTTACGCATGCCCTGCTTTTCTCTCAATGAGGCCTCTGTTCCCTCTCTCTTCCATTTCTCACTTAGTGAGCGATGTTGATTTAAGTAAATAGGTGATTTTGTTACAGACTTGAAAGAAGCAGACACTCATTACGCACTAACTCCTGTGCCTGAGCGCACACTGGCTTTTACACTTGTCATGCACCGCACTTGAGTCTAATTCTGTCTGTAGTTTGCTCATTTCTCCAAGCACACTTTGTGTCCTCTGCCATGGACAGACCCCCATACAGCTCTGCAAAAAAAAAAAAAAAAAAAAAATCCGGCCCTTTCCTCTCTGCCCCTCTCAGTTCATGCCTTGGCCTCTGTTACAGAGCAGCCTTAGATCCTGAACTAACCCTCTGTCTCAATGCCCTCTCTGAAAGGGCTCTGTCCTTTTTTCCCCCCCTCTGTCGGTCCAAGACCAGCAATGGCCGTGGACGTTTCCTGCCCCGTGTCCATCCCGGGCCGGGAGACCGTCCCCTGGACGAGCTCAGTGCCTCTCAATCTCCCCTCTGTTCTCTTGTGTTCACCATGACCCCGTTCTTACGCGTCACTGGAGGCAGCCATGAACTCACTTAACGCATTAAATCCACAGGCTCACTGTGGACTCCCACATGAATTCAAGCTCACACGCCCTTGTGTTCACGTTTACTCACACGCAGCACAAGTAGAGATTCAGTCATATAGAACTCCAGGCTGTTGGACAGGTTGACTCACTCGCTCAGACGTTTTGCTTGCACTGTAAAACTCAAAATACATCAAGGTGTCTTTAAAGCGTTACCTGCTTTAACAACGCCTGCCCTTGGCATGACAAGTTCAGCGGTTGAAAATGCCCATGGAGTCCCATTAAGAGTCACAAACATGAGTGGATGTGTTTCTGTATTTGTGTGTAGGTGTGTTTGTTAAATGCCTGAGGAGGAGCAGAGAGTTTTCTGCGCTCTCGACTGTGCGTGCATTCAGCGTGTGTGTCTATGCAAGTGTTTGTGCACGTCGGAGCTGTTTGCTCTCTGTTTTTGTTTAAACATAAACCCGGTTAGTCCAGTGAGCTTTGGATTTGGAACATCTGACATGCACGCAAACCCCAAATTCAAAACACACACTTCTCTGGCAAATGAACTTCTGACTTGTGTCTTGTTGAGGTGGACCAATAAACATGTATCAAAGGAGCTGATGAACTGATACTCCTTTCTGATGGATAAACATTGAAATTGCATTTTAGCTTTCTCTGTCTTGTGGTTGTCTGGCTTTGTTCTGTACTACACACACTTATAGATGCACACTTGATTTCATAGGTGGTCTGTGTGTGATGGAAGTCCCTGTAGGGTTGACTGATAGGCGTGCTGCATGCAGAAAACAGAAGATTGAACAAAACTTTCAGTTTGCTGTCTTGATATCATTTCCCTGCCACAAGTATCTGATCATGTGCCAGTGGTCAAAGGTTTCCTGTGTAGCTCTCTGTTCCTTCCTCCAGTTCTTCTGTCTGCGTATGTATTCTCACTTTCTCCTCTTCACTTCTTTCCTTATGGTCTCCTTCATTTCCTCTCCTGTCCCCTGCACCCTCACCCTCACCACCCGTCTGTGTCCAGGCTGACGAGGCCGGGTGTAGGCACAACCAAACCTTTCTCCGTCCATCACCAGGAAGTCCTTGTACGCCCCTCATATGCAGTGAGAGAGATGGGAAGGTGGCAGGGCGGAGGGCAGGGCGGAGGGCAGGGACAGAGTAACTGCTTGTGATGGGAAGTAAGATAACAGATAAGAGGGGCATTTGCGTGCTGAGGTTTTCCAGCCTGTGTCACACTGCAGCGACACATTTGCATCAACGCTCAACGGTAGCGGCACACATGCACGGCAGGACGCCGTGTCATCAGCTTACTGCTGTGGAACCGGGCTCGCGAGCCATCTGCTGCGAGTGAACTCACTCAGCCTCCCATCGCTAGAGTCAATGCTCCTCTTTTAGAATATGTTAAGGTATATTCATATGAAAAGCACTGTGTAGCTACATCTAATCATTTATAAATGTCGTAAAATCATGTTTTCACTTTATATGTTGTAAACTTTGCTGAACATTCTTGAGTTTATCATTGAGCTTGTGAGATAATACAACTGTTGTATAGGTTGATAGATGGATAACTAATGGTTTTGTTCAGTCCATTTAAGTTACTCAGTCAGCTTTCAGTGACCCGATTGTTCCTGATCATCTCAGAGACACTTCATAAAACACTCTGAATGAATGATTTGTTTGTGTGCCTGTGTGTGTGTGTGTGTGTGTGTGTGTGTGTGTGTGTGTGTGGGTGGATGTGGGGTGACATAGCGGTGGTGGAAAAAGTCCCTCTTATAGCAGCAATGGGGCTCTCACACATATGTAAGCACACACGTGGCGCACACATATCCGCGCAAAGGCTCAGACACACACATGCTAGATGTAATCTGGTGGTCATTATTGCAAACAAGGTGGTGTTGTGTTGTACTGCCTCTCTGCCGTGCCTCTGGTTTGAATTATCTCCAGTGTGTCTCTCTCGCTCTCTCTCCTTGCAGGGGAAGAAAAAGCTGGTAGACTTGGTGCAGCAGGTAAAACACAAACGCTGCACAAGCGCTTTCCCTTGTTGGGAGGAAAAACGAAGGAACGGCGTATGTGAAGTGTGTTTCAGGCTGGATTTCCCCTCAGAAACATACGTGCCACACGTGTGAAAGTGGCGCTCAGTCAAGATCGTCTTCCCGTCGTCAACGGCCAAATGTTTTTCCTGTGATCACTTTGTTATCTCGGCTCATTTATGGCCTCGTCCCTGTAAAAGCAGCACGTCTACGAGGTTGATGGTCATTTATTGGTGGCAGCCATGCTGACTGCCTCTCCACCCGTCATACGCTGTGTTATTCAGCTGTGCATAAGGAGCCAGTGTCCAAAAACGGCAGCTCACCAGTTCACACACAGGACCGGAGAGGATCTGGACCGCGTCCCTTCACCTCTCCGGCGACATGCCTGATCATTTGGGGCTGTGGACTGGCTGCTGTAATGACTCCTGGATGGACTGTCGACTGGTGGCCATTAATACACCTCGGCTGCCTACCACAGTAAAGTTTGTGTGCCCTGCATGAACAGTGAACAGACACCAGAACTCCATTTAATCCTGCCTCAGTAGACATGATTATATGCGATTGATTGTTGAATCAGGTTGTGTTTTGGCAATAGTACAGGGGAACTTGAATGTAGTGTATTTTGCATACACTAAAAATAGATGTACTTGTACGCCCTGTTCTACACATTCCCTGATGCGTTGCCATTGTTCACACCCGTATCAAAAGGACATGATGGTTCCTGTCGCCTCCAAGTAAATCTCACGTGTAGTCTCCTAAATGAGGCACGGTCTCTGTCATTTACACATTTGCTAAAAGTCCTCTTTATTTGATCCTGCTGGCGCGTTTGAGACCTGAACATCTCTGCCATGTTCACACTGAGGAATCACAGGATCGCTAACTGAGACGAAGCAGAGCGGTGACTCAGGTCTCACGCAGGATGAACGTGACTCAGTCCCTGTGACTGCAGGTGAAATCTGAACTGTTGTTGTCTTCCCTGTGAATGATTAACCCACATCAGACTTTTTTTTGCACGTCCTGA
Source organism: Psettodes erumei (assembly GCA_016785225.1). NCBI lineage: Eukaryota > Metazoa > Chordata > Actinopteri > Pleuronectiformes > Psettodidae > Psettodes > Psettodes erumei. The sequence goes on from JAFBJZ010000623.1 coordinate 2,994,638, forward strand.
CCATATGCTTACGTGACACTTGTCTTGTGTTTCACTTGTGTGTTTCAGAAGAGGCTTTTATGAGAGAGACTTTGATGTGGAGTGGGTTTTCATGCCACAGATATGGATGGCAACGCTCCACTGGGTCAAACGAGCAATGAGTGTGGTTTATAGGTCCTGGTAACTGTCTGTCTGTCTGTCTGTCAGACCAGAAAGGAAGATGAGAGAAAAAAGTAGGTGTCTCTCTCTCTCTCTCGCCATGCTGAAGCCCCCTCACTGGTCAGACTGGACAGCAGACTTGTAGCCGAAGCCCCGTGTCATCTGCTCTGTTACAGCAACTGAACTTCTCGTGCTTCAAGCTTTTGCAGGTTTATTATTCACGCGGTGTTAAATGCAAACCGTGCAGAAATGTAATGAGGTGGTTTACATTTTCCAAAAGTCCACCGTCTGCAGCTGATTACTGTAAACCTGTGTATCTGTTTTTGGCCACCAGAGACTGGGCATTCCTCCCAAACACACTGCGCGTAATTAAAACCAGTATTCAAGACCTGCGTGTGACCAGGCTGTGTTTACATGTTAAATACAGTAGACCACACCGTGAAACATTTCTCACTGTTCAGTCAGTGGATACGGCATTTGAGGAAATTCACCAAAATCGTGAATTTGCATCATGTACTTTCCTCCACGCTCTGCTTTTTCCTTTAGTGTTTCTTTGTGTCTTGATATGAACTGAACCGGCCGACTGCTCACAGGCACCATGTTAACATTATGCCACTGCATACACAGACATCAGATGGGGGTTTGGGGTGGGGGGCGTGCAGAGGATTAAGATTTCGCAGAAAGGGAGGAAACAAAACTGAGCAGAGTGTACGATTTGAGAACGAGATCAGAGAGGGACCAGCTCAAAGCAAGAAATCAAAGGAATACAGTAGAATAAAGAGTGGGGGGGGGCAATGAAAACCCTCCATGACCTACATTTGCATTGCACTCTGCAGCTGAAGCCAACGTGCAGTTATGACATAGTACGGTAAGAATACAGTAAGCCAGTTAGCATAAATTAGCATAGCAAGCCTGCCTGGAGACTGTTAGCTTGCAGAGCACTTCTGCCCGGACACCGCCCTCACACACTAAACAGTCGCGCTGTTTGATTCCTTTGACAGAAAGACTGCAAATACTCAGCTGAGCAGAGGTCAGGTGACTCACTCGGCCATGAGGACAGTTGTTCAGCCACGCTGTCGGGATGCGAAGGTGCACAGAACCTTTTGAAGCTGTTTATATTGTTCTTCCAATGAAGGATGAGGCACACAGGATGTGTTTCTGTCCTCTGTAAACAAGGACTGGGTGTGCAGCAAACGTGCCACATGAGAAAAATCAGTGGCACGGCACACCACAGAGCGGGACAGGCCGCATGGTGGTGGCGCTCCAGATATCTGCTCGACTGGGATAACGGAGAAGGGAGAGAGCGGAGAACACCGGGGGCATTTCTCAGCAACTCCTTTTTAGCATTCGCTGCAGAACCACGCACAAAAGATGTATGAGAAGCTTGCACAGCACTCATTAGCATTCAGACTGAAGCACCACAGTGGCACACTGACACACTTCCTGTGTGCGTCAGCCCAAAACTCATAGGTTTGTCCCCGCACCGAACCTTTCCGCACAGACCGTGAGATGATGGAATGGAGCGGAGGACGGGTGAAAGAAGAGGCTGGGTGAGGAGTCTCCTGCATTACTATTCATGGTGCGTTTCGCTGCATTGCAGTGGCACACTGACACACATTCACAGCTGCGCTTTACAGCGAGGCTTTGGTTGGGAATATCCTGTATATCCTGTAAATGCAGTCGGCAGTACTGTGATGAAGAGTATGGCAGGGTAACATCCGGCTGTCGCTCTCCGTCTGGCAGGTGGCAGCCTGCGGGTGCTTTGGTGGCTCTTTTGAATATGATGCACACAGACTCACGATATCTGACGCATGCCCTCATCCTCGCGTCACTGTCACCTCATGGAGGAAGAGCTGTTAAAACGTGTACTGCTCTCCTTTTTTATGTCCTTTTATCATCTACTGGAAGTTCATGACCACAGGTTCAAGGCTGAATGTGGACCTGATCGCTGCAGCCATCTTGGTTTTTTGAAAACAGACAATATTATATTTGGATGGCAGGGTGGAGCTGGAGCAGAGTGAGGGGTGGATGGTGATGGAACTGAGTGGTGGGTCACCGTACTACCTGTCAATCACACCGTAGCCCCGCCCCAAAACACCCCCTGCTTTATCATCTTTGTTCCTCTAAATGGAGGAGCATCATTTACAACATGAACATCATGTTGTATTGAAGAAGAGCTGAAACTAGAGCTGGAGACCATGAACTCAGTATGAGAACGTTTAGTGAAGTCGGCTCATTTTCTCATAGACTTCTATACAAACCAACCATTGGAGTCGCCCCCTAATGGTCAGTCAGTAGAATACAGCTTTATGGTTCTGCAACATTGGCTCCATTGGTCAGACCTGGAGGCAACGTCTTGTTGTCTGTTTTTTACATGTGGCCCTTTTGCCACCAATATTACAGTAATGTGAGTGCATTTTATTGAGTGTCAAGTCATTTCAGTGTGTGGATTTGCCAATACCCAGTATGCATATTTATTATCCAGTTTGTACAGTATCTGAAATCAGTCGCCTCTGTCTTCCTCTTCCATCTGTTTTCCACTCCTCCTGTCGCTGTTGGATGACAGCTGCTGGGAGCTGTAGTCAGACAGTCCACAGTTTTTGTGCGTCAGCGCTGGTCACACTGCAGCAGGTGCGTGCGTGTTTGCCCGCCCACGCATTTGCATTTGTTGGTGCCCAGTGAGGCCAGACTTGCTGACTGTTGAGTGTGTGTGTGTGTGCGTGTGTGCGTGCAGATAGGGTAAGACAGACAAACCGACTTTCTGTCAGCAGCTACTGATGAGTGAAGAGACGAGCTTGATTCCTATGGGGACCAGACCAACTTTTAAAACAGACTATTATAAGCTCTCGACACACACAGCCCCTCATTTAACCCCTAAAACTATAACTAACCCAGTAATACTATAAATTTACGGAGATCACTTCCATCGTGATTCAGGCAGTCTTACATTTATGGACTATTTCCCAGCTCCAGTCAAACCCCTCACAGTCAGCCCCTGAGTTTATCATTTATTGAAAAATGTAACTGTAGACTTACAGTAGGCTATACCAGACTGACAGAGCAGACAAATAAATCAATGGATGAAATGCCTGCCTGTATCTGTGCTATGTGGGTGGTACCATCTGGGCATGCCAACTGCTCAGCTCGTCCTCTGTGTGTGTGTGTGTGTGTGTGTGTGTGGTGTCTTCAAAGACATGCTTGGAACCTATAAGGAAGGCTGCAAAATGGTTTAGGATTCAGGTTTTTCTTACACAACTTTATTGGAGTAACATCATAAGTTTGAGTTCAGTGACCTTCTGTGTTTCAGTTTAATCACGAGTTCATCCTTACACACGAGCAGAAATGCAGGTGGCCGACAACACTGTTGTGTAATGGCTTGTATTAGCCAGAGGCAACAAAAGAGAGCCTTCTTGTTAACATTACTGGCAGCCACGCAGAGATACCTGATCATTTTGAAAAAAATAAAAAGCCATCGCTTATTTCCGGTGTGAACAACAGGAGAAAAGATGCGTTGTTACGTGCAGCCAGCTCAGCCAGCTCAGCGCGGACGTCGCCGTGGCGTTTTCTCCAGCTCTCTAATTAGCTGGTGAACAGATCGCCCTGCCTCTGTCCAGCCGGGTGAGTGTGTGCGGGTGTGTATCCAGCTGTGTGCTCTCCGGTCTCTTATCAGTGTAACCACTGGCCCGTAGTTAACGCCGACCATCTGGGGCCCATATACAGGGGTGGTTTTAGAGCCAAAGCCAAATCACTCTCTCTCTTTCGCCATTCACCTTCTCCCCGTTTTGCTGCATGGGCTTCTCCTCCTTCCATCTCTCTTCCTCTTTCTTTTTCCGTTAATGTCTGGAGAGGCTTTCTTTCTCCCCTCCTTTCCCTCTCTTCCTCCCTCTATCACTCATTCTCCTCACTTTTTATCAGCTCTCCCTCCATCCTCTAATGACAGACTGAGATCTGTGTAACGATGCAGACTGGAGTCATGTGGACCACATGCTTTTCTTCAGTGGCTTTACCAGAAATGAACCTTGGATGTTATTTTTAGAAAGGGTGCACCATAGAATCTGCATCTAAATGAATACCTTTTGTAGATGCATTTATTACCTGAATACATGATGATGTGTCACAAATGTGGCAGGCTCAAGGAAAAGGTTCCAAGTTGCAGCCACAACTCAAACATTCAGGCTGGATAGTGAGAGCGGCACAGAGTATAATATCACTCAACTGTGAAATGCAGTTTTATCTTGTAAGGTGAAGAGGAGCCTGTTGTCTGTTCCGTGGTTTTGTGCAGCGAACACAGTTACATTGTGTTTCACTGCAGGTATAATGTGCAGGCTTATAGGAGAGGGTCATTCACATGGCATCATAACAACCTGAAAGGTAATGCAGACACCTTCCACGTCCACGGCTGGCTGCCTTTGGCAAAATGATCTGGCAAGCTCATTTAGTGAGTTTATGGCAGCATGAGATAAGGCCAAGGATGGACAACTCACACAGGACATTAAGCAGTTTGTAAGTTTCCAGTACCTTTTAATCAAATGTCCTTTCAAAGTCCCTTCTCTCTAGTGCTCTGTTACACACACACACACACACACACACACACACAGAGTGTGTGTGTGTGTGTGTGTCAGCACAGTGTGACATTCCAAGGGACAGTCTGGAAGGGGGTTGAGGACAGAGACAGACTTGGCGACGCAACATCAAATTGCAGAGCTATCTCTCTCTGACTCTTACTCTCACACAGCACACAGACACACACACGGATGGGATGGCAAGCTATCACCTCTGTCACAAATGTCCCTGTACACACTGAGAGAAACTGGCTCCCACACAAAGCTGCAACGTCAGGGGCCATGAGACAAAGCTTTGACTGGAACATATGAAACCTGACACCCGTGTAACGATAAATACTTTTTGTACATACAACTCTTATCAGTCTGATAGAAACCTTTTGAAGGTGGTGGAGAATTTCATCATCCCTCTGTGTTTTAAATAAATCCAGCCGAAACACAATCCATTTGTTTTGTACTGTTTCCTCTGTACAGTGGGACAGTATCGACCGACTCGGCCCGTGACCGTCGGTGTTTGTGAAACACAAACCAAATCCTGCACCAACATGAAAACAGTGTGCGGCCCAGTGAGCTGGTGGTGCCGCTCGCTCGCTGTGCGCAAAAACAAAAAGGCAGGAGCGTGTTGTGGAACAGGCTGGTTACGTGTTGGAGGTGCAGGAGTCATTACAAGCCTCCCAAACAAGCACGTCACACACAGCAGTTATTTCTATTGACAGCCAGCTATGTCGCTACACACACACACACTACGCGCTGCAGCGGTCTGGATGTGTGTGCGTCTGTGTGGCAGACAACTGGAGCTGCCAGTGCAGCTATTTCTATCCAGGGGTCATTCGGTGCTAGACAGAGCAGAAGATGTGTGCACTTCTGTCACATAAAGCTCCACTTCTCCCAGAAAATAGTCCCAACTACAAATGCTTTGACATTCACATGTTTCTTTCTCTTGTTTGTATTGGAACAACACAAAGTTTTAGCAAACTCCAGTCCGGCTCTGTCCTGCCTTTGTGTCAGCAGTGGTGTCCTCCATGGTCTCCTACCATAGCGTCCCTTTTCATTCAGATAGTGTGAGCTGACACTGTAGCCTGTGTCTGCAGCTCAGATTGAATTTGTTGCCAGTTGATGGAGCTTCTTCCATCATTTAGCTCCAGAGCCACAGGCTGGAAACTTGGCTGGAAACACAGGAACATGAAGATCTCTGGAGATGGACTTGGAGCTTTGAGATTGTCCTCTTTGCTCTTCTGTCTCCTCTCCATGCTCAGTGTGCTACACACAGACACACACACACACACACACACACACACACTCTATATTGTCAGCACCTGTTACTTGTCACAGGTGAGTTGAAATACAAATGACAGAAGCATCACCTGCTTGAAATGCAATTATTTCTTGCAAGTTTGACAAGCTACCAATCATTTTGTCCTGTCCATTGTTAGTTCTGTGTGGAATGAGATCAGGTTTGACTGTTTTGTCTGTTTTTTGTGTTGTTCCAATGCAAACAAGAGAAAGAAACATGTGAATACAAAGCATTTGTAACTGCAACAATTTGGGAGAAGTGGTGACATCTGACTGAATTGAAGGGTGACATGTTTTAAAACAGCAGTCTGATCATTTAAAATATTATTCCCTGAGAAGCCGATAAAAATGCTTTACCTCACAATGTTAAGAAAAGTGCTGAATATGTTCCTGGATCAGCCCTTCAACAAGATCCACACCAAAATGTAAGGGATGCTTTCCTGACCAGTTCCCCGTCCCTCCACCATGTTTTGTGCAGTGTTTATCAGCGTGGAACCTTTACACAGTCTGATCATAGTAGGCGCACACATTCCACACACACGCACACACGCAAACAGTTTCCACAGCAACTGGGAGTCATGGCCGAGGCCACATTGACTGACTCCCTGCTGTGAGAGGGAGAGACAGAGCAGAGAGAAGAGACGCAGCCCATGTCTTTCCTGCATGGAATACTGTACGTGGTGTTGCTGAATTATTTCTGATTGTGATTGTCATGCTGCTGTGGAGTGAGCAGCTGTAGTTGTAAGCCTCAGTTATCTTGCTCATTTGGAGCATTTTTGCTCGTGGTATGGGAGGAGCTTCCCGAGCGGTGCCAACATCTGCGGTCACATTTGTATGAATGCCCGTCTTTTGTCTCTCAGATAGAAAATGGAAATGTGCCATTCACTGGAACTCTTTTGAAATGGAAATGGGGGTGCCGCAGAAATCTCACAAAATCTGCCTTGAGCTTGAGTTATAGTGTAATATTTCCAGCAGGGCCATCACGCTGCACGTCGCCAGGAGCAGATTTTGGTTGACTTAAACTCCTCACATAAAACCCAGAAGTGTGGGTGGGGCTGTGGCAAAAGACTAATCAGCTGAAACCAAACTCTTCCCCTGACAGCACGGACTCTAAGTCTACAGTCACTTTCTTTTTGGGCTGTGTGGCCTCTCCACACCCTCTAGAATAACAAGCAGTTATGGTGTGGGAGAGGTGGGCAGATGGATGGATGGATAGGATGACTAAACAAGTCAATGCAGGAATGAAAGAGCATTACGGTGTTGTATAACAGAAAAGTCTTTTATGGCATGTAGTAGACACACCCTGCACAGTAATAAGCACAGAGTCAAGAGAGGAATGAATGAATGGATAGAGGGAAAAGCTGGGCTCGGTGGGATTGGCATTAAATGATGCACTGTGGACTGAATTTGCCGTATGAAATCCCTTCTCTCTGCGTGTCTGGGTCGCTGTCAGCAGCGCAACACTTTTGGGATTAAGCGCACAAGCTCTCATATGGTGCTGTTTGTTCTGCACATTCTGCAACACTGACGCCGAAGATTGTGCGTCTGTGTGACAACGGTTTAATTCAGGAAAAACCACAACAGAACACATCACTATTCACATTACTAACAGTAACATTAATTGGATCTGACCTCAGTTTGACCATTTGAAACCACTAATTCAATGTGAAAGTTTGTCTGAACATCCTGTTTTCCTTCCAGTCACCATGAACAAGCGTTGTTGGCCAACTCGGCAGCCTCTTGCATTAGTTATGTCCAGCTTCTGACAGAGGAGAAGACAATAGTGTGTGTGTGATTGTGGATGAGTGACAGCTCTGTGTGTGTGTCTCTGCATGCAGCGAGGACTGTGCTGACAGCAGAATGGCTCGCTCGGTTGGAGGAGATTCACACTTAACATCAGATCACCACAACCACACACACACACACACACACACACACAGGGTATCACTTTTTCACTAGACAGAATGTGACAAGATCTCCCTATCAGTCCCACAGAGAACCCGACTAGTCATACTGAGCAGCCAGACAATAGTTGTGTCAATCAACGTCAAGTCCCCGCTCGGCCGTCCAGCCCGAGGCCGTGTGACGGACGATGACGCTCGCCCCAGGCCGGGCTCCAGCTCCGACTTCCCATCGCTTCCCCTGACCCCAATATGTGTGTAATTCGTAAATCAGTGTATGGCGCGGATTCCCACAGTGTTCAGCTGCAGTGGGGTCAGCGATGTTTCATTTAGAAAGTCCAGCAACAAATTATTTTCCAGCAGCGAAGTCACTCTCGGTTCATCACGAAGGCAGCAGTTCTACCCTCATATACCGAACCGCTTTTCATTCAGTGTTCACACTGTGGATTCACCTCATCTTTTTCTAAAGCCTACTGTCAGCGTTTAGCTGGATTCACTCCCTGCAGTTACTTTGTAATTAGACGTTCCACTGAATAATGCAGCGGTGCTTCTGAAGTAACGGCAGCAACATAGAATGTTTGGATCCTTGTTTGTTCACGTTATCCCCAAAATCAGACCAGTTTTCCCCCTGATCCTTCCTGGCCTTACTGTATTTAATGTATACTGTATTATTTTTAGTCATCGTCACATTACAGGCTTGTTTTCTTTGTCTTTTTTGTATGTTTCAGGTGGGACCAGAGATATTGGATCAGCACTGACCAGGATGTGTATGAGACATCGCAGCATAGAGGCTAAACTCAAGCAGTTCTCCATGTAAGGGACATTGCACACAGTGTGTGCCGCACTATTTCTCCTGTCTTTTTCACTGTTTAACCACATTGCTACTGTATGTCCATTTACCACGACACGGGATCTGATATAATGCAATCTCTGCTGGAATGTGGGTGAATGCTTGGCTGGGATGTAGGGGAAGGGTGGGAGTGGGGATTGCATTTGGGTTAAAGTGTCAATAAGCCCCATCGCAGTGGTTTGGCTGAGCTAAAACAAAAAAAGAAGGAATATTAACAGAGAATTGATACATCCAACTAAAGTCCTCTCCAAACACTCAAACCCTGCCAGAGTCAAGTGATGCAACACAGTGATTTCCAAATCCTGCTTCAAAAAAAGAAACTGTCAGGGTCATAGAGCTTTTCCAACTTCAGCAAATACACAGGGCTCTCAATCTCAATCTTCTATTGCAGTGCTTCCTATATGATTAGCTCAGGTAGTGTTCTTTGACCCAAGTTGTTTCCCCACAGCTCCAGTAAATGCTCTGCATTTGCATCCTTATCTCACCATATGTCTCCACCTCGAGATTTTTGTGTGTGTGCCGGAGATAATGGCCCTTTTTTCATGACATGCTGGGAAAGAGACGATTTGTCTGGCGAGACAAGCATCTGTAATGTCTCAGTGAAATTACACACATACACACAAACTCACACACACACACACACATTACACAGACAATGGGGCTCTCTAATTCGAGTGGCATTTCAGTAAAGATTCCACTTGGATCTCCATAGCACAGGCTGTACACAGGGGGGCTCTGGTCACCACCCACCCGCTGACACACACGCACACACACACACACACACACACACACACACACACACACACACACACACACACACACACACACACAAGCACACTCTCTTTGGAGTAATGTCCGCAAGAGGGAGAAGTCTAATTTTAGTTCCACGCAAGAGCGCAGCTGCCCACCTCTCCCACTCTCAGCCTCTTAAACACACTCACAAATCCATCTTGGAGGGCGGGCACAGTCGGGTAATGATTGACAGACAGGACTGCAGCTCCTTGCTTCATGGCTTGGTGAGGTTAGGTTAGCAAACTCTGTTTCCCCCTCCCGGTCTCTGTTGCTCCCTTTCTCTCTGTCTAGTTAATGATTGACAGACAAGACCACTATATAGACAGAAAGAAAAACCAGACCCAGTGGATTTTACGTCACAGTCAGTTTGCTACACACACACACACACACACTGACAAAATCTGTGAGACACAAAGGTGATGTTTTACCATATTATCAGTCAATAAAACTTATTTTAGCTACAAGTTAAAGCTTTTAAATGGTTCCTCTTGAATATCTGCTCATAACAGTTGTTGAAGTGATGAGGCTGAGCTCAGATCATAAGTGAGTGGCCCGTTGTTTTTGCAGGGGCTTCCAGGAGGGTCTGATCAACCCTCTACAAGAACAGATGGAAGAGTGGAAACGAGGAGTGAATACCTTGGACAAAGACCATGCTAAAGGTAGGTTGAGCAAATGGGATCACATGCGAGAACATCAACAAGGCACTGTCCAGAACGAGTTTAACGTCAAGATCAATGTTCTGTCATCAGCTCTATTCACGTTGTATTAACCAGTTCCCAAGTAACTGTGACTTTAAATTTGGGTCGGCTCTCAGCTTTTCATACCGTACTGTGAACTGTTCTTTAACACAACGAGGTTTCACACAATTTTTCACCTTGTTCACCTGAACCAGAGTATAAAAGAGCTCGGCAGGAGATTAAGAAGAAGTCCTCGGACACGCTGAAACTTCAGAAGAAAGCAAAGAAAGGTAAAAAACAAAAAAAACAAACTTAAACTTTTGTTTTAGGCTCAAAGGTTAGGCCAGTATACACATTTAACATTGCTAAGTGCAGTTAATCTGCTGATAATGCAGACAAATCATGTCCTAACAGTCTTATAGCCACAGAATATGAAAACCAGAGGAAATTCACACCCAATATACAAGTGCTTATTATCTTTATTTTGCAGGCATAAAAACAGCTGATTATAGGGATGTCACTTCTTCCAGCTTGGCACAAACCAGTAAAAGACATCCATCACCTGCATCTGTCAGAGAAATTGTTAGATTGAATTGGAGGATTTATTCTCGGAAAGCAAACGAGTAAAACGAGTGGTGTGCAGCTTAATCAAAGCATGAAACTGGAATTTTTCACGCCACTCGTCTCAGTCGGTGCTCCCCCATAGATGCTATGTTTCTGCCACCACTAGCCAGCCATAGGAGAGATGTGGTTTGCACTGACCTCTGTGAGAATCTTCTAATCATCTAATTTATGGACGCCAGAGCAGCTAAAATTAGAACTCTCTGGTCTGCTTGCTGTGACAAGTAGTGTAAATCAGGACAGGGAAAAAAGCAACTGGTGTACTGAATCACGTCAGTGGCATAAATGAAAGAAAGGGTTTTACTGTTAACACTGCGCACCTGGGCTTTGGTAGTGTTTTAGTTTAGTTTGATTTATGCTGCGCTGGATTTAAGACGTCTGTCTGCAAGAAGTCAGCGTTCAGGACCGAAGAAAAAATCTGATTGATTAAAGCAACACGTCTTTCAACTAGGAGAGCAGAAGCCAAATTGTCTGTGTGATGTTTTTATTAGACAGCGGTGATATGTGCGAGTGTGTGTATAGAAGGAGTTTGTCCATACTGATTAGACATGTGCAGGTCGAGTAAGGCTAAACATTGCCTTACTTGGTAAGCCCTCAGTGAGAGTCCAGGGGCTGTCTCTCTCTGCAGTCCTCTTGGCTCAGGTTCCACGTACGCATTCACCTACCCAGAGAAAAAAAAATACCATACACAAAAAAGGAATGAGATGAATATGTCTGCACTATGTTTTGGAATGTTGATAGTTTCAGTTTTGAATCAGTGGTTTTTAACATTCCTGAGAGTCCGATGTGCAGAGAATGTACAGGAAACCTGTTATGCTGTTAGTGACTAAATGTTGGTACATACAGCTTGATCATTACTAACAGTGAGTAATGTCATTCCTCTACAGTGGAATGGCATAAGCACATGCAGACTGTCATGATTTGTACAAACTGATCAGTGAACCAGTGAGAAAGGGAATTGTAGCAATGCATGAGCCCACAACTGCTGTCAGATAACCTAAAGCTGCAGCTAATCCTGATGACTTACAGCTCAGCCTGTTTATGCACTTGTATTCATACTTATATTTACAGGCACAGAGACATGCAGGCCTCTATCAGTATTGATGGAGTTGGGGAGTAAACACTTGATATTGTTTTTCTTTTAAAACAACCATAGATTGATATTGTTTGGCTTTGTGTATTTCTTTGAACATTGCGGTGCTTTAGCAGGCACCCACAGACACACAAAGCTCGCCCAGTTGACTTCAATCTTTTTCCTTTCCCTGTCCCCATGTGGTTCTGATACAATCCTCCGCCTTACGCTGCACTGCAGCTGAGAATCTAGGTAAGTCAGTCTGCAGACCAGACACACTGTCCAGGTAGCTTCTCACTTTGTGATGCTTAACCAGTCATCTTGGTTGCATTGTGAAGAGTCCATCAAACACATGGACTTATGTGCAAAAAAGAAATCCATTCTCACTTTTCTCTTCCACCTATAGTTAGGAAACTCTTATTTTCAGTCAGACAAAATATTGGCACATTAAGATATATGTGTGGAGTGTGAAGTTGTAGTCCCCTGTATGTTTGTGCAGAAGCATAGGTCCATCCCCTTTACTGTGGCCTCCTCTGTTGCCTTCTGGTTTCTCTCTTTCACTGTCTGCAGCTCCGGCCTCATGTTTGTAAGCACCCGAAGTAATAAAGGGATCTTGAAAAGGAAAGTGAAGAAGAATCAGATGTGCAGCTCACTAACTGTTACTCACTTGAGAGCTGAAACACAAATGAAAATGTCTTCATTGAATTAGGATCCAAGCAAAAATATGCTGTTGTCAGAAAAAGACAGAGGACAAATGAAGGAGGTGGACTGGAGGTCTCAGTATACAGTACTTGATATACACCTGGGTACTAACTGCTACAGTGGGTGGGGGTTGGGTCTTCTGCTTTACTGCTGCAGTTGTGGAGTGTCACATTCATTTCCACATGCTGTCTCTGTCTCTGTCTCTGTGCTGTCTGTCTTAAGTGTGGCCCATGCATGCCTTTGGTTTCTCTTTCTTTTGACTACAACCTTGTCATCGCTGCAGAATTTTAAATGAAAAAACAATGAGACGGTTGAACTTTAAATGTATTCTTACATTGCAGGCAGGACAGGGTCCCTCGCCAAAGTTCATCTACAGCAGCCAGTGTGACATTGGGTTTAAACTTGAGTTTAAACTTGTGAGAACTGGACCTTGTGCTAAAAGCAGGCCCTTGAAGCTGTTGCTTACAGGGAGGAAATAAAACATATCACTGCCCTTATTTCACCTTAATTGGAATTCATTAGATTTTGTTTGGAAGCTGCTTTATTCAGGCATCCCTAAACCACTTCTTTTACTTTGACCTCACAGGACACACACAAACATTTAAATGGAATCAAAGTTTTCGTCTTGCCACTTAAAACAGGAGCTCTCCTTGTATGTGCAGACGTAACACCCCATCTGTCAGCTATATCTGATGTTTGATAAGTGTCTTGTGAGGGTGTTTTTCTGAGCCGAGCCCCCCGCCTCACTGAGAAACAGCCTGTGACTGCAACCTAATGTAATCACAGGTCATGTGAAAGCGGGAGCGCTTAATCTCATTTGTGTGTGCACATGTATCTACATGTGTGCATGCAGACTGTGGGCCGTTTCCACCCCCACCATTGTTCATCTTGGCACGGTAACTGAATTTCTGGCAAGTTGAGTTGGGTGAAAACAGCTCTGAAAGTATCAGTGAGGTTTCTGGATCTCATTCGAGCGTGCTTCTTCGCCTCGCGGCCCCAGCTGCTGTGTTGATGAGCAAATTAGATAATTAGTCAGATTAACCTAGGAAATCTGCAAAAGATGATCATGATCAATTGAGTGATAAGTCCATTAGGGTGTATATTATGATTATGCTGTATTTTGGAGACTATTGTGTCTGCAACTGTCGGACACACTTCAGGATATCAGCACTGTGTCATTGCTTGGTCTTGTTGAAGGTGTAAAACAGACAGTAATATATTCCATCAATGAATCAAGAAGGAATCAATACTATAATCTCTAACTGTACTTAATTGAACCCTGAAAAGAGTTGTAAAATAGGTTAGTGTGGATCTGTGCCCACTGCAGTCAGTGCCCATTGAACTTCAGTGAACCTCAGGGTTTGTCTGTGGTTGAAGAGAAAGAGGAAGCAGCAATCAGGCCCTTCCACTCATTCACAGAGTTGCACAAGTTACGGCACAAAGAGCAGGAATGTGAACCAACCCAGGAACGGCCCGTAGCAGAGACAAAGCTGTAACACAACAGCACTAACAACCCCTCTGCTTACCACAAGCTGAGATCTCATGCCAGGATGTGCCTGCGTTGTCTCACTGTGTGTCCCTCCATCCCCGCCATTGTGTCTCCTGCTGTCTCAACCTGACTGAGAAATGAATACAGGTTTTGCTTGAATATTCTGTATGTGGTCAGAAAATAGCTCATGATTATTTATACATTATGTAGAATTTCCACATGGGTGCTGTGAGTATCCTGATTATGCATGCAGGGATTCGGTGAGCTCATGATTTGGTTTTTTAAGAGCTAAACCCAGATATCACTCAGGAAGCCTCAAAGAAATCCACTTGTTCGCGTGTTGTTTCTCTCTTCCTGTAATGAGACGGTGCTTCTTGGTGTCGCACAAGTAGATGTGGAATGAACGGCCGCTGGTTGTGATGATGCTAAGCACTACCAAAACAGCGACGTCTTTCCATCTGTCTCAGACAGAGTTCCTCAACTTACAGTGGTGTGTTTCCGAAACCACGTTGGTTATGTTGAGATTGCAGTCTGCCAAGATGGGAACCAGTGGGAGAATCCAGAAGGCAGCGTGCTGCTTCGTTCTACTGTGCGCCAAGCAGACACCGCAGCATCGCTGCCACTGGGGCTTGAAAAGCTGTTTTTCTACACCGAGGCCAAGTGCAGCCCTAAATGTTTTTTAGCCATCTTAAGACAGAGTTAAAGACAACCTGGCTGTGAAGATGCAGAATAATTTATAAGAGCATTGCTCAGTGTCATGTGACATATATCGCTGAGCACTGTAGCAGAACCTACGTTTCTTCAGAGCATCTCATGTCGGAATCATTAAGCATTTTTTCATGAAGCTGAAATTCTGCAGTTCAGTTTTACTTTACGGATGCACTTGAGACAGGACATTGTTTTACAGTAGTGTTTATTAATAATAATAATAATAATAATAATAATTGAGCAGCTGTGTATACCCAGCAATTAAAACACTGTTTGAAATGTCAGCCCAGCTTCCAAATAATTTCCGTGGCAACGAGATGAAAAAAGACTAATTTTGCCTGGAGGGGAAATGAATAATAAGAAGTCTGGCCCTGCAGTGGGCACCAGCCTAATGACTGAGGCTTGTCTCCCCCTTTCAGGCTCAGTCCATACAAGCAGCTCTCCACAAAACCCTATGCAATGTAACGGTATACTCGGATTTAAATGAGACTGAAAATATAAACTGCAATTTGGGCTTTCCAGTCTGGCTCCTCCAGTCCACCCACTCTGCCCTGGCCCCCATGGTGTTGTAGAGTAGGAACTGCAATAAACACACACATAACTCACATTCCACCAGCCGGCCCAGCATAAACCACGCTTGGTAAATGGATTCTCTCGACATGGAAAATCAGTTTGTCTTATTTAGTCAACAAACACAACAAGTTCTAAGGACTCTCAACACGTGACTCATTCTGCCCCGTATTATTTCATTTCACAGTCTTAGTTTATTTGAAGAGCCGCAGTCCTTTGTCAGTCTTGCATGTCATAAATATTGCACTTCAGTGATTAAGGCACTTCTCATTAGTGTCAGCTATTGTGATGCCAGTGGGGGCAGTTTCCATTTGGTGTGCTTTTCCAACAGCTTGGTATTTGTGTGCGTGCCATTGTTAAGTGTCACTTTTGCTGTGGTCTGCTCAACTGATGGAGCGGTAAAGCAGTGGAAACGGAGCTTCCCACATGCTGTATAATATATAGACTGTACTGACATGTAAGAGCTAAGGGTCTGTCCTCACAATAACATGTGCGTCCTCGTGTTTTACATTTGAGGTGAGGATCATTTGCCTGTGTAACTCTATCCATGTTTCTTTACTACTGGTTTGCATGATATAGGGCCTCACGTCGAGTGTTCAACAAGAGACACGCCAGTTTATCTTTGCCCAGGCACGACAGCAGAAAGAGAGGCCATAGAGTTGTGCGCTGTGGGTTTAACCTTGATGTATCAAAGTCAAGACTGTGTGTGTTTGTGTGCTAGTGCAGTTCGAGTGGTTAGATAATGCCTTTGAGGCCTGCTGTATGTCATCTTGGGCCGTCGCCAGCCTTCCTGCCACCATCGAGAGGGCTTGATTTGGCATCAGGGTATCCTCCCTTAACATCACACACCAACACACACACATAGAAGGAAGGCACAACAAAAAACAGGATAACCTTGGGGTCGTCCTCAGACATTCACATATTTACATATGCATATTAAAACACACATACGGCACGAAGACCAGATGGTCTTGTAGATACCTCGCACTCTTGTCATTCAGGAAGGCGCACACGCCTGCACGCACAGTCTCTCTTAGCCCTGTCAAGAAACAGTGAAGTGTTTAACAAAGAGCAATGGAGAGATAATCAAAAAGGGTTCTCACTTGGCATTATCTGGTCATAAAAGGGACCAGCAGCAGATTAGCTTTGAGGAGATAACCTTCTTGCCACCTGTGAAGCTCTGCACAAGAGACAGGAAACACTTGAGCGACAAGAGTGGCCAGTCACGCTGAGGTGACAGCCAAAAAAAAGTATTCAAGACAGCCGTGTCCACGATGGAAAGATAACACGTGGAGCAGTTAGTAACACACCAGCTGTTCTGTCATTGCTACATGATCATGGTGTTTGGAATTATTCATGCATGTTCCTGAAGCATAACTAGGATTTGTAGTATTTGTGTCACGAAGGATGATTAATCTTGTCCAAGTTTAACTGTCACTTGGTTTGGAGACACTGCGGAGTCGTAAATAGACAATTTGTGCATCTTCTTCATTGTTATACATGTAACGATGTGTGTATTCGCTCTGTGTGCTCACTTTTGTGTCGTCTTTGTTTGCAAGGTCGAGGAGATATCCAGCCCCAGCTGGACAGCGCCATGCAGGACGTCAGCGATAAATACATCCTGCTGGAAGAGACAGAGAAGCAGGCCCTTAGGAAGGCTCTCATAGAGGAGCGACAGAGGTTCTGCTGGTTCGTGGCCATGCTGCGGCCTGTGGTGGTGAGCACAGCGGGGGCAGGGGGGCGGCGCTCGTCTATGTCATCGCAAAACTAATAAGTGTGTTGTTTTATATCCAGACAATCACTGAAGCTTTTTTTATTCCACCACTGCTGCCTACTCTCTCTCTCTCTCTCTCTCTCTCTGTCGATTTTTCTTTTAGGACGAGGAGATTTCTATGTTGGGTGAAGTCACCCATCTTCAGACCATCTCTGACGACCTCAAAGCCCTGACCTCTGACCCGCACAAGCTTCCCCCTGCTAGTGAACAGGTGAGGAATAACATTTTTCAAAAATAGTCCGTGAACAGTTAACCAAAACACTTTACTGTCTTATTTTTACATGTATCTAATTTATATTGTGTGTGTTTATTTTCTCGGCATGTACAACTTTGAAGGAGGAGTAATAATAGTTAATAATTTTCCTCCCTCTCAGGTGATCCTGGACCTGAAGGGCTCAGACTTTGGTTGGTCCTATCAAACACCACCCTCATCCCCCAGCACCACTATGTCCAGGAAATCTAGCATGTGCAGGTAGGCTCCGACAGCCAATCCCAACACTCACAGCCCCAAATTAATGAACCAGCGAGCCAGTGTCTGTTTTGGTTAGCAATTTCCAAGAAATGAAGAAGGAGTAGATGAACCTGCATGTAATGTCTTTATTTGTAAACAGAGGTTACACAGGGTTACATTAGCCTGACATTTATACATGCAGGACCTATTCAAATCTGCAAACCTCTCCTTTTTATGCTATTTGAAATGATGTCTTCTTTGAAGACAGTGTGGAAGGAGGGCATAGAGGAAAAAACTTGTTTTTGTGTTGTATTGCCCAATCTATGTCTGCCACCCAGTGGAGACAATGGTCTGCAGTAGTTTGCTTATTCTTGTAGCTTTGTGTGTCTGCTTTACCTCCTCTCTGTCACTGAAAACTGTTCTTCAGTTCAACCGCAGCTAAAGTTGACCCACGTTGTCAAAGGAAAGGCACACAGTCATGTTTTTTATATATATATATATATATATATATATATATATAAATAGAGATAAGATTTAATAGGATTTAAAGAATGGGGCATTTTGGGGCATTTTGGCTTCTACACTCTGTCCTCCTTTCTTTTTGTGTGTGTGTCTTATTTGGAGCTTGGTTTTGACACCAGTTTGGGGGCTGTGGACCTTCTCTGGTTGACAATGAATGAAAGAATGTTTGAAGGCCTTCCAGGCTGTGTAAACATGTCAAACCCAGACCTGACTTTATTGTTTTGATCCTTATTATTAGTGCCTTTTTTTTGCTGATGCAACATTTTCATCTATAGATAGCTTTTGCTTATTATTGTGCATATTCAAATCACAATTCATAGTTTGTGTTTCTGTTCGTGCATGATAGTGCAGCACTAGCATTAATGAAGGTGTACGATAGCTTTGCCTGGTTCTCCTGCATTTTATAGTCAAGTTTGTACGCGACTGCGTTCATATTTCTTTTTATAGTACAGATTTTCCTCTCAGTTCCTTCAGTAATCAGACCCAGTGCTCATTTCATTTCTGCATTTCATGTAGTGTTTTGTGTGAATATTGTCAAACAGCTGTTGAAGGCATGAAATCCTGTGATTTCCTGCCTGTAATTATTGTCGTTATGATTTCACGCCTCTTACGTTGGTTTCTTCTGTTGTTTTGACTGGATCGGCCTCGGTCACTGCTTGCTGCATCTTGGTGTGCTGTGTTAATTGTTTCCCACCCTGTCTCCTCCATCCCCCACCCCCAATCCTCTGCCTTCATACCTTCTCCTTTTACCTCTCCTTTACCCAACTTTCTTTCTTCATATCATGCCTTTTGGGTGCACTTGATTCTCTTCACCCCGCCCGTCACTTCCAAACCTCTCCTCCCTCTGGTCCTCCCCTCATCCCTCACTCCTTCCCCTTTCACAGTAGTCTGAACAGCGTTAACAGTAGTGACTCCAGGGGATCCAGTGGCTCTCACTCTCATTCTCCTTCCTCCTCTTCTTCCTCCTCTTCCTCCCACCACCTCTTCCACCACCATCACCCCCGTCATCGGTGCCGCAGCTCCACGCTACCGCAGCCAGCCCCAGCTCGGCTCTCCAGCATCTCCTCCCACGACTCGGGCTTCATTTCTTCATCGCAAGACCAATACACGTCGTCCAAGTCATCCTCGCCCATGCCCGCCGAGACAAAGGTAAGACCGAGACCTCAACTGCCCACGCTTAACCATAGTTTTTGGTCCCATAATGTACATATGGCTGAGACAAAACTATGAAACCAGACATGCTCTATGATTTACAAGTTATTGTAGTCAGAGACAGAGAAAACCCCAAATCAGCAAATCCACACAAGTCTTTTCTCATCTCAGAGGCAGTTAGCTGGCAGCAGAGAGTCTATGTGACCATGGTGAAGTCATTCCACTGCTATTATTATAGCATAAATGCACAGGAAATTAGTCTGCCTCCAGTCTAACCCAGGGCAAAACAGGTCAGCCCCATCCTACTATTAAAGAGGTGACCGCTGCGACAGTCTGCGGTTTGGTTGGACTATCAGAGGCTTGAGTCTGCTGCATGTTGTATTCTCATTAAATGGATCACAGCAAAATGACATGTTCCAGTGTCAACAGTATGCTTTATGGGCACTAAGAGCATGTCTCTTTCAGCAGGTCTCACTCTGCCACTTTTATCCAACCATCTGACACAGGGCTGCAGATAATTAACAGTGATGTAGTCCAGTGGATTGTCTGTGTGGGGTTTGTGGTTTCAGATCAGCCATGAGAGCGGCTGCACTACTTGATGTTTTGTTCCACTGTCCAGAACACACTGGTACAGTGAGACTCCAAGTTTTTATGATGCAGTGAAGGTGGTTTGGCACGTCCCTCTCCAATCCCTTTTTACAGTACCGTCCTGGGAATCATCTTCTCATTGCCTCATTCTCAGTGTGGTTACAGTAGCTGATGTTTGAAGGAGATCAGACACACGGCTAAATGGGGTTTACTAGGACTTACTCTGTAACCCAGGGTCAATAAGGACAGCCTTGCACTTAATGTGGCTCCCTTTCACATCCATCCATCCTCAGTACTCGCCTCTAAGCAGGGTGCTGTTCTACAGCTGACCCCAACCCCCAGTCTCCCTCTGGAGGGCAGCACGCGCAAATATTATTTCCCCGGAGGCATGGATTAAGTGTCTTATTATTGTTGATACAAATCAGCAGGGATTTAATTGCTATACATCCATTTAAATGGCATGGGTTTGTGAGGATACTTTAACAAGGCTCTAACATAAAACTGCTGCTGTCTATGCAGTTATTGCTGCTACAACTCCCGGTGCACCTTCTCCTCTTCAGTCACTTGGCTGCACTCCTCACTAACTGCTGAGAGCTGTGGAAAGTTGCCTCTGCTCTCTAATAAACTGCTTCTCTTTGCCTCTCCTGTCTACCTGCTGACACGTCTTGCCATTCTCCCCCCTCACTCATGTCTGTCTGTCTGCCCCCCCCACTTCTCCCTCTGGTCTCGTCTCACTGCCTGCTCGCTGTCCCAGCCCTGTCCCACTTCCAGCCTCTCTGAGGTGTCGGAGTCTGGACCGCTTCACAGTGACTGCAGCTCCCCCTCTTCTCTAGCTGGTGCCACTGCACCTCAGCACGCTACTGACAAGGTGAAACACACTCATCCACCATGACCCTCACCCCATTTTCCGCATAAAAGTCTGTTTTACTGGCATCGCACACACACACATTGCAGTTTCCTCATGCTAGGCTTTGAGCTGGGATGTTACAGAAATGTTCAAAGACCCAGAGAACCTCCATGGCATCAGCCCCTTCAGTTTTCCTTCAGTTCAGCATTTGTAGCATTTCTTTTGTTTTGTGTCGATGTGAGTGTGGATTCCTTATGGTTTTGGTGTTCCTTTTTGAATGATCTCCTCAATAATGTGGTCTGTTTTGGTTTTTATTTTCTGTTGTCTGTCATTTCAATAATTTATCCCATTGTGTATTTGTTTTGCTATCATCCCGCCTCCCACCGATGCACACACATCCCAGCTGTCCAATGGTTTTGACCACTACAGTCCGGCCAGTTCCCCTTACCTGCACAGCAACGGGGGGAGTTTGGCCTCAGTGTCAGGCACTGCCTTCCCATTCTTCCCTCCTTCCTCCTCATCCTCCACCTCCACCTCCTGCCCCACCCGTTCGTGGTCGCGTCCCGCCTCAGCCTTGCTGCCAGACTACCCTCAATACTGCACCATGGGCTCCCCCATGGTGCCTTCATCACGAGTCCCCAGCTGGAAGGTTTGTTCATCACCCAGCCTTCATGATCAACTTCCCTCTTATCCACAGTTTGTTCCACATGAAAGCCTGGTTCATTTTTTCTTGTTTAATGAAGAAATGTATTTTTTTTATCAGTTTATGTCTTGTATGCTTTGGTTAGATCTGCAGACTGTAAACCTGAGAGGTGAGATAAAGGAGTAAAGTGAAGCATGTCTGTTTTTACAGGACTGGGCAAAGCCAGGGCCTTATGACCAGCCCATGGTCAACACGCTGAGGAGGAAGAAAGACAAGGAGACCCCAGCTGCGATGGACAGCGACGGCAGCCCGTCCTCAGGTCCAGCTCCGGCTGCGCTGCACACACCGAGCTCATCAGCCTCAGTGGAAGAGAAGAGCAGAACTGGAGCTGCAGCTCCTCTCAAGGTCGGTTTGACTATCCACCTGCTACAGCTATCAAAACCCTGATATCTGGATTATTTTGATCTGTTCTTCATTAAATTGATCTCACCATTGTTACTTTTAATAAATCAGTCATGATAAAAACACCTTGTGTGAAGTTTGTTGTCAGCCAGTAAAATGTCCAGTCACTTTGATTGACCCGAGTTTTACTTCATGTTGGTTTATGGTATAAATAGCTTTGTAAGAGTTCAGACATTCTGTCCAGCAGCTTGAGGCAAACCCCCCCCTTTCTTTTCTGCCAATACTTGATGAAGCACATGATCACAGTCTTCTGCAACGCTCAAGTTTCAGACGACCTCTCATTCAACTTCCAGCAGGGCTGATGTTTTTGCAGACCTACTAATGTTCCCTTTTAATGACTAATAGGTTGGACCTAATGATTTTAATTACTTGAATGAATTGTACCTGGTTGTATCCAGACAGTCAGACTTTCAGACTCAGATGTTTTCTTTCATTGGGTAATTGCAACAGGCTGGCGACATTGAGGCTCACGAGGAACTGGCTCTGGCCTTATCCAGAGGTCTGGAGCTGGACACGCAGAGGTCCAGCAGAGACTCCATCCAGTGCTCCAGTGGCTACAGCACGCAGACCAACACACCCTGCTGCTCTGAAGATACTATACCCTCGCAAGGTAAGATCTGCTCTCTGGAATCAGTCGACCATCAGTTTTGAGGTACTCTGCCAACCCCTTTCTTTTTATCTCTTAGGATTACAACATATCACATCTTTGCCAATCTCTCTCTGTCTGCCCCTCTAGTATCAGATTACGACTATTTCTCAATGGCTGGAGATCAGGAACCTGAGCAGCAGCAGCCTGACTTTGACAAGTCCTCCACCATCCCCAGAAACAGTGACATCAGCCAGTCCTACCGACGCATGTTCCAGACCAAACGCCCAGCCTCGACAGCCGGCCTGCCCAGCACACAGGCTCCATACCCGGCACAGGGGGCCTACCCTGCAGGGCCCTATCCCCCCACACCTATCCATACAGGAGCTTATGCATCTACCCCTGCTGGGCCTTATCCTCCAACCCCTACAGGTACAGAATGGACTGATAGTGCCACAAAATTAGACACACATATTTTTTAATCTTGATGATGTTGTGTGTTTGTAAGATATTGTTTTGGTTTATTACATGAACTCCCTTTTCAAACAAGCTTCATATATTGTATGTAAATGTTGTAGTTTATTCAAAAAATAGTTCACAATCTGGTTTTATTTGATTACACTGAAGTGATCTTTATTTTGTCTTTTTTTTTTTTAGTTGATGACTGAAACCATTATTTGTGTTATTGTGCAGGCTCATCTTCAAGTCAGGGATTTTATTCTGCATCCAGCTCCCATAATGCCTCTGGCTCCTATTCTACGGGCCACGGTCCAGTTATCGTCACCCCGGGGGTTGCTACGATCCGTCGCACCCCCTCTTCAAAGCCTTCCGCTCGCCGCTCAGGGTCTGTTGTGGGCACAGGCCCCATCCCTATTCGTACACCTGTCATCCCAGTAAAAATCCCAACGGTGCCCGATGTGTCAGGAGCAGTTAGTGGGAACAGGAGCGCCGAGGATATGGGAGGAGGAGGAGAACAAAGCCCAGATTCTCCAACCTTTGCAGGAGGGGAGGATGGCAGCACACTACCTGTGATGTCCTGGAGTGGTCAGGCTACAACCAACCCTCCCACCGTCCCTCTGCCAAACCAGCTGAGCCAGCAGCACCCTCAGAATGAGACTGGGCCGGAAGGAGTAAGGGGAGAGGAGGCAGCAGAAGAGGGAGAAGGAAACATGCTGGTGGCCATTCGCAAGGGGGTCAAGCTCAAGAGAACCCTCACCAATGATCGCTCAGCGCCACGCATAGCATGATCATCACAACAACGTGTCATGAAGCGAGGCTCCCCCTTCTTTATATGTGTAAATGAGGTTAAAGGCTTTACACAAAGTTTTGCCAATAGGAAAGCAATGTACAGAATCAAGTGGCTTCTTGTGCTAGTGTGAGAATGTATTGGCGCATGTTCAGTTCTCATTCTGTAAATTCTCATCAAGGTGCAAGTTTTCTAATTTGAATCAATCCAGGTTTGTTAAAACATTGTTTTGGACCTGACATAGATCACAGGTCCACTTGAGTAGATCTTTGTATGAGTTGAATAAATTTATGAGCTCGAGTAGAGGACTCTGGCTTTTAGCGCTAAAATGTATTTGCAAATCAGCACCCACAGCTCTGTAATCCAAGTGCAAACCATGAGGGTGTTTTTGTTAATAACAAGGCGGACGGAGCGTCACCAAAGCACAGTATCTTCATTTCTTCAAGACGACAGTGAAGACTTACTTTACGCACATCTGCCCAGTATTCTCCCTGAAGCAGAGGGTTGGACAAGGACAATTTGTAAGCTTCTCCTCACTGTAACAACACTGAGTATTATATGTCTAAACATTTATTGTTGTGGGAGTGCATTGAATAAGCATTCTAACCGCACAGGGACTTAGCAGAAGGAGCGCAATAACCACGCTATCGTCCAACTCATTGTCAAGAGAGCCGTATTCAGGTGCACTTGCTTGGAGGGACGCCCTGATGGCTGGAGGAAGGTGCTGTATAGTCTTCCACTCTGTAACAACACTAAAACGTGTGAGGTGTGGCCAGAACCAACATGGGCACCTTTACACAGGATGTTTTACGATACAGAGATCTCGTCTAAAAGCAGAGCAACTGACGGGGAGTAGTGTGACTAAAGCGGCTCGTGGTTGAGTCGTGTTCGCTTTTGTTTCACTTGTTTTGGCATTTACGTGATTTGTAAATAATTTGTTAGAGTAGGGCCTCAGCGCTTACGCTCTGTATCTTTGCCGTGTTTCCACCTGCTCCACAGTGCCAAAGTCATTCAGTTTCACACCTTTAAACAGGACGTTTATATAATGACCATCATGACCCATTGCCTTGGATTGTGAATAGTCATCGTCAATAATCCTATTTTTTTCCCCCAGTATGGTTCTCATTTAATCTGCTATATCTACATGCTGAGCTTTGTAGAACTCCTCTGTGGTTTGTGATTATATATTAGTCCTTATATATTAACCCCTTTTTTGTAGCATTTATTAGCCACCTGTGCATAGATGGCTCATAACATTACTAATATATGTCAAAGTGCAGATATGCCATGTCAAAACTCAATGTTTAAACACTATAAATCCTTTACAGATATATTAATGAGGCAAACTATTTTTGATGTTTTGAAACTTCTGAGTTAAAAGTTGTAATTGATAATGCCATTCTGTTTTCATTGTTGCTGTTGTTTGCTGTTATTGCTCTTTTCCTCTTGGAAATGCATGTAGCATGCATGCATCTTTTTGATTTATTAGATTTTTACATGTCATCTACCATGTTGGTGTTTTTATTATTATTATTTTTTTTCTAATACCATCAAAGGTGACAAATCCAGTCCAAACACATATCTTTTCCCCTGAAAACCTAGAAAATCACATGGAAACCTGTTGTATTATTTAAGAAATATGTTAGGCACATTTTTGTTTGGACACTAGGATGTTTTGAAGATATAATGCTTTTCCTTAAACTGCAACATTGTAAGACTAAAGGCTAAAGCATTTAGCGTCACTGAGGCATAGTCTGGGTTTTAATTATCTTTTCAGTTCAAGCACTGTGAGACCATGGCTACTATGAGATGTATGAAAGTGTAAATATGATTTAGTCCAGGAACTCACACGTTGTTGTTTTTTTTAATTTATTTTCTTTTTCAGTCTTTAAATCTCTTTTTCTCTCTCAACCAATCTCTATTTTTGTACTTCCATAAAATATCAGAGTAATAGAGTTGCTCCCTCCATCCATGCATGTGCTATCTGAGGATGCACCAGATTTTAGACACATCCCGCTGTGTTTCACTGACGTCCCTTATTTCACACACACGCACGTGTAAAGCTGCATTTTAATAATCACGTAAATGCTGAGTGGTTTCAAAGTGAACAGCTGCTCCAGGACAGTCTGGTTTTCTTCGTTCTGTCCTCCAGCTACCGAGACAAGCACAGGGTTCTGTGACAGAGAGCTAGAAATCAGTATTATGAGTGCAGATTGTGGGATGCAGAGCTGCATCCTCTTTAGTTTCAGTTCAGTAAAAAATATATTTTTAATGGATACACCTAAATCTTTTGTTATGGATACTTCCCATGATATGCAGTGACTGAGCTGAAGATGGAGTGACAACAGTGGAAGAGATGGCGACATGCAAATCTGTTCTTTGAGGATGACTTAAATTAAAATGTTTGTGCCTTAGTTTTACTTCCTAACTGATTTATTGTCAAATGTTATGGAAAATTTTGTAGGTATCTTGTCTTATTAAATTTAAAGAAATGGCACAGTGACCACAATATCCGGCCTTTATGGCCTCATATGATCTGAGTTACATGGAAACAACTTTGTATATTATCAAGGTATTTTCACAGTACAGCAGGAGACAAGGCAGCGAACTGAGGGATGACAAAAACAAAGATGCCATCTCTGTGCGATCAATGCGAGTGTGAACAGGGGGGTGTGCAACAAGAAAGACCCCTGTGCTGTTTAACTTCAAATGAAAAAGAAAACAATAATATCACTGCTTCGATGTTTGGGAAACCTAGTACTCGATATTGTTGATTATGTTAATATTTTTCTTTGTTTGTTCTTTGGCCGTCCAGCTGTCTAAAACTTGTATGGTCAACTTGTAATTTTCATATTTAAATTGCTAGCAAAATAAATATATATATATATATATATCATATATATATTCTATCAGAGCTGCCAAATGTCACTATATCCTATGACTAAGAAGTTTATAGTTTGTGAGGGTTTCAGAGTACAGTTAAACCTGGTTTCTAGTTTAGCTTTTACCTTAGTCCCACCCCGCCCCACCCCCCAAAGAGAGTTGACCTCTCTGTCTGACCCTGTACAGTTCAACAGGCCAGGATGTAGTTTGTTTCAGAAGTCAAAGGTTGTTATTTTTTGTGTAATGACAGCTTTAGCAATATAATAAAAAATTATAATTAAAAAAAATAAAAAATAAAAATAATTTTGCTTTTGCTCAGCAGCTTCTTTAATGTGCATATGTGATACCTCCATGACCACTTCCGTTATACTGAGTTGATTAAAGTGACAAAAACAATGTCACCTCCCCATCAACGGATTGAGTTGACTCAGTTACCATGGAAAAGTAGACGAGCTTACTGAAAATGTTGATTTTCACAGGTCGTTCCTTGCCACCGATAACTAGAGATCAATCAGATGATTAGTCCTTATCACGTGCAGCCGTGTGTTCATTTTATTTCTTGCAACAAAGCGGTGTTGGCTGATGGACTTACACAGGTTCAAAGTGAATTGAGCACAGGCTGGATGGATAAAGGCTTCCCCACCTTGAATCAGGGTGAGGATAAGGATGATGATCGTCAACGGATGAGGTTTTGGCCAGCAGAGGTCGCTCTCCTCTGATCTTTTGAGACCAAAACCGGGTTATATGTTTCTGCTCGGAAAATAAAGCGCTCCTCCAAACCTCCTGAAAACATTCGTCTGATCTCGGCAGAGCCCCGAAATGAACCCGAGAAGGCGAGAACCAAGTATTAACTTGTGACGAAAACGAAACAATGGTTCCTTTTTTCTCTGTCCAGTAGAGGCTTCCTGTAGGAAGAAAACACAACTTCCACATGGTGTCATATTTTCTCAGGGTGTGGACTGCTGATGGAGTCTGGTTGAGAAGCTCAAATTCCCCGCATGCATACCGTGACACAGGATGAAGGGATGGTCACACCCAACACACAATAACACTCCTCTGTGTTGTAGTAGTAAAGTAATCCCACAATAATCCAACATAATGCATGAAAACTGAATTAGTTTTTAGTTATATTCATACATTAGCCATAGCTGATTTCTCATTGGACACATCTATATGGCAGTGTAAGTCAAATATGCAGCATCATACTCCTCATATGTTTTATAATGCCACTTCACCGTCCGCGCTGTGACTGTGGCCTGCGGACGTCCGGGCGGTGCCGTCACAGCTACGCACGGAGGAAAGCGGCGCTGCTATTGGAAAACAATCTTTCGGGGCCGTTTGCCGCTGGAGCGCCCTCCTCTCTACCGTCACACCATCCCGTCAGCCGAGAGGTTACACGAGCCCACGAGTACGCTCGCAAAAATGTGATTTTTGTCGCCTGTGTATGACCGCAGTTCGGCGTTTGAGCTTGAGAGTCAAACAGAGAGACGTTCACGCGCCGCAGCAGCTTCTGGATTTTCCATCTTTCCGGAGGAGGTTGCGGTTACGGGACAGCGGAGCATCGACTGAGGTTCGTCCGATAACATAAGTTGCAGTTTGATTTTTGGACGGCTACCGAATCCTGATTAATGCTTCACGCAAAGAAGACGCTATACAATAGGCATGAATCAATACGTTCGTAATGCATGTGTAACTCATACTGTCAGGTTTGCCCATAAATAACCCAACCGAAGATGGTGCGGGATGTTTCCGTGCGACCATTGCGATTAATCCACATTTGTGTTGTAGCTGAGTGCAGGGTCAGAGTGGTGATAACCAGGCCCGTTAACAGTGCCCTCCTCTGTTCCTCCACCAGGTTCCCCAATTCCAACTCGCTCACTCCCCGTCCCCAGAGATGCTGCCCTGCCTACGGAGACTCCTGCGGCCCGCCCTCTCTCTGAGAGCCGGGACTGGGCTGACCAGAGCCGGATTCGGCCCTCACCAGACAACCGCGGTAGCGTCCCCGGCACGGTTCGCCTCGGAGCCGCCGCTGTCCGTGATGGTGCAGCGGTGTAACCTGGGCACACACCCGCTGAAGGAGCCCGTGGAGCCCCTGAACTCGCCCCGGGGAGCCAAGGAGTTCATCTACAGCCTGCACCCGTCTGAGCGCACTTGTCTGCTGCGAGAGCTGCACAGGTTCGAGTCCATAGCTATAGCTCAAGGTAGGTGATACCTTCCAGTGCAGCATATAGTACGTAATGTATTCACATTTAAGTCCGCTAATACATCTGAACATGACCCCTTTTATATTAGATATGGATTTTGGCTTGACATCAGTCTTTTAGCCGCAACTTTAATGCATCTTTCATAACACAAGACTTACCAGATCCGCATTAAATGGCAGGCTTTATTAGACAATGAAAGATGAAAACATGGTTTATATTAATGATCCATACATGCATTTCATCATTTTTGCACAGCTGACCTAACCCTAACCCTAACCTCTGGCCTCCCCGTGCCCAGACAAAAGAGAATCTATTCTCAATCAATAAGGTGTGCTGTCATTACTGTAAGGCTGTAAACACATCTGTCTGACCCAGTAATTAGGAACCACCGATAGCGGAGCATGAGAGTGGTGGAGTGTGTCTATCTGACCACAAGGAGGATGGGGGTTTAACTCACGCCACTTTTTGTTTCCTCACAGTCTAAAGACATGTAAGACAGGTGTATTGGAAAATCTCAATTGCTTGTGGGTTTGAACGGATATGTGTGTGACTGACTGTCAGTCACTGTCAAGTCTTGCAGTGGATTGGCAATTGTTCATCTCCGCAGGGTGAGCCAATGCTCCTGCCAGACAGTGCTGGGGGGGAAATTGCCTTCAATACTGTAGGTTTCAGCCACCCCTGTCTCCAAAAAAGGAGTCATTAAAAAATGAATATAATTAAAAAATGACAACCTGGAGTTATTCAGGAAGGTGTCATTCATATGTATTATATTTATATATCAATTAGACGTATAGGTTGCTTGTTATCCTGGTTGTTGTTTTCCCATTTTGAGTTAAAACTCATTCATTCTGTCTCTTCTTGATGTTAGCTGGTCATAGACAGACTTGGCATACCAGGTCAAATTCACATTAACATTTTCAAATTCATTTCTGGAGTTTTTTTGGTGTTCCTGACCTATCCATGCTGTGCTTTTAACACACACAGACCTGCAGTGCAGTTTATGCTCCCCAGTACAGCATGTTCCAGTGCAAAGGCTGTGGCAGCACAGTTTTTTTCCCAGTCTGCTCTGTAAGCCCGGCATTGTGGCATTAATTTGGGCTTCAGGAAGCATAAGCATTATGAGTGTACAGTAGAAGAAGAGGACCAAGTGGATGTCGCACGCAGGACGAGACAGAGAGGGAAGTAGGATGATCAATATTGCGATAGAGAACAGAGGAAGGGAAAGAGGAAGGACATGAGTGATGATGAAGCTCTCTGAGAGTATGCTCCCAGTGTGTATACTTTAGAATAGATTCTCATCATTTTGTCTAATGGCTTTGTGCGTCATCACTGCCAAATTGCTGGATATTGCATAACAAATGGCACTGAATCATTCAAAATTGTCTATATTAAGTTTATATTACAGACTTGATATGAATAAAACTTGATATTTATATGAATATCAGAGTCGCTGTCCTGAGTCCCATCAGTAGTGGTGTAGTGATCACAGTAGTGATCTTCCAAAAAAATCCTAATTCTGAATGATGTGCAATGATGTGATCTGAATGAATGCAATCCTCAATTTTGAAATTTATTTTTGAGACTCTTCAGCCTACTGAATAGATTAGTTGCATTACCTCTGGAAGTGTTGCTCAACAAAGTTTACAGATAACTTTCTTGTTTTCCGAGAAACATGTGACTGTGCAGATATACGTCACGTGTGAAATAGACCCTTTGAAAGAGCCACATTTTATATTTTGGCCAGTCGGCACGAACTTTTATTGGGCAATTCTGCTAACACAGGATGGATCAATATTATTAAGGGAGACCAAATGGGAATGTCATCAAATACCACAATCTCTATGATTCTTTTGAAAGGTAGCTTGTGGATCAATCACAGAATAAAGCCGTCAGATTGCCCTGTGATTTGTGGATAAAAGATTAAGCACTGTCACTTTATCTCTATTTCTAGGTTTCATTGTTGCTTTGTTTAGTTTAGTAATGTCCTTCAATTAGCTCTTGCCTCTGAAGTTTTTTAAGAGAAAATTTTGTGCACACCATGGTTCTTTACAGCATATAGCAACAGACTGCTGAATGTTGAACATACATGCATCCACTGCTATGAATAGTGTCACACCCATGTCACACTGTGCAGCATGTGAGACTGAATAGTAAGTAGCAAGGACACGCACAAATCACTGTTAATATTAGCATAATACTGACACTGTCAGTTTGTTTGGTTTTTGTATGTAAGATTAAGGCTCTTTAAAGGCAGTTTT
Source organism: Psettodes erumei (assembly GCA_016785225.1). NCBI lineage: Eukaryota > Metazoa > Chordata > Actinopteri > Pleuronectiformes > Psettodidae > Psettodes > Psettodes erumei. The sequence continues at coordinate 3,025,629 of JAFBJZ010000623.1, forward strand.
GGAGATAATTTTCTGCCACCAAATTCTAAAAGGCTGTTTCAACTTGCAGGTTTTCAGGACACAAACAGATGCTGCATAATGTTTCTCTCTGCATGTATCATAACCCAGTCTCCACAAGATGCAGCATCACAACCAGAAATCTAACTGGGGGAGGGATGCATGCTGCTGTCTGCTGCATATGATGGTATTGATCCTTTTACAATATTGATCAGGGCATAGAAGTCCTTCACCTCTCTCCATGTATACTTCATTAGACCAGTTATGATAGAAACTTTAGTGGTTACAGAAGTAACTCCTACATAATTCTTCTGGGAAAAAAATAGAGAAACTTCTCATCTGATTTAAGATGTTTCTATCTTCCTCAACCCCACTCCAGACTGAATTGTCACAGAAAATTGTAGAGGCCAGCTGACCTATTATTACAAGGCATTGCAATTAGAACTTCTATGCTCACCAAATCTAATAGTACATTATTTTTTCCATCAAATGTGGCTGATTGTCTTACTCTGTGGGCCACAAGTGATTCTGCAAACAGTGTGAAATCCCACACAAGTCTCAAGGTGAAGGATTTTAAGATGTGTCACACACTGCAATTTTGCAAAAACAAGTATGCTACTCATTTTGGATCATGTTTTTTGCACAGCTGCTGTAATTGGCATAGAATCTCAGGGAATACCAGCTCTCATTAAAGCTTAGTTTCTTCCAGTTCAAAACTACCAGATATGACACAACTGGAAATGTGAGAATAATGTCAGCCAGAGGACAGCTACTCTCTGCTCTCACCTATGGGGCCTGCCTGGCGGGAGCTTGCAGGCAGTCTCACCTTCACGCTATAAAAACCCTCAGCGATTTTCTTACCTGCTGCACATGCGGGCTGCAGACGAGCTGAATCAGTGATTCCCTGGTTGCCATGCTCTTTCATACTCCCTGGCTGTGAGAGTGATTTGTTTTTTTTTGACAGGTTTATCAGCATCCATCATAATCCACCCAGAGGCTACAGGATGCTTGAGACCAAACCCTTATTTTACCTAATTTTGTATGCAGGATCATTAACGGTGATATTGCAGTTAAATCTCACTGGCATGTCTTGGTACTGGGCAGTACACAACAATATGTACATGCTGGCTGGGCCGTATTTACTGAATACACTCACTTAAATCCCAGAGTGTGCTAATAAATTCAAGTTACATATTACATTGTATAGTGTCTTAACACAAACACAAAAAAGCATAACAGCTGTATATGTACTTATGTGTCATTATATATAGAAAATTAGTCTGTTAGAAATACAGATATTAAAGTCAGAATTTAAATAATTCAAACAAAAATTCATATGATAAATGTTTTAGCAAACAGTTTGCCATTTACAGATCCTGCAGACACAGAGTAACATCAGCATTATTTTTTAGTTTGAGTCTCTGGTGACTTGACAAAGATAGGTCAAATCCACTCTCCTCTCAGCTCTGTTTCTGTGCTCTGCCAACTCCTGAGGGAAAGGTCTGACTCAGCTAAATGTTCCTCTTTGTTCACCAGCTAGTCACCAACTCTGTGTGTCTGCCATGTGCTGCTGCCTGGCAGGTACTGTGCTGTGGGTTCATCAGAGCCTTTGTGATGCTGAAAGCAGCTGCCTGCTGCAGCCGCAGAACATTGCTGATGAGCAGTGACAGTGAACCAGGACATTAAAGTTCCGGCCTGCAAAAGCTGAAACAATGAGCTGAGCGATGCTGAAAGCTCCACAGAGCTGAGAAGAACAGCAGAGCTGGAAGATAATACTGTGTGAGTTTGACACCACTACTGACTTCCTTCATCATATAGTTCTAGTTCTAGTTCTGATATATTGTTAAGATCACATTTTTGATTAGCACAGCCTTAGCTCCGGGGACAAAAAACTTTTCTCCCTGTTCTCAGGAAGTAGTTATATTGGAGATGGAGGTTATCTTGACTTCGGGTCTCCTGTTTTAATGTCAAACAGCTGTTCAAAAAAGCTTGCTAACATAAAGACATAATGTAACATTACTGTGTGTGCTGAAGTCAGTTGTGTGAATAAATGGAGAATGGCACAGGAATGCGAGTGGCTGTACGAGGGAATGCTTATATTGAGGTAGTTTGGAAGTGTGCTGGCCTGAAGTAGGCTGGTGAGCTAACGTTTGCCCTGCTGAATGTGTGAATGCTAATCATTACTGGCATGCTAATGCTACATGTTATATTATCCCTACGCTTTTCCTTCAAAGCCCAGTAAATGAATCAATAAGGGTTCTAGCTAAGATATTTTCAAAGTAAAAGTTCACACAACATTTACTGTGTACAGTGGGAAATTACTACTTTTGGTATACAATACGTTAAGCTAGGCGATGGTGGTTCATAAGCATAATTCATTTAGGTTTAAAAGTGGTAATAAGACAGGTCCATACTACCATACATACTAGAGCAATGGTAAAAATGTGCTATTATTTACCTAATGTTTTCATGTGGTGTTCTTTTTTTTACCTGTCTCTACCAACGATTAGTAAGCTAGTAATGTAATTTTTTAGTAGTTGGTCTGAGTTGTCAACTCAGACCAACTACTCAAAAAGGGCATTTAAATGTTTTTGACTATGGGTCGTATTTGGCTATGCTATTAAAGTAGAAGAAGAAAGCAAACAAGCCATCAGAAGTAGTTATCAATAATCTCACGATAAGTGAGTTCAAGTACGCACATGAGAGAGTGCTTCTGACTTCAACTGTATCTTCATAGTTTATTTGTGTTGCAGCAGATTGAGCAGTAGGCCAGCTGAAGTCTGGTAAGATGTTGCCAATTTGTTTATTCTGGGTTCTGTGTCCACATTAACAGAAAATTGTCCACTGCGTTTTCTAGTGGCAGGTGAAAAAGCCGAGACACTCCCAGGGACAGGATGATAATTGCAGGAAAAAGCAATTTGTAGTGAAGTTGTGTCCTACACAAGTACATTCTAGTCTCTGGGCTGAATGGGAATGGACCCAAGTCAAAGAGGTTTGAAGAGCACTTGTACAAGTAGAAAGGGCCCTCTCTGAGGTAAGAGGTGAGAAAGTAAAGTTTGGAGAGAGCAGACAGGTGAGGAGGGATACAGACGCTCAGAGTAGGAGTTTGGTGGAGAGGTGGAAACAAACCAGAAGAGAAAGATGGAGAGAAGTCAAAACAAAGAGGGAGCTGGACCACAACGACCAAGATTGGTGCTAACTGAAGGAATATCAGCATTTATTTTACCATTCTTGGACAACTGGTTTGTGTTAAAAGGAGAAATGGCCAACAAAAAATGAGCTCATAATGTCAACAAAACTGACCACAGAGAGAAAAATGAAAGTCATTTGGAAACAACATCCCAGCATAAAACTTCTGTTACATGTCTGACCTCCAGCGTAGATAAATCGTGGATCTTGAGGAGTGTCTTTCATTATGAGTTCTTACTAATAGCACTGCCAGAGACACAGACAGTGATTCTTACAAATCTCTCTGATGGTTAAGAAATGGTAGGCTTGGGAAATATGCAAATAACTGAAATGACTCACCAGGTCAGTCATGCTGGGTTATTCACATCAAACAAAGAAATGGGAAACAGTGAAGTTATCAGAAATGAGAGCTGCCACAACTGGCTGTTTGAATCTCATTGTGATATGGTAATAACGACATAGAGAAAAGCAGAATAAGGGGGTGGGGTGGCTGGAGTGATGGTGTGGAAGTTATCTCAAGCACCATTCATGTAGCACAGTATATGCAGAAGCTGGTGCTGGAAAGGAAAACATGAGCCAAGATGGAGGCCATTTCTCTTCATTGCTTGGAGGATGGAGAGGAATGTGGAGGGAGAATTTAATGGGAATGCAAAAGAGGAGAGAAAGCAGCAAAGTAGCATGTTTTGTTTTTCACCCCAGTAATCCCTCAGGCTGCACGACAAAATCTAAGCAATATCAACACGCAAACATTTTCCTTTAAACTTAAAAATTCTTCTACATCTTAATCTCACCGTGACTGCAGATCTAATTGTTGCAGGATCAAAGCTTTCATCCTTTTTCCCCTCAGGTTTGTCTATTTCAAACTGAACATCTATTCTCTGTACAAAATATAGCCTTCATGGTCATATTTCTTTGTGTCTCTGTCCATCTTGTACATTTTAGCCTTCTTCCTTGAAATAATGGGCAGTGGAAACCACCTTGGTATTTCTCTCTTCTGCCTCAGCTCACGCACTGTTATCATTATGCTAATTCATAATGGTTGTCTGTGGTGACTTTTACCCTGCTGTCACCAGTGCACCAACACAAGATGGGCCCTTTAGTTTGGCTTTAAAAACAACTAGAGGCTTCAGGATTGTCGTTCTTGCTGAATGAATGACGTGCCCGACAGTCAGTTCTGTTGTCCAGCCTACATGAAAACCCACCATTCATCACACAGATTGTAATAACACGCTGTATCGAGTGCTGTATTGTTTGCTGCCCACAAAAGAGCTGCAGCTATTAATTACTAATCCTGTGTACCAGACCAAGTGGTTCTTTCGTGGAAACTTCTGAAAACTGCTCATTAAGTGGAAGCTGCTGTCTCTGATGCTGGAAAAAAGATCTGCAGGGTGAGAGCTAACACCAGCTGAGTCTGATCTTCTTGTTCTCTGACTCTGCTCAACTGTTTCGCCCTGGTCAACAAAGATAGAGGCCAGGTTCATGCTTAATCATTTGTGTTTCCAAACAAAAATTTCACTTCTAAAGTTTGGGTGAATGTTTGGAGGTGGGTGTATCTATCTATCTCGGTTAAGGAATTTGGCTGGGGTTGTGAACTCCCCCGAAATTCAGTAGAGAGACAGAGCTGCTAATGTGAACCTACACCCTGCTCTACTAGACTCCCCTGCAGCGGTAAAATACTACACTGCATGTGCCATCACTATGACGAGGACATGTTTTGAAACGTGACTTGTAAAGCATCTCCTTGGTCTTTGACTAGTAAGTCATGACTGTTTAATCCATTCCTTACACCTCTTTTCATTTGTTTTTGGAGAGGCTAGATTAGATGAAATGCCCGTCAGACTTTTATATGTGCAGAGTTGTTGAGGGGTTTAGCAAATGGTTCATTGATGACTATATAATAATGACTAGATTAAATCTGCATATACTTCATTAAAGCCAATCGTTACTTTTCCTCGCTTTGATTCTTTGTAAGAGAGTCAAGTTTAATGGAAAAAGTCCATTATAGATGGAGTCTGTTATGTGAGATGTCTTCCAGTTGGCAATCTGACACCAATTATAAAGTTATAATTCAAAATACATGAAGTGCGGAGGAAAATGGCTGCTCATGGTCTGTCTTTCATATGAAGCCCAGACAGATGGATCCAGGCATGAATCAAATTAGGCAGACACCACATAAGTCCAGATCATATTATTATGCGCAGCAGCATGTGTTTGATATTCAAGGTGGTGTTTGTTTTTGTGAGCCTGTCCATTCGATCACGAGGTCGTGAGCCTCGGTGCATATGAGACAGAGATGGATTCTTTTCATTGGACAATGTGACCTTTAAAGACAAGACACACTTCATTTTTTGTCACCTCATACTTTTTTCTCTTTCATGTCTCTTCACTTGCCGTCTTTTCCCTCTTATCCCTCTTTCTCTAAATCTGGCTCCCACATACACGACATGTACTTGGTTATAACCTGTTTCTTTAACTTACATTTTGGTACACAGTTACCATAGCTGCTGGTTTCATGACAGCCCCACAAGGTTTAGGTCAGAAACTGAGCCCAAGCAGTAAAGCTGGACCAGGAAAACCAGGCCACTGTTGCTCTGGACTTCCTTTAGGCTTTAAAAGCCCTCTCTCAGTTTTTCTCCCTGGTTATTTCAGGCTACAAAGTACACAGAAAGTAAGGAAAGTGAGGTTTGCAATTTTCAAATTTGGAAAGCTGGAATGTGTTGAACCATGTCTGTGGCTTGCAGCATGGTAAACAATGGAAAATGGTCAACATATTTCACGCGAATTCAAAAAAAAAGCTGTGTCACAGCTTCTTCCTCTGTATCTGCTGTTGTTATTCAGCTGGGATGCTGCAGTCACAGTCTTCCAGGTTGTTGCTGATATTCATAATAACACTCCAGCATAGCCGAGCAGAGCAAAGCCAATCATAAAGGTGTAAAATTGTCCCACACTGAACAGGGAGCAACAGACCTTTTTTTCATGGCATGCTTGTTTGAGGGTTTGACTTGTCGTAGCAGGAAAGGTAGAGATGAAACAAATTTCATTAAGGATGACTCAGTTCCATCAAATGCCCCATTAAGCTGCGCCACGCAGCGTGCATAATGCCACAACCCTGGAACTAGCTTACCTAAATGGAAGGCAAATGTTTTGTAATGTTATTAATTACAACTGTACGGTGGGGGAGAGGGAGGCGACTCCTGTGTGTCTGGATGCTGTCATGCAGTTAACTTGCTTTGATCAACAAAGTCCTCACTTTTATTCAGTGACATCCAGGGCAGAGGACCATTACTGTGAGAGCTGCTGCAGCATTGGAATCCTGTGGAAAACGTGCTGAGCGTTCACTATAATGTAGTATGTGTCACAGTCAACATGGGAACATTTCTCAACTTCAGAACATGGGTGTACATTTTTTAACATAAATTATGTTATCATCTTTCTTCATCATGTCAAATGCATGGTCATCCAGGAACTTCATCTCCGCTTAATGTTGCCAAAGTAAAAGGGAAGGCGCTGTAAACTATCTTGAGTGGGAGTCTGTATTAGTTGTGTCAGGCAGCCCACTGCTCAGTTAAAAATACTTCCCTTTTTCCTCTTTGTTCCTGTGGGCTGAGAACAAGCTGTGAGGTAAAAACAGCAATACTTCCCTCTTTTCCTCTCCCCATCTCTTGGGATTTGCCGTTTGTCACAGGGATATTTTGAAGGATCTGTGGTTTGTGTGTTTGTTTCGGACCCTCTACCGCTGCTTTAATTGGCACTGGGGGAATCAACTCTATCTACCTGCCAAATAGAGTTCACCAAACTCACAGGAAAAATAAGTGCCCTGCTAAAAAGCTTACACTGAGATGCGATTTCTGCATTTACAGGGAGCTGCTCATTATTTTCTCTCAGCCAGCAGAGAGTATTTTAAAGATGAAATGTGACATTCAGAAGTCCTCCAGTAAACATGTCAGGGGCTGATAAAAGCCAGCAGGTAGAATCACAGAAGTAGAAAGTGTAAAAAAGAAATAATTAGTTTTTTTCTCAAAGGAACATTAATATTGAAATCTTTTTATTGTTGTTGTGTAAAATCAAATCACCCACTAAATAACTAATTAATGTCACTGTCTAATTTCCCAAATTTGTTGCAACAAAAATGGATTTTTTTTAACCACAAATCTATTCATGTATGCTAAAGACTGTCCCCGCCATCTTGGCCCATATTCCTTGTTCTGTGTAATTTCCTCTCTCTTCTGTCTCATAAATCATAGGAGAAGTTCTGTGCGCTTGATGAATGGCTCTAGCTTTTCATTGTTCCCATTCTGCTGAACTCTATTGATCTCATGCAGGTGCTCACACTCACTCACACACACCGCCATAGATGCATCCTCAAAAGTGCAACACATGCTCATTCAACATGCCCCTGCACAGTGCTGCTCTCAGAGGAAGAGGTGAAAGAGGTGTGCCACTCCAAAATCAATAAAATCTTTGAAGGATGTTTCTTAGTCTCAATTTGTTACAGAAATCCCACGACACGCTCACGAACAGAGGCAGTCCAACAAACTGCACAGCATTGCTACACACACTCCAGCTATGAAAAATGCTCCTGCTTGTTTCATCTGCCCCTGTAACACCAATGCCTGAATTTGCAGAAAATCTTATTTTCTCTTCCATTTGCCATTTCTATTCAGGCAAAAGAAACTCAGATTGAAACAATGGACATTTATTCATCAGATTTGGGTTTTGCTGAGAGAGAACTTTGCTTCCAGGTTCCTTCACAGATTTGTCTTTGATTGTCCAAAACTCTGTTCACACTTCAGTTTCATGCTGCGCCATCACCCAGAGACAAAGTCTGAAACGAGTCATTTCTGCAGAACTGTATTACCTGTATTTGAAGTCAGGATTGGACTTTGTAAGTCGTTGCATTAGCAAAATCATTTTTTGGAGTGTGTCACAGTGCTGCATATAGATGCAGTCTGGCTTGTATAATTTTTCTTGAAATTATGATCTCTATCTCGTTAAATGAGTCATCCACTAATCAGAAGGGGAATTGACGATTCCCGCCCCCCTTCAGTCTACATTTCGAAGTGTCCTTGGGCAAAACCCTGAGCCCCGAGTTGCCCCAATGTAACACTGGTGTGTGAATGAGTGTGTATGATGGAAAAGTGCTGAAAAATGTAGAAGCACTGTATGGATGGGTGTGTGAATGGGTAAATGTTGCTTGTAGTGTAAAAGCGCTTTGAGAGGTCAAGAGACTAGAAAAGACCACTTACCTTTTACCATGTACTGTATAATAAACACTTCAGAGAAACATTGTAGTTGACTTGGCAATAAACCGTGGCCTAAAATGATGACATGTTTTTTTTTGTTTATGCATAAACACAGCCTTCATCAGATGCCAGGTTCTCACCATGTGGGTGCTTCTAGGACACAAGTCAAGAGAAACCTGGCCATTTCATCATGTTCATGGTTAACTAGTTGTCACAGCCCATTACAGGTTTTCCTCACTTCTGTCTGCAGAAATTCAATTATCTTGAGACTGCAGCTCCAATGACCCTATGAAGTCAATACTTTGTAGCGGTGGAGTTCAGGGGGCAGTACACAGCCCTGTAAGTCATCATGGCTGTAATGAATGGCTGAATGAAGCCCACTGGATCAGGAAAGACAAAACTCTTCAAGGATTTCCAGTTCTTCTTAATGTTTCTCTTTTTTTGATGACGAGGCAGCTCTTTTTATAAAATCATGGGAAAATGTTCAGTTTTCAGCCACAATGATGTGTTGCACTGTTTCTTTTCATATCATAGAGTGATTTCTTTGATGGACCGGAAGATTGTATTGAAGCATCATTCAACAGCATCTCCTTTTTGTTAGCAACTGCTACAGAAGAAGCTAATGGGGATTATTTCAAATAATCAATAAATTTTTATCCACTTTCGAGGTCTAGAAAAAGGCTTTATTGTTCACATACAAGATTTCTACACTTTCTACAACCTGTAATGTTGCTGTTCCCTTTTAATTCTCACAAAAAATGCTCAGAACAAACATAGTTTGATATTTTGTAAGAGCACAAAATTGTGGCTGTGGTCCTAGAAAGGAATGTCAAAGACACTGAGGTTAAGATATTCCTCACGCATTACTAGTTGTCACATATTAACACACAACATAAGTTAACTTTCCACTGTTAGCCCCATACATATGATGAGTAAACATGTTATCTTTACAATCAGTAACTTCACCAGGTTTTCCCCTGATCAGTGGCTTGCCTCAAGGCTCCTTAAAACAGTGAAACAACAATGCTGAGTTTGACACCCTTACCCTCTCCTCACGAGTTCCATGACTCTATTCCATATCTCAAATTACTGTTTGATTAAGTCAGTGCATGCCTCTTTTCTACTTTCTAATGAACATTTATTATACTGCAAAGATGAATAATACTTGCTTTTTAATTGCACAAACATAATAGTAACTGTCCAATTTACCCTATATCTGTATATTGTTAGATTTTGTCTTAAATTACAACTTAAATTATACTTAAATTATATTTGTGAACATACCAAGAAAAACCAAAGAGTTTCAAAAGATTGTATTGAAAAAACAAAATCCCTCCATATGCTATCAGTGACACCAGTGACATCAATGGCAGGCGACAATGTATCATCTCCAGCATCGTACAGATCATATGTGTCATATGTCATTTGAGACTAATTCAGCGGCTGTTTGTGGTTGAGGGGCTGTTGCTCCGGCAGCTCTGGCTCAGTGTTGAGCACAGGAGGATCGTTCAAAGCCTTTAATTAAATCCTTAAACAACCCCTGAATGAGTGATTCATGGAAAGAAATTCTTCATCTGCGGATAGGAAGTCCACCTCTGCCAGTTTCCTCTGTCTTGTAGTGGGATGGTTTATGCTTTTGAAGACTGAGAAGGTTTTCCAAGACTGAGATAATAGCTGTAACATTGCTCCTGGGGAAATTAGAAACATTTCATTGTGGCCTACAGATGCACAAGGACTGCAGATGATGACAATGACAGATCTGTGTGAGGCTAAGCACTGACGATGCTGTGCTGAATGCGTCAGCAGTTTTCTTTCTCACAGCACTAATGAAAGGGCTGTTATTAAGGGGAACGGTTGTTTGTTGCGTCAGAAACATGAGATGGGAGCTGAACTGGAGACTCGTATGAAGCTGGTAATGTGACACTGAAAGGAAATGAGGAAGTGAGAAGGAGATGGGCGGGGAACGCAGAACAGGATGGTGGAAGGCAGATGGTTTTGTTTCGTTTTCTTATATTTTTGGATGGTGAATTGTCACGTTATGACGTGATCCTCTGCCTGTGTTTCTGCGTGGATTGATCCATTAAGTGATAGCAAAGTCAAAGCAGATTGGATGAAAGGAAATATGTAATTTTGAAGTACAGATACGTGGTTTTTATTGTTTTCTCCCTGAAAGCAAAAATGGAAGTGGGCACTTGCTCTCATTCTAACTTGTACTGAGCTCTGTGGGGATTGTGCTTGCAGCTGTGTGTGAAGTCACACACCTGTGACAGCTGAAGCACACTTCATTATGTAGACTCATGTAGACTATCATTTCCACTGACCTCACAGGAATAAATCCACTTTCAGGGAAGCTTCAGAGGAAATGGTCTTGTCTTGGTTGCTCATGCTTAAAACCAATCTGATTATGTCCTGTTGTGCTGCAGGTCCTTGTGCTACTTGTTCACAGTGCTACAGTTCAGGCACTGTGGCCATCCAGTCTGACATTTATTTTGTTCAGCAGCTTCTCATCGCAGATGGGTTTTTCACCTCTTTAACTGTGGTGAGATCCCAGTAAAAGCATTTTATTTTCATCCATGCGGTGTCAGGTGATGTTTTTGCTTTAAAATATGTTATGATGAAGGCAGGTAATGTAGCTTGTATGTTGTCGTGCCTTTCTTTTTGTCTATCGGTGTTCTGTTATTGCTACTTCTGACGTCACCTTTGTCCTGATCTGTGTGTCTCTCTGAAGAAATGGCAACAAGGGAGATGCTCCTATCTCCTCTTCCTCCCTGACTAACTCTCTCTCTTTTCACACTTTTTCTGACTGTGTCCTAAAGGTCCCGACTAACGGGCTTTGCCTTTTAAGAGCTCTCTGACATTTATGTTGACTTTTTGCCTCCATAGAAAAACTGGCCAAAGGAGATCTTCATTCTTTATAATTCCTTTTTTATTCTCTTCTTTTTCAGGGCAGCTGGAAATTGCACCACCTACTGCAGCACAGTTAAGATATGGTAAGAAGTTACATTTGATGAAACTACATGTGTGTAGGTGTACTTAATTCCTCTGATTAACAGGGGGATAGTTTAAATGAAAAATGTGAAAAATGCCCATTATTCTTGTAGTGGGACAGCCTGGCTTGACGTCCCTCATTAAGCCTTTTGTCGGCCGAGAAAATTAATGAAGGATCAGTCTAAATTAGAATTACTGAACAGGTTGTTGCGGTTTGTACTACACACTTTGTTGCCATGGTGACCTTAGGGGAATGGAAAAATACATGCTGTACGTGGAACTGGCTAACATGGCTATGCACCGACCAGCCGGAACATTAAAACCACCCCCAGTCATAGTGAATTATTACAGTGCAGTGTTCTTCTGGGAAACCTTGGGTTCACCCACCAGAAACTGATCAGAAATGACTCCACCACTACGACAAAGAGGCACTGACAGGAAGAAGCACCCAAAGACCCACAGGACCCAAAGGATCTGCAGCCAGCGTCCGGTTCACAGCTGTTAGCAGCACGAGGGGGGCGGGCATAATATCAGGCAGGTGGATTGTAAGTGAAGGTGTCCATGAACAGATATTGCAATAGATAATCGAAACAAATTGGTATCCTAGGATTAAAAAGAGTCTAATCAGAAACTATGACAGAAGACAAAAGCCCAAAATTTAATATTGATTGATTATCGACTGAATAATATTTGTTTACAGAACCCCCCCACTTCTACTTCCACTTATGTGGTTGGTTTGTTTTCCCTGTGGACAGTAGTGACATGTAAATCATGGGGAACACATTTCTGGACATGAATATATATAAATGAAAAAATATCAAGAAAAATAATGACAAAGTTATACATTTACAGACTTGCACATTTCAGGCCCTTGGCTTATGTTTCTGAAGTGCATGGGTTTTCCATCTTGAAAGGTTCAGTATAGATGTCAATGTCTTTACCAGATACCATGCTACTCTAAATGGAAGGTCAGACACACTCTCGTGCTATCCATCTGCGCACACAAACACACACAACAGAGTACTTATGCTGGCATCCTTCACTCTCCGGTGCTCAGTTACTAACGCAACCTCCTCTTCCTGCTGCCGGGAGGTCGGAGAGCCCGCTGGATAGCCAGACATGGTTCACATCATGTCGTGTTGTGTGGTTTTCTTCCTTGCAGCACACACATAACAGTGAAGACAGAGAAATCGTGGGACAAAATGCCACGCTGTATATCTTCTGCTCCTTTGCTTGCTTTGTTGAGGAGCTGTTTTCCCTGTGTCGCCCCTCAGTAAATATAACACACCGCACAGTAAAACTTTGAAGGAAACACACACTCAGGCAGCTGTCAGCGGAGCAATACGACTGAACACAGCACTCCGCAGTAATTTCCTCAGCACAGCAAAGCCTTTCTGTTGTGTGTGTTATTGGCACATTTTCTTATGCCGATGACGCCTGTGGAAGAAAATGCCCGCATGACTTTTCATTACTGTAAATAAGAACTAAATGAGTGGCAGAATTCTGCCTTTCTGCAGATTAAACTGAGTGAAAGTGAACATGAATGTAATCATCCCTGGTCTTACATATCATAAATATACAGTATGAAATTGCACCCATTTAACTATGTATCACAGTGACTCTGAAATAGCTCTATAGAAACTGAAAAATGTTCCTCAACCAGCTTTAAAATTAGTCATTTAATCAGAAGTCACACAACTGGAGGGGTCCATGTGGCTCATCTTCAGAAAACAGTGAAAGGCTGATTTTGTTTTTAATGTGTAAAACATGTTAATGGAGCCTGGAACAACTGAGTCCATGGCAGGGGGAACTTTGAATTCAAGTTTTTTATTTCTGCAGAAAATCAAACAAACCAAACAGCATGATTTGATTCAACAGGTTTCTTTGCCAAGAGATGGAGTGCTCTTCAAGATTCACTCAAAGTCGGCCCTGGTGTAGCATCTGTGTGTTCAGCACAGCATGTGACTGCGTAACTTATTGACAGAGACTGACACAGACTGAATATTTTTCTACACTGTAGTGCAAACACACACATATTTATATCCTGATTTGTTGTTTTCGGTCTGCCTGGTATAGGAAGCTGTTTACACAAAAGCTCAGGGTTTAACCTTTTTTCACTGTCAACAACCAAACCCCTCTGTTGAAAAACAGGATTTAAGGCTTTATTGATGTGCTGGCCTTTTGTAACAGTGGCCTTGACAGTGCTGGAGAAAGAAAATGTGATGGGACACTACCCACTCATTTATGGTAGTTTTAGTATGTGCTTATGTATTCCATTTTGCTGTCTTATACTTATTTACTAATGTGCATTATTTAAAATGATCATCTTGCTGCTGTTCTTCTTTTCCTAATATAAGATAAGTATTAGTTTTATATATTATTTCATAATTCAATGTACCATGTATGTCATATACTGCACCCACAATTGGAAAATATATACTTCATCTTGTCACCTTGTACCAATGTACAATGACACAAATGAGACTGCATGTCTCTGCACAATGAATCTTTACTTTAAATTCGGACTTTTAGACTAATCTTACAAAGCATGGCGTTACTTTTCAGGAAGTATTAATATATTTACTGTGGCACATTGGATTTGGGACATGGATTCAACTAACATCTGCACACTTTGGTCAGTTACAGCTGTATTTGTAGCATGTTTCTAGAATTTAACATTCTGTCGAAATATATTAAAAAGTATGTATGAACAATAGCTTAGTCTGTCTAGTAATTTTCCTATGAGCACAGATGTGTTTCTGGCCTTGTGAACGAATGCTGTTGTATCTTCTGTGTTTGTGTTCATTATGTTACAAATCTGATCTGCTTATTAATGTAGACTCACACAATCTGCATACTTTGTTCAGTTTTTTTTGTCTGCCTGTGACTTATTGTTTTTGTTATGTTATTGTTACAGTCTTGCTGCACAATGCCATCCCTTTTGTTGGATTTGGATTCCTGGACAACTGCATCATGATCGTTGCTGTAAGTGTCCACCTCATGCAGTGCTGTGGTCCCCGGCATCTCAGTGGGTGCAGCAATTTTTTCAGTGTTAGCGTTTTGATTTCCACAGGGGGAAACTGCAAACTGTCTCTCTGTTTCTCTTTGTTCTCTTCTCTTTGTCTTTTACCATCCAATACACCATCCTTTATTAAGTCTGTTATTATTTAAATAATTAAATCTAAACCCAGTGGAAATGAGACTGCTCCGATAATGAATACATACACAAATAATACATTTTCTTCTGACTTAATTCAAAGTGAGCTCACAAAGCAGCACAAGATGATGAATTCTTATGGGGCTTCTACAGGGATCTCGGAAGACAAATGGAGAGAGAAAAAAGAGAATAAATCTAAATATGGTGGTGGGAAAACATTTTTGGACACCCTTAAAATTTTACACAATCTCAAATATTATCATGAAATATTTGTGGAAAAATCTTTTCTGTGTTTCAAAAGGTGTGGCTGTAGCTGTGACATCTTTATATATTTCAGGGCAGGTTGAAAATTAGTTTCATAAAAATAATAGGAGCATTTTTTAATACACATCTTCATTGTGCAAAAACAACGTGTTCTGCGTGTTTCGCAGAACACAGGATTTCACACCCAGTAGAGTTCTGGTCCTCACGGAACAACTCAGCAAACTCCTGTACACCCACATGTACACACACTGACAGGGCCGCGATGGGGATCACAAAACCAACAGGAAATGAGAGGCAGACTTGTGGTGCGGTCGTCCCTGCGGTGCATCATGACCATACGCCGACATAAAGAACAATTTTTTTTGCTTCCTCCTGGCGGTGAGATGGTGGATGAGCAAAGAGGCTGAGATGCACAGTAACAGGGTCATAGCTGCTTTTCTGGAACCCCAGCAGAACCTGCCATGGACATCCGAGGTCAAAGACATGGAGGAGACAGTGGCGATACAGCTCCCGGACTTCATCACCATGGATGATGGGATAATTGAGGACACAGAGCCCCCAGTGGATAAGATGAAGGAGTTCCTCCTCAAGAGTCTCATGACGAGGGTCGTCGGGCGGACACTGAGGAAGGCCAAGGTGGAGTCCCTCTTGGGAGACCCAAAGCCCATCATCAAATGTCTGTTTGAAAGAGCATGGGCCATAGTGGAAGACAAGGACGTAGACATCACCACCAAATCTCTCAAAGGCAAGGACAAGACGATTTTTAAAGACCTATGTAAGAGGTGGGGCTGTGCAGAGAGGGTGACTGTCGCCATGATGTCAGAGGATTATGAACTTGAAAAATGTTTTGCTTCCTCTGTCGAAAGTCACTTGGCCAAGAAGAGCAACTTCTTCCTCAGGTTCTTCTGTTGTGTAGGCAGAGGCGACACCGAAACCTCTGGGGGAAGAAAAAAGACCACAAGGACGTTGTCGTGATCAGATGGCCAAGGATCCATGTTAGCCCTCATGAATGTGTTGATAGTTTTAACTTGTCCGGGTTTTCCCTGGGTTGCTCCAGTTTCTCCCAACACTAAGTAGCATGGCAACATACTTCCACGGTCACTCCTTCTTCTAGACCAAAGACACACCATTGAATTGAGAATTCTAAATTGACTAAAAGGTAAGGTGCCTTTTTGAGAACCTATTTATTGTTGCTGTATGCTGCTGGAAAGTCTGTGAAGTTGAAAATCCAAAGAAGTTGACACCATCTGTGATTTTGAGTAAGTTTACTGTGTGGTTGTGAGTAGGAGTGATGATAGGGTAACCGTGTCTGTTTGTGTAACTTGTTTGTAAGCTTGTTTGCTTTATGTGCTTGAATCTGACTGCTTTAAGAAGGACAGAATATTCCAGGTAGCTGAACCTGTGACTGTGTTTGGACGTGGTCCTCAGTGTTTGGAACACTTTGAGTTTAGTCCCAATTGGAAGAAAGTAAAATAATCTCAGATAAAATCTAAAGCAGATTTCCGGGTAGATGAACCATCAACCAAAGTAGAAAAAGTCCAAAGTCTGTACCTACTAAAAAGCCTAAAGGACTGCAGTGCTGCTGATGAAGATGATAATGATGATGACGACTGGATTTTGGAGTACAGAAGGTGTGAATTGACTTGCCAGGACAATGCAGAGGCATCAACTACAATGACAAAAGGGGGAAGACAAAAGAAAGCAACTCCAGCAACATTAATTGACTCTGCTCAATTAACCCTGACCTTTTGCCTTTTGTATATCTTTTGTTATTCGGAGAAAAAAAAGGGTGGATTGAAGAAGAATTACATATACAATGCACATTTCTTTGAAGGAACATTTGCCTTGACACCAGTGTCTCTGCTCCCCTGCTGATCAAGATTTCCTGATCACACTACCTGGGTGTCCTTTGTCCCAGACAATGTCTGGGAGTCGTCTCTGTCCCCTACTGAGTTCACCCTCCTGTGTAAAGTTACCCTCGACTGACCAATATACATCCACTATATGATCCATTCATGAACTGGCTGCAACCACACCTGGGGACAGGGTATAGCTATGCTCTTGGCCCTTCACTCTGGGTCAGTCTCTAGTCTCAGACCCACTCTGTGTCGGTCTACTCACCATGACCTGGAACTCCAATAAACTCACAGCACCTCAGCAAACTTGTAACTAGACTTGGATTGTTTTTTTTTCTTGAACACATGGTTTCAATAATGCTTGTCCATTTAAATAATAGTGATAAAAAACATTTAAAGATAAAAATTGCAACTGTCTAGTGTCATATGAAAATCACTTCCGTCACGCTCAAATTATGATCATGACCCAAACCAGCACTAAGAGCAGGTCAGTTATGGTTATGTTTCTGCAACTTGAATCACCCAGTTACTTTTTGCAAAAGCAAAGAACTTTTTAGAGCTCCCTTTCTTCAGTGTCACTCCCACAGCACCATTAAAACAATAAAGATGTTTTAGCTATTTGAAATCAGACTTTCATAAACCAGAGTCAACAAATAGAAAATCAGGGCATTATTATTGATATGTTAACATACTGTATAACATTATGAAATGCCAAAGCTTTTTCCCAAAAACCAATACTGGAGCAAAAAAACAAGAATATTTCAACCACATCGATCTTTTTAAAGTGCACTCAGCAAACACACAAACCAAAATCAATACTTAATCACACTTTTGGGCAGTGATTAGTTTGTGCATACATTGAAATTGTGCATTTTTAAAGTAAGGTACTGCACAGATCTGACTGTGCTTCTTTGTTCCAGAGCTTTCTGATTATTTTCACAGTCCAGACTGTGAAAGACACTAATGCACCCTGAAGATTCCCGGCTGCTTTCCACTTTGTATGGGATCAGAAGACTGCACCAGAGCCTGATAAGCATAAACAGAATAACTGGACACTTCTAGCTCAAAATCTTAAAAAAACAACTTTTTATGTGAGAAGAACAGTAGTATAGAGCCCGATTAGAGACTGCATTTGGCCAGCAGTGACCATGTTACTGGGTTTCAGTAGTATTTCTGAGTTATACACATTACGATGGTTTTTTTGGATAGAACATTCAAGTTAGAAAGTAAAGAGGAAACAGATATTGAGAATGAAGATATCTCCATTAGACAGAGGAAGTTGTCAACACTCGTGATGAGAAACAAACTGACATCACGCACAGTGAATTTGTCGTCCAGATTATGATGTGCTGATGTTGCAGCATTAGCTGGAGTGATGAGTTTTCCTTGTTATACAAACACATTTCTGTAACCTGTTTGTTTGTGTGTATATTATTCGCCAGGGCACACAGATTGAGCTATCCATTGGCGTTGTCCTCGGCATCTCAACTATGGCAGGTAAGAGACTTTCAGGATTTTATATTTTGTGATGTTTAGATTTTTTTCTAACGCCCGTGTCTGGGAGTTGAGGTACAATCATTGCAACGTGTTTGGAAGGCCAATTCGTTGACAAATCAATAGAAAGATTCATTTCCAATTTCAACGTGGACAGCAGACGCTGTTTCACAATGAAGCTTTGATGGTAAACTAACGATCTATGCTGTGACACTCAGCAACCAAAATAAAGTGAGATAACATTTGAGCTGTCTGGCCTAGGTAATGATAATTTCATAAATATGATAATATAGTTCACCAGCAGTAAATCCACTTCGCTCAAAGAGGCACATTTGCATTTTAATGTTATCTCCTGTTCCTGTTCAGTGTATCTAGGAGAGACACAGAGTTTATGATGTCACATTACAGTGAACGTGATTGTGATGTTAGCCTCAGCTTTGGTGCCTGTTGATGACTGCTCCTACCTACCTCCTACATATTTCATAACATCTAACCTTTACAAACAAATGCTGAATATTTGTATCTGGTCCTATACGATTACCACAAAACTTTCCATGAGTCAAAGCTGATGCTGTAACAGAGCAAAGGAGGTAGAAGCCTGGTGGTTTTTTATATGATGTAGGTATTTGACTCTTCACTTTCAGGAGCTCAATGTGCGTAAAACATGCTTCTCTCTTGATCCTACTCATGCAGATTTCAAACTCAGGCCAGTTTTTCAGTGTGGGATTTGGGCAGAGATCGAGAGTTTGAATAAGCCAACGAAGCATTTTCAGACCTGTCAAGATTTATAGACTGGATCACTCAGGGGAGAAAGTGTAAAAGTAATTTTGGACAGGCCTCTAGTAGTTTGATAAGTAGAGTCTGCTTATCTCTGTGTGGCAAGATTTTTCAATCCAGGTTCGACAGTGAGCTCAAGATCCTCTTAAATGAGTGATCTGAGAATCTGCGTATCCACCCTGGAGCCCACACAGACACTGATAAATAAAAAGAAGAGGGAGCTTCTGTTCTTTCCTCGAGCACAGTCTCAGCCCAGTTTCTATCACTCAGACTCTGTTTTAAAAGCAGCTGCACCGTTACTCATTCTCGCTGCACCGGGGACATTCAGTGATCTACAAATCAAGTGGCTGCAGATAGCGAACCCAGCCCAGAGTGATTTAGCACTAGTGTCATGTCTGCATTCAAGTCCACCAATCAAACGTCTTCCACGAGGCAAACGTCCCAGCTGGCTCGATTGAAGATGGAGGCTGCCCCGTTACAAGACAGTCTGCTGCTGTGTTGGGCTAATTACATTATTTAAACAGAGGTAATGATGTGAAAATCACCAGATTTGATTAAATACATTGAAAGAAATACATCTGAAGTTATTAACACAAAATTTATTCCACTCTACCCTATACCCACTATACCCAACCTTTACAATTCCCACACCCTCTTCCATTACATTCTCATTATTACACGGCATTAATATGTTTTCATGCCGATCTGCTGCCTTTTCAAAGCTTAATAACATTCTACATCAACACATCAGCCTGATTAGATGCTTCCAGCCTGATTTCCCTTGCCTCTTTCCCTCTAATTTCTGGTTTGCTGGTTTGTTCTGAGAGCAGTTTCCACACTCATCAGCCAGACCCAAGTCTGTTTCTACAGCAGAAACTATAAATACAAATACATGTGTGCACACGTGCAGTAAATACACACATTTACTCGTAGTTATTGGTGGTAAATACCCATGCAGACAGTATTTTTGACCAGAACTTTTAGAAAGTTGGAGAAATATAAGTATGGGATTAAAGGAACAGCAGGGCAAGGGAGTAAATCTTCCCTTATTGTCTCAATGTTGTAAAATTCTATTTCTATAAAGTCCTGCCATAAAAAATGGAGGAAGTATCTTTTATATGGTTTGAATTTTGCCCAGACTCATCCCAGCCACCCCCTCTCTCTGTTTCATTTAATCAGCGAGAATGGGGGCAGAAGTAAGAGGCGTTTTACTCAGTGAACAGTGTAAAAGTGTTTGTTATGTGTTCATCTCCATCTTTGTCGCTGCTTCACTGGAATGTGTGTGTGAGAGTGATTCCACCTCTCACTTAAACCTAACTAAGCAGGTCTTCTTGTTTTGATTTAAAATTGAAACGCAAACTGTATGGATTGACTGGCAATGAAAAATTTTAACAGCAACAAGAGAGAAATAAAAAAGTTGATTGGAATCTTCATTAAAAAATCGAAATATTGCTGTTACTTACTGAAGGTAAATTATCATCCCCATGTTTTAGAGAGAAGAGGAAATTCAGACTCATGTCATTCCCTCCATCTAAATCTTGAAATGTGTGAGACAAACTAATGCTTACCTGAAGCATGTCACATTTTTTTAATCATCCATCCACAGCTGATGGACTCAGTACTCATGTCTGCTGCCCATAAATCATATCGGGGAACATCCAGCTTCAAACTCACCTAAATCACACAGCAGTCTGTTTTTTTCTCCTCATGAAGGCTGTCTCACTCACTGACTCGTGGTCATGAGTTTTTTTCTGGTGAAAATACCAGAAGAATTTCTCCTCATTTAGCACAAACCTACTCTGTGTGTGTGTGTGTGTGTGTGTGTGTTGGCACCAACTCTTGGCCTGCCTCCCTCTTTCTACTCTGAAGTTTTCATGAAGTCATCCACAGAGTGCAACAAGTTAACATCACTGACCACTTGCCCGCAGCTTATTAACATGGACACAGACAGGTGAGCCTCTCTGCAGGCCTGCTGAGACGCCGTAAACAACACTTTCCCAGATCGCAGCACACACTAATTAGACCTTGTGTCTTCAGAGAAACATCTCTCTTCCTCTGTGCTGATCAATGTGGGTGCAGGTCCTGTGGATGCTGTGTTCAGATTTGTAACTGCAGTTTGTTCACAGACATATTGGTGCTGCATTTCAGAACCCCTGAGGGTTTCTGTGCAGATGCAGCAACACCCTGAACTCAGGGTCATTGACAGCAGAGGGAATACGAGGAAAGCACAGAATTTATTCTCTTTATTCTACTGCAGTCACATAAAAGCAACAAGATGAAGCCAATTCTCCTGCTCTGCAGACTGACTCGTAACAGACCAGAACATATTCACATATAAAGATCTGGTCCTCTGCTTCTTCTTCCTGTCTCATTAGTCATTTCAACATGCTCTCATCCTCTTCTCCTTTGACACTTAGTGAAGTGCTGATCTGCCACTCACATTATTCATGTGAAGTTCTTCAGCTCAGGGCATTAGCCAACAGCACTTCAGCAGCCCATCTGCCTCACTGATTAGCCCAGAATGCACTGTGGTTGTCCATCAGATTCTGCACAAAATCAAGCATGGGAAAAAGCAGCAGTGTGTGTGGTTACCGTAAAAGAAATTATTAACCCGTATTTGATCTGTTTATTCTATATTTAGCAATGGTTATTAGGCATTAGGGTGAGTTGTAGGCTAAATATAATTCAAACATGCTTTCTCTTGCCTCCCACCCCTGGCCCCTGCAATGCAAATGGCCACTCAGGTGACATATGGTGTAATATCGTCAAGTGCCAGAGGGAAGCAGAGGAAGCCAAGTGAAAATCCCTGAAGTGCTTCTCTTTCTCCAGCTCGTGGTCAGAACCCGCAGTCTCAGTCACAGATACATGCTTTAATAAAGTCCAAAAAGGATATGTTGAAACGAGACCACACCCCCTCCATCCTCCAGTGTTTTCTCATCTTTTGTAGCTCACAAGCTCTTTTGTTCTTATTTCAAGATGCACAAAATGTTACATTGCTACATCTGCTAAAACAGCTGATTCCTCTCCCCAGGTAACTCTGACATATTGCACCACAAAGGCAAAGACAATAATTAGGCACATTATCCCACTTTGTGCCATTATGGCACTTTGTCCTTGTGTCATCCATTACAATCTTCAGCTATTATACCTTTTATTCAATACAGTATATTGTTATTAAAGCAACATTTAAAAACGTGGCCATGTGAAGGAGACCACATTATCGTTTGGCAGATGATGCCAGGTACAGGACTGTGATTATCAGACAAAAAAAAGAGAGTGTCACTACCCCCACACATGATGAGAACTGCTTCAGACAAACACATTCTGCGCTTCGTGCCTTTCCCCCGACGTAGACCTCAATTTCCTACCATCGTTTGTAATCATGCCTCTTTCTCTTCTCACATTCTCTTACAGCTGCTGCCCTTGGCAACTTGGTGTCTGATCTGGCAGGACTGGGGTAAGAATCACATACAGTTACTCACATACACACAAACACAGGCAGATATCTTCATAAAAGTTTATGCAAATCATGGTACAATTTGGTTTTTCACTTTAATACCATTACACTGATTCTACAGCAATACAGTGTATTTTATATGATATCTAGATTCACTTTAATGTCTTATAAGGACATTAAAAATGTAGAGTTTTACTCTTTCAGTCAGCTCCCTTTACTGAAGATTATGTCAGTAAAGTGTTTATTGTTAAACGCTAATTATTGAATGTAGCCCAGAGGAAGATACGCATGAGCAGCAAGGGAGAAAAAGACATACAACCTCCAGATGTTTGTGTCCCAGAGCAAAGAAGACAGTGGAATAAGAAAAGCCCAATCATTTCAACTTGTCAGCGGGGGTTAACGAACAAGTGCGAACAAGTTGTATATGAAGGAGGACAGGAGCGTGCCGCCTGCCATAAATGGCCACTTCACAGCTGATCAGGTAGTGGTGAAGCTGTAGAGGAGAAAAATAAATATGTTAGATGACATACTGGTGTTCTAATAGTTATTTATATATGTAGAAGGCAACTGTCATGTAATGTACTTAAGCAAATTCAGGTTTTGTGTGGTATAGGAGAAAAATTCCAGTTTTTGCATTGTAGTGCCCATAACATTATCCTCACTCTAATACCAGTGTTATGCTCTGTTCTAATGAGAACAGTATATTTTATTGCTGATTTACTGAAACTCCAGTTTCACACTATATATATATATAGTGTGAAAAAATGAAGAAAGTCAGAGGAGGAAAACTATATCTATCTATATATATAGATATAGTTTTCCTCCTCTGACTTTCTTCATTTTTACTTTGTGTCCACTGACAAAGACAAAAACACAATGAATGCTGCGAAAATGAATCAACACAGGTAGCAGGTCTTACTCCAGCAGTGTGCAGCATGTGATCAGGTTCTGGACTGAAGGCTGATTGACGTGTCTGAGGTCCTTTGAGGTGATTGCAGTGCTTATGAGTTTCAGTCAGTTGATTCATGGCTATTATCCACTTCAGAGCCCCCTGGTTGTGACAGGGACCATAATCGCTGGAACCTCCTTCACGGGCTTAATCAACCATAATAATTACAGTAATAGAAGAGGCCTCCAATCATGTGCCACCAACAATCTATTGGTTGTTTTTCAATGATCTTTTAATTTTTTTCCTTCTTAAGAAATTTGAAAAATCCCTTAAGTTCCGTTTTCAATTTGTCAGTATCGGATATTGTGGTGAGAGCGATGAGGGGAGAAAATAATTTCCACGATTTGAGCATATGGCTGCAACATCACAAAATATTAAAAAGGGGAATGGTCTGAATGATTTCTGAATGCACTGCAACTATTGAATGTAGGTATTGTGCTGCTGTCGCCGCATGTTTCTTTGTGATTGATTACCTCGGTTGTTGTGGTCTCTGCAAACACGCTCACAGCTCTGCCTCTGTGTGTGTGCGCCTGTGTTTCCCACTCAATCATAATTGGGAAGTCGGGCCTCTGTGGCTAGTTTGTCAAGGTGAGACTCGATTACACCAGGCAAGAGAGGTTTCTTCTTTTACTGTGATCGATTTACCACCAGTGAGTGTGAAGGCTCTGTCTGCTACACCAGTGTCTCAGTGCAGCTGCCCTGCAAGTGTCCTTCACTGTGACTTGTGCATTGCAGCTTTTGTTCGTTCCAAAGATGAATGGGTCACCTGCACATGTACAGCATCAACCCTCTGTTTCGTGCCACTCGAGAGGGGGGAGACTCAGCGGGCTTCTTGCTGTTTGTGGATTTGATCAGAAGCTCAAGGTGCAAACTTGTTGCTTGTCTTGTTCTTTAGTTTTCTCAGATCCTGACATCAGATCTGATATCTTCAATGTTGACTTTCAGTTTAGTTTTGCTCAACCAGGTGACAGATTGAGCTGTTGCTTTATTTATTGGTTTTTATCATTGCAGCTCTGTGCTCAGCCTTTACAAAGATACCAAGATCCTCAGTTTCAGGAAGTTTGAGTTTGATTCATTTTCTCTAAAAAAAATACTCAAAAGAAAGTGTTTGTTTGTCCATGAGAGAAACTTTGACTTTGGCTTGACTCAGTCAGAGCATGAGTGGAGTGGAGAGCGATGCTTTAAAGAAACATGTACTTAATCTTTTGAGTTGTTTGGCGGACGTGCAGGTATGCTTCTTCTGCTCCTGGATTCAAGTAGGGCCTTTAAAGCAACGACATGTTTCCACTTCTGTACTGACAGTCGATGGAGAGAGGCAGGAGATCCCGACGTCAGAGCAGGGAAAAAAGGACCTTCACACCAGAAATCCCAGTGAAAGTGTGGTTTCTCAGTCAGGTAATTGATCAGCACAAACAGATGTAGCTGTCAATACAGCATGCTCCTCTAGAGTCCTTTCACACTGACTGAATCTTTCTAATGTCTGTTTTCCTCAGTGTAGAGACACTGACTGAGCTCAGCTGCTCTCCCTCTCTGCTCTAGTTAGCTATTTTCCTATACTGTACGTGTCTGTGTATGTGCGTATGTTTGCCGTGTGGAGAGTTATACTTGGCTCAGTGTGTAAGGTTTTCCTGCGTGCGTGTGTGTGCGTGTTTTGATGGATACAGCCAACCAGCTGAATCTTAGCTGCGTCCATAATGAAGCTCATGAGTCACTCTGACCAATTTGTTACTGATCCTCCTGCACAGCCTGCTCTCGGCTGTGGTTTGTGCGCTCTTATGGACGCATCGGTGGCTTTCTGGGGCATGCACGGGGCATTAATGTGGTAGATAAAATCAGAGAAAACGGGGCAACAACTCCAGACTTGTGTGTGCTCCAGGAATATCAAGTGGGGACCCAATTTTCTGAGTGTGTGAGTGTCTGAGTAGGGCGGATGTGAGTTCATCATGTTGAAGGAGGATCTCTTAAATGAGACTCATATCCATTATGAAAGTCCACATGTTCACCATCAACTGTGGCTCATTGATCATTGGAACATCTTTCTTCCATTTGGTTTATCTGCTTTCTGACATGTTAAATCACAATATGTCTCGGTAATCTCCAATATGGAAGTATCCAGTACATTCCCCTGACTGTGACACCAAAGACTCAATTCTGCCCCCTGTTGCCATCTTTGAGTATGACATCATTCATCAGTCACAGTGCAATGTAAATGTTATCTGCAGAAAATTTCTACTTTTACTATTCCTGTTCAGCTCTGATGACACCCAGCCTCACCCAGCCTCACACATGCATATATACACACTCTCTCTCACACACACGCACACACACACACACACACACACACACGCTTTCTTTTAAATAGGCGACTTGCATCCTATCACTCCCCTGACTTGACAGCTCCAGCTGCAGCTTATTTGTGTGTGCAGTGAACTGAGGATACATTACTGCCGGTGACTGAACCAAACTTAGGTCAAAATATTGACCCGGATTCCCTTTTTATTCACGCTGGGACTACTGCAAAACACTGTACTTACACTATGTGTTTTACTGGACACATGAGAGGCCAGCAGCTTACACTGACCAGCCACATCATTAAAACCACTGTCAGGTGACGTGAATAACTTTGGTTATCTCATCACAATGGGACCTGTCAGGAGGATGGGATGTATCAGGCAGCAAGTGAACAGTCACTTCTTGAAGTTCATGTGTTGGAAGCAGGAAAAATGGAGTGAAAAAGTGTGAGGACCTAAGCAACTTTACTGAGGGCCAGCCTGTGATGTTTAGACAACTGGGTCAGAACATCTCCAGAACTACAGGTCTCCTGGGCTGTTCTCAGTATGCAGTGGTCAGTACTGACCAACGGGTGTCAGGGTGGTGGGTACCAAAGGCTCATTGATATACGTGGGGAGTGAAGGCAGAAGAGTTCCACAGAAGAGCTACTGTAACACAAACTGGTGAAAACCTTAATGTGGGCTCTGATAGAAAGCTCACATCACAGACACATCACACAGTTCATCACAGCTTGTTGTGTATGAGGCTGACGAGCCGCTCGTGCTGACCCCGGTCCACTGCTGAAACCTTCTTCAAGGGGCACATAATATTATAATATAGAATATTAGGCAGCTGGATTTAATATTGTGGTGATCGGTATATAGCACTTCACCCATATTCAGACACTTTGCATGGTGATATGTTGAACAGGTTTTTAGATATGACATTTTTTAGTCTTCTTTCCAGAGGCTAAGGTTTTTTCAATGTTAGTATTTAAAATATCTCCAGGTAATTATGGCCAGAAGTAATATTGTTGTTATTTTAATTTATTGCCGCATTACTTTCTGCTCACAAGCATGGTCAATGTATAAACCCAGATCTAGAATCAGGTTTTATATCTGTAAGGGACATAGGAAAATTTTAACTGAAGGGATTTTATTCAGTTACTCAGAACTCTTCATCTGCTCATAGTCAGTACAGTATTCAGTGATCCACGTCAGGCAAAACTTCCCACTTCAGTTTGAATTTTTAAAAAGTGAAATGAAGCAGAAAAAGGGTTTCTGATGTTTCTGTGTTATTCAGTGAATTTGTTCTCTGTCCTTTTGTGTCGTGTGCGTGAAGCACGGACGAGTGCAGGCAATGATTTGATTTATTCACACTGGAGGCTCTTCCTCTTTGTATCAGAGCTGGTGTTTGACATCCTGCTGGGTTTATGACAGATGACAGCAACAAGGAGCAGACGGGAACATTAATTTGCAGATTCTATTCTGTTTGCCACTGTTAGAAAATGCTCTGGTCGTTAACTTTGACGTCTTTGCCCTGAGTGGGAAAGTGCAACAAAGCAAACATGAATAATCGATAGAGGAACTACAGAATCAGCCCTTAACAAACAGTCTCAACAAGGTGTGTGCCACATTTTCTTTCAGTCCTTTTATTCCATAAGTCACAGTGGCCATGTTTGCTTCTTTTGTCACAATGACAAAAGGATAACTTATCTCACAGCACCTCAGTGCTTCAGTGAATAGAAGTAATTGGTGTGATTACTGCTCAAGCACAATCCCACTCTATGTTCTTTATTTTTCTTCTTCTTCTTCTTATCATTACTCACCTAACTCCTTCTCCACGCTTTATTGTCGAAACTCAAACTTTGAAATGTTCAGCTCAATTAGGACTGAAATATTCTATGTTTTGTTGGAAAATTCCCCCAGAGTTGTCTTTCGGTCATCTCTGCTTCTGTTGCATCATCTTCTTCACCAGACTCTCCAGTTCTGGTCTATTCTTGGCAGGAATGACTTCATACCAGAGGACCGTGATCTCCCTCTGGTGGAGCAGGCTCTTCAGCATTTCTTGACCGTGGTGCTGGTGCAGACATAAATTTCACATCAAGCAATGATGTGCACTAGTACAATGCACGAACAGATACAGTTATAGATATAAGATTCTGGACTAAGATTGAACAGAGACCAAAAAAGATTTTAAAAAGTTCACAGCAAGTGGTAACCCACCTGTCTTCTGGAGCAGCATCCATGCACATGTTTGGGACAGCAGTAACAAAGCACACTGTGCTATGCTCCCCCTCACTGCTGCACATAAATGGCTGGGGAAGGGCAGAGAAATGTCACACAAATCCTTCATCTGTGTTTTATTTACATTTAAAGTTGATGTTGATGTAGTTTTGTGACTCATGCTGACTGACAGAGGTGTGGGAACCACAGTGGACTGTTGGGGAGGCACTGGAGGTTGGGCTGGAGGAAGGTGGTCAAGCTGGAATTGCTCCAGCTTTTCTGAAGTCTCCTTTGGCTGGATTTGAGCTGGTTCCTTTCACCTTGCTTGTTCACATCATCATCACCAGACTTATTGTTACTCAAATTTCTACCTGTTTACTGTAACCATAGATTTATCTATTTCCATATCTCAAAGGTTTCCTGTTAAACTTCCCCAGAAAGGAATGAATTAGTACTGCAAAGTGTGAATTTACCTGTTCCAATCTTCACTGGGATTCAAGATGGTCACCTGGCTAAAGTTGGCTGGGGAGGAGTCGGGGCGATGGTCGAAGGGCTTGTGCTTCTCATCAGTGGACGTGGCCCAGCTGGACAGAGAGCTCCACAATCTCCAGAACAGTGCTGCTTCATGCTTGATGTAGCACACGCAGCACAGCCTTCTTTGCCGTGTCAGCTCTCTCAATGCCTGGTATCCCTGTCTGAATGGATGTGGTCTCTGCTGTTTACAGGCTTTATCAGTTTCTGGCTGATGTCGCCGTAGAGCCATGGAGCATCCTGAAAAACAAATTGTAGAGACTGTTCTAGTGACTCTAATGTTAAATGGGCTCTCTCTCTGAACAACTGCACACATATGGACACTTTTTAACTGGCCACATTTTATTTTTATCTGCATAAATGACACGTTTCTCTTCAGCCTGGTGGTCTGACACTCACTGTGACAAGATATCAGGAATATGAGTATCGATTTTTGAGACAAGCAATTTTGTTGGAGGTATTGCACTCTGTCATTACTGTGCATCACCATGGCAACACAGCTGATTAGACACCTTCTCTTCATATAACTTCAACTGCTTCTTCATTCTAGCAGCGATGCACTGCAGCTTCAGCTATTGCACAAAACAGCAATCCCACCACAATTTCTTTCGAAACTATTTTTCTACTTCATTGTGGCAGCTTATGTTTTAATTTATGAAAATATCTTGTTAAGTGTGATTCCTCTCCTCAGGCTGGCAGGTTACGTGGAGGCCTTGGCGTCTCGGCTGGGGATGCAGATTCCTGACCTGAGCCCCAAACAGGCCGACATGTGGCAGACCAGGGTCAGCTCTCACACGGTTAGTCCCTCTCTGAAGCCTGCAACCCTGAACCCTGTCTCTGCTCTCCTGACTCTCACTCTTGTTGTGTAATGCAACCAGTCTCACATTTGTGTTTGCGTGTGTGTTTGTGTGAGAAACACTGTAACAATCCACATTTAACCAGTCAGTGTAGAATTGAATGGACCTGCTGCAGCATCAGAGCAGGTCTTTGTACAGTGACAGCAGAAACACAAGTCTCTTGGTGATTTGCCCTTTCGATCACACACTCATTGTGCGAGAAAATTAGACCTGAGTGATCTTTCATATGTCGTGACTGCTGAAGTGTGCAATGTAATTAAGTTTAATTATCTTCAGTAATTAGTCTGGCGCTTCCAGGCTCCTGGCTGGCTGTGAAAGGTCATGCCAGTCATTCGGACATTTTGGGAAGTACCTGTTTTATTGTTCAGAAACACATATAGAAAAAGTGTAATAGGGATGTGTCTCTTTTTTCACTTTGAGTAGTTGCTTTCAGGCTTGATAAGCTTTCCCTGCAGCCTTTGTCTGTCCAGTCTTACAGTAAACAGGTCAGCTGATGCATCAAATGATTTATTACAATAAAGTGATGATGAAGGTTCCTTTTGGAGAGGTCAGTTAAGGTCAGAATGTGCCGGCAAAAAAAGCAAAGTACAAGAAATTGAAAAGAATATGATCACTCACATGTAAGAGGATTATTTACTGGAACTGACAGCCTATATGGATGAAGTAGTTTATTTTTGTGTGGATGATTTAAAACATGATCTGACATTGTGATTTGTCAACGCAATCTTACTTTTATCCTCCTGTGTCTTAGGGTAAAGCCATTGGTGTTGGCATCGGCTGCATCCTGGGCATGTTCCCTCTTCTGTTCTTCAAGGACGATGACGAGAAGAAGAAGAGGGCCAGACAGGGGGGAAGGAGAAAACGCAGTCAGCACCTGCTCCGACACAGAGCAGCAAAAACTAAAACTGACAATTTTCCCAGAGACAAATACTATTTGGAATCCAGCCGAATACTTTAAACTGGTGACTGATTTAAGGTTTTGCCCGGTGGGCTGGCAAAGGCATATGGAAATGTAACTGAACCCCCTACAATCTAATCAGTGGGTTCACTTTCCAAGGCTGAATCAAACTATCAAAGGTATTCTGGAGAGGATTTTAGATATTATTTGATTGTAGACTTTCAACTTAAGCACAGGGAATCGCACCGTCTCATGAAGAGACATGAGACTGTTGATTCATTGGACTGCTGCTACTTCAACTATTGCACCGTAACCTCAGCTTTTTCTCTTTTTGTGGACTCACTGACACAGGCTGCAACTCATTTATGTAACACACACTGCAGTGGCCATGTTCGCTCCTCTGCTCTGAGTCTGTTGAACGGAACAAATACAAACTTTTGACCTGAGTTGTTTAGATGGCACAAATCAGTGTGAGGAAGCCAAACACTAATTCACTTCAGTTCAGAAATTCAGAAAAAAAATCAGTAAAGTTTCTTATATGACATTTTGGTGCTGAAGATTTCATGTATATTGTCAGAAATCCTTAACACTTATTAGGGGATGAGTGAACAAAGAGCGGTGCTGTCATACAGTACATTCCATCTAGATTCAGAAGTGTTAGAAACCATGTCAAATCAGTTTTGGACCACCATTCCACAATAGGTTCATTACTTTTGGATATTATCTTTTGATGATGTCAGAGTCTTAAAAGGTCCTGCCAGTCTGCCTCATCCACACTGCATGGCAGCAAGTGGGCTCCCTGTAGTGAGACTGAAGGTGGGTGAATACATAACACCTGCCAGATGGCTTTTTTGGACTTTTTTGTTTCTTGTTGGCGATGACCTTTACACCTTATGCTTGTTTTCTTTTATTCATATAGAAAATACCTCTCTTGTGTAACCCAGGTTGACACAGTTCTGCAAAATCTTTCACAGTTTGATGTTTTCCTCAGAAGAGTGGAGCAGAGGGGAAAGAAAAATAGATAAGCAGTAGCTGTGGCAGAAAGGAAAAAAAAAATCTCGACAACTACCTGAAACCTCTGTCCCATTTCCACTGACCCTCCGGCTCCAACAACCATATGATTTATCTCCTGCTGCTCTGCACCAGCTGAACTCCTGTACTCCTGTACCTCTGCCATGGTGAGAGAGCACCAGGTCGCTAATCCACTTTCTGTTATAGTGTAACAGATGGTCGTTGCCCTGTTTTCAATCTGTGAAAAAAACTTCTTGTTGATACCAACGCACAACTCTAATTTTTGCCCGTACCTGGATTATGATGTCTCTGACGTTCTACTGCCCTCCACTGGTTGAGAATTGTTCTCTCTCAGCTTAGTGCTTTTTGTGTTTGCTTTCCTTATATTGTATTCAAACCCATCAAAATGTTGCTTTAATTTATCATAATTATTGTTCTTAATCATTGCTCTTATTTTAATATGCAAACTATATAATCTGCAGCATCTGCCAGTCGTGAAACAGTGTCACGAAGGATGATAGGACAGGCCATCCATCAAAGCCTTAATTCAGATTGTCACTGATTTCCTCATTTCACTTTATGAAGTTTTATTTGTCACCAGCAGCAGAACTGAAGACTGTTGTTCATGGTGCCGAATCTGTTGTCAAAAGTTGAAATGAAGGGAGGCAGTCACGGTGTGGAATTTCTGCTCAGAAAATGGATTTATTTTTATTATAATGTTCAGACTTGTATTCCCGTGTGTTCTTGCTGTGCAGCCTCTTCCCAAAGGACAATATTAAGAAAAGAACATATTTATCGGCACAGAAAACATGTTTGCGTGTTTATTTTCAACAGCATTCTCTAACTGGAAGGACTTTAATGACTGGTCGCTTTATGTGACAGTCTCTTACTAAACTCACTTAACATGCTCTGAAAACTTGACACCTTTCAAAGGAGACTTACCCTGTTTGAGATTGTTCCAGTTATTTATAATGTGGGTGACAGTGATCCTTAACAGTGATAAAATTGAAGTTAATGTTCAAAGAGTTGAACAGATTTATGTCATAGTATATTAGGAGTTTTTGATCTCATTGCTTGATTTCCACCTTGCATGCACTGCTTAATGAAAAGCCTATTGTACATGTTTACTTTGTAAGTATAATAATAAAAAAACTTGAGTATGTTCTAAAATTATGCACCAGGCTGGATTGACACGCAAAAGATCAGATTTTTCATTCATAGATATTTTTTGTCTGTCTTAGTAGTTAGAAAAGCAGAAATGGTTTTAAAACCAGATGGTCTGTTTTTGCACATTTGTAGAAGCTATGCCACGATGTGAGCTGCCAAATGCAGGGTGGAGCTCTGGTCGGAGTTTGAGGTGGATCGTGCAGGAAGCGGAGTTATGAGAAGAAGACTGCTCGATATAGTAATGGTTTCCAATAATAGTAGCAATTATAGTAGCAAAAAGCTCTTTGCATTGCATCATCAAATTGCCTGTCGTGGTGCTCTAAAACTGTCTTTAGAGTGTACTCAGTTATGGTAAGAAAACTCATTTGTGTTATTTAGGGGGAGGCAAAGAAGAGCTACTGTTCACTGAAGATCAGCTGCTGCATTATCTTGAATCAATGTAACAGTGTTTACATCTGCTGTTATTTCCATCCCGGTAAGATGGCTGTATTAATTTGGTTAATATCAATTAAGGTGACGTAATTTAAAGTTAATTTGTCATCCTTCTTGCTTTGCAGTATTTGTATAAACCTTGTGTGGTGTCAGAGACATTTGAAAAGGCAGAAGTCAGCACATGTACACTAGACAACACTGTCCTGCAGGACATGGCCTAGTGTTTTGTGTAACGTATCTGACACTGTGTAGTGAGCAGCTTCTCAGAATGACTGAAGAGTTTGACCTTTCGAGACTCGAGAAACAAACAAAGAAAAACCTAAATAAATTAATTAATAATAAATAACCAAATAAATCTATATGAATTTAAATGCACATATAAATTATGGTCTATTCTGTAGTGCACTAGCATAAATTCTGAGGGTAACTCATATTGTCTTTTTGGTTTGAAGACTTGATATTGTGATGTATAGTTCATGATGCAGATAAATTCATTATTGCTTTCTGTCAGTGCTCTGCTAAACATATATACAGTATATATATTTTTGGTATTCTTTAACTGCGTACTCTGTCATATGTTAAAAAAAGAATAGAGAAAATAAAAATGTAATCTCGAGAAAAAAACTGAATTTGAGCGTAGGAGTCCGTGATGATGTCTGCAAACATCTGGCTTGGCGTGGGCTTAACGTGGGTTTGTGTTTATGTGTTTAATTTAAATATATAACAGTTCAAAGAGCACATTCTGCTTGATGAGACGTCCACTGAGGTTCAAGCTGGCTGGATGTTGCTGTGAATTATTTGAGGTCACAAACTCCATGTGGCAGTAAGATCAAAGTAGAACCTACTCCAGACAGGACAGAATTAGCTTCCAGTTTATTAATTGAAGAGCTTCTCTTTCATTCTTTTCATCTTATGGTATGACAAACCACTTCAGTGTATTTTGTTGTCACTTGTTGTCATCTTTGTCCTGTTTTCTTTCCCCCCTGGTTGTCATGAACAGAGGCATACCTGTGTCAGAGGGGAGCACACAGGCGGCACCAGGGACAGAGAGGCAGCAACTTTGAGAATATCATCAGAGATTAAACATCTTGGGACAGGCGTCGCATAGAGAGGCTTAGATTTGATGCTGTAACTGAGGGGAGACAGTGAAGTGTTGAATGATGACATGAAAAACAAATACAACCTGCCAGTCCCTGGAATTATTTCAGAGGTTTTTCTTCTTCCTTAAAAGACACTTGCTTTTAATTACATCACTTAAATCAGAATCCAAAATAAGACAATTTTGCCAAAATAATTCTCCATTATTATCAATTACACAGCACAACATTTGTTTCACTGAAGCTTTATTTGTTATTCCATTTTCTTCTATACCACCCACTGGTTCCTCCATACAAACAATACTAAAGTGGAACAAGGGGGAAATAAGAGAATATCACACATACTCTCACAGTCAGTACATCTGATCACACACACATCTGCAAAAACACATCCATAAATATATTATGTCATCCAAATAGCTGCTCTTTTTTAACAACACATTCATGTTGTATATGTGCCACTCATCCCTCTCACTTCCCAGCACTGAAAACACATGCTGAACATGTTATTGATAAGAAAATCTAAAAGTTACAACAAGCGCCGCATAAGGCAAAAGGGGCTTTGTTTCACAAAAGCAACTTCGTGTTATGGCAAAGCCACACTCAGGAAGAGTATTTTCACTTCTTGGCAGACACACACACACACACACACACACACCGCTTGAGGAGTTCAAGTGCAGTCAGTGTTCGACAATGTCTGTGGTGGGGCAAAGTGTACAACCATCAGCATGTCTAAATAATTAATAAAATTAATAATGGCGGAAGGTTAATTTGCAGAGGTACTAATGCGCAGTTAAACATTACAATAATCAACAAAGGTTTACTCAAAATGACCCAAGAGATAAAACATTAAGGCAGAAAGAGTTGTGTTGCACATTCCTCCACTTCTTGTTTTCCTTTAAACCTTGAATAATCCCCCTGTGGTTAACAATTAGTGTCAATTTGATGTAATGCCCCCCCTCCCAACAGATGGTATATTCTGGCTTGACAGAAAATAAAACACCTGCCCATGCGCTTTGATTTTTTTTTTGTATAAATAGGCTCTCTGAACTCTGAAACATTCCATATTAAGAATTAAGATACTGAGTCAACATGTAAACCAAGCCAAAAACAGGCAGATCCAAAACATATGGTTGAGGCTGAAGGCTATGATTTGTAAGCAAGTAATAAAATGTGTTCAAATTAAAATAGCGTTAAATAATTAAATATGCTCTAAACATGCTACATCCAAAGAAAGAAACTATTTTCATCAGGCAACCCATAAATTGCATTTAAAGGGACACCTGAAATCTTCACATGTAACATAAGGCTTCTTCACCAGGCACTGTTACTGTTACAAAAAAAAGTCTGCTTTACTTTGCATCCTGTTAGCACTGTTAGCAACCACATTACAACCAACCCATAACTGGAGCTGAAAACTAAAATGCCAGCCTGGAACAGATAGCACCATTAATAACTAAGCCACTGGGTTGCTTTTAAAACTCCCAATGCTACCGAACCTCTCATGAGTGATGACTTTCGCAGATCAAAAACGATGGAAGAATTAAAAGAAATGTGAAGGTCTTCTTTTTTTTTTTTTTGCATTTTTTCACTGTTAGCTCATCTCTGATCACAAACAGCAATTTCCCGTTCATCAGTTTCTGATTGTGCGGAAGTAAAGAAAAAAAAATAAACTGGTGAAGGAATTGTGAAATTTGCTAAGAAATTGTATTATTTGTAGATAAGTAGATGTTCAGCTCATGGTGGGTAGGAAGCTGGATTGAGAGCTGCTGCAGTGTGGCAGTTTCAGTCAGTCCCCCGTGACGTAGCTTCATTCCTTAGTTGAGCAGCGCTCAGACAGTACAGACAGCCAGCAGATGTCTCTGTTCAATCAACCTGCAGCTGCTGAGAAGCTCTGGTGAAGCCACAGTCTTAACAACATGTTCTTTCGCAGAAAGAACTGCGGGATGAACAGACCCAGCACCAAAACGGTGCAGCGTTTACCACCCAAGATAGCTGGTTCCCAGCACCAATCATCTGGAAAGTCTTTGTATTTAATCGTTACCATTTAATTGTTTACTATAATTCAGTGTGCAGTGATGTGAGCAAAAGGATGCTGGCACACTGTTTAATGTCATAAGATTTATACTTAGAGTATTTGTTAGCCTTTATTTTGTGTTTATAGCGGTATGGCTAAAGGACAGGATTATCAGCTGAGTGCTCACTCATTGGTTTCATCGGAGAATTTCAGAGCTGCATGGTCTAATTGATATTTCAAGTGGCTTCCTACCCAGTGGGAGGAATACCAACATAGTCTATAATTATTCACGACAAGCTTGACCCACATACACGCACACACACACACACACACACACACACACACACACACACACACACACACAGGGTCAATGAGATGTAACAGGGTAAACAATCACTCACTCAATCACTCACGCACACACACACACACACACACACACACACACACACACACACACAGTCTGGGCACAGTGGGTGCAGGGGCTCTCCCTCCCGATGGCATGCTCTTTTGTTGTGGCCACACAAGGGCAGCCATTATGTGTGCACCAGAGTGTGACCAAGTACGAGCTCGTCTCAAAGAGAGGATGTGCATGTTTGTCTTCTACTGTTCTG
Source organism: Psettodes erumei (assembly GCA_016785225.1). NCBI lineage: Eukaryota > Metazoa > Chordata > Actinopteri > Pleuronectiformes > Psettodidae > Psettodes > Psettodes erumei. The sequence goes on from JAFBJZ010000623.1 coordinate 3,062,117, forward strand.
TTTTTGCATGAGTTTGAGTGTGTCCTGGTATTTGTGCGCTGTTCATGAGCTGCTCTCCCACTGCACTGGTTTCTATCTCACCACTAGGCAGGAGGGTGCAGACAGAGGACAGGGAAGAAAGCGAGCCTCCGTTCTCTCAACACACTGTTGCGTTGTTGCCAGAGTGGGACAGGCTGGGGACAGGGGACAGGAAAGTGGACGGAGGCCAAGTTCCTGGTAGTGGCGATGGCGGGTCAGAGACGTTTCCAGTCTGCTTATGTTTCACATGCTGTCTAAATCTTACAATGTGGCAGAAAAGCTCATCCCCTGTACATCCAGTGCTGAAGGTTCAAATCTTGCATTGTGTCTGAAAAAATAAATAAAGCAATGGTTTCCCACTTTAAGGTGGCTGAATGCTCTTCAGGGATATTCAGTCGTCTTGGAGAGAGGAGTGTGGGGTTTTTCAGTCTACTTTGTCATTGTTGTTGGAGTGAACAGGCTGGCACTGGGCTGAGCACAGAGACGAGGAGGGGGGGGCGGAGGTAGCAGAAGGGTCCCTGGGTTTGTGTTTTCGACGCAGGGCGATCGCGGCCAGAATGCTGATAATGTGCACATGGAAGTACATAGACCTAAGAAAGAAAGGAGGGAAAAACCCAGTGGAGCTTTTTTTAAACTTTCATTTACCCCGGGCAGAAATGTGGATCATTAGGAAAATGTGACATGACTAAATAAGGAAGACCACAAGATATCAAAGATAAGAGAGACACTCTTTCACAACCACGTGCCACCGCCTCTCCTGTTAAAGTTTGTCCAAACTTCAGTATAGATGCAGACAGCTGCGAAGGTGTGTCTACACATGCAATCAGCAGTCTGCGTACACAAATGCAGTATTCACATGCACTGGAAAAAAAGACGGTGACCTCAAAACAGCAAGAAGAAGAAGAAGAGCTTCTTTGTTACATTTAGCTGAACAACGAGAAAAGCAAAAGAAAGTGGTGAGAAGGAGGCGAGGGTCAGGGGCAGACGGCAGACACCAGCCACGTAAATGCACCCGTGCATGAATGAGACATACCTGTAATAAACCAAAGTGGGCTCTACTGCAAGGAGAAGAAAAGGAATGACAGTGTAGCAGATGGCCAGCTGGGTTGCTGCCCAAGTGATGACGTCGTAACCTAGCTTCAAGCCTCGGGAGCCGAGGAAGTAGTGGCGAATAGATTTCCGTATCTGTTGGGGAGAGAGAGACTCTAATGTTATTTCAACGCACAATTTACTACGTGATACTTTTTTTCCTCTGAGTGCAGAAATGAATACTCACCGCTCGTGCTGCCATGGTGATTGGGATGGCGGTGATGAAGGTGAAATAGTACCCAGGATAAACACCATGCCACAGGGCAGACAGGATAAAGGTCAATGCCAGCCTGTGCTTGGGGGCTCGGTCGTAACACACCCTGAGGAGGTGAGGGTCGAGATGTGGTTCAAAATGAAATGGAAAGCAAAGTAAATGTTTTCTGACCATGCTGAAGTTCATATTTGCAGCACTTACGTTTTCAGCCAAACTCCAGTTCGAATATTCCAGTTGTCTATGAATGTCTTGAAGCTGGTTGCAGTCTAGGACAAAGTGTAATTTATGAAACAATTTATGAACAAAAACCACATCACTAATTCTTAGCTCAATGACAGACTCCAATTCTAACACAGCACTCCTATGCTGTTTTTGAAATTATTGTTTTTAGAGTACCTCAATCCCCAGGATGTTGAGGTTGGAGATGAGATCCCATGATGGCTTTCCATTTGCATCCATCCCCAAGAAACCATAACCTGCAGCGTTGTTCACAGCGTCGGCTGGAACAAAGAAATAAATCGTGACTTACATGACAATATGCAGCTGACAGTAAGACTGGCCAACCACAGCACCTCAACTCAAACACAGGCTGTGCTCACCGAGTGTCCAGGCAAAATAGAATTTGGGCCTCGCTGCTTGTATGGAGAAGAATGCGTAGGTGAGCCTGGTGAGGAAGGGGGCGTGGCTGACGAAGTGTGGGTCCACATTGTACGTTATCGGCAAGGACCGAGTCACAACGAGGAAGAAGAGCATGCAGCCACAGCAGACCAGCAGCTTTCTGCAGACAGCGCTCTGCAGAGAAAACGGATAACTTCTGAGCTGTGATAGAAACAACCCACCAATACTTCAGTCCCAGGTAGTGCTGCATTGTTAAAATCTGAGAACAGGAGCAGCAAACAGAGAAACTCACCAGAGGCGACAAGTCCGGTGTCTTATCGTAGCCGTTCTGTCCGTTGCAGGTGCCGGCGTGCTGCCTGAGCCTCTGGCTGATGTGTCTGCCCTCTATGAAGTCTGTGTAGTCCTTGTAGTTGCTGCACGGACCCACCAAGACACTCAGGAAGCTCAGATTGTAGCTCAGGTACTCAATGAGAGAAGGCCTCACGCTGCAGACAGAGCAACACATGAAATCACTGAAAACAAAACAGGGGAAGCCTTTATTGTAATATGAGCACAGGGATCACTGCCAATAGTGGTAGGCACCGTATGTTTCCGTGTAACTTATGCCACTTATTTTGAATGAAAATGAACAATTAAAAGGAGGTGTGACTGCAGTGTTTGTTTTGCAGGTGAAAAGCTGAATGGCTTAAGTTCCATAAGAGTAAACACTCTGACAAAAGTGACCTTTTAAAATTTTACACAGAGAAAATCTAAATGTTATCAGTTACACTTTGATTTGCTTTCTTTGGCCCTCTGATTATAGCAGTAACACAGCGAAACCAGGGTTGAGTACAGAGAACTGGTTATGACTTCAAAACCTTCCACAAAAACCTGAAAATCATTACAAAATCTGAAGTTCCTATCAACATTACAGCTTATACACGAATTAAAGCCTGTATATCATCTTTACTATGGTGATGAGTACAATCAGAGTTATCACACAGGATGTGCTGATAGATTTTTCATTTAATTTCAAAATGGCATGCATGGCACACAGATGGATGTGGTTTTTATGATTCACATGCATAAAAATGTCATATCCTCCATGCAAAAGGGGTGCCTCTTTTATGAGATTCCAGCATGCTTTTTACATGAATAAGCTATTCACCATGATTGCATCTCCTTGTCACTTGTCCTTCGCGGCTAAAGGAAAAGAAAGACTTATTTATTCTTTAAGTATGGTAGTTAATTCAGATGCCACTGGAGCCAGAGACATATTTACCTACAGTGTAAACTATATGCACCTTACAGCCCATAGCATGTTTACCCAGTTAAAAACTTACTGTATTGCCTGAAGCTTCTGCTCCGGGGTCAGCTGTTCGACCTTCTTACAAATACCTATAAAACAAGGGATGACATCCTAAGTAATCCTGTTTGCAAACATTCCCTTTGCCACTTTTCATCATTTCATAATCTGTTGATCTGTCCTTCGATTACACGGTTATTCAATTTCACTCTAACAAGCCATTTTCGTGGAACACGTTTCATCATGTCACAGTATCAGGTGTTGCTAATAAAATACACGATGGCTCAACTCCATTTCAGTGGCAGGATTGTGCCATGACTCACTTGCAGTGTCTCAATTCATGTACTTCCATACTTGTGCTGGCTATTTTGACAGCGCAAACGCATTCATGCTGACAGATATGGCAACATGCAGTGCACTGTGAGCACCTGGATGGTGAACTCATGGTGGTTAGAAAGTTTGAGTGTGAAATGCTTCAAACATCTCACCCTCAAATGGTCAAATACCTGGGCTATGTGGCAGAAAGGCAGAATGTGTTTGCCCGCGTCTGTGTGCATTGGATGTGTGTGTTGGTGCACATCCTCTCCAGAGGAGAGCTCTGTCTTACCGTCATGGAGCTGGAAGGCCAGTGTGGTGATCTTCTGAGTTACTATCATCAGAGGCCTGAGCAGAAAAGGCAGATAAAATCATTTCATTTCTGATGTCCGCTGTTTGGCTGACTTAGTGGATTCAGGGGTTTTTACAATTCTAACTCACACAACACTATGCCACAGAAATCCTCAGGGTCGCTCAGACATAATAAACACATAAATATAATAAGTAGTGTCATAGTATTTTAGCAGGCAGCTGTTTTTAGCCTCACAAAGCCATCTCTGACAGCTTTGAGAATGGTGACCATATTTTTTAACGTCCTAAGACTCAAAAGAAGTTCTCTCATCAGCAAAACTGCAAAAGAGCATTTTTTTTTGTTATTTACTGTACGCCCAACCTGAAACAACATGCGCAATGAGCCTCCGTCTGAGGCTACAGGATTCATTTCCACTGTGAATCACCTAATTCCTCTCCAGCTGTGGCATGTCAGGTCACTTAAAACTCCAGTGCAATTCATTCAAACACCCACAGTTTTACGTAATCATGGTCTCTCTTTGAAACCAGGTCAGCCCATCTTCCTCCTGTCAAGTTTATGTATCAGAGAGAAAATCCTGCCCTCAATTTGATTGGATCAGGACAACAGTGCTAGACTTCATCCATCCAACACTTTTTGTCCCAGTGCTTATTACAGTACAGTATAGTATACAGTAAAATTACACTGTTAAGGAGAACATGCTGTCTGCTGGGCAGACATAACTGTATATTAAGTGAGACAATAACTCATGCTTTTGTCATGATTCCTTTAACACAGTTCAAATTTTGGTTCCATTTTTTTCAGTAAGTCAGTCATCTATGAATACATTTGGTTTAAGAAACAATCTTTTTAATGGGGAACTGTGCACTTTGCACTTGGTAATTGGTTTGCACTGATCGAGAGTAAAAAGTTTAATGTATCTTGTACAATGACAATAAAGCTTCCATCCATCACATTGGAAGTGAGATAACAGTGGATGGTATTAAGGTCCTGCACAGTAAGTGCGAGCAGATGATATTCACACCCCCTCTCCTGGTGCCATTCACAGATAGAGACCTCTCTGTCCCAAGAACGTGAGTGTGTGTGCACAAAAGCACACAAGCATACATTTAACTGCTTCTCTCTCTCTCTCTCTCTATCTATCACATAGACACACACACACACACACACACACCAGTGTGTGAGGGGGCTGCATTGTGTGTGCACAGCATGGAAAACTGAGGCAGAGAGGGGCTGGCCATGCGGCTGGCAGCGCCAGCTCAATGACAGCGCGCAGCTTTGGAGAAAGGTTTTCGGAGGGTGCCAGCTGGCAGCGATGTGCTACTGTAGCCTACAGACTCTGTTTTTCCCCTCATTTAGACCATAGTGTTGGCACCTTGCAGAAGAATCTGACCCGGTTGAATTTCTGTTCCACTGCCTTGCACAAATTCAACAAAGATTAGCGTATGGAAGCGCTTGCAGACAGACTCAGACTTCATTGCCTGACCCCGATAATTTCATGAAGTTTGGGGTACACGGTTACACGTACGCACATCGTCTCTGTGATCCACAGCCATTTATCTGTCCAGTCTGAGGGCTTGAAGCAGCTGGATCTTGAATCAATGCGGGACCCTACCAAAAGGCTGACTCACAGGCCTGGCTGCTCACCATCAAAGTCATGTGGAGTTCAAGTGAGGCTGCCAGCAAATGCTGAAAACAGCCAACAAAGTCAACTCTCACGGTTAAAAGCCCAACTGCTGAGCAGTTAACACTGCCCACGTTACCCACTTGATCTTATTTTCTAGTAAAAACCACTGGTACAACCCCAGGCATGACTCTGACAAAGCACGTGCATTGGCAGCACCGGGTTCAGTCTGTTTTTTATGTGACTCCTGAGAGCTGCTCTTCATGTGAGAAGTGTCCCACCGTAACATACGCCTTATTTTAACTCATTTACAACCCTCTTTGAGAACAGCCTCATTTTGAATATACAATCTTTAGAATTAACTGAGGAACGACAGAGGAGTCACTGCCCATCGTCTGTTAAGGGATGTTTCTCCCACTCCAATGAGCTCTACTTTGAGAAAATGTCCACCCTCCATATAAAGATAAACATACATAAAAAGTACAGCACACTTCTGTACAAGCAGGCAACAAATTTACAGTGCAGTTGCCAGGAAGCAGTGAGTACCTCAACTCTACCTGACTGGACACCACAACTGCGAACAATTCTCACTGCTGCTTTTCAATCAGGGGTGTTTTATTGACACAAGGCTGTGGCATTGGCGGCTGTGTAAGCAGCGCAGCACAGTTTAGAGACGTTAACTGATAACGTACAGAACTGCTCTAAAACCTGAAGTGATTAACGTGCCGTCAGCGAGAAGGTGCGGCAAGGAGAGACGGGACAGCTGAGGGATTAGCCTTACCCAGAGAAGTCAGTGGACAGTATGCCATAGTTAAAGATGAAGACCCGGCTCACTTGGCACACTGTCAGATAGCCCATAGCTGTCACCATGGAATACCTGTATGTGGGGGAATGAGCAAAACTAAATTGGAAGTTGAGACATTATGGTGCCACATACAACACCTGTAAATGCTACCTAAAATGGCTGCCAGCTCTTAGTCACTTGAATATGTCTTTTTAGATTTCTTAGTTTGGAGGAAAATAGAACAGATTTCTCTTCATGCTCAGAGTGAAATAAATACATACAGTAAGTGCTTCTCTTACATATCTGCATGTACATGAGCTTGGCTTAGCTCAGATCCATGGATGACATCAAGTTGGAACTTTTTGTTTGGAACTTTCAGAGCCAAAGAGAAAGCTAAAAAAAAATCGATCTGGAATATACAAACTCGAGCCTTCATGAACAAGAGTCAGAAACGTCATGGGTCAGAGAAATGCTCAACACCAGGATCACCACAATGAATTCTTAGAGGTCAGAACTACTGACATTGCAACATAGCAGAGTGATTACTCATTGTGTAGGCATGCACTGCCACATGCTGAGATCGTGTTGATTCATTCATACTGTGAAAAAGAGGTGATGTGCTGTGCTGCATGTTTGATGTGAAACAACCTTTATTCTGTTTTTAATTCCACAAGCACACAACAATACTGGTTTTATCTTCCACTCCCTGCAGGTAATCCAGAGCAAACTATGTGTGCTGCTACATTCATTTAGAGGCCATGATGATACAGTGGAGCCAGTGGAGCCAGTAGAGCAAAACCAAGAAAAAAAATGCATGCAGACACAGTCTGACTATCTTGATGTAATAGACTGCCGTCTTTTGTGTAATTTCCATGCCTTCAACAGCAGTATTTTAGTTCAGCTCCACATTTTAACAGGAAGATAATAAGGTGGGGTGCAGTGTAATTAAGTCTTTGGTGGAATGTGTAGGAGGGAGTGAATGAATGAATGGGAAATAATGAAAAACGAATATCAATATCATAGGGATTATCGAGACTAAGTCATCTGTCCACTCCACCAGACACCTGGTGATGTAATCTTCTTCTTCACTTCTGAGCGGATCTTGTTCGACAAGTTTTAACTTAAGTCAACAGTAACAAGAATTGCACCACTATCATGGAAAAGAGGAGCTGCTGTTGGAGCAGGTCTATCATCTGCCTGTTGCTGTGATGACAGACAGACTGGTCAGGCTGGTCTCGAAACAACATTTGCACTAATTCATCGATTAGTTGACAACAGTATATTGTTTGTCTGTGGCCAACTAGATAGTTGGTCAAATGGCAGGACTACACAGTACAGACTGATTACACCTTCCCTTTGAAGATGTTGCACAAAAGGCCATGGAGTGATTGCACAGACAGCTGAAAAATGAAAGTCTACCTATATGTTTACATGTCACATATTCCAACATATGTTAGTGCTGAGACATTTCAGATCACACATCCCAGACTTTTTACGTCGATCTCCCTTGCAAGTATGAAGACAGCGACTTACCTGTGTACACTGTTGATGTCAGCTTTAATGATGATCAAGTAGTTTGCAGCCACCACTGTCAGGATGTGTGCTGAGTACCTGCAGGACACGACACACGCGGTGAAAAATCATCCCGGTATTCCTTATTCAAAATTGAAGGGGGACATTATTCTGTATGTGTATTATTATGATAAAGTTTGTCCCAGCGAAGCCTTGACATGTTTTCCCATATTCGTCCTGTGCATTTCATTGTCCTATAATGATAACCCTTTGGGGCTGGACCCTGCCCAGTCCTTTTGTCTGGGAGGCAGACAAGTGACATTTGAGATCTGCTCACAGTCTACAGTCCCATACTTTCACTCCACAAGCGATTGGCAATTAAGTCATGGTGTTGGCTTAATGTTAAAAATAAGTGTGGCACCATGAGAGAACATGAAGGGAGCACCGTACTGGGCGGCATCGTGCCGTACCATCCGAAGCAGAATATGAGAAAGGCGATGCCAAGGAGAGTGGCCACGGCATGTCTGACCAGGGGATTGGCATGGCGGGGGCTGAGGTAGAGACGAAACCAGAAGGCAGCAGCCAGGGCAAACAGCTGGCACGCCAAAAAATTCACCTGTGCAGGGGAACGACAGAGACAGGGGTTTCCGGCTGCTCAAAATAGTCGACAAACTCACATGCTTTCCACGTTTGTTTCAACATCCTTAGTGCCATATGAAATTTTATAAGGATGCATAGCTTCTCTATGATATTTGTAAAGTACATCAGCTGTGATATCAAGTCGCCCCATTTTTAACCTTTTAAACTGGCACAGTCTTTCATGTCATGTTGCAGAGGGGAAAAACAAAAAATGCCTCTAACATATACCATTAAAAGAAGGAGCCGCATTATGGTCGTAAGGTGACCTTTGAGGAATCAGTCTGTCTCTCTTAACAAGTGACCCAACATTAATCAGACCAGAACACAACATATGCTACGAGAACATTATGCTCTGATAACATATGCTCTCCAGTTCCTCTGAAATCTCCCCGTGGGCTTGTATGTTCACAGCAGCCAGTCCTACCTGATCCAGAGGGAAGCCCAGGTATTCACTGACGGGCAGCAGAAACTTGGAGCCGGTGGTTTTAAACGCATTGTGCTCGCCCATCCTGCGCAGTTGCTCTCGTCGCGACGCCTCGGTGCTCCCGGTCGCCTCTCTGCTTCTTGTGTAGGCAACCACTTACTTTTTTTTGCGGATAAAACGCATCGTTTGCCCGAGGGGCTCCGTGACAAGTCAAACCAGTCCACCGTCAGGCAGACCAGACACGGCACTCCCAGCTCTTCCCCTCTCCTCCTCCTCCTGCACTATCCAAGTACCAGTCAAGTCCGACTGAGACGAGAAGTAAAAATAAACGGCTCTTCCGGTTGCCGCTTCGAAAATAAAAGCCGGGTTGTCCAACATGCAATGTAAGGTTTTTCTTTAGAGTACTTTACTAAAGAGAGAAAGAACATGTCTGTCAGGGTAGATTTGTTTTTCCACCGCAGTGTTTCGCAGATGTACTATTAATTTAATGAAGGAAATGTTTTGATTTTAACAAATTCTGACTGTGTGAATTTCTCCGTTGTGCGTGATGACTAGTACAGTTAATTAGAATAGACTGACGCCCCCATATACAGTACTGGTCTATAGAAAAGGACGGATTTGTTTTTTACTCCTGCTTACGAAAATATTCATTAAACCAATGAAGAAAATTTAAACAATTGTCTGAACAAGTTATTGTGATTGTCTGTGATAAGGTGTGTGCACAGTGAAAGCATGGTAAAGGTGACTGCCACTGGCTTCCTGGAGGTTTATGAGACTCTATGACTTTGTGACTTTCAGTTTGTGAATGAAAATTGATGATTTGAGGTCTCCTGCTCTGTTAAAGTTTGTGTGATGTAACCCAAATCATATTTCGGACATCTATCAATTGATATATGTGTGTGTGTGTGTGTGTGTGTGTGTGTGTGTGTGTGTGTGTGTGTGTGTGTGTGTGTGTGTGTGTGTGTGTGTGTGTGTGTGTGTGTGTGTGTGTGTGTGTGTGTGTTGCAGATGGTGCAGAGAAAGGGAACTGGTACTGCTCAACATGGAGGTCACGGGTCAGGATCAGCATCACATTAGCAGCCTGTTGGTGATTAAACATATTTTGAAATGGCATTTCAGTTTCTTTCTGATGGAGTATAAGAAACCTCAAGTGCACTGGCCAGAAAGAAGGTCAAAGCAAATAAATATATAAATAAGCAAGGCATTATAGGATCGCAAACACCTGTGCAGCAAACAGAGCATAAAAACACACTTGATACTGCTGCACAATATTGAAATTCAAATTGAGCCATCCTTTAAAGAAGGAAAAAGTGGAGGTTGCGTTTTGTATTTCGTTGGACCTTTTAATTTGCATTTTGTATTGTAACCCATTTTACTTTATTGATTGATACACTCGTCACAGCAATCACAGCAACATATTATGTTGGAGAATGTCAGTATTTAATTCTCAAAGATGATGTTTCTAAGGCCCACGAAAATGGAGTTACAAAGCGGGCCTAATAATATGTCACCGACTGAAAGTTCTTATATCAGTTCCTGTAGTAAAATTCACAACAGCCCAAAAAATATTCACATGAATAATTGTCATTACTAATAATGAAATTAATTTAGAAAAAGATAATGGAAAATACATGGCGAGTAGATTTCAGTTTTCCGCGTTTAGTAAGAACAACGTGTATTTGTGTCGAAGAGTACTATTTTAGCGCCTCTCTCTCCCTCTCTCTCTCGCCGTCTCGCTCTCTACTCAACACAATTGATCACTTGCGCCACTCAGCGTCCCGTCAAGGAACACACAAGGTGTGACAGGTGACGTCGCCTGTTTACAACTGCCAATGAACACGTGGCGCACTGAATCTTGTGCTGCCATTGGTCAAGATAACAGTAAAGGGGCTGGAGACTCTTTACTAACGAACCAATACCGTCTCGCATGTAAATTCCGTTTGAAAATTTCCCGGGAAATCTGAGTTTCGCGGGAGGGCTCTTGAGCGCGTAAACCGTATCCCTTCATTCATCAGGCCGTTTCCTGAAGCCATTTCTCGACGGGAGAAACGAGAGTTGCGCTACTTTTTAATCCGTTGCATCTGCCTAAATGCACTTTCAAATAGAAAAATACCCCACAAAAGTCGATGAATCAGACTCTCATCTTTACTTTAGTCTGATTATTTTTGTAACCACTGCGACGGATTAGCAGCCATACGGGCTCGAAAGTACGGAGACAAGAAAGGGGTTACCCCGAAAACGCAAGATGAGAAGAGGGATCTCCTCGGCTCCGGACAAAGTGATTCTAGCGGGTGTTGGGGGCTCTCCTTTGGACAATAATATAATTTTAACAACTCTTTCGGATCGTTTAAACCCTGGACAACCCAACGCGACGTATATCCAAATAATAACCACCTCACCGCCTTGCAACGTTACACAGACATCAAATGTGTGTTTATCCGAACCTCAGACAAACAACATTTACACAACTCCACAACAAGCTGCAGCAAACGGAGCAGGACAACGACCGGCTTTGGGAAGACCGCCGGTAATAATCTGCACAGTTCATGTGAACACGTTTGGCTTGCTACAACTAGCCACAAACACGACAAAATGTTAGCCTGCTAGGTTAGCCGAGCTTGTTGTTCGGGCAGCTAACGTTAGCTACTTAGCCAGGGCTTTTCCACGACTCAACCCTCGCGAGGTGGCTAACTAACTACCGCTAGCTAAGTTACCCAAGTGGGTTGGTTAAGTGGTTTGTTGACCGTAGGAAAGCATACGGCGACTTTAAGTTAGTTTTCTCGTTACAGAAACGCAGACCTGTCATCTAATAGCGTGCTATGCTAACTTCATGGTGCTTTTGAGTCCGCTTCGACCCTCGCAGGCAGATGGAAATATTGGTAAGAGATGAGTAACGTTAGCGGTGGCCTAGTGGCTGCTGTTGGTGTCTTAATTTGGGGGTAGGGGGTGATTTGTTAGGCAGCTTTGGTCTTAGTTAGCTCATTTTCACGTTCGAACAGGACTCTAGTGGCTAAAGTTGTAGAGACTAGGGGCATGTACCCAGCTAAAGATTTACTTGAGCTTTGAAACTACTCGATAGCTATTTCTCCCAGTCGCCTCTGAAGATGCAAGCCAACTTGGTTGAAGCTTGAAAATGTGTTAGCCTTCTATGCTAGCAGCAGCATTGATTATTAGAGGATATTACTCGTTGTGGCCCTTGACCTTAATTTCGCACAAATGTCTTGTTGCCCTTCTTTTCGTGAATGGAGTGTAACGTTATGGTGCTTTTTCGTGCCAGTGAAGTGAAACTTGAGTTTGCTGCCTATGGTGCTGATGCACATTTCCTGTATTCTCAACGTGCACAGACCACACAAAATAGTTTCAGCTGCATTCAGGGTGTTGGTTTGTTCCTGGCTATTCATCTTTCATGAACCAAACCAGTCTGTGTCTCCCAGGCTGAAGCCATGAGCAGGCAGGGGGTGAGGGGAGCTGCTTGCAGATAGAAAATGGCTGACATTTTGGCTGTCAACATAGAGCATATCATTGTCACTTATAACGTCTAGCTCAGTTAGGACAAAGTATTACAGATAGGTTAACCTCTGAATAAATTGGTTTCAGTTTACTGAGGGTAAATTGACTTCTCCCCTTCTCCCCTGCTGGGGCTTTTTTGGGTGGGGGGTGCAGTAGATTGTTACTGGGGTGTTGCTCAAAGACACTAAAACAGGGAGGATTCATGCGCCACACAAATCTTAAGGGATCTGGTTGAAAAGTGTATTAATCCAGACACCATGGCATGTTACAGTTAGGACCACAAGGTTGGCACTAGATCAGGCGTTCAGTTTTTCTCTGAAGAAACAACAGATTACTGCTTCAGAAATGCTTATGTTAGGTGAAGCTCAGGAGCTCAGGGATGCTGAACTCAAGTGCAGTGGTAATTAAGCAGACAAGTTGTGTAGCACTGCTGGAACCAGTGGTGAGAAACTCAGAACTTGGCAGTGGTACATTTTTAACAAAGTTATTGTGACAGGTTAAATGCTGGGGATCTATGGATTTAAGGTTAAGATGGACACTGGACATCAAACCTACAGTAAGCTCACAAATGGTTGCATTAGAAGCAATACCACCCTTTTTGGATCTGATCATAGGGTTAGTAAACAGGTTAGTTGGTAAAGAGGGTGCAAAAGTGACTTGACAATCTTACACCATAGGCTGGGTTTTCCTTTGAGCAGCAGTTGAGGTGTCTTGGATGTGACAGCAGAATGATTTGAGCATTCCCCTTCATCATGGGGGTCATGTGATCTCTGAGTGTACTCTTGTCTGTAGACTTGTATTGGGTTTCTATGCAGACCCGTTAGGCGTGACTCACTCTTAAGCTTCATGGTTTGTCTTGGTCAGTCGCAGCGGAAAAGAAGAAATCAGCGACTGGTTGTGTGACACGTCAGCAGATGCAAGGCAGGGTTTCTCCCTGATGAAAAATATCCTCTGTTTTGATGGATTTTATGACAGTGGTCTCACTGCTCCCCGTCACAAATCCCTAAATAAAATGTACATGGTTTTTGAAACTTGGCTGTGAAGAACAATGTTCTGACCAACTTGGTGAACAAAATGTGTCGTCTCATCAGTTTATTTGATTTTAGTTGCACCCTATGCTTTAGAGTGAGATTCAGAGTTAGTGCGTTGTTCTGCATTGCATCTGAAGTGGCTTCACAGATGACTGATGCCCACCAGGTGACCAAAACACCAATATCCGCTTTTATGTCTTTGTCCTTCTAGGCAAAAAGGCGGTTGGCGCTGGATGATTCAGACCACCAGTACCAGTCAGAACCCACCAGAACTCCAAGAGGCAGAGGGGGGGCCGCGGCGACCAATGGGGCACGGCTAAAGACACCCAGAAGTAAGAAATAGAAAGCTATAAGGAGCATTCTGACATCTGTTCACTACATTCACAATCAATGCTCTTAAAAGTAACATGGATCATTTTTTTCCTTTCCATTAAACACAGCAGCTAGGTTCACCTACATGTCTGTGCTCTTCTCTGTTGTGGTACTGTAGTAGTTTTAAAATCCATTTTGTCATATGAATTTTCTCATGTAAAAACAAAGCCTGTGTGGTGACTAATTGAGAAGTCATGGCACAACAGACAACTTTTTTTAAATGCAATCCTTTGAATTCCCCTGCAGAAGAAGCACTCTGTAATCTGAAATTAGGAACACATTTATTGAAAAAGTATTCTGTCTGCATAATTGTTTTTTGCCCACAGTATAAGCCCCTCAGAACTGCTGTAGTATTATTATTTCTGGTTTTAACCAGTGGAAAAAACCAAAACAAACAAGATATTATCTCTGACTTTCCTTCGCATTCTGTTGCATGTGTTTCTAACATTGTAGATTAGATTCAACTTTATTGTCACTACTACTACTGTTAGTGGAACTGCGTGAGGAACTGCTGGAACTGTAACCCTCTGAGAGGGGCTGATGCTGTCAGCACAGAGCAATCCATAATGAATTTCAAGTCCAGCTGCTAAATATTCAGTTTTATTCATTACATACAATGTTTATAGCTTCCTGTTTCATGCAGATTGGATTTATTTAATTCTTTTGGCTTTCTTCAAATTATTATTAATTGTGCTTTTTGATATCTGGGGGATTGTAGGAATCCTGTGATCGGGTTGACTCTCCCACATTTTTGAATTCGTCCTTTGGCTAAAATACATTTGTTCTTCCCCTTGTTTCTCTGTTCCTGCTTCTTTTTCTCAACCACAGCGCCCAAATCCCCCCCAGAGAAGACGCGCTACGACACCTCCCTGGGCCTGTTGACAAAGAAGTTTGTGGACCTTCTTGCTCAGTCGTCTGATGGTGTTTTGGACCTCAACCTGGCTGCTGAAACCTTGCAGGTACTTTTATCTTTGACACAATCTGTCCAGGCATTGCTAATAAAAACCAGAACTGTCAGGTGATTGATGTTGCAGTCGGTTTAGTTGTCGGTAACTCGCACAGTGAAATGTGACGGCCTGTGCTCTGTGTTTTCAGGTGCAGAAAAGGCGGCTGTATGATATCACCAATGTACTTGAAGGCATTCACCTCATCAAGAAGAAATCCAAGAACAACATTCAGTGGATGTAAGTGGACTTGTTCGGTTTCCACCTGCGGACAAAATTCAACCTGCTGTGGGCTGAAATTTGAGAATCATGACATTTCCCAGTTCTCCTGGTTCCTCCATGTTTTTGCTCATTTTCTTGTATTTCATACTTTATCTCCTTCCTTTCCTTCCACTGGCTCATTTTTACTCAGGTCAGTCTTTCTCCCTCTCTCTGTATCCTCGGACACAAATTCAGTCAAATACCGGCGGTTAGATCAAACTGCTGTGCAAGGCAGAAATCATTACTTCTCTCCCATCAGGACAATTCAAGGAAAACTAAGATTAGACTTGTTTTTTGTTTCATTCCATAATTGAAACTGCGAGGACGACTGTGCTAACAGCTGTTTGAACGTGCTCTCACAGGGGCTGCAGTCTGTTGGAGGTAGAGGGAGCGCTGAACCAGAGACAAAGGCTGACAGCAGAAGTTTCTGCGCTGGGAGAAGAAGAGCAGAGGCTCGATCAACTTATCCAGAGATGCACCCTGGATATGAGACACATGAGCGAGTTGCCAAGCAACCAGAAATATCCTTTTGCTGCGAGCTGATGCGTCATACAAGAGATAAAATGGTTCTTAGCTACCTTTCTTCAATGTTCAAACATCCTTTAGCTATTTTCCCATGAATCTCCAGGTCAACTTTGCCAAATTAACAGCAGTTAAACTCTGTCCACAGATAGCACCTTTTCTAAGCAGTTTTTTTTTCTCTGACCATTTGTTACACATGTGCCACTTAAATCAAATCAAGTTCCTCAAATTAGTTTATTGCTAAAATTGTGGTGTTATTTCTTTAACCCCGTCTTCTTCACGTATGCCTATGTCACATACCAAGACATCAAACAGCTGGGAAACCTCAAAGACCAGACCATCATTGTTGTCAAAGCGCCCACGGACACTAAACTGGAAGTACCAGATCCTGATGAGGTACGTGCACCGGCACAGACACGTCGCCATCACAGAGTGGATTTATCGTGGTCATGCTTCTGTTTCCTGCTATGTTCTCATCCGACCCATGACTTGTGTTTCATTTGAAGAGTCAGCTGGACATTTGGGAAAATTTGGACGTTCCAACTTAAAACCAAGTGTCACGTGTCACAGATGTGTTATTCTGGAGTAATACCTGGTTTCCATCGGCACTTTAACTCTTTAAAAGCCATCCGTTCATCTAAAAACAAGGCCTTCATTGGTAGTGAAATGTCTTAAATCAATTTACAGAAGTCTGAAACATGCTAAGACATGGTATGGACAAGTATGAATTTATTAAAGATTTTATTTAAAATTTTCTCATAATAGTAATAAGTCTCATAACACAAATCTTCTAAACTGACCAGCTGTGAGATGCTAGTTGTTTCCCAGTTCTGCACTGTCCTCCTCTCCATCACACCCACATCCCCATAAGCGATGGCAGCGGCACTTTGGGTGTCTGTCCCCACTGAAAGCAGAGGTGCTGGGATGTCTCTCATACCAGTCAAATGTGGGAGTAGGAGATTAATGTTCCCAGTGTCCAAAGTCGGTCTTCACGTTTGTTCCAGTTGGCATGAAGTATCGATAATCTTGTGCTCTGAATGGTTTGTGAAACAAACTGAGCCAGCTGCTCGTGAACAGGAGGGTTCTTTATTTTCCCTGTGCAGAGCTTGTCCATCCATTTGACCAGCACCAAAGGTCCGATAGAAGTCCTGCTGTGCCCGGATGAGGAGAGCGACCCCAGGAGTCCTGTGAAAAATGGCAACACAGACATCAATGGGAACTCTCCGTTCCTCAAAGTCCTTCAAGGTTTGTTTCAGATGAGCGTTGGCACAGTGTTTTACACGTCGTGTTCATTTGACTTTCATTAATCTGTCTCATTAAGTCCTGGCTTACATTGATGTAGATTTATGGGCATTATTATTTCATGTGTTTCTGAGCATTTCTGATTTTAAACATTAGCGTTGTGAAAATGTAGTTTGAAGTACAGCTGATACTGATTGGCGTTGAACCATTAATAATTTAGATATTAGTGTGTTATGGTATCTTGTCATTGGCAGCATAACAGATTCACTGGTACAATAAAAAATGAAACCAACCAGACGGGTGTTTTGGATCCAGTTTAAAGTTTAAAACAGCAGCTCTTTAGCCGTGCACAGATAATAACCAGGTGATTCCCTTCTCTTCCACAGATCCCAGCTGCACAACCACTTCTCCCAGCCCCTCCCAGGCTCCACCCCCCTCCTCCTCAGCTGTCTCCGTTACTACTCTGTCCCCCATTTCGTCCCCTTACACCAGTCTTCTCCAGCAGACGGAGGACCAGATCCCTTCATCCTTGGGGCCTTTCCTGAACCTTGGGCCCCCTCTTCTGGACCAGGAAGACTACCTGTTAGGTCTGGAAGATGACCAGGGAATCAGCGATTTGTTTGAGGCTTATGACTTTGACAAAATGCCCTCCTGTCTGGATGACCTCCTGTGCAGCTAGCATTCGCTAACAGAAATTCAGATTACACGCATGGGAGAGAGATGGCGGCTCAGTGAGGGTTTTGATGCCTGTGACTGACTGTGTAGTTAGTGGAAGTCAATTTTAAATAGATGAAGAGGAAACATTGAGGGCTTTTCCAGCCGTTTTGGGACACAATGCCATCGTCCTTCATGGTCTGAGAGATGAATGGCTTTGAATGATGTCACAAAAAGACATGACTGGTCGGTGTGCAGACATATCCATTACTCCTTGTCTCAGGCTGTGTAAGGCCTCCAGTGTGGATGAGCGTTGGGGGACATCAGAAAGCCTTTGCTGTCAGTTTGGTTAAGCCAACAACAACAAAAAAAAATCTCTTCACGTCACATCACGGAGAACGACCGCCACCCACCCCCTGTCACTTGTCATCAATCACATCCTGATTAAGTTTAGCATAACATTCAAGTGTAAGTGCACCTGAGCTGCTTAGATGTGATCACGAGCAAGGAAGAGGAAGACTGTGATACAAATATGAGGATTAGACAGGCCTGTGAATCTTGGCAAGTGGGAAAAGAAGTTAATCTGTTTGTTGTGATGCATGTTCTTGCCACTTGTCCAAATTTGTCCAGGTAATCCTCCCTGAGACATAACCATAAGCAAGTGTTGTAGGGCAGAAGAGATACTGAAGAGTTGTTAATGGCTGCTCATACTGCTGACTGTTTAACAGGCATTTCCTGGGTTCAGATGTAGAGCATTTTAGGAATTAAAATGAATATAAAAAGAAAAATGGTCAATTTGGGTGCACGACATCCATGATTACAGCTGTTAATTTACACTTAGGTGAGGCAGGTTGAGCTTTCACACTCCTGGCAGGTTATCTATTGTGTAATGTATGGGCTTGTAATTGTAAAGTTATTAAGAGTGTTTCATACATTTGGGCACTATTGAGATTTATTGAGAGTGACACAAATGACGATAATTTTCAAATGATGAAACTGTAAGGTGGAAATGGAACACATCAGGAGTATGTACTTAAAGAAGACAGGTATCCAGTCTTTTTACCTGTCAACCTGATCAGCCTGTCAACCCCTGATCAAACGGCCATCCTCAAATTTGTGCAATGGCAAATGCAAAACATGGAAAGCGATGTCTGACCTTACGTAAGCCAGAACAGTTTGTTTAGTTGCTAATAGATTCCAGTAAAGCCATCACTCCTGGGTAATGTGGGGTTAAACAAAAACACTTGATGTGTATCTATATAGAAATCGGGCCTGTTAAGACACAGGATGTGCAGACTTGAATGTCGTCCCAAACTCCTACTCGTAGGAGAATGAGTGGTGAATTCAGGACCCAAACTTCCTCTTCCTTGCTGCTGTTCACCTTTTCCTTCCATCGTCATCAGCAGAGGCTGCCATAGCAATGCTTCCCCTAATGCCTCCTCAGTTAGACTGTGTGCTGTGAAATTATACTTATGTTTGACTTCGAACCAATCAGTGCGCACTGCCTACTCCGTGTGCACTGAAAGCTGTGTCTGAGACAGGATAAGTGAGTATTAGTCTTTTTAAGTTTCGTAAGTGTTGAATTTTAATGGTTTTAATACTGTAGGAATAACTAATGATGCGGTCACTGAAGCAAAAAAGAAGAACCAGAAGCAGAAGCAGAAGCAGACAGTTTGAGGCTGCAGCACGTAATGAAGGGCTTATTTTCCACCATAACATGATACTGGGGAAAAAAGACTTTAAAAAGCCTGTTAAATTCATTGCAACCACGTTTTGGTATCATGTGTTGTCTCAGGCCACTGAATCTTTGCACAGTGGCTAATTGAGGCATTGGCGATCCAAGAGCTGTAGGGATGTGATTTTCTTCCTCTTGGTATTTCAAACACTCTTGCTGTTCACCTCTAATGGCTTCCTGCGTTTGATTACATCCCTGATCATAACAGAAAAAACCATCTTCTCTGAAACCCGAGCTTTTAAACTAGAGAAACCTGCGGCTGCAGGAATTATTGCTGCTGTTAGTGAACTTCTCCCCGACCTGATTGATGTGCGCTTGAGTAATTGCGTGTGCAGCATGTGTGAGTTAATGTCAAAGATCAAGCCTGCTTAAGAGTAAGCCTGCCATGTGTAAATTGATGTACAGTTTTCTAAATTTTTCAGTGCACAAGGTACTGTAGGCTACCTCTCACTTAATGTTTGACAGTAGTAATAGGGCATAGAGGTAAATGCCATAGTGTGTATGAGTCTTTGAATTCCCTTTTTGTCATAGAAATGACCCTTCTATTATTTAGATGTGATATTACATCGCACTTTTGTTTGAGGTGTGCGAGATTCCACTCACCCTGATATAATGATTATGCCTTTTGCTCTTAAACCAGTCTGATGCCATCACATCTTAAATTGAAATACTGGGGTGCACAATTTGGATACTGTAGCAGACAATGTGTTGCAATTTTTGTTTTTGTTTTTTGCTTTTTTTGGATGTTTAGTTCTTTTGTCAGTGTTTTTCCCCTCATCACTTCGACCCAAAAAGTAGTACACCTTCAGTAATGCATGCGCGACCTTTGCAGGCATTCAATTTAGCCCATCATCCCTCCACTGGTCATTAGGAGACTTTGCCTGCATGTCTGTATGTGTGTCACTGAACCTGGTTCAGTGACCTTGGTTATCCTCTGCTGAAGTGTGTAGGGAGCTTTGCTTCTGTGACACTGTGTGTCCGTTTTTACTTCTGGAGTGATGTGAGGGAGCATTTGACACTTTTTTGCGCGTTTCTTCTTTTTTCCACTTTAACAGAGACTTTGGAAGCCTGTTAAAATAGCATTTTCACTTCATAAAATTAAAGCCCACTTATTAACCTGACCCTCACCCATGTGGTGGAACTACAGTTTATAAGTCAGCAGAACTTAGCGCGATTTGTGCCACCATCAAAAATTTGACTAAACGCACAGAAATGCTCCGATTCACAAAACACAATTTCCCTATGGGCATATTTATGTCAGTGTATTTTATATGTATTTATGGAAAATTCAAGCGTTCTCCCCCCCTCAATTTGGTTCAATAACCACATTTGTGTCCATTTGCATAGGTAATTACATTTCTCTCCATCTTCTACAAGTGATCAGAATGTGGTTACAATGTTTTATCCACTTTTATATGAGGGAAACGTGAATTTTGGAAAGATTGTACCTTTCCATGGGTTTCTATTGGAATGTTAAAGATTGTAATGCACTGCTAATGCTAGTTAGCCAGGGAGTATTTAAATGTAATATGGGTGAGTCTTACCAATACAGCTCCTTCATTTTTAATATGTGATTCTGATGTGTGATTAGACCTTGCAGAATGTCATCATTAGGCTAAATGTGGTGTTAACTGTAGTCAAGATTGAAACAGTACTGTTGTTCCTGCTATTTTCCTATGGTTATTCTTAAGCTGTTACCAAATACAATAGACTGATCCATAAATATTCTATAATAATTATGTCAAAGGTTAACTATTCGATGGGGAGAAACTGACTGTAAAATGATGATACTGATGCCTGTTTCCACAAATTACAGATTAAAAAAAAGCTGTAATATCATTTTACCTTTTTGCAATTTGAACGCATGGGTGAAAGTGTCGGTGTGCTGTTGAATGTTCAAGGTAAACTAATTTGATATATTTTGACGTGTTATTCAGTTATATAAACTGTTTCTTTAACATCTGTTAAATGAGGACATTGAGTTGTATTTTTGTGTTTGGGTGGGTGGGGGGTGGGAGTAAATGGCTCTGTTTTTGTACTCTGGGCGTTTGTAATTGAAAATTTGAAATAAAGACTATAAATAAGGAAATTAATATTTTGTTTATGATCTTTCTTCAAGGATTACTACAGCTGGATGTTCATAAAGAGAGAAAATATTTATCAAGACCACGTTTCATGAGATTAACTCCTCAAAATGTCATTGTTCGCATTATTTTCTTCCTAAGTTTTTATTAATTTGTGCGTGTATGTGTGTGTTCAAATGATTAATTAATTACACTTAAATATCATCACTGTATATCACGCCAGTTCATTCGGAAAGTGTCTTGTTCTTTTAATTGAAAAGTCCTCATACATTTCGCGTTCACGTTGTTTTTATTTTCTTTTATTGACCCCCCCCCACACACACACACACACACACACCAATACATATTCAGTATAGACACCGTCCGTATGTGACAGGTTGAGAGTGAGACCGTGTTTGTACAGTCAGTACAGTTACAGTCTCATAGCCTCTCCAAGACCTTCACACTGCAACAGTTTTGGCAAGTAAGGATAATAACCTTGCTAAGCATGTGTATTAGCTGTTAAGTGTGTAGCGGTGATACCCACATAAGCTGGTTTGCCAGAAGAAAAAGAAAGAAAGAAGAAGAACGCGTCATTGACCCCCTGTATACGAAAGGCACACGTGTCTAGTTTGTCCCTCTTCTCACACCGTTACTTCGAACAAGTATGGCGGTCTGACTTGTGAGAGCTATGTTTTGATGGTGTAAATACTACTTTTATCCTCATTTTCAAAACGTACCTCGGCTGGAAGTTGCATTTGTCTTTGATAATAACCACACTGCGACCAAGGTAAGGGGCTTTTACAGTACGATAAGAGGCATTTCTGTCCGAAATGAGGGGCACGTGGGTAGTAGCTCGCTAATGAGGCTACCTAAGATAACAGCGAGCTTGGCCATGTTACCCAACAAAATTAAACTGCAGGTGGCTAGATATGCGTCATATTAAACATTGTCTGTATTTTTGTGTTTTAATCAGTCGACATTAGGTAATGGAGTTCATCTAGCTTGTGTGTTCATTTAGTTTAGAGGTTGAGTTAAGTTGGGTGAAAATATAGACTACAGTTGGGTAGGTTCTTAGAACTTAAACAGAGAGTAAACGTCAGGTTATATTTAACACACGGATAAAAAGTAATATTAACGCACGTGTTAGTAGTTGTGCTGTTACTTGTTTATATGTTGCTAATATCACCTGCAGCACGTAAGATATGAGACTATATTTTGGTATCACTAGTTAGAAAGACAGTTTCGGCAGGGTCTTGACAAAGGGTGTCATGGTAAATTACAGTAATGCTATGCTGTGTTTGTGTCTGATTTCAGGCTGTCATGGCATCCACCTGTGACTCTTTGATTGAAGACATTGAGGACATGGTCTCTTCTAGTGACCCCACTCCTAATGAGAGACAATCTGCTAGAAAAAGTATCATACCGAGGTCCAGGAAAAAAAAAGAGCCTCTGAGCAATGAGGAACTTCACGCGGACAGGTAGGTCTAATAATTGATATAGTCACAGAGTAGTTGATGGTACATAGTACTGGGCTGATGACTGGTAAGAAAATACTGAAATGAGAGATTATAATTGGCCCACTGGCCCGGATGTAGGGGATGTAAGGACTCCGGGCCAGTTCAATGTACCTTCCACAAATATTGCCATAAAATGATTTTAAAAACAACAAATAAACACCCAAAAACTAGCACTGAATTTCACGTTACTTTCTTGTGATATTGTTTACCGCTGCAACCTCAACATTTCAGAAGCGCCCGTGGGTTATAGTTGAAAGCAGCTGCCGCCTGTCGCGAGTGCATTAACCTTACGCTGCTGTGTCATTAAATACCGCCGCTTTTCTTCTTTTGTTTTAAAACCTCCCGCTCCCTGACATTAGCTGGGCAGAGACGCACAGAAAGAACAGAAAAGAAAGCCAGTGGATAAGTTGAGAGAGAGTGATGGGGAGTATGGGGTGTAAATGATGATGTGTAAATTAATCAGGAGATCTGCTCGAGTATTAAACCCATGGTAACACAATCACAATGCAGGGTTGGCTAACAGTTTACCACCCATACTGTCCGCTGACACTGGTAGGCATGCTTGAAGTGCATAAAAATCAGCTTATATATTATTTAATTATTTACTGAGTTAAAATTCCTGTTCCCAGGCCAGTGATCTTTGAAATATACTCATCCCCTGTCATAGCAGGAAACAGCACAGCACAGCACAAAGTACATGTAAAGCAGTCTGTTACTGCTGCGGTGCTAGTGCTTATATGTCACGTGGCTTACTGGGGCACCTGATGGACCTGAGCCATGAAGGAAAGTTGTTTCACCTGTGCTTTTGTTGCTATGATGAGTCCAAATGTTTGCCGTCATCCAGAGCCCAGAAACAGCGTTCTTACCAGTCTGCCTTTGTGGTTCCTTAAATGGATTGTGATGCACATGGTGGATATTTTGACTATGCTATTTCTATGTTTCTTAATAAACTCAGAATGAAATGTAAAACAAATGAAATGTAGCAAAAAATGAGATGGTCATCTCTAAGATGTGATTGCTTTACTTTTAGTTAATTGAGTCTAAGTATCTTTGTGAAACATTGTGGACTGTTTTTTTTGTTTTTTATTTTTGCTATGTGCAGCTTGTTGGTCATGGATATCTTTTTATTTGGAAAACAAGGACAATGACTCCACATTTACACTTGTAATCTGGCTCACTTGGTCTATAACAGGGACAAATTTAATACATTGTTATCTTTAGTTCTGGTCCATTTCCTGTTCACCGGGATTCTTGCACATGAACCAAGACATTTGGATTGACAGATGTCTCATTCATTGGATTGTTATGCGACTATCATCCGGTGTCATCCATGTATTACATGGATCTGCTGTGGAAAACCACATTCCAAGTTCTGCAACACCAAACTGCTCTGTAGTTTATATTTAACTTCTAAAGTGACACAAAGACCTCATGAAGAAGATGATCTGATGAATTGTTAGTATTGTTGGTTGCGATTGCAGCTGGATCTCAGATGTGAAGAGGAACAGACAGACAGGTACAAACAGGACAGACAGACAAACAGTAATATTACAGAGGACATGTTTCACTTACTTTTTGTTGTGCTAAATTTGGGACCCAAACACAACTCTGTTTTAACTCCTCACTTTCCTATGTATTTGGGAAAATTTCACATACTGTATATCCCATCAACCATAAAGAAATCCTGCAGTTTTCCACTTTGCTTTTACATCCCAAATAACCACACCAGGCCCACCTCCCCAAGCAGTGTGGGTCTGGTTGTTTGTTCTGCACCAGAGTTTGGTAGACGGCTTTTGACAGGCCTAAACTAAGCAGGTGAGATGTGAAAGCACCCCGTCTGTCCTCCTGCACCTGGGCAATAACAATAGCTTTTGACCTATTGATCAGGTTTTATTGCAGATTTATGAAAATATAATAGATTAGATATCAATTTCATCATTTTCCGCACCTCTAATAACAAAGACATTTCATTATTGTTAATTTTTAGTTTGATCCCTGGAACCCAAAAGATCTGGATGAAAACGTGGGGCTGCAGTCACAACAGCTCAGATGGAGAGTACATGGCTGGACAGCTCGCTGCCAGTGGATACAAGATGACGGGTAAGAGATTGTTCTGTGGCAGTCTGAATTAAATCCTTTGTCTGGGCATCAGTGAACAGCATGATAAAAATAGCTATACTGTTATTTTATTTTGATTTTTTTCCTTGTTAGAGCTTGAGGACAAATTATGCCATTACTGTTTTTAAACACAAGGTGGCACTCTTGCCTGTGTAGTGTGTGTTTATTCTAGTGGTGAACTTCACTGATCTTCCCCTTAACAAACTTAACCAAGCAAGTGTTTTTGGTTAAAATGGTTAATGTGAGGATTTAGACCATATTTTGGAGTCTGAAATTCTTCAAGCACTTGGTGGAATTTGTCCACGTGTCGAGAGGAAAGTCTTAATTTAGGTTCGAGCGCTCCACTGAAATCCAGCCTTACCCGCTGTCTTTCCAAGAACTTAATTGGGGACTGGACTGGTGATGTGGTGGCGGTTGAGAAAGGTCACACTGATGCTGTGGGATGTTTTGTGTTTGGATGTTGTATCTGGAAACAAAACAGAACACTGTGGCAGCAGGCCTCCATGGCTGCTTATTTTCTCAGCAGGACATTTCAAATAAAATCAGACTTAAATGTCTCCCTGGCTTTTTTTTATCTGCTAGAATGATTGGCCAAGTTTTTAAGAGCTGTGCAGTCACTGGTAATGCCATCAAATTTTAACTTTTAATATTTCTCATAAAGAATAAGAGCTGCACAGGACTGATATACTGGCCTTCAACAGATAGACAGGGTTTTTTTCTGAAATAGGTTTTGTTCGTGGGCGTCCCTGTAAAATGCAGATTGTCACACTGTTAGATTCAGTAAATGCTGTTTTTTTCATGATTATCAAAAAGATGTTAAAAGATTTGCCTTACAGCCAGAGGAGGGAATCATATGTAGAGGAGGAGTGGTCATCTGGTAATGGTGAGGTTCCTGGATCAATCCCCAGCCAGACAGTGAACCCCGAGCTGCTCATGATGCTGCACCATCAGTGTGGGAATGTGTGTGGAAATGGGAGATAGACTAGAGAGGAATACATGAATATAGTCCACTCACCATCGACTCCACCAGCGTGTCCCTCTTATCTGGAAGTTTCAACCCTCGATCGCTTTATCTTTTCCTCCTCTCTTCTCTTTCACAGTTGTCTCTGTCCCCTGAGCGCTTCTCTCTCTTCACTTCATAGTCTCTCACACATCCTGTGCAAAAGCATCTGCTTAAGCTTGATATGTATTGTGCCAGTGGTTTCGAGGTCTACCTGTTTTGGCTCTAAAATTAAGTTCAATGGTGGCAATTATTTTTCAGGAAATGAGAGTGACAACCTGTTGATTTCTGTGAGAGAAATGTCTGTCACAGGCTTGTATCTGGTTGTCCCATGGTCCCTGGCACACACGGATGGTTAAAGGTTAGAACAGGTTATGGATATTGTTTTTCTTTCTCTCTTCTTCTTAAAGCAGAACCATGCAGCGACCACACGCACCAGAATCCTGGTTCCAGAAAGCATTCAGACAATTTGTCAGTGTTTAATTTCTTTAGATTTCAGCACAGCAGTTGTACACCGAAGTCGTGTAAATGAATGGCTGCGGTCAGAAGATATTTCACTCCTCCCACCACCTTAAAAAGCAGAAGATCGTGCATTCTGACAGCCATCATTCTTCACATGAAACAGATCCCTCGGTGTCTGTAAGAAACACATTGACACAGAATAAACAGGTGATATAGCAGGTTGTTGTAAAGGCTCTCATGTTGCCTTTGCTTACAGTTGTGCACCTTCATTTGCAAAAAGGTTTGATTGTCTTTGACGCTTCGCTGGGTTGCTGGGCGGCATGGCGCGCACCTCTGTGTTGACTGCTGCTGCTCAGATGAGGTTGCTGCAGTGTCACTTCCTGCGTGATTCACACCTGCTTTCAACACGCTGCTGCTGACAAAGCTCATGAGTATGTGTATGTAATAAAGTGCCTTCACGCTCACACAGTTTCATCAGCAGGTAACGGGCAGCAGCTCTCTGTTCTTTCCCACGTCGCTTCTTACGGTTTTTTGTCAGACTGTGTTGCTCAAAGAGCGAGCACGCTCCGTCTGTCTCTCTGACACCTTCATCCTTGTCGTTCCTCCTTTCTCTCCCTCGCTCCTCTCGCAACAAAGTGCTTTAAAGGTCAGTGTCTCGCTGCTCAATCTGAAGGGTTCGCTTGGCTTCTGTCTCTTTCTCCCCCACTTTTTGTCTGTGTCTCAGCCCCTTGTTTGCTTCTCCTGCCTCTCTCTGCCTCCATCCCTTCTTGTTGTGTCTTTTTTCTCCGTCTTTCGTCCCCTCTCCCTCTTTGGACAATCGCTCATTGTTCTTCGCTCCGGAGGAGAGATTGTTGGAAGGAGAAATTGCCTGTCATGGCCAGAATCAGGAGAGATTACACTCCGAGCAGGTGGTGATTGTTTTGAATGGTATCGCGCGGAATGCATTGCAATTGTCCGGAATGGCGTGAAATTGTTGGGCGTGTGCTGAGGAGAGTCTTCAATGACAAGGACTGAGATGGTTGGAGTGTCTGGTGTTTGGCCAGAGCGGTGAATCAGAGCATTCATGCCTCAGAATGAACGTCCTCCTCCATAAACCATATGAAAATGGTGCCATCATGTGACTGTCAGACTGATACCTCCTGTAGTAACTGTGGTTCTGATCCACAGTGCTGTTCCGCAGAGCACTGAGTTTTGGACAAAGACTGAGCTTCCACTGCCTGGCAGTGGGCTCTGAAAACATGACATCACCCCCCCCCCCCCCTCTTCTTTGCCACCTGTTTTCTCTCCTTCACACCCTGATCCTCCCATGCTCCTCTTGCATCCCCGTGCCCAACTCTTTCTTTCTTTCTAAAAGTATGACATCACCTGGTGGGAGATGTAGTAGCAGTTCTCCCGGTGGCCTCTAGATGGCAGCCTTGGCTCATGGGAGGAGTTTTCTGTTGAGCGCACCTCTGCAGTAACAGGATGAGGTCATTCCTCTGAAAAACATGCTGTGTATTCTCAATGAGAGTTGGAAAAGTTGTAACTTTCAGTCCCGCATTTATGTAAAGAGAGTTGCTGGAGCCTCATGCAGAGAAGCAGTAGGCTAAAAAGACTGGTGACTCTGTTTGGAGGAGTCTTGGCAGGTGCACACAGTATCTATTTTTTTTAGATTTTTTCATGATGGCGCTGGCTGGTTCTCATTGATATTTGAACTTAAATGGAACATATCCTCTCGCTGGCCAGTTGAGGAGATAAAAAAGCAGACCGTTCATTTGTTCAGTCAAATACATGGAATGTGAAATATTAAGAACAATCTACAGAGGACTTCCCATCCTTGTTGTTCGTCAGTGAAACAACAACCTGTCTCAGCACTTGTTTTACTGCCTGCACTTGCTCAGCCTGGTTCGTCCTGAGTTGCTGCTCCTGTCCACGACCAAAGAGGGCACTGTTTACCCACCATGGTACAACCACAGGTACAAATGAACTACATTTGAGCAGCAGAGCAACGTGCCAAATAGTGACTTCATAGAAAGGCGTGTATGCGCGTACGCACGCACACACACACACACACCCTTCATGGAAAGTCACACCAGGATATTTTGATTGTTGGCTGCTCTCCTCCCCTCCCAATCTCTTCTCAGCCAGCCAGCAGCAAACAGAGCTGTTCAGTTATGATTTTACATACCGGTTAGGCAAAATGACTCCCTGGTACACAGTGTCAGCCAAATGAGGCGTTCTCAGTTCCTGGTTTGGACTCAGACGGTTGGAGGATATGGGTTTCAGAGAGAGGGTGTGAGCTGCTCAGTTTGATCAAGGGTGTTACAGCTGTTGCTGTGGATAGAAAGTGCTGCAGGTTATCACACACGTAATTTCACTGAGAACGCACTGCTAGGAATTTATTCTGATTGATATGGAATGCAAAAGCACCGTACATTGTGACTCAAGCACTAAACTTATTAATAAATAGTAAATATTTTTTTTGTCTGTTTGAACATGTGCCATAAAGTGTGGTATTTGGAATTTATTTCCTTACTTTTTCCAAATCCTCAAATTAAATAGGATATTTGTAGTTGATGTTAGTGAGATGGACTGTTGTGATGGAGCTCAGGCTGCGCTTCTGCTCTTCTGCTGCTCTGTGTGATTGTATTACATCACTGTAGAGTATTCTCACTCCGAGTGAGTGTGTACCACGCATACGTGCCGTCTCATTCATAAAATGGAGTGTGTGAGGATCGTCTGATTGGCTGAGTGTGCGCTACGCAGCATTACACGCCGCAATATCATAGCCAATGAAAACTTACAATGTTCTCTGTGACTCCACCCCTCTCTCTCTCTCACACACACACACACGCGTTTGCTCTCCTCGCACGCGGTCGCAGACGTGGTGGGAATTGATATTGTGCAGAGAAAATGTGTGAGAGATGGTTCAGTGTTCGACAGACAGCCGTCATTCTGCAAGATCAGACGCATCGCCCGGCGTGCCCACGCGTATGAGGAAGACTGACCGCGCTGTACGCTCGTTCCGTCTTTCCACCTTACAGTCCCACTTTGCTGATTGAGAGAGGGAAACAGGGGAAGGAAAAAGCTACGTATGGAAAGATGAGAGGAAGAGTCAGTGGGGGGGAGGGGAGGAGGTTGTTGGGATGAAGGGTAGTGCCGACAGAGACAGATGCACTTGAAGCCAAAATAAGCCAAAGTGATGGTCGGAAAAAAGGAGGCGAACAAGGAGGGCAGTGAGCTGCCAGGGAAGAGGAATTAGACTCTGGCAAATGTGCAGAGAGAGATGGGTAGATAGAGAGAGAGGTGAGAGGGGAGTGGTTTTAGGAAATTTCTAGAATTTAGAAAAAAACTCTGTCATCATTGAATATATAAGATATAATAGAACAGGCATTTGACAGGTAGACGGGCTGTGAATATGTAAATATTAGTATGACACCATGAGAATGAAACAAATTTGAATATTGAATTTGTATTGGGACTCTGCAGTTGTACAAAAAAGTGATCCATGTCGTTTGAGTTTTCCAACTTGACAGAGCATGTTTTCAGAATAGTTTGGATAGTCTGAGAGGAAAACACGTTAGGACCAATACAGGACCAATCGTTTTGTATTTATGTGTTTAAAATGAGACAGGGATAGCCCTCGACGCACACACACACACACACACAAAGCTTCCAAGGCTTTGCGTTCGTCTAAAGGCCTACAAATAGACCCATGAGTCCGAGCAGTCATGTGTAACCATTTAGAGGCCTGGAGATTAGAGTGATCCCAGGCCCTGTGCGCGTGTATATCAGTGTGCGTGCATGCGCGTGTGTATTTTGGTGATCCTACAAGGTGACCCATGTGTCGGCAGCACCCAGCCACCATTTAGAAGCCGTGGGATTAGAGACCCCAGCCTGTCCTGCCTTGAAAAATTCCCTGGAGGGACATCTGGGTCGAGGAGAAGTCTGAGAATGGGCTTGCTGGAGGAAAAAGGGGATCACTGCTCCATCTCACGCATTGATTACTCCAAGGAAAGGACAGACTGACCTGATCACAACAAACATGGCAAAAACCATACAACCTGTCTATTGCTGACCTCCTTGATGTGTTGCTATGCTATTTGGATGAGCAGACATGTTACTAATTGAGCCACAAGCAAAGAAGTAAATGGGTAATGTTAAGACTACATGCCTACCACCAGACGCACACTGGTGATAGCAAGCGACCGCACGAGGAATGGGAAGATTAGTCTTCTCTGGCAGTCGTTTGTTCAGGGATAGAAAGATCGTTGTTACTAAAGCAGAAAGAAGCAGGCATGGTTGGAGAGGAAGACGAATGGAAGCAGGAATCGCTGTACCAGTGCTCCCTCTGTCCATTCATCTGCTCACTTTCATGGCTCTGATGAAGAAAGCCAGAGATAAATGAATGGAGACGCTGGAAAGGAGTTCCCCATGCTGCTTCCCTCCAGAGAAAGGAAGCCAGCCAGCCAGACACTGTTATCCCAGGAATACTGCCTGCATTCCACAGGGATTGAGAATACCCTGAAGGGATATAATGGGAATATCATGGAGGGGATGTGAGTAATGGGATAAGGCAGGACCTGAGGATAAAGTATGGGGGTGGAGGGGATTGAGGAGGGGAGGGACTAGGAAGCAAGGATGATAGGGGGTCGTCTGGAAAGGGGTTGAGGGCTGAAGCCAGAACTTGCTCGTGCTCTGTGTGTGAACATAAGATGAGAGCAGGGAAATGACCCTTTACGACAGCAGAGGTGGCTTACTGGTGGAAAAAGGAGGAAAAAAAAAGGAATGCAAGCCATTAGCTTGGAGAACAACACGCTGGCCACCGCACTTGAGACGGAAGGAGTCCTGCTTTCCCCTTCTTTCACCGCGTTGCATCAGGTGCCATTTAACCCGACGTTTAACCCCCAGCGTGCACAACACGACACGCCTGTGGACATGTTGGCCAGCTCCCACAGTGTGCATGGAACCCACCTTCAGTTGCTGCCGCTCCTGTGCCACTTCATATCTCTTAATACGAGTACGAATAGGAGTTTTTTTGCTAATAAAACTGGATCCATCATGGTCAGCAACACCAACACGGCCATATACACTCACTGAGCACTTCATTAAGGACACCGCTACACGTGCGACTATTTTTTGAATATTTTCCCCGCTTTATCTTGCCATCAAACAGCCCCTGCCTTTGGTGCTACATTTTCTCAACTGTTGCACTTCCACATTCAGTACTTTGTGTGATTCACAGGTGAAATCTGTATTGTGATGGGGACGCCATGCTGCCTTGTTTGAGAAAGCAAAAACACTCCATCTTTGAAGTCTGCAGAGTGAAGTTTAGCTCTTTTGG
The DNA here is from genome assembly GCA_016785225.1 of Psettodes erumei. NCBI lineage: Eukaryota > Metazoa > Chordata > Actinopteri > Pleuronectiformes > Psettodidae > Psettodes > Psettodes erumei. Next base: position 3,093,706 of record JAFBJZ010000623.1, read on the forward strand.
ACCCAGGCAGCTGATCTGCAGCTGGTGTAAGTGCCCTTCTGCAGTCAGCAGATGAGAACATGGAAGTGCCAGAGGAAAAGGCTGTTTGATGGCAAAACGAAGTGGTGAGAATATTCAAAATGTATCGCACGTTAAAACCAATATGCTTTTTTTTAAGGCGGTTTTTGCTGCTCACCCGGTGCGCCGCATGGCTCAGTGTCGATGCCACCCATTCTTCAAAGTGAGAGCGCACCAACACAAATGTACCACAGGTTAGAAACTGACCAGAGCGCCTCATATGAATCCACTTCAAATAACCCCTCCTCTCTGGACTCGGCGGGCCTCAATAGGAACGACAGAACCCGAGAATCAAGGAGTGTTATAGATTTCCTCTCTCTTCAGTCAGCCCTTCATCAAGCTGTTGTAGAGCTGTAAAGGTGTATGCAGAGTTACCATGGCAGTTCTAAGTGTTAATCTAATCGTTGTTGTGCTAATATCCGCACCTCTTGGCAAAACAACAAATCTTTTCAACCATCTCAAACAAAAGCACAAAGTACAGTTCAGGACGAGGGTTTCAAGAAGATGATCCATGCTTTTGATAAATGTTATGCGTTGCCATCTCGGCACCATTTCAGCAGAATGGTTCTGCCAAACATGTACCGACAATGTCGAGAAGTCACAAAAGAAGTGTCTAAAGTGGATGACTTCGCGGCGACGACAGATCTGTGGTCCAGCTGTATATTAGCCTGACGATCCACTTCATTGACACAGAATTCAATTTGAAAGTAAAGTGTCTCCAAACGGCGTTCATGCCATATCTGTTGTCTGTATTTATTTTCAATTTGAACATTTTGCGTAAATGATCAATAACAATTTTTGTTTGTTGAGAGAGAGAAATGCTGAATAAATGCACCGTGTAACTAAAAATAATCGTTTCAATATAACGATTTCAATAATAATAAAAATAACATAAAATATCGTGATAATTGATTTTTCCCATAATCGAGCAGCCAAAGGCTCACCACAGGACAATTAGGACAGAGCATGTCTCCATCCGAGTGATGTGAGCAAATCACATCGCTCTTCTCTTGGAGGACGTCTGACAGGACCAAGTCAAGAGGATCTCTATTCTTGGACATTTGACAACTCACTGCCACCTTCTCTGTTTTTGGATAATTAGCTTGTCTGTCACTTCAGAAGCTGAAAGAGACTTTTGAGTCATTTTCACTTGTAATTTGTCCTTCCCTCTTTGTTTTCCCTGTCATCTTGACTCAACAAGGAAAACAAATGTAATTTCCCTCATGAAGGGGAAATGAAAGCTTGAGAGACACGAGTAATTACCGTGGCATGGTGTGGGTAGAGCAAGTGTGCGTGTGACATATGGATAGAAAGCAAAGAAAGTTCCATCGAGGCTTTCAAGGACACGTGGTGAGAGACCGCTGAAGCTGGCCCTTTCTGTATTGTTTTGAAAGGTAACCCCTGCTCTCTGTCTGAGTGGCCGCTGTTCAACCATCAGTGCCATTACTCGCCGGCCCCCCGCTGAAATGGAAAGCAGGGCTGACCTGTGTCGTGGCGCGTGGACGCTCATATCAGCCACCCACTGAAATGAAAGTGAGAAAAGTGTGCGCTGGACGAATTCATGAATTTTATGAGGGCCAGATGGAAGTTTTGAAGGAACGAGAGAACGCACAGGTCCTCAGAAGTGTGGGTGTGTGCGCTTATGTCCTTTTTGTAATAGATTAATTCTACACGTGTCTCCGTCTGATCTCTCCCTCTTACACAGAAATGAATCATCGATGTGCTGGGTTTCCGTGTGAGAGCACAGATATTAGGTAAAGTGGATTTGAGAGGCGCGGGCGATTAGAGCAGCCGGTTTAATTTGAAGCATCCTCGGGCAGAGCGACCTTGATCGCCAGGCAGAAGAGATGACTTGACCAGAACCACTGACAGGACCAGTATCAGTATATGTGTGTGTGGTCATCCGCAGGTTACAGGCCTAATAGCTTGTCTTCAAGAAATAACTGAGCCCAGATTTGTTTGTGTGTATTTGGTCCACTCTCAGGCGATCACTTCAAGCTCCCTCATGTTATCTCTCCATTTTTTTTTCTTCCTTCATTCTTGTCCACTCTTCCTCTGCTGTGCTCTGCTCATCCGGTGCTTTTATTAGCAGTGTAGATCTATACAGGGGCGAGTGAACAGAGTAAATACAGATAATGTTCGGCCAGGGACGGGATCGATAGCTGTGTGCTGACCGAGTGTGAAGCACGGCCACAAGTCGTTTCCTGCTCATTTGTGTGGATGAGATGAGTGCCGGGTCCCTGAAAGTGACTGAGTCAGGATCCAGACACAACAAATAAGGAATTACAGTGCTAAGCTCTGCCATTCTGGGTTCACAGTGCCACGTGCCTTCCACCTTATGTTCCACCTTACACACCAAGATAAACTAATAAGGACAACTTGTACGTATTTTTTATTCTGCGCTTCTGCTTCTATCGCTCTCATTTGCACTCCACACTCGGCGGCTGGATCAAACACACATGCGTGCAGATAAATGCACATGCAGGAGCGTGTGAAGTTTATTGATAATCCAAGGCTTTCCACATGGCAGACAGATGGCTCTTCTAATCTTGCAGACAGACGCTGCCTTTTGATATCTGATCTGATCTGATGATTGCTGTGTGTGTGTGTGTGTGTGTGTGTGTGTGTGTGTGTGTGTGTGTGGTTTCCAAGGATGAACTCCACAAATGTGTCCTCAGAAGGCCCCCACTGACTCCTGTGTGCGTGTGCGCGCGAGCCTTTTGTTGTGTTTAACTTATTTTACAGTTGTGGTTTCAGTGTGTCTGTACTCTTGTCATCATGCGATTGTGGTGGATTGTTGATCAATGCTTGACCAGGACTGTTATGACAAGCCTGTATTGCTGAACTTCATCTTGCCAGTTTGTTGGTCACATATCAGTCACGCCTCAGTGTCCAGGGTTTCTAAATGAAATAACGTGAGTCTTTATTTTGGCGGGGAAATGAAAGGGAAGTGAGAGAATGGGTGGCCTTGAAAAGAGCTCGTTTTGATCTGGGGCCCAAGGCGTTATCGTGCACATGAACCCTTACTTTTAATTGTAAGACAGCTGACCAAGATGGAAATCTGCTTGTGTTTACTGAGCTCGCTGTGCTGATTAAAAACAGCATGCTCTGGACACGTCGCCCTCTTCTCCCAAAGTAGCAGACCCTCGATGTGCTGAAAGAAACATCAGCCATCTCCAGTCCCCTCGCGTCATCTGAGCGTGGTGGTGGTGGTAAGTGCATCGATACCTTCCGTCTGACTACCCGTCTCAGTGTGTTGTAATGCAGCAGCACCACTGTTGTCTCAGCTTGATTTATCTTCTCTGACCTGATATCTGATTAAAGAGACTGGGATTTGCGTAGGAGCTGGATTAGCATATAAAAAGACAGTGACAGGACATCAGATAATTCTGATGCCATCTGTTTTCAATGGAATCTGTTAGAGGGAGAGGGAATGTGTGTGTGTGTGTGTGTGTGTGTGCACCCCTGTGCATTTTTAGGCCCGAATTTGTGTCAGATTTTCCTGCCTTTTGTCCCATTATACCCTGTTTCATTATTTTTTATTTTGTCTTTGCCCAAGTCAAAAGCAGACCCATTATTACCAAAGACATCAATTATTTAGAATGGAAAACACTTTAAATTGTTCCATTTTGTAATGATTTATTAATTAGGAGGCACATTCTCTGGGATTTGGCTTCATGTCTGCCCCACCTAGCTAATGTATTCATGCACGAACGCATGGAGGCACACATGCAAGCAAACATGTACGCATGCACAAACAGAAATGCCGTAGGCAGCTTTGTGCCGTTGAAGCTCTTCCAACACGTCCATGGGATTATCCATTGAGATGCCTGCCGTAATTTCTCGTGAATCCATTTTTTTAATAAATACTGCAATTTTCTTGTTCAAATAAATAGCTGGCTCGGAAACGGCGAGATTGAGCGTATGCATTTTTAATGAGGCTCAGCAATTTAGAAGTGGTGTGGAAATACTCCACTACACTCAGAGTGGCAGGAAAGAAAATTGAGAGGGTTTGGATAACATGTTAAAAGCAGAAGTTGTCGTGAAATGATTTTATTCGCCTTTTCTATTCAGTTGCTCTGGTTTTGACTGCACCTTTTCTGTTGATATGAGATGTTTGGCTTGATTCTTCTTTTACTATGGTCATAAGACGGTTGAACATTAGTTAACATCTGGTATACGCGTGCGCTCCAGATGCTGCATTCATGGTTATTATGATGGGTTTTATGCGCAGAGAGGCCAGCTTGATCGGTGCATATGTAAACGCACGGGGAGGTTGTGAGCTCCACTATGGATTTGTGTGTAAAATGTTTAGGTGTGTATACTGCAGACAGACACCATCCACCTTCCATCCACTGCTCAGTGTGAGGTGCATCAGCAACAAGGCTGGAGGCCGTGATTAAGAGCTTTGCCTTGTTCATTTTCAATGTTGGGGACACTGCAGGTGGAAAGACGGGCTTTCTGTCCACAGCATTGCCACTGATGCATGTCATTTGAGGAGACATTGCCCAGTCGACTTGGGGGTCCTCTAATCTTGACCTGTCTCCTTCCCACGTCCAAATTGTGTCCATTACTCTTACAGTCTTTGTATTTGTTCCTCTGCCTTCATCTTGACACTAATCAGCAGTGAACGGTATCTCGGCTTTACTTCTGAATTTACACGCGGTGCCCCCCATCCCCTTGTCTTCCTCCTCTCGTCTAATATCGTGTGCTTCATTTGCTCCTTTTCCTTCCCTTCCTCTCTTCTTCTGTGTGTAATAGCTGGAGAAGGTACAAGAGTCAGGGGATGGAGATGATGAGCTGGCTTCAAACCCACAACATCATAAGAACACGTTATGTGCCACCAGGAAACCCCCCGTGTTCTCCATCAGAAAAATAAAAGCGCTCTGCGTTTGGGCTATTTGCATCTCATTTGCATACGAACCCCAACTGGCTGTTTTTGGAATGCCAAGAGGCTAAATTCAGTATTTATTACCCGGGCCCATAACTAGCTTTCACTTTTCTGTGCCATTTGCATCTGATTTGCATGCCCCTCAGTCTGGATGTGGGAATAAGGGGCCAGATGACCTAAATTGTTTCAATTCCACCCAGAAATAAAAAAGCACAGGAACTTCTAATTATTGCTATTAATTGAATTAGGATGCTTTACATGTGCAGCGTAAATATACGACTTCAAGTGTTATTAGCTGAGGCAACCTGCTCTTAATGCAAACTGCCTCCTCTCAGTGTGTGTGTGTGTTGAGGTTGAACAGTTTTGGCTGGATTTCCCACACCACATCATCACCTCCTCTCCCAACAGCGTTGATCAAAAGGCTCCTTTTGTAGGAAAGCAACTGTCGGACCGCCTCGAACATATCCCTTTGTACTGTACAGACCCAATTAATCAGAAGTTCCTCAGCATTGTGCTGGATTTGGACAGACTGGCTCTCAATATTTTCTGTCCCCCTCGGTGCGTTTCATTTATTTTGCACGGTCACACATGCGGTACATGTGAGCGTTCCACCCTCTCCTCCTCAGCCTGGCACACACACTGATAATGAACAGGAGGCTCACAATGGAGGGGATTTATGTCAAGCTTATGTGGAGCTATTTCACGTTAACAAGCTCAGAAGAAGAATCCTGCACAACTGACATATTAGTAAGAATTTGGCTGCTGCCTGATTTTAGTACTACGAAAGTACGAAATACTTCTATAAAATCATCAGTTTTGAATCGCACAGGTGTTGACTGAGGGCTGAACTCTGCAAAATAAAGATGGCGAGCATTAATACTGTCTCTGTAATCAGGATGATGTGTGACTAAGTGAATAAGAGTGTGAACTGTGCCGAGTGCTCATTCCTTCCCAGAACATCTCGGAGCTGTGGGGCTATTTGTGCGACACAGGAGACGAGGATTGGTGAAGGCTGTGTATCCTGTGTGTCCCGGCTCGTCCACTGACTGTAGTACTGTACCTGTACACTGTCTTTAAGGTCAGCAGACCACAGGCCCTCAGCTTGTCCTGTTCCACTTCACCTTTGTTTCTTCGATTTTCTTCCCAGGGCAGGTGAGCTTTTACATACAGGTGGCTTCTACGCCTTTCTTTTTTCTTTACCTCGCTCTCCTCTCCACTCTTTGTCTCTCTTACAGGTGACTGAAAAGGCACACGCACGTCCGCGCACACACGCACACACGCACACACGCACACACGCACACACACACACACACACACACACACACACACACACACACACACACACACACACACACACACACACACACACACGCACTCTGGTCTGGATTCCTCACCGCCTGCGAACAAATTCTCTTGTGTACACAGCAAATTGCCGTGCGTTGTTCCCATGGCCTATTTTTTAACTTAAAATTCAACATGTACATAGACGCACACACACGTGCATGCACACACACACACGCACGCACACACACACACACACACACACTGACAGAGGGCCACACACCTCATTGAATGTAAACTGCCATCTCCTAGGGCAAACAGCAAATATAATCACATTTGTAATGTCAGAGAAATAGTGTGTCAATATTTGTCTAGTCTGTTATTGTTGTGAAATAGGGAACTGACTGTGGTTACTATGGTGTGCGTGGTTTGACAGTTGGCTTTGAGGCGCAGGATGAGGCACACACACACACACTGCAGGTTAAAAAGGCAGTTTGCAAAATGACACTTTAATATTTGTATTATTTAATGTAAATTACTGAGCCTAATCGCCCATCTCTGTTTAAACGTTACATCTTTAAATGATTGTGTGAGGCGGACCGTGAAATGTTGATTTCCACTCGGTTCGTCAAATGTTCCCTTTTTGACATGCAGAAGGTTCATGTCTGAGTGAGGGGACTTGTCAGCCACTTATTTCATAACACAGAAACAAGCAGTTTGAAACCTGGTGTATTTGGACAAGTATAAGTAAAAGAAAGGCATTTTGAGAAAAGTTATGTTACTAATCACCTTCACACACTTCTGCATAATTACAGGTGAATCACTTAGTGGTTCCCTCCATGATATACTGTTCTCTTGTGAATGAGGGTTGATCTGTACATGGGATTTATACTGGCTGCAAACACAACATGAACAAAGTCAATACAGTTCAGTACAGTAGTTGAACAACACGCACCAGAGGTTATGACGCAGCCTCAACGTTGTGTGAGGATATTTGTGAGGCTCCAGTTTTATCTGTGATTCCATACTGTGATAACATCCTGTCACTAATGACAGACTACCTGCTGCAGCAACACTAACTACAGGAACTTCACTTTGTTATCACATTTCAAGTGTCTCGAGTTCAAACACAGCTAATAGAAAGTGAAAGTACCCCTGTGTGATCCTCTCTGCGTCATCACATCACTATGTGATAGATATGGTGATATGATTTTTTTTTTTATCACCTAAAACTTTGTCCAGGTGTTATGGTGGTATGACATGGCACAGCCGTAATCATGATAATCAGTTTCATGGAGACTGTGCCAGAGGAGTGCTGATTCAACCACGGCCTTTGTGGAGTCTGTGTTATTGTGTGGTTTTTTTTTTTTTTTTTACGTTGGTGTCTTGTCACAGAAACCTCAGAGTGACCTGCTTGACAGTTACAGTAAATCAGCACCTCCCGGGCACAGATTCCAGAAGCGTCGTGTTGCTTGGGATTGCATTATTCATGTCGCACACAGGTTTTTGTGGCGTCGCTCACCCGTGAGCCGTGTTTTATCCCAAGCTGGAGAAACTTAATCAGCCTCGCACATTTGATGTTAAACCTTGTTTGCGGTGGTATCTGTGTGAGCGCACGCCTCCGTTTCATTTCGTAACTGTTGCTTCAAGCTGCACCGCCTCTGCCAGCGCTAATTCTCAACAATGAATTTATCAGGAAGCAGTTTGTCCGGCGTGATCATAAAAATGCCGTGTTGTCCTTTTATCATCATCCAAACCCAGCATATAAGAGAGAACTATAAAAAAAGCACATTGAGCAGCTTTCTCTGGTGTTTTGTCTGCTCCCTCTGTTTACCCCTCACCAGACGAGGAGAGCTGAACTGACATCGCCGTGGGCTCTGTTACTTTTCCCTGTCCCCGCCCAGACTGAGCGCTGAGGCTCCTTCTGAGAAGTGAACGTGTGTCATATTACTCTGTCAGTCAGTAACCTTCCAGGCCCCGCTTTCTTCCAGACACGCTGACTTTCGTGCCCTTGACTCTAATAATCCCTCTCTCGCTGTGTGAAATATCTTTCGTGCCTGCACCGATGATCATAATGGTTTTCTGTCTGAGCTGCAGACTAGTGATTGGCCCCAATTACTGCATGAACCCGAGGCTTCAAATCATCCAATCTATGCAAGGTGAGACGTGTAATGGCAAAAATCTATTTAGGCCTGCTCTCCATCGCCCGCCTGTACGCAGCGCCATAAATCACATGTAATGCACGTTTACAGTCACAGGGAATCCACTGGCAGATGTTTAGCATTAACTTCCTCTGTTTTTCTTCCATGTACGCCCCATGTATTCCACTAGTTCTGCAGCACACACACACACACACACACACACACACACATCTCCTCACCCCTTTAATTAGTGAACTGCCACTGCTCCCTGGTGTCAAACATAGACCGACAGCTTCCAGCAGATGAAACAATGGTCCGGTGGAAACATGCGGCCTGATGTTGCTCCCTGTCAGCAGATATGTAATTCCCTGTATTTGTCAATCCAGCGGTCGTTTCTACAACTTGTAGTTTGGGGCCCCTGTCTG